>CP136057.1:350892960-353342960 GCA_032464435.1 Aegilops umbellulata
TAGTGGTTGTGTACTACAGTCAGCGTGTGCTCTGATACCATCTCTATAGCGACCAGACCTCAAACAGTCTGACCTCTGTGCTCAGGTGTCATCCCTGGATCAGTAATGCTGACACCACACAGCACTTCGAAGGATTTATAACAGAGTAGCAATCGCACACTTATTACATCGATGTCTCAAAAAGAACTTATTACAATAAATATGGCTTAAGGCCATCTAATAACGATAACAGCGGAAGGCTTGGAAGATAAGTGAGTCCATCAACTCCAACAGCATCACTGAGTATAGAACCACGACCTAAAAGGCACCTTACTCGTTGTCTGAAAAGTCTGCAACATGAAACGTTGCAGCCCGAAACGGGTCAACACATGGAATATGCTGGCAATGTAACACAAAGAGAGTAATGAATGATTAAGCCTATACTACATGCATATATGGCTGGTGGAAAGCTCTATGGTTACAGTTTTGCGTAAAGCCAATTTTTCCCTACTGCAAAGGAATAAATTTATTTAACTATCATGGTGGTTGTTAAACATTGAGAATGTTTGACAGCATCCTCAATCCCAATTAATAATAATCAACATTAAAACCCAACAATATTAATTTAGAAGTAACATGATGAGATTCACATGATATCCAAGTACTAGATACTCAAAACGTCCATAACCGGGGACACGGCTAACCATGATTAGTTTGTACACTCTGCAGAGGTTTGCGCACTTTTACCCACAAGACTCGATCGCCTCCCTTTGATTTCTCGCACTACATGGTGTTTGAGAAACGGATGACCGAGACACAGTCTTTCAGAAGCGCAAGCACCTTACGATGGATAGACCGGTACACCTACTTTCCCCTACATCTGCTAGTCTATCCTGTAAGAGTTCGCACGACTTAATCAACTATGCCAGAGCCCATAATGGCTTGTGGCTGCACACGGAAGTTTCTAGTTTGAATAATCTCATGATCCCTTTGAGCCTGGGTGGCGGTCCAAAAAGAAACAGACAATCCTGGAATACCCAGGTGCCTCAGTCCACCCAGATGTGTGTTTAAGTTGCCACCTTAGATAAACCATTAATTAACAATCTCACATCTGTCATGGATATCACTCACCCAACCCACGTCTACTGGCATAGCATGGCATAATAAGCAAACGTAGAAGTAACTCCCAAAGGTTGATAACAAAACAGGTGATAGGTACTACCTCATCTACTTCCCATCCCACAATTTAATTAGATCCTAACCATGCAATGTTTGAGGATTGATCTAATGCAATAAAACTGGGTAGTAAAAGAGGTATGATCAAAGTGTTACTTGCCTTGCTGATGATCCGCGAAACCTAGAGATTCGAAGTAACAGGCGGCGCACTCCGGGTGTTCTATCGCAGACAAACAAACAAGCATACAATAAGTACTCATCTAATGCACAGGTAAAACTCAAATAAGAGATCTAACCAGAAAGTTCAACTTAAGAACTCCGGTTTGCAAAAAGAATCAAATCGAACAAAGCAACGAAAGTCAAGCGGCGAAAGAAAACAACTTCGTTCTACTAATCTGACCTAAGTCAAATTTTACAGTAGCAAAAACTTGTTTAAGTTGATTAATCGGAAAGAGGGTTTCAAGACGAAACTCCAGGCGCTTGAATCGCCTGATTCTGATAAACGAGCGAAAAGTTATACTAAAACGAAAATCAGATCAGAAATCGCGATCAGAAAATAACCGCGGAAAAATCTGGAAAAAAAGAAAAACGACAAACGGATTAACGAACGAACGTTCGTTAATTAACCTAAACCGAAAATAATAAAACCGATCTAATAATAATAATAAATAAAAAACCGAAACTAAAAAAACAAAAAAAATAAACCGACGGAAAATCGATCGGTTTTCTAAAAAAAAACAGGCACGGATTTCGAGCCGGCGGCGGACCTCGGGCAACGTGCGGGCGGGCGGCGGCTCTGGCGGGGCGGCGGCGGCGGCGGCTGGCGGCGCGGGTGCGGGGGCTGGGGCTGGCTAGGGTTCCCCTCGGGGTCGGCCGGCTTATAAAGCCCCTACGGGCCGGGAGTCCTAGTCGGACACGGCCCGTAGGTCGGTTCGTTTTTTTAAATAATTGTGCTCGAAAGAAAAATAAAAAGAAATACTAAACAGACTCCAAAAATCCCAAAATAAATTTTCCCGGGCTTATAAAATCAAGCCCAACAAAGTGAACATTTATTTGGGCCCTAAATGCAATTTTGAAAAACGCATATTTTCCCTAAATTCAAATAAAATATCGAAAAACTCTGAAATAATTCTTATTTGATTTTATTATTAAATCCTTAATATTTCTATATTTTTGGGAAAGTCATTTTATTCCCTCTCTCATATTTTTGTAATAGAAATATTGGATGATAAAATAAATAAAATCAAATGATCCTATTCTCAAAATTTGAGAAAACTCAAATATGAAAATAACGAAACCCCCAACTCTCTCCGTGGGTCCTTGAGTTGCTTAGTATTTTCTAGGATCAAAACCAAAAGCAAAATAAAATATGATATGCATGATGATCTAATGTATAACATACCAAATTGAAAATTTGGGATGTTACAGCACACGAGGTGGCCACAAGGTCGGGGGGCGCGCCTAGGGGGGTAGGGCGCGCCCTCCACCCTTGTGGTGGCCTCGTGTCTCTTTTGGACTACTTTTAATTTTCCTAATTTTTTAAATATTCCAAAACGGAGAAAAATTATCATTGGAAACGTTTTGGAGTCCGTTTACTTACCGTACCACATACCTTCTCCTTTTCGGAGTCTAAAATGTTCTGGAAAGTGTCCCTTATGTATTCCTCCGGGGTTATGGTATCAATTATATTGGTCTCAACATTTCTGGGAGTACCTGAAATATAATGCTTGATTCTTTGATCGTTTATCACCTTCGGATTTGTGCCTTCGGCGTTGTTGATTGCTACCTATTGAGCACTGCGTTGGTTTTCCCTTGAAGAGGAAAGGGTGATGCAGTAAAGTAGCGTAAGTATTTCCCTTGTTTTTTGAGAACCAAGGTATCGGTCCAGTAGGAGACTACACGCAACTCCCTCGTACCTACACAAACAAATAAGAACCTCGCAACCAACGCGGTAAAGGGGTTGTCAATCCCTTCACGGTCACTTACGAGAGTGAGATCTGATAGAGATAATAATATTGGATAAATATTTTTGGTATTTTTATGATATATATTGAAAGTAAAGATTGCAAAATAAAATAGATTGGAAACTTATATGATAAAAGATAGACCCGGGGGCCATAGGTTTCACTAGTAGCTTCACTCAAGATAGCATAAGTATTACGGTGGGTGAACAAATTACTTTCGAGAAATTGATAGAAAAGTGCATAATTATGAGAGTATCTAGGCATGATCATCTATATAGGCATCACGTCCGTGACAAGTAGACCGAAACGATTCTGCATCTACTACTATTACTCCACACATCGGCCGCTGTCCAGCATGCATCTAGAGTATTAAGTTCATAAGAACAGAGTAACACATTAAGCAAGATGACATGATGTAGAGGATTAACTCAAGCAATATGATATAAACTCCATCTTTTTATCCTCGATGGAAACAATACAATACGTGCCTTGCTGCCCCTGCTGTCACTGGGAAAGGACACCACAAGATTGAACCCAAAGCTAAGCACTTCTCCCATTGCAAGAAAGATCAATCTAGTCGGCCAAACCAAACTGATAATTCGAAGAGACTTGCAAAGATAATTAAATCATACATATAAGAATTCAGAGAAGAACCAAATATTGTTCATAGATAATCTTGATCATAAACCCACAATTCATCGGATCTCGACAAACACACCGCAAAAAGAGTTACATCGAATAGATCTCCAAGAAGATCGAGGAGAACTTTGTATTGAGATCCAAAGAGAGAGAAGAAGCCATCTAGCTAATAACTATGGACCCGAAGGTCTGAGGTAAACTACTCACACATCATCGGAGAAAGATATGGTGTTGATGTAGAAGCCCTCCGTGATTGATTCCCCCTCCGGTGGAGCTCCGAAAAAGGCCCCAAGATGGGATCTCTTGGGTACAGAAGGTTGCGGTGGTGGAAATAGGGTTTCATGGTGCTCCTGGATGTTTTGGGGGTATATGAACATATATAGGAGGAAGAAGTAGGTTGGTGGAGCCACGAGGGTGGAGGGCGTGCCCAGGGGGAGGGTAGGTGCGCCCCCTACCTCGTGGCCTCGTCGTTGATCTCTTGACGTCTACTCGAAGTCCTCTGGATCACGTTTGTTCCAAAAACAACTCTCCCGAAGGTTTCATTCCGTTTGGATTCCGTTTAATATTCCTTTTCTGCGAAACACTCAAATAGGCAAAAAACAGCAATTTGCACTAAGCCTTGGGTTAGTAGGTTAGTCCCAAGAATAATATAAAAGTGTATAAATAAGCCCATTAACATCCAAAACAAATAATATAATAGCATGGAACAATAAAAAATTATATATACGTTGGAGACGTATCAAGCATCCCCAAGCTTAATTCCTACTCGTCCTCGAGTTGGTAAATGATAAAAATAGAATTTTTGATGTGGAATGCTACCTAGCATATTTCTCAATGTAATTTTCTTTATTGTGGCATGAATGTTCAGATCCAAAAGATTCAAGACAAAAGTTTAATATTGACATAAAAATAATAATACTTCAAGCATAATAACAAAGCAATTATGTCTTTTAAAAATAACATGGCCAAAGAAAGTTATCCCTACAAAATCATATAGTGTGGCTATGCTCGATCTTCACCACACAAAATATTTAAATCATGCACAACCCCGATGACAAGCCAAGCAATTGTTTCATACTTCTGATGTTCTCAAACTTTTTCAATCTTCACGCAACACATGAGCGTGAGCAATAGACATAGCACTATAGGTGGAATAGAATGGTGGTTGTGGAGAAGACAAAAAGGAGAAGATAGTCTCACATCAACTAGGCGTATCAACGGGCTATGGAGATGCCCATTAATAGATATCAATGTGAGTGAGTAGTGATTGCCATCCAACGGATGCACTAGAGCTATAAGTGTATGAACGCTCAACAAAAGAAACTAAGTGGGTGCGCATCCAACTCGCTTGCTCACGAAGACCTAGGGCATTTTGAGGAAGCCCATCATTGGAATATACAAGCCAAGTTCTATAATGTAAAATTCCCACTAGTATATGAAGGTGACAACATAGGAGACTCTCTATCATGAAGATCATGGCGCTACTTTGAAGCACAAGTGTGGAAAAAGGATAGTAACATTGTCCCTTCTCTCTTTTTCTCTCATTATTTTCTTTATTTTTTTTCCTTTTTTATTTGGGCCCTTTCTCTTTTTTATGGCCTCCTTTTCTACTTTTTTCTAATTTTTCGTCCGGAGTCTCATCCCGACTTGTGGGGGAATCATAGTCTCCATCATCCTTTCCTCACATGGGACAATGCTCTAATAATGATGAGTTGATGATCATCACACTTTATTTACTTACAACTCAAAAATTACTTAGAACAAAATATGACTCTATGTGAATGCCTCCGGAGGTGTGCCAGGATGTGCAATGACTCATGAGTGACATGTATGAAAGAATTATGAACGGTGGCTTTGCCACAAATACGATGTCAACTACATGATCATGCAAAGCAATATGACAATGATGAAGCATGTCATTATCGGAATGGTGGAAAGTTGCATGGCAATATATCTCGGAATGGCTATGGAAATGCCATAATAGGTAGGTATGGTGGCTGTTTTGAGGAAGGTATATGGTGGGTTTAAGGTACCGGCGAAGTGTACTAGAGAGGCTAGCAATGGTGGAAGGGCGAGAGTATGTATAATCTATGGACTCAACATTAGTCATAAAGAACTCACATACGTATTGAAAAAATTAATTAGTTATCAAAAAAAAGTACTACGCGCATGCTCCTAGGGGGATAGATTAGTAGGAAAAGACCATCGCTCGTCCCCGACCGCCACTCATAAGGAAGACAATCAATAAATAAATCATGCTCTGACTTCATCACATAACGGTTCACCATACGTGCATGCTACGGGAATCACAAACTTTAGAACAAGTATTTCTCAAATTCACAACTACTCAACTAGCATGACTCTAATATCACCATCTTCATATCTCAAAACAATCATCAAGTATCAAACTTCTCATAGTATTCAATGCACTTTTTATGATAGTTTTTATTATACCCATCTTCGATGCCTATCATATTAGGACTAATTTTATAACAAAGGAAAACTACCATGCTGTTCTAAAGGACTCTCAAAATAATATAAGTGAAGCATTAGAGATCAATAATTTCTATAAAATAAAACCACCACCGTGCTATAAAAGATATAAGTGAAGCACTAGAGCAAAATTATCTAGCTCAAAAGATATAAGTGAAGCACATAGAGTATTCTAATAAATTCCGATTCATGTGTGTCTCTCCCAAAAGGTGTGTACAACAAGTATGATTGTGGTAAAATAAAAAGCTAAGACTCAAATCATACAAGACGCTCCAAGCAAAACACATATCATGTGGTGAATAAAAATATAGCCTCAAGTAAAGTTACCGATAGAAGAAGACGAAAGAGGGGATGCCTTCCGGGGCATCCCCAAGATTAGGATTTTTGTTGTCCTTGAATTTTACCTTGGGGTGACTTGGGCATCCCCAAGCTTAGTCTCTTGCCACTCCTTATTCCATAATCCATCAAATCTTTACCCAAAACTTGAAAACTTCAGAACACAAAACTTAAACAGAAAATCTCATGAGCTCCGTTAGTATAAGAAAACAAAAAACCACTTAAAGGTACTGTAATGAACTCATTATTTATTTATATTGGTGTTAAACCTACTGTATTCCAACTTCTCTATGGTTCATACACTCCGATACTAGCCATAGATTCATCAAAATAAGCAAACAACACACGAAAAACAGAATCTGTCAAAAACAGAACAGTCGGTACTAATCTGTATCAAACGTATACTTATGGAACCCCAAAAATCCTAAAATAAATTTCTGGACGTGAGTAATTTATGTAAAATCATCTGAAAAAATAATCAACTAAATAGCACTCTCTAGTAAATAATGGCAGCTAATCTCGTGGGAGCCAAAGTTTCTGTTTTTTACAGGAAGATCGCAAAGACTTTCCCCAAGGCTTCCCAAAGGTTCTACTTGGCACAAACACTAATTAGACTTAAAAAGCACAACCATAACAAATGCTAGATAAATTATTTATTACTAAACAGAACCAAAAAGCACGAAAATAAAATAAAATTGGGTTGCCTCCCAACAAGCGCTATCGTTTAACGCCCCTAGCTAGGCATTGATAATTTCAATGATGCTCACATGAAAGGCAGGAATTGAAGAACAAAAGAGAGCATCATAAAACATGTGACAAACACATCGAAGTCTAACAAACTTCCTATGCATAGGCATGTTATAGGCAAACAAATTATCATATCAAGCAAAAACTAGCATATGCAAGGAAGCGGAAAGAGACAATAGCAATCTCAACATAACGAGAGGTAATTTAGTAACATGAAAATTTCTACAACCATATTTTCCTCTCTCATAATAATTACATGTAGGATCATAAGAAAATTAAACAATATAGCTATCACAAAACATATTCTTAACATGATCCACATGTATGCAAAGTTGACACTCTTCCAAAATAGTGGGATTAAGATTAACTAAAGTGATGACCTCTCCAAACCCACTTTTATCAAAAACTTCATAAGATTGAACATTCTCCAAATATGTGGGATCTAAAGTTGATACTCTTCCAAAACCACTTTCAATATTATTGCAAACATTATTATCAATCTCATATTCATCATGGGGCTTAAATAAATTTTCAAGATCATAAAAAGAATCACCCCAATCATGGTCATTGCATCAAATAGTAGTCATAGCAAAACTAGCATCCCCAAGCTTGAGGTTTTGCATATCATTAACACAATTTACCTTAAGAGAATTTGTAATAACATCATTACAATCATGCTTTTCATCGAAGGAACTATCAAGTATGGGTGCAATAGCAACGATCTCATGTTTAACATAAGGAACTATAGCAAACTCATCTTCATAAATATTGGCATCATGGCCACAAGAATAGCAAGCATCATGTTCATCAAGGGACATTTCAATCAAATCATCGGAATCATAATTATCTATAGATTCATGCATATCATTATTTTCTTCCGAAGCAACGGTCATTCTTTCAATAAATTCTTTGACATAGACATTATGAGCATAGTTTTCATAGCAATATTTAAGTATGTCAAAATTTTCAGATTCGTGGAGAGTAATATCATACTTTTCAATCATAGGAGCTACTTCATAAGCACCCTTAAAAGAAACAAATTCTTCAGTTTGTTCGATATCATAGTAACTATAAACACCCTTTGCATAAAAAGATAAGATTTTATTATCATTAAACTCACATAGGTAGGGGAGGTGTTTTTTAGGGTTCTTAGAGCAACAAGTAAAATCACACATTTCACAAAGATTCCAAGCATAACACAACAATCTATTTATTTGATCCCATAAGAGTTTCCCTTTTTCAGACAAAGGGTGACGCACACAATGAGCATGCTCGTCTAAAGATTTCCCATCAACTAGGCTAGTTGGGGTTTCAGCACGAGCACATAAGGATCGAAGATGATCCAAGTAGAACACTTTAAGTGGATCCAAATCAATAGATTTTTAGCAAGCAAAGATCCAAGCAAAGATCCAAG
Source organism: Aegilops umbellulata (assembly GCA_032464435.1). Lineage (NCBI taxonomy): Eukaryota > Viridiplantae > Streptophyta > Magnoliopsida > Poales > Poaceae > Aegilops > Aegilops umbellulata. The sequence goes on from CP136057.1 coordinate 350,901,709, forward strand.
CAAATCGAAGGCACATGTAAACACAAACAAAGATACATACGGGAAGAAGGCAAAGAAAAGGCAAATATTTTTGAAAAATGTTTTAGAAGTGGGGGCGAGGAAAACGAGAGGAAAATGACAAATAATGTAATGTGAGGGATAAGATTTTGTGATGGGTACTTGGTATGTCTTGACTTGTGCATAAACCTCCCCGGCAACGGCTCCAGAAATGGCTTGTTGACGGGAGATCAAATCTTGACTTGACTTGGTGCAACCTCCCCGGCAACTGCGCCAGAAATCCTTCTTGCTACCTCTTGAGCACTGCATTGGTTTTCCCTTGAAGAGGAAAGGGTGATGCAGTAAAGTAGCGTAAGTATTTCCCGCAGATTTTGAGAACCAATGTATCAATCCAGTAGGAGACTACATGCAAGTCCCTCGTACCTGCACAAACAAATAAGAACCTCGCAACCAACGCGATAAAGGGGTTGTCAATCCCTTCACGGTCACTTACGAGAGTGAGATCTGATAGAGATAATAATAATAAGATAAATATTTTTGGTATTTTTATGATATAGATTGAAAGTAAAGATTGCAAAATAAAATAGATTGGAAACTTATAAGATAAAAGATAGACCCGGGGCCATAGGTTTCACTAGTGGCTTCTCTCAAGCTAGCATAAGTATTACGGTGGGTGAACAAATTACTGTAAAGCAATTGATAGAAAAGTGCATAATTATGAGAGTATCTAGGTGAGGGAGTCCTGGATTAGGCGGTGTCCGGATAGCCGGACTATAACCTTTGGCCGGACTCTTGGACTATGAATATACAAGATTGAAGACTACGTCCCGTATCCGGATAGGACTTTCCTTGGCGTGGAAGGCAAGCTTGGCAATACGGATATGTAGATCTCCTTCCATTGTAACCGACTCTATGTAAACCCTAGCCCTCTCCAGTGTCTATATAAACCGGAGGGCTTTAGTCCATAGTACGAACAACAATCATACCATAGGCTAGCTTATAGGGTTTAGCCTCTCTGATCTCGTGGTAGATCTACTCTTGTACTACCCATATCATCAATATTAGTCAAGCAGGAGTAGGGTTTTACCTCCATCGAGAGGGACCGAACCTGGGTAAAAACATCGTGTCCTTTGTCTCCTGTTACCATCCGCCTAGACGCACAGTTCGGGACCCCCTACCCGAGATCCGCCGGTTTTGACACCGACATTGGTGCTTTCATTGAGAGTTCCTCTGTGTCGTCGTCGTTAGGCTTGATGGCTCCTTCGACCATCATTGGTGATGCAGTCCAGGGTGAGACTTTTCTCCCCGGACAAATCTTTGTATTCGGCGGCTTTGCATTGCGGGCCAATTCGTTTGGCCATCTGGAGCAGATTGAAAGCTACGCCCCTGGCCATCAGGTCAGATTCGGAAGTTTGAACTACACTGCTGATATCCGCGGAGACTTGATCTTCGACGGATTTGAGCCGCAGCCGGGCGCGCCGCACTGTCATGATGGGCATGATTTAACTCTGCCGCCGAACAGTGCCCTGAAGGCCGCGCCCGCATCCGCTCTGACCCTTAGCTCGGAGCCCACTGCACCAACCAAGGACGAGTGGCTAGACCCCACCGCGGGGGCTGCAGTCTCAACGGCGATCGAGCCGGACACCAGCCTTATCCTCTGCGAAGCCCGTGACTCCAAAGTGCCCGACTCTTCTCCAGACTCCGAACCCTCCGCACCCCCGCCAATCGAATCCGATTGGGCGCCTATCATGGAATTCACCGCCATAGATATCTTTCAGCACTCGCCCTTCGGAGACATCCTGAATTCACTAAGATCTCTCTCTTTGTCAAGAGAGTCCTGGCCGGATTATGACCGGCAGGATTGGGATGCAGACGACAAAGAAATTCGACTCCCACCCACCAACCACTTCGTAGCCACTATCTATGATTTAACCGACATGCTAGACTTCGACTCCGAAGACATCGACGGTATGGACGACGATGTAGGAGACGAACAGGAACCGGCGCCTATAGGGCACTAGAAAGCCACCTCGTCATATGACATATATATGGTGGATACACCCAAAGAAAGCAATGGCGACGCGGGGGACGACCCCTCCAAAAAGCAACCCAAGCACCGGCGTTAGCGGCGCCGCTCTAAATCCCGCCAAAGCAAAAACGGTGATACCGGCACGGGAGATAATAACACCCAGGACAATGCCGAAGACAACTCCCTCCAGCAAGATTCAGCGCAGGAGGATGGAGAAGCCAACCCCCCCTGAGAGGGCGGCAGACAGAGAGGAGGAGGATGACAATTACATGCCTCCCTCCGAAGACGAGGCAAGCCTCGGCGACGACGAATTTTTCGTGCCTGAGGATCCCGTCGAACAAGAGCACTTCAAGCGCAGCCTTATGGCCACGGCAAATAGCCTTAAGAAAAAGCAGCAACAGCTTAGAGCTGATCAATACTTGCTAGCCGACAGATGGACTGAAGTCCTCGCGGACGAGGAGTACGAACTCGAATGCCCCTCCAAGAGCTACCCAAAGCGCAGGTTGCTACCCCGATTAGAGGTGGAAGCACTTAAACCTACGTCACCAGCGCATGATGCGGCCGACCGGCCACCTCGCGGCCGCGACAGAGAGGCCTCCCAGCCCTCCACTCAAGCTGCACCCCGGCGTCGTTCAAAAAACACCAAGACACGGGGAAACGCGCCAGACCTGTGAGATATGTTGGAGGACAAGGCAAGGCAAACAAGACCGATCTACGGATCGCGCGGGCGCCCCACGTCATGAGACGATAATCGTCATGCCGGATACAGTAAATCCGGCCGGGCCGAACACAGCAGACAAAGCTCATTTGAGCTACGTCGTGATATAGCCCAGTACAGAGGTGCCACACACCCACTATGCTTCATAGATGAAGTAATGGATCATCAAATCCCAGAGGGTTTCAAACTCGTAAACATTGAATCATACGATGGCACAACAGATCCTGCGGTATGGATCGAGGACTATCTCCTTCTTATCCATATGGCCCGTGGAGATGACCTACATGCCGTCAAATACCTCCCACTAAAGCTTAAAGGACCAGCTCGGCATTGGCTTAACATCTTTCCAGCAGAATCAATTGGTTGATGGGAGGACCTGGAAGCTGCATTCCTTGACAATTTCCAGGGCACGTATGTGCGACCACCAGACGCTGATGACCTGAGCCACATAATCCAGCAGCCAGAAGAATCTGCCAGACAATTCTGGACACAGTTCCTAACCAAGAAAAATCAAATCGTCGACTGTTCGGACGCAGAGGCCCTAGCAGCCTTCAAGCATAACATCCGTGACGAGTGGCTTGCCCGGCACCTTGGACATGAAAAGCCGAAATCTATGGTAGCCCTCACGACACTCATGACCCGCTTTTGCGCGGGAGAAGACAGCTGGCTGGCTCGCAGCAATAACATGACCAAGAGCCCTGGTAATTCGGATACCAAGGACAGCAATGGCAGGTCGCGTCGCAACAAGCACAAGCGCCGCATTAATAGCGACGACGATGAAGATACGATAGTTAATGCCGGATTCAAAGACTCTAAACCCTATCAGCGGAAAAAGGCATTCAAAAGAAACACTCCGGGCCCATCCAGTTTGGACCGTATACTCGATCACTCGTGCCAGATACATGGCACCCCCGAAAAACCAGCCAATCACACCAACAAGGATTATTGGGTGTTCAAGCATGCCGGCAAGATAGATGCCGAGAACAGAGACAAGGGGCTACATAGCGACGACGAGGAGGAGCCCCGGCCGCCGAACAATAGTGGACAGAAGGGCTTCCCTCCACAAGTGCAGACGGTGAACATGATATACGCAACCCACATCCCCAAGAGGGAATGGAAGCGTGCGCTAAGGGACGTATACGCGTTGGAGCCAGTCGCCCCAAAGTTCAACCCATGGTCCTCCTGCCCGATCACTTTCGATCGAAGGGACCACCCCACTAGTATCCGCCATGGCGGATTTGCCGCATTGGTTCTCGACCCAATCATTCACGGATTTCACCTCACTCGAGTCCTTATGGACGGCGGCAGCAGCCTGAACCTGCTTTATCAGGACACGGTGTGCAAAATGGGCATAGATCCCTCAAGGATCAAACCCACAAAGACTACCTTTAAAGGTGTCATACCAGGTGTAGAGGCCCATTGCACGGGCTCAGTCACACTTGAAGTAGTCTTCGGATCCCCAGATAATTTCAGAAGCGAGGAGTTAATCTTCGATATAGTCCCGTTCCGCAGTGGCTATCATGTGCTGCTCGGGCGAACCGCATTTGCAAAGTTCAATGCGGTGCCGCACTACGCATACCTCAAGCTCAAGATGCCAGGACCTCAAGGAGTCATTAGGGTCAACAGAAACACCGAACGCTCTCTCCGAACAGAGGAGCATACGGCGGCCCTCGCAGCAGAAGTACAATGCAGCCTCTCAAGGCAATTCTCCAGTTCGGCAATAAAACGTCCGGACACCGTCAAGAACGCTTGGAGTAACCTACAACAAGACCGCCTAGCACGTTCCGAGCAAGCGTAGCAATGCGGCCCCAACCCCAGCCCCTCGCGAAACTGCGAAATCAGTACCACGCGTACATAATTACGCTCTGAAAATACCATGGGCACAGGGGGAGGGGCATGACCATGGCACGCCCCAACACACGGCACCGTACTAGGGGCTGCCGATTCTATCATTTTTCTTACTTTCAGGACGTTACTCTCTGGAAGACCTGTCCGGCGGTACAATCTCCGAACACACGGTGCAACAACCAAGGAGGCAGCAAGCTACGTCGAATTCCCAGGTGGTCTCTATAACGAGCAAAATACCTGTCTTACATACAGTCTCGCAGCCCGCCCCTGGAGGGGGACATGTCAAATAGTCCCATCTATTGCTTATCGCACTATTTGTATCGTTCTGCTTTCAGCGCAGCCTTTGGGAATAAACAATGCTTAGCTTCAGCTTATTATTGCATTCTATATTCATTCCTTTTTCATATATATGTTCAGTTATGACATTTAGCATCCCTACACTTTGGTACGGCTAATACGCCAGGGGCTTAAGCACCCCATAATACGGCGTAAGAAGTCCGAACACTTTCACAAGCGCGGCACACCGAACTTATAACATTATATGCATGAACTCCGAATCATGTCTTGGGTCAATAGTTGGGTTTGCCCGGCTCCCATGTTGTGGTACCTTACGTTCCGTTATATCGGCTAAGGTAGCTCTGGGAGAATTACTGTGATTGTGCCCCAGTTGAGCTGGGCTAAGCACCTCAGTAGAGAAAGCTAAAACTGACTGTCATGATAGGGCGAGAGCTGGTCGCTGTTCGAGAGGTTTCGAGTCCTTAAAGACTTATGCCGCTTAGAGCGAGGAGTCGGCTTTGTCCGGCCCAAGGTGTGTATAGCGCCCCGAGCTCGGTCTTCCGAACACTAGGGGCTTCGCCGAAATTTAAAATTATAGAATTCTCTGGCTAAGTGAGAGTGATAACGCACTATAGTCTGATTGCCTTGTTCGCCAGGCTGAGCACCTCCCTCGAAGGACCCAACAATGGGAAAAGGAGTGCTCAGGTTTATCCCCGAACACCCCAGCACTAGTGGCGTGGGGGCAGAAACCGACGACTCGCCATCTCTCAGATTTAATAAACGGCCGCATAGAAGGTAATATTTTAAATTAAAACAAGCGTTGCATAACCCATATGAACAAGTCTTCAACGCACAGGATAAAACAAACAAGTTTACTAAAATATTACATCCTTGGAACATTCATCTGCCACAAGGCGGGCACCCTTCAGGACGCCCTCGTAATACATCTCGGGGTGGCGATGCTCCTTGCCCGGCGGCGGCCCGTCCTTCACAAGCTTCTCAGCATCCATCTTGCCCCAGTGCACTTTAGCACGGGCAAGTGCCCTACGGGCACCCTCGATGCAGATGGAGCGCTTGATGACTTCAAGCCGTGGACAGGCATCCATCAGCCGCCTCACCAGCCCAAAGTAGCTCCCAGGCATGGCCTCTCCGGGCCACAGCCGGACTTTGAGACCCTTCATGGCCTGTTCGGCCACCTTATGGAGCTCGACCAGCTGCTTCAGCTGGTCGCTCAAGGGCACCGGGTGTCCGGTCTCAGCATACTGAGACCAGAACACCTTCTCCATCGAGCTCCCCTCCTCGGCTCGATAGAAGGCGGCAGCATCTGACACGCTGCGAGGAAAATTTGCGAATGCTCCTAGAGAGCTCTGGACTCGGGTAAGTAACAAGTATTTCACTTTCACGTGCTTGCTTTGCATAAAGAATGCCTTACCCGCCGCTATCTTCTTCATCGCCTCAACTTCCTGGAGGGCTTTCTGGGCTTCGGCCTTGGCAGACTTGGCGCTCTCGAGGGCCGTCGCGAGCTCGGACTCTCGCGTCTTTGAGTCAAGCTCCAAACTCTCATGTTTTTTCACGAGAGCCTGGAGCTCTTGCTGTACCTCGCCAACTCGCGCCTCATGCTTCTCCCGCTCAGTGCACTCCGTGGCCGCCTTCTTTTCGGCCTTGGAAAGCGCTTGCTTCAGGGTCGCCACCTCAGTCGTGGCCCTTAAGACACCAATAACGATCCTGTCATTTTTTGCAACTGCATCTTTTATATAATTACACAAGGCATTACGTACCTTGGCTCTCCTCGAGCTGCCTCTTGGCAAGGCCGAGCTCTTGCTCAGACCGCTCGAGGTTCTGCTTCAGCGTGTCCACCTCCGTAGTCAGTGCGGCAGAGGCCAGCAACGAAGCCTGTATACGCATATCGACATAATTATGTTAGACTCCTGCGAATATTATTAGATCCTCTATTCGGCTTTTCCTTGTGAACGCCAAACAGAGCATCAGGGGCCACTGTCTATGAGGTAATATTTTTATATATTCTCTACATACCTCAAAACCTGTTAACAAGCTGGCACATGCTTTAGTCAGCCCGCTTTTGGCGGACTGAACCTTCTGGATCACCGCACTCATAATAGTGTGGTGCTCCTCGTCGATGGAGGCGCCGTTAAGCACCTCCAATAAGTTATTCGGTGTCTCCGGTTGGATGGAGGTCACCGGTGCGGTAGGCTTGCCTTCTTGGCGGGGGGCCGCCTGCTGGACTCCGGAGCCGCTGAAGGTTCCGGTGCGGTGTTCGGCCCGGGGCCGGACTTGGAGCCCTTAGGAGCCTTGCTCCCTTTTTTTCTGCAGTCCGGAAGGTCGCCTTGCGGCGCCTCCAGGACCACCTCCCCTTGGCTTGGAACCTTTCGGGACAACACCTCGGCGTTGTCCGTAGGGTGAGGGGTGGAAGCGGTCGGAAGTGAAAAGCTATTCACATCCGACGAATCCAAGGAGCCTCTCGACGATACGTCGAGCCGGGCTCGGGCCGAACTACATGATTATATTCGGTGTTAGGGAAAGCTGTGCAATAAAGGAACACTATGAGTCACTCTGGTGTACGAATACTTACGACTTCGCCAGGGGCTTGGCCCTGGGGGGCCACTCCTCCTTACTGTCGGCGGCGTTGGTGGAGTAGTCCGGAGGAAGGGTCCTCCCCTTCTTGGACCCTCCGGCCTCCCCAGTTGGGGCGGCCTTCCTTTTCTTTTCTCCCCCTGCTGGGGAAGAAACCTCTCTTTCCTCCTCCTCCTCTCCAGGGGAGGAGTGCGCCTCGGAGTCATCGGATGATGAGTCCGACTCCATCGGCCGCTGGTAACTCTTCCGAGTTCCCGTGGCCTTCTTCTTGGCCTTTTTCTCCGGCACCACGTAAGGTGCCGGGACCAGCAGCTCCTCTAGGCGGGCGTCTGCTGGGTCTTCGGGCAAAGGAGCCGGACAGTTGATTTGTCCGGCCGTCCTCTGCCAGTCCTGTCAAAGGCATGGGGGCTTAGATCCCGCATAGAGTCAAACTATGAAAGACAAGTATCCTGTAAGAGGTAAAATAGCTTACCGCGTTGGCTTGGCACTGCGCGCAAAATCCACGATCTTCGGTGGCGGAAGCAGGAGCCTCGGCGCCCTTGAATAGCACCTTCCAGGCATCTTCATACGTTGTGTCGAAGAGCCTGCTCAGAGTTCGGTGTTGGGCCGGGTCAAACTCCCATAAGTTGAAAGCCTGTTGTTGGCAGGGGAGGATCCTGCGGATGAGCATGACCTGGACTACATTGACGAGTTTGAGCTTCTTGCTCACCAGGTTTTGGATGCATGTTTGGAGTCCGGTCAGCTCTTCCGAACTACCCCACAGTAGGCCCTTCTCTTTCCAGGAGGTGAGCCGCGTAGGGGCTCCGGATTGGAACTCAAGGGATGCGACCCATTTGGGGTCACACGGCTCGGTGATGTAGAACCACCCCGATTACCACCCCTTTATGGTCTCCACGAAGGAGCCTTCGAGCCATAGGACGTTGGGCATCTTTCCCACCATGGCGCCTCCGCACTCCGCCTGGCGGCCGCCCACTACCTTCGGTTTGACATTGAAGGTCTTCAGCCATAAGCCGAAGTGGAGTCGGATGCAGAGGAAAGCCTTGCACACGACGATAAACACCGAGATGTTGAGGATGAAGTTCGGGGCCAGATCGTGGAAGTCCAGGCCATAGAAGAACATGAGCCCCCGTACGAATGAGTGGAGAGGGAACCCCAGTCCGCGGAGGAAATGGGTAAGGAATACGACCCTCTCATGGGGCCTGGGGGTGGGGATGAGCTGCCCCTCATCTAGGAGCCGGTGCGCGATGTCATCGGGCAGGTATCCGACTCTCCTCAGCTTTTTGACGTCTCCCTCCGTGACGGAGGAGACCATCCACTTACCTCCCGCTCCAGACATGGTTAGAGCAGGTTGAGGAAGAAAATATGGACTTGGGCGCTAGAGCTCGAGTATGCGAAAATGGATGATCAAAGGAGGAAGAAAAGGCGGATCCTTATCCCCTTATATGGGCGGACGAAACTATGCGTCCCCACCAGCCTGGTAAAACTCGCTTATCTCCCAAGCGTCGTAATCAATGGCATGGTTGGGTTACCCACGCCCGTATTGATGAGAATCCCGGAATAAGGGGACACGATCTCTGCCTCGACAAGACGTGTCAAGGAAACCGCCTCACAAAACGCGCTGAGGTGGGACAGTAAAAATGATTCGAATAAAGACTTGGCTGTGGTGTGATGTCATACTACAGAATACGTCAGCAGATTAGATTTGTGTAAATATTATTCTCCCTACGGTGGTATGTGGAATTTATTTTGCAGAGCCGGACACTATCCTTGTGTTCAAAATCTTCTATGAAGTATTTGGAGGGGGAAACGCCTTGCAATGCCGAAGACAATCTGCGTGCCGGACTCGTCGTCATTGAAGCCTGGTTCAAGGGCTACTGAGGGAGTCCTGGATTAGGGGGTGTTCGGATAGCCGGACTATAATCTTTGGCCGGACTCTTGGACTATGAAGATACAAGATTGAAGACTTCGTCCCGTGTCCGAATGGGACTTTCCTTGGCGTGGAAGGCAAGCTTGGCAATACGGATATGTAGATCTCCTTCCATTGTAACCGACTCTGTGTAAACCCTAGCCCTCTCCGGTGTCTATATAAACCGGAGGGCTTTAGTCCATAGGACGAACAACAACCATACCATAGGCTATCTTCTAGGGTTTAGCCTCTCTGATCTCGTGGTAGATCTACTCTTGTACTACCCATATCATCAATATTAATCAAGCAGGAGTAGGGTTTTACCTCCATCGAGAGGGCCCGAACCTGGGTAAAAACATCGTGTCCCTTGTCTCCTGTTACCATCCGCCTAGACGCACAGTTTGGGACCCCCTACCCGAGATCCGCCGGTTTTGACACCGACACTAGGCATGATCATGTATATAGGCATCACGTCCGCGACAAGTAGACCGAAACGATTCTGCATCTACTACTATTACTCCACACATCGACCGCTATCCAGCATGCATCTAGAGTATTAAGTTCATAAGAACAGAGTAACGCATTAAGCAAGATGACATGATGTAGAAGGACAAAGTCAAGCAATATGATATAAACCCCATCTTTTTATTCTTGATGGCAACAATACAATACGTGCCTTGCTACCCCTGCTGTCACTTGGAAAGGACACCACAAGATTGAACCCAAAGCTAAGCACTTCTCCCATTGCAAGAAAGATCAATCTAGTATGCCAAACCAAACTGATAATTCAAAGAGACTTGCAAAGATAATTAAATCATACATATAAGAATTCAGAGAAGAACCAAATATTGTTCATAGATAATTTTAATCATAAATCCACAATTCATCCGATCTCGACAAACACACCGCAAAAAGAGTTACATCGAATAGATCTCCAAGAAGATCGAGGAGAACTTTGTATTGAGATCCAGAGAGAGAGAGAGAGAGAGAGAGAGAGAGAGAGAGAGAGAGAGAGAAGAAGCCATCTAGCTAATAACTATGGACCCGAAGGTCTGAGGTAAACTACTCACACATCATCGGAGAGGCTATGGTGTTGATGTAGAAGCCCTCCGTGATTGATTCCCCCTCCGGCGGAGCTCCGGAAAAGGCCCCAAGATGGGATCTCTTGGGTACAGAAGGTTGCAGCAGTGGAAATAGGGTTTCGTGGTGCTCCTGGATGTTTTCGGGGTATATGAACATATATAGGAGGAAGAAGTAGGTCGATGGAGCCATGAGGGGCCCACGAGGGTGGAGGGCGCGCCGAGGGGGGTAGGCGCGCCCCCTGCCTCGTGTCCTCCTTGTTGATTTCTTGACGTCTACTCCAAGTCCTCTGGATCACGTTTGTTCCAAAAATAACTCTCCCAAAGGTTTCATTCCATTTGGATTCCGTTTGATATTTCTTTTCTGTGAAACACTAAAATAGGCAAAAAAACAACAATTTGCATTGGGCCTTGGGTTAGTAGGTTAGTCCCAAAAATAATATAAAAGTGTATAAATAAGTCCATTAACATCCAAAACAGATACTATAATAGCATGGAATAATAAAAAATTATAGATACGTTGGAGACGTATCAAGCATCCCCAAGCTTAATTACTGCTCGTCCTCGAGTAGGTAAATGATAAAAAATAGAATTTTTGATGTGGAATGCTACCTAGCATATTTCTCAATGTAATTTTATTTATTGTGGCATGAATGTTAAGATCCAAAAGATTCAAGACAATATTTTAATATTGACATAAAAATAATAATACTTCAAGCATACTAACAAAGCAATTATGTCATCTCAAAATAATGTGGCCAAAGAAAGTTATCCCTACAAAATCATATAGTATGGCTATGCTCTATCTTCACCACACAAAATATTTAAATCATGCACAACCCCGATGACAAGCCAAGCAATTGTTTTATACTTCTGATGTTCTCAAACTTTTTCAATCTTCACGCAATACATGAGCGTGAGCCATGAACATAGCATATAGGTGGAATAGAATGGTGGTTGTGTAGAAGACAAAAAGGAGAAGATAGTCTCACATCAACTATGTGACGCCCGAATAATTAAGCTACAGTAGTCCCCGCTAATGGTGCCATGTCATCATGTTACTGTTGCTAATCTCTGCTTGATTCAAATCATAATTCAAATTCAAATTCAAATTCAAATTAAAGACCAAAATTCCAAATTCTCAAACACACAAAATAAAATGTTCGAACTGTGGCAAATATTCCATAACTAATTATGGTGGTGACCCCACACTTTTGTAAAGTATTAAAATGCCCTTTTGTGAATATAACAGTGGCTTTAACAATTAATTAAATGCCTTTTCTAATTTATAAAATATTGAACTATTTTATTTGATCCCAAACTTTTTCTGCCATCTAAGGTCATTGTCTAGTATTTATATGACATGATTCGCATTTTACAAAAATTGTTTGATGGGTCAACTAAATGCAAAACAGGAGCTCAAAAAAAACAGACAAGAAATTGAAAAACAACAAAGGTAATAAAAAAAAGTAAAAGGAAACAGCCCACCCCCTTGTCCCCTTGGGCCTTGCCCACTACACTGGCCAGCCCACCTCCCCAACTTCTTCCTGTTCACTGAAGCCTCGTGGACAGAGGGGGCGCGTCCATGGCCGGGATGGCCACGCGCCGGCCATCCGGCGATGCCCCGACGCCCTATAGGTACCCCGACGCCCCTCCCTGAACCCTAGCCCCCACCACTTCCGCCCTCGCGCTGCTCCTTCTCTCTCACACTTTGGATCGAGCTAGCCGACGCACACCGGGGCGCGCCACCGTGAACCACCGCAGCCACCGCCCGCCTCTCGCTGTGCCGACTCGACCAGAAGACTTGTCGTCGTCGGCTTCATCTTCCTCGTCCACGAGCTCAAGCCCAGAGCCACCGCATCGACCGGGTGGAGGCCATCTTCTTCCTCGGTCGTCATTGTTGTTCCTCGTCGATCCGTCGCCTCTGCAGCTCCTAAGCCACCAACGGGCCTTCGTGTGCCTCCGCGGTGAGCACTGCACCATCCCCCATTGTTTCCCGCTCGAATCCAAGCTCCATGCTGCCGTCGCCATCGTTGACGTAGCTCGGCGCCATAGCTAGGGCCATTCCTATGCCCCTCCGAGCACTACATCGTGCTCAGCGCATCGCGAGGGCGCCGTAGAACCCTCCCGCTCGCCCGTGGACCTCGCTTGCTGTCCCCTGGCCACGAACCCCCCTGCCTCACCCGACGCTCGCCTGTGACAGCGCCACCCGCTGCTGCTTGCTCCTTGCCGCTGCGCTGCTGCTCTGCGTTCAGCACTGCTGTTTGTGTTGTTGCTCTTTTGCTTGCTGCGCCCGCCGTTGCCCTTGTTTGCTGCATGCCGTTCGCGCCCACCGTTGCCGGCCGCGCCTGCTGGGACCGCCTGCCTTCACCCCGGTCCCGTCCCGCGCGCTCACCCAACGCCTCTGCGCCGCCCACACCCCGCGAGCCCTCGCCGCCGTGCATCCTCCACGCTGCGGCCACGCAGCCCCGCGAGCACTGCCCAGCCGCCCCCTCGCGCGCGCGTCCACCTGCCGCTGCTGGCTCCCCGCGCCCACCTCGCGCTCGCCTCGATGCGCCGACCGCCCCTGTCGTTGTTGCCCTGCTGCCCGCCGCCGCACGCTGCTGCCCCGCCCTGCTCCACCGCGACCGCCTGCCTCCGCCAGCCGCGCCCCCGTTAGCCCTGCCACCGCTTGAGCCCCGCCGGCGACTACCCTCGCCAGCGCCTCGCTGAGCCACGGCCTCCGTCGGCGCCCTCTGTTACCCCCGTGCGGGTGCATGGGCACCCCCACCCACGCGCCCAGTAAACCCGCCCTGTTAGGCCCGAGTGGGCCACTCACAATGGCCCAGCCTCCCACTTAAAAAATATATTTAAAAATATATAATTAATTAATCAATCAATTAGTTAACTTAATTAGAGTTTGCTTAATTAGCTTAACCTGCTAATTAACTACCTAACATATAATTAGTTAGATGTGTGCATGACAAGGGCCCCACACCCTGTTGACCAGTTTGACCAGTCAAATGTTGACTGGTCAACTGGGACCCCTGGCCCGCATGTCACCCTCGATAAACCTCAGTGTACACAGATCTGGGTGCACATAGCATTTAGTCTTTAATTTCAAAATAATAATAAATCCAGAAATTGTTTTAAACTTTGGAAAATCATAGAAAAAATGCATAACTTGGATGAAAATTTTTTATACATGGAAGTTGCTCAGAACTACGAGACGAATCGGAATATGCTCTCCGTTCATCTGTCACATGCCCCTAGCATAGTGAACATCGAACTTTTCCCCTCCGGTTCGTTTGTCGAAAAATGCCTAACTCCGGGAAAACTTTCCGGATGTTCTCCCTCTTCGCCGGTATCGTGTAACACTACGTTAGAACACGCCTAGTGCTGCTTATTGTCATGTCATGCACTTGTTTGCTCTGTATTTACTGTTTCTTTTACTGTTTCTTCCCCCTCTTCTCTTCGGTAGACCTCGAGACCACTGCTGATGCCCTGTGATCGACTACGTCGACGACGACCCCTTCTTCCATTTCAGCGGAGCTTCCAGGCAAGCCCCCCCTTTGATCATCCCGATATCGTGTCACGCCCAAGATGCGATCCTATCCTAAAGGAACTCGAAGGTCCCACCAAGGATAGAAGCGCATCTTGAAAACGCTTTTGCAAGGTGGATATCATTACATCAACATTATATAATAGTGGGGATACATCCAATATATCTAATGACACATGAATACAACAATACGTCATATACAAGATTAACATCCGACTACGGATGAAACATAAACAGAAACTCAAACAATATCCACCCTGCTAGCCCAGGCTGCCGACCAGGAACCTAACCCAAGATCGATGACGAAGAAGAAGAACTCCAAAACAAGTAAACATCGATCTCACGTCATGATCATCACGTAACCTGTACCTGCAACTGGTGTTGTAGTAATCTGTGAGCCACGAGGACTCAGCAATCCCATTACCATGGGTATCAAGACTAGCAAAGCTTAAAGAGGTAAGGAAGGGGGTAAAGTGGTGAGGTTGCAGCAGCGACTAAGCAATGTATGGTGGCTAACTTACGCAAATAAGAGCGAGAAGAGAAGCGAAGCAAGCGGTCGTCAACTAGTAATGATCAAGAAGTGATCCTGAACTCCTACTTACGTCAAACATAACCCAAAAACCGTGTTCTCCTCTCGAACCACCCCGAAAAGAGACACTCACGGTTACGCACACGGTTGGTGTATTTTAGAAGAGTTTACTTCAAGTTTACTACAACCGGACATTAACAAATCCCCATCTGCCACATAACCGCGGGCACGGCTTTCGAAAGTTCAAACCCTGCAGGGATGTCCCAACTTAGCCCATTATAAGCTCTCGCGATCAACGAAGGATATTCCTTCTCCCCGGGAAGACCCGATCAGTCTCGGAATCCCGGCTACAAGACATTTCGACAATAATAAAACAAGACCAGCAAGACCGCCCGATGCGCCGACAATCCCGATAGGAGCTGCACATATCTCATTCTCAGGGCAACACCGGATGAGACAGGCTACGAGTAAAACCAGGCCTCGAGTTTCCCCGTGATGGCCCCGCAGGCGGCTCAGTTCGGACCAACACTTAGACAAGCATTGGCCCGGGGGGGCTAAATAAAGATGACCCTTGGGTTAATTACTCCCAAGGGAAAGTAGGTGGTGGTGAGGCAAATGGTAAAACCAAGGTTGGGCCTTGCTGGAGGAGTCTTATTCAAAGCGAACTGTCAAGGGGGTCCCATAAATCACCCAAGCGCGTTAGGGACGCAAAATCCGGGAACATAATACCGATATGACGGAAACTAGGGCGGCAAGAGTGGAACAAAACACCAGGCATAAGGCCGAGCCTTCTACCCTTTACCAAGTATATAGATGCATTAATAATATAAGAGATATTGTGATATCCCAACATAAACAAAATCCAACATGGAGCAATCTTCATCTTCACCTGCAACTAGCAACGCTATAAGAGGGGCTGAGCAAAGCGGTAACATAGCCAAACAATGGTTTGCTAGGAAGGGTAACAAAGGTTAGGGGCTATCATGCAATTTGGGAGGCTTGAGCAGCAAATGGTAGGTAACGCAGCATATCGATAGAACGAAGCAAGTAGCATAGCAATGATAGTAATGAGATCCAAGGTGACTGTCATCTTGCCTGAAATCCCGCTAGGAAGAAGAACGAGTCCATGAAGAAGATGAAGCCACGTAGACGGACGGATCCTCACAATCGCAACGTTACCGAAACTATCAGGAAGAAGCAACACCGGAAAGAAGCAAACAACATAGGTAAACAAACAAGCATAACATGACATGATGCACAACCAAGTATGATGCATGTCAATATTAAATGTTGTTAACATGGTAAGAGGTGAAGTATAAGCAAACTACCTATTTAGGCAAGTTTAAATGAGGCCGGAAACACAAACAACAATTCCGGAAAATCCCCATATGCATATTTCAAATTTGATACTGTTCTGCATTATACACAATTTTAATGTTGTTCAACAGCAAAATAAAATGCAGCAAGTTAATCTATGCATTTTCCTACCCCATTTACATATAAAGTTTATTTAAAACGGAGCTACGGTTATTTAGTTATGAAATAAACCATTTTAACATGATATTTATGCAAATTAAATCAAACACCATGTTAAACATTTTAAACATGGATGAAAGTTGCATATTATGAAAGTACATGAAAAACTACCTATTTAGGCAAGTTTAAATGAGGCCGGAAACACAAACAACAATTCCGGAAAATCCCCATATGCATATTTCAAATTTGGTACTGTTCTGCACTATACACAATTTTAATGTTGTTCAACAGCAAAATAAAATGCAGCAAGTTAATCTATGCATTTTCCTACCCCATTTACATATAAAGTTTATTTAAAACGGAGCTACGGTTATTTAGTTATGAAATAAACCATTTTAACATGATATTTATGCAAATTAAATAAAACACCATGTTAAACATTTTAAACATGGATGAAAGTTGCATATTATGAAAGTACATGAAAAACTGAGCAAGATGCATATATGACAGGTTCTATTTGGATGCATGAATATTTAGTTATTAGCAAATCAAAATGATGGCATTTCTGTTAATATGCAAAACAAAGGGAAAACAATAAGGGACACGGGCAGGGGCAGCCACTGCCAATGACGAGAGGGCCCGGGGTGCTGAGGTGGCAGGAGTGTGGCTGTGTACGGGTGTACGTGAACAGAGAGGATGACAAGTGGGGCCTGGGTGTCATAGGGACAAACACAAATGTACAGGAGGCAAAATTAAAAGAAAACGGCCAACCTGGATTTCGAACCCAGGATCCGTTGGGTTAACAAGCAAGGCGCTAGCCACTGCGCTGCTGCTATCTTTGTGTAGGATACAGAAATGCAGCGCTAGTTATACAGCTCCTGTAAGGCTCGAGCTTGGAATAATGGCTGCACATGGATAACGATGATGGCGAGCGAACGCGGCGGCGCTAGCGGCTGGAAGACAACGGAGGGCGTGCGGGGTTGGGTCCAGGTGCGGCGGGTGCAAGCGGAGCAGCTTCTGGAGTCGCGCGTGCGGGGTTTCTCGAGCACGAGCTTGAGCTCGTCTCGGGCATGGCGGGGCATGGGCTACGGCTGGGCGCATGAGCGGGGTGAGGCGCTGGTGAGTATGTTTGCTAGCATGAGTGGAGCAGAGCAACACGCGAGGGTGTTGGTGATGCAAAGGTCTCGGCTGAGGATGCCTACTTCTCGAAGGGATCCGAAGTTTGAACCCAGACGAAACAAATACAGAGAAAACAGGGTCGGCCTTGCAGGTCGAGGCACTCGGCCACGGCCTCGGCGGGCGTGCAACGAGGTGGTGCAGGGGGGTTGTGCTCGAGCGTGAGCGTGGCTCGGCTCGGGCGTGCGGCTGCGGCGAAGCGTGCGGGCGCAGAACAGATCATGTGTGGGCGGCTGCGGCATGCGGGTGCGGCGGAGGAAAACATCCTCTGTTGGCGCGTGGAAGGACGGAAGCAGGAGTAGGAAGCTTCACGAGCTTGCGCTCGGGCACGGGCGCGAGAGCACGACGACCGTGACCTCGACCTGATGCGTGCAGTGAATGTGGCGAGGTGAAGCGAAGCACGGGCCCGAGCGAGACGAGCGGGGACAAGATCCAGACGGGTCACGGCAGCGTTTCTCTGAAAGTTTCAGAGATTTGCTGGAGCAGCGAGGGCACGGCGATGGCATGGATCTAGTAGTGACTCCGGTGACCTAAACGCGACAGGAATAAGGGGGAGGGAAGCAAGTATACCTAACTCACCCTAGGACACGGCTACGACCACGGAGACGAACCGGCGGCGACGCGAACGAGCTCTGAACCCGACGCGGTTCCTGTCCGAGGAAGAAGGAAGCAGGGGAGGACGCCAGGCGCGGGACTTGGCGACGCAGAGGAAGCAGACGAAGTAGAGGAAGAAGATCGCGGCGCCCTTGGACCCTCCTGGCTCCTGGCCTTGAAGAAGACGAAGAATATGGCGTAGTCGAGTTGACCCGGAGCGAAGAAGACGATGGAGGATGGCTATGGCCGCAGCGAAGCCATGGAAGTGCGCCGGGAGCTCTCTGGTTTCTGCCTCTTGAAGAAGAAGGAGAAGCAGGAGAAGGAAAAAGGGGTGGCAGCGGCGAGAATGGAAGGAGGAGGAAACCCTAAGGGCGCGCGCTGGTTTATATAGGGGCGCAAGGACAGCTGCCCTTGACGTTCGTGAAACAGAGCTCACGGCGCTGGCGCTCTTGAAGGCAGAGGAGGGAGACGGTGCTGTAGCGGAGCAGGTGTCCGTTCGCCTCGGCTGGGCCGGGGAAAGAAAGGCCCAGGTGGACAAGGAGTGAGAGCTGGTGGCCTGCGCTGTTGCCACTGCTGCTTCTCTTCTTCTATTTTCTCCAGAGAGAAAACAAGACAGAAAAGCACAGGAATAATGGAGAGGGTGGAGAGAGATATGAGAATATCCCTGGAGTCCAGAATTTGTGCAGAAATTTAATAAATTTACTTGGGAATTTTTAGAGGTAGAAAAATAATCCAAGTTTGAATTAAATTCAAACTTGAGCCATTTTTGAACCCAACCAAAACAACTCCAAACGATCTGAAATTTGCAGAGAGAGATAGTAGGCATCATATAGGATTTATAGGGAAATGTTGAACATTTTCCTAAACAGGAAAAAGGTCACAAGAAAACAATAAATGGAATAAGAAGAAAGGAGAAGTTAGGATGGGATAGAAACCTGGGTGAACTTGATGAATGGTGCTGCTATGTGCATGGTGAAGAAAAGAGGTGGAGATAAGAAGAATAGGATTCACACAAGTACACATAACAAAACTTGAATATGCAACCCAAGGTATGATGATCATGATGCAATGCAATAAAATGACACGAGGCACAATGCAACATAACAAGTGAGATGAGCATGGTGCAAGAAGCAAAGATATGACAAGGCACTAAACATGAACATCCAACAAGCATATAGGAATGAAATATGCAAAACAATTATGATAATGCATCAAACATAAAAAACACATGACAACAACTAAAATAAAAGGAAGGCAACTAGAGCATCGGTCTCGGGGCGTTACATATCGCCCATTCCATTCTCTCATGCTTGCATTAGATTTTGCTACTGTTATTGACTGCTCCCACTCTGATGCATAGCCTGCTTTTGTACCTGCTATTGTTACCTATCTGCTTGTCCTAAACTGCTTAGTATAGGTTGGTTAGAGATCCATCAGTGACCCCACTTGTCCTTGTTGCCCCTGCTTCATCATCGATGCCTCAATCAACGTGATCGATGACCAGAGCCTGACACCTCACATCACATCACGCCCCTTTAGTTGCTCGACTCTACAGAGCTACTATCGAGTGCCGAGGGTGATCCCTCATAACGCACTCTTGATGATAATTCTGTAGTGTAGCTATTCGGTCGTGGTCATCGAGGGTGATTTCCTCTTTCACCATTCCCGATATGGCTCTGTCGTGCAACACCTCAAGTGTGAACCTCGAGGGTGGTCCCTCTTACGTTCACCTTGATGATTACATTGAGTGGCATCCACCAGGGTGATCCCTCGGGTTTTATTCCTTGATGTTTTTGGACACACGGTTACCTTGACTTTACTTGAGACATTGGTGAAAGTCGGGCGGGCCCGGAGAGCACCCGAGGAGTTGTTACGGTGGCGGCTGGCTGTTTAGCGGTATCACCCGGGAGGGGGTGATAGCTCCGGACTTGTCCCGACAGCCGTCACTTCTTTTAATAATGCACTAACAGGTTTGGGTATTTGTTCTGAGTTGGCCTCTGACCTTTACGCACTAACCACCACACGAGAATAGTTATGGGCCTCTGAGGGAGTCCTGGATTAGGGGGTGTTTGGATAGCCGGACTATACCTTCAGCCGGACTCCTGGACTATGAAGATACAAGATTGAAGACTTCGTCCCGTGTCCGAAAGGGACTTTCCTTGGCGTGGAAGGCAAGCTTGGCGATGCGGATATTCAAGATCTCCTACCCTTGTAACCGACTTTGTGTAACCCTAACCCTATCCGGTGTCTATATAAACCGGAGGGTTTTAGTCCGTAGGACGACAACTTCATCATACAACAATCATACCATAGGCTAGCTTCTAGGGTTTAGCCTCCTTGATCTCGTGGTAGATATACTCTTGTACTACCCATATCATCAATATTAATCAAACAGGATGTAGGGTTTTACCTCCATCGAGAGGGCCTGAACCTGGGTAAACTTCGTGTCCCTTGTCTCCTGTTACCATCCGCCTAGACGCACAGTTCGGGACCCCCTACCCGAGATCCACCGGTTTTGACACCGACATTGGTGCTTTCATTGAGAGTTCCTCTGTGTCGTCATTTTTAGGCCCGATGGCTCCTTTTATCATCAAAAACGATGCAATCCAGGGCGAGACTTTTCTCCCCGGACAGATCTTCGTCTTCAGCGGCTTCACACTGCGGGCCAATTCGTTTGGCCGCCTGGAGCAGATCGAAAGCTACGCCCCTGGCCATCAGGTCAGGTTTGGAAGTTTGAACTACACGACTGACATCCGCGGGGACTTGATCTTCGACAGATTCGGGCCACAGCCAAGCGCGCCGCACTGTATCGATGGGCATGATCTAGCTCTGCCGCCGAACAGTGTCCTGAAGGCCGCACGCGCGTCGGTTCCGACCCTTAATTCGAAACCTACGGCGCCGATCGAGGATGAGCGGTTGGACGCCACCTCAGGGGATACGATCTCAAAGGCGATCGAGCCGAACACCAGCCCCGCACTCTGCATGACCCGTGACTCCGAGGATCCGGATTCCCCTCCGGACTCCGAACCCCCCGCGCCCCTGCCGATCGAATCCGATTGGGCGCCGATCATGGATTTCACCGCCGCGGACATCTTTCAGCACTCGCCCTTCGGCGACATCCTGAGCTCACTAAAGTCTCTCTCTTTATCGGGAGAGCCCTGGCCGGACTATGGTCAGTAAGGATGGGATACAGACGATGAAGAAATTCAAAGCCCACCCACCACCCACTTTGTAGCCACTGTCGACGATTTAACCGACATGCTCGACTTCGACTCCGAAGACATCGACGGTATGGACGACGATGCAGGAGACGAACAGGAACCAGCACCTTTAGGGCGCTGGAAGGCCACCTCGTCATATGACATATATATGGTGGATGCTCCAAAAGATGGAGAAGGCGATGGAAAAGCGGGGATGATACTTCTAAGAAACATCCCAAACGCCGACGTCAGCGACGCCGCTCTAAATCCCGCCAAAACAAAAACGGTGATTCCGGCACCGGAGATAATACTACTCCGGATAGCGCTGAAGAACACCCTCTCCAACAAGATTCGGCACAGGAAGATGGAGAAGCCAACCCTCATGAGAGGGCGGCAGACCGAGAGGTTGAGGACGATAACTATATGCCTCCCTCCGAAGACGAGGCAAGCCTCGACGATGACGAATTCGTCGTACCATCAGACCCCGCCGAACAAGAGCGTTTCAAACGCAGGCTTTTAGCCACGGCAAGCAGCCTCAAGAAAAAACAACAACAACTTAGAGCTGATCAAGATTTGCTAGCTGACAGATGGACTGAAGTCCTTGCGGCCGAAGAGTATGAACTCGAACGCCCCTCCAAGCGTTACCCAAAGCGCAGGCTGCTACCCCGATTAGAGGAGGAAGCATCTACATCATCAGTGCATGACATGGCCGACCGGCCACATCGTGGCCGCGATAGAGAGGCCTCTAAGCCCTCCACTCAAGCCATGCCCCGACGCTGCTCAAAACATGCTAAGGCATGGGAAAACGCGCCAGACCTGTGAGATATACCGGAGGACAAGGCAAGGCAAACAAGATCGATCTACGGATCGCGCGGGCGCCCCACGGCACGTGACGGTGATCGTCACTCCGGATACGATAAATCCGGCCGGGCCGAACACAATGGACAAAGCTCCTTTGAGCTGCGTCGTGATATAGCCCAGTATAGAGGCGCCGCACACCCACTATGCTTCACAGATGAAGTAATGGATCATAAAATCCCTGAGGGCTTCAAACCCGTAAACATCGAATCATACGATGGCACAACAGATCCTGCGGTATGGATCGAGGATTATCTCCTTCATATCCACATGGCCCGCGGTGATGATCTACATGCCATCAAATACCTCCCACTCAAACTTAAGGGACCGGCCCGGCATTGGCTCAACAGCTTGCCAGCAGACTCAATCGGTTCTTGGGAGGACCTGGAAGGAGCATTCCTTGACAACTTCCAGGGCACTTATGTGCGACCACCGGACGCCGATGACCTAAGCCACATAATCCAACAGCCAGAGGAATCGGCCAGGCAATTTTGGAGACGGTTCCTAACAAAGAAAAATCAAATAGTCAACTGTCCGGACGTGGAGGCCCTAGCAGCCTTCAAGCATAAAATCCGTGATGAGTGGCTTGCCCGGCACCTGGGACAGGGAAAGCCGAAATCTATGGCAGCCCTCACGACACTCATGACCCGCTTTTGCGCAGGAGAAGACAGCTGGCTAGCTCGCAGCAACAACTTAACCAAGAACCTTGGTAATTCGGATACCAAGGACAAAAGCGGCAGGTCGCGCCGGAACAAGCAAAAGGGCCGTGTTAACAGCGACAACAACGACGATACGGCAGTAAATGCCGGATTCCGAGGCCACAAATCCGGTCAGCAGAAAAAGCCATTCAAAAGAAATACTCAGGGCCCGTCCAGTTTGGACCGAATACTCGACCGCTTGTGCCAGATTCATGGCACCCCCGAAAAGCCAGCAAATCACACCAACAGGGATTGTTGGGTGTTCAAGCAGGAAGGCAAGTTAAGAGCCGAAAACAGAGACAAGGGGCTGCATAGCGATGACGAGGAGGAGCCCAGGCCACCGAACAGCAGTGGACAGAAGAGTTTTCCCCCACAAGTACAAACGGTGAACATGATATACGCAACCCACATTCCCAAGAGGGAGCGGAAGCGTGCGCTACAAGACGTATACGCGCTGGAGCCAGTCGCTCCAAAGTTCAACCCATGGTCCTCCTGCCCAATCACATTTGATCGGAGGGACCATCCCACTAGCATCCGTCACGGCGGCTTCGCCGCATTGGTTCTCGACCCAATTATCGACGGATTTCATCTCACAAGAGTCCTCATGGACGGCGGCAGCATCCTGAACCTGCTTTACCAGGATACAGTGCGGAAAATGGGCATCGATCCCTCGAGGATCAAGCCCACAAAAACGACCTTTAAAAGCGTTATACCAGGTATAGAGGCCAACTGCACAGGCTCAGTAACACTTGAAGTGGTCTTCGGATCTCCGGACAACTTCCGAAGCGAAGAGTTAATCTTCGATATAGTCCCGTTTCGCAGTGGCTATCACGCCCTGCTCGGGCGAACCGCATTTGCAAAGTTCAATGCAGTGCCGCACTACGCATATCTCAAGCTCAATATGCCAGGACCTCGAGGAGTAATTACGGTCAATGGAAACACCGAGCGCTCCCTCCGAACGGAGGAGCACACGGCGGCCCTCGCAGCAGAAGTGCAAAGCAGCCTTTTTAGGCAATTCTCCAGTCCGGCCGCTAAAAAGCCGGACACTGTCAAGCGCGCCCGGAGTAACCTACAACAAGACCGCCTGGCACGTTCTGAGCAGGCGTAGCAATGTGGCCCCAACCCCAGCCCTCGCGACATAGCGAAACCAGTGCTTCGCGTACATAACTACGCTCTTAAAATACCATGGGCACAGGGGGAGGGGCACAATCACGGCGAGCCCAAAACACGGCCTAAACCGTACTAGGGGCTGCCGAGTTCTTTTTAATCTTTTCTTACTTTCAGGACTCCATACTTCGGACGACCTGTTCGGCAATTCAACTGCCGCGCAAACGATGCAAGATCCAGGGAAGCAGACAATCCATGCCGCACTATGGAACTCCCAGGTGGTCTCTGTTACGAGCAGTATACCTGTTTTGAATACAATCCCGCGGCCTGCCCCTGGCCAGGACACGTTAAATAGTCCAATATCTTTTGCTTATCACACTATTTGTATCGTTCTGCTTTGATAGCAGCCTCTTTATAAACAATGCATAGCTTTTTTTCTATTTTTTGCATTATCCTCTTTTTATATATATGTTCATTAATGACATGTGGCACCCGTACACTGTGGTACGGCAAATACGCCAGGGGCTTAAGTACCCCTTAATATGGTGTAAGAAGTCCGAACACTTCATAAGTGCGGCACCCCGAACTTATAGCACTATATGCATCGGCTCCGAATCATGATTTGGGTCAATAGTTGGGTTTTCCCGGCTCCTATGTTTTGTTTCCTTACGTTCCGCTATATCGGCTAAGGTAGCACTAGGAGAACCACTGCGATTGTGCCCCAGTTGAGCTGGGCTGAGCACCTCAGTGGAGAAAGCTAAAACTGACTGTCATGATGAGGCGAGAGACTGGTCGCTGTTCGAGAGGTTTTTCGAGTCCCTAAAGACTTATGCCGCTTCGAGCGAGGAGCCGGCTTTGTCCGGCCAAGGCGTGGATAGCGCCCCGAACTCGGTCTTCCGAACTAGGGGCTTCGTCGAAATTTAAAATTATAAAGTTCTATGGCTAAGTGAGAGTGTTCAAGCATTATAGTCCGATTGCCTTGTTCGTTGTGCTGAGCGCCTCCCTCGAAGGACCCAAACATGGGAAAAAGAGCGCTCAGGTTTATCCCGAACACCCCAGCACTAGTGGCATGGGGGCGGAAGCCGACGACTGGCCATCTCTCAATTTTTTGATAAACGACCGCACAGAAAATAATATTTTAAATTCAACATTGCTTAGCGCATATGAACAAGTTTTCAACGCATAGGATAAACACGAGCGAGTTCATTCAAAAATTACATCCTTGGTACATTCATGCGCCACAAGGCGGGCACCCGCAAGAACATCCTTATAGTAGTTCTCGGGCTTGCGATGCTCCTTCCCCGGCGGCAGCCCATCCCTCACAAGCTTCTCACAGTCCAGCTTATCCCAGTGCACCTTTGCACGGGCAAGGGCCCTACGGGCACCTTCGATGCAGACGGAGCACTTGATGACCTCGAGCCTTGGACAGGCCTCCACCAGCCGCCGCACCAGCCCGAAGTAGCTCCCAGGCAGGGCCTCTCCAGGCCACAGCCGAACTATGAAGCCCTTCATGGCGGGCCGCCTTGTGGAGCTCGACCAGCTGTTTCAGCTGGTCGCTCAAGGGCACAGGGTGTCCGGCCTCAGCATACTGAGACCAGAACACCTTCTCCGTTGAGCTGCCCTCTTCGTCTCGGTAGAATGCGGCGGCATCGGATATGCTGCGGGGAAGATCTGCGAATGCCCCTGGAGAGCTCCGGATTCGGGTAAGTAACAAGTAGTTTACTTTTATATTTCTGCTTTGCGTAAAGAATGCCTTACCCGCCGCTATCTTTTTCATCTCCTCCAACTCTTGGAGGGCCTTCTGGGCTTCGGCCTTGGCAGACTCGACAGTCTTGACGGCCGCGGCGAGCTCGGACGCTCGCGTTTTAGAGTCAAGCTCCAAACTCTCATGTTTTTTCATGAGAGCCTGAAGCTCTTGCTGCGCCTCGCCGACCTGCGCCTCAAATTTCTCCCGCTCATTGCGCTCCAAGGCCGCTCTTTTCTCGGCCTCGGACAGCGCCTGCTTGAGGGTCGCCACCTCAGTTGTGGCGCCTACAATAAGTATTACAATCCTGTCATTTTTCGCAATTGCGTCTTTTATAGACACTTTTTCTGTAAGGTATCTCTTACCTTCCTTCTCCTCGAGCTGCCGCTTGGCAAGGCCGAGCTCTTGCTCGGTCCGCTCGAGGCCCTATTTCAGGGCACCCACCTCCGCAGTCAGTGCGGTGGTGGCTAGCAGCGAAGCCTGCATACGCATATTGAGTTTTTTTATTAGACTCCTGCGAAAATTGATAGATCCTCTATTCGGCTTTTCTTTCCGAACGCCAAACAGAGCATCAGGGGCTACTGTCTATGTGGTGATATTTTTACATATTTTTACTTACCTCGAAGCCTGTTAGAAGGCTAGCGCAAGCTTCGGTCAGTCCGCTCTTGGCAGACTGAACCTTCTGGATCACCGCACTCATAATAGTACGGTGCTCCTCATCGATGGAGGCACCGTCAAGCACCTCCAGCAGATTGTCCGGTGCCTCCGGTTGGACGGAGGCCGCCGGCTCAGAAGGCTTCCTCCTCTTGCAAGGAGTTCGCCTACCGCGGTCCGGAACCGTTGAAGATTTCGGTGCGGTGTCCGGCTAAGCCGGACTTGGAGCCCTGGGGTTCTTGTCCCCTTTACTCCTGGAGTCCGGGAGGTCGCCTTGCGGCTCCTCCAGGACCACCTCCTCCTGCCCCGGAGCTTGTTGTGATGCCACTTCAGCGTCGTCCGCAGTGCGGGGGGAGACAGCGGGCGGAACTGAGTTCACGTTCGATGAATCCAGGGAGCCGCTCGACGACTCGTCGAGTCCGGCCCGGGGCGGGCTGCATAATTATGTTCGACATTAGGGAAAGCTGTGCAACAAAGGAACGTCATGAGTTACTCTGATATCCAAATACTTACTATTTCGCCAGACGCTTGGCCCTGTCTGGCCACTCCTCTTTGTCCTCTTCGGCGTCGGGGGAGTAGTTCGGCGGAGGGGTCTTCCTCTTCCTGGACCCTTCGGCCTCCCCCGTTGGGGCGGCCTTCCTTTTCTTTCCTCACCCCGCTGGAGGGGGAGAGGTTTCTTCTTCCTCCTCCTCGTTCTCACGGGAGGAGAGCGTCTCGGACTCGTCAGATGACGAGTCCGACACCACCATATTACGGGCACTCTTTCGAGTCCCCGTGGCCTTCTTCTTCTTGGCCTTCTTCTCCGGCACCACATAAGGCGCCGGAACCAACAGCTTCACTAGGAGAGCAAGGGCTGGGTCTTCGGGCAAGGGAGCCGGACAGTTAATCGGTCCGGACTTCGCCTGCCAAGCCTGTCAAAGGTGAGGGAGTTTAGATCCCGCATAGAGTCAAACTATGAAAAAACTTAACATCCTGTAAAAGGTGAAAATAGCTTACCTCGCTAGCGTGACGCTGCGAGCTGTATCCGCGGTCCTCGGAAGCGGATGCGGGAGCCTCGGCGCCTTTGGTTAGCACCTTCCAGACGTCTTCATACGTCGTGTCGAAGAGCCTGTTAAGGGTTTGGTGCTGCGCCGGGTCGAACTCCCACATATTAAAGTCCCGTTGTTGACACGGGAGGATCCGGCGGACGAGCATAACCTGGACTACATTAACAAGCTTGATCGGCTTGTTCACCAGGGACTGGATGCATGTTTGCAGTCCGGTCACCTCTTTTTCGTCACCCCACGACAAGCCCGTCTCTTTCCAGGACATAAGCCGCGTGGGGGGTCCGGATCGGAACTCGGGGGCTGCAGTCCATTTCGGATCGCGTGGCTCGATGATGTAAAACCACCCGGATTTCCACCCCTTTAGGGTCTCCATGAAGGAGCCCTCGAGCCATAGGACGTTGGCCATCTTGCCCGCCATGGCGCCTCCGCACTCCGCCTGGCTACCGCGCACCACCTTGGGCTTGATGTTGAAGGTCTTGAGCCAGAGGCCGAAATGGGGGCGGATGCGGAGGAAAGCCTCGCACACGACGATAAACGCCGAGATGTTGAGGACGAAGTTCAGGGCCAGATCGTGGAAATCCCGGCCATAGTAGAACATGAGCCCCCGGACAAATGAGTGGAGTGGAAAACCCAGTCCGCGGAGGAAGTGGGGAAGGAAAACTACCCTCTCATGGGGCCTTGGGGTGGGGAGAAGCTGCCCCTCCTCGGGAAGCCGGTGCGCTATGTCTTTGGACAAGTATCCGGCCTTCCTTAGCTTTTTGACATGGCCCTCCGTGACGGAGGAGACCATCCACTTGCCTCCCGCTCCGGACATTGCTGGAGAAGGTTGAGGTGGGAAGTGCGGGCTTGGGCGCTGGAGCTCGGGTGCACAGAAAATGGATAGGCAAAGGAGGAAGAAGGCGTAGGGAAAAAGGTGGATCCTTATCCCCTTATATGGGCGGATGCGGTTGCGTGTCCCCGCCAGCCTAGTAAAACTCACTTGCCTCCCAAGCGCCGTGATAAATGGTGCGGTTGGGTTACCCACGTCCGTATTGATGAGAATCCCGTAAATGGGGGACACGATCTCTGCTTTGACAAGACGTGCCAAGGAAACTGCCTCGCAAAACGCGCTGAGGTGGAGAAGTGAAAACGATTCGAATAAAGGCTTGGCCGTAGTGTGGTGTCACACTATGGAATACGTCAGCAGATTAGATTTGTGTTAATATTATTCTCTCTGTGGCAATATGTGGAAACTTATTTTGCAGAGCCGGACACTACTCTTGGTGTTTACAATCTTTTATGAAGAACTTGGGGGAGGAACCCGCCTTGCAATGCCGAAGACAATCTGCGCGCCGGACCCGTCGTCATTGAAGCCTGGTTCAGGTGCTACTGAGGGAGTCCTGGATTAGGGGGTGTTCGGATAGCCGGACTATACCTTCAGCCGGACTCCTGGACTATGAAGATACAAGATTGAAGACTTCCTCCCGTGTCCGGAAGGGACTTTCCTTGGCGTGTAAGGCAAGCTTGGCGATGCGGATATTCAAGATCTCCTACCCTTGTAACCGACTTTGTGTAACCCTAACCCTATTCGGTGTCTATATAAACCGGAGGGTTTTAGTCCGTTGGACGACAACTTCATCATACAACAATCATACCACAGGCTTGCTTCTAGGGTTTAGCCTCCTTGATATCGTGGTAGATCTACTCTTGTACTACCCATATACTCAATATTAATCAAGCAGGAAGTAGGGTTTTACCTCCATCGAGAGGGCCCGAACCTGGGTAACCTTCGTGTCCCTTGTCTCCTGTTACCATCCGCCTAGGCGCACAGTTCGGGACCCCCTACCCGAGATCCGCCGGTTTTGACACCGACAGCCTCGACGTCGCAGTATCAGCCGAAGCTTTGTCAGACGTCCAGTTCAACATTATGGCACGGTCGGATCGTGTTGGCCATCTGAGGCAGAGCTGGTATCCACCCTGCTCGCAACGACCCGGAGTGCAACGGGCGATGGGCCCAAGACCCCGGAGTACTTAGGACGTAGACCGGCGGGGACCTCTCTGCTGAGCCTAGGTAGGGTTGCGACGTGTTGATCTTCCGAGGTCGGCATTGACCCCAGAAAGGTGTGTCCGGCCAGAGTGATCAAGCGTGTTGGGTAACATGGTGCACCCCTGCAGGGAAGATATATATTCGAATACCGTGTCCTCGGTAATGGACGTTCAGTCTTGTGTCCTAATCTTATACAACTAGAAATGGATACTTGATATGTGATGGATATGTGGCCCCGGAATTGCTTTCTCGCAAGGAGTCGAGGAAGGATCTCTGGGCATTAATTCTACAACATGCTTGTTAATTATAAACTGCTATTCTTTACTCTTCTACATGCTGCAAGATGCTTGGAGCTGCTTGATACGTCTCCAACGTATCTATAATTTTTGATTGCTCCATGCTATATTAGCTACTGTTTTAGGCAACATTGGGCTTTATTATCCACTTTTATATAATTTTTGGGACTAACCTATTAACCGGAGCCCCAGCCCAGATTTGCTATTTTATTTCTATTTCAATGTTTCGAGGAAAAGGAATATCAGACGGAGTCAAAACAGAACGAAATCAACTAGAGAAGTTATTTTTGGAAGGAAACCTACCTGATAGACTTGGGCTCTACGTCAGAAGATACGGGAGCTGGCCACGAGAGTAGGGGCGCGCCCACCCCCCTGGGGCGCGCCCCCTGCCTCGTGGGGCCCTCGCAGCTCCACCGACGTACCCCTTGCACCCATATATACCTACGTATCGTAGAACTTCCAGAACAGAGATTAGATCGGGAGTTCCGCCGCCGCAAGCCTCTGTAGCCACCAAAAAGCTCTGGGGACCCTGTTCCGGCACCGTGCCGGAGGGGGGATCCCTCACCGGTGGTCATCTTCATCATCCCGGCGCTCTCCATGACGAGGAAGGAGTAGTTGACCCTCGGGGCTGAGGGTATGTACCAGTAGCTATGTGTTTGATCTCTGTCTCTCTCGTGTTCTTGATTTGGCACGATCTTGATGTATCGCGAGCTTTGCTATTATAGTTGGATCTTATGTTTC
Organism: Aegilops umbellulata; assembly: GCA_032464435.1. Classification (NCBI taxonomy): domain Eukaryota; kingdom Viridiplantae; phylum Streptophyta; class Magnoliopsida; order Poales; family Poaceae; genus Aegilops; species Aegilops umbellulata. The sequence goes on from CP136057.1 coordinate 350,931,840, forward strand.
TTCTCCCCCTCTTCTCTCTTGTAATGGATTGAGTTTTCCCCTTGAAGTTATCTTATCGGATTGAGTCTTTAAAGATTTGAGAACACTTGATGTATGTCTTGTCGTGCGTATCTGTGGTGACAATGGGATATCACGTGCCACTTGATGTATGTTTTGGTGATCAACTTGCGGGTTCCGCCCATGAACCTATGCATAGGGGTTGGCACACGTTTTCGTCGCGATTCTTCGGTGGAAACTTTGGGCACTCTTTGAGGTTCTATGTGTTGGTTGAATAGATGAATCTGAGATTGTGTGATGCATATCGTATAATCATACCCACGGATACTTGAGGTGACATTGGAGTATCTAGGCGACATTAGGGTTTTGGTTGACTTGTGTCTTAAGGTGTTATTCTAGTACGAACTCTAGGGCTGTTTGTGACACTTATAGGAATAGCCCAACGGATTGATTGGAAAGAATAACTTTGAGGTGGTTTCGTACCCTACCATAATCTCTTCGTTTGTTTTCCGCTATTAGTGACTTTGGGGTGACTCTTTGTTGCATGTTGAGGGATAGTTATATGATCCAATTATGTTATTATTGTTGAGAGGACTTGCATTAGCGAAAGTATGAAACCTAGGCCTTGTTTCCTATCATTGCAATACAGTTTACGCTCACTTTTACCGCTTGCTACCTTGCTGTTTTTATATTTTCAGTTTACAAAAACCCATATCTACCATCCATATTGCACTTGTATCACCATCTCTTCGCCGAACTAGTGCACCTATACAATTTACCATTGTATTGGGTGTGTTGGGGACACAAGAGACTCTTTGTTATTTGGTTGCAGGGTTGCTTGAGAGTGACCATCTTCATCCTACGCCTCCCATGGATTGATAAACCTTAGGTCATCCACTTGAGGGAAATTTGCTACTGTCCTACAAACCTCTGCACTTGGAGGCCCAACAACGTCTATAAGAAGAAGGTTGTGTAGTAGGCATCAAGCTCTTTTCTGGCGCCGTTGCCGGGGAGGCTAGGTAAGTGAAGGTATATCTTTAGATCTTGCAATCGAATCTTTTTGTTTCTTGTTTTAGCACTAGTTAGTCTATAAAAGAAAACTACAAAAAAATGGAATTGAGTTTGTCTCATACGCTTCATCTTTTTAATATCTTTCGTGAGTATGATGGAAAGGAAAATTGTGCCAAAGTGTTAGAAGAAGAAATCTATAAAATGTTTGGCACTAAATCTTTGAATGATGAGCATGATTGCAATGTTGTTAGTATGAATTCCTTGAATATCCATGATGCTAATAATATGCAAAGCCACAAGCTTGGGGAAGCTATGTTTGATGAAGATGATATTTTTTGTCCCCCAAGTTTTGATGAGAAAATTTACTATGATGAAAGCATGCCTCCTATCTATGATGACTATTGTGATGACACATATGCTTTAAATAATAATAATAACCATGAAACTTGTCATCTTGATCTTAATTCTCAATCATATGATAGTTATTATGTTGAGTTTGCTCCCACTACTATTCATGAGAATTTTTTTGCTTATGTGGAGAGTAATAAAATTTCTATGCTAGTAGATCATGAAAAGAATGATTTAGGTGCTGGTTATATTGTTGAATTCATTCATGATGCTACTGAAAATCATTATGAGGGAGGAATATATGTTTGTAGGAATTGCAATAATATCAAGTTTCCTCTCTATGTGCTTAAAATCTTGAAGTTATGCTTGTTCTGCCTTCCTATGCAAGTTGATTATTGTTCCCATAAGTTATTTGTTCAAAAAATCCCTATGCATATGAAGTGGGTTAGACTTAAATGTGCTATTCATATTCTTCATGATGCTCTTTTTATGTTTCAATTCTTATCTTTTATGTGAGCATCATTGAAATCATCATGCCTAGCTAGGGGCGTTAAACGATAGCGCTTGTTGGGAGGCAACCCAATTTTATTATAGTTACTTGCTTTTTGGTTCTGTTTAGGAGTAAATAATCCATCTAGATTCTGTTAAGATGTGGTTTTGTGTTTTAATTAGTGTTTGTGCCAAGTAGAACCTTTGGGAAGACTTGGGTGAAGTCTTCATGATCATGCTGTAAAAAACAGAAACTTTAGCGCTCACGAGATTAGCTATAACTTTTTATTAGAGAGTGCTATTTAGTTGATTCTTTTTGAACATGATTACTAGACATATTCCTTAGGTCCACCAAATTATTTTAGAATTTTTGGAGTTCCAGAAGTTTGCGTTAGTTACAGATTACTACAGACTGTTATGTTTTTGACAGATTCTGTTTTTCATGTGTTGTTTGCTTATTTTGATGAATCTATGGCTAGTAAAATAGTTTATAAACCATAGAGAAGTTGGAATACAGTAGGTTTAACACCAATATAAATAAATAATTAGTTCATTACAGTACCTTGAAGTGGTGTTTTGTTTTCTTTCGCTAACGGAGCTCACGAGTTTTCTCTTATGTTTTGTGTTGTGAAGTTTTCAAGTTTTGGGTAAAGATTCGATGGACTATGTAATAAGGAGTGGCAAGAGCCTATGCTTGGGGATGCCCAAGTCACCCCAAGATAATATTCAAGGATAACCAAGCGTCTAAGCTTGGGGATGCCCCGGAAGGCATCCCCTCTTTCGTCTTCGTTCATCGGTAACTTTACTTGGAGCTATATTTTTATTCACCACATGATATGTGTTTTGCTTGGAGCGTCATTTTATTTTCTTTAGATTTGCTTGCTGTTTGAATAAAGTATCAAGATATGAAATCCTTAAATGGGAGAGTCTTCACATAGTTGCATAATTATTCGACTATCATTGATCTTCACTTATATCTTTCGGAGTAGTTTGTTGTTTGCTCTAGTGCTTCACTTATATCTTTTAGAGCACGTTGGTAGTTTTATTTTGAAGAAATAGATGAACTCTCATGCTTCACTTATATTATTTTGAGAGTATTAAATAGCATGGTAATGTGCTTAATCCTAATATGCTAAGCATAAAAGATTTGTAAGAATTCTTATGAGTGTGCTGAATACTAAGAGAAGTTTGATGATTGATGATTGTTTTGAGATATGGAGGTAGTGATATCAAAGTTGTGCTAGTTGAGTAGTTGTGAATTTGAGAAATGCTTGCGTTGAAGTTTGCAGGTCCCGTAGCATGCACGTATGGTAAATGTTATGTAACAAATTTGAAACATGAGGTGTTATTTGATTGTCCTCCTTATGAGTGGCGGTCGGGGACGAGCGATGGTCCTTTCCTACCAATCTATCCCCCTAGGAGCATGCGCTTAGTGCTTTGGTTTTTGAAGATTTTTGCAATAAGTATATGAAATCTTTATGACTAATGTTGAGTCCATGGATTATACGCACTCTCACCCTTCCATCATTGCTAGCCTCTACGGTACCGTGCATTGCCCTTTCTCACATTGAGAGTTGGTGCAAACTTCGCCGGTGCATCCAAACCCCGTGATATGATACGCTCTTTCACACATAAACCTCCTTATATTTTACTCAAAACAGCCACCATACCTACCTATTGTGGCATTTCCATAGCCATTCCGAGATATATTGCCATGCAACTTTCCACCATTCCGTTCTTCATGACATATTCATCATTGTCATATTGCTTAGCATGATCATGTAGTTGACATAGTACTTGTGGCAAAGCCACCGTTCATAATTCTTTCATACTTGTCACTCTTGGTTCATTGCGTATCCCGGTATACTGCCAGAGGCACTCATATAGAGTCATGCTTTGTTCTAGTATCGAGTTGTAATCATTGAGTTATAAATAAATAGAAGTGTGATGATCATCATTCAATAGAGCATTGTCCCAAAAAAAGAGAAAGGCCAAAAAAAGAAGGCCCAAAAAAAGAGGAAAAAAATAAAAAAAGAAAATAAAAAGGGGCAATGCTACTATCCTTTTACCACACTTGTGCTTCAAAGTAGCACCATGTTCTTCATATAGCGAGTCTCCTATATTGTGCTTCAAAGTAGCAACATAGTCTTCATGATAGAGAGTCTCTTGTTTTGTCACTTTCATATACTAGTGGGAACTTTTCATTACAGAACTTGGCTTGTATATTCCAACGATGGGCCTCCTCAAGTGCCCTAGGTCTTCGTGAGCAAGCAAGTTGGATGCAGACCCACTAGTTTTTTTGTTGAGCTTTCATACATTTATAGCTCTAGCGCATCCGTTGCATGGCAGTCCCTACTCCTCGCATTAACATCAATCGATGGGCATCTCCATAGCCCATTGATTAGCCTCGTTGATGTGAGACTTTCTCCTTTTTTGTCTTCTCCACATAACCCCCATCATCATATTCTATTCCACCCATAGTGCTATATCCATGGCTCACGCTCATGTATTGCGTGAAGGTTTATGAGTTTGAGATTACTAAAGTATGAAACAATTGCTTGGCTTGTCATCGGGGTTGTGCATGATGAGAGAATTCTTGTGTGACGAAAATGGAGCATGACTAAACTATATGATTTTGTAGGGATGAACTTTCTTTGGCCATGTTATTTTGAGAAGACATAATTGCTTAGTTAGTATGCTTGAAGTATTATTATTTTTATGTCAATATGAACTTTTGTCTCGAATCTTTCGGATTTGAATATTCATATCACAAGTAAGAAGCATTACATTGAAATTATGCCAACTAGCATTCCACATCAAAAATTATCTTTTTTTTATCATTTACCTACTCGAGGACGAGCAGGAATTAAGCTTGTGGATGCTTGATATGTCTCCAACGTATCTATAATTTTTGATTGCTCTATGCTATATTATCTACTGTTTTAGGCAATATTGGGCTTTATTATTCACTTTTATATTATTTTTTGGACTAACCTATTAACCGGAGGCCCAGCCCAGATTTGCTATTTTATGCCTATTTCAGTGTTTTGAGGAAAAGGAATATCAGACGGAGTCAAAACGGAACGAAATCAACTGGAGAAGTTATTTTTGGAAGGAAACCTACCTGATAGACTTGGGCTCTACGTCAGAAGATACGGGAGCTGGCCACGGGGGTAGAGGGTGCGCCCCCTGCCTCGTGGGGCCCCCGCAGCTCCACCGACGTACCCCTTGCACCCATATATACCTACGTATCGTAAAACTTCCAGAACAGAGATTAAATCAGGAGTTCTGCCGCCGCAAGCCTCTGTAGCCACCAAAAACCTCTCGGGACCCTGTTCCGGCACCCTGCCGGAGGGGGGATCCCTCACCGGTGGCCATCTTCATCATCCCAGCACTCTCCATGACGAGGAGGGAGTAGTTCACCCTCGGGGCTGAGGGTATGTACCAGTAGCTATGTGTTTGATCTCTCTCTCTCTCTCTCGTGTTCTTGATTTGGCATAATCTTGATGTATTGCGAGCTTTGCTATTATAGTTGGATCTCATGTTTCTTCTCCCCCTCTTCTCTCTTGTAATGGATTGAGTTTTCCCCTTGAAGTTATCTTATCGGATTGAGTCTTTAAAGATTTGAGAACACTTGATGTATGTGTTGTCGTGCGTATCTGTGGTGACAATGGGATATCACGTGCCACTTGATGTATGTTTTGGTGATCAACTTGCGGGTTCCGCCCATGAACCTATGCATAGGGGTTGGCACACGTTTTCGTCGTGATTCTCCGGTAGAAACTTTGGGCACTCTTTGAGGTTCTATGTGTTGGTTGAATAGATGAATCTGAGATCATGTGATGCATATCGTATAATCATACCCACGGATACTTGAGGTGACATTGGAGTATCTAGGTGACATTAGGGTTTTGGTTGATTTGTTTCTTAAGGTGTTATTCTAGTACGAACTCTAGGGCTGTTTGTGACACTTATAGGAATAGCCCAACGGATTGATTGGAAAGAATAACTTTGAGGTGGTTTCGTACCCTACCATAATCTCTTCGTTTGTTTTCCGCTATTAGTGACTTTGGAGTGACTCTTTGTTGCATGTTGAGGGATAGTTATATGATCCAATTATGTTATTATTGTTGAGAGGACTTGCATTAGCGAAAGTATGAACCCTAAGCCTTGTTTCCTATCATTGCAATACCGTTTACGCTCACTTTTACCGCTCGCTACCTTGCTGTTTTTATATTTTCAGTTTACAAAAACCCATATCCACCATCCATATTGCACTTGTATCACCATCTATTCGCCGAACTAGTGCACCTATACAATTTACCATTGTATTGGGTGTGTTGGGGACACAAGAGACTCTTTGTTATTTGGTTGCAGGGTTGCTTGAGAGAGACCATCTTCATCCTACGCCTCCCACGGATTGATAAACTTTAGGTCATCCACTTGAGGGAAATTTGCTACTGTCCTACAAACCTCTGCACTTGGAGGCCCAACAACGTCTACAAGAAGTAGGTTGTGTAGTAGGCATCACTGCTCGAAGATGCTAGTCTTCGATAGGCTAGGCCTTCCCCTCTATTCTGGCATTCTGCAGTTCAGTCCACAGATACAACCCTTCCATTTGATACCAATGCATACCTAGTATAGATCTTATGCTTGCGTGTACTTTGGATGAGTACTCATGGTTGCTTTGCTACCCCTTTTCCCCCTTCCTTCTTCTTTCCGGTTGATGCAACCAGATGGTGGATTCCAGGAGTCAGATGCCACCCCAGTCGACTACTACTACCACCCCGAGGGTGCCTACTACTACGTGGAGCTCGCCGATGACCAGGAGTAGTTAGGTGGTCCCAGGCAGGAGGCCTTGCCTCTTCGATCGTTGATGTTTGTGCTAGCCTTCTTAAGGCAGTCTTGTCTAAGTAATGTCTGTACTCAGATATTGTTGCTTCCGCCGACTCTTGTGTATCGAGCTATGTATTCGAGCCCTCGAGGCCCCTGGCTTGTAATATAAAGCTTGCATTATTTTTATTTGTCTCTAGAGTTGTGTTGTGATATCTTCCCGTGAGTCCCTGATCTTGATCGTACACATTTGCGTGTATGATTAGTGTACGGTCGAATTGGGGGCGTCACAAACTAGGCGTATCAACGGGCTATGGAGATGCCCATTAATAGATATCAATGTGAGCGAGTAGGGATTGCCATCCAACGGATGCACTAGAGCTATAAGTGTATGAAAGCTCAACAAAAGAAACTAAGTGGGTCTGCATCCAACTCGCTTGCTCACGAGTCACGAAGACCTAGGGCATTTTGAGGAAGCCCATCATTGGAATATACAAGCCAAGTTCTATAATGTAAAATTCCCACTAGTATATGAAGGTGACAACATAGGAGACTCTCTATCATGAAGATCATGGTGCTACTTTGAAGCACAAGTGTGGAAAAAGGATAGTAACATTGTCCCTTCTCTCTTTTTCTCTCATTTTTTTCTTTCTTTTTTTCCTTTTTATATTTGGGCCTTTTCCCTTTTTTATGGCCTATTTTTATCTTTTTCTTTAATTTTTCGTCCGAAGTCTCATCGCGACTTGTGGGGGAATCATAGTCTCCATCATCCTTTCCTCACATGGGACAATGATCTAATAATGATGATAATCACACTTTATTTACTTACAACTCAAAAATTACTTAGAACAAAATGTGACTCTATTTTGTTCTGCCTCCGGCAGTGTACCGGGATGTGCAATGACTCATGAGTGATATGTATTAAATAATTATGAACGGTGGCTTTGCCACAAATACGATGTCAACTACATGATCATGCAAAGCAATATGACAATGATGAAGCGGGTCATAAACGGAACAGTGGAAAGTTGCATGGCAGTATATCTCAGAATGACTATGGAAATGCCATAATAGGTAGGTATGGTGGCTGTTTTGAGGAAGGTATATGGTGGGTTTAAGGTACCGGCGAAAGTTGCACGGTACTAGAGAGGCTAGCAATGGTGGAAGGGTGAGAGTGCGTATAATCCATGGACTCAACATTAGTCATAAAGAACTCACATACTTATTGCAAAAATGTATCAGTTATTGAAACAAAGTACTACGTGCATGCTCCTAGGGGGATAGATTGGTAGGAAAAGACCATCGCTTGTCCCCGACCGCCACTCATAAAGAAGACAATCAATAAATAAATCATGCTCCGACTTCATCACATAACGGTTCACCATACGTGCATGCTACGGGAATCACAAACTTTAGAACAAGTATTTCTCAAATTCACAACTACTCAACTAGCATGACTCTAACATCACCATCTTCATATCCCAAGACAATCATCAAGTATCAAACTTGTCATAGTATTCAATGCACTTTTATGATAGTTTTTATTATACCCATCTTGGATGCCTATCATATTAGGACTAATTTTATAACCAAGGAAAATTACCATGCTGTTCTAAAGGACTCCCAAAATAATGTAAGTGAAGCATGAGAGATCAATAATTTCTATAATAAAAAACACCACCGTGCCCTAAAAGATATAAGTGAAGCACCAGAGCAAAATTATCTAGCTCAAAAGATATAAGTGAAGCACATAGAGTATTCTAATAAATTCCGATTCATGTGTGTCTCTCCCAAAAGGTGTGTACAGTTACCACCGTGCTCCAACGTATCTATAATTTTTGATTGCTCCATGCTATATTATCTACTGTTTTGGACAATATTGGGCTTTATTATCCACTTTTATATTATTTTTGGGACTAACCTATTAACCGGAGGCCCAGCCCAGAATTGCTGTTTTCTGCCTATTTCAGAATTTCGAAGAAACGGAATATCAAACGGAGTCCAAACGGAATGAAACCTTCGGGAACGTGATTTTATCATGAACATGATCCAAGAGACTTGGACCCTACGCCAAGGAAGCTTCAAGGAGGGCACGAGGTAGGGGGCATGCCCACCCCCCCAGGGTGCACCCTCCACCCTAGTGGGCCCCACGATGCTCCACCGACGTACTTCTTCCTCCTATATATACCTACGTACCCCCAAACGATTAGATACGGAGCCAGAAACCTAATTTCACCGCCGCAACCTTCTGTACCCACGAGATCCCATCTTGGGGCCTGTTCCGGAGCTCCGCCGGAGGGGGCATCCATCACGGAGGGCTTCTACATCATCACCATAGCCTCTCCGATGAAGTGTAAGTAGTTTACCTCAGACCTTCGGGTCCATAGTTAGTAGCTAGATGGCTTCTTCTCTCTTTTTGGATCTGAATACAATGTTCTCCCCCTCTCTCGTGGAGATCTATTCGATGTAATCTTGTTTTTGCGGTGTGTTTGTTGATACCGATGAATTATGGGCTTATGATCAAGATTATCTATGAACAATATTTGAATCTTCTCTGAATTCTTTTATGTATGATTGGTTATCTTTGCAAGTCTCTTCGAATTATCAGTTTGGTTTGGCCTACTAGATTGGTTTTTCTTGCAATGGGAGAAGTGCTTAGCTTTGGGTTCAATCTTACGGTGTCCTTTCCCAGTGACAGTAGGGGCAGCAAGGCACGTATTGTATTGTTGCCATCGAGGATAGCAAGATGGGGTTTTTATCATATTGCATGAATTTATCCCTCTACATCATGTCATCTTGCTTAAGGCGCTACTCTGTTTTCATGAACTTAATACTCTAGATGCATGCTAGATAGCGGTCGATGAGTGGAGTAATAGTAGTAGATGCAGGCAGGAGTCGGTCTACTTGTCTCGAACATGATGCCTATATACATGATCATACCTAGATATTCTCATAACTATGCTCAATTCTGCCAATTGCTCAACCGTAATTCGTTCACCCACCGTAAAATACTTATGCTCTTGAGAGAAGCCACTAGTGAAATCTATGGCCCCCGGGTCTATCTTTATCATATTAATCTTCCATCACTTTAATATTGCCTTTGCTTTTTTACTTTGCTTTTATTTTACTTTGCATCTTTATCACAAAATACCAAAAATATTATCTATCTTCTCTATCAGATCTCACTCTCGTAAGTGACCGTGAAGGGATTGACAACCCCTTATCGCGTTGGTTGCGAGGAGTTATTTGCTTTGTGTAGGTACTAGGGACTCGCGCGTAGCCTCCTACTGGATTGATACCTTGGTTCTCAAAAACTAAGGGAAATACTTACGCTACTTTGCTACATCATCCTTTCCTCTTCAAGGAAATCCAACGCTGTGCTCAAGAGGTAGCAAGAAGAATTTCTAGCGCCGTTGCCGGGGAGTCTAAGAAAAAGTCAACATGCCAAGTACCCATCACAATTCCTTATCTCCCGCACTACATTATTTGCCATTTGCCTCTCATTTTCCTCTCTCCCACTTCACCCTTGCCGTTTTATTCGCCTTTCTTTTCCGTTCGCCTCTTTTTCGCTTGCTTTTTGTTCGCTTGTGTGTTGGATTTCTTGTTTGTCAGGATGGCTCAAGATAATACCAAATTGTGTGACTTTACCAATACCAACAATAATTATTTCCTTAGCACTTCGATTTCTCCTCTTACCAATACAGAATCTTGTGAAATCAATACTGCTTTGTTGAATCTTGTCATGAAAGATCAATTCGCCGGCCTTCCTAGTGAAGATGCCGCTACTCATCTAAATAGCTTCGTTGATTTGTGTGATATGCAAAAGAAAAAGGATGTTGATAATGATATTGTTAAATTGAAGTTATTTCCTTTTTCGCTTAGAGATCGTGCTAAAGCTTGGTTTTCGTCTTTGCCTAAAAATAGTATTGATTCTTGGAACAAGTGCAAAGATGCTTTTATCTCTAAGTATTTTCCTCCCACTAAGATCATCTCTTTTAGAAACGATATTATGAATTCTAAGCAACTTGATCATGAACATGTTGCACAAGCTTGGGAGAGAATGAAATTAATGATACGTAATTGCCCTACTCATGGGTTGAACTTGTGGATGATTATACAAAAAATTTATGCCGGATTGAATTTTGCTTCTAGAAATCTTTTGGATTAGGCCGCGGGAGGCACTTTTATGGAAATCACTTTAGGAGAAGCTACTAAACTCCTAGATAATATTATGGTTAATTATTCTCAATGGCACACTGAAAGATCTACTAATAAAAAGTGCATGCGATAGAAGAAATCAATGTTTTGAGTGGAAAGATGGATGAACTTATGAAATTATTTGCTACTAAGAGTGCTTCTTATGATCCTAATGATATGCCTTTGTCTACTTTGATTGAGAATAATAATGAATCCTTGGATGTGAATTTTGTTGGTAGGAATAATTTTGGTAGCAACGCGTATAGAGGGAACTTTAATCCTAGGCTTATCCTAGTAATCCTTCTAATAATTATGGAAATTCCCACAACAACTCTTATGGAAATTTTAATAAGATGCCCTCTGAATTTGAGACTAGTGTTATAGAGTTTATGAATTCACAAAAGAATTTCAATGCTTTGCTTGAAGAGAAATTGCTTAAAGTTGATGAATTGGCTAGGAACGTCGATAGAATTTCTCTTGATGTTGATTCTTTAAAGCTTAGATCTATTCCTCCTAAGCATTATATCAATGAGTCTCTCAAAGCCATGAGAATTTCCATTGATGAGTGCAAGGAAAGAACCGCTAGGATGCTTGCTACGAAAGATGCCTTTATTAAAGCGTGTTCTTCCAATTTCCATGAAAATCAAGATGAATATCTAAAAGTTATTGATGTGTCCCCTATTAAATCTTTGTTTTGCAATATGAATCTTGATAATGATGGGACTGAATATGATCCACCTTTACCTAGAAGGCGTTCCAAAAATTCGGAGTTTTTCAGATCTTTATGATGAAATTGATAAAAGTGGGATTGAAGAGATTAAAACCCTAGATGTTGCTAAACCCACCATTTTGGATTTCAAGGAATTTAATTATGAAAGTTGCTCTTTAATTGATTGTATTTCCTTGTTGCAATCCGTGCTAAATTCTCCTCATGCTTATAGTCAAAATAAAGCATTTACTAAACATATCGTTGATGCCTTGATGCAATCTTATGAAGAAAAACTTGAGTTGGAAGTTTCTATCCCTAGAAAACTTTATGATGAGTGGTAACCTACTATTAAAATTAAGATTAAGGATCATGAATTTTATGCTTTATGTGATTTGGGTGCTAGTATTTCCACTATTCCCAAAACTTTGTGTGATTTGCTAGATTTTCGTGATTCTGAAGATTGCTCTCTAAACTTGCACCTTGCGGATTCCACTATTAAGAAACCTATGGGAAGAATTAATGATGTTCTTATTGTTGCAAATACTACCTCCGTTTCAGTTTACAAGTCCTGCACGTATACCTAGGTTGCCAATTTTATCATCCTAATATAAACTATATAACACAAAAAATATACCTTTTGAAAGTAGAAACTTTGAAGTTTATATTGATATATTTTTTTGTATTATATGACTTGTATTAGGTTGATCATTTTGACGATCTAGGGATACGCGCACGCCCTGTAAACTGAGAGAGAGGTAGTAGGAATTATGTGCCCATAGATTTTATCGTTCTTGATATAGATCGCAATCCTTCATGTCCTATTATTCTTGGTAGACCTTTCCTTAGAACGATTGGTGCAATTATTGATATGAAGGAAGGGAATATTAGATTCCAATTTCCATTAAAGAAAGGCATGGAACACTTCCCTAGGAACAAAATAAAATTACCATATGAATCTATAATGAGAGCCACTTATGGATTGCCTACCAAAGATGGCAATACCTAGATCTATCCTTGCTTTTATGCCTAGCTAGGGGCGTTAAACAATAACGCTTGTTGGGAGGCAACCCAATTTTATTTTTAGTTTTTTTGCTTTTGCTTCTGTTTAGGAATAAATCTTTGATCTAGACTCTGGTTAGATGTGTTTTTATGTTTTAGTCAGTGCTTGTGCCAAGTTAAACCTATAGGATCTTCTTGGATGATAGTTATTTGATCTTGCCATAATTTCCAGAAACTTTCTGTTCATGAAAAAAATAGTTAAAAATCACCAGAACGTGATAAAATAGTGATTCCAATTGATTCTGATCAATAAACAGATTGCCTAGGTCTTCCTATTTTGGCTGATCTTTTGGAGTTCCAGAAGTTTGCGTTAGTTACAGATTACTATAGACTGTTTTGTTTTTGACAGATTCTGTTTTTCGTGTGTTGTTTGCTTATTTTGATGAATCTATGGCTAGTAAAATAGTTTATAAACCATAGATAAGTTGGAATACAGTAGGTTTAACACCAATATAAATAAATAATGAGTTCATTATAGTACCTTGAAGTGGTCTTTTGTTTTCTTTCGCTAACGGAGCTCACAAGATTTCTGTTGAGTTTTGTGTTGTGAAGTTTTCAAGTTTTGGGTGAAATCTTTTGATGGATTATGGAACAAGGAGTGGCAAGAGCCTAAGCTTGGGGATGCCCATGGAACCCCCAATATAATCTAAGGACACGAAAAAGTCAAAGATTGGGGATGCCCCGGAAGGCATCCCCTCTTTCGTCTACTTCCATCGGTAACTTACTTGGAGCTTTATTTTTATTCACCACATGATATGTGTTTTGCTTGGAGCATCTTGTATGATTTGAGTCTTTGCTTTTTAGTTTACCACAATCATCCTTGCTGTACACACCTTTTGAGAGAGCCATACATGATTTGGAATTTGTTAGAATACTCTATGTGCTTCACTTATATCTTTTGAGCTATATACTTTTGCTCTAATGCTTCACTTATATCTTTTAGAGCACGGTGGTGGATTTGTTTTATAGAAACTATTGTTCTCTCATGCTTCAATTAGATTATTTTGAGAGTCTTAATAGCATGGTAATTTGCTTAAAAATTTAATATGCTTGGTATTCAAGATTTGTAAAGCTTTCTTTTGAGTGCGTTATATACTAATAAAAGTTTGATGCTTGATAATTGTTTTGAGATATGAAGATGGTGATATTAGAGTCATGCTAGTTGAGTAGTTGTGAATTTGAGAAATACTTGTGTTAAAGTTTGTGATTCCCGTAGCATGCACGTATGGTGAACCGTTATGTGATGAAGTCGGAGCATGATTTATTTATTGATTGTCTTCCTTATGAGTGGCGTCAGGGACGAGCGATGGTCTTTTCCTACCAATCTATCCCCCTAGGAGCATGCGCATAATACTTTGCTTTGATAACTTGTAGATTTTTGCAATAAGTATATGAGTTCTTCATGACTAATGTTAAGTCCATGGATTATACGCACTTTTCTTCCTTCCACCATTGCTAGCCTCTCTAATACCGCGCACTTTTCGCAGGTATCATACACCCACCATATACCTTCCTCAAAACAGCCACCATACCTACCTATCATGGCATTTCCAAAGCCATTCCGAGATATATTGCCATGCAACTTTCCACCGTTCCGTTTATTATGACACGCTCCATCATTGTCATATTGCTTAGCATGATCATGTAGTTGACATTGTATTTGTGGCAAAGCCACCGTTCATAATTCTTTCATACATGTCACTCTTGATTCATTGCGTATCCCGGTACACCGCCGGAGGCATTCATATAGAGTCATATTTTGTTCGAAATATCGAGTTTTAATTGTTGAGTTGTAAGAAAATAAAAATGTGATGATAATTATTTTTAGAGCATTGTCCCAAGTGAGGAAAAGGATGATGGAGACTATGATTTCCCCACAAGTCGGGATGAGACTCCGGACGAAAAATAAAAATAAATAATAATAATAATAATAATAATAATAATAATAATAATAATAATAATAATAATAATAATAATAATAATAATAATAATAATAATAATAATAATAATAATAATAAAGAGGCCATAAAAAAGAGAGAAAAGGCCCAAATAAAAAAATGAGAGAAAAAGAGAGAAGGGACAATGGTACTATCCTTTTACCACACTTTTGCTTCAAAGTAGCATCATGATCTTCGTGATAGAGAGTCTCTCATTTTGTCACTTTCATATACTAGTGGGAATTTTTCATTATAGAACTTGGCTTGTATATTCCAATGATGGGCTTCCTAAAAATGCCCTAGGTCTTCGTGAGCAAGCGAGTTGGATGCACACCCACTTAGTTTCTTTTGTTGAGCTTTCATATACTTATAGCTCTAGTGCATCCGTTGCATGGCAATCCCTACTCACTCATATTGATATCTATTGATGGGCATCTCCATAGCCCGTTGATACACCTAGTTGATGTGAGACTATCTTCTCCCTTTTTTGTCTTCTCCACAACCACCATTCTATTCCACATATAGTACTATATCCATGGCTCACGCTCATGTATTGCGTGAAGATTGAAAAAGTTTTGAGAATTTCAAAAGTATGAAACAATTGCTAGGCTTGTCATCGGGGTTGTGCATGATTTAAATACTTTGTGTGGTGAAGATAGAGCATATCCAGACTATATGATTTTGTAGGGATAACTTTCTTTGGCCATGTTATTTTGAGAGGACATGATTGCTTTGTTAGTATGCTTGAAGTATTATTATTTTCATGTCAATATTAAACTTTTGTCTTGAATCTTTCGGATCTGAATATGTAACATCCCAAATTTTCAATTTGGAATGTTATACATAGGTCATTCTTGCATATCATATTTTATTGCATTTCTCATTCCGCAATCCTGGAAATCCTAAGCAACTCAAGGACCCTCGGAGAGAGTTGGGGATTTCCCGGTTTTCATATTTGATTTTTATCAAATAATGAAACGAGTATTTTGATTTTAATTATTTTTCTCTCCGAAAAATATTTCATATTAAAATAAATGAGAGGAGATAATATGACTTCTCCAAAATAATTGAAATATTGGAGGAAATATATTAAAATCATTTATTTGATTTTATTTGGATTTTATTTGCATTAGAAAAATTGCACGTTTCCAAAATTTACAATTTAGGGCCAAGAAAATGTTCATCTCGTCCTAAATATTTCTTTTAGACGGTGAAAATTTGTTTTGGCATTTTTAGATTTTTATTTTATTTTCTAGGATTTTTTTCTGTTCGGCGAAATTATCAAAAAAACTTTCCACGCCCGACTGGGCCGAAGCCCAGCCGAGCCAGGCCGGCCCAGCCCCGCGCCACCGCCTCCCCGTCCCGTGCCGCCTCCGGACTCGGAGGGGTCCGAGTCGCCGCCTCCGCCCCGACCCCCTCCCCAAGTCGGAGCCGCCGCCGCCTCCCCCCTTTAAATACCACCCCGGGCCCCTCGTGGAGCCCCAAGTCGCCGCTGCCGCAGCCCGCCCCACCGCCTGCAGCCACCCGCACCGCCGTCGTCCCGCAAGCCCGCCGCCCGAGCCCCGCCTCACCGGAGTTGCCTCGCCGGAGAGCCCCGCCTCGCCATTCGGTTTTTTTAGAACCCTAGATCGTTTTTAGATCGGGTCGCCAGTTTTTTTGGTTCTTCTAATTAGCGGACGTTCGTTCGTAAGTTCGTTTAAACGAATGGTTTTCGCCCGTTAGTTACAGCTAACGAACGCTCGTTCGTTAGTCTGTTCGTCAGTTTTCTTTTATCGGGATTTTCCGCGATTATTCTCGATCGCGATCTCTGATCCGATTTTCGTTTCTGTTTTTCTTTTC
The DNA here is from genome assembly GCA_032464435.1 of Aegilops umbellulata. NCBI lineage: Eukaryota > Viridiplantae > Streptophyta > Magnoliopsida > Poales > Poaceae > Aegilops > Aegilops umbellulata. The sequence continues at coordinate 350,948,259 of CP136057.1, forward strand.
GCTCGTTAGTCAGAATCAGGCGATTCAAGTGCCTGGATCTTTGTCTCAAGACCCTCTTTCTGTTTAACCAACTTAAACAAGATTTTGATGCTGTAAAATTTGACCTTCGATCTGATTAGTAAACGGAATTTGTTTCTTTCACCGTTTGAGTTTCGTTACTCCGTTTGATTTGATTCTTTTTGCAAACCGGAGTTCTTAAGTTGAACTTTCTGGTCAACATCTCTTATTTGAGTTTTGCTTGTGCATCTTTGCTTGTTGCTTATGTATGCTATTGTTTGTTTGCGATAGAATTCCTAGAGTGCGAAGCGTGTGACTACGAGTCCCTAGGATTCGCGGATCGTCAGCAAGGCAAGTAACACATTGATCATACTCTTTTCATACCCAGTTTTTATGCATTAGTTCCAATCCCCAAACATTGCATAATTAGGATGTCATTACCTTGTGGGTTGGGAAGTAGTTTTGAGGTAGAACCTATTGCCCTGTTACTATCAAACCCTTGGGAGTTACTTCTACGCGATGCTTATATTACTATGCTATGCTCGTAGACGTGGTTTGGGTTTGAGTGAAATCCATGAAAGATGTGAGATTGTTATTTAATGGTTCAACTTAAGGTGGCAACTTAAATTAACATCTGGGTGGATTGAGGCACTTGGGGAACCCAGTGTTGTCTGTATTTTTTGGAAATCCCGGGGTACACGTGTTATCTTCCTATGGACCGCCACCCAGGCTCAAAGGGAACTGAGATGATTCATGCTAGAAACTTTCGTGTGCAGCCACAAGCTATTATGGGCTCTAGCATAGTTGAGTAAGTTACGTGAAGCTCTTGAAGAGGTAGATCAACAGGTAGTGGGTTTTGTATGTTTGGTATGGTCTACCCGGAGTAGAGAGTTAATGTTTCTGAAAGATTGTGTCTCGGTCATCAGTTTCTCAAACACCATGTAGTGCGAGAAATCCAACGGAGGCGATCGAGTCTTGTGGGGAAAAGTGCGCAAACCTCTGCAGAGTGTATAATCTAATCATGGTTAGCCGTGTCCCCGGTTATGGACAATCTTGAGTATCTAGTACTTGGGTTATCACATGTATCTCATCACTCTTAATTAATATTGTTTGGTTGTTAATTACTTTAAATGGGATTGAGTTGGGGTTACCTTGTCAATGTTTCAACCACCATGATAGTTAAATTAAAATCTATTCCTTTGTTGTAGGAAAAATTGGCTTTTCGCAAAAATTATAACCATAGAGCTTTCCACCAGCCAAATATGTATGTAGTGATAGCATTATTCTGTTTATGCTCTACTGTGTTATATTGCCAGCATATTCCATGTGATGACCCGTTTTCGGGCTGCAACGTATTATGTTGCAGACTTTTCAGACGAGGAGTAAGGTTCGTTAGGTCGTTGTCGTGCAGCTCAGCTATGTTGTTGGAGTTGATGGACTCACTTTATCTTCCAAGCCTTCCGCTGTTATCGTATTAGATGGCCTTAAGCCATATTATTGTAATAAGTTCTCTTTTGAGACATTCGATGTAATAAGTGTGTGATTGCTACTCTGTTATAAATCCTTCGAGTATTGTTTGTGTCAGCAATACCGATCCAGGGATGACACTGAAGCACAGAGACTTGACCGCTTGAGGTCGGGTCGCTACAAGATGGTACCAGAGCACACGCTGAGTGTAGGACACGACCCCTAAGATAAACCATAGGTCACTCTTCTCTACTCATTTCTAACCCCTCTCCATTTTCTACTCTTTAAGATGGCGGAGATAAAGAACAAGTTTGCACAACCGGATGAAGACACACCTTTGGACGCCATTTGAAGAAAGTCACTAGGTACTTGAACATTGGAATACCAAGCTTCACTGGGACATACAACGCCACCTTACCAGAAGAGGAGCGCTGGATGATTCAAGTACAAGTTCCAGGAAGGACGTTCTCGCCAACTTCTAAACCCATAGAATTTTCTTTCGAAGCACCCACCTGGAGTCTAGGCAAGAGCATGGCAACCCACATTACCATGGGACACATTGGAGAAGTCTACAACAGGGAACTTAAGGACACTATCTACCAGATATGTGGGTGCCGAGATGAGCAATGGGAAGTAATCAACACCAAGAAGGATAGATCCATTGCACCTTTCATCCAGGAGTTAAACCAGCACATTCAACGTCAGGAGAACCAGATGTGCACGGACATGATGGACTTGAAGAAGGCGAAGACTAGGATCATCGAGCTGGAGGAAGAACTCAAGTTTACACGCGATGGATATGAGGAGGAAATCAAGACACTACTGGAGAAGAATGTCGACCTAGTTAAGAAGATCGGAGTATTCATGTGAGGTCCAGCACCAGGAGTAGAAGACGACGATTCCACTTGCCCGGATAACTACATCATCATCGACGACACCGATTACAATCCCAGCGATGATGACTTTGAAGACGAAGCTGGAGCAGACATCATGGAGTCTTCCACCGATCAAATCTTTTAGATGACCACCATAAATTATTAGAATTCCCCCATGTATTTAGTAGTAGTTGAGCACTTTTGCGATAGTTCTAGACCGCTTGTATGCCCTTGCTTGATTGATTGAGTGAAATGATTGTGTTTGTCTCATGTGCATATGGGTAGTGTTTTCTCATTAGACCCCTTTTCTATTCTGATCTCTTCCATCTAAACCCATCAGATGCCTCCGAGACGTGACACCGGTTTTGTTTTCCCACCTGAGCTCACCCAGTTGATCCAGCAGCAGAATGCCTTGATGCAATTGCTAGTTCAGAACCAGGGCAACAACAACAACAACCCGCCGCCAGTGGACAACCTAGCCCGTTTTCTAAGGTTACAGCCGCCGGTGTTTTCAAGTAGCACCGAGCCTATAGTTGCTGATGATTGGCTACGCCATATTGGAAGGGAGTTGACCACCGCAGGTTGCACAGATGCTGAGAAGGTGCGCTTTGCCGCACATCAATTGGATGGACCAGCAGCCTCATGGTGGGAGAACTACACGGCCACCTTCCCCATAGCCAATGTCGCTTGGGACCAGTTTCTGCAAGCTTTCCGCACAGCCCATGTCTCCACTGGAGCCATGCAGATGAATAAGCGGGAGTTCCGTAACTTACGCCAGGGAAATCATATTGTGGCTCAGTACGTGGATGAGTTTAGCAAGTTATCTCGCTATGCCCCTGATGATGTAGCCACAGATGTCGTGAAGCAGGAGAAGTTTATGGAAGGGCTGAATGATGAGATGAGTATGCAGTTGATGGTAGCAACCTTCAACAACTACCAGGAGTTGGTAGATAAGGCTCTTATGATTGAAGGGAAGAAGCAGCAGATCGAGAGCCGTAAGAGGAAGTATGGACAAGGGAAGTATAACTTAGGAGCTCAGCAGAAGCCTCGCCTAACCCCGAACTCGGGAGGACTTGTTCATAACCATGGATGTCACAACCACACTGGAGGAGGATCGCATAACCACAATGGTGCTAAGAATGGAAATGGGAACGGAGCTAACAACAATCAGAACCGCTCCAACCAAGCCACACCCGCCAAAAGAGACCTAAGTCAAGTTACTTGCTTTAAGTGCGGGAAGACAGGGCACTATGCCAATGATTGCCCTGAAGGAAGGAATGGAAACGGAAATGGGAGTGCTAGGAAGAAGCCTAATCCATTCAACAAAGGACAAGTGAACCACGTTAACATGGAGGAGGTTGAAGAGCAGCCGAACGCAGTAATAGGTAAGTTTTTGGTTAAGTCATGTACCGCTCTTGTTCTTTTTGATACTGGTGCATCGCATTCATACATATCAAGGGTATTCGTGGATAAGTTTAAACTACCAACCCAAACCCTTAGGACCCCTCTCTTAGTGAGTTCACCTGGAGCAGAGTACATGGCTAGCCGATGGTGCGACCAGATACCCCTAACCATTGGCACACATGTTTTTCCGTCCGACCTAATTATCTTGGAGTCACAAGGATTGGATGTGATATTAGGTATGGACTGGATTTCAAAGTATGGAGGAAGTATTGACTGTGCTAGTAAGTCAATTTATCTCACTACCCCGGAGGGAAAAAGGATTAAGTATGTATCTAGGCATGTGCCTAGGAGGAGCCAAGTGAATACCCTCACGGGAGTTGTTCAGGAGGAAGTGACTGTAGTGAAGGATTTCTTGGATGTTTTTCCAAAGGAGTTACCAGGCATGCCACCGGATAGAGACATTTAGTTTTTGATAGAGCTATTGCCAGGTACAGGGCCAATATCCAAGAGACCCTATTGGATGCCCGCAAATAATCTGGAGGAAATTAAGAAACAGATCAAGGATTTATTGGAGAAAGGTTACATTCGAAGGAGTTCATCACCTTGGGGAGCCCCAGTACTTTTGGTTGAGAAGAAGGATAAATCCCTAAGGATGGTTGTTGATTATCGAGGTTTGAATGAAGTAACGATTAAGAACAAGTACCCACTGCCGATGATCAATGATCTGTTCGATCAGTTGCAAGGAGCTAAAGTGTTTTCAAAGATCGATCTACGATCGGGATACCATCAGTTGAAGATTCGAGAGAAGGATATACCAAAGACAGCGTTCACCACGCGGTATGGATTATACGAGTATACAGTCATGTCGTTTGGACTGACTAACGCCCCTGCATATTTCATGAGCATGATGAACAAAGTGTTCATGGAGTATTTGGACAAGTTTGTTATGGTGTTTATTGATGATATTACGGTATACTCGAAGAATGAAGAGGAGCACAAGGAGCATTTGCCTTAGTTCTTGAAAAACTCAGGGAACACCAGTTGTATGCTAAGTTCAGCAAATGTGAGTTTTGGTTGAAGGAAGTCAGATTCCTTGGACATGGTATATCAGGAGAAGGTATAGCAGTAGACCCCAACAAGGTTCAGTCAGTCACTGAATGGTTGGCACCCACTTCAGTTAGCGAGATCCGCAGTTTCCTTGGACTCGCAGGATACTACCGGAGATTCATTGAGAATTTTTCCAAGATTGCGAAGCCAATGACTGAACTATTGAAGAAGGATACTAAGTTTAAATGGACAGAAGATTGCGAGGCAAGTTTCCAGGAGTTCAAGAAACGTTTGACTACAGCCCCAGTGCTAACACTGTCAGATATACATAAGGATTTCCAAGTGTATTGCGATGCCTCTCGCTTAGGACTTGGATGTGTGCTTATGCAGGACGGAAGAGTTGTTTCGTATGCCTCACGACAACTAAAACCTCATGAGTTGAACTATGCCACGCATGATTTGGAGTTAGCAGCCGTAGTGCATGCATTGAAGACTTGGAGACATTACCTTATCGGAAACCGTTGTGATGTGTACACGGATAATAAGAGTTTGAAGTACATCTTCACACAGAAGGAGCTGAACCTTAGGTAGAGGAGATGGTTGGAACTTATAAAGGATTACGACATGAAGCTACACTATCATCCAGGAAAGGCCAATGTCGTAGCAGACGCTTTGAGCCGGAAGAGTTATGCCAATATCCTTGAAAGTAAGGGATTGCCGAAGGAGTTAGCAGAAGATATCATGGAACTTCGATTAGAGATTGTTCCTAGAGGTTTTGTTGCAACAATGGAGGTTTAGTCGACATTGTTGGGTAAGATTCGGGAAGCTCAGAAGGATGACAAAGAGATTGTTGAGATAAAGGAGAAGATGAGCAAAGGAAAGGCCAAAGGTTTTCGTGAGGATGAGCACGATACCTTATGGTTTGAGGACCGAGTTTATGTGCCCAATAACCCAGAGATCAGGAAGTTAATACTTCAGGAGGCTCATGACTCATCATACTCGATACACCCCGGAAGCACCAAGATGTATTTGGATTTGAAGGAACGTTTCTCGTGGACTGGTATGAAGAAGGATATTGCCGAGTATGTAGTCGTATGTGATGTATGTCAGAGAGTAAAAGCAGAGCATCAAAAGCCAGCAGGACTGTTACAGCCTATGCCGATACCCGAATGGAACTGGGATAAACTTGGCATGGACTTTATCACCGGATTGCCCAGGACCAAATCAGGATATGATTCGATATGGGTAGTAGTAGATCGCTTGACCAAAGTGGCTCACTTTATCCCAGTGAAAACCACCTATACAAGTGCAAAGTTGGCCAAGATATATATGTCCAGGATCGTATGTCTGCATGGAGTTCCGAGGACCATCGTATCAGATAGAGGAACACAGTTTACTTCAAAGTTTTGGCATCAGTTACACCAGACTTTGGGAACGAGATTGGAGTTCAGTACAACGTTTCACCCGCAGACAGATGGACAGACTGAGAGATTCAATCAGATTTTGGAGGACATGTTGAGAGCCTGTGCGCTAGATTATGGATCTAGTTGGGATGACAATTTGCCTTGCGAAGAGTTCTCATACAACAATAGTTACCAAGCTAGTTTGAAGATGGCACCGTTCGAAGCCCTGTATGGACGCTGGTGCAGAACGCCGTTGATGTGGGATGAAGTAGGAGACCGACAGTTGTTTGGATGTAACACCCGTATAATCTTGCTACAGTAATCCTGCGCTAATCATGCCACGTCATCCCGATTACTGTTACTAACCTCGCAATAATCCGAAACCGTTCAAATTCAAATTCAAATTGCAATTAACAATAAAAGTTTTCAAAAATTAAAACAAAATTGTTCGGTGGTTGCTAAATATTACAAAGGTAATTGTGGTGAAGTAACCACATTTTTAGAAAATGCCTAAGCAATTTTAAATGATTAAAACAGAAAACAAATTATAAAAGAAAATACAAACATAAAATAAAAAAAAGGAAAGAAAGGGAAAAAAACCCCTGGCCCACTGGGCCAACGGCCCAGCAGGCCAGCCCACTGGCCCAGGCCGGCCACCCCCCACTCACCCATTATCCCCACAGGGGGCAACCCTAGCCGCCACCACTCCACTTCCCCCCCCCCACGCGCTTCCCCCCTCTCCCTCCCGATTGGAACGGGAGGATAACGCCGCCGCCGCCCGGAGCTGAGCCCCTCGCCAGAGCCCCGCGCTGCCTCGACTCCGTCGCCGGACCACCTCCTCCCCTGCGTCGACGTCGTCCCCGACGGCCTCCCCGACCTACCCCGCGCCCGCGCCCAAGACCCCACGCTCCCCTGGTGAGGCCCTCTGCCTCCTCTGCGCCTCTCACCGCCCGGAGCTCCTCCTCTCCCCCTTTTCCTCACTGGCCGCCGGCGCTTGTGCCCGCGAGCCCCGTGGCTCCGCTCCCTCCCCCGCACGGCGCTCGCCACGCCCTAGCCACGCCCGTCACCGTCCCGACGCGCGCCCGGCGCCCCTGGACGCGTCTGTGGCCGCGCCCACGCGCCCTTCCCCTTCTCCCAGGCCCTCCCTCGTCCGGCCGTCGACGCGCACTCGCGGCCGCCGCCGACCGGCACCGTCCCGTTACCTCCCTGGCCGCCCTTGCCTTGCTTCCTCCCCGCGGGTGCGGCTCTCGCGCCCACCCACGGCCTCGCCGTGGCTGCGGCCGCCCCTGCACCGCATCATGGCCGCGCCGGCACCGCCATGACCTCACCCGCCTATGCCCCGCCTCCTCTGCACCGGCGCCCGGCCCCGTGGCCTCCTGTTTCCCCGCTCCGCCCTGTGCGCCGTCGCCGCGCCGGCGAGCCTGCGCCCCGGCTCACCGTGCCCCCCCCTCGTCGTTGGCCGCGGACGGGCGCCCGCTGCGCCAGTTCGGGCGGGTGCCCAGCGCCCGTGCGCCCGCTTAGGCCCTCAGGGTCACAGACAAGTGGGGCCCGCCCCCTGAACGTTTAATTAAAAAAATTAATTAAAATTAAAATTAAAATTAATAATAATAAAAATAACTAAATAACTAATTAATTAATTAATTAATTAATTAAGGAATTAATTAAGTTAATTAATAATAATTAGATTAACCTAATTAACTAATTAGTTTAATTAATTAGTAATTAGTTTAGCTAAAACCTGATTAACCTAATCAAAGAATGACAGGTGGGTCCCACTGGACCCGCACGTCAGTTTGACCAGTCAACGCCCCTGTTGACTGCTGACGTCATGCTGACGTCATGATGACGTCAGCAAACACTGTTTTGGATAATGTTAGATTTAAATAATTAATTAAATTCCAGAAATTAATAAAACCTTTAGAAAATCATATCTTTTAATCCGTAACTCGGATTAAAATGTTTTCAACATGAAAGTTGCTCAGAACGACGAGACGAACCAGGATACGCAGCCCGTTCGTCCGCCACACCCCCCTAACCTATCGAACTCGCAACTTTCCCCCTCCGGCTCCTCTGCCCGAAAACGCGAAACACCGGGGGTACTTTCCCGGTTGTTTCCCCCCTCACCGGTATCACCTCATACCGCGTTAGGGCACGCCTAGCATCACGCCTTGCTTTGTCATGCATCGTTATGCATCTGTTTGCGTTGTATTTATTGTTTCTCCCCCCTCTTCTTCCGCTAGACACCGAGACCGACACTGCTGCTGCCCCGTTCGACTACGGAGTTGACGACCCCTCTCTCTTGCCAGAGCAACCAGGCAAGCCCCCCTTTGATCACCAGATATCGCCTATTCTTCTCTATACTGCTTGCATTAGAGTAGTGTAGCATGTTACTGCTTTCAGTTAATCCTATACTGCTGCATAGCCTGTCCTTGCTACTACTGTTGTTACCTTTACCTGTTATCCTACTGCTTAGTATAGGATGCTAGTGTTCCATCAGTGGCCCTATACTCTTGTCCGTCTGCCATGCTATAGTACTGGGTCGTGATCACTTCGGGAAGTGATCGCGGACATATACTATATACTTTACACTGTTACATTACCTGTGATACTGTTCGGAGATGGGGGCTGAAGGGGCAGGTGGCTCCATCCCGGTAGAGGTGGGCCTGTGTTCCCGACAGCCCCCGACTGTTACTTTGTGGCAGAGCGATAGGGCAGGTTCAGACCACCTAGGAGAGAGGTGGGCCTGGCCCTAGTCGGCGTTCGCGATACTTAACACGCTTAACGAGATCTGGGTATTTGATCTGAGTCTGGCCATTTGGTCTATACGCACTAACCACCTACGCGGGAGTAGTTATGGGTATCCCGACGTCGTGGTATTAGCCGAAGCACTTCTTGACGTCAGCGACTGAGTGGCGCGCGCCGGATTGGACTGGAACGCCACTAGGCTAGGTCTGCTTCCGGCCGCGTTCGCAACGTGCAGGTGTGCTCAGGGCGATGGGCCCAGACCCCTGCGCGCTTAGGTTTAGACCGGCGTGCTGACCGCTCTGTTGTGCCTAGGTGGGGCTGCGACGTGTTGATCTTCCGAGGCCGGGCATGACCCAGGAAAGTGTGTCCGGCCAAATGGGATCAAGCGTGTTGGGCTATGTGGTGCACCCCTGCAGGGAAGTTTATCTATTCGAATAGCCGTGTCCCTCGGTAAAAGGACGACCCGGAGTTGTGCCTTGACCTTATGATAACTAGAATCGGATACTTAATAAAACACACCATTCCAAGTGCCAGATACAACCCGGTGATGGCTCTCCAACAGGGTATCGAGGAGGGGATCGCCGGGTAGGATTATGCTATACGTTGCTACTTGGAGGACTTCAGTCTACTCTCTTCTATATGCTGCAAGACGGTGGCGACCAGAAGCGTAGTCTTCGATAAGACTAGCTATCCCCCTCTTATTCTGGCATTCTGCAGTTCAGTCCACTGATATGGCCCTTTACACATATATCCATGCATATGTAGTGTAGCTCCTTGCTTGCGAGTACTTTGGATGAGTACTCACGGTTGCTTTCTCCTTCTTTTCCCCCTATCCCTTCTACCTGGTTGCCGCAACCAGATGCTGGAGCCCAGGATCCAGACGCCACCATCGACGATGATTCCTTCTACACGGAAGGTGCCTACTACTACGTGCAGCCAGCTGACGACGACCAGGAGTAGTTAGGAGGATCCCAGGCAGGAGGCCTGCGCCTCGTTCGATCTGTATCCCAGTTTGTGTTAGCCTTCTTAAGGCAAACTTGTTGAACTTATGTCTGTACTCAGATATTGTTGCTTCCGCTGACTCGTCTATGATCGAGCACTTGTATTCGAGCCCTCGAGGCCCCTGGCTTGTATTATGATGCTTGTATGACTTATTTTATTTGTAGAGTTGTGTTGTGATATCTTCCCGTGAGTCCCTGATCTTGATCGTACACATTTGCGTGCATGATTAGTGTACGATTGAATCGGGGGCGTCACAAGTTGGTATCAGAGCCGACTGCCTGTAGGAATCCCCCTTCCACACTCCTTGGCCGAAGTCGAGTCTAGACATTGCAAAAACTTTTACTAACATGGCTGTGTGCCTTACGGGCCCACGTCGCCATCGGGTGGTACTAGGATCTTTTACTCCTTGCCCTTTACTCTGGGACTCTGAACTCTCTTCTATTCGGGTTAAACGATTTTGCTAAAATCGAACTCTAGGTTCTCGTTACCACTTCCTGCCGGAGAGCCCTTTCATTACAGATGATCGCCGGCTACACCAGAAGATTTCGAAGATACTCTCTGATATTCTCTTGAGACCTTGTGCCCATTGCTTTTGCAATTCCCTCCCATTGAAATATCCCTATGGATAAATACTTACACCTGACGTGCTTACTTTTATTCCCACTCGATCTTGTTATTACAAGATACCCCGAGAATATTTTGTGCCTACTGCCTTGTAGTTCCTTGCCACCTGAATACCCCTAAGAATAAATTCTCGCACTTTCCGAGTATCCGCTCCTCCCCAGTTGTTCAGGTGTTTCACAAAAGTCTTTGAAATACTATTCAATCCCCCGAAGATCCTTAGCAGCTTTATTGCTTTGCAAATACTTGTCTACTTGCATTATGGATGCTTCCCATATATCTGGCAATATTCACTAGTATCTTTTGACACCGTCATTTTGATCCTATTGATTACATGTGTGCAAAAGCACACAATCATCTATCAACCCTTCTAAATTATCTTGCCGGCTCAGACATCATTTTTGAACATGAGCTGGTTCTCGACCAAACTATTTGTCGTCAATTGTGCCTCTGGTCTATCCAACTTATCCATCCTTGATCAGAGCGTCTGCTTCTGATCATTTGTTTTGGAAATCATAATTCCTTTGCATTTAAGCTTTGAATTATTCAGATGATTCCATAACCTGTTGCATTTGCATTCCTTCCTCTTCTGGTTGAGTATCGATACTCACATCAGATCCTTTGTGGACCATCAAGTCCTTTGTTGGATTGTTAGCCGACAGTGTCTTTCACTTTTGATCACTTTGTGAGTTCTCCCCCTGATACATAATGCGTTTGTTAAGTTGTATCCTCTGCTTGGCCAACCATGCTCTGCTTTCGGGCTTGTGTTATTTACTCTTGAAACTTGTGGTATATGTTTCTAAGAAGCCCTATGGGTTGAAAATATGCCTTCTCTAAACCATGTGAACCCGAAAGTTTTCACGAGTCACGAGTCATACTCATCTGGTATTTCACCAGGTAAAACTTTCAACACTAATGCCTTTATCTAAGCGAGAAGTGAATGGAAGGTAATACATTGACGAAGTGGGAGTCGACCTTGAACTTTGTGTTCATGCCCATGGACACGATGTAGATCTTATCATTTAAGCTTCTCTTAAATCAATTATTCCCTTATTATAAGTCCATGTTATATCTGGGATTTGGTCCTTTACAATCGTGGTTCCGACCATGTTCTCCTTTAAATACCATTTTCGATGCAAGTGTAAGCACTTGTCCTCTGTGGATCATTACCCTGGTCCAACCTCTACTTTGATCCCTCTTCGAGTATTACCCCCCTGGTATCTCGAGATTATCTTGGAACTGCATAACTTCTTATGAGTCTTCATCAAGTACTACATTCTCACTGATTACAGTTTTCATGGGCTCTGAGTTATTAAACACTCAAAGACACCGATAACTGAACCGAGTCTGCCTTACGGTTCAACAACTCTTGATAATCTTCTTTAAGTCCGAGTTTATACTCGATCATGTCATCCCTAGCCTGATCGGCTATATCATTAACTGTGCTACCTGGTCCTTCTTCCCGGAACACAATTTTCGATGCTGAGCTAAGCTTACGTTGATTTCCTTCTCTTGTCATTCCACCTCAGATAACAAGCTTGGTTTCAAGTTTGTGTCGTACCCATGGTTCCAATAACCTCTTGCTTCACCATTATTTTGACTTGATGTGATCGCGAATCGATTACATCTTCAAGTAATCTCTCGACAAATGTGTCGTGATCATTATCAACTTTCTGAGCTATTCCAGAATAACAATCAAATTCATGATAAGAATTACCATCCTTGCCCCTCGATGATTTGTGCGTCATTGACTACTTCCTTGCCTTCTTTCCAACACAAACTTGTTCGTGTTGTGGCTATACCTTGAGTTCCTTGCTATCCAGGAATTGTTCTCCCTTACCTTGGAACATTAACATCTCTTACGACATCAATGTTGTGAGGATTTCACCACCGCTTAACAATTCTTGGTATGGTGATACTTCTCACCATCACCATTCTTTCTTGGGTCCTCGTGTTGATTCCATCCGGGGTACCAACAAGTGAGCGGTGTTGTTTGGATTCTGCCCTTCTAGCAATCCTATTGCTTTGAAGTTAATGGTCGGCCGTCATTCTTAGACTATTGATTATTGAATCACCATTCCGACATTGGTCGTGCAACCCAACCCATATTTCGGGTGCACCTATCAACCAATGCTTAAACTGGGTATGTTTCCTCGAGCATATCCCCTTATATCATTTCATCTGACTAATGATATCTCCTTCTTCACATACTTGTGGAAACCCATCTTTTGGAAGACTCGATGAATTGTCGTTGAATTCATTAGCTACCTCCTTCTCCCTTCATTGTTTTAATGATGAGCTTTTCTTTCGGAACTCGCTTCCGTAGTTAATTTCCCGAGAATCTTACAATGTCATCTCGACAATTTGTGTTGCACCTTTCTTCTCAGGCATCCTGAGTCCGAGGTATCCTGATGCCAATCAGATCTGAATCTCGGTCAGATATGATGGTTGGAACATATTTCCAAGAGTTATCACATTGGTCTTAATATGACCCGGTAAAGTGATGTCGTGCCTAGCACACCTGGTCGGAGGCCCTAATGTTATAGTTTTCCTTTTTAGCAAGGTTATCTATTCTTCCATGAGAAATGGTAAGACTTATTCTACGAGTTGTCCCTGATGAATCCTTCGTGTATCCAAAGTCCGATCTTTGCTTAAAGACCTTGTCAATGCTATCTCGAAGCATGTCTGTGGTACTCCGATTTTCAATAAGAACATTTGAAGCCCAATGCTAAATGCTTCCTGCTCTATTATCCAAACACCGTTGTATGGGTAATGTCATGAAAATTCTTCCCCTTACCTAATGAGTTTTCTACATTATATCATGTCTTGGATATTATGCTCTGCTTGTCCTTGGGAAGGATATACCCCTGATATATGTGTTTAAACACATTTTCCTTTCCATTGTTCTGATTAATTTGATAACCATATTATCCTTTCCATTGTTTGGTTTAACCTTTCTTGAGGTTTATATGATCTAAGCAGTAATATTTCCCTGCTTACGAAAACACCTCGGTGCACCACCTTATCAGTCAGACCCTGTTACTATTGTTGATGACATTTCGGTAACCACCGACGGATGGGAACCTTGCCTATTGGTCCGCCTCGTTCAACGAGCAGGAAAATGGTTCTCTTCGTCCCTCGCCCTTGGTATCGATGTTGTTGCCGACATAACTAACAGGCTACCCTCTGGCATGCCTTGCTATTGTGACCGTACAAGATGTCAGCCCCCCCCCCCCTTCCTACCTTTAACCCACATGGTGGGCCCATAACCCACAGTTCCACAGGATCGTAACCTGACTCTCCTGTACACCCCTTGTTCCTAGAATTATTCCTCCCGCTTGGACTCGTATGTAATTCATGGGCCACCTTCCATGAGATCATCAATTCTGGCATCGGAAACAATAAATTTTCCGTTGCTTAAAACCCCTTTCACCTTATGGCTAGGCATTGAACGATTGCCTGGCTGCTTGAAACTTCTTGTCGGACCTTCCAACTTTACTCTCGATGTGTTCTGTTAGTTCAACTCGAGAGGTACTCATATGCTCATTCATGGGTTAATCCCAGGTTATTACCCTTATAGCATTCTGTCGTTTCCGATCTACCCCGTTACCTATTCGTAAATACGATGAAGATCCCGAAGAAAGGATGTCGACTTCATCATAAGGACCTGAAGCAGAGAAATGAAGACATCAACGCTATGGATTGACCTCTTCGAGAAGAGCTACCAAGACCAAGAAGATTCGTTAGGATTTCGTACCCAGCCCTTTCCCCCCTTACTCCCCTCTTAAATCTCGGGACGAGATTTCTTGTAGTGGAGGAGATTTGTAACACCCGGATAATCTTGCTACAGTAATCCTGCGCTAATCATGCCACGTCATCCCGATTACTGTTACTAACCTCGCAATAATCCGAAACCGTTCAAATTCAAATTCAAATTGCAATTAACAATAAAAGTTTTCAAAAATTAAAACAAAATTGTTCGGTGGTTGCTAAATATTACAAAGGTAATTGTGGTGAAGTAACCACATTTTTAGAAAATGCCTAAGCAATTTTAAATGATTAAAACAGAAAAGAAATTATAAAAGAAAATACAAACATAAAATAAAAAAAAGGAAAGAAAGGGAAAAAAACCCTGGCCCACTGGGCCAACGGCCCAGCAGGCCAGCCCACTGGCCCAGGCCGGCCACCCCCCCACTCACCCATTATCCCCACAGGGGGCAACCCTAGCCGCCACCACTCCACTTCCCCCCACGCGCTTCCCCCCTCTCCCTCCCGATTGGATCGGGAGGATAACGCCGCCGCCGCCCGGAGCTGAGCCCCTCGCCGGAGCCCCGCGCTGCCTCGACTCCATCGCCGGACCACCTCCTCCCCTGCGTCGACGTCGTCCCCGACGGCCTCCCCGACCTACCCCGCGCCCGCGCCCTAGACCCCACGCTCCCCTGGTGAGGCCCTCTGCCTCCTCTGCGCCTCTCACCGCCCGGAGCTCCTCCTCTCCCCCTTTTCCTCACTGGCCGCCGGCGCTCGTGCCCGCGAGCCCCGTGGCTCCGCTCCCTCCCCCGCACGGCGCTCGCCACGCCCTAGCCACGCCCGTCGCCGTCCCGACGCGCGCCCGGCGCCCCTGGACGCGTCCGTGGCCGCGCCCACGCGCCCTCCCCCTTCTCCCAGGCCCTCCCTCGTCCGGCCGTCGACGCGCACTCGCGGCCGCCGCCGACCCGCACCGTCCCGTTACCTCCCTGGCCGCCCTTGCCTTGCTTCCTCCCCGCGGGTGCGGCTCTCGCACCCACCCACGGCCTCGCCGTGGCTGCGGCCGCCCCTGCACCGCATCGTGGCCGCGCCGGCACCGCCATGACCTCACCCGCCTGTGCCCCGCCTCCTCTGCACCGGCGCCCGGCCCCGTGGCCTCCTGTTTCCCCGCTCCGCCCTGTGCGCCGTCGCCGCGCCGGCGAGCCTGCGCCCCGGCTCACCGTGCCCCCCCCCTCGTCGTTGGCCGCGGACGGGCGCCCGCTGCGCCAGTTCGGACGGGTGCCCAGCGCCCGTGCGCCCGCTTAGGCCCTCAGGGTCACAGACAAGTGGGGCCCGCCCCCTGAACGTTTAATTAAAAAAAATTAATTAAAATTAAAATTAAAATTAATAATAATAAAAATAATTAAATAACTAATTAATTAATTAAGGAATTAATTAAGTTAATTAATAATAATTAGATTAACCTAATTAACTAATTAGTTTAATTAATTAGTAATTAGTTTAGCTAAAACCTGATTAACCTAATCAAAGAATGACAGGTGGGTCCCACTGGACCCGCACGTCAGTTTGACCAGTCAACGCCCCTGTTGACTGCTGACGTCATGCTGACGTCATGATGACGTCAGCAAACACTGTTTTGGATAATGTTAGATTTAAATAATTAATTAAATTCCAGAAATTAATAAAACCTTTAGAAAATCATATCTTTTAATCCGTAACTCGGATTAAAATGTTTTCAACATGAAAGTTGCTCAGAACGACGAGACGAACCAGGATACGCAGCCCGTTCGTCCGCCACACCCCCTAACCTATCGAACTCGCAACTTTCCCCCTCCGGCTCCTTTGCCCGAAAACGCGAAACACCGGGGGTACTTTCCCGGTTGTTTCTCCCCTCACCGGTATCACCTCATACCGCGTTAGGGCACGCCTAGCATCACGCCTTGCTTTGTCATGCATCGTTATGCATCTGTTTGCGTTGTATTTATTGTTTCTCCCCCCTCTTCTTCCGCTAGACACCGAGACCGATACTGCTGCTGCCCCGTTCGACTACGGAGTTGACGACCCCTCTCTCTTGCCAGAGCAACCAGGCAAGCCCCCCTTTGATCACCAGATATCGCCTATTCTTCTCTATACTGCTTGCATTAGAGTAGTGTAGCATGTTACTGCTTTCAGTTAATCCTATACTGCTGCATAGCCTGTCCTTGCTACTACTGTTGTTACCTTTACCTGTTATCCTACTGCTTAGTATAGGATGCTAGTGTTCCATCAGTGGCCCTATACTCTTGTCCGTCTGCCATGCTATAGTACTGGGTCGTGATCACTTCGGGAAGTGATCGCGGACATATACTATATACTTTACACTGTTACATTACCTGTGATACTGTTCGGAGATGGGGGCTGAAGGGGCAGGTGGCTCCATCCCGGTAGAGGTGGGCCTGTGTTCCCGACGGCCCCCGACTGTTACTTTGTGGCAGAGCGATAGGGCAGGTTCAGACCACCTAGGAGAGAGGTGGGCCTGGCCCTAGTCGGCGTTCGCGATACTTAACACGCTTAACGAGATCTGGGTATTTGATCTGAGTCTGGCCATTTGGTCTATACGCACTAACCACCTACGCGGGAGTAGTTATGGGTATCCCGACGTCGTGGTATTAGCCGAAGCACTTCTTGACGTCAGCGACTGAGTGGCGCGCGCCGGATTGGACTGGAACGCCACTAGGCTAGGTCTGCTTCCGGCCGCGTTCGCAACGTGCAGGTGTGCTCAGGGCGATGGGCCCAGACCCCTGCGCGCTTAGGTTTAGACCGGCATGCTGACCGCTCTGTTGTGCCTAGGTGGGGCTGCGACGTGTTGATCTTCCGAGGCCGGGCATGACCCAGGAAAGTGTGTCCGGCCAAATGGGATCAAGCGTGTTGGGCTATGTGGTGCACCCCTGCAGGGAAGTTTATCTATTCGAATAGCCGTGTCCCTCGGTAAAAGGACGACCCGGAGTTGTGCCTTGACCTTATGATAACTAGAACCGGATACTTAATAAAACACACCATTCCAAGTGCTAGATACAACCCGGTGATGGCTCTCCAACAGGGTATCGAGGAGGGGATCGCCGGGTAGGATTATGCTATACGTTGCTACTTGGAGGACTTCAGTCTACTCTCTTCTATATGCTGCAAGACGGTGGCGACCAGAAGCGTAGTCTTCGATAAGACTAGCTATCCCCCTCTTATTCTGGCATTCTGCAGTTCAGTCCACTGATATGGCCCTTTACACATATATCCATGCATATGTAGTGTAGCTCCTTGCTTGCGAGTACTTTGGATGAGTACTCACGGTTGCTTTCTCCTTCTTTTCCCCCTATCCCTTCTACCTGGTTGCCACAACTAGATGCTGGAGCCCAGGATCCAGACGCCACCATCGACGATGATTCCTTCTACACGGAAGGTGCCTACTACTACGTGCAGCCAGCTGACGACGACCAGGAGTAGTTAGGAGGATCCCAGGCAGGAGGCCTGCGCCTCGTTCGATCTGTATCCCAGTTTGTGTTAGCCTTCTTAAGGCAAACTTGTTGAACTTATGTCTGTACTCAGATATTGTTGCTTCCGCTGACTCGTCTATGATCGAGCACTTGTATTCGAGCCCTCGAGGCCCCTGGCTTGTATTATGATGCTTGTATGACTTATTTTATTTGTAGAGTTGTGTTGTGATATCTTCCCGTGAGTCCCTGATCTTGATCGTACACATTTGCGTGCATGATTAGTGTACGATTGAATCGGGGGCGTCACATTGGACTAGACTTGATCAAGGAGTCCGAGGAGAAGGTTAAACTGATTTGTAATAGACCGACGATTGCTCAGTCCAGGCAGAAGAGTTATGCATATTCAAAACGCAAGGAGGTAACCTATGAAATTGGAGACATAGCATATCCGCGAGTATCACCCTTGCGAGGAGTGAAATGTTTTGGAGTTAAGGGAAAGTTAGCCCCGAGATTTGTAGGACCGTATCGTGTTTTGGAACGGATGGGAGAAGTTGCCTACAAGTTGGAATTACCTAAGGGATTGTTAGGAGTTCATGATGTGTTTCACGTTTCACAGCTGAAGAAGTGTCATGCTGAGATGGCCGATATACCGTTAAGAGATACAGTACCCTTGGAGGCGATTCAATTGGATAGTGATTTGACTTATGAGGAGAAGCCGGTTAAGATTCTTGAGTTTGCCAGCCGAGTCACCCGCAGCAAGGTTATTATGTTTTGCAAAGTTCAGTGGAGCCACCATACCGAGGATGAAGCCACCTGGGAACGAGAGGATGATCTCCGCGAAGACCACCCACACCTATTTTCTAGCCAACCCGAATCTCGAGGGCGAGATTCATCTTAAGGGGGGTAGGTTTGTAACATCCCAAATTTTCAACTTGGAATGTTATACATAGGTCATTCTTGCATATCATATTTTATTGCATTTCTCGTTCCGCAATCCTCGAAATCCTAAGCAACTCAAGGACCCTCAGAGAGAGTTGGGGATTTCCCGGTTTTCATATTTGATTTTTATCAAATAATGAAACGAGGATTTTGATTTTAATTATTTTTCTCTCCAAAAAATATGCATATTAAAATAAATGAGAGGAGATAATATGACTTCTCCAAAATAATTGAAATATTGGAGGAAAAAATATTAAAATCATTTATTTGATTTTATTTGCATTAGAAAAATTGCACGTTTTCAAAATTTGCATTTTAGGGCCAAGAAAATGTTCATCTCGTCCTAAATATTTCTTTTCGATGGTGAAAATTTGTTTTGGCATTTTTAGAATTTTATTTTATTTTCTAGGATTTTTTGTCTGTTCGGCGAAATTATTTATAAAAAAAAACTTTCCCCGCCCGAGTGGGCCGAAGCCCAGTCGAGCCAGGCCGGCCCAGCCCCGCGCCACCGCCTCCGCGTCCCGTGCCGCCGCCGGACTCGGAGGAGTCCGAGCCGCCGCCGCCGCCCCGACCCCCTCCCCAAGTCGGAGCCGCCGCCGCCTCCCCCCTTTAAATACCACCCCGGGGCCGCCCTGGAGCCCCAAGTCGCCGCCGCCGCAGCCCGCCCCGCCACCTGCAGCCGCCCGCACCGCTGTCGCCCCGCGCCGCTGAGCCGCGCCACCGCCCCACAAGCCCGCCGCCCGAGCCCCGCCTCGCCAGAGTTGCCTCGCAGGAGAGGTAACACGCCGATCCGAGCCGCCGTTTTTTTTAAACCGTTCGGTTTTTTTAGAACCCTAGATCGTTTTTTAGATCGGATTGCCGGTTTTTTTGGTTCTAATAAATTAGCGGACGTTCGTCGGTACTTTCGTTTAAACGAAAGGTTTTCGCCGGTAGTTACAGCTAACGAATGCTCGTTCGTTAGTCTGTTCGTCAGTTTACTTTTATCAGATTTTTCCGCGATTATTCTCGATCGCGATCTCTGATCCGATTTTCGTTTATGTTTTTCTTTTTGCTCGTTAGTCAGAATCACGCGATTCAAGCGCCTGGATCTTGGTCTCGAGACCCTCTTTCTGTTTAACCAACTTAAACAAGATTTTGATGCTGTAAAATTGGACCTTAGATTAGATTAGTAAACGGATCTTGTTTCTTTCACCGTTTGAGTTTTGTTGCTCCGTTTGATTTGATTCTTTTTGTAAACCGGAGTTCTTAAGTTGAACTTTCTGGTCAACATCTCTTATTTGAGTTTTTCTTGTGCATCTTTGCTTATTGCTTATGTATGCTATTGTTTGTTTGCGATAGAATTCCCGGAGTGCGAAGCGTGTTACTACGAGTCCCTAGGATTCGCGGATCGTGAGCCAGGCAAGTAACACATTGATCATACTCTTTTGATACCCAGTTTTTATGCATTAGTTCCAATCTCCAAACATTGCATGATTAGGATGTCATTAACTTGTGGGTTGGGAAGTAGTTTTGAGGTAGAACCTATTGCCCTGTTACTATCAAACCCTTGGGAGTTACTTCTACGCGTTGCTTATATTGCTATGCTATGCTCCTAGACGTGGTTTGGGTTTGAGTGAAATCCATGACAGATGTGAGATTGTTATTTAATGGTTCAACTTAAGGTGGCAACTTAAATTAACATCTGGGTGGATTGAGGGAGCCGGGGAACCCAGTGTTGTCTGTATTTTTTGGAAATCCCGGGGTACCCATGTGATCTTCCTATGGACCGCCACCCAGGCTCAAAGGGAACTGAGATGATTCATGCTAGAAACTTTCGTGTGCAGCCACAAGCTATTATGGGCTCTAGCATAGTTGAGTAAGTTACGTGAAGCTCTTGAAGAGGTAGATCAGCAGGTAGTGGGTTTTGTAGGTTTGGTATGGTCTACCCGGAGTAGAGAGTTAATGTTTTTGGAAGACTGTGTCTCGGTCATCCGTTTCTCAAACACCATGTAGTGCGAGAAATCCAACGGAGGCGATCGAGTCTTGTGGGGAAAAGTGCGCAAACCTCTGCAGAGTGTACAATCTAATCATGGTTAGCCGTGTCCCTGGTTATGGACAATCTTGAGTATCTAGTACTTGGGTTATCACATGTATCTCATCACTCTTAATTAATATTGTTGGGTTGTTAACTACTTTAAATGGGATTGAGTTGGGGTTATCTTCTCAATGTTTCAACCACCATGATAGTTAAATTAAAATCTATTCCTTTGTTGTAGGAAAAAAATTGGCTTTTCGCAAAAATTATAACCATAGAGCTTTCCACCAGCCAAATATGCATGTAGTGATAGCATTATTCTGTTTATGCTCTACTGTGTTATATTCCCAGCATATTCCATGTGCTGACCCGTTTTCGGGCTGCAACGTATTATGTTGCAGACTTTTCAGACGAGGAGTAAGGTTCGTTAGGTCGTTGCCGTGCAGCTCAGCTATGTCGTTGGAGTTGATGGACTCACTTTATCTTCCAAGCCTTCCGCTGTTATCGTATTATATGGCCTTAAGCCATATTATTGTAATAAGTTCTCTTTTAAGACATTCGATGTAATAAGTGTGTGATTGCTACTCTGTTATAAATCCTTCGAGTACTGTGTCTGTCAGCATTACCGATCCAGGGATGACATTGAAGCACAGAGACTTGACCGCTTGAGGTCGGGTCGCTACAGAATATTCATACCACAATTAAGAAGAATTAATTTGAAATTATGCCAAGTAGCACTCCGCATCAAAAATCCTGTTTTTATCATTTACCTACTCGAGGACGAGCAGGAATTAAGCTTGGGGATGCCTCATACGTCTCCAACGTATCTATAATTTTTGATTGCTCCATGCTATATTATCTACTGTTTTGGACAATATTGGGCTTTATTATCCACTTTTATATTATTTTTGGGACTAACCTATTAAGCGGAGGCCCAGCCCAGAATTGCTGTTTTTTTGCCTATTTCAGAGTTTCGAAGAAACGGAATATCAAACAGAGTCCAAACGGGATGAAACCTTCGGGAACGTGATTTTCTCACCGAACATGATCCAGGAGACTTGGACACTATGTCAAGGAAGCTTCGAGGAGGGCACAAGGTAGGGGGGCGTGCCCACCCCCCTAGGGCGCGCCCTCCACCCTCGTGGGCCCCACTATGCTCCACCGACGTACTTCTTCCTCCTATATATACCTACGTACCCCCAAACGATCAAATACAGAGCCAAAAACCTAATTCCACCGCCGCAACCTTCTGTACCCACGAGATCCCATCTTGGGGCCTGTTCCGGAGCTTTGTCAGAGGGGGCATCCATCACGGAGGGCTTCTACATCATCGCCATAGCCTCTCCGATGAAGTGTGAGTAGTTTACCTCAAACCTTCGGGTCCATAGTTAGTAGCTAGATGGCTTCTTCTCTCTTTTTGGATCTCAATACAATGTTCTCCCCCTCTCTCGTGGAGATCTATTCGATGTAATCTTCTTTTTGCAGTGTGTTTGTTGAGACCGATGAATTGTGGGTTTATGATCAAGATTATCTATGAACAATATTTGAATCTTCTCTGATTTTTTTTATGTATGATTGGTTATCTTTGGAAGTCTCTTCGAATTATCAGTTTGGTTTGGCCTAGTAGATTGGTGTTTCTTGCAATGGGAGAAGTGCTTAGCTTTGGGTTCAATCTTGCGGTGTCCTTTCCCAGTTACAATAGGGGCAGCAAGGCACGCATTGTATTGTTGCCATCGAGGATAACAAGATGGGGTTTTTATCATATTGCATGAATTTATCCCTCTGCATCATGTCATCTTGCTTAAGGCGTTACTCTGTTTTCATGAACTTCATACTCTAGATGCATGCTGGATAGCGGTCGATGAGTGCAGTAATAGTAGTCGATGCAGGCAGGAGTCGGTCTACTTGTCTCGGACGTGATGCCTATATACATGATCATACCTATATATTCTGATAACTATGCTCAATTCCGTCAATTGCTCAACAGTAATTCGTTCACCCACCGTAAAATACTTATGCTCTTGAGAGAAGCCACTAGTGAAATCTATGGGCCCCGGGTCTATCTTCATCATATTAATCTTCCATCACTTTAATATTGCCTTTGCTTTTTTACTTTTCTTTTATTTTACTTTGCATCTTTATCACAAAAATACCAAAAATATTATCTATCTTCTCTATCAGATCTCACTCTCGTAAGTGACCGTGAAGGGATTGACAACCCCTTACCGCGTTGGTTGCGAGGAGTTATTTGCTTTGTGTAGGTACGAGGGACTCGCGCGTGGCCTCCTAATTGATTGATACCTTGGTTCTCAAAAACTGAGGGAAATACTTACGCTACTTTGCTGCATCATCCTTTCCTCTTCAAGGAAATCCAATGTTGTGCTCAAGAGGTAGCATAGGTAAATGATAAAAATAGAATTTTTGATGTGGAATGCTACCTAGCATATTTCTCAATGTAATTTTATTTATTGTGGCATGAATGTTCAGATCCAAAAGATTCAAGACAAAAGTTTAATATTGATATAAAAATAATAATACTTCAAGCATACTAACAAAGCAATTGTGTCTTCTCAAAATAACATGGCCAAAGAAAGTTATCCCTACAAAATCATATAGTCTGGCTATGCTCTATCTTCACGACACAAAATATTTAAATTATGCACTACCCCGATGACAAGCCAAGTGTCGGGGCGGACGGCGTCCCCCGCGAGCACCTATGGGGCCGGAGCCCCTTTCGTTGTCCGGTGAGGGGGGCGGAGGGAGCACGGAGAGCAGATCGAGGCGAGCACACGGGCGGTTTACCCAGGTTCGGGCCGCGATGGACGCGTAAAACCCTACTCCTGCTTGGTTGTATTGAACTGGGGAGCTCGGGAGCTTGGAGAGCTAGCTACACCGAGCGTATGGCTGTCTGGATCCCCAATCTCCGAACCCCCTCTACGTTGCACACGGGCCTCCTTTTATAGCGCAAAGGGGTCACCGACAGGTGTCAACGTAAGAGAAAGGGGTAAAAGTGTAAAAGGGGTGGAAGTTGTAACAGTGCGGGAACAGTGGCGCTACAGTGCGGCACAGTGTTATCATACCTACTTCTGACGGTAGGGGACAAGGGCATTAAATGCCCGTCACGGTCGCCCGGACAGCACCGAGGCGGACCGTTAGGTGCGCCACCGCTCGCCACGATGGTGGCTGCATGCCACCGCATACCCCAGGCTGCGCGGCGCCCCGCCACGTGCCCTTGGGGGAAGCCCCGGAGCGACGCGTGGGCGGGCGAGCTGGAGCGCAGTCCTGAGGTGGCGATTTGCCGTGGCTTGCCGCGGGGGTCGTCTTCCTGTGCCTGATAGCTTGCCGGCTATCAGGCCTTGCCGGGGCGCATGGCGCGCCGTGGCGGGCTTCTCTTGTGGTGCCTGGGCTCGGCCTTCCCGACAAGCTCCTCTTGTCGGGGTCTCGATCTTCTGTCTCTTATACTTTGTTCTTGGATGGTATTACATGGGCTCAGTCGTCCCGGCAAGCTCCTCTTGCCGGGGTCTTGTCTTCTTGGCCCGGCAAGCTCCTCTTGCCGGGGGCCTTGTCTTGAATGCTTGGTCTTCTCTTGGCGCTTCCTGGGCGGGCCTCACCGCAGGGTGCTACAACTGCCCGTGCACAAGTCTGGGGTACTAAGGTACCCCTACTTTAGTACACCGACAGGAGCCCCCGGGCCTGGGCCACACACGGTGCCGAGCGTCGTTGGGCCAGGCCCTAACAGTGCACGGGCACGCGTGGCCTTGGTCGCGCTGCTCCTTAACTCCGCATCCGTCGCACCTTCCCCAGGCGGCGCGCGCTTATCGCGGCGTCGTGGGGGCGAAACGCCCGTTCCCTCTTTAAGTGGAGGGAGGTGCGGAGGCGCGGCTCGATAAATGAACGGGGGTGAGGCACGGCTTTCGAGGCGTCCGTTCCCCATAATCACGGGATGGGGAGAGGTCGTCCCACCCGTCGCCTCGGTTCTGCGCGCCCACCACGCGGTCCTCATGCACTCGGAGTCGCGGCGGCGGAGGCAGGGAGTCGGGCCGGCGCGCGTCGATGCAGTGGGTCGGCCCTAGTCGCCTGCCCTTCCTCCGCTTCTATTGGAGGAGCGAGGCGGCCGCGTTCCCACTCCGCCCCTTTATAAGGAGCGAAAGGGGGCGACGGAAATCCGCACTCCATCTCCTTCCTCCTTCTGCTTCTGGTTTCCTTCCCCCATCTGCGATGGAGGGGGGGAACCCTGGTTCTTCTTCGGTTGCCGCGAGGGTGTCTGCTAGGCAACGCGCCCCTCCTCCCCTTGCGCCCGCGGCGGCGGAGCCGGTCGTCAGGGGAAGAGGGAGAGGGCGAGGTCGTCGTCGAGGAGGGCGCGCATGGCGATGCCGACGACGTTGCCGGCGCTCGGGAGGCGGACGGCGTTGATATCCCCGCGGGCGACGGGGAGGCCGAGGCCGCCAAAGCCGACGCGGCCGCCTGGGGCGAGGGGACCGGTAATCGTGCTGACGGCCCCGAGGTGACGGGGGCGTCGGGCACTCCGCCGGCCAGCGACCCTGCCGCCGCCGCCGCGGCGGACTCCGAGGAGCCCCCGGTGGGCGCCTACCTGAAAGCAGGCGACGGCGTCTTCATCAGGCTCCCCTGGGAGTCAAGCTCCAGGGCGCCTGTTGAGGGGGAGGCCTTGGACGGAGAGGTGCTTGCCTCCGTCGGGCTGACGGTGGTGGACGTGCCAAACTCTAGCGGCAACGAGCCTGAGGAGGAACAGCTGTTCCGTAGGCTTGTGTCGCTCTACCGGGCCCGGCAGGCCAAAGTGGAGCGGCGAGAGGCCCTTGTCGCGAAGGCGGGTGCGGACATGGAGAAACGCGCCGCCGAGCTCCGGGAGCTCAACCAGCAGGCCGTCCAGTCCCTGGCGGAGGAGCGGAGGCAGCTTGGCGAGGCGCGGACGGCCTTTATCCTTGAGAAGGCGGAGGCCGAGGAGCAGCAGAGGCTTGCCGCCGCGGAGTTATCCGCGCGGGAAGGCGAGCTGGTGCTGAAAACGGCCAGCCTCGCCAACCACGAGGAGGAGGTTGCCGCGCGCGAGCGGGCGCTCAGCGGAGACCTGAAGAAGGCGCAGGACGCTGCTGCAGCCGCTGAGGTCACCAAGAAGGGGCTGGAGGCGAGGGTGGCGCAGCTCGATTCCGACTTCAAGGCGAAGGACGAGGAGCTCGCCGCGCTCCGGCGGGAGCGCGAGAAGGGTGCGCTCACCCTCGGTGAGCTTCAGGGTCGCTTCGCCGAGAAGATCCAGGAGCTTGACGCCGCCAAGAACTCCAACTCCACTCTGGAACTGAAATTGGAGGCGCTCGGCAAGGCGCTGGACAGCGCTAAGGAGCGGGAGGCGGCTTTACGGAAGGAGGTCGACGGCAACGAGGAGCTGCTGAGGCGAGCCGCCGTTTCCCAGAACACCTTCAGGGATACGGTGGAGCGGTGGACCGAGGGCCTCGTCGACATCGCCGCCACCATCGACAAGGAGCTGACGCTGCTGGGGATCGAGGGCCACCAGTCCCTCACCGACGAGGACGTCGTGCCCAGCGCCAAGCTCACTTTCTTCTTCCAGGGGGTGGTGCAGGCGCTCCAGCACCTCCGAACGTCGCTTCCGAAGGAGCTGGCCGACGAGACGCGGGAGGCCATCTCCGGGGCCCTCGAGAGGGTGCTGGTGAAGATCGTTTTCCGCAACCCCGACATCAGGCTTACCAACGTCCTCAGGACCTTGCCGGAGAACGCAGACCTGACGGGGATCCAGGCCCTCATCGCCCCTATCGTCAAGAAGGCGGCCCGGGTCAAGAGGATCGAGGGCGACCGCGTGGACTAGGCCGCCTGCCCCTTTCTTTTATCTCCTTTCCCTGCCGCTGTTAAATATGCCATGGAAACGGCTGGTTAGAGCAGCAGTAAGGCATTTTGTAATATAACTTTTTATCTTAGGCAATGCATCGCACTGTTATCTCCTCTACTTGACCGGCGCCTTGTTTGTTTCCGCCCTACGTTTTCGGGGACTTGCCGGCGTAGGCCTCCGCCTTGCCACGGGCGCCGAGTGCGGGACGTCAGCGGCCCGCTGGCGGGGCTACCACCGGCAAGAAACCTCGCCGCGGCTGGTTGCCGCTCACTCAGATTGTTGAGCAGGCTCAAGGCAAAGTAAGAGGTGCGACTGCGGTCGCAGCACGCTTAGGGTGCCGGGCGAGCTCGAAACAAAGTGAGGACGCTACTCGGGGTGTAGCACACTCAAGTCGTTGAGCGGACTCGAAACGAAATGAGGGCGCAACCAGTCTCGTGCCGGTCCTTCCGCGCTCAGGCCTCTCAACCAAGGCTCGGTCGTTCGAGGGAGATAACTCTTAAAAATTGATGGGGCAATTGCTCGAGCTCCGGCAACTTATCTTTTCTTATCGCTTGCCGCCCGGTAGGGTAAAACCTCCTTGGGCAGCATCCAGCCCATCCTGGGGGTAGGCAAAGGCGCAGGGCCTCACGACCCTCCGGAGCTAGGCGTAGCTATGCTTGGGGATCCGCGCCCCTCTCTGGGCCAAGGATCACATGCAACTGCGGCAAGACTTGGGCAGAGAGGATGGTTGGCGGAACGGGTTCCGGCAACCGCGCTGGCAAGATTCCTCCCACGGTCGGCGTCAACTCGTTCGGCACCCCGGCGGACGAGGCGCGCCGGGGAACGAGGTCGCCTTTCTCGTGACTTCTGGCGCTAACTTCTGCGGCTACGGGAGCGGCGCAGAGTTCGTTGGAGGCGAATCGTTCGCCCAGCGGCCAGAAGGCGGTCCTCCTCAAGGAGCAGCTGCTTCTTGCACAGTCTCTGCGCGAGTGGATACTCGAGGAGGGCCGCACACGAGCCCGTGGGAAAGAGTGCCTCCGCAGCACGCGCTCCATGATCCCCCTACCTGGCGCGCCAAAGATGTCGGGGCGGACGGCGTCCCCCGCGAGCACCTATGGGGCCGGAGCCCCTTTCGTTGTCCGGTGAGGGGGGCGGAGGGAGCACGGAGAGCAGATCGAGGCGAGCACACGGGCGGTTTACCCAGGTTCGGGCCGCGATGGACGCGTAAAACCCTACTCCTGCTTGGTTGTATTGAACTGGGGAGCTCGGGAGCTTGGAGAGCTAGCTACACCGAGCGTATGGCTGTCTGGATCCCCAATCTCCGAACCCCCTCTACGTTGCACACGGGCCTCCTTTTATAGCGCAAAGGGGTCACCGACAGGTGTCAACGTAAGAGAAAGGGGTAAAAGTGTAAAAGGGGTGGAAGTTGTAACAGTGCGGGAACAGTGGCGCTACAGTGCGGCACAGTGTTATCATACCTACTTCTGACGGTAGGGGACAAGGGCATTAAATGCCCGTCACGGTCGCCCGGACAGCACCGAGGCGGACCGTTAGGTGCGCCACCGCTCGCCACGATGGTGGCTGCATGCCACCGCATACCCCAGGCTGCGCGGCGCCCCGCCACGTGCCCTTGGGGGAAGCCCCGGAGCGACGCGTGGGCGGGCGAGCTGGAGCGCAGTCCTGAGGTGGCGATTTGCCGCGGCAAGTGGCTTGCCGCGGGGGTCGTCTTCCTGTGCCTGATAGCTTGCCGGCTATCAGGCCTTGCCGGGGCGCATGGCGCGCCGTGGCGGGCTTCTCTTGTGGTGCCTGGGCTCGGCCTTCCCGACAAGCTCCTCTTGTCGGGGTCTCGATCTTCTGTCTCTTATACTTTGTTCTTGGATGGTATTACATGGGCTCAGTCGTCCCGGCAAGCTCCTCTTGCCGGGGTCTTGTCTTCTTGGCCCGGCAAGCTCCTCTTGCCGGGGGCCTTGTCTTGAATGCTTGGTCTTCTCTTGGCGCTTCCTGGGCGGGCCTCGCCGCAGGGTGCTACAACTGCCCGTGCACAAGTCTGGGGTACTAAGGTACCCCTACTTTAGTACACCGACACCAAGCAATTGTTTCATACTTCTGATGTTCTCAAACTTTTTCAATCTTCACGCAATACATGAGCGTGAGCCATGAACATAGCACTATAGGTGGAATAGAATGGTGGCCGTGGAGAAGACAGAAAGGAGAAGATAATCTCACATCAACTAGGCGTATCAACGGGCTACGGAGATGCCCACTAATAGATATCAATGTGAGTGAGTAGGGATTGCCATGCAATGGATGCACTAGAGCTATAAGTGTATGAAAGCTCAACAAAATAAACTAAGTGCATGTGCATCCAACTCGCTTGCTCACGAAGACCTAGGGCATTTTTAGGAAGCCCATCATTGGAATATACAAGCCAAGTTCTATAATGTAAAATTCCCACTAGTATATGAAGGTTACAACATAGGAGACTCTCTATCATGAAGATCATGGTGCTACTATGAAGAACAAGTGTGGAAAAAGGATAGTAACGTTTTCCCTTCTTTCTTTTTCTCTCATTTTTTTCTTTCTTTTTTCCTTTTTTTATTTGGGCCTTTTCTCTTTTTTTATGGCCTCATTTTCTCATTTTTTTAATTTTTCGTCCGGAGTCTCATCCCGACTTGTGGGGGAATCATAGTCTCCATCATCCTTTCCTCACATGGGACAATGCTCTAATAATGATGATCATCACACTTTATTTACTTACAACTCAAAAATTACTTAGAACAAAATATGACTCTATGTGAATGCCTCCAGCGGTGTACCGGGATATGCAATGACTCATGAGTGACATGTATGAAAGAATTATGAACGGTGGCTTTGCCACAAATACGATGTCAACTACATGATCATGCAAAGCAATATGACAATGATGAAGCGTGTCATAAACGGAACGGTGGAAAGTTGCATGGCAATATATCTCGGAATGGCTATGGAAATGCCATAAAAGGTAGGCATGGTGGCTGTTTTGAGGATGATATATGGTGGGTTTAAGGTACCGGTGAAAGTTGCGCGATACTAGAGAGGCTAGCAATGGTGGAAGGGTGAGAGTGCGTATAATCCATGGACTCAACATAATCATAAAGAACTCACATACTTATTGCAAAAATTTATTCGTTATCAAAACAAAGTACTACGCGCATGCTCCTAGGGGGATATATTGGTAGGAAAAGATCATCCCTCGTCCCCGACCGCCACTCATAAGGGAGAAAATCAATAAATAAATCATGCTCCGACTTCATCACATAACGGTTCACCATACGTGCATCCTACGGGAATCACAAACTTTAGAACAAGTATTTCTCAAATTCACAACTACTCAACTAGCATGAATCTAATATCACGATCTTCATATCTCAAAACTATCATCAAGTATCAAACTTGTCATAGTATTCAATGCACTTTTATGATAGTTTTTATTATACCCATCTTGGATGCCTATCATATTAGGACTAATTTTATAACCAAGGCAAATTACCATGCTGTTCTAAAGGACTCTCAAAATAATATAAGTGAAGCATGAGAGATCAATAATTTCTATAAAATAAAACCACCACCGTGCTCTAAAAGATATAAGTGAAGCACTAGATCAAAATTATCTAGCTCAAAAGATATAAGTGAAGCACATAGAGTATTCTAATAAATACCGATTCATGTGTGTCTCTCCCAAAAGGTGTGTACAGCAAGGATGATTGTGGTAAACTAAAAAGAGAAGACTCAAATCATACCAAGGAGTACCATTAGCAACAATTATTGCAGCTAACTGCTCATCAAGAAAACTATCATCAATAGGTAGTGGGTCATCAAGCACATTTTCAAGCCTACACAAGTTATCAGATACGGGGTTCTCAGCTCCTTTTCTATCAATGATATGTAAATCAAATTCAAGAGAACCCAATGAAGAAGTCAAGGTTTAGCATCTTTCTTTTCCATAAGATATTTAATAGTGGCATGGTCTGTGTGAATAGTTACTTTGGAATCAACAATATAAGGTCTAAATTTATCACAAGCTAACACCACTGCTAAGAATTCTTTTTCACTAGTAGCATAATTTCTTTGAGCACTGTCTAGAGTTTTACTAGCATAATGAATAACATTCAATTTCTTATCAACTCTTTGCCCTAGAACAGCACCAACAACATAATCACTAGCATCACACATAATTTCAAAAGGCAAGTTCCAATCAGGTGGTTGAACAATAGGTGCAGAAATTAAGGCTTTCTTGAGTGTTTCAAATGCTTCCAGACAATCATCATAAAAAACAAAAGGAATATCCTTTTGCAAAATATTAGTAAGAGGCCTAGAAATTTTTGAAAAGTCTTTCATAAATCTCCTATAGAAACCAGCATGACCTAGGAAACTACGAATACCTTTGATGTCCTTAGGACATGGCATTTTCTCAATTGCATCAACCTTAGCTTGATCCACTTCAATACCTCCTTTAGAAATTTTATGACCCAAGACAATGCCTTCATTAACCATAAAGTGGCACTTCTCCCAATTCAAAACAAGATTTGTTTGTTCACATCGCTGCAAAACTCGGTCAAGATTGCTTAAACAATCATCAAAAGACTTCCCATAAACAGAAAGTCATCCATGAAAACCTCAACAATCTTTTTACAAAAGTCAGAGAATATAGCCATCATGCATCGTTGAAAGGTAGCAGGTGCCTTACATAAACCGAAAGGCATACGTCTATAAGCATAGGTTCCAAAAGGACATGTAAAAGTAATCTTTTCTTGATCAGGTTGAGAAACAGGTATTTGTGAAAAGACAGAATATCCATCAAGGAAGCAAAAGTGTGTGTGCTTAGATAATCTTTCAAGATTTGATCAATAAAGGGCAAAGGGTAATGATCTTTTCTAGTTGCTTTGCTTAGTTTTCTAAAATCAATTACCATTCTATAGCCTGTAACAATTCTCTATGGAATGAGTTCATTCTTATCATTAGGAACAACAATTATACCTCCTTTCTTAGGGACACAATCAACATGACTTACCCATCTACTATCAGCTGTAGGATAGATTATACCTGCTTCCAGAAGTTTTAATATTTTCGTTCTTACCACCTCTTTCATCTTCGGATTTTTCCGACATTGGTGATCAACAACTGGTTTAGCATCAGGTTCCATATTAATTTTGTGTTGACATAGAGCGGGACTAATGCCATTTAAATCATCAAGAGTATATCCAATAGCAGCACGGTGCTTCCTTAGAACTTGCAATAATCTTTCTTCTTCATGTTCTGAAAGGTTAGCACTGATAATAACATGATATATTTTCTTTTCATCAAGATAAGTGTATTTCAAAGTGTCTGGCAATTGTTTTAACTCAACACAGGATCACCTTTAGGTGGAGCAGGGCCTCCAAGAGTTCCAATAGGAAAATTGTGTTTAAGCAGAGGGCGTTGTTCAAAGAATCTTATCTATTTCATTTCTTTCATGCATATGTAAATCATTTTCATGGTCTAGCAAATATTGTTCTAAAGGATCAGTAGGTGGCACAGCAATATAAGCAATACCAATTAATTCATCCTTACTAGGCAATTCTTTTTCATGAAGATTTCTACTAAACTAGGAAAAATTAAAGTCATGAGACTCATCACCAAAGCTGACACCAACAGTTTGTTTCTTACAATCTATCTTAGCATTAACTGTATTCAAGAAAGGTCTACCAAAGATAATGGGACAAAAGCCATCTTGTGGGGAACCAAGAACAATAAAATCAGTAGGGTATTTTATTTTCCCACACAAGACTCCAACATCTCTAACAATCCCAATTGGTGATATGGTGTCTCTATTAGCAAGTTTAAGAGTAACATCTATTTCTTCTAACTCAGCAGGTGCTATATCTTTCTTAATTTCTTGATATAAAGTGTAAGGAATAGAACTCACACTAGCACCCATTTCACATAAACCATGATAACAGTGATCTCCTATTTTAATTGAAATAACAGGCATGCCTACAACAGGTCTATGTTTATCTTTTCTATCAGGTTTAGCAATTTTAGTAGCTTGTTCGCAGAACTAAATAACATGCCCATCAATATCTTCTTCCAAGAGATCTTTAACCATAGCAATGCTAGGTTCTACTTTGATTTGTTCATTAGGTTTAGGTGTTCTAACATAGCTTTTGTTAACCACAGTTGAAACTTTAGCATGTTCCTTTATCCTAACAGGAAAAGGTGGTTTTTCAATATAAGCAGAAGGAACAACTGGATCGACATTATAAACTATAGTTTCTTATTTAACTAGCACCGGTTCTTTAATTTCTTATTTAATAGGTGGTTGATATTTAAACCACTTCTCTTTAGGGAGTTCAACATGAGTAGCAAATGATTCACAAAAGGAGGCTACTATCTCAGAGTCAAGTCCATATTTACTGCTAAACTTTTGAAAAGCATCGATATCCATAAAAGATTTAACACAATCTTATTTAAGTTTAATACTTGACTCTTTACCTTTGTCGAGTTCCCAATCTTCAGAGTTGTATTTAATTCTTTCCAAAAGATCCCACCGGAATTCAATAGTCTTCTTCATAAAAGAACCAGCACAACAAGTATCAAGCATGGTTTGATCATTACAAGAAAGCCGAGCATAAAAGTTTTGCATAATAATTTCTCTTGAGAGCTCATGATTGGGGCATGAATATAACATTGACTTAAGCCTCCCCCAAGCTAGAGCGATACTTTCTCCTTCATGTGGCCAAAAATTATATATATAATTCCGATCACGATGAACTAGATGCATAGGATAAAAAATTTGGTGGAACTCCAATTTCAAATGATTTCAATTCCATGATCCAATATCACCGCATAGCCTATACCATGCCAATGCTTTTCCCTTCAAAGATAAAGGGAAAACCTTTTCATAACTTTATCTTCGGGTAAACCTAAAGCTTAAACAATCCACGAATTTGTTCTACATATATCAAGTGCATATCAGGATGTTCTGTTCCATCTCCTGCATAAGGATTAGCTAGCAGTTGTTCTATCATACCCGAAGGAATTTCATATTCAATATTTTCAGTAGGTGTGTGGTTCTGGACGAGGTGAAGATACCCCAAACAAGCCTCTCAAAGGATTGTTTTCCATAGTAACAAGTGACAATAAATTTCAGCACACTATATAAATGGTTCCTTACCGATTTCCACTTACCAAAGGCGCTTCACTCCCCGACAACGGCGCCAGAAAATAGCCTTGATGACCCAAAAGTATAGGGGATCAATTGTAGCTCTTTTCGATAAGTAAGAGTGTCGAACCCAACAAGGAGCAGAAGGAAATGATAAGTAGTTTTCAGTAAGGTAATGTCTGCAAGTGCTAAAATTTGTAAGTAGTGAGTAGTTTGATAGCAAGATAATTTGTAACGAGCAAGTAACGATAATAGTAACAAGTATGCACCACGGTAGCCCAACCCTTTTGAGGCAAAGGATAGGCCAAAACGGTCTCTTATGATAAGCAAAGCGTTCTTAAGGGTACACGAGAATTTCATCTAGTCACTTTCATCATGTTGGTTTGGTTTGTGTTCACTACTTTGATAATTTGATATGTGGGTGGACCGGTGCTTAGGTGTTATTATTACTTGAACAAACCTCCTACTTATAATTAACCCTCTTGCAAGCATCCGCAACTATGAGAGAAGTATTAAGAATAAACTCTAACCATAGCATTGAACTTTAGGAGCCAATCGGTCCCTTACGGAATAGCGCATAAACTGGGGTTTAAGTTTCTGTCACTCTCGCAACCTGCCATCTAATTGCTACTCCACAATGCGTTACCTTAGGCCCAAATATGGTGAAGTGTCATGTAGTCGATGTTCACATGACACCACTAAGGTAATCACAACATACATACTATCAAAATATCGAACACATATCAAATTCACATGATTACTTGCAACATGATTTCTCCCGTGACCTCAAGAAAAAAGATAATTACTCACAAATAATAAACATGCTCATGATCATAGGAGTATTAAATAGCATATTGGATCTGAACATATAATCTTCCACCAAATAAACCATATAGTAATCAACTACAAGATGTAATCAACACTACTAGTCACCCACAAGTACCAATCTATAGTTCCGGTTACAAGATTGAACACAAGAGATGAACTAGGGTTTGAGAGGAGATGGAGCTGTTGAAGATGTTGATGGAGATTGCCCTCCCCAAGATGGGAGAGTTGTTGGTGATGATGATGACGTTGATTTCCCCCTCCGGGAGGGAAGTTCGCCCGGCGGAATCGCTCCGTCGGAGGGCAAAAGTGCTCCTGCCCAAGTTCCGCCTCGAGGCGGCGGCGCTTCATCCCGAAAGTCCTCCTCTTTTTTTTCTAGGTCAAAATGACTTATATACCAAAAGATGGGCATCGGAGGTGGGTCGAGGAGGTCACAACCCACCAGGGCGCGCCTGGCGCGCCCAGGTGGGTTGTGCCCACCTGGTGGCCCCTCCGATAGTTATTGGCTCCAATATTTCCTATATATTCCATAAAAAATCTCCGTCAAGTTTCAGCTCATTTGGAGTTGTGCAGAATAGGTAGCCTGACGTAGCTTTTCCTGGTCCAGATTTCCAGCTGCCGGAATTCTCCCTATTTGTGTGTTCCTTGCAAATTATGAGAGAAAAGTCATTAGAATTACTCCAAAAAGCATTATTATGGATAAAAACATTATAAATAATGGTAAGGAAACATGATGCAAAATGGATGTATCAGAAACGACCTAGGATTAAAATTACCTCTATACGCGTTATTACCAAAATTGTTCCTACCAACAAAATTCACATCCATAGATTCATTATTATTCTCAGTCAAAGTAGACAAAGGCATATCATTAGGATCAATAGGAGCACTCTTGCTAGCAAATAATTTCATAAGCTCATCCATCGTTCCACTCAAAACATTAATCTCTTCAATTGTATGCACTTTTTTACTAGTGGAAGATCTTTTGGTATGCCATTGAGAATAACTAACCTAATATTATCTAGGAGTTTAGTAGCTTCTCCTCAAGTAATTTCCATGAAAGTACCTCCCGCGGCCGAATCTAAAAGATTTCTAGAAGCAAAATTCAATCCAGCATAAAATTTTTGTATAATCATCCACAAATTCAAACCATGAGTAGGGCAATTTCGTATCATCAATTTCATCCTCTCCCAAGATTGTGCAACATGATCATGATCAAGTTACTTAAAAACCATAATATCGTTCCTATGGGAGATGATCTTAGTGGGAGGAAAATACTTGGAAATAAAACCATCTTTACACTTATTCCATGAATCAATACTATTTTTGGGCAAAGATCAAAACCAAGTTTTAGCATGATCTCGAAGCGAGAATGGAAATAGCTTCAACTTAACAATATCATTATCCATATCTTTTTTCTTTTGTGCGTCACACAAATCAATGAAATTGTTTAGATGGGATGCGGCATCTTCACTGGGAAGGCCGGAAAATTGATCTTTCATAACAAGATTCAGCAAAGTGGCACTAATTTCACAAGATTCCGCATTAGTAGCGGGAGAAATCAGAGTACTAATAAAATCATTATTATTGGTGCTGGAAAAGTCACACAATTTGGTATTCTCTTGAGTCATCATGATGAAGCAAGCAATCCAACACACGAGCACACAAAAAGCAAACAAAGAAGACAAATGGAAGAGGGGCGAAGAAAAAGGCAAATATTTTCCGATTTAGAAGTGAGGGAGAGGAAAACGAGAGGCGAATGGCGAATAATGTAATACAAGAGATGAGAGTTTATGATGGGTACTTGGTATGTCTTGACTTGGTGTAGATCTCCCCGGCAACGGCGCCAGAAATTCTTCCTGCTACTTCTTGAGCTTGCGTTGGTTTTTATCTTGAAGAGTAAATGGTGATGCAGCAAAGTAGAGATAAGTATTTCCCTCAGTTTGAGAACCAAGGTATCAATCCAGTAGGAGACAACGCACAAGTCACCGAATACCTACACAAACAATCAAACAACTTGCACCCAACACGATAAAGGGGTTGTCAATCCCTTCACGGTTACTTGCAAAAGTGAGATCTGATAGAGATAGATAAACGATAAAGTAAATATTTTTGGTATTTTTGGTTTATAGATCGGAGAGGAAAAGATTGCAAAAAGAGTAAATCTGAAACTAATATTGTAGATCGGAAACTTATATGATGGAAAATAGACCCGGGGCCATAGGTTTCACTAGAGGCTTCTCTCAAGATAGCAAATAATATGTGAGTGAACAAATTATTGCTGAGCAATTGATAAAAAAGCGCAAAGTTATGACGATATCTAAGGCAATGATCATGAATATAGGCATCACGTTTGTTTCACGTAGACCGAAAAGATTCTGCATCTACTACTATTACTCCACACAACGACCGCTATCCAGCATGCATCTAGAGTATTAAGTTCATAAAGAACGGAGTAACGCATTAAGCAAGATGACATGATGTAGAGGAATTAAGTCAAGTAATATGATGAAAACCCCATCTTTTATCCTCGATGGCAACAATACAATATGTGCCTTGCTGCCCCTACTGTCACTGGGAAAGGACACCACAAGACTGAACCCAAAGCTAAGCACTCCTCCTATTGCAAGAAAAACCAATCTAGTTGGCCAAACAGAACCGATAGTTAGAAGAGAATTACAAAGATATCAAATCATGCATATAAGAATTCAGAGGAGACTCAAATAATATTCATAGATAAGCTGATCATAAATCCACAATTCATCGGATCTCGACAAACACTCCGCAAAAAGTATTACATGGAATAGATCTCGAAGAATATTGACGAGAACATGGTATTCAAAATCAAAGATAGAGAAGAAGCCATCTAGCTACTAGCTATGGACCCGTAGGTATGAGGTAAACTACTCACGCTTCATCGGAAGGGCAATAGAGTTGATGTAGAAGCCCTCCATGATCGAATCCCCCTCCGGCAAGGTGCCGGAAAAGGTCCCTAGATGGGATCTCACGGGTATAGAAGGTTACGGCGGTGGAAAAGTGTTTTCGTGGATGCCCCTGTTGGTTTGGGGATATATGGGAATATATAGGCACAAGAATTAGGTTGGGAGGTGCACGAGGGGCCCATAAGGGTGGGGGCACGCCCTACCCCCTGGGCGCGCCCTCCGTCCTTGTGGCTGCCTCGTGGCTCCTCCGACTTCATCTCCAAGTCTCCTGGTTGTCTTCTGGTCCAAGAAAAATCATCGCGAAGGTATTATTTTTTTGGACTCCGTTTGGTATTCCTTTTCTGCGAAACTCGAAAATAGGAAAAAAAACAGGAACTGGCACCGGGCTCTAGGTTAATAGGTTAGTCCCAAAAATAATATAAAATAGCATATTAATGCATGTAAAACATCCAAAACTGATAATATAATAGCATGGAACAACCAAAAATTATAGATACGTTGGAGACATATCAACTGTGTCCTCAACAAGTCCACCGGACTCATTGAGGACACGTGTAACATGGAGTTTGATGAAAATAATGGCTCCCAAGTGGAGCAAAGTGGTCTTTGTGATATAGGTGATGAAATTACTCCTCAAGCCATAAGAAGAATGGGGATTGGTCATATACTCCCCATTGAGGAACCCCTTGTGGTCGAAGGAGAAAGATAATGCTCTACTCAAGTGGAGCCATCACCAACACTAGACCCACACGCTTCCAAAGAACAAAGTGAAGACCCTCAACCAAGTAAACAAGATCAAGGGAAAGATCAACCTCACGATGATGGTGGTGCACCAAGTGATTCCCAAGATCAAGTTCATGATACCGAGCAAGCTCAAGATCAAGAGGCTTCTCAAGATCAAGGGCAAGCTCAAGATGGTGCTCAAGATGAACAAGATGATGATCGTAAAATGCCTATTGAGGAACTTCTGGAGCGCTGTGCCGCCAAGGTGGCTTCCAAGCTCGAGCATCAACAACATGTCATAGAGAAGGTGCTTGGAAGCTTGAGAAAAGGGGTAACTACTCGTAAGCAATTGTCAAAATTTTGTGAGCATCACGCGTTTGTTTCGTGTGTTAAACCACAAATGGTACATGAGGTGCTCAATGATGAGGATTGGATTGAAGCCATGCATGATGAACTCAACAACTTCGAGCGCAACCAAGTTCGGGAATTAGGCAAATTGAGGTTGATTCTTGAATTTCCCTTGACCTTGATTTCCTTGGTTGCCTTGGCCTTGGTTGCGCTCTTGCATGAGCTGAATCAGCATCTGAGTATCGACATTGGTGGCCGCCATCAAAGCTTTCCATGCCTCCGGAGGCGGAGGAGGTGGCTGAGGTGGAGGTTCCGGCTACTCTCGTTCATCACGGTTCGGATTTAGACGAGTTGCAGGAGCCATCCTGAAGAAGATGACATCCATTAGAATCACCATAGAGATGGATAGATAAGTTGGATAAAAGGATAGCATGCATGTGCAATGTAGTCCTCACAATAAGCATCCGAACAGAAAGATTGAACGTGTCGGCGTCCTGGGAACGGGGGTCCCCAGACTTGCCTACCTGTGGCCCGCGGCATGGCTCCACCAACGGCCTGGTACGGCCCAGCTTCAGCAGCAAACAACTCAAGACCCTCGCGAGGGGCCAAGCCTCGCGAGGCGGATGACACCAAGACCTCCTTGGGGTGGCCTCTCTAGGCTGGCTCCCGAGGAGCGGAGATATCTATGCAAGGGGCACCTCGCGAGGCTGATACGTCTCCGTCGTATCTACTTTTCCAAACACTTTTGCCCTTGTTTTGGACTATAACTTGTATGATTTGAATGGAACTAACCCGGACTGACGCTGTTTTCAGCAGAATTGCCATGATGTTGTTTTATGTGCAGAAAACAAATATTCTCGGAATGTCCTGAAACTCCACGGAACATCTTAGAAAAAACAATAAAATATCCTCGCCAAAGATGAAGACCAGGGGGCCCACACCCTGTCCACGAGGGTGGGGGGTGCGCCCCCCTACCTCGTGGGCCCCCTGGACACCCTCCGACGCCAACTCCAACTCTATATATTGGCTTTCGGGGAGAAAAAACCAGAGAGAAGAAATCATCGCGTTTTACGATACAGAGCCGCCGCCAAGCCCTAAAACCTCTCGGGAGGGCTGATCTGGAGTCTGTTCGGGGCTCCAGAGAGGGGGATTCGTTGCCGTCATCATCATCAACCATCCTCCATCACCAATTTCATGATGCTCAACGCCGTGCGTGAGTAATTCCATCGTAGGCTTGCTGGACGGTGATGGGTTGGATGAGATTTATCATGTAATTGAGTTAGTTTTGTTAGGGTTTGATCCCTAGTATCCACTATGTTCTGAGATTGATGTTGCTATGACTTTGCTATGCTTAATGCTTGTCACTAGGGCCCGAGTGCCATGATTTCAGATCTGAACCTATTATGTTTTCATGAATATATGTGAGTTCTTGATCCTATCTTGCAAGTCTATAGTCACCTACTATGTGTTATGATCCGGCAACCCCGAAGTGACAATAATCGGGACCACTCCCGGTGATGACCATAGTTTGAGGAGTTCATGTATTCACTATGTGCTAATGCTTTGTTCCGGTTCTCTATTAAAAGGAGGCCTTAATATCCCTTAGTTTCCAATAGGACCCCGCTGCCATGGGAGGGTAGGACAAAAGATGTCCTGCAAGTTCTTTTCCATAAGCACGTATGACTATATACGGAATACATGCCTACATTACTTTGATGAATTGGAGCTAGTTTTGTGTTAGCCTATGTTATGACTAATACATGATGAACCTCATCCGGCATAATTATCCATCACCAATCCGGTGCCTACGAGTTTTCCATATACTGGTTCTCGCTTATTTAGTTTCCCGCTGCTACTGTTACAATCACTACAAAATACCAAAAACATTACTTTTGCTGTCTTTAATTTTGTTGCCGCTACCACCACTATCATATTACTTTGCTACTAAACACTTCGCTGGAGATACTAAGTTTCCAGGTGTGGTTGAATTGACAACTCAGCTGCTAATACTTGAGAATATTCTTTGGCTCCCCTTGTGTTGAATCAATAAATTTGGGTTGAATACTTTACCCTCGAAAGCTGTTGCGATCCCCTATACTTGTGGGTTACCAAGACTAATTTCCGGCGCCGTTGCCGGGGAGCATAGCTCTATTCTTTGAGTCACTTGGGATTTATATCTGCTGGACACTATGAAGAACTTGAAAGATGCTAAGACAACAATTTATCCCTCAACTACGAGGGGAGGTAAGGAACTGCCATCTAGCCTTGCACTTGATTCACCTTCTGTTATGAGTAAGCTTGCGACACCTAAACCTGCTTCTGCTATTTGTTCTAATATGTCTCATGTTATTGATGATGCCACTTCTGCTATACATGATACTTATGATGAAACTGCTTCTATGCCTGATACTATTGTGCCCCTTGGTGAATTTCTTGATGAACAAATTGCGAGGGCTAGAGAAAAAGAAATTATTGAATCTGAATACGATGATGAAAGTGATGATGAAAATATGTCTGTTATTCCTAAGGGTTATCTTTTTGATATATAATCTTCTTTTGCTATTTTAGCTTGCAAAGATAGATATGAGCTAAAAAGGTTATTAGCTACGTGGAACAAAGAATCACTTAGAGATAGAATGAAACCTGACCCCGCTTTTGCTACTTCACCTATATGTGTTCCTGATAAGGATTATGAATTCTCTGTTGATCCAGATATAATTACTTTGGTTGAATCTAATCCTTTTTATGGCTATGAGTCTCAAACTGTTGTGGCACATCTCACTAAGTTAAATGATATAACTGCCCTGTTCACTAATGATGAGAGATCGCGTTACTTTTATATACTGAAAATATTTCCATTCTCATTAAAGGGTGATGCTAATATCTGGTTTAATTCTCTTGATCCTGGTTGTGTGCGTAGTCCCCAGGATATGATTTATTACTTCTCTGCTAAATATTTCCCTGTTCATAAGAAACAAGCTGTTTAAAGGAAATATACAACTTTCTGCAAATTGAAGAAGAGAGTCTCCCACAAGCTTGGGGGGAGGCTTCTCATGTTACTTAATGCGTTGCCTGATCATCCTCTTAAGAAACCTGAAATACTTGATATCTTTTATAATGGACTAACCGATGCTTCCAGAGATTACCTAGATAGTTGTGCTGGTTCTCTTTTCAGGGAAAGAACACCGGATGAAGCTGAAATTCTATTGAATAATATGTTGACAAATGAAAATAATTGGGCACCTCCTGAGCCCGCTCCTGAGCCAACTCCCGCTCCAATTACTGAGCCTATTCCTAAAACAACTCCGAAGAAGAGAGGTGTTCTATTTCTCAGTCCCAAAGATATGCAAGAGGCAAAGAAATCTATGAAAGAAAAAGGTATTAAAGCTGAAGATGTTAAGAATTTACCTCCTATTGAAGAAATACCTGGTCTTAATTTGCCGCCTGTTGAAGAAACATATGATCTCAATCACTTATTTATTTAAGAACCTCCTGATCCCGATATCCCGACACAGGTAGTAAAGGTAAATTCTCCCTATAGATTTGATGAAGGTGATATCCCTCACTATAAGTTTGCTAGGCAATGCTTTGAAGAGTTTGATAACTTTATTGTCAAACAAGAAATTTTAATGCTTATTTTGGTAGACAATTGAATTACAATTCCGATATGATTAGATGCTTGGGTGATTACATGGCTAATATTAGAGGTGAACTTAAACTTGTTAGCAAACATGCTTCTATGGTTACCACTCAAGTAGAACAAGTACTTAAAGCTCAAAAGGAAGTGGTAAATGAAATGAATAGTAAGAAAAATGATTATGCTGTTAGAGTGGCTACTAGAACTGGTAGAATGACTCAGGAACCTTTGTATCCTGAAGGCCACCCTAAGAGAATCGAGCAAGATTCTCAGAGTAATAATATTGATGCACCTAGTTCTTCTAAGAAGAAGAAAAAGAAAAATGATAGAACTGTGCAAACTTCTAGTGAACCTGTTGCTGAACCACCTGATAATCCAAATGATATCTCTATGTCTGATGCTGAAACACAATCTGGTAATGAACATGAACCTAATGAAAATGTTAATGATGATGTTCATGATGATGCTCAACCTAGTAATGATAATGATGTAGAAATTGAACCTGCTATTGATCTTGATAACCCACAATCAAAGAATCAATGTTATGATAAAAGAGACTTTGTTGCTAGGAAACATGGTAAAGAAAGAGAACCTTGGGTTCAGAAACCCATGCCTTTTCCTTCCAAACCATCCAAGAAAAAGGATGATGAGGATTTTGAGCGCTTTGCTGAAATGATTAGACCTATGTTTTTGCGTATGCGATTGACTGATGTGCTCAAAACAAATCCTTATGCTAAATTTATGAAAGATATCATTACTAATAAAAGAAAGATACCGGAAGCTGAAATTTCCACCATGCTTGCTAATTATACTTTTAAGGATGGAATACCAAAGAAACTTGGAGATCCCGGAGTACCTACTATACCTTGCTCCATTAAAAGAAATTATATTAAAACTGCTTTATGTGATCTTGGAGCCGGTGTTAGTGTTATGCCTCTCTCCTTATATCGTAGACTTGACTTGAATAAGTTGACACCTACTGAAATATCTTTGCAAATGGCTGATAAATCAACTGCTATACCTGTCGGTATTTGTAAGGATGTGCCTGTTGTGGTTGCAAACGTTACTATTTTAACGGACTTTGTTATTCTTGATATTCCCGAGGATGATAGTATGTCTATTATTCTTGGAAGACCTTTTCTTAATACTGCAGGGGTTGTTATTGATTGCAACAAAGGCAATGTCACTTTTCATGTTAATGGTAATGAGCATACGGTACACTTTCCGAGGAAACAACCTCAAGTCCATAGTATCAATTCTATTGGAAAAATTCCATCGATTATATTTGGAGCTTTTGAATTCCTCTTCCCACTGTCAAAAATAAATATGATATACTTATTATTGGGGATGTGCATATCCCCGTTGAGGTAACTTAGTGTTATTCAAAATTTCTCCAGTTTCATAATTATCGGAATGAGTTTGTTAACAAGACTTGATCAACCTTGTTAGTGGATTCTTTTTTATGAGCATGAGATGGATGAAACTAGAAGCACAACCTTCTGTACCCTCTTTATATTCTCTGTTCTTTAGTAGAAATAAAGTATAAATAGTATTTTTCTGTCTGTTTCCTGTCTTATCTGTGCAATATAAAAATATCCCGAAAATAAAAGTCCTCAGAATGGCATGCCAATTTAATATGATTTTTTCAGGAATATTTGAGGATTTACTGTGCAAAAATTACCACGGGAGGAGCTGCCACCTGGCCACGAGGGTGGAGGGCGCGCCCCCCTCTAGGGCACGCCCCCTGCCTTGTGGGCCCACGGTGGCCCTCCTCGACTTATCCCTGCACCCATCTTCTTCCTCTGCCTCACACAAACCCGAAAAACCAACTCAAGCACGAGTTCCAACCACTTTTGCTGTGATTTTCGATCTCCTTGCTCAAAGCACCTCTCACAAAACTGCTTGGGGAGATTGTTCCTTGGTATGTGACTCCGCCATTGGTCCTATTAGTTTTTGTTCTAGTGCTTTATTCTTTGCAAATTTGTGCTGCATAGGTGACCATGTTCTTGAGCTTGCATGTCAAATTTATATGGTTCCAAGTAGTTCTAATGCTTGATATAGGCTCTAGGCACTTGCAGGAGTAGTTCCTATCAGTTTTATTGAGGTTGGTTCACTTTTGTTTGAAGTTACTAAAAATTTCAGAAATTTTTCAAAGAAAAGAAATATGCTTAGGAAGATGTTCCAAGCTGGTTCTTCAAGGAAGCAAGGACCCAGAATTGCTATGCGTGATGCTGACGAGGATCCACCAAGAGACGCTCCAGTACGGCCTTGCGAATGGCCGTCGGAAATTTATGGACCGTGCGGGAATTAAAGAAGAATTCAAAGCATATTTGCGCAATTCCGGTCTTGAGGATTTTGAGGCTAACAAATGCCCCCAGTATCATGATCTCACAAGTTCGTTTGTGAGGAGGTTTGAGTATTCATCTTCGCGTAGTTCTCCTTCAGTCATGTTTGATCTTTATGACAAATCTTATTTGCTTGCAAACTTCCATCATGGGGAAGTATTAGGGATCCCCCTAAATCTGAATTTAGAAACTTTCTTGCTAGTATAACTGTAGGGGAATCTAGAGATATAACGCAGGCTACCATAGGGAGCA
Source organism: Aegilops umbellulata (assembly GCA_032464435.1). Classification (NCBI taxonomy): domain Eukaryota; kingdom Viridiplantae; phylum Streptophyta; class Magnoliopsida; order Poales; family Poaceae; genus Aegilops; species Aegilops umbellulata. The sequence goes on from CP136057.1 coordinate 350,993,069, forward strand.
TTCATTTTCCTGCTATACATTATTTTGATCTCTTCATCGGTAGATGCATAAATGCTAAGGATGAAGCATGTCACATGTGTGTCCCTGACCTTAGCATTCTTAGGAGTGTTGTATTAGGAGACCAATCTTATCATATGGGAGCCATTGTAGCTTGTAGGTTGCATCATAATAGACATAATGGAGATTTATTTGGAGGAATTTATGCAACCCACTTAGCTAATTTTCTTGAAATAGACATCCGAGAGGGTGATACGGAGTTGCCTCTTTCATATTTAGATTATAACTCTATGGCTTCGCACCAGTTTGTCGAGAGGCCTGAATCACCTCTCCTATATCGTTTAATTTTTAACAAACGGCACGTTGTCCGTATTACTCTCCCTGCTCCTACCTTTTTTGATTTCCAGACGAAACGAAGATATACTATTACCAGAGAGGAGGCAGATGATTACAAGAGGAGAGCGGAAGCAGCCCGACTCCATGCTGCAGCTCAGCAGGCGATAACTGTTGTATCACAGTACGACCCCAACCACACTTACGGGTATCCACCAGGTTATCCCTGGCAATAGACCAACTTAGGCCAAAAGCCTAAGCTTGGGGGAGTACATATTTCTCACCGACATTACATTTATGTTCACACACACTCATTGCTAGATGTCGGTGCTCATGCTCTTTCACTGTAATATCCATGCTAGTTTATTTTCTTTTTCCTGCTTTCTTCTTGTGTGTTTGATAAACCTTAAGAAAAACAAAAAATTTATAGTAGTTTACCTTTCTTGCTGAAGTAGTAATTAAAAAGAAAACCCAAAAATATTTCCCGTTCTTCTTTTGCTTGTTGGGAGCTTTCCCGTGTAAATAGTTTTATTTCTTTTCTTTTCTTTGGGGGTCACTAGGAGAAGACCATGATTAAACTGTTGAAGTGGCTCTTATATGCATTATTGTTGATTTAACCAAGAGCCCATATTGCCTTGTCTTCTCCTGTTTATTGAATGCTCGCAGATTCCAGCTTAGTCCAATGCACATGCACTCTTATTATTATTCACACCGTTCGGTCGTGCATGTCACGCCCAAGATGCGACCCTATCCTAAAGGAACTCAAAGGTCCCACCAAGGATAGAAGCGCATCTTGAAGACACTTTTGCAAGGTGGATATCATTACATCAACATTACATAATAGTGGGGATACAACCAAGACATACAATGTCGCATGAATACAACAACACATCAAAGCAAGTTTAAATGAGGCCAGAATCAAAATAGAACAATTCCGGTAAGTCCTCATATGCAAATTTCGAAATTGGTCCAGATCTGAATAAACCTTAAGTTCAAATTGTCAAATAGCAAGTTAAGATTCACCAAGATGATCTACACGAAATTCTAGTCAAGTTACATATAAAGTTCATTAGATTCGGAGCTACGGCCTAGAAGATATGAGCAAATCAAGATAAGCATGGCATTGATGCAAAAATCATTCAAACATCAAGCAAACACTTTAAAACATGGATTCAACAAGGTAACATGAAACTACATGCAAAAGTAAGCAAGTTCCATATAGAGCACACTCAAAACGGAGCAACGGTTCAACACATACACACTATACAAGTTATAAAGGGCATGCTGTCCAAGACAGCAACTAGGCATATTGCAAGCATCAAAACAACATGCTACAGGATATCAAGATGAAAACAAAAGGCATGGACATGATGTACAGGTAAAGCATAACAAAACATGAACACTAAGATATCTCCAGAAACTAATAGAACATGCTCAAAAGGACATGGCAAGATTGCAAATAATAACATGTTCACAGACTTAGCAGAATTCACAGGACATGGCAGAAATAACATCAGGTTGCAATGTCTAGATCTATCAAACAACATGTTACAGCAAGCTATCATGTCAAGCTAGAGCACAAAATGAATCTACTCAAAGCATATAACAAAAGTCCCTTACTGACCATAAGCCAAAAGGGATCAGAAAATACAATTGCAAGCATGTGAACATATAAAAAACATAAACAGATTCAGACAGTGAAAAACTGGAGCATGTCAAAACAGATAACTAGTAGACATGTTTACGAGCTCGATGCACTCACTAAGAGGCATTACATGACAAACTAAGCATACATGCAGCAACTAGACATGGCATAGAAGCTAGACGTGGCAAGAACAACAACATAGCATGCAAGGATCAACTACAACAACCTTGGCAAAATTGAATAACACGTAAACAATCTGCCAGGAACATTTTATAGCAAATGTAGAGCTTGATTGAGTCAAGCTAGGGTGCTCCATAAATGCAAACAGAGGCATGGATGGATAGAACATAACCATATGTCCAAAACATCCTTACTGAACATACCCAAAATATACATGGATCTCACTGTAGCAACATGAATACATGGCATAAAAATAACAGCAGACAAAGACGGTAAAACTACAAGTCTCTGAAATCAGCAACATCACGGAGGCTACTTTGCAAGCTTGTAACAATCAATACATGGCATATCATGACAAATAGGTTGCACCATAGCAAAGATGACATGTTGTAGCTCATAACACATGTAGACCTCATGCTCAAAAGAAAATCACACAAAAAGATACAGAAAAGACAAATGAGCATGTTCTGTTAACAGATAGTAGACAACATTATATAGCACTCTTGCAACGATGATTAGGGCACCAAGATGAACCCAAACAAACATGGCACAATGTAACAAAATGTAGAACAACCAGATGAACATTCCGATATATCATGCGCATGAAACGGAGCAGTAAGAAACAAGTTATGGCATGACAAAGTAGGCACCAGAATGTAAGATCTCAGGGACAGACGAAATTCTACCCTACGAAAAAGTCAACGGACCGGATCAGGTCGCGGAGGCGGGGCAGATCGGGCCGGGTCAATGCAGAGGGGGACCCGGGCGGCGGCGACGTGGTCTCCGGCGAGGTTGTCGCCGGCGGCTCGGGCTCCCGCGGCCGGATCTGGCGATGGGCGGCGGCGGAGCACCTGCGGGGGCGGCGCGCGGGCGGCGCGACAGAGAAGGCGGTCGGAGGGCGGCGCGCGCGGCGAGCTCGCCGGCGGGAGGCGGCGCGGCGAGGCGCGGGCGAGCGGGCGCTCGGGCAGCGGGGCAGGCGTCGGCGTGGTGGAGCTCGCCGGCGGCGAGCGGCGTGGTGGCGCGGGTGATGGGAGGAGGCGGCGGCGGCGGCTGCGGGTCCGGCGCGGCCTGGTTCGGCCCCGGGGCGGGCCGGATCTGGGCCCCGGGCGGCGGCGATGTGGGCGCGCGAGGGGCCACGTGGCGCGACGGGGTTGGACGCGGGGCGGTTGGGGCTGACGTGGCGGCGCGCTATTGGCCGATGTGAGGTGGAGGTGGTCATGTACGATGGCGGGCGGACACGTCCGGCGGCGCGGAGGAGCGGGGCTAGGGTTTGGACTGCGGGATTTCGGAGAGGATCACATATTTATAGCTAGGAGGAGGTAGGAGGTTCCAAATGGAGTGCGGTTTGCGGCCACGCGATCGTGATCGAAAGGCCTAGACGATAAATGGGGTTAGGATGGGTTTATGGGCCACTTTGGAGGGGTGTTGGGATGCACACAAAAGAGGCCTTTGCGGTTACCCGGTTAACCGCTGGAGTATCAAACGGACTCCAAATGGCACGAAACTTGACAGGCGGTCTACCGATGGTGTACCAAGGCCGCTTGGCAAACCTCGGTCCATTCCGAGAAAATTTAACACCCGCACACGAAAAGAGGCAAAAGGGGGCGCCGGGTGACATAGGAGTGTCGGATTGCAAAACGGACAATGGGGAAAAAGCTCGGATGCATGAAACGAACACGTATTCAATTATGTTTTGTATGCTCGAATAGCTCATGTATCAACTAGGGTTGTCCTAATCTTCCTTATTAGGCGGGTTATTCTCAAGAGGAGTGGACTTCGCTCCTCACTCACGAGAAAATGGCTAGTCACCGGGATGCCCAGTCCCATGCTTTATGCAAACTAAATCAAAATTAATTGCAAACAAAACTCCTCCTGGGACCTGATGTATGTTGGAGACACTCGTTGTTTCGAGCAAGTCATGGATTGATGCTTGTTGGTGGAGGGGGAGTATAAACTTTACCATTATGTTTGGGAACCGCCTATGATGTGTTTAGCATGGAAGATATCGCCATCTCTTAGTTGCTATGTTGACAATGAAACTATACCGCTCAAAATATAATTTATCTCTATTTCACTACCGAGCTCTGGCACCTCTACAAATCCCTGCTTCCCTGTGCGAAGGGCCTATCTATTTACTTTTATGTTGAGTCATCACCCTCTTATTAAAAAGCACTAGCTGGAGAGCACAGCTGTCATTTGCATTCATCACTATTAATCTATGTTGGGTGTGACTATGATTGGATCTCTTTTACCATGAATTACAATGTCTAGTCAGTCCTTGATCTTTAAAGGTGCTCTGCGTTTATGTTTTGCGGTCTCAGAAAGGGCTAGCGAGATACCATCTAGTTATATCATATTATGATTGTTTTGAGAAAGTGTTGTCATCGGAGATTTATTATTATAGCTTGCTAGTTGATTATGCTATTGATATGAGTAATTGTGAGACCTGAGAATTATTGCAAATGTGGTTAGTTATGATATATGCTGAAAACTTGAATGCTGGCTTGACATGGTTACAACAACAAGAGCAAACAGAGTTTGTAAAAGTTTCTCTTTTTCTCTTTCAGTTTGTCAACTGAATTGCTTGAGGACAAACAAGGGTTTAAGCTTGGGGGAGTTGACACGTCTCCGTCGTATCTACTTTTCCAAACACTTTTGCCCTTGTTTTGGACTCTAACTTGTATGATTTGAATGGAACTAACCCGGACTGACGCTATTTTCAGCAGAATTGCCATGATGTTGTTTTATGTGCAGAAAACAAATATTCTCAGAATGTCCTGAAACTCCACGGAACATCTTAGAAAAAACAATAAAAAATCCTCGCCAAAGATGAAGACCAGGGGGCCCACACCCTGTCCACTAGGGTGGGGGCGCCCCCCCCCCTCTAGGGCGCGCCCCCTACCTCGTGGGCCCCCTGGACACCCTCCGACGCCAACTCCAACTCTATATATTGGCTTTCCGGGAGAAAAAACCAAAGAGAAGAAATCATCGCGTTTTACGATACAGAGCCGCCGCCAAGCCCTAAAACCTCTCAGGAGGGTTGATCTGGAGTCCGTTCGGGGCTCCGGAGAGGGGGATTCGTTGCCGTCGTCATCATCAACCATCCTCCATCACCAATTTCATGATGCTCACCGCCGTGCGTGAGTGATTCCATCGTAGGCTTGCTGGACAGTGATGGGTTGGATGAGATTTATCATGTAATCGAGTTAGTTTTGTTAGGGTTTGATCCCTAGTATCCACTATGTTCTGAGATTGATGTTGTTATGACTTTGCTATGCTTAATGCTTGTCACTAGGGCCCGAGTGCCATGATTTCAGATCTGAACCTATTATGTTTTCATGAATATATGTGAGTTCTTGATCCTATCTTGCAAGTCTATAGTCACCTACTATGTGTTATGATCCGGCAACCCCGAAGTGACAATAATCGGGACCACTCCCGGTGATGACCATAGTTTGAGGAGTTCATGTATTCACTATGTGCTAATGCTTTGTTCCGGTTCTCTATTAAAAGGAGTCCTTAATATCCCTTAGTTTCCAATAGGACCCCGCTGCCACGGGAGGGTAGGACAAAAGATGTCATGCAAGTTCTTTTCCATAAGCATGTATGACTATATACGGAATACATGCCTACATTACATTGATGAATTGGAGCTAGTTCTGTGTCACCCTATGTTATGACTAATACATGATGAACCGGATCCGGCATAATTATCCATCACCAATCCGGTGCCTGCGAGTTTTCCATATACTGGTTCTCGCTTATTTACTTTCCCGCTGCTACTGTTGCAATCACTACAAAATACCAAAAACATTACTTTTGTTGTCTTTAATTTTGTTGCCGCTACCACCACTATCATATTACTTTGCTACTAAACACTTTGCTGCACATACTAAGTTTCCAGGTGTGGTTGAATTGACAACTCAGCTGCTAATACTTGAGAATATTCTTTGGCTCCCCTTGTGTCGAATCAATAAATTTGGATTGATTACTTTACCCTCGAAAGCTGTTGCGATCCCCTATACTTGTGGGTTAACAGAGGCTCATATGACGTAAGCCATGACGACCAAGGCCAGGCGGGCGCCAGCGGGCGCAGTGTACCAGTTTCCTATTTGGTACTAAGGAGGCAAGCGCAGGTGAGGAGTCCCGAGGTATCAGGCAAAGGTTTCCATATCGGTGCAACAAGACCAAGACAGGAAGGATGGAGGTCACCGCGGAGCCCACGGCAGCGTCACCACCAGAGCCTTTGACAGGCGAAGACCACCTTTTGTCAGGATAGATCATACTAGTTGTCCCCCTTCAAACTTGGTCGTTGTGGAATCCCTTCCCGCCTAAACATTTGGGAAGAGGACCAAGGCCACTATAAATAGGACCTAGCCACCACCGTAGAGGGGAGAAGGAGAGAGATCATTTTAGATCACCCACACACTCCCCAGCTCATCGAGCTCAAGAACACCTCACCCCCTGAGGCAGTTCATCCCATGTACTAGTTCATCGTCAGCCCCTCGAGGCAATCCACCAGACACTGGAGTAGGGTATTACACCGTGAGGTGGCCCGAACCAGTATAAACCCATGTGTATCGTTAAGCGTGCGAGTTGGGGAGAGAGTGTTCTTCATGCGCACCCCAGAGTTCAAACCTCTCAAGGGTTTTCCGAAGCCCGTGATCCGACATTTTGCGCGCCAGGTAGGGGTGCGCCGAAACCTCTCTTCCACCGTTCGACGTACCTCTGCTCCACCACTTCCATGGCTGACGCTCGTCGACCCATGCTGAGTGATGAGCCGCTCTCAACGCTCGTGTCGCTCAGACGGCGCCCGTCGGCGGGCCTCCCCGTCGCTCCCCATCACCCGCTGCCAACGCCGCCACCGGCCCGACGGGGAACGAGCAGCAAGCTTCATCGCTGCACCCCTCCGTGTGGCGGGACAGACGCACAGCCACCCCGTCGCTGACCCCGGCCGGCTCATCCTCCCACGCTCGTCGTGGACCCACGGATGCGCAGGCTGTGCTGCTCATGGTGCGCGGGCTCCTGTGCTGCTCATGGTGCACGAGCTCCTGCGCTACCGCCCCGTCGACAACCTCCACGAAGACTGGCTGGACCGCATCGCCGAGCTCGTCAGCGCCGCCGGGGGCTCTCCTGCACCATCCCTTTCGCTGCCTTGTCCGTCTCCTGCAGCGGGCGATGTAGGCCATGGAGCACCTCCGCCACCTCCACATCAAGACATCGCCCTCACACCAAGACACGCAGCCCCGCGATGCGACCCACCATGTAGGGCGCCCGCGCATGAAGAAGGAAGCTGCCAATAAATCCCGCGGCCGCAAGAAGATGCTCCTGCACTCCCAGCACCACCACGGCAAGATAGCGCGCCGCCCCGAGCACCAAGAGCAGGCTCCACCTCCTCGACGGGCTCTAGTGACCACAGCGGGCTGCGGCGCCTTCACCCTCGAGCTACGCAGCGTTCCTTGGCCCGGCAAGTTCAAGCCCGACCTGCCTCCGTGCTAACACGACACCCCCGACCCTACAGAGTTTCTGCAGCTCTACGAGCTGAGCATCGAGGTGGCCAACGGCGACGAGAAGGTGATGGTGAACTGGTTTCCCATGGCTCTCAAAGACGGCACGCGCTCGTGGCTCCTGAACCTGCCCGCGGGATCGATATCCTCCTGGGGCGAGATGCGCGAGCATTTCGTCGCCAACTTCCAGGGCACTTGCGACTGCCTGCCTGCCGTGGGAGACCTGCAGCGCATCAAGCAGCAGCCAGGGGAAACCCTGTAGAAGTACATCCAGCGCTTCAACAACTTTTGCCTCAAGATTCCCAAGGTGACGGACGAGGCCATCATATCGGCACTCTCAGATAGTGTCTGTGATGCCAAGATGAAGGAAGAACTCGCCATACACGAGGACCTGTGCATGGCTTTGGAGATGTTCAACATGGCGACCAAGTGCGCGAGAGCTAAGGAGGGACGCCTCTCCCTCCTCGAGCTTCCAGCTGCCGACCCAGAAGACAAGAAGGCCAAGACCAAGGACAGAAGCGCAAGGGGACTGCCATTCTCGCGGCGGAGCCAGAGATGAAGCGAGGATACGACCACCCATAGTCATCCAAGGCCAACCACCCATTCTGCGCCTTCCACAAATACACAGCAACAACACCAATGACTGTCAGGAGCTCAGGGCCATCCACGACGGGCGCTTCGGGCGACGCCCCGAGCACAACGACCGAGGCTGCAGCCGCGAAGGAGGCAGAAGTGGAGGACGCTAGGACGACAGTGGCCCCCGCCAGGAGTGGGACGACAGTGGCCCCCGCCAAGAGTGGCACGACCGACCTCGTGAGGATCACTGACAGGACCAACCTTGCGAGGGTGCCTGGAGGGACAAGCCTCGTGAGGACCGCCCTCGGGGCAATGCTGGCCTCCCTCCGCTGCCGCCACCACCAAGGAGGAAAGACGACCACCATCAGGACGAGGGGGCTGGGGGCTTCCAGGAGCCTCGCGCCATCGCCTGCATCTTAGGCAGCGCTCAGGCCCCAGCCTCCCAACGTGTCTTCAAGAAGTTCGCTCGCGAGGTGAATGCGGCCCTCCCCAGGCTCGAAGCCACGCGCTCGCTCAGGTGGTCCAAGTACACCATCACCTTCCTGACCAGCTCAAGTGCGCAGCAACTGCCGGTGCCCTCCCGATGCTCTGCTCGCCCATCATCAGCAACGTCCTCGTCACCAAGACCCCCATCGATGGCGGTGCAGGGCTCAATGTCATTTCTGTCGAAACGTTCGACTGTCTCCAAGTGTCGTATGATTAGCTGCAGCCAACCAAGCCCTTATTAGGAGTGACCGACGAATCCACCACCCCGATAGGAAGATCCGCCTCCCTGTCACCTTCGGCAAGCGCGACAACTACCGCACTGAGCTCATCGACTTCGATGTCGCCCACATTCGCCTTCAGTACAATGCCATCGTCGGGTACCCGGTCCTAGCCAAGTTCATGGCAGTGACCCATCATGGTTACAACGTCATCAAGATGCCAGGGAGCTGCGGCGTCATCACGGTCGCTTGCGAGGAAAAGGATGTGGTGTGCTTTCTCGAGCGCGCCTACCATATAGCAGCGGCCGAAGACCCGGACAACGAAGGTGCCGTCTACCGTCCTAAGGATGTCCCCAAGAAGAAGAAGAAGCTCTGCCAAGGGCCTTAGGAGAGTGGCGTCTCCAATGGCACCACCTCAGGACCTGCGCCCACTAATGGGGCGCCTCCCTCCCTCGCATAGGAAGGCGCGCCCGGTGCCCTCCTTAGGCCAGGCTCGGGGACTCTCTTCTGGAGGGCCTCTGACTTAGCCAACATCATGAGGGAGGCGCTTGGGCACCATGTGGAGGCATGCTTCATCGGACACTTCCCTCAAGAGGGCACGAGGCATGGAGTGCCTGGTGCTCAGGAGTTCATCACCAAGGCGACCGAGGAGCTTCAAGAGGTGCTAGCCATGCACGGCGACCGCCGCCCACCACCTGGCGCAACTCCTTGTCCTGGCAAGGACGACGAGCTGCGCATCTGCGTCAACATCCCAGGGCTCAATAGGGCCGCATCCCAGGAGCATTTCTGGCCGTCGTGCGTTGGTTGGTGTGAGGGTCCACCTCACAGCTATGTTCGCATGCCATTCAGCCTGCCGAACGCAGCTGTCACCTTCTAGCGGCACCTGCGGAGCGTTCTAGCGATCAGGAGGCCAGGCATCACACAATCCTGGCGGATGGAGACGGTTCTTCATGAGCCGCCCAGGCCCCCGAAGCCCCTCGAGGCTCAGGACCCAGGCGACTCGTGAGGAGCTACTTCTTCAACATGCGTCTTCAGCTGCTTCGACATCTCTCCAGCAACGGTGCCAAGTGACATTTTCTAGTTTATTCTGTTGGGGGCGCCCCTCGGGCTGCATCATCCCCAGGTCACACGGGCATGTCCCTACGACGTGTATCCTTTTGTGTGTTTAGCTTGCTCTGTTGGGGTGCCCCTCGGGCTGCATCATCCCCAAGCCGCATGGGTTCGTCCCTGTGGCATGTATCATCTTGAGTTTATCCAAGCTAGCTTGCCTCCTATCATCAATTACTTTATGATTGTCACTTGCTTGCCTGTTTTCCTTCACGGCCTCCCGCGTTGCTGACCGGCCTCCTGCTCATCCCGCAACAGGGGCTACACATGCTAGCACGACGCTTGTGCTCGGGTCCGTCCCTGCAACGCTGACAAACCTGAGAGATCAAGCTCTGGCTCGCGGCCGCCCCGCGCACGTCACCTCACCAGATCCTCAGTGCCTTCATCTTCTTGCGGAAAGATGAGCGGCAGGGCAGCAAACACGGTTGCAAGTTGTATTCTTCCCTCGAACTAACCCGCAGGGACCTCCGGAGCTTGGCTATGGGTGGCCTTGCCGGCCACCCTACTTTTGCATGATTCGCTTGCGCGTTAAAGGGGGGGCACCTGAGCATCGCACCTCATGAGATCCTACTGAATCTCCAGCCCTCACCACCTGGCCTTGACCACAGCATCGCTACCTGGCATACCAGCGGCGGCTGAGCTTGCTCGAGGGTCGGGACCCAAGGACGCACAACACTTAGATGAGCAAGGAAGGGGGAAGCCGGCATGAGCCTCACCTGGTAACGTTGCCGCTAAAACGCAAATCGGACGCTGTGCAAGGAACCATCACGGGCTCGGCAAGATAAGTCACATATCCGCGCTAGCACGATATCGCAATTGGAATTTTTGGTTCAGGCAGCCTTGCTCTGGCAATGTCGCCTTCCTTTTCTGCCTTCGGGACGCTGCTTGCACGCCAACGGGGACCTCTTGACCATCGCGCCTCAGGAGCTCTTACCGGACCTTGGGCCGCTCACCTCCTGGCCTTAACCACGGCACCGCAACCTGGCATACCACCGACGACTGAAGCCTGCCTGGGGACTGGAACCTTCCGGCGTAGAGCACTAAGCTACCGCGAGGATGAAAAGGGGGACAGTGCCAAAGCAAGATATGCAACCACCAATCCCATAGTAGGAATAATAAACACCGGAGCAAGAGCATTACAGTTTCTTTACACACACCCACGGGGTTCGTTCCGATTCCGCGCAGGGAACAAAAGAAGAAAAACTTCAAGGCATCCTTGGTACGGGTGTCACCGCCGACTCCATCATCAACAGTGGGCCACAAAGGGCCGACGCCAACCCCATCCAAGTCATCAACGACGACGAGCAGACGCTGCTGCCGCGCTTCAGGCACGACGAGAGCTCGGTGGCACGTAGCTGTCGTCGCTCGTCTCCGAAGACTCATCAAGCTCGAGAGACTCGCTGGACTCCCAGAAGCCGTCGTTGCTGCTGGAGGAACTGTCGGCAGGGCCGGGAGCGGGCTCGACGCCTGCCGCCATGCCATCCTAGCGGCCCCCTCTAGGGCAGCACTCCAGGCGGCAGCCTTCCTTGTCGAAGACCTTGAAGAGCATCGTGGAGGCATTGTCGTACTCAAAGTGGATGGCGAGGGCCCCCTCCGTGCAGCAAGCGCGGGCGACCTCACCCCATCCACGAGTCATGAAGGTCTTGCCCGGGGAGACGACCTCAACCTCCGCCCCCGTTGCCGGAGTGCTGCACTCGGCGTGCTGCAACCACAGCTCGAGCGGCCCTCTCGGTGGCATCTCTTCGGCAAAGAACTGCAGGAATCTGATCCATGTCCATGGCGGCATCGCCGCCCATACCACGAACTCGCGTGAGGAGCCCTCGGCATGGGTTCATGGGCCGACGGCTCGTGCAACCACAGCATCGCAACCACGGCCGCGACGCGAGCGGCTCGGGGCACTGCCTCCTCCTCCAGAGCCTTACGCTTGGGCGTACAAGGGCAGCAGTTAGCCGGGAGGAGGCCGCTTGTACTAAGTCCTTGTCACCTCCAGCCTCACGCCGGCGTCGCGAGGGCAACCGAACCTCTTCTTTTTATTTGGGCTTCTTTGGCCTCTTTTATTTTTGTTAAAGTCCGGAGTCTCATCCCGACTTGTCGGGGAATCATAGAGCATGTTCGGTAATCCTCCCGCTCCACAAAATCCCGCGCTCCGGCTCCTCCGGGCGAGCTCCCACTCCTCGATCGATCCTGTGAGGTAGGAAAATTGTTCGGCTTTTCGCTTCGCTCCGATTCATGAGTTGGTCCCAAAGCCCAATAATCTAGCATGTGGCCCATTCTGAGGGGATGTGGTACGATAGAAAACACACAAGCACGAGAGATATAACTCGGAACAAACTGGTACGTTCACTTATCGGTGGTAGCCTTGCGTAAATTTGTTGAGCTCTTCCGTTTCCAGGAGCTGCAGAGCGCCACTTTCCTCGCTCTGAGAATTCTGCCAGTAGCTCGCTCCGCTCCATGCTGCCAACTCCACGGAGTTATCCCATTCGGGTCGGCTCCACCTGCTCCACGAGTGGAGTTGTGGAGCGGAGTCCCTCTGAACAGGCCCATAGTCTCCATCATCCTTTCCTCACTGGGGTAATGCTCTAATAATGATGATCATCACACTTTTATTTACTTACAACTCAATATTACAACTCGATGTCTAAAACAAAGTATGACTCTCTATGAATGCCTCTGGCAGTGTACCAGGATGTGCAATGATCTAGCATAGAAAAGATATCAAAAAACGGACAAGCCAATAAAACATCATGCTAGCTATCTTACGATCATGCAAAGCAATATGACAATGATGCTCAAGTCTTGTATATGAAGATGATGGAAGTTGCATGGCAATATATCTCGGAATGGCTATGAAAATGCCATAATAGGTAGGTATGGTGGCTGTTTTGAGGAAGATATAAGGAGGCTTATGTGTGATAGAGTGTATCATATCACGGGGTTTGGATGCACCGGCGAAGTTTGCACCAACTCTCAAGGTGAGAAAGGGCAATGCATAGTACCGAAGAGGCTAGCAATGATGGAAGGGTGAGAGTGCGTATAATCCATGGACTCAATATTAGTCATAAAGAACCCACATACTTATTGCAAAAATCTACAAGTCATCAAAACCAAGCACTACGTGCATGCTCCTAGGGGGGTAGATTGGTAGGAAAAGACCATCGCTCGTCCCCGACTACCACTCATAAGGAAGGCAATCAAAGAAACACCTCATGCTTCAAATTTGTCACACAAAGGTTACCATACGTGCATGCTACGGGACTTGCAAACCTCAACACAATTATTTCTCAATTTCACAATTACTCAACTAGCACGACTCTAATATCACCACCTTTATATCGCAAAACTATTAGAAGGAATCAAACATAACATATTCAGTGATCTATGATACGTCTCCGTCATATCTACTTTTCCAAACACTTTTGCCCTTGTATTGGACTCTAACTTGCTTGATTTGAATGGAACTAACCCGGACTGACGCTCTTTTCAGCAGAATTGCCATGGTGTTATTTATGTGCAGAAACAAAAGTTCTCGGAATGACCTGAAACTCCACGGAACGTATTTTTGGAAAATATTAAAATAACTGGAAGAAGAATCCACGTCAGGGGGGCTCCACCTGTCCACGAGGGTGTGGGTGCGCCCCCTGCCTCGTGGGCCCCCTGACGCTCCACCGACTTCAACTCCAACTCCATATATTCGTGTTCGGGGAAAAAAATCAGAGAGAAGGATTCATCGTGTTTTACGATACGGAGCCGCCGCCAAGCCTTAAAACCTCTCGGGAGGACTGATCTGGAGTCCGTTCGGGGCTCCGGAGAGGGGAATCCGTCGCTGTCGTCATCATCAACCATCCTCCATCACCAATTTCATGATGCTCACCGCCGTGCATGAGTAATTTCATCGTAGGCTTGCTGGACGGTGATGGGTTGGATGATATTTATCATGTAATCGAGTTAGTTTTGTTAGGGTTTGATCCCTAGTATCCACTATGTTCTGAGATTGATGTTGCTATGACTTTGTTATGCTTAATGCTTGTCACTAGGCCCGAGTGCCATGATTTCAGATCTGAACCTATTATGTTTTCAAGAATATTTGTGAGTTCTTGATCCTATCTTGCAAGTCTATAGTCACCTACTATGTGTTATGATCCGGCAACCCCGAAGTGACAATAATCGGGACCACTCCCGGTGATGACCGTAGTTTGAGGAGTTCATGTATTCACTATGTGTTAATGCTTTGGTCCGGTACTCGTTTAAAAGGAGGCCTTAATATCCCTTAGTTTCCACTAGGACCCCGCTGCCACGGGAGGGTAGGACAAAAGATGTCATGCAAGTTCTTTTCCATAAGCATGTATGACTATATTCGGAATACATGCCTACATTACATTGATGAATTGGAGCTAGTTCTATGTCACCCAATGTTATGACTGTTACATGATGAACTGCATCCGGCATAATTCTCCATCACCGATCCAATGCCTACGAGCTTTTCACATATTGTTCTTCGCTTATTTACTTTTCCGTTGCTACTGTTACAATCATTACAAAACCCAAAAACATTACTTTTGCTACCATTACCGTTACTTCCATACTACTTTGCTACTAAATACTTTGCTGCAGATACTAATTTATCCAGGTGTGGTTGAATTGACAACTCAACTGCTAATACTTTATTCTTTGGCTCCCCTTGTGTCGAATCAATAAATTTGGGTTGAATACTCTACCCTCGAAAACTGTTGTGATCCCCTACACTTGTGGGTTATCAAGACTATTTTCTAGCGTCGTTGCCGGGGAGCATAGATTTATTCTTTGAGTCACTTGGGATTTATATCTGCTGGTCACTATGAAGAACTTGAAAGACGCAAAAACAACAATTTATCCCTCAACTACGAGGGGAGGTAAGGAACTGCCATCCAGCTCTGCACTTGATTCACCTTCTGTTTTGAGTAAGCTTGTGACACCTAAACCTGTTTCTGCTATTCATTTTGATATGTCTCATGTTATTGATGATGCCACTTCTGCTATGCATGATACTTATGATGAAACTACTTCTATGCTTGATACTACTGTGCCACTTGGTGAATTTCTTGATGAACAACTTGCTAGGGCTAGAGAGAATGAAATTATTGAAACTGATAATATTGATGATAGTGATGATGAAGACTCTCCCCCTAATAAATATGAATTACCTGTTGTTCCTGAGGGTTATGTTATGGATGAAGAAGCTGCTAGAGCTATTTTAGCTTGCAATAATAGATATGATCTTAAGAGGTTATTAGCTAAATGGAAGCATCAATCTCTTAATGCTAGAATGAAACATGACCCTGCTTTTGCTACCTCACCTATCTGTGTTACTGATAAGGATTATGAATTCTCTGTTGATCCTAATATAATTACTTTGGTTGAATCCGATCCTTTTTATGGCTATGAATCTGAAACTGTTGTGGCACATCTTACTAAATTAAATGATATAGCCACCTTGTTCACTAATGATGAGAAAAATCGCTACTTTTATATCCTTAAAATATTTTCGTTCTCATTAAAGGGTGATGCTAAGATATGGTTTAATTGTCTTGATCCTGGTTGTGTGCGTAGTCCCCAGGATATGATTTATTACTCCTCTGCTAAATATTTTCCTGCTCATAAGAAACAAGCTGCTTTAAGGGATATATACAATTTTGTGCAAATTGAAGAAGAGAGTCTTCCACAAGCTTGGGGGAGGCTTCTCCAATTACTTAATGCTTTGCCTGATCATCCTCTTAAGAAAAATGGAATACTTGATATCTTTTATAATGGACTAACCGATGCTTCCAGAGATTACCTGGATAGTTGTGTTGGTTCTGTTTTCAGGGAAAGAACACCGGATGAAGCTGAGATTCTATTGAATAATATGTTGACAAATGAAAATAATTGGACACTTCCTGAGCCAACTCCTGAGCCTATTCCTAAACCAACTCCGAAGAAGAGGGGCGTTCTATTTCTCAGTCCTGAAGATATGCAAGAAGCAAAAAATCTATGAAAGAAAAGGGTATTAAAGCTGAAGATGTTAAGAATTTACCTCCTATTGAATAAATACATGGTCTTAATTTACCGCATATTGAAGAAACATATGATCTTAATCCATAACCTATTAAAGAAACTCATGGTCTTGATAACCCGACACAGGTAGTAAAGGTAACTATAGATTTGATGAAGGTGATATTCCTCACTATAAATTTGCTAGACAATGCTTAGAAGAGTTTGATAATTCTATTGTCAAACAAGAAAATTTCAATGCTTATTTTGGTAGACAATTGAAATACAATTTCGATATGCTTGAACACTTGGGTGATTATATGTCTAGAGTTAAAGGTGAACTTAAACTCATTAGTAAACATGCTTCTATGGTTACCACTCAAGTAGAGCAAGTACTTAAAGCTCAGAATGATTTTCTCAATGAATTAAATAATAAGAATAATGACTATGTTGCTAGAGTGGCTACTAGAACTGGTAAAATGACTCACGAACCTTTGTATCCTGAAGGCCATCCTAAGAGAACTGAGCAGGATTCTCAGAGAAATAATATTGATGCACCTAGTCCTTCTAAAAAGAAGAAAAAGAAAAATGATAGGACTTTGCATACTTCTAGTGAACCTATTGCTGAACCACCTGAGAATCCAAATGATATTTCTATTTGTGATGCTGAAACACAATCTGGTAATGAACATGAACCTAGTGATAATGTTAATGAAGATGTTCATGATGATGCTCAACCTAGTAATGATAATGATATAGAAATTGAACCTGCTGTTGATCTTGATAACCAATCAAAGAATCAACGTTATGATAAGAGAGACTTTGTGGCTAGGAAACACGGTAAAGAAAGAGAACCATGGGTTCAGAAACCCATGCCTTTTCCTCCCAAACCATCCAAGAAAAAGGATGATGAGGATTTTGAGCGCTTTGCTGAAATGATTAGACCTATATATCTTTTTGCATATGCGATTAACTGATATGCTTAAAATAAATTCTTATGCTAAGTACATGAAAGATATTGTTATAAATAAAAAAATACCGGAAGCTGAGATTTCCACCATGCTTGCTAATTATACTTTTAAGGGTGGAATACCTAAGAAACTAGGAGATCCAGGAGTACCCACTATACCATGCTCCATCAAAAGAAACTATGTTAAAACTGCTTTATGTGACCTTGGAGCCGGTTGACGGTGTCCTGGACTAGGGGGTACTCACCACGTCGTCTCCCAATCAGTTGGATTGGGCCTAGGACCCCCATGGCTGTATACTCATGGGCCAGTTCGGACAACCCCTGCCGCATACAAGGAAGACTCCACAAGATTTGGCGCCCAAGCCAAGGACTCTCGTAAACCCTAAGCCTCCGGTGTCTTATATAAATCGGGGCCAGGCTAGTCAATAGACAATCTCATATTCATTAGATCAGTCTCGTGGTAGACATATGTACTCTGTACTGAACCCCTATGAATATAATCAAAAGCAGGACGTAGGGTTTTACCTCCATCAAGAGGGCCCGAACCTGGGTGAAATCCCGTGTCCATGTTACCATCGCTCCAAGACGCCTAGCTTAGGGCCCCTACTACGAGATACGCCGGATATTGAACCGAAATTGGTGCTTTCATTGAGAGCCTGCTAGGCGATCATCACGGATCGATGTGGCAATCAGGTGATATTTTTCCAGTTAGATCTGTTCCCGTAAATCATCTTTCCTGTAAACTGTTACTGTCGCCTCGTACTATTTGTTTGTTGTGCTAGATCAAAATCAAAGACCATCGTGCCTAGCGCTCGATAGTACAACGTATCTGAGCTACCAGGCAGGACATAGTCTGAGCAGCGGCGGCTCGGGCGAGGAGACTGCCCGGACTACAATACCCGCCCGGACTACAATGCCCGCGATGAGTGCGGCAGCTGGGCCGGCCACAAGGATCTGATCGGCAGCATCATACAGGAAAGATTCCATCCATCCTTCCGTTTCTTTATTATTAGTACTATATTCGGTTGTAAGCGTGGAGGAAGGCTACCTTTTTGCTAGTTGTCGCTGCACTTTCCACGTATACTAGTGTCAGCTTTTCCTAAGGTAGCCTATGTATCTTACAGGTGCACTTCCTATTTTGTTAATTAAAGTGTGCTAACTATTTGGTAGCTTGGGAAGCTAGCCCCCCAATTTAAAATTAAAAAGGGGATGGAGTGATCTGACCTCCACATGAGGTTTGGAGAACATCAGAATTTTTGCAGCCGGTTATGATCCGGTCTGCTGTCGGCGGATTGACGCGACGGTCCAGTCGGTTTCAGTCCGACAACTTTTGCCCTGTTTCATCCGAAGTTCAATAAACACTGCATCCACAATACTGGTGCTTTCATGCAGGGTATTGATGTGGTTCGATGGAATCTTCAACCGACTCTAAATCAGGTGTTATATTTTCTATTGTACTCATCTAGCATGAGACGATTTTCTTTTAGGATCGTTGCTATGGGCTTGTGCAATTTTTTCGTTTGCAGAACTCAAGCTCGGGAATTATTTTTTTGTACGACGGCTAATGAGCTTCTTGATCGGCGGCAAAGAAAAAATGCAGTCCAAATGGCAGCGTCCCAGCCAAGGACACACGTGGACAATGTACGTGGAGTGCACAAGACACCGCACTCATCAAAGAAAAGGGAAGTCAAGTACTAGTAGTACATGTCTTATTCCTTCTTATTTTTTATGATCTGATCTGATAAAGCTATTACTAATTGATTATCCATTAATGGAAGTACTGTCCTACTTGCCTATGCGTAAGATTGAAGCAAGCAAAGGGCTCAAGTACCACTACAACCTCATATATTGGTTGACTTTCCAAAGACCAAATACGTGCATGTGCATGTACTATTGCTAGTTCGGCTGGTGTCCGCTTAGTAGACGCAAATCCATGGACGTCTAGATGGTTTTCTTTTGGATTTTTTATGCCGCTGAATAAATTTTCAGGTGATATCTATCCTATTTATTTAAACCAATTTAGATTAATTTGTTTGAAGGAATTATCGCACTGGGTTGTACTGTGTTTTGTGCACAGATTAGCCAGCAACATCGTGTGTCCATGCCACAGATCGCGCCATTACCACGTCAAGCCGACGACATTGTCGTTCCATGAATTCTGACATGCGTCCACATCTCTGCTTACGGCCTCGGCGCTCAGGCCGTATTTACCAGATTGTTCAATTTGCATAAATTAATTATGCAATTTTTTTTATTTGGCCTGCACTATTTTATGAGTACAGGTGCCTGTTTCAGACCGGGCCGCCCTGTCACCTTGGCGTGCCAACGTCATCGTCCAGCATCCATCGACATAATTGTGTCGTCGCTTTGGCGTGCTGCCCTGAGTTGGCAACCCCATGCCGTTCGCTTCATCAACCTACTTAGCCGGAGACTCCGGCGTCATCCGCCATCACCTCGGCTAGACTGGGGGCTTCACCACTTCGTCAAGCCGAGCTCTTTTCTCGGACACTTCGGAACCGGCTTGGGGGCTGGGACCTTGATACGTCCATTTTGCATCATACTTTTATATCAATATTTATTGCATTATGGGCTGTTATTTCACAATATTTCACAATACTTATGGCTATTCTCTCTTATTTTACAAGGTTTACATAAGAAGGGAGAATGCCGACAGCTGGAATTCTGGGCTAAAAAAAGGAGCAAATATTAGAGACCTATTCTGTGCAACTCCAAAAGTCCTGAAACTCCACAGAATATCTTAGAATAAATAAAGAAAAATCCTCGCCAAAGATGAAGTCCAGGGGGCCCATACCCTGCTCACGAGGGTGGGGGACGCCCCCTCCCCCCCCCTCCTAGGGCGCGCCCCCTACCTCGTGGGCCCCCTGGTGGGTCTCCGACGTCCATCTTCTGCTATATGAAGTCTTTCGATGAGAAAAAAAAATAGAAAGAAACCTTTCAGGACGAGACTCCGCCGCCACGAGGCAGAACCAATCTAGAGCTCCGGCAGGGCTGTTCTGACGGGGATACTTCACTCCGAGAGGGGGAAATCATCACCATCGTCATCACCAACGCTCCTCTCACCGGGAGAGGGCAATCTCCATCAACATCTTCACCAGCACCATCTCATCTTCAAACCCTAGTTCATCTCTTGTATCCAATTCTTGTCTCAAAGTCCGGGATTGGTGCTAGTAGGTTGCTAGTAGTGTTGATTACTCCTTGTAGTTGATGCTAGTTGGTTTATTTGGTGGAAGATCATATGTTCAGATCCTATATGCATATTATTACCCCTCTGATTATGAACATGAATATGCTTTGTGAGTAGTTACGTTTGTTCCTGAGGACAAGGGAGAAGTCTTGCTATTAGTAGTCATGTGAATTTGGCATTCGTTTGATATTTTGATAAGATGTATGTTGTCTAGTCTCTAGTGGTGTTATGTGAACGTCAACTACATAACACTTCACCATTATTTGGGCCTAGAGGAAGGCATTGGGAAGTAATAAGTAGATGATGGGTTGCTAGAGTGACAGAAGCTTAAACCCTAGTTTATGTGTTGCTTCGTAAGGGGCTGATTTGGATCCATATGTTTCATGTTATGGTTAGGTTTACCTTAATACTTTTGTTGTAGTTGCGGATGCTTGCAATAGAGGTTAATCATAAGTGGGATGCTTGTTCAAGTAAGAACAGCACCCAAGCACCGGTCCACCGACATATCAAATTATCAAAGTACCGAACGCGAATCATATGAACGTGATGAAAACTAGCTTGACGATATTCCCATGTGTCCTCGGGAGCGCTTTTCCTATTATAAGAGTTTGTTCCGGCTTGTCCTTTGCTACAAAAAGGATTGGGCCATCTTGCTGCACTTTATTTACTTTTGTTACTTGTTGCTCGTTACAATTTACCTCACCACCAAACTATCTATCACCACTTATTTCAGTACTTGCAGAGAATACCTTGCTGAAAACCGCTTATCATTTCCTTCTGCTCCTCGTTGGGTTCGACACTCTTACTTATAGAAAGGACTATGATAGATCCCCTATACTTGTGGGTCATCAAGACTCTTTTCTGGCGCCGTTGCCGGGGAGTGTAGCGCCTTTGGTAGGTGGAATTTGGCAAGGAAAAATTTATATAGTGTGCTGAAATTTACTATCACTTGTTACTATGGAAAGTAATTCTCTGAGGGGCTTGTTCGGGGTATCTTCGCCCCGTCCAGTAGAGCAAAGAGTTGCTCCTCAACCTATTGAACCTATTGAAAATGAAACTCCTTTTGAATTTCCTTCGGGTATGATGGAAAGACTACTAGCTAACTCTTTTGCAGGAGATGGAACAAAGCATCCTGATGAGCACTTATTATATGTGGATGAAGTTTGTGGATTATTTAAGCTTGCAGGTGTACCCGATGATGTTGCTAAGAAGAAGGTCTTCCCTTTATCTTTGAAGGAAGACGCATTGATATGGTATAGGCTATGTGATACGAGATCGTGGGACTATAAAAGATTGAAATTGGAATTTCATCAAAAGTATTACCCTATGCATATTGTTCAACGTGATCGCAATTATATATATAATTTCTGGCCTCGCGAAGGAGAAAGCATCGCTCAAGCTTGGGGGAGGCTTAAATCAATGTTATATTCATGCCCCAATCATGAGCTCTCGAGAGAAATAATTATGCAAAGTTTTTATGCTCGGCTTTCTGAAAACAATCGCACCATGCTTGATACTTCTTGTGCTGGCTCTTTTATGATGAAGACTATTGAATTTAGATGGAACTTATTGGATAGAGTTAAACGCAACTCTGAAGATTGGGACCTCGACGAAGGTAAGGAGTCAGGTATGACACCTAAGTTTGATTGTGTTAAATCTTTTATGGATACCGATATTTTCCATAAGTTTAGCACTAAATATGGACTTGACTCTGAGATAATAGCTTCTTTCTGCGAATCTTTTGCTACTTATGTTGATCTCCCTAAGGAGAAGTGGTTTAAATATCATCCTCCTATAGAAGTAAAAGTAGCTGCACCTATTAAAGTTGAAGAAAAGACTGTCACTTATAATGATCCTATTGTTCCTACTGCTTATGTTGAGAAACCACCTTTCCCTGTTAGAGTAAAGGATCATGCTAAATCTTCAACTGTTGTTCGTAAAAGCAATATTAGAACTTATACACCTCCTGAGCAAGTTAAAGTAGAACCTAATATTGCTATTGTTAAAGATCTCTTGTCTGATAATATTGATGGGCATGTTATTCAGTTCGAAGGTGAAACTGCTAGAATTGCTAAACCTTGTGCTAATGATAAATATAGACTTGTGGTAGGCATGCCTGTTATTTCTATTAAAATAGGAGATCATTGTTATCATGGCTTATGTGATATGGGTGCTAGTGCAAGTGTTATACCGCATACTTTATACGAAGAAATTAAGAATGAAATTGCACCTGCTGAGTTAGAAGGAATTGATGTCACAATTAAACTTGCCAATAGAGATACTATTTCACCAATTGGGATTGTTAGAGATGTTGAAGTCTTGTGTGGGAAAACTAAATATCCCGCTGATTTTGTTGTTCTCACTTCTCCACAAGATAGCTTTTGTCCCATTATATTTGGTAGACCCTTCTTGAACACTGTTAATGCTAGGATAGATTGCGAAAAGAATGTTGTTACTATTGGCTTGGATGATATGGTTCATGAGTTTAATTTCTCTAAATTTAGTAAACAACATCGTGAGGAAGAATTACCTAGTAAGGATGAAATTATTGGTCTTGCTTCTATTGCCGTACCTCCTAGTGATCCTTTAGAACACTATTTGCTAGACCATGAAAATGACATGTTCATGAATGAAAGAAGGGAAATAGATGAAGTATTCTTTAAACAGGAACCTATTCTGCAACACAACTTGCATGTTGAAATTTTAGGGGATCCTCCTCCACCCAAGGGTGATCCCGTGTTTGAGCTTAAACCGTTGCCTGATAATCTTAAATATGCTTATCTTGATGAAAAGAAGATATATCCTATTATTATTAGTGCTAACCTTTCAAAGCATGAAGAAGAAAGATTATTGAAAACTCTGAAGAAGCACCGTGCTGCTATTGGATGTACTCTTGATGATCTTAAGGGCATTAGTCCCACTCTATGTCAACATAAAATAAATTTGGAAGTAGATGCCAAACCAGTTCGTGATCCTCAACGACGTTTGAATCCTAAAATGAAAGAAGTGGTAAGAAAAGAAATACTCAAGCTTCTGGAGGCAGGTATAATTTATCCCGTTGCTGATAGTCAGTGGGTAAGTCCTGTCCATTGTGTCCCTAAGAAGGGAGGTATTACTGCTGTCCCTAATGATAAAGATGAACTGATTTCTGCTACCACTTAAGCTTGCGTTGGTTTTCCCCAAAGAGGAAAGGATGATGCAGCAGAGTAGCGTAAGTATTTCCCTTAGTTTTTGAGAACCAAGGTATCAATCCAGTAGGAGGCCACGCGCAAGTCCCTCATACCTACACAACACAAAGAGCTCAACGCAACCAACGCGATTAGGGGTTGTCAATCCCTTCACGGTCTCTTACGAAAGTGAGATCCGATAGATAATATTTTTTGGTATTTTTGATATAAAGATGCAAAGTGAAAAGTAAAAGGCAAAGTAAAAATAAAGCAAGATTAAAGTGATGGAGATTGATATGGCGAGAATAGACCCGGGGGCCATAGGTTTCACTAGTGACTTCTCTCAAGAGCATAAGTTTTCTACGTTTGGTGAACAAATTACTGTTGAGCAATTGACAGAATTGAGCATAGTTATGAGAATATCTAGGCATGATCATGTATATAGGCATCACGTCCGTGACAAGTAGATCGAAACGATTCTGCATCTACTACTATTACTCCACTCATCGACCGCTATCCAGCATGCATCTAGAGTATTAAGTTAAAAACAGAGTAACGCTTTAAGCAAGATGACATGATGTAGAGAGATAAATTCATGCAATATGAAATAAACCCCATCTTGTTATCCTCGATGGCAACGATACAATACGTGTCTTGCTGCCCCTTCTGTCACTGGGAAAGAACACCGCAAGATCGAATCCAAAGCTAAGCACTTCTCCCATGGCAAGAACTACCAATCTAGTTGGCCAAACCAAACGGATAATTCGAAGAGACTTGCAAAGATAACCAATCATACATAAAAGAATTCAGAGGGGATTCAAATATTATTCATTGATAGACTTGATCATAAACCCACAATTCATCAGTCTCAACAAACACACCGCAAAAGAAGAAGATTACATCGAATAGATCTCCACAAGAGAGGGGGAGAACATTGTATTGAGATCCAAAAAGAGAGAAGAAGCCATCTAGCTAATAACTATGGACCCGAAGGTCTGAGGTAAACTACTCACACTTCATCGGAGAGGCTACGATGATGTAGAAGCCCTCCGTGATGACGGCCCTCTCCAGCGGAGCTCCAGAACAGGCCCCAAGATGGGATCTCATGGATACAGAAAGTTGCGGCGGTGGAATTAGGTTTTTGGCTCCTGTTCTAATCGTTTGGGGGTACGTGGATATATATATAGGAGGAAGGAGTACGTCGGTGGAGCACCGAGGGGCCCACGAGGCAGGGGGGCGCGCCCTGTAGGGGGGGCGCGCCCCCCACCCTCGTGACCGCCTCCGGTACTTCTTGGAGTAGGGTCCAAGTCTCCTGTGTCATAATCGGGAAGAAAATCACGTTCCAAAAAGGATTTTTCTGTTTGGACTCTGTTTGATATTCTGTTTCTTCGAAACACTGAAATAGGCAAAAACAGCAATTCTGGGCTCGGCCTCCGGTTAATAGGTAGGTCCAAAAATAATATAAAAGTGGAAAATAAAGCCCAATATAGTCCAAAACAGTAGATAATATAGCATGGAGCAATCAAAAATTATAGATACGTTGGAGATGTATCAATTCCACAAAGAATTATTTCAGGCTATAGGATGGTAATTGATTTCCACAAATTAAATAAAGCTACTAAGAAAGATCATTACCCCTTACCTTTTATTGATCAAATGCTAGAAAGATTATGCAAACACACACATTACTGCTTCCTAGATGGTTATTCTGGTTTCTCTCAAATACCTGTGTCGGCTATAGATCAATCAAAGACTACTTTTACATGCCCTTTTGGTACTTTTGCTTATAGACCTATGCCTTTTGGTTTATGTAATGCACCTGCTACCTTTCAAAGATGCATGATGGCTATATTCTCTGACTTTTGTCAAAAGATTTGCGAGGTTTTCATGGACGACTTTTTTGTCTATGGTTCCTCTTTTGATGATTGCTTGAGCAATCTTGATCGAGTTTTGCAGAGATGTGAAGAAACTAATCTTGTCTTGAATTGGGAAAAGTGCCACTTTATGGTTGACGAAGGTATCGTTTTGGGGCACAAAGTTTCCGAAAGAGGCATTGAAGTTGATAAAGCCAAAGTTGATGCTATTGAAAAGATGCCATGTCCCAAGGATGTCAAAGGTATAAGAAGTTTCCTTGGTCATGCTGGATTTTATAGGAGGTTCATTAAGGACTTCTCAAAAATTTCTTGGCCGCTGACTAACTTATTGCAAAAAGATATACCATTTGTCTTTGATGATGATTGTGTAGAAGCATTTGAAATACTTAAGAAAGCATTAGTCTCTGCACCTGTTGTTCAACCACCTGATTGGAATTTACCCTTTGAAATTATGTGTGACGCTAGTGATTATGCTGTAGGTGCTGTTCTAGGGCAAAGAGTTGATAAGAAATTAAATGTTATCCATTATGCTAGTAAGACTCTAGACAATGCTCAAAGAAATTATGCTACTACTGAAAAAGAACTTTTAGCAGTTGTATTTGCTTGTGATAAGTTCAGACCTTATATTGTTGATTCTAAAGTAACTATTCACACTGATCATGCTGCTATTAAATATCTTATGGAAAAGAAAGATGCTAAACCTAGACTTATTAGATGGGTTCTCTTGCTACAAGAATTTGATTTGCATATTGTTGATAGAAAGGGAGCTGAGAACCCCGTTGCAGACAACTTGTCTAGGTTAGAAAATATTCTTGATGACCCACTACCTATTAATGCTAGCTTTCCTGATGAACAATTAAATGTTATAAGTACTTCTCGTAGTACTCCTTGGTATGTTGATTATGCTAATTATATTGTTGCTAAATTTATACCACCTAGCTTCACATACCATCAAAAGAAAAAGTTTTTCTATGATTTACGACATTACTTTTGGGATGACCCCCATCTTTATAAAGAAGGAGTAGATGGTGTTATTAGACATTGTGTACCTGAGCATGAACAGGAACAGATCCTACGCAAGTGTCACTCCGAAGCTTATGGAGGACATCACGCTGGAGACAGAACTGCACATAAGGTATTGCAGTCCGGTTTTTATTGGCCTACTCTCTTCAAGGATGCCCGTAAGTTTGTCTTGTCTTGTGATGAATGTCAAAGAATTGGTAATATTAGTAGACGTCAAGAAATGCCTATGAATTATTCGCTTGTTATTGAACCATTTGATGTCTTGGGCTTTGATTATATGGGACCTTTTCCTGCCTCTAATGGATACACACATATTCTAGTTGCTGTTGATTACGTTACTAAGTGGGTAGAAGCTATTCCAACTAGTAGTGCTCATCATAACACCTCTATTAAAATGCTTAAGGAAGTTATTTTTCCGAGGTTTGGAGTCCCTAGATATTTAATGAATGATGGTGGTTCACATTTTATTCATGGTGCTTTCCGTAAAATGCTTGCTAAATATGATGTTAATCACAGAATTGCATCTCCTTATTACGCGCAGTCTAGTGGTCAAGTAGAATTGAGTAATAGAGAGCTCAAATTAATTTTGCAGAAGACTGTTAATAGGTCTAGAAAGAATTGGTCCAAGAAACTTGATGATGCATTATGGGCATATAGAACTGCATACAAAAATCCTATGGGAACGTCTCCATATAAAATGGTTTATGGAAAAGCATGTCACTTACCTCTCGAACTAGAACATAAGGCATATTGGGCTATTAAAGAGCTCAATTATGATTTCAAACTTGCCGGTGAGAAGAGGTTATTTGATATTAGCTCACTTGATGAATGGAGAACACAAGCATATGAAAATGCCAAGTTATTTAAAGAAAAAGTTAAAAGATGGCATGACAAAAGGATACAAATGCGTGAGTTTAATGTAGGTGATTATGTATTGCTATACAACTCTCGTTTAAGATTTTTTGCAGGAAAACTTCTTTCTAAATGGGAAGGCCCCTATGTTATTGTCGGGGCGGACGGCGTCCCCCGCGAGCACCTATGGGGCCGGAGCCCCTTTCGTTGTCCGGTGAGGGGGGCGGAGGGAGCACGGAGAGCAGATCGAGGCGAGCACACGGGCGGTTTACCTAGGTTCGGGCCGCGATGGACGCGTAAAACCCTACTCCTGCTTGGTTGTATTGAACTGGGGAGCTCGGGAGCTTGGAGAGCTAGCTACACCGGGCGTATGGCTGTCTGGATTGCGAATCTCCGAACCCCCCCTACGTTGCACACGGGCCTCCTTTTATAGCGCAAAGGGGTCACCGACAGGTGTCAACGTAAGAGAAAGGGGTAAAAGTGTAAAAGGGGTGGAAGTTGTAACAGTGCGGGAACAGTGGCGCTACAGTGCGGCACAGTGTTATCATACCTACTTCTGACGGTAGGGGACAAGGGCATTAAATGCCCGTCACGGTCGCCCGGACAGCACCGAGGCGGACCGTTAGGTGCGCCACCGCTCGCCACGATGGTGGCTGCATGCCACCGCATACCCCAGGCTGCGCGGTGCCCCGCCACGTGCCCTTGGGGGAAGCCCCGGAGCAACGCGTGGGCGGGCGAGCCGGAGCGCAGTCCTGAGGTGGCGATTTGCCGCGGCAAGTGGCTTGCCGCGGGGGTCGTCTTCCTGTGCCTGATAGCTTGCCGGCTATCAGGCCTTGCCGGGGCGCATGGCGCGCCGTGGCGGGCTTCTCTTGTGGTGCCTGGGTTCGGCCTTCCCGACAAGCTCCTCTTGTCGGGGTCTCGATCTTCTGTCTCTTATACTTTGTTCTTGGATGGTATTACATGGGCTCAGTCGTCCCAGCAAGCTCCTCTTGCCGGGGTCCTGTCTTCTTGGCCCGGCAAGCTCCTCTTGCCGGGGGCCTTGTCTTGAATGCTTGGTCTTCTCTTGGCGCTTCCTGGGCGGGCCTCGCCGCAGGGTGCTACAACTGCCCGTGCACAAGTCTGGGGTACTAAGGTACCCCTACTTTAGTACACCGACAGGAGCCCCCGGGCCTGGGCCACACACGGTGCCGAGCGTCGTTGGGCCAGGCCCTAACAGTGCACGGGCACGCGTGGCCTCGGTCGCGCTGCTCCTTAACTCCGCATCCGTCGCACCTTCCCCAGGCGGCGCGCGCTTATCGCGGCGTCGTGGGGGCGGAACGCCCGTTCCCTCTTTAAGTGGAGGGAGGTGCGGAGGCGCGGCTCGATAAATGAACGGGGGTGGTGCAGGCGCTCCAGCACCTCCGAACGTCGCTTCCGAAGGAGCTGGCCGACGAGACGCGGGAGGCCATCTCCGGGGCCCTCGAGAGGGTGCTGGTGAAGATCGTTTTCCGCAACCCCGACATCAGGCTTACCAACGTCCTCAGGCCCTTGCCGGAGAACGCAGACCTGACGGGGATCCAGGCCCTCATCGCCCCTATCGTCAAGAAGGCGGCCGGGGTCAAGAGGATCGAGGGCGACCGCGTGGACTAGGCCGCCTGCCCCTTTCTTTTATCTCCTTTCCCTGCCGCTGTTAAATATGCCATGGAAACGGCTGGTTAGAGCAGCAGTAAGGCATTTTGTAATATAACTTTTTATCTTAGGCAATGCATCGCACTGTTATCTCCTCTACTTGACCGGCGCCTTGTTTGTTTCCGCCCTACGTTTTCGGGGACTTGCCGGCGTAGGCCTCCGCCTTGCCACGGGCGCCGAGTGCGGGACGTCAGCGACCCGCTGGCGGGGCTACCACCGGCAAGAAACCTCGCCGCGGCTGGTTGCCGCTCACTCAGATTGTTGAGCAGGCTCAAGGCAAAGTAAGAGGTGCGACTGCGGTCGCAGCACGCTTAGGGTGCCGGGCGAGCTCGAAACAAAGTGAGGACGCTACTCGGGGTGTAGCACACTCAAGTCGTTGAGCGGACTCGAAACGAAATGAGGGCGCAACCAGTCTCGTGCCGGTCCTTCCGCGCTCAGGCTTCTCAACCAAGGCTCGGTCGTTCGAGGGAGATAACTCTTAAAAATTGATGGGGCAATTGCTCGAGCTCCGGCAACTCATCTTTTCTTATCGCTTGCCGCCCGGTAGGGTAAAACCTCCTTGGGCAGCATCCAGCCCATCCTGGGGGTAGGCAAAGGCGCAGGGCCTCACGACCCTCCGGAGCTAGGCGTAGCTATGCTTGGGGATCCGCGCCCCTCTCTGCGCCAAGGATCACATGCAACTGCGGCAAGACTTGGGCAGAGAGGATGGTTGGCGGAACGGGTTCCGGCAACCGCGCTGGCAAGATTCCTCCCACGGTCGGCGTCAACTCGTTCGGCACCCCGGCGGACGAGGCGCGCCGGGGAACGAGGTCGCCTTTCTCGTGACTTCTGGCGCTAACTCCTGCGGCTACGGGAGCGGTGCAGAGTTCGCTGGAGGCGAATCGTTCGCCCAGCGGCCAGAAGGCGGTCCTCCTCAAGGAGCAGCTGCTTCTTGCCCAGTCTCTGCGCGAGTGGATACTCAAGGAGGGCCGCACATGAGCCCGTGGGAAAGAATGCCTCCGCAGCACGCGCTCCACGGTCCCCCTACCTGGCGCGCCAAAGATGTCGGGGCGGACGGCGTCCCCCGCGAGCACCTATGGGGCCGGAGCCCCTTTCGTTGTCCGGTGAGGGGGGCGGAGGGAGCACGGAGAGCAGATCGAGGCGAGCACACGGGCGGTTTACCCAGGTTCGGGCCGCGATGGACGCGTAAAACCCTACTCCTGCTTGGTTGTATTGAACTGGGGAGCTCGGGAGCTTGGAGAGCTAGCTACACCGGGCGTATGGCTGTCTGGATTGCGAATCTCCGAACCCCCCCTACGTTGCACACGGGCCTCCTTTTATAGCGCAAAGGGGTCACCGACAGGTGTCAACGTAAGAGAAAGGGGTAAAAGTGTAAAAGGGGTGGAAGTTGTAACAGTGCGGGAACAGTGGCGCTACAGTGCGGCACAGTGTTATCATACCTACTTCTGACGGTAGGGGACAAGGGCATTAAATGCCCGTCACGGTCGCCCGGACAGCACCGAGGCGGACCGTTAGGTGCGCCACCGCTCGCCACGATGGTGGCTGCATGCCACCGCATACCCCAGGCTGCGCGGTGCCCCGCCACGTGCCCTTGGGGGAAGCCCCGGAGCGACGCGTGGGCGGGCGAGCCGGAGCGCAGTCCTGAGGTGGCGATTTGCCGCGGCAAGTGGCTTGCCGCGGGGGTCGTCTTCCTGTGCCTGATAGCTTGCCGGCTATCAGGCCTTGCCGGGGCGCATGGCGCGCCGTGGCGGGCTTCTCTTGTGGTGCCTGGGTTCGGCCTTCCCGACAAGCTCCTCTTGTCGGGGTCTCGATCTTCTGTCTCTTATACTTTGTTCTTGGATGGTATTACATGGGCTCAGTCGTCCCGGCAAGCTCCTCTTGCCGGGGTCCTGTCTTCTTTGCCCGGCAAGCTCCTCTTGCCGGGGGCCTTGTCTTGAATGCTTGGTCTTCTCTTGGCGCTTCCTGGGCGGGCCTCGCCGCAGGGTGCTACAACTGCCCGTGCACAAGTCTGGGGTACTAAGGTACCCCTACTTTAGTACACCGACAGTTATCGAGGAGGTCTATCATTCCGGTGCAATAAAAATCAACAACTTCGAAGGCACAAATCCAAAGGTGGTAAACGGTCAAAGAATCAGACACTATATCTCAGGTAATCCCATAAATGTTGAAACCAATATTATTGAAACTGTAACCCCGGAGGAATACATAACAGACACTTTCCGGAACGTCTCAGACTCCGAAAAGGAATAGGTATGTGGTATGGTAAGTAAACCGACTCCAAAACAATTTTCAAGGCAATATCTCTTCGTTTTGGAATATTTAGAAAAATAGAAAAATAAGTGGCAGTCCGAAAAGGACATGAGGGGCCCACGAGGGTGGTGGGCGCACCCCCCTGCCTGGGCGCCCCCTGTCGGTGTCAAAACTGGCGGATCTCGGGTAGGGGGTCCCGAACTGTGCCTCAAGGTCGGATGGTAACAGGAGACAAGGGACACTTTGTTTTACCCAGGTTCGGGCCCTCTGATGGAGGTAAAACCCTACTACTGCTAGATTAATATTGATGATATGGGTAGTGCAAGAGTAGATCTACCACGAGATCAAGGAGGCTAAACCCTAGAAGCTAGCCTATGGTATGATTGTGTATGATGATGGTTGTCCTACGGACTACAACCCTCCGGTTTATATAGACACCGGATAGGGTTAGGGTTACACAGAGTCGGTTACAATGGTAGGAGATCTTGAATATCCGCACGCCTAGCTTGCCTTCCACGCCAAGAAAAGATCCTTCCGGACACGGGACGAAGTCTTCAATCTTTGTATCTTCATAGTCCTGGAGTCCGGCTGAAGGTATAGTCCGGCTATCCGAACACCTCCTAATCCAGGACTCCCTCAGTAGCCCTTGAACCAGGCTTCAATGACGACGAGTCCGGCGCGCAGATTGTCTTCGGCATTGCAAGGCGGGTTCCTCCTCCAAGTTCTTCAAGAAGATTACAAACACCAAAAATAGTGTCCGGCTCTGCAAAATAAGTTTCCACATATTGCCATATAGAGAATAATATTAACACAAACCAAATCTGCTGACGTATTCCGAAGTGCGTCATAACACTGGGGCCAAGCTCTTTATATAAATTGTTTTCATCGTTCCACCTCAGTGTGTCTAGCGAGGCGGTTTCCATGGCACGTCTTGTCAAAGCAGAGATCGTGTGCCCCTTTTAACGGGATTCTCATCAATACGGACGTGGGTAACTCAACCGCGCCATTTACCATGGCGCTTGGGGGGCAAGTGAGTTTTATTAGGTAGGTGGGGATGCCTAACCGCTCCCGCTTGTATAAAGGGATAAGGATTCACCTTTTTAACCTACGCCTTCTTCCTCCTTTGCCAATCCCTCTCTCGCGCACTCAAGCTCCAGCGCCCAAGTTCGCTCTTCCTTCCTCAACCTTCTCCAACAATGTCCGGAGCGGGAGGAAAGTGGATGGCCTCCTCCGTTACGGAGGCCCAAGTAAAAAAGCTAAGGAAAGCTGGATACTTGTCCAAGGACATCCCGCATCGGCTTCCTGAGAAGGGGCAGCTTCTTCCTACCCCAGGGCCCCATGAGAGGGTAGTTTTTCTTCCCCACTTCCTCCGCGGACTGGGCTTTCCACTTCACCCATTTGTCCGGGGGCTCATGTTCTACTACGGCCTGGATTTCCACGATCTGGCCCCGAACTTTGTCCTCAACATCTCGGCGTTTATCGTCGTATGTGAGGCCTTTCTCCACGTTCGCCCCCACTTCGGCCTCTGGCTCAAGACCTTCAACGTCAAGCCCAAGGTGGTGTCCGGCACCCAGGCGGAGTGCGGAGGCGCGATGGCCGGCAAGATGGCCAACGTCCTCTGGTTCGATGGCTCCTATGTGGAGTCCCTAAAGGGGTGGCAGGCCGGGTGGTTTTACATCACCGAGCCACGTGATCCGAAATGGGTCGCAGCCCCCGAGTTCAGATCCGGACCCCCCACGCGGCTCATGTCCTGGAAAGAGACGGGCCTGTCGTGGGGCAACGAGGAAGAAGTGGCTGGGTTGCAGACGTGCATCCAGTCCCTGGTGAACAAGCCAATCCGGCTGATCAATGTGATCCAGGTCATGCTCGTTCGCCGGATCCTCCCGTGCCAACAACGGGATTTTACTTTGTGGGAATTCGACCCGGCGCAGCACCAAACCCTCAGTAGGCTCTTCGACACGACGTATGAAGACGTCTGGAAGGTGCTGACCAAAGGCGCCGAGTCCCCCACATCCGCTTCCGAGGACCGCGGATACAGCTCGCAGCATCATGCCAGCGAGGTGAGCTATCTATACCTTTGACAGGTTTGTTAAGCTCTTCTTCATAGATTAACTCTATGCGGGATCTAAACTCCCTTTACCTTTGACAGGCTTGGCGGGCTATATCCGGACCAATTAACTGTCCGGCTCCCCTGCCCGAAGACCCAGCCCCAGCTCTCTTGGTGAAGCTGATGGCTCCGGCACCTTATGTGGTGCCGGAGAAGAAGGCCAAGAAGAAGAAAACCACCGGGACTCGAAAAAGTTCCCGCAACATGGTGGTGTCGGACTCGTCATCTGACGAGTCCGCGACGCTCTCCTCTCGTGAAAACGAGGAGGAGGAACAAGAAAGCTCTCCCCTCCCAGCGAGGGGAGAAAAGAAGAAGAAGGCCACCCCAATAGGGGAGGCCGAGGGGTCGAGGAAAAGGAAGACCCCTCCGCCGGACTACTCCCACGACGCCGAAGAGGGCGGAGAGGAGCGGCCGTACAGAACCAAGCGTCCGGCGAAATCATAAGTATTTATATACCAGAGTGACTCATGATATTCTTCTAATGCGCGGCTTTCCCTAATATCGCTCTAAATTTATGCAGCCCGCCCCGGGCCGAACTCGACGATTCGTCGAGTGGCTCCCTGGATTCGTCGGACGTGAACTCTGTTCCACCCGCTGTCTCCCCCTGCAGGGCGGACGACGCCGAAGTGGCGTCCCGCCAAGCTCCAGGGCAGGAGGAGATAGTCCTGGAGGAGCCGCAAGGCAATCCTTCGGACCCCAGGAGTAAAGGGGATGAAACCCCCCAGGGCTCCAAGTCCGGCTTTGTGCCGGACACCGCGCCGGACTCGACAGTCCTGGTCCGCGGTGGGCGAACTCCTTCCGAGAGGAGTAAGCCGTCTGAGCCGGTGTCACGACCGGTTTTTCCAATAAAAATATTTATTGTGAAACCAATCTTTAGAATCCAGTTTGAGATAAAACCTCCTCACTGGTAGACAAACTTTTGATACAATAAGCCAGTAGCATCAAATATAATACAGGGTTGAGCTGATAATGCTCAACAATTTATTACAAGTGTGCCAATAATTATACATAAAGGCGGTTATGACACAAGGGAGTGGTGGCATACTACTGACTCGCAAATATGGTAGTGGTGGAGTAACACAGTGGGGAGTGGATATGTGACTCTCAAACTATCATCCCATCGAGCGTCGAGGTGAGGCTCGATGAATTTATTTGGGTTGCGGAAGCGGGTATAAAACAGTGACCAAGTCCAGGGTCGCACGAGACTGACTGGGACTCCTCTAGGCGTCGGATTCGCTATCGAACTCTTCATCCATGAGATCACCTTCGTCAGCATCTGGCCAAATCAACAAGCCAGTGAGTACTTTGAAAGTACTCGCAAGACAGTTCGGACGTAAGATATAACAAATGCATGCATGAGTGCGTCACGATTAAATTACCAATGCATATTCAAAGTAATATTAGGCAGGGTAAGTAAAAAGGGAAACGGCGGTAGTCCGCCTGGAATCCCAACAGTAAAGTAATAGAAAACAATCGAGTGTCTAGAGCGACGCCACGAGAGTAAATTAATAAAAGAAAGAAAATTCATGCCACAGTCGGGCGTCTTAGCGACACCACATAAAGGGATTTAAAATAAATGCCACAGTCGGGCGTCTAAGCGACACCACATAAAGGGCTTTAAAAGAAATGCCACAGTCGGGCGTCTGAGCGACACCACATAAAGGGCTTTAAAAGGAATGCCACAGTCGGGCGTCTGAGCGACACCACATAAACGGCTTTAAAAGAAATGCCACAGTCGGACGTCTGAGCGACACCACATAAAGGGCTTTAAAAGAAATGCCACAGTCGGGCGTCTGAGCGACACCACATAAAGGGCTTTAAAAGAAATGCCACAGTCGGGCGTCTGAGCGACACCACAAAAAGGGCTTTAACTGATAAAGAAATAATATTCATAATAAATATATTCAACTCGTGAAATTAAACGGGTTAGTCCATCCTCAAGAACAAACATTTAACTGATCTTAGTGCTCATGGTCCCACCGGATGATCTGTCACCAAAACTGGCACATGTCAGTTAGCACGGAACTTGGATATAGATAAGATGATTTGAGGATATATGACTCTGCAGAGTTTGTACAAAATTTCTCACAGTTAACGGATTTCCGTAGTCACAAGGACTAGTTCCGTTTACGGTATTTCAGAAGGAAACACAGCTAACCAGTACACACCCATCCAACCTCTCGATGCCAGGAATCACCCTCGACATCGTCCAAGAAAAACTTTTGAGACGGGGAGATCACAATCTCGAATAGCATGGGATCAAATTTATATACGCGCGCTCTAAGGGGTGCCCCCTCTCGGTCCCAACCGGAAACACCCATGCCCCCTGATCGGATGACTGGCTTTAATCCAGGGCCATCGAACCATCATCCCGGCCTCTCCTTTTTGGTGTGTACCAAGAAAGCGGTTTGCGACTTACTAAACCATATCCCTTTCGGGAAACATGTGGTAGTACAGGGAGGGGAAATGGATACGAGCCCAACCGATACGGGTTGGTACCGAAGTAAACCTGCATGGCATAAGACTAGCATGCTACCACACTGCCATCTTACCCACCTTCATGCCAACACATGGCCTTGCATACTCACATCCAACAAGGTATGGATCATCGAACTTACTTGTCTCAACAATGCATAATATACAGTTCATCGGTATGCTCCACAACATGCCATGAAACTAACTAAATGCAAAACATGCCAAGACACTCATCATATCAAAAGTTCAAACATGCTTGCCTGGTTCGGAGTAGTCGGAGTCTAACTCGGTGAAGTTCGCGGTCCCGTCACCTCCTTCGGTATCTACGGTATAAAGAGAATATACGCGCTATCGTGAATACCGAGAGGTGCACAAAAATTACTCCAAATAATCTTCAAATAAATCTGATAAAAAACTAGACAAAATTTTGAAGAGAACAGAAAAAGAATCACTCAAAAATATGTTTCTGCTAAAAAGTTATAAAGGTTTTTGCCCAGGGACCCATCTGTAATGAAACAGAAACTTCCCAGGGTCTTATTTATAAAAACAGAAAACGTTTCGGTCTCATATACGCCGGCCCAGAAGGGAAGACGTATTTTGCTCGAATACGCTTTCAGAAAACGATTCGAAAAAAGAGAGGAACCTGACGGGGCGGTCCCACCCGTCGGGTTTGAAAACCGAAGCGGGGCTTTTGGCGCCAGAGGGCCGCGGCGATCGCCGGCGGCGATCCACGGCGAGGCAAAGGGATCGGAGGTTACCTCCGTGCTCACGGTGCTATTCCGCGTCGGGTGGTGGTCGAGGTGGTCGCCGGCGTGCACCGTGTCGACGGTGGCCCTTGCTCCGGCGGACGGCGTTTGGGACGAGGGTGAGGCTCGTCGGAGAGGGCTGCAAAGATCAAATTGAGGAGGTGGTCAAGTATCTGGTAGCTAGAGGTGGTGCTTGACGGAGTTTGGGCACCGGAGATGACCTCACCGCAGTGAATCGAGCTGGAGCCCGAGGCGGACGGAGGTGGCCGGAGTCGAGGAAGAAGGGCTCCTCGAGGCCCCTCCAGTGGCCAGGCGGGGTGTGGTGAGGTGGTGGAGCCGTGCGGGAGTGAGAGCGGGCTCGGGGCGCTATATATAGCCACCCCGAGGCGGTTGCCGAGAACGGGGTTCTCCGGCAAGAGATTACGGCGGCGCAGGGCTTGGTCGGGAGGGTTTAGGAGTTGAGCACCGCCGTGGAGGTCCACTGAGTCTGATTAGGTGCCAACGGCGTCGGGTTTTGCTGGCTGAGGTGGAGTTCAACGGAACGGAGCGGCGCGGACCCGTCGGCGGCAGAGAGCGTGCGCCGTGCATGCCGCGCCACGGCGACCGTGCTGCATGCGTGCGCTGGCGTGGAGAGGGCCACGCGGAGCCACCAGGGAGCTTGGGCGGCGCTAAACGGCGTTGCACCGCCGTTCTGCTTCCTGCCAGCCGTTACGGCGGTTCAGCCGCCGCAAGACACGCCGGCGCAGGCGGGCCAGGGCACCACCGACGCCAGGAAGGCGCCAAGCATGCGTGCGGAGCTCTGGACAAGCAGCCAGGCAGCGAGCAACGTGCCAAGGGGCACTGTGATCTCGTGACTGCACTTAACTGACGAAGATCGACACTGAAAGTCTGAATTTAACTGAATTTGAACTGAAACAGTGCATGCAAGGTGTTCGACAGAATGTTTCTGGCTTGTAGGATTTTTTCCTTGGGCTGATTTTTGGTAGAGTGGCTTCTCATTGCTCCAGTAGGCTGCCTGATTTTTGGTGGAATTTTTGGAGAAGTGTAGATATGAATTTCACCAAATTTGGCAAATCTGGTTCAAACTTGCAGGGAGTGTAAGTTGAAATATTTGAAAAGAAGATGAGTGGATTAAGATGGTTCTGGGTTGTGGGTACAAAGGACTAGCCAGAAGAGTTGGTTTGAGGTCCAGATACCAAAGCTATAGGGTACTTGCTTTGTAAATGGGTCAGGCTCAAACTAAAGATCAGAAAAGAATTGGAGGTGAAATAATCAAAATAAAATCCAAAACTTGTTTGGATGAGTTGGGACAGGGAACTTGGGTTGTTAACAAGGAGGAGAGGAGGTTTTGGAGTGGTTCACTACATGGTCAAAATTACAAGGTCATGGGTGGTTATCAAAAGAATGAAGATCCCAAATTTTTATAGAGTTTTCTTTTCAAAAAGAAAAGATTGAACTCCCACAAATAATTTGAGAAGAGAACCAATCAGAGGAGAAGTTTTAAAAAGGTCAAACCCAAGGTTTTGAAGAAGGAAACAGAAATAACAATCCCAGCCAAAGAAAAGATTTTTAAGAGGATGGTTTTTCTGAAAATTTTAAAAATGCCTTAGTTCACAAAAGAAAAACCAGCAAGGTTTTTGCTAAAAACCAAATAAAATTTTTGGAGTGTCACAGCCGGCGACCTCCGTCCAACCAGAGGCGCCAGACAATCTGCTGGAGGTGCTTGAGGGCGCCGCCATCGACGAGGAGCACCGTACTGTTATGAGTACGGTGATCCAAAGGGTTCAGTCCGCCAAGAGCGGACTGACTGAAGCTTGTGCTAGCCTTCTAACAGGCTTCGAGGTAAGTAAAAAATATGTCAAATTATTTACGCATAGACAGTAGCCCCTGATGCTCTGTTCGGTGTTCGGAAAGAAAAGTCGAATAGAGGATCTAGTAATTTTCGCAGGAGTCTAACAACAAAAATTCAAATATGCGTATGCAGGCTTCGCTGCTGTCCACCGCCGCACTGACTGCGCAGGTGGATGTCCTTAAAAAGGACCTCGGGCGGACCGAGCAAGAGCTCGGCCTTGCCAAACGGCAGCTCGAGGAGAAAGAAGATAAGAAATACCCTAAAAAAAGAAAAAAGGTGCCTATAGAGAGGCTTGATTGCAGAAAGAAATAACAGGATTGTACTGCTTATTGTAGGGGCCACAACCGAGGTGGCAACCCTGAAGCAGGCGCTGGCTAAGGCCGAAAAGAAAACGGCCGAGGAGCGCGCCGAGCGAGAAAGGCTTGGGGTTCAGGTCGGCGAGGTGCAGCAAGAGCTGCAAGCTCTCATGAAAAAACATGAGAGTTTGGAGCTTGAGTCAAAAGCGCAAGCATCCGAGCTCGCGTCGGCCCTTGAGACCGCCAAGAGTGCCAAGGCCGAAGCCCAAAAGGCCCTCCAAGAGTTGGAGGAGGTGAAAAAGATAGCAACGGGTAAGGCATTCTCAATGCAAAGTAGGAATATAAAAGTAAACTACCTGTTACTTACCCGAATCCGGAGTTCTCCAGGGGCGTTCGTCGATCTTCCCCACAGCGCATCCGACGCCGCCGCGTTCTACCGAGCTGAAGAGGGCAGCTCGACGGAGAGTGTGTTCTGGTCTCAGTATTCTGAGGCCGGACACCGTGTGCCTTTGAGCGATCAGCTGAAACAGCTGGTCGAGCTCCACAAGGCGGCCGAACAGGCCATGAAGGGCTTACTAGTTCGGCTGTGGCCTGGAGAGGCCCTGCCTGGGAGCTATTTCGGGCTAGTGCGGCGGCTGGTAGAGGCATGTCCACGGCTTGAGGTCATCAAGC
The DNA here is from genome assembly GCA_032464435.1 of Aegilops umbellulata. Lineage (NCBI taxonomy): Eukaryota > Viridiplantae > Streptophyta > Magnoliopsida > Poales > Poaceae > Aegilops > Aegilops umbellulata. The sequence continues at coordinate 351,032,281 of CP136057.1, forward strand.
GCTCCGCCTGCATTGAAGGTGCCCGGAGGGCCCTTGCCCGTGTAAGGGTACACTGGGGTAAGCTGGACGGAGAGAAGCTGGTGAAGGACGGGCCGCCGCCGGGGAAGGAGCATTGCAAGCCCAAGAACTACTACAAGGAAGTTCTTGCCGGAGCCCACCTTGTCGCGGATGAATGTACTAAAGATGTAGTATTTGAATGAACTCGCTCGTTTGTATCCTGTGCGCTGAAAACTTGTTCATATGCGCTAAGCAATGCTTATTGAATTTAAAATATTATTTTCTGTGCGGCCGTTTATCAAAAATTGAGAGATGGCCATTCGTCGGCTTCTGCCCCCATGCCACTAGTGTTGGGGTGTTCGGGATAAACCTGAGGGCTCTTTTTCCCATAGTTGGGTCCTTCGAGGGAGGCGCTCAGCACAACGAACCAGGCAATCGGACTATAATGCTTGAACACTCTCACTTAGCCATAGAATGTTATAATTTTAAATTTCGGCGAAGCCCCTAGTTCGGAAGGCCGAATTCAGGGCGCTATCCATGCCTTTGGCCGGACATAGCCAGCTCCTCGCTCGAAGCGGCATAAGTCTTTAAGGACTCGAAAAACCTCTCGAACAGCGACCGGTCTCACGCCTTATCATGACAGTCTGTTTTAGCTTTCTCCACTGAGGTGCTTAACCCAGCTGAACTGGGGCACAATCGCAGTGGTTCTCCTAGTGCTACCTTAGCCGATATAGCGGAACGTAAGGCACCAAAACATAGGAGCTGGGCAAACCCAACATGTGACCAAAATCATGATTCGGAGCCGATGCATATAGTGCTATAAGTTCGGGGTGCCGCACTTGTGAAAGTGTACGGACTTCTCACACCAGATAGAAGGGTAATGAAGCCCCTGGCATGTTTTTCCGTACCATGGTGTACGGTTGCGATCATGTTTTTTTAATGAACATATATATTAAAAGAGGACAAAGCAAAAAATAGGTGAAAAGCTATGCATTGTTTATAGAGAGGCTATTTATCAAAGCCGAACGATACAAGTAGTGCGATAAGCAAAAAAGATATTAGACTATTTAACATGTCCTGACCAGGCGCAGGCCGCGGAATTTAGAAACAGATATATCGCTCGAAACAGAGACCACCTGAGAGTTCCGTAATGCGGCGTAGCTTTGTCTGCTTTCCTGGGTTTTGCATCATCTGTGCAGCAGCAAAGCCGAACAGGTTATCCAGAGTGTGGAGTCCTGAAAGTAAATAAAAAAATCTGGCAGCCCCTAGTACGTTTGACGCCGTATTGTAAGCATGCCGTTAATGTGCCCCTCCCCCTGTGCCCATGGAATTTCGAGGGCGTAATTGTGTACTCGAGGTACTAGCTCCGCTATGTTGCGATGGCTGGGGTTGGGGCCGTATTGCTACGCTTGCTCCGAACGTGCCAGGCGGTCTTGTTGCAGGTTACTCCAGGCGCGCTTTGCATTGTCCGGCTTTTTAACGGCCGGACTGGAGAGTTGCCTTGAAAGGCTGCTTTGTACTTCCGCTGCGAGGGCTGCCGTGTGCTCCTCCGTACGGATGGAGCGTTCTGTGTTTCCGTTGACCGTAATTACTCCTCGAGGGCCTGGCATCTTGAGCTTGAGATATGCATAGTAGTGCGGCACCGCATTGATTTTAGCGAATGCGGTTCGTCCGAGGAGGGCGTGATAGCCACTGCGGAACGGGACTATATCGAAGATTAACTCTTTGCTTCGAAAGTTATCCGGAGATCCGAAGACCACATCAAGTGTTACCGAGCCTGTGCAATTGGCCTCTACACCTGGTATGACGCCTTTAAAGGTCGTCCTTGTGGGCTTGATCCTTGATGGATCTATGCCCATTTTCTGCACTGTATCCTGATAAAGCAGGTTCAGGCTACTGCCGCCGTCCATGAGGACTCTTGTGAGATGAAATCCGTCAATGATTGGGTCAAGAACTAATGCGGCAAAACCACCGTGACGGATGCTAGTGGGGTGGTCCCTTCGATCAAAAGTGATCGGGCAGGAGGACCATGGGTTGAACTTTGGGGCGACTGGCTCCATCGCGTACACGTCCCGTAGTGCACGCTTCTGCTCCCTCTTGGGAATGTGGGTCGCGTATATCATGTTCACCGTCCGCACTTGTGGGGGAAACCCCTTCTGTCCATTGTTGTTCGGCGGCCTGGGCTCCTCCTCGTTGTCGCTATGCAGCCCCTTGTCTTTGTGTTCGGTTCTTAACTTGCCTGCCTGCTTGAACACCCAACAATCCCTGTTGGTGTGATTGGCTGGCCTTTCGGGGGTGCCATGAATCTGGCACGAGCGGTCGAGTATCCGGTCCAAACTGGACGGGCCCTGGGTATTATTTTTAAACGGCTTTTTCCGCTGACCGGATTTATAGCCTCTGAATCCGGCATTTACTGTCGTATCCTCATTGTTGTCGCTACTAACGCGGCGCTTTTGCTTATTTCGACGTGTCCTGCCACTTTTGTCCTTGGTATCTGAATTACCAGGGTTCTTCGATAAGTTGTTGCTGCAAGCTAGCCAGCTATCTTCGCTCACGCAAAAGCGGGTCATGAGTGTCGTGTGGGCTGCCATAGATTTCGGCTTTTCCTGTCCCAGGTGCCGGGCAAGCCACTCATCGCGGATGTTATGTTTGAAGGCTGCTAGGGCCTCTGCGTCCGGACAATCGACTATCTGATTTTTCTTTGTTAGGAACCGTGTCCAGAATTGCCTGGCCGATTCTTCTGGCTGCTGAATTATGTGGCTTAGGTCGTCGGCGTCCGGTGGCCGCACATAGGTCCCCTGGAAGTTGTCGAGGAATGCGGCTTCCAGGTCTTCCCAAGAACCGATTGAGTCCGCTGGTAGGCTGTTAAGCCAGTGCTGGGCTGGTCCTTTGAGCTTAAGGGGGAGATATTTGATGGCGTGTAGATCGTCGCCATGTGCCATGTGGATGTGAAGGAGATAATCCTCAATCCATACTGCCAGATATGTCGTACCATCGTACAACTCGATGTTGACGGGTTTGAAACCCTCTGGGATTTTATGATCCATTACTTCATCTGTGAAGCATAGTGGGTGTGCGGCGCCCCTGTACTGGGCTATGTCACGACGCAGCTTGGAAGAGCTATGCCTGTTGTGTTCGGCCCGGTCGGATTTATTGTGTCCGGAGTGAAGATCATCACGTGTCGTCGGGCGTCTGCGCGATCCATAGATCGATCTTGTTTGCCTTGCTTTATCCTCCAGTACGTCTCGCAGGTCTGGCTCATTTTCCCGTGCCTTAGTTGAGTGGCACCGGGGAATGGCTTGTTTAGAGGTTCGACAGGCCTCTCTGACGCGGCCGCGAGGTGGCCGGTCTGCCATGTCATGCATTGGTAATGTAGGTGTTTCCCCCTCTGATTGGGGTAGCAGCCTGCGCTTAGGATAATTTTTGGAGGGGCGCTTGAGTTCATACTCTTTGGCCGCAAGGACTTCAGTCCACCTGTCAGCTAGCAAATCTTGATGAGCTCTAAGCTGTTGATGCTTTTTCTTTAGGCTATTCGCCGTGGCTAGAAGCCTGCGTTTAAAACGCTCTTGTTCGGCGGGGTCTAATGGTACGACGAATTCGTCGTCGTCGAGGCTTGCCTCGTCTTCGGAGGGAGGCATGTAGTTATCATCCTCAACCTCTCGCTCTGCCGCTCTCTCATGAGGGCTGGCTTCTCCATCTTCCTGCGCCGAATCTTGCTGGATTTGGTGTTCTTCGGCGCTATCCGGGGTAGTATTATCTCCCGTGCCGGAATCACCGTTTCTGCTGTGGCGGGATTTAGAGCGGCGCCGTTGACGCCGGCGTTTTGGCTGTTTTTTCGAGGTGTCATCCTCCGCTGTTCCATCGCCATCTCCATCCTTTGGAGCGTCCACCATATATATGTCATATGACGAGGTGGCGGTCCAGCGCCCTACAGGTGCTGGTTCTTGTTCGTCTCCTCCTTCGTCGTCCATACCGTCGAAGTCTTCGGAGCCGAAGTCAAGTATGTCGGTTAAATCATCGACAGTGGCTATTAAGTGGGTGGTGGGTGGGCTTTGAATTTCTTCGTCGTCTGAATCCCAACCTCGCAGACCATAGTCCGGCCTGGGCTCTCCTGATAGAGAGAGAGACTTGAGAGAATTCAGGATATCACCGAAAGGTGAGTGATGAAAGATGTCCGCGGCGGTGAACTCCATTATAGGCGCCCAATCGGATTCGATTGGCAGGGGCACGGGAGGCCCGGAGTTCGGAGAAGAATCCGACTCCTTGGAGTCATGGGCCGTGCGGAGTACGGGGATGGCGTTCGGCTCGATCGCCTTCAAGATCGCAGCCCCCGAGGTGACGTCCAACCATTCATCCTCAAAGAACGCAGCGGGCTCCGAGTCGAGGATCGGGGCTGGTGCGTGTGCGGCCTCCAGGGCACTATTCGGAGGCAGAGCTATATCATGCCCCTCGAGGTAGTGCGGCGCGCTTGGTTGTGGCTCGAACCCGTCGAAGATCAAGTCTCCGCGGATATCTGCCGTGTAGTTTAAGCTTCTGAACCTGACTTGATGGCCAGGGGCGTAGCTTTCGATCTGCTCCAAACGACCAAGCGAATTGGCCCGCAGAGCGAAGCCGCCGAAGACGAAGATTTGTCCAGGGAGGAAAGTCTCACCCTGGACCTCATCGTTCTTGATGATCAAAGGAGCCATCGGGCCTAAAAGCGACGCCACAGAGGAACTCTCAATGAAAGCACCAATGTCGGTGTCAAAACCGGCGGATCTCGGGTAGGGGGTCCCGAACTGTGCGTCAAAGTCGGATGGTAACAGGAGACAAGGGACACTTTATTTTACCCAGGTTCAGGCCCTCCCGATGGAGGTAAAACCCTACTCCTGCTAGATTAATATTGATGATATGGGTAGTACAAGAGTAGATCTACCACGAGATCAAGGAGGCTAAACCCTAGAAGCTAGCCTATGGTATGATTGTGTATGATGATGGTTGTCCTACGGACTACAACTCTCTGGTTTATATAGACACCGGATAGGGTTAGGGTTACACAGAGTCGGTTACAATGGTAGGATTCTTGAATATCCGCACGCCTAGCTTGCCTTCCACGCCAAGAAAAGATCCTTCCGGACACGGGACGAAGTCTTCAATCTTTGTATCTTCGTAGTCCTGGAGTCTGGCTGAAGGTATAGTCCGGCTATCCGAACACCCCCTAATCCAGGACTCCCTCACCCCCCCCCCTACCTTGTGAGCACCTCGTGTGCCACCCGGACTCCATTTTCTTGCACGATACGTATTTTGGTCGGTAAAAATTCCCTATATATTCTCCCGAAGGTTTTGACTCCCGTATCATGCAAATATCCTCTGTTCTTGTTTCGAGATGTCCCGTTGCAAAAAGATATTAACCCTGGAGTGGGAGATTGATGATCTGAGGGATCAAAATGTCGTCCTCAAGCGCAAATTAAGGGAGAAGTCTAAGCCCGCATCATCTACAACACCTCCACCTTCTTCACCGACAAAGGAGACATAATCACATGAGTATGGGCACTCCCCTTGGCAACTGCCAAGCTTGGGGGAGGTGCCCCGGTATCGTATCACAATCACAACTCCTATCTTTACCATTTTTCTTAGTTCGATCCTATTAGTAATATCTTGATCTAGTAGAATAAAGTTTATGGCATGATCTAGTTTTGAGTTTTGCTTTATGATCTCTCTTTGTAATCGAGTCCGTGAGCTATATATAATAAAGATTAGTGTTGAGTCAAGGGCCTGATTATTTTGCCATGATCTTGGGTGAATAAAAGAAAAGAAGCAAAAGAATTAAAAAAAGAGGAACAAAGAGTTCATATTGATCTTATTGAGAGTAATGACTTCACATAGAAAGAGTATGATGATGGAATTGGCAGACATAGCTTTGGTCATCGTTGCAATTAATAGGAAGTAATAAGGAAAGAGAGGTTTCACATATAGATATATTATCATTGACATCTTTTATGATTGGAAGCACTCATTAAAATATGACATGCTAAAGAGTTGATGTTGGACAAGGAAGACAACGTAATGAGTTATGTCTTTCTTATATCTGAGATAAAGTATGTTGTCATGGATCCTCTAACTTGTTGAGCTTGCCTTTCCCCCTCATGCTAGCCAAATTCTCAGCACTAAGTAGAGATACTACTTGTGCTTCCAAACACCCTTAAAACCAGTTTTGCTATGAGAGTCCACCTATCTACCTATGGATTGAGTAAGATCCTTCAAGTAAGTTGTCATCGGTGCAAAGCAATAAAAATTGCTCTAAATATGTATGATTGATTGGTGTGGGAGGAATAAGCTTTATACGATCTTGTGATGTGGAAGTAATAAAAGCGACGGACTGCATAATAAAGGTTCACATCACAAGGGGCAATATAAAGTGACGTTCTTTCGCATTGAGATTTTATGCATCCAACCATAAAAGCACATGTCAACCTCTGCCTCCCTCCGCGAAGGGCCTATCTTTTATTACTATCTTCTACCTTATGCAAGAGTCATGGTGATCTTCACCTTTTCTTTTTCATTTTATCCTTTGGCAAGCTCAGCATGTTGGAAAGAACATGATATATATATATATCTAATTGGATGTATGGGATCATGAACCATTATTGTTGACATTACCCTTGAGGTAAAAGGTTGTGGGGCAAAACTATAAGCCCCTATCTTTCTATGTGTCCGATTAAAACTCCGTAACCACAAGTATCGCGTGAGTGATAGCAATCATGAAGGACTAGATGATAGTTGAGTATGTGGACTTGCTTTTAAGCTCTGACATAGACTCTTTCCGATGTTATGATAAATTGCAATTGGTTCAATGACTGAAATTATAGTTTGTTGGAGCCCAATAAGGTTTATGATTTATACTTTTGCATTGTGAATGGATCATCGCTTGAACATAAGTAATCATATGACAAAATCTATATATGTTGCTGTTATGAGAATAACCATGATGCCTTCATGTACGTATTTTATTTTTATCGACGCCTCTACCTCTAAACATGAGGACATATTTATTGTTATCGGCTTTTCGCTTGAGGACAAGCGAGGTCTAAGCTTGGGGGAGTTGATACGTCCATTTTGCATCATGCTTTTATATCGATATGTATTGCATTGTGGGCTGTTATTTCACAATATGTCACAATACTTATGGCTATTCTCTCTTATTTTACAAGGTTTACATAAGAAGGGAGAATGCCGGCAGCTGGAATTCTGGGCTGGAAAAGGAGAAAATATTAGAGACCTATTCTGTGCAACTCCAAAAGTCCTGAAACTCCATGGAATATCTTAGAATAAATGAAGAAAAATCCTCGCCAAAGATGACGTCCAGGGGGCCCACACCGTGCTCACAAGGGTGGGGGCGCCCCCCCCCCTCCTAGGGCGCGCCCCCTACCTCATGGGCCCCTTGGTGGGTCTCCGACGTCCATCTTCTGCTATATGAATAGGGATGGCAATGGGGCCCCATACCCGCCAAACCCATGGGGATTTCATCTATTAGGGGGTGGGGATGGGAGAAAAACATCCCCGTGGGGATATTTACAAAACTAATTTATTCCCCATAGGGTACAACGGGGATGGGGATGACAACCTATTCCCCAGACCCAATACCCATCGGGGACCCGGTTAGTAACTGTGACACATCAGTCAACCTTAAAATATTCACAAACAAACTTGCGAAAACAAAAAAAAGCTCTGAAAAAACCTTAAACCTATCTCACGGCCTCACCTCAGCTGCCACCATGACCAAGAAGTAAGTACGACCTAGATAGGCATTAGCAGGACAAGGACAACACCATTTATTTATGTTGATTATAGGGTGTCATATCATGTATATGAGTATTTGTTTATGGGGATGGGGACCCTAATGTGGCCCCGATCCCCAGTGGGGCATGGGTATGGGGAAATTTCATCCCCAGTCATGTAAACGGGGATGGGGATGGGATGATAGGGAATAGATGGGGATGGGGATGTTGTAGGTGTCCCCATAGGGGATTGTCCCCATTGCCATCCCTATATATGAAGTCTTTCGATGAGAAAAAAATAGAAAGAAACCTTTCGGGACGAGACTCCGCCGCCACGAGGCGGAACCAAGGCGGAACCAATCTAGAGCTCCGACAGGGCTGTTCTGGCGGGGATACTTCCCTCCGGGAGGAGGAAATCATCACCATCGTCATCACCAACGCTCCTCTCATCGGGAGAGGGCAATCTCCATCAACATCTTCACCAGCACCATCTCATCTCCAAACCCTAGTTCATCTCTTGTATCCAATTCTTGTCTCAAAGTCCGGGATTGGTGCTAGTAGGTTGCTAGTAGTGTTGATTACTCCTTGTAGTTGATGCTAGTTGGTTTATTTGGTGGAAGATCATATGTTCAGATCCTATATGCATATTATTACCCCTCTGATTATGAACATGAATATTCTTTGTGAGTAGTTACGTTTGTTCCTGAGGAAAAGGGAGATGTCTTGCTATTAGTAGTCATGTGAATTTGGTATTCGTTTGATATTTTGATAAGATGTATGTTGTCTAGCCTCTAGTGGTGTTATGTGAACGTCGACTATATAACACTTCACCATTATTTGGGCCTAGAGGAAGGCATTGGGAAGTAGTAAGTAGATGATGGGTTGCTAGAGTGACAGAAGCTTAAACCCTAGTTTATGCGTTGCTTCGTAAGGGGCTGATTTGGATCCATATGTTTCATGCTATGGTTAGGTTTACCTTAATACTTTTGTTGTAGTTGCGGATGCTTGCAATAGAGGTTAATCATAAGTGGGATGCTTGTTCAAGTAAGAACATCACCCAAGCACCGGTCCACCCACATATCAAATTATCAAAGTACCGAACACGAATCATATGAACGTGATGAAAAGTAGCTTGACGATATTCCCATGTGTCCTCGGGAGCGCTTTTCCTATTATAAGAGTTTGTTCCGGCTTGTCCTTTGCTACAAAAAGGATTGGGCCATCTTGCTGCACTTTATTTACTTTTGTTACTCGTTTCTCGTTACAATTTACCTCACCACCAAACTATCTATCACCACTTCTTTCAGTACTTGCAGAGAATACCTTGCTGAAAACCGCTTATCATTTCCTTCTGCTCCTCGTTGGGTTTGACACTCTTACTTATCGAAAGGACTACAATAGATCCCCTATACTTGTGGGTCATCAGACCTCGGCCAGGCTGAGGACTATGTCTTCGTCCCGCCATAAGTCCGGACCTCATCATCAACATCGAGCACATTAACCAGCTAAGTCACTTTCATGCTCAAAAACTTTCAGTCTTAAATTTTGTTCGGTTCGACCAAGCATTATAATTTTTTTTGGCAAAGAGTTGTTTGTGAAAAACTTCCTTGTCAAAACTTTGTTTGTGGCACACAAATTCAAATACCCCGTTTACTTGGGGGCTTCCTTTATGAAGTTTTTCCTCTTGCATATGATTATACTTGTACGGCTTCGTTCCTTGTTCGTCTATTATGCCACAATATGCACCATGTTGACTTAAGCGATTTGCAAGCTGGGTTGCCTCGCTCCTGTTTACCCCTACGTTCCCGATTGTTCGGCTAGGGAGTAAAGGGAGCACCTCTGCGATTGTCACGATCGGGTCATCCGAGCCAGACCTCAGACTGGGTGAAGCCGAAAGCTAGCGCTCTTATTGTTTTCAACTATGGTCGGCACACAACGGAACTCATGAGTACAAAAAATATATTGCACAAGTCTCATAGCAACAATGAGCACCGAATAAAGGTATCGGTGGGGGTACTATTTTCTTCGAAGATGCTTCTTACACTTCATTAGTAATATAGCATAAGTTCCCTAAGCGCGCTTTGTTTGTTGCAGCCTTATGGCCTGATTGCATGGTCATCGGAAACACCGTCGATACTCTCGACAGGTGGAGTACATGACACTTTTCGGCCCTTGTCCAAAGAGGAAGAAGCCGATGGTCGGCTAAGACGCGTTTAAATTTCGGGTGAACACAGATATGATATGAGTACTTCGATACATACAATCATTATACATAAAATTCTTTTACCCAAGTCACTTGGGGGCTCGTAAAATTTAAATGAGTTGTTTTATAGTAAATGTGTTTTCTTTTTGGTCATTGCAAAGTCTTTTTCTACCGCTCCTTTTTTGACTCGAGTTTATGGTCAATAGCCGGATAGCCTGTCTTCTCTCTGACAGCCGCTTGAGTTTAGTTTGCTAAACTGATCTCGGAGAAGTACTCCGCCTTTGGGATAAGGAGCTTGAAGCCGTAGGCTGACCCGCATGAAGTCTTGAGATCGGATGTGTCATGTTAAAGCATGACAGAAGCACAATTTTTTTTTAATTTTTGGATTGGCACCGGACACTTGATCTTGTTCGGACATTAATTTTTTCCTGACGTTTTTTGGTTTTCCAAGCTTATGGCACTTTTAAACTATTTGTGTGTTTTCAGCACAAGTCTTGCAGTGCAACGCCGGACACCTTTAGAGATTCGGCACAAACATTCTCGGATATTGCTATATATGCATCGGTTTCGAATTGTGTCTTCGGTCAATAGTTGGGTTGCCCGGCTCCTGTGCTTGCCTCCTACGTTCCGCTTTGTTCGGCTAGGTGCGCAAAGGGAGAACCATTGCGATTGTGCTTCCAGCTCACATGGTTAAGCTCCTCAGTGGAGAAAGCTGAAAATTGACTGTCACAATAAGCGTAAACTGGTCAGCGATCCGATGACTGTGTTATATAACGGGCCATTCATAACATTGGCCGAAGTGTTTATGGCTTGACCTCGACTATCGCCGAACACTGCCGGGGGCTAGTAACTCGCCTCCCAAACTAAATCCTCAATATTTTGCTCTTACATTAGAGCTGACGTTTCATGATCATGCTTAGCATGACAACCCAAACAAAGGAACATCGATCCCCTGATCTGGTGTTGCTACCCGACCAGTGTCTCGGAGGCTACTGCATTGACAATCCAATGCAGAAAATTTAAAGCCCAATATAGTTTTCGAGGAGATTATTATCCTCAGGTTGGTCCGCCGCACCCAACCTGAGTCTCTAGGACTTTGCACACCGTGTTTCTATTCCTAAGTATGTTGTCGAGCTGGGAATTGATCCTCAGGCTGATTTTATGAATCGACCTGAGTCTCGGGGGCTACTAGGGTCAGCCGTTTGTTTTTTCCTTCAGGTGCATCCCGGATATTAGGCCAACATGCACCTTGAGGGCTACTGACTATACATCTCGGCAGAGATTACATTTGCACAATTTGGAATTAAATTCATAAAAATCATCCCATGGTCGAGGTGGTACACCACCTCGGATACAGTCCGGCGTTGGAGCTTGGACATAGTCCGACTTTGGAGCTTGGACACAGTCCGGCGTTGGAGCTTGGACATAGTCCTGCGTTGGAGCTCGGACATGGTCCAGCGTTGGAGCTCGGACACATTCCGACATTGGAGCTTGGAAGCGGTCCGGCGTTGGTGATCGGCTGCTAAAGATACCTCGAATGCAGTCTGGCGTTGGAGCTCGGACACAAGAGGACGTTGCCGCTCGGGAACAACTTCAAACCCGAGGTATGGCATAAAAATAACAAGGCATTGATAAAGTCCGGAAACTTAAAGGGGCTCCTCGGATACCCGACGTGTAAACTCTTCGGAGTCACCTCGGCGATCCTCAAGATCAAAGACGAGAAGATTTGTTGAACCAGTTTTCAAGACCAACGACCGAAGGTGAAGAACAGTTCGGAAGAATCGAGGAGCGTCCCCAACTTGAAGACCGGTTCAGGGGGCTACTGACGGTGTCCTGGACTAGGGGGTACTCACCATGTCGTCTCCCGATCAGTTGGATTGGGCCGAGGACCCCCATGGTCGTATACTCATGGGCCAGTTCGGACAACCCTTGCCGCATACAAGGAAGACTCCACAAGACTTGGCACCCAAGACAAGGACTATCCTAAACCCTAGGCCTCCGGTGTCTTATATAAACCGGGGCCAGGCTAGTCAATAGACAATCTCATATTCAATAGATCAGTCTCGTGGTAGACATATGTACTCTGTACTACACCCCTATGAATACAATCAAAAGCAGGACGTAGGGTTTTACCTCCATCAAGAGGGCCCGAACCTGGGTAAAATCCTGTGGACATGTTACCATCGCTCCAAGACGCCTAGCTTAGGACCCCTACTACGAGATACGTCGGATATTGAACCGACACCGGTGTTAGTGGTATGCCTCTCTCTTTATATCGTAGACTTGACTTGAATAAGTTGACACCTACTGAAATATCTTTGCAAATGGCTGATAAATCAACTGCCATACCTGTCGGTATTTGTGAGGATGTGCCTGTTGTGGTTGCAAATGTTACTATTTTAACAGACTTTGTTATTCTTGATATTCTCGAGGATGATAGTATGTCTATTATTCTTGGAAGACCCTTTTTGAATACTGCAGGGGCTATTATTGATTGCAACAAAGGCAATGTCACTTTTCATGTTAATGGTAATGAGCTATGGTACACTTTCCGAGGAAACAACCTCAAGTTCATAGTATGAACTCTATTGGAAAAATTCCATCAATTATTTTTGGAGGTTTTGATTTTCCTCTTCCTACTGTCAATAAGAAATATGATATTCTTATTATTGTGGATGTGCATATCCCCGTTGAGGTAACATAGTGTTATTCGAAATTTCTCCGGTTCCATGTTATTCGGAATGGGTTTGTTAACAAGACTTGATCAACCTTGTTAGTGGATTCCTTTTGATGAGCATGAGATGGATGAAACTAGAAGGCACAACCTTCTGTACCCTCTCTCTACTTTCTGTTATTTAGTTGAAATAAAGCAAAAATAGTATTTTTCTGTCTGTTTTCTGAATTATCTGTGCAATATAAAAATAGCCCGAAAATAAATGTTCTCCAAATGCCCTGCCAGTTTAATATGATTTTTTCTGGAATATTTGAGAATATCTGGCACTGAGAACACAGCAGGGGGAGCAAGCACCTGGCCATGAGGGTCCAGGACGCGCCCACCCCTACAGGGTGTGCCCCCCTGCCTCGTGGTCCCATGGTGGCTCCCCTCCACTTATTCCTGCACCCACACACTTCTTTTTCCTCCCAAAAAAATCACCATCCAGCTCAAGCACGAGTTCTAGCTCATTTTGTTGCGATTTTCGATCTCCTTCCTCAAAGCACCTCTCACAAAACTGCTTGGGGGGATTGTTCCTTGGTATGTGACTCCTCCATTGGTCCAATTAGTTTTTGTTCTAGTGCTTTATTCATTGCAAATTTGTGCTGCCTAGGTGACCATGTTCTTGATCTTGCATATCAAATTTATATGGTTCCAAGTAGCTCTAATGCATGATATAGGCTCTAGGCACTTGTAGGAGTAGTTGCTATCAATTTTGTTGAGCTTGGATCACTTTTATTTGAAGTTACTAAAAATTTCAGAATTTTTCAGAAAATAATGAAGAGATTTTTGAGGGGCTCATCGAGCCGAAGCTCGAAGGAAAAGCAAAGTGAGGAAGCAGAGAGGCTCAAATATAATTTGCCTCGCACCGCGGAGGTTCGACCGTGTGAATGGCCTTCCGATGATTTCTTGAGAGCAGTCGGGATTTATGATGATTTTTATGAATTGGCTGAGAATGCAGGCCTCACTGACTTCCTCCGCGGCCAATGCAAACAGTATCTCTTACTCACCAATACTTTTGTGCAAAACTTCTACTATTATCCTAAGGAATCACCTCCTTTAGTAGAGTTTCATTTATATGATGTGGTTAAGAAGATGTCACTATATGAATTTTGCAGGGTTTGCAAAATACCTTTCGAGGGTAGCTTAGAGGAACCACATCGTAAAGATGTGTACGGATTTATTGATACTATTACTGTAAGGGAAACTAGGAAGGTTTCCGATGCAAGAATCACTAGCATACAATTTCCTGTTTTACGCTACTTTGCCATATTTGCTAGTCGTTGCTTAATTGGTCGCGGAAACTGTGGAAACCTTAGTGTTCCTGATATTATTATTTTGTTCCATGGTTTACTCTGTGATAACTTTGTTAGTATGGGCGGTATTATTGCCAAACGGTTAAGTCTAAACTGTACGAAGGGCCCCATCTTTGGAGGTATTTACACCTCACGCCTTGCTGCACACTATAACATACCTATTAGGCACTATGAAAAAGAAGAAAAATTACTACCCACTGCTTATTTAGATTATAAGAGTATGGTAGCGCATGACTTTATTGTTAAGAATAGGGAAGGGGCGCTTAAATATAAATTGTTCTTTTATAAACATCACCCTGAGACTATTACCTTGCCTGCTCCTTCCTTGTTTGATTTATCTGCAGGTCCGTATCTCGTTCCGCTGGCGGCCATTCATGCCTACCGGAACCCTACATCAGCCACGGAGCCGGAACCACAATTTGAACCTCCCACAACAGTCTAATTACCAGTGGGATCCGGAGATGATTGCCAACCAGTGGCAATCAGAGTCTTCTTCATCTCAGTATGACCCCGGCTACCACTATGGATATCCGCCAGGCCAGCCGTGGCAATAGACCAACTTAGGCCAAAAGCCTAAGCTTGGGGGAGTACGTATTGCCCACCGACATTACATTCATGTTCACACACTCATTGCTAGGTGTCGGTGCTCATACTCTTTCACTGTATTATCCATGCTAGTTTATTTTCCTTTTTATGCTTTCTTCTTGTGTGTTTGATAAACTTAAGAAAACCAAAAAAAATAGTAATAGCTTTAGCTAGTTTACTTTTCTTGCTGTAGTAGTAATAATTAAAAGAAAACCCAAAAAGATTTCCCGTTCTACTTTTGCTTGTTGGGAGCTTTCCCGTGTAAATAGTTTTTATTTCTTTTCTTTAGGGATCGATAGGAGAAGACCATAATGAAATTGTTGAAGTGGCTCTTATATGCATTATTGTTGATTTAACCAAGAGCCCATATTGCCTTGTCTTCTCCTGTTTATTGAATGCTCGCAGATTCCAGCTTAGTCCAATGCACGTGCACTCTTATTATTCACATCGTTCACTCGTGCAAGTGAAAGGCAATTATGATGATATATGATGGACTGATTGAGATGGGAGAAGCGGGTATGAACTCGACCTCTCTTTTTTTGTAAATATGATTAGTTCATCGTTCCTGATTCAGCCTATTATGAATAAACATGTTTGCAATGACAATTAGAGATCATAGTTGCTCGTGCCATGCTTGATTACCTAGGAGTTTATAATGGTTTACCTTGTGTGCCAACATGCTATTAAAATGGTTGTGATGTGGTATGATGGGGACCATGGGGTGGTATCCTCCTTTGAATGATTTAAGTGACTTGACTTGGCACATGTTCACACAGGCAGTTGAAACAAATCAACTTAGCCTTCACGATATTTATGTTCATGGTGGATCATATCCTACTCAGGCTTGTACCCAGTGTTTATTAATTTTAATGCATGTTCATGACTCTCGGCGCTCTCCAGTTGGTCGCTTCCCAGTCTTTTGCTAGCCTTCACTTGTACTAAGCGGGAATACTGCTTGTGCATCCAATCCCTTAAACCCCAAAGTTATGCCATATGAGTCCACTATACCTTCCTATATGTGGTATCTACCTGCCGTTCCAAGTAAATTTGTATGTGCCAAACTCTAAACCTTCAAATGAAATTATGTTTTGTATGCTCGAATAGCTCATGTATCAACTAGGGTTGTCCGTATCTTCCATGCTAGGCAGGTTATTCTCAAGAGGAGTGGACTCCGCTCCTCACTCACGAGAAAATGGCTGGTCACCGGGATGCCCAGTCCCATGCTTATGCAAACTAAATCAAAATAATTGCAAACAAAACTCCCCCTAGGACTGTTGTTAGTTGGAGGCACTCGTTGTTTCAAGCAAGCCATGGATTGATGCTTGTTGGTGGAGGGGGAGTATAAACTTTACCATTCTGTTTGGGAACCGCCTATAATGTGTGTAGCATGGAAGATATGGCCATCTCTTGGTTGTTATGTTGACAATGGAAGTATGCCGCTCAATATATTATTTATCTCTGCTTTAAAATCGAGCTCTGGCACCTCTACAAATCCCTGCTTCCCTCTGCGAAGGGCCTATCTATTTACTTTCATGTTGAGTCATCACCCTCTTATTAAAAAGCACCAGCTGGAGAGCACTGTTGTCATTTGCATCCATTACTATTAATGTATATTGGGTATGACTATGACTGGATCTCTTCTACCATGAATTACAATGTCTAGTCAGTCCTTGATCTTTAAAGGTGCTCTGCATTTATGTTTTGCGGTCTCAGAAAGGGCTAGCGAGATACCATCTTGTTATATCTTATCATGATTGTTCTGAGAAAGTGTTTTCATCCGAGATTTATTACTATTGCTCGCTAGTTGATTATGCCATTGATATGAGTAAACATGAGACCTAAGTGTTATTGTGAATGTGGTTAGTTATAATCTTTGCTGAAAACTTGAATGCTGGCTTTACATATTTACAACAACAAGAGCAAACAGAGTTTGTAAAAGTTTTCTTTATCACTTTCAGTTTATCAACTGAATTGCTTGAGGACAAACAAAGGTTTAAGCTTGGGGAGTTGATACGTCTCCGTCGTATCTACTTTTCCAAACACTTTTGCTCCTATTTTTGACTCTTACTTGCATGATTTGAATGGAACTAACCCGGACTAACATTGTTTTCAGCAGAATTGCCATGGTGTTATTTATGTGCAGAAACAAAAGTTCTCGGAATGACCTGAAACTCCACGGAACGTATTTTTGGAAAATATTTAAAATACTGGAAGAAGAATCCACGTCAGGGGGGCCTCCACCTATCCACGAGGGTGGGGGCGCGCCTGCCCCCCTGGGTGCGCCCCCTGCCTCGTGAGCCCCCTGACGCTCCACCGACCTCAACTCCAACTCCATATATTCGTGTTCGGGGAGAAAAAATCAGAGAGAAGGATTCATCGCGTTTTACGATACGGAGCCGCCGCCAAGCTCTAAAACCTCTCGGGAGGGCTGATCTGGAGTCCATTCGGGGCTCCGGAGAGGGGAATCCGTCGCCGTCATCATCATCAACCATCCTCCATCACCTATTTCATGATGCTCACCGCCGTGTATGAGTAATTTCATCATAGACTTGCTGGACGGTGATGGGTTGGATGAGATTTATCATGTAATCGAGTTAGTTTTGTTAGGGTTTGATCCCTAGTATCCACTATGTTCTGAGATTGATGTTGCTATGACTTTTCTATGCTTAATGCTTGTCACTAGGGCCCGAGTGCCATGATTTCAGATCTGAACCTATTATGTTTTCATGAATATATGTGAGTTCTTGATCCTATCTTGCAAGTCTATAGTCATCTACTATGTGTTATGATCCGGCAACCCCGAAGTGGCAATAATCGGGACCACTCCCGGTGATGACCATAGTTTGAGGAGTTCATGTATTCACTATGTGTTAATGCTTTGGTCCAGTACTCTATTAAAAGGAGGCCTTAATATCCCTTAGTTTCCACTAGGACCCCGCTGCCACGGGAGGGTAGGACAAAAGATGTCATGCAAGTTCTTTTCCATAAGCACGTATGACTATATTCGGAATACATGCCTACATTACATTGATGAATTGGAGCTAGTTCTGTGTCACCCTATGTTATGACTGTTACATGATGAACCGCATCCAGCATAATTCTCCATCACCGATCCAATGCCTACGAGCTTTTCACATATTGTTCTTCGCTTATTTACTTTTCCGTTGCTACTGTTACAATCACTACAAAACCCAAAAACATTACTTTTGCTACCGTTACTTCCATACTACTTTTCTACTAAATACTCTTCTACAGATACTAAGTTATCCAGGTGTGGTTGAGTTGACAACTCAACTGCTAATACTTGAGAATATTCTTTGGCTCCCCTTGTGTCGAATCAATAAATTTGGGTTGAATACTCTACCCTCGAAAATTGTTGCGATCCCCTATACTTGTGGGTTATCAATCTACAAGTTTTATGTAGGATTTTATGACTAACCATGTGAATGACCAATTCCTGTCATCTCTCTAAATAGATATAAGTGAAGCAAGGGAGTTTAATTCTTTCTCCAAAAGATATGCCCACGCTTAACAAATATAAGTGAAGCAAAAGAGCATTCTACAAATGGCGGTTTTCTATGTGAGGAGAAACAGGCAATCCAAACTTCATATGATATAAGTGAAGCACATGAAGCATTCTATAAAGCCATACTCAAAAGATATAAGTGAAGTGCAATGAGCATTCTATAAATCAACGAAGGACTATCTCATACCAGCATGGTGCATCAAAGAACAGTGAAAACTAAATGCAAAAGATGCTCCAAGATTTGCACACATCACATGAATGAAACAAAACCGAAAACATACCGATATTTGTTGAAGAAAGATGGGATGCCTTCCGGGGCATCCCCAAGCTTAGGTGCTTGAGACTCCTTGAATATTTACTTGGGGTGCCTTGGGCATCCCCAAGCTTGACCTCTTGCCTCTCCTCATTATCCTCATATCGAGACATCCTCGATCTTCGAACACTTCATCCACATAAAACTCAACAGAAAGGTCGGTAAGATCCGTTAGTATAATAAAGCAAATCACTACTCTAAGTACTGTTACAAACCAATTCTCTAAGTACTGTTGCAAACCAATTCATATTTTGTTTTTGCATTGTAGATACTATAATATAACTTTTCCATGGCTTAATCCACTGATAGAAATCGATAGTTTCATCAAAACAAGCAAACTATGCATCAAAAACAGAATCTGTCTTAAACAAGACAGTCTGTAGTAATCTGAACATTCACCTTACGTCTGGTACTCCAAAAATTCTGAAAAATTAGGAAAAATAAAAAATTTGTATAAAACAGTGCAAAAAGTTTCAGAACCGTTTGACGTTCCAGTAAAAAATGTAAAATTGCGCACTACAACCAAAGTTTCTATTTTGCACCGCACAAATCAACAAGCAATGTAAACATCCTAAATGCAAATCTTGGCACATTATTTTTATAATGCAATGGATTTGTTCTTTATAAAAGCACACAACATAAATAAATGACTCTCTAAAACTTCCGAGTTGTCTCCCTGGCAGTGCTTTCTTTAAAGCCATTAAGCTAGGCATATACTGCTCAAGTAATGGATCCACCCGGATCCCAAGGTATATCAAAACCAATTTTAATTAACAATGATTTGTGATTTAGTAGTGAGCACAAAGTAACATATATCATGCAACAACTAAGTCTAACTCTCTTCCTATGCATCGGCATGTCATAAAAGAACAATTCATGCACACATAGTAAAGGCCAACGAATAGTATAAACAGTTTCTTGCAATTTTATCATATTGGAAACATGGAGAGGCGGAGATGTAGTTCCTCTCTCATAATAATTGCAAGTAGGAGCAGCAAGCACATGCACATTATATCTATCAAAATCATCATGTGTAGTAGTAAAATGCAACCCATCAATATAATCCTTAATAAGGGCAAACTTCTCCGATATAGTGTAGTCGGTAGAATTCAAAAAGATAATAGGACTATAATGTGTGGGTGCAATAGCAACAATTTCATGTTTAACATAAGGAACTATAGCAAGTTCATCTCCATAAGCATAATTCATATTGGCATCTTGGCCACAAGCATAGCAAGCATCGTCAAAAAGGGATATTTCAAAAGAATCAACGAGAACATAACAATCATCAGAGCAATCATCCTTCGGTAAGCATTAAGGGAAATTAAACAATGTATGAGTTGAAGAGTTACTCTCATTATAAGGTGGGCACGGGTAGCTAATCCGCTCTTCCTCCTTTTGTTCTTCGCTCTCCTCATCATCTTTTTCATCCAATGAGCCCACAGTTTCATCAATTCCTTCTTCCATAGACTCCTGCAAAATATTAATCTCTTATTGGACAGCGGAGGGGTCCTCAATATATGGTTTAACATAAGCATTAGAAGCATAATTATCAAGTTGAGGGAGAGCTCCGGCAGCACGACGGCGTGGTGGTGGAGCTTGCAGTTCTCCGGCATGGCTTCGCCAAGCACTACTACTACGGAGGAGGTGTTGGGGAGGGAGAGGGCTGCGCCAGGGGAAGGGGTGCGGCTCCCATGTGCCTCCCCACTATATACTAGAAGAACGCCCGTGTGTTGCAACGGGGCCACATTAACTTTAAGAGTTCAATATTACGACATTGGCGACCTTTTTTACCATCAAATCCTCACACACAGAGAGACACACACTCTCCCTCCCTCTTCCTCACTCTCTATCCCCCTCTCCCTCTCTCTCTAACACACACACATATCCATCTTATTGGGTACGGGACCATAATCCATCTATTTCACACATACACGCTAGTGCATAACAATATTGATTATGTGTATTATATTTGCCACCAGAACTGAGGGAATTAATTTCATGTAAATCGACCAGCCACAGCTCCAAGAATACGCGGACGAGGTGGCTCGGGTCGGCGTCGGTGCCGTCCAGCGCGGGCCACGGGCCCGCTTCCAAGTGCACATGCAATGCACGTCTTCACAAATGTTATAACCAGATGTGAGAAATCACATGCATAGAAAAGACATTCTGATAGCAATCCAAATACCATACTCAATTGAATACCTAACCTGGACAATACTCTTATTTCTATGCGCCAGAAAAAATGGAATAGCAAAGCTAAGTATGCCTACATACGCTCAGATTATATATAAGAATCTTGGGTGAACAATTGCAACAAAGCACTAAGCAGCGATAAATTTAAATAAAAAATCCATTAACTATTTAGGCCGCAGGCTTGTTACAACATAGAGAGATAGGAAAATGTCACCTCCAGTAATGTAGCGCAAAGGAGTGGAACGAAGCATGAATGAGCGGTTGTTTGTTCTTCTCCATGTACATGGATCAGCAGTAGAGGCCAAGTATATAAGTACTTGACTGAACTCCACTCTTCGTGTACGGAGAGCCATGTCACTTTCTCACCGCTGCAGCATGGGCGGACGGCTGGTTCACGTGACCCTCCAGCTGGGGGATCCATGGTGGCTGACTGTCAAGCTCGAGGCAGAGAAGTTGAGGGCAGCAGTGGCGAGATCCATGCCGGCCAACCGGGCGAAGAGGAGGTCGTCGGGGAGGGACACATCGGCAAGATCCGGTCACCACGCGACCTGAAGAGCAACAGTGATCTCCACAAGCTGTAGGCCGACGGCGTGCTCCATCCCCTGCGATGGGGTGACCATGGCGGTGGCCACAGCTCCTCATGCTCTCCTCGATCTCGGCGACACACCCTGAGTGTAGGAGGCAGCAACGACCTCGACGAAATCATGGCCTCCATCCCGGAACGCATGAAGGACCTCGGCCCCGTCGCTACTCCTCCCGCCGTAGCTGCATGCGGCAGCGGACCGTGGGTAGGAGGGCAGGCGGCGTCGCCTCGGCTGACGGCAGGGAGCAGCGTTGATTTCGGGTAGGTGGCATCGCGAGGACGGCCGCGGCCGCGGGGAAGCACCCCGATCATGCTGCCAGGCCAATCCTTCTCCTCCGATCCCCTATCCCCGAAGATTGCGCCGCCGCCCCCGGTCGTGTTGTTTACATATGCCATTTTCTCCTGTACCTAAACAAACGCGGGCGAGCGGATGGCAGAGTTTTGGTCCACCCTCTAAAATTGCTAAACGCACTTTTGGTGAGGATTATTGTTAATAAATGAATTCAATCATGTCGCTCTAAATAAATGGATTCAATCATGTGACTCTAATTACTTCGGATTGTTATGTGCACACTAAGCGGGGTGCAGTTAGGAAAGAAAATGTTTTCTAATTAAAGTGATTGAGTGATTTAAGGTAAGGTTAATTAATTTAGATTTAATTTTTAGTGATTGTTAGTAAAGTATAATGCGTCTTTAAAATCATTTATTTGTTTCCTTAATATCTATTATTTGTTTCCTAAAGAAATTTGCAATAATGGAAGGTATCGGTTGATTTGGATAAGTTAGTAAATTTAGATCTGTGATTGCGTGCATGTTTGGAAAGTGCTGATTTGCAAGGAAAGAGCTGAGGGGTAAATAAACCGGTGAATAAGAAACCAGCATCGAAAAAAATCTATGACGGTTAACCTACGAAAAAAACCGGACGAAAGTGGTGGGACGAAAAAAAACCTGGAAGCGAGACTACCAACTGCTCCATTAGGAGTAGAGATAGGGGTGGAGGGGGCTGGTTTCTTGCCCTCCAAGTCCATTGCGGCGTTGGCAAAGGTGGGGGAAAGAAATCCCATCATTTCCCATCCACGCCGATTGTTATCCCCCGTTTTTAGGGATCTTGATCTTATCCCTTCGGGATATGATCTTATTCCTTCTAAGGGGGGATCTTGGTGCGCCTTGACCAGGGGTGTGGGGACTTGCCCCCACTACCCACGTTCGTGTGGGTCCCCCCATGCAGGTGGGCCCCACTCCGGAACCTTCTAGAACCTTCCCGGTATAATACCGAAAAATCTTGAACATTTTCCGGTGGCCAAAATAGGACTTCCCATATATAAATCTTTACCTCCGGACCATTCCGGAACTCCTTGTGACGTTCGGGATCTCATCCGGGACTCCGAACAACATTTAGTAACTGCACACTAATTCCCATGACAACTCTAGCGTCACCGAACCTTAAGTGTGTAGACCCTACGGGTTCGGGAATCATGCAGACTTGACCGAGACAGCTCTCTCGCCAATAACCAACAGCGGGATCTGGATACCCATGTTGGCTCCCACATGTTCCACGATGATCTCATCGGATGAACCACGATGTTGGGGATTCAATCAATCCCGTATACAATTCCCTTTGTCAATCGGTACGTTACTTGCCCGAGATTCGATCGTCGGTATCCCAATACCTTGTTCAATCTCGTTACCGGCAAGTCACTTTACTCGTACCGTAATGCATGATCCCGTGACCAACTCATTAGTCACATTGAGCTCATTATGATGATGCATTACCGAGTGGGCCTAGAGATACCTCTCCGTCATACGGAGTGACAAATCCCAGTCTCGATTCGTGCCAACCCAACAGACACTTTCGGAGATACCCGTAGTGCACCTTTATAGCCACCCAGTTACGTTGTGACGTTTGGCACACCCAAAGCATTCCTATGGTATCCGGGAGTTGCACAATCTCATGGTCTAAGGAAATGATACTTGACATTAGAAAAGCTTTAGCAAACGTACTACACGATCTTTGTGCTATGCTTAGGTTTGGGTCTTGTCCATCACATCATTCTCCTAATGATGTGATCCCGTTATCAATGACATCCAATGTCCATGGTTAGGAAACCATAACCATCTATTGATCAATGAGCTAGTCAACTAGAGGCTCACTAGGGACATGTTGTGGTCTATGTATTCACACATGTATTACGGTTTCCAGTCAATACAATTATAGCATGAACAATAGACAATTATCATGAACGAGGAAATACAATAATGACCATTTTATTATTGCCTCTAGGGCATATTTCCAACAGTCTCCCACTTGCACTAGAGTCAATAATCTAGTTCACATCACTATGTGATTGTAATGAATTCAACACCCATGGGGTTTGATCATATCTCGCTTGTGAGTGAGGTTATTAGTCAGCGGGTCTGAATCTTTCAGATCCGTGTGTGCTTTACAAATCTCTATGTCATCTCCTAGATGCAGCTACCACGCTCTATTTGGAGCTATTCCAAATAACTGTTCTACTATACGAATCTAGTTTACTACTCAGAATAATCTGGACTAGTGTCAAAGTTTGCATCGGCGTAACCCTTTACGACGAACTCTTTTACCACCTCCATAATCGAGAAAATTCCTCAGTCCACTAGTTACCAAGGATAACTTTGACCGTTGTCCTGTGATCCATTCCTGGATCACTCTTGTACCCCTTGACTGACTCATGGCAAGGCACACTTCAAGTGCGGTACACAGCATAGCATACTGTAGAGCCTACGTCTAAAGCATAGGGGACGACCTTCGTCCTTTCTCTCTATTCTGCCGTGGTCAGATCTTGAGTCTTACTCAATGCTCACACCTTCTAACACAGCCAAGAACTCCTTCTTTGCTGATCTATTTGAACTCCTTCAAAATCTTGTCACGGTATGTATTCATTTGAAAGTACTATTAAGCGGTTTTTGATCTATCCTTATAGATCTTGATGCTCAATGTTCAAGTAGCTTAATCCAGGTTTTCCATTGAAAAACACTTTTCAAATAACCCTATATTCTTTCCAGAAATTCTACATCATTTCTGATCAACAATATGTCAACAACATATACTCATCAGAAATTCTATAGTGCTCCCACTTACTTCTTTGGAAATAGAAGTTCCTCATAAACTTTGTATAAACCCAAAATCTTTGATCATCTCATCAAAGCATATATTCCAACTCTGAGATGCTTACTCCAGTCCTTAGAAGGATTGCTGGAAATTTGATACTTGTTAGCATCTTTTAGGATTGACAAAACCTTCTAGTTGTATCACATACAACCTTTCCTCAAGAAAATTGTCGAGGAAACAATGTTTTGACATCCTATCTGCAAGATTTCATAAATAATGCAGTAACTGCTAACACAATTCCAACAGACTCTTAGCATCGCTACGAGTGAGAAAGTCTCACCGTAGTCAACTCCTTGAACTTGTCGGAAAACATCTTAATGACAAGTCGAGCTTTCTTAATGGTGATACTTACCATCATTGTCCGTCTTCCTTTTAAAATCCATCTTCACCCAATAGCCTTACAACCATCAAGTAGTTCTTCCAAAGTCTATACTTTGTATTTATACGTGGAACCTCTCGGATTTTATGGCCTCGAGCCATTTGTCGGAATCCGGGCCCACCATCGCTTCTCCATAGCTCGTAGGTTCATTGTTGTCTAGAAACATGACTACCAAGACAGGATTACGTACCACTCTGAAGTAGTACGCATCCTTGCCGATCTACGAGGTTTGGTAGTGACTTGATCCGAAGTTTCATGATCACTATCATAAGCTTCCACTTCAATTGGTGTAGGCATCACAGGAACAACTTCTTGTGCCCTGCTGCACACTAGTTGAAGTGACGGTTCAATATCCTCATCAAGTTTCCACCATCCTCCCACTCAATTCTTTCAAGAGAAACTTTTCCTCGAGGAAGGACCCGTTTCTAGAAACAATCACTTTTGCTTCCGGATCTGAAATAGGAGGTATACCCAACTGTTTTGGGTATTCTATGAAGATGCATTTATCCGCTTTGGGTTCAAGCTTATCAGCCTGAAACTTTTTCACATAAGCGTTGCAGCCCCAAACTTTTAAGAAATGACAACTTCGGTTTCTCTAAACCATAGTTCATATGGTGTCATCTCAACGAAATTACGTGGTGCCCTATTTAAAGTGAATGCGGTTGTCTCTAATGCCTAACCCATAAACGATAGTGGTAATTTGATAAGAGACATCATGGTATGCACCACATCCAATAGGGTGCAGCTATGATGTTCGGACACACCATCACACTATGGTGTTCCAGGCGGTATTAGTTGTGAAACAATTTCCACAATGTCTTAATTGTGTGCCAAACTTGTAACTCAGATATTCATCTCCATGATCATATTATAGACATTTTATCCTCTTGTCGCGAAGATTTTCAACTTCACTCTGAAATTACTTGAACCTTTCAATAATTCAGACTTGTGTTTCATCAAGTAGATATACTTAGCATCTACTCAAATCATCTGTGAAATAAGAACATAACGATATCCACTGCGTGCCTCAGCACTCATTGGACTGCACACATCAAAATGTATTACTTCCAACAAGTTGCTTTCTTGTTCCATCTTACTGAAACACGAGGCATTTCAGTCATCTTGCCCATGTGGTATGATCTGCATGTCTCAAGTGATTCAAAATCAAGTGAGTCCAAACGATCCATCTGTATGGAGTTTCTTCATGCATATATACCAATAGACATGGTTCGCATGTCTCAATCTTTTCAACAACGAGTGAGTCCAAAGATCCATCAACATGGAGCTTCTTCATGCGTTTTATACCAATATGACTCAAATTGCAGTGCCACAAGTATGTGGTACTATCTTATATCTTTTGGCATGAACATGTGTATCACTACGATCGAAATTCAATAAACCATTCATTTTAGGTGCAAGACCATTGAAGGTATTATTCAAATAAACAGAGTAACCATTATTCTCCTTAAATGAATAACCGTATTGCGATAAACATAATCCAATCATGTCTATGCTCAACGCAAACACCAAATAACAATTATTTAGGTTTAACACAATCCCGATGGTAGAGGGAGCGTACGATGTTTGATCACATCAACCTTGGAAACACTTCCAACACATATCGTCATCTCACCTTTGGCTAGTCTCCGTTTATTCTGTAGACTTTTATTTCGAGTTACTAACACTTAGCAACCGAACCGGTATCTAATACCCTGGTGCTACTAGGAATACTAGTAAAGTACACATTAATATAATGTATATCCAACATACTTCTGTCGACCTTGCCAGCCTTCTCATCTACCAAGTATCTAGGGTAGTTCTGCTTCAGTGACCGTTCCCCTTATTACAGAAGCACTTAGTCTTGGGTTTGGGTTCAACCTTGGGTTTCTTCACTAGAGCAGCAACTGATTTGTCGTTTCTTGAAGTATGCCTTTCTTGCCCTTGCCCTTCTTGAAACTAATGGTTTTACTAACCATCAACAATTGATGCTCCTATTTGATTTCTACTTTCGCGGTGTCGCGAATAGCTCAAGGATCATCATATCTATCCCTGATATGTTATAGTTCATCACGAAGCTCTAGTAGCTTGGTGGCAGTGACTTTGGAGAACCATCACTATCTCATCTGGAAGATTAACTCCCACTCGATTCAAGCGATTGCAGTACTCATACAATCTGAGCACATGCTCAACGATTGAGATTTTCTCCTTAGTTTGCAGGCTTAAGAAACTTGTCAAAGGTCTCATGCCTCTTGACATGGGCACTAGCCTGAAATCCCAATTTCAGTACTTGGAACATCTCATATGTTCTGCGATGTTTCAAAAACGTCTTTGGTGCCTCAATTCTAAACCATTTAGCATTACGCACTGAACTATCATGTAGTCATCAAAGCGTATGTCATATGTTCGCAACATCCACAACCGACGCTCGAGGTTCAGCACACTGAGCGGTGCATTAAGGACATAATCCTTCTGCGCAGAAATGAGGACAATCCTCAGTTTACGGACCCAGTCCGCATAATTGCTACTATCAACTTTCAACTAAATTTTCTCTAGGAACATATCTTAAACAGTAGAATTAAAGCGTAAGCTACGACATAATTTGCAAAGACCTTTTGACTATGTTCATGATAATTAAGTTCATCTGATTATTTAATGAACTCCCACTTAGATAGACATCCCTCTAGTCATCTAAGTGATACATGATCCGAGTCAACTAGGCCGTGTCCGATCATCACGTGAGATGGACTAGTCATCATTGGTGAACATCTTCATGTTGGTTGCATCTACCATACGACTCATGTTCGACCTTTCGGTCTCTCGTGTTCCGAGGCCATGTCTGTACATGCTAGCCTCGTCAAGTCAACCTAAGTGTTTCGCATGTGTAAATTTGGCTTACACCCGTTGTATGTGAACGTTAGAATCTATCACACCCGATCATCACGTGGTGCTTCGAAACAACGAACCTTCGCAACGGTGCACAGTTAGGTGGAACACTTTCTTGAAATTATTGCGAGGGATCATCTTATTTATGCTACCGTCGTTCTAAGCAAATAAGATGTAAACATGACAAACATCACATGCAAATCACAAAGTGACATGATATGGCCAATATCATCTTGCGCTTTTTGATCTCCATCTTCGAGGCGCGGCATGATCACCTTCTTCACCGGCATGACACCATGATCTCCATCATCGTGTCTTCATGAAGTTGTCTCGCCAACTATTACTTCTACTACTATGGCTAACGGTTAGCAATAAAGTAAAGTAATTACATGGCGTTTTTCATTAACACGCAGGTCATACAATAAATTAAGACAACTCCTATGGCTCCTGCCGGTTGTCATACTCATCGACATGCAAGTCGTGATTCCTATTACAAGAACATGATCAATATCATACATCACATATATATAATTCATCACATCCTTTTGGCCATAACAATATTTAAGTATGGCAAAATTTTCAGATTTGTAAAGAGTAACATCATACTTCCCAATCAAAGAAGCAATTCCATAAGCACCCTTAAAAGCAACAAATTCTTCAATTTGTTGAACATCATAGTAATTATAAACACCCTTAGCATACGAAGATACGATTCCATTATCACTAAACTCACATTGGTAGGGAAGGTGTTTCTTAGGGTCTTCAGAACGACAAGTAAAATCATATATTTCACATAAATTCCAAGCATAGCATTGCAAACGATGAATTTGAGCCAGTAAAAGTTTCCCTTTTTGAGATAAGCGGTGTCGCACATAACAAGCATGCTCATCTAAAGATTTGCTCTCAACTAAGCTAGTTGGAGTTTCAGTACGAGCACATAGGGATCGAAGATGATCCAAGTAAAAAGCTTCAGGAGTGTGATAGATTCTGAGTGGTTCTTCAACCATTGCTGTAGTAGGTACAACTAAGTTTTTTTGGTATTTTGCGTTTCCTACCCATAACTAAGGATAGAAAACAAGAGCACAAAATAAAAACTACTTAGTGATAAAGCAAACAAGCACACACGAGAATATTCACCCCACGCTATAACTCCCCGGCAACGGTGCCAGAAAAAGGTCTTGATAACCCACAAGTATAGGGGATCAATTGTAGCCTCTTTTGATAAGTAAGAGTGTCGAACCCAACGAGGAGCTAAAGGTAGAACAAATATTCCCTCAAGTTCTATCGACCACCGATACAACTCTACGCATGCTTAACATTCGCTTTACCTAAAACAAGTATGAAACTAGAAGTACTTTGTAGGTGTTGTTGGATAGGTTTGCAAGAATATAAAGAGCACGTAAACAAAACTATGGGCTGTTTGGATAAAGACACAATAAATTTAGTATAACGAGTGTGGAAAAGTGGTGGTAGGAGTTGCGAAATTGTCCCTAAGCAATTGACTACTTTACTAGACCGATAGTATAACCCCAAAAATTCTGAAAAATTAGGACAACGTGGGAAATTTGTATAATCATGTGTAAAAAGTTCTGAATTGTTCGTCGCTCTAGTGAGTTCTAAAAATTCCGCTACTTTACGTAAAAGTTTCTATTTTTGCATAGAATAAAAGCAACTATCAACCAAATCATCCCAAAGGCTTTACTTCGCACAAACACTAATTTAAACACTAAAACACAATCATAATAGTAGCATAATTGTGTGCTTATTGAAAAACTGAAAAGAAAAAAAAAGATAAATATTGGGTTGTCTCCCAACAAGCTCTTTCTTTATAGCCATTAAGATAGGCTTTGGGATTTCAATGATGCTCACAAGAAATATAATAATTGAAACACAAACAGAGCATCATAAAACATGTGACAAACACATCTAAGTCTAATGAACTTCCTATGCATAGGAATTTTATAAGAAAATAGATTATCAAGACAAGAAATATCTAGCATATGCAAAGAGGTGGAATAAAACATTAGCAATCTCAACATAACGAGAAGTAATTTAGTAACATGAAAATTTCTACAACCATATTTTCCTCTCTCATAATAACTACATGTAAGATCATAATCAAATTCAACAATATAGCTATCATATAAAATTTTCTCTTCATGATCCACATCCATAAAAGTTTTATAATCTTCGAAAATAGCGGGATTAACATCAACTAAAGTCATGACCTCTCCAAACCCACTTTCATCAAAAAATCATAAGATTGAACACTCTAAAAATATGTGGTATTATTTTTACCTAAATTTGACACTCTTCCAAACCCACTCTCAATATTATCGCAAACATATCCATCATGAGGCTTAAATAAATTTTCAAGATCATAAGAATCATTATCACCCCAATCATGATGATTGCAAATAAGTAGTAGACATAACGAATTATCATCCCCAAGCTTGGGGTTTTACATATTATTAGCACAACTGGCATAATAGAATAACACCATTGCAATCATGCTTTTCATTGAAGGAGATCACTTTATTAAAAAAATTGTTTAACACTTCATCACAATTTTCAGATTCACGATCTTCACGCAAAACTTCATAAAGATAATGTAGTGCACTCAACTCACTAGCAGTTGGTTCATCATATTTGGATATTTTAGAAAGATTAGTAAGAGGATGAGGATCCATCTTAATTTTTATTATTTCTTTTTCTGTTTTTGATTGTTGACATGAAGGCAAAAGGCAAGCAAACAAGCAAAAAGGTAAACTAAATTTTTTTTTAGTTTTTGTGAAAACATTTTAGAGGTGGGAGAGATGAAAATGAGAAGGAAATGGAATATAATGTAAGTGCAAGGATATGAAATTTTATGCGCAGGTAATTGATAGATGTTGATGATGTCTCCCCGCCAACAGCGCCAGAGATTCTTCCTACTACTTGTGATCTGCGTTGGGATTTCCCCGAAGAGGAGAGGATGATGCAGTATAGTAGAGATAAGTATTTCCCTCAGTTAAAAACCAAGATTATCAATCTAGTAGGAGAACCAAGCAACAACTCGTTAGCGGCACCTGCACACAAACAACAAATCCTTGCAACCCAACATGAACAAGGGGTTGTCAATCCCTTGACGGTTACGAGCAAGATTAAATTGTATAGTTTTTGATAGATAGGTCGGACAAAAATATGAAATAAATAAATAAAATAAAAATACACCAAGGTATTTTTGGTTTTAATATATTATAAAAGATAGACCCGGGGGCCATAGTTTTCACTAGAGGCTTCTCCCTTGAAAATAGCATACGATGGGTAAACAAATTACTGTTGGGGAATTGGTAGAGAAGAAAATGATTATGAAGATATCCAAGGAAATGATCATATATAGGCATCACGTCTGAGACAAGTAGACCGAAACAATTCTGCATCTACTACTATTACTCCACACATCGACCGCTATCAAGCATGCATCTAGTGTATTAAGTTCATGGAAAAACGGAGTAATGTCTTAAGCAAGATGACATGATGTAGACAAGATAAACTCATGTATGGATAAATTCCATCTTTTTACCCTTAATAGCAACGATACATATGTGTATTGTCCCCTTATGTCACTGGGATTGAGCACCGCAAGATCGAACCCATTACAAAGCACCTCTCCCATTGCAAGAAAAATCAATCTAGTTGGCCAAACCAAATCAATAGATCAGAGAGAAATACGAGGCTATAGTAGTCATGCATAAAAGAGTTCAGAGAAAACTCAAATAATATCCATGGATAGATCTTATCATAAACTCACAATTCACCGGATCCCAATAAACACACCACAAAAAGTCATTAAGTCTAATAGATCTCTAAGAACATCAAGGAGAACATTGTATTAAAGATCAAAGAGAGAGAAGAAGCCATCTAGCTACTAACTATGGACCCGTAGGTCTGTGGTAAACTACTCACGCATCATCAGAAGGGCAGTAAGGTTGATGTAGACCCCCCCCCCCGGTGATCAATTCCCTCTCCGGCAGAGCACCAGAGAAGGCCTCCAGATGGGATCTCGTGGTTCTGGAACTTGCGGTGGCGAAAAAGTATTTATGGTGTCTCTCTGATGTCAGGGGAATTTTTTAGTATTTATAGAGGTGGAATTAGGGTTTGATGGGCCACAAGTGTCCCACAAGCCTAGGGCACCCCTATGGTTTGTCGCTCCCTCATGGCTCTTCTGGCCTTCTTTCGAACCCTCCTGGGTCTCTTCTGGTCTAGAAAAAATTAATCCAAAGCTTTTTCTCCGTTTGGACTCTCTTTTATATTGAGTTCCTGAAAAGCCAAAAACCTACAAAAATAGCAACTAGCACTGGGCACTAAGTTAATAGATTAGTCCCAAAAATGATATATATATAAATGTATATAATGGCATATAAAACATCCAAAATTGATAGTGTAATAGCATGGAACAATCAAATATTGTAGATACGTTGGAGACATATCAGTGTACATAGGAAATATAATTCCTAGAGATTTTGTTTAACACATGGAAGATGACCCCTAAAAAATGTATTTCTTCAAGTGAAGAATTTGATGATGAATTAGGTACGACCTTTGAAGAAATTGATGTGAAGACTTTGATGTTTCCGTAGTTTCTTTCTTCTTATTTGAGTCATAGGAAAAACCGTACTGTTAAAGGGGGTCTACGTGAATCATATTTCACATTTCCAAAGTGATGCTCAAACCTATACATACACAAGCCGCTTCGAGTGAAGACTTTGGAAATCTCCAGAATAGTTGGCGCATTTGCTAGCGACAGTGACGAAGTTCATATAGTCATTGGCGAATTTGGTCAGGCTGAGGAGTTAGGATTTTGCTAGTGCGATCTGCCTACTGTGAGGAAATTGAGACCCCCGACGAATTTGAGAGTTCAAATTCCGACTGTTGCTGCATCGCCGGCCAGCTGTCGTGTGGATCCTTATCGTCACAACGGTCAAATCAAAGAAGGGCATTTATGACATTTCATGTCGGGTTGCCCCTGGCTATAAATAGCTGCCCCCACAACCACTAGTTGGTTGGCTGCTCCGAGAGGACTTGACACTTGTCATTTGAGAGAAACCCATCCTCCCACGACTTTGAGAGAATCCTAAGTGAGGAAAAACTTAGAGCCAAAGTGATTGAGCATCACTGAAGAGATTGATCTGTGTGATCCGACGCCTGTTACCTTTGAAGATTGTCATTCTTCCAGACTGTTAGGCGCCAGTGTTCTGAGTACACCAAGAGTCATTATGGTGTGCCCGTGAACAAGTTTGTGAAGGTTTTGGAAGTCTACCTTGAAGACTTACAACGAGTGATTGGGCGAGGACTAAGTACCTTAGCTCAAGAGGAATACGATGAGGACTGTGTGTCCTCTGAGTTCATCTTAGCCGCCTCAACCAGACGTACAGTTGATAAAGCAACTGGAACTGGTCTACCAAATCGTTGTGTCTTCACCGAGCCAACCTGGTTTCAAATTCCTCACCCTCCCTTACTTTATTCTGGTGCTGAAGAACTTGTGATCTATCCTCTGACAAATTTGAACTGAAGAATTTCATCATGCTATCTTTCATTTCCTCGATTCATATTCTTCATGCTTGTATGTCTGTATGATTACATGTTCTTCACTCTTACGTATATGCATGCACTCTGATTCTATGATGACTTAGTTTCCCTCGTGTTTCTATTTCTTCACTCTAATCTTCGTCAAATTCATCAGAGTTTGACGGATTTCTAAAGATCTCCCATTCACCTCCCCCCTCTGGGAGTAAACATGCGCTCTCAGAGAGGCCTTAACCCTTCCAAATTATCCAGGATAAGGATGACCTTATTACACTTGGAAATTATTAGTTTCATTTGAGAGATACCATTTTTTAAGATCCTGCCTAAGAGTTTTCAACTTGTCAGCAATGATGGTAGATATGTGAGTTTGTAAGAGAGTTTTGCCCAGAATTTTTAACACACTCAAAAAAATCCTTCCATCTGCACCCAATAACTCCCAAACCAAAAAATCTTGCACTTTGGCATTGTGGTTTTAATAACCACCACACATGGAACATGGTTAGAAGTAGTTCTAGCTAAAGGCAGAACCTCAATCATTGGATAATAAGTAATCCAATTGCAGGATGTGAAAAACTAGTCCAATTTCTCGAATGAGGGAATATCATGCATATTTGACCATGTAAATGATCTACCTTTTAAGGGAAGCTCCAGAAGGCCAAGATAACCAATTATCTCATTGAACATGAATTTATCATTAATATCTCCCCCGGGTAAGTTTCTATTATCACTGGACCTGATGAAGTTGAAGTAACCAATAATCATCCAGATTTCATCCACATGAATGTTAAGATTATAAAGCCAATTGACAAAACTATCTCTAGGTTTACCCTAAAAAGGACCATAGACTGACACCAAAGTCCACTGCTCATTATTTTGCCTTGAAGTAAAATTAATGGTGATAGCAAAAGGCTGAACATCAACTAACATAACAAAGAGGACTGTTGAATTCCAAACCACCAAAATTCCACTAGAAGCACCCATAGATGGTGAAAAAGCAAAAGTGTCAAACTGCTTGGGACAAAAGGCTCTTATTTCTATGATATCAAAGTTCATGCATTTTATCTCTTGAAAGCAAGCCACCACACACTAGCTTTCTTCAATTTTCTGCTTCATAGCACGCTTTCTTGCAGGAGATTGAGCCCTCTCACATTCCAACAAAAAATACTCCAGCTCTTGTACTTGTTATTACTCATGATAAATAAGCAAAAGTAGAAAGCAAGCAGGTAATACATAATAGGACTTCAAACATAAGCACAGAAAGTAGCAAGGTTCACAGCATAAATTATTACAAAGCCCATAAATTTCAGAGAAGCCAAGTTCAGACATTGTATAGCAAAAGAATATAGCCAATTTATGGTTTGCCAAACCCTAAAAGCTAGGAAGAAGCTATTCATCACTTGATGTTGCCTTGACATCTTACGGATTGGACATAAGCCTCTCCATGGTGAGCTTCTCAGGTGGGAGCCCTAGGTCCAGCCTCACCTCATGTATGTCCTTGATTGGAGTAGGAGCCGACACGTCTCCTAGACCAGGATTTTGCTGGCTGGCTTCAAAGGAGGAAGCAGTCAATGGCTTGCTTCTTCTTAGGTTCGGCCTATAGCTCTTCGAAGACTGGTTTAAACCCATCGTGCTTCACTGAACCTCTCGTGCATCAATGAACTAAAGATTCCACTATGGGGGTCAGCGCCAGAGTCTTGCGATGACGTGTTTTCTTCTACTCAGATTGGGATGTGAATGTGAAAGATTTATCAAACCCAAAGTGGGAGGACGGGTGCAAATCTGCTGAGACAAAACTAGCTGTAGTAGACTTAGGCTGACTGATAGTGGAGTCAAATACATCAGGTTCATAGAAAGAGCATGTGCAACAGGCCATGGCTTGATATGGCTCACAACCTGGGTCACCTTCCATTGTATTTCGGACAACACTTATACATCCATCAAAAGCAGAAGCCCAGCTATGCTTGGGCAGAATTATAGGTCCCAATTGCACTGTTGGCATCTGAGGGGGGATCTCCTGGATGGGGCAGAACTTCAGTAGGTTTTGAAAAGACCTTCTCCGGGCCAATTTTGGTGGAAGCACTGGCCCATAAAAAAACCCTGATGGCACCAACAACAATTATGTCATACTGGATAAGAGGAGGGTGGTAAGGAACAATTGTGCACTCATTTGCATCATGTTGTTGTTGCTAAGGGATAATCTCCTTATGAGCAATGCGATCAACTGGCATCTGCACCTCTGAGTCTGACTGGCGACTGCATAGGCTGATCAATAACCATGGAGTCCTGGTCCTGGACATGTGGTCCTTCTACATTGTGGTGGTTATCCTGATGTTCCACGTCATCATCGCCCCAATGGGCATGACCCCAATTGTCATGGTCAACATGGTCGGGCATTGGAGGCGACACTGGAGGAAGATC
This sequence comes from Aegilops umbellulata, assembly GCA_032464435.1. Taxonomy (NCBI): domain Eukaryota; kingdom Viridiplantae; phylum Streptophyta; class Magnoliopsida; order Poales; family Poaceae; genus Aegilops; species Aegilops umbellulata. Next base: position 351,067,866 of record CP136057.1, read on the forward strand.
ATTCCAACCTAGAATAGGGTACGGAGGCAGCACAAAGTTATGAACATCTGGTACAAGATCACCTGGCAAGGGGTGTGGGTTTCGGTCAAGAGGCATTGGGTCTTCGTCTTCAGGCATTTGGTCAGTAAAGTTTGCTCCCAGGATGTAACAAGGTGTAGTCCATGAAACCTTGGCTCCTCCATACGCAACATAATCAGTAAACACCACATCGCAGGGAACAAGATGTCCTCAAGGAAGGAGGCAAAAACAATCGATATGACTACATACGGACCGTCCTCCACCCAGTGTTGAAACTTGCCCAAGGTGTTCACTGCCACTCGTACGTTCTCCATGTTGCGCAAATCCAAAGGAATGCCAAGAAACATGATACAACCATCTCAAAATCCATGCGTGTCCGGGTAACCAACCCCTTCATCATGCTTCAGAAATCAAACAAAAGTGTCGTTGCCAGGCGGCTGTGGTGGGAGTTGTAGAAGTGGGAATCTAACGCCAGTGTCACAAAGCCTAAACAGACCCACACTACAAACCCAAGGCTGCGCAGATCAAACCTGGACTCCTTTGTTCTTCGAGAAATCCACGAAGGCTTCCCGAGAATGTCCCACCTGGTCCAGCGGCGGCAATGGCATGACCTCAACAACCATATACTCCTTGTGTCGCCAGACAATCCGTGAAGGAGGCGTGACAAACGTCCTTGGTGGGCGAGTTGTGCCACAATCAATGATATAGTGACCAGCCAGCAAATACCGATGAGGATCGATGGCAAAGACGGCCATGTGCTCGGTGGATGGCATCGCAGAAGACTGCGGCGGGGAAGGCGTCGCTGGAGGGCTGCCGAAGAGGGGTTTTGGTGGAGAAGTAATGAGACTAGACGGGGATGTCCTGTCAGAGGAGTACGATGGGTCTAGAGATTGAAGGGAAGCTGAGGAGGCAACAACCTCGAGACCCGTATTAGGAACCGGAGGAGATGGCAGATATTTTTGTTTCCAAAACAAACCCTGCTCAAATGCAATCTTATCACAATCCCGTCTTTTATGGCCCAAACATGAGCATGCCAAATAGATAAAATTTAAAGAGCATTTTTTGTCAAAATGACCGGTCAAACGACATTTCTAACACATAAAAATTTCCTCTACCATATTATCAAACAAAGTGGCAAAAGCATTGCCAGCATCCTGAGATGATGGAATTTCCTGCAGAGGCCCAACCAAAGGATCCAGCATGGGTGGGCCAGTGGGTGCAGATTGATCAGATTCCAACGGCCCATCATGGTGATGTGCTGGCCCATCATGGAGATTTGGGACAGATGTCTCGCGCTGGCCCACCTCGCAAAGGATAATTTCTTACGATCAGAAGAGCCCAAGTTGATGGAAGACTTAACCGAAGGGTTATGCATTGCCAATAAGCCCAATGAAGCATGACACTTAGATGGACTAACCAGGATCCATTCTGCATCACACTCCTTCCAAATCTTGAACTCACGGCCCCAACTCGAACCTCTGTTGCCCCAGAGATGAAAGTAACATTTGAATTACGGGCAGGAGAAAGATCTCAAAACCACAATATGATAACCAACATCCTTGCAAGAGAAAATAAAGCTAAAAAACTTGTCACTTATAAAAGAAACCATGAACTCAATGGCCGAACCACCAATTGCTGATTCAAGTGCAGTCGCCACTGAATCCTCTGTAAGGCTAAAATCATGCCTACTAAAATTGACAACCAATGTAAAAGATCCCATATTCTCCAGGGGGCCATGAGGTCGGAGGCATGGTAGATCTCATCAGCAAAAACCCTAACCTTGGAGAAATCCAGGCCAAGGGTAGATCCAAAGGAGGAACCCATCACCATGGGTACTAGTGCGTAGATCAAGATACGCTAGAGAGATTGTTCGGAGAAGAAAACCAAATTATTGGCTATGGGTGGAGATCGCCGGTGGGCTAGGGTTTAGGGGTGGGTGGGTGGGAGCGCCATCCCATGTTACTATGAACATGATTTATGAGTTCTCTAAAAAAATTCTCCATGAGACTGTCTTTATGGAGTTGGAGTTAGGGCAAACAAAGGTCTATGGGACCCATGAGCCTACATAGCACCCTAGGGGGCATGCCCCTTGAGCTCGTGTCTCCATGGTGGGCCCCCTCCAACAGACCTTTTCACCAATAATTTGTATATATTTCAGAAATATTCTTTGTAAATTTTCAGCCCAATCCAAGAACTTTTATATATGCACAAAAATAACACCATGGTAGTTCGGCTGAAAGCAACATCAGTCCAGGTTAGTTTCATTCAAATCATGCAAATTAGAATCCAAAACAAGAGAAAAAGTGTTTGGAAAAGTAGATACGTTTGGGATGTATCATTGGCTGCTCCTATGAACGTTGCCGCACCCTGCATGCTGTGCCACCGCGTTGCCGCGGAGGTGCTATGGCTGGGCTCTGATGGCAGGGCTACAAGTGTAGTCGATGAGGTGGTAGAAGTGCAGGTGCGCTGCAAGTGCTCGATAAAATGCCTACAAGAGATAGAATGAGAAGGACAAAGGAGAGAGAGAGATTGTCACATGGGCAACGATTGGTCAAGGGATGAAACTTTGACTGTTTGAAGTGTTAAGGGTGCAACTTGTTCGGTTTTAGAATTGAGGGACCAAATCTAGACTCTGCCAAAAGTTAAGGGACGAAAAGTATACTTTTCTCTTTATTTTATGATGAATTAGAAACTATGTGTGTGACGATGGCCTGCAACGAGGGCGGCTCTCTCAAGGGAGCCCGGCCTCGGCATCTACAAATAGCCCACTAGGCTAGTACAAGGAAGAAGCCCTAGGGAGCGCCAGAGATCTTCGTGCCCCCCAAGGCTAAGGGCGGTGGCGCCCCAGATTGCGTCTACTGCTATGTAAACCCTAGACCTCCCTACCTATATAAAGGGAGGTCAGGGACCCCTCTAGGACGCTATGTCCTCAGATAGGCAAACTTTCAGTAGCAATCTCATACGCCATTGTAACCCCTCGCACGAGGTATCCATTTACCATGAATAACAAAAGCAAGCAGGTTATAGGGTATTGCTCTCCGGAGGCACGAACCTAGATAAACCATTTGTGCAACTTCCAATCTAAGACTTCCATCTGCGCTCGGACCCCTGCCGAGGGATCTGACGGTATTTGCAGTATCTGTGTGTGTAACATCCCAAAATTCTAAATTTTGGAATGTTATAATAAATAAATAGTTTTGACTGTTTGTTGATTGTGATGTGGTTGTTTGTGTGAAATTGAGTGAAATTTGAAACTTTTTGAAAGTCAAATGAGAGGGAATAAAATGACTTTACCAAAACTTTCATTTTGAATTTATGATCTCCGTGAATTCAAATACTTTTCATCACAAAACCTTGGAGTGAAGATGATATGACTTCTTCCATTTAAATAAATGAAAAGGGTTTTGAAAATATTTGAATTACATTTGGAACTATTTCAAATTCAGAAAATTTGAGCAACTCAATGATTTTCACGAGAGAAGATAAAATGACTTCTTCAGAACATATGAAATATGAGTTGGAAGTTCCTTTGAAGTATATTTGAAACTCATTTTCAAATTGAGTTATTTGGGTTTTATTCAAATTATTTTTCCTCCAAAAATAAAATATATGTGAAATAGGGTAAAATGATTCCCTACAATAGAAAATTGGGGAGAAATGAGTTTGAAATGATTTTGGTATTTTAAAAATATTTTATTTGGTTTTTAAATAAACCAGAAGCATTGTTTCGTTTCTATAAATTTTTGTGGATTTTATTTGACGCTAGAAAAATGTTCATGTTATAGAAAATCTTTTTCTAAAATTTTTGATATATAATATGCCTATATATAATTTTTATTATTTGTTGCTTATTCTTATTTAGTTGTCTGAATTTTTTTAAAGAACTTCTTCTCGCCGAACTGAGCCGGCCCAGCCCAGCCGCGCTTCACCCTCGAGCTCGGGACGGAGTCCCGAGCGTAGCCGACGCTGCCGGCGATCCCGTGCCGCAGCCGGACTCCCGTCGCCGCCTCGCCGCTTGCCTCCTCCTCCACGCAAGCCCGCCTCCCCGCCTCCTATATATACCGCCGCCGCCCGACCCTCTCCCCACCTCAGCCGCCGCTGCAGCCGCTCCCGCTGCCCGCGCCGCACCCCATCGCCCGCGCTGCCGCCGCCGCGCCGGACTCGCCAGATCTGCCGCCGGACTCGCTAACTGCCGCCGCCGGGTTTCGACGGAAAACCGCCCCGAACCGGTACAAAACCGAACCTTAGATCGGTTTTGTTTCTGTTTTTCTCGGTTTTATTCAAAACCCGGTTTTTCTTTTTCAGCCTAGTTATTTAGCGGACGTTCGCCCGTTAGTCTTTGTTAGCGAACAGTTTTCATTCGTTAGGTTTCTGTAGCGAACGTTCGTTCGGTAGGTTTTTCTTTTTCTTTTTAATTTCGGTCAGGGACCTATCTATGAATTATTTTCTTACACTTTAGTCCTTGATCTTCAAACAGTCACAACTTTTTACTCGTTTATCCAAATCCAACGAAACCAACGCCCAATTCTTCGTTATGATCCCCTCTATCCAGATAACCAACTTGAACATGTTCTTGAAAGTTTAAAATTTTATTTCAAACAGATTTGAATTTAAACTTGTTTTTCATAACTCGAGTTCTATAACTCCGATTTAGTTGATTCTTTTTGCAAATCGAAGCTCTTGACCTAAACTTTCTGATAAGGCCAAATTCATTTAATTTTGGTACTGTTAGAAATTGTTTTATGCTGTAAGAGTTAATTGGTTGTTTTCGAAGTTTTCCGAGATCTTTTCTTCGATTCTTTTGCATGATTGCTTATGTGTGGTTACTATTGCTTGCTTACAATAGATTGACCGGAGTGTGACTTGTAGAACTATCAGGAGTTATGAGTGTGAATCATCTTCATCAACAGTACAAGGCAAGTTCATACTTTGATCATATCCCTTCACTACCCAGCTTTTATGCATTAGTTTCAACCCTCAAACATTGCATGAGTAGGATTGGTAACATGTGGGTATTGAGAAGTAGTTGTTGAGGTAGGAACCTATTGTCTTTTATCAAACCCTGGGTTCATACGTTATGCTCATACTGCTTTGCTATGCTCGTAGACGTGGTTTGGTTTGAGAGAATTCATGACAGATGTGAGGGTTATTGTTAACTAAGGTTTAAACTTAAGGTGGCTACTTTAATACACATCTGGGTGGATTGGTTGGGGCACCCTGGAGCACCCAGTGGTTTGCCCGGGCACCTGGAGAACCCAGTGCTTGCCCAAGGGATCCCGGAGTACCCGTGTGATCACCCTATGGAATGCCACCCAGGCTCAAAGGGATCATAAGATTATTCATGCTAGAAACTTCCGTGTGCAGCCACAAGCCATTATGAGCTCTGGCATAGTTGAGTAAGTTGTGGTAATCCTTTCCATGATGGGCTAGCAGATGTAGGGGACTGTAGGTGTATCGGCCTATCTATCGGTTAAGGGGACCTCTACGGAAAGACTGTGTCTCGGTCATCCGTTTCTCAAACATCATGAAGTGCAAGAAATTCAACGGAGGAGATCGAGTCTTGTGGGGAAAAGTGCGCAAACCTCTGTAGAGTGTACAAACTAATCATGATTAGCCGTGTCCACGGTTATGGACATCTTGAGTATCTGGTTCTTGAATTATCATGTTGATCTCATCACTCTACTTAATTAATTTGTTGGGTTCATAATTATTAATTTGGGATTGAGTTAGAGGAACCTTCTCAATATTTCAACAAACTTTGTAGTTCAATAAAATATATTCCTTTGTTGTAGGGGAAAAACTAGCTTTCTGCAAAATAACCGTAGAGCCTCCACCAGCCATATATGCATGTAGTGATAGCCATTATTCAGCATTGCTCTACAATGTGAATTTGCCAGTACATTCAATGTACTGACCTACATGGCTGCAACGTCTCATGTTGCAGGATTATCTTACGACAAGTAAGTGATACGTTAGGGTTACGATTTCTACACTCAATTTTGCCGTTGGTGTTGATGGGAATCCACAACTTTGTTGTTACTTCTGCTATATGGATTGAGGTAATAGTATTTACGTTATTTTATACATGTGATTTACCTTTGTTATAAGTCCTCGAGTACTGTGCGTGTCAGCATACCGATCCAGGGATGACACTTAAGCACAGAGACTTGGCCGTCTGAGGTCGGGTCGCTACGGTGTGTTTCGATCATCGGTCATTATTGAGTTTAGAGAAATCTTGCCAAAAATATCTACTAACGTGTGAATTCATGCGCGACGCATAGGAGATTACAAGTTGGGCCTATACGGTTCATCCACATTATTCCTTCAAATCGAGGGGTTGACGTGTTGTTTATGTGGAGTTTGTGAACATCTTCGTAAACCCATAACTAATTCTTGTTGTGATTGAGGTTTGTGTCGTGAAAGATCGGGACAACAACGAATCGACCCCCGCCTCGAGGTTCGTTGTATATCACTGTGTTGGTGGTGACGACGATGACACGCAGGTCGTTGATAGAGTCCTGGATTTGGGAGTGTTCATCACGTCGGCCACTGGTCCTTTGGGCTGGGCTGAGGAGCCCCCTAAACTCATCATCTGGTGGGCCTCGTTCGTCTGGCCCAAGAATGACGGCATGAATGATCCAAACACTTTATGTGTACTCCAAGACCTTGAGGTAGTCCATGACGCATACACCCCTAGGTTCAACCGACCTATCTGTAAACACTAGGTATCCCAGTGTTTATATAAACCGAGGGACCAGGCCCTTAGAGGATAGATTCATTCTCATACGATCTCGAGGTAGATCACATGTAACTTGTATCCCAACCACAATCAATACAACAAAGCATGACGTAGGATTTTACCTCTTCGAGAGGGCCTGAACCTGCGTAAAACATTGGTGTCCCTTGTGTCATGTTATCATCTAGCCATGGCTACTAGATCGGGACCCCCTACCCGAGATATGTCGGATTCGACTTCGTCAGTCATCTCAAGTGCAGAGGTGGCCAACGGCAAAGAAGCCAAACTAGAGGTCACCGTACTCCAGGGCTTGCTTGGCGCGCCCCTCGTACAGTAGTGCCCAGTTGCCAGCCTTGCTCCTCGCGCTCGTCGTCTCTAGGGGAGGACGCGGGGGTGGCGACGAGAGAGGGATGCAGAGAGCAGTGGTGAAGGTGAGCTCGGTGACAGGAGAGGAGAACCGTACAGGAGTGTGGCGGTGGCTACAAGGACGAGGGAAAGGGGCGCGATGGGGAAGACGACTAGGATTCTCGCCCAATCGAGCACTCTTCTCTCCGTTACATAGAAATGGCCCGCCCACAGCACACCATGCAAGGACAAGGATGCAAAATCGCTCTAATACCCATGATGGGATCTGAGAGTTACAGCTAGTGGCATGTAGTTTTGACCACGGGCCACCCACATATGCACACCCACAGCCGTAGATAGGGGTGGCCCACCAGTCGCACGCCCCACGAGTTAGAGAAAGGGAACCAATATTTCGAGGTGAGAAAAAAAAACTGTTCATTGCTCCCATTCCGGATTTTATCCGACGGCTCAGGTCATCTCTGATGCTCTGTCTGCTCTTGTTAATAAAGCAATTACGGAGGAGAGTTTGGAAGGTGTGAAGATATGTAGACGTGCACCTGTGATATCTCATCTATTATTTGCAGATGATTCTTTATTGTTTTTCCGAGCCTCTGAGCAGCAAGCTATAATTGTGAAAGGTTTGTTGAACACTTATGCAGCAGCTACGGGTCAACTTATTAACCCTTCAAAGTGTTCCATCCTTTTCTCTGAAAACTGCTCGGAGTCGGTGACAACTGGGATTAAAGGTATTCTGGATATCACGAAAGAGGTTTTTGAGCCAAATTACTTGGGCCTTCCTGTGCCGGAAGGATGGATGCATAAAGGGAGATTTGAAACAACTCAAGCAAGTCTTAGTAAGAGACTAGTCGACTGGAGTGAGCAATTTATGTCTTCAGGTAATAAGGAGATTTTAATTAAGTCTGTTGCGCAGGCGATTCCCACTTATGTTATCAGCGTTTTCAAATTGCCTTTTTCCGTCTGTGATGATCTGACATGTTTGATGAGGCAGTACTGGTGGGGAATTGAAAAAGGAAAGAGGAAAATGGCTTGGCTTAGTTGGGATAAAATGCGTCTTCCAAAGTCTAAGGGTGGTATGGCGTTCAGAGATATGCATGCTTTTAATCAAGCCTTGTTAGCTAAACAGGCTTGGCGATTAACTGAGACTCCGGATAGTTTGTGTGCTCGCCTGCTTCGGGCGAAATATTATCCGAATGGAAATCTTCTGGACACGGTATTTTCAGGTAATTCTTCGCCTGTTTGGAAAGGTATTGAATATGGTCTTCAACTAGTGAAAAAAGATTTTATTTGGAGAACCGGTAAGGCTGTATGGTGCGTACATGGCGTGATCCTTGGATCCCAAGAGGTAATGATCTTAGACCGATTACTCCGAAAAGGAATTGTCGCTTTAATCATGTTTCAGTTCTGTTCAACCATGGTGGATGGAACATGGAGCGTCTCCAACAGCATTTTTGGGATGTAGATGTGCAGCAAATTCTGAGAATACGTACATCTCTGAGAGGCCGGGAAGATTTTATTGCCTGGTTTCCAGAAAAGTCTGGACAATTTACTGTTAAGAGCGCCTACAAACTCGCTACTAGAGAACATGATGATTCATTTGCAGGAGGGGCTTCAAGTATGTGTCCAGAGGGAGATCGATCAATATGGAATTATGTTTGGCGGGCTAAAGTTCCTCTTAAAATGTGTATTACAGCTTGGAAGTCCGCGTCAGGTGCTCTTGCCACTGATCAAAACAAGTTATACAGACATATTGGTACTACTGATTGTTGCAGGGTGTGCGGCCGGGAGAGGGAAGGTTCTTACCATGCCCTAGCTGCATGCCCTCAAGCACGACTTGTGTGGCAGAGGATGCGAGAGTTATGGCCATTGCCAAGTGATGGTGTGTTACTAGATAATGGTAAAGAGTGGCTATTGCATGTGCTTGCTGCATGCAATAATAAGGTACGTGATATGGTCATTCTACTTATATGGAGAATTTGGCAACTTCGCAATGATGTTGTGCATGGCAAGAAAGTGCCACCGGTTGATGTTACTATGGAATTTCTGGATAGCTATTATAAGCCCCTGGATCTAGCCAGGAATTATAGCATGGAAGAAATTGTAAAAGGGAAGGTGTTGGCACAAGAGGGGGTTATTCCTATTAGTATTCAGCAGGTCGCGGCTCCTGTTCCTTGGCCACCACCTCCAACAAATTGGGTTGCGCTGTCTGTTGATGGATCTTTCTCAGCTCATGATGGCAAGGCAGGTGCTGGTATGATCTTACGTCGTGATGATGGCTCTATTATCTTTGCTGCTTACCGTGTTATATTTAATTGCAATGAAGCGCTCGAGGCGGAGATACATGCAATAATGCAAGAGATGACCCTTGCTTTACAACATACTGATCTACCAGTTAAGGTGCAATCTAATTCCTGTAATGCACTTTCGATACTCTGTGGTGATAGTATGTCCCGACCGGCCTATGGTCATCTAGTAGCAGAGATTAAATTTTATATGGATGAGAGGGAGTTTGTTCCACAAAAAATTAATAGGACTCAAAATAGGGTAGCAGATTGTATGGCAAATTATAGCCTTACCGAGTCTTGTACTGCGGTATGGATGAGCAGACGTCCTCCATGTTGTGAGGACTTATTGCTTCTCGACTATAACCCTGTGACTTTGAAATAAAATTTCCATATTATTTGGAAAAAAATCAAATGGTCCAAAACACATTAAGAAGAGCATCGGAGGCCAGAATTCAGAAATCGCCCACGGTTCTCCTCTCCGGCACGACTCTAACCATGGGATATACTTGTAGCAGAACGTTTCCAGGTCCGAGCCATGGTCTGCTCTTTGTTTCCATGTCCGAGTCATGGTCCGCTGTTTTCTACGCGTTATAAAGGGGGTGCTACGCACTAGCACGGCCACGAAGCCAAGCATATTAGCCTCAGGTTCTAAAAAAAAAAGCATATTAGCCTCAGCTTAAATTAATTCGTGCGCGTGACCGGCCGGTGATCGACCCTAAACGTCGCGCTGAAAGCGAAAAATCAGCATGTCGCTGCCTACATGGTACGTCTCTCTCGGACACTCTCTCGTCATGAATTTCTTTATCTCGACTTCTCGAGACGATCTGCTGTTTCTTGGACACTTTTTATTCCGAAGAAAGCCCTGAATCTTCCTTGGTCACTCTACTCGCGTCGCTTCAAGCCTGCTTATATTCGATGCTCTTCTAGCGTGTTTTATATTCTGTTTAGAATTGTGTGCTCTTCGATGGGGAAAGTCAAAGTATTCTTTACGGGCGTATTTGATAAGAACATGACAATTCAAACAGGACATTAGTTTCAACTATAATTTTTCTTATACACAATATTCAACACAACGCTAACACTTCATACAAGGGTAGGTCATCAAAAAGAAAATACTACCTCTGTTTAAGTTTCCCTAAGTCTAGAAAAAAGTGCCAATATTTACATCAACAAATTAGTTTTTGTTAGTCTTCATAAAATATATTTCCGTATATATGTTAAAACATTTTTCTATAGACTTGACCGAATTTTTATTTTTCTTGACTTTAGATAAAATTAGAACTTCAGAAAAAAAAGAAAATGGAGAGCTATTACTTGGAGCGATTAATGCTCGCACTAAGTTCTCATGTTCGAGAGAGAGTATGAGAATGTTATAAAATTGTCCTCTCTGGACACTTTCATCAGGACCAGATGTCTTAGATTGTGAAACGTTGTATTGTTTTGTTTTTTCTTGAGTCAAGGAAATCGTCCTTGTTCTTTTAAACACCTACAAATATTGTGTTTTTTTCTTGAGTCAAGGAGATCGCACTTGTTCTTTTAAACAACTATAAATATAGTTATACTTGTAAAAATTATGGGCACAATAAGTTGTATCCAAAATCCAAAAAAATACAAAATAACTCCTATAACTAACATTTCAATAAAATCTTTTTCGAAAATACTAACGCCCACACGTGTGGCGGTTTTGTAACTCGCTCACACGCGTGGATCACCGTCAAGTCGAGTTTGCACGAATCTTGACACATTGAGACGGATTTTGCATGCCACGTAGGACGGGTCTGATGTGTGGGCGTTGAAAAGTTCGCTCACACGCCCCGCAGCACGCGGTTTGCCAGCTGCGCTGTGTGGGCGAACTAGTTTCTGCCGACACAGCCACCACCTAGTCAACGTGTGTGTGGGTGAACTGTTTTTCGCCCACACGACACTCGTACGTTGTTGGATGGCAACTGCAGTTACGCGTACGTGGCAACTAGATAAACACATATGGCAATTATGATTCGTTGCTAGACGGCAACTGCAGTTGCGCGTACGTGGCAACGATGGTTAACTATACATGGCAACTATGGTTGGACCACACGTGGCAACTAGGTAAACGCACATGGCAACTACTGTTTGACCATATGTGGCAAGTAGTTAATCACACACGACAACTATGGTTTGATTACACGCGACAACTACCATAAATTAGACATAACAACTATAGTTAACCAAAACAGATAGACTTGACATGCTTTTGCAACTACATTTGCCATTCCGAACATCTGCCATCCCAGATGACAACTAAATCGTCATCCGTTGAGGTACCTGTTGGGGAACGTAGTAATTTCAAAATTTCCTACGCACACGCAAGATCATGGTGATGCATAGCAACGAGAGGGGAGAGTGTTGTCTACGTACCCTCGTAGACCGAAAGCGGAAGCGTTGACGCAACGTAGAGGAAGTAGTCGTACGTTCTCCTCGCGATCCAACCGATCACAACACCGTTACTCCGGCACCTCCGAGTTCTTGGCACACGTTCAGCTCGATGACGATCCCCGGGCTCCGATCCAGCAAAGCGTCGGGGAAGAGTTCCGTCAGCACGACGGCGTGGTGACGATCTTGATGTGTTACCGGCGCAGGGCTTCGCCTAAGCACTGCAACGATATGACCGAGGTAGAATTTGGTGGAAGGGGGCACCGCACACGGCTAAGGAACGATCCGTAGATCAACTTGTGTGTCTATGGGGTGCCCCCTGCCCCTGTATATAAAGGATGGAGGAGCAGGAGGCCGGCCAAGGCAATGGTGCGGCCAGGATATGGATTCCTACTAGGACTCCAAGTCCTAGTAGGAGTCCACCAAAAGGGGAGGAAGGGAGAAGGAATAGGAGGAGAAGGAGAGGTGGCCGGCCCCCTTTTCCCTAGTCCAATTCGGACTAGAGGGGAGGGGGGGCGCAGCAGCCTTTTTCCTCTTCCCACTAAAGCCCATCAAGGCCCATTACTTCTCCCGTAATCCCGTAACTCCCCGGTACCTCCGAAAATACCCGAACCACTCAGAACCCTTCCGATGTCCGAATATAATCGTCCAATATATCGATCTTTACGTCTCGACCATTTCGAGACTCCTCGTCATGTCCCCGATCTCATCCGGGACTCCGAACTCCTTCGGTACATCAAAACTCATAAACTCATAATATAACTGTCATCGAAACCTTAAGCGTGCGGACCCTACGGTTCGAAAACAATGTAGACATGACCGAGACACGTCTCCGGTCAATAACCAATAGCGGGACCTGGATGCCCATATTGGATCCTACATATTCTACGAAGATCTTTATCGGTCAGACCGCATAACAACATACGTTGTTCCCTTTGTCATCGGTATGTTACTTACCCGAGATTCGATCGTCGGTATCCAATACCTAGTTCAATCTCATTACCGGCAAGTCTCTTTACTCGTTCCATAATACATCATCTCGCAACTAACTCATTAGTTGCAATGCTTGCAAGGCTTGAGTGATGTGCATTACCGAGAGGGCCCAGAGATACCTCTCCGACAATCGGAGTGACAAATCCTAATCTCGAAATACGCCAACCCAACATCTACCTTTGGTGACACCTGAAGTACTCCTTTATAATCACCCAGTTACGTTGTGACGTTTGGTAGCACCCAAAGTGTTCCTCCGGCAAACGGGAGTTGCATAATCTCATAGTCATAGGAACATGTATAAGTCATGGATAAAAGCAATAGCAACATACTAAACGATCGGGTGCTATGCTAATGGAATGGGTCATGTCAATCAGATCATTCAATTAATGATGTGATCTCGTTAATCAAATAACAACTCTTTGTTCATGGTTAGGAAACATAACCATCTTTGATTAATGAGCTAGTCAAGTAGAGGCATACTAGTGACACTTTGTTTGTCTATGTATGCACACATGTATTATGTTTCCAGTTAATACAATTCTAGCATGAATAATAAACATTTATCATGATATGTAAGGAAATAAATAATCACTTTATTATTGCCTCTAGGGCATATTTCCTTCAGTCTCCCACTTGCACTAGAGTCAATAATCTAGTTCACATCGCCATGTGATTTATCAGCAATAGTTCACATCACCATGTGATTAACATCCATAGTTCACATCGATATGTGACCAACACCCAAAGGGTTTACTAGATTCAGTAATCTAGTTCACATCGCTATGTGATTAGCACCCAAAGAGTACTACGGTGTGATCATGTTTTGCTTGTGAGAGAAGTTTAGTCAACGGGTCTGCCACATTCAGATCCGTTATGTATTTTGCAATTTTCTATGTCTACAATGCTCTGCACGGAGCTACTTTAGCTAATTGCTCCCACTTTCAATATGTATCTAGATTGAGACTTAGAGTCATCTAGATTAGTGTCAAAACTTGCATCGACGTAACCTTTTACGACGAACCTTTTTGTCACATCCATAATCGAGAAACATATCCTTATTTTACTAAGGATAATTTTGACCGATGTCCAGTGATCTACTTCCTAGATCACTATTGTACTCCCTTGCTTAACACAGTGTAGGGTATACAATAGATCTGGTACATAGCATGGCATACTTTATAGAATCTATGGCTGAGGCATAGGAAATGACTTTCATTCTCTTTCTATCATCTGCCGTGGTCGGGCTTTGAGTCTTACTCAATTTCACACCTTGTAATACAGGCAAGAACTCTTTCTTTGACTGTTCCATTTTGAACTACTTCAAAATCTTTTCAAGGTATGTACTTATTGAAAAACTTATCAAGCGTCTTGATCTATCTCTATAGATCTTGATGCTCAATACGTAAGCAGCTTCACCGAGGTCCTTCTTCAAAAAACTCCTTTCAAATACTCCTTTATGCTTCACAGAATAATTCTACATTATTTCCGATCAATAATATGTCATTTACATATACTTATCAGAAATGCTGTAGTGCTCCCACTCACTTTCTTGTAAATACAGGCTTCACAGCAAGTCTGTATAAAACTATATGTTTTGATCAACTTATCAAAGCGTGTATTCCAACTCTGAGATGCTTGCACCAGTCCATAGATGGATCGCTGGAGCTTGCATATTTTGTTAACACCTTCAGGATCGACAAAACCTTCTAGTTGCATCGTATACAACTCTTCTTTAATAAATCCATTAAGGAATGTAGTTTTGTTTATCCATTTGCCGGATTTCATAAAATGCGGCAATTGCTAACATGATTCGGACAGACTTAAGAATAGATACGAGTGAGAAACTCTCATCGTAGTCAACACCTTGAACTTGTCGAAAACCTTTTGCGACAATTCTAGCTTTGTAGATAGTAACACTACTATCAGTGTACGTCTTCCTCTTCAAGATCCATTTATTTTCTTTGGCTTGCCGATCATCGGGCAAATCCATCAAAGTCCATACTTTGTTCTCATACATGGATCATATCTCAGATTTCATGGCCTCTAACCATTTCGCGGAATCTGGGCTCATCATCGCTTCCTCATAGTTCGCAAGTTCGTCATGGTCTAGTAACATGACTTCCAGAACAGGATTACCGTACCACTCTGGTGCGGATCTCACTCTAGTTTACTTAATAGATTCGGTAGTAACTTGATCTTGAAGTTACATGATCATCATCATTAGCTTCCTTACTAATTGGTGTAGTAGTCACAAGAACAGATTTCTGTGATGAACTACTTTCCAATAAGGGAGAAGGTACAATTACCTTATCAAGTTTTCTACTTTCCTCCCACTCACTTCTTTCGAAAGAATCTCCTTCTCTAGAAAGGATCCATTCTCAGCAACGAATATCTTGCCTTCGGATCTGTGATAGAAGGTGTACCCAACAGTCTCCTTTGGGTACCTATGAAGACACATTTCTCCGATTTGGGTTTGAGCTTATCAGGATGAAACTTTTTCACATAAGCATCGTAACCCCAAACTTTAAGAAACGACAACTTTGGTTTCTTGCCAAACCACAGTTTATTTTGTGTCGTCTCAACGGACTTTAGATGGTGCCTCTTTTAACGTGAATGCAGCTGTCTCTAATGCATGATCCCAAAATGATATTGGTAAATCGGTAAGAAACATCATAGATTGTACTATATCCAATAAAGTACGGTTATGACGTTCGGACACACCATTATGCTGTGGTGTTCCAGGTGGCATGAATTTGTGAAACTATTCCACATTGTTTTAATTAAAGACCAAACTCGTAACTCAAATATTTGTCTCCGCGATCAGATTGTAGAAACCTTATTTTCTTGTCACGATGATTTTCACTTCACTCTAAAATTCTTTGAACTTTTCAAACGTTTCAGACTTATGTTTCATCAAGTAGATATACCCATATCTGCTCAAATCATCTGTGAAGGTTAGAAAATAATGATACTTGTCGCGAGCCTTAATATTCATCGGACCATATACATCAGTATGTATGATTTCCAACAAATCTGTTGCTTGCTCCATTGTTCCGGAGAACGGCGTTTTAGTCATCTTGCCCAAGAGGCATGGTTCGCAAGCATCAAGTGATTCATAATCAAGTGATTCCAAAATCCCATCAGCATGGAGTTTCTTCATGCGCTTTACACCAATATGACCTAAACGGCAGTGCCACAAATAGGTTGCACCATCATTATTAACTTTGCATCTTTTTGGTTTCAATATTATGAATATGTGTATCACTACGATCGAGATCCAATGAACTATTTTCATTGGTGTGTATGACCATAGAAGGTTTTATTCATATAAACAGAACAACAATTGTTCTCTAACTTAAATGAATAACTGTATTGCAATTAACATGATCAAATCATATTCATGCTCAACGCAAACACCAAATAACACTTATTTAGTTTCAACACTAATCCCGAAAGTATAGGGAGTGTGTGATCATGATCATATCAATCTTGGAACCACTTCCAACACACATCGTCACCTTGCCCTTTAACTAGTCTTTGTTCATTCTGCAACTCCCGTTTCGAGTTACTAAATTTTAGCAACTGAACTAGTACCAAATCTAAGGGGTTGCTATGAACACTAGTAAAGTACACATCAATAACATGTATATCAAATATACTTATGTTCACTTTGCCATCCTTCTTATCCGCCAATCACTTGGGGTAGTTCCGCTTCCAGTGACCAGTCCCTTTGCAGTAGAAGCACTTAGTCTCAGGCTTAGGACCAGACTTGGGCTTTTTCACTTGAGCAGCAACTTGCTTGTCGTTCTTCTTGAAGTTCCCCTTCTTTCCTTTTTGCCCTTTTCTTGAAACTAGTGATCTTGTCAACCATCAATACTTGATGTTTTTTCCTTGATTTCTACCTTCGCCGATTTTAGCATCGCGAAGAGCTTGGGAATATTTTCCGTTATCCCTTGCATATTATAGTTCATCACGAAGTTTTACTAACTTGGTGATGGTGACTAGAGAATTCTGTCAATCACTATTTTATGTGGAAGATTAACTCCCACTTGATTCAAGCGATTGTAGTACTCAGACTATCTGAGCACATGCTCACTAGTTGAGCGATTCTCCTCCATCTTTTAGCTATAGAACTTGTTGGAGACTTCGTATCTCTCAACTCGGGTATTTGCTTGAAATATTAACTTCAACTCCTGGAACATCTCGTATGTTCCATGACGTTCAAAACGTCTTTGAAGTCCCGATTCTAAGCCGTTAAGCATGGTGCACTAAACTATTAAGTAGTCATCATATTGAGCTAGCCAAACATTCATAACGTCTGCATCTGCTCCTGCAATAGGTCAGTCACCTAGCGGTGCATCAAGGACATAATTCTTCTGTGCAGCAATGAGGATAAACCTCAGATCACGGATCCAATCCGCATCATTGCTACTAACAATTTTTCAACACAATTTTCTCTAGGAACATATCAAAATAAACACAGGGAAGCAACAACGCGAGCTATTGATCTACAACATAATTTGCAAAATACTATCAGGACTAAGTTCATGATAATGTTAAAGTTCAATTAATCATATTACTTAAGAACTTCCACTTAGATAGACATCCCTCTAATCTTCTAAGTGATCACGTGATCCAAATCAACTAAACCATGTCCGATCATCACGTGAGATGGAGTAGTTTCAATGGTGAACATCACTATGTTGATCATATCTACTATATGATTCACGCTCGACCTTTCGGTCTCCGTGTTCCGAGGCCATATCTGTTATATGCTAGGCTCGTCAAGTTAAACCTGAGTATTCCGCGTGTGCAACTGTTTTGCACCCGTTGTATTTGAACGTAGAGCCTATCACACCCGATCATCACGTGGTGTCTCAGCACGAAGAACTTTCGCAACGGTGCATACTCAGGGAGAACACTTCTTGATAATTTAGTGAGAGATCATCTTATAATGCTACCGTCAATCAAAGCAAGATAAGATGCATAAAAAGATAAACATCACATGCAATCAATATAAGTGATATGATATGGCCATCATCATCTCGTGCTTGTGATCTCCATCTTCGAAGCACCGTCATGATCACCATCGTCACCGGCGCGACACCTTGATCTCCATCGTAGCATCGTTGTCGTCTCGCCAATCTTATGCTTCCACGACTATCACTACCGCTTAGTAATAAAGTAAAGCATTACATCGCGATTGCATTGCATACAATAAAGCGACAACCATATGGCTCCTGCCAGTTGCCGATAACTCGGTTACAAAACATGATCATCTCATATAATAAAATTTAGCATCATGTCTTGACCATATCACATCACAACATGCCCTGCAAAAACAAGTTAGACGTCCTCTACTTTGTTGTTGCAAGTTTTACGTGGCTGCTACGGGCTTAAACAAGAACTCATCTTACCTACGCATCAAAACTACAACGATAGTTTGTCAAATAGACTCCGTTTTAACCTTCTCAAGGACCGGGCGTAGCCACACTCGGTTCAACTAAAGTTGGAGAGACAGTCTTCCGCAAGCCATCTATGTGCAAAGCACGTCGAGGGAACCGGTCTCGCGTAAGCGTACGCGTAAGGTTGGTCCGGATCGTCTCGTCCAACAATACCGCTGAACCAAAGTATGACATGCTGGTAGGTAGTATGACTTGTATCGTCCACAACTCACTTGTGTTCTACTCGTGCAAATAACATCAAACCATAAAAACCTAGGCTCGGATGCCACTGTTGGGGAACGTAGTAATTTCAAAATTTCCTACGCACACGCAAGATCATGGTGATGCATAGCAACGAGAGGGGAGAGTGTTGTCTACGTACCCTCGTAGACCGAAAGCGGAAGCGTTGACGCAACGTAGAGGAAGTAGTCGTACGTTCTCCTCGCGATCCAACCGATCACAACACCGTTACTCCGGCACCTCCGAGTTCTTGGCACACGTTCAGCTCGATGACGATCCCCGGGCTCCGATCCAGCAAAGCGTCGGGGAAGAGTTCCGTCAGCACGACGGCGTGGTGACGATCTTGATGTGTTACCGGCGCAGGGCTTCGCCTAAGCACTGCAACGATATGACCGAGGTAGAATTTGGTGGAAGGGGGCACCGCACACGGCTAAGGAACGATCCGTAGATCAACTTGTGTGTCTATGGGGTGCCCCCTGCCCCTGTATATAAAGGATGGAGGAGCAGAAGGCCGGCCAAGGCAATGGTGCGGCCAGGATATGGATTCCTACTAGGACTCCAAGTCCTAGTAGGAGTCCACCAAAAGGGGAGGAAGGGAGAAGGAATAGGAGGAGAAGGAGAGGTGGCCGGCCCCCTTTTCCCTAGTCCAATTCGGACTAGAGGGGAGGGGGGGCGCAGCAGCCTTTTTCCTCTTCCCACTAAAGCCCATCAAGGCCCATTACTTCTCCCGTAATCCCGTAACTCCCCGGTACCTCCGAAAATACCCGAACCACTCAGAACCCTTCCGATGTCCGAATATAATCGTCCAATATATCGATCTTTACGTCTCGACCATTTCGAGACTCCTCGTCATGTCCCCGATCTCATCCGGGACTCCGAACTCCTTCGGTACATCAAAACTCATAAACTCATAATATAACTGTCATCGAAACCTTAAGCGTGCGGACCCTACGGTTCGAAAACAATGTAGACATGACCGAGACACGTCTCCGGTCAATAACCAATAGCGGGACCTGGATGCCCATATTGGATCCTACATATTCTACGAAGATCTTTATCGGTCAGACCGCATAACAACATACGTTGTTCCCTTTGTCATCGGTATGTTACTTACCCGAGATTCGATCGTCGGTATCCAATACCTAGTTCAATCTCATTACCGGCAAGTCTCTTTACTCGTTCCATAATACATCATCTCGCAACTAACTCATTAGTTGCAATGCTTGCAAGGCTTGAGTGATGTGCATTACCGAGAGGGCCCAGAGATACCTCTCCGACAATCGGAGTGACAAATCCTAATCTCGAAATACGCCAACCCAACATCTACCTTTGATGACACCTGAAGTACTCCTTTATAATCACCCAGTTACGTTGTGACGTTTGGTAGCACCCAAAGTGTTCCTCCGGCAAACGGGAGTTGCATAATCTCATAGTCATAGGAACATGTATAAGTCATGGATAAAAGCAATAGCAACATACTAAACGATCGGGTGCTATGCTAAGGCTAGTCATAGTGGGAGTAACTTAGCTAGTAACATAGCGCATTCCAATTTTTTTTTGCTTATGTGGCAAGTATTTAATATGAGGTGGTAACATAATATGTTACTGTAACATAGCGCTTCCCAATACAAGATGAGTCTACAAGCTAATAAATGAAGCCATCTATGACACTACTATCATGTTACTTTGCATTATGAAGGTAGTAACTTAGACTAGTATCATGCATATGACACTAGTCTAAGTTACTCCCCACTATGACCAGCCTAATGGAATGGGTCATGTCAATCAGATCATTCAATTAATGATGTGATCTCGTTAATCAAATAACAACTCTTTGTTCATGGTTAGGAAACATAACCATCTTTGATTAATGAGCTAGTCAAGTAGAGGCATACTAGTGACACTTTGTTTGTCTATGTATTCACACATGTATTATGTTTCCAGTTAATACAATTCTAGCATGAATAATAAACATTTATCATGATATGTAAGGAAATAAATAATCACTTTATTATTGCCTCTAGGGCATATTTCCTTCAGTACCTGACGTAGTTGCGGCAGGACGTGTGGGCATTTTGCTTCGTGCCACACGTGCGGGGTGGAGACGAGTAGTACTTATTATTGGGCGTGTGGCACGAAGTAGCTGCGCCCACACGTGTGGGCAATTCTAATGTTCACCCACACACAACTCGTGTGGGCTGCCTCCTACTCACGTCACATATGGTGTGTGAGCGGATGTCTAATATGCCACACGTGTGGGCGTTATCGGCGTCCATCTTTTTTTAAAGGAGGTTAAGACCGCCGCCCTCAGCATCAATTGATGCATGCAGACATCTTTATTAATTATTCAACAAAGGTCTGACAAGAATATACATCAAGTCATCTGAAGCCACCACTCACTCCTACAAGCTCGATAATGTGGAGTGCTCTCACTCCCTATATTTAAAACCGGTGTCGTCCGATCTATCCACATAACGTATCGGAACCTACAGCCAATGCAGCAAACCTAAAGCGTACACCACATGCACACGTTTTAGAAGTCGCCATCATCATTGTACCGCTGATCCATCTTTAGAAAGGAGATCCGCGTCATCCTTGCCAGTCCAGCCACCCGTCGACGCCACCACGGCACCCAACGGCACCACTTCCCTGCGCACGATCCATATCAATAAAATCTTTTAGAGATAGCTTCTCTGTGGTATCCATCTTTGCCGGATGAACATTTCTAAAACTTCATCAAAGATACTGCAATTGGAGCAACACAGTGATACTATCATTTATATATTCACCTATATAAGAACTTGATTACCTATAAAGATTTTTTTAAAGGTCATTTGAGTTGTCGTCCAAATAGATGGAAAGCCATGCCCGATGAACGGACTTGGGTCGGGGTTAATCCCCTACAAATAATGTGTTGTCGAATGACAAGATCTTCGGCGCAACGTTGAGGAAATATTTCAACTCCACAAAAAACCAAACTAGCAAAAACAATTCGTCATAATAACATAAAGTTACCAGATTCAAATAAATGGATATGTCAGAACACAAAGCTCACTAGCTCCATGCACCGACATTTTATGGTTTAGATTTTTTTTTCTTTTGTGGGGGAAAGGGGATTGTATTACTTAAATTGGCGCATCATCCTTACAAAGCCTGATAACATCGTCTGTACCCCCTCGTAACCAAATTGCTATACGAGGTGTACATCGCCCATATGCAGCTAAACAATGGCTAGCTTTATTCTGAGTTCTACTAATGCGCATAATCACAATCTCCCTCGTAACCGACATTTTATGGTTTAGATTTTTTCTTCTTCGTAAAAGCCCACTATGAAAAAGCTACCGAAGACCACATCACTATTAAATCTGATGTATCCACACTTTTCAGCACCAGGATGACAGCCGAAAGTGAGGGAATCTTCAACCGCAGCCTCCATCTCTCAAACCCTTTACCTGATTGAAAAATAATAATCAAATCCTATTCGCGCTTATGCGCTAGTTAGTGTGTTACCCGGCATAGTGCCCACGGCGTTTCTACATGGGCCAATCCATCTATTTGACTTCCATAGTTTCGGTTCTTGGGAACCTGCTCGAAGCTTCCTGTCCGATTTTCCTGATATTTTCTTTCTTTGGTGTTTCTACGTTTGTTTTATTTTACTTTATCATTTTGTATTTCATTTTAAAAGTCATATTTTTCAAATTTGTTAATATTTTAAAAATCCGTGAATAATTTTTTAATTCATGAGAATTCTCAAATTATTGAACATTATCATATTTGTGAGGTTTTTTAAATCCATGAAACATTTTGAAAGACGGGATTTGTTTAGAGTTTATGAATATTGTTAATGGTCAGGCATAGCCAAAGTCAACGGTTAGAAACTTGTAGATGCCTGTTTTGTTACTATTTTGTTTTTTGAGACAAGCCTGTTTTGTTACTAAGAAAAGAGAGGGACGAATCAGGCGCTAGCGCTACATGGGCCGGCCCTTAAAGTCGTGCTCTGTCGACTAAGCCACGCATGAAGCGCTGTATAGGTGCGAGTTCTCCTTGTCTATTTTTTAAAAAAAGAGCGATCTCTCCAAAAGAAAATTTTAAATCGTACTAGCTTTTTTTTTTTAGAAGAAAATTGCACCAGTTTGGATGACTTGGAGCGGACAAGAACATTTGGTCTATGGGCGTATATATACTCTATATGGGAAAAAATAGTAATTAAATAAAAGTTTTAAAAATTCTGAAAATATTTATGAAATAAACTTGAACTTTCATTGTACTTGTAAAAAACACAAAAATAAAAACCCCGTTGACTTCTTTCAAAAAATATTTTTCAGCCAAAATAATGTGAATAGTGACCTATAATAGCAAATAAATTTTGTTCTTTTTTTTTGCCCAGAAGTCGACGCTGATTTTTTATTCATGAAAAATTATATACTATTACAAAAGAAGTCAAGTTTATTCTAAAAAAACTTATAACTTTTTAATGTTTTTTAATTATTACCCCCTCCATCCAAAATAAATGTCGCAGCTTTGAGCTACCCATATATCAGTTGTATATACACTAGGAACAAATGGTATTTCCTGGCTTGGACGGCGTTCTTTACTTGGCCAGGTATGCCTATAGATGGACCGTGGATAGTGCACCAACCTTCCTTCACTCCCTCTTGTTCTTTCCCTCGCTTCCCCCTCGGGAAAGCTTCTGTCTTTCCCCATTTCCCATCGCTTCCCCAACAAACCCAGCCTTCAAAACCTACATCCATAAAAACATCCTCCAAACCCTGGACCTCTCCGCCACCCCATGCCGACCCGACGACACCACATGCATGGTGATCTCTACAGAGAAATCACCCCCGTCGCCCGGACTAGGCAATGCTCTCGTCTGGTCTCCCTCTTCCAACAACAGCCGTAGCCCTGACCCTCATGGCGATGGCAACAACATACCAAGCATGCGAGATGCACGCATGGAAGTCACCTGCTCCCACATCCAGATGAGGCCCTACGGTCGCCCACAGCCTCCACAGTATGACCTTTATCGAATCGTCCCTCTCTCAACTGTCTTTTAAGCAACATAACCAAATTCTCGCACCTTATATTCATTTCAAGTTACACTTCTTTTTTTTTTTTTTTTGAATCAAAGGTGTTTGCCCCGCCCCAACTTTTTATTAAAAGAGCCAAGGCAAACATTTCCAGTTACACTAGTTAAGTAGTGTGCAATCTTCAACTATATACTATCTTAATCATGATCCACTGGTTTTCTACCTCTTGTCTCTGCTATGTTGGTGGCTATATTCACTAGTTGGTTAGTTTATTATTAGGAAAACAAATATGAGTCTGAGGGGGTGAAGGGTTCTTGTATATATATAAATAAAGAATAAACATTTTTTTTCTTCCTCTAGTTGTTCTTCGACTCATCAACCTTGTGCTCCACTTCAGACGTGCATGTGGCATCTGCAAAGAACATATATTCCCGACCTTCAAATTATATGAATTATTCATCTCCAAATATTTAAATTTGTTGTCTACTAACCTTCTGACCATGTTCCACTTCAGGTGTGAGTACCCTTCCTCATCCTCCAAGCAGGCAGAGGTGGTAACTCATGATGTCTCACCAACGTCAACACACTCGTCTCCACTCATCTCGGCTCGTAAACCTCCTGGTTGGCATATACAGTTTTTCATCAGAGTAGATCTGGGGGGTTTCTTACCACACGTATCCTCATCTGGGGGGGCTATTCCGGAGCCTGGAGGAAGCTGAAAAGGCTATCAAAAGCCATCTCGATGGCCTGCGCTCTCCAATAATGTGTTTTTTCTCAACTTTGCCATGGATTTCTGCATTTCAGAAATTACAATCTACTAACATATAGTGTGTTCTAACCAAAACCAGGTGCAGAGATGGACTATCGCCGGCGGAGGTTGCAGTGCGACATCGCCTTTACTGGCCTGATGGCACAAGGAAGAATTCGTCTGAAGGCAATCCCGGGCGTAGGAATATGAACCTATTGGTTCAAGCTTTACTGGATAAATACAATGAAGACCACCATCTTTTGGGGGTTTGATCTCTCTCCCTCCTCCCGCCCTCACTCTTTGTCCTATTACCAGGCTTGTATTGTTCGTCTTCTGTTCATGTACTAATTGCTGATACAATCCCTGCCTCCTTTTTAGGATCTTGCATATGAACTTGATAATGTTGTGTGCTCCCGACAAATTTACGAGGAGGAGGGCGGCCTTATTAACAAATTCTATCATATCAATTTGACTGCAAAAACCAAAGGAGATGATGGTTTTCACAGTGGCGTCGACAATCTATTCTTTGGTGAAATCACACGAATAGAAGGCGAAAATGAAGAATACATGCTCAATTGTTTCTGTATGGTTAAACCTATTGACATTGGTATTTCTTCCACCTTAGATTAAGTTCTGTTTATACAGTTTGGGGTCACATTTGTTTCTTTGCCCCTTGTGTCATGTTTCCCTTCATCTTATCCATTGTCCTTGTGCTTTACTATAGTTTTAATGTCTAAGCTAGTTCATTCGCAGCATGTAGCCACTTTCTGCACATGCTTTTATTTTGCTTGGTTGGTTATTTTTTGGTAATTAAATGACAAATCAATGGTATTTCTTCCACCTTAGATATGTTCTGCTCAATTTGGGGTCACATTTGTTTGGCCGACCTGTTTGGTTGCCCCTTGTGTCATGTTTCTGTTCATCTCATCCACTTTCCTTGAGCTTTACTACAGTTTTAATATCTAAGCTAGTTCATGCCCAACCATATAGTGATCGTCTACACATGTTTTCTTTCTCATGGCTAGTTATTTGGTAATTAAATGACAAATCAATGGTATTCCTTTTACCTTAGATTAAGTTCTTTAGAGTTTTAGGTCACATTAATTTGGTTAGCCTTTTGGTTGCCCTTCATCTCATCCACTGGTCCTTAGCTTTACTACATTTTATATCTAAATGTGTAGTGACTGTCTACATGTCTTTGTTTTGCCTAAGGCGGATGCTCAGGTTGTACGAAGTACGGGGAGTATGATTTGAAGCACCCTGTTGATGCTGATAAATACAAAGGTGGCCACTCTACCCCGGTCATTCAATGCCGTGGTATCAATCATACTCCTTTCTTGCAACCGGATGTACCTGTATACATCCGGAATAAGCAGGATTGGTTGGAGTTTGAGAAGGCTATGTTGGCGAAGGAGGAGGCTAAGATAAGATATATATACGAGGTAATGTTATATCTTGTGTGGTTGGTATTTGTTAGTAATGTTACTGAACTGTTATTGTTTGCTTTCAGTGCCCTGGTGATTCTCCTATTCAGGCAAAATTGGATGGTGCAAGAATGCCTGCTGCTTTGGCCAAGGGACAAGAGGATGCTGGTTTGGCCAAGGGAGGAGAGGGTGCTGGTTTGGCCAAGAGAGGAGAGGGTGCTGGTTTGGCCAAGAGAGAGGATCATCAGGGAAGCGTGAAGTACATTGTACCTGCTAGGCGTGGGGAAGTGTTTTGAGTATCCACTCGGGTATTAGATAAGTTTGATTTGATTTCTAAAATGTTTGTTTCACTACTCGGTGGTTCATTAGGTTCAAGCATTATAATATTGTTATAATCTACGCCGTTGCATGTTTCCTGCATGTTTAATGAATATTTAGTTGATCAACTAGTGCCTTGATTCAAATTTGTAAACTTGTTCTTTTCCTTATCACTTTGTGGATTTGCATGGTATTGATATATTTATCAAGTGTATAAGAACAATTGTTCCCAAATTCTCTGGACATTTAAACACTCGTGTTGTGTCATTCATGATCGTTCAACAACAAATGCTCTCATACTCTTATAAGGCTTTTTTCATTTAAAGTTTAGCAAAGGGCTATGCATTCTATATGCTCTCGATGTGTCATTTTATAATTTCTGCCATCCTGCCAAATTGACAGAAATGAAATTCCAATTGATGAGTTGTTTCCTTCATAGCTCTCCTTGATATTGTTACACTATTTTTGGAACTTAAATCATCCAGCAAGATTTTGGGCGAACTCTTGGACTCGACCCCCGCGACCCCCGCTCGCCCCCCGCTCGGGCGACTCGGGGGCTCCCCAACCCTAGCCGCCGCCGGGCCTAGCCCATCTTCCTCCCCTCCTCCCGCCACCGCTGGAGGACGCCGCCGGCTTGCGCCCGGAGGCCGACGGCGGTGGCGGGGGCTCTTCCTCCCTCCCGCGTCTCAGGGGTGGCGGGGCCCCAACATGCGTGGAGGTGCGGCCGATCTAGAAGCGACGGCGTTGGCTTCGACGGCGGCGGCGGTCGGCCCTGCCTCGGGCCACGGGCGGCGGCTGCGACGGCTGGCCTGGATCGGGCGGCGGCGCGATGCGGTCTTCGGCGGCATGTCATCTGGCTTCGATCGGCGGCGGCGTTGAGGGCCTAGTGGACTGCTTGGCGGCGCCCATGGCAGATCTGTTCTGGCCGGTGTAGCCAGTGGTGGTGGTCATCTTCTTCGTCGGCGGTGGCCGGCCAGAAGCTTGGTGATCGGATCTCAAGATCCATCATCTAGTCCCGGCTGCGAGTTGGGGAGACATGGTTGCCGGTGAAAACTGAGCCGACGGCAGGCGATGGCGGCGTTCTACGCCGTTACCTTGATGAAGGCATCGTCGTGTAACTACTGTCGACCCACTCGTGCTGCTCCGGGGGAAACCCTAGGATCTGGTGTTCCAAATCGGATGATGGCGGCACTGCGGTGTCGTTTCTCTCTTGGGAGCATCGTTTGTGGAGCAGCGCTGAAAGTCAGAGGCAGGAGGTGGAGTGGCTTCGTCTTGCACGGAGCTTCGGTGGAGATGTCAAGTCATGCCTGACCGACTGGTGCTACGCTTTTTCATGCCTGGTCGGCAGGTGCTACGCACGACAGATCTTCCAAGGACTTCAAGCTGTGTCGGCTGGTGGTACTTGGCAGCATGGCGCTGAGGTGTATCAGTGGCGACCGCGACGTGCTCAGCTGTTTGCGCGCAGGGAGGAGGTGGCGTTGGGCGCCGTGGTGGCGTCGACGATAGCTAGACCGAGCAAGGTTGATGCATCAGTACAGTTCTGAAGATGGAGCGGTGGCAGTTGGCGGCGGCGGCCTCTGAGAGCACGCCGGACCAGTGAGTGCCCCAGACCCGGCAAGTGGCTAGGTTGGGGTCTCAGGTCTTAAATGTTAGGCTTGGCTGCGATGTCTGTTTGGTATTAGGCCCAGGCTATCTGCGCCCCTTCATCAACTGGATAGGTGTAGCGACATTTGTTGCTTAGACGGCGGCTTTAGTCTTACTGTTGTATGACTTTGTAAGGTCTTATGAGAATAATTAATAAAGTGGTCGTATGCATCACCCAGATGCAGAGGCCGGGGGTCATCCTCCTTTTCTAAAAAAAAATCATCCAGCAAAGTTGATTTTGCTTGGCATATCTGTCTTTTATAGGTTAGTTGATATATCTTTTGACCAAATCTCATTAGATATTCTGGTTCAGGTCTCTCTCCACTCATGGACTTGACTACATCTACATGGCGAAGACAGCATAGCAATCTATGGGGATGTAGTTTGCTGCCACACTTTCTATCATAATTGCTGTTTTTTAAATTTCCAGTATCTTTTGAGAAGATTGAACTCGTCGTGCATCATCATTTGGAATGTTGTCTCTGTATTGGTAGCATGTATGATAAAGTTTGGTCGGATTTTATATTGCTATGGTACTGGAATCGGATGCACTTTCCAATTTTGTCAGTTGTAGATGAAGTTTCTAATCCAGAAGTTGTGGTCTTGTAAGTTGAAATGTACTCAACCAATAAATCATTTTCAGTCCATAATGTGATTTCTACTTTTTGAAAAAAATGCATTTGATCAATTACTTTGGACTTGGCGTGTGTAGTTGTTGAACATGTAGGTAGCTGTAGGAAAGTTCGGTCCAATTTTATATTGTGATGGTACTGGAGTCGGATGCACTTTTCAATTTTATCAGTTGTAGATGAAGTTTTCCAGAAGTTGTGATCTTGTCGGATGCACTCAACCAATAAATCCTTTCAGTCCATAATGTGATTTCTACTGTCTGAAAAACTGCATTTGATCTGTCCAGTGGCCATCTACCTGAGCGTTGCCATCCATCAAGTTTCAGATATTCTCTCTAGATCACATAATCCACATTGTTGACAGCGTTGCCATCCATCAATTTTCTCATATGATCACATAATCCACATTGCCATCGCTAACCTTTAGCAGCTGTTTGTTGGCGTGCTCAGCCCTAGTTCAGCTGTTTGTTGGATTATACTCCGTATTAGTTTCAAGCAAATGGCCGCATATAAAACATGGTTTGTTACCTAGTGGATGATGATGACAGTTAGCTTTCCACCCAACCATAGCCAGCGCCGCTGCCACAACTTCCCATAAACTAGGTTGTATAGTACTACCATTCTAGAGTAACTCCTTGATTATGGCTGCAATTTCATCCCGTGGTGTGCAAAGCCTTTGATTCGCTGGTTGACTATCGTGAGGTGAATCCGATGATGCACATGGTCTTTTAGGAGGGAAGGTAGTGGGTTCTAAGAACACATCAGAGAAAGATGACCAAACCTGCTTGAGTCCTCTTCTACATCTTGAGTAGTTCCCACTACAACGGATAAACTTTGCGCAGTAACATTTTCCCTGTTCCACAATATTTGTATATTTTGGAGAAAATATCTCTTCCTGAAATTCACCGCCAAGAAAACTTCTGCACATATGACTTGACGGTTTTCCGCTTGAGCTATTGTTGGAGAGTAAAAATTTCGGCCCAGTGAAAGACTGAACCGAGTTCCACAACAGATGACGATTTTTGCATAGAAGGGATAATTCTTGAAGAACCAGTTTAGTTTATACTGTGGTGAAGTTAGTGCTACACAAACTGCCTCCTGCTATAGATATATTTCACATATGAATCCCAAGATATTACTCCCTCCGTCACTAGTGTAAAACGGTCTTATATTATGGGCGGAGAGAGTATATAACTTGAATTACTGGTCAAAACCCACCCCTCTTGTGAGAAGAGAATGATTTGCATCAAAACATAACGAACAGCTTTTTGGTGGCAAAAGCAACCATGTAAATCAGGCCCGGGCCTGGGGGAACAAAGGGAGATAGATATAACAGGGTGCATCAGTTATTCAGTTCACACAACCTTCAAAATCTTTCCCCATGCCGCCTACTAGGAAATGTTTCTAAATATTCAAATGATAACGCACAGCAGCAGTACAACACGTTTCGGGCTATGATCCACACAGACAAGGTAATGTTCTGCACATTGTCAGATGAACGATGAAAATTTTCACATAAAGGTACCACTAGAGTTCATTAAGGAGAAGGAAAGCAACTATCAACATAATGTACATTCTGAGAACTGATAACAGCAAGTACAACTTATGTTGTGAGAGGGACTTTGCAAGTTGCTTTGTTGTGCCCATAGCCCTTGCACCTGCTGCAGCGCACCGCCCTTTTAATTGCAATACGAGGATCAGCTGGCTTTTCCTTTGGTCGGCCCACTTGGCGGCGAGCTAGTATGGGGCATGGTTGCAATCCCATGCTCTGCGTTACGTCAGTTGATGCAGGAGGTACAATGACATCAGGTATCGGGTTGATTGACATGGCGTAAGTCATGCGGTAGTAATCTCTTCTGAAATACTTGGAACAGTACTCCACTGGATTCTGATCAGTTTGCTCAAACACAGCGATGGCATGACAGCAAGGAATCCCAGACACATGCCACTTTCTGCAGGTGCACTCCCATGTATCAATGTTGACCGTATAGACCGAACCATCACATACTTCAAACACATTATTGTTACCATCATTTTCAGTTGAGCAAACAACACTGAGTGAAAGAGCTTTGTTCATCTCTTCCTGAAGTTTCTGATTCGCTGATGGTGTTAATACTTCTGACCATGTATTGGAAGATTCCCTGCGTGTATAGATCATCTCCATCAGGTTGCATCTGATTGTATCAAGCAGCTGCACTACCGGGAGCTCATATCTGTTGGGGATCCACTCCGCAATTGTCTCAGAAATGTTGCATGTGTATTGGCCAAGACGTGACCCTTTGAATAACGCATCTGACCACCGCTCAGGTTTAGTCTCCAAAAGCCATTCAGCAAGCTTATCAGACTCAGCTTTGATGAGATCAAGATAATGATTGAATTCATCAACTCTGCACGAATATACGGCATCCTTAAGATGCTCGACCATTATATCTTTTACTTCTTCACTCCAGCTGTCATCCAATTTTGTTTTAAATTCTTCAATGAAAAAGTTGACATTGTATCCATGATAACTATCTGGAAATATTAGAGAAACATCATCCCACAGACCACTTCTGCCATTTGATATGAATGTTATGTCTCCAGGCATAGGCAACGATGCCTGTAGCTGTTCAAGAAACCAATGCCAATTTTCTTGACTCTCGTCATCCACTACAGATAATGCAACGGGGAACACATCACCTTCACCATCAACAGAAGTAGCACCTAATAGTTTCCAATGCTTATTTGGTTTCACAGTTATCACGTCAAGAAAGAGAAGAGGCCTGCAACCATTCTCAAAACCATGAAGGGAGGCATGGAATGCAACAAAGAAGCGGAACTTTGAACCTTCCAATGCCTCTACTGTTGCCATACTCCCAGGGTTTGTTGCGAAAATTCTATCACGAAACCAAGGTAACTGATTACATGCCTCTTCATGTGGACTGTAAAGTTCTTTTCGAGCTATTAATTTGCCTCGCCAAGCTTGAGAATAGTTCAGGCTTAATCCATATTCACGCTGGAGATCATTTGCAATATCTCTTGGCCTGTAGTTTGGACTGTCACGTAATTTTTCCTTGATAACACTAGCAACCCATTTTTGAGAAGCTAGACGATTACTTTTGACAGTCTCTGATTCACATGTATGGCTCCCAACCACTTTCTTGATCATGAACTCCTGATTTGCAGAAGATTTGGAAGCATGTATGCGCCAGGGACATCCTTCATCGGTACATTCCACAGTAACACGAGAAGAGTCATTCTTGACAAATCTGTAATGAAACCTATGTGCAATGGCATACTTGTGCAACGCATCACGAAATTCCTTTGGACCCTCAAATACTTGGCCAACTCCAGTGATTGTGTTCTCCCAACTTGCACATATCTTTTGCCGCTTAGATCCATCTGGAGTAGTCCCTACTATAGCAGAATCTGCAGGAGCACTGGAGTCTGCTACAGAGCTCTTTGCCCTGTAAATATATCTCATGTCACTTTTAGAATAAGCTTAAGAGGGATATTTAGTATCAGTCAGAAGGTTACCTGTTGTCAACCTTCTTAATGACGTAGATGTCTGTTGTCTCCGAGTCCGCATGGAATTCAACCATGCGCTTAAGGTCTTTGTCATTGGAAATTGAAATCAAAGTCTTATTATTTTTCGGAAGGAAATATTTGAATGCATAGGAATCAAGCTTGAGGTTATTGAGTGTTGAAGATATCTCATGTTTAAACGCTTTAAAAGTCCAACCACTTTTCACAAGCATCGCATGTGCCTCTCCGCCAGAATAGGTCATATGCCCATCATCATCAGTTGTGAATACTCCACCTAGTTGAAGAACAGCGACAATTTGTCTGCTCCCCATGGCTTAAGATGATATAGCCAATCCAAAGATCCCTGAGATGATTTGCAAAATTCATAAGATTTACACTTAATAAGGATCTGTTTGTGGTTGCTGAATCATGCTTAACTCATTTTAAAATCTGATGTGGGAAAATAGCCACAAGAACAGAAAAAGTTATGATAGCCAAATGAAAAATTATGCAAGAGCTAGTTAGGAATGTCGGATCATCATAATCCACCTCGATGCCAAAGGCAGCCTACACTGGGAGCCAATTATGGCAGTTTCAATTTTCCTTTTTGCTCAGTTGGTATGTATTTAACCCGTTAAAAGAAAAGGCTTCAAGTTCAAGAAATAGTTGTGCTGAATATTGCTCAGTGATAAACTTGCTCATCAAACTCCAATTGTAGATTGTTAAGAAAAATAAAAGGGGCAGCCCTGGTGCACGTAGCTCCCGCTTGCGCAGGGTCCAAGGAAGGATCCGACCACTTTGGGTCTTTTGTACGCAGCCTTTCCCTGCATCTCTGCAAGAGGCTGTTTCCAGGACTCGAACCCGTGACCTCATGATCACAAGGCAACAGCTTTACCGCTGCACCAAGTAAATTGTTAAGAAAAATAAGAGACAGAAATAGCAGGTTATCAAAAGAGCCAACTAAAAATAATAGAAAAATAGTCTGCATGGCATAGAAAATCAAGCATTGATTTGAGTGAGTTTGACAAACTTCCATATTGTTTGAACACTCAAAACAAATAAGAAAATAATCAATCTTTAGGACTATTAGCTTTGGGGCAGTCCCAGGAATCTAAAGTTTTTTTTTCGAGAAAACGCAAAGAGAAATTTGCGTTTCTTTCCATTGAAAAGGCAGAGCTTGAGTTACAACCACAAACAGATGATCAAACAACAGTGAACTAATGTACATCCCAGGTTGAGGAATCTAAAGCTGTATCTCATACTTTCAATAGGTGCTTAGATACAACTACTAGAGTGGTTTGCATCTTGAATGTTACATCTATTTAACTTGGTTTGTGATTAATATTATCATCTCAACTTTGTGGTCTCTTTGGTGTGAACCAGCCACACGTCGAGCCTAATTACTAAAAAATGAGTTGCCCAATTACGCAAGTAACCATAACAAGAAAAATTAACTGAAAATTGCACGCTCTCACGATGCTTATTCATCTACAGCTCTAGAACAAATTGACAACTGAAACGCCCGATATGGTTTCCAAAAATATCATTCAAACATGATTCTCTTAAAAATATGGAATCACTCAGATAGATCTTGTTAGATTTCACGGAACCATCTGCCCACATTTCAGAGAAAGCATTAAGCATTTGTAACACACCTTTCCAAATCATACAACTGTGCGCACTAAAATATCTAAATTCTAAAAGCAGCTTCCAAATTCATGATTGCTGATACCAAACAGAGAATCTGCAAAATCAATTGAACAAATGAACCGATGGTCCACAAATGACTCCACTCTGCTTCCATTCCAAGAAGAGCAATGGATGTAACTAGTCGTATGCACACTCATGGTGAGATATGAGGTCTAAATTGATTTCAGTGAGATCAGCAAGGAGCGCGTCGATGACCAGCTTGTCGCCAAAAATGCGGCTACCTGCGCAGCCCTAAACGCCACTGCAGGCAGCGGCAAAGCTACAGTCAAGGGCTGGACAGGCCAAACTAGAGCAGAGCCCAAGTTTTTTTCCTCGTGGCCCAGTTTTCCTCTTAGGCCCACTATTTTGCAGCAAAACTGGGCGTGGGCCCACTATTTTGCAGCAAAACTGGGCGGGCCACAGCCCAGTTTTGCTTCAAAGAAGCTCCGCCACTGCCTGTAGCGCCACTGATTGACAAGGAGCTCCAGGTGTCGGCCAGTGAAGGAGCCCGGCTCCAACAACCGCCGAGCTTAGATATCTGAAGGAGTGCGTAAAGGAGGGTTGCGGCCAGAGAATGTCCTGGATGGCAATGCCTACGGCTTGTTCCCGGGATCGAGCGTCGTCTGCAAGGAGCTACTCGAGCAGGCAAGCGGCAAAACTGGTGGCCGCACGGTGGCAGCTTGGGTGACGAGATGCAAGACGATGGTCGCTCGGGACGACGATGTGACTGCAGCGGCTTGGGGAGGAGGGGAGGCGACGCCGCATCTTGGGCCAAAGGGAAAACATCGGCTACTAGTGGTGGCCACAAGCAAGGCGACCCCGAGGAGCAAATGGTGGCTGAGTCATGGAGCAGAAAGGCTTGCGGGTGAGAGAATAGGGCACACCGGATCAAGATGGCTATTATTATGCCTCGGGTTCGCCGAAAAGAGTTGCACCGTGTTGAGGATACAATCTCCCTTTCTCTCTCCTTTAATTCCCCTCCACGTCAGATAAAATCCTACATGGTAAGTATGATTTGGACACAGTCCAGGCTGGAGCACTGGGGCTGGCCGTAAAACAGTTTATCCTAATTAATTGTATTACAGTTCGGTTGGTTAATAATTAAGAGCAAATTCAATTATCGAGTGCTTCACAAGTACGATATAGCACTTTACCAATACAGGACCCTCCCACAAATTTAACTTTTTAAGATATGCAGTCCCTAGCTAGTTTCGATCAACTTGGACTTGGCTGCAAATAGTAAACTAATGATGCTTGAAGGGCTTAGGTATAATCTCTAATCTATTAAATGTTTCCCATGCATGGTACCAGCATTCTCCTGCCTCACAATATGCAAGCCTATGACTGGTAAGGAAACATATTTTATTCTCTTCAGCCCTGAGCTTTTCACAAATTACTTTTGGTTGACACAGACATACCAAGTATCCGATGGTTCAGTACTTTGCATAACTGCAATCATCTGGGTGGGGTGGAATGGATTAATAATTCACCATTAGTAAAAACACATTGCCGTATCATGTAGTACAATTTAAAATTCACATGAACCAGGACAGAAATTTAGGGGCCTTATTAAACATACATGAAGCAATGAACCTTTTGTTTATAAAAGAAGGGTCTCCCCCTTCTGATTTCCATTAAAGAAACCCAAGGTTCACAAGCTACCGAGACGGACTAGAGACTCTAGGGAGCAACACGCCCAGCACATCTCAACCCGAAGGAGAAATGTCACCAGCATGAACTCCAAGCTAAAAACAAGGAAAGAAAAAAAAACTACCATCCACAAGCGGCTGCAACCCTGAGAAGCAGGGTGCCAAATAATACCACTGAGCCAGTCTACTTATTACAGACTCCGGGAGCACAAAGCAATGAACTTTTTATGAAAGGAATTCCTACCACGTGAATATCTGATAAAAAAAGACATATGTTAAAACACTGGAGTATCTTGAAGCTCATGAGCCACCACAACACTATTGGCTGCGACCCTGCGACCTTATGATCCCAGGGGCCGTTTTAAAACACAAAATCCCTGGAATTATACAATCGTTACTTTGGCTACCTCGTCCTTGGTCGGTGGAGAGATCCACATTGCTGTAAAGATCACCCGAGGATAATAAAGAGAATAAAAGACTCGGAATGGAAGAATCAGTCAGTCGATCCTGTTATCAAACCTTTAGCTTGAACTTGAGCTTCACTGATGCTGCCGCTCCGCCTGACACTGCCCCACTGCTCGCTTGAACTTGACGCCGACACGCACCTCGCAACTGCAGCTTGCCCCAACGGCCCACGCGGCGCCGAAGCCTGCTGCCCCGCACGCCGGCCGCCGGCCGCCGGCGCCGCGCTAGGGTTACCGAACCGGCACGTGAGAAGCGAGGCCGAGTCGAGAGGGGAAGACGGCGGGTGGGGTGGGGTGGGGCTACGGGAGACGCCGACGATCTGGCCGTGCGGCTAGGGTTTGGGCACCGATTTGGGCTCGTGCTCACGCGCACCCTAGACTGGGAAAAATAGCAGGTCCTTTCTGCAAAGATGGAATTACAATCTTGTCCTTCTCCTGTGGGCTGAAATTGGGCTAGATAATTACAGCTGAGTCCTTGTAGGCTATCATGGGCTAAAAAGGAGCATAAGAGCACCAGCAGTGGTTTGGAGGCAGCTCTGCCTCTAAGCTGGGCCCATGTACTCGCCTCTAAATAATTTTGTGCCCCTTAAAAAAAACTAAATAATTTTATTTTGTACTCGTCTCTTCTGATCAGAACTGTGCATGAACTTAATCATCCTAATAACAAGTAGGCCCGTGAGAATATTTTAGTCAAAAAAAAAACTTAGAGGCTGCCTCTTCGCTTGGAGAAGATGCCAGGCATTTTTGCCTAGAGGCAGACAATTGTAGTGTATGGGGCCGGCCTCTAAAGGCATGGAGGCGGCCATAGAGGCAGTAAAATCAAACACTGTGGATGCCCTAACATCTCTCATCTTTCTGTAACGTTCGTTTGAAGCTTTTTATATAGTACTTCATTCTCGTTGTTTTCTCAGCATACTAATACCTTGTGCAATTTTTAACAAAGCCAAAAAAGTTGTTTCCTTACTTTTGGCATATTTCAATACTCATGAAGAGATAAAGATCCACAAATACGTATACGTTGGTTCACATGATGAAATATGTGGATCTTAAAAAATAGTGGTGGTATCGACGTTCAATAGTGTTCGAGCTAAACCAATTCAAGCTCTGGTTCGCTCAACACAATTCATTTATGCCTTGTGTCTCATTACGCTATAGCTACATAGAAGACAAAAGGGATTCAGAGGTAGCTAGGACTAGGAGAAGCCGCCCAACTACTATGTAAAATTGAATGTGGATCTAGCTTTCGATAACAACGATGAGTGAGGTGCTAATGCAACACTTATAATAATCCTAGAAAATTCATAGCATCTATACACTATGTTAATTCGACCGTCATGCAAGAAGCAAGGGCCCTGTTGGGCGGCTATCTGCTCTTTTCAAGACTAGTGATACACTAGACTAATAATGAACTGTAGGTGTGTGGAGGTAGTAGAGGGACTATGCATAATGGTAGGAACTCCATTGATGTCGCAGTTGCAAGCTATGAAGAATGTACATTTATATGTCAGGGGTTTGCTTATATCAAGTTTGAACAATACCCCTTGGGAAGCTAGTCAAAAAAAGTTGCACATTCTTATCTAGCAATTTTGTTGGATCACCCGCCAACATGTCGTTGCATGATTCACCCGATCTAATATTAGTGTGACTAGCAAACCATGTAACATTATAACCACTAAATAAAGTTGCAATGATGGATTTCCCTTGCAAAAACACTTGAGCCATCTTTAACAAGACAAACAAGTCGCTTTCTTTCATTAAACATGTAGATATGATATTTCTATCTTTCAAATTTAATTTCCACTCATGTATATTCTTCACAAGTTTAACTTTGTCTTGTGTAGTAAGAAATTGTAACTTTTTTCAAACAAACAGAGTTTTCACTCTTTTAGAACAATGTGGATGCATTTTTTTCCTTGTTATCTTTGTTTGTATTGTTATTAGGAGAAAAACTAATTGAATTTGTTCAATACAAAAAATATGAAACCATCTTTTTGAACTAACTGGGTTTTTTTACGATCATCACAATATGTTATACTTGTAATAATAAAAAATGTACGTGGATTTCAGTTACAATCATGTTTAAAACATGGTAAAAAAAGAATTATTGCATGAACGTTATAAATATCTAAAATCATACAAAGACAAGTATATAACTAGCATTCGTGTGTCACGTTTATGCATTGGATCTCTACGTTCTCCTAGCATATCATTGTTTCGATATTTGATATTTACTAGACAGAATAGTGCACTCTGTTGCGCCCAGCTATAGCAATCATCACAGTCACAAACTAAGCCTAAGAATACAATCAAGATTCAGGAACAATTTCAGAAATGCATCTGCAAAACAAATCCTTAGATAACCATCAATACATAATACACTAGGAAGAAACCCCCACCGGGATTATCAAAGCAATGGGATGGACGCATCGTTGCTTCAAGTAGCATTATTAACAATATTTTTTTTAAACCTTGGACAGTAGGAGAACCTCTTACTATTTATGAATTAATATAATGGAAGGGTGTTGTACATAGTTGATTTACAATCCATCCCCCTTTGGGGAGGTAAGACTGAGGGTCTATCTAAGAGAGGAAAGTATAAGGGGAATGATATGCTTATGTTCTTCCTTCACCCTATAGGTAAGGAGAGAGAAATCAGTTTTAAGCATGTCTAGCCAAGAGGCTCTTGAAGGAGAAATCCCCCAAAAATGCTAATTGATGTGCTCCTTACATATGCTTCAAGATGCCAGCAGAAAAGTTCCATGAATAGCGGCCAGCTCTGATTTTCTTTGGCTCTAGTTATGTTTTGTAGTCTTGAGCGACCATGAGGCCAAGAAAGGCCAAGGCTGGACCGGAAACTAGCACTGAATTGGCATTCAAAGAACAGGTGCTCTAGTGTTTCTTCAATATGTAGTCCACGGAGTATGCAATCATGGTCCTCTCCTATGTGGTAGTGTCATCGTTTAAGCATGTTTCTTGTGTTGCGTCGGTCAGATAGGAGTACCCTTCCGAAGACTTTGATCTTCATGGTCGATCTTGATTTCCAGATCCACCCAAATGCTTGGTGTGCATGTATGCCTCCAAAGTAGAATGTGTAGTATTGAGCAGTGAAAACATTACACCCCCAAACATATGTCCAAAAATCGGGTTCATTGGAGATGTCAACATCCATGGTTTTGAGCTGCAACTGTCTAACTTCTGCATGCGCTTATGCGGAAAGAGGTAGGTGAAACGCCTCCCGCAATGACGTGATTGCCAAGAGATCTCTTACCGAGAGGTCATCATTGTTTACGTAGGAGAATGCACGTGGGTAGGTTTCATCCAGAATGGTGTCTCTCCACAGATCTTTCCAAAACAACACATTTTTACCATTTGCCACTTGTACCGTCGAGATCCCTCTGTATGTTGGCATTAATTTTGCGACGTCCCTCCACCAAAATGATCCACATGGGTCGGAGGCATGTGGGATTTGTTCCGTGTAGTATGTTTCCCAGATAAGTTGCACCCAAGGCACGTTCCAACCATTATAGAATTTGTGTAAATATTTCATCAGTAGGGCATCCCCTTGTATTCGAAGATTGATCACACCAAGACCACCGTTGTCCTTGGGTCAACACACCATGTCCCATGAGGCTAGTGAATTATTCTTATCTCCTTGATCAGTTTTCTTGGTCCACAAGCTTTTCCTTCATATCTTATCCAGTAACTCAATGATTTTGGTTGATAAATGTAGAGTGCAAAGGGAAAAACGATATGGGGGGTTATCACTGAGTTGAGGAAGGATAGTTTGCCACCATAGGAAATCATGTTAAGTGTGGCCGAAAGTCTTCTCTCCACCGAACAGACCAGCGGCATGAGTTCTTGAACTGTAGGTCTGGTAGTGCCAAGTGGGAGGCCAAGGTAAGTAAACGACATCTTCCCGACAACACAGCTGAAAATGTTGGCTAGCTCCTCACTCTTTTCAGCAGCACAATTTATGGGCATGAGCGTCGATTTATGAAAGTGTATTTATAACCCAATGGAGGTAGCATAATCAGTCAGAATGTCCTTGATGACTATTGCCTGTTGGGTGCATGCTAGTAATATCAAGATTGTGTCATCGGCGTATTGAATAACTAGGTATTCCTTTTGGTTGGGGGAGGGGAATGGCAGTTGGATTAGATTGCGTGCAAAGGCATCATTAATGGCTGCTTTGAGGAGGTCAGCCGCCATCAAGAAAAAGAGGGGAGAAAGGGGGTCACCCTTCCTTACTCCACATTTGCAATGAAATTGGTGACCGGGAGTTCCATTGGGTAGGACCGATAATTTACCTGAAGAGAATATGCAGTGAATCCAGTTTAGCCATTTGTCATTGAAACCCATGTTTCATTATTTCAATCATGGCTTCATGTTCAATGGTGTCGAACGCTTTTGCAAAATCTAGTTTCAGAAGCATAATTCCCCTCTTGGAAGATTGGCATTGATAAATATACTCATATGCCCATGCAAAGACAATCCTGGATGGATCTTCCTTTAAGAAAGCCATATTGGTTACGGTGGATGATCTTTAGTATGATTTTTTGCAGTCGGTTGGCCAATATCTTAGTGATGACTTTAAGACATCACTTTAGAAGTGTGATTGGCCTGTAATCATTAACCGTTTTAATTGAGATGATTTTTGGGATCAGAGTGATAAAACCATCATTGATGCCTTCCATATTGAGATTGCCATTATGAAATTGATTGCAAAAGTTGTAGAAGTCCTATTTAATGATTGGCCAGAATCATTTTAAGAAAACTCTAGTGAAACCATCCGGGCCAGGTGCTCGATCCACCGACATCTCTTTGTTACTTTGTCAATCTCCTCATGGGAGAATGGAATAGTAAGCTCATCAAGGCCCTTGCATTTTTTATGATTTTGGAGAGATCAAATTTCATATTGTGTTTTGTTGAGGACCCCATCTATCTTTGAACGTTTGGAATATAATGGATTCTTTCCCTGCGTGATCTTCAACAGTTATGCCATTTCCAGTAGTTAGAGAGGCAATATTGTTTCTCCTATAGCTTTTTGAGGCCATTGCTTGAAAAAATTTGGACGGCTCATCGCCAAATTGGACCCATCGGATGGCACACCTCTTTTTCCAGTAGAGTTGTTGATATCTTAGTAATCTCAAAATGTGAGCCTTGAGTATTTTTCGAAAATTGGTTTCTGGTATGGATAGGGCACGCTTGTTTTCCAGCTCATCAATCTCATAGAGGGCTTGTTAGAGTTCTCAATCGCCGCCGATAGTCTGGAAATACCTTTGCTCCAGTGTTTAAGATCACCACGCAAAAATTTTAATGTTCGGCAGAGAGTTGTGGCAGGGTTTGTGGATTTGACGTGTTTGGCCCAGGAAGTCGTGACTACCTCCATGAATCCGGGGTGTTGCACCCAAAAGGACTCAAAGTGAAACAGCTTGGACTTTGGAATAGTTGTTTCAATGCTGACAACACAAGGTATATGGTCGGAGACAGGTTTACCTAAAGGTTTCACCATAGTTTTGGGATATGAAGTGGTCCAATTTGTGCTTGTGAAGAACCAATTGAGTTGTTCAAGAAGGGGGTCTTGTTGCATATCACTCCAAGTGAAGGTACGACCTTTGATAGGTGGTTCAATCAGGCTTTGGGAGCGTATGAAATCATTAAAAGTGATCATATCTGTCATGCTTCCTCCTGGTTTATTACGATTCTCCGATGCTCTTATGAAATTGAAGTCGCCCACGAGAAGCCAGTCTTCATTGGAAGGAATATCCAGAGCACATAACCATTGAATAAAGTGATCTCTCTGTTCCCCTTGACATGGCCCATAAACGTTGACAAGTGTCCAACATTGCGTCGATTGGGTGGAACGGAAACGTGTGACAAGAGTGAAATCTTTATAAAAGAGAACATCAGCCGAGAAAATAGAACTATTCCATATTATGGCAATGCCAATAGAGGCACCACGAGAAGGCACAAAGGCAAATTGATCAAATTGACAAGGGCAGTGATACGTCTCCGTCGTATCTACTTTTCCAAACACTTTTGCCCTTGTTTTGGACTCTAACTTGCATGATTTGAATGGAACTAACCCGGACTGACACTGTTTTCAGCAGACTTTCCATGGTGTTATTTATGTGCAGAAACAAAAGTTTCGGAATGACCTGAAACTCCACGGAACTTATTTTTGGAAAATATAAAAAATTCTGGAAGAAGAATCCACGTCAGGGGGGCCTCCACCTGTCCACGAGGGTGGGGGTGCGCTTGCCCCCCTGGGCGCGCCCCCTGCCTCGTGGGCTCCTTGATGCTCCACCGACCTCAAGTCCAACTCCATATATTGGTGTTCGGGGAGAAAAAATCAGGGAGAAAGATTCATCGCGTTTTACGATACGGAGCCGCCGCCAAGCCCTAAACTCTCTCGGGAGGGCTGATCTAGAGTCCGTTCGGGGCTCCGGAGAGGGGAATCCGTCGCCGTCGTCATCATCAACCATCCTCCATCACCAATCTCATGATGCTCACCACCATGCATGAGTAATTACATCGTAGGCTTGCTGTACGCAGGGTTGGATGATATTTATCATGTGATTGAGTTAGTTTTGTTAGGGTTTGATCCCTAGTATCCACTATGTTCTGAGATTGATGTTGCTATGACTTTGCTATGCATAATGCTTGTCACTAGGGCCTGAGTGCCATGATTTCAGATCTGAACCAATTATTTTTTTTCATGAATATATGTGAGTTCTTGATCCTATCTTGCAAGTCTATAGTCACCTACTATGTGTTATGATCCGGCAACCCCGAAGTGGCAATAATCGGGACCACTCCCGGTGATGACCATAGTTTGAGGAGTTCATGTATTCACTATGTGTCAATGCTTTGGCCCGGTACTCTATTAAAAGGAGGCCTTAATATCCCTTAGTTTCCATTAGAACCCCGCTGACCATAGTTTGAGGAGTTCATGTATTCACTATGTGTCAATGCTTTGGCCCGGTACTCTATTATAAGGAGGCCTTAATATCCCTTAGTTTCCATTAGAACCCCGCTGCCACGGGAGGGTAGGACAAAAGATGCCATGCAAGTTCTTTTCCATAAGCACGTATGACTATATTCAGAATACATGCCTACATTACATTGATGAATTGGAGCTAGTTCTGTGTCACCCTATGTTATAACTGTTGCATGAATAATCGCATCCGGCATAATTCTCCATCACCGATCCAATGCCTACAAGCTTTTC
Organism: Aegilops umbellulata; assembly: GCA_032464435.1. Lineage (NCBI taxonomy): Eukaryota > Viridiplantae > Streptophyta > Magnoliopsida > Poales > Poaceae > Aegilops > Aegilops umbellulata. Next base: position 351,110,684 of record CP136057.1, read on the forward strand.
ACATATTGTTCTTAGCTTATTTACTTTTCCGTTGCTACTGTTACAATCACTACAAAACCCAAAAATATTACTTTTGCTACTGTTACTGTTACTTCCATATTACTTTGCTACTAAATACTTTGCTGTAGATATTAAGTTATCCAGGTGTGGTTGAATTGACAACTCAACTGCTAATACTTGAGAATATTCTTTGGCTCCCCTTGTGTCGAATCAATAAATTTGGGTTGAATACTCTACCCTCGAAAATTGTTGCGATCCCCTATACTTGTGGGTTATCAAGACTATTTTCTGGCGCCATTGTCGGGGAGCATAGCTCTATTCTTTGAGTCACTTGGAATTTATATATGTTGGTCACTATGAGGAACTTGAAAGATGAGAAAACAAAAATTTATCCCTCAACTACGAGGGGAGGTAAGGAACTGCCATCTAGCTCTGCACTTGATTCACCTTCTGTTTTGAGTAACACTACAAAACAAAGACACATCCGTGACATTTTGGGCTGAACGAAATTTTTTTCTGTCATACATATGACACTTCTATGACAATAATTGTGACAAAACCCGGTATCATCATAGATGTGGTGGGCTCCTACTTCTATGAAAAAAATCATGACAGAAAATGGGCTTTTCGTCCTGGGCGGGCCGGAGACGCAGCTGCATGACATTCTTTGGCCCGTCCATGACGGAAAAAACCGTGGTAGAAGCGAGGGGGAGGAAAATTTCAGGGAGTTCCCGGTTACGGTGGGAGGTCGGGGGCCGAGCGATGCGCGTTTCTCTCGTACACGTACGCGCGTGTGTGCGAGGCGTTGGCTCTAACTGAACCCGAGCGAGGCGTTGGGCTCTAACTGAACTCGAGCGATTGCATTGCAGGCTACGCGTTACTGAACCCGAGCGATCGATCGATGGCTATTAACTAAACCCGATCGAGCGATTCCTTCGCTACTGCTGCTAACTGAAGCCGATCGATGCTGCCTCTGAGATGAACAGTGAGCGTTGCGGGGGGTTGGATGAACAGTGAGCGATGGCGTTGCCTCTGGATGAATAGGACCCCGTGGTGTGGTGGAGGGCTGGATGAACAGTAGACGGTGGAGGGGTGGTTGAACAGGACCCCGTGGTGTGGAGGGCTGGATGAACAGTAGACGGTGGAGGGGTGTCCGTGGAGTGGTGGTTGAACAGGACCCCGTGGTGTGGAGGGCTGGATGAACAATAGACGGTGGAGTGGTGGTTGAACAGTAGCCGGTGGAGTAGCGCGCGGTGGAGGCTGGATGAACAGGAGCCCGTGGAGGCTGGAGGAGTTCGACGGTGGAGATGAACAGTATCCCGTGGAGTCCCGTTTTGCGGTACGCCACACCCCTCCTGATGAACAGGACCCCCGTTTCGATCGTAGCGCTCGAACACAAGTCCATTTCGTCCGTTTTGCGGTACGCCACACCCCTCCCAATCAACAGGACCCCCGTTTCGACCGTAGGAGGTCCGTTTCGTCCGTTTTGCGGTACGCCACACCCCTCCCGATCAACAGGACCCCCGTTTCGACCGTAGGAGGTCCGTTTCCTCTGTTTTGCGGTACGCCACACCCCTCCCGATCAACAGGACCCCGTTCCGAACATAGGAGGCCCGTTTCCTCCATTGTGCGGTACGTCAGGACTCGTTTCCATCGCCTGTTCCATCCAAGCCCTCCCGATGAACACGACCACGCATTCCGTTCCGACCCAGCCGGTTGGCTCCCACGCGTTCCATTGCCTCCCGATGAACACGACGCATTCCGTTGCCTCCCCATGAACACGACGCATTCCGTTGCCTCCCCATGAACACGACGACGACACTGTTTCTCCGTTCCGACCCAGCCATGTACACGAGCCCTCGCCGTACGTATGCGCGAGTAGGCGTTCGAGACCCCGCCCGTATGTACACATACGTGGCCGTATTTTCTTTCTTGCACCCTGGCCGTTGTACATACGTGTACATGCTACGTGCGCGCCTCTACTATGACACGTACGCGCCTCTACTACGACACGTGCGTGCCTCTACATCCACCAGTATATATGTACGTACACGTTCGCGACCAGAATGACAACGCTACGTACGCTTCGACCAGGTGGGTCCCGACTGTCAGGCACTTCCTTGCCTGCGAAGATGTAGCTGGTGGGTCCCAGCAGTCAGGGGGGCGAATCGTTTTTTTTGCCCGGGCGCACTTCCTTGCATGCGAAGATGTAGCTGGTGGGTCCCAGCAGTCAGGGGCAAACGGTTTTTTTGCAAAATACGGTGGCTCGTCCGGTGGGTCCCCGCTGTCAGGTGGAGGAATAATTATTTTGCACGTAATAAGGAGGCACTTCCTTGCTGCGGCTGTGGACCCAGCTGTCAGCCTCTCCATGTACAGTCCATGTCCGATGGAAGCCGTTCCTTGACCATGTTGACCACGTCGCGCCGAGAGCAACAGGGCGGTGGACGACGGCGAGGCCTAGGAAGAGGACGACACGGAGCCGGGGAAGACGCGGCAGTGGATGCCCACACGTAGAGGAGTACGAGGGTTCACTAGTTCGCTGCGGTGTGAGGCTGCCATCGCCGCAGAATAACAGGGGGTGTGGGTGAGTAGAGGGATGGCCTGGCCAGCGGTGGGAGTAGTAGGGTGCGGTGAGTCCTCCGCCGCATCGCAGCTGGCCACGGGAGGCAGGAGCACGAGGCACGACCGGCGCTGGTTCGGGCGGCTGGAGCAAGAAGACTAGAGGTTGAAGAAGCACTACGGCCGTTGGATGGACATCGTACAGTCACTAGAGCTAGAATCGTGCATATTGACTAAGTTGACAAAGCCCTCCGTCCCCATCAACTTAGTAGGCCCACAAGTCAGCCTGCCACTATACTGGGTCCCAACTAACAGGGGGAGTATTCATTTTTTTGTGTGTAATAAGGAGGCACTTCCTTGCGTGCTAAGATATAGCTGGCGGGTCCGAACTGTCAGCGACGGTAACATTTTTTTCGTGAAATACAGAGGCCCTTTCGGTGGGTCCCTGATGTTAGGTGGAGGAATCATTATTTTGCGTGTAATAAGGAGGCATTTCCTTGCGTGCGGCCGTGGACCCAGCTGTCGGCCTCTCCGCGTACAATCCACTTCAGATGCATGTTGGTCGTTGACCATGTTGACCAGGCCGCGCCGAGAGCACCAGGGCGGTGGACGACGGCGAGGCCTAGGAAGGGAATGACATGGAGGCAGGGAAGACTCGGCAGTTGTTTCCCACGCGGAGGGGAGTACGACTGTACGAGGGTTTATTGGTTCGTCTGCCGTCGCGGAGAATAACAGCAGGTGTGGGTGAGTAGAGAGATGGCTAGGCCAACGATGGGAGTACGGTGGGGCGGTGAGGCCTGCGCGGCAGCACAGCTGGCCGCGGGGAGGAGGCAGCAGGCAGTCCCGCCGGCGCTTGTTTGAGCGGTTGTAGCAGGAAGAGCAGAGATTGAAGAAGCACGACGGTCGTTGGATGGCCATCCAACAGTCACTGCTTGTGTGTCAACCTTTTTTTAGGGAAGCCTCAAATCTGTGGAAAACAGCATACAACCCATCTGCCATTATTTCTAATAATTTACAACCCATTTGCTAATTATTAAGGGTTTTTTGGAGCCCATATTCTTTTTGTTAGCATTACAGCCCATATTGTGGCCACATTTAAAAAATTATATGAATTTTTGCATATTTCGGTGCGGTCCGAACTGTTTTTAATTCCAAATTTTCGACTCACATTCCAACTGATTTTAAAAATAAATGAATATCAATATAAAATCCAACAAATTCTTCATGCATAAAAATTAATGTAATTTAAAATCTCGAAATAAAAAAAGATATTTGAAACTAATTGTCGGTTTGATGTGTTTTAAAAATGTACAACTCATTTCTCATTACTGATGGGCCATTTTCTCGGCCAGCCGAATGAAAGCTCTCCTCGTCTTGAAAGATTTGCAGCCCAACAGGCCTGACAAAGCGACTTACTTGGCAAATCACAAAAAAACTGGGTTGTGGCCGTGGATCCAGCTGTCAGCCTCTCCACGTACAGTACTCTTCCGATGGAAGCCGGACGTTGACCACATTGACCACGCCGTGTGACACCCAAGTTTTATTTGGATTTTTCAAAAGGTTTTATTTGACTTGAGGGGAGTGATTTAAAAAAAAATTCTTCAAGAGAACTCTCCCTCTCATATAATTTCTTTATGGCAAAAGTTTTATTTGGATTCACCCAAGGTATGCCTTTAGCCTTGGGAGTCCTTGCTCTTCATTTGGGCTTAAGACAAAATGTTTTTCATTTGAGAAAAATAGCCTTTGAAAATCTTTTTGAGAATGCACTATGGCTTTTGGAAAAGTCCTTTGCCACTTTCAACTATTCCTTCTTGCCATGGCATTAGTGCAAATGCTCTCTCCTAACCTTTCCCTCACCTTTGGATCATGATTTGCATCAAATCCAGCAAGTTGAACCTCCCCATGTGATCATTTCCATTCAAATTCTATTCAAATAAATTTCTGTCTTCTCTTATAGCACTTGGAGATTTACAAAGGAACTTCTTTTTCTGTTTTGATTTTTGCCACCAAACCTTTTTCCCCTCCTAGTCCTTTGAACCATCAACCTAGAACCATGAAGATTCACTGGTCTCCAGTTCAAAATTTTCAAACTACATCTGCTGCAAGTTTGGACCAGATTTGCCAAATTTGGTGAAATTCATTTCTACACTTCTCCAAAAATTCTACCAAAAATCAGACAGCCTACTGGAGCAATGAGGAGCCACTCTACCAAAAATCAGCCCAAGGAAAAATCCCTACATGCCTGGATAATTCTGTCGAACACCTGCAATGCATGGTCACTGTCAAGTTTCAGTAAATTCAGAGTTTCAGTTCAGTGCTTGCTGTCGTTTTCTTCAGAGTTGGGCATCGATCTCGCCAGTACCCTCGCGTCGCCTTGCTCCTCATCCCCGCCCTCTTGTTCCTGCACCGCACGAGCGCCTGGCACCTTGCGGGCGTCGGCGACGAGCAGCAGAAGGTGCGCCGCCCCGTGACCGACGCCGACGGCGGCTTTACGGACGCCAGCGGGAGACACGGCGCCGACGACTCCACCCAGCGCCGCCCAAGCCACCGGAGCCCGCCGCGTGGCCTTCCACTCCCCCGAACACGCTGTCGCTCTCGTTGTGAACCGCAGGGCGCGGAGCGCGCTCTCTGCCGCCATTGAGCCCGTGCGGACACCTCACCATGGACAGACGCCATTACGCCGGGGCCAGCTCCGTTTAGCAGCGGAACAACTCCAGTAATCTCCACTGATGCTGCCCGACCGCTCAAACCACCTTCCAATCCACTGCACCGCCGTAATCACTCGCCGGAGATTCTCCGTTCACGGCCACCCCGTCGATCTGCCTATAAATAGAGGCCCCGAGCTTCAACTCGAGCACCCACCAGCCCTGCACTTCCCCTAGAGCACGCCAGGCCTCTGGGAGGACCTCGAGGAGGTCTCCTCCCCCAACTCCGGCCACCCCGTTCGGCCTCGGCCTCCAGCTTGATTCACTGCGGTGAGGTCATCTCCGACGCCCAAACTCCATCAATCACTTCCTCTAGCTACCAGACACCTGACCCCCTCCTCATTTTGCACTTTGCAGCCCTCTCCGGCGAGCTCCTCCCTCGCCCGAACCGCCGTCCGCCGGAGCAAGGGCCACCGCCTACACAGTGCACGCCGACGACCACCACCACCAACACCCGACGCGGAATGGCGCCCTGAGCACGGAGGTAACCTCCGATCCCTCTGCCTCGCCGTGGATCACCGCCGGCGATCGCCGCGGCTCTCTGGCGCCAAAAGCGCCGTTCTGTTTTCAAACCCGACGGGTGGGACCGCCCCGTCAGGTTTCTTTTATTTTTCGAATCGTTTTCTGAAAGCGCCTCCGGGCAAAATACGCTTTCTCATTTGAGCTGGCGTAATTGAGTCTGAAGCGTTTTTTGTTTTTATAAAAAGAACCCTGGGAAGTTTCTGTTTCATTACAGATGAGTCCCTGGACAAAAACCTTTATAACTTTTTAACAGAAGCATATTTTTGATTGATTCTTTTTTTGTTCTCATCAAAATTTTGTCTAGTTTTTTATCTGATTTATTTGAAAAATATTTGCAATACTCTTTCTGCACCTCTCGGTATTCACGTTAGCGCGTATGTTTTCTTTATACCGTAGATACCGACGGAGGTGACGGGACCGCGAACTTCACCGAGTTAGACTCCGACTACTCCGAACCAGGCAAGCATGTTTGAACTTTTGATATGATGAGTGTCTTGGCATGTTTTGCATTTAGTTAGTTTCATGGCATGTTGTGGAGCATACCGATGAACTGTATATTATGCATTGTTGAGACTAGTAAGCTCGATGATCCATACCTTGTTGGATATGAGTATGCAAGGCCATGTGTTGGCATGAAGGTGGTAAGATGGCAGTGTGGTAGCATGCCAGTCTTATGCCATGCAGGTTTACTTCAGTACCAACCCGTATTGGTTGGGCTTGTATCCATTTCCCCTCCCTGTACTATCACATGTTTCCCGAAAGGGATATGGTTTAGTAAGTCGCAAACTGCTTTCTTGGTACACACCAAAAAGGAGAGGCCGGGATGATGGTTCCATGGCCCTGGATTAAAGCCAGTCATCCGGTCAGGGGGCATGGGTGTTTCTGGTTGGGACCGAGAGGGGGGCACCCCTTAGAGCGCGCGTATATAAATTTGATCCCATGCTATTCGAGATTGTGATCTCCCCGTCTCAAAAGTTTTTCTTGGACGATGTCGAGGGTGATTCCTGGCATCGAGAGGTTGGATGGGTGTGTACTGGTTAGCTGTGTTTCCTTCTGAGATACCGTAAACGGAACTAGTCCTTGTGACTACGGAAATCCGTTAACTGTGAGAAATTTTGTACAAACTCTGCAAAGTCATATATCCTCAAATCATCTTATCTATATCCAAGTCCCATGCTAACTGACATGTGCCAGTTTTGGTGACAGATCATCCGGTGGGACCATGAGCACTAAGATCAGTTAAATGTTTGTTCTTGAGGATGGACTAACCCGTTTAATTTCATGAGTTGAATATATTTATTATGACTATTATTTCTTTATCAGTTAAAGCCCTTTATGTGGTGTCGCTCAGACGCCCGACTGTGGCATTTCTTTTAAAGCCCTTTATGTGGTGTCGCTCAGACGCCCGACTGTGGCATTTCTTTTAAAGCCCTTTGTGTGGTGTCGCTCAGACGCCCAACTGTGGCATTTCTTTTAAAGCCCTTTCTGTGGTGTCGCTCAGACGCCCGACTGTGGCATTTATTTTAAAGCCCTTTATGTGGTGTCGCTCAGACGCCCGACTGTGGCATTTCTTTTAAAGCCCTTTATGTGGTGTCGCTCAGACGCCCGACTGTGGCATTTCTTTTAGCCCTTTATGTGGTGTCGCTAAGACGCCCGACTGTGGCATGAATTTTCTTTCTTTTATTAATTTACTCTCGTGGCGTCGCTCTAGACACTCGATTGTTTTCTAATACTTTACTGTTGGGATTCCAGGCGGACTACCGCCGTTTTCCCTTTTTACTTACCCTGCCTAATATTACTTTGGATATGCATTGATAATTTAATCGTGACGCACTCATGCATGCATTTGTTATATCTTACGTCCGAACTGTCTTGCGAGTACTTTCAAAGTACTCATTGGCTTGTTGATTTGGCCAGATGCTGACAAAGGTGATCTCATGGATGAAGAGTTCGATAGCGCATCCGACGCCTAGAGGAGTCCCAGTCAGTCTCATGCGACCCTGGCTTGGTCATTGTTTTATGCCCGCTTCCGCAACCCAAATAAATTCATTGAGCCTCACCTCGACGCTCGATGGGATGATAGTTTGAGAGTCACGTATCCACTCCCCACTGTGTTACTCCACCACTACCATGTTTGCGAGTCAGTAGTATGCCACCACCTTTATGTATAAATTTTGGCACACTTGTAATAAATTGTTGAGCATTATCAGCTCAACCCTGTATTATATTTGATGCTACTGGCTTATTGTATCAAAAGTTTGTCTACCAGTGAGGAGGTTTCTATCTCAAACTGGATTCTAAAGATTGGTTTCTCAATAAATATTTTTATTGGAAAACCGGTCGTGACACGCCGCGCCGAGAGCACCAAGGCGATGGACGACGGCGAGGCCTAGGAAGGGGACGACGCGGAGCCGGGGAAGACGCGGCAGTGGATGCCCACGCGAAGAGGAGTACGAGGGTTCACTGGTTCGGCTGCGGCGTGAGGCTGCCGTCGCCGCAGAATAACAGGGGGTGTGGGTGAGTAGAGGGATACCCTGGGCCAGCGGTGGGAGTAGTAGGGGGCGGTGAGGCCTCCACGGCATCACAACCGGCCACGAGAGGCAGGAGCACGCGGCACGACCGACGCTACTTTGGGCGGCTGGAGCAAGAAAACTAGAGGTTGAAGAAGCACTATGGCCGTTGGATGGACATCGTACGGTCACTGGAGCTAGAATCGTTCATATTGACTAAGTTGACAAAGCCCTCCGTCCTCGTCAACTTAGTAGGCCCACAAGTCAGCCACCCACTATGGTGGGTCCCAGCTAGCAGGGGGTATTCATTTTTTGGTGCGTAATAAGGAGGCACTTCCTTGCGTGCGAAGATATAGCCGGTGGGTCCGACCTGTCAGCGGGGGGAACGTTTTTTTAGTCCATTTGGTGGGCTGGGTGAAACAATGATGTAGCATATATGCAGCCCGTTTAAATCCCATTTGCATTTTTCTCGAAATCCGCAGACTTGCTGGGCTGGGTGAAAATATCATGTTGGGCTATACAGAGAAATGTTATAAAAACATAATCTTTGCAAGTTTATGTGAGCAATCACTAGGAGTTAACTTGCCAAGTTATATATAAACAATTGTTATTATTATTTTGTAAGAACTTTCAACTTACAGAATAAAATATCATTTTAATTTGATGAGTTAATAGTACGTGAGGTATTATTATTTTTTAGGCTAGACGTGGGACAGTTGAGTTGGTTCTAGGGGAAAGTACTGGAAGAAAACTCAGTTTACATCAAAAAAGAAAGTGGGAGAAAATTCAGAGACCTGCTGGGTCCACCTGAGGAGGGGAATATGTTGGGAGGAAGGAGATTCAAAGCACGGCAGCCGAGTGAACTAGTTTTTTTTATGGACAAGTGAACTAGTTTACATACATAAGCAAATAGCCACTAAAAAAGCAATCAGGTTAATGGGTTCTTAAAACAAATATTTCGGACAAAACAGATAATTACGACACATAGGCTAATGCATGAAACACTCAGATGATAAAGGTGCTTATAAACAGATAAAGTAGAACATCTAGACCTTCCTGGCACGCTTGATTATGACGATGCGGCTGTCCGTGTACTCGTCGGTTACGGGAAGCAGACACGCCCTCATGTCCAAGATCTGCATGTACATGTCGTAGCATGTGTATGCGTCCTTGGCCGCGTAGGTTGTGTAGGCTAGATTCAGAGGTACCTCCCACGTGTTCAGGTTGTCTTCTTTCATGTTGGCGTATCAGGGGTCGATGATGGTCTCAGCGAGGTCAACCACGGAGTCCTTCTGCTGCCCGTTGCTGATGATCTTGTATTGCTTCTGGATGTCGACAAGCTTGTTGCACCAGATGGCCGAATCGTCGCGTTCTTCCTTCTCTCCACCGTAGCGAAGGTGCAGTTGGCGCTGCCGATGAAACAGGCGAATGCTCCAAAACCTGGTGCAGCCATAGGACTTAGGCGAGGCAGAGCTTCACCGAGTCTGTATCATTGGTGTACATCACATTCAACTTGGTGCAGCCATAGGACTGAACAACGAGCTCAAAGGGGAACTCCTTGCTGAAGTCCATATCCAGCAGGCTCACCCCTCGGATAGCCATTGGAGTCTCTTCGAGTGAACGAGTGTGTAGGCGGCGGCAACAGTTCGTTTTTTAGCTCTTGGGGAACTGGATTCAATAGTAAGCTGAGTGTGTACAAGCGACAACAGTTACTACCCCTCCCTCGTCCGCTGCACGCCCGACAGAAGATGCACCCTCGGCCACACGTCGGTTCACGAGCGGGTCTGTATTGGTACTGTAATGACAGGAGTTAGTGGTCACTTTACTTAAATTTAATTAGCTTTAATAGAAATTTATACTTAAAACAAGCAATGCATTCGCTCGTTCTATCAGTGCCACAGGATCAACATGCACAACAATTAGAATTATTATTCTCAGGACGCACACGATCAGCACATTTGTTGCACTTTCACAAAGATAATACTACCAAGTTTGAACTGTTTGTCATGGTTGTTGTCCTCTGCATCATCATGTCGTGTTTCCCAGCTTGCAAGATTCAGAACCAACAAATAAGATCCAAATAATAAGTACAACAAAGATGCCTACACATCTCATTGATTCCCAGCTTGCAAGATTCAGAACCAACAAATAATATCCAAATAATTAGTACAACAAAGATGCCTACACATCTCATTGATTCCCAGCTTGCAAGATTCAGAACCAAGAAATAAGATTCAAATAATAAGTACAACAAAGATGCCTACACATCTCACTGATTCCCAGCTTGCAAGATTCAGAACCAACCCATTAGATCCTTTTGATAAAGTGAATATCGGGATTAAATCCATCTTGGCTAGCCATGTCATACAATCGAAGAACTTGGCGAATGCTCTTGACCGTCACAACATCTGTAGTTGAGTATTCCTGTTTGCACAGCATGTTTGCACAGCACAAACAAGGAGACAGGAGAGCATGATTTCGCTTTAATAGCAGCCTCCTTGAACTCAACCTCCAGCTCTACTTGGATGAGGTCTGCCTGGAGTTCCATGATTCAATTCATGCGCCTTTTTCTGCAGTTCACCTGAAATGAAGCAAAGATTGCATCATTCAGCTAGCAAGAAGTACTTGCTCTTGTGAGCTGGCAGGTTCATCTTTAGTAGTTGCACTAAAATTGAGGAACATTAAGGTTGGCTGTCCGGCTCATGTAAGGTGCAACTATAATTTTCTTATCCTTTTGTGCAGTTCCACTAAAATAAAGTGCCATTGTGGTGATAGTGACGGCTCCATCTTGCAAAGGCTAATAAAATGTTGCACGAGATTACCAGCAGAACTTGACGAAGATTTCGGAAAGTCCAATCACCATTTTGTGTAGTTCCACCAAAATTGAGAGATGTTGCCCACGTGACATTTTAGTTGAACTGCACAAGACACTCATTCCAAAAAAAGTGTTTTGTGCAGTTCACCAAAAGGTCACAACAGCAACAAGGTGAAATGGATATCCCTATCTGCACAAAAAGATAGAAGGTAAACAGTTGCTGGTCAATAAGAATATACGAAACATATACAAAATGAAATGAAGCATCTTAATTATGTTCATGGCAATCACGCAAGGACAATAGAAATTTTAAAATGTCAGCAATGCTTCATGTTACCAGAAGCATTACGATCAACAATGAGATTCCTCAAATATGGGATTAATTTAAAGGTGGCATTGCTTGTTTACCAGAGACGGTAAATGAACAGCAGCTAAAGAGGTGGTTTAAGGGCATGGGACCGTGGGGACACCAGGACACTCAGCAGCGTAAAGGAGCAACTTACTTATCATACTGGGGAAAACAGCTAGCAGGAGTGCCATTTGTAACACAGTTTAATTGCATCTTATCACTGGAGGCATTAGATTAACAATAACACTTGTTAGACATGTCCCTAAGGTAACAGTGTGATCGCTTCATTTTACATGCGCCCTTACATTAACAACAGCAAAAGGTTGGTATAAGGACATGCGACAGTGGACGCATCAGCACAATGTACCTACAAGGAGGCATAAAGTGGTGATGCCAAGTTTGTTCATGCTATGTGAGGGCAGCAAACCTAATCCTGGAGACCTTGTACTATGTGAGGGCAGCAAATCTAATCCTGGAGACCTTTTACTATGTGAGGGCAGCAAATCTAATCCTGGAGACCTTTTACTATGTGAGGGCAGCAAATCTAATCGTGAGACCTTTTACTATGTGAGGGCATCAAATCTAATCCTGAGACCTTTTACTATGTGAGGGCAGCAAATCTAATCCTGGAGACCTTTTACTATGTGATGGCAGCAAATCTAATCCTGGACATACTCTGTTGACTTGTCCACCAGCCGCCACTTTCTATCCTTTTTTCAACCAATAATAGATCTGTTCATTATCTAGTTTGTACTGCGTTTTCCCATTATTTCCCTTTTCAACCAAGAGACCGGTTGGGTATCCGGTCTCTACTACTTTCACCATATTATTTCCTCTTTGAATCAAGTCCTATATTCATGCTACAACTTTCCCCCTTTCTTCGTTGTTTGAACAAAGCCCTAGTTTTGAATGCATGAAGTAGCTTTACCTCTAATAATAGTAAAAATTTAGGTGGCTTTGGAAGAGCTGACAGGAGTAGAAAAAGATGCACATGCAGACACATGGGGAGCTGGGGCAGCAGAGCAAGGCCGCTTTCGAAGAACTTATACCTGAGGGTCGCTGAGATGTCAGTGGCGGCAGGTCGGATCTGCGGACAATACGACATGGAGGAAGAAGGGTCGGAGGACCTCCCGAGCCGGTGCTGTGTCGGAGAGAACGGCATAGGCAGAGGATCGGGCCCCTCCGACAGCTGTGGGTTTCCTCCCTCGACGGCGATGACCGCGTGAATGATGCACCTTTTAGTCCTCTACGCACACCGGCCGAAGGGATCTGGCCGGATCTGTGACCAACGGTGAGCAGAGAGAAAATGTCGCTACCGCTGTCTTGTTTATATCCGGAGAGGATGAGAGAATGAAGAGAGCAACCCTAGTAAAGCAAGCGCTCAGGCCCCTGCGTCCATATATAGTGGAGTGATTATCTTTTTTCTCTCCACAACAAGCGTTTCAATTTGTGCACGTGGCATTAAAGAAAAGAAACTCTCTATTTAAGGTGACTACTGTACGACTCCTACTTACTACTAGTAGTACTACAGTATTGTTCACTTGTGCTCCCCACCCCTCCATTCATTGAACAACCCCACGGGTGAATAAACATACAGTAAGTACTGTATTTATATAGAACGAACAAGCTCGAACTATTTTCGCGTAGTTAAAAGTTGAGGGTGGGGCTTTTCCCGGGCAGTACGCGCGGCAGTTTTCGGGTAGGCGGTTTGACAGAGAGGCGAGGAGGGTGAGCGAGTGGGGCTGTGCGATTTGACGGCGCGTTATTGCTAGAAAGACTTGTGATATGACCACTCACTATAGTCATGAATTACTGGCGCTCCGATCGGGGTGATGCCCCCTTCCATTACGCGCTCTAATCTGGTGCATGACACGTCGACCCGGATGCTGGCTCTCCCACATGTCGGAGTAGTAAGAAGGAGCAAAGAATGATGCGGTATATACCAGTACTATACTACTCCCTCCGTTCCTAAATATAAGTCTTTGGAGAGATTTCACTATGGACCACATACGGAGAAAAATGAGTGAATCTACACATAAAATGCATCTATATACATCCGTATGTGGTCCACAGTGAAATATCTACGAAGACTTATATTTAGAAACGGAGGGAGTACTACTCAGGTCGGAGGAGTACGAACCACGGCAGCCCAGTGAACCAGCAGTGCAAACCATGGTAGCCCAGTGAACCAGTAGTAGAAAACAATGTGGTGATATGGCCATAAAAAATGTGCTACGGTCCACACTGTAGCATGTACAATAACACTCCTCTTTATTTGGATCCCTGAGTTAGAGTTAGTTTGGGTTGAAATAGCCTCAAATTATCGAAACAAGATGGGTTAGTTTGAGCTAGTTTGCTCTAACCCAGCTAAAAAAACTAGCCCGGTGGAGAGGTTCTAATTGGGTTAGTTATCCTCGGGCCCACTAAAAGAGAACTAAAAGAATCTCCCCTGCCCGCACCAGATCGCTCCCCCTCTTGCACGACTCCTCTCTGTTCCCCATAGGGCCGCTCACCCTCTCTCTCCTCCGTCCGCCCTATCCTTCCGGCCTCCGCCGCCCTACTCCAGCCGCCCTCTCCCTCCGGCCTTCGAAGGTCGCCCCGCTCCCCCTTCACCAGTCGTTTTTCTCCCCCTGTCATGCGCGGCGGCGGCGCATCTACCAGGAAGGTCGCGAGAGGGGTGAGTTTGTTCGTTCCTTCTCTGTCTCACGGCCATATCATTGATCTTGCTTGCTCTAGTGCTAATTCAGATTTGGAAAAGTAGATCCTGATCAAACTTGGTATAGATTTGTGGTGCACGCATGGAATTATTTGATGCTGCTTGAGGAGGTAATAAATCTTTCTAGAGGCCCAAAGATTCAGGTCACCTTTCTAGGTATTTCAATTTCAGGCTTGCATTATTTCTAGAGGCCCAAAGATTCAGTTCACCTTTCTAGGTATTTCAATTTCAGGCTTGCATTATTTCTAGAGGCCCAAAGATTCAGTTCACCTTTCTAGGTATTTCAGTTTCAGGCTTGCATTATTTCTAGAGGCCCAAAGATTCAGTTCACCTTTCTAGGTATTTCACTTCCAGGCTTGCATTATTTCTAGAGGCCCAAAGATTCAGTTCACCTTTCTAGGTATTTCAGTTTCAGGCTTGCATTATTTATAGAGGCCTAAAGATTCAGTTCACCTTTCTAGGTATTTTAGTTACAGGCTTGCATTATTTCTAGAGGCCCAAAGATTAACTTCCCAGTCGGCGGCAAGCGGCCCTGCTACCCATGACGGTGTCGACCTCAACTCGCAAGGGCCGGCGTCGGAGGGGTTCCCGGGGCTTGGGCTCTACAGAGCCTTCCTCCAGAGCGACGATGGCGAGCTCCTCCCTCGATGCGTGAGGGGCTCCGGGCTCCCTCCCTATCGTGAATGACTTCTGTGATGAGTTAGCTCATTCTTTGTTTCATGAAGTGTTTTTATTTTGTGAAGCTTGATTGACGACTTGTATGTTTAAGTGGGATATCTCATTTGTATGGACAAAGTAAAAATCATCATGTTTTGCATGCTTTATTTGTATAGATGGTTCGTTTATGTCTGTGAACGGGAGGAGGCCACAGAAGAGCCGGCCGCACCAAGAGGGTGCTTGGATCCAAGGGACTTATTTTAGTCTGACTAAAAATAGTCTCTTTAAGAGGCTAAAGTTCCAAGCACCCCTGACTAAAGAGGGGCTAAAACTAGTCTTGAGACTAAAAAAATTTAGTCAGGGGTACCCCTACTAAAATGTGGATTAGTCCTCTCTCTCCTCATTTAACTCCTCTCCTTTAACACAGGCGAGTTCTGGATTGGAGGGTTTGGAGGATAATAAATGCTCATTAACTTGATTTTAGTCTCTTTAGTATTTGGATCCAAGCATGGGTGAGGCTAGCAAGTTTTAGTCCCACTACTTTTAGTCATGGAACTAAAACGTATCCAAGCACCCTCCAAATCCGGCAGAAATAGGTTCCAAAGTAGTCAAATGATTGAGATAGAGAATTTATTGTCAATCTAACCCTGCCATCCATACACCTCTTTGGTTTAGAGTTAGTTCAGGGTTAGAATCTAACTCTAACCTCTAACTGAGTTAGAGTTCTCCTCGTCTCGGTTCATCGCCATCATACTTTCCCCATTCCTGTGTTTTCAGTATCCTGCAAATCAAAGAGGCCCTTTTTTTGCGGGAAAAATCAAAGAGACCCTTAGACTGGTTTCGGTCCGGTCATTTTTTATAAACGTGTTATGTCCAAAATTTAATGAATGTGCTCCGGTTTCCACGAAAATAATCCGGTTTCATGTAGTAATTCATTCATTTATTTATTCTTCTGCGGGGGGTTTGCATGTAATTCGTGAGGTCTGAAATGTAAAGTACCCCGACATATGCTCCGAGTCGTGCATGCACTACGACCCAGATGCTCTATGTCCCACATGTCGGCGAATGGGAGCACGTGGAAATATCCTAGGAGTACATATAGGAGGATAAATGCGTGAAATAATATGTACTGTGAAGCGTAGCCGCGGTTCGAAAAGGAGACCTAAAGTGATGACAGCTATAGGTCGCACGCACCCAACTAGTGGTACTAGACATACGACTAATTTTTCCCTAAAAAAAAGAGGCACGAGTGCTCAGTACTCCTATTCTATAAACACGAGTCCCATCTGACAACAGCGTCCGTGCTACAGCTAGCTCTCCACCCTCATTTCTCTCTTCTAATTCTAAACTCGGCCGACGCCCGGTGGGCGGGGTGGGTTTGCTCAACTGCGGCCCCACCTCACAGTGAAAACGTTACGACTGGAATAAAAATGCCATATACTCCCTCCGTTCATAAATATAAGCCTTTTTAGATACTATTTCAAATGGAATACAACATACAAATGTATGTAGACATAGTTTAGAGTGTAGATTCACTTATTTTGCTCCGTATGTAGTAGTGACTTGCTGGAATCTTTAGAAAGACTTATATTTGGGAATAGAGGGAGTACTATACTAATAAAACATTAAGGCCACGAGGCGATGCAGTGCTGGTTACAGGAGGCAAGAAGAAGAGATGCATCCATCAACGATGTCCCCCTCCTCGACTCAGGGCGCCGGTCCACCGAACGACGCCTAAGTAGCAGCGACTTTCGTGGCCAGGTCGACGTGCTTCTGAACAATGGCGTCCAAAGATTCCAGCCGCTGGAAGAAGGCCAACGTCTTTCTGTCCTCGCTTGCCTTGTAGTGGCCTATGTAGACGATTTCCTCGTAGACGTGGATGTGCAGGTCGACGGTTTCTTGCATGGCGAGGCGCTGCGCGGCGAGCGCGGCCTCGAGGTGCACATTCTTCGTCGCGACCTCCAGCACCTGCAGGGCCACCAGGGCTTGAAAGAGTTCATCCCCATGGAGGCTGATGAGGGTGGCAGACAATGAGGAGCCTGGGCGCGCGGGCTGGAGCAGTACGGCAAGGTCGTCCGCGCGCTTCTTGATGGCGATGAACTTGCGGATGGAGTTGACCATCATGTCGTCCATGCGAGAGGCGAAGCCGGCGTCGGCGAGGGCTACGATGCTTGCGGTCGTCAGCACCGTCTGGAAACGCTGTCCGGTGCGTGCCCGCAGGCCGGCGGCTTGATGATTTGGCACAGCCGACTGCCGCTCGCGTCCATCGCGTCCATAGGTGCTTGTGGCTTCTGGTCACTTGGTCTTGGATTGGAGTGAGCAGTGTTGCGCAGAGACTTGGGAGTAGATGGATTGGAGTGGTGGGCGCCTTTATTATATGAGAGTCCAAACTCTGTTGCATTCACATCGTGCGGGCTCTATTCAGCTTCTCCAATTAATTCCCTCTGCATGTAATTGAGGATGCATCATTGACCGTTCAATGTCTCGGGAACCGCTACCCTCTCCCTCCTTGGCATTCAAGCACCTATGGACCCGTCGACGACAAGGTGCCTATGGTGACTTCATAAATTTCAAGATGATAGTGTCGTGCGTGTGTGCGTTCATAGGGGTGAGTGTATGCGCGTGTATATCAGCGCTTGCGTCTGTACTGTGTAAAAAAACGTAAATGCGTGTCAAAAAGAGACTAGTCAGTATACTCAATATTGTGCACCTCGGAGAGGAAAACGATAGAACTAGTACGTATTTATTTACGGTGCAGATTCACTCATTTTGCTCCATATGTACTCCGTTTCGGTATAGTCTAGTCACTTGTTGAAATCTCTAGAAGGGCAAATACTCCTTTCTGGTTTACAGGGCTATACTAGCAAGTAGTTGTACGTACTAGTACAATAGTGGGCTCACATAGCAATTTTGTCTCATGCAAGAGCCTGGCTATATGCCTGCTCCAATGTTCGCAACTGCAACGTTCGGTTTGCGTTTGGCTCTTCGCCTCTTCGAGAAGACGAACAATGATGTTACTACTACTGCTTCTACAGTGTCGAATCCACTGATGCATGTCCGTCCACCGCGAGCGGGACGGATAGCTTGTTTTAGAAGTACTACTAAGCAAAAACCTGTCCTCGTTTGCGAGCAACCGCGTGCATGGGCGAGGGAGAAGGCGTGTAGTAAAATCAAGCTTCTCCTCGTTGTACGAGTTGACGCGACACATCATAGCACTGGCCCCACATGCTTGCCTCTAAACTTGGATGAAAGACCCGCAGTGTATAATATATTTGCTGCAACCTCTAACATTTACCCACCACAAATTAAAATATATGTGGTTGTATGCATCGTTCTGATGCAGAGGCCAGGGAGTCCCATCTAGTGCTGAAGAGGTCTCACCCTCGGTACTCGATAGTAACCCAGTAGTGTCGAGAAAATGGAGACCAAAGCTCTGATACCACTTGTAGGATCAAAAGTATATCTAGAGTGGGGGTGATTAGACTACTTGACCAATTAAAAATCTATCCTTTTCCCAATTTTAGTCTTTGGCAGATTTTAGCTATCTTAGCACAAGTCAAGCAATCTTAACACAATTCAAGCAAGCATGCAAAGAGTATATGAGCAGCGGAAAGTAAAGCATGCAACTTGCAAGAATGTAAAGGGAAGGGTTTGGAGAATTCAAACGCAATTGGAGACACGGATGTTTTTGTCGTGGTTCCAATAGGTGGTGCTATCGTACATCCACGTTGATGGAGACTTCAACCCACTAAGGGTAAGGGTTGCGCGAGTCCACGGAGGGCTCCACCCACGAAGGGTCCACGAAGAAGCAACCTTGTCTATCCCATCATGGCCATCGCCCACGAAGGACTTGCCTCACTAGCGGTAGATCTTCACGAAGTAGGCGATCTCCTTGCCCTTACAAACTCCTTGGTTCAACTCCACAATCTTGTCGGAGGCTCCCAAGTGACACCTAGCCAATCTAGGAGACACCACTCTCCAGGAAGTAACAAATGGTGTTTTGATGATGAACTCCTTGCTCTTGTGCTTGAAATGATAGTCTCCCCAACACTCAACTCTCTCTCACAAGATATGGATTTGGTGGAAAGAAGATTTGAGTGGAAAGCAACTTGGGGAAGGCTAGAGATCAAGATTCATATGGTTGGAATGGAATATCTTGGCCTCAACACATGAGTAGGTGGTTCTCTCTCAGAAAATGTGTATTGGAAGTGTAGGTATGTTCTGATGGCTTTCTCCCCGAATGAAGAGTGGGTGGAGGGGTATATATAGCCTCCACACAAAAACTAACCGTTACACACAATTTACCAATCTCGGTGAGACCGAATTGAGAAACTCGGTCGGACCGATTTAGCAAACCTAGTGACCGTTAGGATTTTCGGTGGGACTGAGATGCAACTCGGTAGGACCGATATGGTTAGGGTTAGGGCATAACGTAATCTCGGTGTGACCGATTACACAAACTCGGTGGGACCGATTTTGGTAATAAGCTAACCAGAGAGTTGGTCAGGTAAACTCGGTGGGACCAATTCGCTCATTTCGGTGGGACCGAAATGTTACAAAAGGGAAACAGAGAGTTTATATTGCAATCTCAGTGGGACCGATCGCTCATCTCGGTAGGACCGAAACGTAACGAAGGGAAATAGAGAGATTACAACCCCATCTCGGTGTGACCGAGATCCCTATCGGTGAGACCGATTTGCCTAGGGTTTGAGGCAGTGGCTATGCCATCTGAACTGGGTGGCGCCGGATAGAAAGAATTGGTGGGGCCGAGTTTGACTTTTGGTTTAGGTCATATGTGGATGTGGGAAGGTAGTTGAGGGTTTTGGAGCATATCACTAAGCACTATGAAGCAAGAACCTCATCAAGCAACACCATCCCTCCTTGATAGTATTGGCTTTTCCTATAAACTCAATGTGATCTTGGATCACTAAAATATAAAATGTAGAGTCTTGAGCTTTGAGCTTGAGCCAATCTTTTTGTACTTAGTATTTTGAGGGGTCCACTTTCCTCATCCATGCCATGCCATTCATTAAGCTTTTCCTGAAATATTAATCTTGGAATAATGTTAGCTCAGTGAGCTATATGTTGTTAGGAATTACCAAAACCACCCAGGGATAGTTGCACTTTCAATCTCCCCCTTTTTGGTAATTGATGACAACATATAGATCAAAGCTTCGACGAATGATAATAAGAGTGAAAAACATTGTCGCTTTGAGAGGTATGTGAAAAGCAAGAGCTCCCCCTAAATTTGTGCATAGTTTATGATTTGCTTTGGACTGCAAATGCACAGAGAGTTAGGCTCATGGGTTACTCTTCCATGTCACATACATCTTGGTGGAGCGCTCAAAATGATAATTAATTAAATACATGCACTCATCACCAAGCAAAGTGAATGATCATATAGGGATAAAATGATAATGTCATCCGACAAGCATTAATGTAGCATATGATCAAACACACACGATCATCCAAGTATCACACAGACAGAAAGTATCTCAATCAAGAAAATAAAGTTCAACCACCAAAGCAAGAGAGAACAAAAGCAACACTCTCTCTCGAAGCCTATGATCTATACATTTTTCTCCCAATTTGGCAACAAGTTACCAAAAAGTTCATAGAAAATGCATAGCACTAAAACGTCTCTCAGGCTTGGTCTTCAGGTAGTGGTGTCCGGAGAACTCCAAGAACGAAGGCTTCAGTCGATGTAGATGGAGCTGTTGGAGTAGGTGTTGGAGCTGGTGGTACTGAAGCTGTAGCTGGTGCAGATGAAGTGGCTCTGGTGTCTGTTACTGGCACTGCAGTTGACCTCTGAGCTCTGGGCACTCTGGCAAATGCCTCAGTGGTTGTCTTGCCCCTCCTCTCCTACATATCATCCTGAAGTTGCTCCACAACAGACTGGATCTCAGTTACCTTCACATCCATGTCATAGAACTTCTGCTCCATGATTTTTTCCAAGCTCTCCTAGTTTCGAGTCAGGGTGACCAGTCCTTTTTCAATCCTTAGAGTGGATGCAATCAAGTAGCCAAGCTGATCTTGCTTGCTCTTCAGAAGATACTGAGATGCCTCTTCCATGGTTGGCATGTTTGCAGCTTTCTCAGCCTTTGCCTTCTCCCTCTTTGCTTGAACTTGCACAGAAGATGGTTCATCCTCATTCATAACCACTTGGTTGTCCTCAAAATCTGGATAGATAGGCATGTGCTCCTTGTCCAACAAGTATGTGCTAGTGCCCATCTTGGAGTTAATCAACTCCTGGATCTGTGGTGCATACCCACAGCTTCTCTTTTGGTCAGCAGTTGTCCTCTTGATAGTTTCAACTATAAGACTCATGACCTTGAACTTTTGTGGCACATCAAATATATGTAGCAGATTGATGGAGTGGCCTCTGATCATTCTGTGATCACCAGACTTGGGCAGAAGAGTGTGCCTGAGTATCCAATTGATAGTAGGCAGTCCTGACAGCAGGTGTGTCACTGATCCAAATTGGCGAGTCTCAAGATCTGCATCAGGAATCTCCTTGTACATGCTAGCCATGGAGTTGTGGTCCTTCTTCTTCTGGGCATAGACATCCAAGTCATCTTCATTTACCTCAGGAGCATTGATCAATTGAGCCCATTCTGCTACTGTTGACCGGTATCTAGTGCCTTTAGACATCCAGACTATCTTGCCATCTAGGTAGAAGTGAGCTGTGGAGTAGAACTGCATGATAAGCTCATTGAGGGAGTCCTAGATTAGGGGGTGTTCGGATAGCCGGACTATACCTTCAGCCGGACTCCGGGACTATGAAGATACAAGATTGAAGACTTCGTCCCGTGTCCGGAAGGTTCTTTCCTTGGCGTGGAAGGCAAGCTAGGCGTGCGGATATTCAAGATCTCCTACCAATGTAACCGACTCTGTGTAACCCTAACCCTATCCGGTGTCTATATAAACCGGAGGGTTGTAGTCCGTAGGACGATGATAATAATCATCATAACCATCATCATACTCATAGGCTAGCTTCTAGGGTTTAGCCTCCTTGATCTCGTGGTAGATCTACTCTTGTACTACCCATATCATCAATATTAATCTAGCAGGAGTAGGGTTTTACCTCCATCGAGAGGGCCCGAACCTGGGTAAAATAAAGTGTCCCTTGTCTCCTGTTACCATCCGACCTTGACGCACAGTTCGGGACCCCCTACCCGAGATCCGCCGGTTTTGACACCGACATTGGTGCTTTCATTGAGAGTTCCTCTGTGTCGTCGCCTTTAGGCCCGATGGCTCCTTTGATCATCAGCAACGATGAGGTCCAGGGTGAGACTTTTCTCCCCGGACAGATCTTCGTCTTCGGCGGCTTTGCTCTGCGGGCCAACTCGCTTGGCCATCTAGAGCAGATCGAAAGCTACGCCCCTGGCCGTCAAGTCAGGTTTGGAAGCTTAAACTACACGGCGGATATCCGCGGAGACTTGATCTTCGACGGATTCGAGCCACAGCCAAGCGCGCCGCACTATCCCGAGGGGCATGATATAGCTCTGCCTCCGAACAGTGTCCTGGAGGCCGCATACGCCCCGGCCCCGATCCTCGGCTCGGAGCCCGCTGCATCCTTTGAGGATGAACGGTTAGACGTCACCTCGGGGGCTGCGATCTTAAAAGCCATTGAGCCGAGCGCAAGCCCCGCACTCCGCATGGCCCATGACTCCAAGGAGCCGGACTCTTTTCCGAACTCCGGGCCTCCCACGCCCCTGCCAATCGAATCAGATTGGGCGCCTGTAATGGAGTTTACCGCCGCGGACATCTTCCAGTGTTCACCTTTCAGTGAAATCCTGAATTCTCTCAAGTCTCTCTCTTTTTCAGGAGAGCCCAGGCCAAACTACAGCCTGCGAGGTTGCGATTCGGACGATGAAGAAATTCAAAGCCCACCCACCACCCACTTAATAGCCACTGTCGATGATTTAACCGACATACTTGACTTCGGATCCGAAGACTTCGACGGTATGGACGACGAAGATGGAGACGAACTGGAACCAGTACCCGCAGGGCACTGGACCTCCACCCCACCTAATGACATATTCATGGTGGATACACCTGAAAAAACTGACAATGAGGAAAAAGGAGGCGAAAAGAGGGGTAAACCCTTCGAAAAGCACTCAAAGCGGCGACGTAAACGCCAAGCTAAGCCCCGCCTCGATCAAGACCCAGCCATAGAGCAGGACGAGCCGGTAGACGACGAGCTTGTCTCAGAACAGCCGTCCGAACAGGGCAACACAGATAGAGAGGACAGACAGCCCTCCCCCGGCCATAACAGAACTCTGGACGATACCACGCCGGCCAAAATCACGGAGCAGAAGAATCTCCAAGAAAGGCTCGTCGCAACAGCACGTAGCCTGAAAAAGCAGAAGCAGAAGCTAAAGACGGCGGAAGATGCACTCAGAACAAGATGGAGCAAAGTAATCAAGACCGCAGACAAATATGGCGGCAGCCGCCGCACTAAAAGCTACCCGAAGAGAAAGCTACTGCCCGAATTCGACCAAGAGGCCTTAGAGCCACCACACTTGAAAAACAAAAAAGCCACACGGTCGGATAGATGACCCCACGGCCACCACGAAACGGCAAGCGGCGCCGCACTTGATGCGGCATGCGACCCAATCAAGGATTCGCATCATGGCCCAGCCAGGTCCATTTACAGGCCAAGAAAGCAAGCTCTCACAAGCAATGCAAAAAATCCACCATCAGAACCCGGCACACCCAAATACAGGGGCGCCGCACACCCCCTATGCTTCACCGATGAGGTCCTGGAATATGAATTTCCAGAGGGATTTAAACCCGTCAACATAGAGGCGTATGATGGAACAACAGACCCTGGAGTCTGGATCGAGGATTATATCCTCCACATACACAAGGCTAGAGGAGATGATCTCCACGCCATAAAATATTTACCTCTTAAGCTTAAAGGGCCAGCCCGGCACTGGCTTAAAAGCCTTCCCGAAAACACAATTGGAAGTTGGAAGAGCTCGAGGATGCTTTCTGAGCAAATTTTCAAGGGACCTATGTCCGACCCCCGGATGCAGACGATCTCAGTCACATAACTCAGCAGCCCGGAGAATCAGCTCGGCAGTTCTGGAACAGATTCCTCACTAAAAAGAATCAAATAGTGGATTGTCCGGACGCCGAAGCCCTAGCGGCTTTCAGGCACAATGTCCGAGACGAATGGCTCGCCAGACACCTCGGCCAGGAAAAGCCAAGAACAATGGCCGCACTCACAAGCCTCATGACCCGCTTTTGCGCGGGAGAGGACAACTGGTTGGCACGATGCAGCCCCAGCGACCAAGTACATCAGAAATCAGGGATGGAAACGGGAAACCGCGACGAAATAAGGACCATCGCCGAATCAAAAGAAAAAGTCCGAAGAGCACGGCAGTCAATGCCGGATTCAAAGGCTCACGGCAAAATCAGACAAAACCACCCCCTCAGGATAATAGGGAAGATTCATCCAGCCTAAAGAGAATCCTAGACAGGATATGTTAGATACACAGTACTCCTGGGAAGCCTGCTAATCATACCCACAGAGACTGTTGGGTTTTCAAACAATCCGGAAAGCTTAACGCCGAACACAAGGGGCTCGACACACCAAGTGAAGAAGAAGACGAACCCCAAAAGCAGAACACCAGGAAGCAAAAGAACTTCCCGCAAGAAGTCAAAACAGTGAACTTACTTCACGTAACAAGGCGTGGGACACCCATAAAGGTCCGCACATTCAAGCCTATCCCTCAGGAGTCCCGCCACTGGTCACTAAAGCCAATCATTTTTGATCAGCTAGATTATTCTCGAAATATCAAACACGCAGGCCGGACTGCCCTGATACTTAATCCAATAATAGACGGATTCCAGTTTACCAATGTCCTTATGGACGGTGGCAGTGGACTAAACTTGATATATCAGGATACAATTCACCTCATGGGCATAAACCCAGCAAGAATCCGTCACAGTAAAACCTCCTTTCAAGGGGTAGCTCCAGGCCCGGACACCCATTGTATGGGTTCTCTCCGGCTCGTAGTCATATTTGGCTCCGCCAATAACTTTCGTCGCGAAAAGCTGACCTTCCACGTAGTCCCGTTTTCAAGTCGCTATCAAGCACTAATGGGACGCGGAGCTTTCGCTCGCTTTAACGCAATACCACATTACGCATCCCTCACGCTAAAGATGCCCGGTCCTCATGGCATCATCTCTTTAAAGGGAGCGTACTAAAATACGTCTCCTCCAAACGGAGGATCGCGCGGCCGCCTAAACAGCCGCACAATAAAATGGCCTCGCCAGCCAGAGGACTTTTTCGATGTAAGTCATTAAAGGCCACGGACCCGGACTCAACGAGTTCGGCACAAGCCCATTATCAATATAGGCTTAGTACGCCATACCAGGGGCTGTACGCAGAGACAATAAAGCTCCACTCTATTTATTTTTTACTCTTATATTTTGTTATCCTTTTTGACCCGCACGACCCTTTTTCAATTTAGTTCCTCTCTTTTACAGATGAACGTCGTACGGCGCCCGTCTAGGACACGGCACAGCGGAGACACAGGCGCAAACGTGCAGTAGGGACCCGCCCCAAAGGATTCTTTTTAGATTAAGACCCTGCGTAAACCTTTTTTACTGTCTCTTGCTGCTATACATCCCCTGGTTTATTTCACTATAACCAAGGAGGAGGCTGGCGTTTTGGCATGTGGCCACGCCATAATTCTTGCTCGTACCTGGACACGAGGGGATTTTTTCTTTCTTAAGGGTGTTGTTCCACACACATCCACAAAGACCGAACACCTTAGGAAGTGTTCGGCGTCGCGAGTTTTGGCACTATATGCATCAGCTCCGAGTCATGATTTTGGTCACATGTTGGGTTGCCCGGCTCCTGAGTTCGGCCACCTTACGTTCCGTTCTGTCGGCTAAGGTAGCACCAGGAGAACTACTGCGATTGTGCCCCGGTTCGGCCGGGCGAGCACCTCAGTAGAGAAAGCCGAAAACCGACTGTCATGATGTAGCGTGAGACTGGTCGCCACTCGATGACTTATAGGGGTTTATCGAATTCCTCCATTTTGACGAAGGGCCGCTTCCCGGTCAGGCTCACATGCGCCCCGAATTCGGGTAAACGCATTCGCCACTAAAGGGCTACCTAAAGAGTCCCACTGTCAAGCTCCTATGGCTAAGTGAAAGTGTTAAAGCATTATAGTCCGGTTGCCTAGACCGCTGCGCTATCACCTCCTTTGTAGGACCAAGACGTTGGGTTAAGTGTGAAAATGCGTCTTCTGCGTGCACCCCCGCACTATGTGTGTGGGGGCTGAAGCCAATGACTGCAATCTTTCAGAATTTATATATTTAACGGCCGCACAGGAGGTGTTCTCAATACTTGAAGGCACAAGTCTAAAATATGCCACTACATTTTATCAAAATACTGTCTTATAATTACATATGTTGTCATAACATAGCATCCTTTGAGCACTGCGTCTCTATTATGCGAGCGCCTTCGAGGACTTCCTCAAAATAGTGCTCGAAAGGTATTCGGCCTTTCTCCGAATCTCGGGCCGCAACAACGGTGGGCTCCATATCTGCCCAGTATGTCTTGACACGGGCAAGAGCCAGCCGAGCGCCCTCTGTGCACGCTGACCTCTTCAGAGCATCCACGTCAAGAAATTGCTGCACCAAGCTGAAATAGCTTTTCGGCTTCGATTTCCCCGGACACAGGCGATCCATGGCGTACTTCATGGCGAGTCCGGACAACCTATTCAGCTCGGCCCATTGGGCCAGGCGATCGTCCACAGCCAGTGGACGCTCTGGATTGGTGAACTGCGACCAGAAGAGCTTCTCCACTTCATGACCTTCCTTATCTTGAAAGTACCTGGTCGCATCAGCTGCACTAGCCGCCAAATCCAGATAGGTGTCCTTCACGCTCCACGCTCGGTCCAACGGGGCGAACTTCGGATCACAGAATTTTCTCCGCAGCAGGAAGGGCTTTCCATCCGCAATTAGTCCGGCTTGACGTAGCTCTTCCCTTGTCGCTCTCATTGCAGAGCGGGCGTCCTTGGCGTCAGCAACGGCCTTCTCCAAGTCCGTCTGCCTTGCTCGACCTTCCTCTTCAAGAAGCTTGCAACGGCCAGTAGCACTTTTTAACCTTACGGCAATATCAGTCATCTCCTCCTTGCTTCGGCAATGGGAAGCCTATTCGGCTTTCAGCTCTTCTCGGGCTTTTCCGGCAGCCGCATCGCTTTTTTTGGCTTGTTCCTTTGCTTTGGCGAGTTCGGCCCTTAGACCTTCCACGGCAGCCGCACCATCTGCATCAAGCATCACACGGTAAGGTATTGACATGAAGCTCCTCTTACTAACAATCGCCAAATAAATTCAATACCTTGAGCATCATCAAGCCGCTTGTTAACAAGCACGATGTCGGCTTCTGCCTCATCAAGTTGCCGCTTCATTTCGGCAAACTCTCGAGTCCGGCTTGACTCCGGACAATCTGCCACCTACATACAAAGGTGCCACTTAAAGGACCTGGGATTTAGATCCTCTGCACGCCGCACACCTCTGCGACGCACAGAGTCTCAGGGGCTACTATCTACACAGGGCGCGCGTTATTACGTGCAACTAACACTAATATTCGTTATTTAAAACGTACCTCAAGGCCCGCCAGTAAACTCTTGACGGCCTCGTTCAGTCCGCTTTCCGTGGACGAAATCTTTTCAATCACCGTGTTCATCAACACAAGATGCTCCTCTGAAACAGAGGCTCGCCCCAGCAGAACCTTTAGCTCCTCCGACCGAACACCAGATGGTGCCGGACTCGTCCCATGGCCTTCTTCGAAGGCCGGACGCGGAGAACCTCGGGGGGCCGCACGGTCACCTTCTGCCTCTGGCAGATTCGGAGAAATCCTCTGCGACGACACTTCGGCGTCGCCCGCCTTGCTAGGCGATATAGAAGGAGGAGGCGTTCCGCTCTCCATCATCTCCGGAAGAAGATCCCCCGACGACGAGCTCTGCTGAGAAGGGTCGAGGTCCGAACTACAAGGTAAGGTTTCGGTTAAAACTTCTCAGATACAAATCAAGGATTTCTCTTAAAAGAACAACTCTCCTTCTACTTACGGCTCGTTGGAGGCCTACTCCCTTTGAGGGTTTAGTTCGGCCAAGGGGCTCCCCGGTGTCGGGCCCTCTGACATGGATTCTTTCCCCCGCTTTGGAGCTATGGCTTCCGGGTCGTCAGAGGCGGCCCTTTTCTTCCCCTTGGGAGAGGAATCATCTATTCCCCCCTTCGGGATGACCTCTTTCGAAGAGGCCACGGTTTCCTTGTCCGCTCCTTCATTTCCCTCCAGAGGCGCCACCTCCAACATCCTGACTAGCACGGGATCTAGCCTGGTCTCAAGAAGGGGAGCCGGACACCGGATCAGCTTCGCCTTCGCTATCCACTCCTGCATAAAAGGAGAAGTGCTGTTAAAAAACAAGTCAATTGTGCGGATAGAAGGTCCGGGCGCGGGGTCACCTACTTTGGTATCTGGGCGGTTGCGGCTTAAACCAGCATCCTCGGTCAAATCCGGACTCACTTCTGGTGATCCGAAGAACAGTTTATACATCTCCATAGGCGTCACGCCCATGAAATTTCGGAGAGCCCGCGGCCCCTCTGGGTTGAACTCCCACAGGCGGAGGGGGCGACGTTGGCCGGGCAATGTCCGGCGAATCAGCATAACTTGTGTCACCTTGACCAGGTCGAGGTCTCCTTTCAAGAGACCCTTTATGCGGCCTTGCAGCACGGGAACATCTTTGGGCAATCCCCGGTCTAACCCTGTGTTGATCCACGATGCTAAGCGTGGTGGGGGGCCTGAGCGAAAGGCTGGAGGCGCCACCCAAGTGGTGCCCCGAGGAGAGGTGATGTAGAACCACTCCTGTTGCCATGAGCCGAGCTCCTCTTGAAAAGCGCCCTCGGGCCATGGAGCATCGGTATTTCTTTTTATAACAGTGCCTCCGCACTCTGCGTGACGCCCCTCAATTATCCTTGGTTCTACCTTGAAGGTCTTGAGCCATAATCCGAAGTGAGGGGTGATATGGAGGAACGCTTCGCACACAACAATGAACGAGGAGATATGGAGGATGGACTCCGGAGCTAGGTCATGGAATTCCAGCCCATAATAAAACATCAGCCCCCTTACGAAAGGATCCGTTGGGAAGCCTAATCCCCGAAGGAAGTGAGAGATGAATACTACGCTCTCACCGGGCTGAGGGCTTGGGATCGCCTGCCCTTGGGCAGGCAACCTGTGCGGAATCTCGCCGGTCAGGTACCTAGCTTCCCTCAACCTTGATACGTCCTCCTCCGTAACAGAGGAGGGCATCAATTGGCCTTGACGATTGGAACCGGACATTGTCGAAGGTCCAGTGCGCCTGAAATCTGGAAGCCTGGAGTGTTGGAACTCGAGGCGATGGGCGAGCTTGTTTTGAGAGCACAAGGAGGGAGCAGGGCCTCGGTCTCTTTATAAGAGGCAGAATACCAGGAGCCCTCCCCGTAACCATCTTGGACTAGCCTTTAATTAAGGCAGGACGTGCCAACGGGCACGGTTGGGTTACCCACGTCCGTATTAATGAGAATCCCGTTAAAAGGGGCACACGATCTCTGCTTCAACAAGACGTGCCAAGGAAACCGCCTCGTTGAACGTGCTGCGGTGGAACAACAAAAAATAATCCATACAGAAGGCTTGGTCGCAGTGTTATGACGCACTGCGGAATACGTCAGCAGATTTGATTTGTGTTTGTATTATTCTCTATATGGCAATACGTGGAAACTTGTTTTGCAGAGCCGGACACTATTTTGGGTTTTTATTATCTTCTTGAAGAACTTGGAGGAGGAACCCGCCTTGCAATGCCGAAGACAATTTGCGCGCCGGACTCGTCGTCATTGAAGCCTGGTTCAGGGGCTACTGAGGGAGTCCTGGATTAGGGGGTGTTCGGATAGCCAGACTATACCTTCAGCCGGACTCCAGGACTATGAAGATACAAGATTGAAGACTTCGTCCCGTGTCCGGAAGGTTCTTTCCTTGGCGTGGAAGGCAAGCTAGGCGTGCGGATATTCAAGATCTCCTACCAATGTAACCGACTCTGTATAACCCTAACCATATCCCAGGACTATGAAGATACAAGATTGAAGACTTCGTCCCGTGTCCGGAAGGTTCTTTCCTTGGCGTGGAAGGCAAGCTAGGCGTGCGGATATTCAAGATCTCCTACCAATGTAACCAACTCTGTGTAACCCTAACCCTATCCGGTGTCTATATAAACCGGAGGGTTGTAGTCCGTAGGACGATGATAATAACCATCATCATACTCATAGGCTAGCTTCTAGGGTTTAGCCTCCTTGATCTCGTGGTAGATCTACTCTTGTACTACCCATATCATCAATATTAATCTAGCAGGAGTAGGGTTTTACCTCCATCGAGAGGGCCCGAACCTGGGTAAAATAAAGTGTCCCTTGTCTCCTGTTACCATCCGACCTTGACGCACAGTTCGGGACCCCCTACCCGAGATCCGCCGGTTTTGACACCGACACTCATCATTCCACTTTGTGAGCTTCTGAGCCACAAACTCATCAACTCCACAAGCCTTGAAACTGTCATATACTCCTGGATAGTGTTCTCCATTCTCCTTGATGTACTTCCAGTTGACCCATCTCATGTCACATACTATTGGTTTCTTGTCAAGCAACACTGTCTCATAGAAATCCTGTTGTTCCTTGGTATGGAGCCTGTAATCCACAGCAGTTCTTCTTCTGGTAGCATATGGATCTTACTCTCTCCATAGCCTCAATCCTGAGTCCTTCCTGATCTTCATGTTTTTTGCTACAAGATGAGCATCATTATGATTTGGAATTTTTGGCGTTAACTTCCTCAAAACATGTGTTTCATCATCTTCTTCTTCAGCAGCAGTTTCAGGCACTGGGGCCTTGTTTTTCTCAGCAGCTGGAATGTTCCTGGTACTCATCTTAGGTGCAGTTTTGGGTTTTGGTGCAGCTGGCTTGGGAGCTTCTTTGGGCTTAGATGAAGTAGCCCCTAACCTGATAGCATCACCCATAAGCTTCTGAGCTTTGGGTGCTGGTGCAGCAACCTCTTACTCTTCCTCTTCTTCTTCAGAAGAGTGATTCTCAAATTCTGCCATTGGATCAACTTTCTTGCACCATCTGGCCCTCTTTCTTTCCTTCTTCTCTTTTGCAGCCTCATCTCCTCTAGTTGACTTGGAGGGTTTCTGAGAGGATGCCCTGGCTTTGGACGTTGGCTGTCTTCCTGCTGGCTTCCTGGTCTTCAGACCTGGCTTGGATACAGCAGCTGTGCCATACTCCTTTTTATGCACTTTCTTCTTGGAAGTGGCCTCATCCTCAACTGCCACATAGTCTTCATCCTCAGACTCAGAAGTTTTCTTCTTTCTGGCCCTAGTGGCAGCTTTGGGTAGGTTGCTTGGGGTGCTCCTGCTTCCATCATCTGAGCTGCTAGAGGGACTAGTGCCCTCACTCATGTGAACCTGCTCCTCAGACTTGTTCTGACTGTCACTTTGATCAGACATGATGCAATCTCTGACAACTGACCCTGTGAATAGATTATAGATGAGGTAGAGTGGATGAGCATCACAAAATACAGAGGTTTTTGCAAAAGAATGAATCAAAAACTTAGTTTTAGTTTTCCTCAGAAAGCATTTCGGATCAACCGATTTGTAAACTCGGTGATCCCGAAGCAGCTGTTGGAACCTGAACTAGTGAACTTGGTCAGACCGAGTCACAGTTCGGTGGCACCGAGACTGCTAGGGTTTCACAAAGTCCTGAACTCGGTCACGCCGATTTTCAATTCTCGGTCAGACCGAGAATCTCATGTGCAATGGCGTGAGCCGAATCGGTGGTACCGAGTCCCACAACTCGGTTGGTCCGAGATGGTTTCGGCAGAAACCTAACCCTAAATTTTCAAATCATCTCTAATCTACGGAGTGTTTTGACTAGATAAGATAGTTTCAATCATGGCAAGATTCATGGCGAACACAATGTGCTAGGAATCAGACAAGGATAGCACAGTGATCGAGTTCATACCCTAGTTCGGCGATGAACTCGCTACGGTGGCAACGACGGGGATGATTCCCGTTGACGGCGGCGGAGACCAGCGGCAGGAGGCAGCTGGCGGCGAGGACGATCCGGAGACCCTGGAGGCAGAGCGGGCTAAGCGCGGGCGAAAGAGTTCGGAGAAAATTTCCAAAATTTTGCCCATGGGTATATATAGCCCGGCCCTGTCGGTGTGACCGAGTGGAACAACTCGGTGGCACCGAGATGCATAACTGCAAACAGTTACTACAACTCGGCGTGACCGAAAAGTTCAAATCGGTTGCACTAAGATTGAAAACCTAGATCGACTTAGTGATCTCGGTATAACCGAAATGGATGAATCGGTCAGACCGAAACGCACAAAGAAGTTTTGGAAGTTTAAGTCTATGACGAATCGGGGACTCCGAGTGCTCCTCACACAGAGTGGTTCGAATCTGACTTGATCAAATTTTGTGATGTAGCATGAATAGAGTTTGAGACGAGAAAATCGTAGATAGCTAGAGAAGGTTCTTAGGCATTCTTGTCCATCCACTTGGCAAGAGAAAAAGAAACCAATCAATCAAAACAACAAGTGGATGTCCTTGAATGAGTAAATTATGCAACCAGCATGCTCACACAATAAAATGGCAATTGAAATATGTGGCAAAGCATGCACAACCAATTCTAGCATCTATCAAGCAATTGGCGATGACTAGGTCATCTATATATGAGTATATTTACTTAGGAGTCAAATGAGAACATTTGATCATAGGTCATACTCATCGTTTAAGCACAAGTGGGGTTACCACTTTTACATAAAGCGTTGTTGTTTTCACACCATTAGAGTTGCTTTAGCTCAATTCTTAGAGTAAAGCTCCCCCTAGATGTGAGATCCCCCCTAAGAGGGATGAACTAACCTTGGGTTTTGTCGATGATGACTTCATGTAGATGTTAAAGATGTGGATGCTCAATGTTGATGTAGATCATTTGGAGCTATCCTTTGGAGTGAGTTGCACTTTCAATACCTACACGGGTTAGTCCCACAAGGAACAAACAAGGATGTCCATAGACATAGAGTGATGCACACACAAGATGATGTCTATGAAAGCTTTAGGTTACCTTGTCCCTTGTCTTACCAACAAGAGGGTTTGTGACTCCTTGAACTAGTGTAAGATGTGGAAGTTGATTGCACTCGTTCTTGTCAAAATGATAAGAGTGAAGTATGTTGGCGGAGTCACCCTCAAGAACTCTCTAGTTCTTCTTCGGGATCCACACCATCTTGATGGGAGTCCTCGGAGTTGTAGTTGTACAAGATGAAGTGGAACTTGAAGTAGTCTTGGGAACCCACTTGACCAAGGCCTTAGGAGCTTCTTCAAATGCATCAATTTCTTCTTGAAGCTTGTCCTTGCCTTTTTGGCTTATGGTCTTGTGGTGGAAGATCATCTTGAGCTTGTGTCCCTTTGAAAGAAGTAGGATCATATTTCTCTTGTTGAGGAACAAACTTTGTCTTGGGATATTGATCTTCTTCCCACTCAACTCCATTGGCATTGAACTTTCGTTCAAAACCGACACCTTGGTTCTTCCGATGCCTTCCTTGCTTGCGTACAATTTCCTCGAATTGCTTACTCCCAGCAAGGCTCTTGTAAACACCTTTATCTATAATTCCCTTCAATAAGCTATTTTCTTGCTCAAGTGTAACTTGGCTAAGAGAATCATTAGTGGAATCAAGAGAACTAATAGAAGCAACAACATTGGATTTAGCTTGATTATTGTTACTACTAGAGGAAGAATCTTCTTGTTCTTGTTACTAGACTTGACTTGAGGCATGTAAGTGGATAAGAGTAAATGCTTGGCAATGTAAGAAGAACTTTTCTTGCGGAGATCATCATTGATTGCCTTTAAGAACTCATGCTCTTGCTCAAGGTTGAGCTTTTCAAAACGTAATTTCTCATGAGTCCTTAAAAGTTCTCGATGATCTCCTAAGATGGTTTCATGAGCTAACTTAAGAGTGTTTAGTTCTTTAGTTAGAGACTCAATTTTCTCCTTATCATTGTCATTCGTTTCATCTTGATTAGCATGATTAATTGACGTTTCATCATAGTATTCATCACTAGAGTTGTCAACAAGTAAATCATCATCACCTAACAAGTCATCTTCATCACTATTGAAATCAACATACTCGGGGTGTGATACCTTTGGACCTTTGGCCATGAAGCATCTTCCAATTCGTTCATTTGGTGAATCAAATATGTCGTAGGAGTTGGTTGACACAAGTGCTAGACCGGCAACACCTTCATCTTGAGTATATTCGGAGTCGGAGTGATAGCTTCTCTCGGAGTGATTGTCGGAGTCGGAGCCGGATACCCATTCACCAACATGAGCTTGATATCTTCGTTCTGTATAGCTCCTTAATGACTTGTCCTTTCTTTCCGAATCCTTGCTTCTCCGTGAGGGTCTTCGTTCATAATGATCATCTCTACTCCTTCTTTCTCTAGGTGGTGATTCTTCTCTTCTAATTCTTCTTTTTAGAGAATCTTCTCTTCTTTTGTGTGGTGCCGTACACTCATTGGAATAGTGTCTGGGCCTTCCACAATTGTAGCAGTTTCGCTCTCGACTAGAAGATCTTTTGTCATTGTAGGACCTTGACTTGGAGCTTCTCTCTTTGCTTCTACTCTTGTAGAATTTGTTGAAGTTCTTCACCATTAAGCTCAATTCTTCATTGAAGGTTTGTTTCTCACTTGATGATGTGGGGGCTTCACATGAGGCTTTGTAAGCACCACTTGATTTGTTGTGAAGTTCCTCCTTATCCTTGAGTGACATCTCATGAGCAACAATTCTTCCAACGACTTCCGTTGGCTTGAGAACTTTATAATTGGGCATCATTTGAATCAATGTGCACACGGTATCATATTTTCCATCCAAGGCTCTTAGGATCTTCTTGATGATGAATCTGTCGGTCATCTCTTCACTTCCTAAGCCGGCAATCTCATTTGTGATAAGAGCAAGCCTAGACTACATTTCAGCGACACCTTCACCATCCTTCATTTTGAACTTGTCAAGTTGACTTTGTAGCACATCCAACTTGGATTCCTTGACGGAGTCGGTACCTTCATGCATGTCAATCAAAGTATCCCAAATTTCCTTTGCATTCTCAAGACGGCTGATTTTGTTGAATTCTTCGGGGCACAATCCGTTGAAGAGGATATCACAAGCTTGAGCGTTGTATTGCAACATTTTCAAATCTTCCACGGTGGCTTCACGATTCGGTTCTCTCCCATCAAAGAATTCACCTTTGAAGCCAATACACACAATAGCCCAAACAGCGGGGTTATGTCCAAGAATATGCATTTTCATCTTATGCTTCCAACTAGCAAAATTAGTACCATCAAAGTAAGGACCTCTATGGTGATAATTTCCCTCGCTAGACGCCATACTCTCGTAGGTTGTGAAACCAAGGCTATGACCACCAAAAGCTATGGAAATCAAAGCAAATGGAGACCAAAGCTCTCATACCACTTGTAGGATCGAAAGTATGTCTAGAGGGGGGCTGATTAGACTACTTGACCAATTAAAAATCTATCCTTTTCCCAATTTTAGTCTTTGGCAGATTTTAGCTATCTTAGCACAAGTCAAGCAATCTTAACACAATTCAATCAAGCATGGAAAGAGTATATGAGCAGCGGTATAAAGCATGCAACTTGCAAGAATGTAAAGGGAAGGGTTTGGAGAATTCAAACGCAATTGGAGACACGGGTGTTTTTGTCGTGGTTCCGATAGGTGGTGCTATCGTACATCCACGTTGATGGAGACTTCAACCCACGAAGGGTAACGGTTGCGCGAGTCCACGGAGGGATCCACCCACGAAGGGTCCACGAAGAAGCAACCTTGTCTATCCCATCATGGCCATCGCCCACGAAGGACTTGCCTCACTAGCGGTAGATCTTCACGAAGTAGGCGATCTCCTTGCCCTTACAAACTCCTTGGTTCAACTCCACAATCTTGTCGGAGGCTCCCAAGTGACACCTAGCCAATCTAGGAGACACCACTCTCCAGGAAGTAACAAATGGTGTTTTGATGATGAACTCCTTGCTCTTGTGCTTGAAATGATAGTCTCCCCAACACTCAACTCTCTCTCACAAGATATGGATTTGGTGGAAAGAAGATTTGAGTGGAAAGCAACTTGGGGAAGGCTAGAGATCAAGATTCATATGGTGGGAATGGAATATCTTGGCCTCAACACATGAGTAGGTGGTTCTCTCTCAGAAAATGTGTATTGGAAGTGTAGGTATGTTCTGATGGCTTTCTCCCTGAATGAAGAGTGGGTGGAGGGGTATATATAGCCTCCACACAAAAACTAACCGTTACACACAATTTACCAATCTCGGTGAGACCGAATTGAGAAACTCGGTCGGACCGATTTAGCAAACCTAGTGACCGTTAGGATTTTCGGTGGGACTGAGATGCAACTCGGTAGGACCGATATGGTTAGGGTTAGGGCATAACGTAATCTCGGTGTGACCGATTACACAAACTCGGTGGGACCGATTTTGGTAATAAGCTAACCAGAGAGTTGGTCAGGTAAACTCGGTGGGACCAATTCGCTCATTTCGGTGGGACCGAAATGTTACAAAAGGGAAACAGAGAGTTTATATTGCAATCTCAGTGGGACCGATCGCTCATCTCGGTAGGACCGAAACGTAACGAAGGGAAATAGAGAGATTACAACCCCATCTCGGTGTGACCGAGATCCCTATCGGTGAGACCGATTTGCCTAGGGTTTGTGGCAGTGGCTATGACATCTGAACTCGGTGGCGCCGGATAGAAAGAATCGGTGGGGCCGAGTTTGACTTTTGGTTTAGGTCATATGTGGATGTGGGAAGGTAGTTGAGGGTTTTGGAGCATATCACTAAGCATTATGAAGCAAGAACCTCATCAAGCAACACGTCATCCCTCCTTGATAGTATTGGCTTTTCCTATAGACTCAATGTGATCTTGGATCACTAAAATATAAAATGTAGAGTCTTGAGCTTTGAGCTTGAGCCAATCTTTTTGTCCTTAGTATTTTGAGGGGTCCACTTTCCTCATCCATGCCATGCCACTCATTAAGCTTTTCCTGAAATATTAATCTTGGAATAACGTCAGCTCAATGAGCTATATGTTGTTAGGAATTACCAAAACCACCCAGGGATAGTTGCACTTTCAATCTCCCCCTTTTTGG
Organism: Aegilops umbellulata; assembly: GCA_032464435.1. Classification (NCBI taxonomy): domain Eukaryota; kingdom Viridiplantae; phylum Streptophyta; class Magnoliopsida; order Poales; family Poaceae; genus Aegilops; species Aegilops umbellulata. The sequence continues at coordinate 351,147,781 of CP136057.1, forward strand.
TAATTGATGACAACATATAGATCAAAGCTTCGACGAATGATAATAAGAGTGAAAAACATTGTCGCTTTGACAGGTATGTGAAAAGCAAGAGCTCCCCCTAAATTTGTGCGTAGTTTATGATTTCCTTTGGACTGCAAATGCACAGAGAGTTAGGCTCATGGGTTACTCTTCCATGTCACATACATCTTGGTCGAGCGCTCAAAATGATAATAATTAAATACATGCACTCATCACCAAGCAAAGTGAATGATCATATAGGGATAAAATGATAATGTCATCCGACAAGCATTAATGTAGCATATGATCAAACACACACGATCATCCAAGTATCACACAGACAGAAAGTATCTCAATCAAGCAAATAAAGTTCAACCACCAAAGCATGAGAGAACAAAAGCAACACTCTCTCTCGAAGCCTATGATCTATACATTTTTCTCCCCCTTTGGCAACAAGTTACCAAAAAGTTCATAGAAAATGCATAGCACTAAATCGTCTCTCAGGCTTGGTCTTCAGGTGGTGGTGTCCGGAGAACTCCAAGAATGAAGGCTTCAGTCGATGTAGATGGAGCTGTTGGAGTAGGTGCTGGAGCTGGTGGTACTGAAGCTGTAGCTGGTGCAGATGAAGTGGCTCTGGTGTCTGTTACTGGCACTGCAGTTGACCTCTGAGCTCTGGGCACTCTGGCAAATGCCTCAGTGGTTGTCTTGCACTTCCTCTCCTACATATCATCCTGAAGTTGCTCCGCAACAGACTGGGTCTCAGTTACCTTCACATCCATGTCATAGAATTTCTGCTCCATGATTCTTTCCAAGCTCTCCTGGTTTCGAGTCAGGGTGGCCAGTCCTTTTTCAATCCTTAGAGTGGATGCAATCAAGTAGCCAAGCTGATCTTGCTTGCTCTTCAGAAGATACTGAGATGCCTCTTCCATGGTTGGCATGTTTGCAGCTTTCTCAGCCTTTGCCTTCTCCCTCTTTGCTTGAACTTGCACAAAATATGGTTCATCCTCATTCATAACCACTTGGTTGTCCTCAAAATCTGGATAGATAGGCATGTGCTCCTTGTCCAACAAGTATGTGCCAGTGCCCAACTTGGAGTTAATCAACTCCTGGATCTGTGGTGCATACCCACAGCTTCTCTTTTGGTCAGCAGCTGTCCTCTTGATAGTTTCAACTATAAGACTCATGACCTTGAACTTTTGTGGCACATCAAATATATGTAGCAGATTGATGGAGTGGCCTCTGATCATTCTGTGATCACCAGACTTGGGCAGAAGAGTGTGCGTGAGTATTCAATTGATAGTAGGCAGTCCTGACAGCAGGTGTTTCACTAATCCAAATTGGTGAGTCTCAAGATCTGCATCAGGAATCTCCTTGTACATGCTAGCCATGGAGTTGTGATCCTTCTTCTTCTTGGCATAGACATCCAAGTCATGTTCATTTTCCTGATTCGCTCATTTTGGTGGGCTCCGAAATGTTACAAAAGGGAAACAGAGAGTTTACATTGCAATCTCGATGGGACCGATTGCTCATCTCGGTAGGACCGAAACATTACGAAGGGAAACAGAGAGATTACAACCCCATCTCGGTGTGACCGAGATCCCTATCAGTGAGACCGATTTGCCTAGGGTTTGTGGCAGTGGCTATGACATTTGAACTCGGTGGCGCCGGATAGAAAGAATCGATGGGGCCGAGTTTGACTTTTGGTTTAGGTCATATGTGGATGTGGGAAGGTAGTTGAGGGTTTTGGAGCATATCACTAAGCACTATGAAGCAAGAACCTCATCAAGCACGCCTCATCCCTCCTTGATAGTATTGGCTTTTCCTATAGACTCAATGTGATCTTGGATCACTAAAATATAAAATGTAGAGTCTTGAGCTTTGAGCTTGAGCCAATCTTTTTGTCCTTAGTATATTAATCTTGGAATAATGTTAGCTCAATGAGCTATATGTTGTTAGGAATTACCAAAACCACCGAGGGATAGTTGCACTTTCAATGGCCCATTTTCTCGGCCAGCCAAATGAAAGCTCTCCTCGTCTTGAAAGATTTGCAGCCCAACAGGCCTGACAAAGCGACTTACTTGGCAAATCACAAAAAACTAGGCTGTGGCCATGGACCCAGCTGTCAGCCTCTCCACGTACAATACTCTTCCGATGGAATGTCGTTGACCACGTTGACCACGCCGCGTCAAGAGCACCAAGGCGGTGGACGATGGCGAGGCCTAGGAAGGGGACGACGCGGAGCCGGGGAAGACGCGGCAGTGGATGCCCACGCGGAGAGGAGTACGAGAGTTCACTGGTTCGGCTGCGGTGTGAGGAGGTCGTCGCTGCAGGGTCTGGCTAGCGGTGGGAGTAGTAGGGGGCGATGAGGCCTCAATGGAAGCACAACCGGCCACTGGAGGCAGGAGCAGGCGGTCTCCCCGGCGCTGGTTTGGGCGGCTGGTGCAAGAAGAGCAACGATTGAAGAAGCAGCATGATCGTTCGATTCAAATCCAACGGTTACTGCTGCTAGAATCGTTTGTTGACTAAGTTGACAAGCCCTGCGTACGCGTCAACTTAGTAGGCCCACAGTTCAGCCTCCCAACCGGTGCGCCCCAGATGTCAGTGGGAGGAATCATTTTTTTTGCGTAATAAGGAGGCAGTTGATTGCGTGCGGCCAGGCTAGCGGAGGGAGTAGGGTGGACCGGGGAAGCCTGCGCGGCATCATAGTGGGCCACAAGAGGAGGGAGCAGGCAGTCCCGCCGACACTAGTTTAGGCGGCTGGAGCAGGAAGATCAGAGATTGAAGAAGCACGTCGGCCGTTGGATGGACATCCAACAGTCACTGTTGCTAGAATCGTGTGTTCACTGACAAAGCCTTGCGTAAACATGTCAGCCTTGAAATCTATGGCGTGTACATCCCATTTGCTATTATTTTTATAACTTTTACTCATTTCTAATTCATATGAAATTTATTGCAGCCCGTTTTCCATTTTTAGAATTGCTGGCCATTTTCTGGCCAGTACCAGGGTCAAAAAATTAACTAAATATGTGGAAAATTTTGAAAATTCGCAAATTTTTGCTGGGGAACGAAATATTCTTAATCCAAAAATTAATAGCCATACTAAAACAAATTTAAAAAATAAATTAGTACTATGTCATGTTAAATCCAATGAAATACGTATAAGATATCAGTGAAGAACAAAAACAAAAAAAGAAACTTATATCCCATTTGGTATAATTTTTTTGGAATTTTCAACCCCTTTTGATATTACTTTTAACAGACATTGACCATACTCTTAAGCCAGGCCGGAATGCATCCCTCCTCGTCTTGAAAGATTTGCAGCCCAGTAATTCAGAGAAAACAAATAGGCCTAGCTTGGGTATTCTTCAAAAAGAAATACCGGGCTATCTATTTTCCCAAAGAACTGGTGCATGAACATTTAGCTTTATTTATTTACTTACTTATTTATGTTTAGGGGACCATGAGCATGTACCTGGGCCGGACTCATGTGAGAGCCTCCCTTCCAGTTAATTATGGGCTTCTCTATTGGGCCTTCATCAGTGGGCTGCATATTATCAACAAGTGGAAAATGTGTTCCGTACGAAAAATAGTATGCGCTACGTACGGTACGGGGCACTAAAGGATCGAACTGTGCAACGACTTCCAAAACATTGTGTTTGTCGTTCTAACAACACATTTATTCAACCAATAGACGAAATATACTACTGATTGTACATTGAAAACATCAGCAGTAGCAACCAAGGCTGGGGGTGCAACAGAAGCAGTAAGCAGGCCAGAAGAGTGAAGACGCAGCTCTCTCTTCCAAACCAAACATCAGCCATCATTACAAAAGGGCTACCAAAAAAGAACAAGTGTATGCATCAAACTAAATAAAGATCCTACTACACCAAGTGTACGCATCTAACTAACTGGCTCAGTTAGACGTTACTATTTATTAAGCTGTGGAGATTGGCCGACGGCTTGAACCAGATGGGTGCCTGACGGGGAAACTCCAGCCAGCAGGTCGAAGTCTGATACTTGCGACCCTCTCTCCTACTTTGGCTGCAGAGCATGGCGGCACATATCAAGGTATGGTGCATGCAGAGATGCATGGCATGCTGTGTACACACAGTTTTGCCTGATGAACGAAACCGCGCTGCCATCATGATCCTTGTCGTCGGTTATCTCCTGGTTAATCGGATAATTCAGTCCGACAAACAGAGAGCGTGTACCAAGTCTACTTACCAGCCTCCAGTAAAAAATTCCTGAAGGCCCAGAGAAGCTGGGATCCTGCTCAAAGACCTTGCAGTGACTGTGATTGAATTCCGCGAAACAACACGTCCGGTACGTGCGAACGATCATCAATCTTTCGCCATCGTCTGATCGAGCCAGGAACCACCTGCAACTGCCATGCCGCTTTTCTTTGAAAGGTTCTGGGATTAGGAAGGGTAGGGACACCAGGCGGCCTACAACATCATATCAAGTTGGAGTCAAATAAAAAAGGGCTCTTGATTTAGTCAATCTTAAGAACAACATGTTATGAGCATGAATATTTTTTCAGCAAATGTTGACAGTAATATAAGCAAGCCATCATGATATCATAGGAAAGTAACATACTGCTGTAACAGCCGTTTGTAGCGATGACTGGAGTAGGCCAGCAATACGCCCGGCCATAGAAGTAGTCGACAGTGTAAATGAAGCCCTTGCGTTCAATGGCATCAGAGAACCATGGAGGATGTATGATCCTACGATGGACGTGCAGATTTATCCACATACCGCAGTGACCTATTAGATATGCGAGACCGTGGTTGAAGAACGCAATTAGCCTAAAGTCTTTATAATTCGCAGATCTTGTGGGCACTTGGCAGATTACAACCTTGAGCAAATCAAACTTGGTATCATGTTGGCTACTGTAAGATTCCGAGTATACTGGGCCGCGGTGCCAAAGCAGTGCAGTGTTAATCGAAGGAAAGGGGATCAATCGCCGGGTGTAGACCTCCACGAGCATCCAGCTGCCGTGACCGTCGACGAGCTCCATCCAAGACGTGTTCATGCCGACCCAGTACATACTGTTAATGTAGTTGAGGCTGACGGGGATCAGATCGCAGTCAAGGGGGTTGATGCTCGCCACCCTACGATCGTTATACTGCGTGACATGCCATTTCTGAAGATCAGGCGGCATCAGCAAGCAAGGAGCTAGCTTAAAAAGCTCCGGCCTGAGGGCTTTGAGTAAACGGTACATCCCCGACGAGCACGCGGCGAGCGACATGGTACTGAGATTGTCCACACGCGAAACAATGAGCTTGATTACCTCTGTGGGGAGCGAATTCCAGCCACTCTTTCGGCGGACGCTGCTCGGTTCTGCCATTGTTAGTGCTTGGATTTCGAACAAGGGGGGGAGGGGCCTTAGCGGGTATGGAAGAACGGACAAAGATGGAGAAGCGAATATGTGCTGCAGGAAGTGGACAGGTGATGATGACTACATTATGCCGCTTGACTTACAAGACACATACCAGCAACGTAGAGTCATATCAAAGTCAGACAACTTGCTTGAGTGATCACAGTACTGGTACTCCCTACAGTACCAACTACTATGCCCTAACTTGCTTGAGTAGAGTAGTGGTGGAGTAGGACTCTGCTCTACTACTAGCATCGGAGGAGTAGTATGTTCTAATCTAAAATAGTTACAAACTTCAATGCCCGAGCGTGGAACGACTACGAACCGCCATCGGTGCTAACTCCAATCCTGCAAGTCATGGATTTGTTTCTTTTTAACTTTATGTACGAATCTGTAGCCAGCCTGCAAGTCATGTACACTGTACTGACAGTGGAACCCACAGAGTACTTAGAATACAAGATTAAGATGCAATTAACTTTTTATAGAGGGATAATCATACACGCAATTAACTCAAATGGATTGGATGTGAATCTATTATTCTCCAACGTCAACCGACAAATTTCCTCTCGCGGGCCGGAGTAGGTTTCTCGGTTTGCATGCGGGTTTAACGGAGGGGTTTGATGGAGGCGAGGAGGCGTGTTCAGCCGGGCGTGCAGTGGACGGCGCAGTACTATTCGATTTGACAACTACAACTAGTATATTATAAAAACAAAGAAGAGTAGTAGAGATAGAGATAAGAATAGAGACTAGGGAGGAGCACCATCTTCTGCTTCGTGGGCTACTCCTATGCTCCATTCGGCGACGACAACATCCCCTAAAGACTCCCTCATGCGCTCTGTTCGGCGGTCGCTATTGAAATTTGGGGAGCGCACTCTCGCGACTGCTAGTAGCGACGAATTCACCGACGACGACTTCTTCCCCGACCTCGGCAACCTCTTCCTCAATGACATGGGCGACAACCTCAACGCCAATGGTGCTGCTCCCGTTGCACCATATGCGTTTCTGTCCTTCCTGTTCTAAATCATGGAAGAATTCATGTTTCTAGTATGTGTCCTAGATTTGATCTGTTTATCTGCTATGCTAGTCCGCATGATTAGTTTCATCTCTGTTATAGCCGTCATGATTTATTTTGTGCTTATTAGGACTAAATCTCGTAGTAACTTGCTCATATATTCAACTGGTGGAACGTCCCCTACAGCCACTCCTGTTTCATGGACGGCCTGGTCGATGCCTCCAAGGAGCCCTTCGACTACTGCTATGAGTGCCCGGTGCCGTTTTGGGGCTCGCCGGTGGACATCGTGCATCACCTGACGCATGCGTGCGGCAATCACTACTGGCCCTTGGCGAAGAACATCAACTATGAGACGTGCTACCTGTTCACCGTGCCGGAGTCGCTGGAGGATCAGCGCCGCCTGCTAGTCTCGGAGGAGGACGGCAACATCTTCCTCTTGATCATGGCCACCGGCGAGGCCCGCGCAGGCCGCCACCACATCTCTGTAGTGTGTGTCAGGGGCGACGCCGCTAACGCTGACACTGAACGAGGCCGATGTACGGGTGCGTGCTCACTATTACTACCCCTCGGAGGTCCATGGGCGGCGACACTGGCTACGCCAAGCATACTTGGACTCTGCCGAGCTGGGACTTTCCCGCCGATGTGGACATGGAAGACGCACGGTGTTATTTGACCCCCAACAATGTGCACGGGGACTCCAAGGAGGTTCACCTGGACATCTGCATATTCAAGTTAAATGTTGATCATTAGTTTTCACTCAATGTAATCCGCTGTCTAAGCATGTGGAGACTTCCATGCATGATCTTGCTCTATTGGAGTATCGCGCATGAATAAAAGTGTATCCATTTATGGTTTAGTCTAGAATCTTCCATGTATGAACTTTTACTACAGTACTGGTGAAAGACTTATGATGAACCATTTCTTACATGTCCTCTGCCCCCTTCCAAGTCATCCTAATTTAATCCCTCTGTCTAGGTGTATAAGGGCATGGTTAATACTTAAATAGTATAGCCAACTGTTGACTATAAGAAAGTGCCATGTCATTTGTAGCCAACATGTATAACAATGGGTACTCAAAAACTAATTCTTGAAGATCATTTCCTGCAAATCACAATAAGAGTAATTTCTTCACAAGTTTTGGATGCAGGTTGAACAGTTGAACGCTTTTGTTTGCAAAAGATACTTTTTTATCTATTTCACCCAGATGTTTGTGAGATCTAGAGATGAAATATTATCCGAACAAACCTATTGATACTCGTTACACATGAGATGACCCCCACATCCTTTGTCAAAATAAACAACTCCCCGATCAATGCATTTCACTCTTCCGTGCAATGCACGGGCACCTTACGATAGATTAGTACGACCAAAAATTGAACTAACATTATATATAGTACGATAAATGATGATGCATGTCACCTAAAATTATATCATTGAAAACTACGTTCAAATACGAATCCAACGATATTGTTTTTGTTGACATGCACTAACATTTTGTTAGTTAAATCTTCAGTCAAATTCAATGGGAGATAAACCACGACAGATGTAGTAGTACTAGTGTAGAGGGCAGCGCTGCACGGGAGTCTCACCCCGCTCGTGGCGCGGCAGTAAAGCCGTCATATCACAAAACCCAACCACTCCCAGTAATAAGTGGCCTGGTAAAATAAACGGACAAGCAACCATCACATCCCTCCGTCTTTTTTGCATTTCATCTCTCCGCATTTACTTTCTCCGGTTCATCTCGCACACTCAATCCCTAGCTACTACTCCTAGTATCCCTAGCTACTTCTCCTAGGGCCAGTTCTTTTGGCGGCTTCCCCAGCTTTTCCCATAAGACTAGTGACATGCACTAAAATTTCATTAGTTAAATTTATGATCTAAATTTGACACAGATTACAATGGGGACCAATAAACCAGGACGGAGGTAGTAGTTATGGGATTACTAATCTAGAAGCCTAAAAGAACTGGCCCCTAGTACTCCTACTAGTAGTAGTACTCAAGTTGGAATTTGCATGCCTTTCCAACCAGTGAGATACTCCGTACAAAGTACGACAGAGAAATAACCACAGAGAAGGAAGCTAAAAGTAAACAATCAAACGAGCATTTTTGCATTTGTTTTGCATTGAATCGTCTCACAAGCTTGACTAGTGATGTTTTTCTACTTTTACAAAAACCGCATCATAATGTTAAAACGTGCATTTGCACGTACATAAGTAATAGTAGTACTCCCTCCGTCTAGGTGTATAAGTCTTCCCTCCTTCTTGGTCACGGTGCACAACCAAAGGTGACTTATCGACCCGGACGGAGGGAGTAGCACAGTCTGCAAGCATATATCGAGAGAGACGTATAGTGCGATAGTATATAGTAAAGTTTGTGCTATATGCACGCACTTGCAAAATGCGTACGAATACACAAGGTTTCCAAACTTTCCCTTTTACATACTTAATTAAGGACGCTAAAAATTCCCGAATGTTCGGGATTTATCATTTGCGTCCCAAAACCAATGAGATCGCCTTACGAAACAAAAAATATACTCCTCCTAAAAGCCACAACACTCGCAGGAGCGCTTGCGGCGCGCCACGAGTGCCCTGGTGCGCGGCCATTTCCCAGTGTGCCGACACAACGCCTCTTCCTCGGCCTCGCAACTCGCGAGGTGCTGATTGGCGGCTTGCCGGTGGGCGAGCACGATCTCATCGGTGTGGTGATCCGGCGCCAACAGGCACTCCTCCTTGCTGGAAGCGTGCACCCGGTCCACGTACCGCCAAGCGTAGATGAGGCGCTTGGGCCCGACTGCACTCAGGGCATCGGCACGGGCGTCCTCCGCCACCCTCACGGCCCTCGCACGAGCCTTCTGCCAAAGAGCCAATTGTGTGACTCTCTCGGACGTGACATACGCCTCCCAGGCAGCTTGTTCTGTGGTGCGCTTCTCTTCCTCAGCCTTCTTCTCCGCCTCTATTTTGGTGCGCTCTGCTGGAGGCAAAGCCTCCCACAAGGCGACATCCATTTCTTTCCAAAGCTCCTCAAGGCTGGGGGGGGGGGCTCGGCGGGCGGCGCAACGTTCTCCTCGTAGCGGGGAGCCGACGCGTCCTCCGGTGCGCGTGCTGGCGAGATTGGGAACGCCGACGTGTCCACCTCGACACGTCGCGGCAAGGAGCAGAACGCCGATGCGTCCTCCTCGACTAGTGGCGACGAGAAACGGAACAGCGACGCGTCACGTCGCGGCGAGGAGCGGAACACCGACGCATCCTCCTCGACTAGTGGCTGCGAGGAACGAAACGGCGACGCGTCACGTAGCGGCGAGGAGCGGAACACCGACGCGTCCTCCTCGACTAGTGGCGGTGAGGAACGAAACGGTGACGCATGACCGTCCGCGCGGTGCAGTGAGGGGCTCCTAGGGCTTGGGAGGGGCAATGCCACGGTGGTCGACGTGAGAGGGAGGGGGAGGAGATAGCAATGAACGTGAACGTGAGGGGGAGGAGATAGTGATGTCGTGGGAGGCGTAGTATTTATAGCGAGCAATGGCACACCTATGTAAGATATGGACTGAGCTGCACTGACTTAACTGCAGGTCCAGTTGCGTCACTGACATGTGGGCTAGACCCCTGTTGGGCCCATATGTTAGTGACCCAATGCACCTGCAGTTAAGTAACAGCTACATGGGCATATTTGTTGGAGTAAATTACGGGGGAGCGAAGGGGTGGAAATATTGCTGGTCACAACGGATTGGATGAGCGTGGGGGGAGGAGAGTCATGCATGCAGATTTTTTCACACGGGGTGGAGTGGTGGGACTGCCGGAGGGAGAAGGAGAGTTTGGCAGGCATATTGTTTCCACACATGGAGAGGAAAAGATTTGGAGACGAACGGGCTTCCTGCAGGTATGGGGAACGGTGCATAATAAGTCATCTTGCATGCCGGGCTAGGTATAGTCTCAAGTCATTAAAAACATACACACCCCACACATGTTCATATTTCAAGGTGCACTAAATTATTGCATGCGATGATTAAGGCTGGCCATAATGGTGGTATCTTAGCTGGTATCATGCACACAGGAATAGCAAACATGCTGATGTGGCAAAGAAGTAAAGAAGAGAGGGGGGTTAGAGTAACTAGTGTTCATGCATGCATTGGTAAACACATTTTTTTGTGAAGAACGAAAGCACTAGTTGAGTACTTTTGCAGACTTCAAAAACTATTCCACTGCCTCTACTATCTTGCTAAGAGTAGGTGAAAATTTTGAATCGAGCCCTTTAAACTAGAAGGGAGGTAGTGGTACTCTAATAGCTAACCTTGTTGTGATGACAAGATAGGACATGGCACGCACCTGGACGGAGGAACTAGTCTGCATTGTGCATTTAAGTTTTGTCTGGAGTTAATGTACCTCTACTTTCACCAGACTTATAGAGAAATGTGTTAACATTCACAATGTCAAATCAATATTTTTACACTCATTATAAAACGTAGTTCTTATACTCATTATAATCAGTATTGTAGATATTGATATTTTTAGTATAAATTTGGTCGTGGGATTTCATTGATGCCTGTCAAAGCATGGAGGAAGCGGAGCTTAGGGCTTGCATTGCTGGTCTCTACATAGGTATTTCTCATCATAATCCTGTAATTTTAGAGACTGATTGCACTTTTGTGGTAGCGTCTCTTGCATCGGGGGACTATGACAGGTCTGCTATGCGTGACCTGAAGATGAAAGCATTGAGCATCTCGAAGTTGATCAACAATCTTCAATTGTCAAAGATTAGTCGTTCGGCCAATAAGGTGGCACACTTAATCGCTAAGTATAGCTTTGACAATAGATTAGATGGTATTCTTGTAGATAACGTACCGCCCTGTGTGGTGAATATTGTATCGAATGAGTGTACTGGTGTGGCTGGTTAATTAATATAAGGTGGTGTTCAAAAAAAGTATAAATTTGGTCAAACACTTTACAAACGGTTGACGGGAGTAAAAAGGACTAGAGGGAGTATCATGCATGCGGAGTAGGCAAAAAAAATTGCTTGTCTAAAAAAAGGCAAAAAAATTGCTCATTTATAGCCGGTCGAGGTCTCAAAGGGCGCGACCGCGCGAGGGAGATGAAAGTCGTGGGAGGCACGACGTTTGACATAATTAAATGAAGTTACATCCATGCGCCGACATGGCGTGCGAACAAGCAGAAGCTATACCGTCAGGCCTACGATATGGGTCTAGTAGACATGACATCTAGTGGGTCCCGCATAGTTCTCGAGAACTCTTTGGGGGCTTGCAGTCGTTTATCCACCGGGCAAACCAGCAACCCCACGCCGTTCGCATGCCCTACTCTTCCCCTTCTTCTACCTTACAACAGTTCGCTCCCAGTCGTCCCATCCTTTCACATTAGTTCGCTCCCCATTTTTTTTGCGGGGTACAACAGTTCAACTTCTCCTATCCCTCCTCCAAAATCCATGGCCTCCCAAATCTCCATGGTCGCCGCTGAGTACCAGGTTAGAGCCATCACCGGCGATCAGTTCATCGTCATCTACACACGTGGATCCGAGACGGTGAAAGCATCGCTTGCTCGCTTCCTACACATGTTCAACAGTTCAACGGATGAGTGGGTCGCTGGGCTAGATGTTGAGTAGACCACAGTCCTGTGACGAGAGAAGGATCTAAAGGACGAAGAAAGGAAGAAGCCCGCCATGATCCAGGTTTGCATACATAACATTTGCTTGGTCTACCACATATGCCATGCCGACGTTGAGTGCCAGGATTTTAAGAACTTCCTCAAGGACAAAAGAGTGAAATTCGTTACTGTAGGCTTTAAGAACGACAGGGATGTCCTGCGTCGGATAGGTCTTGTTGTAGGCCAGCCCTTCGATCTCCAGAAGGTAAGCCTGGTGTCCTCCTCTCAACCTTCAATGCTGACCCTGGCAGCATCCATGATTGATCCTTCGTACGCTAAACTGAAGAAACCTCATCACGAGTTTCATCATGCATGGGAGTCGAAGACATTAGATGAAGATCACATCCTGTACGCAGCAATGGATGCCTACCTTTGTTTAAATATCTACAAGGGTTAGATGAAGAAGCAGAGCCCAGTGTCCGGTTCAAGCAAAGAAGCGTCGGTGAAGAGGAAGAGGAAGAGGGACGAGGACAAAGTGGAGGACGTGGACTCGGACTCCGAGTAGGTGGCAGTGCTATCGCTCATGCTGGTTCTACTGCAGTGTCAAGCAGACTATTGCTTAGTTTATTTTCAAGGGTGTGTTGTGCTGAGGCCCCAGCAGAACTATGTTTATGTTCTTTCTCGTTATTTGAACTCTTTAGTACGTACAGTAGTACTAGTACTATGTCTTACTACTGTTCTTCTTGCAGTTGGTACTACTGCTCGTATCTTCGTGTTCCTACTGTACTTAATATGTTCGTACTAGTAGTATAATTTGGGTCAGTCGATTTGTGAAATAAGTTCGACGGAGCAAAGGAAGAAACGGCAGAAGAGGTGGAAGAAGCCCTTCTAGCCATCCATGTTGCATCAAGCGGCTCACATGAGTCAACTGACCCAAATTGCTCCTTCAGATTGCAGGATCCACGTGGCATTCAAGGTCTCGAAGGTAGATTCCGCGTCCGCACCCGGTTTGCGGGCTCGACGCCCACACGACCGGCTTCCACCGCGACAGCCACCATGTGCGCCTCCTCCGCGCGGGTGGAGACGACAATGACACACTAGTTCCTCCTCGCCGGCGTGCTGGAGCACGCGCTTGTCCTCCTCTTTGTACGCTGCGTGCATAGACGCGACTCCACCAGCTGCTCGTGTGCTTGGCAGCGCGGCGGCATCGCGAGGAGGGACTGCAGACGACATGAGCGGGCGAGCCTTCGGCTTCATGGCACATGGATGGCGGCGACACGGCGGTGATGGGCGAGAAATTGTTGGCCGGAGCAGGCCGGCACCAGCATGCGCAACGGCGGCGGCATATTGATGAGTGCGCGTGTGGGAGCTTACTTTAGTTTTATATGTAAGGTTGGTCAAACTTAAAAGAAAACCGTACTAGTACACGTAAACATTAGACTTAGGCAGCGCTTTTATTAGTCAGTACCACAGCCACGATACGGAATCCTGTGCAAGCGCGTGAACCGTGGCCGCACGGTCGATCGAACGGTGCATCAGCATGTCACGCTCGAAGGACATCCACCGAACCTTTTTGTGTGTGTGAAAACAATCCTCGAATATTACTCAACTTTTTTTTCCTGTGAAAGTTCTTGATGCTGCAATATTTCCATATATTTGAATTTAGCTCCAGTTCGTGTTTATTTGGATTTGGACGTTTTAGGTGCGCCCTAGTTTTTTTAATAATGATTTTGTGTGTGTGACTGAGAGAGAATGTGTGTATGTGTCCATATGTGTGTTGTGGCGGAAGGGCAATGTGGGGACGGTGTGCGTGTGATACATACATAGAGAGGTGTGAATGTGCAAATGATCATGCATGAGTGAGACATAGACAGATGCCGATACGTTGTGTATACATGAGAGAACGGTCTTCTAGTTTACTTGTGTGTGAGTGTGAGAGAGAGAGAGAGAGAGGGAGGGAGAGAGAGACAGAGAGAGGAGCATCCGTAACACAACAACCATCTCTCTCGATTCGTCCGTCCCTCGCACGGTCGCATGCAACACATGCATCAACGCGCACATTTTGACACCCTCACCCGGCCCCTGCCCACCTCAAGGCCCGCACAATCTCTTCGTGAATACCCATTTCTCTCCTTAGGTTTGTTTTCTCTCAATATCTGACACACACACACACACACAGACACACACAACACAACACACTCACACACACTCCCTCGAGCACACAATTCATCCCCATCCAAGGTTATACGGCAACCACTCTCGCTTGTGCTTCTTTGCACCCCAACATGCACAACACCTCAATCTTCAAACAGGGCATCGAGCAGATCGAAGACGGTGACCACACCACGCTAGAGAATGCGGGATCATTTGGAAGCAGGGTGATGTGACGACGGCTGACTGACTCCTCCCCCCACCCTCTCTCTCTCTCTCTCTCTCTCTTGCACAAAATTACCAATCCCTCTCTCCCCCGCACAAAATTGTCAATCCCTCAACCCACGAGATCCTTCCCCTCTCGTCCATGTTTTTCCAGCTCTCTCATCAAACATGTTGTCTCTTCTCCTTCCACGTATACAGAATCCAGATGCACACGCATCTCATGTATATTACATGTATCCATCTTTCTCACAAACCTAACTTCTTCCTCTCTCTTTCTCTCTCTCTCTCTATCTCTCTCTCTCTGCCTCATTAGGTTTGTCTCCTACTCTCTCGTCCACATACATACAATCTTCCCTGCCCGATCTGCTCCATCTTCAAAAGCTCTCTCTGCATGTTTCATTCACACATTGGGATATGTCATGCTGGCTATCTTACGATCATGCAAAGCAATATGACAATGAATGCTCAAGTCATGTATATGATGATGATGGAAGTTGCATGGCAATATATCTTGGAATGGCTATGGAAATGCCATGATAGGTAGGTATGGTGGCTGTTTTGAGGAAGGTATATGGTGGGTTTATGGTACCGGCGAAAGTTGCGCGGTACTAGAGAGGCTAGCAATGGTGGAAGGGTGAGAGTGCGTATAATCCATGGACTCAACATTAGTCATAAAGAACTCACATACTTATTGAAAAAATCTATTAGTTATCGAAACAAAGTACTACGCGCATGCTCCTAGGGGGGTAGATTGGTAGGAAAAGACCATCGCTCGTCCCCGACCACCACTCATAAGGAAGACAATCAATAAATAAATCATGCTCTGACTTCATCACATAACGGTTCACCATATGTGCATGCTACGGGAATCACAAACTTCAACACAAGTATTTCTACAATCCAAAACTACCCACTAGCATGACTCTAATATCACCATCTTTATATCGCAAAACTATTGCAAGGAATCAAACATATCATATTCAGTGATCTGCAAGTTTTATGTAGGATTTTATGACTAACCATGTGAATGACCAGTTCCTGTCATCTCTCTAAATAGATATAGGTGAAGCAAGAGAGTTTAATTCTTTCTACAAAAGATATGCCCACGCTCTAACAAGTATAAGTGGAGCAAAAGAGCATTCTACAAATGGCGGTTGTCTAAGTGAAGAGAAACAGGCAATCCAAACTTCAAATGATATAAGTGAAGCACATGAAGCATTCTATAAAGCCATACTCAAAAGATATAAGTGAAGTGCAAAGAGCATTCTATAAATCAACCAAGGACCATCTCATACCAGCATGGTGCATAAAATAAAAGTGAAAACTAAAGCAAAAGACGCTCCAAGATTTTCACATATCACATGAATGAAACGAATCCGAAAACATACCGATACTTGTTGAAGAAAGAGGGGATGCCTTCCGGGGCATCCTGATACGTCTCCAACGTATCTATAATTTTTGATTGCTCCATGCTACTTTATCTACTGTTTTGGACTATATTGGGCTTTATTTTCCACTTTTATATTATTTTTGGGACTAACCTATTAACCGGAGGCCCAGCCCAGAATTGTTGTTTTTTTGCCTATTTCAGTATTTTGAGGAAACAAAATATCAAACGGAGTCCAAACGGAATGAAACCTTCGGGAACGTGATCTTCTCACCGAACATGATCCAGGAGACTTGGACCCTACTCCAAGAAGTTTCCGGGGAGGTCACGAGGGTGGAGGGCGCCCCCCCTGGGCGCACCCCCTGCCTCGTGGGCCCCTCAGAGCTCCACTGATGTGATCCTTCCTCCTATATATACCTACGTATCCCCATTAGACCAGAGACGGAGCCAAAAACCTAATTCCACCGCCGCAACTTCCTGTATCCACGAGATCCCATCTTGGGGCCTGTTCCGGAGCTCCGCCGGAGAGGGCATCCATCACGGAGGGCTTCTACATCAACACCATAGCCCTTCCGATGAAGTGTGAGTAGTTTACTTCAGACCTTCGGGTCCATAGCTAGTAGCTAGATGGCTTCTTCTCTCTTTTTGGATCTCAATACAATGTTCTCCCCCTCTCTCATGGAGATCTATTCGATGTAATCTTCTTTTTGCGGTGTGTTTGTTGAGACCGATGAATTGTGGGTTTATGATCCAACTTATCTATGAATAATATTTGAATCTTCTCTGAATTCTTTTATGTATGATTGAGTTATTTTTGCAAGTCTCTTCGAATTATCCGTTTGGTTTGGCTAACTAGATTGGTAGTTCTTGCAATGAGAGAAGTGCTTAGCTTTGGGTTCAATCTTGCGGTGTCCTTACTCAGTGACAGAAAGAGTTGCAAGGCACGTATTGTATTGTTGCCATCGAGGATAACAAGATGGGGTATTTATCATATTGCATGAATTTATTCCTCTACATCATGTCATCTTGCTTAAGGCGTTACTCTGTTTTTAACTTAATACTCTAGATGCATGCTGGATAGCGGTCGATGAGTGGAGTAGTAGTAGTAGATGCAGGCAGGAGTCGGTCTACTTGTCACGGACGTGATGCCTATATACATGATCATACCTAGATAACCTCATAACTATGCTCAATTCTATCAATTGCTCAACAGTAATTTGTTCACCCACCGTAGAATATCTATGCTCTTGAGAGAAGCCACTAGTGAAACCTATGGCCCCCGGGTCTATTCTCATCATATCAATCTCCATTACTTTATTTTACTTGTTTTGCTTTTACTTTTCACTTTGCATCTTTACACCAAAAATACCAAAAACATTATCTCTATCAGATCTCACTCTCGTAAGTGACCGTGAAGGGATTGACAACCCCTAAGCGTTGGTTGCGAGTTGCTACCGTTTTGTGCAGGTACAAGAGACTTGCGCGTGACCTCCTACTGGATTGATACCTTGGTTCTCAAAAACTGAGGGAAATACTTACGCTACTGTGCTGCATCACCCCCTCCTCTTCGGGGAAAACCAACGCTAGCTCGAGACGTAGCAAGAAGGATTTCTGGCGCCGTTGCCGGGGAGGCCTACGCAAAAGTCAACATACCAAGTACCCATCACAATCTCTATCTCTCGCATTACATTATTTGCCATTTGCCTCTCGTTTTCCTCTCCCCCACTTCACCCTTGTCGTTTTATTCGCCCTCTCTTTCCCAATCTCCTACTCTTTTTCCCTTTTCCTTTTGTTTGCTCATGTGTTAGTTTGCTTGCTTGTCGTGATGGCCCAAGATGCTACCAAATTGTGTGACTTCACCAATACCAATAACAATGATTTCCTAGCACTCCGATTGCTCCTTTTGCCAATGCTGAATCTTGTGAAATCAATACTGCTTTGTTGAATCTTGTTATGAAAGATCAATTCGCCGGCCTTCCTAGTGAAGATGCCGCTACTCATCTAAATGGCTTTGTTGATTTATGTGATATGCAAAAGAAAAAGGATGTCGATAATGATGTCGTTAAATTGAAGCTATTTCCTTTTTCGCTTAGAGATCGTGCTAAAGCGTGGTTTTCATCTTTGCCTAAAAATAGTATTGATTCTTGGAACAAGTGCAAAGATGCTTTTATCTCTAAGTATTTTCCTCCCGCTAAGATTATCTCTCTTAGGAACGATATTATGAATTTTAAGCAACTTGATCATGAACATGTTGCACAAGCTTGGGAGAGAATGAAATTAATGCTACGTAATTCTCCTACTCATGGTTTGAACTTATGGATGATTATACAAAAATTTTATGCTGGATTGAATTTTGCTTCTAGAAATCATTTAGATTCGGCCGCGGGAGGCACTTTTATGGAAATCACTTTAGGAGATGCTACTAAACTCCTAGATAATATTATGGTCAATTATTCTCAATGGCATACTGAAAGATCTACTAATAAAAAGTGCATGCTATAGAAGAAATCAATGTTTTGAGTGAAAAGATGGATGAACTTAGGAATTTATTTGTTAAGAGTGTTTCTTCTGATCCCAATAATATGCCTTTATCTACTTTGCTTGAGAATAATAATGAATCTATGGATGTGAATTTAGTTGGTAGGAATAGTTTTGGTAACAACGCGTATAGAGGGAATTTTAATTATAGGCCTTATCCTAGTAATCCTTCTAATAATTATGGAAATTCCTACAACAACTCTTATGGAAATTTTAATAAGATGCCCTCTGAATTTGAGAGTAGTGTTAAAGAGTTTATGAATTCGCAAAAGAATTTCAATGCTTTGCTTGAGGAGAAATTGCTTAAAGTTGATGATTTGGCTAGGAACGTTGATAGAATTTCTCTTGAGGTTGATTCTTTAAAGCTTAGATCTATTCCTCCTAAGCATGATATCAATGAGTCTCTCAAAGCCATGAGAATTTCCATTGATGAGTGCAAAGAAAGAACCGCTAGGATGCGTGCTTACAAAGATGCCTTTATTAAAGCGTGTTCTTCTAATTCCTATGAAAATCAAGATGAAGATATAAAAGTTATTGATGTGTCCCCTATTAAATCTTTGTTTTGCAATATGAATCTTGATGAATCTGATTATGATCTTCCCTTACCTAGAAGGCGTTCTAAGAATTCTGAGTTTTTAGATCCTGATGATGAAATTGATAAAAAAGGGATTGAAAGAAATAAAAATCCAGATATTGCTAAACCCACTATTTTGGATCTCAAGGAATTTAACTATGAAAATTGCTCTTTAATTGATTGTATTTCCTTGTTGCAATCCGTGTTAAATTCTCCTCATGCTTATAGTCGAAATAAGGCCTTTACCGGACACATTGTTGATGCCTTAATGCAATCTTATGAAGAAAAGCTTTAGTTGAAAGTTTCTATCCCTAGAAAACTCCATGATGAGTGGGAACCTACAATTAAGATTAATATTAAAAATTATGAGTTTCATGCTTTGTGTGATTTGGGTGCTAGTGTCTCTACTATCCCCAAAGCTTTGTGTGATTTGCTAGATTTCCGTGACTTTGATGATTGCTCTCTAAACCTGCATCTTGCGGATTCCACTATATAAAAAGCCTATGGGAAGAATTAATGATGTTCTTATTGTTGCAAATAGTAATTATGTGCCCGTAGATTTTATCGTTCTTGATATAGATTGCA
Organism: Aegilops umbellulata; assembly: GCA_032464435.1. Classification (NCBI taxonomy): domain Eukaryota; kingdom Viridiplantae; phylum Streptophyta; class Magnoliopsida; order Poales; family Poaceae; genus Aegilops; species Aegilops umbellulata. The sequence goes on from CP136057.1 coordinate 351,167,218, forward strand.
ATCCTTCATGTCCTATTATTCTTGGTAGACCTTTCCTTAGAACAATTGGTGCAATTATTGATATGAAGGAAGGGAATATTAAATTCCAATTTCCCTTAAAGAAGGGCATGGAACACTTTCCTAGAAAGAAAATAAAATTACCATATGAATCTATAATGATAGCCACTTATGGATTGCCTACCAAAGATGGCAATACCTAGATCTATCCTTGCTTTTATGCCTAGCTAGGGGCGTTAAACGATAGCGCTTGTTGGGAGGCAACCCAATTTTATTTTGTGTTTTTTGTTTTTGGTTATGTTTAGGAATAAATAATCCATCTAGATTCTGTTTATATGTAGTTTTATCTTTTAATTAGTGTTTGTGCCAAGTTAAACCTATTAGATCTTCTTGGAAGATAGTTATTTGATCTTGTTGTAATTTCCAGAATCTTTGCGCTCAATGTCCGAATTGTTAAAAATAACCAGAACGTGATAAAATAGTGATTCCAATTGCTGCTGATCAATAAACAAATTTCCCAGGTCTTCTAATTTTGGTAGAATTTTTCGGGTTCCAGAAGTTTGCGTTAGTAACAGATTACTACAGACTGTTCTGTTTTTGACAGATTCTGTTTTGCGTGTGTTGTTTGCTTATTTTGATGAATCTATGGCTAGTAAAATAGTTTATAAACCATAAAAAAGTTGGAATACAGTAGGTTTAACACCAATACAAATAAAGAACAAGTTCACTACAGTACCTTGAAGTAGTCTTTTGTTTTCTTTCTCTAACGGAGCTCACGAGATTTCTATTCAGTTTTGTGTTGTGAAGTTTTCAAGTTTTGGGTGAATTCTTTTGATGGATTATGGAACAAGGAGTGGCAAGAGCCTAAGCTTGGGGATGCCCATGGCACCCCCAAGATAATCCAAGGACACTAAAAAGTCAAAGTTTGGGGATGCCCCGGAAGGCATCCCCTCTTTCGTCCACTTCCAACGGTAATTTACTTGGAGCTATATTTTTATTCACCACATGATATGTGTTTTGCTTGGAGCGTCTTGTATTATTTGTGTCTTTGCTTGTTAGTCTACCACAATCATCCTTGCTGTACACACCTTTTGTGAGAGCCATGCATGAATTGAAATTTGTTAGAATACTCTATGTGCTTCACTTATATCTTTTGAGCTTGATAGTTTACTCTATGTGCTTCACTTATATCTTTTTGAGCGTGATAATTTTTGCTCTAGTGCTTCACTTAGATCTTTAGAGCACGGTGGTGGATTGTTTTAAAGAAACTTGATCTCTCATGATTCACTTAGATTATTTTGAGAGTCATTAATAGCATGGTAATTTGCTTAATGATAATATACTTGGTAGTCAAGATATGTGAAACTTTCTTTTTAGTGGGTTGAATACTAAGATAAGTTTGATGCTTGATAATTGTTTTGAGATATGGAGGTGATATATCATAGTCGTGCTAGTTGAGTAGTTGTGAATTTGAGAAATACTTGTGTTGAAGTTAGCAAGTCCCGTAGCATGCACGTATGGTTAAAGTTGTGTAACAAATTTGAAGCATGAAGTGTACCTGGCTTGTGCATACTTATGAGTGGTGGTCGGGGACGAGCGATGGTATTTTCCTACCAATCTATCCCCCTAGGAGCATGCACGTAGTACTTGATTTTTGATGACTTCTAAATTTTTGCAATAAGTATATGAGTTCTTTTGACTAATGTTGAGTCCATGGATTATACGCACTTTTACCTTTCCGCCATTTGCTAGCCTCTTCGGTACCGTGCATTGCCCTTTCTCACATTGAGAGTTGGTGCAAACTTCGCCGGTGCATCCAAACCCCGTGATATGATACGCTCTTTCACACATAAACCTCCCTATATCTTCCTCAAAACAGCCACCATACCTACCTATCATGGCATTTCCATAGCCATTCCGAGATATATTGCCATGCAACTTCCACCACCACCATCATCATCATCATGATGACATGCTTTACTTTTGTCATATTGCCATTGCATGATCTTGTAGTTGACATCGTATTTGTGGCAAAGCCACCATGCATTATTTTTCATACATGTCACTCTTGATTCATTGCACCATCCCGGTACACTGCCGGAGGCATTCATATAGAGTCATATCTTGTTCTAGTATCGAGTTGTAATCATTATGTTGTAATCAATAGAAGTGTGATGACCATCATTATTAGAGCATTGCCCAATCAAAAAAAAGAGAGAAAGGCCAAAAAGAAAAAGAAAGGCCCAAAAAAAGGGAGAAAATAAAAAGGGCAATGCTACTATCTCTTTTTCCACACTTGTGCTTCAAAGTAGCACCTTGTTCTTCATGTAGTGAGTCTTATATATTGTGCTTCAAAGTAGCACCATGATTTTCATATAGTGAGTCTCATAAGTTGTCTTGTTCATACTAGTGGGAATTTTTCATTATAGAACTTGGCTTGTATATTCCAACGATGGGCTTCCTCAAAATGCCCTAGGTCTTCATGAGCAAGCAAGTTGGATGCACACCCACTAGTTTTCTTTTGTTGAGCATTCTTAGCTCTAGTGCATCCGTTGCATGGCAATCCCTACTCCTTGCATTAACATCAATTGATGGGCATCTCCATAGCTCATTGATTAGCCTCGTTGATGTGAGACTTTCTCCTTTTTTGTCTTCTCCACACAATCCCCATCATCATATTCTATACCACCCATAGTGCTATGTCCATGGCTCGCGCTCATGTATTGCATGAAGGTTGAAAAGGTTTGAGATTATTTGAGTATGAAACAATTGTTTGGCTTGTCATCGGGGGTATAGAAGTTGGGAACATCTTTGTGTGACGAAAATGAAGCATAGCCTAACTATATGATTTTGTAGGGATGAACTTCCTTTGGCCATGTTATTTTGAGATGACATAATTGTTTGATTAGTATGCTTGAAGTATTATCATTTTTATGTCGATATGAACTTTTGTCTTGAACCTTTCGGATATGAATATTCATACCACGATTAAGAAGATTTACATTGAAATTATGCCAAAGTATCACTCCGCATCAAAAATTCTCTTTTTATCATTTACCTACTCGAGGACGAGCAGGAATTAAGCTTGGGGATGCCTGATACGTCAACGTATCAATAATTTTTGATTGCTCCATGCTACTTTATCTACTGTTTTGGACTATATTGGGCTTTATTTTCCACTTTTATATTATTTTTGGGACTAACCTATTAACCGGAGGCCCAGCCCAGAATTGTTGTTTTTTTCCTATTTCAGTATTTCGAGGAAACAGAATATCAAACGGAGTCCAAACGGAATGAAACCTTCGGGAACATGATCTTCTCACCGAACATGATCCAGAAGACTTGGACCCTACTCCAAGAAGTTTCCAGGGAGGTCACGAGGGTGGAGGGAGCCCCCCTGCCTCGTGGGCCCCTCGGAGCTCCACCGACGTGCTCCTTCCTCCTATATATACCTACGTACCCCCATTAGACCAGAGACGGAGCCAAAAACCTAATTCCACCGCCGCAACTTCCTGTATCCACGAGATCCCATCTTGGGGCCTGTTCCGGAGCTCCGCCGGAGAGGGCATCCATCACGGAGGGCTTCTACATCAACACCATAGCCCTTCCGATGAAGTGTGAGTAGTTTAATTCAGACCTTCGGGTCCATAGTTAGTAGCTAGATGGCTTCTTCTCTCTTTTTGGATCTCAATACAATGTTCTCCCCCTCTCTCGTGGAGATCTATTCGATGTAATCTTCTTTTTGCGGTGTGTTTGTTGAGACCGATGAATTGTGGGTTTATGATCCAACTTATCTATGAATAATATTTGAATCTTCTCTGAATTCTTTTATGTATGATTGAGTTATCTTTGCAAGTCTCTTCGAATTATCCGTTTGGTTTGGCCAACTAGATTGGTAGTTCTTGCAATGGGAGAAGTGCTTAGCTTTGGGTTCAATCTTGCGGTGTCCTTACTCAGTGACAGAAAGAGTTGCAAGGCACGTATTGTATTGTTGCCATCGAGGATAACAAGATGGGGTATTTATCATATTGCATGAATTTATTCCTCTACATCATGTCATCTTGCTTAAGGCGTTACTCTGTTTTTAACTTAATTCTCTAGATGCATGCTGGATAGCGGTCGATGAGTGGAGTAATAGTAGTAGATGCAGGCAGGAGTCGGTCTACTTGTCACGGACGTGATGCCTATATACATGATCATACCTAGATAACCTCATAACTATGCTCAATTCTATCAATTGCTCAACAGTAATTTGTTCACCCACCGTAGAATATCTATGCTCTTGAGAGAAGCCACTAGTGAAACCTATGGCCCCCGGGTCTATTCTCATCATATCAATCTCCATTACTTTATTTTACTTGTTTTGCTTTTACTTTTCACTTTGCATCTTTATACCAAAAATACCAAAAATATTATCTCTATCAGATCTCACTCTCGTAAGTGACCGTGAAGGGATTGACAACCCCTAAGCGTTGGTTGCGAGTTGCTACCGTTTTGTGCAGGTACGAGGGACTTGCGCGTGACCTCCTACTGGATTGATACCTTGGTTCTCAAAAACTGAGGGAAATACTTATGCTACTGTGCTGCATCACCCCCTCCTCTTCGGGGAAAACCAACGCTAGCTCGAGACGTAGCACATCCCCAAGCTTAGACACTTGAGTCTCCTTGAATATTTACTTGGGGTGCCTCGGGCATCCCCAAGCTTGAGCTCTTGCCTCTCTTCCTTCTTCTCACATTGAGACCTTCTCGATCATCGAACACTTCATCCACACAAAACTTCAACAGAAAACTCGGTAAGATCCGTTAGTATAATAAAACAAATCACTACTGTAAGTACTGTTGCAAACCAATTCATATTTTGTTTTTGCATTGTGTCTACTGTAATATAACTTTTTCATGGATTAATCCACTGATATAAATTGATAGTTTTATCAAAACAAGCAAACTATGCATCAAAAACAGAATCTGTCTAAAATAGAATAGTCTGTAATAATCTGAACATTCACCATACTTCGGATACTTAAAAAATTCTACAAAACTTACGACAAATAAAAAATTTGTATAGAAAGACAGTGCAAAAAGAATCAGAACCATTTGACGTTTGAGTAAAAAAATGTAAAATCGTGCACTACAGCCAAAGTTTCTGTCCTGCACCGTACAAACCAACAAGCATTGTAAAAATCCTAAAGGCAAACCTTGGCACATTATTTTTATTTCTAAACTTTATAAAAGCACACAACAGAAATAAAAGACTCTCTAAGACTTCCGGGTTGTCTCCCTGGCAGCGCTTTCTTTAAAGCCATTAAGCTAGGCATATAGTGCTCAAGTAGTGAATCCACCCGGATCCCAAGGTATATCAAAGCAAATTTTAATTAGCAATGATTTAGAATTTAGTAGTGAGCACAAAGCAACATATATCATGTAATGACAAAGTCTAACTCTCTTCCTATGCATCAACATGTCATAAAAGAACAATTCATGCACACAAAGTAAAGGCTAATGCATAGTATAAACAATTTCTTGCAATTTTATCATATTGGAAACATAGAGAGGTGGAGATATAGTTCCTCTCTCATAATAATTGCAAGTAGGAGCAGCAAGCACATGCATATTATATCAATCAAAATCATCATGTGCAACGGTAAAAGGCAGCCCTCCAATATAATCTTTAATAAGTGCAAACTTCTCCGATATAGTGTAGTTGGGAGAATTCAAAAAGATAATAGGACTATCATGTGTGGGTGCAATAGCAACAATTTCATTCATAACATAAGGAACTATGGCCAGTTCATCTCCATAAGCATAATTCATATTGGCATCTTGGCCACAAGCATAGCAAGCATCATCGAAAAGGGATATTTCAAAAGAATCAAAGGGATCATAACAGTCATCATAGCAATCATCCTTTGGTAAGCACGAAGGGGAATTAAACAATATATGAGTTGAAGAGTTACTCTCATTATAAGGTGGGCACGGGTGATCAATCTGCTCTTCCTCCTTTTGTTCTTCGCTCTCCTCCTCATCTTTTTCATCCAATGAGCTCACAGTTTCATCAATTTCTTCTTCCATAGATTCCTGCAAAATATTAGTCTCTTCTTGGACAGCGGAGACTTTCTCAATAAGCGCATTAATATCGGAATTGTATTCATAATTCTCATAGCAATATTTGAGGATAGCTAAATTTGCAGGTCTATAAGCATCATCATCAAAATCTTCAAACTCTTTAAACATAGATTCAATCTCATAAGCACCCGTAAAAGCAACAAATTCTTCTATTTGTTCCACATCATAGTAATCATATATACCATTAGCATAAGAAGCTAAGGTTTTATTACCATTAAATTTTCATGAGAAGGGAAGGTGTGGAGCCTTCATCCTAGAGCAACAAGTATAATCATAACTCAAGCATAGTTGCCTAGCATACCACTTCAATATATGAATTTGATCCCATAATAGTTTACCTTTTTGTGTCAAGCGATAATCCCTAAAGTATTCACGTTGATCCAATGTTACTCCCATTACATAATTGAATGGGGTTTTCTTAGGATTATCAAAGTAGTACATAATATCTTTCACATAATGAGCATCGAGGGTTTTAGGAGGTTCCTCATCTCCATGAGTAGCAAGTACACCTAATTATTTTGGTATTTCTTGTTCCATATCCATAACTAAAGATAAAGAACAACTAAGAACATCAAATAAAAATTACTTAGTGATAAAGCAAACAAGCACACACGAGAATATTCACCCCACGCTATGACTCCCCGGCAACGGCACCAGAAAAAGGTCTTGATAACCCACAAGTATAGGGGATCAATTGTAGCCTCTTTTGATAAGTAAGAGTGTCGAACCCAACGAGGATCTAAAGGTAGAACAAATATTCCCTCAAGTTCTATCGACCACCGATACAACTCTACACACGCTTGACGTTCGCTTTACCTAGAACAAGTATGAAACTAGAAATACTTTGTAGGTGTTTTTGGATAGGTTCGCAAGAAGATAAAGAGAGCGTAAATAAAAGCTAGGGGCTGTTTAGATAAAGACACAACTAAATTAGTTTTAGTAGAGAGCTTTTTGTTACGAGAAAGTTATTTGTCCTTAGCCAATCGATAACTAGACCGGTAATCATTATTGCAATTTTATTTGAGGGAGAGGCGTAAGCTAACATACTTTCTCTACTTGGATCATATGCACTTATGATTGGAACTCTAGCAAGCATTCGCAACTATTAAAGATCATTAAGGTAAAACCCAACCATAGCATTAAAGTATTAAGTCCCCTTCATCCCATACGCAAACAATCTAGTTACTCGGGTCTGTGCTTCTGTCACTCACGCCACCCACCATAAGCAAATCATGAACATATTGCAAACCCTACAGCAAGGATCCCTCACGCTTGCGTGACACGGAGAGCACCATAGGACAGCACCAATAATAAAACATGCAACTCAAACCAATATTGATCATCAAATAGCCCATAGGACAAAATAGATCTACTCAAACATCATAGGATAGCCATACATCATTGGGAAATAATATATAGCATTGAGCACCATGTTTAAGTAGAGATTACAGCAGGTAAGAGAGAAGTTACACCTCTGCATAGAGGGGGGAAGAGTTGGTGATGATGGCGGTGAAGTTGTTGGTGAAGATGACGGTGATGATGATGGCCACGGCAGCGTTCCGGCGCCACCGGAAGAGAAGGGGAGAGGGGGGCCCTTCGTCTTATTCTTCCTTGACCTCCTCACTAGATGGGAGAAGGTTTTCCCCTCTGGTCCTTGGCCTCCATGGTGTGGGAGGGGCGAGAGCCCCTTCGAGATTGCATTTGTCTCTCTGTTTTTCTCTGTTTCTGTGTTCTGTTTTCTGGCCCTTCACCGTTTCTTATATTTCCGGAGATCCGTAACTCCGATTGGGCTGAATTTTGGACACGGTCTCTATCCAGAAATTAGCTTTCTTGCGGCAAAAGAAGGGCTCCAACCGCCTTAAGGGGTGGCCACGAGGGTCCAGGGCGCGCCTGACCCCCTGGGGGCGCCCCCTGCCTCGTGGCCCCCTCGGGCACCGTCTCACGTTGATTTTACTTCCCAAAAATCATAAATTTTCCAAAATAATTCTCCGTCCGTTGTTATCCCGTTTGGACTCCATTTGATATGGGGTTTCTGCGAAACATAAAACATGCAACAAACAAGAACTGGCAGTGGGCACTGCATCAATATGTTAGTCCCAAAAATAGTATAAAAAGTTGCCAAAAGTATATGGAAGTTGCATAATATTGGCATGGAACAATAAAAAATTATAGATACGACGGAGACGTATCAACGCCCCTCATCTTTGACGCCGAGGACCACCCTGACCGCACAACTGCGGTCGGGTGTTTGCCGTTGTTGGTCTCGCCAACGATACGCAACCTCAAGGTGAACAAGATGCTGGTTGACGACGGGGCCGGCCTGAACCTGATCTCGCCTGTCGTGATCAAAAGGCTACAAATTCCTGATGGAGACCTCGAGGAAACATGTACGTTTCAAGGGGTCAATCCGGGAAGGAGCCAGCCGAAGGGGAAGGTCTTATTGCCCGTGACGTATGGAGGCGAGTTGAACTATAGGATGGAGAGGATCGTCTTCGATGTGGCCGAGATCCCCTTGCCCTACAACGGGATATTCGGCCGCCCGGCACTAGCCAAGTTCATGGTGGCGTCGCACTATGCCTACTACACGCTGAAGATGTCTGGGCCGATGACCATCATCACTGTCCCCTCCGACAAGAAGGACGCGCTGATCTGCGCTGACCAACTCTATCAAGAAGCAGTTGCAACAGCTGCCGCCAAGGCACTTGCTCCTGCCGTTGAAGCCCCGGGAGGGAAGAAGAAGACCGACAAGACCTCTCACACCCACTCCGGCAAGCGCACCTCTTCGGAGTGTTGTGCTACCATTGAGGACGTGCCCGAGAGCTCTACCGGCAAGAGCAAGAAATCCAGAGCTACACCACCAAAGACCAAGAGGGTGTACGTCAAGGAGGATGGCACGGGAGGGGCTTTCACCATAAGCTCCACCCTCGACAGCAAATAGGAAAGCACGCTCGTCACTTTCCTGCGGGCGAATGTCGATGTGTTTGCGTGGCAAGCATCCGACATCCCCGGCGTTCCCAGGGAAGTGATTGAGCACCACCTTGCTGTTTGTCCCCATGCGCGACCCATCAAGCAGAAGGTCAGGAAGCAAGCTTTGGAACAACAGGAGTTCATCATAGTGGAGATCAGGAAATTGGAAGCGGCAGGTTTGGTGAGAGGAGTGACCCATCTGACGTGGTTGGCCAATCCGGTGGTGGTGCGCAAGGCAAATGGGAAGTGGAGGTTGTGAATTGACTACACAGATATCAATAAGGTTTGTCCTAAGGACCCCTTCCTATTGCCACGCATCGACCAGATTGTTGACTCCACGGCCGGGTGTGATCTGTTGTCATTCCTCGATGCCTGCTCGGGCTACCACCAGATCTTCATGACAAGAGAAGATGGAGAGAAGACAGCATTTATCACCCCATGTGGTACGTATTGCTTTTTACGGATGCCTTTCGGGTTGAAGAGTGCTGGCTCGACATTCGCGAGGGTGGTCCAGATTGGTTTTGAGCCCCAGCTACATAGAAATATGGAAGCTTATATGGATGACATAGTGGTCAAAACCAAGGACAAGGTGACCCTTGTACAAGACTTAGAAGAGACGTTTGCCAACCTACGCAAGATCAACCTCAAGTTGAACCCTGAGAGGTGTGTCTTTGGCGTTCCGTCAGGAAAACTTATCGGGTTGTTTGTGTCGCAGCGTGGGATCGAGGCAAACCCAGACAAGATCAAGGCTATTGAGCAGATTGAGGCACCCAAGCGGATCAAGGATGTGCGTCGGCTCACTGGCTGCGTTGCCACCATGAGCAGATTCATCTCCAAGTCCCCTCAGCGTGCCCTTCCCTTCTTCAAAATCTTGAAGAAGGCAGGCCCAATGAAGTGCACCCCAGAGGCCGAGGCGGCATTGTAGGATACGAAGAAATACCTTTCCTCTATGCCAATACTGGTTGCGCCTAAACCACAAGAGTCGTTGCTGCTGTATCTGGCGGCAACGAATCAAGTGGTCAGCGCCGCACTAGTGGCGCAGAGGGAGGTTGCCGAAGAGGCAGTGGAAACGGCAGGACCGGAGGATCGCAAGTCAGAGATTCCCTCGGCGGGGCCTGGTGCCGGCAAGGCAAGGCCCCCGGCAGAGTCTGACGCCATCGGGGCAGGGCCCGCACAGCCAAGTGAAGTGGTGCAGAAGAAGAAGATGATGATGCAGCACCCGGTTTACTTTGTCATCCCCCTCTTTTAGGGGGCTAGGTCAAGGTACTCCGGTGTGCAGAAATTGCTCTTCGGCCTCCTTATGGCCTCGAGGAAGCTGCGTCATTACTTCCAAGCCCACGAGATCACTGTCATCACCCGCCTCTGCACAGCCCAGATGCAACCGGAAGGATTGTGGAGTGGGCCTTGGAGTTGTCAAGATTTGGGTTGAAGTTTGAAAGTACTTCGACAGTCTAGAGCAGAGTCTTGGCGGAGTTCATTGCAGAATGGACCTCAACCCCCGACGAAGAAATCCAGGAGACCGCTCTCCCTGGCAAGGAAGCAAGTCGCGACTGGATCATGTACTTTGATGGGGCTTTCTCGCTGCAAGGCGCCGGTGTCGGTGTGCTGCTTGTCGCGCCCACCAGAGAGCACCTCAAGTATGTGATCCAGATGCACTTTCCCAGGGATATGTCCACAAACAACAGCACTGAGTACGAGGGGTTGCTTGCCGGTCTCAGGATCGTGGCAGACCTCGGGGTGAAGAAGCTCATCGTCAGGGGTGATTCGCAGCTTGTCGTCATACAAGTCAACAAAGATTACCAGAGTCCGTTGATGGACGCCTACATATATGAGGTGAGGAAGATGGAGGAGCGCTTCGACGGTATACAAGGAGAGCATGTTCCCTGAGCGGAGAACGACATCGCTGACTACCTGTCAAAGCGCGTTGCATTCAAGCTACCTGTGGAACCAGGTACCTTTTTTCTTCGGTTAACTCAACCATCCGTCGAACCATCAATGGAGCAGAACAAGCGGAGAAAATCAGGGCCCGGCAAGTACTTTCCCGCCGAGCCCCCAGGGGCCGCCGGCAAGGGTGTTGCCGCGGATTCCGAGCCTGCCAAGGGGCAGCTGGCTCCGGCAGGGCGCCAAGCCCTGGCCGTAGAGACGACTGCCCCCATGGCGGAAGAGATGCCTTTGGTCCTTGCCGTCGAGCCCCAGGCTCCGGCATGGGCACAACATACCGTCCATTTCCTCCACACAGGGGAACTTCCTGAGGAGCAAGAAGAAGTGGAAAAAGTAGCCCATCGGTCTACCTTGTACCAGTTTGTCGATGACGTCCTGTAAAGAAAAAGACCGAATGGTGTGAAATTGAAGTGCATCCCCCAGGAGGAAGGGTGGAGGTGTTGGCAGAGATACATGGAGGCATATGTGGCTCCCACATAGGGTCGAGGGCCCTTGCCGGCAAGGCATTCCGGCAAGGCTTCTTTGAAGGAAATATGCCCTAGAGGCAATAATAAAGTTATTATTTATTTCCTTATATCATGATAAATGTTTATTATTCATGCTAGAATTGTATTAACCGGAAACATAATACATGTGTGAATACATAGACAAACAGAGTGTCACTAGTATGCCTCTACTTGACTAGCTCGTTGATCAAAGATGGTTAAGTTTCCTAGCCATAGACATGAGTTATCATTTGATTAACGGGATCACATCATTAGGAGAATGATGTGATTGACATGACCCATTCCGTTAGCTTAGCACTCGATCGTTTAGTATGTTGCTATTGCTTTCTTCATGACTTATACATGTTCCTATGACTATGAGATTATGCAACTCCCGTTTGCCGGAGGAACACTTTGTGTGCTACCAAACGTCACAACGTAACTGGGTGATTATAAAGGAGCTCTACAGGTGTATCCAAAGGTACATGTTGGGTTGGCGTATTTTGAGATTAGGATTTGTCACTCCGATTGTCGGAGAGGTATCTCTGGGCCCTCTCGGTAATGCACATCACATAAGCCTTGCAAGCATTGCAACTAATGAGTTAGTTGCGAGATGATGTATTACGGAACGAGTAAAGAGACTTGCCGGTAACGAGATTGAACTAGGTATTGAGATACCGACGATCGAATCTCGGGCAAGTAACGTACCGATGACAAAGGGAACAACATTTGTTGTTATGCGGTCTGACCGATAAAGATCTTTGTCGGTGTCAAAACCGTCGGATCTCGGGTAGGGGTCCCGAACTGTGCGTCAAGGTCGGATGGTAACAGGAGACAAGGGACACTTTATTTTACCCAGGTTTGGGCCCTCTCGATGGAGGTAAAACCCTACTCCTGCTAGATTAATATTGATGATATGGGTAGTACAAGAGTGGATCTACCACGAGATCAAGGAGGCTAAACCCTAGAAGCTAGCCTATGGTATGATTGTGTATGATGATGGCTGTCCTACGGACTACAACCCTCCAGTTTATATAGAGACCGGATAGGGTTAGGGTTACACAAAGTCGGTTACAATGGTAGGAGATCTTGAATATCCGCACGCCTAGCTTGCCTTCCATGCCAAGAAAAGATCCTTCCGGACACGGGATGAAGTCTTCAATCTTGTATCTTCATAGTCCTGGAGTCCGGCTGAAGGTACAGTCCGGCTATCCGAACACCCCCTAATCCAAGACTCCCTCAGTAGCCCCTGAACCAGGCTTCAATGACGACGAGTCCGGCGCGCAGATTGTCTTCGGCATTGCAAGGCGGGTTCCTCCTCCAAGTTCTTCAAGAAGATTACAAACACCAAAAATAGTGTCCGGCTCTGCAAAACAAGTTTCCACATACTGCCATATAGAGAATAACATTAACACAAACCAAATCTGCTGACGTATTCCGAAGTGCGTCATAACACTGCGACCAAGCCTTCTATATAAATTGCTTTCATCATTCCACCTTAGCGCTTTTAGCGAGGCGGTTTCATTGGAACGTCTTGTCAAAGCAGAGATCATGTGCCCCCCTTTAACGGGATTCTCATTAATACGGACGTGGGTAACCCAACCGCGCCATTTACCACGGCGCTTGGGAGGCAAGTGAGTTTCATTGGGTAGGTGGGGACGCATAACTGCATCCGCTTATAAAAGGGATAAGGATTCACCTTTTTAACCTACGCCTTCTTCCTCCTCTGCAGATCCATCTCTCGCGCACTCAAGCTCCAGCGCCCAAGTCCGCTCTTCCTTCCTCAACCTTCTCCAACAATGTCCGGAGCGGGAGGCAGGTGGATGGTTTCCTCCGTCACGGAGGCTCAAGTAAAAAGGTTGAGGAAAGCCGGATACTTGTCCAAGGACATCCCGCACCGGCTTCCTGAGAAGGGGCAGCTTCTTCCTACCCCAAGGCCCCATGAGAGGGTAGTTTTTCTTCCCCACTTCCTCCGCGGACTGGGCTTTCCACTTCACCCATTTGTCCGGGGGCTCATGTTCTACTACGGTCTGGACTTCCACGATCTGGCCCCGAACTTTGTTCTCAACATCTCGGCGTTTATCGTCGTGTGTGAGGCCTTTCTCCGCGTCCGCCCCCACTTCGGCCTCTGGCTCAAGACCTTCAACGTCAAGCCCAAGGTGGTGTCCGGCACCCAGGCGGAGTGCGGAGGCGCTATGGTCGGCAAGATAGCCAACGTCCTCTGGTTCGATGGCTCCTTTGTGGAGTCCCTAAAGGGGTGGCAGGCCGGGTGGTTTTACATCACCGAGCCACGCGATCCGAACTGGGTCGCGGCCCCGAGTTCAGATCCGGACCCCCCACGCGGCACATGTCCTGGAAAGAGACGGGCCTGTCGTGGGGCAACGAGGAGGAAGTGACTGGGTTGCAAACGTGCATCCAGTTCCTGGTGAACAAGCCAATCCGGCTTGTTAATATAGTCCAGGTTATGCTCGTTCGCCGGATCCTCCCGTGCCAACAACGGGATTTTACTTTGTGGGAATTCGACCCGGCGCAGCACCAAACCCTTAGCAGGCTCTTCGACACGACGTATGAAGACGTCTGGAAGGTGCTGACCAAAGGCGCCGAGTCCCCCGCATCCGCCTCCGAGGATCGCGGATACAGCTCGCAGCGCAATGCTAGCGAGGTAAGCTATCTATACCTTTGACAGGTTCGTTAAGCTCTTTGTTCATAGATGAACTCTATGCAGGATCTAAACTCCCTTTACCTTTGACAGGCTTGGCAGAAGGTATCCGGACCAATTAACTATCCGGCTCCTCTGCCCGAAGACCCGGCCCCAGCTCTCTTGGTGAAGATGATGGCTCCGGCACCTTACGTGGTGCCGGAGAGGAAGGCCAAGAAGAAGAAAACCACCGGGACTCGAAAAAGTTCCCGCAATATGGTGGTGTTGGACTCGTCATCTGACGAGTCCGCGACGCTCTCCTCTCGTGAAAACGAGGAGGAGGAACAAGAAAGCTCTCCCCCCCAGCGAGGGGAGCAAAGAAGAAGAAGGCCACCCCGACGGGGGAGGCCGCGGGGTCGAGGAAAAGGAAGACCCCTCCGCCGGACTACTCCCACGACGCCGAAGAGGGCGGAGAGGAGTGGACGGACAGGACCAAACGTCTGAAGAAATCATAAGTATTTATATACCAGAGTGACTCATGATATTCTTTTAATGCGCGGCTTTCCCTAATATCGCTCGTGCTTTATGCAGCCCGCCCCGGGCCGAACTCGATGATTCGTCGAGCGGCACCCTGGATACGTCGGACGTGAACTCAATTCCGCCCGCTGTCTCCCCCCGCACTGCAGAAGACGCCGAAGTGGCGTCGCGACAAGCTCCGGGGCAGGAGGAGGTGGTCCTGGAGGAGCCGAAAGGCGACCTCCCGGACTCCAGGAATAAAGGGGATGAAACCCCCCAGGGCTCCAAGTCCAGCTTTGTGCCGGACACCGCGCCGGACTCGACAGTCCTGGTCCGCGGTGGGCGAACTCCTTCCAAGAGGAGTAAGCCGTCTGAGCCGGCGGCCTCCGTCCAACCGGAGGCGCCGGACAATCTGCTGGAGGTGCTTGAAGGCGCCGCCATCGATGAGGAGCACCGTACTGTTATGAGTACGGTGATCCAAAGGGTTCAGTCCGCCAAAAGCGGACTGACTGAAGCTTGCGCTAGCCTTCTAACAGGCTTCGAGGTAAACAGAAATATGTCAAATTATTTACCGCATAGACAGTAGCCCCTGATGCTTGATTGCAGAAAGAAATAACAGGATTGTGCTGCTTATTGTAGGGGCCACAACCGATGTGGCAACCCTGAAGCAGGCGCTGGCTGAGGCCGAAAAGAAAACGGCCGAGGAGCGCGCCGAGTGAGAAAGGCTTGGGATTCGGGTCGGCGAGGTGCAGCAAGAGCTGCAAGCTCTCATGAAAAAACATGAGAGTTTGGAGCTTGAGTCAAAAGCGCAAGCATCCGAGCTCGCGTCGGCCCTTGAGACCGCCAAGAGTGCCAAGGCCGAAGCCCAAAAGGCCCTCCAAGAGTTGGAGGAGGTGAAAAAGATAGCAACGGGTAAGGCATTCTTAATGCAAAGTAGGAATATAAAAGTAAATTACCTGTTACTTACCCGAATCCGGAATTCTCCAGGGGCGTTCGCCGATCTTCCCCGCAGCATATCCGCCGCCGCCGCGTTCTACCGAGCTGAAGAGGGCAGCTCGACGGAGAGTGTGTTCTGGTCTCAGTATTCTGAGGCCGGACACCCTGTGCCTTTGAGCGATCAGCTGAAACAGCTGGTCGAGCTCCACAAGGCGGCCGAACAGGCCATGAAGGGCTTACTAGTCCGGCTGTGGCCTGGAGAGGCCCTGCCTGGGAGCTATTTCGGGCTAGTGCGGCGGCTGGTGGAGGCCTGTCCACGGCTTGAGGTCATCAAGCGCTCCGTCTGCATTAAAGGTGCCCGGAGGGCCCTTGCCCGTGTAAGGGTACACTGGGTAAGCTGGACGGAGAGAAGCTGGTGAAGGACGGGCCGCCGCAGGGGAAGGAGCATCGCAAGCCCGAGAACTACTACAAGGAAGTTCTTGCCGGAGCCCGCCTTGTCGTGGATGAATGTACTAAAGATGTAATATTTGAATGAACTCGCTCGTTTGTATCCTGCGCGCTAAAAACTTGTTCATATGCGCTAAGCAATGCTTATTGAATTTAAATATTATTTTCTGTGCGGCCGTTTATCAAAAATTGAGAGATGGCCAGTCGTCGGCTTCAGCCCCCATGCCACTAGTGCTGGGGTGTTCGGGATAAACCTGAGGGCTCTTGTTCCCATACTTGGGTCCTTCGAGGGAGGCGCTCAGCACAACGAACCAGGCAATCGGACTATAATGCTTGAACACTCTCACTTAGCCATAGAACGTTATAATTTTAAATTTCGGCGAAGCCCCTAGTTCGGAAGGCCGAATTCGGGGCGCTATCCACGCCTTTGGCCGGACATTGCCAGCTCCTCGCTCGAAGCGGCATAAGCCTTTAAGGACTCGAAAAACCTCTCGAACAGCGACCGGTCTCACGCCTTATCATGACAGTCTGTTTTAGCTTTCTCCACTGAGGTGCTCAACCCACTTGAACTGGGGCACAATCGCAGTGGTTCTCCTAGTGCTACCTTAGCCGATATAGCAGAACGTAAGGCACCAAAACATAGGAGCCAGGCAAACCCAACATGTGACCAAAATCATGACTCGGAGCCGATGCATATAGTGCTATAAGTTCGGGGTGCCACACTTGTGAAAGTGTATGGACTTCTCACACCAGATAAAAGAGTAATGAAGCCCCTGGCGTGGTTTGCCGTACCATGGTGTACGGGTGCGATCATGTTATGTAGTAAACATATATATTCAAAGAGGATAATGCAAAAAAATAGACAAAAAGCTATGCATTGTTTATAAAGAGGCTATTTGTCAAAGCCGAACGATACAAGTAGTGCGACGAGCAAAAGAGATATTAGACTATTTAACATGTCCTGACCGGGCGCAGGCCGCGGAATTTAAAAACAGATATATCGCTCGAAATAGAGACCACCTGAGAGTTCCGTAATGCGGCGTAGCTTTGTCTGCTTTCCTGGGTCTTGCATCGTCTGTGCGGCAACAAGGCCGAACAGGTTATCCAGAGTATGGAGTCCTGAAAAAAGAAAAATCCGGCAGCCCCTAGTACGTTGACGCCGTATTGTAGGTATGCCGTTAATGTGCCCCTCCCCCTGTGCCCATGGAATTTTAAGGGCGTAATTGTGTACTCGAGGTACTTGCTCCGCTATGTTGCGATGGCTGGGGTCGGGGCCGTATTGCTACGCTTGCTCTGATCGTGCCAGGTGGTCTTGTTGCAGGTTACTCCGGGCGCGCTTTGCATTGTCCGGCTTTTTAACGGCCGAACTGGAGAGTTGCCTTGAAAGGCTGCTTTGTACTTCCGCTGCGAGGGTCGCCGTGTGCTCCTCCGTACGGATGGAGCGTTCTGTGTTTCCGCTGACCGTAATTACTCCTCGAGGGCCTGGCATCTTGAGCTTGAGATATGCGTAGTGCGGCACCGCATTGAATTTGGCGAATGCGGTTCGTCCTAGCAGGGCATGATAGCCACTGCGGAACGGGACTATATCGAAGATTAACTCTTCGCTTCGGAAGTTATCCGGAGATCCGAAGACCATATCAAGTGTTATCGAGCCTGTGCAATTGGCCTCTACACCTAGTATGACGCCTTTAAAGGTCGTCCTTGTGGGCTTGATCCTTGATGGATCTATGCCCATTTTCCGCACTGTATCCTTATAAAGCAGGTTCAGGCTACTGCCGCCGTCCATGAGGACTCTTGTGAGATGAAATCCGTCCACGATTGGGTCAAGGACCAGCGCGGCAAAACCGCCGTGACGGATGCTAGTGGGGTGGTCCCTTCGATCAAAAGTGATCGGGCAGGAGGACCATGGGTTGAACTTTGGGGCGACTGGCTCCATCACGTATACGTCCCGTAGCGCACGCTTCCTCTCCTGCTTGGGAATATGGGTCGCGTATATCATGTTCACCGTCCGCACTTGTGGGGGAAACCCCTTCTGTCCATTGTTGTTCGGCGGCCTGGGCTCCTCCTCGTCATCGCTATTCAGCCCCTTGTCTTTGTGTTCGGCTCTTAACTTGCCTGCCTGCTTGAACACCCAACAACCCCTGTTGGTGTGATTGGCTGGCCTTTCAGGGGTGCCATGAATCTGGCACGAGCGGTCGAGTATCCGGTCCAAACTGGACGGGCCCTGGGTATTCTTTTTAAATGCCTTTTTCCGCTGACCGGATTTATAGCCTCTGAATCCGGCATTAACTGCCGCATTCTCATTGATGTCGCTGCTAACGCGGCGCTTTTGATTATTTCGACATGACCTGCCACTTTTGTCCTTGGTATCCGAATTACCAGGCTTCTTCAATAAGTTGGTGCTACGAGCTAGCCAGCTATCTTCGCCCGTGCAAAAGCGGGTCATGAGTGTCGTGAGGGCTGCCATGGTTTTCGGCTTTTCCTGTCCCAGGTGCCGGGCAAGCCACTCGTCGCGGATGTTATGTTTGAAGGCTGCTAGGGCCTCTGCGTCCGGACAATCGACTATTTGATTTTTCTTTGTTAGGAACCGTGTCCAGAATTGCCTGGCCGATTCTTCTGGCTGCTGAATTATGTGGCTTAGGTCATCGGCGTCCGGTGGCCGCACATAGGTCCCCTGGAAGTTGTCGAGGAATGCGGCTTCCAGGTCCTCCCAAGAACCGATTGAGTCCGCTGGTAGGCTGTTAAGCCAGTGTTGGGCTGGTCCTTTAAGCTTAAGGGGTAGGTATTTGATGGCGTGTAGATCATCGCCACGTGCCATGTGGATGTGAAGGAGATAATCCTCAATCCATACTGCTGGATCTGTCGTACCATCGTACGACTCGATATTGACGGGTTTGAAACCCTCTGGGATTTTATGATCCATTACTTCGTCTGTGAAGCATAGTGGGTGTGCGGCGCCCCTGTACTGGGCTATGTCACGACACAGTTCGGAAGAGCCGTGCCTGTTGTGTTCGGCCCGGCCGGATTTACTGTGTCCGGAGTGAAGGTCATCATGTGTCGTCAGGCGTCCGCGCGATCCATAGATCGATCTTGTTTGCCTTGCTTTATCCTCCAGTACGTCTCATAGGTCTGGCTCGTTTTCCCGTGCCTTAGTTGAATGGCACCGAGGCATGGCTTGTTTAAGGGTTCGACAGGCTTCTCTGTCGCGGCCACGGGGTGGCCGGTCTGCCATGTCATATGTTTCCCCCTCTGATTGGGGTAGCGGCCTGCGCTTAGGATAATTTTTGGAGGGGCGCCCGAGTTCATGCTCTTCGGCGGCGAGGACTTCAGTCCATCTGTCAGCTAGCAAATCTTGATCAGGTCTAAGCTGTTGCTGCTTTTTCTTTAGGCTGTTCGCCGTGGCTAGAAGCCTGCGTTGAAAACGCTCTTGTTCGGCGGGGTCTGATGGTACGATGAATTCGTCGTCATCGAGGCTTGCCTCGTCTTCGGAGGGAGGCATGTAGTTATCATCCTCAACCTCTCGCTCTGCCGCTCTCTCATGAGGGCTGGCTTTTCCATTTTCCTGCGCTGAATCTTGCTGGTTCTGGTGTTCTTCGGCGCTGTCCGGGGTAGTATTATCTCACGTGCCGGAATCACCGTTTCTGCTGTGGCGGGATTTAGAGCGGCACCGTTGGCGCCGGCGTTTTGGCAGTTTTTTCGAGTTGCCGTCCTCCGCTGTTCCATCGCCATCTGCATCCTTTGGAGCATCCACCATATATATGTCATATGACGAGGTGGCGGTCCAGTGCCCTACAGGTGCTGGTTCTTGTTCGTCTCCTCCTTCGTCGTCCATACCGTCGAAGTCTTCGGAGCCGAAGTCAAGCATGTCGGTTAAATCGTCGACAGTGGCTATTAAGTGGGTGGTGGGTGGGCTTTGAATTTCTTCGTTGTCCGAATCCCAACCTCGCAGACCATAGTCCGGCCTGGGTTCTCCTGATAAAGAGAGAGACTTGAGAGAATTCAGGATATCACCAAAAGGTGAGCAATGAAAGATGTCCGCGGCGGTGAACTCCATTATAGGTGCCCAATCAGATTCACTCGGCGGGGGCACGGAAGGCCCGGAGTTCGGAGAAGAATCCGACTCCTTAGAGTCATGGGCGGTGCGGAGTACGGGGCTGGCGTTCGGCTCGACCGCCTTTGAGATCGCAGCCCCCGAGGTGACGTCCAACCGTTCATCCTCGGAGAACGCAGCGGGCTCCGAGTCAAGGATCGGGGCCGGAGCGTGTGCGGCCTCCAGGGTACTATTCGGAGGCAGAGCTATATCATGCCCCTCGAAATAGTGCGGCGCGCTTGGCTGTGGCTCGAACCCGTCGAAGATCAAGTCTCCGCGGATATCTGCCGTGTAGTTTAGGCTTCCAAACCTGACTTGATGGCCAGGGGCGTAGCTTTCGATCTGCTCCAGATGGCCAAGCGAATTGGCCCGCAGAGCGAAGCCGCCGAAGATGAAGATTTGTCCGGGGAGGAAAGTCTCACCCTGGACCTCATCGTTGTTGATGATCAAAGGAGCAATCGGGCCTAAAAGCAACAACACAGAGGAACTCTCAATGAAAGCACCAATGTCGGTGTCAAAACCGGCGGATCTCGGGTAGGGGGTCCCGAACTATGCGTCAAGGTCGGATGGTAACAGGAGACATGGGACACTTTATTTTACCCAGGTTCGGGCCCTCTCGATGGAGGTAAAACCCTACTCCTGCTAGATTAATATTGATGATATGGGTAGTACAAGAGTGGATCTACCACGAGATCAAGGAGGCTAAACCCTAGAAGCTAGCCTATGGTATGATTGTGTATGCTGATGGTTGTCCTACGGACTACAACCCTCCGGTTTATATAGACACCGGATAGGGTTAGGGTTACACAGAGTCGGTTACAATGGTAGGAGATCTTGAATATCCGCACGCCTAGCTTGCCTTCCACACCAAGAAAAGATCCTTCCGGACACGGGACGAAGTCTTCAATCTTGTATCTTCATAGTCCTGGAGTCCGGCTGAAGGTACAGTCCGGCTATCCGAACACCCCCTTATCCAGGACTCCCTCAATCTTCGTAGAATATGTAGGAGCCAATATGAGCATCCAGGTTCCGCTATTGTTTATTGACCGGAGACATGTCTCGGTCATGTCTACATTGTTCTCGAACCATAGGGTTCGCACGCTTAAGGTTTCGATGACAGTTATATTATGAGTTTATGAGTTTTGATGTACCGAAGGAGTTCGGAGTCCCGGATGAGATCAGGGACATGACGAGGAGTCTCGAAATGGTCAAGACGTAAAGATCAATATATTGGACGACTATATTCGGATATCGGAGAGGTTCCGAATGGTTCGGGTATTTTCGGAGGCACCGGGGAGTTACGGGAATACGAGGAAGAAGCAATGGGCCTTAATGGGCCTTAGTGGGAAGGACCAGGAGGTGGCGCGCGCCCCTCCCAAGCCCAGTCCGAATTGGACAAGGGGTTTGGGGCGCGGCCCCTCTCTCCCTTCCTTCCCCTCTTCCCCCCTTTCCCCCCTTCTCCTAGTTGGACTAGGAAAGGAGGAAACCTACTCCAACTAGGAGTAGGAATCCTACTCCCTGGCGCGCCCCTCCTAGGGCCGGCCTCCTCCCCCTTGCTCCTTTATATACGGGGGCAGGGGGCACCTCTAGACACACAAGTTGATCTTCGTGATCGTTCCTTAGCCGTGTGCGGTGCCCCCTCCACCCGTTGGATGATCAATGCAAAACCGGCGAATCTCGGGTAGGGGGTCCCGATCTGTGCGTCAAGGTCGGATGGTAACAGGAGACAAGGGACACTTTATTTTACCCAGGTTCGGGCCCTCTCGATGGAGGTAAAACCCTACTCCTGCTAGATTAATATTGATGATATGGGTAGTACAAGAGTAGATCTACCACGAGATCAAGGAGGCTAAACCCTAGAAGCTAGCCTATGAGTATGATGATGGTTATGATGTGTTCGTCCTACGGACTACAACCCTCTGGTTTATATAGGCACCGGATAGGGTTAGAGTTACACAGAGTCGGTTACATTGGTAGGAGATCTTGAATATCTGCACGCCTAGCTTGCCTTCCACGCCAAGGAAAGAACCTTCCGGACACGGGACGAAGTCTTCAATCTTGTATCTTCATAGTCCTGGAGTCCGGCTGAAGATATAGTTCGGCTATCCGAACACCCCCTAATCCAGGACTCCCTCAGTAGCCCCTGAACCAGGCTTCAATGACGACGAGTCCGGCGCGCAAATTGTCTTCGGCATTGCAAGGCGGGTTCCTCCTCCAAATTCTTCAAGAAGATAATAAACACAAAAAAATAGTGTCCGGCTCTGCAAAACAAGTTTCCACGTATTGCCATATAGAGAATAATACAAACACAAATGAAATCTGCTGACGTATTCCGCAGTGCGTCATAACACTGCGACCAAGCCTTCTGTATGGATTATTTTTTGTTGTTCCACTGCAGCACGTTCAACGAGGCGGTTTCCTTGGCACGTCTTGTCGAAGCAGAGATCGTGGGCCCCTTTTAATGGGATTCTCATTAATACGGACGTGGGTAACCCAACCGCGCCATTTACCACGGCGTGTGAGCGGCAAGCGAGTTTTATTAGGTAGGTGGGGACGCATAACGGCATCAGCCTATATAAGGGGATAAAGATCCACCTCTTTCACCTACGCCTTCTTCCTCCTTTGCCCATCCATCTCCTGCGCACTCAAGCTCCAACGCCCAAGTTCGCTCTTTCTTCCCCAACCTGCTCCAGCGATGTCCGGAGCGGGTGGCAAGTGGATGGCTTCCTCCATTACGAAGGGTCAAATCAAAAAGCTTAGGAAGGCCGGATATCTGTCCAAGGACATCCCGCACCGGCTTCCCGAGGCGGGGCAGCTTCTTCAAACCCCAAGGCCCCATGAGAGGGTAGTTTTTCTCCCCCATTTCCTCCGCGGACTGGGTTTTCCACTTCACCCTTTTGTCCGGGGGCTCATGTTCTACTACGGCCTGGACTTCCACGATCTGCCCCAAACTTTATCCTCAATATCTCGGCGTTTATCATCATGTGTGAGGCCTTTCTCCGCATCCGCCCCCACTTTGGCCTCTGGCTCCAGACCTTCAACGTCAAGCCCAAGGTGGTGTCCGGCACCCAGGCGGAGTGCGGAGGTGCTATGGCGGGCAAAATGGCCAACGCACTCTGGTTCGATGGCTCCTTTGTGGAGTCCTTAAAGGGGTGGCAGGCAGGGTGGTTTTACATCAATGAGCCACGCGACTCGAAATGGGTCGCGGCCCCTGAGTTCTGATCCGGACCCCCCACGCGGCTCATGTCCTGGAAAGAGACGGGCCTGTCGTGGGGCAACGAAGAAGAAGTGACCGGACTGCAAACTTGCATCGGTCCCTGATGAACAAGCCCATCCGGCATGTCAACATCATCCAGGTCATGTTCGTTCGCCGGATCCTCCCGTGCCAAGAACGGGATTTCACTTTGTGGGAATTCGACCCGGCGCAGCACCAAACCCTCAAGGGGCTCTTCGACACGACGTATGAAGACGTCTGGAAGGTGCTAACCAAAGGCGCCGAGTGCCCCACATCCGCTTCCGAGGACCGCGGATACAGCTCGCAGCGCAACGCTGGCGAGGTAAGCTATTTATACCTTTCACAGGTTCGTTAAGCTTTTCTACATAGATTAACTCTATGTGGGATCTAAAAACTCCCTTTGCCTTTGACAGGCGTGGCCGAAGATAGCCGGACCAATCAACTGTCCGACTCCTCTGCCCAAAGACCCAGCCCCAGCTCTCTTAGAGAAGCTGCTGGCTCCGGCGCCTTATGTGGTGCCGGAGAAGAAGGTCAAGAAGAAGAGGACCACCGGGACTCGAAAGAGTGCCCGCAATGTGGTGGTGTCGATCTCGTCATCTGGCGAGTCTGCGACGCCCTCCTCTCGTGAAAACGAGGAGGAGGAACAAGGAAGCTCTCCCCCTCCAGCGAGGAGAGCGAAAAAGAAGAAGGCCGCCCCAACAGGGGAGGCCGAGGGGTCGAGGAAAAGGAAGACCCCTCCGCCGGACTACTCCCCCAACGCCGAAGAGGGCGGAAAGGAGTGGCCGGATAGAACCAAGCGTCCGGCGACATCGTAAGTATTCACATACCAGAATGACTCATAGTATCTTAAGTGCGCAGCTTACCCTAATGTCGAATGCTATTTGCACAGCCCGCCCCGAGCCGCACTCGATGCTTCATCGAGCGGCTCCCTGGATTCGTCGGACATGAACTCTGTCCCGCCCGCAGTCTCCCCCGGCGGGGCGGACGACGCCGAAGCGGCGTCCCGCCGAACAGGGCAGGAGGAGGTGGTCCTGGAGGAGACGCAAGGCAATCCTAAGGACCCCGAGAGTAAAGGGGATGAAACCCCCCAGGGCTCCCAGTCCGGCTTTGTGTCGGACACCGCGCCGGACTCAACCGTCCTGGCTCGCGGTGGGCGAACTCCTTCCAAGAGGAGTAAGCCGTCTGAGCCGGCGACCTCTGTCCAACCAGAGGCACCGGATAGTCTGTTGGAGGCGCTTGAAGGCGCCACCATCGACGAGGAGCACCATACTGTTATGAGTGCGGTGGTCCAAAGGGTTTAGTCCGCCAAGAGCGGACTGAATGAAGCTTGTGCTAGCCTTCTAACAGGCTTCCAGGTAAGCAAAAAAATGCTAAATTCATTACCGCATAGACAGTAGCCCCTGATGCTCTATTCGGTGTTCAGAAAGAAAAGCCGAATAGAGGATCCAACAATTTTCGCAGGAGTCTAATAAAAAGTCAAATATGCATATGCAGGCTTCCCTGCTGTCCACCGCCGCACTGACTGCGCAGGTGGAAGTCCTGAAAAAGGACCTCGAGCGGTCCGAGCAAGAGCTCGGCCTTGCCAAAAGGCAGCTCGTGGAAAAGGAAGGTAAGAAATACCCCTTAGAAAAAAAGGTGCCTATATAGAGGCTTGATTGCAAAAAGAAATAACAGGATTGTACTGCTTATTGTAGGGGCCACAACCGATGTGGCAACCCTGAAGCAGGCGCTGGCTGAGGCCGAGAAGAAAGTGGCCGAGGAGCGCGCCGAGCGAGAAAAGCTTGGGGTCCAAGTCGGCGAGGTGCAGCAAGAGCTGCAAGCTCTCATGAAGAAACATGAGGGTTTGGAGCTTGAGGCAAAAACGCAAGCATCCGAGCTCGCGTCGGCTGTTGAGACCACCAAGAGTGCCAAGGCCGAAGCCCAAAAGGCCCTCCAAGAGTTGGAGGATGTGAAAAAGATAGTAGCGGGTAAGGCATTCTTAATGCAAAGTAGGAATATAAAGGTGAAATACCTATTACTTACCCGAATCCGGAGTTCTCCAGGGGCATTCTTCGATCTTCCCCGCAGCGCATCCGACGCCGCTGCATTCTACCGAGCTGAAGAGGACAGCTCGACGGAGAGTGTGTTCTGGTCTCAGTATTCTGAGGCCGGACACCCTATGCCCTTGAGCGATCAGCTGAAGCAGCTGGCCGAGCTCCACAAGGCGGCCGAACAGGCCATGAAGGGCTTACTAGTTCGGCTGTGGCCTGGAGAGGCCCTGCCTGGGAGCTACTTCGGGCTGGTGCGACGGCTGGTGGAGGCCTGTCCACGGCTTGAGGTCATCAAGCGCTCCGTCTGCATAGAAGGTGCCCGGAGGGCCCTTGCCCGTGTACGGGTACACTGGGGCAAGCTGGACGGAGAGAAGCTGGTGAAGGACGGGCCGCCGCAGGGGAAGGAGCATCGCAAGCCCGAGAACTACTACAAGGAAGTTCTTGCTGGAGCTCGCCTTGTCGCGGATGAGTGTGCCAAAGATGTAATATTTCAATGAACTCGCTCGTTTGTATCCTGTGCGTTGAAAAACTTGTTCATATGCGCTTAAGCATTGCTTTCTGAATTTAAAATATTATTTTCTATGCGGCCGTTTATTAATAACTGAGAGATGGCGAGTCGTCGGCTTCTGCCCCCATGCAACTAGTGCTGGGGTGTTCGGGATAAACCTGAGGGCTCTTGTTCCCATAGTTGGGTCCTTCGAGGGAGGCGCTCAGCACAGTGAACCAGGCAATCGGACTATAATGCTTGAACACTCTCACTTAGCCATAGAACGTTATAATTTTAAATTTCGGCGAAGCCCCTAGTTCAGAAGGCCGAATTCGGGGCACTATCCACGCCTTTAGCCAGACTTAACCAGCTCTCCGCTCGAAGCGGCATAAGCCTTTAGGGACTCGAAAAACCTCTCGAACAGCGACCGGTCTCGCGCCTTATCATGACAGTCTGTTTTAGCTTTCTCCACTGAGGTGCTCACCCACATGATCTGGGGCACAATCGCAGTGGTTCTCCTAGTGCTACCTTAGCCGATAGAGCGGAACGTAAGGCACCAAAACATAGGAGCCGGGCAAACCCAACATATGACCAAAATCATGACTCGGAGCCGATGCATATAATGCTATAAGTTCGGGGTGCCGCACTTGTGAAAGTGGACGGACTTCTCACACCAGATAGAAGGGTAATAAAGCCCCTGGCGTGGTTTGCCGTACCATGGTGTACGGGTGCGATCATGTTGTTTGAGTAAACATATGTATATTAAAAGAAGTTAATGCAAAAAATAGACGAAAAGCTATGCATTATTTATGAGGAGGTTGTTTATTCAAGCCGAACGATACAAGTAGTGCGAAAAGAAAATTTAGACTATTTAACATGTCCTGACCAGGCGCAGGCCGCGGAATTTAGAAACAGATATATCGCTCGAAATAGAGACCACCTGAGAGTTCCATGATGCGGCGTTGTTTTGTCTGCTTTCCTGGGTCCTGTATCGTCTGTGCGGCAGCGAGGCCGAACACTGTATCCAGAGTATGGAGTCCTGAAAGAAAAGAAGAATCCGGCAGCCCCTAGTACGTTTGACGCCGTATTGTTGGCATGCCGTTTTATCTGCCCCTTCCCCTATGCCCATGGAATTGTAAGGGCGTAATTGTGTACTCGAGGTACTAGCTTCGCTATGTAGCGATGGCTGGGGTTGGGGCCGTATTGCTACGCGTGCTCTGAACGCGCCAGTCGGTCTTGCTGCGGGTTACTCCGGGCGCGTTTCGCTTTGTCCGGCTTTGTAGCGGCCGGACTCGAGAGTTGCCTTAACAGGATGCTTTGTACCTCTGCTGCGAGGGCCGCCGTGTGTTCCTCCATACGGATGGAGCGTTCTGTGTTTCCGCTGACCGTGATTACACCTCGAGGGCCCAGCATCTTGAGCTTGAGATATGCGTAGTGCGGCACCACATTGAATTTAGCGAATGCGGTTCGTCCAAGCAGAGCATGATAGCCACTGCGGAACGGAACTATGTCGAAGATTAACTCTTCGCTTTGGAAGTTGTCCGGAGATCCGAAGACCACATCAAGTGTTATGGAGCCTATGCAATTGGCCTCTACACCTGGGATGACGCCTTTAAAGGTCGTCCTTGTGGGCTTGATCCTTGATGGATCTATGCCCATTTTCCGCACTGTATCCTGGTAAAGCAGGTTCAGGCTACTGCCGCCGTCCATGAGGACTCTTGTAAGGTGAAATCCGTCAACGATTGGGTCAAGAACCAGTGTGGCGAAGCCGCCGTGACGGATGCTAGTGGGGTGGTCCCTTCGATCGATGGTGATCGGGCAAGAGGACCATGGGTTGAACTTTGGGGCGACTGGCTCCATCGCGTATACGTCCCGTAGCGCACGCTTCCTCTCCCGCTTGGGAATATGAGTCGCGTATATCATGTTCACCATCCGCACTTGTGGGGGAAACCCCTTCTGTTCGTTGTTGTTCGGCGGCCTGGGATCCTCTTCGTCATCGCTATCTAGCCCCTTGTTTTTGTGTTCAGCTCTTAGCTTGCCTGCCTGCTTGAACACCCAACAATCCCTGTTGGTGGGATTGGCTGGCCTTTCGGGGGTGTCGTGAATCTGGCACGAGCGGTCGAGTATTCGGTCCAAACTGGACGTGCCCTGGGTATTCTTTTTGAATGGCTTTTTCCGCTGACCGGATTTATGGCCTCTGAATCCGACGTTTACTGCCGTATCTTCATTGCTAACGCGGCATTTCTGTTTATTCCGTCGTGACCTGCCACCTTTGTCCTTGGTATCTGAATTACCTTGCTTCTTCGATAAGTTGTTGCTGCGAGCTAGCCAGCTATCTTCGCCCGCGCAAAAGCGGGTCATGAGTGTCGTCAGGGCTGCCATGGATTTCGGCTTTTCCTGTCCCAGGTGCCGGGCAAGCCACTCGTCACGGATGTTATGCTTGAAGGCTGCTAAGGCCTCTGCATCTGGACAATCGACTATCTGATTTTTCTTTATTAGGAACCGTGTCCAGAATTGCCTGGCCGATTCTTCTGGCTGCTGGATTATGTGGCTTAGGTCGTCGGCGTCCGGTGGCCGTACGTAGGTCCCCTGTAAGTTGTCGAGGAATGCGGCCTCCAGGTCCTCCCAAGAGCCGATCGAATCTGCGGGGAGGCTGTTAAGCCAATGCCGGGCTGGTCCCTTAAGCTTAAGGGGTAAATATTTGATGGCGTGCAAATCATCGCCACGTGCCATGTGGATGTGGAGGAGATAGTCCTCAATCCATACTGCCGGATCTGTCGTACCATCCTACGACTCGATGTTGATGGGTTTGAAACCCTCTGGGATTCTATGATCCATTACTTCGTCTGTGAAGCATAGTGGGTGTGCGGCGCCCCTGTACTGGGCTATGTCTCGACGCAGTTCGGAGGAGCTGTGTCTGTTGTGTTCGGCCCGGCCGGATTTATTGTGTCCGGAGTGAAAACTATCACGTGCCGTCGGGCGTCCGCGCGATCCATAGATCGATCTTGTTTGCCTGGCCTTGTCCTCCAGGACGTCTCACAGTTCTGGTTCGTGTTCCCGTGCCTTGGTAAAGCGGCTGCGGGGCATGGCTTGTTTGGATGTTCGACAGGCTTCTCTGTCGCGGCCGCGAGGTGGCCGATCTGCCATGTCTTGGGCTTCCTCCTCTGATTGGGGTAGCGGCCTGTGCTTAGGATAGTTTTTGGAGGGGCGTCCGAGCTCATGCTCTTCGGCCGCGAGGACTTCAGTCCATCTGTCGGCTATCAAATCTTGATCAGCTCTAAGCCGTTGCTGCTTTTTCTTTAGGCTGTTCGCCGTGGCTAAAAGCCTGCGTTGAAAGCGCTCTTGTTTGGCGGGGTCTGATGGTACGATGAATTCGTCGTCGCCGAGGCTTGCCTCGTCTTCGGAGGGAGGCATGTAGTTATCGTCCTCGACCTCTCGCTCTGCCGCTCTCTCATGAGGGCGGTCTTCTCCATCTTCCTATGCCGAATCCTGTTGGTTTTGGTGTTCTTCGGCGCTGTCCAGGGTAGTATTATCTCCCGTGCCGGAATCACCGATTCTGCTGTGGCGGGATTTGGAGCGGCGCCGCTGACGTCGGCGTTTTGGGGGCTTTTTCGAAGTGCCATCCTCCGCTGTTCCATCGCCATCTCCATCTTTTGGAGCATCCACCATGTATATGTCGTATGACGAGGTGGCGGTCCAGCGCCCTACAGGTGCTGGTTCTTGCTCATCTCCTCCTTCGTCGTCCATACCGTCGAAGTCTTCGGAGCCGAAGTCGAGCATGTCGGATATATCGTCGACAGTGGCTATTAAGTGGGCAGCGGGTGGGCTTTGAATTTCTTCGTCGTCCGAATCCCAACCTCGCAGGCCATAGTTCGGCCTGGGCTCTCCTGACAAAGAGAGAGACTTGAGAGAATTCAGAATATCACCAAAAGGTGAATACTGGAAGATGTCCGCGGCGGTGAACTCCATTACAGGCGCCCAATCTGATTCGATCGGCGGGGGCACGGACGACCCGAAGTTCGGAGAAGAGTCCGGCTCCTTGGAGTCATGTGCCATGCGGAGTGCGGGGCTTGCGTTTGGCTCAATGGCTTTTAAGATCGCAGCCCCCAAGGTGACGTCCAACCGTTCATCCTCAAAGAACGCAGCGGGCTCCGAATCGAGGATCGGGGCCGGAGCGTATGCGGCCTCCAGGACACTGTTCGGAGGCAGAGCTATATCATGCCCCTCGAGATAGTGCGGCTCGCTTGGCTGTGGCTCAAATCTGTCAAAGATCAAGTCTCCGCGGATATCGGCCGTGTAGTTTAGGCTTCCAAACCTGACTTGATGGCCAGGGGCGTAGCTCTCGATCTGCTCCAGATGGCCAAGCGAGTTGGCCCGCAGAGCGAAACCGCCGAAGACGAAGATCTGTCCGGGGAGAAAAGTCTCACCCTGGACCTCATCGTTGTTGATGATCAAGGGAGCCATCGGGCCTAAAGGCAACGACACAGAGGAACTCTCAATGAAAGCACCAATGTCGGTGTCAAAACCGGCGGATCTCGGGTAGGGGGTCCCGATCTGTGCGTCAAGGTCGGATGGTAACAGGAGGCAAGGGACACTTTATTTTACCCAGGTTCGGGCCCTCTCGATGGAGGTAAAACCCTACTCCTGCTAGATTAATATTGATGATATGGGTAGTACAAGAGTAGATCTACCACGAGATCAAGGAGGCTAAACCCTAGAAGCTAGCCTATGAGTATGATGATGGTTATGATGTGTTCGTCCTACGGACTACAACCCTCCGGTTTATATAGGCACCAGATAGGGTTAGGGTTACACAGAGTCGGTTACATTGGTAGGAGATCTTGAATATCCGCACGCCTAGCTTGCCTTCCATGCCAAGGAAAGAACCTTCCGGACACGGGACAAAGTCTTCAATCTTGTATCTTCATAGTCCTGGAGTCCGGCTGAAGATATAGTTCGGCTATCCGAACACCCCCTAATCCAGGACTCCCTCAGTAGCCCCCGAACCATGCTTCAATGACGTCGAGTCCAGCGCGCAAATTTGTCTTCGGCATTGCAAGGCGGGTTCCCCTCCGAATCTTGTGTACCTGTATGAATAATGTCCGTAGCGCTCCTCGGTCTCGGTGCCCAATAATTGCCATCTTCCACGTGTTGAACGAATGCGAAAAGCCCGGGGGTGTTTTTATATTCACACCCTTGGTCGTACAAACGAGCCACCTATTTAACGGGGTGGGGATCTAGATCCAAACCACATCTTCTTCTCCCCACGAGTTATCATCAGAGCGTCTCCAGCAAAGGTCCATTCCAACATGGCCAGCCATCATAGCTCCTCCCCTCGCCCCTCCAGCCCCAAATCCGGAGACTGGCAGAGTTGCACCATCCCACACAGCGAACTAGTGTCACTGCAGGCCAAGGGATTCCTTCCCCAAGCATATATGGTCCCGGTCCGAGCCGGACTCGCCACCTACAACGGTGGCAAGCAAGCGGAGAGCACCCCCAATCCTTCTAAAGGAGAGCGGGTGTGCCTCGTCCCTTATTTATTAAGGGGTCTGGGATTTCCAATTCATCCATTCCTCCGCGGGCTTCTGGAGTTCTACGGCCTCCAGCTGCACAATCTCACGCCTGGCTCCGTGCTACATATTGCAGGCTTTGTTGCCCTTTGCGAGCTATTTTTAGGCGTCGAGGCTCATTTTGCGATGTGGAAGAGGTTGTTCTGCTTGGTGCCCCGTTCTCAGAAGGGGTCTATATACCAAGTGGGCGGAGCCGAAATATGGCGCATCGCCGGGACCGGATATCTATCCGGAACCCCAAAGAAGGCGTCCGAGGACTGGCCTTCAGAATGGTTCTACATAGACAACTTCCCGCTGCCGGACCCTGTCCGGGTCGGCCTCCCTGAGTTCAGCATGGCTCCCTTAAAGAAACGCTTAAGTTGGTGTCCGCGGAGCTCTCAGAGAGAAAGCAACAGAGACGTTCTTTACCAGATGGGCCGGATAAGATTATTGGCTCATTCCGGACTAACCATGATTGGAGTCATGGCCGCATGTATTATGCGGGGGGTGCAGCCGCTTCAATATAGGAGCCACCCCATGTGGGATTTCAACGGGGAGGATGACGCCACCCGTTACGGCCACAGAGGGCCAGACACAGCTGCCGCTCTAGTAAAGATTCTAACATCTTTGTACAAGGGAGAAAAGGAGGACTTCCTCCGCGTCAACCCGCAGGCCGGATTCACTATGTATGAACCTCCAAGTTGGGTAAGTGAACAATTGTACTTGCCTGTTTATTTTAATGCTCCCATGACTAGATACGTAATCTGATGATTCCAATGCAGGAGCTGCAACAGGAGGTAAAGGATATCAACAGCTGCCCTCCACAGCCTGAGGACCCAGAACGGTCCCTCGATCCGGACTCCGAAGAGGATCCGGACATATCGGTGGAGCTCATCGACGGGGTGTTCCACCAGTTAAGCAAGGATAATACCTTGGTGGCCATTACGGCTGATTATCCCGGGTTAATCCCGGCCTCCCAGGTGACAGAAACCGGAGTGTTTATTCCCGCAAGAGAGATTCTGTCCTTACATATTCCGGTGTTTCTGACGACAACCGTATTTTATAGGGGAGATTTCCGAGGAGGGAGGCTGAACCTGCGGCGACTAGCCAACGAGGAGCCGCCGGGCCCCGTGGGGTAAAAAGGGATGAAGTCCGGACTGAGAGTTCGGCACAAAGGTATAACGCGCCCTCTGTCTTCCTGGCGTTATTCTGTCAGGGCATGTTAACATCCATATTGTTTCCAGGACGAAGAGGCCTCGTCGGACTATATCCGGGAGGGCCGCCAACCGCGCCTCTACCAGCCAGGCTCCAACGTCTGGTCCGGAGGCGGGGACGAACACCAGGCTTGCGCCGGACGCTCCTCCAACAGAGGATGCGGACCAGCTATCTGCCACAAATTCAGAAGTGGAGAGCGCCATGAATCATAGGCGTCGCCGGACAGTTCCACGCGACGCTTGTTTCTCCTGAGAGGTCTTAGACGCCTTCAATTCAGGAGATCCGTACCTTGGTGCTGCTCAAGATGGTTTAGCCAGGGCCACGGAGCAGTATGTGAAAGACATACGGGTAAGAAAATTTAAATATATATATACCAGTAGCCCCCGAGACTTGAAACAGTTAAACAAACTGATTTAAGGATCATATAATATGTAGGTTCTTACTGAGAAGAACACCATGTTGTCCCAGGAGCTGGAAAAGTGTAAGGCCCAACTAGAGGCCGCACTAGCCGCAACAGGGGAGCCCAAAGGGACCCCCTCAGGTACGATATACGCTGAGAGATTGGTATTGTGCGGCTTATGTGCGAATCTGACAATTAATGTTGCAGATGGTGCCGGACTAGATCCGGAGAGGCAACAACTCTTACGCCAGTTAAAGGCTAGCGAGAGTATGTTGACAAGGGTGAGGCGAGAGAAGAATGATCTTCAGGATGCCAGCACCAAGCTGGATGTTGAACTGAAAGACGTTCGTGGCCAGCTATCTGACTCCACGAAGGAGAATCAGCGTCTTCGACGCGGCATATTTAGTAAGTGCTTGAGCGAACTCTTGAAAAAAGGAGTTCGGCGAGGAAGACAAATAACAGAATTATGTCTGTAGGTACGCTCACAGGTCGTCCTGCAGAGGAGATGCCCGGTTCTACGGGTGACCTTCTCCCCGAACTCCTGCAACTGCACGAACGAATTCGGCGGGCAATGCAAGGGGTTGCCCGGGCCTTATGGCCTGCCCACTCTACGCCCGAGGGCCTTGGAGAGCTTGCGGAGAAGCTGACGGGAGCTCGGCGGCGCATCCGGTTGTGGAAGATATCAGCCTGCTGACAAGGCGCGAGGGAGGCCTGGGCCATGGTGAAGACTCGCTTTACGAAGTCTGACCCCAATCACATGGCCGAGGTCGGACCAGTGGGGCCTGATGGGAAGGAGATCCCTGTGAGCTTGGTGTGTGGCCAGGTAGAGCTGGCCGCAAAGTATTCCTAGCAGGACTGTAAATTAGACAGCCTGTTAGATGGTATAGAGGAGGAATACGATCAGTCAAGATGACTATGTAATTTATAATTGACATGTGTAATGCCTTCTAGCCGGATTGTAGATCGTTTGTCGTTGCCGACCTTTTCGCTTCGACCTCGGGACCTGACGGTCCGGAGTGTGTCCGAATACCATAACGGCTATATAAAAGCCGGGGTATGCATGGAGACCAGGCGTAGGGGTCATTAGTGCTTTATCAGACAAGTGCCCAACTAGTTATGTTATATTACATGGTTAGTAAGAAACATCTTCCAGAGAGAATAGTTCCATTAAGGGTTCCTTTCGCTGGGGTGGCGTGCC
Organism: Aegilops umbellulata; assembly: GCA_032464435.1. Lineage (NCBI taxonomy): Eukaryota > Viridiplantae > Streptophyta > Magnoliopsida > Poales > Poaceae > Aegilops > Aegilops umbellulata. Next base: position 351,201,472 of record CP136057.1, read on the forward strand.
CTAAAGTGCACGTCCGGACTGCAAATGCAGAAGATCATCTGGGGGCATGTATAAAATAAAAATAAAAAGTTTCATCTTTAGTTCACCGACCGAATATTCCCTTAAGAACGCTAGCTTTCGGCTTCACCCAGTCTGAGGTACACATCCGGCTTATCCGGCAGTAACAATCGCAGAGGTGCTCCCTTTACCGCCTAGCCGAACAATCGGGAACGTAGGGGTAATCACAGGAGCCAGGCAACCCAGCTTGGCCAAAACTTAAGTCATATCGATGCATATAATGGCGAAGAAAAGGTGCATGCGGAAGTCTAACGCATGCGTTGGGTGTGAAACCCATATAGACAAGCTTCTGTTAAAGAAGCCCCCAGGTTTAAGGAGCGCGGATAGCGCGTCACATAATGAGCCTTTTAAGGGCTAGAAAAGAAAAGAGTAGGAGACAAAGTAAAAAAAGGGGGGTATAAATGTAAATACTGGACAGAGGAAGGAGACAAACACAGAGTCCGGCGCTAGGCATAGAATCTTCGGAGACGTGTGGCGTTCCATGGGTTCGGCTCGAGTCGGTTGTCCGACGCATCTTGCAGGCGGTACGCTCCGCCAGTTAGGACTTGGTCGATTATGAATGGACCTTCCCATTTGGGCTTGAGTTTGTTCTTTTGCTTATCCGGCAGGCGCAGAACTAGTTCACCAATGTTGTAATTTTTGGCCCGTACTTCTCTGCTTTGATATCTTCGAGCTTGCTGTTGATAGAATGCGGAACGGGCCTTAGCCACGTCACGCTCTTCCTCTAAGGCGTCCAGGTTGTCCTGCCGATCAAGCTCGGCTTCTCTTTCTTCGTACATGCGCACTCGAGGTGATTCATGAATTATGTCACAGGGCAGAACCGCCTCAGCGCCGTACACCATAAAGAATGGTGTGAATCCGATGGTGCGATTTGGCGTGGTTCGCAGCCCCCAGAGTACGGAGTCGAGCTCCTCTACCCAGTGCATATTGGATTCCTTGAGGGACCGCACTAGTCTGGGTTTGATGCCGCTCATAATGAGACCATTTGCACGTTCAACCTGACCGTTAGTTTGTGGGTGATAGACAGAAGCATAGTCGAGCTTAATGCCCATGTTTTTGCACCACAGCTTTACTTCATCAGAGGTGAAGTTTGTGCCGTTATCGGTGATAATGCTGTGGGGGACACCATAACGGTGTACGACCCCGGATACGAAGTCTATCACAGGTCCGGATTCGGCCGTCTTGATAGGCTTGGCTTCTATCCATTTGGTGAATTTATACACCATGACCAATAAGTATTTTTTCTTGTGGGTTCCGCCTTTAAGGGGTCCCACCATATCGAGCCCCCAGACCGCAAAAGGCCAAGTGATGGGGATAGTTCGGAGGGCGTTGGGTGGCATATGGCTTTGGTTGGCAAAGAGCTGGCAACCGACGCACCGTTTGACTAGGTCCTGAGCGTCTGCTCGAGCCGTCGGCCAATAAAAGCCCGTACGGAAAGCCTTGCTTACAAGGGACCGAGCCGCGGCGTGATGGCCCCCGAGTCCGGCATGAATTTCAGCCAACAGACTCCGCCCTTCCTCTTCGGAGATACACCTTTGAAGGACTCCTGTAGTGCTTTTCTTGTATAGCTCTCCCTCGTGGACTTTATAGGCTTTAGATCGCCGCACTATGCAGCGTGCCTCGTTTTGGTCCTCGGGGAGTTCCTGCCTAGTAAGGTAGGCTAGGAATGGTTCCGTCCACGGGGCGATGACCGCCATTATTGCGTGGGCTGAGGGTGTAATTTCGGTGGCGGGACCGCCGATTATGTCTGATTGTTCGGCATTGGGTTGTGCGGTTATGCCCGGGCTATTATCCGAGGGTTCCCCCTCCCATGTTACGGATGGTTTGAATAATCTTTCTAAGAAGATGTTGGGGGGGACTGCGTCTCGTTTTGCTCCAATGCGTGCCAGGACGTCCGCTGCCTGATTATTTTCTCGGGCTATGTGATGGAACTCCAGTCCCTCGAACCGAGCTGACATTTTTAGTACGGCATTGCGATAAGCTGCCATTTTTGGGTATTTGGCGTCGAAGTCGCCATTTATTTGGGATATCGCGAGGTTTGAGTCCCCGCGTACTTCCAGGTGTTGAATGCCCATGGATACCGCCATCCGGAGGCCATGTAGAAGGTCCTCGTATTCGGCTGCATTGTTGGAGTCCGTGTACATAATTTGGAGTACATATTGGACTGTATCTCCTGTAGGGGACGTCAAGACAACGCCAGCCCCTAGTCCGGCCAGCATTTTGGAGCCGTCGAAATGCATGATCCAGTTTGAGTACGTGCCGTACTCTTTAGGGAGTTCGGCCTCTGTCCATTCAGCGACGAAGTCGGCTAGGACTTGCGATTTAACTGCTCGCCGTGGCTTGTAGATTATATCAAACGGGAGGAGCTCTATGGCCCATTTTGCTATCCGGCCCGTTGCATCGCGGTTGTTGATAATATCGTTGAGTGGTACTTCCGAGGCTACTGTAATAGAACACTCTTGAAAGTAGTGTCGTAGCTTCCGGGATGCCATGAATACCGCGTATGCGATTTTTTGATAATGCGGGTACCGTGATTTGCATGGTGTGAGGACAGTGGACACATAGTAAACCGGCCTTTGAAGGGGTAATTTATGTCCGTCTGTTATCCATTCGACGACGAGTACTGCGCTAACAACTTGATGGGTTGCGGCAATGTACATTAGCATGGGTTCGCCGGTATTCGGCGCGGCCAGGACGGGGTTTGTTGCCAAGATGGCCTTTATTTCCTCGAGTCCGGCCGTGGCAGCGTCCGTCCACTCGAAGTGTTCGGTGCGCCTAAGGAGGCGGTAAAGGGGTAGTGCCTTTTCTCTCAAGCGGGAGATGAAGCGGCTTAAGGCCGCCACGCATCCGGTGAGTTTCTGAATTTGCTTGAGATCTTTTGGGACATCCAATTGTGATAGAGCTTGGATTTTAGCTGGATTTGCTTCAATTCCTCTGCCGGATACAATGAAGCCCAGGAGCTTTCCGGCTGGGACGCCGAAGACACATTTTTCCGGATTGAGCTTGATGTCGTATTTTCGCAGGTTGTCGAATGTAAGTCTCAAGTCGTCTACTAGAGATTCGACGTGTCTTGATTTAACGACCACATCATCTACGTACGCCTCCACTGTTTTGCCGATCTGGTTTGCCAAACATGTTTGAATCATGCGCTGATATGTCGCGCCGGCGTTTTTGAGCCCGAAGGGCATTGTATTGAAGCAGAATGGGCCGTATGGCGTGATGAATGTTGTTGCAGCTTGGTCGGATTCTGCCATCTTTATTTGATGGTAACCGGAGTATGCGTCGAGGAAACACAGGGAATCGTGTCCTGCGGTGGCATCGATGATTTGATCAATTCGAGGGAGGGGAAAGGGATCCTTTGGGCAGGCCTTATTAAGGTCTTTGAAGTCGACACACAGGCGCCAGGATTTGTCCTTCTTTGGTACCATTACCAGGTTTGCTAGCCAGTCCGGGTGTTTGATATCTCTAATGAATCTGGCCTCCAATAATTTGGCTAGCTCCTCTCCCATGGCCTGTCTCTTTGGTTCGGAGAAACGTCGAAGGGTTTGTTTGACAGGTTTGAATCCTTTCTGGATATTTAAGTTGTGCTCGGCCAGCCTGCGTGGGATTCCTGGCATATCTGAGGGGTGCCAAGCGAAAATGTCCCAGTTCTCTCGTAGGAACTCGCGCAGTGCGGCATTTACATCAGGGCTCAATTGTGCCCCGATGGAGGCTGTTTTATTCGGGTCCGTTGGGTGGACCTGGAATTTGACTATTTCGTCCGCTGGTTTGAAGGATGTGGATTTGGATCTCTTATCGAGTATCACATCATCCCTGCTAACCGTGGATCGCAGCGCCATCAGCTCTTCGGCCGCTAAGGCTTCAGATAGTGCCTCGAGGGCCAATGCGGCTGTCTTGTTTTCGGCGTGGAGTGCTATGTCCGGATCACTAGCGAGAGTGATAATTCCGTTTGGCCCAGGCATCTTAAGCTTCATGTACCCGTAATGGGCTATGGCTTGGAAAACTATGAATGCCTCTCGTCCTAATATAGAGTGATATCCGCTTCTGAACGGGGCCACCTGGAACGTGATTTGTTCAGACCTGTAATTATCCGGCGTGCCGAATACCACATCTAGTGTGATCTCTCCGGTGCAGCGCGCTTCCTGACTGGGGATTATTCCTCTAAAGGTTGTGCTGCTTCGCTCAATCCGGTTCCAGTCTATTTCCATCTTTTGGAGGGTTTCCTCGTAGATGAATTTCAATCCGCTGCCTCCGTCCATAAGTACCTTTGCGAGGCGACAGCCGTCCACTATGGGACTGAGAACCAATGCGGATGGCGCTCTGGCTGTTCGGAATTTAGGTTCGTCGCTCGCATTAAAGGTGATGGCAGTATTGCTCCATGGATTTATTGTCGCTACTTGGTAGACTTCGGCGAGGCTGCGAAGTGTTCTTTTTTGCATGTTATTTGATGCGAAAGTCTCGGAGATTGTGAGAACGGTACTGAAATTCTCGGGCTGGTTTCCTTCGACCTCTGGATTTAGGAGGTCCTCGCCAATTTTGGCCACCTGCCGGAGTATCCAACATGCCCTGAGGCTGTGAGTTGGGGTGGCATCCTCTGTACTATGAATCTTGCAGGGTCCATTGAGCCACTTTTCTAGCACGGTTCCGTGCCCCCTAGAGGGTTTTGGTTTTTTATTTAATCCGGGCGCTTTGCTGTAGTGCGCCCTTTTGATTCGGACGGGATTGCTATTCAAGGTCGGATTATCCCAAAATTTAATTTCGGTTTTCCAAGCACTTTCCATCGCACAGTATTTTTGTACTATGGACGCCAAGTCAGCAAAGCGCGTAATATTACGACGACTTATGGCGTTGAGTATTCCCTTGTCCGTGCAGTTACTGCAGAAGATTGAAATCGCGTCTCCCTCGTGGCAGTCCTTTATCCTGTTCATAAGCAGGAGGAATCTGGCCCAGTAATGATGTACTGTTTCTTCGGGCATCTGCTTGATTTGGGAGAGATCGCTTAAGATCGGACGGGCGGAATTCATTAGATCTGATACTTCGCCCGGTTTGTTGTTCGGAGGCCGAACGACCTCCGGATTCCGAGATCCGGAGTCCTGTATGTTTTCCGGTTTGCCTGGTTCCAAGCCCAGGTCTTGGGTTGTATCCTCCCCTCCGTGGATATCCGGCATGGAGGGTTCCGGAATTCGGACGTAACTGGTCCTTAAGATTGATGAAGGGTCACCGCATTGTGTTTCCACCACAGCAACATGATGGGTGGCTTGGGGAGAGTTGATTCCCCTTAGATCGGGTTTAGGCCCAACCTGGTCGTAGTTTGTAGCGACCCCCAAGGCGGCGATGCGATCCAGGAGCTCGTTTATGGAGGAGAGCTCCACCGGATCTAGCTGCTCGGCCAATTCCGAGCTGACGCGGAGATTGTTTTCGATGACTCGGGAGGTCACCGTCGGCGTAATGGCCGAACGGGCGGTCATGAGAAAACCACCCAGCCGGAGGGGTTGGCCGATAGCCAAAGCTCCCTCGATGACGGCGCCGTCTTTAAAGACGGGAGAAGTCATCCTTCCTGATCGCGACGGCACGGAGGAACTCTCAACGAAAGCACCAGTGTCGGTGTCAAAACCGGCGGATCTCGGGTAGGGGGTCCCGATCTGTGCGTCAAGGTCGGATGGTAACAGGAGGCAAGGGACACTTTATTTTACCCAGGTTCGGGCCCTCTCGATGGAGGTAAAACCCTACTCCTGCTAGATTAATATTGATGATATGGGTAGTACAAGAGTAGATCTACCACGAGATCAAGGAGGCTAAACCCTAGAAGCTAGCCTATGAGTATGATGATGGTTATGATGTGTTCGTCCTACGGACTACAACCCTCCGGTTTATATAGGCACCGGATAGGGTTAGGGTTACACAGAGTCGGTTACATTGGTAGGAGATCTTGAATATCCGTACGCCTAGCTTGCCTTCCACGCCAAGGAAAGAACCTTCCGGACACGGGACGAAGTCTTCAATCTTGTATCTTCATAGTCCTGGAGTCCGGCTGAAGATATAGTTCGGCTATCCGAACACCCCCTAATCCAGGACTCCCTCAAGCAAAACCTACTCCAACTAGGAGTAGGAATCCTACTCCCTGGCGCGCCCCTCCTAGGGCCGGCCTCCTTCCCCTTGCTCCTTTATATACGGGGGCAGGGGGCACCTCTAGACACACAAGTTGATCTTCGTGATCGTTCCTTAGCCGTGTGCGGTGCCCCCCTCCACCATATTCCACCTCGGTCAAATTGTAGCGGTGCTTAGGCGAAGCCCTGCGACGGTTGAACATCAAGATCGTCACCACGCCGCCGTGCTAACGGAACTCCTCCCCGAAGCTTTGCTGGATCGGAGCCCGGGGAGCGTCGTCGAGCTGAACGTGTGCCAAGAACTCGGAGGTGCCGGAGTAACCGTGCTTGGATCGGTTGGACCGGGAAGACGTACGACTACTTCCTCTACGTTGCGTCAACGCTTCCGCTTCGGTCTACGAGGGTACGTAGACAACACTCTCCCTTCTCATTGCTATGCATCACCATGATCTAGCGTGTGCGTAGGAATTTTTTTGAAATTACTATGTTCCCCAATAGTGGCATCCGAGCCTGGTTTTATGTGTTGATGTTATATGCACGAGTAGAACACAAGTGAGTTGTGGGCGATATAAGTCATACTGCTTACCAGCATGTCATACTTTGTTTCGGCGGTATTGTTGGATGAAGCGGCCCGGACCGACATTACGCGTATGCTTACGCGAGACTGGTTCTACCGCCGTGCTTTGCACACAGGTGGCTGGCGGGTGTCAATTTCTCCAACTTTATTTGAACCGAGTGTGGCTACGCCCGGTCCTTGCGAAGGTTAAAACAGCACCAACTTGACAGACTATCGTTGTGGTTTTGATGCGTAGGTAAGATTGGTTCTTGCTAAGCCCGTAGCGGCCGCGTAAAATTTGCAACAACAAAGTAGAGGACGTCTAACTTGTTTTTGTAGGGCTTGTTGTGATGTGATATGGTCAAGACGTGATGAGATATAAGTTGTTGTATGAGATGATCATGTTTTGTTGAAGTTATTGACAACTGGCAAAATCCTTATGGTTGTCTCTCTATTGCATAAGATGAAAGCGCCAAATAATTGCTTTACTTTATCGCTATGCGATAGCAATAGTTGCAAGAGCAATTGTTGGCGAGACGACCATGTAACGACACATTGATATAGATCAAGCTGATGGAGATCATGGTGTCATGCCGGTGACAATAGAGATCATGACAGTACTTTGGAGATGGAGATCAAAGGCGCAAGATGATCATGGCCATATCATGTCACATATTTTGATTGCATGTGATGTTTATCTTTTATGCATCTTATCTTGCTTTGATTGACGGTAGCATTATAAGATGATCTCTCACTAAATTATCAAAGTAAAAGTGTTCTCCCTGAGTATGCACCGTTGCGAAAGTTCTTCGTGCTGAGACACCACGTGATGATCGGGTGTGATAGGCTCTACGTTCAAATACAATGGGTGCAAAACAGTTGCACACGCGGAATACTCAGGTTTAACTTGACGAGCCTAGCATATAACAGATATGGCCTCGGAACACGGAGACCGAAAGGTCGAGCGTGAATCATATAATAGATATGATCAACATAATGATGTTCACCATTGAAACTACTCCATCTCACGTGATGATCGGACATGGTTTAGTTGATATGGATCACGTGATCACTTAGAGGATTAGAGGGATGTCTATCTAAGTGGGAGTTCTTTAGTAATATGATTAATTGAACTTTAATTTATCATGAACTTAGTCCTGGTAGTATTAGCATATCTATGTTGTAGATCAATAGCTCGCGTTGTTGCTTTCATATGTTAATTTTGATATGTTCCTAGAGAAAATTGTGTTGAAAGATGTTAGTAGCAATGATGTGGATTGGATCCGTGATCTGAGGTTTATCCTCATTTCTGCACAGAAGAATTATGTCCTTGATGCACCGCTAGGTGATAGACCTATTGCAGGAGCAGATGCAGACGTTATGAACGTTTGGCTAGCTCAATATGATGACTACTTGATAGTTTAGTGCACCATGCTTAACGGCTTAGAATCGGGACTTCAAAGACGTTTTGAACATCATGGACCATAAGAGATGTTCCAGGAGTTGAAGTTAATATTTCAAGCAAATACCCGAGTTGAGAGATATGAAGTCTCCAACAAGTTATATAGCTAAAAGATGGAGGAGAATCACTCAACTAGTGAGCATGTGCTCAGATTGTCTGGGTACTACAATCACTTGAATCAAGTGGGAGTTAATCTTCCAGATAAAATAGTGATTGACAGAATTCTCTAGTCACCATCACCAAGTTAGTAGAACTTCGTGATGAACTATAATATGCAAGGGATGACAACAGTAATTCCCAAGCTCTTCGTGATGCTGAAATCGACGAAGGTAGAAATCAAGAAAAACATCAAGTGTTGATGGTAGACAAGACCACTAGTTTCAAGAGAAGGGCAAAAGGAAGAAGGGGAACTTCAAGAAGAACGGCAAGCAAGTTGCTGCTCAAGTGAAGAAACCCAAGTCTGGTCCTAAGCCTGAGACTAAGTGCTTATACTGCAAAGGGATTGGTCACTGGAAGCGGAACTACCCCAAGTATTTGGTGGATAAGAAAGGATGGCAAAGTAAACAAAGGTATATTTGATATACATGTTATTGATGTGTACTTTACTAGTGTTCATAGCAAACCCTCAGTATGTGGTACTAATTCAGTTGCTAAGATTAGTAACTCGAAACGGGAGTTGCAGAATGAACAGAGACTAGTTAAGGGTGAAGTGACGATGAGAGTTGGAAGTGGTTCCAAGATTGATATGATCATCATCGCACACTCCCTATACTTTCGGGATTAGTGTGGAACCTAAATAAGTGTTGTTTGGTGTTGAGCATGAATATGATTTGATCATGTTTATTGCAATACGGTTATTCATTTAAGTAAGAGAATAAATTGTTGTTCTGTTTACATGAATAAAACCTTATATGGTTACACACCAACGAAAATGATTTGTTGGATCTCGATCGTAGTGATACACATAATCATAATATTGAAACCAAAATATGCAAAGTTAATAATGATAGTGCAACTTATTTGTGGCACTGCCATCTAGGTCATATTGGTGTAAAGCGCATGAAGAAACTCCATGCTGATGGGCTTTTTGGAATCACTTGATTATGAATCACTTGATGCTTGCGAACCATGCCTCATGGGCAAGATGACTAAGACACCGTTCTCCGGAACAATGGAGCAAGCAACAGATTTGTTGGAAATCATACATACTGATGTATGTGGTCCGATGAATATTAAAGCTCGCGACAAGTATCATTATTTTCTGACCTTCACAGATGATTTAAGTAGATATGAGCATATCTACTTGATGAAACATAAGTCTGAAAAGTTCAAAGTATTTCAGAGTGAAGTGGAAAATCATCGTGACAAGAAAATAAAGTTTCTACGATCTGATCGCGGAGACGAATATTTGAGTTACGAGTTTGGTCTTCAATTAAAACAATGTGGAATAGTTTCACAAACTCATGCCACCTGGAACACCACAGCATAATGGTGTGTCCGAACGTCATAACCGTACTTTATTGGATATAGTACAATCTATGATGTTTCTTACCGATTTACCAATATCGTTTTGGGATCATGCATTAGAGATAGCTGCATTCACGTTAAAAAGGGGCACCATCTAAGTACGTTGAGACGACACAATATGAACTATGGTTTGGCAAGAAACCAAAGTTGTCATTTCTTAAAGTTTGGGGTTGAGATGCTTATAAGAAAAAGTTTCATCATGATAAGCTCAAACCCAAATCGGAGAAATGTGTCTTCATAGGATACCCAAAGGAGACAGTTGGGTACACCTTCTATCACAGATCCGGAGGCAAGACATTCGTTGCTAAGAATGGATACTTTCTAGAGAAGAAGTTTCTCTTGAAAGAAGTGAGTGGGAGGAAAGTAGAACTTGATAAGGTAATTGTACCTTCTCCCTTATTGGAAAGTAGTTCATCACAGAAATCTGTTCTTGTGACTACTACACCAATTAGTGAGGAAGCTAATGATGATGATGATGTAACTTCAGATCAAGTTACTACCGAATCTCGTAGGTAAACCAGAGTGAGATCCGCACCAGAGTGGTACGGTAATCCTGTTCTGGAAGTCATGTTACTAGACCATGACGAACTTGCGAACTATGAGGAAGCGATGATGAGCCCAGATTCCGTGAAATGGTTTGAGGCCATGAAATCTGAGATATGATCCATGTATGAGAACAAAGTATGGACTTTGATGGATTTGCCCGATGATCGGCAAGCCATAGAAAATAAATGGATCTTCAAGAGGAAGACGGACGCTGATAGTAGTGTTACTATCTACAAAGCTAGAATTGTCGCAAAAGGTTTTCGACAAGTTCAAAGTGTTGACTACGATGAGAGTTTCTCACTCGTATCTATGCTTAAGTCTGTCCGAATCATGTTAGCAATTGCCGCATTTTATGAAATCTGGCAAATGGATAAACAAAACTGCATTCCTCAATGGATTTATTAAAGAAGAGTTGTATACGATGCAACTAGAAGGTTTTGTCGATCCTAAAGGTGTTAACAAAATATGCAAGCTCCAGCGATCCATCTATGGACTGGTGCAAGCATCTCGGAGTTGGAATATACGCTTTGATAAGATGATCAAAGCATATAGTTTTATACAGACTTGCCGTGAAGACTGTATTTACAAGAAAGTGAGTGGGAGCACTACAACATTTCTGATAAGTATATGTGAATGACATATTGTTGATCGGAAATAATGTAGAATTATTCTGCAAAGCATAAAGGAGTGTTTGAAAGGAGTTTTTCAAAGAAAAACCTCGGTGAAGCTGCTTACATATTGAGCATCAAGATCTATAGAGATAGATCAACATGCTTGATAAGTTTTTTCAATGAGTACATACCTTGACAAGATTTTGAAGTAGTTCAAAATGGAACAGTCATAGAAAGAGTTCTTGTCTGTGTTACAAGGTGTGAAATTGAGTAAGACTCAAAAACCCGACGACGGCAGAAGATAGAAAGAGAATGAAAGTCATTCCCTATGCCTTGGCCATAGGTTCTATAAAGTATGCCATGCTGTGTACCAGATCTATTGTATACCCTACACAGATTTTGGCAAGGGAGTACAATAGTGATCTAGGAGTAGATCACTGGACAACGGTTAAAATTATCCTTAGTTGAATAAGGATATGTTTCTCGATTATGGACGTGACAAAAAGGTTCGTCGTAAAGGGTTACATCGATGCAAATTTTGACACTGATCTAGATGACTCTAAGTCTCAATCTGGATACATATTGAAAGTGGGAGCAATTAGCTAGAGTAGCTCCGTGCAGAGCATTGTTGACATAGAAATTTGCAAAATACATACGGATCTGAATATGGCAGACCCGTTGACTAAACTTCTCTCACAGGCAAAACATGATCACACCTTAGTACTCTTTGGGTGTTAATCACATAGCGATGTGAACTAGATTATTGACTCTAGTAAACCCTTTGGGTGTTGGTCACATGACAATGTGAACTATGGATGTTAATCACATGGTGATATGAACTAGATTATTGACTCTAGTGCAAGTGGGAGACTGAAGGAAATATGCCCTAGAGGCAATAATAAAGTTATTATTTATTTCCTTATATCATGATAAATGTTTATTATTCATGCTAGAATTGTATTAACCGGAAACATAATACATGTGTGAATACATAGACAAACAGAGTGTCACTAGTATGCCTCTACTTGACTAGCTCATTGATCAAAGATGGTTAAGTTTCCTAGCCATAGACATGAGTTGTCATTTGATTAACGGGATCACATCATTAGGAGAATGTTGTGATTGACATGACCCATTCCGTTAGCTTAGCACTCGATCGTTTAGTATGTTGCTATTGCTTTCTTCATGACTTATACATGTTCCTATGACTATGAGATTATGCAACTCCCGTTTGCCGGAGGAACACTTTGTGTGCTACCAAACGTCACAATGTAACTGGGTGATTATAAAGGAGCTCTACAGGTGTCTCCAAAGGTACATGTTGGGTTGGCGTATTTCGAGATTAGGATTTGTCACTCCGATTATCGGAGAGGTATCTCTAGGCCCTCTCGGTAATGCACATCACATAAGCCTTGCAAGCATTGCAACTAATGAGTTAGTTGCGAGGTGATGTATTACGGAACGAGTAAAGAGACTTGCCGGTAACGAGATTGAACTAGGTATTGAGATACCGACGATCGAATCTTGGGCAAGTAACGTACCGATGACCAAGGGAACAACGTATGTTGTTATGCGGTCTGACCGATAAAGATCTTCGTAGAATATGTAGGAGCCAATATGAGCATCTAGGTTCCGCTATTGGTTATTGACCGGAGACATGTCTCGGTCATGTCTACATTGTTCTCGAACCGTAGGGTCCGCACGCTTAAGGTTTCGATGACAGTTATATTATGAGTTTATGAGTTTTGATGTACGGAAGGAGTTCAGAGTCCCGGATGAGATCGGGGACATGACGAGGAGTCTCGAAATGGTCGAGACGTAAAGATCGATATATTGGACGACTATATTCGGACATCGGAAAGGTTCTGAATGATTCGGGTATTTTCGAAGGTACCGGGGAGTTACGAGAATACGAGGAAGAAGCAATGGGCCTTAATGGACCTTAGTGGGAAGTTCCAGGAGGTGGAGCGCGCCCCTCCCAAGCCCAGTCCGAATTGGACAAGGGGTTTGGGGCGCGGCCCCTCTCTCCCTTCCTTCCCCTCTTCCCCCCTTTCCCCCCTTCTCCTAGTTGGACTAGGAAAGGAGGAAACCTACTCCAACTAGGAGTAGGAATCTTACTCCCTGGCGCGCCCCTCCTAGGGCCGGCCTCCTCCCCCTTGATCCTTTATATACGGGGGCAGGGGGGCACCTCTAGACACATAAGTTGATCTTCATGATCGTTCCTTAGCCGTGTGCGGTGCCCCCCTCCACCATATTCCACCTCGATCATATTGTAGCGGTGCTTAGGCGAAGCCCTGCGACGGTTGAACATCAAGATCGTCACCATGCCGTCGTGCTGACGGAACTCCTCCCCGAAGCTTTGCTGGATCGGAGCCCAGGGAGCGTCATCGAGCTGAACGTGTGCCAAGAACTCGGAGGTGCCGGAGTAACGGTGCTTGGATCGGTTGGACCGGGAAGACGTATGACTACTTCCTCTACATTGCGTCAACGCTTCCGCTTCGGTCTATGAGGGTACGTAGACAACACTCTCCCCTCTCGTTGCTATGCATCACCATGATCTTGCGTGTGCGTAGGAATTTTTTTGAAATTACTACGTTCCCCAACATTCTTCTGGCCCACCACCCTCCAGGATGCCACGGCACTAGTAACCAGGTGTGAAGCGTGCCAGTTCCATTCGAAGAAGCTTCATCAACTAGCTCAAGCCCTTCAAACAATCCCTCTCTCCTGGCCGTTTTCGGTATGGGGGCTCGACATACTGGGCCCCTTCCCTCGCACTATCGGGGGCTTTGAGTACTTGTACGTTGCAATCGACAAGTTCACAAAGTGGCCGGAAGTGGAGGCAATGAGGAAGGTTACAGCATAGTCAGTCGTCAAGTTCTTCAAGGGGCTAGTCTGCCATTTTGGTGTACCAAACAGAGTCATCACCGACAATGGCACGCAGTTCACAAGCCACACCTTCATGCAATACATCCAAGACCTCGGCAGCAAGGTCTGTTTTGCTTCCGTGGCACTGAAGGAAATATGCCCTAGATGCAATAATAAAATTATTATTTATTTCCTTATTTCATGATAAATGTTTATTATTCATGCTAGAATTGTATTAACCGGAAACATAATACATATGTGAATACATAGACAAACATAGTGTCACTAGTATGCGTCCACTTGACTAGCTCGTCAACCAAAGATGGTTAAGTTTCCTAACCATAGACATGAGTTGTCATTTGATTAATGGGATCACATCATTAGGAGAATGATGTGATTGACTTGACCCATTCTGTTAGCTTAGCACTTGATCGTTTAGTATGTTGCTATTGCTTTCTTCATGACTTATACATGTTCCTATGACTATGAGATTATGCAACTCCCGTTTACCGGAGGAACACTTTGTGTGCTACCAAATGTCACAATGTAACTGGGTGATTATAAAGGTGCTCTACAGGTGTCTCCGAAGGTACTTGTTGAGTTGGCGTATTTCGAGATTAGGATTTGTCAGTCCGATTGTCTGAGAGGTATCTCTGGGCCCTCTCGGTAATGCACATCACTATAAGCCGTGCAAGAAATGTGACTAATGAGTTAGTTGCAGGATGATGCATTACAAAACGAGTAAAGAGACTTGCTGGTAACGAGATTGAACTAGGTATTGAGATACCGACGATCGAACCTCGGGCAAGTAACATACAGATGACAAAGGGAACAACGTATGTTGTTATGGGGTTTGACCGATAAAGATCTTCGTAGAATATGTGGGAGCCAATATGAGCATCCCGGTTCCGCTATTGGTTATTGACCGGAGATGTGTCTCGGTCATGTCTACATAGTTCTCGAACCCGTAGGGTCCGCACGCTTAAAGTTCGATGACAGTTATATTATGAGTTTATGTGTTTTGATGTACCGAAGGTAGTTCGGAGTCCCGGATGTGATCACGGACATGACAAGGAGTCTCGAAATGGTCGAGACATAAAGATTGATATATTGGAAGCCTACATTTGGATATCGGAAGTGTTCCGGGTGAAATCGGGATTTTACCGGAGTACCGGGGGTTACCGGAACACCGGGGGTTTAATAGGCCAAGATGGGCCTTAGTGGAGAAGAGGAGGGGCGGCCAAGGCAGGCCGCGCGCCCCCTCTCCCTCTAGACAAGGAGGGGGCGCCCCCCTTTCCTTCCTCTCTCCCTCCTCCTTCCCCCTTCTCCTACTCCAACTAGGAAAGGAGGGAGTCCTACTCCCGGTGGGAGTAGGACTCCTCCCTGGCGCGCCTCCTCCTGGCCGGCCGCCTCTCCCCCCTTGCTCCTTTATATACGGGGGCAGGGTGGCACCTCTAGGCACAACAATTGATCTCTTGGATCTCTTAGCCATGTGCGGTGCCCCTCCACCATAGTCCACCTCGATAATATCATAGCGGTGCTTAGGCGAAGCCCTGCGTCGGTAGAACATCATCATCGTCACCACGCCGTTGTGCTGATGGAATTCTCCCTCAAAGCTCGGCTGGATCGGAGTTCGAGGGACGTCATCGAGCTGAACGTGTGCTGAACTCGGAGGTGTCGTATGTTTGGTACTTGATCGGTCGGATCATGAAGATGTATGACTACATCAACCGCGTTGTGCTAACGCTTCCGCTTTCGGTCTACGAGGGTACATGGACAACACTCTCCCCTCTCGTTGCTATGCATCACCATGATCCTGTGTGTGCGTAGGATTTTTTTTGAAATTACTATGTTCCCCAATAGGCACACCCCCGAAGTAACGGCCAGGTAGAGAGGGCAAATGCTGAAGTGTCGCGAGGCCTAAGAACGAAGACTTTCGACAGGCTGCACAAGAGCGGAAGGCCCTGGATTGATGAGTTGTCGGTGGTTCATTGGTCGATCAGAATGACTCCAAATCGAGCCACCGGCCAGACACCCTTTGCCCTAGATATGGGGCAGAAGCAGTTCTCCCCACGGAACTCATATACGGGTCACCTCGAGTGCTCGCTTATGATGAGCTTGAGCAAGAGCAGTTGCGGCAAGATGACGCAACACTCCTTGAGGAAGATCGTCTTCGAGCGGCTGTGAGAGCAGCACCCTACCAGCAAGCCTTGCGCTGCTACCATAGCCGCAAGGTTCATGCCTGAAGCTTTGAGGAAGGCGACCTTGTTCTTCGGCGCGTTCAGTCGGCCAAGAATTCCAACAAGTTGACACCAAAGTGGGAAGGCCCTTATTGGGTAATACGAGTCACCAGGCCCAGTGCAGTCCTTCTGGAGACCGAAGATGTTGTCCCAGTGAGCAATTCCTAGAACATCGAACATCTTCGCAAGTTTTACCCATAAGGCGCGGTTGCCGGGCCTCCCGGTAAACCAGCTTTTGTACGAGCCTTGTCGGCAAGGCATGTAACCCTCTGTACAAAGCCAGGCGCAGACCCTGAGCATAAATAAACGAAGCGCTGGCGCCCTAAGTTATAGCATGCATGCTAGGTTAAGTCTCTCCCTCGGTTAGGGTTGATAGTGCTTAGAGGCGACTAACCCCTACCGTAGAGGTCAAGTATGCGTCTTTCTGTTCTCTTTGGTTCGCAGGGTACGTGGACGCTTCTGCTAAGCCGCTTGGGAAAACGAGAACGAACCGGCGCTCCGGCCCCGGCAGGCCAAGACTGCCGGGGGCTGAAGCAACCACGGCAAGCCAAGGTTGTCGGGGGCTACGGATTCAGATAAGTCTTTCATGCCCCTGTTATGCGTTTCCGTATAGAACTGGGACATGTGAAACCTTGTTTATGTTCTTAAAACCACCGTGCTCCCCCTTTCCTGTACCCAAGAGCTACCTCCTGGGTCGGAATTTGGTAGTAGTCGCGGTGGCGAGGAGATGAACGAGGGGCCTAACTCTACTTCGCCCTGCCTTCGCCAAGAGCGCGAGAATGGTCGACTGAAGTGGGGAGACGGCAAGGCCTGTTGCCGGGCGACAATGTTTATCTTAAAAATAACAAGGATTCATCCTTGGCATGGGCCTCGCTCACGCACAAAGAACACGACAAGCACCCTTCTTCATTATAAACATCCCATACATGTACAGTTCATATGGAATTAAAAACATGAGCAAGGGGATTACAAGTCTTAAAATTAACAAGTGCCCGCAGGCTTACAAACTAAAAAGAGATAAGGTGACCGTAATCCCTTTCTTGTCCCTTTCCACAGAAGGTGGAACAAGGCAGCAGGAGAGCAAAAAGACCGCCTAGGCAAGGTACTAGGAGCAGAAGGCACCAAGAGAACATCTTGGTGCCGAGAAAGGAGGTGGAAGACGAGGCAGCGGGCCGGCAATACGCGACGAAAGCGTCGGTGCCCGCGTACTCCGACTTGACGGCTGCCACCCGCCTTCTTCGCCTTCCCCGACCCTCTTATGCCAGCCGCCCAAGGAGACAACGGGGAGCACCCCGATGGAGAGCTTGGCGAGGATGGGCCTCGGCAGGGCACGTGGCCGAGGGAGGAGCGGCGCGGTCACTCAGACTCGGGGTCGGCATCCCGCCGCTCGACTCCCTCGCCGTCGCTGTCGCTGTCCTCCTCGCCACTTCCGCTCGAGGAGGAATCTTCATCGTTGGAGGAGCTCTCCATGCAGCACTTTAGACGAGTTCCAAGATCTCCAAAGACCTTAATGGAGAGCAGACCGCCCTCCATTAACTTGAAGTAGAGGACGAGTCCCGCCGTCAGGCTGTGGATGCGAGCAAACGTCTTCCATCTGCGACAGAGGTACATGATGCGAGGAGCGGGGAAATCTACGTCGACCCGCGTGCCGCCGTTCCCGCAGCCCCTCATGTGCAGCCTGAGGGTCTGAGGCGGATCGAGCTCCATCTCCCGAGCAAATGGGGTGGGGAGGCGGAGACGATGATGCGGTGGCCGGCGCAGCTTGATGAAGAACTCGCGGGGCTGGTCCCCAAAGTGGCCCTCCATCGCGGGAGGCATCGCTGGCGCGGGCACGGCCACCGCGCCGCCTCGCCTCTCTCTCCCCTGACCGCCGCGGCGACCTCGACCTCGCCCCCTCCCCCTTCCTCTCGTAGCCGGCTCTGTCTCCACGGGCTCCTGAGAAGGAGGAACGCGCTGTCGAGCGGCGACCCTCGCCGCCACCGTCGAAGGCCCAACACCCCTTCTCGCCATGGCGGGTGGAAGAAAGGAGCGAAGAAGGAAGAGGATGGATGCAGAGAGAATGTCGGATGGTATCCCCCTCCCCCTCCTTATAAAGGGGCGGGGTCGAGGCTCGGCCGCCCCATTCAGCCAATTCAGCCATCGGAGGCGCAGGCAATCAGGACCGACCCGCTGGCCCAATCAGCGACAGCCCGGTTTCCCGCCCCACCGCCTGCCACCTGCATGGAGGACGCGTGGCGAGCGAGCAGAATCGAGGGGACGGGTGAGGCGACCGTTCCCCGCCCCGTGACATGGGGCATGAGCGCCTTGAAGACTGCAACCCGAGTCCACTCAGTAAATGAGCCGCGCCTCCATGCCTTCCTATTTTTATGGGGAAGGCGCGAGCCGCCTCTTTACTGCGACGTGACGCATGCGTGCGGGAACCACCCCACGCATGAACCCCATGTCACGCACAACCTTCCACGTCGCGCGTTCAACACAGATCGTGGGGAAGCGCGGCGGATGAAAAATTACTGCGGTAAAATCCCGCCCCGACTGCCCGCGCACCGTTTTGGGCCTGGCCCAACAATGTGTCGCGCTTATGTGTGGCCCAGACCCGGGGGCTCCTGTCGGTGTACAAAAGTAGGGGCGCTCCTTTTTACCCCTTTACTTGTGCACGGACAGTCGGAGCCACGCCCACGGCCACACTAAGCAGGGCAGGGGAGGGAAGCCGGAGAGAAGCCAAAGGCGCAAGGCGATCAGAGGCAACGCCAAGACCAGAAACACAAAGAGCAAAGGGGGCAAGGTGGACTCCCCCGGCAGGACCCTTGCCAGGGAGGCCTCCGCGGCCCTGGCAAGAGCCTTGCCGGGGCAACTTGCCCAACACCAACAGAGTGAGCCACCCTTGAGCCCACGGGTTCCAACCCAACCAACTACGTTGGGACCAGGGCTCGGGAGGCACCTCCGTGGTCGCATGCAGATCTTTGTCAAGACCATAGATATATGAGATCAGGTGAGGATCAGAAGACGACGACCCTCGGCGGGGTCCTTGCCAAGGAAATCCACAAGACCCCCGGCAAACATCATGCCGGGGACGACTGCGACACCACGGCAAGACCCTTGCCGGCCCCCCGGCAAGGCCCTTGCCGAGGGCACCAGCAGGGCCACTGCCAGGCCCGCACCAGCCAAGACTCCGCCGACGTTCGCATGCAGCTGCCAGCCCAACCAGCTGGGGAGGCACCTGCGTGGCAACATGTAGCTCCAAATCAGCAAGCACCTGCGTGGTGGCATGCAGATCTTCATGAAGGCCCTACCACCGCGCCACCTCAGCTGTCTACCTACCTACATGGCGCTGCATGCATCGCTGGCCTGGGCGTGTGTCAAAGCGAGACGGAGCGGCGACGGACGGGACGGGCCTCGTTCCCGTCCCCGATAAAGCTAATGGACACCTAAGTAGCGCATTTAATGCACTTTGTCCCGTAATGCCGTGCAATAAGCTCGCGCACTGTAGGCCTTTCCACCTCCTACGTGCCACTGTGGCAACCCCTTTTTCCTATAAAAGGAGGCCCGGGGCGACCAGGAGAGGGATTCGGCTTTTTGGAACGGTAGAGCCATCGTAGCTAGTTCAAAAAGCTCAAGAACACTCAATACATCCACCAAAGTAGGACTAGGGTTTTACGCATCCTCCGGCCCGAACCTGGGTAAACGATCCGTGTGCTAGCTCCTAAATCTGCTCTTCTCACGACCCCGCGCCCGCCGACCGTAGAAGGGATCCCAGTGACCCCGTAGGTGTCGTTCTCACCGACATTATACTTCAGATCCATTATGATAGTTATTACTCCTCTAATCTTCTTCAGCATGAATATGTTGTGTGAGCGGTTACTTTTGTTCTTGAGGACACGTGAGAAGTCATGTTGCAAGTAATCATGTGAACTTGATATTCGTTCGTTATTTTGATGGTATGTATGTTGTGATTGCCTTAGTGGTGTTATGTGGACATCGAATACATGACACTTCACCATCTTTGGGCCTAAGGGAATACATTGTGGATTAGTTCTTAGATGATGGGTTGTTAGAGTGACAGAATCTTAAACCCTAGTTTATGCGCTATTCCAGAAGGGGCTAATTTGGATCCATATGTTTAATGCTATGGTTAGATTTTATCTTAATTCTTCTTTCGTAGTTGCAGATGCTTGCGAGGGGGTTAATCATAAGTGGGAGGCTTCTTTAAGTAAGAATAGCACCCAAGCACCGGTCCATCCACATATCAAATTATCAAAGTAGCAAACACGAATCAAACCAACATGATGAAAGTGACTTGATGAAATTCCCGTGTGTCCTCGAGAACGTTTTACTTATTATCAGAGACCGTTCCGGCCTGCCCTTTGCTACAAAAAGGATTGGGATACCTTGCTGCACTTATTGTTACTATTCTTACTTGTTGTTTGTTACAAATTGTCTTGCTATCAAACTACCTGTTACCGACAATTTCAATGCTTGCAGAAAATACCTTGCCGAAAACCGCTTATCATTTCCGTCTGCTCCTCATTGGGTTCGACACTCTTACTTATTGAAAGGACTACGATTGATCCCCTATACTTGTGGGTCATCAATTAACCGAATGACAAAATTAGAGATGAAGGATTTATTTAATACCTCGAGCACCTTTACTTATACATTAAGGTACACCATGTTGTCCATATCTAGATCATATTGGAGAAATTCATTATGGACAAAGCTTATTCATCTATAGTTATCACGGTTGTTCAATCTCTAAATGTAGAGAAAGGTACAGTAAAGCATGAGATGATGGAAATGCGAGGCACAAAGTTTCATATCCTAGTGCCATCGGACCCACCAAACACAATTGGTGAGGCTCAAAAATATCTTTCGATATCTCCAAGGCATCAAACATCTTGTTCTATTTTTCCAGTTTCAGAGAAATCTGGACACCAATATCGTTGGATAAGTCGAACAGATCCCCGCTATGTTAGCTCATAGACAAGCTTTGTGTTTGATACGTCTCCAACGTATCTATAATTTTTTGATTGTTCCATGTTGTTATATTATCATTCTTGGATGTTTTACAATCATTTTATAGCAACTTTATATAATTTTTTTGGGACTAACCTATTGACATAGTGCCCAGTGTCGGTTGATGTTTTTTGCTTGTTTTTTACTTCGCAGAATGTCCCTATCAAACGGAGTCCAAACGCAGCAAAAAAATTTGGAGATTTTTTTGGACCAGAAGATAACTTGGGAGCCAAGGAAGCACCTGGGGGAGGCCCGTGGGGCCCACAAGACAAGAGGGCGCGCTAGAGGCCCCTGGCGCGCCATGATGGGTCGTGGGGCCCACGAGGGTCTCCTCCACCGCCTCTCAGCTCTATAAATACCCAAATATTCCAGAAACCCTAGAGGAGATGACGAAACACAATTCTAGCAGCCGCAAGTTCCGGAACCACGAGATCCAATCTAGAGCCCTATTCCGGCACCCTGCCAGAGGGGAACGCGATCACGGAGGGGTTCATCATCCTCATTGGTGCTCCTCCGATGATGCGTGGGTAGTTCACCATAGACCTGCGGGTCCGTAGGCAGTAGCTAGATGGTTTCTTCTCTCTTTTTGATTCTCAATACAATGGTCTCTTGGAGATCTATTTAATGTAATGACTTTTTAAGATCTGTTGTTGGGATGCGATGAAGTTCGAGTTTATGATCAGATCTATATCCATGAATATTATTTGAGTTTTCATTAATCTCTTATAAGCATGATTATTTATAGCCTCGTATTTCTTCTCTGAATCTTTGGTTTAGTTTGGCCAACTAGATTGATTTTTCTTGCAATGGGAAGAGGTGCTTTGTGATGGGTTCGATCTTGCGGTGTCCTCACCCAGTGACAGAAGGGGTAGCAAGGCAAGTATGTATCGTTGCCATTAAGGATAACAAGATGGGGTATACTCCTACATGAATAGATCTTGTCTACATCATGTCATCGTTCTTATTGCATTATTCCATTTCTACATGAACTTAACACACTAGATGCATGCTGGATAGCGGTCGATGTGTGGAGTAATAGTAGTAGATGCAGAATCATTTCGGTCTATTAATCTTGGACGTGATGCCTATATTCATGATCATTGCCTGGATATCATCATAATTATTTGATCTTCTATCAATTGCCCAACAGTAATTTGTTTACCCATCGTATGATATTTTCTCGAGGGAAGAAACTAGTGAAACCTGTGGCCCCCAGGTCTATCTTTTATCATATTGCTTTTATCTATCTTTTATCGTATTTGCTTTCAGATCTATTATTTTGAAAACCCACAAATACCTTGCTGCACTTTTTCTTTACTCATTTTATTTCATGTTTATTCAGATATATTTATCCAATCTTATACAAACCAACCTATCTTTTTACCGTGCAGGGATTGACAAGCCCTTTTACGTGTCGGGTTGCAAGTATTTTTTCTTTATGTGCATGTATCATTTACATAGTGTTGCTTGGTTCTCCTACTGGTTCGATAACCTTGGTTTCATAAACTGATGGAAATACTTATCGTAGTTGTGCTGCATCATCCCTTCCTCTTTGGGGAAATACCGATGCAGTCTCAAGCCGCATCAGTGTTCGTGCTAGGTATGGTAGCCATCCCATGAAAGTCTTCGAAACAGACCTTAATGGCTACATCCACCAACAATTATCTCAAAGATAATGCTGCTTGTGTTACCTAGATAATTTTGATAACATAATAAGCAATATCGCTATATTGCAAATCTTGCAAGTCCAAACATACGACAAGTTTGCTGATTTGTTCAAGTCTCTACGAGTTTCTACATTCCAGAAATATGTCCATGGAATTGGTATGGGAAAATTTTGTTTTTGCCACTCTAGATTTTGCCAATTCTCTTTATGCCACTCTAGCTTTTCACATTTCACTTTTGCCACTATTAGATTTTAACAATGTATCACAATTGCCATTCCATCGCAAAAAAAATTAGAGTGACAATTGTGATACATTTCAAAACCTAAGAGGGGGAAAAGTGAAATGAATTTATTTTGATTTTTCCATGGAAGGGCAATTTTGATACATTGTCAAAATTTAAGAGTGGCAAAATTGAAATGTCAATTTTTAGAGTGACATAAAGAAAATTGGCAAAATCTAGAGTGGTAAAAACAAATTTTCCAATTGGTATGTGACGACTTCGGAATTTGCAAGAGGGGATTATCTTCCTAAATTGTTTCTGTTCAAAGCACCATATTATACTTTTTTCTTTCCCTTAGTGAGTTTACTTTAAAGGTCTTTAATGAGGTAATATCAACATGAGATCATATGTCGCACTTTCCGTTTTTGTCACTAGGTTTTTAGGAAAGTATATACGACATATTTATTGTACTCTAAACTCTATGAATTTTCTTGTATTGAGTTAAAAGAGACAATAACCATTATATGTTGCATCATTTTCATCTTTTTCTTCACTGGGTTTAAAGGTGTTTTAGCAGCATATGAAATACATGTCTCCTTACATTTTTGTCATAGGGTTTTCAAGGAGAATCTTTATCAAGATGAAGTCTGCTCATAAAATCAAACATTGATTAGAGGGAGTGTTAGGATTAGTTAATGAATGTTAATTAAGAATTACTCCCTGCTTTTACCAATCATAGGCAATTGCATCAGCCGCGTCGGTTCCCTACCGAAAAGGCGTCTTCTTGAACAAACGCCTTCCTACTGGCATCTCTTCCCTTGTATAATAGCAGATCTCATCTCGTAGAGATACACAACTCCATTACTACCCGTCGTCTCTCTTTTACTTCGAGTGAATATGATACAGTATCATGATATGATACCAAATACTCTCTTTTCTCATTTAATTACGTGTCACCTCATAAAAAAACCAGTCGCCACACATGATACTCTCTTTTTGACACTCTTATTCTTTTTATACTAAAATATGATACTCCCATTTTGACTAGCCTTATGAACAGCCTAAGGGCATCTCCAATGCCAACACTCAAACCTCCCGCGACCGTCCGGCCTGCGCTGTCCGGACTAAGGAAGCCATGCAACATGGTACTATATCGGTCCGCGGAGCGGTCCAGACGTGATTTCTCCCGCTAACCGAAAAGAAACATGGGGGCTTTGCGGGAGTCCGGACACGCAAAACATCCCTCTCCGCCCCCTGGCCCATCCAAAAGGAAGGCAGAGCCCATGCTTTTGTAGCATCCCGCACTGTTTTCGCGCCAAAATCCCCCACTCTCTTCTTCCATTCCCGGCAGCTCTCCGCCCAATTCCCGCTCTTTTCTCCCACCCCCTCCATCCTTCCATCACCGATGCATGGAATCATCGGAGAACCTGTCAAAGATGGAGCTGGCGAAGGTGCCGGAGGATCCGAGAATCACGCTCACCCAGAAGATCAGCTCAGAGACGCGTCAAAATCTTCATGTCAAAGCGAAGGCCACAAACGAGGAGACGCTCAAGAAGCGCTTTGTAACATCCCAAAATCCTAAATTTTGGAATGTTGTATTAAATAAATAGTTTTGGTTGTTTGTTTGATTGTGGTGTGGTTGCTTGTGTGAAATTTGAATTTTTTTTGAAAGTTGAATGAGAGGGAATGAAATGACTTTCCCAAACTTTCACCTTGCATTTATGATCTCCATGAATTCAAATTTCATTTCATCAAAAAACCCTAGAGAGAAGATGATATGACTTCTTCCATTTAATTAAATGAAAAAGGGTTTTTGAAAAGGTTTGAATTCCATTAGAAAATATTTCAAATTCGGAATCTTTATGCAACTCAATGATTTTCATGAGAGAAGATAAAATGACTTCTTCAAATGCTATGAAATATGAGTTGGAAGTTTCAAATAATCAAACGAAAGTCCCTTTGAAATTATTTTGAAACTCACTTTCAATCTGGAGTTATTTGGTTTTATTCAAATTATTTTTTTTCAAAAATAAAATATATGGAAAATAGGATAAAATGATTCCCTACAGTAGAAAATTGGAGAAGAATGAGTTTGAAATTATTTTGGTATTATAAAAATATTTTTATTTGGTTTTTAATTGAAACAGTAGTACTGTTTGATTTATTTAAATTTTTGTGGGATCTATTTGGCACTAAGAAAATGTTCATGTTGTAGAAAATCTTTTTTTGAAAATTTTGATATATAATATGCCTATATAATATGTTATATTATTTCTCCTTCTTTTATTTTCTTTCTGTAAAAAATATTCCTTTCGGACCGAACTGGGCCGAGGCCCAGCCGGCCCAGTTGCCGCCGCCTTCCTCCTCCCGTGCGCGCCCCGGACTCGCCGGAGTCCGCCGTGCCCACGGCGCCGTCCGCCCATTCTCCAAGTCGGAGCACCCCCGCCTTTATAAGCCGCCGCCGCGCCTCGTTTTCTCCTCCAACCACCACCAGCAGCAAGCCACCGCAGCCGCCGCCGTCGGACTTCGCCAGAGCCGCCGCCGCCTCGTCTGCTCTGCCGCCCCGCGCCACACTCGCCACCGTCTCCACCTGAAGTCGCCGACCCCGGAGCCGCAGTCCCCGATCCAAGTCGTCGCCGCCGCCGTCTCGCCGGACACCTCCGCCCTCCCTCACCGTCGGATCTGGATCCAATGATCCAGATTGTTCTATTTTTTCGTTTCGTTTTTATTTAGTGCACGTTCGTTCGTTAAGGTTCTGTAGCGAACGTATTCATTAGATTAGGATTTGTTTTTTCTTTCGAAGCGTTATTATCTAAGTAGCGAACGTTCTCTGTTTAGGTTTTTGTAACGAACTAATTCGTCGCTCATGCTTCTGTAGAGGACGTTCGGCCGTTAGTTCCTGTCTCGTAATCAGGGACCCATATGCAAATAGTTTTTCTTACAGTTTAGCCCCTGGTTTTCAAACCCTCATAACTTTTCGATCGTTTGTCCAAATTCAACGAAACAAACGCCCAGTTCTTTGTCATCATCTCATCTATCCAGAGAACTTATGAAATCAACTTTTTGAAATTTTAAAATTTGAATTAGATCAGATTCAAATTCAAACTTGTTTTGGCAATAACTTAAGTTTTATAACTCCAATTTAATTGATTCTTTTTTATCAAAGCTCTTGACTTGTACTTTATGTTAAGATCAAAATCACATAATTTTGCTGTTGTTAAAAATATGTTTCTGTCTAGAAGCTTTATTTGATGGTTTTTGAAGTTTTTCGGAGTGTTCTCTTTGTTTTTTTATCTTTGAGTGATTGCTTATGTGTGGTTATAATTGCTTGCTTACGATAGATTGATCGGAGTGTGACGAGTAGTACTATCAGGAATTATGAGTGCGAAGAATCTTCATCAACCGTACAAGGCAAGTTCACACTTTGATCATACTCTTCCTATACCCAGTTTTACTTGCATTAGATACACCCCTCAAAATTTGCATGAGTAGGATTGGGAATTGGGGCATTGCTATGTAGTTCACGAGGTAGGAACCTATGATCCTTGAAACACCCCGGAATTTTTCGCTATGTCATATATTGCTTAGCCATGCTTGTAGACGAGGATTGGTATGTGAGATTCATGCAAGTTGTGAGAGATATAATAATTAAGGGTAACTTTAAGGTGGCAACATTAACACACATCTGGGTGGAATGGTTGGGGCACCCTGGGGAAACCAGTGGCTTGCCCAGGCACCTGGGGAATCCAGTGTTGTCTTAGGAGATCCCGGGGTACTCGTGTGATCATCCTATGGAATGCCACCTAGTCTCAAAGGGATCATAAGATTATTCATGCTAGAAACTTCTGTGTGCAGCCACAAGCCATTATGGGCTCTATCATAGTTAAGTAAGTTGTGGGAAACCTTTTCATGATAGGCTAGCAGATGTAGGGGGGTTGTAGGTGTACCGGCATATCTGTCAGTTAAGGGGACCTCTTTGGAAAGACTATGTCTCGATCATCCGGTTCTCAAACATCAGGCAGTGCAAGGAATTCAACGGAAGAGATCGAGTCTTGTGGGGAAATGTGCGCAAACCTCTGCAAAGTGTATAAACAAATCATGATTTGCCGTGTCCCCGGTTATGGACAATCTGAGTATCTGGTATTTGAATTATTGGTTGATCTCATCACTTCACTTAATAAATTTGTTAGGTAATTAATATTAATTAATTTTGGGATTGAGTTGGGGTTAGCTTCTCAATATGGGTAATTTAACTTAGTAGTAAATAAAAATTTATTCCTTTGTTGTAGGAAAAAAATTAGCTTTATGCAAATGTTAAACTTAGAGCCTCCACCAGCCAAATATGAATATAGAGATAGATATTCTCATTATTATTCTATGGTGTGAAATTGCTAGTAAATTCAATGTACTGGCCTACATGGCTGCAACGTCTCATGTTGCAGGAATCTTACGACGAGTAAGTGATACGTTAGGGTTACGATGTCTACACTCAACTTTGCCATTGGTGTTGTTGGGAACTCCACAACTTTGTTGTTACTTCCTCTATATGGATTGAGGTGATAGTATTTACGTTACTTTATACATGTGATTTACCTTTGTTATAAATCCTCGAATACTGTGTGTGTCAGCATACCGATTCAGGGATGACACTTAAGCACAGAGACTTCAATCCATTGGGATCGGGTCGCTACACGGTTGGCCACTGGTGGGCCTGGTGGTGGTGATGGGCATGGGGGTCGTGGCGGACGAGGCGGTTGGCGCGACCATGGAGGTCGCTGGCATATGGGCACGCCGATAGTACATACGTCGTCGTTGTCGGAGCCGTAAAAGCCTCCGTACCACCACACCGCCAAGCAGTTCGGAACCCTCGCCGGTACGGTGCCTTACATCGTCGACGTCAATGCAGCGCCACTCTTCTCCGGTCGACCTGATGGAGGCGACGGAGAAGAAGATCAAGCTCAAAAAGAGGAGGACCATAATAGAAGAGAGAAAGGCGGCGCTCGAGGAGAAGAAGGCCGTGCTTGAGGAGAAGAGGGTGAAGATCACCGCCAATGCGGAGGATGCCAAGATGTTGACCTTGAATATCGACTATTTGGATGCCGACGTTAGAATTATCGTGCAATCCGTCTGCTACTAGATGTTGGAGCGGCAGAAAGATGAGTTGGTGGCAGCAAAAGATTAGGACACAACGGAGGTGGAGGCGGACACATGTGCGGAGGCTGGCTACGCGGCGACGACGACACCTCCTTGATCGAGGAGCAACTTGTTGGGATTGACGGTCCGGCAGGGCAGAAATGCACGGTCGTACATGAGGAGATGGCGCTCCCAACGGCTCCTGTACGGATAGGCGATGCAGGCGTCTCTGGCGATGGTGGCGGCGGTTCTACGCAGGGCCTCGCCCCCGACGACCACGGCGACGTCGCTCCGTTCTCGGTGGAGGGCCTGGCGGGGGGCTGGTCGACGGCTCGCTCCCCAGCTCCCAGGCGGACGACCGAGCCTCCCCTGGGCGTGGCAAGGTGGTCGGGGAGCCGCTTTTGGGCTCTGGCGGAGGATGAGTCTGACGGCGAAGAGGAGGCGGAGATAGGCGACGCCGTGGAGTCTGGGGCGGGCGGCCGTGCGGCCTGCTCCATTGGCGACTTCGTGTCGCGGGCCGAGGAGCTTGGGGGCTCTCTCAAGGCTGGGCGCCGGCATGCTTTTGTGCCCGGTGGCCGTGGCTCGAGGCGGGTCGCAACGGCCGCGAGCAGGGCGCCGTGCTCTTCGCGGGGACGCGAGGGACGTGGCAACCCAGCCGCTTCTGATGCGGGGCTGCTCCTGCAGCATGAGCTGGACCTGCTGTGTCCGGCGTCGGCGTTCGCCGTGGTGGCGGCAGCGGCGCAAACGGAGCTGGGAGTGGTGCGCCCTAGGGTTGGGGCGGACCCGACCGAGGCTCGGATGGGCCAGCCCACAAGGTGGCGGCCGACCCAACTGGGGGGCTGCCGCGGACTGGAGCCCAGTCTCCTGACGCGCTTGTGGAGCAGGGAATTGTGCCCGCTCCCAGGGCCCAGCCCGGCCCACAGGGGGCAATCCAGCCCAAGCCGCCCAGCCCTGAGCGGCCACATAAATGGCTCTAGATCCCCTACGGAACCCAAAATATCTCGTTAGGTTTCCCAGCCACCGCTGCGGAGGTGCGGCGCTTCAGTCACTTCGCCCGTTTCCTCTCACCCACTCCACTCCCTCCTCCATTGCGGCGCTCCTTGTTGGAAATATGCCCTAGAGGCAATAATAAATTAGTTATTATTATATTTCCTTGTTCATGATAATCGTTTATTATCCATGCTAGAATTGTATTGATGGGAAAATCAGATACATGTGTGGATACATAGACAACATCATGTCCCTAGTAAGCCTCTAGTTGACTAGCTCGTTGATCAATAGATGGTTACGGTTTCCTGACCATGGACATTGGATGTCATTGATAACGGGATCACATCATTAGGAGAATGATGTGATGGACAAGACCCAATCCTAAGCCTAGCACAAGATCGTGTAGTTCGTATGCTAACGCTTTTCTAATGTCAAGTATCATTTCCTTAGACCATGAGATTGTGCAACTCCCGGATACCGTAGGAATGCTTTGTGTGTACTAAACGTCACAACCTAACTGGGTGACTATAAAGGTGCACTACGGGTATCTCCGAAAGTGTCTGTTGGGTTGGCATGAATCGAGACTGGGATTTGTCACTATGTGTGACGGAGAGGTATCTCTGGGCCCACTCGGTAGGACATCATCATAATGTGCACAATGTGATCAAGGAGTTGATCACGGGATGATGTGTTACGGAACGAGTAAAGAGACTTGCCGGTAACGAGATTGAACAAGGTATCGGGATACCGACGATCGAATCTCGGGCAAGTACTATAAAGGTAGACAAAGGGAATTGTATATGGGATTGACTGAATCCTTGACATCGTGGTTCATCCGATGAGATCATCGTGGAACATGTGGGAGCCAACATGGGTATCCAGATCCCGCTGTTGGTTATTGGCCGGAGAGTTGTCTCGGTCATGTCTACATGGTTCCGGAACCCGTAGGGTCTGCACACTTAAGGTTCGATGATGCTAGGGTTATAAGGAAAGTATGTACGCGGTTACCAAATGTTGTTCGGAGTCCCGGATGAGATCCCGGACGTCATGAGGAGTTCCGGAATGGTCCGGAGGTAAATATTTATATATGATAAGTTCCGTTTTGGTCACTAGAAAAGTTTCAGGTACTATCGATAACGTACCGGAACCACCGGGAGGGTCCGGGGGTCCACCGGCCCTAGAAGGCTGTGTGGGCCAAGTGTGGGAGGGGACCAGCCCCAAGTGGGTTGGTGCGCCCCCCCCCCCCCCCCACCAAGGCCCAAGGCGCGGGGAGAGTGGGAGGGGGCAAACCCTAGTTCTAGATGGGCCTTAAGGCCCACCCTAGGTGCGCCCCCCCTCTCTTCCCCCTTGGCCAAACCCTAGATGGGGGTGCAGCCCCTCCCCTTCCCCTATATATACTTGAGGTATTGGGGGCTGCAACACACATGATTTGACCTCCCTCTTGGCGCAGCCCTACCTCTCTCCCTCCTCGTCTCTCGTAGTGCTTGGCGAAGCCCTGCTGGAGTACCGCGCTCCTCCACCACCACCACGCCATCGTGCTGCTGCCGGACGGAGTCTTCCCCAACATCTCCCTCTCTCCTTGCTGGATCAAGGCATGGGAGACGTCACCGGGCTGCACATGTGTTGAATGCGGAGGCGCCGTTGTTTGGCGCTTAGATCGGAATCAACTGCAATCTGAATCGCTATGAGTACGACTCCTTCATCCGCGTTCTTGCAACGCTTCCGCTTAGCGATCTACAAGGGTATGTAGATGTATTTCCCTTCCCTTCGTTGCTAGATTACTCCATAGATTGATCTTGGTGATGCGTAGAAAATTTTAAATTTCTGCTACGATTCCCAACACTCCTTTGCGGAAGTCGTGGCGATGGGTGATACGTCTCCAACGTATCTATAATTTTTGATTGCTCCATGCTACTTTATCTACTGTTTTGGACTATATTGGGCTTTATTTTCCACTTTTATATTATTTTTGGGACTAACCTATTAACCGGAGGCCCAGCCCAGAATTGCTGTTTTTTGCCTATTTCAGTATTTCAAGGAAACAGAATATCAAACGGAGTCCAAACGGAATGAAACCTTGGGGAACGTGATCTTCTCACCGAACGTGATCCAGGAAACTTGGACCCTACTCCAAGAAGTTTCTGGGGAGGTCACGAGGGTGGAGGGCGCGCCCCCCTGCCTCGTGGGCCCCTCGGAGCTCCACCGACGTGCTCCTTCCTCCTATATATACCTACGTACCGCCATTAGAGACGGAGCCAAAAACCTAATTCCACCGCCGCAACTTCCTGTATCCACGAGATCCCATCTTGGGGCCTGTTCCGGAGCTCCGACGGAGAGGGCATCCATCATGGAGGGCTTCTACATCAACACCATAGCCCTTCCGATGAAGTGTGAGTAGTTTACTTCAGACCTTCGGGTCCATAGCTAGTAGCTAGATGGCTTCTTCTCTCTTTTTGGATCTCAATACAATGTTCTCCCCCTCTCTCGTGGAGATCTATTCGATGTAATCTTCTTTTTGCGGTGTGTTTGTTGAGACCGATGAATTGTGGGTTTATGATCCAACTTATCTATGAATAATATTTGAATCTTCTCTGAATTCTTTTATGTATGATTGAGTTATCTTTGCAAATCTCTTCGAATTATCCGTTTGGTTTGGCCAACTAGATTGGTAGTTCTTGCAATGGGAGAAGTGCTTAGCTTTGGGTTCAATCTTGCGGTGTCCTTACTCAATGACAGAAAGAGTTGCAAGGCACGTATTGTATTATTGCCATCGAGGATAACAAGATGGGGTATTTATCATATTGCATGAATTTATTCCTCTACATCATGTCATCTTGCTTAAGGCGTTACTCTGTTTTTAACTTAATACTCTAGATGCATGCTGGATAGCGGTCGATGAGTGGAGTAATAGTAGTAGATGCAGGCAGGAGTCGGTCTACTTGTCACGAACGTGATGCCTATATACATTATCATAACTAGATAACCTCATAACTATGCTCAATTCTATCAATTGCTCAACAGTAATTTGTTCACCCACCGTAGAATATCTATGCTCTTGAGAGAAGCCACTAGTGAAACCTATGGCCTCCGGGTCTATTCTCATCATATCAATCTCCATTACTTTATTTTACTTGTTTTGCTTTTACTTTTCACTTTGCATCTTTATACCAAAAATACCAAAAATATTATCTCTATCAGATCTCACTCTCGTAAGTGACCGTGAAGGGATTGACAACCCCTAAGCGTTGGTTGCGAGTTGCTATCGTTTTGTGCAGGTACGAGGGACTTGCGCGTGACCTACTGGATTGATACCTTGGTTCTCAAAAACTGAGGGAAATACTTACGCTACTGTGCTGCGTCACCCCCTCCTCTTCGGGGAAAACCAACGCTAGCTCGAGACGTAGCAAGAAGGATTTCTGGCGCCGTTGCCGGGGAGGCCTACGCAAAAGTCAACATACCAAGTACCCATCACAATCTCTATCTCTCGCATTACATTATTTGCCTTTTGCCTCTCGTTTTCCTCTCCCCCACTTCACCCTTGCCGTTTTATTCGCCCTCTTTTTCCCAATCTCCTCCTCTTTTTCCCTTTGCCTTTTGTTTGCTCGTGTGTTAGTTTGCTTACCTGTCGCTATGTCGAATTCCTTATCCGCTCCTATGTCTCCCGAGTTTGAAGTTCTTCACTTCAAGCAACGGCAAGGAGAAAACTTAAAAGATGCTTGGTATAGGATGATGGAATCTTATCGTAAGTGCACCCTAGAGGTGAACTTTAGAATTCTTCTTCGCAATTTTTATGTTGGGTTAAACATGACGCATAGACAACTCTTGGATTGCATGGCCAAGGGAAATTTCATTAATAATGATCCCGGTATTGCGCATGAGATCATAGAGGGAATAGTGGGAACACCACCCCAAAAGGGAGGATCTCATCCTACCTAGGAAGAAACCCAAGTGTTTGAGAAGATTTGCGAAGTAACAAAGATTTTACAAAAGTCTCTTGAGCCTCTTAAAAATATTAGCAGAAATCTTAACCGTATGAATATGTTGATTACTCTTTGCAATAAACGGTTGGATTCTTTAGATCTAAAAATTTCCGAGTATGAAGGGAAGAGGGAAGAACCCCCCGGATTCGAGCATGACTCCGCTAAAAAAGTTGAAAATTAAAGATGGCAATACCTAGATCTATCCTTGCTATTATGCCTAGCTAGGGGCGTTAAATGATAGCGTTTGTTGGGAGGCAACCCAATTTTATTTTGTGTTTTTTGTTTTTGGTTCTGTTTAGGAATAAATAATCCATCTAGATTCTGTTTAGATGTGGTTTTATCTTTTAATTAGTGTTTGTGCCAAGTTAAACCTATTAGATCTTCTTGGAAGATAGTTATTTGATCTTGCTGTAATTTCCAGAATCTTTGCGCTCAGTGACCGAATTGTTAAAAATCACCAGAACATGATAAAATAGTGATTCCAATTGCTTCTGATCAATAAACAAATTGCCCAGGTCTTATAATTTTGGTAGAATTTTTCGGGTTCCGGAAGTTTGCGTTAGTAACAGATTACTACAGACTATTCTGTTTTTGACAGATTCTGTTTTGCGTGTGTTGTTTGCTTATTTTGATGAATCTATGGCTAGTAAAATAGTTTATAAACCATAGAGAAGTTGGAATACAGTAGGTTTAACACCAATACAAATAAAGAACAAGTTCACTACAGTACCTTAAAGTAGTCTTTTGTTTTCTTTCTCTAACGGAGCTCACGAGATTTCTATTGAGTTTTGTGTTGTGAAGTTTTCAAGTTTTGGGTGAATTCTTTTGATGGATTATGGAACAAGGAGTGGCAAGAGCCTAAGCTTGGGGATGCCCATGGCACCCCCAAGATAATCCAAGGACACCAAAAAGTCAAAGCTTGGGGATGCCCCGGAAGGCATCCCCTCTTTCGTCCACTTCCATCGGTAATTTACTTGGAGCTATATTTTTATTCACCACATGATATGTGTTTTGCTTGGAGCGTCTTGTATTATTTGTGTCTTTGCTTGTTAGTCTACCACAATTATCCTTGCTGTACACACCTTTTGTGAGAGCCATGCATGAATTGAAATTTGTTAGAATACTCTATGTGCTTCACTTATATCTTTTGAGCTTGATAGTTTACTCTATGTGCCTCACTTATATCTTTTTGAGCGTGATAATTTTTGCTCTAGTGCTTCACTTAGATCTTTTAGAGCACGGTGGTGGATTGTTTTAAAGAAACTTGATCTCTCATGCTTCACTTAGATTATTTTGAGAGTCATTAATAGCATGGTAATTTGCTTAATGTTAATATACTTGGTATTCAAGATATGTGAAACTTTATTTTTAGTGGGTTGAATACTAAGATAAGTTTGATGCTTGATAATTGTTTGAGATATGGAGGTGATAATATCATAGTCGTGCTAGTTGAGTAGTTGTGAATTTGAGAAATACTTGTGTTGAAGTTAGCAAGTCCCGTAGCATGCACGTATGGTTAAAGTTGTGTAACAAATTTGAAGCATGAAGTGTACCTGGCTTGTGCATCCTTATGAGTGGCGGTCGGGGACGAGCGATGGTCTTTTCCTACCAATCTATCCCCCTAGGAGCATGCGCGTAGTACTTGATTTTTGATGACTTCTAAATTTTTGCAATAAGTATATGAGTTCTTTTGACTAATGTTGAGTCCATGGATTATACGCACTTTTACCTTTCCGCCATTTGCTAGCCTCTTCGGTACCGTGCATTGCCCTTTCTCACATTGAGAGTTGGTGCAAACTTCGCCGGTGCATCCAAACCCCGTGATATGATACGCTCTTTCACACATAAACCTCCCTATATCTTCCTCAAAACAGCCACCATACCTACCTATCATGGCATTTCCATAGCCATTCCGAGATATATTGCCATGCAACTTCCACCATCATCATCATCATCATCATCATGACATGCTTTACTTTTGTCATATTGCCATTGCATGATCTTGTAGTTGACATCGTATTTGTGGCAAAGCCACCATGCATTATTATTCATACATGTCACTCTTGATTCATTGCATCATCCCGGTACACTGCCAGAGGCATTCATATAGAGTCATATCTTGTTCTAGTATCGATTTGTAATCATTATGTTGTAATCAATAGAAGTGTGATGATCATCATTATTAGAGCATTGCCCAATCAAAAAAAAAGAGAGAAAGGCCAAAAAGAAAAAGAAAGGCCCAAAAAAAGGGAGAAAATAAAAAGGGCAATGCTACTATCTCTTTTTCCACACTTGTGCTTCAAAGTAGCACCTTGTTCTTCATGTAGTGAGTCTTATATATTGTGCTTCAAAGTAGCACCATGATTTTCATATAGTGAGTCTCATAAGTTGTCTTGTTCATACTAGTGGGAATTTTTCATTATAGAACTTGGCTTGTATATTCCAACGATGGGCTTCCTCAAAGTGCCCTAGGTCTTCATGAGCAAGCAGGTTGGATGCACACCCATTAGTTTTTTTTTGTTGAGCATTCTTAGCTCTAGTGCATCCGTTGCATGGCAATCCCTACTCCTTGCATTAACATCAACTAGTACAAATGCCCGTGCGTTACACCGGGCAAAAAATGAAATGTAACCTGCTTCACATGCCATTATGCAACATTTTTTTAATCTAATTTTTGCAAACATCATAAATGAGGTTACACTGAGTATTTCTTTTTGTACGATGAAATTTGGACTCAGAAATAAGGCTACATGTGCTCTGATCTTCTAAGACTGCTCTGCGGCAATGAACTGCACTTGTTGAAAGTCAGAGAGAAGAAACCAACGCCAGTCACCACAAAAGTGTGGGGGTGATCATTGCAGCCACCCCCCAGCCAAATCTTTGGAATATAATCGAGCCTAACAGCATCATCACGAAAGTTGCAATTCCAGTTGCGGTAGAGAAATCACCCATGAAAGATGAGTGCTCGTTTGGACCGGGGAACTGCCAAAATGAATAAGGAACCATGAAAAGGTTAAAGGAGTACAAGGAAAGAAGAAAAACAAAAGCCGGGAAAATTACCTGTGCCTTGAGCTTCGATTTCCATGTGAATTCCACAAAATTGATACTAATGCCATATGCAACAACTAAGGTAGCAAGATCCCTCACATATTTTGAAGAGATCCAAACTTTCATACTCTCTTTCATGCTAAGCTTAGGTTTGTTCTGTTGAAACGATGGCTATCAGAATATGTAAGTGGTAATAAAAAGGGAAGCACATTCAAGTACTCTACTGACCTTTTTCTTCTTGTGGTCAGATTTTGGAAGAGAAGGATCATTCAACACAAGCTTGTTCACTCCCCCAAGAGATGGAAGTAATGACAAGCCCAAGAAGTACCACTATGCCCATCATTCCTTTCAAAGATACCTCCCAACCATCAACTCCTGGACCCATTGTCTTCCGCAAATTTGAGAAATAATTCACAGTACAGCTAGAAAATATAAAGGCAATATTTGCCCCAAGGCCAAATAGAGGGTAAAATTCTTTTGCTTCATCAACTGTGGTGATCTGAAAATGATTTAATCAACTCAACTTGAGCACAAAGGGCTATCATTTAATAAGAAAGCTGACCAATGATAAACTCAAAATTCCATATGGCAGGCACAATAATGACATGGACAAATAAAGGCATCACAAAGGTACCTCAAGGAATTAGAACTGAAAGGTAAGGCTTGCGGTCAGTGACCGGAAGTAGAATATGCTTAACTTGGGACAGAGCATTAATCGCTAAAGCACTTCCAGATTCATTCACTTCAGCCCTCACTGGTTACAAAGCAAAGGCAAACAAATATCAAACAGTAGGTCTCAGCTCAACCATCCATCATACCTCTTCAAACATAATCAGAAGCAAGGATGTTCTTTGCAAGTTTGATTACAAATCACCAAAAATTTCCCTGCTAAGAACAAATCAAGCATGGTGAACAATTCACCAACTTCGGTGCAGCAAAAGAAGGCCAATACGTTGTCAGAAGCGCAACTACGCTTGGTCAGACACACAATCATTCGAACATCACATGAAAAAATCAGCAGCAGCAACCTGAACCCACTGCACCTCACTCCAAGTCAAAGCGAAATAACTAATCTTCAGTACACGTAGTGACAGCACAAAGAGACGACCAATCATAATATGAGCACAGTGTCTTTTACACTGTTATATTGTTCTGTCTATTTGGGCTGGCCCAACAGATGCTTACAAAGATGCTGGACAAAATAAATAAAAAATGCTGGATGAAAGCTAGATGCAAATGAGGTTATACATCATCAATAATTCACTGCTACATTTTATTTAGATTCACGGACATGCTGTTTTTATATGTTCACTGACAGAATCTTCAGGACTGTATATGCCAATATCTGTGCAACTGTCTCTTCAAATTGCTAGCCTGCAGGTTGACATGATCAGCGAAACAGTCCTAGAGGTACAGATCAGCAATGCAGTAGCAATCTAATCAAGTTTGTGTCTAGCCCGTGGCGCCGCCGACACCTCCCGTGCCACTGCCGGCCTTCGAAATACCAAAGAATTATCACCCGACAGCTATTGTATGCTTGATTTTTATTGCTTATAGAAAAATAAGGCCAGATTTAAATAACACTAATTTTACTATTTTCTATGTTTTTTGACGACTCTTGGTGATGATCTAGGTTGTGTCTAACAAATCAAAGTAATTTACTTCACTCTGTTTTGCAAGTTTCAGTTTCAATAGCATGGCTTGCATGTGCCAAGGCAACATAGAGTAGTCATGAATGTATTACCAATCATATCATTATTAGTAATAATCTTTGTATGAACTAATAAAGGCATCTACCTTACTGATACACTCAACATAAGCCACTTGGTCCAATGTTATTTGGTTGATCATCCCATTTTACATAATCCAATCGAATAACTGAATTTTATGGGCACAACTGTACTACGTGCGAAGAATTGTACATAAGCAGATTTGGTAAATGAATACAAAGGCATGCTCTCCATGAAAAGCATGATCAAAATAATGCCCCCCTCCCCTAATCAATATATATTGTTGTACTTAGAATAGTGAATTTTGGGGACATCAATGGCTGGTTTCAACATAGATATGTGCAAGATTTCCACCTGAAAATAACAATGGGTTTCTGTATCTGTCCATCAGAGTGCATCATCTCCAATAATTATCCAACAGAGTGCTACAAAGATTTACTTGTCCATATGATGGCTCTAGTCAGATATATATTCAGACGTCATACCAGTCGATGCGATGTATGTACTCCGAAACTAAGCCTGGTGTCTGTACTGTTTATTAGCCTACAGATGTTCTCACGTACTCACAAGTATCTATGCTAGGCTGTGGTAGTGGGCAGTAGCAGCGGGCTATGGGCAACTTGTTTCATCAATGCGAATGCGCACTCCTTGTTCCAGCTCTGAGGTTGGTGTTGACACAATTCCTGACAGAAAACAAATCATGAAAATGTATTAGACACACAGCTGTTCATGTCCTACAGAGCACGTCAACATATTGCCCATTGGTGGATGAATACAAAGGTACAAACTGCATGCATATTAAGAACGACGTACATTATGGATACTATGGCAACAGCCAATACTTTGTTGCCTCCCACTACAGGCTCCCTTGCACTGTTGGGCATGACTCCATATATTCTGTAACCGTAGAATTGAAGACACTGGTGCCCCATTTAACGATTTCCACTGCCACCAACACTTCACCATCCCAGACCAAGCAGCAAAGGCTCATGTTGTTTCCGCACAGATCTTAGGAAAACATGAAAGCGATTCTGAAAAGATATAAGGACAGAAGAGTTTTGAATATAAACGCTAGCCAGATGGATAAAATGCCGTATCCATCTACAAATTTGTATGGAGACTTGGATAGGCAATGCATCGTCTTTACCTCTAATAAAAACATGTAGAGATCAGTACACACTTAGTAAAATTATAGGCCCTCTAAGCATGTCTTCTCTGTAATAATTACACTAAAAGCTATAAATCTGTAAGCTCTCTTGCTGGCAGGAAGACTTCATTGAGAAGCCACTGATCAGGACTGAATTTTTCAACATCCTCACCCAAATATTTTTCATCATTCCCATGGCATAAATCATGTAGTTCCATCCATCTACTTTTATTACTCGATGGCCATTAGGTAGTATACATCATCTTCATCCCCTATCTAACCAGCCTGAAAGTTTACTACTGGAACACCACGATACAGCCATAGAGCCTCGTAATCTTAGCATGGAGCCGACGGCTGCGACATGTAAGTTGCGACGGCATCTCCGACCACTGCACGCTGACAGCCTGCTCATACTTGACCTTGCTTCTCGATCACACATGTAAGGAGCGGCCATTTGCAAATTCAGCATGATGTGGTGAAGCAATTTGAAGAAGGAAGTAGTGTGCGTACGCATCTGAAGATGGTGGTGGCGTCAGGGCTGATCTCAAGGTGGGCGGTGACGGTGCGGCAGAAGATGTGGCTTGGGCTCGGCCTTGGCTTGATGCGGGACGAGCGTCGTCCTCGTGCAGACGCGGGCAGGGACAGACAGCGGCGGCGCTGTAGGTCGAGCGGGGCGGCGCTCCAGTGGCGAGGATGGCGGGGCCCGGTCGGATCCGGGCAGATCTAGACGGGATGGATCCATTTCCGACGGATCTGGTGTGGAGGCGGCCGGATCCGGCGAGATTGAGGGCTGGTGGCGCCATGACCCTCTTGGAGGTCCCAGTTCAGCGACAAAGAGAGACAGAGGTGAGGGGAGATCGAGAGGACATAGGAGAGGGGCGAGGCGGCGGAGCGGCCGGAGCTCCGCCGGCGGGGCGCGGCGGAGGTGTGGGGTCGCCGGCGAGGCGGCTTGCGGGGGCGAGGGGAGCTCGGGCAGGATGGAACCGCGGGAGGCGGAGCGGTCTGGTTCGGGCTGGGTTTTCAGGGTTATTTTTGTAAAAGTGAAACGTTATATAGAGACCCACTAAAACAGGGACTGCGGGTTAATTTCTTATAAACCAAGGGACTTTTATGCAAAATCTCTAGCGACGACGGACGACCAACCCAATTTTCTTTATTATTACTAGGAAAATAGCCCGTGCGTTGCAACGGGATAAAAAATTATCGCACTCCGACACTTATAATCCAATCACTATGTTTTCTTAAGAAAATAAGCATGGTCCAATATCTCGAACATGAAGAAGAAATGGCATGTAAAGCCCGCCATCTAGGCAAAAAGTCTAACTAACATATGCATTGTTCTTTTTGGGGGTGGGAGGGGAAGGTTAGACATTGTTTGACTTGTCCAATTTAATGTACATAGTATTATCGAAGTTATTGAGATAAGCGTCATAACTTTTTATTATCTCAGTTGGCTAAAGCAACCCATTTAAAAAGTAGCCCAAAAACTAACTATGCAGTCGCTTCATCTATATGTTCAAGAGAATTGATCAAACCCTCAAAAAAAGAGGGAATTGGTCAAAAGCAATAAAACCAGCACCAAAAATCCCCACGGAGAGGGCTACAAGCCCGTACATTCAAGTCTAGCTTTTTTTTGTATGTGGGGACATTTCAGCTCCAAACTTAGTTTCATGATTACAGAAAATGGTTTTGACATATACCCGGTGCGTGTTCAGAAAAGACAAAGTGCATTGTTTCAGAGCTTTGTTGAATATATGACATGCTTATGCTCGGTACGCTTCCAAAAACAATTATGCAAAGCACAATGGGAGCATGTCGGATATATTATCCCATGGAAGGCCGTAGAATTTTTTTTATTTCTCCGAGTAAGGTCCATCTTTAGTCCAACATTACAACACCCAGTTTGACTCTAGTTGTGCCTGCAACTGGCATGACTAATAATCATAATTTGTTTCATCTCGAAGCATATTTTCATACTATACAAACCTATCTCAGCAAAGATACAACACAACTGTTAAGTGAAGGTTTTTGTTCTTTTCTTATGAACTTTTATTTCCGAGATCACAGTTACATGAATATCATATGGCTTACTAAGTTGAAAGTATTGCCATCAGATTATAAGGCGGTAGAGTCAAATAGTCACTGTGGGCCGATGTGAGAAGGGGACATCTAGCAGATAACCACACATAAATCCAACAGCAGCACCTAAAAAAGAATTGTAATCGGTGCGTCTCGCAGCTTCCAGCAACAACGCCTGATTAAAGAAAAGCAACAGGCAAATCCCCACCGAGCCGCACTGCCATCGCACGGATGCGGCCTCCTCCGCTCGCCCAAGGCCAGATCCGCCAGTGCCCTACCGCCGGCGACCAGAACCAGCAGGACCGTCGCGTCCCTCTCCTCTGTTTCCTTCCCATCCTTCTCCTTTCCTCTGTCTTTCTCACCCTCACACATCTTCTCTCTTTCTCATGTACTTCTACAGCAGCCCCGCCATGGATGGCCTCTTCAGGAGCTCCCACTGCCGCCTGGAGCTCAAGCCGCCAGCCGTCCAAGGCCTCCCCAGGAACGGATACGCGACCACGTGCCTCATCCTCGCACATGCCAGGCCGCGCCACCGGAGCCCCGCCCACAGGTCGCGTGCCCGTCGCCCTCACCTTCACTCTTCTTCCCCTTTCCATTCTGCGCTTTCCTCTCTGAATATCTCTCTTTGTTCAAGTGCAGAGGCAGTGCTCCGCCGCCCGCTGCTGTTCTTCGCGTCTCCCCGCGCTCCCACCGCTGGGAACCGGCTCCCCGCCGCAAGTCCTCGGCATCGCCGTCCCGCGCTGCCTGCAGCCGCGCCAAGCCCGACTCGCAGCCGTGGAGCCCGAGCTCGTCAAGCGCTTCAAATC
This sequence comes from Aegilops umbellulata, assembly GCA_032464435.1. NCBI lineage: Eukaryota > Viridiplantae > Streptophyta > Magnoliopsida > Poales > Poaceae > Aegilops > Aegilops umbellulata. The sequence continues at coordinate 351,243,253 of CP136057.1, forward strand.
TGCCACCGCGCCATCTTCTTTAGGCGCTCGAGCACGAGCATGAGCCCGCCAGCGCCCCACCTCTCTCTTCCGCTCCGTCCGCCGCCCGCGGCGCCGGGACCCATCGCTGCCGCGCCGCCTCCGTCGATGCAGTCAACGGTCCCAAGCCATTGACCCCCGCCAGGGGACGACTATTCCCTCCCATGCGTGCGGGCCCGTCGGCCCGTGCTCCAGCCCTCCCCTCCCCATCGTGTCCGGCCTGTGCCTGGACAACGGAAACCCCCCGCTGTCCGTGCACTCCGGCCAGCTCCCCGTCGCGCCCGAGACCTCCTAGAGTCTTCCTGCCGAGGCCTTCTTTGCGACCAGCATTTGACATGGGTCTCCTGCCCGCCTTAGCGCGGACGCCCGCCGCGACTCCGGCGGCAAGCGGCGGCGCATGCCCAGCGGTGGAGAACGGCGAGACGCGTGGTGCTGAGCCAGTCAATAAGGAATAAGGGTCGCGGGCATAGTTTCTAACAAATGTAGGGGGTTTTACGCAAAACGAAATGTTTTTCCGAAGTGCCACCTAAACAGGGACTGCGGGTTGATTTCAAAGAAACAGAGGGGCTTTTTTGCAAAAACACCGACGACGTACGACCAGAAACACTAGCTGCTTTATTATTAGGGAAGACTAGTACAAATGCCCGTGCGTTGCACCGGGCAAAAAAAAGGAGCACAACCTGCTTTATGCGCCATTTTTTATATTCAATTTTAATAAACATTAATAATAAGGTTACATTGATTATTGCTTTTTGTTGAATGAAGTTTGGACATGAAGAAGCAACTTGGCATTTTTTGTCCGATGGAAGAGTAGTTTTGGATGGAATGGTTGTCCATAAGTTTTATTTTTTACTTTTTGAGAAACTGCGAAAATTTCCTTATTTTTAATAAAATTCACAAAATTTGGGACACTTTTAAGTAAATGTGCCCCATGTGTTGCAACGGGAAAATCAAAATGATTTTGCAATGAAAGGAAAAATCACTTGATTTTACAGTTTAATATATTCTTTGTTTAGTACTTCAGTTACCCCTCTTTCGTGTACCGACCCCAATGCCAGGGTAGGAGGCCGAAGATGCTTGCCGCAAGCCCATACCTGACACGACGAAACCTATTGCCAGCAATTCCGATCCACCACAGCCGCTCACCCTGCAACGCCAAGATGCTGCCTTGTGGTGCAACGGTGGACTGGTATCTGCTTGTCACTTCAATTAGTAAAAAAAAAAAGAACCAAGTATGCAATGTTGTCAACTTGTTGACGACTTTGTCCTAGGTGCTTGACATGAGCTCGTCATGCCTTGTGTGACACTCCTGTCCGAAAATATTCAGTTTTATCGCCATGGAAGAAACACAAAGATAGAACTCTTTTTCTTTATAAACTACATTGAGCACAAGACTACCAATAATTGCAAGGTGATCTAGTGAAATCAATTGGGCAAAGTACAAAGTACTTTTACAAACTAAAAGATGCACTTATATGGACAATATGAATGTATTAGGAGAATAAAGATTCTGACAATGAACTGTGGAGAAAAACAATGATGTCAAAACAACATTTTTTCCGCTAGATCCATAACTGTAGAAAAACATCCAATTCAGTGTATCATAAAGAGAGCTTAGCCATTCCACCTCCAGACAGTACAATCAGGTCTTTAGCTTTAGCTTAATAACCGAACTGCAAGTGAAAGCATGACTCTCCTGATAATAGAAGAACATGTCGACCTATTTGTCAAGAACCAAGATAGAATTGTCACGGTGTACCGTGTACGCCAAAAGCCAGAGCTGGTTCGTGAAGAAAACCAGCAGGCAGCTATGATCAATGTCACTAAATTAAATAGTCCAAATCTTTGTTTTTTATGTCGAAGTGGTGATCCAGTTCCTAGTAGTTGTTTGTTTTGGTAAGATCTCCATAATCCGGCTTTAACCACCAATATTTTACTTGAATATATTTACTGAAATGTCATAAAACTATATATTGTGAAATCATGTTGAAGACAAAAGTTCGTATAGGATTTTTAAGTATCCAATCTTAATATCTTTATAGGTATACTGGTAGGTCAAATTTCATCCATACTGTACAAACAGGAGGTCTACTAAAATCAATTGGCCAAAGTACATTTGCACTTTATAAAATGGACAGTATGACTATATTAGGAGAATACAGATGTAGACACTGAACTATGGAGAAAAACAATCTTAAGTAAATATCAAGAACTATTTGTATGGACAAATACGGTGGAATTCTGTACAACAAACCAAGTTTGACTCAAATCAAGTGCTTGGATGTATCACTCTTGCATCTTTTCACTCTCCTGCTCAAACATTAGCCTTACTTATTCTCTTCAACCTAAATAAACAAAATTAGGAAATAATTAGTCACTAACAATATACAGAAAATTGACAGTAAAACAATCAACAAGTGTATTCTGAAATTCCGATCCTACAAAAATAGAGAGCAAACACGTAGCACTACATCTCAAATATCAAACCTCTCTCAATGCTGGAGCTCCTCCCGAGGAGAGCCGCCGCCGCCGTGCACCACGTCTCCTGTGGTCCTGCCCGAGCCGTTCGCCTGCATCCTTTAGTGCGCGCATGTACCCACGACCCCGCCGCCCTATCCTTTTCCTTCTTCTCTGCTCTCTCCCTTTTTGAATTCTTCTCTCTTGCAGGGAAGCAACTCCCATGACACTCGAGCTCCGTGGAATTGTACAGGCAAGTAGCTTAACAACACCGATGAGACTGAATGTGCACACTATAGGAGCACCAATATACAAGGATATTACTGTGAGAGGCGACTGTCCACAAATTCAACTCTAGTGTTAATAATTGTCACCCATAGGAAATAAAGCATCCTCTTTAACAGTTTGTTGCGTCATTTGTAGAAGTCAAAGTCTGTCTAGAGCTTCTGGAAGTTGGTTCGGTAACCCTTCTCGAATTCCTTGGGGGATAACATACCGATTTTTGCAGACAACATGCATGCCAACTTCCTGGCAAATAGCAGCAATTTGAAAAAGATTGACACAGTGAATAACACAAAGGAGGCAGAAAGGGTGCCTAATTTACACAAGCAGTTACATAACATGTCATAATCAGGCATTGCTACTGCTATTATAGCTGTCAATATATATGAAACAAATGTATGGTGAGCAGAAGGTACATTTACTATGATAAACTTTTAAGAGTAAAGGATTTAAAGAATCATTATCATTTTCTAATTCAACTGACGCAATGAAATTTCTTCTGAAGACATAATCTTCCAAATCAACTCACATCAGCAGCACTGATTTTATCCGGTCTAGAGACATAATCTTCCAAATCAACTAACATCTTAAAGCTCCCTTTATCAAAAAAATCAAATCAGATCGGCAACACTAATTTTATCTGGTCAGGAGACATAATTTTCCAAATCATCCTCGTCACTCAAGTTCATCTTAATTAACAGTACAAGCCTGAAAGAAAGGAGGTCATCCTAATTATCAGATGCGAACAAAACATAATCTCAAAGAAAATGAAGAAACTAAGATTTCAATAGACCGCAGCCACCACGATGCTCCTGCTCGTTGGAGAGAGAGAGGAGGGGGTGAACTGATCGGAGGAGGAGCTTGAGCACCCCATGGCCATGACCACCGGGCGGAGGAGCTCCATCCTGTGGGCCGAGCTACGTGTGGGGGCGAGGTAGGAGCAGGGGAGGACTCACCGAAGCCGCGCCGACGACACGGTGAGGGCTTGGGGTGAGCGGTGGTGGCCGGTAGCGGCGAATCCCGCCGGTGGAGAGGAGGCAGCGGAGCTAGGCGGCGATAGCAGAGAAGAGTAGCAGGGGCGGAGGGGGGAGCTGCCAACAGCCGCGGCGTTCGTGGCGGCGCGCGATGCCGGGGAGGGGGGAGGTCGGCAGGAGGTGGCGGCGCGCTGGAGCTTGGAGATCGAGATGGGATCGGGAGGCAGATTTTTTTTTCATTTTATATCTCGACATACCGGTTCGGTTGACCTATTGTATGTACTGCGGGTTGAATACACTGAAACACAGGGACCTTTGTGTAAAACTGCCGCGACGACGGACGACCAGAAGCACTCCGTGCTTTATTATTAGGAGGACTAGGACATGGGCCCGTGCGTTGGAACGGGACAAAAAAAGGATTACTCCCTCCGTCCTATAATATAAGAATGGGACTAAGTAGTATCACACACCCTTTTCCCATTCCTTGCCCTCAAGATCCTTATGTATGATTTTTGTTGATATGTGGAAAATAGAGAAAAGAGAGAAAATATTACATAATCGGTTTTAGTGTTATGCTAATTTCCAACATTAGGTCAAATGGTTTATATAATTCTACTGCCCTTTATTTTATATATATAATTTTTTGTGTGAGTTGCATACTAATTTGTCGTCGTTCATCTCCTCCCGTCATGACCACGTGGTTTGGCCACATTTGAGCACCACGACCACGGGATCGCGCGGGCGTCCCTCCTCCGTAGTCGTAACAACCCAATACCAATTTTGTCCTCATTATAGTGTTTAATATGTTTTATTTTTGCATTTCATGATGATTGAATATTTCACACCAAATTAAAATTATGGACATTTTTGGAAAATCATTTGAGCCTTCCTTGTATTTTATTTAATTGTTTTTCCAATTTCCATTCCAACCTTCTCCAAAATCCCTTGCATTTTCCCAAAACTTTTTCCAAAATTCTGCAAATTTCGGTGGAACTTCTTTTGTGGACCTAAAATCATGCATGCCACAGGAAAAGTTTCATATTTTTGCATGCAACTTAGCAATTTATTTTTTCAGCATTGTCTCTTTTCCTAATTTATGGGAAAAGGCCAACCGGCCCACTAACTAAGGCACCTAAACCTATCCCCCCGATCCCAACTCCCTCAATCCTATTCCTCCCAATCCCCAGCGCCGCCACACGCGCTCACAAAAAGAGAGCGGGAGCCCCGCGTGCTGCCGGTCTGCCCCTCCCTCCTCCGGTCATCTCCTCCGCCGTTCGCGGCAGACCGACTCTGGCCTCACGGCCGGCCTTTGTCGTCCACGCCGGAGCTCCGGGAGCCTCCACTTCCTCCCCCCCAGGGGACAGCTTCGCGCCTGGCTGCCGGTCATGTCTGTCGCCTCCTTTTTTTTCTTGATTCGATTCTTCGCTCGAATCCTCCTTCCTTGTACATGTTCTGTGTATGTTGTACAATTTCCCTTCGTTCTCGTTCTGTGTTCTGCGTTCAGGGAATTTCCCTAGGTATATAAACTGGTAGGCTTTCATGCAAGCAATCGAGGTGGGATTATTGTGAGTACATGTGTGAAAATCAGGTAAGGCATAGTAGAAGCGTGGATGAAAATCAGGTAAGGTACATGCAGGCCGAAACGTGCGTGCAAGCCCAATAAGAGATTGTGGATGCGGACCAATTGGATGGGCAATTTTTTTAGTACCGCCTTGCAATTGGACAGACTGCCGATCAAAGTTAACGGAAAAAACTTATCGCGGGACGAAACCAAGAATATCACCTTGCTTTAATAGTAGGTATAGATTAGGTAAAGATTGATGGGCATCTCCATAGCTCATTGATTAGCCTCGTTGATGTGAGACTTTCTCCTTTTTTGTTTTCTCCACACAATCCCCATCATCATATTCTATACCACCCATAGTGCTATGTCCATGGCTCGCGCTCATGTATTGCGTGAAGGTTGAAAAAGTTTGAGATTATTTGAGTATGAAACAATTGCTTGGCTTGTCATCGGGGGTATAGAAGTTGGGAACATCTTTGTGTGACGAAAATGAAGCATAGCCTAACTATATGATTTTGTAGGGATGAACTTCCTTTGGCCATGTTATTTTGAGATGACATAATTGTTTGATTAGTATGCTTGAAGTATTATCATTTTTATGTCAATATGAACTTTTGTCTTGAACCTTTCGGATCTGAATATTCATACCATGATTAAGAAGATTTACATTGAAATTATGCCAAAGTATCACTCCGCATCAAAAATTCACTTTTTATCATTTACCTACTCGAGGACGAGCAGGAATTAAGCTTGGGGATGCCTGATACGTCTCCAATGTATCTATAATTTTTGATTGCTCCATGCTACTTTATCTACTGCTTTGGACTATATTGGGCTTTATTTTCCACTTTTATATTATTTCTGGGACTAACCTATTAACCGGAGGCCCAGCCCAGAATTGCTGTTTTTTTGCCTATTTCAGTATTTTGAGGAAACAGAATATCAAACGGAGTCCAAACGGAATGAAACCTTCGGGAACGTGATCTTCTCACCGAACGTGATCCAGGAGACTTGGACCCTACTCCAAGAAGTTTCCGGGGAGGTCACGAGGGTGGAGGGCGCCCCCTGGTCGCGCCCCCTGCCTCGTGGGCCCCTCGGAGCTCCACCGACGTGCTCCTTCCTCCTATATATACCTACGTACCCCCATTAGAGACGGAGCCAAAAACCTAATTCCACCACCGCAACTTCCTGTATCCACGAGATCCCATCTTGGGGCCTGTTCCGGAGCTCCGCCGGAGAGGGCATCCATCACGGAGGGCTTCTACATCAACACCATAGCCCTTTCGATGAAGTGTGAGTAGTTTACTTCAGACCTTCGGGTCCATAGCTAGTAGCTAGATGGCTTCTTCTCACTTTTTGGATCTCAATACAATGTTCTCCCCCTCTCTCGTGGAGATCTATTCGATGTAATCTTCTTTTTGCGGTGTGTTTGTTGAGACCGATGAATTGTGGGTTTATGATCCAACTTATCTATGAATAATATTTGAATATTCTCTGAATCCTTTTATGTATGATTGAGTTATCTTTGCAAGTCTCTTCGAATTATCCGTTTGGTTTGGCCAACTAGATTGGTAGTTCTTGCAATGGGAGAAGTGCTTAGCTTTGGGTTCAATCTTGCGGTGTCCTTACTCAGTGACAGAAAGAGTTGCAAGGCACGTATTGTATTGTTGCCATCGAGGATAACAAGATGGGGTATTTATCATATTGTATGAATTTATTCCTCTACATCATGTCATCTTGCTTAAGGTGTTACTCTGTTTTTAACTTAATACTCTAGATGCATGCTGGATAGCGATCGATGAGTGGAGTAATAGTAGTAGATGCAGGCAGGAGTCGGTCTACTTGTCACGGACGTGATGCCTATATACATGATCATACCTAGATAACCTCATAACTATGCTCAATTCTATCAATTGCTCAACAGTAATTTGTTCACCCACCGTAGAATATCAATGCTCTTGAGAGAAGCCACTAGTGAAACCTATGGCCCCCGGGTCTATTCTCATCATATCAATCTCCATTACTTTATTTTACTTGTTTTGCTTTTACTTTTCACTTTGCATCTTTATACCAAAAATACCAAAAATATTATCTCTATCAGATCTCACGCTCGTAAGTGACCGTGAAGGGATTGACAACCCCTAAGCGTTGGTTGCGAGTTGCTACCGTTTTGTGCAGGTACGAGGGACTTGCGCATGACCTCCTACTGGGTTGATACCTTGGTTCTCAAAAACTGAGGGAAATACTTACGCTATTGTGCTGCATCACCCCGTCCTCTTCGGGGAAAACCAACGCTAGCTCGAGACGTAGCAATGGGCTCCAAGCAGGACCGCAGAGGGAAAAGCCTCCCATGGAGCCACCGCGGGACCGCAACCGTGGCCGGGCCGATGACGAGGGTGGTTGGGGGCCGCCGCCCACGTGGTGGCTCAAGGAGCAGGAAAGAAAGAAAGAAGAAGAAGGCGGAGTACAAGCAACGTGGACTCGAGCTCAAGCGCAAGGGGCTGCAACCTGCGACGGGCAGCGACCGGGGCGGCGACCCCCTTGCGAAGAAGAAACCCAAGTCTGCGGGGGCGGCGGCCTCCAAGCGGCCCCTCCCGCCCAGATCTGAGGCGTCGGGCTCGTCCAAGGGCACGGAGGAGGAGCCAATCCCAATCAAAGAAGCCGACGGCCCGGAGTGCTTTAGATGCGGTCGCACAAGCCACTTCCAGAATCTGTGCACCTTCAAGCCTTTGTGCATGGTGTGCACCAAGGAAGGGCACACGTCGGCGCAGTGCCCAACCCGCGGCAAGCCTCTGCTCCTCCAAACCATGGGGCACGCCATCTCTGGCGAGGGCTTATTTTGCCTTCAATACCCGGAAGATTCGAGGGAGGAGCCACAAATCCAGCTGGGGGCCAATGCGGCGGTGCTCTCCATGCCTTCAGGCGCGCTCACTCATCAGATCCTCCAAGTGGAGCTGCCGCACCTTTTCGAGGGCGAGTGGGACTGGCAGATCTCACCTCTGGAGGGCAGGGCGTTCTCGGTGGTCTTCCCGGATCCGGCGATGCTCAGGATGGCAACGAGAAGCGGCAAACTTTTCCTCTCCCTCAAAAACCTCATGGTAGATATTCGTGATGCGGTCCTCGACGCTCCCAAGGGGATGGCGATGCCAGAGGTGTGGGTCAAACTGGGAGGAATCCCACCCAAGCAGAGGCGCTCCGACCTGCTCATGGCGGCCACCACCATGCTCGGCCGCCCCCTGCTGATAGACGAGGAGTCTCTCATCCGTCCGGGGCCAGTCCGTATGCGTTTCGCCTGCCGCAACCCCCGCAAGCTGCGCAGACTGGTCCAGATTTGGTTCAACGGCGAGGGCTTCAACATCAACATCGAGCCCGAGCTCCCCCCGGAGCATATCGCGGCGCCCGCCTTGCCTTTCCCAAATCCTCCTTCTCCTAACCACGGCAAGGGTCCGGACGGGGCGGGGCGTGACGGCACCAAGGACAGCGACAAGGAGGCTGATGCAAGCATGGAGGATGATTCCATTGACACGGCGGCATGGGAGAAGCTGGGCATCACTGACAAGGGCAGGACGGTGAATCGGGCGCCGCTTCCTTCGATGGAGCTGCCTCTGGCGGGGAGGTCCATGGAGCTGGAACTTTCCATCCCAAACCAGTATGGCTCAAACTTGGGCTCGGTCACGTCCCCCCCCCCCCCCCGATGCGGTCGATGGCGGTGGCAGATGCGGGCCAGATGGAGGCATCGCTAGGAGAGGCGTGCACTCCTATCGTGGTGTCCGTGGACTCGCTGCCTCTCGCCTCGCGCTCTCCGTCTCAAGGAGGCCACAACTGCAACAAGCTCGGCGCGGTGAAGCGGCTCAAGAAGGTGGTCGTGCGCAAGGTCAGCGCGGAGGCCGGGCATGCAGCGGAGCTCCAGGGCGCGCCGGCGATGCTTCGTCAGGCGGTGATGGCGTTGGTTGTGCCCAACTTGGCCCCGATCGCGCAGGAGGCGTCCAAGATGGCGACTTTCCCGAAGGCCAAGCATTCCAAGGCCGTCGTGGATGGGCAGGTGGCTCCTGTTCGGGCCAGTGCGCGGGCCAAGGGCGCCAAGGGGAACATGCCTTTGCTCCAACGCGCCCAACTCCTCCAAGCATAGAAGAATCTGGAAACCTCAGGTAACCCATTGCCCCGTTTTTCAATCTTGGACTCTTTTTCGGACGAGCATCTAGGCGAGGTGTTGGTAGAGAGCGGGGTTGAACCGATGGGGGAGGGCGGGGTACGCGAGCTCATCTCGCTGGTGCGCGCAAAGGAGATGGCACAGGAGGCACTCGCAGCGGCGGCTGCTCAACACGCGGAGCGTTTGGCTGTCGAGGACGAGCCCTCGACGTCACTAATGCTCCGGCCCAAAGGGGAGACAGCAACAGGGGTTGCTGCTCCTCCCTCGCCTCGCTGCGGCAAGGTGAGGCGCGTGGCCAAGGCGATCACCTCCAGGGGTGTGCGCCTGCGAAATCGCGTCATCTAGATGCGGGCGCTTATTTGGAACATCCGTGGCTTCGGCCACTCGGGGCGGCGCACCCAACTTAGAGATTACATCAGAAAAGAAGGGTTAGATATCGTAGGGCTCCAGGAAACCATAAAATCTGATTTTCGCCACCAAGATATCTTAGCCATAGACCCTCTTGAGCGTTTTATTTGGCAACACAGCCCGGAAAATGGCCATTCGGGTGGCATGTTGCTTGGCTTTTGCAGTGCCATTTATGAGGTGTTGTCCTGGGAGGTCGACACCTTTTTTATCGCTGCCAATATACGCGTGAGAGCCTCGCTACGCGAGCTTGCGATCATGCAAGTCTACGGACCAGCAGATCACTCACGCTCGGTTGAGTTTCTGGGAGAACTTGAAGCCAAGGTGGTGGCAGTAGTCGCAACCCAAATCCCTCTTCTGGTGGGTGGCGATTTCAAGCTCATCCGTTCGGGCGCGGAAAAAAACAATGATAATGTCAACTGGGCAAGGGTGGCCATGTTCAATAACGCAATCGCGTCGATGTCACTTAGGGAAGTGACAAGGACCGGGGCAAGGTACACTTGGACTAACAAGCAATTAGCCTCGGTGCGATCCGTCTTGGATCGCGCTTTCATGTCTCCGGAATGGGAAGTGGTGTTTCCATTATGTTCGCTCCTTGCAGAAAAAAGGATCGGCTCGGATCATGTCCCACTTATCTTATCTTCAGGGGAAGATAGGATTCGTCGCAGCCCACGTTTCTTCTTCGAAACGACGTGGTTTGAGGTCCCCGACTTCGACAACATCTTTAGGGAAAGATGGCTGAGATGTGTTCAAGCCACGGGCTAGCAGCGCGGCCCTATGGAGTTTTGGACAGCGGTCGGGGGACGCCTTCGCGCAAGCCTCAAGGGATGGGGTGCGAACCAGGGGCGTGATGACAAAGTATTGAGGGCGAGACTTCTCGAAGAGATAACACTCCTCGATACCCAAGCAGACTCGCGCCCTTTCTCGGAGCAAGAATGGGCGCACCGATATGCCTTAGAAGGGCAAGTCGTAGCGTTGCTTCGATCCGAGGAGGAATACTGGAGGCGGAGGGGAGGCCTCAAGTGGACGCTCAAGGGAGCTGCGAACACTGGCTATTTCCACGCGTACGCGAATGGCCGACGCGGGAAATGCCTAATCCTTAGACTGCAGACGGAGCAGGGGCTCCTCCTCCAGCAATCGGAGATTAGCAAACACATCTACGACTTTTACATCAGTCTGATGGGGAGTGACAAGCCTTAACGTGCGCGGCTGTAGGATCTATAAGTGGGTGTGTCTAGAGGGGGGTGATTAGACACTTAGTACTAAAGTTGCAGTTTCTAAGCCTTTTTGGTTTGAGTGAAGTTTTAGGCACAATTTCAGCACACACAATACATATCAAGCAAGCATGCAAAGAGTATATAGGCAGGGGAAAGTAAAGCATGCAACTTGCGAGAATGTAAAGGGAAGGGTTTGGAGAATTCAAATGCAATTGGAGACACGGATGTTTTTCCCGTGGTTCGGATAGGTGGTGCTATCCTACATCCACGTTAGTGGAGACTTCAACCCACGAAGGGTAACGGTTGCGCGAGTCCACGGAGGGCTCCACCCACGAAGGGTCCACGAAGAAGCAACCTTGTCTATCCCACCATGGCCATCACCCACGAAGGACTTGCCTCACTAGCGGTAGATCTTCACGAAGTAGGCGATCTCCTTGCCCTTACAAACTCCTTGGTTCAACTCCACAATCTTGTCGGAGGCTCCCAAGTGACACCTAGCCAATCTAGGAGACACCACTCTCCAAGAAGTAACAAATGGTGTGTTGATGATGAACTCCTTGCTCTTGTGCTTCGAATGATAGTCTCCCCAACACTCAACTCTCTCTCACAGGATTTGGATTTGGTGGAAAGAAGATTTGAGTGAAAAGCAACTTGGGGAAGGCTAGAGATCAAGATTCATATGGTAGGAATGGAATATCTTGGTCTCAACACATGAGTAGGTGGTTCTCTCTCAGAACATATGAGTTGGAAGTGTAGGTGGTTCTCTCTCAGAACATATGAGTTGGAAGTGTAGGTGTGTTCTGATGGCTCTCTCCACGAATGAAGAGGAGGTGGAGGGGTATATATAGCCTCCACACAAAATCCAACTGTTACACACAATTTACCAATCTCGGTGGGACCGAATCAACAAACTCGGTCGGACCGAAAAGGTAAACCTAGTGACCGTTAGAGATTTTCGGTGGGACTGACATGCATCTCGGTAGGACTGATGTGGTTAGGGTTTGGGCATAACGTAATCTCGGTGAGACCGATTACACAAACTCGGTGAGACCGATTTGGTAATAAGCTAACCAGAGAGTTGGTCAGGCAAACTCGGTGGGACCGATTTGCTCTTTCGGTGAGACCGAAAAGTTACAAAAGGGAAACAGAGAGTTTGCATTGCAATCTCGGTAGTACTGATTGCCTAAACTCGGTGAGACCGATTTTGACGATGGACATACAAAGTGAGATCGCAATCCCATCTCGGTGAGACCGAGATCCCTATCGGTGAAACCGATTTGCTAGGGTTTGGCAGTGGCTTATGACATATGAAACTCGGTGGCGCCGGATAGAAAGAATCGGTGTGACCGAATTTGGCTTAGGGTTTAGGTCATATGTGGATATGGGAAAGTAGCTGAGGATTTTGGAGCATATCATGAAGCACATAAGGCAAAGAGCTCATTAAGCAACACCTCATCCCTTCTTGATAGTATTGGCTTTTCCTATAGACTCAATGTGATCTTGGATCACTAAAAGTGTAAAATGAAGAGTCTTGAGCTTGAAGCTTTAGCCAATCCTTTGTCCTTAGCATCTTGAAGGAGTTCCCACAACCTTTAGTCCATGCCACTCCATTGTTGAACTTATCTGAAATATACTAGATAAAAGTGTTAGTCCAACAAGAGATATGTTGACATTAATTACCAAAACCACCTGAGGAGCACTTGTGCTTTCAATCTCCCCCTTTTTGGTAATTGATGGCAACATACATCAAAGCTTTAGATAAAGATACAAAGAATAACAAGTAAAGCTTTGGAAGGACATGTAACAAACAAAAGCTCCCCCTACATGTGTGCAATCATGTGAGTATAAAATGTAGAAGCATGTGAGAGCATAACCATGACAGAGTAGGCAATGTGTTACATGTATCTTGGCCATATGCATCAGAGCAAAAGATTATTAAGAGGAATACCTTCATGCTTATGAGTCCTTCTTGCAAACAGTATGTACAAGAGCAAGAATTCCTCATACTCATGATTCTGATGCATATACTTACCTTGTAGTCTTGAGTTGACTTAGGATGGAATGAACCTGCACAAACAAGGTTAGATAACACAGATACATCCACTAGCCAGAGCAAACAAAAGAAACCACAAGAATACCAAGACTGGGATGACATGTAGAGAGTGAGTACAAAGTACCACATTGAATTAGACATGTCCCCAAGAGTAAAGATATGCAATGAATTTGAATGATTTCTTTCCCTTAGGTGTCTTGCTCCCCCTGAATCTGACATGGGATATTGGGAGAAGATAGGGAACAGAAAATCAGAGCTGAAAGATATCAAATGAATAGAGCTTAGTGCAAACAAGCACATATGAACATGTCTTTCCCCCAAAAAGACATGTGGTATCTCTCCTCTTAATCATCAAGCATCTGGGATCCTTGAGTATTCTCTCCCCCTGGAGATCTCTTTCTCCCCCTTAATACTTTCTCCCTTGTAGGTGATAAGCTTTGATGTGATCTCTCTCTCCCCCTTTGACATCAATTTCCAAGAAGGCTCTTCTGGAATCTGTCGAAAAGGTTTGGTCCTTGAGATGCAGCATATGTTGGGGAACGTTGCAGAAAATTAAAAAATTTCCTACGGTTTCACCAAGATCCATCTATGAGTTCATCTAGCAACGAGTATTCAGATTAGATAGCATCTACATACCACTTTGTAGATCGCAACGGAAGCGTTCGAGTGAACGTGGATGAGGTAGTCGTACTCGCCGTGATCCAATTCACCGATGATCTAGTGCCGAACGGACGGCACCTCCGCGTTCAACACACGTACGGAAAGCATAACGTCTCCTCCTTCTTGATCCAGCAAGGCAAAGGAGAGGTTGGGGAAGAAGGCTCCAGCAGCAGCACGACGGCGTGGTGATGGTGGAACTGCAGTACTCCGGCAGGGCTTCGCCGTGCACTTACGGAGGAGGAGGAGGTGTTGGAGAGGGAGAGGGAGGCGCCAGGGCATGAGGTGCGGCCACCCCTCCCTCCCCTCCCTTTATATAGGCGCATGAGAGGGGAGGAGGGCGCAGCCTTGCCCCTTCCTCCAAGGAAGGGGTGCGGCCAAAGGGGGGGAGGAGTCCATCCTCCCCAAGGCACCTCGGAGGTGCCTTCCCCTCTTTGGACTCTTCCCTCTCCAAGTCTTCTTGGCGCATGGGCCCTTGGGGCTGGTGCCCTTGGCCCATATAGGCCAGGGCGCACCCCCTATAGCCCATGTGGCCCCCCGGGGCAGGTGGACCCCCCCGGTGGACCCCCGGGACCCCTCCGGTGGTCCCGGTACAATACCGATAACACCGAAACTTGTCCCGATGGCCAAAATAGCACTTCCTATATATAATTATTTACCTCCGGACCATTCCGGAACTCCTCGTGACGTCCGGGATCTCATCCGGGACTCCGAACAACATTCGGGTTACTGCACATACATATCTTCACAACCCTAGCGTCACCGAACCTTAAGTGTGTAGACCCTACGGGTTCGGGAGACATGCAGACATGACCGAGACGGCTCTCGGGCAATAACCAACAGCGGGATCTGGATACCCATGTTGGCTCCCACATACTCCACGATGATCTCATCGGATGAACCACGATGTCAAGGATTCAATTAATCCCGTATATGATTCCCTTTGTCAATCGGTATTTTACTTGCCCGAGATTCGATCGTCGGTATCCCAGTACCTCGTTCAATCTCGTTACCGACAAGTCACTTTTCTCGTACCGTAATGCATGATCCCGTGATCAAACACTTTGATCACATTGAGCTCATTATGATGATGCATTACCGAGAGGGCCCGGTGATACCTCTCCGTCAAGCGGAGTGACAAATCCCAGTCTCGATCCATGTCAACCCAACAGACACTTTCAGAGATACCCGTAGTATACCTTTATAGTCACCCAGTTACGTTGTGACGTTTGGCACACCCAAAGCACTCCTACGGTATCCGGGAGTTACACGATCTCATGGTCTAAGGAAAGGATACTTGACATTGGAAAAACTCTAGCAAACGAACTAAGCGATCTTATGCTATGTTTAGGATTGGGTCTTGTCCATCACATCATTCTACTAATGATGTGATCCCGTTATCGATGACATCCAATGTCCACAGTCAGGAAACCATGACTATCTGTCGATCAACGAGCTAGTCAACTAGAGGCTCACTAGGGACATGTTTGTTGTTTGTTATTCACACATGTATTACGATTTCCGGTTAACACAATTATAGCACGAATAAAGACAATTATCATGAATAAGGAAATATAATAATAATGCTTTTATTATTGCCTCTAGGGCATATTTCCAACAGTCTCCCACTTGCACTAGAGTCAATAATCTAGTTACATTGTGATGAATCGAACACCCATAGAGTTCTGGTGCTGATCATGTTTTGCCTTAGGGAGAGGTTTAGTCAACGGATCTACGACATTCAGATCCGTGTGTACTTTACAAATCTCTATGTCTCCATCTTGAACATTTTCACGAATGGAGTTGAAGCGACGCTTGATGTGCCTGGTCTTCTTGTGAAACCTGGGCTCCTTTGCAAGTGCAATAGCTCCAGTGTTGTCACAGAAGAGCTTGATTGGCCCCGACGCATTGGGTATGACTCCGAGGTCGGTGATGAACTCCTTCACCCAAATTGCTTCATGTGCTGCCTCCGAGGCTGCCATGTACTCCGCTTCACATGTAGATCCCGCCACGACGCTTTGCTTGCAACTGCACCAGCTTACTGCCCCACCATTCAAAATATACACGTATCCGGTTTGTGACTTAGAGTCATCCAGATCTGTGTCGAAGCTAGCATCGACGTAACCTTTTACGGCGAGCTCTTCGTCACCTCCATAAACGAGAAACATTTCCTTAGTCCTTTTCAGGTACTTCAGGATATTCTTGACCGTTGTCCGGTGTTCCTTGCCGGGATTACTTTGGTACCTTCCTACCAAACTTACGGCAAGGTTTACATCAGGTCTGGTACACAGCATGGCATACATAATAGAACCTATGGCTGAGGCATAGGGGATGACGCTCATCTCTTCTATATCTTCTGCCGTGGTCGAACATTGAGCTGAGCTCAATTTCATACCTTGTAATACAGGTAAGAACCCTTTCTTAGATTGATCCATATTGAACTTCTTCAATATTTTATCAAGGTATGTGCTTTGTGAAAGACCTATGAGGCGTCTCGATCTATCTCTATAGATCTTGATGCCTAATATATAAGCAGCTTCTCCAAGGTCCTTCATTGAAAAACTCTTATTCAAGTAGGCCTTAATGCTGTCCAAGAGATCTATGTCATTTCCCATCAAAAGTATGTCATCTACATATAGTATGAGAAATGCTACGGAGCTCCCACTCACTTTCTTGTAAACACAGGCTTCTCCATAAGTCTGTGTAAACCCAAACGCTTTGATCATCTCATCAAAGCGAATGTTCCAACTCCGAGATGCTTGCACCAGCCCATAAATCGAGCGTTGGAGCTTGCACACCTAGTCAGCATTCTTAGGATCGACAAAACCTTCCAGCTGCATCATATACAATTCTTCCTTAAGGAAACCATTAAGGAATGCCATTTTGACGTCCATTTGCCATATCTCATAATCATAGTATGCGGCAATTGCTAACATGATTCGGACGGACTTCAGCTTCGCTACCGGTGAGAAAGTCTCATTGTAGTCAATTCCTTGAACTTGTCGATAACCCTTAGCGACAAGCCGAGCTTTATAGATGGTCACATTACCATCCGCGTCTGTCTTCTTCTTAAAGATCCATTTATTTTCTATGGCTCGCCGCTCAACGGGCAAGTCAGTCAAAGTCCATACTTCGTTTTCATACATGGATCCTATCTCAGATTTCATGGCTTCCAGCCATTTGTCGGAATCCGGGCCCGCCATTGCTTCCTCATAGTTCGAAGGTTCACCGTTGTCTAACAACATGATTTCCAAGACAGGGTTGCCGTACCACTCTGGTGTGGAACGTGTCCTTGTGGACCTTCGAATTTCAGTAGGAACTTGATTAGAAGCATCTTGATCATCATCATTAATTTCCTCTCTAGTCGGTGCAGGCACCTCAGAAACGTTTTCTTGAGTTTCGCCATTTTCCGGTTCAAGAGGCAACACTTCATCAAGTTCTACTCTCCTCCCACTTACTTCTTTCGAGAGAAACTCTTTCTCTAGAAAGGATCCATTCTTGGCAACAAAGATCTTGCCTTCGGATCTGAGGTAGAAGGTATACCCAACAGTTTCTTTAGGGTATCCTATGAAGACGCATTTTTCCGATTTGGGTTCGAGCTTTTCAGGTTGAAGTTTCTTGACATAAGCATCGCATCCCCAAACTTTTAGAAACGACAGCTTAGGTTTCTTCCCAAACCATAATTCATACGGTGTCGTCTCAACGGATTTCGACGGAGCCCTATTTAAAGTGAATGCGGCAGTCTCTAAAGCATAGCTCCAAAAAGATAGCGGTAAGTCGGTAAGAGACATCATAGATCGCACCATATCTAATAGAGTGCGATTATGACGTTCAGACACACCATTACGCTGAGGTGTTCCAGGCGGCGTGAGTTGTGAAACTATTCCACATTTTCTCAAGTGTGTGCCAAATTCGTGACTCAAGTATTCTCCTCCACGATCTGATCGTAGAAACTTGATCTTTCTATCACGTTGATTTTCAACCTCACTCTGAAATTCCTTGAACTTTTCAAAGGTCTCAGACTTGTGTTTCATTAAGTAGATATACCCATATCTACTCAAGTCATCAGTGAGGGTGAGAACATAACGATAGCCACCGCGAGCCTCAACACTCATTGGACCGCACACATCGGTATGTATGATTTCCAATAAGTTGGTTGCTCGCTCCATTGTTCCTGAGAACGAAGTCTTGGTCATTTTACCCATGAGGCATGGTTCGCACGTGTCAAATGATTCATAATCAAGAGACTCTAAAAGTCCATCTGCATGGAGCTTCTTCATGCGTTTGACACCTATGTGACCAAGGCGGCAGTGCCACAAATATGTGGGACTATTGTTATCAACTTTAACTCTTTTGGTATTCACACTATGAATATGTGTATCATCACGTACGAGATTCATTAAGAATAAACCATTAACCATCGGAGCATGACCATAAAACATATCTCTCATATAAATAGAACAACCATTATTCTCGGATTTAAATGAGTAGCCATCTCGAATTAAATGAGATCCAGATACAATGTTCATGCTCAAACTTGGCACTAAATAACAATTATTGAGGTTTAAAACTAATCCCGTAGGTAAATGTAGAGGTAGCGTGCCGACGGCGATCACATCGACCTTGGAACCATTCCCGACGCGCATCGTCACCTCGTCCTTCGCCAGTCTTCGTTTATTCCGCAGCTCCTGCTTTGAGTTACAAATGTGAGCAACTGCACCGGTATCAAATACCCAAGAGCTACTACGAGTACTGGTAAGGTACACATCAATTACATGTATATCACATATACCTTTGGTTTTGCCGGCCTTCTTGTCCGCTAAGTATTTGGGGCAGTTCCGTTTCCAGTGACCACTTCCCTTGCAATAAAAACACTCAGTCTCGGGCTTGGGTCCATGCTTTGGCTTCTTCCCGGCAACTTGCTTACCGGGCGCGGCAACTTCCTTGCCGTCCTTCTTGAAGTTCTTTTTACCCTTGCCCTTCTTGAACTTAGTGGTTTTATTCACCATCAACACTTGATGCTCCTTCTTGATTTCTACCTCTGCCGATTTCAGCATAGCATATACCTCAGGAATGGTCTTTACCATCCCCTGCATATTGTAGTTCATCACAAAGCTCTTGTAGCTAGGTGGAAGCGACTGGAGGATTCTGTCAATGACCGCTTCATCCGGGAGATTAACTTCCAGTTGAGTCAAGCGGTTGTGCAACCCAGACATTTTGAGTATGTGTTCACTGACAAAGCCATTTTCCTCCATCTTACAGCTAAAGAATTTGTCGGAGACTTCATATCTCTCGACCCGGGCATGAGCTTGGAAAACCATTTTCAGCTCTTCGAACATCTCATATGCTCCATGTCTCTCAAAACGCTTTTGGAGCCCCGGCTCTAAGCTGTAAAGCATGCCGCACTGAACGAGGGAGTAATCATCGCAGCATGACTGCCAAGCGTTCATAACGTCTTGTTCTGCAGGGAGAATAGGTGCGTCACCCAGCGGTGCTCTTAGGACATAGTCTTTCTTGGCAGCTATGAGGATGATCCTCAGGTTCCGGACCCAGTCCGTATAGTTGCTACCATCGTCTTTCAGCTTGGTTTTCTCTAGGAACGTGTTGAAGTTGAGGACTACGTTGGCCATTTGATCTACAAGACATATTGTAAAGTTTTTAGACTAAGTTCATGATAATAAAGTTCATTTAATCAAATTATGAACTCCCACTTAGATAGACATCCCTCTACTAGTCATCTAAGTATTACATGATCCGAGTCAACTAGGCCGTGTCCGATCATCACGTGAGACGGACTAGTCAACATCGGTGAACATCTTCATGTTGATCGTATCTTCTATACGACTCATGCTCGACCTTTCGGTCTTCTGTGTTCCGAGGCCATGTCTGTACATGCTAGGCTCGTCAAGTCAACCTAAGTGTTTCGCGTGTGTAAATCTGTCTTACACCCGTTGTACGTGAACGTTAGAATCTATCACACCCGATCATCACGTGGTGCTTCGAAACAACGAACTGTCGCAACGGTGCACAGTTAGGGAGAACACTTTCTTGAAATTATTATGAGGGATCATCTTATTTACTACCGTCGTTCTAAGTAAACAAGATGCAAAACATGATAAACATCACATGCAATCAAATAATAAACGTGACATGATATGGCCAATATCACATAGCTCCTTCGATCTCCATCTTGGGGCTCCATGATCGTCTTGTCACCGGCTTGACACCATGATCTTCATCATCATGATCTTCATCATCGTGTCTCCATGAAGTTGCTCGCCAACTATTACTTCTACTACTATGGCTAACGTGTTTAGCAATAAAGTAAAGTAATTTACATGGCGATTCTCAATGACACGCAGGTCATACAAAAAATAAAGACAACTCCTATGGCTCCTGCCGGTTGTCATACTCATCGACATGCAAGTCGTGATTCCTATTACAATAGCATGAACATCTCATACATCACATATAGATCATTCATCATTCATCACAACTTTGGCCATATCATATCACAAAGCACTCGCTGCAAAAACAAGTTAGACGTCCTATAATTGTTGTTGCAAGTTTTTACGTGGCTGAATTAGGGTTCTAGCAAGAACGTTTTCTTACCTACGTTAAAACCACAACGTGATTTGTCAACTTCTATTTACCCTTCATAAGGACCCTTTTCATCGAATCCGCTCCAACTAAAGTAGGAGAGACAGACACCCGCCAGCCACCTTATGCAACTAGTGCATGTTAGTCGGTGGAACCGGTCTCACGTAAGCGTACGTGTAAGGTTGGTCCGGGCCGCTTCATCCCACAATACCGCTGAAGCAAGATAAGACTAGTAGCGGCAAGAAAAGTTGACAACATCTACGCCCACAACAAATTGTGTTCTACTCGCGCAAGAAGAACTACGCATAGACCTAGCTCATGATGCCACTGTTGGGGAACGTTGCAGAAAATTAAAAAATTTCCTACGGTTTCACCAAGATCCATCTATGAGTTCATCTAGCAACGAGTATTCAGATTAGATAGCATCTACATACCACTTTGTAGATCGCAACGGAAGCGTTCGAGTGAACGTGGATGAGGTAGTCGTACTCGCCGTGATCCAATTCACCGATGATCTAGTGCCAAACGGACGGCACCTCCACGTTCAACACACGTACGGAAAGCGTGACGTCTCCTCCTTCTTGATCCAGCAAGGCAAAGGAGAGGTTGGGGAAGAAGGCTCCAGCAGCAGCACGACGGCGTGGTGATGGTGGAACTGCAGTACTCCGGCAGGGCTTCGCCGTGCACTTACGGAGGAGGAGGAGGTGTTGGAGAGGGAGAGGGAGGCGCCAGGGCATGAGGTGCGGCCACCCCTCCCTCCCCTCCCTTTATATAGGCGCATGAGAGGGGAGGAGGGCGCAGCCTTGCCCCTTCCTCCAAGGAAGGGGTGCGGCCAAAGGGGGGGAGGAGTCCATCCTCCCCAAGGCACCTCGGAGGTGCCTTCCCCTCTTTGGACTCTTCCCTCTCCAAGTCTTCTTGGCGCATGGGCCCTTGGGGCTGGTGCCCTTGGCCCATATAGGCCAGGGCGCACCCCCTATAGCCCATGTGCCCCCCCGGGGCAGGTGGACCCCCCCGGTGGACCCCCGGGACCCCTCCGGTGGTCTCGGTACAATACCGATAACACCGAAACTTGTCCCGATGGCCAAAATAGCACTTCCTATATATAATTCTTTACCTCCGGACCATTCCGGAACTCCTCGTGACGTCCGGGATCTCATCCGGGACTCCGAACAACATTCGGGTTACTGCACATACATATCTTCACAACCCTAGCGTCACCGAACCTTAAGTGTGTAGACCCTACGGGTTCGGGAGACATGCAGACATGACCGAGACGGCTCTCGGGCAATAACCAACAGCGGGATCTGGATACCCATGTTGGCTCCCACATACTCCACGATGATCTCATCGGATGAACCACGATGTCAAGGATTCAATTAATCCCGTATACGATTCCCTTTGTCAATCGGTATTTTACTTGCCCGAGATTCGATCGTCGGTATCCCAGTACCTCGTTCAATCTCGTTACCGGCAAGTCACTTTTCTCGTACCGTAATGCATGATCCCGTGATCAAACACTTTGATAACATTGAGCTCATTATGATGATGCATTACCGAGAGGGCCCGGTGATACCTCTCCGTCAAGCGGAGTGACAAATCCCAGTCTCGATCCATGTCAACCCAACAGACACTTTCAGAGATACCCGTAGTATACCTTTATAGTCACCCAGTTACGTTGTGACGTTTGGCACACCCAAAGCACTCCTACGGTATCCGGGAGTTACACGATCTCATGGTCTAAGGAAAGGATACTTGACATTGGAAAAACTCTAGCAAACGAACTAAGCGATCTTATGCTATGTTTAGGATTGGGTCTTGTCCATCACATCATTCTCCTAATGATGTGATCCCGTTATTGATGACATCCAATGTCCATAGTCAGGAAACCATGACTATCTGTCGATCAACGAGCTAGTCAACTAGAGGCTCAGTAGGGACATGTTTGTTGTCTGTTATTCACACATGTATTACGATTTCCGGTTAACACAATTATAGCACGAATAAAGACAATTATCATGAATAAGGAAATATAATAATAATGCTTTTATTATTGCCTCTAGGGAATATTTCCAACAGCATAAAGCAATGGATAAAACTGTGATGCTTGTAGAGGATAAGATTCATCGAGTGGAGCTGGATCAGAAGAAATATAGAATAAGTGGCAAGCTGTTTTCCTGTTGCGAAATCGGTGGCACCGAGCATCACATTTCGGTGGTACCGAAAGGATTCGGTTGATCCGAAAAGTTTAGTTCGGTGGAACCGAGTTTACTTCAGAGAAAACACTTGTCACCTCAGCTCACTAGTCAATTAAGATCTCACAAAGATTTGCAATGAATTAACTGAAAGATTTGCAAGGAATTTGAATGCAGAAATATGCAGAACAACAATCAAAAAGAATGAAAGTTCTAGATGAAGTTTTTTGTTTTGTTTTTTTGTTTTTTTTTTGAAAAAGAGGGAAATGAACATACAAGGGACAAATGCAAAAACACAGAAAAGAAACACAAGAGAACTTCATCTAGAATTGGGCGGTGACATAGTCACCTATGTTAGAGTATATCGACTTAGGAGTCAAGTGAGAACACTTGATCATAGGTCATACTCATCGTTTAAGCTCAAAATGGGGTTACCATTTTTCGTTTAAGCATTTTGATGTATTCTCATCTTGTTGAGTTGCTTTGACTCATGTCTTGGAGTAAAGCTTCTCTAAGATGGAATAACATACCTTGGGTGGTGGTGTGGATCTTGCTCATGTAGTTGAACTTGTGTGGGTGCTCGAGGTTGATGTAGTTCATCAAGAGTTGGGAGCACCACTTGAAGTTTGAGTTCATCTACCTACATGGGTTAGTTCTTGCAAGGAAAGACACTTTTGTATCCAACATGACAATCATGAAGCTCAATCATAGAATTAGTCAAAGGATATGTTTGAGTGGTTTCGTGCTTCCTTGTCAACCACCATTGTGTAGAGACTTGGTGATGTAGAGATTGCTCAAAATGTGAGAGAGTTGCAATCTCATAGAAATAGATTCATCCAAGTACCTACATGGGTTAGATAACATGCAAGATGCAAATATATCGAAGATATAAAATAGTCATCATAAGAGATATATCAAGGATTAGTCATAAGCTCATGTCTTGCATGTATCCGATGGAGTTTCTACTCCAAGTTTGAAGCATCAATGATGTTCAATTCTCCTCTCAACCTGCAAAACACTTTCTCATCAAGCGGTTTAGTGAATATATCCGCTAATTGCTTATCGGTGCGAACATGCTTAAGATCAATGTCACCCTTTGCAACATGGTCTCGAATGAAATGATGACGAACTTCAATATGCTTAGTTCGAGAATGTTGCACAGGATTATGACCAATTTTGATAGCACTTTCATTGCCACAAAGCAATGGAACATGTTTCACATAGACCCCATAATCTTTCAGAGTTTGGATCATCCAAAATAATTGAGCACGACATGAACCAGCAGTAATATATTCCGCTTCGGCGGTGGATAAGGATACCGAGTTTTGTTTCTTGGAGGACCAAGACACAAGAGATCTACCAAGAAATTGACATGTACCCGAAGTGGACTTTCTATCAACCTTGTCTCCGGCATAGTCCGAGTCGGAATATCCAACAAGATCGAAAGAGGACCTCTTAGGATACCAAATGCCAAAATTTGGTGTATGGATTAAGTATCTCACTATCCTTTTCACAGCCTTAAGATGACATTCTTTAGGAGCAGCTTGATATCGTGCACACATGCACACACTTAGCATAATGTCGGGACGAGAGGCACATAGGTATAACAATGAACCAATCATAGAACGATATACCTTTTGATCAACCGGTTCACCATCTTTGGTCAAATCATTATGTCCACTAGTAGGCATAGGTGTAGACATACCTTTGCATTCTTGCATATTGAACTTCTTGAATAGGTCTTTGTTGTACTTCGTTTAAGAGATGAATGTGCCTTCCTTAGTTTGCTTGATTTGCAAACCAAGAAATAACTTGAGTTCACTCATCATAGACATCTCAAACTTCTTTGACATAAGCTTTCCAAACTTTTCACTAAAGAGAGGATTAGTAGAACCAAAAATGATATCATCAACATAAATTTGGCATACAAATAGTTCTCCATTAACTCTTTTAGTGAAGAGTGTAGAATCAATTTTTCCAATTTCAAAACCACTTGCAAGAAGGAACTTAGTCAAGCATTTGTACCATGCTCTAGGAGCTTGTTTAAGACCGTAAAGTGCTTTGTGAAGTTTGTAAACATGATTAGGTTTCTTAGGATTGACAAAGCCGGGAGGTTGTTTGACATAAACTTCCTCCTCTATTTCACCATTTAGAAAAGCACTTTTAATGTCCATTTGGTACAAGGTGATATTGTGGTGATTAGCAAAGGCAAGTAAGATGCGAATGGACTCAAGTCTAGCAACGGGAGCATATGTCTCACCATAGTCCATACCTTCGACTTGTGTGTATCCTTGGGCGACAAGACGTGCTTTGTTGCAAACCACTTGTCCATCTTCATCTTGCTTGTTGCGAAACACCCATTTGGTACCGATGATGTTGTGGTTGTTGTCGGGCTTCTCAACCAATGTCCAAACTTGGTTTCTCTCAAAGTTGTGTAGCTCTTCATGCATAGCATTTATCCAATCCAGATCCTCCAATGCTTCTTCGACCTTCATAGGTTCAATGCTAGAAATTAATGAATAGTTTTCACAAAAGTTAGCTAAACGAGTTTTTGAGCGAGTAATTCTCCCGGTTTGGATATCATTGTAGATTTGCTCGACGGGATGATCTTTGGCGATTCTTGCTCGAACTCGTGAAAGCTTTTGCTCAGGCCTTCGTTGAATTTCTTCTTCATCTTGTTCTTCTTCTTGTTGGCCTTCTTCATTGTTGGCGTTGTCATTCTCTTGTCGTGGTGGAGAAGGAGGTTGTTGATGTTCGTCTTGACGCATTTCCTTGTTTTCTTCATCTTGGTGTGTCCCACTTGTGGATGCTTCAATGTTGATTCTTGGTTCACCTTGTCGTGAGGTAGAAGCTTCCACTTGGACAGACGAGGTACTCTCCTTCACCTCCGTTGGACAAATTTTGCCAATCGACAAGTCTTGAATTGCTTCCGAAGGGTCTTTGTCTCCTACATCAATTGGCAATTGCTCTACTTGCGAGCCATTAGATTCATCAAACTTCACATCTACCGTCTCTTCAACCTTTCGGGTGAAATTGTTGTAGACACGGTAAGTGTGAGAGTTTGAGCCATAACCAAGTAGGAAACCTTCATGAGACTTAGGAGCAAACTTTGAACGATGATGCTTATCTAGAATGTAGCACTTTGAGCCAAATACTCGAAAGTATCCAACTTGGGGTTTGTTACCGGTGAGGAGCTCGTATGCCGCCTTGCCGAGTAGCTTGTGAAGATACAAGCGATTTGTTGCATGACAAGCCGTCTCAACCGCTTCTGCCCAGAAGTGCTTCGGCGTCTTGTACTCATCAAGCATCGTTCTTGCCATTTCGATGAGCGTCCGGTTCTTCCTCTCAACAACTCCATTTTGTTGAGGTGTGTACGTAGCCGAGAACTCATGTGAAATCCCTTCTTCATCAAGAAAGGTATCCACATTTGCGTTCTTGAACTCCGTTCCGTTGTCGCTCCGAACCTTCTTGATCTTCACGTCAAACTGATTTTGGGCCTTTGTAGTGAAGTTTTTGAAGATCTTTTGGACCTGTGATTTATCATCAAGAAAGAACGCCCACGTAAATCTTGAAAAATCATCAACTATGACTAGACCAAAAGAATTTCCACCGAGACTCTTGTAGGCATTGGGACCAAAGAGATCCATATGAAGTAGCTCGAGTGGCCTCCTTGTGGTCATGATGTTCTTCACGGGATGCCTTTCTACAACCTGTTTACCTGCTTGACAAGCACTGCAAAGTCTATCCTTATCAAATATGACATCGTTAACTCCAACGATATGATTTCCTTTAATAAGCTTGTCAAGGTTTCTCATGCCAACATGACCTAGTCGTCTATGCCACACCCAACCTTTTGAGGATTTAGCAATAAAGCAAGTTTTAGGTTGTGCCTTTTTAGAGAAATCGGCGATATAAAGGTCACCTCTATGTATACCGATAAAGACCATTTTATGATTATCTCGACGAAACACTTGGCAATCTACCTCAGTAAATAGGACATTTAATCCGAAATCAGCAAGTCTAGATACTGAAAGTAAGTTGTAGCCAAGAGATTCAACAAGCATGACATTTTGAATGGAGCTATCGTGTGAGATGGCCACCTTACCAAGGCCAACCACCTTACCCTTTGAATTATCACCAAAGGTGACATATTTTCTAAGGCCGTCATTTTCAGCAAGCTCACGGAACATCTCTTCATCTCCGGTCATATGGTCAGTACATCCACTATCGAGAACCCATTCCTTTCCTCCTGACACATATCCTCGAAGATTTGCCATAAGACCAAAGTGTCTCATTGCATCATCAAGATCGAAGTCACTATCATCATTCTCATCGTAGTATCCATGTTCAACATGATCTTGTGACTCATCATTTCCTAGAGAAAGTGATTCATTAGATAAATGATCATCAAAGTGGTCACTTTTATGAATTCTTATAGCTTCGGATATGATATTACTAATGATTCCAACATTTCCTTTAGCATGCATGAGATTAGTAAGCTCAAGTAGACAATCACCAAAACTAGGATTACTAGAATTCATTTTACTCATGGCAATAGATTTATGGAGAATTTCATCCAAGTTTTTCAAGGAGTAATCGGGGAATCGTTCCTCAAGAAATTTCCATATAGTATAGGCGCATTTAAGAGTAGGTAAACTAGCAATCAAATATTTGGGCAATCCTCTAATGATGAGCTCAATGGTTATAAGATTGCGAATCATGTCAACATCTTCATCTAGAGTGGGATGCATAGGATCGACATGAGGAGCACAAGGACTAGCAATATACTTGTTTAAATGATATTGAGTGAAAATTACAAGCATCTCATTTTTCCATTCATGAAAATACTCTCCATCAAGAATAGGCACTCTATGTCTAAGACTCCCTAACGTAGACACATCCATCTTCCTCCAATGGTGATTAAACCAAGGCAATGGAGACCAAAGCTCTGATACCACTTGTAGGATCTAGAAGTGGGTGTGTCTAGAGGGGGGGGGGGTGATTAGACACTTAGTACTAAAGTTGCAGTTTCTAAGCCTTTTTGGTTTGAGTGAAGTTTTAGGCACAATTTCAGCACACACAATACATATCAAGCAAGCATGCAAAGAGTATATAGGCAGCGGAAAGTAAAGCATGCAACTTGCGAGAATGTAAAGGGAAGGGTTTGGAGAATTCAAAAGCAATTGGAGACACGGATGTTTTTCCCGTGGTTCGGATAGGTGGTGCTATCCTACATCCACGTTAGTGGAGACTTCAACCCATGAAGGGTAACGGTTGCGCGAGTCCACGGAGGGCTCCACCCACGAAGGGTCCACGAAGAAGCAACCTTGTCTATCCCACCATGGCCATCGCCCACGAAGGACTTGCCTCACTAGCGGTAGATCTTCATGAAGTAGGCGATCTCCTTGCCCTTACAAACTCCTTGGTTCAACTCCACAATCTTGTCGGAGGCTCCCAAGTGACACCTAGCCAATCTAGGAGACACCACTCTCCAAGAAGTAACAAATGGTGTGTTGATGATGAACTCCTTGCTCTTGTGCTTCGAATGATAGTCTCCCCAACACTCAACTCTCTCTCACAGGATTTGGATTTGGTGGAAAGAAGATTTGAGTGGAAAGCAACTTGGGGAAGGCTAGAGATCAAGATTCATATGGTAGGAATGGAATATCTTGGTCTCAACACATGAGTAGGTGGTTCTCTCTCAGAACATATGAGTTGGAAGTGTAGGTGGTTCTCTCTCAGAACATATGAGTTGGAAGTGTAGGTGTGTTCTGATGGCTCTCTCCACGAATGAAGAGGAGGTGGAGGGGTATATATAGCCTCCACACAAAATCCAACCGTTACACACAATTTACCAGTCTCGGTGGGACCGAATCAACAAACTCGGTCGGACCGAAAAGGTAAACCTAGTGACCGTTAGAGATTTTCGGTAGGACTGACATGCATCTTGGTAGGACCGATGTGGTTAGGGTTTGGGCATAACGTAATCTCGGTGAGACCGATTACACAAACTCGGTGAGACCGATTTGGTAATAAGCTAACCAGAGAGTTGGTCAGGCAAACTCGGTGGGACCGATTTGCTCTTTCGGTGAGACCAAAAAGTTACAAAAGGGAAACAGAGAGTTTGCATTGCAATCTCGGTAGTACCGATTGCCTAAACTCGGTGAGACCGATTTTGACGATGGACATACACAGTGAGATTGCAATCCCATCTCGGTGAGACTGAGATCCCTATCGGTGAAACCGATTTGCTATGGTTTGGCAGTGGCTTATGACATATGAAACTCGTTGGCGCCGGATAGAAAGAATCGGTGTGACCGAATTTGGCTTAGGGTTTAGGTCATATGTGGATATGGGAAAGTAGCTGAGGATTTTGGTGCATATCATGAAGCACATGAGGCAAAGAGCTCATTAAGCAACACCTCATCCCTTCTTGATAGTATTGGCTTTTCCTATAGACTCAATGTGATCTTGGATCACTAAAAGTGTAAAATGAAGAGTCTTGAGCTTGAAGCTTTAGCCAATCCTTTGTCCTTAGCATCTTGAAGGAGTTCCCACAACCTTTAGTCCATGCCACTCCATTGTTGAACTTATCTGAAATATACTAGATAAAAGTGTTAGTCCAACAAGAGATATGTTGACATTAATTACCAAACCACCTGAGGAGCACTTGTGCTTTCAGCGGCTGCGCGAGGACGTCTGGCTTCCAGCACAAAAAGTCTTAGAGTCAGAGAACGATGAGCTGGGGCTTGCGTTTCTACCCAAGGAAATTGACGAGGCACTCCAAAGCATGAAAACAGACACGGCCCTGGGGCCCGACGGGTGGCCGGTGGCGATGTTTAAACACTAATCGCCACTGTTGCGCGACCCCATCTTCGAGGTGTGCAATGGCTTCATGCGTGGTTTCGTGGACATAGCTAGGTTAAACTACAGAGTGCTCTCATTAAACACGAAAGTGTATAGTGCAGATAACATTCGCTAATACAGACCAATTGCGCTCATTAACGTGCCTTTCAAAATTTGTGCCAAAGGGTGTGCCACTAGGCTTACTCCGATCGCCCACTGCACCATCAGTCGATCCCAATCTGCTTTCATCCGCAGTAGAAACATTTTGGAGGGGCCGTTAGCGTTGTAAGAGACACTTCACAAACTTAGACGCACGCACGAACCGGCGATTTTACTCAAACTCGACTTCGAAAAGGCTTATGACCGCGTCAACTGGGATTTCCTTAGACAAATTCTCACTAGTCGAGGCTTCTCATCGATGTGGGTGCACAGAGTCATGCAGTTAGTCTCGGGGGGGCCAAACTGCGGTCTCGGTGAACGGAGAAGTAGGGCACTTCTTCAGGAACAAGCGTGGCTTACGCTAGGGTGACCCCATGTCACCGCTCTTGTTCAACTTCGTGGCTGATGCGCTTGCGGCCTTGCTACGGAAAGCAACGGAGGCAGGTCATATCAAAGGGGTGTTGGGACACCTCATCCCAGGGGGGATTTCGCACTTACAATATGCAGACGATACGCTACTGTTGTTCCAACCAAACCTCCACAGCGTGGCCATGATCAAAGCTTTGTTGATTAGCTTTGAACTCATGTCAGGGCTCAAGATTAACTTTCACAAATGTGAAGTGATGCCCATGGGGCTCGATCCGTCCGAGAGCAGACGTATCGCGGACCAGCTTAATTGCAAACTAGGCAAACTCCCGTTTTCCTACCTGGGCCTACCGTTGGATGCCAAACGTATCTTGATAGACGGATGGGCTCTGCTTTGGACCAAGGTGGGAGGGCGGGTTTGTCCGTGGAGGGGGAAGTTTTTTTCCTCTGCAGCTAGACTAGTACTCATGAATGCGAGCCTCTCCTCGCTGCCGCAGTTCGCGATGGGGTTGTTCCTCCTGGCAAAGGGGGTTCATGCCCAAGATGGACACACCCAGGTCCCGATTCTTTTGGGAAGGGGCGGGACCAAAACGCAAGTACCACATGGTCAGATGGGATGCGGTGTGTCGGCCGAAGGATCTAGGGGGGCTAGGGATCACAAACACCCGGATCCTAAACATTGCACTTATGTGCAAGTGGATTTGGAAGCTGTCGCAGGGGGCGACAGGCCTGTGGGTTGATCTGTTACGCGCTAAATATTTCCCGAACGGGAACCTCTTCGAAGGCATGGCGCGGGGCTCTCCCTTCTGGAATGATCTTCAAGAGGTTCGTCCGGCTTTTGCCCTTGGCGCCAAGTTCGTCATTGGCGACGGCCGCTCGGCCCGCTTCTGGCTCGACCTATGGGTGGGAGCGCAACCCCTCTGGGCCCAATTTCAGGACCTGTACGTCCTGGCTGTCAACGCGGAGCTGACGGTAGCGACGGCACTTGCCTCCAGCCCTCCGGCGATCCACTTCTGTAGAGAGCTAACAGGTCCAGAACAAGCACACTTAGAGGATCTGCTTGTTAGAAATATGCCCTAGAGGCAATAATAAAAGTATTATTATTATATTTCCTTGTTCATGGTAATTGTCTTTATTCATGCTATAATTGTGTTATCTGGAAATCGTAATACATGTGTGAATACTAGACACCAATATGTCCCTAGTGAGCCTCTAGTTGACTAGCTCGTTAACCAATAGATAGTCATGGTTTCCTGACTATGGACATGGGGATGTCATTGATAACGAGATCACATCATTAGAGAATGATGTGATGGACAAGACCCAATCCTAAGCTTAGCACAAGATCGTGTAGTCCGTTTTGCTAGAGCTTTCCAATGTCGAGTATCTTTTCCTTAGACCATGAGATCGTGTAACTCCCGGATACTGTAGGAGTGCTTTGGGTGTACCAAACGTCACAACGTAACTGGGTGACTATAAAGGTGCACTACAGGTATCTCCGAAAGTATCTGTTGGGTTGACACGGATCAAGACTGGGATTTGTCACTCCGCATGACGGAGAGGTATCACCGGGCCCACTCGGTAATGCATCATCATAATGAGCTCAAAGTGACCAAGTGTTTGGCCACGGGATCATGCATTACGGTACGAGTAAAGTGACTTGCCGGTAACGGGACTAAACGAGGTATTGGGATACCGACGATCGAGTCTCGGGCAAGTAACCTACCGATTGACAAAGGGAATAGTTTACGGGGTTGCTTGAACCCTCGACTTCGTGGTTCATCCGATGACATCATCGAGGAACATGTGGGAGCCAACATGGGTATCCAGATCCCGCTGTTGGTTATTGCCCGAGAGTTGTCTCGGTCATGTCTGCATGTCTCCCGAACCCGTAGGGTCTACACACTTAAGGTTCGGTGACGCCAGGGTTATTAGGAAGACTTGTATGTGATTACCGAATGTTGTTCGGAGTCCCGGATGAGATCCCGGACGTCACGAGGAGTTCCGGAGTGATCCGGAGGTAAAGATTTATATATGGGAAGTTGTCATACGGACACCGGAATAGTTCGGGGGCATATCGGTATTGTACCGGGGCCACCGAAGGGGCCTCGGGGGTCCACCGGGAGGGGCCACCTCTCCCGGAGGGGCTCATGGGCTGCAAAGGGGAAGGGAACCAGCCCAAAGTGGGCTGGTGCGCCTCCCCCCAAGGGCCCATGCGCCCTAGGGTTTGGGGAACCCTAAAGGGGGCGCCCCCCTTGCTGGGGGGGGGGCAAGCCCCCTCCCCCTTGGCCGCCGCCCCCCCCCCTCTAGATCCATCTAGAGGGGGCCGGCCCCCCTTGCCCCTTCCCCTATAAATAGAGGGGTGAGGGGAGGGCTGCATACGCAACTCAAGGCGCAGCCCCTCCCCTCCCCAACACCTCTCCTCCTCCGTACGCGCTTGGCGAAGCCCTGTCGGAGTTCTGTGGCACCAACCTCACCACGCCGTCGTGCTGCCGTTGGAGTCTTCTTCCTCAACCTCTCCTTCCCTTGCTGGATCAAGAAGGAGGAGACGTCGATCGTCCCGTACGTGTGTTGAACGCGGAGGTGCTGTCCGTTCGGCACTTGGTCATCGGTGATCCGAATCACGACGAGTACGACTACGTCATCACCATCCCCTTGAACGCTTCCGCACGCTATCTGCAAGTGGTATGTAGATGCAATCTCTCTCCCATGACTCGTTGCTTAGATGAACTCATAGATGGATCTTGGTGAAACCGTAGAAAAAATTTTATTTTCTGCAACGTTCCCCAACAGTGGCATCATGAGCTAGGTTTATGCGTAGTTCTCTATTGCACGAGTAGAACACAAAGTAGTTGTGGGCGTCGAATTGTCAATTCTTCTTGCCGTTACTAGTCCTATCTTGGTTCAGCGGTATTGTGGGATGAAGCGGCCCGGACCAACCTTACACGTACGCTTACGTGAGACCGGTTCCACCGACTAACATGCACTAGTTGCATAAGGTGGCTGGCGGGTGTCTGTCTCTCCCACTTTAGTTGGATCGGATTCGATGAATAGGGTCCTTATGAAGGGTAAATAGATATTGACAAATTCACGTTGTGGTTTTAACGTAGGTAAGAAACGTTCTTGCTAGCAACCTATAACAGCCACGTAAAAAACTTGCAACAACATTAGAGACGTCTAACTTGTTTTTGCAGCAAGTGCTTTGTGATGTGATATGGCCAGAAGTTGTGATGAATCATGTGATGTATGAGATGATCTTGTTATTGTAATAGGAATCACGACTTGCATGTCGATGAGTATGACAACCGGCAGGAGCCATAGGAGTTGTCATTATTCTTTTATGACCTGCGTGTCACCATGTAAATTACTTTACTTTATTGCTAAACGTGTTAGCCATAGTAGTAGTAGTAATGGTTGGCGAGCAACTCCATGGAGACACGATGATGGAGATCATGATGATGGAGATCATGGTGTCGTGCCGGTGACAAGATGATCATGGAGCCCCAAGATGGAGATCGAAGGAGCTATATGATGATGGCCATATCATGTCACTACTATATAATTGCATGTGATGTTTATTATGTTTATACATCTTGTTTACTTAGAACGACGGTAGTAAATAAGATGATCCCTTACAAAATTTCAAGAAGTGTTCTCCCCTAACTGTGCACCGTTGCTAAAGTTCGTCGTTTCGAAGCACCACGTGATGATCGGGTGTGATAGATCCATACGTTCACATACAACGGGTGTAAGACAGTTTTACACATGCAAAACACTTAGGGTTAACTTGACGAGCCTAGCATGTACAGACATGGCCTCGGAACACGGAGACCGAAAGGTCGAACATGAGTCGTATAGAAGATACGATCAACATAGAGATGTTCACCGATGATGACTAGTCCGTCTCACGTGATGATCGGACACGGCCTAGTCGACTCGGATCATGTAACACTTAGATGACTAGAGGGATGTCTAATCTGAGTGGGAGTTCATTCATTAATTTGATTAGATGAACTTAATTATCATGAACTTAGTCTAAATCTTTACAATATGTCTTGTAGATCAAATGGCCCACGGTAATGTCAGCCTCAACTTCAACGCGTTCCTAGAGAAAACTAAGCTGAAAGATGATGGCAGCAACTATTCGGACTGGGTCCGGAACTTGAGGATCATCCTCATAGCAGCCAAGAAAGATTATGTCCTAGATGCACCGCTAGGTGATGCACCATTCCCAGAAAACCAGGACGTTATGAACGCCCATCAGTCACGCACTGATGATTACTCCATTGTTCAGTGCGGCATGCTTTATAGCTTAGAACCGGGGCTCCAAAAGCGTTTTGAGAAGCACGGACCATATGAGATGTTCGAGGAGCTGAAATTGATTTTCCAAGCTCATGCCCGGGTCAAGAGATATGAAGTCTCCGACAAGTTCTTTAGCTGCAAAATGGAGGAAAATAGCTCTGTCAGTGAACACATACTCAAGATGTCTGGGTTGCACAACCGCTTGACTCAGCTGGAAGTTAATCTTCCGGATGAGGCGGTCATTGACAGAATCCTTCAGTCGCTCCCACCTAGCTACAAAAGCTTCGTGATGAACTACAACATGCAAGGGATGGAAAAGACCATTCCCGAGTTGTATTCAATGCTGAAATCCGCGGAGGTGGAGATCAAAAAGGAACATCAAGTGTTGATGGTGAATAAAACCACTAAGTTCAAGAAAGGCAAGGGTAAGAAGAACTTCAAGAAAGACGGCAAGGAGGTTGCCGCGCCTGGTAAATTAGTTGCCAGGAAGAAGTCAAAGAATGGACCCAAACCTGAAACTGAGTGCTTTTATTGCAAGGGAAATGGTCACTGGAAACGGAATTGCCCCAAGTACTTAGCGGATAAGAAGGCCGGCAACACTAAAGGTATATGTGATATACATGTAATTGATGTGTACCTTACCAGTGCTCGTAGTAGCTCCTGGGTATTTGATACCGGTGCTGTTGCTCATATTTGTAACTCACAGCAGGAGCTGCGGAATAAGAGAAGACTGGCGAAGGACGAGGTGACGATGCGCGTCGGGAATGGTTCCAAGCTCGATGTGATCGCCGTCGGCACGCTACCTCTACATTTACCTACGGGATTAGTTTTAAACCTCAATAATTGTTATTTAGTGCCAAGTTTGAGCATGAACATTGTATCTGGATCTCGTATAATACGAGATGGCTACTCATTTAAATCCGAGAATAATGGTTGTTCTATTTATATGAGTGATATGTTTTATGGTCATGCTCCGATGGTTAATGGTTTATTCTTAATGAATCTCGTGCGTGATAATACACATATTCATAGTGTGAATGCCAAAAGGTGTAAAGTTGATAATGATAGTCCCACATACTTGTGGCATTGCCGCCTTGGTCACATTGGTGTCAAGCGCATGAAGAAGCTCCATGCTGATGGACTTTTAGAGTCTCTCGATTATGAATCGTTTGACACATGCGAACCATGCCTTATGGGAAAAATGACCAAGACTCCGTTCTCCGGAACAATGGAGCGAGCAACCAACTTATTGGAAATTATACATACTGATGTGTGCGGTCCAATGAGCGTTGAGGCTCGCGGAGGATATCGTTATGTTCTCACACTCACTGATGATTTGAGTAGATATGGATATGTCTACTTAATGAAACACAAGTCTGAGACCTTTGAAAAGTTCAAGGAGTTTCAGAATGAGGTTGAGAATCAACGTGACAGAAGAATCAAGTTTCTACGATCAGATCGTGGAGGAGAGTACTTAAGTCACGAATTTGGCACACACTTAAGAAAATGTGGAATAGTTTCACAACTCACGCCGCCTGGAACACCTCAGCGTAATGGTGTGTCCGAACGTTGTAATCGCACTTTATTGGATATGGTGCGATCTATGATGTCTCTTACCGATTTACCGCTATCATTTTGGGGATACGCTCTAGAGACAGCCACATTCACTTTAAATAGGGCACCGTCTAAATCCGTTGAGACGACACCGTATGAATTATGGTTTGGGAAGAAACCTAAGCTGTCGTTTCTAAACGTTTGGGGATGCGAGGCTTATGTCAAGAAACTTCAACCTGAAAAGCTCGAACCCAAATCGGAAAAATGCGTCTTCATAGGATACCCTAAGGAAACCATAGGGTATACCTTCTACTTAAGATCCGAGGGCAAGATCTTTGTTGCCAAGAACGGAACCTTTCTGGAGAAAGAGTTTCTCTCGAAAGAAGTAAGTGGGAGGAAAGTGGAGCTTGATGAAGTACTGCCTCTTGAAACGGAGAATGGCGTAGCGCAGGAAAATGTTCCTGTGGTGCCTGCTCCAATTAGAGAGGAGGTTAATGATAATGATCAAGATACTTCGGACCAAGCTTCCACTGAACTTCGTAGGTCCACAAGGACACGTTCCGCACCAGAGTGGTACGGCAACCCTGTCCTGGAAATCATGTTGTTGGACAACGGTGAACCTTCGAACTATGAAGAAGCGATGGCGGGCCCGGATTCCAACAAATGGTTAGAAGCCATGAAATCCGAGATAGGATCCATGTATGAAAACAAAGTATGGACTTTGACAGACTTGCCCGATGATCGGCGAGCGATAGAAAACAAATGGATCTTCAAGAAGAAGACGGACGCGGATGGTAATGTTACCATCTATAAAGCTCGACTTGTCGCTAAGGGTTATCGGCAAGTTCAAGGGATTGACTACGATGAGACTTTCTCTCCCGTAGCGAAGCTGAAGTCCGTCCGAATCATGTTAGCAATTGCCGCATACTATGATTATGAGATATGGCAAATGGACGTCAAAACGGCATTCCTTAACGGCTTTCTTAAGGAAGAGCTGTATATGATGCAGACGGAAGGTTTTGTCGATCCCAAGAATGCTAACAAGGTGTGCAAGCTCCAGCGATCCATTTATGGGCTGGTGCAAGCATCTCGGAGTTGGAACATTCGCTTTGATGAGATGATCAAAGCGTTTGGGTTTATGCAGACTTATGGAGAAGCCTGCGTTTACAAGAAAGTGAGTGGGAGCTCCGTAGCATTTCTCATATTGTATGTGGATGACATACTATTGATGGGAAATGATGTAGAATTCTTGGAAAGCATAAAGGCCTATTTGAACAAGTGTTTTTCAATGAAGGACCTTGGAGAAGCTGCTTACATATTAGGCATCAAAATCTATAGAGATAGATCAAGACGCCTCATAGGTCTTTCGCAAAGCACGTACCTTGATAAGATTTTGAAGAAGTTCAAAATGGATCAGTCCAAGAAAGGGTTCTTGCCTGTATTGCAAGGTGTGAAATTGAGCTCAGCTCAATGCCCGACCACGGCAAAGGATAAACAAGAGATGAGCGTCATCCCCTATGCTTCAGCCATAGGATCCATTATGTATGCCATGCTGTGTACCAGACCTAATGTAAACCTTGCCGTAAGTTTGGTAGGTAGGTACCAAAGTAACCCCGGCAAGGAACACTGGACAGCGGTCAAGAATATCCTTAAGTACCTGAAAAGGACTAAGGACATGTTTCTCGTTTATGGAGGTGACGAAGAGCTCGTCGTAAAGGGTTACGTCGATGCTAGCTTCGACACAGATCTGGATGACTCTAAGTCACAAACCGGATACGTGTATATGTTGAATGGTGGA
This sequence comes from Aegilops umbellulata, assembly GCA_032464435.1. Lineage (NCBI taxonomy): Eukaryota > Viridiplantae > Streptophyta > Magnoliopsida > Poales > Poaceae > Aegilops > Aegilops umbellulata. The sequence goes on from CP136057.1 coordinate 351,280,847, forward strand.
GCAGTGAGCTGGTGCAGCTGCAAGCAGAGTGTCGTGGCGGGATCTACATGTGAAGCGGAATACATGGCAGCCTCAGAGGCAGCGCATGAGGCAATTTGGGTGAAGGAGTTCATTACCGACCTAGGAGTCATACCCAATGCGTCGGGGCCGATCAAACTCTTCTGTGACAACACTGGAGCTATTGCACTGGCCAAGGAGCCCAGGTTTCACAAGAAGACCAGGCACATCAAGCGTCGCTTCAACTCCATCCGTGAAAATGTTCAAGATGGAGACATAGAAATTTGTAAAGTGCACACGGATCTGAATGTCGCAGATCCGTTGACTAAACCTCTCCCTAGGGCAAAGCATGATCAGCACCAGAACTCTATGGGTGTTCGATTCATCACAATGTAACTAGATTATTGACTCTAGTGCAAGTGGGAGACTGTTAGAAATATGCCCTAGAGGCAATAATAAAAGTATTATTATTATATTTCCTTGTTCATGGTAATTGTCTTTATTCATGCTATAATTGTGTTATCTGGAAATCGTAATTCATGTGTGAATACTAGACACCAATATGTCCCTAGTGAGCCTCTAGTTGACTAGCTCGTTAACCAATAGATAGTCATGGTTTCCTGACTATGGACATGGGGATGTCATTGATAACGAGATCACATCATTAGGAGAATGATGTGATGGACAAGACCCAATCCTAAGCTTAGCACAAGATCGTGTAGTCCGTTTTGCTAGAGCTTTCCAATGTCGAGTATCTTTTCCTTAGACCATGAGATCGTGTAACTCCCGGATACTGTAGGAGTGCTTTGGGTGTACCAAACGTCACAACGTAACTGGGTGACTATAAAGGTGCACTACAGGTATCTCCGAAAGTATCTGTTGGGTTGACACGGATCAAGACTGGGATTTGTCACTCCGCATGACGGAGAGGTATCACCGGGCCCACTCGGTAATGCATCATCATAATGAGCTCAAAGTGACCAAGTGTTTGGCCACGGGATCATGCATTACGGTACGAGTAAAGTGACTTGCCGGTAACGGGACTAAACGAGGTATTGGGATACCAACGATCGAGTCTCGGGCAAGTAACCTACCGATTGACAAAGGGAATAGTTTACGGGGTTGCTTGAACCCTCGACTTCGTGGTTCATCCGATGACATCATCGAGGAACATGTGGGAGCCAACATGGGTATCCAGATCCCGCTGTTGGTTATTGCCCGAGAGTCGTCTCGGTCATGTCTGCATGTCTCCCGAACCCGTAGGGTCTACACACTTAAGGTTCGGTGACGCCAGGGTTATTAGGAAGACTTGTATGTGATTACCGAATGTTGTTCGGAGTCCCGGATGAGATCCCGGACGTCACGAGGAGTTCCGGAGTGATCCGGAGGTAAAGATTTATATATGGGAAGTTGTCATACGGACACCGGAATAGTTCGGGGGCATATCGGTATTGTACCGGGGCCACCGAAGGGGCCTCGGGGGTCCACCGGGAGGGGCCACCTCTCCCGGAGGGGCTCATGGGCTGCAAAGGGGAAGGTAACCAGCCCAAAGTGGGCTGGTGCGCCTCCCCCCAAGGGCCCATGCGCCCTAGGGTTTGGGGAACCCTAAAGGGGGCGCCCCCCTTGCTTGGGGGGGCAAGCCCCCTCCCCCTTTGGCCGCCGCCCCCCCCTCTAGATCCATCTAGAGGGGGCCGTCCCCCCTTGCCCCTTCCCCTATAAATAGAGGGGTGAGGGGAGGGCTGCATACGCAACTCAAGGCGCAGCCCCTCCCCTCCCCAACACCTCTCCTCCTCCGTACGCGCTTGGCGAAGCCCTGTCGGAGTTCTGTGGCACCAACCTCACCACGCCGTCGTGCTGCCGTTGGAGTCTTCTTCCTCAACCTCTCCTTCCCTTGCTGGATCAAGAAGGAGGAGACGTCGATCGTCCCGTACGTGTGTTGAACGCGGAGGTGCTGTCCGTTCGGCACTTGGTCATCGGTGATCCGAATCACGACGAGTACGACTACGTCATCACCATCCCCTTGAACGCTTCCGCACGCTATCTGCAAGTGGTATGTAGATGCAATCTCTCTCCCATGACTCGTTGCTTAGATGAACTCATAGATGGATCTTGGTGAAACCGTAGAAAAAATTTTATTTTCTGCAACGTTCCCCAACAGTGGCATCATGAGCTAGGTTTATGCGTAGTTCTCTATTGCACGAGTAGAACACAAAGTAGTTGTGGGCGTCGAATTGTCAATTCTTCTTGCCGTTACTAGTCCTATCTTGGTTCAGCGGTATTGTGGGATGAAGCGGCCCGGACCAACCTTACACGTACGCTTACGTGAGACCGGTTCCACCGACTAACATGCACTAGTTGCATAAGGTGGCTGGCGGGTGTCTGTCTCTCCCACTTTAGTTGGATCGGATTCGATGAACAGGGTCCTTATGAAGGGTAAATAGATATTGACAAATTCACGTTGTGGTTTTAACGTAGGTAAGAAACGTTCTTGCTAGCAACCTATAACAGCCACGTAAAAAACTTGCAACAACATTAGAGACGTCTAACTTGTTTTTGCAGCAAGTGCTTTGTGATGTGATATGGCCAGAAGTTGTGATGAATCATGTGATGTATGAGATGATCTTGTTATTGTAATAGGAATCACGACTTGCATGTCGATGAGTATGACAACCGGCAGGAGCCATAGGAGTTGTCATTATTCTTTTATGACCTGCGTGTCACCATGTAAATTACTTTACTTTATTGCTAAACGTGTTAGCCATAGTAGTAGTAGTAATGGTTGGCGAGCAACTCCATGGAGACACGATGATGGAGATCATGATGATGGAGATCATGGTGTCGTGCCGGTGACAAGATGATCATGGAGCCCCAAGATGGAGATCGAAGGAGCTATATGATGATGGCCATATCATGTCACTACTATATAATTGCATGTGATGTTTATTATGTTTATACATCTTGTTTACTTAGAACGACGGTAGTAAATAAGATGATCCCTTACAAAATTTCAAGAAGTGTTCTCCCCTAACTGTGCACCGTTGCTAAAGTTCGTCGTTTCGAAGCACCACGTGATGATCGGGTGTGATAGATCCATACGTTCACATACAACGGGTGTAAGACAGTTTTACACATGCAAAACACTTAGGGTTAACTTGACGAGCCTAGCATGTACAGACATGGCCTCGGAACACGGAGACCGAAAGGTCGAACATGAGTCGTATAGAAGATACGATCAACATAGAGATGTTCACCGATGATGACTAGTCCGTCTCACGTGATGATCGGACACGGCCTAGTCGACTCGGATCATGTAACACTTAGATGACTAGAGGGATGTCTAATCTGAGTGGGAGTTCATTCATTAATTTGATTAGATGAACTTAATTATCATGAACTTAGTCTAAATCTTTACAATATGTCTTGTAGATCAAATGGCCCACGGTAATGTCAGCCTCAACTTCAACGCGTTCCTAGAGAAAACTAAGCTGAAAGATGATGGCAGCAACTATTCGGACTGGGTCCGGAACTTGAGGATCATCCTCATAGCAGCCAAGAAAGATTATGTCCTAGATGCACCGCTAGGTGATGCACCATTCCCAGAAAACCAGGACGTTATGAACGCCCATCAGTCACGCACTGATGATTACTCCATTGTTCAGTGCGGCATGCTTTATAGCTTAGAACCGGGGCTCCAAAAGCGTTTTGAGAAGCACGGACCATATGAGATGTTCGAGGAGCTGAAATTGATTTTCCAAGCTCATGCCCGGGTCAAGAGATATGAAGTCTCCGACAAGTTCTTTAGCTGCAAAATGGAGGAAAATAGCTCTGTCAGTGAACACATACTCAAGATGTCTGGGTTGCACAACCGCTTGACTCAGCTGGAAGTTAATCTTCCGGATGAGGCGGTCATTGACAGAATCCTTCAGTCGCTCCCACCTAGCTACAAAAGCTTCGTGATGAACTACAACATGCAAGGGATGGAAAAGACCATTCCCGAGTTGTATTCAATGCTGAAATCCGCGGAGGTGGAGATCAAAAAGGAACATCAAGTGTTGATGGTGAATAAAACCACTAAGTTCAAGAAAGGCAAGGGTAAGAAGAACTTCAAGAAAGACGGCAAGGAGGTTGCCGCGCCTGGTAAATTAGTTGCCAGGAAGAAGTCAAAGAATGGACCCAAACCTGAAACTGAGTGCTTTTATTGCAAGGGAAATGGTCACTGGAAACGGAATTGCCCCAAGTACTTAGCGGATAAGAAGGCCGGCAACACTAAAGGTATATGTGATATACATGTAATTGATGTGTACCTTACCAGTGCTCGTAGTAGCTCCTGGGTATTTGATACCGGTGCTGTTGCTCATATTTGTAACTCACAGCAGGAGCTGCGGAATAAGAGAAGACTGGCGAAGGACGAGGTGACGATGCGCGTCGGGAATGGTTCCAAGCTCGATGTGATCGCCGTCGGCACGCTACCTCTACATTTACCTACGGGATTAGTTTTAAACCTCAATAATTGTTATTTAGTGCCAAGTTTGAGCATGAACATTGTATCTGGATCTCGTATAATACGAGATGGCTACTCATTTAAATCCGAGAATAATGGTTGTTCTATTTATATGAGTGATATGTTTTATGGTCATGCTCCGATGGTTAATGGTTTATTCTTAATGAATCTCGTGCGTGATAATACACATATTCATAGTGTGAATGCCAAAAGGTGTAAAGTTGATAATGATAGTCCCACATACTTGTGGCATTGCCGCCTTGGTCACATTGGTGTCAAGCGCATGAAGAAGCTCCATGCTGATGGACTTTTAGAGTCTCTCGATTATGAATCGTTTGACACATGCGAACCATGCCTTATGGGAAAAATGACCAAGACTCCGTTCTCCGGAACAATGGAGCGAGCAACCAACTTATTGGAAATTATACATACTGATGTGTGCGGTCCAATGAGCGTTGAGGCTCGCGGAGGATATCGTTATGTTCTCACACTCACTGATGATTTGAGTAGATATGGATATGTCTACTTAATGAAACACAAGTCTGAGACCTTTGAAAAGTTCAAGGAGTTTCAGAATGAGGTTGAGAATCAACGTGACAGAAGAATCAAGTTTCTACGATCAGATCGTGGAGGAGAGTACTTAAGTCACGAATTTGGCACACACTTAAGAAAATGTGGAATAGTTTCACAACTCACGCCGCCTGGAACACCTCAGCGTAATGGTGTGTCCGAACGTTGTAATCGCACTTTATTGGATATGGTGCGATCTATGATGTCTCTTACCGATTTACCGCTATCATTTTGGGGATACGCTCTAGAGACAGCCACATTCACTTTAAATAGGGCACCGTCTAAATCCGTTGAGACGACACCGTATGAATTATGGTTTGGGAAGAAACCTAAGCTGTCGTTTCTAAACGTTTGGGGATGCGAGGCTTATGTCAAGAAACTTCAACCTGAAAAGCTCGAACCCAAATCGGAAAAATGCGTCTTCATAGGATACCCTAAGGAAACCATAGGGTATACCTTCTACTTAAGATCCGAGGGCAAGATCTTTGTTGCCAAGAACGGAACCTTTCTGGAGAAAGAGTTTCTCTCGAAAGAAGTAAGTGGGAGGAAAGTGGAGCTTGATGAAGTACTGCCTCTTGAAACGGAGAATGGCGTAGCGCAGGAAAATGTTCCTGTGGTGCCTGCTCCAATTAGAGAGGAGGTTAATGATAATGATCAAGATACTTCGGACCAAGCTTCCACTGAACTTCGTAGGTCCACAAGGACACGTTCCGCACCAGAGTGGTACGGCAACCCTGTCCTGGAAATCATGTTGTTGGACAACGGTGAACCTTCGAACTATGAAGAAGCGATGGCGGGCCCGGATTCCAACAAATGGTTAGAAGCCATGAAATCCGAGATAGGATCCATGTATGAAAACAAAGTATGGACTTTGACAGACTTGCCCGATGATCGGCGAGCGATAGAAAACAAATGGATCTTCAAGAAGAAGACGGACGCGGATGGTAATGTTACCATCTATAAAGCTCGACTTGTCGCTAAGGGTTATCGGCAAGTTCAAGGGATTGACTACGATGAGACTTTCTCTCCCGTAGCGAAGCTGAAGTCCGTCCGAATCATGTTAGCAATTGCCGCATACTATGATTATGAGATATGGCAAATGGACGTCAAAACGGCATTCCTTAACGGCTTTCTTAAGGAAGAGCTGTATATGATGCAGACGGAAGGTTTTGTCGATCCCAAGAATGCTAACAAGGTGTGCAAGCTCCAGCGATCCATTTATGGGCTGGTGCAAGCATCTCGGAGTTGGAACATTCGCTTTGATGAGATGATCAAAGCGTTTGGGTTTATGCAGACTTATGGAGAAGCCTGCGTTTACAAGAAAGTGAGTGGGAGCTCCGTAGCATTTCTCATATTGTATGTGGATGACATACTATTGATGGGAAATGATGTAGAATTCTTGGAAAGCATAAAGGCCTATTTGAACAAGTGTTTTTCAATGAAGGACCTTGGAGAAGCTGCTTACATATTAGGCATCAAAATCTATAGAGATAGATCAAGACGCCTCATAGGTCTTTCGCAAAGCACGTACCTTGATAAGATTTTGAAGAAGTTCAAAATGGATCAGTCCAAGAAAGGGTTCTTGCCTGTATTGCAAGGTGTGAAATTGAGCTCAGCTCAATGCCCGACCACGGCAAAGGATAAACAAGAGATGAGCGTCATCCCCTATGCTTCAGCCATAGGATCCATTATGTATGCCATGCTGTGTACCAGACCTAATGTAAACCTTGCCGTAAGTTTGGTAGGTAGGTACCAAAGTAACCCCGGCAAGGAACACTGGACAGCGGTCAAGAATATCCTTAAGTACCTGAAAAGGACTAAGGACATGTTTCTCGTTTATGGAGGTGACGAAGAGCTCGTCGTAAAGGGTTACGTCGATGCTAGCTTCGACACAGATCTGGATGACTCTAAGTCACAAACCGGATACGTGTATATGTTGAATGGTGGAGCAGTGAGCTGGTGCAGCTGCAAGCAGAGTGTCGTGGCGGGATCTACATGTGAAGCGGAATACATGGCAGCCTCAGAGGCAGCGCATGAGGCAATTTGGGTGAAGGAGTTCATTACCGACCTAGGAGTCATACCCAATGCGTCGGGGCCGATCAAACTCTTCTGTGACAACACTGGAGCTATTGCACTGGCCAAGGAGCCCAGGTTTCACAAGAAGACCAGGCACATCAAGCGTCGCTTCAACTCCATCCGTGAAAATGTTCAAGATGGAGACATAGAAATTTGTAAAGTGCACACGGATCTGAATGTCGCAGATCCGTTGACTAAACCTCTCCCTAGGGCAAAGCATGATCAGCACCAGAACTCTATGGGTGTTCGATTCATCACAATGTAACTAGATTATTGACTCTAGTGCAAGTGGGAGACTGTTAGAAATATGCCCTAGAGGCAATAATAAAAGTATTATTATTATATTTCCTTGTTCATGGTAATTGTCTTTATTCATGCTATAATTGTGTTATCTGGAAATCGTAATTCATGTGTGAATACTAGACACCAATATGTCCCTAGTGAGCCTCTAGTTGACTAGCTCGTTAACCAATAGATAGTCATGGTTTCCTGACTATGGACATGGGGATGTCATTGATAACGAGATCACATCATTAGGAGAATGATGTGATGGACAAGACCCAATCCTAAGCTTAGCACAAGATCGTGTAGTCCGTTTTGCTAGAGCTTTCCAATGTCGAGTATCTTTTCCTTAGACCATGAGATCGTGTAACTCCCGGATACTGTAGGAGTGCTTTGGGTGTACCAAACGTCACAACGTAACTGGGTGACTATAAAGGTGCACTACAGGTATCTCCGAAAGTATCTGTTGGGTTGACACGGATCAAGACTGGGATTTGTCACTCCGCATGACGGAGAGGTATCACCGGGCCCACTCGGTAATGCATCATCATAATGAGCTCAAAGTGACCAAGTGTTTGGCCACGGGATCATGCATTACGGTACGAGTAAAGTGACTTGCCGGTAACGGGACTAAACGAGGTATTGGGATACCAACGATCGAGTCTCGGGCAAGTAACCTACCGATTGACAAAGGGAATAGTTTACGGGGTTGCTTGAACCCTCGACTTCGTGGTTCATCCGATGACATCATCGAGGAACATGTGGGAGCCAACATGGGTATCCAGATCCCGCTGTTGGTTATTGCCCGAGAGTCGTCTCGGTCATGTCTGCATGTCTCCCGAACCCGTAGGGTCTACACACTTAAGGTTCGGTGACGCCAGGGTTATTAGGAAGACTTGTATGTGATTACCGAATGTTGTTCGGAGTCCCGGATGAGATCCCGGACGTCACGAGGAGTTCCGGAGTGATCCGGAGGTAAAGATTTATATATGGGAAGTTGTCATACGGACACCGGAATAGTTCGGGGGCATATCGGTATTGTACCGGGGCCACCGAAGGGGCCTCGGGGGTCCACCGGGAGGGGCCACCTCTCCCGGAGGGGCTCATGGGCTGCAAAGGGGAAGGTAACCAGCCCAAAGTGGGCTGGTGCGCCTCCCCCCAAGGGCCCATGCGCCCTAGGGTTTGGGGAACCCTAAAGGGGGCGCCCCCCTTGCTTGGGGGGGCAAGCCCCCTCCCCCTTTGGCCGCCGCCCCCCCCCCCTCTAGATCCATCTAGAGGGGGCCGTCCCCCCTTGCCCCTTCCCCTATAAATAGAGGGGTGAGGGGAGGGCTGCATACGCAACTCAAGGCGCAGCCCCTCCCCTCCCCAACACCTCTCCTCCTCCGTACGCGCTTGGCGAAGCCCTGTCGGAGTTCTGTGGCACCAACCTCACCACGCCGTCGTGCTGCCGTTGGAGTCTTCTTCCTCAACCTCTCCTTCCCTTGCTGGATCAAGAAGGAGGAGACGTCGATCGTCCCGTACGTGTGTTGAACGCGGAGGTGCTGTCCGTTCGGCACTTGGTCATCGGTGATCCGAATCACGACGAGTACGACTACGTCATCACCATCCCCTTGAACGCTTCCGCACGCTATCTGCAAGTGGTATGTAGATGCAATCTCTCTCCCATGACTCGTTGCTTAGATGAACTCATAGATGGATCTTGGTGAAACCGTAGAAAATTTTTTATTTTCTGCAACGTTCCCCAACACTGCTTGGTCTTATCCAATCGGTGACGCTGTCCACTTCCGCCGACACAGTCACCTGGGCTCTCACCCCGTCCGGCAATTTCACGGTCAAGTCTCTGTACCGCAGGCTGTGCCAGGGCCAGGGACCGGCCTTCCTGATGCCGACAGGCCTGTGGAATGCGCGTATTCCGCTTAAGGTCAAGGTGTTCTTCTGGCAACTATTCCGCAATAGACTTCCCACATCGGCTAATGTTGCCAAACGCAACGGCCCGTCCTCCGGCTTATGCACAATTTGCAACACCATGGAAGATGCGAATCACGTGTTCTTCCGCTGCCCGCTAGCGCGGTTTGCCTGGAGTGCAGTCCGTGAGGCCACCAACACCACATGGGACCCGCACTCGACCGGAGACCTTGCGGCCATAGTTGCATCGATGACTGGTGGCAGTAAGCGCGTGCTTTGGAGCTGCCTAGGCGCCTTGGCTTGGGCTATGTGGCTCACCAGGAACAAACTAGCAATAGAGGGAATCTTCCCGTTGGCGAGGCGCAAGGATGCTGAAAGAATGAAGCAAGCTCAAGATCGTCTTCGCCAAGTCTACGTTTTGGCTAGAGAGCCGTCCGCCACTTCTACGACGTGAAGTGGTTCTTTTGTCTCGCGAGCGAGCCTGCGTGCTCTATGCTCTTGGCCTTTGGCCTGTAATAGACTCGTTGTGGACTGCTTGTGGCCTCTGGCTGAAGGAAATATGCCCTAGAGGCAATAATAAAGTTATTATTTATTTCCTTATTTCATGATAAATGTTTATTATTCATGCTAGAATTGTATTAACCGGAAACATAATACATGTGTGAATACATAGACAAACAGAGTGTCACTAGTATGCCTCTACTTGACTACCTCGTTAATCAAAGATGGTTATGTTTCCTAAACATGGACAAAGAGTTGTTATTTGATTAACGGGATCACATCATTAGGTGAATGATCTGATTGACATGGCCCATTCCATTAGCTTAGCACCCGATTGTTTAGTATGTTACTATTGCTTTCTTCATGACTTATACATGTTCCTATGACTATGAGATTATGCAACTCCCGTTTACCGGAGGAACACTTTGCGTGCTACCAAACGTCACAACGTAACTGGGTGATTATAAAGGTGCTCTACAGGTGTCTCCGATGGTACTTGTTGGGTTGGCGTATTTCGAGATTAGGATTTGTCACTCCGATTGTCGGAGAGGTATCTTTGGGCCCTCTCGGTAATACACATCACATAAGCCTTGCAAGCATTGCAACTAATGAGTTAGTTGTGAGATGATGTATGACGGAACGAGTAAAGAGACTTGCCGGTAACGAGATTGAACTAGGTATTGAGATACCGACGATCGAATCTCGGGCAAGTAACATACTGATGACAAAGGGAACAACGTATGTTGTTATGCGGTCTGACCGATAAAGATCTTCGTAGAATATGTAGGAGCCAATATGGGCATCCAGGTCTCACTATTGGTTATTGACCAGAGACGTGTCTCGGTCATGTCTACATTGTTCTCGAACCGTAGGGTCCGCACGCTTAAGGTTTTGATGACAGTTATATTATGAGTTTTGATGTACCGAAGGAGTTCGGAGTCCCGGATGAGATCAGAGACATGACGAGGAGTCTCGAAATGGTCAAGACGTACAGATCGATATATTGGACGACTATATTCGGACTTCGGAAAGGTTCTGAGTGGTTCGGGTATTTTTCGGAGTACCGGGGAGTTACGGGAATACGGGGGAGAAGTATTGGGCCTTATTGGGCCATACGGGAAAGAGAGAGGGGCTGCCTAGGGCAGGCCGCGCGCCCCCCAAGGCCTAGTCCGAATTGGACTAGGGGGAGGGGCTGCGCCCCCTCCTTCCTTCCCTTCTCTTTTCCCCTTCCTTGTCTCCTACCCCTAATACTTGGAAGGACTCCTAGTTGGACTAGGAAAGGGGGAATCCTACTCCCGGTGGGAGTAGGACTCCCCTAGGGCGCGCCATAGAGAGGGCCGGCCCTCCCCTCCTCCACTCCTTTATATACGGGGGCAGGGGCACCCCATAGACACACAAGTTGATCTTCGTGATCGTTCATTAGCCGTGTGCGGTGCCCCCCTCCACCATATTCCACCTCGGTCATATCGTTGCAGTGCTTAGGCGAAGCCCTGCGTCGGTAGTACATCAAGATCGTCACCACGCCGTCATGCTGACGGAACTCCTCCCCGAAGCTTTGCTGGATCGGAGCCCGGGGAGTGTCATCGAGCTGAACGTGTGCCAAGAACTCGGAGGTGCCGGAGTAACGGTGCTTGGATCGGTCGGGTCGGGAAGACGTACGACTACTTCATCTACGTTGCGTCAACGCTTCCGCTTCAGTCTACAAGGGTACGTAGACAACACTCTCCCCTCTCGTTGCTATGCATCACCATGATCTTGCGTGTGCGTAGGAATTTTTTTGAAATTACTACGTTCCCCAACAGTGGTATCCGAGCCTAGGTTTTTATGGTTTGATGTTATATGCACGAGTAGAACACAAGTGAGTTGTGGGCGATATAAGTCATACTGCCTACCAGCATGTCATACTTTGGTTCGGCGGTATTGTTGGATGAAGCGGCCCGAACCGACATTACGCTTACGCTTACGTGAGACTGGTTCTACCGCCGTGCTTTGCACACAGGTGGCTGGCGGGTGTCAGTTTCTCCAACTTTAGTTGAACCGAGTGTGGCTATGCCCGGTCCTTGCGAAGGTTAAAACGGCATCAACTTGACAAACTATCGTTGTGGTTTTGATGCGTAGGTGAGATTGGTTCTTGCTTAAGCCCATAGCAGCCACGTAAAACTTGCAACAAACAAAGTAGAGGACGTCTAACTTGTTTTTGCAGGGCATGTTGTGATGTGATATGGTCAAGGCATGATGCTAAATTTTATTGTATGAGATGATCATGTTTTGTAACTGAGTTATCGGCAACTGGCAGGAGCCATATGGTTGTCGCTTTATTGTATGCAATGCAATCGCCCTGTAATGCTTTACTTTATCACTAAGCGGTAGCGATAGTCGTAGAAGCATAAGATTGGCGAGACGACAACGATGCTACGATGGAGATCAAGGTATCGCGCCGGTGACGATGGTGATCATGACGGTGCTTCGGAGATGGAGATCACAAGCACAAGATAATGATGGCCATATCATATCACTTATATTGATTGCATGTGATGTTTATCTTTTTATGCATCTTATCTTGCTTTGATTGAGGGTAGCATTATAAGATGATCTCTCACTAAATTATCAAGAAGTGTTCTCCCTGAGTATGCACCGTTGCCAAAGTTCGTCGTGCCCAGACACCACGTGATGATCGGGTGTGATAAGCTCTACGTCCATCTACAACGGGTGCAAGCCAGTTTTGCACACGCAGAATACTCGTATACTTGACGAGCCTAGCATATGCAGATATGGCCTCGGAACACGGAGACCGAAAGGTCGAGCGTGAATCATATAGTAGATATGATCAACATAATGATGTTCACCATTGAAGACTAATCCATTTCACATGATGATCGGTTGTGGTTTAGTTGATTCGGATCACGTGATCACTTAGAAGATTAGAGGGATGTCTTTCTAAGTGGGAGTTCTTAAGTAATATGATTAATTGAACTTTAATTTATCATGAACTTAGTCCTGGTAGTATTAGCATATCTATGTTGTAGATCAATAGCTCGCGTTGTTGCTTTCATATGTTTATTTTGATATGTTCCTAGAGAAAATTGTGTTGAAAAATGTTAGTAGCAATGATGCGGATTGGATCCTTATTCTGAGGTTTATCCTCATTGCTGCACAGAAGAATTATGTACTTGATGCACCGCTAAGTGACAGACCTATTGCAGGAGCAGATGCAGACGTTATGAACGTTTGGCTAGCTCAATATGATGACTACTTAATAGTTTAGTGCACCATGCTTGACGGCTTAGAATCGGGACTTCAAAGACGTTTTTGAACGTCATGGACCATACGAGATGTTCCAGGAGTTGAAGTTAATATTTCAAGCAAATACCCGAGTTGAGAGATATGAAGTCTCCAACAAGTTCTATAGCTAAAAGATGGAGGAGAATCGCTCAACTAGTGAGCATGTGCTCAGATTGTCTAGGTACTACAATCGCTTGAGTCAAGTGGGAGTTAATTTTCCAGATAAAATAGTGATTGACAGAATTCTCTAGTCACCATCACCAAGTTAGTAGAACTTCGTGATGAACTATAATATGCAAGGGATAACGGAAACAATTCCCAAGCTCTTCGTTATGCTAAAATCGACGAAGGTAGAAATCAAGAAAAACATCAAGTGTTGATGGTAGACAAGACCACTAGTTTCAAGTAAAGGGCAAAGAAAAAAAGGGGAACTTCAAGAAGAACAGCAAGCAAGTTGTTGCTCAAGTGAAGGAACCCAAGTCTGGTCCTAAGCCTGAGACTAAGTGCTTCTACTGCAAAGGGATTGGTCATTGGAAGCGGAACTACCCCAAGTATTTGGTGGATAAGAAAGGATGACAAAGTAAACAAAAGTATATTTGATATACATGTTATTGATGTGTACTTTACTAGTGTTCATAGCAACCCCTTAGTATTTGGTACTAGTTCAGTTGCTATGATTAGTAACTCAAAACGGGAGTTGCAGAATGAACAGAGACTAGTTAAGGGTGAAGTGACGATGAAAGTTGGAAGTAGTTCCAAGATTGATATGATCATCATCACACACTCCCTATACTTTCAGGATTAGCGTGGAACCTAAATAAGTGTTATTTGGTGTTGAGCATGAATATGATTTGATCATGTTTATTGCAATACGGTTATTCATTTAAGTAAGAGAATAAACTGTTGTTCTGTTTACATGAATAAAACCTTCTATGGTCATACACACCAACAAAATGGTTTGTTGGATCTCGATCGTAGTGATACACATATTCATAATATTGAAGCCAAAAGATGCGAAGTTAATAATGATAGTGCAACTTATTTGTGGCACTGCAGTTTAGGTCATATTGGTGTAAAGCGCATGAAGAAACTCCATGCTGATGGGATTTTGGAATCACTTGATTAGGAATCACTTAATGCTTGCGTACCATGCCTTATGGGCAAGATGACTAAAACTCCGTTCTCCGGAACAATGGAGCGAGAAACTGACTTGTTGGAAATAATACATACTGATGTATGCGATCCGATGAGTGTTAAGGATCGCGGCGGGTATCATCATTTTCTGACCTTCACAGATGATTTGAGCAGATATGGGTACATCTACTTGATGAAACACTAGTCTGAAACATTTGAAAAGTTCAAAGAATTTCAGAGTGAAGTGGAAAATCATCGTAACAAAAATATAAGTTTCTACGATATGATCGCAGAGGTAAAATATTTGAGTTACGAGTTTGGCCTTCAATTAAAACAATGTGGAACAGTTTCACAAACTCATGCCACCTGGAACACCATAGCATAATGGTGTGTCTGAACGTCATAATCATACTTTATTGGATATAGTGCAATCTATGATGTTTCTTACCGATTTACCACTATCGTTTTGGGGTTATGCATTAGAGACAGCTGCATTCACGTTAAATAGGGCACCATCTAAATCCGTTGAGACGACACTATATGAACTGTGGTTTAGCAAGAAACCAAAGTTGTCGTTTCTTAAAGTTTGGGGTTGTGATGCTTATATGAAAAAGTTTCATCCTGATAAGCTCAAACCAAAATCGGAGAAATATGTCTTCATAGGATACCCAAAGGAGGCAGTTGGGTACACCTTCTATCACAGATCTGAAGGCAAGATATTCGTTGCTGAGAATGGATCCTTTCTAGAGAAGGAGTTTCTCTCGGAAGAAGTGAGTGGGAGGAAAGTAGAACTTGATGAGGTAACTGTACCTGCTCCCTTATTGGAAAAGTAGTTCATCACAGAAATCTGTTCCTGTGACTACTACACCAATTAGTGAGGAAGCTAATGATGATGATCATGTAACTTCAGATCAAGTTACTACCGAATCTCGTAGGTAAACCAGAGTGAGATCCGCACCAGAGTGGTACGATAATCCTATTCTGGAAGTCATGTTACTAGACCATGGCGAACTTGCGAACTATGAGGAAGCGATGATGAGCCCAGATTCCGCGAAATGGTTTGAGGCCATGAAATCTGAGATATGATCCATGTATGAGAAAAAAGTATGGACTTTGATGGATTTGCCCGATGATCGGCAAGCCATAGAAAATAAATGGATCTTCAAGAGGAAGACGGACACTGATAGTAGTGTTACTATCTACAAAGCTAGAATTGTCGCAAAAGGTTTTCGACAAGTTCAAGGTGTTGACTACGATGAGAGTTTCTCACTCGTATCTATGCTTAAGTCTGTCTGAATCATGTTAGCAATTGCCGCATTTTATGAAATCTAGCAAATGGACAAACAAAATTGCATTCCTCAATGGTTTTATTAAATAAGAGTTGTATATGATGCAACTAGAAGGTTTTGTCAATCCTAAAGGTAGTAACAAAATATGCAAGCTCCAGCGATCCATCTATGAACTGGTGCAAGCATCTCGGAGTTGGAATACACGCTTTGATAAGTTGATCAAAGCATATAGTTTTATACAGACTTGCGGTGAAGCCTGTATTTACAAGAAAGTGAGTGGGAGCACTACAGCATTTCTGATAAGTATATGTAAGTCCCATATTGTTGATCGGAAATAATGTAGAATTATTCTGTAAAGCAAAAAGAAGTGTTCGAAAGGAGTTTTTCAAAGAAAGACCTCAGTGAAGCTACTTACATATTGAGCATCAAGATCTATAAGAGATAGATCAAGACGCTTGATAAGTCTTTTCAATAAATACATACCTTGACAAGATTTTGAAGTAGTTCAAAATGGAACAGTCAAAGAAAGAGTTCTTGCCTGTGTTACAAGGTGTGAAGTTGAGTAAGACTCAAAACCCAACCACGGCAGAAGATAGAAAGAGAATGAAAGTCATTCCCTATGCCTCAGTCATAGGTTCTATAAAGTATGCCATGCTGTGTACCAGATCTATTATATACCCTACACTGATTTTAGCATGGGAGTACAATAGTGATCTAGGGGTAGATCACTGGACAGCGGTCATAATTATCCTTAGTGAAATAAGGATATGTTTCTCGATTATGGACGTGACAAAAAGGTTCGTCGTAAAATGTTACGTCGATGCAAGTTTTGACACTAATCTAGATGACTCTAAGTCTCAAATCTAGATACATATTGAAAGTGGGAGCAATTAGCTAAAGTAGCTCAGTGCAGAGCATTGTAGACATAGAAATTTGCAAAATACATACGGATCTGAATTTTGGCAGACCCGTTGACTAAAGCTTCTCTCACAAGCAAAACATGATCACACCTTAGTACTCTTTGGGTGTTAATCACATAGCGATGTGAACTAGATTACTGACTCTAGTAAACCCTTTGGGTGTTGATCACATATCGATGTGAACTATGGGTGTTAATCACATGGTGATGTGAACTATTGCTGTTAAATCACATGACGACGTGAATTAGATTATTGACTCTAGTGCAAGTGGGAGACTGAAGGAAATATGCCCTAGAGGCAATAATAAAGTTATTATTTATTTCCTTATTTCATGATAAATGTCTATTATTCATGCTAGAATTGTATTAACCGGAAACATAATACATGTGTGAATACATAGACAAACAGAGTGTCACTAGTATGCCTCTACTTGACTAGCTCGTTAATCAAAGATGGTTATGTTTCCTAACCATGGACAAAGAGTTGTTATTTGATTAACGGGGTCACATCATTAGGTGAATGATCTGATTGACATGACCCATTCCATTAGCTTAGCACCCGATCGTTTAGTATGTTGCTATTGCTTTCTTCATGACTTGTACATGTTCCTATGACTATGAGATTATGCAACTCCCGTTTACCGGAGGAACACTTTGCGTGCTACCAAACGTCACAACGTAACTGGGTGATTATAAAGGTGCTCTACAGGTGTCTCCGATGGTACTTGTTGGGTTGGCGTATTTCGAGATTAGGATTTGTCACTCCGATTGTCGGAGAGGTATCTCTGGGCCCTCTCGGTAATACACATCACATAAGCCTTGCAAGCATTGCAACTAATGAGTTAGTTGTGAGATGATGTATTACGGAACGAGTAAAGAGACTTGCCGGTAACGAGATTGAACTAGGTATTGAGATACCGACGATCGAATCTCGGGCAAGTAACATACCGATGACAAAGGGAACAACGTATGTTGTTATGCTGTCTGACCGATAAAGATCTTCGTAGAATATGTAGGAGCCAATATGGACATCCAGGTCCCGCTATTGGTTATTGACCGGAGACGTGTCTCAGTCATGTCTACATTGTTCTCGAACCGTAGGGTCCGCACGCTTAAGGTTTTGATGACAGTTATATTATGAGTTTATGAGTTTTGATGTACCGAAGGAGTTCGGAGTCCCGGATGAGATCGGGGACATGACGAGGAGTCTCGAAATGGTCGAGACGTAAAGATCGATATATTGGACGACTATATTCGGACTTCGGAAAGGTTCTGAGTGGTTCGGGTATTTTTCGGAGTACCGGAGAGTTACGGGAATACGGGGGAGAAGTATTGGGCCTTATTGGGCCATACGGGAAAGAGAGAGGGGCTGCCTAGGGCAGGTCGCGCCCCCCCCCCCCAAGGCCTAGTCCGAATTGGACTAGGGGGAGGGGCTGCGCCCCCTCCTTCCTTCCCTTCTCTTTTCCCCTTCCTTGTCTCCTACCCTTAATACTTGGAAGGACTCCTAGTTGGACTAGGAAAGGGGGAATCCTACTCCCGGTGGGAGTAGGACTCCCCTAGGGCGCGTCATAGAGAGGGTCGGCCCTCCCCTCCTCCACTCCTTTATATACGGGGGCAGGGGGCACCCCATAGACACACAAGTTGATCTTCGTGATCGTTCCTTAGCCGTGTGCGGTGCCCCCCTCCACCATATTCCACCTCGGTCATATCATTGTAGTGCTTAGGCGAAGCCCTGCGTCGGTAGTACATCAAGATCGTCACCACGCCGTCGTGCTGACGGAACTCCTCCCCGAAGCTTTGCTGGATCAGAGCCCGGGGAGTGTCATCGAGCTGAACGTGTGCCAAGAACTCGGAGGTGCCGGAGTAACGGTGCTTGGATCGGTCGGATCGGGAAGACGTACGACTACTTCATCTACGTTGCGTCAACGCTTCCGCTTCAGTCTACGAGGGTACGTAGACAACACTCTCCCCTCTCGTTGCCATGCATCACCATGATCTTGCGTGTGCGTAGGAATTTTTTTGAAATTACTAAGTTCCCCAACACTGGCCTGCCGCAAACTTATTGTGCCATCGCGTCCATGTGGCCTGAGCCTCCGCGCTCGTCCCGATTGTCCTTAGACTCTTCTGTAAACGCTGCCTAAGTTGTAGGCTTTATTAATTTAAAGCCGGACACCCCTAGCGTCTTCGTTCTAAAAAAAGAAATGCACGGTCTGTCGGACTGGTATTCTTTTGGATCCGGGCATGTAAAAGCTAAGCATATTTGCATCTTTTTGATCGTGATTGGGGATGTGATACGACGCGGGTGTGATCCTGCGTGTTGTGTGGATCAGTGTATATTTGAATTTGAATTTGCTGGCGGACATATTGAATGGCGGCCTTTCATATCCATGTCTGCGAACCAGTCCCATCCTGTCCGCGGCGCGGGAGGAATTTTGCGGGTTGCTGTTGGAGATGCCTTATGAAGAAATGTGGCCATGTTTCCTAAAATTAAATAAAATGCGGCCATGTGGCACGTTCCTATTTCTCGATACGCAGAGAGTGAGAAACACCAGGGTCAGGGGCCACCGTGCAAAATTACCCCCTTGCTAAGCCCTCCACCGTCAGCGACCGCCCCTGGCAACGAAGACGACGAACCAATCCATCCAATCCCTAGGAAACAAGGAGGCGAAGGACAACCAGACCGGCCTCCTCTCGGCGCGGCTCCGCCGCTCCGCCCCCGCCGACCACCACGAGGTGCTCTCCCTCTTCCTCTTCCGCGCCCGCCCTGGCGCCAGAATTCCATTGCTTCATTTGTGCCTAATCGATCCGCTCCGTGCGCCGGTCATTCTAGGGTTTACCGTCGTTGGCTGAATCGAGAGCTCGCGCGTACGTGCTAGTCGCTAATCCGCGGACCGGCGGTCGTTGTGTCAGTTGATTCGCCATGGGGAGCAAGGGGCGCATGCCTCCTCCTTACCACCACCGGCCGCTCCCAGGTCCCGGCTCTGGCCCGCCGCATGGCATGATGCACCGTGATCCGTACGGCCCGGGCATGCACCCACCTCCAGGGCCGGGGCCATACCCCTACGATATGTTGCCGCTGCCTGAGATCCTGGAGCAGAAGCTCGCGGCGCAGTGTGGAGAGATACAGAAGCTGGCGGTGGAGAACGAACGGCTCGCTGCGAGCCATGCGTCTCTTAGGAAAGAGCTCGCTGCCGCGCAGCATGAGCTGCAGAGGATACAGGCGCAGGGGGAGGCGGCGAAGGCCGCCGAGGAGCAGGAGATGAGGGGGCTCCTTGATAAGGCTGCCAAGATGGAGGCCGATCTGAAGTCCTACGAGTCTGTCAAGGCGGACCTACAGCAGGCGCACGCCGAGGCGCAGAACCTGGCGGCGGCAAGGCAGCATTTGTTGGCGGATGCGCAGAAGCTGAACAAAGACCTGCAGAGGAACTTTGGGGAGGCGCAGCAGCTGCCAGCACTCACGGCTGATCTTGATGCTGCTAGACAGGAATATCAGCACCTCAGGTGTGTCAACGTTTGCTGTACTTGTTCTCCAGCATGTCTTCTAGCCAATATGTGAATAAAACCTCAACTTTGATCATGCTATTTAAATTTTAGGGCCGCATATGAGTATGAAAGGAAACTGAAGATGGACCACTCCGAGTCGCTGCAGGGAATGAAGAAAAATTATGACTCCATGGTTACAGAGTTAGAGAAGCTTCGTGCTGAGTTGACAAACACAACTAATATTGACAGAAGTGGTACGTCATTATATGTCATTCATTTTATTCCTTTGTAGATATATGTACCTAGAAACCTACCTTTGCAGCCGCAGTTATATCTTTGGTTGCTATGATTTTTTATTTTTTTTACCTTTGCAGTTGCAGTCATATTTTTGGTTAACATGAGTCTTTTTTATGTGTAGGTACTTTGTACAATCCTAATTTTGCTCAGAAGGATGGCGGTACATCTAGCCACCATTCTGCTTATGATGGTGGCTATGGGGTTGCACAGGTGAGCACCTTTATTTCCTGCCAAATGGATACCTCACAAGTTGAGACATTTATTATTTTCTGAAGTATGTATCATCTAGATGATTGTGGATTTAACTGTTTAAGCCCAGGTGATCCAAGCATGAGACTACACTTATCATGCCAAGCTCAAGCATGGCTCGGTTAGGGTTGAACTTGAATGTAGTGACACACGCTTATAACACATTAATTATCTTATTGCATGATATAACGTGTGCATGTTAATTTGTTGACGTTTTTGCTTGTTTGCCCACATTTATCAGATCTCCTTTGTCCTCTACTTACAGGGGACACTCCACAAACTATTTCCAGTATTTTCTGTGCATGATTAAAGTGGGATATCCTTTACATTTTCTCTTTCACCCTCTTGGTTTCTTTAACCTTAAACCTCCTTAATTATTGTGCCCACTCAAAATGTCACATATAATACGTTGAGAGCATATCTTAGAGAGATAGACAGAGAGACTCAGAGACAGACAGAAAGTCCAAAATTCAAAAGGGCGCTGGGCGTTAATTATGCGTTTTCCTATTCTTCTACTAGCTCCCGTACGTGCACAGTCAGACAGAAAGTCTAGGTATCCTCCTTGCACCGCCTCTCTCCCTCTTCCTCTCTCCCTTTGCTGCACCGATGCTGCCTCTTCCCCTCTTCCTCTCATCCTTGCTTTACCGATGGGAACCAGCCGGAGAAGCTTGATCCCTCACCAGAATCAGTCGATTTATCTTAAGAGTGGTTGAATCCTCGTCAGGGGGAGGATTCCTCGCTAGGGAGGTCAAATCCTCGCCAGAGAGATTGATTCCTCGCCTGAGAATACTGATTTCTCCCTGGAGGACCACGCCGGCCGCTTTTTTTAGCCCCTAGGGCCAAAGCGAGGTGTTATGCCGAGTTGCGGATGCCCAGCGGTAAGTACGCCTAGTCGAGCGTCTAGGAGTGCTTTTTTTTTAACTATGCTTAAGTCACACTTGGTAGGCCAATACCCACTAAATTAAATAACACAAGGCTTTGTCCCACTAGATCCAATTTCACCTGATGCTAATCATAACTTCCAATATTCCAACCGTTTATTTCCCCTTTTGCAACTTTAAAAGGCATTATATTTATTTGCACAATTGCTTGTTTTCCAGATTGTTTGTGAGGAATTCTTAGATTTTGTGCTTTGTTGATTTGAAAAGGCATGGCTTGACTTAGCATGGTCCCCTAAATTGCATATTTACCGTTAATTTCTTTTACTAGTCTTACTCATATTAAAATGCTTTATAAATACAAATTCAACATATAAAAATTGTTTCAAAACAGCTAAATATTGTTGGATAATTAAAATTAACAAATAACAATTACATTGCATATTTGCGCATTCAGGATCTCTTGTTCTTGCGAAGCTGGTTTTATTTAATTTGATAATTGTAGACTTGAAATATGATACTGGATTCTACGAACTGTTCGGTTTAATTCGACACACACCCAGCCACCAACTATAACACATGTAATGTTGAATCAGGGATCTGGCTCAGCCCTTGTTTTCCCATGGCCATTCAAAGCAGAGTGTCATTGAAAATACAGATTAACATAAATAAAAGCTGGACTAGCTGTCTGGCTACTGTTGTTTGCCCATGATTGCCTTTCCTTTCTTGCCTGGAGTTAATGGATTGCTTATTTTGCTGTGCAAAATTGCAACAATAATATAAATTGTGTTTTCAGATGTTCTAACTAACCGTTGGAGTAATTTTTCTATATTAACAACATAATTGTTTTGTGGATCCAGGCTAGGACGCCCCCTGGTATGCCAGACCCTTTAAGCGGAAGCCCAGCTGGAACTGCTCCTCGTTCTGGATATGATCCATCAAGAGGGAATTCATATGAGACTTCTCGTCTTGCTAGAGTCCATGATGCATCAAGGGGTACTACTGGTTACGACTCTCTGAAAGTTGCTGGATATGATACTTCTAGAATGCCTGCACTTGGAGCTCAGGCAGCGGCTCCAACTGCTCATGGGAGTAGTGCTGGTTACTATGGATCAAGTCAGGTCACACCACCTTCGCATGCACGGGCACCAGGTGCACCCACCTATGGATCTGCACAGGTGCCACCATCATATGCTTCTGGGCCAGTCCCATCTTCATCATACGGCGCAACAACAGCTCAGGGACTACCATCATATGGACAAACACAGGCTCCATCTTATGCACACACACAGATGCCACCATCCTATGGACTAGCACAGGCATCATCACATTTTGCCCCAACCCAGGGGGGGTCACCGTATGGGTTGTCTGCACAGCCTCAGGGCTATGGATCCGCGCAAGCAGCACCTAACATCGGTGGTGCTTATCAAGCTCCACATGGACGCAGATAAATTGGTGATAACCGTACTTTGTTGTGATCTTGTTGGCGAGAGAGACATGGCACTGCTTCCTTGTTTACCAGAGTCAAATTTAGTTTCTGCAGCTACCACGGCACCAAACTGCTGTTTTATCGGTCTGATACAAATCTTTGTTGCAATCTGTAAGAGATTATATGTGCAAGCATGTTTGTTTCTGAGATGGCGATGACTTCCATAAATATGTGTTCTGATGGTTTTAAAGCATTTTCTATGAGATGGTGATGTCTCGAGGTTAGGCAAGAAGTAACAATACTGTAAATTTCAGCTAGTTGTATACTATTTATTTTGCACTTTAGTTACCAGGTGATATTCATTGACTGCCAATTGAGTTGCATGTATGGTATGATCTGTGCACCTGCCAGTCCTTATTCTAAAATATTTATCGTATCCAGTAACCATCTTGGTTGTTCGAGTTGATGGCGGCTTTCTGTTGTCTAGCAGTTGCAGCTTTCTGTTGTCTATCAATCATACGAATTTCATATCAATAAAGTTGAGTTGTGAAATATGCTTCAGCACGATCCTCCAGGTTTATTTCAAACTGAGATGAAATGTGTAGAAGCCATGCTTGCATACAGCAGAGTTCAGTGTGGTTTTAGAAGCTTTGGTATCAGACTAGTTGCCTGCAAAGGCAAACATTTCGTTAGCTTCATGTTCTGTGCATATAGCTTTCTAACCAGCTTCATCCAGTAGCTGCCTAGCCGTCCTGGATGTTTGTTTGGCCAGTTGGTGACAGGTTAGAACTTTCTGTTAGCAATCATCATCACAAGTCTGTCGAATTTCATACCAGTAGTTTCTTTGCCTGTTAAACATGCAGCGATCGTCCAGGTTTATCTGAAACTTGGATCATCTTTGAAAAAAAGCCATATGCCCACATACAGAAAAGCTCAGTGTGCTGTAGGATGGTGGAGCATCCGAGTCGGATTATCTTCATGCAAAGGTGTACATTTTGGTCTGCTCTGTGCATCCAGCTTTCATAACTGAAGAACATACCGTTGAACTTGAACACTCACAGCAGCCATCCAATTTCCTCACAAGTTGTGGCAGAGCGACAGATTCAACGGAGCATTTATATCCGCACTGTCGACAATATACCATGAGTAATCATCACAAGTTGCTTAGTGCAGTGTACCAGGGGAAAATCCATCACGGTGATCTTGCGGAACCCGCATTTCGGTGGTCATTGATTTCACAGAGGAAAACAAACAAAATCTCCGGACCAAGTCGTCAAATTCCAGCCGATGTTCTTGGCACCGCACTACCACTGCTTCGATGGCTCCAAGCCTCTAACCGGGCTCGAGCAGAATAAATTCATAGAACCTTTTACAGAAAGCAGCAGAGAAGAGACTGAAATGGTTCCAACCCTACACACAGGGGAATATATTAGGCCCTATACTGTCTCAAGTTTGAACCTGGTACAAACCGGAGGTCATGATCAGAAGGGATGGAGGTGAAAAGAAGTGGAGCTTTTCCTAGGGAAAGTAGAAGCGAAAGCTCTTGAGATAATTGGAGGATGAAGGCTCACTCACTGTCTAACTCCCTCTTTTCCCATTCTTTCTCCTAGGGGGTGCTTTGCTCAATTGTTCATAAAGGCAATCTTCTCGCAACATATATGGTCGATAAGGTATAATCTTACAGTAGTTCTTTCGTTTTGTTCTTTTTTTTAGATGGTTGTTTTGTTCTTTTCTTGAGCGAATCTTAGAGTAGGAGTTTATTCAAGTATTCAACTTGCTTCAAATCGCTCATTAGTATGGCTAGTGGCGCGATAGCTTTGAGAAAAGCCGACCCGTTAAACTAGTCCCACTTGATGTTATAGCTGTTTGGAAATGACTTGTACTTTTCTACATTTGTGGTGATGCCAATCACAATCCATTCTGCCTGCCTATATATTAGATGTTGCCTATATAGCTAAACTCCACTGTGAAGTAGATTAAAATTTACTAAAACTGGCAGTTTATTAAAATTTTACTCCACCGAAGAGATGACCGTAAAGTAGATTAAAATGTACTAAATCCAGCAGCTGATTAAATTAAACTTACTTTTATGGACCAACCTAAAAAAAATGCTTTCCCTGTCAAATTGCACATCTGCACCACGCACACATCGAAACGGAGATATTTCTGGCCTTCCATGTCCTCCAAGTAGATATATCTCTTGCTTTCTAGGTTCTCTAAGTAGTTACTACCATTTATAAGATTCTGTTATTCTCCATCTGTCTGGCAACACACACCAAAAGGAAAGGAAGTGGCAAATGATCCGAAGGGTTAAAATACTAACGAAAACACGGCTTCTAAAGAAAGACAAATATATATATATCAATATGCTCTCTTTTTCCATATGGTTGCTATCTTTCTTTTGAAGCCATGAACTTGCTTGCCATGTCAGGACTCATCCCTAGCTACCGGCCCCTTCCAATGCCAACTCGACAGAAAGGCGTAAATGGCACAGCTTTACTGCACGGGGTATCCAATTAATCTAACAGATATCAGGGCCAGGTGGATCATATCTATAAGTCTAATCTAAGCGCTTAGCTCTCGCCTAACAACTGTGGAGATCTTTGCACATCATTGGGATTCCGCCTAAAATTCGCTGTTACGATCGATTCGACGCTATGATTACAGCAAGCGCGCATTACACCTAGATTAAGAAATGAAGCAACCGGGCTGAAAGTGAAGGTTTCTTGCATTTTGCAGCCTTGCCTGCTCGCTCACCTGAACTAGGCAAAGCCAGCTGTGGACCGGGGACGGCAGTAGGAGAGACTACCGGGGGTTGTAGGCAGCACAGCTTGCACTGTGCAGTGTACAGGTGAAACATTGGAACACTTGCTGTTCGGATGTACACACGCCGGCGCTGTTTGGGCCCTGGTTGTTCCGGGGGCAACGACCGCCCAGTCCGTCGAGACCCTCTGCTGCACCTCGTGTTCAGGACTGCCCGATCCCCCCCGCCTGCGGTCCACCGTCTGCATCGCGATCCTCTGGAACATCTGGAAGAGCAGGAACGCCAAGGTGTTCCGCAATCAAGACCTCCCTCCCCTCGAAGTGGTTCGCTGCATTGCTGCCGATATCTCTCTCTGGAGATGGAGATGCTCCCGCACTATATGCAAAACTATCTTAGAATCATGGGTGCAGCGTTTTGCTGCTTTGCTCTAGTTGTGGCAAGGGTGTCGGGGCCTTCCCTGCACCTACCTCCCTCTCCCTCTCTTGTATGCCAGGCTCTTTTGAGCTAATTATATGAAAATTCAGGTGGGCAGTTTTTTTCTGCCCCCCGGTGACGTTTCAAAAAAAAAAAAAACTTTCTGTGACTGGAACAATTTTCATGGCATAATCAACCTGCTCTTTGACCACAACATGCATGCACACAGATGTATGTCTGCAGGTGAAGGGAGTGGGAATAATCTGGTGAAACTTGTGGCTGCCAACTTGTTAGGCACCGAACATATATGGTAGAAATTTGGAGCAATGTGAATGCCGCGCCTTCTTTATCTGAACACGGTATATGTTTCTTTTGTGGAATTTTGATGGGTGGATTGCGTGCTAATCAAGGCTTGCTCCCCTTGATCGAGGTTCTTCTCAACAGGAAGCTGTGCCATTGGCGCTGAGGCAAAGCGGTAGACCAAATCTCGGGCAAGCCTGATTATAAAATGGCCCTGAGGTGACTAAACCTATTAGTGACTCGTAAGATGCGGGCTTATCGTCGCCCTAAGCTCCCTTATCTGAAGAGTCCCCCCTTGTCTGAATTTACTTTGAGAAATAGTAATGTTCAACTGTGATGGTGCACAAAGTCACGGCTCAACTGGGATTTTGGCTCCTATGATTAGCAGTTATTTATTCATGTCATTTCAAGTCGTCTGTGGTAGAATATTGAGGATTCCCTTGTGGAAATATGGGTTTTACGGTGCAACATGCGTAACACATCTGAGGTGTAGATTAATAATAACCGTCTTTTTTGCAGCTCAAAAGATCAGAAGGACCCATCCCCGATTGGCCAGTCAAAGAAAGGAAGAGTTGTTGTGATTGGCTAAGCTAGAGGTAAAAAAGATGCCAGCCTATCTGCTTTCGCGACCTACCTTATTCCCTAAAGCCCTAAACAACAGTAAATAACTGACGACATCGCCACGGCGTTTTGTCACACAGTTTTTGATCCAAATTTTGATTTTCAAAACGATGAAAAAATCCAGGAAATTTGCGAATTCGTCACCCATCACCTTCAGAAACATTCTTCGCCTGGAGTACTCCACGGATGAAACTTCTGGAAACTTGAGTTGAGTACTCTTGGAGTCTTGGTGCCAATGCGTACCACGGTGTAGAAAGACCTTGATTATTACGCCCAGCTACATGAGTAGGGCGCACCACAGTTCGTTTTCATGGCATTGCAGACAAGGTGGCAAACACTGCAGATCCTTTTTGGAGGAAAAAGAATGGTTCACCGCAGCCAGATCGATCGTCCAGTAAACAACTCCCCAAGAAGAATCTTCCAGTAACTCGTGCGGTGCTCTGAGGTGCGGGCGTTAACGTGGTCGCACGTTTCCCCGAGACCGATCCTGGCCGTCGCAACCGCGCTGCAACTTGCAGCGAATATATCGTGCGGATTCCGGCCGCTCGGCACAGAGAGTCGCTCGCTTCATGGCGCCTTCCTCGCCAGCCCGACCGACCGCCCCCGCTATAAATGGCGCGCCCCTCAGCTGCCATTCGAAGCATCGAATTCCCAGTGCCCCAAGCTAATACCAACTCCCCGGCGCCAAGAGCCCAACACCACCGAAGCTACGAGAGAAGACCCGAGGAAGACAATGGGCGGTTGCTTCTCTTCGTCCGGGGCGTACGAGGAGGCCGGGTGCCGGCGGCCGCAGCGGGTGAGGCCGAGCGACCAGGACGGCATCTACTACGTCGGCGAGCGAGACGTCGACAACAAGGCCGGCATCTACATCGCCAACTTCCACCGCTACCAGTCCGAGGTCGTGCCCATGACGCCGGCCCCCTCCTCAGCCGCCGCCTGATCAAGATGGTTCCATCTTCCATGGCGGGTTGGTTATTGGTGCTGTTCTTTCGCTTAATTCCCTTGTTTAGGCTGCGCGGGCTGGCGCGGCATAAACCTGAGGGTGAGCT
Source organism: Aegilops umbellulata (assembly GCA_032464435.1). Taxonomy (NCBI): domain Eukaryota; kingdom Viridiplantae; phylum Streptophyta; class Magnoliopsida; order Poales; family Poaceae; genus Aegilops; species Aegilops umbellulata. Next base: position 351,308,787 of record CP136057.1, read on the forward strand.
CCTAATGAATAATTAGTGAAGATGAGGGGTTGTTAATGTTAGTAGTTGATCAGTACTTATACTACTAGTGTGTGCAGTACGTATATGTAATTATGTATGTAAATTTGTTCAAGACCGGAGAGTGAATATATATGGAGAGTACTATGCTTAATTAGATCTTCTTGCGACGGTTCCTCACGAGTCGACTTCATGAGAAAATCACATCCGGCAATAGACTGGATCACGCGAGCAAAAGTTGCAGATTGCATTGATGGTTGTGTTTTCTGGTGATTTATAAACCGGGCATGCATGCAGGTTTGGCCATTAATTTGCCATGCATGTTTAAGAAAAGAAAAGGCACTGAGATTCTTTATCATGAATGAAACTTGTCACCGGTAACTACTTCAGTTCGATCAGGTGTCAAAAGAGTAGGTAGGATTTCTGCACCCTGAAAAATTACCATGGTTCTTCTTAGGTTTCTCAACAAGGTTCTGTTCATATGTGAGCTACGAGTGGCCTTCCTATGGAAAACCTTAATCAAATGATAAACCGGTGCCAATTCTCCTAACTACTGGTTTGCCACGACCACAACATAGACGCAAGTTCAAGTTCGAACTTGGTTGGTTGCTCCGGGATGGCTTCCATGACATGGTCAAGAAGGTATGGGAGAAACCGGTGGCCGGGGATATCCCAATACACAAATGGAATAACAAAATGCGTGCATTACGTAAATTCCTTGGTGGTTGGGCTAGGCATACAGTGGGTATCCTCAAAAAGGAGAAGCTTCGTCTTTCATCTATCATTGATGAATTAGAAGTTTTGGCAGAGGTTAGACCATTATCTGAGCATGAAATCGAGATCAAGAGTCAATCGAATGCACAGATAGCTAGCATGCTGCGTGAAGAGGAACTCAAATGGTACCAACACTCTAACTCTCAATTTATCCTGAAAGGTGATTCGAATACTAGATATTTCCATGGCGTCGCCAATGGCAGACACCGGAAGAAACTTATTCATTCACTTCAACAGGATGAGGGCACAATTGAGGGACATGAGCAACTTAAATCTTATATCACTAATTATTATAAAAATTTGTTCGGAGCCCCAGAGGAAGGAAACTTCTCGATGGATGAGTCTCGAACAGATGACATCCCTCAGGTCTCTGATGAGGGAAACAACCTTCTAACAACACCATACTCTGAGGAGGAAGTTAGAAAGGCAGTTTTCCTAATGGAGCACAACAAAGCCCCGGGTCCGGATGGTTTTCCCGCAGAGTTCTATCAGAACTTCTGGGAAGTCATCAAACCGGATCTCCTCCTCTTGTTTAGCTATCTACATGCTGGCCAACTAGATTTGTTTCGCTTAAACTTCGGTGAGATTATTTTATTACCTAAGGTTAATGAGGCTGAAAGGATACAACAATATAGACCTATTTGCCTCCTTAATGTTAGTTTTAAAATATTCACGAAGGTTGCAACTATTAGGCTGAATTCGGTTGTTGAACATGTGGTTCGTCCTTCACAGACAGCTTTTATGCAAGGTAGACACATCCTAGACGGAGTTGTTATCCTTCATGAATCTGTCCATGAATTACATAGAAAAAAGTTAAATGGGGTCGTACTTAAAATAGACTTTGAAAAAGCTTATGACAAAGTCAAATGGCCCTTTCTTCAACAGACTCTCAGAATGAAAGGATTTTCTGCAGAGTGGCGCGCAATGATCCATAGCTTTGTTTCACGAGGTAGTGTTGCCATTAAGGTCAATGATGACCTTGGCCACTATTTTCAAACGAAGAAGGGATTGCGACAAGGTGACTCGATATCGCCCATGCTATTCAATATAGTGGCGGATATGCCAGCAGTCATGATTGAGCGTGCCAAGGCTGATGGACAAATTGATGGGGTAGTAAATCATCTAGTTGATGGTGGCCTCTCCATACTTCAGTATGCCGACGATACAATTCTCTTCATGGATCATGACCTCGAGAAAGCGAGAAATCTGAAATTAATTTTATCAGCATTCGAGCAACTCTCAGGTCTTAAGATGAATTTTCATAAAAGTGAATTGTTTTGCTTTGGCGAGGCCCAAGACGAGGCTCACCTGTATGCCGAACTGTTCGGATGTGGGTTGGGCCAGTTTCCGATCACATATTTGGGGATACCGATACATTATCGGAGACTTACAAATGCTGAATGGAAACACGTCGAGGAGAGGCTGCAAAAAAGACTTAGCAGTTGGAAAGGTAAGCTGCTGTCTCTAGGAGGAAGATTGGTCATAATAAATCCAGTACTAAGTAATATGGTACTATATATGATCTCCTTCTTCCAGTTTCCAAAAGGAGTTTTACATAGATTGGATTATTTTCGATCAAGATTCTTTTGGCAAGGAGATAGCGAGAAAAAGAAATATCGATTGGCTAAATGGAGTTGGCTTTGCCGTCCCAAAGACCAAGGCGGGTTGGGCATTCATGACCTTGAGGTTAAGAATAGGTCCCTACTCGGCAAATGGTTGTTTAAATTACTAACGGAAGATGGTGTATGGCAAACCCTCCTCAGACGGAAATATGTGGGCTCCAAGGCAGTATCCAAGTATATTGGAAGCCTGGGGATTCTCACTTTTGGGCGGGTCTAATGGCTACGAAGAAATATTTCTTTTGCTATGGATCTTTCTCGATTAAGGATGGCTCGGAAATTAGATTCTGGGAGGATATGTGGCTAGGAAATGCCACTCTCCGGGTACAATATCCAGCTCTATACAACATTGTACGTCACAAGGGCGATACTATCGCCACGGTAATGGAATCATTTCCGCCAAATGTGACATTCAGAAGGGATTTATTTGGACCCAGACTACAATCGTGGAACATCCTGCTCCAGCGGTTGTCCACAGTGCAATTGTCACATGGGTCTGATGTATTCCGATGGAACCTACATGGGAATGGACAGTTCTCTGTAGAGTCTATGTATAGAGCGTTAATCCAGTCTGATGTGCCAGTTGATAATAACAAGAAGATCTGGAAGATGAAGATACCGCTTAAGAAAAAAATCTTCGCATGGTATCTTCATTGTGGAGTCATTCTTACTAAAGATAACCTTATTAAGAGGAATTGGCATGGAAGTCCGCAGTGTGTCTTTTTTCACCATGATGAGACAATAAAACATTTATTCTTTCAATGCAAATTGGCTCGTTCTATTTGGCCAGTCATCCAAATAGCTTCTGGCTTGTATCCTCCTTGTAGTGTTGCTAATGTATTTGGCAACTGGCTACATGTGATTGATCACAGGTTTAGAACCCTTCTCAGAGTGGGAGCGCTTGCCGTTATTTGGTCGCTTTGGCTTTGTAGAAATGATAAGGTTTTTAACGATAAAAGTACTTCTCTTATGCAGGTTATCTACAGATGTACTGGGACTCTTCGTTTATGGTCCTCTCTACAACGTGTGGAGAATTGAGACTTGTTTATGGATGTGTGTACACGATTGGAGGCTACGGTGAGGGATACTTTTACCCAACATGGGTGTCAGCAGGATCTTAGGATTGTCCTCCCTCCGCTTTAGGTGTTATACGGATACTGCATGTTTTCCTTGTATTTCGTCTTTATTTATTTATTTATTTTTTGAATGAGGGGATATTGTTTGGCTGTGTGCATCTTAGTTATGCAGAGGCCGGGTGTAATGCTTAAATCTTTTAAGTAATAAAGTGCCCCTTTTCGAAAAAGAATGATAAACAACAATTAAGAAATAATTAATTGAAGTGCTAGTTGTATCTCGCATGTCACTTTTTTGAAACAAAAAATGGAAGAGACCGAGTCCAAGTGATGGAAAAATATCCCAGTCAGTTAACTGGATTTCTCAAAACCGGCCAAAATTCCAACCCAACTTGTATTTATTGTGTTTCTACAGGTTTCATCTTAATTTGGTACGATCTCTAAGAATTCACGTGAATTTGGCGTACATTACGAAAAAACCGTGACCGGTCGGGCGTCTCAAACTGATCGGGAGGATGACCCGGTTAGTGTCCGGTCACAAAAATGTGACCGAGCCGGGCACCCCAAACCGACCGTAGGCGTCTGGGCTAACCAACATCTTTCAAACCCAGCCCGAATTTGAGGCGGGTATGGTTAGGCCCAGGGGTGCTCGGGTGCATCCGCCACATCACATCAGCACACCCAGACGTCACATATATCGCCACTCTGGATGAACCATAGACTACAGTCAAATCACACTCCCCGTCTCTCCACTTTACTCTTTGTCTCCGGCCATCCTCGTCCCGTCCCATTCTGATCTATGGCGAGAGACGGTAACAGCGCAACGTCCGGTGGTGGATCAGGCGTCAAGGACAATGTGGAGGAGCCCGCCCTTCGCATCGCACTTCGCTGGTCATGGCTGGACCAGGGTGGCAGCGGAACTCTGGAGGTGCGCCCTCCCCCATTGCCGTAGTGCGGAGGACGGCCCCAGACCGTTGCGTCCGCGAAGCTCTGCGCAATCCACTCCCCTTCCAATCCACCACCCGCGCGCACCTCTTCGCCACCTCGCCCTGCGCCGGCGAGGACACGAAGGCATTGGCCGCACGTGGGCCTGCGCAAGCGCGCCAGTGGATCCAAAGGATCAACTCCTCAAGACGGTCCTCCGCCGTTCTCTCACATCGACAGAGACCGACGCGCGGTGGCTCCGCCACAAAAACACCAAATCCCTTCGGTTCGCCATCGAGCTATCGCAGCACAAGGCTAGGGCGGCGGCGGCGATAGTGAAGGTGGCCCGAATGGCCAAGGCCTAGGAGCGTGCGGTGCGGAGGATGACCAGCGTCATCTCCTTCAACGGAGTGTCTGACCTCTCCGACAACTAATACAACTCCAGCTCCGACGGCGACGACGCCTGAGGGAGTCCTGGATTAGGGGGTGTTCGGATAGCCGAACTATATCTTCAGCCGGACTCCAGGATTATGAAGATACAAGATTGCAGATTTCATCCCGTGTCCGGAAGGTTCTTTCCTTGGCGTGGAAGGCAAGCTAGGCGTGCGGATATTCAAGATCTCCTACCAATGTAACCGACTCTGTGTAACCCTAACCCTATCCGGTGCCTATATAAACCGGAGGGTTGTAGTCCGTAGGACGAACACATCATAACCATCATCATATCCATAGGCTAGCTTCTAGGGTTTAGCCTCCTCGATCTCGTGGTAGATCTACTCTTGTACTACCCATATCATCAATATTAATCTAGCAGGAGTAGGGTTTTACCTCCATCGAGAGGGCACGAACCTGGGTAAAATAAAGTGTCCCTTGTCTCCTGTTACCATCCGACCTTGACGCACAGTTCGGGACCCCCTACCCGAGATCCGCCGGTTTTGACACCGACATTGGTGCTTTCATTGAGAGTTCCTCTGTGCCGTCGCGATCAGGAATGATGCCTTTTCCCGTCTTTAAAGACGGCGCCGTCACTGAGGGAGCTTTGGCTATCGGCCAAACCCTCCGGCTGGGTGGTTTTCTCATGACCGCCCGTTCGGCCATTACGCCGACGGTGACCTCTCGGGTCATCGAAAGCAATCTCCGCGTCAGCTCGGAACTGGCCGAGCAGCTAGATCCGGTGGAGCTCTCCTCCATAAACGAGCTCCTGGATCGCATCGCCGCCTTGGGGGTCGCCACAAACTACGACCAGGTTGGGCCTAAACCCGATCTAAGGGAAATCAACTCCCCCCAAGACACCCATCATGTTGCTGTGGTGGAAACACGATGCGGCGACCCTTCATCGATCTTGAGGACCAGCTACGTCTGAATTCCGGAACCCTCCATGCCGGATATCCACGGAGGGGAGGATACAATCCAAGACCTAGGCTTGGAACCAGGCGAACCGGATAACATACAAGACTCCGGATCTCATAATCCGGAGGTTGTTCGGCTTCCGAACAGCAAACCGGGCGAAGTATCAGATTTAATGAATTCCGCCCGCCTGATCTCAAGCGATCTCTCCCAAATCAAGCAGATGCCCGAAGAAACAGTACATCATTACTGGGCCAGATTCCTCCTGCTTATGAACAGGATAAAGGACTGCCACGAGGGAGACGCGATTTCAATCTTCTGCAGTAACTGCACGGACAAGGGGATACTCAACGCCATAAGTCGTCGTAATATTACGCGCTTTGCTGACTTGGCGTCCATAGTACAAAAATACTGTGCGATGGAAAGTGCTTGGAAAACCGAAATTAAATTTTGAGATAATCCGGCCTTGAATAGCAATCCCGTCCGAATCAAAAGGGCGCACTACAGCAAGACGCCCGGATTAAATAAAAAATCAAAACCCTCTAGGGGGCATGGAATCGTGCTAGAAAAGTGGCTCGATGGACCCTGCAAGATTCATAGTGCAGAGGATACTCCGGTTACCATCAAATAAAGATGGCAGAAACCGACCAAGCTGCAACAGCATTCATCACGCCATACGGCCCATTCTGCTTCAACACAATGCCCTTTGGGCTCAAAAACGCCGGCGCGACATATCAGCGCATGATTCAAACATGTCTGGCAAACCAGATCGGCAAAACAGTGGAGGCGTACGTAGATGATGTGGTCGTTAAATAAAGACACGTCGAATCTCTAGTAAACGACTTGAGACTTACATTCGACAACCTGCGAAAATACGACATCAAGCTCAATCCAGAAAAATGTGTTTTCGGCGTCCCAGTCGGAAAGCTCCTGGGCTTCATTGTATCCGGCAGATGAATTGAAGCAAATCCAGCTAAAATCCGAGCTCTGTCACAATTGGATGTCCCAAAAGATCTCAAGCAAATTCAGAAACTCACCGGATGCGTGGCGGCCTTAAGCCGCTTCATCTCCCGCTTGGGAGAAAAGGTACTACCCCTTTACCGCCTCCTAAGGCGCACCGAACACTTCGAGTGGACGGATGCAGCCACGGCCGGACTCGAGGAAATAAAGGCCATCTTGGCAACAAACCCCGCCTGGCCGCGCCGAATACCGGCGAACCCATGCTGTTATACATTGCCGCAACTCATCAAGTTGTAAGCGCCGTACTCGTCGTCGAACGGGTATCGGACGGACACAAACTACCCCTTCAAAGGCCGGTTTACTACGTGTCCACTGTCCTCACACCATGCAAATCACGGTACCCGCATTACCAAAAGATTGCATACGCGGTGTTTATGGCATCCCGGAAGCTACAACACTACTTTCAAGAGTGTTCTATAACAGTAGCCTCAGAAGTACCACTCAATGATATTATCAACAACCGCGATGCAACGGGCCGGATAGCAAAATGGTCCATAGAGCTCCTCCCATTCGATATAACCTACAAACCATGGCGAGCCATTAAATCACAAGTCCTAGCCGACTTTGTCGCCGAATGGACAGAGGCCGAACTCCCTAAAGAGTACGGCACATACTCAAACTGGATCATGCATTTCGACGGCTCCAAAATGTTGGCCGGACTGGGGGCTGGCGTTGTTCTGACGTCCCCTATAGGAGATACAGTCCAATATGTACTCCAAATCATGTACACGGACTCCAACAATGCAGCCGAATACGAGGCCCTCCTACATGGTCTCCGGATGGCAGTATCCATGGGCATTCAACGCCTGGAAGTACGCGGGGATTCAAACCTCGCGATATCCCAAATAAATGACGACTTCGACGCCAAAGACCCAAAAATGGCAGCTTATCGCAATGCCGTACTAAAAATGTCAGCTCGGTTCGAGGGACTGGAGTTCCACCACATAGCCCGAGAAAATAATCAGGCAGCGGACGTCCTGGCACGCATCGGAGCAAAACGAGACGCAGCCCCCCCCAACATCTTCTTAGAAAGATTATTCAAACCATCCGTAACATGGAAGGGGGAACCCTCGGATAATAGCCCGGGCATAACCGCACAACCCAATGCCGAACAATCAGACATAATCGGCGGCCCCGCCACCGAAATTACACCCTCAGCCCACGCAATAATGGCGGTCATCGCCCCGTGGACGGAACCATTCCTAGCCTACCTTACTAGGTAGGAAATCCCCGAGGACCAAAACAAGGCACGCTGCATAGTGCGGCGATCTAAAGCCTATAAAGTCCACGAGGGAGAGCTATACAAGAAAAGCACTATAGGAGTCCTTCAAAGGTGTATCTCCGAAGAGGAAGGGCGGAGTCTGTTGGCTGAAATTCATGCCGGACTCGGGGGCCATCACGCCGCGGCTCGGTCCCTTGTAAGCAAGGCTTTCCGTACGGGCTTTTATTGGCCGACGGCTCGAGCAGACGCTCAGGACCTAGTCAAACGGTGCGTCGGTTGCCAGCTCTTTGCCAACCAAAGACATATGCCACCCAACACCCTCCGAACTATCCCCATCACTTGGCCTTTTGCGGTCTGGGGGCTCGATATGGTGGGACCCCTTAAAGGCGGAACCCACAAGAAAAAATACTTATTGGTCATGGTGGATAAATTCACCAAATGGATAGAAGCCAAGCCTGTCAAGACGGCCGAATCCGGACCTGTGATAGACTTCGTATCCGGGGTCGTACACCGTTATGGTGTCCCCCACAGCATTATCACCGATAACGGCACAAACTTCACCTCTGATGAAGTAAAGCTGTGGTGCAAAAACATGGGCATTAAGCTCGACTATGCTTCTGTCTATCAGCCACAAACTAACGGTCAGGTTGAACGTGCAAATGGTCTCATTATGAGCGGCATCAAACCCGGACTAGTGCGGTCCCTCAAGGAATCCAATATGCACTGGGTAGAGGAGCTCGACTCCGTACTCTGGGGGCTGCGAACCACGCCAAATCGCACCACCGGATTCACACCATTCTTTATGGTGTACGGTGCTGAGGCGGTTCTGCCCTGTGACATAATTCATGACTCACCTCGAGTGCGCATGTACGAAGAAAGAGAAGCCGAGCTCGATCGGCAGGACGACTTGGACGCTTTAGAGGAGGAGCGAGACGTGGCTAAATCCCGTTCCGCATTCTATCAACAGCAAGCTCGAAGATATCAAAGCAGAGAAGTACGGGCCAAAAATTACAATGTTGGTGAACTAGTTCTACGCCTGCCGGATAAGCAAAAGAACAAACTAAATCCCAAATGGGAAGGTCCATTCATAATCGACCAAGTCCTAACTGGTGGAGCGTACCGCCTGCGAGATGCGTCGGACAACCGACTCGAGCCGAACCCATGGAACGCCACACGTCTCCGAAGATTCTATGACTAGCGCCGGACTCTGGGTTTGTCTCCTTCCTCTGTCCATTATTTACATTTATACCTTTTTTTACTTTGTCTCCTACTCTTTTCTTTTCTAGCCCTTAAAAAGGCTCATTATGTGACGCGCTATCCGCGCTCCTTAAACCTGGGGGCTTCTTTAACAGAAGCTTGTCTATATGGCTTTCACACCCAACGCATGCGTCAGACTTCCGCATGCACCTTTTCTTCGCCATTATATGCATCAATATGACTTAAATTTTGGCCAAGCTGGGTTGCCTGGCTCCTGTGCTTACCCCTACGTCCCGATTGTTCGGCTAGGCGGTAAAGGGAGCACCTCTGCGATTGTTACTGCCGGATAAGCCGGATGTGTACCTTAGACTGGGTGAAGCCGAAAGCTAGCGTTCTTAAGGGAATATTCGGTCGGTGAACTAAAGATGAAACTTTTTATTTTATACATGCCCCCAGATGATCTTCTGCATTTGCAGTCCGGACGTGCACTTTAGGGCACGCCACCCCAGCGAAAGGAACCCTTAACGGAACTATTCTCTCTGGAAGATGTTTCTTACTAACCATGTAATATAACATAACTAGTTGGGCACTTGTCTGATAAAGCACTAATGACCCCTACGCCTGGTCTCCATGCATACCCCGGCTTCTATATAGCCGTTATGGTATTCGGACACACTCCGGACCGTCAGGTCCCGAGGTCGAAGCGAAAAGGTCGGCAACGACAAACGATCTACAATCCGGCTAGAAGGCATTATACATGTCAATTATAAATTACATAGTCATCTTGACTGATCGTATTCCTCCTCTATACCATCTAACAGGCTGTCTAATTTACAGTCCTGCTGGGAATACTTTGCGGCCAGCTCTACCTGGCCATACACCAAGCTCACAGGGATCTCCTCCCCGTCAGGCCCCACAGGTCCGACCTCGGCCATATGAATGGGGTCAGACTTCGTAAAGCGGGTCTTCACCATGGCCCAGGCCTCCCTCGCGCCTTGTCGGCAGGTTGATATCTTCCACAACCGGATGCGCCGCTGAGCTCCTGTCAGCTTCTCCGCAAGCTCTCCAAGGCCCTCGGGCGTGGAGTGGGCATGCCATAAGGCTCGGGCAACCCCTTGCATTGCCTGCCGAATTCGTTCGTGCAGTTGCAGGAGTTCGGGGAGAAGGTCACCCGTAGAACCGGGCATCTCCTCTACAGGACGACCTGTGAGCATACCTACAGACATAATTCTGTTATTCGTCTTCCTCGCCGAACCCCTTTTTCAAGAGTTCGCTCAAGCACTTACTAAATATGCCGCGTCGAAGACGCTGATTCTCCTTCGTGGAGTCAGATAGCTGGCCACGAACGTCTTTCAGTTCAACATCCAGCTTGGTGTTGGCATCCTGAAGATCATTCTTCTCTCGCCTCACCCTTGTCAACGTACTCTCGCCAGCCTTTAACTGGCGTAAGAGTTGTTGCCTCTCCGGATCTAGTCCGACACCATCTGCAACATTAATTGTCAGATTCGCACACAAGCCGCACAATACTAATCTCTCAAAGTATATCGTACCTGAGGGGGTCCCTTTGGGCTCCCCTGTTGTGGCTAGTGCGGCCTCTAGTTGGGCCTTGCACTTTTCCAGCTCCTGGGACAGCACGGTGCTCTTCTCCGTAAGAACCTACATATGATCCTTAAATCAGTTAGTTTAACAGTTTCAAGTCTCGGGGGCTACTGGTATATATATATATATATATATATATATATATATATATATATATATATATATATATATATTAAACCAAAATTTTCTTACCCGTATGTCTTTCACATACTGCTCCGTGGCTCTGGCTAAACCATCTTGAGCAGCACGAAGGTACGCATCTCCCGAATCGAAGGCGTCTAAGGCCTCTCGGGAGAAACAAGCGTCGCGTAGGACTGTCCGGCGACGCCTATGATTCATGACGCTCTCCACTTCTGAATTTGTGGCAGATAGCCGGTCCGCGTCCTCTGTTGGAGGAGCATCCGGCGCAAGCCTGGTGTTCGTCCCCGCCTCCGGACCAGACGTTGGAGCCTGGCTGGTAGAGGCGCGGTTGGCGGCCCCTCCGGATATAGTCCGGCGAGGCCTCTTCGTCCTGGAAACAGTACGGATGTTAACATGCCTTGACAGAATAAAGCTAGGGAGACAGAGGGCGCGTTATACCTTTGTGCCGAACTCTCAGTCCGGACTTCATCTCTTTTTACCCCACGGGGCCCGGCGGCTCCTCGTTGGCTAGCCGCCGCAGGTTCGGCCTCCCTCCTCGGAAATCTCCCCTGTAAAATACGGTTGTCGTCAGAAACACCGGAATATGTGAGGACGGAATCTCTCTTGCGGGAATAAACACTCCGGTTTCTGTCACCTGGGAGGCCGGGATTAACCCAGGGTAATCAGCCGTAATGGCCACCAAGGTATTATCCTTGCTTAACTGGTGGAACACCCCGTCGATGAGCTCCACCGATATGTCCGGATCCTCTTCGGAGTCCGGATCGAGGGACCGTTCTGGGTCCTCAGGCTGTGGAGGGCAGCTGTTGATATCCTTTACCTCCTGTCGCAGCTCCTGCATTGAAATCATCAGATTGCGTATCTAGTCATGGGAGCATTAAATAAACAGGCAAGTGCAATTGTTCACTTACCCAACTTGGAGGTTCATACATAGTGAATCCGGCCCGCGGGTTGACGCGGAGGAAGTCCTCCTTTTCTCCCTTGTACAAAGATGTTAGAATCTTTACTAGAGCGGCAGCTGTGGCTGGCCCCTTACGGCCGTAACGGGTGGCGTCATCCTCCCCGTTGAAATCCCACATGGGGTGGCTCCTATATTGAAGCGGCTGCACCCCCCGCATAATACATGCGGCCATGACTCCAATCATGGTTAGTCCGGAATGAGCCAACAGTCTTATCCGGCCCATCAGGTAAAGAACGTCTCTGTTGCTTTCTCTCTGAGAGCTCCGCGGATGCCAACTTAAGCGTTTCTTTAGGGGAGCCATGCTGAACTCAGGGAGGCCGACCCGGACAGGGTCCGGCAGCGGGACGTCGTCTATGTAGAACCATTCTGAAGGTCAGTCCTCGGACGCCTTCTTTGGGGTTCCGGATAGGTATCCGGTCCCGGCGATGCGCCATATTTCGGCTCCGTCCACTTGGTATATAGACCCCTTCTGAGAACGGGGCACCAAGCAGAACAACCTCTTCCACAGCGCAAAATGAGCCTCGACGCCTAAAAATAGCTCGCAAAGGGCAACGAAGCCTGCAACATGTAGAACGGAGCCGGGCGTGAGATTGTGCAGCTGGAGGCCGTAGAACTCCAGAAGCCCGCGGAGGAATGGATGAATTGGAAATCCCAGTCCCCTTAATAAATAAGGGACGAGGCACACCCGCTCTCCTTTAGAAGGATTGGGGGTGCTCTCCGCTTGCTTTCCGCCATTGTAGGTGGCGAGTCCGGCTCGGACCGGGACCATATATGCCTGGGGAAGGAATCCCTTGGCTTGCAGTGACACTAGCTCGCTGCGTGGGATGGTGCAACTCTCCCAGTCTCCGGATTTGGGGCTGGAGGGGCGAGGGGAGGAGCTACGACGGCTGGCCATGTTGGAATGGACCTTTGCTGGAGACGCTCTGATGATAACTCGCGGAGAGGATAAGATGTGGTTTGGATCTAGATCCCCATCCCGTTAAATAGGCGGCTCGTTTATATGACTAAGGGTGTGAATATAAAAACACCCCCGGGCTTTTCGCATTCGTTCAACACGTGGAAGACGGCAATTATTGGGCACTGAGACCGAGGAGCGCTACGGACATTATTCATACAGGTACACAAGATTCGGAGGAGGAACCCGCCTTGCAATGCCGAAGACAGATTTGCGCGCTGGACTCGACGTCATTGAAGCCTGGTTCGGGGGCTACTGAGGGAGTCCTGGATTAGGGGGTGTTCGGATAGCCGAACTATATCTTCAGCCGGACTCCAGGATTATGAAGATACAAGATTGAAGACTTCATCCCGTGTCCGAAAGGTTCTTTCCTTGGCGTGGAAGGCAAGCTAGGCGTGCGGATATTCAAGATCTCCTACCAATGTAACCGACTCTGTGTAACCCTAACCCTATCCGGTGCCTATATAAACCGGAGGGTTGTAGTCCATAGGACGAACACATCATAACCATCATCATATCCATAGGCTAGCTTCTAGGGTTTAGCCTCCTCGATCTCGTGGTAGATCTACTCTTGTATTACCCATATCATCAATATTAATCTAGCAGGAGTAGGGTTTTACCTCCATCGAGAGGCCCCGAACCTGGGTAAAATAAAGTGTCCCTTGTCTCCTGTTATCATCCGACCTTGACGCACAGTTCGGGACCCCCTACCCGAGATCCGTCGGTTTTGACACCGACAACGCCCCTCTCCCCGCCAACACCTATATGGAGGGGTATAGCCACACCGGTGACCGCAAGGGGGCCGGCAAGGAAATAATTTCCTCCACCCTTCTCCGTCTCCGTAGTTTTGATAATAGACCGTCTGACGATGAACTATGTGCATTTTGGTCTGGTGAACTGCGATGTATATAACTCCCCTATGCAATTTTGTTGATCTATGTCTATTTTTTGCTTTGTTTCCTTGATCTACGTAGTTTTTCTCATTACATTGCATGGGCAACATAGAATTGGGGTGCCGGATTTGAGGTACCCGGCTATGGACGCATTCATTTGAGCGGTGGCTGGTCCATCTAGACGGATGCCCCGGGCGTGCTCACCGCTGTATAGGAGCCAAATTTTCTATATACAACTGTAGATGCTCTAACCTCCTCAAGTTCCCTCCGAAGAAATGTTTCTCTTGATCGATCATCTGGCGCACTGCTTGCTGATATAGGAAAATTTTATCATACTTCGTGGAGCTAGTTGTTGAACTTACGGATCCTACCCAAAGGTTTTAGGCCAGATCCCCTTCCTTGCCACAAGTCTTGCTTCCCATAAGGATTTAGCTATCTATTGGAGTATAGGGAACAGTGCAGATAATCCTGTAGTTTTCACAACAAAGATATTGAAGCCTCCCTTGCATGAATGACATCTTTCTGGATGCACTGCTTGAACACTATGAAGCAAGATAAAGAAAAAAAAAACTCCTATCCGAGTTGATCGAGCTGAACCCATCCACCGCCGGGCTTTAGACCCCCGGACATGCATTCAGGTTGCCCATTTAATTTAGCATGCACGTGAAAGAAAAATAAAAGACACCGAGGGTTATGATCATACATTTATAGTACTGCTACTTCAATTCAACTGTCAAAAGAGTTGTATGACTTCTACAACTCGAAGTATTAGCCATTTGGTTCCTTAGGTTGCTCCAGAAGATTCAGTTCTTATGTGAGCTACGCGTGGCCTTCCTATGGAAAATCTTGGGTCAATCAACTACTGAAGTTTCGGCCGTATTGCACTTTAGACAGAGGGAAACGGAAAGGAAGACACAAAGTCCAAGTCAGTCACTCACTCAAGTCTACATATCTCTGTCAGTTAACTTTATTTCTCAGCGACCCCTGGTCAACCGACAAACCGGCCAAAAATTCCAACCGAGCTTGGATTTGGATTTGGTGCGTTTCTACAAGTTTCGCTTGAACTTGGTATGATCTCTACGAAATTCACCTGAATTTGGCGTGCGTTTTGCAAAATTCCTTTGAATATAGTGTATTCTTAGGGACCTGCGCGCAGCCCTAGTTGCCGCTGCCTCCTCCTCCACAAAACAAGTTAGGGTTTCTGCCTCCCGTCGGCACTGCCGTAGGTCCGCCTCCTCTCCGGCGACCCTAGGGCTATGGGGGCCGGCGGGAGGGCTCCGTTTCTAGTTTTTTTTTCAGTTTTGCTAGGGTTTGTGTCCTACTCAGAAATACGAGACGACATCGGCTCCCTGAAGCGCCTAGCCCCCGTTCCGGCGGTGCGTCTAGCACCGTTGGTGGGCGTGTGGAGGTGTGTCTCCGACGGATCTATCTTTGATGGATTTGTTCGGATCTCGTCGCTGATCATCTACGTTCGTGTGTTTTCGGGTTGCACCCTTCTGATCTATATTATTCTTCATCTGCGGCGGTTGCTGTTCTGGTGCGCTGGCCTACGGGGCCTTAGCACGACGACTTCTCGACTGACTACTACGACAAGTTGTGCCCGACTCTGGCGATGAAGGGGCGACGACGACGGCGCGCCTTCGGCTCGCTTCAGTGCTTGTAGTCGTCGGTAGGTGGTCTACGGATCTGGATGCAATTTCTATTATTTTTTGTATTGGTTGTACTGTCATAGTGAATATGAATAGATCGAAAATTTTCTTAAAAAAACAATATAGTGTGTTCTTACTTCTTTTCTTTTTTCTTCTTCAGGTACGGGCGTTAATGTGGTCGCACGTTTAGTCGAAACCAATCCTGACCGTCGGAGCCGCGCTGCAACTTGCACCGAATATATCGTGCGGATTCCGACCGCACAGGCACAGCTGCTCGGGCCGGGCCGAACTCGCTCGCTCGCTTCATGGCGCCTTCCTCGCCAGCTCGACCGGTCGCCTCCGCTATAAATGGCGCGCCCCTCGTCTGCCACTCGAAGCAGACCAGTACTAAGTACTAACTCCCCCACCGTGCCAAGAGCCCAAGATCATCGAAGCTAGCTAGCCAAGCTCCGAGGGAAGAAGCTAAGAACCGAACAAGGCAATGGGCGGTTGCTTCTCTTCGTCCGGGGAGTACGAGGAGTCGGCGGCGGCCGGGTACCGGCGGCCACAGCGGGTTAGGCCTAGCGACCAGGACGGCATCTACTACGTCGGCGAACGGGACGTTGACAACAAGGCCGGCATCTACATCGCCAACTTCCACCGCTACCAGTCCGAGGTCGTGCCCATGACGCCGGCGCCCTCCTCAGCCGCCGTCTGATCGAGCGCGATCCACGGCGGAGCTGAGCAAGAGCAAGATGGTTCCATGGCGGGTTGGTTATTGGTGGCGTTCTTTCGCTTGATTCCCTTGTTTAGGGTGCGCGCCGGCGCCGCTAAAACCTGAGGGTGAGCTCCTGATGAATAAATAATTAGTGAAGATAAGGGTTGCTTAATGCTAGTAGTGCTTATATTACCAGTGTGTGCAGTATGTATGTATATATATATGTAAATTTGCTCAAGATACGGTGAACATATATAAAGATTATCCTTGGTACTGGGACTCGATTTTCGTGCAATGCATCCTCGTGAAAGACCACATCTGGTGATTCATTCGAATTTCATGTAAATTGCAACGATGCACGTTTTCTTTTTTAAAACGGAGGCAAAAGATTTGCCTCATCGATTAATTAAGAAGAGAATTGTCTAGTTAATAACAAAAAACCGGACGAAAACCGAACGATGCACGATTATCAGAATATGTTTTTGTTGATGGATCGCTCATTGTCACTGAAAAAATTGGCTACACGTCCTAGGTGGTGCACTGCTTTTGCTGATTCAGACATCAGAGCATGCATGCATGCAGGTTGCACACCAATTTACCATGTATGCATGTTGTTATATGATCATCAAGAGAGCAAGTAAGATTTCTGCACCCTGAATGATTACCATGTTTTTCCTTAGGCCATGGAAGAAGATTCAGTTCATATGTCAGCTACGCATGGCCTTCCTAGTTCCTATGGAAATCTTAATCAATCGAAAATAATAATAATTTAACTGCAAGTTGTATGACACTTTAAACGAAGGGATACGGAAAGGGAAGAAACCATGTCCAAGTCATGCAATGTATCTCGGAAAGTTAACTGGGTTTCTCAGTGGCCCCTGGTTAACTCACAAACCGGCCGCAAATCCTTTCTTCAAGTTTCGCTTGAAGTCAGTGCGATCTCTACCAAATTCACCTGAATTTTGTGTGCATTCTGCAAAATTCAAATATCTTGAGCACCTGAATTTTGCTAGCATTCTGCAAAATTCTTTTGAATATAGTGCGTCTTTTACTTCTTCTTTTTATTGTTCAGTTTATCTTGAGCACCTGAATTTGGCATGCGCGCATTCTCCAAAATTCATTTGAATTTAGTGTGTTTTTACTTGTTCTTTTTCTGGTTCAGTCTATCTTGAGCACCTGAATTTGCATACATTCTCAAAAATTCATTTGAATTTAGTGTGTTTTTACTACTTCTTTTTTGGGCTCAGTTTATCTTGTGCGTCTAAATTTGTCCAGTCACCATCTGGAATTTCGCACCCAAACGATTTAAAAAAAAAATCCTTGGTACAAGTAGACTTAAAACTGAACCAGGTATATTTGATCTCAGATGATTTGACCGGGTCAATACTAATATTTCAGTCTATTTTGAGTACCTAAATATCTAGGAGTTCCAATCCTCTAGCAAGTGATCTCCCCTCTTGAGAGTCCTTTTAATGTAGAATAGAATAGATAGCTCTTCCAAGTTTCAATAGCTTTAGCCTGCTTGGATAGTCATTTCAGCTTTCGAACTTTAGGCAAAAATTAAAGGGTTCTACTGCCATCATTTTACGACCAATCTAGTTGTTGCTTTCATCTAAGTTGTTCTGTAGTTGCGGATTTACGACACGTCAGAGCCCTAGCTTTGGGGAAATTACTGAAGGGATTTTTGTGAGAGGTTCACAAAGGAAAAATCATAATCCGTTGCTCCCTCAGTCAATCATGCTGTGTGTTTTGCGGTTTTGCCCCCTAGAGATTGTTCCTTGGCTAGCTCCACCACTGTTGCAACGGAATACAGTGGAAGATCAGGATTCGCTGTAGTATACTTTTCATCCCTCAATTCTTCATGAAGTCTAGATTTGGTCCCTCAACTCCAAAACCGGACAACTTGCACCCTTAACTACTGAAACCGGACAAGATTCATCCCTGGTCATGGTTTTGACCGGTTTTGGTGCTGTCCCACCCCAGTTTTGACCTGCTGACTCAAATTCGCGTACTTTTCCAATTCCGCTTAATGTTTTCAAATTCTGGTAGTTTTTTCAAATACGTGAACTTTTTAAAAATTTGTGTACTTTTTCCAAATCCGAGTACTTTTTCTAAGTTCACGTACTTTTTTTTTAAATCCGCGTACTTTTTTAAAGTTCATGTGTTTTTTTTCAAATTCATGTAATTTTTTAAAATCGACGTACTTATTCATATTCGTGTACATTTTTTTCTTTTGAAAATTTTGAGTGAACTTAAAACGTACGCGGATTTGAATTTCTTTAACCCAAATTAGAAAAAAAATTGTGGAGTTGAAAAAATCATGGATTGGAAAAGGAACACCGATTTAGAAAAAACGCGAATTTGAGTCAGCACCGGTCAAAACCGGGGTCAGTTAGCACCAAAACCGGTCAAAATCAAGACCAGGGACGAACCTTGTCCGGTTTCGTTAGTTGAGGGTGCAAGTTGTCCGGTTTCGGAGTTAAGGGACCAAATCTAGACTTCACCGAAAGTTGAGGGACGAAAAGTATACTTTTCTCTTACGATTATACATGAAATGATTGTGAGAAGCAAAAATTACTGCATGCAGTAAAATTATAGTGAGCGAAGGATACTTTCTAAACACACCCTTATTTTAGCTTGGAACTAAACCACGTCTTATCATCAACGCCATTTTCCCCGCCAAAAATAAATTAAAATGAAGCGCCACTCCGTCCTAAACTGTCACACCGCCCCTCTTCTTGGCGGGATCTAGCTAGCCTCCTAGAAGCAGAGCAGACCTACAAAGATTCAAGCATTCCCCCGGCAAGCCAATAATGATCGCATGAACTTGTCCCTGAACTCTCCTCCTTTCTTTCCCCGATCCCTCGTGCTCCGGGGCAGGGAAAGATCAAAAGATCCCTGGCTAGCTACACGTACGAGGGACACGAGACAGGGCATCAAATCGATCCCCCCGGCCGGGTGAGCCTTCTCCCTCACCCCTTTTCCCCGGCGGCAAGCGGCACTTTCGATAGATAAGCGCAAGACAAGAAAGATGTCTGGCAATCCGTGCATTGGAGCCGGAGAAGAGGAGGGAGAGATCGCTGTGCGCCAGTTGCTCGGAGATCGGAATCCGCATATTTTTGTGTTGGTGTGCTTAGGCTGATTTGTGCTTGACTGGACCGTCCCCCCGGCCGGGTTTCACTTCACCAAAGCTGTGAAGACCGGCCGGTTGGCCTGAATCTTCTCCGGGAGATTTCGGCGCGCGGGTGCAAGCTCTGTACACGTACAGGGTTGGAACTATGTCAGGATTCTGCAGATCGTTTGAGACGATTCCTTCGATACTACGCCTGTGGGTGAAGTGGCGGGCGCTCGTTGATCGAACAAGATCTGTTACTGCACAAGATGCTTCTCTCGATCGAGGACACTTGGCATAGTACATTCACATTAGTTAGAAGAAAGAAATACCTCCATCTTAGTACTGTTTCACAATCTTCTTTTTCAGTCTGCAATATTATATGCCATCCTTCCTGCTCTGGGAATCCTCTTCTCCACAAGTCACATACTCTTTTAGTACTGTAGATAGATAGACACATGGTAATAACAAGCTGCAAACACGCAGCTGGCTGTTTTTTCCCAAGCCTAACGAAGTTCCCGGTAACTTCGAACGGTGGGCGGCTTTGCTTAAGGAATCTGACAAGCTGCTAAATAACTTTGCATTTTGGCCCCATCGGGGCGACACATTTTCAAAGCCACGGCTCGTACGTTCTTTCCGGGGAAGTGGAGCGGGAACAACAAGACGAGAGGGAGCAGGCTTTAGTTTAGGCAGCGGTTTGGACGGAGGAGAGCCGTCCGCGCGACCTGCTGCGCAGCTGTGCAGATCTTTCTCTGCAATGCACACAGAAAGCACTCCGGCCCTTGTTCTTTTCTTCTCTTTTCTGGAAAGAAAAGCCCACCATGCATTGGTTGCTTGCTTGCACAACGTGCTTAATTAACACTTAACACCCACTAAACTAGTAACCAAATCATGTTGGGCAGTAGTTTATTTCCGGAAGTTATATGGCTTCAATCAACAATGCACCTTTGGCCAGCAATTTGGTTGCGTGCGTCTCACGAGGTCGTGATGCATGCATATATATCCTGTAGACACGCATCAATCATCAGCCATCTACGAGAAAGCAAGACGACTAGCTAAGCCAGCAGTGAAACCGTGTAGTGCAAGGTTTGATTTTTCGCAACACAGCTAGCTGCCCCAGAGGCCAACACGGCATGGAATCACCAAGGTGCTAATACGACAGGCGATACGGATGATGAGAAGATCAAGAAAGGATTTACGACCAGCCCCGCTTTGTTCGGGGTTCCGATTTCCGAAAGCGGCGGCACGAGGAGCAATGGACCTTAATTTGGACCATGGCGGATTCCGCCGCCATGCATGTTTTGCCATTGTTAGGGCACGCGGTGCCGCACGCTCACTCTCTCGGACCAGCCAGACACCCAATAATTCCCAGCTGATACGGATGATGGGAAGATCTCGACGAGGATTTACAGTCCCCTTTGTTCGGGGTTCCGATTTCTGAAAGCGGGGGCGCGAACAATGGGCCTTAGTTTGGACCATGCATAGCGGATTCCGCCGCCATGTCTTGCCATTGTTAGCGCACGCGGTGCCGCTCGCCCGCCCGGACCAGCCTGACACCCAATAATTCCCAGCTTGATCCCGCCGTTGCTGGTAAGCTGTAGCGCTCACGGAACATGTCCGTCGTACAGACCGTGGTTCCTGTCTATGCAAACTTTGCAATGGCTTCAAGGGGAAGGCGCTGAAAGGTGTTGGCCTCGCGAGAGCAAACTTTGAGTGCGCGCCGGCCACCGGCATGTAGGGAGGAGGAAAGAATTGGATGCAGCGAGTGTGTCCTCGATCAAGCTGTTGTCCACGGAATGTCGAGAGGAGATATTAAACAAGTAGTGTAGTACCCGGGGGAGATGAAAGAAAAGGCCGGAGAGGAGAGCCTTCGCTTCGGATTGCGTTCTGTGCTCTGGACTCAACTTTCCGGCTTCTTTATCCTGGCTGGATGAAGAGATCAGGGCGTCCCGTCCACATACACTGACATTTGTGTAGCATATATTCGTATGGAAGAAACTCTCTTTTTTCTTCCAGAAGAGAGGTGTTTTGGCCCCGGGCGCTTCAGGTAGGACTAGGACCAGGAGTACTAAAATTTTCAAATTTCTAAAAACAAATCATATTTTGAAGTTTCAGAAGCATTTGGAAACAAATCATTTCCTTTTCATGTGCTTTTATTTGGACGTGCAGGACGTCCAGATACACTGGCATTGTAGCATATATTCGTATGGACGAAACTATCTTTTTTCTTCGACAGAGCTGTGTTTTGGCCCCGGGCGCTTTAGGCACTAAATTTTTCAGCATTCTAAAGACAAATCATATTTTGAAGTTTCAGAAGCATTTGAAAATAAAACTCAATATATTTGAAGAACTTGTTACATGTAGTTAGCGTCAACGTCACAACAACCAGCATAGACAACATGCATGTAGTGCAAAAGAACTCGTTGCATGCAAATATGATACACCCAGCACATTGCATGGCCAAAATGCCTCCTTGTTTGCAACACCTAGTGTGGCGTAGTGTCGTGCGCCGGACGCTTGCAATAGTGCATGCACATAGAGACAACTACTCCCTCCGTTCCCAAATATAAGTCTTTCTAGAAATTCCAACAGATGACTACATACAAAGCAAAATAAGTAAATCTATACTTTAAAATATGTCTACATACATCCGTATATTGTAGTCCATTTGAAATGTCTAAAAAGACTTATATTTAGAAACGGAGGGAGTAGATGATACCCTCCCCCCTCTGTTTAAAAAAAAGTGATATTTCAATGAGATTTAATTGTAAGAAAATGAATATTTGGATTAACAATATGCGAATAAAACTGAAAATACATATCATCTACTCCCTCCATTCTCAAATATAAGTCTTTTTAGAGATTCCAACAAGTGACTACATACGGAGTAAAATGAGTGAATCTATACTCTAAAAATGTCTACATACATTCGTATGTTGTAGTCCATTTGAAATGTCTAAAAAGACTTATATTTGGGAACGGAGCGAGTACTACTCATTACAAAATGTTCATGAAACCTAAAATTTTGTTCCCGCGTATTTTAAAAATGTTCATAACATATGAGAAAGTAATTGTGTTATTAAAATAAGTTCATAAACACTTCAGAGTGTTTGCACGTTTTACAAAAAATGTTCAAGATGTATTCGATGTGCATTTTACAATTATTCAAGATGTATTTCGGTAAATGTCCATCGTGTATTCGATTAATGTGTATCTACAAAATGCTCAGTATGTATTTAGCAAAAATTGGCATGTATTTGAAAACTGATACAGTAAAATATTTAAAAGGAAATCAGAATATTTTTTTAACAGCAGCCAAAAGAAAACCAATAGAGGAACGCACAGAAAAACGAAAGAAAACCGGTCTGTAACGGTTGAAACTTTTCAAAACCATGCTATTGGGCTGGCCCACTAAAGTGAACGCTTAAGTTGAGCGTTGCTATGGTCTCGCAATAAGCTAGACATAGTATTTGCAGTTTTCCCGTTTGTGACCCCTTTACTCGTTCTGTAGTGAGCTGCTAGCCATCGCCCGAGCCGGCCTGCCACGTGGGCGGTTCATCTCCGTCGGATTGAAATCACCCCCCCCCCACGACATCCTACATATTATTCTGGTCCGCAAACTGATGCTACTCCCCGCTATTTGTCGCGAGCAACGCCCATGCCATGGGCATATCTGCCAGATAATGCTTTACCAGTCCATGGCGCTCAAATAGGAACAGTAACGGTCCAACCCAACTGTGAGAATGTAGGTGAGTTTTTTGGTTTTGGTTACATGGTTTACCTCCTAGAAGATTCCCCTGTCTTTCGGGTTTTTTTTTTATGTTATGTTTATTTTTACTTGATTTTGTTGGATTTTTATTTTAATTTTTATACAAATGCGTGACTTTTATTTTTAAAATTAGTTAATTTAAAAAAAATCATGAACTTTACTATATTCACAAACATTATTTCAAATTCATGCAGCTTTGAAATACTCATAATTAGTTTTAAATTATTTCCTTTTAAAATTCGTGAATTTTTTCTAAAATTTATATAAAAAAGTTCCTAAAATTTATATCCATGCCTTTTAAATTTATGACTCTTTTTTAAAAGTTGATTTTAAATTTTGAAGCTATTTTGAAATCTGTGATAATTTTGAAATTCCATGAACATTTTTTGGATCTCGTACTGTTTTACAAATTTTGGAAAAAGTACTGATTTTGTTAACTAGCAAAGCAGCAACATGGAAAAATGGGTAGAAAAAAAATGAGCGATGTCAATGGGCGAGCGAACGAGAAAAGCGACGAATGAACATGCCATTGTGCTATGACCCACGATGTACTGAGTGTAAGCTTTGTAGTGCCTATTAGAGCTAGCAGTTCCTATTTGACGCGTGGTCCGATGGGTATCAATGAAACGCACCCCCCTCGCCGTGTACACATGTTACATGAACCAACCAATTACAGGCCTTCTCTGTGTTTTTTTCCAACCAATTTTGGAAGGTCTTCAAACCTTTCGGGAACCAGTTTTCCGCTTTTTCTGTGTTTCTTCTTGCCATATTTTTCTTCCATTATTCATTTTATTTCCTGAACATTTTTATGTCTCTTTTCTCTCTCCTTTTTTTTCATTTTTCCCATTTTAAAAGTGGGGAACATTTTTTGTAATTCAAAAAGATTTTTGAATTGATGAAATTTTTTAAATTCATAAATATTTTTTGAATATATGAATTTTGGTGAATGGTTGAATTTTTTAATCCATGAATTTTGATGAATGGTTTAATTTTTGAATGGAAGATATTTTTTCTGAAAATTGAGTACAATTTATATTTGCTGAAATTAAAATAATTTTGAAAATTCGTGAATATATAATTCATGTTATGAACATTTTCAAATCGTTGAATATTTGCTCATATTCGTATACATCCTTGAAACTTCGTGACCATTTTTTAGATCCAAAATCCTTTTTAAACTCGTGAACCTTTTAAAATATTTGAACATTTTTGAAAATTAGAATTATTTTAGAAATTAATAACTATTTGTTGAAATTTATAATTTTTTGGAAACCGCATACAATTTTAAAAACGAAAAAAGAAGAAAATTTAGGTTGAAAAACCAACATGAAAAAAAAAAAACAGGGGTGCCGCGCGAGGCATCGTGCATCGGCCAGCGGGAGTACACGTTCGCTCGCTTTCCTCCACGCGGGTCGGGAAATAGGAGCTGCCATTCGATGTATATCCTATTTGACGGTCATATCCCCAAATATAGTATGATTCGTGAAATGCACACATCCCCTAGTAGCTACTACGAGATCCATGTAAGATGTCACTTTTGAACTCCCTTTTCACCCTGTTTTGTGAACATTCTAGAATGTTTTGCTCGTGTTTTTCTCTTTTTTCTGAGTTCTTTATTCCTGTTCGTTTTGGTTCTTTTTTATTTATTTTTCTTAAATTCGTGTTTTCTGAAATTCATGATCGTATTTCAAACTTATGAACATGTTCAGAATTTTGAAATAGTCAATTTCGCCAAGATTTTCCAAATTCGTCTTTTTCTCAATTAATGAAATATTATCAAATTCATGAAAAAATTTAATACATAGTTTTTTTCAAATATTTTTTATTTTATAATTTTCAAAATTTAATAAAAAGAAACAACTGATTTGTTTCCTAAGCTAGTATACTGCCATTGCAAAAGATGAACGAAAAAAATGCAAACAGGCCGAGCGAGCAAGCGGTTGTTGGGTAGCAGTCTACACGGGCGACGTCCCCTATATGCTTCTTGGGTTTGTCTTTTTATTTTTATTTCTCATTTTTCTATTTTTTATTCTTTTCAAATTCACGAACTTCCTTCAAATTTGGTAAAAAGATCATATCTTTTCAAATTCACGAACTTCCTTCAAATTCGTGTTTTCTGAATTCATGAACCTTTTCAAAGCTATATTTTTTTCCAATTCATTCTTTTAAGAAAAATTGTGGCATTTGTCTATTTTTTTAATTTTATAAATTTTATAAATTTCAAGATTCATGTTTTATTGCGAAAGTCAACTGTACACCAGGTCAATCAGTCAACTGTGCAAACGAAAATGGGGCGATTGAGCGAGCACTTGGTTCTTCGGCCGTCCCATACATGAGAAGCTAACCGAGGCTAAACGAGCAAAATAGGAGGTCTCCATCTTTATCTCGCCCCGCGCGAGACCGGATAACCACTCGCCTCAAGGGGCAGTGTAGTGTCTGGCCCAGTTAGATGCAATTGCTTCGCTTCCTTCGTTTCTTCCGTTTATTGGTTTTTCGTTTCCGTTTCCCTTTCTTTTTTCTCTTTGTGTATAATTCATAATGTTCTACTAAAATATATATTTTGGAAATTACTTCACTTAAATTTTTAAAACATTCCCTGCGCATCACAAAAATGCTTGTATCATTAAAAAAATGGTCATCGCATTTTTTAACAAGTGTTTCGTGTTTAAAACATGTTCATGATGTGTAAAACAATTGTTTGCACGAGTTTTAATAAATGCTCGTACCATTCCAGAAAAAGTTCCACATGTATTTTAAAAAATTAAAATTGTATTTATGTTTTTAAAATGTATTAAAAATGATTAAAGATGTATTCTGATTTTTTATTATGTATTTAAAAAGAGGTTCAATATGTATAAAACAATGTTCGGCATGTATATGTTGAAAATGTACAAAGTGCATTCAGAAAATGTTCAATGTGCATTAAAAAAGTTCGTCTTACATTTAAAAAAACGTTCAAATTTTATCTGAAAAATGTTTCACATGTATTCAAAGGTTTGTCAAGTCATGTTTGAAATATGTTTAAATATATTTGAAAAACATTTGGCAAGCATTCAAAAAAATTCAAACAATGTTCATCATGTATTTTAAAAATATTCAATATAAAAAACTATGCAACATGTATACATGAAATGTACAAGGTGTAGTAAACAATTTACATGTATTTAAAAAGGGAAAATAATAAAAAATAGAAGAGAAAAGAAATAAACCAAAAGAAACACAATCCAATACCGTAAAAGAAAACACATCAAAATTTCACATGGAACCTTCCCAAAACCATTCCTACCAGATGAAAGATTCTCTTAACCAATGCAAAACCACTCGCGCAACGCATTATGGGCGTGTTTGGTTGCCATGCGCTACAGGACCTGCGTTGCATACCCTTCTCCACTCAGTCCGGCTCTAGAAAACAGCCTCATATGCGACATCTGCGAGTTGTTTGGTTGCTTGCATATGGATTTCCTCCATTAGGAGATCAACTTTGGCACGTTGTTTGGTTGCCTGCATTGTCTCGGCACATGCAACTACATGCTGTTTGGTTGCCCGCATGGGGTATGATTAAGAACTAGCACTTGCACTTCGCACACAGGGTTAAGAGCTAGCAGAGGAAGGGGGAGAAGAAATGCAGTGTGCGCTGGACCATGGCGACTGCGGTGGATAGTGGCCGTGGCGCCGCGTCCGACATGACGAGCATGGAGTCGTGGACGAGCGACCCCGTCGGCGGCACGGCGAGAGACACCGTCGGCGAACTAGTTGCGGTGCTCGCGCAAAGACAGTGGACAGAGGAGGAGAATGCAGTGCTAGCGCCATGGTATCGTCAGTGTAGTGGACGAGAGAGGAGGCCGAGATGATTGACGCCGGAAACGACTCCAGTGTAGTAGGACGAGAGAGAGGAGGCGAAGATGATCGACCCCGTCGATGATACGTCTCCCAACCCAATAAATAGTAGTTTTTGAATGATTCGCGTTAGCCGGAGCGTCTCGTGGAACAGGGATACATTTTGTGAGGCCAAATTGCCTGACGAATTGATGAATATGGCTCAATATAACTGGTCCAGGTATACCGGTCAGTCTTGAGCCACCAGGATAGCCTTCCACATATCCTGTTCCTCCCGTATGTATAGCTTGGAAGGAGATCTTTCCTATCTTTCGAGATCCACCCTACAATATGGGGTCAAAAAACCAAAAAAGTGATTTTAGCCCTACATTCCATGCCCTCGGAGAACGCTTTGTCGTGCAAAGTCACTGACATATCCAGTGCCTTTTTCGGACTCCAAGAATGGATTGGATCGAAACGACTGGCGGCAAATGGCACATAAGAGTTTAGACGATAGATTCTCTACAAAAGGTAGGGATCGGGGGTTATACGCTCTTTTCTATAAATAAAGTAGGTTCCAGTGGTTGCCACAAGGAATGACGTCATAGCTCCTGCAAAAGTAATAACAATCAAAGCCGTAGGTGAGTATTCAAATGAAGGGGATCACCTTGCTATCATGAAAACGCCCGAGCCGAGGTTGGAACAATTCTTTATTTTCTTGTTGGTTCCTTCTTTATTATTTATTCCAAGTTTTTCTCTTCCGTTCGGTTCATTAGCTTTAGGAAAAATAGAAGCTGCAGAAATGCTCGCTTCTAAAAGGCTTAAAGGCTGCCCAAGAACGACCTGTGGTGGTAAGGAAGGCACGGACTCCGCACCTTTTCTCGAGATATCTTCTAGATTCTTAGGGTCCTTGCGCTGGATCTCGCCCCCCCCCCCCGGTGCTCGGTCAAAGGCATTCTCTCAAGTAGCAAAGGCAAGATGGAAAAGCAGGAATCAAGGTTGCTAGGTACCACTCCGCACTAAAACCACGGATTGAGCGAAAGCTGCCCCAATGAAGATACGACTTCACTCCAGTCGCAAGCCTAGCCTTAGGGCAAGGTATCTTGCTTACTCTCCATCTAGCGTGCGTTGCCGGCAAGGAAGGAGGCATTGGGAGCCCTCTTTCTCCTCGGTCCATAGAGAAAAAAATGTAGGACTGGTGCCGACAGTTCATCACGGAAGAAAGAACTCACAAAGCCGGGATATCTATAATTTTTTATCGTTCCATGCTATCATATTATCCGTTTTGGATGTTTAATGGGATTTAATATGCTCTTTTATATTATTTTTGGGACTAACCTATTAACAGGAGGCCCAGTGCCAGTTGTTGTTTTTTTTGCCTATTTCAGTGTTTCACAGAAAAGGAATATCAAACGGAACGAAACCTTCGCGAGGATCTTTGTTGGAACAAACGCAATCCAGGAGACTTGGAGTAAAAGTCAGAGACGCAACGAGGCGTCCACGAGGTAGGAGGGCGCCCCCCACCCTCGTTGGCCCCTCGTAGCTCCACTGACATACTTCTTTCGCCTATATATACCCTTGTACCCTAAAAACATCCAGGAGAGCCACGAAACCACTTTTCCACCGCCGCAACCTTCTGTACCCGTGAGATCCCATCTGGGGCCTTTTCCGGTGATCTGCCGGAGGGGGATTCGATCACGGAGGGCTTCTACATCAACACCATAGCCTCTCCGATGATGTGTGAGTAGTTTACCACAGACCTTCGGGTCCATAGTTATTAGCTAGATGGCTTGTTCTCTCTCTTTGGTTCTCAATACAAAGTTCTCCTCGATGTTCTTGGAGATCTATTCAATGTAATATTCTTTTGCGGTGTGTTTGCCGAGATCCGATGAATTGTGGGTTTATGATCAAGATTATATATGAACAATATTTGGTTCTTCTCTGAATTCTTATATGCATGATTTGATATCTTTGCAAGTCTCTTTGAATTATCAGTTTTGTTTGGCCTACTAGATTGATTTTTCTTGCAATGGGAGAAGTGCTTAGCTTTGGGTTCAATCTTACAGTGTCCTTTCCTACTGACAGTAGGGGCAGCAAGGCACATATTGTATTGTTGCCATCGAGGATAAAAATATGGGGTTTATATCATATTGCTTGAGTTTATCCCTCTACATCATGTCATCTTGCCTAATGCGTTACTCTGTTCTTATGAACTTAATACTCTAGATGCATGCTGGATAGCGGTCGATGTGTGGAGTAATAGTAGTAGATGCAGAATCGTTTCGGTCTACTTGACACGGACGTGATGCCTATATTCATGATCATGCCTAGATATTCTCATAACTATGCGCTTTTCTATCAATTGCTCGGTAGTAATTTGTTCACCCACCATAATATATGCTATCATGAGAGAAGCCACTAGTGAAACCTATGGCCCCCGGGTCTACTTTACATCATATAAGTTTCTGATCTATAATTCTAGTTTGCTATTTATTTTGCAATCGTTATTTTCCAATTTATGCAACAAAAATACCAAAAATATTTACCTTATTATCTTTATCAGATCTCACTTTTGCAAGTGGCCTTGAAGGGATTGACAACCCCTTTATCGCGTTGGTTGCAAGGTTCTTGATTGTTTGTGCAAGTACTAGGTGACTTGCGAGTAGTCTCCTACTGGATTGATACCTTGGTTCTCAAAAACCGAGGGAAATACTTATGCTATTTGCTGCATCACCCTTTCCTTTTCAAGGGAAAACCAACACATGCTCGAGAGGTAGCAAGAAGGATTTCTGGCGCCGTTGCCGGGGAGATCTACGCTCAAGTCAAGACATACCAAGTACCCATCACAAACTCTTATTCCTCGCATTACATTATTTGCCATTTGCCTCTCGTTTTCCTCTCCCCCACTTCACCTTTGCCGTTTTATTCGCCCTTTTCCGTTTGCTTCTTTTTGCTTGCCTCTTGTGTATCCATTCTTAGTGCGGGGTTGTTTCCATCATGTCTGAAACTGGGGAGGTTATCATTGAAAAGGATAATAGTAACAATGTGGGAAACCTTGATGCTTTTGATAATCCTCATGAAGAACCTACTATTTTACACACTAAAAAGTTTCGGATCGGTAGTGGTAATATTATTGGAAAAGGAGTTATTCAAGATTTCTTTACTTGTGCCGGTGCTTTCCCCTATGGGAGGGTCTATTCTTCATAGAACTAGTAGTCTTGCGGATGCTATATTGATAACCCACAAGTATAGGGGATCGCAACCGTTTTCGATAATTAAGAGTGTTGAACCCAACGAGGAGCTAAAGGTAGAATAAATATTCCCTCAAGTTCTATCGATCACCGATACAACTCTACGCACGCTTAACATTTACTTTACCTAGAACAAGTATGAAACTAGAAGTACTTTGTAGGTGTTGTTGGATAGGTTTGTAAGATAATAAAGAGAGCGTAAATAAAAGCTAGGGGCTGTTGTAAGTAAAGAAGCAATAAAGTAAATATAGCGAGTGTGGAAAAGTGGCGATAGGAGTTGCGAAATTGTCCCTAAGCAATTGACTACTTTACAAGACCGATAGCAAGTGTTATGTGGGAGAGGCCACTGCTAGCATGTCATCCCTAACTTGGAATTCTATGCACTTATGATTGGAACTATTAGCAAGCGTCTGCAACTACTAACATTCATTAAGGTAAAACCCAACCATAGCATTAAGATATATTGGTCCCCCTTCAATCCCGTATGCATCAATTTCTATGCTAGGCTGAAGCTTCTGTCACTCTTGCCCTCCAATACATAGTCCTATCAACATACAACTAACCCTATGGTGTGATCCACGCGCGCGCTCATATGATGGGCACCAAAGGACAGCAACATAACCACAAGCAAATTAAATCAATCATAGCAATTCATCAACCACCGATAGGACAACGAAAATCTACTCAGACATCATAGGATGGCAACACATCATTGGATAATAATATGAAGCATAAAGCACCATGTTCATGTAGAGGGTACAACGGGTTGCGGGAGAGTGGACCGCTGTAGATAGAGGGGGGAAGGTGATGGAGATGTTGGTGAAGATGGCGGAGGTGTTGGTGAAGATCGCGGTGATGATGATGGCCCCCGGCGGCGTTCCGGCGCCACCGGAAGTGAGGGGGAGAGAGCCCCCTCCTTCTTCTTCTTCCTTGACCTTCTCCCTAGATGGGAGAAGGGTTTCCCCGCTGCTCCATGGTCTCCATGGCGTGGGAGGGGCGAGAGCCCCTCCGAGATTGGATCTGTCCCTCTGTCTCTCTCTGTTTCTGCGTTCTCCTCTGCTGCCCTTTCACCGTTTCGTATATATATGGAGATCCGTAACTCCGATTGGACTGAAACCTTCGCCGTGATTTTTTTTACCAAAAATTAGCTTTCTTGCGGCCGAAGAAGGGCATCAACCGCCTTACGGGTGGCCCACGAGGGTCAGCGGCACGCCCAGGGGGCAGGCGCGCCCCCTGCCTCGTGGCCACCTCGGGCACTGTTTCGCGTTGATCTTTCCCCCAGATTTTCCAAATATTCCAAAAATAAGCTCCGTTCGTTTTTATCCCGTTTGGACTCTGTTTGATATTGGGTTTCTGCAAAACATAAAACATGCAACAAACAGGAACTGGCACTGGGCACTGGATCAATATGTTAGTCCCAAAAATAGTATAAAAAGTTGCCAAAAAGTATATGAAAGTTGTATAATATTGGCATGGAACAATCAAAAATTATAGATACGACGGAGACGTATCAGCATCCCCAAGCTTAATTCTTGCTCGTCCTCGAGTAGGTAAATGATAAAAAGATAATTTTTGATGTGGAATGCTACCTAGCATAATCTTGATCATATGTGTAATCATGGCATGAATATTAAGATACGAGTGATTCAAAGCAATAGTCTATCATTTGACATAAAAACAATAATACTTCAAGCCTACTAATAAAGCAATCATGTCTTTTCAAAATAACATGGCCGAAGAAGGTTATCCCTACAAAATCATATAGTCTGGCTATGCTCCATCTTCACCACACAAAATATTCACATCATGCACAACCCCGATGACAAGCCAAGCAATTGTTTCATATTTTCGACATTTCTCAAACCTTTTCAAATTTCACGCAATACATGAGCATGAGCCATGGACATAGCACTATAGGTGGAATAGGATATGATGATGGGGGTTATGTGGAGAAGAAAAAAAGGGAGAAAGTCTCACATCGACGCGGCTAATCAACGGGCTATGGAGATGCCCATCAATTGATGTCAATGTGAGGAGTAGGGATTGCCATGCAACGGATGCACTAGAGCTATAAGTGTATGAAAGCTCAAATTGGAAACTAAGTGGGTGTGCATCCAACTTGCTTGCTCATGAAGACCTAGGGCATTTGAGGAAGCCCATCATTGGAATATACAAGCCAAGTTCTATAATGAAAATTCCCACTAGTATATGAAAGTGATAACTCAAGAGACTCTCAATATGAAAAACATGGTGCTACTTTGAAGCACAAGTGTGGTAAAAGGATAGTAACATTGCCCCTTCTCTCTTTTTCTCTCATTTTTTTCTTTTTTTTCTCTTTTTTTGGGCCTTCTCTTTTTTTTGGCCTTCCTCTTTTATTTATTTATATATATTTTTATTTTTTTTCATCCGGAGTCTCATCCCGACTTGTGGGGGAATCATAGTCTCCATCATCCTTTCCTTACGGGGCAATGCTCTATAATGGTGATCATCACACTTCTATTTACTTACAACTCAATATTACAACTCGATATTAGAACAAAGATATGACTCTATATGAATGCCTCCGGTGGTGTATCGGGATGTGCAATGATCTAGCGTAGCAAAGATATCAAAAAATGGACAAGCCATGAAAACATCATGCTAGCTATCTTACGATCATGCAAGGCAATATGACAATAAATGCTCAAGTCATGTATATGATGATGATGGAAGTTGCATGGCAATATATCTCGGAATGGCTATGGAAATGCCATAATAGGTAGGTATGGTGGCTGTTTTGAGGAAGAAATAATGAGGTTTATGTGTGATAGAGCATATCGTATCACGGGGTTTGGATGCACTGGCGAAGTTTGCACCAACCCTCGAGGTGAGAAAGGTCAATGCACGGTACCGAAGAGGCTAGCAATGATGGAAGGGTGAGAGTGCGTATAATCCATGGACTCAACATTAGTCATAAAGAACTCACATACTTATTGCAAAAAGTCTATTAGTCATCGAAACAAAGTACTACATGCATGCTCCTAGGGGGATAGATTGGTAGGAAAAGACCATCGCTCATCCCTGACCGCCACTCATAAGGAAGACAAACAATAAATATCTCATGCTCCAACTTCGTTACATAACAGTTCACCATACGTGCATGCTACGGGAATCACAAACCTCAACACAAGTATTTCTACAATCCACAACCACCCACTATCATGACTCTAATATCACCATATTTATATCGCAAAACTATTGCAAGGAATCAAACATGTCATATTCAGTGATCTACAAGTTTTATGTAGGATTTTATGACTAACCATGTGAATGACCAATTCCTGTCATCTCTCTAAATAGATATAAGTGAAGCAAGAGGGTTTAATTCTTTCTACAAAAGATATGCCAACGCTCTAAAAAATATAAGTGAAGAAAAAGATCATTCTACAAATGGTGGTTGTCTAAGTGAAGAGAAACAGGCAATCCAAACTTCAAATGATATAAGTATAGCACATGAAGCATTCTATAAAGCCATACTCAAAAGATATAAGTGAAGTGCAAAGAGCATTCTATAAATAAATTAAGGACCATCTCATACCAGCATGGTGTATAAAAGAAAAATGAAAACTAAATCAAAATATGCTCCAAGATTGCACATATCGCATGAACGAAACAAATCGGAAAACATACCGATACTTGTTGAAGAAAGAGGGGATGCCTTCCGGGGCATCCCAAGCTTAGACGCTTGAGTCTCCTTGAATACTTACTTGGGGTGCCTCGGGCATCCCCAAGCTTAAGCTCTTGCCTCTCTTCCTTCTTCTCTCATCGAGACCTCCTCGATCATCGAACACTTCATCCACACAAAACTTCAACAGAAAACTCGGTAAGATCCGTTAGTATAATAAAGCAAATCACTACTCTAAGTACTGTTGCAAACCAATTCATATTTTATTTTTGCATTGTGTCTACTTTAATATATTTTTTCATGGATTAATCCACTGATATAAATTGATAGTTTCATCAAAACAAGCAAACTACGCATCAAAAACAGAATCTGTCTAAAACAGAACAGTCTATAATAATCTGAAAATTCACCATACTTATGATACATGAAAAATTCTTCCAAAATTAGGAAAAATAAAAAATTTGTATAGAAATACAGTGCAGAAAGAATCAGAACCATTTGATGTTCCAGTAAAAAATTAAAAATCGCACACTACAGCTAAAGTTTCTGTCCTGCACCGCACAAACCAACAAGCATTGTAACCATCCTAAAGGCAAACCTTGGCACATTATTTTTATAATACAATGGAGTTGTACAAGGGGATAGTTATTTTTGATGAAAAGTTTCTGTAATCAAGATTCGCAAAGTTTCCGTGAGCATGAACAAAGTTCAAGGAGCTCTCCCACTTCAACAATGCTTGTCTCTCTCACTTTCACTTTCCTTTTTGAAAAGGTTTTGGGTTCCCCTCTTTATTTTTTTTGTTTTTAAACTATATGAAAGCACACAATAGAAATAAATGACTCTCTAAAACTTCCGGTTTGTCTCCCTGGCAGCGCTTTCTTTAAAGCCATTAAGCTAGGCATATTGTGCTCAAGTAGTGAATCCACCCGGATCCCAAGGTATATCAAAGCCAATTTTAATTAGCAATGATTTGGCATTTAGTAGTGAGCACAAAGCAACATATATCAAGCAATTACGAAGTATAACTCTCTTCCTATGCATCGACATGTCATAATAGAACAATTCATGCACACAAAGTAAAGGCCAATGCATAGTATAAACAGTTTCTTGCAAATTTATCGTGTGGGAAACATAGAGAGGTGAAGATTTAGTTCCTCTCTCATAATAATTGCAAATAGGAGCAGCAAGCACATGCATATTATATCTATAAAAATCGTCATGTGTAACGGTAAAAGGCAACCCATCAATATAATCCTTAATAAGTGCAAGCTTCTCCGATATAGTGTAGTCGGGAGAATTCAAAAAGATAATAGGACTATCATGCATGGGTGCAATAGCAACAATTTCATTCATAACATAAGGAACTATAACAAGTTCATCTCCATAAGCATAATTCATATTGGCATCTTGACCACAAGCATAGCAAGCATCATCAAAAAGGGATATTTCAAAAGAATCAAAGGGATCATAACAGTCATCATAGCAATCATCCTTCGATAAGCACGAAGGGGAATTGAACAATGTATGAGTTGAAGAGTTACTCTCATTAGAAGGTGGGCACGGGTGATCAATCCACTCTTCCTCCTTTTGTTCTTCGCTCTCCTCCTCATCTTTTTCATCCAATGAGCTCACAATTTCATCAACTTCTTCTTCCGTAGATCCCTGCAAAATATTAGTCTCTTCTTGGACAGGGAGACTTTCTCAATAAGTGCATTAATATCGGAATTGTATTCATAATTCTCATAGCAATATTTAAGGATAGCTAAATTTTCAGGTCTATAAACCGAATTATCAAAACCTTCAAACTCTTTAAACATAGATTCAATTTCATAAGCACCCATAAAAGCAAAAAATTCTTCTATTTGTTCCACATCATAGTAATCATATATACCATTAGCATAAGAAGCTAAGGTTTTATTATCATTAAATTTGCATGAAAAGGGAAGGCGTGGAGCCTTCATCCTAGAGCAAAAAGTATAATCATATCTCAAGCATAGTTGCCTAGCATACCACTTCAACATATGAATTTGATCCCATAATAGTTTCCCTTTTTGAGTTAAGCGATAATCCCTAAAGTATTCACGTTGATCCAACGTTACTCCCATTACATAATTAAAGTGGTACATAATATCTTTCACATAACCAGCATCGGGGGTTTTAGGAGGTTCCCCATCTCCATGAGCAGAAAGTACACCTAATTTTTTTGTATTTCGTGTTCCATATCCATAACTAAAGATAAAGAACAACTAAGAACATCAAATAAAAATTACTTAGTGATAAAGCAAACAAGCACACACGAGAATATTCACCCCACGCTATTGCTCCCCGGCAACAGCGCCAGAAAAAGGTCTTGATAACCCACAAGTATAGGGGATCGCAACAGTTTTCGATAAGTAAGAGTGTCGAACCCAACGAGGAGCTAAAGGTAGAATAAATATTTCCTCAAGTTCTATCGACCACCGATACAACTCTACGCACGCTTAACGTTTACTTTACCTAGAACAAGTATGAAACTAGAAGTATTTTGTAGGTGTTGTTGGATAGGTTTGCAAATAATAAAGAGAGCGTAAATAAAAGCTAGGGGCTATTGTAAGTAAAGAAGCAATAAAGTAAATATAGCGAGTGTGGAAAAGTGGTGGTAGGAGTTGCGAAATTGTCCCTAAGCAATTGACTACTTTACTAGACCGATAACAAGTATTATGTGGGAGAGGCCACTGCTAGCATGTCATCCCTGACTTGGAATTCTATGCACTTATGATTGGAACTATTAGCAAGCGTCCGCAACTACTAACGTTCATTAAGGTAAAACCCAACCATAGCATTAAGATATATTGGTCCCCCTTCAATCCCGTATGCATCAATTTCTATGCTAGGCTAAAGCTTTTGTCACTCTTGCCCTCTAATACATAGTCCTATCAACATACAACCAACCCTATGGTGTGATCCACGTGCGCGCTCATATGATGGGAACCAAAGGACAACAACATAACCACAAGCAAATTAAATCAATCATAGCAATTCATCAACCACCGATAGGACAACGAAAATCTACTCAGACATCATAGGATGGCAACACATCATTGGATAATAATATGAAGCATAAAGCACCATGTTCAAGTAGAGGGTACAACGGGTTGCGGGAGAGTGGACCGCTGTAGATAGAGGGGGGAACATGACGGAGATGTTGGTGAAGATGGCGGAGGTGTTGGTGAAGATTGCGGTGATGATGATGGCCCCCGGCGGCGTTCCGGCGCCACCGGAAGCGAGGGGGAGAGAGCCCCCCTCCTTCTTCTTCTTCCTTGACCTTCTCCCTAGATGGGGGAAGGGTTTCCCCTCTAGTCCATGGTCTCCATGGCGTGGGAGGGGTGAGAGCCCCTCCGAGATTGGATCTGTCTCTCTGTCTCTCTCTGTTTCTGCGTTCTCCTCTGCTGCCCTTTCACCGTTTCGTATATATATGGAGATACGTAACTACGATTGGACTGAAACCTTCGCCGTGATTTTTTTACCAAAAAATAGCTTTCTTGTGGCCGAAGAAGGGCATCAACCGCCTTACGGGTGGCCCACGAGGGTCAGGGGCGCGCCTAGGGGGCAGGCGCGCCCCCCTGCCTCGTGGCCACCTCGGGCACCGTTTCGCGTTGATCTTTCTCCCAGATTTTCCAAATATTCCAAAAATAAGCTCCGTCCGTTTTTATCCCGTTTGGACTCCGTTTGATATTGGGTTTCTGCGAAATATAAAACATGCAACAAACAGGAACTGGCACTGGGCACTGGATCAATATGTTAGTGCCAAAAATAGTATAAAAAGTTGCCAAAATGTATATGAAACTTGTCTAATATTGGCATGGGATAATAAAAAATTATAGATACGACGGAGACGTATCATATATATTTTCTCATAGTTGAACTTGAAAGACAATTTATTCATATGCATCCTTGCATACAAAGGATTTTTCTATAATTTTCCAATATTGATCATTCTTCTGTTAAGCGAGCAGCTACTATCTTTTTAGCACATGAGTTCAGATTTATTATGAAAGAGGCCAATGAAATTTTTGCGCATTATAGGGTGGATGCTGTGCGTCCACCCATAGAAGCTATCATTTTTAATCAGGAAGACATAATGCGTTTACGATCTTTAGATCATGTTGCTTATAATGAAAACCTTAGAAAGAAGGTCCCTACCGATGTTCTAGTTAATAGAATTTCTAAACTTAATGATAATTTTGCTATTCAGTCCAACGGGTTAGGTTTTTCTCTTGAACAAAGGCTCATGACTTTTTGCCAAAAGAATGCTTATAATGATGAATTGGTTGTGCAATATGAGGGGCCAAAGGAGGAACCAATGCCTCCCGGGCTTGATCTAGGGGACTTTTGTCCCATTAAATTTAGCCCTTTTGATTAATTTTGCTTACCACAAAGAAAACTTGCTGCTGAACATAGGGAATATGAGATGAGTTTTCGCGATTTGCCTTATCATTATTGTGGCAATGCCTAGATCTATTCTTGTCTTTATGCCTAGCTACGGGCGTTAAACGATATCGCTTGTTGGGAGACAACCCAATTTTATTTTTGTTCCTTGCCTTTTGTTCCTGTTTAGTAATAAATAATTCATCTAGCCTTTGTTTAGATGTGGTTTTATGTTTTAACTAGCAAAAGAGCCCGTGCGTTGCAACGGGAGAAAAAATAACACACACTCTTAACCCGATAACCATAATATGTTCATGCCCTTTATTTTAGCGAGGCATCATTTTTGTGTTGCCGCTTATCCTCCTTCTCACTCTCAGTTGCCTCAGTGTTCACATAAACCAAAGTGTGTTTGAATGTTGTTTTCCCCTGCCAGTTTTTTTAGAGGTGCTCATGTGTGGTTATCGATGTTTTCTTTCGTCTCTTTATGATTTTAGTGGTTGTTTATTTGCAATCCAGATCGTTGCGGTACGAAAGAAAAACGGACGTGCCCTATAGGTTACAAGTTTGCTTTTAAAATAATATTTTAAAATATTTAATAGGTAAAAATAACATCATATTCAAATTTTACATATTTTTCTATTCAAATTTCATATATAACATGTTAAAATCAGAGTTATGGTTCAATAGATATGGATAATTAAGAAAAATATTTGTTTGACTTAAATATCTTCCAAAATAATATTTAAAAAATATTTAACAAACAAAATAACATCATATTCAGATTCTACACATTTTTCTAATCAATTTTCATATATAACATGTTAAAATGAGAGTTACGGTTTAAAAGATATGGATAATTTAGAAAAACATTTGTTTGACTTATATATGATCGGCGGGTGAATTATCTAATACGTCAGGGGGGTTTCCGTAAAAATATAAAATAACGGTTCGGTTATGACTTAAGTGTGTACTGCAGGTTAATTCATAGAAAACGCAGGGGGGTTTCTGCAAAAGTGCGTGACGGACCGCTGAAACCCAATTTGCTTTATTATTAGGTAGAGATTAGTGTTTGTGCCAAGTAGAACCTTTGGGAAGACATGGGTGAAGTCTTTGCAATCTTGCTGTAAAAAACAGAAACTTTTGCGCTCACGAGATTAGATGCCATTTTTTA
Source organism: Aegilops umbellulata (assembly GCA_032464435.1). NCBI lineage: Eukaryota > Viridiplantae > Streptophyta > Magnoliopsida > Poales > Poaceae > Aegilops > Aegilops umbellulata. The sequence goes on from CP136057.1 coordinate 351,348,042, forward strand.
CCGGAGAGTGATTTTAGGTTTATTCTTTTTGAAGATGATTAATAGACAAATTCCTCACGTCCACCAATTTATTTCAGAATTTTTGGAGTTCCAGAAGTATTTATTTGATACAGATTACTACAGACTGTTCTGTTTTGACAGATTCTGTTTTTCGTGTGTTGTTTGCTTATTTTGATGAATCTATGGCTAGTATCGGGGGGGGGGGGTATGAACCATAGAGAAGTTGGAATACAATAGGTTTAACACCAATATAAATAAATAATGAGTTCATTACAGTACCTTAAAGTGGTGGTTTGTTTTCTTATACTAACGGAGCTCATAAGATTTTCTGTTTAAGTTTTGTGTTGTGAAGTTTTCAAGTTTTTGGGTAAAGATTTGATGGATTTTGGAATAAGGAATGGCAAGAGCCTAAGATTGGGGATGCCCAAGGCACCCCAAGGTAAAATTCAAGGACAACCAAAAGCCTAAGCTTGGGGTTTCCCCGGAAGGCATCCCCTCTTTCGTCTTCGTCTATCGGTAACTTTACTTGAGGCTATATTTTTATTCACCACATGATATGTGTTTTGTTTGGAACGTTTTGTATGATTTGAGTCTTTGCTTTTAGTTTAACACAATAATACTTGCTGTACACACCTTTTGGGAGAGACACACATGATTCAGAGTTCATTAGAATACTCTATGTGCTTCACTTATGTCTTTTGAGCTAGATAATTTTGCTCTAGTGCCTCACTTATATCTTTTTAGAGCACGGTGGTGGTTTTATTTTATAGAAATTATTGATCTCTCATGCTTCGCTTATATTATTTTGACAGTCTTTTAGAACAGCATGGTAATTTGCCTTGGCTATAAATTAGTCCTAATATGATAGGCATCCAAGATGGGTATAATAAAAACTTTCATATAGAGTGCATTAAATACTATGAGAAGTTTGATACTTGATAATTGTTTTGAGATATAAAGATGGTGATATTAGAGTCGTGCTAGTTGAGTAATTGTGAAATACTTGTGCTGAGGTTTGCAAGTCCCGTAGCATGCACGTATGGTAATCGTTGTGTGACAAATTTGAAGCATGAGGTGTTCTTTGATTGCCTTCCTTATGAGTGGCGGTCAGGGACGAGCGATGGTCTTTTCCTACCAATCTATCCCCCTAGGAGCATGCGCGTAGTGCTTGGTTTTGATGACTTGTAGATTTTTGCAATAAGTATGTGAGGTCTTTATGACTAATGTTGAGTCCATGGATTATACGCACTCTCACCCTTCCATCATTGCTAGCCTCTTCGGTACCGTGCATTGCCCTTTCTCACCTCAAGAGTTAGTGCAAACTTCGCCGGTGCATCCAAACCCCGTGATATGATACGCTCTATCACACATAAGCCTCCTTATATCTTCCTCAAAACAGCCACCATACCTACCTATTATGGCATTTCCATAGCCATTCTGAGATATATTGCCATGCAACTTTCCACCGCTCCGTTTATTATGACACGCTTCATCATTGTCATATTGCCTTGCATGATCATGTAGTTGACATCGTATTTGTGGCAAAGCCACCATTCATATTTCTTTATATACATGCCACTCTTGATTCGTTACACATCCCGGTACACCACCGGAGGCATCTACATAGAGTCATATTTTGTTCAAAGTATCGAGTTGTAATTCTTGAGTTGTAAGTAAATAAAAGTGTGATGATCTTCATTATTAGAGCATTGTCCCATGTGAGGAAAGGATGATGGAGATTATGATTCCCCCACAAGTCGGGTTGAGACTCCGGACAAAAAAAAGAAGAGGCCATAAAAAAAGAGAAGGCCCAAACAAAAAAATGAATGAGAGAAAAAGAGAGAAAGCGGCAATGTTACTATCCTTTTTCCACACTTATGCTTCAAAGTAGCACCATGATCTTCATGATAGAGAGTCTCTTATTTTGTCACTTTCATATACTAGTGGGAATTTCTCATTATAGAACTTGGCTTGTATATTTCAATGATGGGCTTCCTCAAAATGCCCTAGGTCTTCGTGAGCAAGAAAGTTGGATGCACATCCACTTAGTTTCTTTTGTTGAGTTTTCATACATTTATATCTCTAGTGCATCCGTTGCATGGCAATCCCTACTCCCCGCATTGACATCAATTGATGGGCATCTCCATAGCCCGTTGATTAGCCGTGTCGATGTGAGACTTTCTCCCTTTTTGTCTTCTCCACACAACCTCGATCATCATATTCTGTTCCACCTATAGTGCTATGTACATGGCTCGTGCTCATATATTGCGTGAAAGTTGAAAAAGTTTGAGAATGCTAAAGTATGAAACAATTTCTTGGCTTGTCATCGGGGTTGTGCATGATGAGAGCATTTTGTGTGACAAAAATGAAGCATGGCCAAACTATATGATTTTGTAGGGATGAGCTTTCTTTGGCTATGTTACTTTGAGAAGAGATGATTTCTTGGTTAGTATGCTTGAAGTATTATTATTTTTATGTCAATATTAAAATTTTGTCTTGAATCTTTCGGATCTAAACATTCATGCCACAATAAAAAGAATTACATTGAAAATTATGTTAGGTAGCATTCCACATCAAAAATTCTGTTTTTATCATTTACCTACTCGAGGACGAGCAGGAATTAAGCTTGGGGATGCTGATACGCCTCCAACGTATCTATAATTTTTTATCGTTCCATGCTATTATATTATCTGTTTTGGATGTTTAATGAGTTTCAATATGCCCTTTTATATTATTTTTGGGACTAACCTATTAACCGGAGGCCCAGTGCCAGTTGCTATTTTTTCCCTATTTCAGCGTTTCGCAAAAAAGGAATATCAAATGGAATCCAAATGGAACGAAACCTTCGCGAGGATATTTCTTGGAACAAACACAATCTAGGAGGCTTGGAGTGGAAGTCAGAGACGCAACGAGGCGGCCACGAGGTAGGAGGGCGCGCCCAGGGGGGTAGGCGCGCCCCCACCCTCGTGTGCCCCTCGTAGCTCCACCGACGTACTTTTTTCGCCTATATATACCCTTGTACCCTAAAAACATCCAGGAGAGCCACGAAACCACTTTTCCACCGCCACAACCTTCTGTACCCGTGAGATCCCATCCGGGGCCTTTTCCGGCAATCTGCCGGAGGGGGATTCGATCACGGAGGGCTTCTACATCAACACCATAGCCTCTCCGATGATGTGTGAATAGTTTACCACAGACCTTCGGGTCCATAGTTATTAGCTAGATGGCTTCTTCTCTCTCTTTGGTTCTCAATACAAAGTTCTCCTCGATGTTCTTGGAGATCTATTCGATGTAATATTCTTTTGTGGTGTGTTTGCCGAGATTCGATGAATTGTGGGTTTATGATCAAGATTATCTATGGACAATATTTGGTTCTTCTTTGAATTCTTATATGCATGATTTGATATATTTGCAAGTCTCTTCGAATTATCGGTTTAGTTTGGCCTACTATTTATTGCAATGGGAGAAGTGCTTAACTTTGGGTTCAATCTTGCGGTGTCCTTTCCCAGTGACAGTAGGGGCAGCAAGGCACGTATTGTATTGGTTCCATCAAGGATAAAAAGATGGGGTTTATATCATATTGCTTGGTTTATCCCTCTACATCATGTGATCTTGCCTAATGCGTTACTCTATTCTTATGAACTTAATACTCTAGATGCATGCTGGATAGCGGTCGATGCGTGGAGTAATAGTAGTAGATGCAGAATCGTTTCGGTCTACTTGACACGGACGTGATGCCTATATTCATGATCATGCCTAGATATTCTCATAACTATGCGCTTTTCTATCAATTGCTCGGCAGTAATTTGTTCACCCACCGTAATATATGTTATCATGAGAGAAGCCACTAGTGAAACCTATGGCGCCCGGGTCTACTTTACATCATATAAGTTTCCGATCTATAATTCTAGTTTACTATTTATTTTGCAATCTTTATTTTCCAATCTATACAACAAAAATACTAAAAATATTTATCTTATTATCTTTATCAGATCTCACTTCTGCAAGTGGCCGTGAAGGGATTGACAACCCCTTTATCGCGTTGGTTGCAAGGTTCTTGATTGTTTATGCAGGTACTAGGTGACCTGCGAGTAGTCTCCTACTGGATTGATACCTTGGTTCTGAAAAGCTGAGGGAAATACTTACGGTACTTCGTTGCATCTCCCTTTCCTCTTCAAGGGAAAACCAACGCATGATCAAGAGGTAGCAGTCGGCGGCGCGGCGAACTACAGTGTGCATAGAGGCAGAGGACACAAGAAAGCAGTGTGCGCGCCATTGCAGTGTCAGTGCAGTAGGAGGACGACAGAGAGTAGGCCGAGATGAGCGACACCGGAAACGACTCTAGTGTAGTAGCACGCGGGCAAGGAGATCAAGGGGAAGGGCTTCAGCGTCGAGAGGGACAAATAGGAGGGCTCAGAGCATAGGGCAGAGGAGCTCGACATGGCGGTGTCAGTGCAGTAGACTGCTGTTCAAAGAGAGATAATGCTACGATAGTCGAAACCAAAAACTTACAAAACGAATGTTGTGAGGAACCGCGAGATTAGGCTGCTGGTCAAAGGAAATTTCAAATGATCGATCATGCGCGACAAATCTGACAAAATTCATCCATAATAGCTCCAAACGAGAACACGAGATTAAGAACTTACGACCGACAAAACTATGAACTGATTGCCTGAATGGAACCGTAGCATCGATGTGCATCTTTTTCATGTAGAGCTACCATGAATCGAAGCATCGTTGTGCAGATTAGAGGGGCATGGAAGAGAGGAGATTAGAGAGGAGCTTACTGGAGGTTCAAGAAGACACCACGTAAACACCTCACATCCCTCCCGTTTCTCCTCGTGCAGGGGCCCACTCGCTGCGCTTCCGCTCGGCAGAGAAACTGCCGATCTTTGCGTTTCCAGTGAGCCAGGCCCAGAGGTGCTTTAAGAAGCGTGCGGTGCAGGCCCAATAGTGTATGCGGGCTACCAAACAGGCTGGATCCTTCCCGCACGGGCCTGGTTGAGAGGTATGCAGGCAACCAAACACGTCCTATATTGGGCCGACCTATCCTAACAATAGTCTGCTCTGAGTCGGTACTTATATCATAGTAGATGAGACATAGCTCTTGCCAACTGGCGCTACGCGTCGAATAAGAGGTCCCCTTGCTAGGCCATCTCGCGCCATGGTTGACGGTTGAGCTTCAAGCCGTTCATCACCTCTTTGCCGCCATGCCTCGCTCCGCGGAGAAGTGTGTGGACTCACCAAATGGCAGCCCAGATTGCCATAGGCCCATGTCGATACAAGGCCCATATTCTCTTTCTCTCTCTCTCTCTCTCTCTCTCTCTCTATATATATATATATATATATATATATATATATATATATATATATATATAAAGGTAGAAGGCACCTACACCTAGGCCAGTCCTATGGCGCGCGCAATAGCGATGTATCACATACCCCCCTTCCTTGCTGCGTACATTTGGGTCGGCCCAACTACGTTCTTTTCTGTTTTGGGAAGGTTCAATGACCTTCATAGACCGGTTTTTGTGTGTGTTCTTCTTTGTTTTTCCGCCTTTTAATTTTTCATCCTTTTCCTTCCATTTTGATGTTTTCGTATTTTCCTTTTCATGTTCGTCTTTAATTTTCTTTATGTTATATATATATTTTTTATTTTGCTTACACCTTTCAAATTTGTGAACATTTTTTGAATTCACAACTTTTACTTTCAAATCGCGATTTTTTAAATTTAGGAACATTTTTTACAAATTGATGACATTTTTGAAAATCATGAACAATTTATGATTTCACGGAAATTTTTGGAAACTCATTCATTTTTTAATTGCAGAACTTTTCTTAGTCAGCGAATTTTTTTAAAATTTGGACACAATTTTTGGAATTCATGAACATTTTTTGTTTTGATGATTTTCTTTGAAATGCATGAACATTTTTTGAATTTATGAATATTTTTTTTGAATAAATGAACATTTTCGAATGGTAAACTATTCTAATCGATCGGCCATCCGAAGCTTCAGCTGGTCGCACCAATCCTTCGCTTGCATACTCACGCAGAGGCAGCCACATGTACAGCTGGATCCACCCACCACCCATGGCTCTCCCCATCCTTATCTCTTCACGCGTCTTTCACCACATCCATTCCTTCTTTGCGCCATACCCTCCCACAAGTCGTCTTCTACCTCTCTTTCTCCACCTCCCTCCCCGCGCATGAGAGCCATCGCACTGTTGTCCCGCCATTTCTCATCTCTCAATGCCGACGAGGTCATCAGCCGCACACTCCTCTCCAGCAGTGCCACAAACCACTTGGGGGCAGTGAGGTGCTGGGACGGCGCCTGTGCTGCGACACGTGACGAGAGGTGTTGGAACTATAGGGACATGCTGTGATGAGCTTCTCTGGTGCTGAGCAGCGGAGTTGACCAAAGTTGCAACTGGCTGGAACCAACGAGTTTGCGGTGCTGCAAACGACAAGTCGCGCTGTTAGAAGCAACAATTCGTGTTGCTGGACCATGCGCCACAAATGTTGGAACCGGCACAACGGCGTTGCGAGCCGATGAGACGGTGATGCTGGAACATGCACCAATTTTTGCTACAACTGGCCAACGCAGGAGCTGGAACCACAACAGACGGTTCTGCGACTGGTAGGGAGTTGCAGATTTTTTGTTGTTGTGACCAACTTCTACCGAAATTGGAACCGACATTTTTTTGCCAGAACCGAGTTCCATCGGAGCTGCAACGGGTATTTTTTATTGCTGGATTTATCGTCGGCAAAGCGCACAAAGCTGCAACTCCCTGCATAGGAAGCTACAACCATTGTGGCAAAAGCTGGAATCATTCTACGCAGATGCTACAATCATGACATAATTTTGTTGGAGCCGGCTATGGCACGATACAATGGTGGCCTGAGATGCTGGAACCGTTGTGCTGGATGCTACAACCACAACTTATTTTCTGGAGGCGGCTGCGGTATGCTACAACCATGGCTGCGAGGGGGATCACGTGATACTGGAGCGGGGGGAGGGGCAGAGTTGGGTATGTTGCAACGACGACCGGGAGCGAGAGCGTGCTGCGCGAGGTGATTTTTGCTGCAAGGTCACATCTGACTGCTCTGCTTGACGACGAGTTTGACCCGCGGCGAGGGCAGCTAGATGATACCCGACGGTGAGGGGAGCAAGCTTTTCTGCGGCGAGGTCAATGGTGCTCGTCCATGGTGGGGTCAGCGGCGCTTGATTCGCCACGCTCTTGCGTCATTTGGGGGGCAAAGCTGTTAGTGGGATGGAAGCGGAGCCTTATCTAGTGGCTAGGAATTGTTGTATCTGGCGACTAGGATGTGAACAACCGGAAGTTTGGGCCGGCTGGATGGCGCCTAGCACTACCTTTTTGAATCGATGAAATTTTTTAAATTTGCAATAATTTTTGATTTTTTTCTGAATATTAAAAAAAATTAACATTTTTTCCCATATCATAAACATTTATCCATTTCCCAAGCATTTTTTTGAAATTATGAATAATTATTGAATAAGCAAACATTTTTTGAATCCACAAACATTTTGTGATTTCATTTTTTTTCAAAATCATGAGAATTCATCAACATTTTATGATTTCTCGAACATTTTTAAATTTTCTTTTAGATCCTGAATTAGTTTAAAGGAAAAAAGCAATACAAAAAACAAAAAAAGAAACGAAACGAAATACAAGAGGCATTCCCACACATGGGTGTGTGTGTAGGGGGGGGGGGAGGGGGCGTTTGCTCGATAGTAGATGTGCAGGTCCCGAAATAGGGAGTCCCTCACACCTGCACTAACGCGTGTATCGATCCGAATATCCAGCAAACGTCAGTTTTTTAGGCATGCAAATTGGACAATTTTCATGGCAAATTATGTTTGCCAATCATGGCAAGTTTAGCCGACGAGCATGGCAAATTGTCTTCTATTATTTTTGTTCTCAGAAAATTGTCGTACTTGCAAACTAAATTTGCTATCTTCGTGCAAATATAAATTGCCATGAAAAACTTTTGATGCCATGCCTAAAAATCTGATAGATTTTTAGTATTTCTGAAAAATGTACACAGATTCAGGATAGCTTCCGCGGGGTGGAGCTAGCGGAGCTGCGGAGGAGAGGGATCTTGGAGGCTTGGAGCTCTCCATCGTTATCCACAAGCAAGCATCTGCATCTCCGTTCCTTTCCGCTTGCCACCATTTCCGGAAAGAGAGCAGGCGAAGGTGGCGAACAAGATGCATGTCGCGTCAGATCGCAAGTCAAAAAGACACCACCGTGTAATTGAATCCTCCTGCTACCGAGCTATTACGCACAGTGTTAGCAAATTATTGTCCGCGCCACCAATGCAAAGTCTAATCTGTCCGGGCCAAAACTTCAGGCTTCGTGTAGAGTACACTACAACTGTAGAAACAGCGAGTTTTGCTCGGCTTTAACCACATTTAACCGGAACTAGTAACTTCTGACCAAGCACAGCTCCTATGTTTTACTTCAACGCTGCATGGATAAGCTATTCGCGGTGCATGTGCGAGCGTGGCCGGCCTCCGTCCAGTCCAGCAACCTAATGCACGGCGGGCCGCCGCGTACGTACGTACGCGACGGGCCAACGAACGCCGGGGCCGGCCACGGCGGGAGGAGAGCGACGGCTGTCGGATTCGCCAAGAACCGTAGGCGCACTAGCCACGAAAGTTGTTGCGCCGGGCCAATGCCCAATGGCTTGGTTGCAAAAGGATGAGGGAGACGAAAGAAGAGGCGGATCGAGGCCTGCATGATGAACTGTCTCCACCAGCCAGTAGGCGCGCGACTGCCTGCACTGCATTATGTGACGCACCAAAATGTGTGGTGTGTCAGCTCGCGGATTAACGTACACGGTACACCCATGAAAACGATGTGCGCATGATGAATTGGTTTAGCACCAAAACGATGCTGTCGACCACCAGCTAAGCCTCGGCATGCAGTTGAAGATACGCTCCATATGGTTTTCTCTTTACCAAAGATATAGGTTCCAGAATCCAGATGTGCCTATGGAGCATTATCCATGCCATGGGCCACGCATGTGGCAGCGGCACCTTCCGAATTGTACATTTTGTCTTAGTGTTTTGGACCATTTGGAAGTTTGGGACCAGGGTGCTCCTACGAATAAGTAATTTTACCGGAGCCGGGATGTACCGGTGTTGGATCCACTGTCCATCGGTTTCATCAAGATCCGTGCAGTCTGACCCGGTATAACACAATAATTCATTCCAGCAACTATACTTCGTAATATAGTCTGAGACAAAACTGTGACTAACAGCTTTTTGCAGAGGAGAGAGAGAGAGAGAGTTAGAATTGAGAGACGGACGCTGCATGCATTCTCTCTCCATATAAATGATATGTACTTAGTGTTATCCTTAAATTTTAAATGATTGATATCTGTTAAATGAAATGTTCATTTTTGAAACTTTTTATATATTTGGAAACGTGATGACAAGATCTTTAGAACAAGATCAATCTTGGATATATTTGAAATACTTTTTATTTTATATATTTCAGTTATCTTTGAAATGACTTTCACAAAGCATAAAATTGTTTCGCTTTGAAAAAATATTTCATATATTTGAAATAATCAGTTTCACTCCTCGCAAAAAAAAAAGAAATAATCAGTTTCACACACGCAACAATCTATTTCACATAGCCGAAATAACCAGTTTCACATATTTAAAAAATGGACCTAAATTTTATGCTTTGTGAAACACATTACATAATTAGATTTCACTCAATTTAGAGAAACACATTACACTCACTGAGTTGTAATACTATGTTTCACTCATTTCAAAAAACTGATTTCACTCATTCCAAAAGATAGATTTCACACATTTCACTAGTTTCAGAAAACAAATTACACTCACTCATTTGAAATAAGTGAAATTTAAATTTTGATATGATTGAAATAGAAAAACTTAAACTAGTTTAAATATATTCAAAATTGGTCTTGTTCTAAAGATCACATGTTCAAGAATTTGAATATATATAAAAAATTTAATAATAGAAAATTAGTGTTAGAGATATTGTCCATCTAAAATTTTAAACAAAAATAAAATGGATGGATTTGTGTGTGACACAGAGGAGAGATTCTGCATGCATGCATGTGTTTCTGTGAAAAGGTACTACATCATTCTGACATTGATTAGACTAAAACCAGAAATACAAGAGATTTTTTGCAATTAATACTTTCATATACACATGCACATGGTCCCATAACTTTAGATGTGGCAGCACCTTATTGGTGGGAGGATCACCGGTAGTTCCCGGCTCCGGCAAAAAACACTTTACGGGTGCTCCTATTCATTCGCATGGCAGAGTCCATGCCTGCAATGCAACCTAGCTTGGATGTACTGTAAACACCGACAATTGTTGGCCGAGCATCGCTAGAGCAATAACATCCCCACCACCTCTAAACTAACCTTTGTCAAACTTTGGCAACTTTATTTAAACAATAATCATATCCTTTACAACAGAAGGGAGCAACAAGTCACGCGGCTTATCACACCACACCATTGTTAACCGCCCTCGACACTATATCGTGTAAGTTCATGAGCGCCAATGTTTACGTCTTGCACACAATGATTTGTAGTCGCCTTGCCAAAACAACTCATTAGCTTCCAACAATCGTTTGCCAAAACAACTCACTAGTGCCAAAACAACTCATTAGCTTGAGCTTACTACCTAGTCTAGCACCCGACCCCGGCTATGTGCAGACCTAGCGCCGGTGGTCTCTCCGGCCCCGGCGGCCACTTACCTCTCCCGCCGATGGCACCTACTTCCTCCGTCGTGAAACCTCTGGAGTTTGCTGAGCATCATCTCTCTTCCAATCTGTTGCACGGAAGCCACAACTTCTTCACCTATGGCTATATCTAATCTCAAGTTCGAGACGTGGAAGGCTTTTGAGGAGTACATCAAGAAGCAATGTGGCGTTTCGATCAACAGCTCCATTGATCGTGGCTCTGGTAAATTCTTTCTAGTGGCGAATTTCAATAGTTCTAAGCTCTGTCTAAATCCAGGCTCTGTCGGTCTCATCCTTGAAGCTTGTTTCGGTGGAGAGGCCAAGCATTTTTGCGTTTCTCATTTGCAAGATTGGTCCTTTAAGTTCTGTGTTTCTTCACCTGAGGTGGGGTTTGAGATTGTTAGGGGGGGGGGCAACCTCTCCACTGATATGTTCCGTGTTGAACTTTTGCTTTGGGGAGCGGGGGATCAAGAGCTCATCGATCGATTCAATCGTTAACAACGTTCTACAAATCTTGAATGGACCCTAGTTTATAATTCTCGCCAGACTTAAGCTCAAGTTGTTCAAGAACCAAGATTTTTCTCTTTTCGAGATCAGCAATCCGAATCTTCTCATAATTTTCAAAATCCAATTTTAGTTTCAGATCACCTAGCGCGATCAAGGTAGAGCGTTAATCCAGTACTAACTGCCCCCAACAATGTCGCTCTAGGAAGGAGGGCGGGATCAGGGCGTTTTCAAACTTGAAATGGGTCCGGGATTCCGGCATCATCGGGCCTAGGGTCAACCAAATCTTTTCTGTGTGAGGTGCCTTCTATTGGGCCACGTTTGGCCCAAATGCACTAACAAAATAAAGTGCAAAGCCTGTATGCGACGGGGCCATATTGCCATCAACCTAGATACAAGGCTGGAGCCGGTGATCCAATTTTTCAATATGTCAGACTCAACCAGCCGACTTTGAAAACCAGTCGTAATGAACATTCTGTTGGCCGGCCAGGTCCACCAGCCAGTGACACAAACATTTCGCATTCCCATAGTCAGGAAGCTCCTGGTTTTTTGGCGATTACTTCTCGGGACAGAGCTGCTGTTCTTCCTCATAGACCTCCAATACCTCGCACTGCTCACAAGAAGGGATTTTGCCTCTACTCCGCCCCTCTTGTCAGTGTCTGCCACGGTCATTGTCGGAGATGACAAATTTTCCCTTCTATCCGACGCCGTTCTTGCTCCCGGGGACCCATGGCATTGAAGTTGAAGGCAGGCCTGCTAGGGCGCAGGTCATCCATGGGCCAATGCCTGCTGAAATGAAAATCTCACCATCGCCACTCTGGTTCCTATGCCCTAAGGTGAAGTGGCCTTTGCTAATGTTTGGGATATTCTGTTAGATTTTATTGTTTCTGAGAGAGTGGGGTTTTCTGCTATTTCAAGATGTCCCTTTGGTCAGGCATTTGTGAGATGTAATAGCGTGGCTGATAGGGATTCTCTATTCGACCGTAGTCCACACCCTTTTGATGATACTCACATCGTCATTCAAAAGCACAATGAGGGTATGAATTGGAAAATGTTCAATTTGGCCAGGGATTGTTGGTTGTTATTGTTTGGTTTTCCGACAGATCTTAGGTGCATGGCAAAGCTCAACAATGTGTTGGGGAACGCAATATTTCAAAAAATTTACCTACGATCACGCAAGATCTATCTAGGAGATGCATAGCAACGAGCGGGAGAGTGTTCCACGTACCCTCGTAGACCGGAAGCGGAAGCGTTTAGTAACGCGGTTGATGTAGTCGAACCTCTTCGTGATCCAAAAGATCCAAGCACCGAACGTACGGCACCTCCGCGTTCAGCACACGTTCAACTCGATGACGTCCCTCGAACTCTTGATCCCGTTGAGGCCGAGGGAGAGTTCCGTTAGCATGACGGCGTGGCGACAGTGATGATGAAGTTACCGGCCCAGGGCTTCGCCTAAGCACTACGACGATATGACCGAGGTGTGTAACTGTGGAGGGGGCACCGCACACGGCTAAGAGAAGACTTGGTGTGTCTTTGGGGTGCCCCCTCCCATGTATATTAAGGGGGGAGGAGAGGTGGCCGGCCAAAGGGGGGGCGCGCCATGGGGGAAGTCCTACTTGGACTCCCGGTCCAAGTAGGATTTCGCCCGCCTTTCCTATTCCCACTAGGAGAAGGAGGGAAGGAGGAGGAAGAGAGAAGGAAAGGGGGGCCGCCCCCAACCCTAGTCCAACTCGGTTTGGGCTTGGGGGGGGGGGCCACCACCTGGCCGTCGCCTCCTGTCTCCACCAGGGCCCATGAAGGCCCATTAACTCCCCCCGGGGGGGGGGTCCGCTAACCCCCGGTACTCCGGAAAATGTCCGATCCTTTCCGAAACCATTCCGGTGTCCAAACATAACCTTCCAATATATCAATCTTTATGTCTCGACCATTTCGAGACTCCTCGTCATGTCCGTGATCTCATCCGGGACTCCGAACAAACTTCGGTTCATCAAAACGCATAACTCATAATACAAATCGTCATCGAACGTTAAGAGTGCGGACCCTACGGGTTCGAGAACTATGTAGACATGACCGAGACACATCTCCGGTCAATAACCAATAGCAGAACCTGGATGCTCATATTGGCTCCTACATATTCTACGAAGATCTTTATCGGTCAAACAGCATAACAATATACGTTGTTCCCTTTGTCATTGGTATGTTACTTACCCGAGATTCGATCGGCGGTATCATCATACCTAGTTCAATCTCGTTACCGGCAAGTCTCTTTACTCGTTTCGTAATGCATCATCCCGCAACTAACTCATTAGTCACAATGCTTGCAAGGCTTATAGTGATGATCATTATCGAGAGGGCCCAGAGATACCTCTCCGATGCACGGAGTGACAAATCCTAATCTCGATCTATGCCAACTCAACAAACACCATTGGAGACACCTGTAGAGCATATTTATAATTACCCAGTTACGTTGTGACGTTTGATAGCACACAAGGTGTTCCTCCGGTATTCGGGAGTTGCATAATCTCATAGTCTGAGGAACATGTATAAGTCATGAAGAAAGCAATAGCAATAAAACTAAACGATCATTATGCTAAGCTAACAGATGGGTCTTGTCCATCACATCATTCTCTAATGATGTGATCCCGTTCATCAAATGAAAACACATATCTATGGCTAGGAAACTTAACCATCTTTGATTAACGAGCTAGTCAAGTAGAGGCATACTAGGGACACTGTTTGTCTATGTATTCACACATGTACTAAGTTCCCGGTTAATACAATTCTAGCATGTGTCGGTGTACAAAAGAAGGGGCGCACCTTTGTACCCCTTTACCTGTGCACGGACAGTCGGGGCCGCGCCCACGGCCGCACCAAGCAGAATAGGGGAGGTGAACCAAGGCAAAACCGAAGCCCAAGACATCTAGAACAACGCCAAGACCAAGAACGCAAAGAGGCAGAGGGGCGGAGCAGTTTCCCCCGGCAAAACCCTTGCCGGGAACGGCCTCAGCAACCTCGGCAAGACCCTTGCCGGGGCAGCACGCCCAAACACCAATAGAGCGAGCCACCCTTGAGCCCACGGTCTCCAACACTATCGACCATTTTGGGCTAGGGCTCGGTAGGCACCTCTGTGGTGGCATGCAGATCTTTGAAGACATACTCAAGATCAGATGAGGGTTAGAAGACAACAATCCTCGTCAAGATCCTTGCCGAGGATATCCACAAGACCCGCGGCAAGATCCTTGCCGGGGACGACAGCGCGCCACGGCAAGACCCTTGCCGGGCCACCCGGCAAGGCCCTCACCAAGGATGCCAGCAGGGCCACCTTCAGGCCCACACCAGCCAAGTCTCCACCGTTGTTCGCATGCAGCTGCCAGCCCAACCAGCTGGGCAGGCACCTGCGTGGCAACATGCAGCTCCCAGGCCAACTCAGCAAGCACCTGCGTGGTGGCATTTAGATCTTCATGGAGGCTCTACCACGCGCCACCTCAGCTGCCTGCCTGCCTACATGGCACCGCATGCATCACTGACCAAGACGCGTGTCGAAGCAAGGAGGAGTGGCGACGGACGGGACGGGCCTCGTTCCCATCCCTAATAAAGCAAGGGGACACCTAAGCGATGCATTAAATGCATCTTGTCCTGCAATACGAGCGAAAAGATCCTAACACTGTACGCCTTTCCACCTCCTGTGTGCCACTATGGCAGCCCCTTTCGCCTATAAAAGGAGGCCCATGGCATACTGGAAAAGGACTCGGCTCTCGGGAACGGCACAACCCCCGTAGCTAGTTCGAGAGCTCAAGTACACTCAATACATCCACCAAAGCAGGACTAGGGTTTTACGCATCCTCGTGGCCCAAACCTGGGTAAACGATCCTTGTGCTGATTACTATTCCTGCTCTTCTTGCAACCCTCTGCCCCGGCAACCGTAGTAGGGATTCTTGTGATAGGTGCATTCCACACCGACATCTTTGACGTCCCAGGTAGGGGGCGCAATTATGAGAATATGGTCTAGTAGTTAGCCTATTGTGTCTTCATCGCCATGGCTCCCAAGAAGAAGACGGCCACGGCGATCGGCTCTTCAGGGGCCGAACGGCCCGTGCTAGCGCGGCCGAGCAGCGGCCCGGTCGCGGATAGAACCTGAGCCGCGGTCCGCGAGCACCAGCATCGCTCTGGCAGTCAGAGCTTGGCGAGCGGCGCCGTTTGCGCGCCAGGCGACGAGCCGCACATCACCAAGTCTAAAAATGGGGCGGCCCCCCGCAGGCAGTGCGGGGCCCTCCAGGAGTGTCGTCGTGCCACCCACGGGCGGCGCAGCAACCTCCAAGACACCCACGCCGGCGACCACTGCGCGCTCTTCCCATAGTGTGCGCGACGAGCAGCGCCACCATGCCGGTGACCCTGGGCACCGCCGTGGGAAGAGCCATGTGCGTCGTTCGCGGGGTGAAGGAGTTCAGCATGCCCGCCGAAGTGTTGGCAAAAATGGCGCGCAGCCGCTGGGTCGTGACGGAGCTCCTTCTAACGTGGTTAGAAGTTGAAGCGCGCCACGGTCCACGCAGCTGTCGCCGCCACCCACGCCAGCAGAAGCTTTGGCGCGCGCGCAGCTGCTCCTCGACTTCCCTCCTACTGCAGAGAAGCTCGACGAGTGGAGGTCCACCATCCGGAGCCTCGTCGTTGTCGCCAACAAAGACGATCCACGACCAGCGGGGCCGTCGGGTCGGCGCTCCACCGAGCCACCACATGCCTGCGTTGGGAGGACCGGGGGAGCTGCGACCACGCTGCACTCTCCTCCTCCTCGCCAGCCGCCGCGGGCGTCTGCCCGTCGTGACGACGCTTGTGATAACATCTCTATAGCATCATCCGACCCGCGGACCCACCGCGACCAGCGTCAAGTTCTTCAAGAACGAGCTCACAAAGATGCTCGGACCACTATTGAGCGCCGACGTGATACACGCACCAGTCGAACAAGCGGGCGGGACCCGCTATAGACCACCCGGCACCGGGGGGCTCTGGCGACCTACCTAATGAGGTGGGCTGCCCGGCCTTTACACGTGAGCTGCGGCAGTTCCAGTGGTTGTCCCACCTCACGTTCAATCCCGACGTCGGCGAGAAGTACACTGGCAAGACCCATCCGTCCGAGTTCCTCAGCATCTACACCATCGTGATGCAGGCGGCCGGAGCTCACGACGACAAGGTGCTTGCCAATTATTTCCCGATGGCGCTGAAGCCCAATGTTATATCTTGGTTGATGCACTTGCCGACAGATTCCATTTCTTCTTGGTCGGATCTGTGCCATGAGTTCGTTGGCGCCTTCACAGGAGGCCACCAAGCTCATGGACATGCCAATGATCTGCATATCATTCCCCAGAAGGAAGGGGAAACCCTGCGCAAGTACACCCAAAGGTTCAGCCGGGTGCAGTACAACATCCCCGACGTTCATCCCGCCGTTGTGATCAGCGCGTTCCATCAGAACGTGTGCAACCGCAAGATGCGCGGAGAGCTGGCGATGACCAAGGTTAAGGATGTGGCCGAACTCTACATTCTGGCTGATAGATGCGCTCGGGCTGAAGAGGGAAGGAAGTACCCCGACGAAGATGCCGGCGTGGAAACCGACTCTACCGACGAAGACGCCACCACCCCAACGAAGAAGGGCCGGTGTCGCAACAGGAAACACAAGGGCAAGGCTGTACTTGCCGTTGAGGGATCCGACGACACCGGCGCTGCCAAGAAGGTAAAGGCAGACGGCCCCGGCATGGAGATTGCCGGGTGCGCCGCCTATCGGGCCTTAGCAGCTGCCGACAAGCCAGGGGGCTCCGGCAAGGAGTACTGCAAGATCCACAGCACCAAGGGCCACGATCTCCAGAACTACTGGCAAGTCGAGCTGCTTGCTGAAAAGCAAAAGGCCGAGTATGAAAGGCGGGACAAGGAGAAAGGTCAGGACAGTGCCGAGGGATCCGGCAGGAAGCGGGGCGGCCAAGGAAGCCTCCCCGGCAAGGACAACCAACAAGAGAGGCCCGCCCGGGGCCGTGACAAGAAGCAAGAAGACGATGATCACGACGAGTCCGGTGACCAAGAGTTCCAGAAGGCTACGGAGGCCATGTGCGGCGATGGTGGCGCCTCGCTGCATACTTCTCACCGCCAGCTCAAGCAGTGGGCGCGTGAGATTACAACAGCGGAGCCGTCCTTCGACGCTCAGAAGCCGCTGAAGTGGTCCAGCACGCCCCTCATCTTTGACACTGTTGACCACCCTGACCGCACAACCGCGGTCGGGTGTTTGCCATTGTTGGTCTCACCAACGATACACAACCTCAGGGTGAACAAGATGTTGGTCGACGGCGGGGCCGGCCTGAACTTGATCTCACCCGTCGTGATCAAAAGGCTGCAAATTCCTGATGGAGACCTCGAGGAAACGGGCCTGTGACGTTTGGAGGAGAGGATTGTCTTCGACGTGGCCGAGATCCCCTTGCCCTACAACGGGATCCTCGACCGCTCGGCACTAGCCAAGTTCATGGTGGCGTCACACTATGCCTACAACATGCTAAAGATGCCTGGGCCGTTGACCGTCATCTCTGTCCCCTCCGACAAGAAGGACGCGCTGATTTGCGCCGACCAACTCTACTGGGAAACAGTTGCAGCAGCTGCCATCAAGGCACTTGCTCCTACCGCTGAAGGCCCGGGAGGGAAGAAGAAGCCCGACAAGACCTTTCGCACCCACTCTGGCAAGCACACCTCCTCAGAGTGTTGCGCTACCGTCGAGGACGTGCCAGAGAGCTCTACCGGCAGGAGCAAGAGATCCAGAGCCGAGCCACCGCAGACCAAGAAGGTACCCATCAGGGAGGATGGCATGGGAGGGGCCTTCACCATGGGCTCCACCCTCGACAGCAAATAGGAAGGCGCGCTCGTCACCTTCCTGCGAGAGAATGTGGACGTGTTTGCATGGCAAGCATCCGACATCCCCGGTGTTCCCAGGGAGGTGATTGAGCACCACCTAGCTGTCTGCCCTCATGCGCAGCCCGTCAAGCAGAAGATCAGAATGCAGGCTCTGGAGAGGTAGGAGTTCATCACAGAGGAGATCAGGAAGTTGGAAGCAGCGGGTTTGGTGAGAGGAGTGCTCCACCCAACGTGGTTGGCCAATCCGGTAGTGGTGCGCAAGGCAAATGGGAAGTGGAGGCTGTGTATTGACTACATAGATATCAATAAGGCTTATCCTAAGGACCCCTTCTCATTGCCGCGCGTCGAGCAGATTGTTGACTCCACGGCCGGGTGCGATCTGTTGTCATTCCTCGACGCCTACTCGGGCTACCACCAAATCTTCATGACAAGAGAGGATGAAGAGAAGACAACATTCATCACCCCATGTGGTACGCATTGCTTTTTACGGATGCCTTTCGGGTTGAAGAGTGCTGGCTCGACGTTTGCAAGGGCAGTCCAAATTGGTTTTGAACCCCAGCTCCATATAAATATGGAAGCATACATGGATGACATAGTGGTCAAAGCCAAGGACGGGGTTATTCTTGTGCAAGATCTGGAAGAGACATTTGCCAACCTGTGCAAGATCAACCTTAAGCTGAACCCTGAGAAGTGTGTCTTCGGCGTTCTGTCCGGCAAGCTTCTCGGGTTCTTTGTGTCACAACACGGGATCGAGGAAAACCCAGACAAAATCAAGTCCATTGAGCAGATCGAGGCGCCCAAGTGGATCAAAGATGTCCGTCGGCTCACCGGCTGCGTCGCTGCTATGAGCCGATTCATCTCCAAGTCCGCCGAGCGCACCCTTCCTTTCTTGAAAATCTTGAAGAAGGCAGGCCCGGTGGAGTGGACCCAGAAGCCGAGGCGGCGTTGCAGGATCTGAATAAATACCTCTCCTCCACGCCAATACTGGTTGCGCCTAAACCACAAGAGCCGTTGCTGCTGTATCTGGCGGCGATGAATCAAGTGGTCAGCGCCGCGCTGGTGGCATAGAGGGAGGTCGACGAGGAGGCAGTGGCGGCGGCAGAGCCAGCAGATGGCACGCCAAAGATTCCCCCTGCAGGGCCTGGTGCCGGCAAGGCGAGGCCCCCGGCAGAGTCTGATGCCACCAGGGCAGTGCCCGCGCAGTTAGGTGAAGTGGTGCAAAAGAAGAAAATGATGCAGCACCCGGTTTACTTTGTCAGCTCCCTCTTGCAGGGGGCTAGGTCGAGGTACTCCGGTGTGCAGAAATTGCTCTTCGGCCTCCTTATGGCCTCGAGGAAGCTGCGTCATTACTTCCAAGCCCACGAGATCACTGTCGTTACCCACCTCCCATTGCAACGGATATTGCATAACCCAGATGCGACCGGAAGGATTGTGGAATGGGCCCTGGAGTTGTCAAGTTTTGGGTTGAAGCTCGAAAGTACCTCGACAATCCAGAGCAGAGTCTTGGCGGAGTTCATTGCAGAATGGACCTCAACGCCCAACAAGGAAATCAAGGAGACCGCTCTCCTCGGCAAGGAAGCAGACCGCGACTGGATCATGTACTTTGATGGGGCTTTCTCGCTGCAAGGCGCCGGTGCCGGTGTGCTGCTTGTCGCACCCACCGGAGAGCACCTCAAGTATGTGGTCCAGATGCACTTTCCCAGGGAGATGTCCATGAACAACACTGCTGAGTATGAAGGGTTTCTTGCCGGTCTCAGGATCGCGGCAGACCTCAGGGTAAAGAAGCTCATCGTCAGGCAAGTCAACAAGGATTACCAGAGCCCATTGATGGAGGCCTACGTAGATGAAGTGAGGAAGCTGGAGGAGCGCTTTGACGGTATCCAGGCGGAGCACGTTCCCCGAGCAGAGAACGACATCACCGATTACCTATCGAAGCGTGCCGCATTCAAGCTACCTGTGGAACCAGGTACCTTTTTGCTCCGGTTAACTCAGCCATCTGTCGAACCATCAATGGGGCAGAACAAGCGAAGGAAATCAGGTCTCGGCAAGTACTTTCCCGCCGAGCCTCCTGGGACGGCCGGCAAGGATGTTGCCGTGCACACTGTGCTTGCCCAAGAGCAACTGGCTCCGGCAGGGCGTCAAGCCCTTGCCGTAGAGACAATCGCTCCCATGGCGGGAGAGATGCCTTTGGTCCTTACCGTCGAGCCCTAGGCTCCGGCATGGGCACAAGATACCGTCCGATTCCTCCAAACATGGGAGCTTCCTGAGGAGCAGGAAGAAGCGGAAAAAGTAGCCCGTCGGTCTGCCCTGTACCAGTTCGTCGATGACGTCCTGTACAGGAGAAGGCCGAACGGTGTGAAATTGAAGTGCATCCCCCGGGAGGAAGGACTGGAGCTGTTGGCAGAGATACATGGAGGCATATGTGGCTCCCACATAGGGTCGAGGGACCTTGCCGGCAAGGCGTTCCGACAAGGTTTCTTCTGGCCCACCGCCCTCCAGGATGCAACGACACTAGTAACCAAGTGTGAAGCGTGTCAGTTCCATTCAAACACTACTATAAAAAGGGCTACTAATGGCGCACCTAATTTGGCCATTAATGGCGCATTAGTGGTGCGCCATTAGTACCACGCCATTAGTATATTTTACTAATGGCGCACCACTGGTGCGCCATTAGTATCTGGTATACTAATGGCGCACCTCAGATGCGCCATTAGTATATACAACAGTGCACCATTAGTATGCCTCCCAGGGGCCATGTATACCCAGGTGCTTTGGCATACTAATGGCGCACGACAACAAGATGCGCCATTAGTAACTTCGGCATACTAATGACGCACTGTTTAATGATGCGCCATTAGTATCCTCTGGCATACTAATGGCGCACCGTGATGTGATGCGCCATTAGTATGAATATTAGGTTTTTTTTTAATTTTTTAATTTTCTGTTTTTTGCACAGGTTACAAAATGTATAATTGGACAAAATATAGACATCACACATCAACAACAGATTCATCGAATACAATAGAAGATTAGTCTCTGAATACAATTCATCATATTAGTCTCCGAATACAATTCATCATATTAGTCTTCGAATTGAAAAGACCGAACAAAGATAGAACATTATATTACAAGTCTCGAGACCGCGAGTAGCGAGTTTGTCTTCACATTACAAGTCGATATCGATCATCTAAACTACCATCACATAGAAGAGAGCTGCGGTCATCACGATGAAACTCTTCTTCATCCGGTTCCTCCAACGCTCCCTCCCCTCTCCCGCTAGATAGCGGGCGTATCTAGATTCGGCCTCGGCCCTAGTGGTGTACCCTTTGTAACTGTTACCGCTGAATCGGTGAACCTGTCTCCGACACTCCTCCCAGTCGTCGTAGACTCCGGGAACCTTACCCTTGTACACGACATACGACGGCATCGCTATGCACTAGCCAAACGAAACGTTAGTACCAATTCACAGACAATACATAAGCAATATATAAGTATGCAACAGAACGATCGGAAGAGAAAAGCAAGACATTAGTAGCATCGATTACATCTAAGTTGAACGACTCTCGAAACCAAAGAGACATACTACAAGTTCATTAAAGTTTAATTACAACATGAGCCAATCGATGTTTCAGAACTAGACACAGCATCACTGCTTTCAACTCGACTCAAGGGACCGGAGCGTGGATGAAGCCGCCGTCTATCGTGGGAGTCATGAAATTACGGGCGTTGTCAGCCTGCATTTGTAGCATTGTGTCGATGTCACTGTTGGACGGTTGATTTCTGAGGTAGAACTACCCCGAGGTACGAAGGACATCTTGATGGATGATTTCCGCAAACTCCGACTGGATGCGAAAGAATTCTTGTCTGATGTCCGCGTCCTAGATTGCCGACACGCTCGCGGCCCAATCTTTGAGTTTACTCGGTAGCAGAAGTTGCTGATGGTCCCGTACGATCGCCCGCATGTGATGGATGGCGTAGTAGGCACCCTTCTGACCGCCAGGCGGCTGCTTGACGCAGCAGAACATCGTATTGTGGGAGAACACGTGCTTGCCGTACTTACGAATAGGCCTGGTGAAGGTGCCTCCAGATTTGGCGTAGCCGGGGAGAACATCATCAAGAACCTTCTTGACATTTGTGTAGTCTACGTTCGACTGACGGTCCGGGTCGAAATACGTGGCCATGGAATATTTGGGGCTTAGGAGGATGAGCGTGCAATGTGTGTCACTGCAGAAAACACGGAATGTTAAAAGAAAAACAATCGAAATCTAAGAATTCATATGTTACGGGGCGGTTGAGGGGAGGACTTACTCGGGAAAGTAAGGCACGAGGAAGTTATCCTTATCTGGGTTTGCCAGAATGACGCCTTCGAGGTAAGAACTCGCGACTTGCCGGTCCCCAGCGCTGCCCAAGATCTTGGCACACATGTAGAAGGGGTCGACTATCACGATGTCCGGGGTCTTGTCGCGAATGATCCGCATCTCCATACTCAGCGAAAATGGCCGAACGAAGGTGTAGTGCAGCGGATGAAGGTTCAACATAGCGTGGATGTCATCAAACCGCAGGACGATCGTACCCCCGATGGAGTTATCCACAAAGCCCTTGCCCTCTGGCACCTTGGCCACGAAAACGGGTATGCCACATCCTTCTCTCTGAGACGCCGCTTCTCCAAATAAAGAACACTGTCATGCAGACTCCGCATAGCACCGGCTGCAACATCGAGCATATTTCTCGGTAGCATTGGCCTACCCGCCACATGCACCCTCCTCATTAAATCCTCAGGTGAAGGTGGCTCGTCCTGAGCACGGATCGTACTCGGTGCCGGCTGGCCCGCACCCTTGTTAGTCTTTCTTTTGCGTGCCTTCTTCTTCTCCTGTAATGGGACCGAGTTCTGCTCACAGACCGCCTTCTTGAGTGTGTTGGGGCTGAGAATATTCCGCACCTCGCCTATCTGAGGCTCGGTGAAGTCGGCAGCTGGAGGCGTCTCCTGAGAGCTGAACGGAAGACGACGCCTGTTGCAACTTGGCTTCTCCATGGTACCAGCTAGATCGCGCACGTCTTTTGTTGGGTTGGGTTCTTGAGAAGGAGGCCCCATGAAGTCGCCATCGTACCCATGATCGGAAAAGTACTGCCAGGCCGGACCGGCTCGCCAGAGCTAGCCCGCCGCAGGACTCGCCATCTTCCCCTGACTGGCGTCGAGCCCGCAGCCACGCCCTCCTCCTCCGACGATTCGTCGGCCGCATCTTCGACGAGCGGAGCCTCGGTGTCGGCGCCGCCGGCCTTCTTAGTGGCCGCCGCCCACAGGGAGAACTGCTCCTCCTCCGCGGCCGCGGCGACCTCGTCCTCTACGCCCCCGGCGCTGCCGGCCTCCAGGGCGAGCTGTGCCTCCTTCGCCCTGGTGGCGATGTAGTCCAGCTCCGCCTGAGTGGTGTCCATGACAAGCCACCGCTCTGCGTTGACATTGACGAACACCTCAATCAAGGTGTTGAAGAACTGCTGCACATCTGCAGCCGTCGGCTCCCTCCAGCTCGGGACGGGGTCGTGTGCGTTGCAGTCCGGCATCATGGCGATGATCTCGGACCGGCGCGAATTATTGCACAACGGGACCACCCCCGCTGGCAACTTGAAGAGCGGCCTCTTGACGGCCTTGCCGGTCTTTACGGCAACCCTTGCGGCCTTGCCAGTCAGCTCGACCTCGCCGTCGCTATCCACCTCCAGCTGGAAGAGCCGCTGGCAGAAGTGGGCATGCCCCATCACCGTGAAGTTGTGGTCAAGGCCAGGGCGGAGCCGCATGATGTCGGTCGGATTCGTGAAGAGCCAAGCTGGCCTCCCCTTATTGTGCAGTGGGGCGATCCGGCGGCGGATGAAATCTGCCCTGATCATCTCGAGGGTGAGCCCGGCCCGGGTCAGCCGGAGAATCCTGGTGGTGGCGACAGTGAGCCTCCCGTCGGCGACGTCAACGTCGCCCCAATCGTTGCCGCGAACCGGCGGCGTTCGGCGGACTTTGCAAAATTCCGGCGGGTCTTCATCTTCAATCCAGCACCACCGGTCACGACATTCGTCCCACCTCTCCCTCACGGCACCATCCGGATATGCCTCCTTGGATCGTGGGATCCAGGTGACGCAACCAGCAATGGCACCCCCCGTTTGAATTCGAGGATAAAAATAATGGTGGAAGAGTGCCGTGTTGGGCCGGACTCTGGCAAAGCCCTCGCAAAGATGCACAAAGTAAGAAATGCACGCCACCGCGTTCGGAGTAAAATCCAAGAGGCGAAAACCGAAGGTGTGCATAATGTCGCAGAAGAAATCAGACAAAGGAGGGCACAACCCGCAAGAAAAGTAGTCAATGAAGAAAGGGTACCGATTTGGGGCAGGATTGGCGCAAGAGGCAGGGACGACGCGCGTCGCCGGGTGCCCCGAGTTCTCTCCCCCCGTCTTCACTCCCCATAGGGGCTTGAAAGAGGCCCGGAGCTCATGAACGTCAACCGACGAGGGGAAGAAGAAGGCGGACTTCGTCTTGTCCCCCAGCAGCGCGCTCGCCGGCGGCTCCATGGTCCCAGAGCCCTTAGCCACCCCTTTGACTTTGGCGGATTTGGGCGCCATGGCGACCAAGGAATCCAGAGGTTAGAGGAAGGGGGGCGGGAAGCAGCAACGGCAGGCGACGGCGAAAGCTTGCAAGGGAAGGAAGAAAGGGAGCGGCAGCCCTGAGATTGGAAAAGGCACGAAGGGAGAGGGGAAAGTGAGCAGTGCGCCCGCGGTTATTCCTTCTTATGGGGGAAAACGCGGGCCGCCTCCTTTCACATTAACTGTGATGTGACGCATACCCGCGGGAAGCAACCCCACGCATGCTGCCCACGTCACACACGCCCCCCACGCCGCGCCACGCGCGGGAAGCATGGCAGGCGCAGCGCCCGAAGAAACTTACCGCGGTAAATACCACCCCGCCTGCCCGCGCACCGTTCTTGGGCCTAGCCCAACAACAAGTTGCACTTATGTGTGGCCCAGGCCCGGGGGCTCCTATCGGTGTACAAAAAGGGGGTACACTTTTTGTACCCCTATGACTATGCACGGGCAGTCTGAGCCACGGGCGCCGGCACACCGAGCACGTCAAGGGAGGTAAAACCAAGGTAAGGCCGAAGCAGAAGAGGAGCAGAACGACGCCAAGTCCAAGACCACAAAGAGCAAAGGGGACAAAGCAGCCCCCCGGCAAGATCCTTGCCGGGGGGCAGCTTTAGCTAGCCCGGCAAGATCCTTGCCGTGGCAGCTCGCCCGACGCCTATGGAGCGAGGTCTCCCTTGAGTCCACTGCCCCCATGGGGCAAGGATTCGGGAGACATCCCCGTGGTGGCATGCAGATCTTTATGAAGACATTCAAGACCAGATGCCCACTTAAGAAGGTGATGACCCTTGGCGGGATCCCAGCCAAGGAGGGCCACTAGGCCCCCGGCAAGAGCCTTGCCGGGGATGATAGCAAGCGCCACGACAAGACCCTTGCCGGGGCCCCGGCAAGGCCCTTGCCAAGGACACCCATGGGGCCACCATCAGGCCCACACCAGTCGCGCCCCCACCGCCGTTCGCATGCAGCTGCGGACCCAGCCAGTTGGGCAGGCACCTACGTGGCGGCGTGCAGACCTTCATGGAGACCCACCACTGCGCCACCTCAGCTGCTTGCTTGCCTACATGGCACCACAAGCACCGCTGGCCAGGGCGCATATCAACACAAGAGGGAGCGGCGACAGAAGGGACAGGGCTCTCCCCCGTCCCCGATAAAGCAAGGACACCTAAGCAAGGCGCATTAAATGCGCCTTGTCATGTAATGCGAGGGATAAACTCGCATTACTGTACCCTTTCCACCTCCTGCGTGCCACTGTGGCTGCCTCCTTTCCTATAAAAGGAGGCCCGAGGCTACCAGGAGGGGGATTCGGCTTTTTGGAGCTCTTCACTCCCCATAGCTAGCTCAAGAACACTGATATACAATCCACCAAAGCAGGAGTAGGGTTTTACGCATTTTTGCGGCCTGAACCTGGATAAAGGAACCGTGTGCTATCTGTTTGATCCGCTCTTCTCACGACCCCCGCGCCCCGCAACCGTAGTAGGGATTCTTGTGATCCCATAGGTGTCGTTTCCCACCGACAGGGGTCGATCTCTTCCTGGAGTGAGATGCGCGACCGCTTCATCGCCAACTTCCAGGGCACTTGCGACCGCCCTCTGGCTGCGGGCGACCTGCGCTGCATCAAGCAGCAGCCGGGAGAGACCTCGCAGAAGTACATCCAGCGCTTCAATAGTGTTCGCCTCAAGATCCCCAAGGTGACGGACGATACCATCATTTCAGCGTTTTCCAATGGCGTCCGCGACATCAAGATGAAGGAGGAGTCCACCATCCACGAGGAGCTATGCACGGCTCTGGAGATGTTCAACATGGCGACCAAGCGTGCAAGAGCTGAGGAGGTGCGCCTTTCCCTCCTCGAGCTCCCTGCTGCCAACCCAGATGAGAAAAAAGCCAAGGCCAAGGACATGAAGCGCAATGGGGTAGCCATGCTCGCGGTGGAGCCAGATACAAAGCGTGGCCGGGACCACCCCAAGTCGTTCAAGGCAGCCGTCTGTTCTGCGCCTTCCACAACATAGGCAACCACAACACCAATGACTGCCAAGAGCTCAGGGCCATTCGAGATGGACGCTTCAGTCGACACCCCGAGCGCAACGATCGGGGCTACGGCCGAGGTGGAGGACGAAGTGGAGGGTGCTGGGACGACCGCGGCCCCAGCCAAGAGTGGCGCAACTGGCCTCGTGAGGACCGTGGCAGGACCAGCCTCGTGAGGGCGCCTGGAGGGACCAGCCGCGCGAGGACCGCCCTCAGGGCAATGCGGGTCTCCCTCCATTGCCGCCACCACCAAGAAGGAATGATGAGCACCATCAGGACGAGGGGGCTGGGGGCTTCCAGGAACCACGCGCTATCGCCTGCATATTGGGCGGAGCTCAGGCCCCACCATCCCAGCGCGTCTTCAATCAGTTTGCTTGCAAAGTGAACGCGGCCCTTCCTAGGCTCGAGGCCACGCGCCCGCTCAAGTGGTCCAACTACGCCATCACCTTCAGCTCGTCGGACCAGCTCAAGTGCGTGGCGACTGCCGGCGCCCTCCCAATGCTTTGCTCCCCCGTCATCAGCAACGTCCAAGTCACCAAGACCCTCATCGACGGCAGCGCAGGGCTCAATGTCCTGTCCGTCGAGACATTCGATAGCCTCCAAGTGCCATATGATCAGCTGCAGCCTACCAAACCCTTCTGAAAGTGCAACTATCCCTAGGTGGTTTTGGTAATTCATAACAACATATAGCTCATTGAGCTAATGCTATTCCAAGACAACTATTTCAGGAAAGCTCAATGATTGGCATGGCATGGATGGTCAAAGTGGAACCCGCAAAATGCTAATGACAAAGGATTGGCTAAAGCTTCAAGCTCAACACTCTTCATTTTACATTTTAGTGATCCAAGATCACATTGAGTCCATAGGAAAAGCCAATACTATCAAGGAGGGATGAGGTGTTGCTTAATGAGCTCTTTGCCTTATGTGCTTAATGATATGCTCCAAAATCCTCAGCTACTTTCCCATATCCACAAATGACCTAAACCCCAAGCCAAACTCGGTCATACCGATTCTTTCTATCCGGCGCCACCGAGTTTCTCCTATGTCTAAGCCACTGCCAAACCCTAGCAAATCGGTTCTACCGATAGGGATCTCGGTCTCACCGAGATGGGATTGCAACCTCTCTGTTTACTTTTCGTAACTTTTCGGTCTCACCGAAAGAGCGGATCGGTCCCACCGAGATTGCAATGCAAACTCTCTGTTTCCCATTTATAACTTTTCGGTCTCACCGAAAGAGCAAATCGGTCCCACCGAGTTTGCCTGACCAACTCTCTGGTTAGCTAATTACCAAATCGGTCTCACCGAGTTTGTGTAATTGGTCTCACCGAGATTACGTTATGCCCAAACCCTAACCATATCGGTCCTACCGAGATGCATGTCAGTCCCACCGAAAATCTCTAACAGTCACTAGGTTTACCATTTCGGTCCGACCGAGTTTATTGATTCGGTCCCACCGAGATTGGTAGATTGTGTGTAACGGTTGGATTTTAAGTGGAGGCTATATATATACCCCTCCACCTCCTCTTCATTCGTGGAGAGAGCCATCAGAACACATCTACACTTCCAACTCATATGTTCTGAGAGAGAACCACCTACTCATGTGTTGAGACCAAGATATTCCATTCCTACCATATGAATCTTGATCTCTAGCCTTCCCCAAGTTGCTTTCCACTCAAATCTTCTTTCCACCAAATCCAAATCCTGTGAGAGAGAGTTGAGTGTTGGGGAGACTATCATTTGAAGCACAAGAGCAAGGAGTTCATCATCAACACACCATTTGTTACTTCTTGGAGAGTGGTGTCTCCTAGATTGGCTAGGTGTCACTTGGGAGCCTCCGACAAGATTGTGGAGTTGAACCAAGGAGTTTGTAAGGGCAAGGAGATCGCCTACTTCGTGAAGATCTACCGCTAGTGAGGCAAGTCCTTCGTGGGCGATGGCCATGGTGGGATAGACAAGGTTGCTTCTTCGTGGACCCTTCGTGGGTGGAGCCCTCCGTGGACTCGCGCAACCGTTACCCTTCGTGGGTTGAAGTCTCCACTAACGTGGATGTAGGATAGCACCACCTACCCGAACCAGGGGAAAAACATCTGTGTCTCCATTAGCGTTTGAATTCTCCAAACCCTTCCCTTTACATTCTTGCAAGTTGCATGCTTTACTTTCCGCTGCCTATGTACTCTTTGCATGCTTGCTTGAATTGTGTGATGATTGCTTGACTTGTCCTAAAGTTGCTAAAATCTGCCAAGAACTAAAATTGGGAAAAGGTTAAGTTTTTATTTGGTCAAGTAGTCTAATCACCCCCTCTAGACATACTTCCGATCCTCCAAGTGGTATCAGAGCTTTGATCTCCATTTGCTTTAATTCCCATAGCTTTTGGTGGTCATAGCCTTGGTTTCACAACCTAGGAGAGTATGGCATCTAGTGAGGGAAATTATCACCGTAGAGGTCCTTACTTTGATGGCACTAACTTTGCTAGTTGGAAGCATAAAATGAAAATGCATATTCTTGGACATAACCCTGCCGTTTGGGCGATTGTGTGTGTTGGTTTGCAAGGTGACTTCTTCGAAGGAAAGAACCAAACCGTGAAGCTACCGCGGACGAGTTGAAGATGCTGCAATACAACGCTCAAGCTTGTGATATTCTCTTCAACGGATTGTGCCCTGAAGAATTCAACAAAATTAGCCGTCTTGAGAATGCAAAGGAAATTTGGGATACTTTGATTGATATGCACGAAGGTACCGACTCCGTCAAGGAATCCAAATTGGATGTGCTTCAAAGTCAACTTGACAAGTTCAAAATGAAGGATGGTGAAGGTGTCGCTGAAATGTACTCTAGGCTTTCTCTCATCACAAATGAGATTGCCGGCTTAGGGAGTGAAGAGATGACCGACAGATTCATCATCAAGAAGATCCTAAGAGCCTTGGATGGAAAATATGATACCGTGTGTACATTGATCCAAATGATGCCCAATTACAAAAATCTCAAGCCAACGGAAGTCATTGGAAGAATTGTTTCTCATGAGATGTCGCTCAAGGACAAAGAGGAACTTCACAACAAATCAAGTGGTGCTTATAAAGCCTCATGTGAAGCCCCTACATCTTCAAGTGAGAAACAAAACTTCAATGAAGAATTGAGCTTAATGGTGAAGAACTTCAACAAGTTCTACAAGAGTAGAAGCAAAGATAGAAGCTCCAAGTCAAGGTCCTACAATGACAAAAGATCTTCTAGTCGAGAGCGAAACTGCTACAATTGTGGAAGACCCGGACACTATTCCAATGAGTGTACGGCTCCCTACAAAAGAAGAGAAGATTCTCCAAAAACAAGAAGCAAAAGAGAGGAATCACCATCACGAGAGAGAAGGAGTAGAGATGATCGTTATGAACGAAGATACTCACGGAGAAGCAAGGATGCAGAAAGGAAGGAAAAATTATCAAGGAGCTACACAAAACGAAGACATCAAGCTCATGTTGGTGAATGGGTATCCGGCTCCGACTCCGACAACCACTCTGAGAGAAGTTATCACTCCGACTCCGAATATACTCAAGATGAAGGTGTTGCCGGACTAGCACTTGTGTCAACCAACTCCTACGACATATTTGATTCACCAAATGAAGGAATTGGAAGATGCTTCATGGCCAAAGGTCCTAAGGTAACTCACCCTGAGTATGTTGATTTTAATAGTGATGAAGATGACTTGTTAGGCGATGATGATTTACTTGTTGACAACTCTAGTGATGAATCCTATGATGAAACGTCAATTAATCATGCTAAAACGAATGACAATGATAAGGAGAAAATTGAGGCTCTAACTAAAGAACTAAACACTCTTAAGTTAGCTCATGAAACTATCTTCGAAGATCATCGAGAACTTTTAAGGGCTCATGAGAAGTTACGCTTTGAAAAGCTCAATCTTGAGCAAGAGCATGAGCTTTTAAAGGCAATCAATGATGATCTCCGCAAGAAAAGTTCTCCTTACATTGCCAAACATTTACTCTTGTCCACTTACATGCCTCAAGTCAAGTCTAATAACAAAAACAAGAAAGATTCTTCCTGTAGTAGTAACAATGAACATGTTAAATCCAATATTGTTGCTTCTAGTAGTTCTCTTGATTCCACTAATGATTCTCTTAGCCAAGTTACACTTGAGCAAGAAAATAGCATATTGAAGGAAATCATAGAGAAAGGAGTGTACAAAAGCCTTGCCGGGAGTAAGCAATTCGAGGAGATTGTACGCAAGCAAGGAGGGCACCGGAAGAATCAAGGTGTTGGTTTTGAACGAAAGTTCAATGCCAATGGAGTTGAGTGGGAAGAAGATCAATACCCCAAGACAAAGTTTGTTCCTCAACAAGAGAAGTATGATCCAACTTCCTTCAAGGGGACACAAACTCAAGATGATCTTCCACCACAAGACTACAAGCAAAAAGGCAAGGACAAGCTTCAAGAGGAAATAGATGCATTTGAAGAAGCTCCTAAGACCTTTGTCAAGTGGATTCCCAAGACTACTTCAAGTTCCACTTCATCAAGTACGACTACAACTCCAAGGATTCCCATCAAAATGGTGTGGATCCAAAAGAAGAAGAACTAGAGAGTTCTTGAGGGTGACTCCGCCAACATACTTCACTCTTATCTTTTTTTGGCAAGAACACGTGCAATCAACTTCCACATCTTGCACTAGTTCAAGGAGTCACAAACCCTCTTGTTGGTAAGTCAAGGGACAAGGTAATCTAAAAGCTTTCATAGACATCATCTTGCATATGCATCACTCTATGTCTATGGATATACTTGCTTGTTCCTTGTGGGACTAACCCATGTAGGTATTGAAAGTACAATTCACTCAAAAGGATAGCTCCAAGTGATCTACATCAATATTGAGCATCCACATCTTCAACATCTACATGAAGTCATCATCGACAAAACCCAAGGTTAGTTCATCCCTCTTAAGGGGGGATATCACATCTAGGGGGAGCTTTACTCTAAGACTTGAGCTAAAGCAACTCTAATGATGTGAACACAACAATGCTTTATGTAAAAGCGGTAACCCCACTTGAGCTTAAACGATGAGTATGACCTATGATCAAGTGTTCTCATTTGACTCCTAAGTCAATATACTCATATATAGATGACCTAGTCATCGCAATTGCTTGATAGATGCTAGAATTGGTTGTGCATACTTTGTCACATATTTCTATTGCCATTTTATTGTGTGAGCATGCTGGATGCATATTTCACTCATTCGAGGACATCCACTTGTTGTTTTGATTGTTTGGCTTTATCTTTTCTTTTGCCAAGTGGATGGACAAGAATGCCTAAGAACCTCCTCTAGCTATCTATGCTTTTCTCATCTCAAACTCTATTCATGCTACATCACAAAATTGATCAAGTCAAATTCGAACCACTCTGTGTGAGGAGCACTCGGAGTCCCCGATTCGTCATAGACTTAAACTTCCAAAACCTCTTTGTGATTCTCGGTCTGACCGATACCCCACTTTCGGTCTTACCGTGATCATCAAGTTGATCTATGTTTTCAATCTCGGTGCAACCGACTTGAACTATTCGGTCACACCGAGTTGCGATAACTGTATACAGTTTTGCATCTCGGTGCCACCGAGTCGTTCCACTCGGTCACACCGACAGGGTCGGGCTATATATAGTCACGGGCAAAAAATTGGAAATTTCTCCGAACCACTTCGCCCGCGCCATAGCTCGCTCTGCCGACGTGGTCTCGGATCGTCTTCTCGCCGCCAGCAGCCTCCAGTCGCTGGTCTCCGTCGCCGTCAATGGAAATCACCTCCGCCGTTGCCGCCGTAGCGAGTCTCCGCCGAACTAGGGTACGGACTCGATCTTTGTGCTATTCCTCAATCTGATTCCTAGCACATTGTGATTATCATGATTCTTGCCATGATTGTTAAACTCCTATCCAGTCAAAGAACTCATAGATTAGGTTTGATTCAAAAATTTTAGGGTTAGGTTTCCGCCGAAACCATCTCGGACCCACCGAGTTGAAAAACTTGGTCCCACCGGTTTGGCCTATGCCATTGCACAAGTGAAACTCGGTCTGACCGAGTGTAACTAATCGGTGTGACCGATTTTTGAACTTTGTGAAACCCTAGCAGTCTCGGTGCCACCGAACTGTGACTCGGTCTGACTGAGATCACTAGTTTAGGTTCCAAATGCTGCTTCGGTATCACCGAGTTTAGAAATCGGTAGATCCGAAATGCTTTCTGTGGGAAACTAAAACTAAGTTTTTGAATCATCCTTTTGCAAAAATCTCTGCATTTTGTGATGCTCATCCATTCTACCTCACCTATAAACTATTCACAGGGTCAGCAGTCAGCAGTCAGCTAGTCAATCATGTCAGACCAGAGTGACAGCCAAAATCAGTCAGAATAGCTTGTGCATATGAGTGAGGGCACTAGTCCCTCAAGTTCCTCAGATGATGGCAGCAGGAGCACTCCAAGCAATCTGCCAAAGGCTGCCACCAGACAGAGAAGGAAAAGAACTTCAGATTCTGAAGATGAAGACTATGTGGCAGAGGAGGAGGCAACCTCCAAGAAAATTGAGCTCAAGAAAGAACATGGTTCAAGGTAGAGCACCAAGCCAGGCTTGAAGGTCAAAAGGCCAGCAGGAAGGAAACCTATGCCAAAAGCCAGAGCCTCTACCAAGATTCCTGACAAAACCACTTCCAAGGAGCCAGTTGTTGCTGTAGAGAAGAAAGAAAGGAAAAGAGGCAGATCGTGCAAGAAAGTAGATCCTATGGCAGAGTTTGAACGACATTCTTCTGATGAAGAAGAAGAGGAAGAGGAAGGTGTTGCACCAGCACCCAAGGCACCCAAGCTCATGGGTGATGCAATTAGGTCAGGGGCAGCTGCATCCAAGCCCAAGGAAGCCCCCAAGCCTGCTCCAAAGCAAAAACCCAAGAGGAATACAAGAAATATTCCAGCTGCTGAGAAGAACAAGGCCCCAGTGCCTGATGTTGCTGAAGAGGAAGAAGGGCAAGTTTTGAGGAAATTGAAGCCCAAGATCCCAGACCACAATGATGCTCATCCTGTGGCTGAGGATATGAACATAAGGAGAGACTCTGGATTGAGAAAGTGGAGAGCAGAAGATCCTTATGCTACCAGGAGAAGGACTGCTGTGGACTACAGGTTCCATACTAAGGAACAGCAGGACTTCTACGAGACAATCCTGTTGGACAAGAAGCCAATTGTCTGTGACATGAAATGGGTCGATTGGCAATATATCAAGGACAATGAAGAGCACTTCCCAGGAGTGGAGGACAGCTTCAAGGCTTGTGGAGTAGCAGACTTTGTTGGGCAAAAGCTCACAAAGTGGAACGAGGAACTTATCATGCAGTTCTACTCCACAGCACACTTTTACCCCGATGGGAGGATTATCTGGATGTCTGAAGGTACGAGGTACCAATCAACTGTTGCAGAATGGGCTCAACTGATCAATGCCCCAGAAGAGAGTGAAGATGACTTGGATGTCTATTCCAAGAAGAAGATGGACCACAACTCAATGATCAACATGTACAAGGAGATCCCTGACAAGGCACTTGAAACTTTCAAGTATGGATCTGTACATTATCTTCTGTCAGGATTGCCAACTATCAACTGGATCTTAAGGCACACTCTGCTGCCCAAGTCTGAAGATCACAAGATGGTCAGAGGCCATGCTATCAACCTGCTTCATATCTTTGATGTGCCTCAGAAGTTCAAGATCATGAGCCTGATGATTGAGACAATCAATAGGACAGCAGCAGACCAGAAGAGAAGCTGTGGATATGCTCCTCAGATCCAAGAACTGATCAACTCCAAGATGGGCACTGGCATATATCTTTTGGATAAGGAACATCTTCCTATTTATCCTGAGTTTGAAGACAATGAAGTTGTGATGAACAAGGATGAACCATCTTCAGCCCATGCCCAAGCACAAAAGGAGAAGGCAAGAAAGGAGAAAGCTGCTAGGATGCCAACTCAAGAGGAGGCATTAGAATACTTCTTGAAGACAAAGCAAGAG
This sequence comes from Aegilops umbellulata, assembly GCA_032464435.1. Lineage (NCBI taxonomy): Eukaryota > Viridiplantae > Streptophyta > Magnoliopsida > Poales > Poaceae > Aegilops > Aegilops umbellulata. Next base: position 351,382,837 of record CP136057.1, read on the forward strand.
CAGCTCATTTACCTGATTGCATCCACCCTGCGGATTGAGAAAGGTTTGGCCAACCTGACTTAGAACCAGGCAAGCCTAGAGAGAATCGTAGAACAGAAGTTCTATGACTTGGACATCAAGGTGACAGAGATACAGACAGCAGTAGAGCAGCTCCAGGATGACATGCAGGAGAGGAGAGGGAAGACAACTATAGATGCATTTGCTAGAGTGCCACGAGCCCAGAGGTCCAGTGCAGTGCCAGTTCCTGACACAAGAGCAACCACCTCAGCTCCAGCCGCAGCATCAACCCAACCTGCTCCAGCATCCACCTCAGCTCCAACTCCATCAGCATCAACTGAAGCCTTCGTCCTTGGAGTGATCCGGACTCCACCACCACCTGAAGATCAAGCCTGAGTGTCGATATAGCACTATGCATTTTCTAGGAACTTTTTGGTAACTTGTTGCCAAAGGGGGAGAAGATGTATAGATCATAGGCTTCGAGAGAGAGTGTGTTGATTTTCTCTCTTGTTTTATTTGGTGGTTTTTGATACAATTGTTTGCTTTTGGTTGAGATACTTTGATATGCTTGTGAGACATTGATGATCATGTGTTTGATCATAAGCTACACTTATGCATGCTTGATATTATCTTATATATCTTATTTTTGATCATTCACTTTTGCCTTGGTGATGAGTGCATGGATTTCATTATTTATCATTTTGAGCGCTCCACCAAGATGTATGTGACATCGAAGAGTAACCCATGATTCTAATTTCTTGTGCATTTGCAGTCCAAAGCAAATTTTAAATATGCACAAATTTAGGGGGAGCTCTTACTTATCACATACTTCTCAAAGCGACGATGTAATTCATTCTTATTATCATTTGTCGAAGCTTTGATCTATATGTTGTCATCAATTACCAAAAAGGGGGAGATTGAAAGTGCAACTATCCCTAGGTGGTTTTGGTAATTCATAACAACATATAGCTCATTGAGCTAATGCTATTCCAAGACAACTATTTCAGGAAAGCTCAATGATTGGCATGGCATGGATGGTGAAAGTGGAACCCTCAAAATGCTAAGGACAAAGGATTGGCTAAAGCTTCAAGCTCAAGACTCTTCATTTTACATTTTAGTGATCCAAGATCACATTGAGTCCATAGGAAAAGCCAATACTATCAAGGAGGGATGAGGTGTTGCTTAATGAGCTCTTTGCCTTATGTGCTTAATGATATGCTCCAAAATCCTCAGCTACTTTCCCATATCCACAAATGACCTAAACCCCAAGCCAAACTCGGTCATACCGATTCTTTCTATCCGGCGCCACCGAGTTTCTCATATGTCTAAGCCACTGCCAAACCCTAGCAAATTGGTTCTACCGATAGGGATCTCGGTCTCACCGAGATGGGATTGCAACCTCTCCGTTTCCTTTTCGTAACTTTTCGGTCTCACCGAAAGAGCGGATCGGTCCCACCGAGATTGCAATGCAAACTCTCTTTTTCCCATTGGTAACTTTTCGGTCTCACCGAAAGAGCAAATCGGTCCCACCGAGTTTGCCTGACCAACTCTCTGGTTAGCTAATTACCAAATCGGTCTCACCGAGTTTGTGTAATCGGTCTCACCGAGATTACGTTATGCCCAAACCCTAACCATATCGGTCCTACCGAGATGCATGTCAGTCCCACCATCTCTAACGGTCACTAGGTTTACCATTTCGGTCCGACCGAGTTTATTGATTCGGTCCCACCGAGATTGGTAGATTGTGTGTAACGGTTGGATTTTAAGTGGAGGCTATATATATACCCCTCCACCTCCTCTTCATTCATGGAGAGAGCCATCAGAACACATCTACACTTCCAACTCATCTGTTCTGAGAGAGAACCACCTACTCATGTGTTCAGACCAAGATATTCCATTCCTACCATATGAATCTTGATCTCTAGCCTTCCCCAAGTTGCTTTCCACTCAAATCTTCTTTCCACCAAATCCAAATCCTGTGAGAGAGAGTTGAGTGTTGGGGAGACTATCATTTGAAGCACAAGAGCAAGGAGTTCATCATCAACACACCATTTGTTACTTCTTGGAGAGTGGTGTCTCCTAGATTGGCTAGGTGTCACTTGGGAGCCTCCGACAAGATTGTGGAGTTGAACCAAGGAGTTTGTAATGGCAAGGAGATCGCCTACTTCATGAAGATCTACCGCTAGTGAGGCAAGTCCTTCGTGGGCGATGGCCATGGTCGGATAGACAAGGTTGCTTCTTCGTGGACCCTTCGTGGGTGGAGCCCTCCGTGGACTCGCGCAACCGTTACCCTTCGTGGGTTGAAGTATCCACTAACGTGGATGTAGGATAGCACCACCTATACGAACCACGGGAAAAACATCCGTGTCTCCATTAGCGTTTGAATTCTCCAAACCCTTCCCTTTACATTCTTGCAAGTTGCATGCTTTACTTTCCGCTGCCTATATACTCTTTGCATGCTTTCTTGAATTGTGTGATGATTGCTTGACTTGTCCTAAAGTTTCTAAAATCTGCCAAGAACTAAAATTGGGAAAAGGTTAAGTTTTTATTTGGTCAAGTAGTCTAATCACCCCCCTCTAGACATACTTCCGATCCTACACCTTCTCAGGAGTGACCGACGGCTCTACCACCCCGATAGGGCTGGTCCGTCTCCCTGTCACCTTCCGCTAGCGCGACAACTACCGCACCGAGCTCAGCGACTTCGACGTCGCCCATATCCGTCTGCCATACAACGCCATCCTTGGGTATCCAACATTAGCCAAGTTCATGGCAGTGACCCACCAAGGCTACAACGTCCTCAAGATGCCAGGAAGCGGCGGAATCATCACAGTCCCCTGAGAAGAAAGAGATGCGGTGTGCTCCCTGGAGCACGCCTTCCAAGCCGCAGTAATCGAAGACCCCGACATCGAGGGCACCCTGTACCCTTCTGAGGCCATCCTCAAGAAGAAGAAGCAACTACTTCGCACAGGACATCAGGAGAGCGGCGTCTCCAGCGGTGCCGCCTCAGGATCAGCGCCCGCACCTGGGGCGCCCGCTCCCTCGCATAGGAAGGCGAGCTCGGTGCCGTCCTCGGGTGAGGCTCGGGGGCTCTCTTCCGGAGGGCCTCAGACCTGGCCAACATCACGAGGGAGGCGCTCGGGCACCACGTGAAGGCGTGCTTTGCTGCATGTTTCCCTCAAGAGGGCACCAGGCCAGGAGCGCCAGGTGCTCAGGAGTTCATCACCCAGGCCATCCAGGAGCTTCAGGAAGCAAGGACCACGCACGGCGACCGCCGCCCACCACCTGGCACAGCTCCCCATCCTGGCAAGGACGGCGGGCTGCGTGTCTGCATCGACATTCCAGGGCTCAACAGGGCCGCGTCTCAAGAGCGCTTCTGGCCTTCGCGCGTTGGGCGGTGCGAGGGCCCACCTCACAGCTACGTCTGCATGCCATTCGGCTTGCCGAATGTCGGAGTAATGGGCCACGGGTAGGCCAACCCGAGGCCCAGAAACCTTTCAAGACATCGGGGCAGGCTTCGCCCCTCAGGAACCCCAAGACGGAGGGCCGCCTCTGGGAGTCGGCAGCAGCGCGGCCGACTACCCACTCGCGGCCGAATCCCAGGGGCGACTACAAGATGAGCCGACTCCAAACCGGCGGCTTCCAGAGAAGCCGGCCACAGGGAGTCAGCCCACGACTCCAACCACCTCATGCCCTCGTGAGGAGGGACGGGACGGGGCGTGGCCTCAGTACGAGCCACGCCCGCCCCTTACCAAGGGCAGGCATGGCCACAGTGCGCCGTACCAACAGAGATCTCCGTCCGGCGCGGTACTGTTTCCATGCCAGCCCTGACATCAGCCCAAGTGGGCTAAACCCTGTGCCCACGTCGGCCTGCCTGTACGACCCAGAGAAGGCGGGCCCCGCTGGTCAGCGGGGGTACAGGAGCCGACGAGAGCGCCATAAGACGGACCCCGTGGGAGTCGGCCTCTGAGAGTCGGCCGGCTCCTCCCACGGGCCCCACACGCCATTAACCAGACAAGACGGGGAATGGTAACAGTGATCGCCCGTCAGGCGGCGGCACTGTTGCCATGACCCCATGACCAAGCCAGCATCATTAGAAGTGTGGATACAGTAATCCGCAGCCGGCAAGACCCGCCCGCGGCGGACGAGGCCTGTCAGATCCATACCAGACCGGTCAGCGGGACCCACCAGTCGACGGGCCCCAGTAGTCGGCGGAGGAGACGGGGGCCTGAGAGACAGACGGCTGGGACCCGCGCCCAGACGGATTACCATTGTACCCCCGGGGGTAGGCCTATATAAACCCCCCGGGGCACCCATGCAAAGGGTTGGATTCTTTTAGCACTAGACCAGAGAACACAGGGGGGAGAGAGCTGGCCTTGCCTTCTCCTACCTCCAGGAAACAGCTCAAGGAGCAACCTTGTATACACTTTGCCATAGTGATCATGCGGAGACCCCGCAGAGCAGCAGTAGGGGTGTTATCTCCTCGGAGAGCCCTGAAGCTGGGTAAGATTCACCGGCGTGCATGTCTACGCCTCATCCCGCTTCCGGGCACCGGCGACGTTCTACTCGCCCCCACCATGATAAGCCATCCGTTGGCATATGTCGCACCCAACACCCGACATTTGGTGCCCACCGTGGGGCGAGGTGCACCGTCATCCGGAGACCTGCTCTGGATGGGAACCCTTTTCCTCCCTGGCGAGCGCAGCTAGACCGGCGCGCCAGAGGGAGCTTGCACCGACGCGCTGCACGGCGCTGAGATCGCCTGCGCGGCCAGCTGCCTCGCCGAACTTGTCGGCGAGGTTCGCCTCTCCGACGAGCCTGCATCCGACGCAGGCACCGGCGGCCCCGAGAGCCTCCTCGCGGGCCTCCTCGAGAAACTCGATGTTGTCGGCGAGCCTGCCACAGACCTGGAGTCCGTAGGCTCCACCGACCCGATGCTGGTCGATTTCGACACTGCGTCCTCGACGCGTTCCCTACCAATGTGGTAGTCTACGACGAGCCCCTCCCTCGCGCGAAGAGTGGCGACAGCACCGTCACAGAAGTGCTCATCATCGCTCATGGCGAGCACTCCGACAGCGGGGCTCACGACCCGCTCGATGCGGCACTACAAGACCTGGATGCGCCCATTCCAGAAGATGCTGACGCCGAGACGCTGGAGGCCCGCCGCCTCCAGCTCGTCGAAGGGGCGAAGAAGCTGGCAAGCATGAGACGCTTGTCAGAAGCCTACCAGCGTGAGATGGATCGCGCTGTGGGCGGCTCGCCGGCCCCAACGGGACCTAGCCACCTAGGCGCGGTCCGGCAACGCGGCGCGGACATCGCCAACATGTTCGGGGCCAATCGCCCCGTATACGCCACGCCCGCGGAGAACATACGAGCCGCCCAGGTGGCGGCAGACGAGTTGGACAACCTCGAAGGCGAAGAGCGCCACCTGATGACGGAGCGAGTCCAGCCACTCCTCGACGCGGCTGCCGCGCAGAATGTAGCCGGCTGCCGCACTGAGGCGCCGCAACGACAGAACGACGATCTGCCACCCCGCCGAGATCAAGGCACGACGTCTCGGACACCGACTGGCGGCGTCCGTGGAAGGAAAGACAAGGATCTGGCTGCCAGTCGCAGTCGGACTCACATCACCATCAAGCGCGACCAAGATGGCCGCCCAAGAGCAGTGGAGCGGCGGGACGACTATCTGCCTCCTCCACCTCGCAGAGAAAGGCGAGTCTCTCCGCCACCCGTTGAGCATCCGACTCTCGGCGACCGCCTCGGCCGCCGAGAGGGAGTCAGAGAAAACGATGCACGTCACCGGATCGATAAGAATTATGCCTTCGAGTATGCTGCTCTTTGTTATGCCGCTTGGCACCGGGCTTGACTAGTCGGCCCGGGGACTCGCCGCCTTGCGCTATGAAATGCTTCCTGCAGTCGGACAAGTAGTGTGTGGTGCCTAAGCCGTCTCCTGTCAGAAGCCACAGCTCGCAGAGCGACTGTTTGGTGGGCAGGAGTAAGGAAGAATGGCGAAAAATGGCCAAGGATTCAAAGCATAAACATAGCCCAAGCCGGCTTTCCAGCCTTTTCTTCGCAAAACCGACTCTTGAGTAGTCGTCTTGCCGCCTTCTATTCAACTTGCTAAAAAGACTCTAAAAATGGCTGAGTACTTGCCTCCCCAAAAGTAGCCAAGCACTTGACCCAGCGGCAGTCCGACTGGCAAAGACGGCAACTAAGGGAAGGCGGCAAAGGAAAAAGCCAAGAGAGCAATCAGAAAGAAATGATAGAACCCGGATAAATACTTACATAACATAGGCCCTTGGCCGAATCTTCGAACTGAAGTTCAAAATACACCCTGCGGGTGGAATTGTGTGAATTAACAAGTTCTTCAAAGAGTATTAAAGCATATATAAAACAAGGCAGCAGCCTAGGAAGCAGCAGACGGGTTTGGAGGCTCGGAGTAGATGGCGGTGTCAGACGTAGGGGCGGCCGGCTGAGCAGTCTCGGCTTGATCGCCTCCAGCGGCAGCCGGCTCGGTTGGGCGCGGCTCATTGCTGGAGGCACGGTCGAGCTGAGGCTGATCGTCCGCTCCGTCTTCTGGCGCCTCCGTCTCGTCTCCGACCTCCGCCTCGCCTCCCTCCACGGCGCTGGAGCCGATCACCTCCGCCGAGTCCTCGTCGTAGTCCGGGTTCATCCCAAACCACTCCGGAGGTGCCTCCTCGCCGTCGTCAGCCCGCTCAGGAATGAAGACACAAGTATCGGCGTACTCGGCGATCGCCGCGGCGCACTTGACAAGGGCATCTTCCATGGCTGCCAGCTCCGGCTGGGCCTCTGCCCGGAGCGTGGCCAGCTGGTCCAGGTCCAGGTCTGGATACCACGCCTTGACGAATTCCAAGGCCTGGCGTGCTCCAGCCCGTGCCGAGGAGCTGTTCCGAGCCTCAAGACGGCCGGCTGCGACCTCCAGCCAGTCGGCAGTCCGGCTGGGGGTGCGCAGAATCGGCACGTCTGGCCACAAGGCAGCAATCGCCTGGGCGCCGACACGTTGAAGCCGGCGCAGCATCCGGTGGGCCGGCCATAGGCGAGCCTCGATGCTCAGAAGCTGCTCATCAAGGGTCCGGGGGCATTGGCGGCAACCTCCTCGCCAGTTGCCCTCCGCGCCTCGCGATCAGCCTCGATGGCTTGAGTGGCAGCTTGCGTGTGGCCCGGGAAGAAGTCTGCCAAGACGAAAAGAAGCAAGTCAGAAAATTAGGAGTCGTCCCGACCTGCAGTCGGCGGCTCAAAGAAAGAAAGTAAAGAAAACTCACCATCGACGATATCCTCAATCTCATGAAAGCCGGAGGTCAGCATTGCCTCCTTGTCGGTCCAGGAGGAGCGCTCGGTCTCGAACTCGGCCAGGAGCGCAGTCTCTTTCTTTTCCGCCTCCTCCTGCGCCTTCTTGAGCAGCTCCTTCTGCTCCGCCAGCTGCGTAGCCAGCAGGTCGCGCTCTCCGATGAGCTTGCTACACTCCACCCCCTTGGCACGCAAGGCGGTGTTGGCTTCGCCCAGCTGCTGCTGAAGAATGGCGTCGGCCACTGAAGAAAGAAGAAAAAAGACGTAAGTCGTCAACAAAGAAGGTCGCTGGGAAGATCCGGCCCGACTGCTCAGCAGTCGGCCCGAATCTCGGGGACTCCCGCGGGTGCGCCAGTGCGCCCCGTGAAGAAGAAGGAAAACTCACTTCGGCTCTCCCACAAGTCGACAGTCCGCTTGCCCAGCTCCTCAACGTTGCGGTTGAAGACGGTGACCCAGAGGTTGTGGTAATCCTATGATAAACATTTCAAACAAGAGTAAGTGTTTGGAACTCGCCAATGGAGTTCCGACCCGCCTGCTCAGCAGCCAACCCGGAACTCAGGGACTACACCCAGTGGGTGCGCTGGCGCGTCCCCACAGAGAAGAACAAGAAAAAACAAAGTCAGAAGAAAACATACTCGGACGGCCGCTCGCGACGCCAGATACGCCTTGGTGCAGTTCTGGATGGCGTTGCCTTCAGCTCGCAGCTTCGCCTGGACGTCCAAGAGCGCCTGGTTCAGCAGGCCTGTGCCGCCTCCTCGCACCCACCCGACGGGCGCGGCGCTCGTTGCCTCGATGTCTGGGATGGCCGAGCTGGCTGCGCTGGTCTCCAGGGGGCGTGGCGCCGAAATCGCCTTCTCAAGACGGCAACGCGTTGGCGAGGCGACTTGGAGGAGCAGATTTGCCACGGCCTCGTCATTAGTCGATGGCACCGGCGGGTCCGCCAGCTGTTCGCCTCGCGCGCTCCCAGACGGCGGCGGAGGCGGTCGCCGCCTTCCCTCTCCATGATGGGATGCTCGCCGCCGACTTCCCCAGTCTGCTCCGTGAAATCTGGAGGCCGCGCCGAGTTCAGCGGGATGACGAACAACGCCGACTGGCGGCGCGCGGCTTCTTCGGCCTGTTGTTTTTCCGCGACGGCGGCTTCGGCTTCATCCAGCCTCTTCTGGGTGGAGGCGGCCGCCTTCTCGGCCTCCGCCTTCTCGGCCTCCGCCTTCTCGGCCTCCGCCTTCTCTCGGCGGGCGGCTTCTTCCTCGTCACGCTTCTCCTGCGCGTTCCGCTCCGTCGCCTCCCGGAGGTCGGCGGCGGGGTCAATGCGCTGAGTGGTGTCGGACGTCTCTGCCGACCCCTTGATGGAGGCGGCGGTAACCCTCCCAAGGGTGAGAGGAGCTCTGGAACAGGGAAAGCACGTAAAAGATTTAGACAAAATCCACCAGAAGAAAAACAAGACGGAGGCACTTACGCAGAGGTTAGTGGCGGCTTCTTCACTTCCTTGCGGAAGCGGTTGGCCTTCGCGACCGCCTCTTCCCGCTTGGTCGCGGCGACCACCCCCTTGAACTTTTTCTCCCGGCCGCCAATGGAACTCGGCCTGGCCCATCGCTTCCTCGCGCCGCCGAGACCGCCCAAGGCGGCGGACGAGCTCGCGCCGTGGTGGCCGGCTCTTAATTGGTGGCGCGGGGCGACTTCTCCTTCGTCATCAACAGGCCAGTCGGCAAAAGTGGCCGAGGGCCTGGGGCCGCCTTCCTCTCCTCCGCCGCCTCCGTCGGCGTCGGCCTCCATCGCCGCCGCCCCCAGGTCGGGGTCGTCGATGTCGCTCTCCGCTCGATCGGGGACAAACTGGCGGGCTGGCCCCGCGGTGCCGGCCGAGGGCTGGACGAGAGGGTTCTGATTCAAAAACTAAAAAAGATCAGGAGTCGGATTCGGTTCGGCTGCAAAAAGGAAACAGAAGAAGAAGAGAGACAACTTACAACTGGCGGGGGGTTGGCGCGCGAGTACGTCTCCATGCCGAACTGCTAATCCTCCGAGAGACCGCAGTTCGCGATGTAATTCACCGTGTCTGCCACCTCCGCGTGGGGAATGTCTTTGGAGCACATCCGACTGGGGTCCCGGTGGCCGATCATCTGACAGATCAGATGAGGCCGGCCTTGGAGCGGGAGGACTCGGCGCGCCATGAAGGCGCCAACAAGTCGGCCCCAGTCAGACCCTCCGACTGCGTCAGCACTCGGAGTCGCGCGACGGCGGCGGCACCGGCCGGAGTCAGCGTCTTGGCCCGGTGGGACCAGCTGGGGAGCCTTCCAGCTGGTGCACCGGCTTCGTAATGCGGCAGGTTGACCCAGTCGGCTTCCAGGGCGACGTTCTTCACGTAGAAGTAAGATCGCTGCCACATCTTCACCGACTTAATCAGTGAGATGGCGGGGAACGGGTTGTCGGCCACTAACCTCCGCATCGCGATGTAGGCGCCGCATTGGGCGGGCACGCCGGCGACATGCGTGCCGAGCTTGGACTGGAAGAATTCCCCCCACAGCTCGATGGTGGGGAGAACGCCGAGGAAGCCTTCGCACAAGGTGGCGAAGGCAGCCAGCAGCACCACCGTGTTCGGAGTGAGGTGGTGCGGCTGGAGGCCGTGAAACTCCAAGAACGAGCGGAAGAAGCCGCTCGCCGGCAGCCCTAGGCCACACATGAAGTGCGAGCGGAATACGACCCGCTCGCCCTCCTGCGGCGCCGGCGACACCTCCTTCGCTGGCGGGGCGCGAGCCCGCACTAAGTTCGCGCCGGGGAGGCGACGCGTCTTGCGGAGGAACTCGATGTGGTCATCGTCGACATCGGAGCCGTCCCACACACCGGAGCGCACGGCGGTGGGCGCGGCAGCAGAAGAAGAGCTCATCACCACAAGCGTGACGTGGTTCGGCGCAGCAGTGGCGGGAGGAAGAAGAAGGAAGAAGAAGAAGCAAAGGGAAGCAAGGGAGAGCGGGCACGCGTGCTTCGCCGCCCCGCTCCCTCCGCTTACTTATAGGCCCGTAGGCTGAGAAGCTGAGGGGGCGTCGTGCGATTAACTGAGCCCAGGCCCCCACGACCCCCACGATTTACCACACGAAGTTACTGCGTGCAGTTACTGTGCGGGAATCCCAACCGTCCGCACGGCCGCAACGGATCCGTTCAAAAGCCGAGGCGTGGTAGTGGCGGGCCCCGCCTGCGGGCCTATCTCGTCGCGCGCGTGGGCGGGTCCGCAACGGGCGGCTGCCGGGAAGCTTATCAGACACGCCGTCTGAATCCCGCTGTGACTTTCAAAACTCTTTAAGGAACGAGACGGCCTTCGACGAGTCCGGCTCCCTATAGTCGGCTTGGTGGAGGCGGCCTGAGCAAGATCGCCTCCCGATAGTCGGCTTGAAGAAAGACAGCGGGCGAGGCCCAGATCCAGCCGCCGGAAGGAAGAAACTGTTGAGGCCCCTCGACGTGTCTCCCTCGGCGCCACACCAGCTTCGGGGACTACTGTCGGAGTAATGGGCAACGGGTAGGCCAACCCGAGGCCCAGAAACCTTTCAAGACATCGGGGCAGGCTTCGCCTCTCAGGAACCCCAAGACGGAGGGCCGCATCTGGGAGTCGGCAGCAGCGCGGCCGACTACCCACTCACGGCCGAATCCCAGGGGCGACTACAAGATGAGCCGACTCCAAACCGGCGGCTTCCAGAGAAGCCGTCCACAGGGAGTCGGTCCATGACTCCAACCACCTCATGCCCTCGTGAGGAGGGACGGGACGGGGCGTGGCCTCAGTACGAGCCACGCCCGCCCCTTACCAAGGGCAGGCATGGCCACAGTGCGCCGTACCAACGGAGATCTCCGTCCGGCGTGGTACTGTTGCCATGCCAGCCCTGACATCAGCCCAGTGGGCTGAACCCTGTGCCCACGTCGGCCTGCCTGTACGACCCAGAGACGGCAGGCCCCGCTGGTCAGCGGGGGTACAGGAGCCGGCGAGAGCGCCACAAGACGGACCCCGTGGGAGTCGGCCTCCGAGAGTCGGCCGGCTCCTCCCACGGGCCCCGCACGCCATTAACCAGACAAGACGGGGAATGGTAACAGTGATCGCCCGTCAGGCGGCGACATTGTTGCCATGACCCCATGACCAAGCCAGCATCATTAGAAGCGTGGATATAGTAATCCGCAGCCGGCAAGACCCGCCCGCGGCGGACGAGGCCTGTCAGCTCCGTACCAGACTGGTCAGCGGGACCCACCAGTCGGCGGGCCACAGTAGTCGGCGGAGGAGACGGCGGCCTGAGAGACAGACGGCTGGGACCCGTGCCCAGACGGATTACCATTGTACCCCCGGGGGGTAGGCCTATATAAACCCCCCGGGGCACCCATGCAAAGGGTTGGATTCTTTTAGCACTAGACCAGAGAACACAGGGGGGAGAGAGCTGGCCTTGCCTTCTCCTACCTCCAGGAAACAGCTCAAGGAGCAACCTTGTATACACTTTGCCATAGTGATCATGCGGAGACCCCGCAGAGCAGCAGTAGGGGTGTTATCTCCTCGGAGAGCCCTGAAGCTGGGTAAGATTCGTCGGCGTGCATGTCTACGCCTCATCCCGCTTCCGGGCACCGACGGCGTTCTACTCGCCCCCACCATGATAAGCCATCCATTGGCATATGTCGCACCCAACACCCGACACCGAACGTGGCGGCCGCCTTCCAGCGTCATCTGCGGAGTGTCCTGTCTGCTCAGGAAGCCAGGCATCACGTAGTCCGGGCGGAGATGGTGACGGTCCTCGAAGACCCACCCCGGCCCCCAGAGCCTCCCAAGGTTGAGGGTCCTGGCGGCTCATGAGGAGCGACTCCTTCATCGTGCGCCTTCGGCTACCTCAACCCTCCTTCGACAACAGTACCAGGTGACATTTTCAAGTCTATTCAGCTAGGAGCTCCCCTCGGGCTGCACGATTTCCAGGTCGCACAGGCCTGTCCCTGCGGCATGTATCCTTTTTGCATCCTTAGCTTGCTCTGTCGGGGGCGCCCCTCGGGCTGCATCATCCCCAGGCCGCTCGGATCCGTCCCGGTGGCATGTATCATTCTTGCATCTATCTGAACTAGCTTATCTCCTTGCGTGGTTTCCTTACGGCTGTCGCTTATTTGATTATACCCCGCGGCATCCCGCGTTGCTAACCGATCTCATGTTTACCCCCAGGTGAATACTCCACATACTGGCACGACGCTTGTGCTCGGGTCCGTCCCTACAACACTGATAAACCTGAGAGATCGAGCTCTAGCTCGTGGTCCGCTCTGCACACGTCACCTCATCAGATTCTCGGTGCCTTCGTCTTCTTGTGGATCAATCGACAGTCGGGTAATCAACACGATCACGGGCTATGCCCTCTCTCCAACTAACTTGCAGGAACCTCCCGAGGATGACAGCGGGCGGTACTGCGGGCTCCTTCTTTTCCCATGCAATTCACTTGTGCGTTGAAGGGGGGCACCTGAGTATCGCGCCTCGGGAGCTCTTACTGGCTCTCCAGCCCTCACCTCCTGGCGTTGACCACGGGCATACCACCAGCGGCTGAGCTCGCTCGAGGGCCGGGACCCGAGGACGTAGAGCACACGGAAGAGCGTGGTAAAAGGGGGAAAGCACCGTCGCTACTGCTGGAGGAACCGCTGGCGAGGCCGCGGTGTCGTCCTGACGACCCCCTCCAGGGTAGCACTCCAGGCGTCGGCCTTCCTCGTCGAAGACCTTGAAGAACATCGTGGAGGCGTCGTCGTATTCGAAGTGGATGGCAAGGGCGCCCTCCGCACGGCAAACTCAGGCGACCTCACCCCATCTGTGAGTCATGAAGATCTTGCCTGGGGAGATGACCTCAACCTCCGCCCCCGTCACCGGGGCATCGCACTCGGCGTGCTATAGCCATAGCTCGAGTGGACCCTCGGCGGCATCTCGGCGGAGAAGAACTGTTGGAAGCAAATCCAAGAGCGCGGAGGCATCGCCGCCCACACCACCAGTTCACGTGAGGAGCCCTCAGCGTGGGTTCGTGGGGCAACGGCGCGGCTACCACGGCCGCGGCATGGACGGCATTGATCGTCGCCTCCTCCTCCGGAGCCCTTGGCCGGGGCGTACAAAGGCAGCGGATACCCGGGGGGAGGCTGCTCATACAAAGGCCTCGACACCTCTGGCCTCACGACTACGTCACAGCAGCGGGCCAGCCTCTTCTTCGGCGGAGGTGGCCCCGACTCATCGCGGGGCCTTTTCCCTTCTCAGTGGTCGAGAATCTCCGTATTGGCGCCATGGGTGCCGTTGCTAGCAATGAAGCAAGGAGGAAGAAGCAACCGAAACGGGAAGAGATGGGCGACGGGGCTCCGCCCCCTCCCCATTTATAGCAGGAGAAGGCCAATCGGCAACCCCCACGAACGCAGGTAATGATGGTTTTTCTGCATGCACCAAGGACTCATCAAGTCGGGCAGTTGCTGAGGCAGCGTGGGGAAGCGGAGACGCCCACATCCCGCCAGTCGCCATGCGTCAATCAAGGCCGCAAGCGGTTGGGGCCCGCGGCGCTCTGCACTTGTCCCTTGGCTTCGCCTCGAAGCCAAGTCTGAGCTCGCCTTGGGCCCGGGGGCTATTGTCGGCATTCTGGGAACGGGGGTCCCCAGACTTGCTTGCCTGCGGCACACGGCACGGCTTCTCCAGTGGCCTGGTACAGCCCATCTTCACTAGCAAACACTCAAGACCCTCGCGAGGGGCCAAGCCTCGCGAGGCCGATGACACAAGACCTCCTCAGGGGCAGCCTCGCTAGGCTGGCTCGCGAGAAGCGGAGAGATCAAGGCGAGGGGCACCTCGTGAGGTTCCCGTGACATGAGCCATGACGACCAAGGCCAGGCGGGCGCCAGCGGGCATAGAGTACCGGTTTCCTCTTTGGTGCTAACAGAGCTGGCACAGGCGAAGAGTCCCGAGGCATCAGGCAAAGGTTTCCATATCGGTGCAATGAGACCAAGACCAGCAGGACGGCAGGACGGAGGTCATCGCAAAGCCCACGACGGCATCACCACCAGTGCCTTTGGCAGGCGGAGACCACCTTTTGTCAGGATAGCTTGTACTAGCTGTCCCCCTTCAAATTGGCCGCTGTGGGATCCCTTCCTGCCTAACATTTGAGGAGAGGACCCGGGCCTCTATAAATAGGACTAGCCACTACCTTAGCAAGGGACGGATCATTCAGATCATCCTCAACCACACAAGCTCACCGAGCCCAAGAACACCTCTCCTCAGGAGGCCGTTCTTCCATTGTACTTGTTCGTCCCCAGCCTACAAGGCCACCACACCACACTGGAGTAGAGTATTACACCACATCGGTGGCCCAAGCCAGTATAGACTCTTGTGCCCCTTGTTCTTCGAGTTTAGCGAGCTGAGCTTTGAGATCATGGTGAGTGAGTGAGCTAGGGGGAGGGAGAGATCTTCGTGCGCACCCTAGAGTTCGAACCTTAAGGGTTTTGCCGGAACCCAAAATCTAACAGAGTCAAGTGGTTGTGGTACCCAGACATTCTGAGTATATGTTCACTGACAGAACTATTCACCTCCATCTTGTAGTTATAGAACTTATTGGAGACTTCATATCTCTCAATTCGGGCATTTGCTTGAAATATTAACTTCAACTCTTGGAACATCTCATATGCTCGATGACATTCAAAACGTCATTGAAGTCCCGATTCTAAGCCTTAAAGCATGGCACACTGAACTATCGAGTAGTCATCAACTTTGCTATACCAGACGTTCATAACGTCCGGAGTTGCTCCTGCAGCGGGTCTTGCACCTCGCGATGCTTCCAGGATGTAATTCTTTTGTGCAGCAATGAGGATAATCCTCAAGTTACAGACCCTGTGTAGTTGCTACTGTCATCTTTCAACTTAGCTTTCTCTAGGAACGCATTGAATTTCAAAGGAACAATAGCACGGGCCATTTATCTACAACAACATAGACATGCAAAATACTATCAGGTACTAAGTTCATGATAAATTAAAGTTCAATTAATCATATTACTTAAGAACTCCCACTTAGCTAGACATCTCCCTAGTCATCTAAATGATCACGTGATCCATATCTACTAAGCCATGTTCGATCATCACGTGAGATGGAGTAGCTTTCAACGGTGAACATCACTATGTTGATCATATCTACTATATGATTCACACTCGACCTTTCATTCTCAGTGTTCCGAGGCCATATCTGCATATGCTAGGCTCGTCAAGTTTAACCTGAGTATTCTACGTGTACAAAACTAGCTTGCACCCATTGTATGTGAACATAGAGCTTATCACACCCGATCATCAGTGGTGTCTCGGCACAACGAAATGTAGCAACGGTGCATACTCAGGGAGAACACTTATACCTTGAAATTCAGTGAGAGATCATCTTATAATGCTACCGCCGTACTAAGCAAAATAAGATGCATAAAGGATAAACACCACATGCAATCAAAATAAGTGATATGATATGGCCGTCATCATCTTGTGCCTTTGATCTCCATCTCCAAAACACCATCCTGATCACCATCGTCACCGTCTTGACACCTTGATCTCCATCGTAGCATCGTTGTCGTCTTGCCAACTATTGCTTCTACGACTATCGCTACCGCTTAGTGATAAACTAAAGCAATTATGGCGATTGCATTTCATACAATAAAGCGACAACCATATGGCTCCTGCCAGTTGCCGATAACTGTTACAAAACATGATCATCTCATACAACAATTTATATATGATCACGTCTTGACCATATCACATCATAACAAGCCCTGCAAAAACAAGTTAGACCTCCTCTGCTTTGTTGTTGCAAGTTTTACGTGGCTGCTACGGGCTTCTAGCAAGAACCGTTCTTACCTACGCATCAAAACCACAATGATTTTTCATCAAGTGTGCTATTTTAACCTTCAAGAAGGACCGAGCATAGTCAAACTCGATTCAACTAAAGTTGGAGAGACAGACACCCGCTAGCCACCTGTGTGTGAAGCATGTCGGTAGAACCAGTCTCATGAACGTGGTCATGTAATGTCGGTCCGGGCCGCTTCATCCAACAATACCGCCGAATCAAAGTAAGACGTTGTTGGTAAGCAGTATGACTATTATCGCCCACAACTCATTGTGTTCTACTCGTGCATATAACATCTACGCATAGACCTGGCTCGGATGCCACTGTTGGGGAATGCAGTATTTCAAAAAAATTATCTACGATCACGCAACATCTATCTAGGAGATGCATAACAACGAGCGGGAGAGTGTGTCCATCTACCCTCGTAGACCGAAAGCGAAAGCGTTTAGTAACGCAGTTGATGTAGTCGAACGTCTTCGTGATCCAACCGATCCAAGCACCGAACGTACGACACCTCCGCGTTCAGCACACGTTCAGCTCGATGACGTCCCTCGAACCCTTGATCCAGTTGAGGCCGAGGGATGGTTCCTTTAGCACGACGACATGGCGACGGTGATAATGAAGTTACCGACGCAGGGCTTCACCTAAGCACTACGACAATATGATCGAGGTGTGTAACTGTGGAGGGGGGCACCGCACACGGCTAAGTGAAGACTTGGTGTGTCTTTAGGGTGCCCCCTCCTACGTATATAAAGGGGGGGAGGAGAGGTGGCCGACCCAAGGGGGCGCGCCATGGGGGGGAGGCCTACTTGGACTCCCGGTCCAAGTAGGATTCGCCCCACCCCCCTTTCCTATTCCTACTAGGAGAAGGTGGGAAGGAGGAGGAAGAGAGAAGGAAAGCCCCCCCCAATCCTAGTCCACTTCAGTTTGGGCTTGGGGGGGCACCACCTGGCCGCTGCCTCCTCTCTCCACTAGGGCCCATGAAGGCCCATTAACTCGGGGGGGGGGGGGGTCCGGTAACCCCCGGTACTCTGGAAAATGTCTGATCCTTTCCGAACCCATTCCGGTGTCCAAACATAACCTTCTAATATATGAATCTTTATGTCTCGTCCATTTCGAGTCTCCTCGTCATGTCTGCGATCTCATCCGGGACTCCGAACAAACTTCGGTTCATCAAAACACATAACTCATAATACAAATCGTCATCGAACGTTAAGCATGCGGACCCTACGGGTTCGATAACTATGTAAACATGACCGAGACACATCTCCGGTCAATAACCAATAGCGGAACCTGGATGCTCATATTGGATCCTACATATTCTACGAAGATCTTTATCGGTCAAACTGCATAACAACATACGTTGTTCCCTTTGTCATTGGTATGTTACTTTCCCGAGATTCGATCGTCGGTATCATCATACCTAGTTCAATCTCGTTACCAGAAAGTCTCTTTACTTGTTTTGTAATGCATCATCCCGCAACTAACTCATTAGTCACAATGCTTGCAAGGCTTATAGTGATGAGCATTACCGAGAGGGACCAGAGATACCTCTCCGATACACAGAGTGACAAATCCTAATCTCGATCTATGCCCACTCAACAAACACCATCGGAGAGACCTGTAGAGCATCTTTATAATCACCCAGTTATGTTGTGATGTTCGATAGCACACATGGTGTTCCTCTTGTATTCGGGAGTTGCATAATCTCATAGTGTGAGGAACATGTGTAGGATCGAAATTATGTCTAGAGGGGGGGGGGGTGATTAGACTACTTGACCAAATAAAAATCTAGCCTTTTCTCAATTTTAAGTTTTGGCAGATTTTAGCAACTTAGCACAAATCAAGTAATCAACCTACACATGCAATTCTAAGAGTATAGCAGCGTAATGTAAAACAATTGCATATGAAGGTAAGGGGAGGAGTTTGGAGGGAGCAAACGCAATGTAGACATAGAGATTTTTTATCCGTGGTTCCTATAGGTGGTGCCATCGTACATCCACGTTGATGGAGACTTCAACCCACGAAGGGTAACGGTTGCGCGAGTCGACGGAGGGCTCCACCCATGAAATGTCCACGAAGACAATCTTTTCTATCCCACCACGGCCGTCGCCCACGAAGGACTTGCCTCACTAGGGTAGATCTTCACGAAGTAGGCGATCTCCTTGCCCGTACAAACTCCTTGGTTCAACTCCACAATCTTGACGGAGGCTCCCAAGTGACACCTAGCCAATCTAGGAGACACCACTCTCCAAAAGGTAATAGATGGTGTGTTGATGATGAACTCCTTGCTCTTGTGCTTCAAATGATAGTCTCCTCAACACTCAACTCTCTCTCATAGGATTGGATTTGGTAGAAAGATGATTTGAGTGGAAAGCAACTTGGGGAAGGCTAGAGATCAAGATTTGTGTGATCGGAACGGAATATCTTGACCTCAACACAAGTGTAGGTGGTTCTCTCTCAGAAAATGTATGTTGGAAGTGTAGGCATGTTCTGATGGCTCTCTCCATGAATGAAGAGTGGGTGGAGGGGTATATATAGCCTCCACACAAAATCTAACCATTACACACAAATCACCAAACTCGGTGGGACCGGATCATGAAACTCGGTCAGACCGTTTTAGTTCAAAATGTGAACGTTAGGATTTTTGGTGGGACCGACATGTCATCTCGGTGGGACCGATTCTATTAGGGTTAGGGCATAACGTAATCTCGGTGAGACCGATTACACAAACTCGGTGAGACCGATTTTGGTAATAGACAAACAGAGAGTTGGTCAGGCAAACTCGGTGGGACGGACTCGCTCATCTCGGTTAGACCGAAACGTTACGAAAGGGAAATAGAGAGTTTGCATTGCAATCTCGATGGGATCGATCGCTCATCTCGGTTGGCCCGAAACGTTATGAAGGGAAACAGAGAGGTTGCAATCCCATCTCGGTGAGACCGAGATCCTTATCTGTGAGGACGAAGTGAGTAGGGTTTGTGGCAGTGGCTATGTCAAGTGAGTTCGGTGGCGCTGGATAGAAAGTTTGGTGGGGCCGAGTTTGACTTTTGGTTTTGGACATATGTGGATATGAGAAAGTAGTTGAGGGTTTTTGGAGCATATCACTAAGCATTTTGAGAAAGTAACTCATTAAGCAATACCTCACCCCCTTTTAATAGTATTGGCTTTTGCTATGGACTCAATGTGATCTTGGATCACTAAAAGTAAAATGTAGAGTCTTGTGCTTTGAGCTTGAGCCAATCTTTTGTCCTTAGCATTTTGAGGTGTCCACTTTCTAATCCATGCCATTCCAATCATTGAGCTTTACTAAAATATTTATCTTGAAATAGCATTAGCTCAATGAGCTATATGTTGTTAGGAATTACCAAAACCACCTGGCGACAACATATAGATCAAGGCTTCGACAAATGATCATAGGATTGAAAAACATCGTTGCTTTGAGAAGTATGTGATAAGCAAGAGCTCCCCCTAAATTTGTGAATTATTTAAAATTTGCTTTTGAATGCAAATGCATAATCGATTAGGATCATGGGTTACTCTTCCATGTCACATACATCTTGGTGGAGCGCTCAAAATGATAGAAATTAAAAGCATGCACTCATCACCAAGCAAGTGAATGATCATATATAAGATATAAAAGATAGTATCATCCAAACAAGCATTAAGGTAGCAAATGATCAATCACATGATCACACAAGTATCTCACAAGGACATAAAGTATCTCACACAAGCACACAATCAAAAAGTTCAACCAAAAGCAAGACACTCTCTCTCGAAGCCTATGATCTATACATATTTCTCCCCTTTGGCAACAAGTTACCAAAAAGTTCAAATATGCATAGTGCTATGCGTCTCTCAGGCTTGGTCTTCGAGAGGTGGTGTAGAGAGAACTCCAAGGACGAAGGCATCTGTTGATGTAGTTGGAGCTGATGGAGTGGCTGCTGGCACTGGAGCTGTAGCTGCTGGTGCTAATGTTGTAGCTCTAGAATCTGTCACTGCACTGCAGTAGACCTCTGACTCCTTGGCACTCACTGAAATGCATCTGTAGTTGCCTTGCCTCTCTTCTCTTCTGCTTCCTCCTGAAGCTGCTCAACTCTTGTTTGAATCTCAGTTACCTTCAGATCAAGATCATAAAATTTCGTTTCTATGATCCTCTCCAAGCTCTCCTGGTTTTGAGTCAGGGTGGCCAAGCCCTTCTCAATCCTTAGTGTAGACTGGATCAGATATCCAAGTTGATCTTGCTTGCTCTTCAGGAAAACTTGAGATGCCTCTTCAACACTTGGCATCTTAGCAGCTTTCTCAGCCTTTGCTTTGGCTCTCTTCTCTTGTACTTGCTCAGATGTGGGGTCTTCCTCATTCATCACAACAGTATTGTCTTCAAAATCAGGATGCAGAGGAAGGTGCTCCTTGTCCAACAAGTAAGTACATGTGCCCATCTTGGAGTTGATGAGCTCCTGAATGTGTGGAGCATACCCACAGCTTCTCTTCTAGTCAGCAGCAGTCCTCTTGATTGTTTCTACAATCAAACTCATGACCTTGAACTTTTGAGGTACATCAAAAAGGTTTAGCAGGTTGATAGAATGTCCTCTGATCATCTTGTGATCTCCAGACTTGGGTAGCAATGTGTGCCTTAGGATCCAGTTGATGATTGGCAAACCAGACAACAGATAGTGTACAGATCCAAGCTTATGTGTCTCCAAATCTTTGTCTGGGATCTCCTTGTACATGTTTGCCATAGTGTTGTGGTCCTTCTTCTTCTCTGCATATACATCCAAGTCATCTTCATGTTCCTCTGGGGCATTGATCAGCTTGGTCCATTCTTCAACAGTGGATTAGTACCTAGTACCTTCAAACATCCAAATGATTTTCCCATCTGGGTAAAAGTGAGCAGTGGAGTAAAACTGCATGATCAGCTCATCATTCCATTTTGTGAGCTTCTGAGCAACAAATTTGTCAGCTCCACTGCTTTGAAGCTGTCATGTAGTCCTGGGAAGTGATCTTCATTTTCCTTGATGAATTTCCAATCAACCCATCTCATGTCACAAACAATGGGCTTCTTGTCAAGCAAAATAGTTTCATAAAGGTCTTGCAGTTCTTTTGTGTGAAACCTGTAATCAACTACTGTCCTCCTCCTTACAGCGTAAGGATCAGACTGTCTCCACAATCTCAGTCGAGCATCCTTTCTGATGTGCATGTCTTCAGCTACTGGATGAGCATCATTATGGTCAGGAATCTTGGACTTCAATTTTCTTAGCACTAGGGCTTCATCATCCTCTTCTTCAACCTCAGGCACTAGGGCCTTGTTCTTCTCCTCAGCAGGTATACTTATGGTGTTCCTCTTGGGCTTAGTGGGCTTCTGAGCTGGAGCTTTGGGAGCAGGCTTGGGCTTAGATGGAGCAGCTCCTGACTTTATAGCATCTCCCATAAGCTTCTGAGCTTTGGGTGCTGGTGCACCATCCTCTTCCTCTTCCTCTTCTTCAGAATCTCTCATCATTGAGGGCTTGCCAAGAACTTTTGCAGTAGTGGTTCTTGCCCTCTTCTTTTTCTTGTCATCACCTGCCGCTTCACCATCATCTGACTCTATGGTGAATTTCATTGTTTCTCCTGTTGCCACCCTCCTTGGATTTGACATAGGATCATTCTTGCTGGTGCTTTCTTATTCAATCCTGGATTTGTTACAGCAGTTGTGCCATACTCCTTTTTCAGCACCTTCTTTTTGGAGCTTACTTCCTCCTAAGTGGCAACATAATCCTCATCCTCAGATTCTAAGGTTCTCTTATTCCTAGATCTGGTGGCTGCCTTTGGCAAGTTGCTTGGAGTGCTCCTGCTGCCATCATCAGAAGTGCTAGAGGGATCTAAACCCTCACTCATCTGCACATGTTCCTCAGACCTGTTCTGACTATCACTTTGATCAGACATCTCTGCAAACTTACTGATAGCAGACCCTGTGAATAGATATAGATGAGATAGAGTGGATGAGCATCACAAAGTGCAGAGTTTTTGCAAAACAGATGACTTAAAAACTTAGTTTTAGTTCTTCACAGAAAGCATTTCGGAGCTACAGATTTGTAAACTCGGTGATACCGAAGCAGCTTTTGGAACCTAAACTAGTGAACTCGGTCAGACCGAGTCACACTTTGGTGGCACCGAGACTGCTAGGGTTTCACGGAGAATCAAAATCGGTCACACCGATTTGCGGTTTTTGGTCAGACCAAAAGTGCAAGTGCAATGGCCTAAGCCAAATCGGTGGAACCGATTTCTACAACTCGGTCGGTCCAAGATGAGTTCTGCGGAGACCTAACCCTAAATTTTCAAATCAAACCTAACCTAAGGAATGTTTTCAGTGGATAGAGTGTTTGCATACATGGTGATGATCATGGCAGAGCAATGTGCTACAAATCAGAGGTAAAAGAATAGCACAAAGGATCGAACTCGTACCCTAGTTCGGCGGAGTTCGCTACGGTGGCAACGGAGGGGCAGAATTCCGTTGACGGCGATGGAAACCAGCGGCGGGAGGTTGCTGGCAGCAAGAAGGCAATCCGGACACCCGAGGCAGCAGAGCAGGATACACGCGGGCTGAGAGGTTTCGGAGAAATTTCCAAAATCTCACCCGTGGGTTTATATATCCCGACCCTGTCGGTGTGACCGAAAATTTCAAATCGGTTGCACCGAGATTGAAAACCTAGATCAACTTAGTGATCTCGGTGTGACCAAAATGGATGACTCGGTCATACCGAAATGCACAAAGAGGTTTTGGAAGTTTAAGTCTATGACGAATCGGGGACTCCGAGTGCTCCTCACACAGAGTGGTTCAAATCTGACTTGATCAAACTTTGTGATGTAGCATGAATAGAGTTTGAGACGAGAAAAGCATAGATAGCTAGAGGGAGTTCTTAGGCATTCTTGTCCATCCATTTGGCAAAAGAGAAAAGGCCAAACAATCAAAGCTACAAATGGATGTCCTCGAATGAGTAAAATATGCATCCAACATGCTCACACAATAAAATGACAAATGAAGTATGTGACAAAGCATGCACAATCACTCTAGCATCTATCAAGCAATTTGGCGATGACTAGGTCATCTATATACGAGTATATTGACTTAGGAGTCAAATGAGAACATTTGATCATAGGTCATACTCATCGTTTAAGCACAAGTGGGGTTGCCACTTTTACATAAAGCATTGTTGTGCTCTCATCATTAGAGTTGCTTTAGCTCAATTGATTAGAGTAAAGCTCCCCCTAGATGTGATATCCCCCCTAAGAGGGATGAACTAACCTTGGGTTTTGTCGATGATGACTTCATGTAGGTGTTGAAGATGTAGGTGCTCAATGTTGATGTAGATCATTCGGAGCAATCCTTTGGAGTGAGTTGCAGTTTCAATACCTACACGGGTTAGTCCCACAAGGAACAAACAAGGATATCCATAGACATAGAGTGATATTCACATGAGATGATGTCCATGATTGCATTAGGTTACCTTGTCCCTTGTCTTACCAACAAGAGGATTTGTGACTCCTTGAACTAGTGCAAGATATGGAAGTTGTTTGCGCTTGTCCTTGCCAAAATGATAAGAGTGAAGTATGTTGGCGGAGTCACCCGCTCCGAGCCGTGCGAGAAGGAAGGATCGGCCGTCGTCCCGACCGTGCTGACCGGGGCTACGGCCGAGGAGGAGGAAGAAACGCAGGACGCTGGGAAGACCGCGGCCCACGCCAAGGATGGCGCGATCAACCTCGCGAGGAACGCTGGCGAGACCCGCCTCACGAGGGGGACTGGAGGGATCAGCCTCGCGAGGACCGCCCACAAGGCAACGTAGGCCTCCCTCCGCTGCCGCCTCAGCCAAGGAGAAACGATGACCGCCATCAGGACGAAGGGGCTGGGGGCTTCCAGGAGCCGCGCGCGATCGCCTGCATCCTGGGTGGAGCTCAAGCCCCAGCCTCTCAGCGCATCTTCAAGCAGTTTGCCCGTGAAGTGAATGCAGTCCTCCCCAAGCTCGAAGCCACACGCCCTCTCAGGTGGTCATCGTGCGCCATCACGTTCAGCTCAGCGGATCAGCTCAAGTGTGCAGCCACAGCCGGAGTCCTCCCAATGCTTTGTTCCCCAATCATCAGCAACGTGGTGGTCACCAGGACCCTCATCGATGGCGGGGCAGGGCTTAACATCCTGTCCGTAGAAACATTCAACAATCTCCAAGTGCCTTACAACCAGCTTCAGCCAACCAAGCCTTTCTCCGGAGTTACTGACGGCTCCACGATCCCGATCGGGCAGGTCCGCCTCCCTGTCACCTTCGGGGCACGCAACAACTACCGCACCGAACTCATCGACTTCGACGTCGCTCACATTCGCCTACCGTACAACGCCATCCTCGGCTACCCAGCGTTGGCCAAGTTCATGGCCGTGACTCACCATGGCTACAACGTCCTCAAGATGCCAGGGAGTGGCGGAGTCATCACTGTGCCCTGTGAAGAGAAGGATGCGGTGTGTTCCCTGGAACGAGCCTTTCAGGCCGCATCACTGGAAGACCCGGATCATGGAAGCAGGAGGCTTCCCGAGACCACCCCTAAGAAGAAGAAGACAATGTCAGGCTCAGACCCTCAGGAGGCAGGCCCCTCAGGACCCGCGCCTGCCCAGGGGGAACCTCCTTCCATCGCATAGGAAAGCGCGCCCGACGCCCTCCTCAGGCAGGGCTCGGGGGCTCTCCCCTGGAGAGCCACCGACCTGGCTAAGGTCACGAGGGAGGCGCTTGGGCACCACGTGGAGGCGTGTTTCGAAGCACGTTTCCCTCAAGAAGGAGAAAGACAACGAAGGTCAGACCCTCAGGAGTTCGTCAACAAGGCCATTCAAGAACTGCAGGCAGCAAGAGTCATGAGAGGCTGCCGCCGCCCACCGGCTGTGGCTCCCCATCCAGGCGAGGATGGTGGGCTACGCGTCTGCGTCGACGTACCAGGGCTCAATCAAGTCGCCTCTCTAGAGCGCCTTTGGCCCTCGCGAGTGGGGCGCTGCGAGGGTCCACCCCACAGCTACGTTCGCATGCCTTACGGCTTGCCGGACGCGGCTGCCATGTACCAGCGCCTCATGAGGGACATCATGGAGGCTCAAGAGGCCAGGCGTTCCACAGCCTTGGCAGAGACGGAGATGGTCCACGAGGAGCCACCAGCGCCTCCGGAGCCTCCCGAGGCCCCTAGGCCTGGGGGCTCGTGAGGATCGGCTTCCGCAGCCCAGCGAGTCTGCTACACCAACACTCCTTCATCCTCGACATCATCAGGTGACATCTTTCAAGTTTCATTTCAAGCTGGGACCGCCCCCCAGGGCTGCATTATTCCCAGGCCGCGTGGGTCCGTCCCTGCGGCATGTATCCCCTTTTATTTCATGTTGTTAGCTTACTCTATTGGGGGCGCCCCTCGGGCTGCATCATCCACAAGCCGCTCGGGCCAGACCCGGCGGCATGTATCTCTTTTACGTTTATCTATGGCTATGCGTTCGGTCCATCGTGCTTGATTATTCGTTGCCGGTTCACGGCACCTTTTCTTCTCCATGTCGACCACTTGCACGTTAAGGGGGGGGGGTACCTGAGCATCGCGACTCAGCGCTCTTACTGGCTCTCCGGCCCTCACCCTCTGGCCTTGTCCACGGCATCGCGACCTGGCATACCAGCGACAGCTGAGACCAGCTCGAGGGTCGGGACCCGAGGACGTAGAGTGCCGGCATCTAACCAAACTTGCAGGAACACATGACAAGATAAGGCCCAGTGCCAGGCGCAACCCTCCTAGAGGTAGGGCCCCGTGAGTCCCGCGCTGGCTGACGGGTGCCCAGATACACCTCGCCAGGCCCTACCGTGCCAGCCACGTGTCAGGGCGGGGCTGTACACGCCCCGGGGGCTCCTCCCGGAGATGAGCCCCCTCCCACATACCAGTGGAAGCACCATGCTCCGCGCTGGCTGACGACAGTGCCGAGGAGCGGCTATCCCCGTACACATACGGAAGCGCTATGCTCCGCGCTGGTGATAAACAACTGAGGGTGGCCTCCGGGCCGCATCAACCTCAGGGATCCCAGAGCTCAGTGTCTAGCCTCACCGCAACGCCTCCCCTCGGGAGTGCCGCGCGAGGGGGCTGGGCACGGGGGTTGCGCCTGGGTCACGCCCAGACGCACGCCACCCAGCCAGCCCCCCCCCCCCCCGGGCCTGGTTCGTCGCGCATCTCTCCCCGAGCGGAGCCAAGGTACGAAGGCCGTTTGAGCGTCAAGGGGGACTCCTGAGCATCGCGACTCAGGAGCTTAACTGGTCACGTAGCCCCTCACTCCTTAGTTCCGAAAGGCTAATGCTGGGTGAGTTACGCGCGGGGCCGGGCTCTGCAGACGTAGAACGATAGATCCACCCGCATCTCACGTCCCTACTTGCTGTTCGTGCGCCAAGGGGGACTCCTGAGCATCGCGACTCAGGAGCCTAACTTGTCACGTAGCCCCTCACTCCTTTGGTCTCGTCCGGGTTTTCGGTCGGGGCTAATGCTGGGTGAGGTATGCGCGGGGCCGGGCTCTGCCGGCGTAGAACACAAGCAAGTAGGAAGGAAAGCGTAATTTCAAGGAATTTAAAAGCAAATATTACAGTCCACACTGTTATCTCAATACCAAACGCAAGTTTAAACGCCTCCCCGAGGCATGATACATGTGCAGGAATTAAAAGCAGAACAGGAGCTGCAGCGGAGCCACTTGCCGACGATGGAGCAGCGCGGAGTGGCTTCGCCTCATGGAGCAGCAGGGCCGGCAGCGCCTTGCTTCGGATTGGTGCTGAAGGCCCGGAACTTCCCCAGCAGAGCCTCCGTGCGACCCTTCACGGCCTCAGCAGCGGCAGCGGCACGCTCGCCGCTCACTGGCTCCAGCAGGCTATCGAGGTCGACGTTGGGGTCGCGAAGGTAGATGTGGGTGAAGACCCGCGTCAGCGCTGCGGAAGACAAGACACGCGCCTCGGCCTCGGCCGTGGGGCCAAGGCCAAGGTCGACATCCTCAAGGGCACGAACCAGGAAGGGAAGCAGCTTGGCGGGGCCGTCCTCGGCGCCAGCCAGCGGGCTCTCTAGGCCGCTGGCGTAAAGCATCTTCAGCGAAGAACGAGCCTTCTTCTCCATGTTCGCGAAGGCCACGCGATCCTCGGCAAGAACCCGGGCCTTGTCGTCGAGCTCGATCTTCATCGCCTCCAGCTCCTTCTCCAGCGCGCCTAGGCGGTCACGGCGTTTCTTGAGCTTGGCCTCCCGACCCTCGACGGCCGCCTCGCGAGCCTTCACGCCCTCTTCTTGCTCTTGGCGAAGGCGGGCCTCTTTCGCGAGCTGGTCCCGCAGGCCCTGAAGCTTGTCCTCCAGCACCTTGCAGCGGCCACGGACGTCGGCCGCCTCCCCCTGGGCTGCGTCACGAGCAGCCTTCGCCTCAAGGGCAGCCTGCCTCTCCTCATCACAAGCCGTTGAGGCCTGGACCAGCGCTGCCCGAACCGAAGCGTCGGAGCGAATCCATCCTGAAGCCAGCTCCAAGCGCCCGGCCACCAAGCGAGTGTCGGCGCCAAGAAGATCCTGCCGGAGCCATTCCAGCTCGGCAGCAACACGATCCAGAACGGCGGGAGGAGTCGGAGAGACAACAGTTGGTGGAGCAGGAGGAGAAGGCGGCGGCACGACTACAGCACCCTGAGGTGGAGCCTGCTGCGTCCCAACGGCTGAGGTGCCGACAGCAGGCAAGGGCACCTCGGGAGTCACTTGGTGTAACGCCCTCGATGCGGCTATATCTCACACGTGTCGAGGCACGACTTAGAGGCATAACCGCATTGAAAGCAATGTCGCAAGTGAGGTAATCTTCACACAATCCATGTAATAAATAAAGGGGAAAGATAGATAGTTGGCTTACAATCGCCACTTCACACAAGTACATAAACAACATCCATCAAACAGATTACACTCAAGGTCCGACTACGGTACCAAAATGAAAGAAGACTACCCCAAATGCTAAACAGATCCCCGGATCACCCAACTGGGCTCCACTATTGATCATCTGGAAAAGAAACATAGTAACGGCCACGTTCCTCATCGAACTCCCAAGTGAGCTCGGTCGCGTCATCTGCACTGACATTGTTGGTACCTGCAACTGAGGTGATAATATCTGTGAGTCACGGGGACTCAGCAATCTCACACCCGCGAGATCAAGACTATTTAAGCTTAAAGGTGGGAAAGGGGTTTATGAGGTGGAGCTGCAGCAAGCGACTAGCATATGGTGGCTACAGCGCAAAAGAGAGCGAGAAGAGAAGGCAAAGCACGGTCAAGAAACTAAAAGTGATCAAGAAGTGATCCTGAAACAACCTACGTCAGGCATAACTCCAACAACCGTGTTCACTTCCCGGACCCCGCCGAGAAGAGACCATCACGGTTACTCACGCGGTTGATGTGTTTTAAATAAGGTCAACTTCGGGTTTTCTACAACCGGACATCAACAAATTCCCATCTGCCTCATAACCACGGGCACGGCTTTCGAAAGATAATACCCTGCAGGGGTGTCCCAACTTAGCCCATGATAAGCTCTCACGGTCAACGAAGGATATTCCTTCTACCGGGAAGACCCAATCAATCTCGGAATCCCGGACTACAAGACATTTCGGCAGCAACAAAACAAGTCCAGCAAAACCGCCCGATTGTGCCGACAAATCCTGATAGGAGCTGCACATATCTCGGTCTCAGGGCACATCCGGATAAGTCAAGCTACGAGTAAAACCAACCCTCGAGTTGCCACGAGGTGGCCCCGCAGTTTGCTCGGTTTGGGCCAGCACTTAGAGAAGCACTGGTCCGGGGGGGGCTAAAATAAAGATGACCCTCGGGCTCGCGAAAACCCGGGGGAAAAAGGTAGGTGGTGGCAAATGGTAAAACCAATGTTGGGCCTTGCTGGAAAAGTCTTATTCAAAGCGAACTGTCAAGGGGGTCCCATAAATCACCCAACCGTGTAAGGAACGCAAAAATCCGGGAACATAACACCGGTATGACGGAAACTAGGGTGGCAAGAGTGGAACAAAACACCAGGCATAAGGCCGAGCCTTCCACCCTTTACCAAGTATATAGATGCATTAATTAAATAAGAGGTATTGTGATATCCCAACAAGTAAACATGTTCCAACAAGGAACAACAAGATCATGTTCCCACAAGGAACAAACTTCATCTTCACCTGCAACTAGCAACGCTATAAGAGGGGCTGAGCAAAGCAGTAACATAGCCAAACAACGGTTTGCTAGGACATGGATGGTTAGGGGCTGACATGGCAATATAGGAGACATGATATAGCAAGTGATAGGTATTGCAGCATAGGCATAGCAAAAGAGCGAGCAATCTAGCAAGCAAAGATAGAAGTGATTTCGAGGGTATGGTCATCTTGCCTGCAAGGTTCTCCGAGTTGTCGAAAGCTTGGTCCTCGTAAGCGTTCTCAACAGGATCCTCGGTCACGTACTCGTCTCCCGGCTCTACCCAAAGCAAGAAAACAAGCAAAGGGGACAATATCAACCACGATGCAATGCGCAAGCAACATGATGCAAAACATGGCATGATATGCGAGAGGTGATATGCAATGCGTATGCATGCTCCGGAAGGACAAGGATGAACAGGGCATAATCTTGGCAAACCAAGCATCCCACTGGATAGATGAGGTGATTTCTGTTGAAATCGATATAAAATACACCGGAATCGGATGCACGGTTTGCAAATGGCAAGCAATACAAGAATGACACGAAACTGCCATAAACAGCATGATGCTACTTAGCAAGCAACAAATAATTAAGCTACTGCACCCAACCATGGCAACAAAGCATATGACGGTAATCTACTCAAGATGCTCGACAAAAGATGAACACTGAGCTACGGCTAAATCACATCATAACAGGTCCAAACAATCATGGCAAAAGTGCAAACGATAACAAGTTCCCAGACTTAGTGAAATTATCAATGTAGCAGAAACTAACATCAGGATGGCATGTTCAGAGCAATGAAACAACATGCTACAGGATCAGAGCATAGCGAAATAAGGCATGGCATGAATCTACTCATAGAACTTGACAAAAGTCTCTTACTGATCTTAGGCCAGAAAGGACCAGAAAATACAATAACAAGCAAGTCAAAACAGCAAGTTACGTTACAGATTTCGGACTTAGCAGAAATCTGGACATGGCAGAAAACCAGATAACGGGTAGACATGTTCGAGAGCTCGATGCACTCGCTACGAAGCCTTTCATGACAAACTAAGCTTGCACTCATCAAGAAGGCATGTCGTAGAAAACAATCATGGCAGGAACAACAATAATACATGCAAGGACCAATTACAATAAGCTTGGCAAAATTGAATAACAAGTAGACAATCTGCCAGGAAACGATATCAAGCAAAAGTAGAGCTCGATTGGCTCAAGCTAATGCACTCGAAAATTACCAACAAGGGAAGGAATGGATAGAGGACATCCATAAGCCCAAATCATCCTTACTGATCATCCTCAAAATATGCACGGATCTCTCGAAAACAACATGAACATACAGCATGATAATAACAAAAGTCAGGGACTTAGTGAAATCACTAAGTCTCTGAAAACAGCAATATCATCATCCCTACTCTGCATGCAATTTCTAGCCACCTCAAGCATCACAAAAATACATAGCAAAATTCTCTGGAAAGTTAACATGGCATATTACAAAACACATATATAGCTCAACCTCATAGGATGCACACATCAATCATGGCAAAAATGACAAAAGTGTAAGATATGACAATAATCAGGAGATAACATCAACTAGCACTGTTGCAATGGCATTTAGGGCAACCAGATGAGCTCAAATGAATTTTATGCAATGGAATGCAATGAACTACACTTCGAGACGAACAAAATGACATATCATACGCATGAAACGGAGCCATGGATGCAAAGATATAGCATGATAAACAGGAGCTGATGATGCAAATTGTCCCAGACTTAGAGAAAATGAGGGGGGGCGAGGAGGTCAACCGGTGGCGCGTTTTACGAGGTTCGACGGCCGGAGTTCGATCGGATCTGGCAGGGCGCGTCGGCGGAGGGAGGGAGACGGCGCGGGCGACGGCGGAGCGGCGCCGGCGAGGTCGGCGGCGGCGGGCGACGACAGCGGAGCCGAGGAGGCGCGGGGACGCGCCGGCGGAGGCGGCGGCCGACGCGGGGCTGGACGGCGGCGGATCTGGCGGACGGGCCCTCGGGCGCGGCAGGCGGCGGCGCGGAGCGGCGGTCGCCGGCCGGTCAGGGCGCGGGGCGGCGCGGAGAGCGAGCGGCGAACGGGCGGACGGGCCCGCGCGGGCCTCCCGCGGGCTCGGGCGGGCCGCGGCGGCGCGGAGCGGCGGCTGCCACGTGGCGGTAGCTGATTGGCTGCGGGCGCCGGCGGCAGGACAGGTGGCGGCGGGGCACCGTTGGGCGCGGAAAACGAGGGGGAATTAGGGTTTAGGGTGTCTCTCTTAAATTTGGACGGGGGAGGCATTTTTATAGATAGGAGGAGCTAGGAGGCTCCAAACGGAGTGCGGTCTTCGCCCACGCGATCGTGATCGAACGGCGGAGGACATGGGAGTAACTTAGATGGGTTATTGGGCCGTTATGAGGGGGTTTTGGGCTGCAACACACACGAGGCCTTCACGGTTACCCGGTTAACCGTTGGAGTACCAAACGAACTCCGATTGACCCGAAACTTGACAGGCGGTCTTCCGGTGCTATACCGAGGCCACAAGTCAAACCTCGGTCCATTCCGAGAATGTTTAATACCCGCTCACGAAGAAATGTAAAAGGGGACGCCGGGAGGCATAGGAGCGCCGGATTGCAAAACGGACAACGGGAAAGATGCTCAGATTTATGAGACGAATGCGTATGCGAATGCGATGCACATGATGACATGATAAGAAAAGCATGACATGACCAAACTGCGAAACGGAGAGAAACCAACCACGGAGGAAATATCATAGCACATAGCCGAAAATGGCAAGAGTTGGATTACAAATATGGCAAGTTACATCTGGGGCGTTACACTTGGGCCATGGGGGCTGAGCTCGCCCCGGCCAGCTCAGCCAGGCCTCGCGAGGACAACCGAGCAGGAGAAGCCCGTGCATCATGATCCCCTTCCTCCGCAGGCAGAGGTGCTGCCGCGGATGGAACCTCAGGAGCCCCCTTCAGCTTCTTCGCCACGGGCGCCAGCCTGCCCAAAATGCGGACGTCAAGCCTCAGCAGCAGAACAAGAAATAAGGACAAGAATCAAGCGCTTACGGGTCGTCGCCAGGAAGCTCAGGCAGCCTCCGGCCAAATTTGAAGCCTGAAAGACGGCTGGAAGGGTCAACCTCGGAAGCAGAAGGCGCGTCTGCAGACCGCCTCGGGCCAGGGGCAGACCCGCAGGAGATCAGCCCGGTCCTGTCCTTCTTCGGGATCGGGGGCAAGCTCCCGCCGACCTGCTCGTCATCATCTTTGTCGTCATCGCTCGAGGAGAGGCGGAGGGTGCAGGACCTGCGCCGGGGGAGGGGAGCCCTCGACTCTCCGTCAGTCGCTTCAGAGTCAGGCCCCTTCTCCCGCTCCTCTCCGTCCTCCTCTTCGCCGGAGTCGTCGGGGGACACGTCCACCGGTCCCTAGGGAAACTCCGTGGGCACGGGCCCGTCCCCGTTGAAGACGGGCATGGACTCCACCACCTGCTCCCAGTCGTTGCAGAGGAACAAGGGCGTAGGAGCGCCCTCCAACCTCGCCACCTCGCCCCCGACCAGAGATTGGAGCACCGCGGCCAGATCTCCGTCACCCAAGGCCTCGGGGCTCGGATGAGGCCTCCACATCGGAGGTGAGTACTGCCGAAGCGGAGCCAGCTGGTGCTCCAGGAATTCCCTCAGCAGCGACGCACCGGTCAGCTTCGCCGCCGCCATGCTGGCCGGCCTCAGATCCACGTCCATCTTCTCCAACACCAGCTTCGCGCGGGGGTCCGTGAGCTCCGCTCGACCCCAATCATTGGAGCTCGTGGGCAGCTCCGTGGGCAAGATCAGCCGAGGGTGGATGCGCCCAGCGTCTGCCAAGACCCACTTGCTCCTGAAGCCCTCAATCCTTTTCCTGGGCTTCGAGATGGCAATGGCGCCACCGTACGAGACGAAGCTCGTGCACGCGGAAGGAGAACCGCAAGAGACCCGGAGGGAGAAGTGGTGGCGCAGCAAGGCCACTGAGGGCTGCACCCCTACATGAGCCTCGCAGTAATAAGCGAAGATTGCCAGGAGAAGGACGGAGTTGGGGTGGAGATGCAGAGCCTGTAAGTTGTAATGGCGGAGGACAGAGAAGAAGAACTCGGAGAAGGGAGGCACTAAGCCAGCAGCGATGGAGCTTACGAAGAGTGGATAAAAGGTGCTCCCTCGGCCCTCATGGGTAGCGGAGCCGGCCTTGAACACCTTCGCCCCGACGATGCCTTGCGCTGCCGCCATCCGGCGTAACCGGGCAAGGCTCGCCTCCAACACGTTTGGCGACTCCAAGGTGGACGAGTACCAAGCTCCGGCCGGGGACTGACGAGGCGCCATGGCTTCTAGGTCACGCGGTCGGAGTAGATCTGGAAATTTGGTGGAAGGAAGGAGAGGCGCAAGAAAGGGGATCTGAGCAGCGACCGGAGAAAGCAAAAAGCAAAGCCCAGGCAGATCCGCTCTTTTATCAACCTACACGGTTGCTGAAGTGCCCACGTCCAGTCAACCGCCAAGCGGCGCCCAAGGCCGCAGGCTATTTGGGCCCGGGGGCTACTGTCGGCGTTCTGGGAACGGGGGTCCCCAGACTTGCCTGCCTGCGGCCTGCGGCGTGGCTCAAAGGGGGCCCAGCACGGCCCCTCTTCATCAACACAGACCCAAGACCCTCGCGAGGGGCCAAGCCTCGCGGGGCAGACGACAGGGAGCTTCTTCAGGCGCGGCCTCATCAGGCTGGCTCATGAGGAGGCGGAGAGATCAAGGCGGGGTACCTCACGAGGTGCCCATGATGCAAGCCATGACGACCAAGGGCGCCAAGCGGGAGCCAGCCCGCGCAGTGTCCTCCCTTTCCTCTTTGGTGCAAAGGGGGCAAGCGCAGGCGAGAGGATCAAGCAAAGGCACCCGTTTCGGTGCAACAACACCAAGACCAGTCCAACGGTGGGGAGGAAGTCATTGTGGAGCCCAAGCTAGCGTCACCACCAGAGCCTTTGGCAAGCGAGGACCAACTTTAGTCAGGATAAGTGTACCAGATGTTCCCCTTCAAAATGCCAATTGTTGGCGCCCTTCCTGCTCAATATTTGGGAAGAGGCCCAGGGCCTTTGCCTATAAATAGGACTAGCCACCCCTAGGGTAGAGACATCTAGCAACCCGGCAATCAGTTAGAAAGGCATAGGCAACAGAGAGAGAGAGAGAGAGAGAGAGAGAGAGAGAGAGAATGGCCGCTGAACTCCTCCTAGTAGTTCATCGCCCTGGCCAAGAGCAGCCCCTCGCGAGGCTGTTCTTCTTTGTATTGTTCATCATCAGCCCAAGAGGCAATCCACCACACCACCACACTAGAGTAGGGTATTACACCACATCGGTGGCCCGAACCAGTATAAACCTTGTGTCTCTTGTGCTGTTCTTTCGATAGCTTAGATCTTTGCGAGGCGGAGAGGTAGAGGGCGTGATCTCCGCGCCCACCCCAGAGTTCGAACCTCAAGGGTCTGCCGGAACCCGAAATCCGACAGGCCTCTGGTTAATAGGTTAGTCCCAAAAACAATATAAAGGTGGAAAATAAAGCCCAATATTGTCCAAAATAGTAGATAATATAGAATGGAGCAATCAAAAATTATAGATACGTTGGAGACGTATCAATCCTCGCGGACGTTGGAGCCGTCCCAATCGCTAGAGCGCCCACCGCGCGCCATGGATGCGGCGGCTCGACGGTCGTGCATCACGGTGGGGAGCGGACGAAGCCGCGGCTAGTCAGAGAGACTGGCGACGGCGTGCTGCGACAGCGCTCTGGCGACGAGAGATGGCACGACGGCAGTGAGAAGGAGCAGAGGAAGAAGAAGGTAAAGGGTGAGGAGGGCACGCGTGCGTTCTGCCGCCCCCTCCTCCCCCTACTTATAGCCCCCCAACGACAAAGCCGAGGGGGTGAGATGTGGGGGGCATGGGATTAACAGCGCCCACTCCCCCCATGACCCCGCATTTTCCGCACCATAATGGCGTGTACTTAACGTTCCTGGGAAGCGCAACCGCCCGCCTCGGCCGCAACGGATCCGCGCGCATGCCGAGGCCCTGTACTGGCGGGCCCGGGCCTGCAGCGACATCATGTCGCACGCCTGGGCTGGCAGGCCGGCCTAG
Organism: Aegilops umbellulata; assembly: GCA_032464435.1. NCBI lineage: Eukaryota > Viridiplantae > Streptophyta > Magnoliopsida > Poales > Poaceae > Aegilops > Aegilops umbellulata. The sequence goes on from CP136057.1 coordinate 351,418,291, forward strand.
TCTGCTGGTGCCGCGTGGCGAGCTAGTAACAGGCAGCAAGCCTGTCATCTGGCTGGCTTGCACCCGGCTTCCACCACGACGATTCAAATTCACCAGGCGGCCGGCCCGGCCTTGGCCGGCTCCTGGCAGTCGGCATCTCAAGAAGACGGACTAGACAGAACTGTCGAGACATTCAGAGTAGGAAGCTATTGAGGCTCCTCGATTTTGGCCGTGCCGCCCCACCAGCTTCGAGGACTACTGTCGGGGTAAATGACCATGGGTAGCCTCATCGGGCTCCTACGGTATTTCAAGACATCGGGGCTAGTTGCGCCCCTGACACCTCCCGGAAGAACGGTTGGCCTCTTGGTCCGGCTAGTCCGTGATGCCGGATTCTAGAAGGCAGCGAGATGCCAGAAGGCGGGCATGAGAGGGCCGACTCCCAGCAGGCGTCCCCTCGTCCACTCAAAGTCTGCACCTCCATTACGGCGAAGAGACATGGCATGGATATAGTGCGGCCTGCCACCCCCGAATCTATGGCGGAGCGTGGCCACAGTGCGGTGTACCTAGCGGACAACCCTCGCCCGGTGCGATACTATTGCCACGCGGCCCATGACATCACCTATGTCAGGAGGGGCCATGCCCCCATGACGGGCGGTTGGTACGGCCCGCAGGCAGCGGGCCCTACCTGTCCACGAGCCCCAGAAGGCGGCAAATCCCCAACAGGTAGCGACAAGGGCGGGCCGACTCCCAGCACGTGGGCCTCCCCCCTCCTCGAATCTATGCGCCATTAACCAAATGAGACGGGGTGTGGCTACAGTGAGCGCCCGCCAAGCGGCAGGACTGTAGCCATGCTGCCCCCGACAAAGCCTCCATCATCAGGAGCAAGGCTACAGTATAAAGTGGCCGGCGTGGCCTGCAAGCGGTCGGCCCTACCTGTCGGCCGAGTCCCCGGCAGCCGGCGGGACCTCCCAAGCAGCGGGCCCCAGCAGCCAGCGGAGAAGCCCATGGCAACCATAGAAAGGGTTAGAAGGTTGGATAACTCACACCCCTGTACACGCGTAGTCACTTCAGCCCTGAGGTAACCCCTGCCGGGCAAGTGTACTATGCTCCACCACCACCTTTCCACCAACAATCCACCAAAGCAGGAGTAGGGTTTTACGCATCACGGTGGCCCAAACCTGGGTAAAAATGTATGTGTGATCTTTGTCGTGCTGCCCCATGCTCGTGTGCTCTTCGTGCAATGCGACATCCCCCCGTCGAACCAGCAAGGGGCCTTCTGGTCCCATAGGTGGTCATGGTTTCCTGCGACATCTTTGGCGCGCCAGGTAGGGGGCACGCTTGCGCGAACCTGAAGGCGTATGCAATGCGTCATCTTCATCACCATCTTCATCTTCGACGGCGCCATCAACCATGGCGCCCAAGAAGAAACCCGGTCCTTCAGCTCACCCATCCACCTCGAAGGCTCCGCCGCCCGCGGCCTCTAATGCTGCGGGGGGTGTAGAGACACGCGAGGACGCGAATGCTGCTAGGGATGTGGTCGGAGCAGGCGGCACCATCACCACTTACCCCACAGCCAACGCGGGAGCGGGAGACATCGGAGGAGAGCAGCATCAGCAACACCCCAACAACCATGCTCCTCAAGGTATGGGTGAAGGGGTCACTCCATCTGCGCCCCTCTCGCGCGGACCGGGGCGAACCGCTGCCCTCCGGCCGCTCCCACCATGGGTGTGGCCGCGGAGCGTGCACCTCCCCCGGGACGGGTCGACCAAGCCGTTGCGCCTGACGGAACCGCTGTCCCTCGAGCGCCTTCGCCGCACCACATCTAGGTGGTCGCCCCGCAGCAGCAGCGGGGGCACAGTGCTGCCACCGCTGGCACCATCAAGAGCCGAGAGACGGTGCGATCGACGTCATCATCACCCATGCCAAGTACAGCCTCGGAGGCCATGGCGCAGGCTCAGCTGTTGTTGAGGTTTCCGCCAGCGGCCAAGCAGATGGAAGAATGGCGTGCCACCATCCAAAGTATGCTCGGTTTTGCCGAAGCTGGGGGCTCACGGCGAGCTGGCCCGCCACGGCCTCCCCAAGCGACACCAACGGCTCATGTTGCCGATCATACGGAAGGGGCCATCCCCATGGTGCAGTCCCAACCATGGCAGCCAGTGTGAGTGCAACAGAATAAAGACCCCGACGACGTCTTGATGGCCTCTTCGACCCTCGAGCGCGTCCAGGCCAACGACGAGCCCCGGAGGATAGGCGGAGAGGAGACACGCATGTTGTTGTCGAGCAACGCCGCGACGACCTCCACCGGACCGATGGGTGTGATGGCCCCTACGTCGACGAGCCCGCGCTCGGTATTGGCGGGTGCTTATGTTTTGAGATTGGCTGCCCTGCCTTTACACGTAAGCTACGGCAAGTCCGTTGGCCGTCCATTCGCACGTTCAAGCCAGAGATACCCTAAGAAGTACGATGGGAGGCTGATCCCGGTAGAGTTCCTGAGCATCTACACCATCGCTGTTCAGGATTCCGGGGGAAGAGATGAGAAGGTGTTTGCCAACTACTTCCCTTTGGCCCTCAAGTCCAGTGTGAGGTCTTAGCTGATGCACCTACCGGAGAACTCCATTTCGTCGTGGGCTGACCTGTGCCATGAATTCATTGGTGCCTTCACTGGCGGTCATAAAGAACCCGGCAGGCCCAGCGACTTGCAGCTTCTCCAATAGAAGGAAGGAGAAACCCTCCATAAGTATTTACAGAGATTCAACAAAGCCCATAGAAACATACCAAATATCCATCCGGTAGCTGTAATAGCTGCCTTCCAGTCCAATGTGCGCAACCGCCGGAATCGTTCCAAGATGAACGTATGGTTTCCCAAGACTGTGAAGGAGCTTTATAAATTGGTTGATAAGTGTGCTCGGATGGAGGAGGGAAGAAAGTTGCCCGGAGAGGAAGATTGCACCAACGTTGATTCAGAGGATGATGATGAATTAACTAGTCAGAAGAAGAGCAAGAAAAACAGTAAGAAGCGGAGGGATAAGGCAGTGATGACTGTTGAAGGATCGGGTACGCCTAGTACCGACAAGAAGGCCAAAGCTGAGGCCCCCGGCAAGGAAGCTGCCGTGTGCACTGACTGCCGGGAAGACGCTGCTACCGAGAAAGCCGGGAAAGGTGATGGGCAGTATTGCAAGATTCATCGGACCAAGGGCCACGACCTTCAAGAGTGTTATCAGGTTGAGCAGCTTGTCAAGAGACAGAGAGCAGAGTATGTGAAGCGTCACAAGGAAAAGGGCCAGAATGTTGCTAGCAGTAAGGGCCGAGGTGGTGAGGTAAATTGCCCCGTAAAACCCTTTCGGAACAAAGGAAAGCTCGCCAGAGGTCGAGAGAAGGAAGCCTGTGATGATGAGAGTGATGGAGGGGATGAAGAGGAAACCAGTGAGCAAGAGTTTTAGAAGGCCACTGACACCCTGTGCATTGACGAGGTGCATCTCTGCACACCTATCACCGCCAACTCAAGCGGTGGGCGCGAGAAGTCAATGCCATGGAACCAGTGCCAGAGGCCCGGAAGCCGCTCAAATGGTCATGTACGCCCATTGTCTTTGACGAGGATCATCCTAGACGTACCACTGCGGTAGGGTGTTTGCCATTGTTAGTCTCCCCAACAATTCCCAACCTCAAGGTCACAAAGATGCTGGTGGATGGTGGGGCTGGGTTGAATCTGATTTCCCCAGTAGTTATTAGCAAGCTTCAGATACCAGAGGAAGAGCAAGAGGTTACCGGCACGTTTCAAGGAGTTAATCCCGGCAGGAGCCATCCTAAGGGAAAGATCACGTTGCCGGTAACGTTTGGGGAGAACTGAACTACCGGACTGAGAGGATTGTGTTTGATGTGGTCGATCTCCCCCTGCCATACAATGGGATTCTTGGAAGCCCGGCCCTGGCTAAATTCATGGCGGCATCCCACTATGCCTACAACACCTTGAAGATGCCTTGGTCACTGGGAGTCATCACCATCCCATCAGATGAGAAGGATGCAATCATTTGTGTGGACATGATGTACTGGGACGCGGTCGCGGCAGAGGCAACGACAGCAGCAGCTCCCGCTAAAGAAGGCAAAGGTGAAAATAGATATTGTAGGGACTCCGGCAAAGAGTCTGGGAAGCGTGCCCCACGGCACCCATTGACGATGTGCCGGAGTGCTCCAACAGCAAGAGATCCAAGGTCGCTACAGCCCAAGTGAAGAAGGTCCTGGCAGGGCTGGCTGGCGTTGATGGTACTTTCACTATCAGCGCCACCCTCGATGAAAAATAGGAAAGCACGCTCGTTGCCTTCCTACGGGCGAATATCGATGTGTTTGCCTGGCAACCATCTGATATCCCCGGTGTTCCCAGGGAGGTAATCGAGCACCACCTTATTGTCTGCCCACACGCCTGACCTGTCAAGTAGAAAGTCCGGAAGCAGGCCTTGGAGAGGCAGCAGTTTATTACGGAAGAGATCAAGAAACTTGAGGCAGCTGGTTTGGTCCGAGTGCTGCATCCCACATGGTTGGCGAATCCACTGGTAGTCTGGAAGGCTAACGGGAAGTGGAGGTTTTGCATAGATTTCACAGATCTCAACAAGGCTTGCCCGAAGGACCCTTTTCCCTTGTCGCGTATTGATCAGATTGTGGATTCCACTTCAGGTTGTGATTTGCTCTCCTTTCTGGATGCATATTCTGGGTATCACCAAATCTTCATGTCCAAGGAAGATGAAGAGAAGACGTCATTCATTACTCCATGTGGTACGTATTGTTTTGTCTGCATGCCATTCGGATTAAAGAGTGTCGGGTCCACTTTTGCAAGGGCAGTCCAGATTGGTTTTGAGGAAAGAACCACCCTTATTCAGGATTTGGAGGAGACTTTTGCTAATCTACGCAAGATCAATTTGAAGCTCAACCCGGAGAAGTGTGTCTTTGGTGTTCCCTCCAGAAAGTTGCTCGGGTTCTTCGTATCCCATCGCGGGATTGAAGCCAACCCCGACAAGATCAAAGCTATCGAGCAGATCCAAGCGCCAAGGACAACTAAGGATGTGGGGCGTCTAACAGGATGCATTGCCGCGCTAAGCAGATTCATCTCCAAGTCTGCCGAGCTCGCCTTGCCGTTCTTCAAAATTTTGAAGAAAGCAGCGCCTATGAAGTGGACCCGAAAGCAGATGCAACTTTGCAAGAGTTGAAGGCCTACTTGTCCTCTGTGCCTACCTTGGTTGCTCCCAAACCCCAGGAGCCATTCCTGCTGTACTTAGCGGCAACCAACCAAGTGGTCAGTGCAGCCTTGGTAGCGCAGTGAGAAGTGGGTGAGGCAGAGAGTGAGGAGGGACTGACAGAGTTAGAGAAGGATCAGGGCAGCAATGAGCATGGCAATGAGAGCAACCCCAAGGACGCGACAACGAAGAAAGTGGTGCAGCGCCCAGTGTACTTCGTTGGCTCCTTGTTACACAGGGCTAGATCGAGGTTCTCTGGCGTGCAAAAGTTGATCTTTGGTCTCATCATGGCCTCAAGGGAACTGCGCCACTACTTCCAAGCCCATGAGATCACAGTTGTCACTCATTTCCCGTTGCAAAGGATACTCCAAAACCCTGAGGCTATCGGCAGAATAGTGGAGTGGGCTTTGGAGTTATCCAGTTTTGGTTTGAAGTTCGAGAGCACATAAACTATTCAGAGCAGGGCAATCATAGATTTTATTGCAGAATGGACGCCAACCCATGATGAGGAAGTGACACAGACAGTTATCCCCGGCAAGGAATCGCCCCAAGAATGGATTATGTATTTTGATGGTGCTTCTTTCCTACAAGGTGCAGGAGCTGGCGTGCTTCTTGTCGCCTCCTCTGGGGAGCACTTAAAGTACGCCGTCCAAATGCATTTTGCCCGAGAAGAAGCAACCAACAATACTGCTGAGTATGAAGGGCTCCTTGTTGGGCTCATGATTGCAGCTGAATTGGGAATTAAGAAGCTGATCATTCGAGGAGATTCACAGCTTGTGGTGAGACAAGTCAACAAGGATTACCAAAGTCCACTGATGGAGGCATACATCAAGGAAGTGAGGAGATTGGAGGAGAGCTTTGACGGATTGCAAACAAAGCCCGTACCCCGTGCGGAAAACAACATAGCCGATCATCTGTCAAACTATGTTGCGTAGAAGCTTCCTGTGGAACTAGGGACTTTTGTTCTCCATCTCACTCAGCCCTCTATTTCCCCAGCAACAATGGCCCGGAAAAGGGGAAAGTTGGACTCCGGTAAGCCTCTCTCGGTAGAGTTGTCCGCTCCTGGCAGAGACCCTGCCGGAAACAACTCCTCACAGCATGTCGGACCACACCCTCCAGCCGAGACCATGGACCCCGCGAATGAGGCATGTGCTCCCGCAGCAGAGGAGGTGCTGCTAGTCCTCGTTGCCGAGCCCCAGGCTCCAACTTGGGCAAGGCACATTGTCCACTTCCTCCAAACCGAAGAGCTTCCCGGCAACCAAGATGAAGCTGAAAAGGTAGCCTGGAGGGCCAATATGTATCAGTTTGTCGATGACACTCTGTACAGAAGGAGGCCCAACAGTGTGAAATTGAAGTGTGTTTGCCGGGAAGAAGGAAAGGAACTGCTGGCTGAGATACACAAAGGCATGTGCGACTCCCACATTGGATCAAGGGCATTAGTTGGGAAAGCATTCTGGCAAGGATTCTATTGGCCCACAGCCCTCCAAGATGCGGTCGAGCTAGTCACCAAATGTGAAGCCTGCCAGTTCCATTCCAAGAAAACCCACCTGCCTGCCCAAGCTCTTCAAACTATCCCTCTATCATGGCCATTTTTGGTCTGGGGGCTCGATATCCTCGGCCCCTTCCCCCGAGAAATCGGGGGCTTTGAATTCTTGTTCGTTGCTATTCGACAAGTTTACAAAGTGGCCGGAAGTGACTGCTGTGAGAAAGGTGACTGCTCAGTCAGCTCTCAAGTTCTTGAAAGAACTGGTGTGTCGTTTTGGAGTTCTGGCAAGGATCATTACCGACAACGGCACCTAGTTCACGAGTCGCGCCTTCATGCAATATGTTCATGCCCTCTGATGCAAGATCTCATTTGCCTCTGTGGCACACCCCCGGAGCAATGGACGAGCTAAGAGGGCGAACACTGAAGTGCTGCGAGGACTCAAGATGAGAACCTTTGATATGATGTAGAAGCACGGCAGGTGGTGGATCGAGGAGCTGCCGGTAGTTCTCTGGTCCCTCAGAACGACACCAAACCGAGCTATCGGGCAGACTCCCTTCTCCCTGGTCTACGGGGCAGAAGCAGTTATCCTCACGGAACTCATTTACGGGCTGCCTCGAGTGCTTGCCTATGATGAAGTAGCGCAAGATCAGCACCGGCGTGACGACGCTATGCTACTCGAGGAGAACCGTCTCTGGGCTGCTACACGTGTTGCACCCTATCAGCAAGCCCTGCGTCGCTATCATAGTCGCAGGGTTCACACCCGGTGTTTTGAGGAAGGTGACCTTGTCCTTAGGCGCGTTCAGTCCGCCAAGGGTACAAACAAGTTGTCACCAAAGTGGGAATGCCCTTACCAGGTAGTACAAGTCACCAGACCTGGTGCAGTCCGTCTGGAGACCGGATATGGCATTCAGTTGCAAAACTCATGAAATATTGAGCATCTCCGCAAGTTCTACCCGTAAGGCGCGGCTGTCGGGCCCTGCCCGACAGCCACCCTTTTGTACAGGCCTTGCTTCGGCTGCATGTAAACCCTTGTACAAAGACAGGGCGATGACCCTGTGCAAGAGAAAATAAACAAGCGCTGTGGGGGGCCCCGACCAAGATTGCATGCATGCATGAGAATTCCAAGATCACTGCATAAGCATTTCATGAGCATTTGCATATGCATATAGATAGGATTGCATCATGCATTCATTCTCATCTGCATGAAGCTGCAGGTTCCTACCGTGAACTTGGCTTTGATAAGGAGTTGAGAAGATTTCCTGGCACTGCGATCCCCGGCAAGCCAACAGATAAGTTCTACCTCCTGTCTGTTAGTGTTCTGTAAGCTATAACTGTCGGATTTCGGGTTCCGGCAGACCCTTGAGGTTCGAACTCTGGGGTGCGCGCGGAGATTACGCTTCCTACCTACTCGCACCCCTCCGCCTCGCAAAGATCTAAGCTATCGAAAGAACAGCACAAGAGACACAAGGTTTATACTAGTTTGGGCCACCATTGTGGTGTAATACCCTACTCTAGTTGTGGTGTGGTGGATTGCCTCTTGGGCTGATGATGATGAACAATACAAAGAAGAATAGCCTCGCGAGGGTCTGCTCTTGGCTGGGGCGATGAACTGCTAGGAGGAGTTCAGCCGCCCTTCTCTCTCTCTCTCTCTCTCCCTCTCTCTCTCTCTCTCTCTCTGTTGCCTATGCCTTTCTAATTGATTTCTCGATGCCTCTGCCCTGGGGGTGGCTAGTCCTATTTATAGGCAAAGGCCCTGGGCCTCTTCCCAAATATTGAGCGGGAAGGGCGCCAAAAGTTGGCCATTTTGAAGGGGAACATCTGGTACACTTATCCTGACTAAAGTTGGTCCTCGCCTGCCAAAGGCTCTGGTGGTTACGCCAGCTCGGGCTCCACAATTACTTCTTCCCTGCCTTTGGACTGGTCTTGGTCTCGTTGCACTGAAATGGGTGCCTTTGCTTGATACTCTCGCCCGCGCTTGCTCCCTTTGCACCAAAGACGAAAGGAGGACACTGCGCGGGCTGGCGCCCGCCTGGCGCCCTTGGTCCTCATGGCTTGCGTCATGGGCACCTCATGAGGTGCTCCGCCTTGATCTCTCCGCCTCCTCGTGAGCCAGCCTGATGAGGTCGTGCCTGAGGAAGCTCCGCATCGTCCGCCCCGCGAGGCTTGGCCCCTCGCGAGGGTCTTGGGTCTTGTGTTGATGAAGATGGGCCGTGCCGGGCCCCTTCTAAGCCACGTCGCGGGCCGCAGGCAGGCAAGTCTGGGGACCCCCGTTCCCAGAACATCGATAGTAGCCCCCGGGCCCAAGGCGCGCCCGGACTTGGCCGTGCAGGGAGGCGGAAGGGCAAGGGTGAAGCGCCGCGGGCCCTAACAGCCTGTGGCCTTGGGCGCCGCGTGGCGGTTGATTGGACGTGGGCGGCACTATTCCCCCACGCCCCCTTATCTTGCGCCCTGCTAGGCGGACTCGTAGTCGTACACAGCCGCTCCCCTTTCTGTTGCTCGAGCGTCCTCCGTCCTTCCTCCTCTCGAACTCTAGTTCCTACTTCTAATCCAATCTCGAATCTTCCCCCCTCCTTCCCATCGCCATGGCTCCGACGAAGAAGGGAGTAGGGAAGAAACCCATGCCTCCGCCTTGCTCGCCGCCATTGGCGGCTCCCGCCGAGAGCTTGGGGAAGGTCAGCTTGGCTCTGGCCACCATCTTTAACGAATGCGGGAGGACGACGGCTTGGCCCGCGTTCCACTTCTCCATCGACAGGATAGCCACCGAGGTTTAGTATTTTGTTGATGCCCTGTGGGTGGGTCTGGTTCCCCCCTTTTCTGATTTCTTCAATGCCGTGCTCTCCCACTATCAGATCCATATGATGCATCTGAGTCCTGAATCCATCACCCTTCTTTCGGTCTTCGCCTTTGCCTGCGAGGCAATGGTGGGCATCCTTCCTTCGGTTGCCTTGCTACGCCATTTCTTCTCTCTGCGTCTTGTCGATCCTACCCAATGCTCGGCATGCGTGAGCTTCGTTGCCGCTTCTGAGACGGCGGCTTCAGGGATTGACTTCGGGCTCCCTCCGTCCGCGGCTGGGTTCCGCGAGCGGTGGCTGTATGTGGATGTTGGGGTGCCCAGCCCCCTGCCGTCGGAGCCAACTTCGCCTGTCGTCCCCAAATCGGGCTGGGGCCAGGAGACGCTTGAGAGCCCCCGGCTCGTCTTCGTCTGGTGCCGCTTCGCGTTCCTGAGGGCGCTCGGCGTGACAGCGCCCAGGGTGGTGAAGGAGTTCCTGCTACGCCGCGTTGCTCCACTCCAACGCCACTCCCGCCGGATGTGGGCCCTCAGCAGGCATGACGATCGTATGTGGCTCCAAGAAGAGGACCTGATGCATGAAGTGCTGAGGACGGCGCTCTTGACCCTGACCGAGGACCCCAACCCTGGCAGCATCCATCAGGAAGGGGCCTTGCTGTACCTCTGCCGGAACAGGGGCGACCTGGTGAGCCAGATGCCTATCTTCGATGAGTGGGGGTTGCGCCCTACCGGCCTCCAGGGGCCTCGCGAGAACCCAGTGGTGGTGACTGCCCTTCCAGTCGGCCAAGGCGACTCTTCCTCAAGTGGCGGAGCAGGGAGGCATGAGGCGCTAGAGGCTGAGGGGGCTCTCGTTGGGGTGACAGCGCCGGGTGATGATCACGAAGGAGCAGCTCCTGGGGTCCGTGCCGCTGAGGCTGAGAGTGGCACGCAGCCGCCCCCAGCGCCTGGGGCTGAGGTCCCTGAGGCCCCAGCCGCGCCTCCTGGCGAGGCGATTGGCAGCACGCGTCAGGCAGGTGCCCCTGACGCGGATCGCCTCGACGCTCCGTCTTCGTCGCAGGTTGATCCTTGCGCTCTTCTCTTGGGCCACTTCCGCGTGGACTTTGAGGCCCTTCGGAGGAAAAGGGAGGCCCTGGGCGACGACTACCCTTGTCGCTTGCTGAAGCGCAGGAAGTACTTCGCCACTGATGAGTAAGTCTTCTCCTTTTCTAGCTCCTGATCCTCTTGTTGCTTTTACTGATCCTTGCTCCGCAGGCCCCTTCCGGCCGAGCTCGCGGAAGTGGCTGAGGTGCTGCCCCCTTTGGCTTCACCCTCGCCACCGTCCTCAAGTGCTCCGAGCAGCACTTCCCTTGTGGTGAGGGCGATTGAAGGGGCGAACCGTGCCGAGGTGCATTGCGGCCCTTCACTCCCCACGATCTTCCTTCGCGGGTCTTCTCGTGGCATAGCCAGCCTACCGTGGGCTTCTCGTCTGGTCGTGGACTGCGACTGGTTGAGGCGCCCCCTGCGCCCTTCATCTGGAGACGGGCTGGCTCCAGGCCAGGCTTCTGGCGCGACGCGCCCGGCCGTCGCGAGGGTGCCAGCCCCCAGCCCCCTGCCCGGAGGAGGAGCGATGATTTGTGGCCCCCGACGCTTGCTTGGGGCAGATGATGGTGTGGAAGACATGCTCGAGCGTGCCCGGGAGCGTCGCGCTCGCTGCCAAGGATTCCTTCGAAGGGCGGCTGACGCGGTGAACCTGCTTGGGGAGGAGCTTGCTGACGAAGACCCGCACCTCGAGGCTGAGGGCCTGCGCCTGGCTGCAGAGAGCCGCGAGCTGGGGGGCGCCATCGCCCTCGCGCGCCATCAGCGTGGTCTTGACGATGAAGAGGCGAAGGCATCGCTAGAGGCCTCTAAGGAGGCCCGATCCCAGGCTGCTGAGGAGGCCCGGGAAGCTGACCGACGGTGAGAGGCGGTGGAGGAGCGGGCTCGGGAGCTCCTGGCCTGGTGCCACTCGCTGGAGGAGCAAGTGGAGCTGCGCGAGGCGGCCCTCACGTCGATGAAGGTGGCCTCTGGCGACCCAGCAGAGCTCCAGAAGCGTGAGGAGGCATTGACGCTGGAAGCCGCCGAACGCACCCGTGAGTACGAGAGGCTGGAGACGAGGGAGCGTTTGGTGACGCAGGCGGAGGACGACGTCGCCGCTCGAGAAGCCCGGTCATGGAGGAGGTTGGACGCCGGGTGGCGATGGCGCGCTTGGACCTCGAGCGCGGGTTCGAGGGGAAGCTGGGGTTGATCCGGGCCGAGGCTGAAGGTAGAACCGCTGCCCTGAGGGCCAAGCTGGAGGAAGCGACGCGGCGGGCCGATGCTTCTCGGGCCGCCCTTGAGGTAGCGCGAGGGGAGTTAACCACCTCCCAGGCCGAGGTGCTCCGTCTTCGCCAGCGGGTGGAGGAGGCTGAGGCCGTCGCGCGCCAGAACGCGGATGAGATACGTCAGTGGCAGGTCCTGGAGCACGTGCACGGCCCCATGCTCACCACGCTCTGGGAGAGAGCCAACACAGCCTTGGGCAACATTTGCGAGGCGGCTGTTGGCGAGCCGCACACAATCAACTATGCTGGCAACCTTCAGTTCTTCACCGCCGTGGTGACGCAGCTGGAGGCGCGATCGGTCAGGGCCGATAGGTTGGTGGAGGAGAGGAGCCGCGCCCTGCTCGGGCGCGCCTTTTCCCGTGTCTTCAGCCACCTCTGGAACATGGATCCCCACTTTGATTTTGATGCCGCCATCGCCCCAGTCCCCCAGGCCATCCGAGACGACCTGGCGCACTGGGTGGAAGACAATGTGGATGCTCTCGTCAGGGCCTTTGCTTCGGACAACGACGACGTGATCGTGGCTGCTGACGAGGGCGGTGTGGTGAACGACCCTAACGCCGCTGGCGGCGATGCAGACAGCGATGGCGATTCCAGCGACGCCGGCGACAGCTCAGGAGGCGCTCCTGAGGATGCATTGGGGGATCTGTCCGACTGATTCCGTATCGTTCGTGTTTCCTTACCCTGCATGAATAGAACTCAGGTTTTGGCCTGATGGTTGTGAGAGCATTTTTGGAGGGGAGCCCCTCGTGTAAAACTTGCGTTCATCGTACTGGTATATTGCACTTGCGCCCGCGCCTGGTGGTTGGCTAGTTTACCTTTGTTTCATGCGGGCCCCGAGGTAGCCTGTGGGAGGCTGTGGTGTCCCGGGTGTTCTCTGATCGAACCCGTAGGATGTGAGAGTGTCGCGGGCGGCGAGCTTCACAGGCGTTGGCCTTCTTCACAGGCCCTAGGCCTTTTCCTAAACGCGACGGCTTCACAGGCAGTCGCCTTCTTCACAGGCTCTGGGCCTTTTCCTAAACGCGACGGCTTCACAGGCAGTCGCCTTCTTCACAGGCTCTGGGCCTTTTCCTAAACGCGACGGCTTCACAGGCGGTTGCCTTCTTCACAGGCTCTGGGCCTTTTACTAAACGCGACGGCTTCACAGGCGGTCGCCTTCTTCACAGGCTCTGGGCCTTTTCCTAAACGCGACGGCTTCACAGGCAGTCGCCTTCTTCACAGGCTCTGGGCTTTTTCCTAAACGCGACGGCTTCACAGGCGGTCGCCTTCTTCATAGGCTCTGGGCCTTTTCCAAAAAGGATAACCTCCGCAGGCACCAGAGAACCCTCCCGACAGGACGCGACGGCGGCAGTCTGGGCTGCGCGCGAGCTAGGCCTGACCCGACACGCGAGGGGCTCACGAGGGGAGGCAGCTGCGGTGAAGCGGTAACCAAAACGCGAGAAATGGCTCGAACGAGACTAAGCACCCCTTCCCCGAACACACGCAAGTTTCAAATTCGAATCCAACTTAAATCCAGCAGGGGAAAGTTACAACCAAAGGAAAAAGCAATGGAAAGCAGACAAAAGGCCGTGTCCGGCACCTAATCTAGTCTTGGACGTCTTCTCACCAGCGCGGAGCTAAGTGCTGTCCACTAGGCGTGGGAGGGAGCCCCAGGGCCTGAGGTCGGCACCCTTGAGACTCCGGGGCGTGTACAGCCCCACTCATTATTACGTGAGAGTGTCACGGGGCGGCGAGCTTCACAGGCACTGGGCCTTCTTCACAGGTACCGGCCTTGCTTCATATCGCCAGACGAGGGCCCCGCCTTGCGCCACACTCTAGTGCCATCAACGATGACCAGAAACCATGACGCCACCGATGGGGTAGAGCGGTCGCCAGCGGTTCCCCCGACGACCACGGGTCCTCCGCCAGGGGCAGGCCCTGAGGCCCCTCCCCAGCAGAGGGCCTACCTCCTGAGAACGCCTTGCTCCGAACGTCGTGGTGGTGATGTCGGATCTCTGCCCCTCTCCTGCAGCCCCCTGCGCCCTCCTCCAGAGGGGTAGGAGACTGTGGGAGCGGGGCAGCTGCTCGCTGTGGCGACCCGCACCTCCTGCGATCCATGATTAGCGTATGCCTGCTCCTGAGGAATTAGCGGTACCCGATAATCGTCGCCTCCAGCGTGGCCGGTGGGACCGTCCCGGGGCTCTTGGAAGAGCTCGGCTTCTGGTGTCTCGTCCCCCCAGCTTGGGCTGAGGAGCGAGCCTTGTTCGCCCTCGTGAGTGTGCCCTTGGTCCATCATGTGGGGCACGTATTCTTCTGGCGCCGTCATCCCGAAGGCCAGGCCGTAGTGCTCCGTGCGCCATGCAGCTCTGCTTGACGTGCCCACCGCGGGGTGGTAGCGCGGCTGCCCGCTGGGGCCGTGGGCCGCGCCGAGTCCCTCTTCTTTGCGGACCGAGGGCAGGGGTAGCGCCGCCGCCGGTCCGGTGCCGACAGCTTCACTGGCGTTGGAGTAGCCTTGGAGCCCCCGGGCGCGCGCGGAGCCCCCGCGCGTGCCGCCGTGGGCTTGAGACGGGAGCTGGGTGCAGAAGGGGTGAGCCCCTGAGGCGGCAAAGCCCAGGAGCTCGGCAACCCGCTCCAGCAGCACGTCGTGGCCGCCTTCCAGCAGCCTGCACTACAGCAGCTCTCGGGCCACCGTGAGCGCGGCCCTCGAGTTCGCCTGCTCCCGACGGGTGTACGGTGTCGTGGTCGCGGCGTGATTGGAGGCCCTTGCTGCCGACCGCGCTTGCCGCGGTGTGAGGGTTCTTGAAGCCTGTCCGCGTCGCCCGCGGCCCACAGCGCCCTGCGGACCACGAGCTGCATGGGGCGCGGGGTCGCCCGAGGCAAGCGGTTCTACGCGGCCGGGCCACGCCCATGGATCTGGGTTGCCCGCCTGGTCGCCGGACATGGTGATGATGATGCGACGGGGCAGAAAGCGGTAGAAGGGTGGATTCCGGCGCACCCCTACCTGGCGCGCCAAATGTCGGATTTCGGGTTCCGGCAGACCCTTGAGGTTCGAACTCTGGGGTGCGCGCGGAGATTATGCTTCCTACCTACTCGCACCCCTCAGACTTGCAAAGATCTAAGCTATCGAAAGAACAGCACAAGAGACACAAGGTTTATACTAGTTCGGGCCACCATTGTGGTGTAATACCCTACTCTAGTTTTTGGTGTCGTGGATTGCCTCTTGGGATGATCATGATGAACAATACAAAGAAGAACAGCCTCGCGAGGGTCTGCTCTTGGCTGGGGCGATGAACTGCTAGGAGGAGTTCAGCCGCCCTTCTCTCTCTCTCTCTCTCTCTCTCTCTCTCTATTGCCTATGCCTTTCTAATTGATTTCTCGATGCCTCTGCCCTGGGGGTGGCTAGTCCTATTTATAGGCAAAGGCCGTGGGCCTCTTCCCAAATATTTAGTGGGAAGGGCGCCAACAGTTGGCCATTTTGAAGGGGAACATCTGGTACACTTATCTTGACTAAAGTTGGTCCTCGCCTACCAAAGGCTCTGGTGTTGACGCCAGCTCGGGCTCCACAATGACTTCTTCCCTGCCTTTGGACTGGTCTTGGTCTCGTTGCACCGAAATGGGTGCCTTTGCTTGATACTCTCGCCTGCGCTTGCTCCCTTTGCACCAAAGAGGAAAGGAGGACACTGCGCGGGCTGGCGCCCGCCTGGTGCCCTTGGTCGTCATGCCATGCATCATGGGCACCTCGTGAGGTGCTCCGCCTTGATCTCTCCGCCTCCTCGTGAGCTAGCCTGATGAGGCCGTGCCTGAGGAAGCTCCGCGTCGTCCGCCCCGCGAGGCTTGGCCCCTCGCGAGGGTCTTGGGTCTTGTGTTGATGAAGATGGGACGTGTCGGGCCCCTTCTGAGCCACGACGCGGGCCGCAGGTAGGCAAGTCTGGGGACCCCCGTTCCCAGAACGCCGACAATAACTTGTGCATAAGAAAACCCCGCCACTCTTTTTAGACTTAGGTGCTCCCATCCCTGACCCGAACGTGGCTTCGGTCAGGATGGTTGCAATGGCCTTTGGTAAAAAGAAGTTGGCGGGGGGCTGGTCCCTTTTTCTGTTGCCGGATACACACAGCTCTCCGGCAGACAAAAAGGGTGCCGGCAGGATAGCCTGCCGAGAAAAACTCGTTTATTTACATTAAAGAGGCATCTCACCTCTGCATGGATATACACATGCATGGGTTCCCAGCAAGGTTCATCTTTTTCATTAATATGCTGATACAAGTACAAGCATTACAGAACACAAACATGGACTCGAGAGATTACATTATTTGAATTAAAATTTGGCAAGTGCATATGGATTTAAGATTTAAAAAAGATAAGTGACCCGTAATGCCTTTGCCCCTGTCCATCTCCTACATGAAGAGGTCGAAGAGGCCGGAGGCGGGCACAGCTGGGATTCAGTGCCTCCCCAGGATCAAGCGCCGCTCCCCAGCAAGGAGGAAGAAACCGGAGGGCAGGCGTGGATGGTGACACTACCGGAGGACCAGATAGGAGGCACGAAGTCATCGGCAAACACGACTCATCGGAACGGTCGTCCCCGTTCTTGACGCGTCGTGGGTGGCCGTTGTCGTCCACATCACTACCACCCGAAGACCTCAGCACGGC
This sequence comes from Aegilops umbellulata, assembly GCA_032464435.1. Lineage (NCBI taxonomy): Eukaryota > Viridiplantae > Streptophyta > Magnoliopsida > Poales > Poaceae > Aegilops > Aegilops umbellulata. The sequence continues at coordinate 351,434,728 of CP136057.1, forward strand.
CGTCACATTGATCACCATGCTCTCTAGGTCTTCTCATTATATTATAGTTTTAGAATTAAACAAGGAAACATGTCGAACAACGAAGAAATTGGGCCTTCTGACCACGATGCACACGAGATAGATTATGAGGGTGAACAACAGTACCTCGACTTTTTGTCTGCTAAGCACAGTCCAGGTTTGCAGGGCGGCCTCGATGATGGTACTGATGCCGACATCGATACCGACGGCACCAGCATCGACGGCGGCGCCGAGACCGGCGGGGAAGGTACCGTCAGGGAAGATACCATGATACGTCTCCAATGTATCTATAATTTTTTTATTGTTCCATGCTATTATATTATCCATCTTGGATGTTTTATATGCATTTATATGCTATTTTATATGATTTTTGGGACTAACCTATTAACCTAGAGCCCAGTGCCGACTTTTTCCCTTGTTTTTAGGTTTTACGGAAAAGGAATATCAAACGGAGTCCAAATGAGCTGAAAATTTACGGTGATTTTTCATGGACCAGAAGAAGCCCCCGAAGCAAAAGAGTTGGGCCAGAAGAGCCACGAGGCCTCCACAAGGGTGGAGGCCGCCCCCCCTAGGGCGCGCCCTCTGGTCTTGTGGGCTCCTCATGGGCCCCCTGACCTGTTCTTGACGCCAAAAATTCCTGTAAATGTAGAAACCCCCAGAAAGAAACCTAGATCAGGAGTTCTTTCGCCGCAAGCCTCTTTAGCCACGAAAAACCAATCGGGATCCTATTTTGGCATCCTGCTGGAGGGGGAAACCATCACCGGTGGCCATCTTCATCATCCCGGCGGTCTCCATGACAAGGAGGGAGTGGTTCACCCTCAGGGGTGAGGGTATGTACCAGTAGCTATGTGTTTGATCTCTCTCTCTCTCTCTCTCTCTCTCTCTCTCTCTCGTGTTCTTGATTTGGCACGATCTTGATGTACCGCGAGCTTTGTTACTATAGTTGAATCATATGGTCTTTCTCCCCCTCTACCTTCTTGTGATGAATTGAGTTTTACCTTTGAGGTTTCACCATTATCGGATTTGAATACTATTACGAAATTGAGAACACTTGATGTATGTCTTGCGTGGGATACCCGTGGTGACAATGGGGTATTCTATCGATTCACTTGATGTATGTTTTGGCGCTCAACTCGCGGATTCCCGAGGTGACATTGGGGTAATCTATGCATAGGGGTTGATGCATCTTTTTGTCCTTGTTTCTCCGGTAGAAATCTTGGGGCACTCTCTGAGGTTCTTTATGTTGGATTGAATATTATGAATTTGAAGTTGTTTGATGCATATCGTATAATTGACCCATGGATACTTGCGGTGACATTGGAGTATATAGGTGACATTAGGGTTGATTGATGTGTGTCATATGTTGTTATTTTACTATGAATTCTAGGGTTGTTTGTGACACCTATAGGAAGAGCTCAATGGATTGATCGAAAATAATAACTTTGAGGTGGTTTCGTACCCTACAGGCAATTTCATCTTATGTTCTCTATGATAGGAACTTTGGAGTGACTTTTGCTGCACGTTGAGGGATTGCCATATGATTTAATTATGTTATCATTGTTGAGATAAGTTGCACTAGTGAAAGTATGAACCCTTGGCCTTGTTTCCAAGCATTGAAATACCATTTTTGCTCACTTTTGTTACTAGTTACCTTGTTGTTTTTATATTTTCAGATTACAAAAACCTATATCTACCATCCATATTACACTTGTATCACCATCTCTTCGCCGAACTAGTGCACCTATACAATTTACCATTGTATTGGGTGTCCTGGGGACACAAGAGACTCTTTGTTATTTGGTTGCAGGGTTGTTTGAGAGAGACCATCTTCATCCTTTGCCTCCCACGGATTGATAAACCTTAGGTCATCCACTAGAGGGAAATTTGCTACTGTCCTACAAAACTCTGCACTTGGAGGCCCAACAACGTCTACAAGGAGAAAGGTTGCGTAGTAGACATCATACCGGCACCGAAGCCGCTACCGAAATGAAGAAGCAGAAGAAGCAGAGGATACGAAAACCTAACAAACTCGGCATCAGATGACTGGTGATCACAAAGATGGATGTCGGTGTCAAAACCGGCAGATCTCGGGCGGGGGGTCTCGAAATGTGCGTCTGAGGATCAATGGTAACAAGGGACAATGGGGACACAATGTTTACCCAGGTTCGGGCCCTCTTTAAGGAGGTAAAACCCTACGTCCTGCTTGATTGTATTCAATGAGTATATGGGTTACAAGAGTTGATCTACCTCGAGATCGTAATGGCTAAACCCTAGTTTTCTAGCCTATGATAATTCTGATAGCCTCTACGGACCAAACACTCCAGTTTATATACACACCGGAGGGGCCTAGGGTTGTACAGAGTCAGTTTACAAAGGAAGGAAATAACATATCCGGACACCAAACTTGCCATCCACGCACGTAGGAGTCCTACCCAGACACAAGGGATAATCTTCTGCTTTTATCTTCACGGCCCATCAGTCCGGCCCTTATTGCATAGTCCGGACACCCGAGGACCCCCTAATCCAGGACTCCCTCAGCAGCCCCTGAACTAGTCTTCGATGACGATATGTTCGGCACACAGATTATCTTCGGCATTGCAAGGCGGGTTCCTCCTCCTGAATATTTTAAATTAGCTTCCTGCACAAAGGAGCTGTGTCCGGCTCTGCATAATCAATACAACCCTTAGCCACGAAGGCAAGTCATCAAAACAGGAACAATGTCTTTTACTGACAACTTTTTCGGCTAAGTGTCATGCTCGAATCTTTAATATTTCGAGGCTAAGCCCCCATTGGCACGTCTTGTCAACTCAGAGATCGTGCCCGCCCATTACGGGATTTTCATCAATATGGTTTTGGGTAATCCAACCGCGCCTTTTGCACGATCTCTTGGGGAACAGGCGAGTTTTAAGGCTCGAGTGGGGGGGGGGCATTTGGTATTTCACCACCTATAAGAGGGTAAAAAATCCCTTCTTTTTCCCTCACGCCTTCTCCAAGTTCATGTCTTCCAACCTCCAAGCTCCAGTGCCCAAAATTTTGATCTTTCCCACCGCCACCACCCTCTCCAGCAATGGCCGGATCCGGTTCCAAGGGCAAGTGGGGGGCCTCCTCCGTCATGGAGAAGGACATCAAGGATCTTCGGAGCGCAGGCTATCTGTCTGCAGAGATCGCGCATAGGCTCCTTGACAAAGATCAGGTCATCCCTACTCTGGAGCCTGGTGAGAGGGTAGTGTTCATTCCCTACTTCCTCCGAGGGCTGGGGTTTCCCCTCCACCCCTTTGTCCGGGGCCTCATGTTCTACTATGGGCTAGATTTCCATGATATAGCCCCAAATTCGTTCCTCCACATATCACCGTTCATCGTCATGTGCGAGGCTCTCGTCCGCATCCCACCACACTTCGGCCTATGGCTCAAGGTCTTTAATCTGAAGCCGAAGGTGGTCGACGGTCAGCACGCATACTGCGGCAGGGCTATGGTAAGCAAGCTCCCCAACACGGTCTAGCCCAAAGGGGAATTTGTCGAGACTATCAAGGTGTGGCAGCAAGAGTGGTTCTACATCATCAAACCCCGCGATGCCAAGTGGGCGGCCACACCTGACTTTAGATCCGGCCCCCCTACAAGACTCACCTCATGGACCGCCAAGGGCCTTGATTGGGGGTCCAACCAGAGGTGATGATGCTGCAGAAGTGCATCTCCAACGTGTTGGGTAAAAACACTGGTCTCACAAACGTGATTCAAGTGATGCTCATCCGATGTGTCCTTCCCTGCCAATTCCGGGCCTCCCCCATGTGGGAGTTCAATCCGGAAGAACCACGGAACTTGAAGCACTTCTTCAGCACCACACACGAAGATATATGGAAGCAGCTTTTCAAGGCCTAGAAGAGTTGGCCGATGAAGACCGAGGACATCGGACTCGACATCGAGATTCCGGCCTCAAAGGTAAGCATAGTCTTTCCGAAGACCTATCCGGTCTATACTTCAAGTATAATGAAGATTATATTGCCTGTCTTCCATACAGGGATGGACGGCCAAGGCGAAGCGGATCAACTATCTGGCACCGCTGCCGGAGAACCCGGCCACACCCCAGGTAATAGAGATGCTGGTCCCAATGCCATATCAGGAGCCGAAGAAGAAGGCCAAGAAGAAGAAGGGCTAGGAGGCCAAGGGCGTCCCCCACCACAAGGTTCCTTCGGACACAGTGTCTAGAGAGACTGAAGCCCTTTCCTCCCACGAGGGAGACGAGGAAGAAGAAGAGGAGGAGGAGGCGGAAAGCGACACCCCTCGTAAGGGGAGGAAGAAGAAGAGGGCGGCCTCCGAAGATCCGAAGGGGGAGGCGCCCAAGAAAGGGAAGGTGATCCTCCAGGATAGTTCGGCCTCAGATGCCGAGCTGGTTCCCAAAAAGCCACCGAGGGTGAAGCCCCTAGCCGAAACGGAAGTATTCAGATACTCACTACTTATCTTCGGCCTTCCTATTTCCATTATGTAAGTTATTTTGTTATTTGCCTTTCATCCCTCCACGCGAGCTCCCGCAAACTCCATTATCGGAGGGGAACTCTCTGCCACCTGAAATGGCAGAGAGTGAGACACCACTGTGAGCCTCCTCGCCTATCCCCATGGAGGACACCGAGGTGTCCTCCCAAAGAACCTCTCCTAACCGGGGGGTGAGCGAGGCCGTTAAGAGGGTGCCCAAGGTTAATACCTCGGCTACCGAAGAGTTAGGGGAGACGACCCCTATGACAACTGACAGCATGGAGACCCAGCAATCCGGCCCCCCGCCGAACACTGCTCCGGAGACCCATGCGGCTCCAGGATCGGGTGAGCAGCCCACTTTGAAGGAGGGGGGAGGAGCATCAGCTCCACCGGCGGCCTCCACTAATCCGGAGGTGCCGGACACCCTGGAGGAAGCACTACAATGTGCTTCCATCGTGGCGGAGCACCGCACCCTGATGGGTGTGGTGGTAGAGAAGGTTCGGCTACCAAGAGTGGACTGAGCGAAGCCTTCACCAGCCTACTAACATGCTTTGAGGTATGTGACTTAATGTTCTAAACACTTTTTCATATAGAGGAATATACCTGTGTACAGATGGTGGCCCCTGAGGCTCTGTCCAGATTAAAAGAAACCGGACAGAGGATCCACATAGTATTCGGGAGAGTTAACATACTGCTCTGTTATTGTAATAGGATTCCCTGTTGGCGGCAACGGCCCAGGCCGGAGAACTTTTTGAACTCAAACGGAAGCTTAAGGTGGCCGATGAAGAAATCTACCGCATTAACAAGCAGTTTGATGAGATGCAAGGTATGCGTATAATGTTAAAATCTTAGTTGTATATCATAAGTGATATGTATATTCAGAGGTAACTCATGTAATGCTTTGATTATAGTTGGCACAGTCGAGGTCGAGACCCTCAAAGGCGCCCTTGCCCAGGCCAAGAAGGAGGCGAAGGCGAGTAAGGCAGCCGCTGACAAACCGGCTGCCGAGCTGAAGACCGAGCAGGCTGCCCGCCGCCAACATGAAGCTCGGGTGACGGAAGTCGAGCAGGAGCTAAAGGATGCCATCAACAAATGCGAGGCTTTGGAGGAGAAGACTTCGGCCCAGTCGACCGAACTTGCCAAGGCTCTCCATGATGCTAAAGAGGCGCGGCTTGAATCTCAGAGCGCTCGCGAGGAGATCCACCAGGCGAAGCAGATAGCAGCTGGTAAGGTCTTTCATTTACAAAGTATTGTTGGAGGTCAGCGCCTCAGCGGTATGCTTTGCTCACTCGGGTGTGGGGTTCTCCAGACGCGTTTGCGGATCTTCCGAGGAGTGCCGCTGGTGCCGCACAGTTCTTCCGAGCCCAGGAGGGGAACTCGACCGAGAAGTTGTTCTGGTCGCAATTTCTCACGCTGGAGCACCCGACGCCTCTGAACGACCAGCTGAAGCAGCTCATGGAGCTGCATAGGGTGGTCGTCTTGGCCATGAAGGACTTAATAGTCCAACTCTGGCCGGCCGAACCTATTCCCAGCAGCTACTTTGGTTTGGTGAAGCGGCTTGTCGATGCACGGCCCCGAATTGATGCTATAAAGCGTTCGGCCTACATAGAGGGTGCTCAGATGGCCTTCGCCCGCGTCAAGATGTAGTGGGCTAAGATGAAGGCCATCAACGTAGCGACCGCAGGCCCGCCCGAAGGCAAGGATCATCGGAAGGTGGAGAGGTGCTTCGACGACATCCTGGAAGGGGCCCAAATAGTAGAGGGCCAATGTTCTAAGGATGTGATATTTGATTAAATGTGTTCGGGTTGTAAAAACTATGTTATTAACCCATTCTTGTAATATATCTATGTTTGCGCCTTTTGTTTCAAGCGATTTTTCCTCCTATGCGATTGTTTATTTCTAGAAGTTGCCAGTCGTCGGCTTCAGCCCCCAGGTTGATGCCACGGAGGTGTTCGGTGTGACGTGTGACCACACTTTATCCAACGTCTTGGTCTGTAAAGAAGGTGTGTGTGATGTGAAACAGGCAATCAGACTATGTGACTTTATTACTTTCACTTAGCCATAGGAGTTTGACTGTGGAGCTAAGTACTAGCCCCTCGTGCGTGTGCGGCTATCCAGATTATGGTGCCTTTTCCACGCGGCTGGACAAAGACCAGCCCCTCGTATAACACGGAGTGGATCGCTAACGATTTGTAGTGTAAAACTAAGTCACCGAATCGCCGACCAGCTCTCGCTTATCATGACAATCAGTTTTTGGCTTTCTCTACTGAGGTACTTGAACGGACGAACCAGAAGTACAATCGCAGTAGTTATCCCTTTACTACCTTAGCCGAACGAGCGGAACGTAAGGTGGTAAGCACAGGAGCCAGGCAACCCAACTATAGACCAAAGACATGATTCGAAGCCGATGCATATAATGCAATATCCGGGACGCCGAAGAGTACCATAGGTGTTCGGACTTGAAAATGTGCAGGGCCAAATACAGCCCCCGGTGTTAAGGCCGAACTAAAGCACGTGTGGCAGTCTGAAGTAGGGAGGGAATACATATGACAATATAGAATAAATGAGTATTGAACAAAAGGTGGTAATCAATTGCTTCCTTTATACCTTGATTAATACGTCGAGACGTGTTGTTACAAATAATGCCATGACTATCGAGGCCATTTTACATGCCAAGAGTTTTACACAAGGTAAAGGTTTACACAGGGCTTAAAACTAGTGATTCGAAGATCCCAATGGTGCCCTACTGCACGTCTGCGCCGTCTCTCCTTGGTGAGAAATCCTTTGAGAGGAGGAGTCAATGGTCGCCTGTAGGGAAGAGGGACCTAAAAAAAGAGCCTTCATAGATCAGGTAGGTTTCTTTAATGAACCTATAGTGGAAAAATAGTTGAGGTCCGAATAGGGTCAAGCCGTACTATGGACCTTTTCTGCAGTGTGCCTCCAGCGCTGCCCAAGGTATTTTAAGTGTGTAGTTATGTACGCGCGATACGTATGCCGCAACCTTATGGGGCAGTCGGCGGAGGCTATACTGCTATTCAAGCTTCGGTTGAGCCAGGCTATCGACTTGTAATGCGGAACGGACCCGCTTAGCAGGGTTGTTGATCTTGATGACCAATGTGTTGTACGGCTTGATGAGGCCGCTTTGTACTTCAGCTCTTAGGGACGCGGTGTGTTCCTCAGTACGGAGGGAGCGCTCCATGTTCCCATTTAATGTGATGACGCCACGAGGTTCGGGCATTTTGAGCTTTAGATAAGCATAATGCGGGATCGCACTAAAGCGGGCGAAAGCCGTTCATCCAAGCAGTGCATGATAACCACTGCGAAAAGGGATGATGTCGAAGATCAAATCTTGGCTTCAAAATTGTCTGGAGAGCCGAGAACGACCTCTAGTGTTAAGGAGCATGTGCAGCGGGCCTCCACGCCCGGTATCACTCCTTTAAAGGTAGTGTTGCTAGGCTTTATTCTTGATGGGTCGATGCCCATCTTGCAGATAGTATCTTGATAGACCAAGTTGAGGCTACTGCCGCCGTCCATAAGGACTCTGGTGAGATGGTATCCGTCGATGATAGGATCGAGCACCAAGGCTGCCGAACCTCCATGACAGATACTGGTTGGTGGTCCCTGTGATCAAAGTTGATTGGACAAGCCGACCATGAGTTGAATTTTGGGGCGACGGGCTCTACGGCGTAGACGTCCCTTAACGCGCGCTTGCTCTCCCTCTTGGGGATGTGGGTGACATATATCATGTTTACAGTTTCCACCTCAGGGGGAAACTTCTTCTGTCCCCCTTTGTTCAGAGGGCGGGGCTTATCATCGTCCTCGCTTTGAGGTCCTTTCCCCTTATGTTCGGTATTTAATTGACCGGCATGTTTAAAAACCCAGCAGTTTCTGTTGGTGTGGTTGGCAGGCTTGTCAGGGGTGCCATGAATCTAGCAAGGCCTATCCAGTATTTTATCCAAATTGGATAGACCGTCCCTATTTCCTTTGAACGGCTTCTTCCACTAACCGGGTTTAGAGCCACTGCATCCAGCGTTTACCGTTGTATCCTCTGTTTCTTCGTTGTTGTTTCGACGCTTATTTTTGCTGCGTTGTGGCCTTCCATTGCCATCCCTGGCCTCAGAGGTGCCGGGGTCGCTGGTACTGTTGCTTCTACAAGCCAACCAGCTATCTTTGCCCGCACAGAAGCGGGTCATAAGTGTAGTAAGAGCTGCCATAGTATTTGGCTTTTCCTGACCAAGGTGTCGGGCGAGCCATTCGTCACGGACACTGTGTTTAAATGCCGCTAAGGCTTCAGCGTACGGACAGTCGACGATTTGGTTCTTTTTAATTAAGAACCGAGTCCAAAGTTTGCGAGCTGACTCTCCGGGTTGCTAGACTATGTGACTCAGTGTCGGGGTAAATGACCACGGGTAGCCTAGCCGGCTCCCCTTGGCACTTCAGAAAAAATTACAAGCCAATCCGGCCTCCAAGAAACCAAGACGAGGGGCCGCCTTCCCCCTGCCGGCTGCCACTCAGGCCGACTGTCGGAAGGCGGCCCGGCCTTAACCCTCACGAAGAAAGCCGCGGGAGGGCCGGCTCCAAGAAGCCGGCTCCCACGGCGCGGTCAAGATCGTACCCTCGAGGCCCGCAACCACATAACGGCGATGGGACGGGGCGTGGCTACAGTGGAGCCTGCCACCCCCGAAACCCGGAGCACGCCTGACACAATGCGCCGTACGGGGTAGCCCTGTCCTGTCCGGCGTGGCACTGTTGCCATGATGGCTATGGCGCTATCCACGACGGGCTGTCAGCGCAGCCCACGGGCGGTGGTCCCCTTTGGGCAGAGAGACACCCGAAGGCGGCCAGGCCTCCCCCAATCGGCCCAAGACATGGCCGGCTTTCCCAAAGCCAGCTTGCTCCTTCCCTCGAAGGAGGCGCCCCATTAAGAAGACAAGACGACGTGAGGCTACAGTGATCACCCGCCCGGTGGCGGCACTGTAGCCACGCTTACCTCGACAAAGCCCTCATCATCAGGATTGAGGCAACAGTAACCAGCCACCGGCAGAGCCCTAGACCGTAGGGCCTGCCTGTCGACCAAGATGCCGGCAGCCGGCGGGGCCCACCAGCCGGCGGGCCCCACCAGCCGGCGCAGAAGCCGGCGAGCAAAGACACTGACGGCTGGGACCCGCTCCCAGCCGGATTACCATTGTACCCCCGGGGGGTAGGCCTATATAAACCCCCCGGGGCACCCATGCAAAGGGTTGATCTCATCTAGGTTACAACACACATAGAGAGAGGAGTAGAGCTAGCCTTGCCCTTCTTCTTCCTCTCGCCAAACAGCTCGAGGAGCACTTTGTAGTTACTTGTTCATCGAGTGATCATGCGGAGACCCTGCAGAGCAGCAGTAGGGGTGTTATCTCCACGGAGAGCCCCGAAGCTGGGTAAGATTCGCCAGCGTGCATGTCTTTGCCTTATCCCGCTTCCAGGCATCGGCGACGTCTTACTGGCTCCCACACAGATAAGCCACCCGTTGGCATATGTCGCACCAACCACCCGACATTTGGCGCCCACCGTGGGGCCAGGTGCACCGTCGTCCGGAGACCTGTTCTGGATGGGAACCTTCTTCCTCCCCAGCGAGCGTAGCCAGCCCGGCACGCCCGATGGCACTTGCCACGCCCCGCTGCAAGGCATCACCAACGCTTGCGCAGCAAGCGACCTCGCCGATCCCCTTGGCGAGGCCCTCATCTCCGACGAGCCCGCTTCCGACGCGGGCACCGACCGCCTTGTCGACCTCCTCGGCCAGCTCCACGTCTCCGGCGAGCCTGCCGTGGACCAGGAGTCCGTTGGCTCCACCGATCCGATGCATGTCGACTCTGACACTGCCTCGCCCGACGCCTTCCCCACCAACGTCGTGATCTACGACGACCCGCTTCCCCGAGCCGATGGCTGTGACGCTGCCACCATCGAGATGATGGTCATCAGCCACGGTGGCGCTTCTGGCGAGAACGCCCACGACGCCCCGCAAGCGGCGATCCACGATCTGTCCGTCCCCCTCCCGGCCAATGCCGACGCCGAAGCACTGGAGGCTCGCCGCCTCGCCCTCCTCGTGGAGGGTCGGAAGCTAGCTTCTGTGAGACGCCTCACCGAGGCCCACCAGCGCGAAGTCGACCGCGCCGCCTTCGGCACGCCACCTCCTGGCGGGCCAAGCCGAGTCGGCGTTGTCAGACAGCGCAGCGCCGTCATCGCCGATTTGTTTGGAGTCGACCGCCCAGTCTATGCCACCCCACTCGAGAACCTACGCGCCGCCCAGGCGGCCGTAGACGAGCTGGATTGACTGGGGGCCGAGGAGCTCCCCTACATGACCAGACGCATCCAGCAGCTAATCAATGCAGCCGCGCAGCGGCACGAAGCCGACATCCGCGAGGAAAGCCCTCCGCCGCGCCGAGAGCACGGCGCGACGTCCCGGACGCCGACTGCAGGTAGAACCCGCGCGCGACACGAGAAAGAGTCGGCTGCCAGCCGAACACGGATCACCATCGAGCGAGACGCAGAAGGCCACCCTCGAGCCATGGAGCGGCGGGGCAACCCGCCTCTGCCTCCGCCTCGTGGGGAGAGGTATCCCACCCCACCCCTGTCACGCATCCGACTCTCAGCGGCCGACTAGGTCGCCGCGAAGGAGTCTGCGAGAACGACGCCCGCCATCGGATCGACCGCCTAGCGCGATCCCTGGCGCTAGAAGAAGAAGATGATGTCGGCCTGCCTTGCTTCAGCCCTCGCATCCACGACGAGCCCTTCCCCAAAGGGTTCTCGCTCCCAAGAGACACGCCCAAGTACAACGGCTCCGTGAAGCCGGAAGATTGGTTGATCGACTACTCCACCGCAGTACGCATCGCGAACGGCAATAGGCGTGTTGCCGTGAAGTACGTGCCCCTCATGCTCCAAGGCACCGCGCGGACCTGGCTCAACAGCCTCAAGCCATACAACGTCAACAGCTGGCTAGACTTCACAGAAGCCTTCGTCCGCAACTTCACCAACACCTACAAGCGGGCTCCCAAGCCCAGACAGCTCTCCTTGTGCGTACAAGGCCCCGCCGAGACCACTCGCGACTACCTCACGCGTTGGGCCGAGCTCCGCAACTCTTGCGAAGGAGTGCACGAAGTGCAAGCCATCGAATACTTCACGGCCGGGTGCCGAGAGGGCACCCTCCTCAAGCACAAGCTCCTTTGCGACGAGCCGACTACCCTCGACGAGCTTCTGTTCATAGTGGACAAGTACGCCACCGCCGACTCCTCAATGAAGACTGAACTTCGGTTTGACGCGTCTGGAAAGGTACTCAACCCGGCGCCCAAGACGCCGGCTGGGGACTCCGGCCGACGCCCGTACCAAAACGACCACAAACGCAAGGGCCCCGCGCCGCCTTCCACCAGTCGGCAGGTGGCCACGGTCGAGGGCGAGCAGCCCGAAGGGCGGCCCGCACCCAAGAAGCAGAAAGGCGGCCGGCCGGCTTGGCAGCCGGCCTTCTCCTACGAGCAAACCCTCGACGCCCCATGCAAGTTCCACAGCGCCGCGAAGCCGTCCAACCACACAACCCGGAAGTGCCATTGGCTCACCCGAATCTCCAAAGGCGAAGGGCTCGCGCCGCCTCCACCTGCTGGTCCGCCGCCTCCGGCTCCGCAGCAGGCGGCCGCTCGGCCAGCAGTCGGAGCCGTGCACGACGAGTTCCCCGACGAGCACGCCGCCTATGTCGTCTTCACCAGCCAGCCTGAAGACCGGCGCAGCAGGCGCCGAGAACACCAAGAATTCAACGCGGTTGCCTCCAACCCCTCCGAGCACATGCATTGGTCCGAAAAACCCATCAGCTGGAGCCGGGCCGACCACCCAGAGGTGATGCCATCCCCCGGCTCTTATGCACTGGTTCTGGATGCCACCCTTGCAACCGACAGACACGCAGCCCGTTTCTCCTGCATGTTGATAGACAGTGGGAGCAGCATCAACATCATGTACCTTGACACCCTGAAGAAGCTCAACGTTAAGACGAAGCAGCTCACGCCCACCCGGACTATGTTCCACGGCATCGTACCCGGCCTGTCCTGCTCCCCCGTTGGCAAGATCAAGATTGATGTCCTCTTTGGGGACAAGGATCATTTCCGCAGGGAGGCCATCTGGTTTGAAGTGGTGGACCTTGAGAGCTCTTACCATGCACTGCTTGGCCGACCTGCCCTGGCAAAGTTCATGGCTGTCCCCCACTACGCTTACCTCAAGATGAAGATGCCGAGCACCAAGGGCATCATCACCATAGTCGGCGATTACAAGAAATCGGCCGAGTGCGCAGCAGCCAGCAGCCGGCTGGCCGAGTCCCTTGTAATCGCCGAAGAGAAGAAGAAATTGGACCCGATCGTGGCCATGGCTGGCAAGCAGCCAGCCCTGTCCCCCGATCCCAAAGAATGTGATGCCCAAGGTTCCTTCCAGCCGGCCAAGGAAACAAAGAAGATACCTCTTGACCCCGAGCACCCGGAAAGGTTTGCCGTCATTGGGGCAAACCTAAACAGCAAATAGGAAGGCGAGCTCGCCGATTTCCTCCGTGAGAATCAGGACATCTTTGCATGGTCCCCCAAGGACATGCCGGGTGTTCCAAAGGATTTCGCTGAGCACAAATTACACGTCCGAGAAGGTGCAAAACCAGTCAAGCAACCCCTCCGCCGACTGTCGGAGGAAAAGACAAGGATTGTAGGAGAAGAGATAGCCCGGCTTCTGGCCGCCGGCTTCATCATGGAGGTGTTCTTTCCGGAGTGGCTCGCCAACCCGGTCCTCGTGTTGAAGAAGAACAACAAGTGGCGCATGTGCATAGACTACACGAGCCTCAACAAGGCCTGCCCCAAAGATCCTTTTGCCCTACCAAGGATAGATTAAGTGATAGACTCCACAACCGGATGCGAGCTGCTGAGTTTTTTGGATGCTTACTCCGGGTACCATCAGATAAAGTTGGACCCGGCCGACTGCCTGAAGACCGCCTTCATCACGCCATTCGGAGCCTTCTGCTACCTGACTATGACATTCGGCTTGAGAAATGCCGGTGCCACTTTTCAGCGTTGCATGCAGAAGTGCCTCCTCAAGCAACTAGGCAGAAATGCCAACGTCTATGTGGACGACATCGTGGTGAAGACGGAGAAGCGCAGCACCTTGCTAGAAGACCTCAAGGAAACATTCAAGAACCTACGCAGATTCCGGATCAAGCTCAACCCTGAGAAATGCGTGTTCGGAGTGCCAGTCGGCCAGCTCCTAGGCTTCCTGGTCTCCGAACGCGGCATCGAATGCAACCCAGTAAAGATCAAGGTCATTGAGAGAATGGCGATTCCCACCAAGCTGCGAGACGTCCAGAAGTTCACCAGATGCTTGGCTTCCCTGAACCGCTTCGTCAGCCGGCTCGGAGAGAAGGCTCTTCCCCTCTACCGCCTCATGAAGAAGACCACTCACTTCGAGTGGAACGACCAAGCCATCCAAGCTTTTCACGAGCTAAAGAAGACGCTGACCACGCCGCCTGTCTTGGCGGCGCCGACTGAGAGGGAGCCCGTGCTCCTCTACATTGCTGCAACCAGCCGGGTGGTCAGCACCGTCATCGTAGTCCAGCGCCCAGAGGAGGGCCGAGCCCAGCCGGTCCAGAGGCTGGTGTACTATTTGAGCGAGGTGCTGTCTACCTCGAAGCTGAACTACCCCCACTACCAGAAGATGTGCTACGGTGTGTACTTTGTCGCCAAGAAGCTGAAGCCCTACTCCCAAGAGCACCCCATCATGGTCGTATGCACCGCCCCGCTCGCCGAGATCATAGGCAGCCGGGATGCATCCGGCCGGGTGGCGAAATGGGCCATCGAGCTGGCTCCTTACACGATCTTCTACCAGCCCCGCACCGCCATCAAGTCCCAAGCACTGGCCGACTTCCTCGTCGACTGGGCCAAGACCCAGTACCTGCCCCCAGCTCCGGACTCCACTCACTGGCGCCTGCACTTCGACGGGTCCAAGATGCTCACCGGCTTGGGAGCCGGCGTTATCCTCACCTCTCCCAAAGGCGACAAGCTCGGATACACGCTGCAAATTCACTTTGCCGCCTCCAACAACGTGGCCGAGTATGAGGCGCTCGTACACGGGCTCCGGCTTGCCAAAGAACTCGGCATACGCCGGATCCTGTGTTACGGCGACTCAGACCTGATAGTCCAGCAGTCATCCGGCGATTGGGACGCCAAGGACGCAAACATGGCAAGCTACCGCTTCCTCGTCCAGTAGATCAGCGGGTACTTTGACGGATGCGAGTTCCTCCACGTACCACGAGCCGACAATGGGCCAGCAGATGCCCTGGCCCGATTAGGCTCCACTCGGCAGGCAATACCAACCGGCGTCTGTCTGCAACGCCTCCTCAAGCCGTCTATCAAGCCGTCTCCAGAGTCCGATTCCATCTTCGTGCCGCCTAGCCCCGATGCAGCCGGATCCGTCTTGAAGAGCCAAGCAGGCGGCCCGGGGACTTCAATAGGCGGCGCGGGGACTTCAGCAGGCGGCTCGGGGACTTCCGTAGTCGCACCCGACCCGGGGACTTCTGAGCCCGGCTCGGGGACTGCGGTAGTCGGCCCGGGGACTGCACCAGCACCGCAGGCGTCGGTCGACCCCAGCATTTCACAACCCAGCCCGCCCACCCTGGATGCAGTAGCCGCGTTGGCAATAGAAGAACTCACAGCTCCATCATGGGCCCAGCCCATCCTCAACTTCCTGATAAACCAAGAACTGCCGGCTGACGAGACAGAGGCAAGACAAGTCCAACGCCGAGCCGGAGCATACACAATCGTCAACAGAGAGCTCGTCAGGCGCAGCGTCACTGGAGTCTTCCAGCGATGCGTTGAGCAAGAGAAGGGCATAGCAATCCTCAGAGACATTCACCAAGGTGAATGCGGCCACCATGCGGCCTCAAGATCACTAGTCGCCAAAGCTTTCCGCCATGGATTCTTTTGGCCGACTGCTTTGGACGACGCCAAGGAACTAGTCAAGCATTGCAAAGGGTGCCAAGTCTTCAGCTCCAAGCAACACCTGCTGGCTTCGGCACTCAAGACCATTCCCCTCACTTGGCCCTTTGCCGTTTGGGGTCTGGACATGGTGGGCCCATTCAAGACGGCGCGTGGCGGCATGACACATCTGCTTGTCGCCGTGGACAAGTTCACCAAGTGGATCGAAGCAAAGCCGATCAAGAAGCTCAATGGGCCGACTGTCGTGACATTCATCGTAGATATAACAACTCGGTACGGCGTGCCGCACAGCATCATCACCGACAACGGCACAAATTTTGCCAAGGGAGCCTTGGCACGTTCCTGCGCGACGCAGGGCATCCGACTGGACTTAGCGTCCGTTGCCCACCCGCAGTCAAACGGCTAGGTCGAACGAGCCAACGGCCTCATCCTTTCCGGCATCAAGCCCCGACTGGTCGTGCCACTCGAGCGTTCGGCCGGCTGCTGGCTCGATGAGCTGCCGGCCGTCCTCTGGAGCCTGCGCACTACCCCAAACAGGTCAACCGGCTTCACTCCTTTCTTCCTCGTATATGGTGCCGAGGCGGTCATCCCAACCGACATCGAGTTCGACTCGCCTCGGGTGACCATGTACATGTAAGCGGAGGCCAAGGAAGCATGAGAAGACGGCGTCGACCTGCTGGAAGAAAGCCGGCTGTTAGCCCTCAGCCGGTCAGCCATCTACCAGCAGGGTCTGCGCCGCTACCACAGCTGGAAGGTCAAGCCAAGATCCTTCCAAGAGGGCGACCTTGTGCTCCGGCTGATCCAGCGAACAGCCGGCCAGCACAAGCTCTCGGCCCCTTGGGAAGGCCCCTTCGTCATTAGCAGAGTGCTAGGAAACGACTCCTACTACCTGATCGACGCACAGAAGCCGAAGGCACGAAAGAGAGACGACTCCGGCAAGGAGTCGGAACGACCATGGAACGCCAACCTCCTCCGAAGATTTTACAGTTGAAATGCAGTATGTATCACGCTAACTTTTGTACTAAGTATGAGACAATAGGCTCCCCGAGGAGAACTCGGGGACTGCCATCCTTTTATCTATGAAGTGTACCATGCCTATGATTATGTCATTACATTCACTTCCCTCGTCCGGCACTGGGTTCGACTAGTCGGCCCGGGGACTGGCCGCCTTGAGTTATGTTAGAAGTCCAACCCGCGGTCAGACAAGTAGTGTGCCGGCTCCAAAACCCTCTCTTGCCAAAAGTCGCAGTTCGAAGAATCGGTTGTCCGGCTGGCAAGAGCCAAAGGCAGGAAAGTACGCCCACACAAAAAATGGCTAGGGGCTAACGGACCAACATAATAAAAAGACGGCTTTTTCCCACCTCCGACCGACTACAAGAGTTGCCGGCCGGCCGGTTTCCATTCACTTCGCTATAATCTAAGAAAGCTCGAGTACTTGCCTTCCCCAAAAAAGGTGGTCGAGCCCTTCCTTAGCCACAGACTGCAGAGCAGCTGCCGGCTGGGAAGGCAGCAATCAGGGGAAGGCGGCAAAGGAAACAGCCTAAGGATAAAAAGCATACGAGAATGGAAGCCAAGCACCTGCATGATTATATTTACACAAAAGGCCTTGAAAAGGCCAACATTCAACATAGTTTGAATACACCCCCAGTGGGTGGAACTGCGCAAACTTAATAAAAATTGTTCAAAGAGTAACAAACAGGAAAAACAAAGACGGCTGATCAAGCCAAGGGAGCGACTGGCGTGTCGGGTAGGTCGGCCGAGACAGTAGCGCCGGCTGGAGGAGTGGTCGGCTGGTGGACCTCAGCGTGATCACCACCTCCCGCAGAGGGCACGCTAGCACGCGCCTCGTTGCTGGAGGCACGGTCATGCTGAGGCTGGCTGGTTGCTTCACCGGCCGGCTCGACGTCTTCGCCCTCCTCCCATTCTTCGTCTTCACCTTCATCATTGGAGGCGATCTTCTCCACCGAGTCTTCCTCCTTCGCCGGGTTCAGCCCGAACCACTCCTCCGGCTAGGCGACGTCGTTTTCGTCCACCTCAGGAGCGAAGACGCTGGTGTCGGTAAAATCGGCAAGAGCTGAAGCACGCCAGATGATAGCCGGCCGCACCTCCACCAGCTCTTCATCAGCCTCCTCCCGCCAAGTCCTCAGCTGCTCCAAATTCAGCCTGGGGTACCAGGCCCAGACGAACTCTAGCGCCCGCCTGGCACCAGATCGAGCAGCGGAGGCCATCCAGGCCTCGAAGCGGCCAACCGCCACCTCCAGCCAGTCGGCAGTCCGGCTCGGGGTGCGGGGAATCGCCTCGCCTGGCCAGAGGGCGGACAGCACCTGTGATTCGGCGCGCTGGAGGCGATGGAGCATGCGGTGTGCCGGCTGCAGCCGTGGTTGGATCGCTAGGAGATGCTCCTCAAGTGTCTGGTTCGCGTCCGGCGCGATCTCAACTCCCGCCTGACGGCGTGCCTCGTGGTGGGCCTCGATGGCCTGGGTGCCTGCGACAGAGTGGCGGGGGGAAGTAGTCTGCGCAGAGAACAAAGCAGCACAAATCAAAAGACAAATCAGAGGGCAAGGGGGCGAGCAGAGAGTAAGGGAGGAGGCTTACCGTCGATCAGATCCTCGATCCGATGTAACCCTCGCTCAGCGCTTGCTTTGCCTCAGCCCAGCCCGCTGCTTCGGTCTCAAACTCAGCTTTGAGGGCGGCCTCACTATCTCGCACCTCCTTCAGGGCCGCCTTGTGGCTCTCCTCCTGGTCGGCCAACTTCTGGCCAGGCGATCGCGCTCCTGGATTAAGGCATTGAGCTGGGCCTCCTTGGCGCGAAGGGCGGTCTGGGCCCCGCCGAGCTGCTCCCTCAAGTCGGCGTTGGCTCCTGCAAGCATGAAGACGAAGGAAGAAAACAGTAAGGAAGAAGTCGTCGGGGAAGATCCGACCCGACTGCTCAGCAGTCGGCCCGGATCTCGGGGACTACACCCAGTGGGTGCGCTGACGCGCCCCCACAGGATATGAAGAAAACGGAGCACGCACTCCGGCTGTTGGTCAGATCCTCGCTCTTCTGGCGCAACTCCCGAGCCTGGGAGTCGAAGGCGGCAGCACTCCGGTTATGGTACTCCTGGAAGATCAGACAGGATGCAAGAATAAGATAACTATTAGGACCTAGTAAGTTCCGAGCCACCTGCTCAACAGCCGACTTGGAACTCGGGGACTACACCCAGTGGGTGCGCTGACGCGCCCCCACAGAAGAAATCAAAAACCTAAAGCAGCCAAGGCCAGAAGACTCACCCGAACGACGGCCCACGTCGTGAGGAAATCGCGAGTATATCGCTGCAGCGCGCTGGCATGGGCCTGAAGCCGGTTCCGGACCTCCTGGGCCGACGCGTTCAGTTCGCCCGTCTCCTCATTGGGCGCCCACTCAGACGTGCTGGAGCTGGCCGCCTCCAAAGCCTCCGCCGTCTGGCTGGCGGTCGCAGCTCTGTCCGGCTCAGGCACGAAGGTGGCTTCCCCCGCGCGCCGGTGTGATGACGGCTGCACCACCAGACCGGCTTCTGCTGCCGGCTCGCTCCCAGCCGGCTGCACCGGCACCGCAGCCGGCTGGCCGCCCTGGCCTGTTCCAGTCGGCGCCGTCTGCGGCACCTCCTCCAAGACGACCACATCATCCTCCCTCCGCTCCACCGCCGCCTGGCTGCGGTCGGCCTCCTCAGACGGAGGCACGGGGGCGTTGGGAGCCACACTACGCGGGGGGATGACAAGCTGTGGGGGCCAGTTGCGCGAGGCCTCCGCCTCCCTCTCTGCGGCCGTCGCCTCTGCCTGGGCCTTGGCCGCCGCGTTGGCCTGCTCCTTCGCCGCCTGGGCAGCCCTCCGCTCCGACGCTTCCCGCTCCTCCCGCGCCTCCCGCACGTTCGACGCCGTAGCTTCCATGAGGTCGGCGTGGGGGTCCACGCGGCGGGAGCTCGAAGACCCTCCGGCTGAGTCAATCATGGAGCCGGCAGGACCCCGTTCAAGGGAAAGCGGCGCCCTGGCCGGTCGACCAAGAAAGGATTTATAAAAGAACTTCAATCAAAGAGCACGACAAGAATGCAAGACGATTGACACTTACGCCGAAACCGCCTATGCCCGCTTCACGACCTTCTTGAAGCGGGCCGCCTTCGCGGCCACCTCGTCCCGCTTGGTTGCCACGGCGGTGCCCCTGGGCTTCTTCAGCCGGCTGCCGAAGTAGGTCGACGCGGCCCGACGCTTCGGTGCGGCGCCACGGGCGGCCGGCGCGGCAGAAGAGCCCGCGCCTTGAGGATCCGGCGCCGGCTGGCGATGCGGGACGGTTTCGACCTCGTCGTCATCCGCCCAGTCCTGGAGGCCGGCTCCGAGCCCGGCGCCGCCTGCCTCGCCGCCTCCCCCCTCGGCGGCGTCCTCCATGGCTGCCGCACCAAGGTCCGGGTCGTCGACGTCGTCTACCGTGCGGTCGGGGAGAAACGGGCGCTCCGCCCCTGCGGTCTCGGCCGCCGGCAGAAGAAGAGGATCCTGCGGAAGACAAGCCGGCTAGTCAGAGGCCGGCTACCAAGCGACCGACTACAAAAAGAAAAAGAAAGAAGAAATACTTACGGCAGGCAGGCGCGAGAGTACGGCTCCTTGCCGAATCGCCAATCCTCGGCGAGCTTGCAGTTGGCGATGTAGTTCACCAGGTATGACACCTCGGCGTGAGGCATCTCCCTAGTGCTCAGCCGGCATGGGTCGAAGCGGTCACTCATTTGACAGATCATATGCGGCCGGCCTTGGAGCGGGAGAACCCGGCGCTCCACGAAGGCGGCCACGAGGTCGGATCCGACTAGGCCCTCCGACTGCGCCATCACCCGGAGGCGGGCGACGGCGGCGTTCCCGGCCTGGGACAGCATCCTGGCCTGGTAGCTCCATGAGGCCGGCAGATTTACGAAGTCGCCTTGCGGGGCGATGTTCTTCACGTAGAAGTAGGACTTCTGCCAGAGCTTCACCGACTGGATCAGCGGAATGGATGGGAACGGATTGTTCTCACCCGTCTGCCTCATGGCGATGTAGGCTCCGCACGGGGCGGGCACGCCTGCAACGACGGTGCCGAGTTTGCTCTGGAAGAACTCCCCCCAGAGCTCTATGGTGGGGAGGACGCCAAGGAAACCCTCGCAGAGGGTGACGAAGGCCGACAGCAGCATCACGATGTTGGGGGTGAGGTGATGCGGCTGAAGATGGTAGAACTCGAGGAACGAGCGGAGGAATCCGCTCGCCGGGAGGCCTAAGCCGTGTATTCAGTGCGAGCGGAAAATCACCCGCTCGCCCTCCTCCGGCGCCGGCGAAATCTCCTCCTCCGGCGCGCACCGGACCCGCACGTAGTTCTCGCCGGGCAGACGCCACGTCCGGCGGAGGAACTCGACGTGCTCGTCGAGGACGTTGGAGCCGTCCCACGAGCTCGACAGCGCCATTGGAGCGGCGCGGTGAGAAGCAAGACGCGGTGGCGGCGGAATGGCGCGGCGAAGAGGTGCTGCGACGGCGGAGAGAAAGAGAAGAAAGAAGACGATGGAGGGTGGAGCTAGGGAGAGCGTGCGAGCCTCTGCCGCTCCCTCTCCTCCCCCTACTTATAGGCTCCCGCGGCGGAGCCGAGGAGGCGTGGTGTGGGGGACGTGGGATTAACTGCGCCCACTCCCCCACGTCCCGCTATTATTGCGCCTTGACGGCGTGGCGAAACCGCCGCGGGAAGGCAAACCGTCCACCCTGGGCCACAGAAGATCCGTGCCTGGGCCGAGGCCAGGCGTGGCGGGCCCGGGCCTGCGGCGATGTCCCGTCGGGCACGCGCCATGGCAGGCCTTTTCTGCCATGTGACACGCAGGGAGGCGCGCGGTCAGCGCGCGAGTTGGCCCACATGCCCGTTGACGAGACCACGATGCCCCTTCCAAAGCGGCGCGCTTAAGCAGAGCCGGCTCTCAGCCGCCGGCTCCTCAAGATAGGAAGCTGACCGAGCTTCTCGTTCCCCTCGCCGACCTCGAAGCGCGACCAGCTTCGGGGACTAATGTCGGGGTAAATGACCATGGGTAGCCTAGCCGGCTCCCCTTGGCACTTCAGAAAAAATTACAAGCCAATTCGGCCTCCAAGAAACCAAGACGAGGGGCCGCCTTCCCCCTACCGGCTGCCACTCAGGCCGACTGTCGGAAGGCGGCCCGGCCTTAACCCTCACGAAGAAAACCGCGGGAGGGCCGGCTCCAAGAAGCAGGCCTCGAGAAGGCCGACTCCAAGAAGCCGGCTCCCACGGCGCGGTCAAGATCGTACCCTCGAGGCCCACAACCACATAACGGCGACGGGACGGGGCGTGGCTATAGTGGAGCCTGCCACCCCCGAAACCCGGAGCACGCCTGACACAGTGCGCCGTACGGGGTAGCCCTGTCCCGTCTGGCGCGGCACTGTTGCCATGATGACTATGGCGCCATCCACGGCGGGCTGTCAGCGCAGCCCACGGGCGGTGGGCCCCTTTGGGCAGAGAGACACCCGAAGGCGGCCAGGCCTCCCCCAATCGGCCCAAGACAAGGTCGGCTTTCCCAAAGCCGGCTTGCTCCTTCCCTCGAAGGGGGCGCCCCATTAAGAAGACAAGACGACGTGAGGCTACAGTGATCGCCCGCCCGGCGGCGGCGGCACTGTAGCCACGCTTACCTCGACAAAGCCCTCATCATCAGGAGTGAGGCAACAGTAACCATTCATCGGCAGAGCCCTAGGCCGTAGGGCCTGCCTGTCGACCAAGATGCCGGCAGCCGGCGGGGCCCACCAGCCGGCGAAGAAGCCGACGAGCGAAGACACTGACGGCTGGGACCCGCTCCCAGCCGGATTACCATTGTACCCCCGGGGGGTAGGCCTATATAAACCCCCCGGGGCACTCATGCAAAGGGTTGATCTTATCTAGGTTACAACACACATAGAGAGAGGAGTAGAGCTAGCCTTGCCCTTCTTCTTCCTCTCGCCAAACAGCTCGAGGAGCACTTTGTAGTTACTTGTTCATCGAGTGATCATGCGGAGACCCCGCAGAGCAGCAGTAGGGGTGTTATCTCCACGGAGAGCCCTGAAGCTGGGTAAGATTCGCCGGCGTGCATGTCTTCGCCTTATCCCGCTTCCAGGCACCGGCGACGTCTTACTGACTCCCACACAGATAAGCCACCCGTTGGCATATGTCGCACCAACCACCTGACAGTCAGGTCATCGGCGTCCGGTGGCCAGACATAAGTGCCCTGAAAGTTGTCCCGAAAAGCATCCTCTAGGTCCTCCCAACTGCCGATGGAGTTCTCTGGGAGGCTGTTCAACTAGTGATGTGTTGGTCCTTTTAGCTTTAGGGGGAGCTATTTGATGGCATGGAGATCATCTCTGCGAGCCATGTGAATATGGAGAAGAAAATCTTCAATCCATATAGCGGGGTCTGTCGTGCCATCGTAAGGCTTGATGTTTATGGGTTTAAACCCTTCTGGAAACTGGTGCTGCATTACCTCATTGGTAAAGCACATGGGGTGTATGGCACCTCTATGCCGGGCGACATCGCGATGGAGTTCGGATGACATGTGTGTTCGGGGCTGACCCCGGACTAGGTTGTGTTTGTCGTGCCAGGCCTAATGGCCATAATCTCGTGCTGGAGCACGTCCTCTTGATCCATAGATTGATCGGGTCTGATCGGCCCTATTGGTCAAGTCCTCACGTAGGTCGTACGTCTAGCCCGGGGCCGCTGCCTCCTTGCCTCTGCGGCGAGGGGGCGTGGGCTGGTATTCGGCATAATTAGCCGTTTTGTCCTGTCCACGTGGTGGTCAGTCTGGTTGATCGGCATGATTGTATTTTGACGGTATGGGCTCAAAAAGCCTCCTCATTGAATTGCGGCAGTAGCCTGCATTTGGGATAGCTCTTTTTTGGGCGCTCGAGGCCATATTCTTCGGCAGCCAGGACCTTGGTCCATCTGTCGTTGAGCATATCATGTTCGACTTGAAGCTGCTGCTATTTCTTTTTCAGGCTTCGCGCGGTGGCGATGAGCTGCCGCTTGAAAAGTTCTTGTTCGAGGGGTTCCTCTGGGACGATGAAATCTTCGTTGCCGAGGCTAACATCCTCTTCAAAGGCAGGTAAGTAGTTACTATTTTCTGAATCCTCATGATCGGTGTGTTCGGGGTTGTATTGACCTTCTTCCCTTTCATCCTGCTCAAGCGCAGGCTCAATGGGTGATCGGAATCTTCGGCGTTGTCCAGAGTGTTATTATCTCCGGTGTTTGTATTGCTTTCCCTTGCCCGACGCGATCGTGAATGGCGCCACTGACGCCGGCGCTTTGGTGGTTCATCGACGCCCTTATCCTCATATGGGTCTTGAGTGCCATCTCGTCCTTCTTCTCAGGTGTGTCCACCATGTATACATCGTAGGTAGAAGTGGCCTTCCAATGCCCAGTGATGGGTGGGTTTTGGCCTGGTTCGTCCTCGACATCGTCGTCCATGCCATCGATGTCTTCTGAGGCATAGTCTAGCATGTCAGTTAAGTCTTTGACAG
Organism: Aegilops umbellulata; assembly: GCA_032464435.1. NCBI lineage: Eukaryota > Viridiplantae > Streptophyta > Magnoliopsida > Poales > Poaceae > Aegilops > Aegilops umbellulata. Next base: position 351,458,703 of record CP136057.1, read on the forward strand.
TGGCTATTAAGTGGGTGGTGGGTGGGACGTAAAATTCCCTTCTCTCAGCCCCTAGTCTGAGCTGGGTGTATTGCGGAGGTAATACTTCCATGATGGCGAGAGATTGCATTAGGTCCAGCGTTTCGTTTAAAAGCGAAAGCTGGACGGTCGTCTGAGGACCTGTGGAGCTAGGTCCGGTAATAACCACTTGACCGACCTCGATGGACGCAAACCTCGAGAGTTCGGAGTTGAATTCCAGAGGCGAGGTCGGCTTCCCGATGACAGGGAGAGTCCCGTTTGACTCCGAGCCCGCGGACGGCATGGTCGCATCTGGGTCTCCGGCAGCAAGCTCCGTAATGGGGACAGTCCGGCGGGGTTATCCTCCCGTCTTCGGACGAGGCGGTCCGCCTCAGATCTAAGGCCGGGGCGGGCGTGGGCATCGACCCTTGAGCGGAATCTCATGGTGGATGGGGAGCATCGACCGAGAACCCTTCAAAGATCAAGTCTCCTCGGATATAAGCGATTAGTTCAAGCTTCCAAACCTGATCGGGTGACCAGGGGCGTAGTTGTTGATCTGCTCGAGGTGACTAGTCGAGTTGGCACATAAAATGAAGCCACCAAACACAAAGAGTTGACCAAGAAGAAAAGTCTCCCCGGAAACAGCATCGTCGCTGATGACGAGGCGAGCCATCGATCCTTCTGTCAATGACACAACGGAACTCTCAATGAAAGCACCAATGTCGGTGTCAAAACCGGCAGATCTTGGATAGGGGGTCCCGAACTATGCGTCTAAGGATCAATGGTAACAAGGGACGATGGGGACACAATGTTTACCCAGGTTCGGGCCCTATTTAAGGAGGTAAAACCCTATGTCCTTCTTAATTGTATTCAATGAGTATATGGGTTACAATAGTTGATCTAGGAGATCGTAATGGCTAAACCCTAGCTGTCTAGCCTATGAGAATTCTGATAGCCTCTACGAACCAAATCCTCCGGTTTATATACACAACGGAGGGTCCTAGGGTTGTACAGAGTCGGTTCACTGAGGAAGGAAATAACATATCTGGACACCAAACTTGCCATCCACACACATAGGAGTCCTACCCAGACATGGGGGATAGTCTTCTGCTTTTATCTTCACAACCCATCAGTCCGGCCCTTATTGAATAGTCCGGACACCCGACGACCCCCTAATCCAGGACTCCCTTAATGTCCCCTGGCAAGTTTGAGCCATTAGAGCCGGAAGAACCTCGCAAGTGCTATGGGAACCAAGTCGGATGCATCCTACGGGAATGCGCGAGCATCAACGACGATGACTTAAGGGGTAAAGAACATTTAAGGCAGTTGCTCCTAACAAAGTTGCATAAGAGATTCAAGTTCCCCAACTGGGATGATAGCATAGAACAACCGTGGGATGATCCGAAGATGAAAAAGATCAACAATCATGCCATAGGCAAGTTCAGCAATGATTTGGCCTCCTGGAAAGGGAGGGTGAAACGAGCTATTGAGGCTGAGGAACCCATGTCCAAGATTCTGGAGGAAAATCCCACACTTACGAAAGAGGAGTTCCAAAAGTTCAAGGACACTTGCGCTACCGAGGCAGCCAAGGCTAAGGTTGCGAAATTCAAGAGCCTTCAGCAAAGGAACATGGGGAACCAACGCCTCAGAAGCGGTGGCTACCTTGGCAAAAGGCCCATATGGGATGAGGACGCAGAACATGAAGCCGCGGGTCTCCCAGACCCCTTCACGAAGTTCACCAACCCCTTGGAGCGTGACTTCATCAGGACCCTCTACAAGTGGGACAAGGAAAAGAAGGTTTTTTACACTGACCCGATCACGAGGAAATTGATTAGAATACTGGTAATTATTATTTTACCACCTTACATTTAGCTTCTGATCAAGTCGGCTACATATTCGTAAATGGTTCACGTTCCTTCTGCAGGAGAAGCAACACCAGCTTGCAGCTGAAAGCCAGTCTTCATCAATGAGGCCCAAGTGGGACACCCCTCTCAACCGGGCCTTGAACGAACTTAAGGGACTCCCTTTGGACCAGCGGCCGCAATATGGACGTGTGCACGGCGCTGGTGACGGTGCCACGTGGAAGGTCTTTTACAACGAGGGCCCGGAGGCCAAGAAGCAGAAAAAGAAGTTTAGTCAGGCGGACATCGACGAGAAGGTGAAGCTTGCGTTCGAGAAAAAAGCAGCAGAGGACCCGAAAAAAGCAGCTAAGGAGAAAAATGAGTTGCTACAGCAGGCAGTCGCTGCAGCTGTAGATGCCTGCAGAAATGATTTTGCTACTAACTTGATCCCGGCTATCATCAACTGGATGAAGGAAAATCCAGACAAGATGGTAGATGATTTCCCCATGCCCAGTTTTGTCGGGAGCAACTCGGTGAACAATACCACCGCACCATCACCTACTCACGCAACCGCGCCTCCTCCCGCACCCACACCCGCGCATAGCAGCTCGTCCTCAGTCTCCGGCACGCTAGGCGGGCCTTCGTCTTTGGCTGAGCTCGACGCCCTCACGGTAATTACATGTCGCACCAACATATATCTAGAATATTCCATTTTTGTTGCCTTTTAGATGTTTTACGCCGCATACATGTGTTTGCAGGCTGACGAAACCCCATGCACCGTACTCTACTTGATCAAAGGCTAGAAGGTGGACGTGGGAAAGGCGGTGATAATGAAGCCCTTGGAACTCACGTTCCATGGCCAGCTGATTCCCGGTGGGCACTTCAGGGTTACCTTGTCGAGTGTGAAATCGGGGCACGAGGATTTTCCTTCTTCAGTATGGCTAGGGGGTGAGGACGACAAGACCCCCCCACCCCACGGCTTGGAAACTGCAAGGGTTGGGTGTCTATGGCCAAAGAATCTTCTTCTTCTGGAGCCGGCCGAGAGCACACCAATAACTACACATCAATAAGCAGGTATGAACACCACCACCCCGCCTACGCAATCACCAGCGCATGTAGTGCTGGGGAGAGCGACGGACAACATGATGAAGGGAGTCCAATAGTGGCTGATGTAATCGCCCCCGTAGAACAAAGAATGGATGATGAGATGGACGAGGATGACCCTCTTCGGTTCCTCAATACAGGCGCCTATGACGGTGACTTAGATATGATGAGTTAGCCATATGATGACTCGGGTTATCAGCATGCTGATGAGGATATGCCCGGGCAGGAACATCCTAGCAGGGTTGATTGCAAGAAGTCTCGCTTCATGCAATCCTCACAGGACACGCCGGAAGATGTTGCCTCAACACAGGCTCAACTAGCCGAGGGTCGTACATGTTGGGAAACGGAGCATGCAATTTCAAAATAATTCCTACGCTCACGCAAGATCTATCTAGGAGATGCATAGAAACGAGAGGGGGAGAGTATGTCCACGTACCCTCGTAGACCGAAAGCGGAAGCGTTTGACAACACGGTTAATGTAGTCAAACTTCTTCTCGTTCCGACCCATCAAGCACCGAACGTACGACACCTCCAAGTTCTGCACACGTTCAGCTCGATGACGTCCCTCGAACTCTTGATCCAGCAAAGTGTCGAGGCAGAATTACGTCAACACGATGGCATGGTGATGGTGATGGTGAAGTGATCCGCGCAGGGCTTCGCCTAAGCACTACCTGAATATGACCGGAGGCGTAAACTGTGGAGGGGGGTGCCGCACACAGCTAACAATCGTTGGTGTGTCTTCTAGGCGCCCTTTCCCCATGTATATATAGGTGGGAGGGGGAGGGGAACATTCCTAGGGCGCTCCAAGTAGGAGGAATCCTACTTGGGGGCCTAGTCCAATTCGCCCCCCCCCCCACCATGTTTTCCAGAGGAAGAAGGAAGGAGGAGGGGGAGAGAAGGAAGGGGGAGGCTGAATCCCTCCCCTTCCTTTCTCTCTTCCCCCTTTCGTTCCCCTTCCTATTCGGCCTACATGGGGGCGCAGCAGCCCAAGTTGGCTGCTGCGTTTCCCTCTTGGCCCAATAGGCCCATATCTTTGCCGGGGGGTGCCCGGAACCCCTTCCGGTGACCCGATATGTACCTGGTACCCTCGGAACACTTCCGGTGTCCGAATATCATCGTCCTATGTATGAATCTTTACCTCTCGACCATTTCGAGACTCCTCGTCATGTCCCTGATCCCATTTGAGACTCCGAACAACATTCGATCACCAAATCACATAACTCATATAATACAAAATAGTCATCGAACGTTAAGCTTGCGGACCCTATGGGTTCGAGAACTATGTAGACATGACCGAGACACCTCTCCGTCCAGTAACCAATAGCGGAACCTGTATGCTCATATTGGTTCCCACATATTCTACAAAGTTCTTTATCGGTCATACCGTAATGACAACATGCGTTATTCCCTTTGTCATTGGTATGTTACTTGCCTGAGATTCAATCGTCGGTATCTCCATACCTAGTTCAATCTCGTTACCGGCAAGTCTCTTTACTCGTTCCATAATGCATCATCCTGCAACTAACTCATTGGTCACATTGCTTGCAAGTCTTATTATGATGTGCATTACCGAGAGGGCCTGGAGATACCTCTCCGATACTCAGAGTGATAAATCCTAATCTCGATCTATGCCAACCCAACAAATACCTTCGGAGATACCTGTGGGGCATCTTCATAATCACCCAGTTACGTTGTGACGTTTGATAGCACACAAGGTATTCCTCCAGTATCCGGGAGTTGCATAATCTCATAGTCAAAGGAATATGTATATGACATGAAGAAAGCTATAGCAATAAAACTGAACGATAAACATGCTAAGCTAACGGATGGGTCTTGTCCATCACATCATTCTCCTAATGATGTGATCCCCTTCATCAAATGACAACACATGTCTATGTTAGGAAACTTAACCATCTTTGATTAACGAGCTCGTCTAGTAGAGGCTTGCTAGGGACACTGTGTTTTGTCTATGTATCCACACATGTATCAAGTTTCCGGTTAATACAATTCTAGCATGAATAATAAACATTTATCATGATATAAGGAAATATAAATAACGACTTTATTATTGCCTCTAGGGCATATTTCCTTCAGTACGGTGCATAGCCCGACAACACTGGGGTAGGGATTAAGGAAGGGTCTGGAAGGTCAGCCCAAGAAAAAGGAGAGGGGGGGACCGGCGAAGAAAGGCTCTGCTACCTACAAACAAGCCAAAGCACATAGCAGCCAGACAACGGATTTTGAGGAGCATGTACCCGTCAGAGGTGCCGCCATGTTCCATGTTAGGGGCGAGCCGATGCTACCGCCGAAACCGCTGGAGGCAATATCAGGGGATCTTAGGAGACTGCACGACAATGTGTTGTCAACTGAGAAAAGCCTACTAGCCTCGAAGGAGCCAGGATATCCGACATATGCAGCTCGTGTGCCTGAGGGGAAGTGCTACGTCGACACATGGCCCGCAGAGGTGTTCTTCCTTCGGTTTGAGCATATCTTCGAGATGTTTATGACAAGGCGGCTCAATTTTACAATCGTCCGCCTTTTTGCGCTACATATGAGCTCCGTCATTAAGAGAGAAGAAGTCTCTCAAATCTTTGTGGTGGATCCATACTACATGCACGAGTCCTTCTTGAGTCTCGGCGACTTTGAGCGTAAAACTGTTAGGGAGTACCTCGAAAACTTCATGGTATAGAATGTGCACCAGGAAATTGTCCTCCTGCCTTATCATCCAAAAAAAGTCAGTATCGGACCACCCTTTCATACATTTCAATCATTCCTTCTCGCTCATATGGAGAATAATTTGAGGTGCTTTTTCCCGCAGCAACGAGCGCGCCATCCTTATCGTTATTTACCCCGCGAGTCTCCCACGTCGTGTATTTTGACCCTACCAGAAACTACGAGAAGAAGGACTACACCCACATAATGAATATTCTAGATGATGCTCTCCAAGGCTTCAGCTTGAGGGGTGGTGTCGGTGTCAAAACCGGCGGATCTCGGGTAGGGGGGCCCGAACTGTGCGTCTAGGCGGATGGTAACAGGAGAAAAGGGACACAATGTTTTTACCCAGGTTCAGGCCCTCTCGATGGAGGTAAAACCCTACTCCTGCTTGATTAATATTGATGATATTGGTAGTACAAGAGTAGATCTACCACGAGATCAGAGAGGCTAAACCCTAGAAGCTAGCCTATGGTATGGTTGTTGTTGTTGGTCCTACGGACTAAACCCTTTGGTTTATATAGACACCGGAGGGGGATAGGGTTACACAGATTCGGTTACAAGGAAGGAGATCTACATATCCGTATTGCCAAGCTTGCCTTCCACGCCAAGGAGAGTCCCATCCGGACACGGGACAAAGTCTTCAATCTTGTATCTTCACAGTCCAACAGTCCGGCCAAAGGTTATAAACCGGTTGTCCGGATACCCCCTAATCCAGGACTCCCTCAATAGCCCCTGAACTAGGCTTCAATGACGATGAGTCCGGCGCGCAGATTGTCTTCGGCATTGCAAGGCGGTTCCTCCTCCGAATACTTCATAGAAGATTTTGAACACGAGGATCGTGTCCGGCTCTGCAAAACAAGTTCCACATACCACCGTAGAGAGAATAATATTTTCACAAATCTAATCTGCTGACGTATTCCGTAGCGTGACATCACCCCACAGCCAAGCCTTTATTCGAATCGTTTTTCACATCCTACCTCAGCGCGTTTTCACGAGGCGGTTTCCTTGGCACGTCTTGTCGAAGCAGAGATCGTGTCCCCTTATCATGGGATTCTCATCAATACGGACGTGGGTAACCCAACCGCGCCATTGATTATGGCGCTTGGGGGATAAGCGAGTTTTACCAGGCTGGTGGGGACGCATAGTTTTGTCCGCCCATGTAAAGGGATAAGGATTCACCTTTTTCTACCCACGCCTTCTTCCTCCTTGCTCATCCATTCTTCACGTACTCGAGCTCCAGCGCCCAAGTCCACATTCCCATCCTCAACCTTCTCCAACAATGTCCGGAGCGGGAGGCAAGTGGATGGTCTCCTCCGTCACGGAGGGACACATCAAGAAGCTGAGGGGAGCCGGATACCTGCCCGACGATATCGCACACCGGCTCGCAGATGCGGGGCAGCTCATCCCCACCCTCAGGCCCCACGAGAGGGTAGTGTACCTTACCCATTTCCTCCGCGGACTGGGATTTCCCCTTCACCCATTCGTCCAGGGGCTCATGTTCTACTACGGCCTGGATTTCCACGCTCTGGCCCCGAACTTCATCCTCAATATATCGGCGTTCATCCTCGTGTGTGAGGCCTTCCGCCTCATCAAAACCCACTTCGGCTTATGGCTGAAGACCTTCAATGTCAAATATAAGGTGGTGAGTGGCCAGCAGGCGGAGTGCGGAGGCGCCATGGTGGGCAAAATGCCCAATGTCACATGGCTCGAGGGCTCCTACGTGGAGACCATAAAGGGGTGGCAATCGGGGTGGTTCTACATCACCGAGCCGCGCGGCACCACATGGGCGGCGGCCCCGAATTCCGATCCGAAATCCCTATGCGGCTCACCTCCTGGAAAGAGAATGGCCTGCCTTGGGGTAGTCCGGGAGAGCTGACCGGACTCCAAACCTGTATCCAAAACATGGTGAACAAGAAGCTCAATCTTGTCAACGTAGTCCAGGTCATGCTCATCCGCCGGATCCTCCCGTGTCAACAACGGGCGTTTAACTTGTGGGAGTTCGACCCGGCCCAGCACCAAACTCTGAGCGAGCTCTTCGACACAACAGGCGAGGATGCTTGGAAGGTGCTATTTAAGGGCGCCGAGGTTCCCCCTCCCCTTATCGAGGATCGCGGATTCAACGCGAAGCGCCGAGCCAGCGCGGTAAGATATTTTATCTCTTATAGGGTATTCATTTTTCATAGTTTAACTACGTGCGGGACTTGAGCTTCCATGCCTTTGACAGGAATGGGTGGAGACATCGGGGCAGATTGATTGTCCAGCCCCCCTGCCCGAAGACCCCGCCGACGCTCTCTTGACGGAGATGCTTACACCGGTTCCTTATGAGGTGCCGGAGAAAAAGGTCAAGAAGAAGACCACGGGAACCCGAAAGAGTTCCCGGCGCCAGGTGTTATAGGACTCATCGTCCGATGACTCCGAGACGCACTCCTCCCGTGGAAATGAGGAGGAGGCTGATAAAGGTTCTTCCCCTCCAGCCGAGGAAGATAAGAAGAGGAAGGCCGCCCCAAGTGGGGAGGCCGGAGGGTCCAAGAAGGGAAGGACTCTCCCTCCGGACTACTCCACCACCGCCGCCGACAGCGAAGACGAGTGGCCGCCCAGGGCCAAGCCCCTGGCAAGATCGTAAGTATTCGGACACTAGAGTAACTCGTGGAACCGTTTAATTGCACAGCTTCTCCTAACGCCGGACACGGTTATGCAGTCCGTCCCGGGCCCGTATCGACGTATCCTCATCGAGCGGTTCTTTGGACCCATCGGCCATGAGCAGCGGAGGATCACTTCCGACTGCCTCCACCCCTCGCCCTACGGACAACGCCGACGTGTTGTCTCAAAGGGCACCAAACCGAGGGGATGTAGTCCTGGACGCACCACAAGGCGACCTTCTGGACTGCAACAGGCAGAAAGGGAGCAAGGCTCCCAAGGGCTCTAAGTTCGGCCCTGGGCCGAATACCACACCGAAACCTCCAGTGGTTCCGGACTCCGGCAGGCGGCCACCCACTAAGAGGGGCAAGCCTACCGTGCCGGTGACCTCCATCCAACCGGAGGCACCGGATAATTTGCTGGAGGTGCTTAACGGTGCCTCCATCGATGAGGAGCACCGCACTATTATGAGTGCGGTGATCCAGAAGGTTCAGTCCGCCAAGAGCGGAATGACTGAAGCCTGTGCCAGCCTTCTAACAGGCTTTGAGGTACGTATTTAAAATATATGAAAATATTACCGCATAGACAGTAGCCCCTAATGCTCTATTTGGCATTCGTAAAGAAAAGTCGAATAGGGGATCAAATAATATCTGCAGGACTCTAATACAAGTACGTCTATATGCTATGCATGCTTCACTGCTGACCTCTGCCACACTGACTGCGGAGGTCGCTGCACTGAAGCAGAACCTCGAGCGGTCCGAGAAAGAGCTCGGCCTTGCCAAGAAGCAGCTCGAGGAGAACAAAGGTAAGTAATACCTTTTGTAAGTATATAAAAAGATGCAGTTGCAAAAATGACAGGATCATTGTGGATATACCAGGGGCCACGACCGATGTGGCGACCCTGAAGCAAGCGCTATCCGAGGCCGAAAACAAAGCGGCCACGGAGCGCACCGAGCGGGGGAAACAAGAGGCGCGGGTGGCGGAGGTGCAGCAAGAGCTCCAGGCTCCCGTGAAAAAACACTAGAGTTTGGAGCTTGACTCGAAGACGCGAGAGTCCGAGCTTGCCTCGGCCCTCGAGAGCGCCAGGCATGCCAAGGACGAAGCCCAAAAGGCCCTCCAGGAAATTGAGGCGATGAAGAAGATAGCGGCGGGTAAGGCATTCATTATGCAAAGCAAGCACGTGAAAGTGAATTACTTGTTACTTACCCGAGTCCGGAGCTCTCCACGAGCATTCGCAGATTTGCCCCGCAGTGTGTCAGATGCCGCAAAGCACTACCGAGCCGAGGAGGGGAGCTCGACGGAGAAGGTGTTTTGGTCTCAGTATACTGAGGCCGAACACCCGGTGCCCTTAAGCGACCAGCTGAAGCAATTGGTCGAGCTTCATAAGGCGGCCGAACAGGCCATGAAGGGTCTTATAGTCCGGCTGTGGCCTGGAGAGGCCATGCCAGGGAGCTACTTCGGGCTAGTGAAGCGGCTTGTGGGTGCCTGTCCTTGGCTTGAGGTCATCAAGCGCTCCGTCTGCGTCGAGGGCGCCCGCAGGGCGCTTGTGTCGGCGTTCTGGGAACGGGGGTCCCCAGACTTGCCTGCCTGTGGCCTGCGGCGTGGCTCAAAAGGGGCCCAGCACAGCCCATCTTCATCAACACAAGACCCAAGACCCTCGCGAGGGGCCAAGCCTCGCGGGGCGGACAACACGGCGCTTCCTCAGGCGCGGCCTCATCAGGCTAGCTCACGAGGAGGCGGAGAGATCAAGGCGGGGTACCTCACGAGGTGCCCATGACGCAAGCCATGACGACCAAGGATGCCAGGCGGGCGCCAGTCTGCGCAGCGTCTCCCTTTCCTCTTTGGTGCAAAGGGGGCAAGCGCAGGTGAGAGGATCAAGCAAAGGCACCCATTTCGGTGCAACAAGACCAAGACCAGTCCAACGGTGGGAAGGAGGTCATCGTGGAACCCAGAACGGCGTCACCACAGGGCCTTTGGCAGGCGAGGACCAACTTTAGTCAGGATAAGTGTACCAGATGTTCCCCTTCGAATTGGCCAATTGTTGGCGCCCTTCCCGCTCAATATTTGGGAAGAGGCCCAGGGCCTTTGCCTATAAATAGGACTAGCCACCCTCAAGGTAGGAGGGGAGAATCTGAGCAAGCAGAGAGCAAGAGAGAGAGAGAAGGGCGATTGAACTCCTCCTAGCAGTTCATCCCCCTAGCCAAGAACAGACCCTCGCGAGGCTGTTCTTCCCTATATTGTTCATCATCATCGACCCAAGAGGCAATCCACCCACCACAAACTATAGTAGGGTATTACACCATAATGGTGGCCCGAACTAGTATAAACCCCGTGTCTCTTGTGCTGTTCTTTCAGTAGTTAGATCTTTGCGAGACAGAGAGGTAGAGGGCATAATCTTCGCGCGCACCCCAGAGTTCGAACCTTAAGGGTCTGCCGGAACCCGAAATCCGACATTTGGCGCGCCAGGTAGGGGTGCGCCGGAATCCGCCTCTCTACCGCTCCGCGTCCCGTCGCATCATCATCACCATGTCCGGCGACCAGGCGGGCAACCAAGATCCATGGGCGGCGTGGCCCGCCCGCGCGGAGCCGCCCGCCTCGGGCGACCCCGCGCCACAGGCAGCTCATGGTCCGCAGGGCACTGCGGGCTGTGGGCGGCGCGGACAGGCTTCGACAACCCTCACGCCGCGGCAAGCGCGGTCGGCGGCAAGGGCCTCCAATCACGCCGCGACCACGACACCGTACACCCGCCAGGAGCAGGCGAACTCGAGGGCCGCGCTCACGATGGCCCGAGAGCTGCTGCAGTGTAGGCTACTGGAAGGCGGTCGCGACGTGCTGCTGGAGCGGGTCGCCGAACTCCTGGGCTTTGCCGCTTCAGGGGCTCACCCCTTCTGCATCCAGCTTCCGTCTCAAGCCTAGGGCGGCACGCGCGGGGGCCCCGCACGCTCCCGCGGGCCTCAGGGTTACCCCAACACCAACGAACCCGACGGCGCCGGACTGGCGGTGGCGCTACCCCCGTCCCCGGCGCGTGCAGGAGAGGGGCTCGGCGCGGCCCACGGCGCCAGCGGGTAGCCGCACTACCACCCTGCGGTGGGCACGTCAAGCAGCGCCGCATGGCACACGGAGCACTACAACACAGCCTTCGGGATAGCGGCGCCAGAAGAGTACGTGCCCCACATGATGGACCAAGGGCACGCTCACGAGGGGGAGCAAGGCACGCTTCTCAGCCCAAGCTAGGGAGACGAGACACCAGAAGCCGAGCTCTTCCAGGAGCCCAGGGACGGCTCCACCGGCCACGCTGGAGGCGACAATTATCGGGTACCACTAATTCCACAGGAGCAGGCATACGCTAATCATGGACCGCAGGAGGTGCAGGTCGCCGTGGCGAGCAGCTGCCCTGCTCCCACAGTCTCCTACCCCTCAGGAGGACGGCGCAGGGGGCTGCAGGAGAGGGGCAGGGATCCGACATCACCACCGCGGCGTTCGGAGCAAGGTGTCCTTAGGAGGTAGGCCCTCCGCTGGGGAGGCGCCTAAGAGCCTGCCCCTGGCGGAGGACCCGTGGTCGTCGGGGGAACCGCTGGCGACCGCTCTACCCCACCGGCGGCGTCCTGGTTTACGGTCGTCGTTGGTGGCACTAGAGTGTGGCGCAAGGCGGGGCCCTCGTCTGGCGATATGAAGCAAGGCCGGTACCTATGAAGAAGGCCCAGTGCCTGTGAAGCTCGCCGCCCCGTGACACTCTCACATAATAATGAGTGGGGCTGTACACGCCCTGGAGTCTCAGGGGTGCCGACCTCAGGCCCTGGGGCTCCCTCCCATGCCCAATGGACAGCACTTAGCTCTGCGCTGGTGAGAAGACGTCCAAGACTAGATTAGGTGCCGAACGCGGCCATTTGCCTGTTTTCATTGACTTGTTCTTTGGTTGTAACTTTTCCCCTGCTGGATTTAAGTTGGATTTCAATTCGAGGTTTGCATGTGTTCGGGGAAGGGGTGCTTAGTCTCGTTCGAGCCATTTCTCGCGTTCTGGTTACCGCTCCACCATAGCTGCCCCCCCCCTCGCGAGCCCCTCGCGAGCCGGGCCGGGCCTAGCTCGCGCGCAGCCCAGACTGCCGCTGTTGCTCCTCCTCGGGAGGACGTTTCGGTGCCTGCGGGGGATGCCCTTTCATGAAAAGGCCCGGAGCCTGTGAAGAAGGCGAATGCCTGTGAAGCTATCGCCATTTAGAAAAAGGCCCGGAGCCTGTGAAGAAGGCGAATGCATGTGAAGCTATCGCGTTTAGGAAAAGGCCCGGAGCCTGTGAAGAAGGCGAATGCCTGTGAAGCTATTGCGTTTAGGAAAAGGCTCGGAGCCTGTGAAGAAGGCGAATGCCTGTGAAGCTATCGCGTTTAGGAAAAGGCCCGGAGCCTGTGAAGAAGGCGAATGCCTGTGAAGCTATTGCGTTTAGAAAAAGGCCCGGAGCCTGTGAAGAGGGCGAATGCCTGTGAAGCTATCGCGTTTAGGAAAAGGCCCGGAGCCTGTGAAGAAGGCGAATGCCTGTGAAGCTATCGCGTTTAGGAAAAGGCCCGGAGCCTGTGAAGAGGGCGAATGCCTGTGAAGCTATCGCGTTTAGGGAAAGGCCCGGAGCCTGTGAAGAAGTCCAGCGCCTGTGAGGCCCCTCGCTGACAACACCTGCGCGTCCTGCGATGTCAACTAGAGAACACTCAAGACACCACGTCCTCCCACGGGCTGCCTCGGGGCCTGCGCGAAACGAAGGTAAACCAGCCAGCCGTCAGGCGCGGGTGCTCGCGCAATATAACAGCTGCAAATATGATCCATACAGGTTTTACATGAGGGGATTCCCCTCCCAAAATGCTCTCACGACCATCAGGCCAAACACCTGAGTTCTATCCATGCAGGGTAAAAAGACAGGAGCAACACACAGTCAGTCTGACAAATCCCCCAATGCATCCTCGGGAGCGCCTCCCGAGCCGTCGCTGGCATTGCTGAACTCGCCTTCGCTGCCTGCGTCGCCGCCAGCGGCATCAGGGCCATCCAGCACACCGCCCTCATCGACAGCCATTATCACGTCGTCGTCATCCGAAGCGAAGGCCCTGACGAGAACGTCCACGTTGTTTTCCACCCAGTCCACCAGGTCGCCTCGGACGGCTTGGGGCACTGGGGCGATGGTGGCATCGAAGTCGAAGTGGGGATCCATGTTCTGGAGATGGCTGAAGACACGAGAAAAGGCGCGCCCGAGCAGGGCACGGCTCCACTCCTCCACCAACCTGTCGGCCCTCACCGACCGCGCCTCCAGCTGCGTCACCACGGCAGTGAAGAACTGCAGGTTGCCGACATAGTTGATCGTGTGCGGCTCGCCGACAGAAGCCTCGCAGATGTTGCCCAAGGCTACGTTAGCCCTCTCTCTGAGCGTAGCCAGCATGGGGCCGTGCACGTGCTCTAGGACCTACCGCTGGCGTATCTCATCAGCGTTCTGGCGCTCGACGGCCTCAGCCTCTTCCACCCGCTGGCGAAGGCGAAGCACCTCGGCCTGGAGGGCGGCCGACTCCTTTTGCGCTGCCTCGAGGGCGGCCCGGGAAGCGTCGGCCCGCCGCGTCGCCTCATCCCGTTGGGCCCTCAGGGCTGCGGTTCTTCCCTCAGCCTCGACCCGGATCAACTCCAGCTTCCCCTCGAATTCACGCTCGAGGCCCTGGCGTGCCGTCGCCACCTGACGACCAACCTCCTCCAGGACACGCGCTTCCCGTGCGGCGACCTCATCTTCCGCCTGCGTCGCCAGGCGCTCCCTCGTCTCCAACTGCTCATACTCGCGGGTGCGTTCGGCGGCCTCCAGCACCAGCGCTTCCTCACGCTTCCGAAGTTCAGCCGGGTCGCCGAAAGCCACCTTCATCGACACAAGGGCAGCCTCACGCAGTTCCACTTGCTCCTATAATGAGTGGCACCGGGCAAGCAGCTCCCGAGCCCGTTCTTCCGCTGCTTCTCGCCGTCGGTCAGCTCCCCGGGCCTCTTCAGCGGCCTAGGATCGAGCCGCCCGAGAAGCCTCCAGCGACGCCCTCGCCTCTTCATCATCAAGGTCGCGCTGATGGCGCGCGAGGGCGACGACGGCCTCCAGCTCGCGCCTCTCCACGGCCAGGCGCAGGCCCTCGGCCTCCAGGCGCGCATCTTCATTGGCGAGCTCCTCCCCAAGCAGGTCCACCGCGCCGCTCGCCCTTCGAAGGAATTCGTGGCGACGAGCACGGCGCTCCCGAGCATGCTCGAGCACGTCTTCCACACCATCGTCCACACCAAGCAAGCGCCGGGGACCACGAATCATCGCTCCCCCTCCGGGCAGGGGGCTGGGGGCTGGCGCCCTCACAACGGCCGGGCGCGCCGTACCAGAAGTTCGGCCTGGGGCCAGCCCGTCTCCAGAAGAAGGGCGCAGGGGGCGCCTCAGCCAGTCGCAGCCCGCGACCAGACGAGAAGCCCATGGCAGGCCGGCTATGCCAAGAGAGGGCCCGCGGGAAGAGAAGAGCCACAGCGCGCCTCAGTACGGTCCACCCCGTCATTCGCCCTCACCACAAGGGCAGTGCTGCTCGGGGCACTTAGGGACGATGCAGGAGACGAAGTCAAAGGAGGCGGCGCCTCAACGACTTCCGCGAGCTCGACCGGAAGAGGCCTGCGGGGTAAGGATCAGTAGACGCAACAAGAGGATCAGGAGCCAGAAAAGGAGAAGACTTACTCGTCAGTAGCAAAGTACTTCCGGCGCTTCAGCAAGCGGCAAGAGAAGTCGTCACCCAGGGCCTCCCTTTTCCTCCGGAGGGCCTCGAAGTCCACCCGGAAGCGGCCCAAGAGGAGAGCGCAAGAATCAACCTGCGATGAAGACGGAGCATCAAGGCGACCCGCGTCAGGGGCGCCTGCCTGACGCGCACTGTCAGTCGCCTCACCAGAAGACGTGGCCGGAGCCTCAGGAGCCTCGGCCCCAGGCGCTGGGAACGGCTGCTTCTCACCCTCAGCCTCAACAGCACGGGCCTCAGGAGCTGCCCCCTCGAGGGCATCGCCAGGCGCAGTCACCTCATCGGGAGCCCTCTCGGCCCCCACCGTCTCCTGTCTCCTCGCTCCACCACTCGAGGAGGATTCACCTTGATCGACCGGAAGGGCGGTCACCACCACTAGGTTCTCGCGAGGCCCTTGGAAGCCAGCAGGGCGCAGCCCCCACTCATCAAAGGAGGGCATCTGCCTCACGAAGTCATCCATGTTCTGGCATAGGTACAGCAGGGCCCCTCCCCGTTGGATGCTGCCCGGGTTGGGGTCACCAGTCAAGACCAAGAGCACTGTCCTCAGCGCCCCAGGCGTCAAGTCTTCTTCCTGGAGCCTCATGTGATCACCGTGCCCGCTGAAGGCCCATATTCGGCGGGAATGGCGTTGGAGAGGGGCAATGCGGCGCAACAGGAACTCCTTCACCACCTTGGGCGCTGTCACGCCGAGCGATTTCAGGAATGTGAAGCGGTGCCAGACGAAGGCGAGCCAGGGGCTTTCGAGCGTCTCCTGGCCCCAGCCCGAATTGGGTACAGCAGGTGAAGTTGGCTTCGCCAGCAGGGGGTTGGGCACCCCGACATCAACATACAACCACCGTTCACGGAACCCAGCTGAAGGCGAAGGGAGCTTGAAGTCGATCCCTGAGGCCGCAGTCTCAGGCGCAGCGACGAAGTTCACGCACGCCGAGCATTGAGTGGGGTCAACAAGGCGCAAAGAGAAGAAGTGGCGCAGCAAGGCAACGGATGGAGGGATGCCCATCATCGCCTCGCAAACAAAAGCGAAGACCGAAAGAAGGGTAACGGACTCAGGACCCAGATGCATCATGTGGATCTGGTAATGGGAGAGGACGGCATTGAAGAAATCGGAAAAGGGAGGAACCAGACCCGCCCACAAGGCATCGGCAAAATAATGGACCTCAGTGATTATCCTGTCAGTGGGGAAGTGAGACGTAGGCCAGGCCGTCGTCCTGCCACACTCGTTGAAGACGGTGGCCAGAGCCGGGCTGAGCTTACCCAGGCACTCTAGATTGAGTATGATCGACCGGCCGACGGCGGGGGCCACCAACGGCGGCGGGCGAGATGAAGGCACAGGTTTCTTCCCCTTCTCTTTCTTCGTCGGAGCCATGGTGATGGAAGGGGGAGGGAAGATGTGAGATGGGATTGGAAGCAAGAGTCCGAGTTTGGAGGGAGGAAGAATAGGGGACGGCCAAGCGACAGGAAGGGGAACGGCTGTGTGCAACTACGGGTCAGCCTAGCAGGGCACAAAATAAGGGAGCATGGGGGAACAGCGCCGCCCACGTCCAATCAACCGCCACGCGGCGCCCAAGGCCGCAGGCTGTTAGGGCTCGCGGCGCTTCGCCCTTGCCCTTTCGCTTCTCGGCACGGCCAAGTCCATGCGCGCCTTGGGCCCGGGGGCTACTGTCGGCGTTCTGGGAACGGGGGTCCCCAGACTTGCCTGCCTGCGGCCTGGCTCAGAAGGGGCCCAGCACGGCCAACACAAGACCCAAGACCCTCGCGAGGGGCCAAGCCTCGCGGGGCGGACAACACGGCGCTTCCTCAGGCGCGGCCTCATCAGGCTAGCTCACGAGGAGGCGGAGAGATCAAGGCGGGGTACCTCACGAGGTGCCCATGACGCAAGCCATGACGACCAAGGATGCCAGGCGGGCGCTAGTCCGCACAGCGTCTCCGTTTCCTCTTTGGTGCAAAGGGGGCAAGCGCAAGCGAGAGGATCAAGCAAAGGCACCCATTTCGGTGCAACAAGACCAAGACCAGTCCAACGGTGGGAGGGAGGTCATCGTGGAGCCCAGAACGGCGTCACCATAGGGCCTTTGGCAGGCGAGGACCAACTTTAGTCAGGATAAGTGTACCAGATGTTCTCCTTCGAATTGGCCAATTGTTGGCGCCCTTCCCGCTCAATATTTGGGAAGAGGCCCAAGGCCTTTGCCTATAAATAGGACTAGCCACCCTCATGGTAGGGGGGAGAATCTGAGCAAGCAGAGAGCGAGAGAGAGAGAGAGAGAGAGAGAGAGAAGGGCGATTGAACTCCTCCTAGCAGTTCATCCCCCTAGCCAAGAACAGACCCTCGCGAGGCTGTTCTTCCCTGTATTGTTCATCATCATCAGCCCAAGAGGCAATCCACCCACCACAAACTAGAGTAGGGTATTACACCACAATGGTGGCCCGAACTAGTATAAACCCCATGTCTCTTGTGTTGTTCTTTCAGTAGTTAGATCTTTGCAAGATGGAGAGGTAGAGGGCGTAATCTCCGCGCGCACCCCAGAGTTCGAACCTTAAGGGTTTGCCGGAACCCGAAATCCGACAGCTTCCCTGTTTTAAAGTACACTAGGGTAAGATGGACGCTGAGAAGCTGGTGAAGGATGGGCCACCGTAGGGCAAGGAGCATCGCCACCCTGAGATGTACTATGAGGGCGTCCTGAAGGGTGCCCGCCTTGTGGCGGATGAATGTTCCAAAGATGTAATTTTTGAGTGAACTCGCGCGTGTGATCCTGTACACTCAAAACTTGTTCATATGCGCTATGCAACGCTTGTTTGAATTTAAAATATTACCTTCTGTGCGGCCGTTTATTAAATCTGAGAGATGGCGAGTCGTCGGCTTCTGCCCACATGCCACGAGTGCTGGGGTGTTCGGGATAAACCTGAGCACTCTTTTTCCCATTCTAGGGTCCTTCGAGGGAGGTGCTCAGCACAACGAACAAGGCAATCGGACTATAATGGTTTATCACTCTCACTTAGCCAGAGAATTCTATAATTTTAAATTTTGGCGAAGCCCCTAGTGTCCGGAAGACCGAGTTCAGGGCGCTATACACGCCTAGGCCGGACAAAGCTGACTCCTCACCCTAAGCGGCATAAGTCTTTAGGGACTCGAAACCTCTCGAACAGCGACCAGCTCTCGCCTTATCATGACAGTCAGTTTTAGCTTTCTCTACTGAGGTGCTTAGCCCAGCTGAACCGGGGCACAATCGCAGTAGTTCTCCCAGTGCTACCTTAGCCGATATAGCGGAACGTAAGGTACCAAAACATGGGAGCCGGGCAAACCCAACTATTGACCCAAGACATGATTCGGAGCTGATGCATATAATGATATAAGTTCGGGGTGCCGCACTTGTGAAAGTGTTCGGACTTCTCACGCCGTATTATGGGGTGGTTAAGCCCCTGGCGTATTGACCGTACCAAAGTGTACGGGTGCTAAATGTCATGAATGAACATATATATATATATATATATATATATATATATATATATATATAAAGGGAAGGAATAGAGAATGCAATAATAGACTGAAGCTATGCATTGTTTTATTCGAAAAGGTGCATTAAAGCAGAATGATACAAGTGGTGCGATAAGCAAAAAATGGGACTATTTGACATGTCCCCTCTGGGGGCAAGCTGCGGAATGGTATTTAAAGCAGGTATTTTGCTCGTTATAGAGACCACCTAGGGATTCCATGGTGCAACGTAGCTTTTCTGCCTCCCTGGTTGTTGTATCGTGTGTTCGGAAATTATACTATCGGACAGGGCTTCCAAAGAGTAAAGTCCTAAAAGAGAGAAAAAATAACAAAGTAGGAAGCCCCTAGTGCGGTTGAGCCGCGTTTTGGGGCATGCCGTAGTCGTGCCCCTCCCCCTGTGCCCATGGTATTTTCAATGCGTAATTATGTACGCGTGGCACATATGTCGTTGTTTGGCTGGGGCTGGGGTAGGGGCTGCATTTCTATGCGAGCTCGAAACGTGCCAGGCGGTCTTGTTGCAGATTACTCCGGGCGCGCTTGACGGTGTTCGGGTGTTTGGTCGCTGGACTGGAGAATTGCCTTGAGAGGCTGCTTTGTACTTCTGCTGCGAGGGCCGCAGTGTGCTCCTCCGTTCGGAGAGAGCGCTCTGTGTTTCCATTGACTGTGATGACCCCCCGAGGTCCTGGCATCTTGAGCTTGAGGTATGCATAATGCGGCACCGCATTGAATTTTGCAAATGCGGTTCGCCCGAGCAGTGCATGATAGCCGCTGCGGAACGGGACTATATCGAAGATTAACTCCTCGCTTCAGAAATTATCCGGGGATCCGAAGACCACTTCCAGTGTGACTGAGCCTGTGCAATGGGCCTCTACACCTGGTATGACGCCTTTAAAGGTCGTTTTTGTGGGCTTAATCCTTGAGGGATCTATACCCATTTTTCGCACTGTGTCCTGATAAAGCAGGTTCAGGCTGCTGCCGCCGTCCATAAGGACTCGAGTGAGGTGAAATCCGTCAATGATTGGGTCTAGGACCAATGCGGCGAATCCGCCGTGGCGGATACTAGTGGGATGGTCCATGCGATCGAAAGCGATCGGAACGGAGGACCATGGGTTAAACTTTGGGGCGACTGGTTCCAACACATATACGTCCCTTAACGCACGCTTCCGCTCCCTCTTGGGGATGTGGGTTGCGTATATCATGTTCACCGTCCGCACTTGTGGGGGAAACCCCTTCTGTCCTCCGGTGTTCGGCGGTCGGGGCTCCTCCTCGTCGTCGCTATGTAGCCCCTTGTCTTTGTTTTCGGCATTTAACTTGCCGGCCAGCTTGAACACCCAACAATCCCTGTTGGTGTGGTTGGCTGGCATGTCGGGGGTGCCATGTATCGGACACGAGCGATCAAGTACACGGTCCAAACTGGACGGGCCCGGAGTACTTTGTTTGAATGGCTTTTTCCGCTGACCGGGCTTGGAGCCCCTGAATCCGGCATTGATTGCCGTATCCTCTGTATTGTTGCTGTTGATGCGGCGCTTGTGTTTGTTGCGACGTGACCTACCATTGCCGCCCTTGGTATCCGAAGTACCAGGGTTCTTTGATATGTTATTGCTGCGAGCCAGCCAGCTGTCCTCTCCCGCACAAAAGCGGGTCATGAGCGTCGTGAGGGCTGCCATAGACTTCGGCTTTTCCTGGCCAAGGTGCCGGGCAAGCCACTCGTCACGGATGTTATGCTTGAAAGCTGCTAGGGCCTCTGCATCCGGACAGTCGATGATTTGATTTTTCTTGGTTAGGAACCGTGTCCAGAATTGCCTGGCCGATTCCTCTGGTTGTTGAATTATGTGGCTCAAGTCATCGGCGTCTGGTGGTCGCACATAAGTGCCCTGGAAGTTGTCGAGGAATGCGGCTTCCAGATCTTCCCAACAGCCAATGGATTCTGCTGGCATGCTGTTGAGCCAATGCCGAGCTGGTCCTTTAAGCTTGAGTGGGAGGTATTTGATGGCATGTAGATCGTCACCACGGGCCATGTGGATATGCAGGAGGTAGTCCTCAATCCATACCGCAGGATCTGTTGTACCATCGTATGATTCAATATTGACGGGTTTAAAACCCTCTGGGATTTGATGATCCATTACTTCATATGTGAAGCATAGGGGGTGTGCGGTGCCTCTGTACTGGGCTATATCACGACGCAGCTCGAATGAGTCTTGTCTGCTGTGTTCGGCCCGGCCGGATTTACTTTTACTATATCCGGCATGACGGTTATCGTCTCTCATAGTGAGGCGCCCTCGCGATCCGTAGATCGATCTTGCTTGCCTTGCTTTATCCTCCAATATGTCTCGCAGGTCTAGCGCATTTCCCTATGCCTTGACATTTTTCTTTGAATGGCGACGGGGTGCGGCTTGAGCTTTCTGCTGAAATATCTCTCTATCGCGGCCGCGAGGTGGCCGATCAGCCGCGTCATACGCTGGGGATGTCGGTTTTAATGCTTCCTCCTCTAATCGGGGTAGCAACCTGCACTTTGGGTAGCTCTTGGAGGGGCGTTTGAGTTCATATTCCTTGGCCGCAAGGACTTCAGTCCATCTGTCAGCTAGTAGGTCTTGATTAGCTCTGAGCTGCTGTTGCTTTTTCTTAAGGCTATTCGTTGTGGCCATAAGCCGGTGCTTGAAGCGCTCTTGTTCGGCGGGATCCTCAGGCATGACAAATTCGTCGTCGTCGAGGCTTGCCTCGTCTTCGGAGGGAGGCATGTAATTATCATCCTCTACCTCTCTATCTGCCGCTCTCTCAGGAGGGCTGGCTTTTCCATCCTCCTGCGCTGAATCTTGTTGGAGGGAGTTGTCTTCGGCACTGTCCAGAGTGTTATTATCTCCTGTGCCGGTATCACCGTTTTTGCTTTGGCGGGACTTATAGCGGCGCCGCTGACGCCGACGCTTGGGTTGCTTCTTGGAGGTGTCATCCCCCATTGTCCCGTCGCCATTGCCTTCTTTGGGTGTATCCACCATATATATATATATATATATATATATATATATATATATATATATATATATATATATATATATATATATATATATCATATGATGAGGTGGTTGTCCAGGGCCCTGTGGGCAGTGGTTCCTGTTCGTCTCCTGCATCATCGTCCATACCGTCGATGTCTTCGAAGTCGAAGTCGAGCATGTCGGTCAAATCATCGACATTGGCTACGAAGTGGGTGGTGGGTGGGCATCGAATTTCTTCGTCATCCGCATCCCAATCCTGCCGGTCATAATCCGGCCAGGACTCTCCTGACAAGGAGAGAGACCTCAGTGAGTTCAGTATGTCGCCGAAGGGCGAGTGCTGAAAGACATCCGCGGCGGTGAACTCCATGATCGGCGCCCAATCGGATTCGATTGCTAGGGACGCGGGTGGTTCGGAGTCCGGAGGAGAGTCCGGCAATTTGGAGTCACGGGCCTCGCGAAGGGTAAGGCTGGTGTTTGTCTCAATCGCCATTGAGGTTGCGGCCTCCACGACGGGGTCTAACCACCCATCCACGGATGGCGCAATTGGCTCCGAATTGAAGGTCGGAGCGGTTGCAGGTGCGATCTCCTAAACACTGCCCGGCGGCAGAGCTAAATCATGCCCATCGTGACAGTGCGGCGCACTCGACAGGGGCTCGAATCCGGTGAAGATCAAGTTTCCGCGGATGTCGGCCGTGTAGTTTAAGCTTCCAAACCTGACCTGATGGCCGGGGGCGTAACTTTCAATCTGCTCCAGATGGCCAAGCGAATTGGCCCGCA
Organism: Aegilops umbellulata; assembly: GCA_032464435.1. Taxonomy (NCBI): domain Eukaryota; kingdom Viridiplantae; phylum Streptophyta; class Magnoliopsida; order Poales; family Poaceae; genus Aegilops; species Aegilops umbellulata. Next base: position 351,481,010 of record CP136057.1, read on the forward strand.
GTGCAAAGCCGCCGAATACAAAAATATGTCCGTGGAGAAAAGTCTCACCCTGGACTGCATCGCTAACGATGATCGAAGGAGCCATCAAGCCTAATGATGATGACACAGAGGAACTCTCAATGAAAGCACCAATGTCGGTGTCAAAACCGGCGGATCTCGGGTAGGGGGTCCCGAACTGTGCGTCTAGGCGGATGGTAACAGGAGACAAGGGACACGATGTTTTTACCCAGGTTCGGGCCCTCTCGATGGAGGTAAAACCCTACTCCTGCTTAATTAATATTGATGATATGGGTAGTACAAGAGTAGATCTACCACGAGATCAGAGAGGCTAAACCCTAGAAGCTAGCCTATGGTATGGTTGTTGTTGCTGGTCCTATGGACTAAACCCTTTGGTTTATATAGACACCGGAGGGGGCTAGGGTTACACAGAGTCGGTTACAAGGAAGGAGATCTACATATCCGTATTGCCAAGCTTGCCTTCCACGCCAAGGAGAGGCCCATCCGGACACGGGACGAAGTCTTTAATCTTGTATCTTCACAGTCCAACAGTCCGGCCAAAGGTTATAATCTGGCTGTCCGGATACCCCCTAATCCAGGACTCCCTCAGGTGACTACCCGCAGATCAGTAAACAAAGGAACAAGAAGACGGGTTTCTCGCATAAAACTAACTTCTGCTGCATCCGTATCCCAAAACCAAGCAAGAATGATGGATTCTACATCCTCCATCTCATCATGGAGTTCAGAAGGGATCACAAAAGGCTTCGCATGACAAGCAGATACGATGATCATATCCGCAAGTGGGTAGAATCTCATGGAGAAGCGGATTATAAACTTAGAGATGACTTCTTTCGCATCCAGAGGGACATTGCGACGATAGTCATGAAAGAAGTCGTCAAAGAGAAGGGTGTGTTCCACCACGGCCCTATATCGCGAGCTGACGTCCGAACTCGCATAGGCATGCAACGTCAGGACCTCACACCGGTCAAGAAGCTAGGGTGCATCCTCGATGATATGGAAGGATGGAACTTCTAGTGATTTACGATGTCGATGATGATGATATGTGTCAGTTGAACTTGTATACTTTCTATAGCGATGAAACTTTGTGATGTCCATGGTCCCTGCCGAACTTGTGTAACGCTACTTTGTTAGTTTGGGTACGATGACATGCGTACCTCTAGTTAATTAGTTTGCGTATGATGAAACTGCGTTGATTATTTATATGTTTACTATATGTTGCATCTAGTTGCTAACCCTTTCTTTTTCGTGTTGCTCAAGTATATTTTGTTGCATATGATTGTACATTCTCTTGATGAAGATGCATCTCTAACAGGTACCTAGATTCTTGATGGCGAAAAAGCAGTGCTATGCCATGTACAAGGGGAGGTTCCGGGAGTGTACGATGAGTGGCCTGAGTGTCAGGCGCAAGTGGAGGGGGTCTCGGGCGCCAGCCATAAAGGATTCAAAAACAGACAAGAAGCAGAAGCTAGTTACTTGAGGTTCACGCTAGCGCGAGAGAGGACTCATAATTGCCGCCTCATATACTGCATAGTTCCGCTCTCACTCATAGTGATAGCTCTTCTCGCGTATATCATTGTTTAGATGGAGGACAATGTAGTTGCAAGTATCCGAGACTTGTATCGCTATTTTCAAGATGATGGCGAGAGACCACTTTGTGTTGGATGATGATTATGATGATGACATGATTTGATGAGACTATTTGTATGTATATGCTATGATTACATTTGTATGTGTATGATATGCTAAAGATTATTGTATAAAGCCTGTTCAAATACAAAGCAAATATGCAGAAAAAATAGAAACTAATAAAACTAGCAGTAACGAGGGGAAAAAACTTAGCAGCAACGTGCTCTTACCAGTAGCGCGTCTTACTTCAAAGCGTTGCAGGTATTAGTAGTAGCGCGTTCCTGTAAAGCTCGCTACTGCTAACCATGTGCAGCAGTAGCGCGGGTCAACACGCGCTACTGCTACAAGTTAGAGCATCTCCAACAGCCGCGCTATGCGCCGCGCGCAAAAAACCTGTTTGACGCGCGCGCTTCGGCTGGTTTGGCGCGCCCGCCTGCGCTGGCTCCAGCAACCGCGCTATAATGCAGCGCGCGCGCGCCGCTCCAGTAGAGCGCAAAAATACAGCGCGCGCGCCGCACAAACCACATATACATAGCAAAAATGATCAAACAAACAAAACAAATCAACGATAAATAGTTCAATTTCGTTATCATTACAACTCAAACAAATAGTTTATCATTTAGTACAACAAATGCAATAAACACAACAAATAGTTCATGAACAATACAATGTCGAATGCAGATATCATCATGCTCTTTGTCGTCCATGCCATGCCCACCACTCTTCAATCAAATCATTCTGAAGTTCATTGTGCGTTGATTGACGCCGAATGGCATGATAGGAGGCAACAAAACGGGCTACCCTTTCAGCCCTCCGTCGCACTCGCACGGGATTTCCCAAGAGCTCATACTGTGAGTAGTCTAAATCTTGGCCACGCTCATTCTCAATGATCATGTTGTGCATGATCACACAAGCGTGCATGATGTACCAAAGCATTTTTTGATCCCAAAATCTAGCCGGTCCTCTCACAATAGCAAATTGGGCTTGCAAAATCCCAAATGCTCTCTCCACATCTTTTCTAGCCGCCGCCTGAGCATTGTGGAAGTCAAGATATTTCTTACCTTCCGGCTTTTTCAACGGCTTCACGAAGGTTTGCCACTTTGGATAGATGCCATCCGCTAGATAATAGCCATAGTTGTACGTACGGCCATTTGCTACAAACTGCACCGGTGGCAACTCACCGTTTGCAATCTTATTCATAAGTGGTGACCGGTTGACAACATTGATGTCATTCAGAGATCCAGGCATTCCAAAGAATGCATGCCAAATCCAAGTCTCCTGATCGGCCACCGCTTCAAGGATTATAGTGGAACCCTTTTTTTGGCCGTGGAATTGCCCATGCCATGCCTTTGGACAATTCTTCCAACTCCAATGCATGCAATCTATTGAGCCAAGCATGCCAGGAAATCCGCGAGCTTTGTTCATCGCCAATAGCCTTGCGGCGTCTTCAGCATTGGGAGCTCTCAAATACTCCTCGCCAAACACTTGCACAATTCCCACTGCAAAGCGCTTGACACACATGATGGCTTGGCTCTCACCCATAGCCAAGTGATCATCAACAAGATCAGCCGGTATACCATATGCCAACATACGCAAAGCGGCTGTCACCTTCTGAAAGGTGCTATGACCGAGCTCTCCGGCGGCATTCCTCCTTTGCTGAAAAAAACGGTCATGGCTCGCTAGTTTCTCTGCAATGCGCCTGAACAACTCGGTGCTCATCCTAAACCGGCGACGAAAATACGACTCGGAGTATATGGGATTCTCCGCAAAATAATGCCTGATCAATCTGTTGTGGGCATCGATCCTGTCCCTCCAAATTTTCTGCCGACCCATAACCGAACCACCGTGCTTCGGTTTTTTTTAATATGCATAGCTAGGATCATTGAAAGATCCTCCTCCTATTCCATATCAAATTCTTCTTCGGAAGAATCATACGACGAACTCATCTACAATGTTCAATACTATACTATAAAAACTACAATTCAAAACATGCATCAAATTCATGAAGTTTGAGCAATACATACCTTGTAGGCGTTTTGTCAAACACCTTGCGGGCGCGGCGCGGCAGCGAGCGCTCGGGCGCTATTCCTCGGACGACGGAGGCGCGCGATGGCCGGCGGGACTAGGAGGGGAAGGGGCGGAAGCGCGGGCACGCGGGGATAGGCCGGGGAAGCCTGAACGGTTGCCGGGGGCGCGGGCGGCGGCGGCGGCGCGACCGGACGGGGTGGAGGTGGGAGAGGATGTGCGGGCGCGAGCGCTGGAGTCTGCCGCGCGCTGCAGCTGGCGCCCCAAATTAACAGCGCGGCTAAGCGTTTTTGTCCGCGCGCCCAAGCTGTTTTTGCGCGTGCGCCGTTTTTGCGTGACCGCTGGAGCGACCCGCCGCGTTGCGCGCGCAAAAACGGCCTATTTTGCGGCGCGGCGCTAGTTTAGCGCGGCTGTTGGAGATGCTCTTAGCTGTAGCGTCGTATCAGTAGTGCGGGCGCCCGCGCTACTGATACACCTAATACCCGCGTTACTGCTAGGCTTTTCCCTAGTAGTGTTTCCTCGGCTATGCGCCACACTTTGGTTTGTGGCGCAAATACTTCTATGTACAACCCCGAACAAGACCCATTGCTGGAATGTGGTGGCGCCCTCATTTGTAGAGTAGTTGGGGCATGGTATATGGATGGTTCCCCCGAGGAGAAGAACAACAATTGGCAGGAAGAATAGTTTACCTCCCCGATATGCAACTCAAGGATCCTCCTCTCGGTCTGGTATTGTTACACCTTTCACACCAACTGACGGTATCCCCTATGAGGGGTCACTCATCGTGTCGTCTCCCAACCAGGTGGTCTGGGCCGAGGACCCCCTCCCCCCCATGGTAGTTCACAGATAAGCTATCTCCAAAAAGCCCATGGAGCATAGAAGGAATATTCCTGGAGGCTTGGCACATGCTCCAAGACTTAGAGGTCGTCTACAATACGATTACCTTATGCGTAGCCGACTTGTCTGTAACCCTAGACCCCTGGTATCTATATAAACCAATGGGTCAGGCGAGTTGAAGATACAGAACAATCTCGTGGTAGATCAACCTGTAATTTGTACTCCACCCCAAATCAATACAAACACAAGCAGGATGTAGGGTATTAACCTTGGTAAAACCTCGTGTCCTTGTTACTATCGCATCTAGGCTAATAGCTTGAGACCACCTACCCGAGATTCACCAAAATCGACTTCGTTATTGGTGGCCCATGCAGGTCCTCACTGAGTAGCCAAAGTATTGGGTGGGATCAACATGGGTGAGCGGATCGGTTCTAGCATGACCTTTATGCCAGAACAGGTCTTTGTTTTTGGTAGCATCATCCTCTTCGTTGATTCAGCCGACCGTGTAGGCCAGGTCTAGGATTTTTCTCCCGGTCAAATCATTAGGTTTGGCTACTTGGAGTATGTCATAGGTTCTTGCAGAGAGTTGGCCTTCTCGAGTTGGGTGTCGGACTTGATCGAGGAACAGCTAGACACACCCATTCCTACATTGATGTCAGATTAGGCTTAGGACGAGGACAAGAAACTCACATCGGATCTGATCATGAGTTTGGATCCAGTAGTGCAGCTCGGATTCCAGTGGCCGGGTAACTGACCTGCCCCCATAGGAACATCCCCGATCCATGTCATACCAGATCTTAGAAAAACCTCCTCTGGAACCGATGTTAAATTCAGCTCGGGAAGACGGCAATAAAGACCTTCTGAACGAGATGTTACATCTGATTCAGAGGCTCGCAATATTAGAGGACCATCTATGATTGGATCTAGGAGTCACCTGGGAAGGTCAGATTTTTTTGACCCACCCACTACTCAATTAATCCTGAAGATCAAAGACCTAACCGAGGTACTATAGAGTGGCTCCGAAGAAGTCGACTACATGGAGGAAGAAATTGGCAAGTCTTCGAGTGGCTAGCCAACAAACAACGCACCCACAGGCAAGTTGACGGCAACCTCCACCTACGACATCTACATGGTGGGTACCCCGTGTAGTGGTTGTGAGGATGACGCCAACGACGGAGTTGGAGGCAGCGACTGCAACGGCAACAGTGACAGAAACAGCAATGAGAACAATGGCGACAATCCCATACGGAATCCACCACTAGAGGCTTCTTCATCAACCTTTATACTGCCATGACCATGTGTGAGTAGTTCCTTTAGGACCTTAGGGTACATAGCAGTAGCTAGATGGCATCCTCTCTCCCTTGTGATTCAATACAAAGTTTATGTGAGATGCCTCACATGATTGGGATCCATATGATGTAACTGATGGTGTGTTTGTTGGATATGATGAATTGCCACTTTATGATCAGATTTCGTCGAAATCAGTCGAATCTTTTGGAGTTTCTTTGATGTATAATTGAATAGCTTTGTATGCTCTCCGATCTATTTGTATTCTTTGGCCAAGTTTGATCGGTAGTTATTCAGAGGGAGTTGTGCAGTGTAGTGGGTTCAATCTTAAGGTGATTTATATCCCAAGGATAGAAAGGGACAAGACATGTATTTTATTGTTGCTACTAAGGATAAACGATGGTTTCATTATCACACTTGGATGATAGTTTTACTGTCTATATTATATCAACTTGCGTATTGGAAAGCTCTATTTATTATGAACATAATACTTACACATGCATGCTGGCTAGCGGTCTTGGGGTGGAGTATTAGTTGTAGATGCGGTTAGATAAAGGTCTACATATCAGCGGCGTGATACCTATATGAGATTATAGCATGAATGGTAATACTCATAAATATAAATATTGCAATTTAATCGCTATCCAACTAGAATTTTGTAACCACACCACACTTGTATACTTGGAGAGATCCCACTAGTGAATCTATGGCCCTGGGGTCTATTTTCCTATACTGGGAACTTTACCAAAAGTATTATTTCTTTGTTGTATTGTTTATTTTATTTTCTCTATCTATGAATTCCTATCATACCGTGCAATTTAATCTTATAACTGGCAAGACAAGAAGGTTGAACCTTTTTGACGTGTTGGGGACAAGTTTGTTTTGTGTTGTGTGCAGGTACTGGCGACTTTGTTTGCTGGAAGAACTCCTTCTAGTTTGATAAGCTTTGATTCTCTATCGAGGGTAATACTTATTTCTAGGTTACTCTACCCTTATACTTAGGATTTACCCAACCACTCTTACGAGTGAGCAGCACTTGGGCATTCTCGACCTCGACAAATTCTCGTGGGCGCTCAGACTGTGTTGGTTGTGGTTTACATGGGTCGATCCTCAAAGGCCATGGGTTAGCTTCGACATCCCATGTGATGATGATGATAGGGACATGTTTTATGCAGCCACGACAATTAGCATCGGTGACGGTATGACGGCAAGCTTCTCGCACATGCCATGGTTGCACGGGCAAAAGCCGAAGGACATTGCGTCGAGCATCTTCGTCCTCTTCAAACGCACAAAATTCTGTGTGCCCAAGGCAATTGCTAATAGCAATTGGATCCGACATATTGATATGCAAGGAAGCCTCACGGTTGTTCACATTCAACGATTCTTTGACTTATGGTTAAGGATTCAGGAAGCTCACTCTGGGCACGGAGGATGGCATTAGATGGAAATTTACTGCCGATGGATGCTACTCTAGCACCCCACTTACTAGATGCAATTCTCATGTTTTATCAAATCAGACGTGCCCAGTGGTTTGGAAGGTTTGGGCACCACTGAAGATTAGGTTTTTCTCCTGGCTCATTCTTCATGACAGAAGCGAACAGATTAATTTAGTGGTGTTGGTCAAACTGTGGTCTTTGTTCGCTGAGTAAAACACCATATGTCCAAATGTCAATACACCACCAGGATTTGGAACATGACTAATGATTGGATGGGATTCATTCCTAGAAAAATTCTTGGAGGTCCTTCATTCTGTCAGAGAGTAGTGGCAAGCTACGAGCAGGAAGGAGTTCGATTCTTTGAAGATGCTTATCTGTTAGAGAAATTTAAAACAGAAGGAATGTCAGAGTTTTGTGCAACAAGGCCTCTTTGCCCACTCATGGTTTTCGACAGTCAAGGTGAAGGCGAAGACATGGGTTATTGCCGGGGCAGAAAAATAGAAAACATTTTACTGGGAGAGTGTTGCCTTTGTTCTGACCTTTGTGATCTTGTAACCTCGATCCTTGTCATTCTCTTTCTTAATTAATGAGATGAGTAAACTCTTTCTTAATTAATCTCATGGTTAACTTTTGTACTTGCGTAATGTAGACGGTCTATCGTTAGGGTTAAAGCATGGTATCATGTTAGTGTCTCTTTAACGAAGAGCTAGCACGTAACGTTCTTATCCCTTTCACAGTGCTTTCTGGGCTGGGCCACCTCTCTGGCTAGTGCGCGCTTGCACGACATGCATCAACGTGTTGGGGGGTGATGCATGCAGATGCTGCTGATGCAGAAACCATTTGCGATTTGCCGCGCTAGCTAAGCTTCTAGTAAGTGAAGTCTCGACGTCTACGTTTGTGGAAAGAGTTGTGCCTGACTTGACTTCACGCTAAAATATTGCAACAATTAATTAGTGCTAAGCGTTTCACCGCGCGTCGATAGATGGAAGATATGTACTCCTACTCCCCTTTTTCAAAATCTAAAGTGTATTGATTTATATCTAAAGTTTATTGATTTATCCAATATTTGATGAATTTATTAAATATTTGACCAAGTTTACAAAACAAATCAACATTTGTAATACTAAATAAATAAATATAAAATTATATATTAAGATGGATCTAATAATGCAAATCCAGTGTCGTGCATATTGATAAAAGAAAATTTAAACTTTGTCAAACATAAAAAGATAACTTTGCAAACAATTGATACACTGTACTTTTTTAAGGGATTGATACACTATATTTTGGAATGGAGGTTACTACCACAACATATATTGGTGAGTTGAAGCACAAACTCATGCACTCGGGTGCGAACACGGCCCGTCGATCTTTGTCAGTGATCTGCTTCAATGAAATGCGCAACCGAAGGCGCCCTCCCCTGCGATGCCTTTGGTTGGATCTCCCTACCCTCAACGTCACCATGCGGCTAGGACACGTCCTCCAACTCCAAGTCGGAGTACACAAGCGCCCAGAACTTACCCTCCCCCCCCCCCGCCCAACCGCTTTCCAACGAAGCTAGGGTTAGGAGGGCAAGGAGTGACCAGCTCGTTGGGCACTGTCCGACCTTGGGCTCGCCCTTGCCATCACTTTCCGAGTCGCCAAGCTCATCCGTAAACGTAATGGTTCACTACAAAGCTGCAATATTTATTTTCGCTACAAAAAAGACTCGGATATATTATAAAAGGTTCACCAAAAGTACAAAGCAACTAGCACATAACAAAAATTACATTGAGGTTCATGGACCACCGAGCAACCATTGCAGCTGCCAGATCGAGTCGATGACGCGTTATTGTCCACGCTCCCCTACCGGAGTCGGCCATACCTTGTCAACGATAGCCAGGTAATCTTCGCCAACATACCCCTATGGAGCATCCTCTAACGGTGCAGTTAATGTCGTCTAATCCTCAAATTGATTTGAGGCACTCAACGGCAAAACTCGTTCACGCATGATAAAAATGTAACCTTGTCACCCCGGGAAGATGACAAGAATCTATGTTGAAGCTCCATCAACTTCATCCCACCGGACAAATTCGAGGTGGATCGAAGCCCGAAAGGCCATCTTGGCAATGAAGCAATGCCATTTGTTGAGCGCGGCCTCTGCGAGGACCACACCATCCTCACACGCTTCCGAGCGGTTCGAAGCACCATTAAAAACAAAAGCGGTGTGGGGAGACTTCATTCCATGCAAACGGCTCCACCATCGTCTCGCCGCCATCGATCAAAGGCAAATCCTTAGCTATTCCTACCCCTATTGCTACTGGACCGAACACCTGGTCCTGTTGCACCGACCACTGCCAGAGCGACAGAGGGGGGAGGAAGCCCGTGGTCAACCCCAGCTAGGCGAGGTGAGCAACCCCCGCGCGCGCGCGCTGCATTTGCTCTGGTCTCGCAAGACGAGAAGATTGAAGCATGCGTAGTTGAAACAATATTTCAAAGTGATTTACAGAAAATCAAGTGAGTTGGTTAATTAGATTAAATAACACGCCTCTCATGTATCAGTTGTGTACACATAACATAACCAATCTAGTTGCTCGCATCCTGTTTCGAAAAAAGAATCGTCTTGCACCAACTTTATTCTCCATCATGTTGAAACTTTGCATCTCGAGCCAAGCGGCCGATTCTCGACTAGGTCGCTATACCAGACGATTGTTCCCACCCTGGCCCGGTGAAACTATCGGTGCTTTGGGAGATCAAACTCCCCCTGAAAATCCGCATATTTCTCTGGCAATGGGTCCGAGGCCGGCTCCCCTCGGGCACGGAGGTCCGAAAACGTAATGGTCCTGGGGACGGCCTCTGCCCCATTTGTATGGTACCGGAGGATTGCAACCACATCTTCTTCCGGTGCCCTGCGGCGCAGTTCCTATGGAGTTGCTTCCGGGAGGTGGTTGGCGGCAATTGGTGCCACGACAACCTCCCGGACTTGTTTGGGGAGGCCTTTAGGCTCCCTGGTCCTAGTCGACCCCTCCACTTGGGTGGCTTTGGGTACCCTAGCTTGGACCCTCTGGTGTGCCCGTAATAAACTAGTCATCGAACGCGCGATTCCGTGTCGTGGGACTGATGCAATTTATAAAAATGTGTGGCTTCTTACAGCTTTGCAGACCGCTAGCAAGCGGCGCGACCGAGACGTCATCGACAACATCATTGCGGGTTTTCGTTCCTCGGCATGGGCTTTTGCTCCACCACCGCCACCGCCATCACCACCACCACCACCTCCCGAGCCGGATGAGTTTTTTCAGATTTGTTTGGGGCTTGTCCTGCTGTGCCTCCAGCGTGACTTTATGACTTGATTGTATTTTGTACTGATGTGTTAGATGCTTGATTCGTTATTTTATAATATAAAGCGGGGAAACACTTTTTCTTAAACTTTGCAAAATTAAGATCAGCTCCCAGCACCACCCGGCCACCCCTTGAAAAAACCACGCCACAGTCCACAGATAACTCCTCTGCCTCTACCAACTTTTCGTTTTGAGTTTCTGCCGCTACTCAAAATAATGTCCAGATATACCCATCCCACGTGGTCCATCAAGTTGGTTTCTGGTGGGCACAAACCTGGGGGCACACAGCTCAGCCACCGTGTGTCCCACTAAGCTTCCATGCACGCTCCCAGCCTCCCTCTCTCCCGTATAAATCCACCACACCTTCAACCCCAACATCGCACACACCTCCATTGATCTTCGGTGCAGACACACGAGCACACCACACAGACACACACCACACCACACGTCAACACAGACCATGAGGAATGGGGCACTTGACGCGCAAATGAACGGCGGCGGCGCCTCTTCGTCGCCCATGATCCTTCCCCCGTTCTGGTCGACGCCGACGCCGTACCTCTTCATCGGCTTCGCGGTGGTGATGAGCCTCATCGCGGTGGCGCTGGCCGTGCTCCTCTGCTCCCGCCGCAGGGAGGGAGACCGCGAGGACGAGGAGGCGGTCCCGGCCGGGATGATGTCTGTGCGCGTGCTGACGCCGTTGGACAGGGAGGTGCCCAAGGTGGTGGTGGTGATGGCCGGCGACGACATGCCGTCCTTCCTCGCCAGCGCCACGCCGCTCGCCTTCGCCGAGGCGGCCAAGGTGCAGCGCCCGTACTGCCAGTGCGGCGCCAAGGACGTCGCCGCCCCCGTATAGCTGACTGTGGCTCTCTCGCGCGCCGCCGATCGACGCCGCAATATATATGTGTGTCGATCAAATCGAATGGGAGGAGTTAAATTTTGTTTCTGTTATATAGATTAGTTCTCATCATTTTCCTCCCTAATTAGTAGTTTTGGTGCAAGGATGCGACGCTGTGGCCTTGTCGAGGTGGCTTAATGTTCAGAGCTTCAGAGCATGTAGCGAGTGCCGAGTGCGCAATTAATATGCTAATTTGGTTGCATATAAGATTTCCTGTTCTGCAGACACCTTTTTTTCCCGAAACATATAATTGTGAAAATTATTTGGCTTTTAGCTAGTTCTGCGACAGACATCTGCTCTGATCGAATTTGCTATTTCCTGGTCATCTGACCTAAAAGATATATCCAGTTCCATTTAAGTCATCAAATTGCAAATCATAATCTTGAAGTGGAACACAAACATGTGTACAAATTCAGATAAAGAAATGTGCAAGAATCAATTTGCAGATATTTAAACCGGGACAGTATATACTGATACAAGTGGTATCACTAGATGCTTCCCCTAGAGTTGCACAAAGTTTTGGATGTACATCTTCCCATTTCGGCCCTGCTTGGAAGAATGAAATTTATTTTCCAGCCGTAACTGCTTTCGCCGTAGTATTAAACTGGGCCGCCGTAAAATCTGGGCGGAAAGAAAACGGAGGCTGGAAGATGTGTTTGTTTCTTCCGGGTGGACGGCACAAAACCGCTCTTTTTCCAGATGTACCATCGATTATTTTCAAACGGCACGTGAGATTTTTCACAAATGCATGGGCTCCCCCCAAATGCAATTTTTTCGACTGGCATGTTATCCAAAACTGAGTTTGGACGGCTGATAGGCTTCAGAGGAGAGGATGACCAAATTGAGACAAATGTCCACTCTGCAGTCAGGTGCAAGAATCTGCAGCACACCTGCTCTTCAAGTGCCGCTTCTCTGTTCGGATTTGGAATGCTGTCTTCTCATGGCTTCGGCTTGTTATCCCCATGGCCCTGGCTCCTCTTCGATTCGGTGAAATCTTGGTGGGATGTGGTCCTCTCTGATAAAGCACACCCGACAAAGGCCATGTCTTCTCTGTTACTACTTGTGGGATGGGAGATCTGGAATGAAAGGAATGCTCGTGTCTTCAGGAACAAAGCGGCGCCGGTGGTGACTGTCATGCGACGCATTAAAGAGAAAGTTTCTACTTGGGCCACTGTGGGCGCTAAGCATTTGCGTAATATAATGTTGCGAAAGTAATTATTTTGTTTTGTTTTTTCCGGCCATCTGGTGATGTCTGTTCTGAAACCTCTTCTTAATCAATGAAAATGGCAAGTCTTTTGCCTTGTTTAAAAAAAATCCTCCTTGATCTTTTACACCAGCAATCATCTGTATAACGACAATCCAAGCAGGCCCTTCAATTTATCTTATTCGGGGAACACCTTCCCAGTTTTCCTGTTTTGAAAGGTTATCTTTCCAGTTTTTCTTAGATAAATAGGATATTCCATTTCTAAATAAAAGCTTTCCAGTAAAATTAGAAATACGTTGTCCCCTTTTGAGCATAGTGTGTTGATCCACTTCCTGCAAGACTTAATTGAACTATTCATGTAATTCAAAAGCTTTGTTCGGTGGATAGCGGTTCTATCTATCCACCGAGAGAAGAGAGAGATGTAAATCAAGTATAAGTTCCATTAAGAAAATAACTTTAAGTTTAATTTCAGTTTGTATCATGTAACTTGCCCCCGAGCCTTACCCAACTTTCATGGTGGGCCATAATTTATGTCCGCTTTGTGTTTGATTTTGGTAAATAGAGTGCATCCCCGATCCAAATCAAGACAAAAGAAAAGAAACACCCGGAGGACATAAACATTACTATTATAACTGCATGCCTAAATAACAAAAGCAAAATAAGATCCCACCGAAATTTGAAATCTTGTGTGCATGATCATTACCATGACATACAATTTGGCCCAATTTGGTGTGTGTGTGCGTGTTTTGGGGAGGGGGGGGGGATCTCAGTGTACCTGTTATCACCAACACGAGGTGGCTCAACATCTTCTCTTTGATTGCCTGATTGCATGCATTGCTTGGAATCCTATTGTCTTCATCCTCTTATTTATTTTAATGCCGATGTTTGTTTTATGGTCCACTTATGGAAAAAGGATTTCGTTTTTGACCCAAAAAATGCACAATTAGTGTTCTATTGTATGCACAAGATATGCCACATATACATGAGAATAAAAAACATTCTAGGCTTATAATGTGATTTTTCTTCACCCTCATATGGGTTTTACAATGTGATAGCATGGTTGTGTGCATCCATGATTCAGAGGTTGAGGGTACTATTGCATTATCTGAAGAAAACTAACATCCAAAATCTAGCACGGAGCGATATCCCGTAACAAATATCTCGATGCAAAGTGCAGAAATACAACTCAACAACTATACAAGGCCTCCACGCGCAAGAATTGAACAGTGAGAGAGGTTCTCAATGGGAATGCTTGGATTCTAAAGATCAGTGGCAACAACCGTCGTTTCTGGTACCCACATCTGCCAACTTTACTTTATGGATACTTGTGCATGACTTCCAACATCACGAGCAAAACGACAATGACATTATCTGGAAACATGCCAATGACGAGATCTACTCGGTGGCCACCGCATACAAGGCCCGATTCCTGGGAATAACGCTTTCGCCCATGGATTTCATGATTTGAAAGGCCTGGGGCCCTCCCAAGATTAAGTTCTTCGCTTGGTTGGCTATTCAAGACCGGATTTCGACCGCCGCCCGTTTGGAGCGGCGCGGATGGGAAAGTTGCGTGCTTTGCCCGCTTTGCAGGCAGGAAGGCAGGACAGACACTCACCTCTCTTTCAAATGCCGCTAGACCATTCGGCTATTGAACTCGGTCATTCTGGAATTCGGCCTCGCCCACATGGACACCTCCTTTTGGCATTTGGATGGATCAGTAATGGAATGGTGGGACAAGCGAACCGGCCTGCACAACCCAAATGGACGTGTCTTGGCCTCTCTTACAATGCTTGCATCTTGGACAATTTGGAACGAGCATAACGCTCGCGTCTTCCGTCACAAGAGTACCCCGTCGCCGGTCCTTCTTCGCGCGGCCATCAATGAGTCAGACTTTGGGTTACCGCGGGTACTAATTGTCATGCCGTGTATGTGGGTCACTTGTAACACTTTGAAACTCTTTTTTCTTATTTAATGGATGAGGCAAATATGTCGTCTCCATTTAAGAAGAAACTATATGGACTGTGCACATCCCCTAACTATCTCACTTGTCCATTTTGCGTCAAGATAGAACTGCAAAATACACCTCCACCTTCACGATTTTCTCATTCTATTGAATTATTAAGAAGCGTTATCTAGAGGACGGAGTTTTGGCGCCCAAGTGCATTTGAACGCAGCAATGGACAGTAAAAAAAATAGAAAACTAAGTCAAAAAATCAGAAGAAGAAAAAATGTAACCTGAGATGTTTGAGTCTGCTAGGAGCATGCAAATTTTCGTCGTCATGCGACATTCGAGGAGCTCTAGGAAAAACTCGGCTTGCATACTGCTTGCACACTCAAGCACTTTAGGTGCCAAAAATAATTCAGGTTTGTTTATTTGTTTTCTATCTGTCTTTAATTTACTTTTCATAGGGAGGAGGCGAGTGTGAGCTTATCTATGGGATTATCGCATTATCTTTTGGAAGCCACAGAATGGACTGAGATGTGTAGGACCATACAGTAGTACCCATGAATATTGGAGCGACTAATTCCGAAGTACGCAAGACTGTTAGAGCGACGTGCATATGTAAGCTTTGTCTCCCAAGACTTTGTGCACGTACCATATCCTGATGCTCTAATTAATTTTGGACCTTATCATCAATCAGCGAATGATCGGTCGTCACATTGTGTCAGTTGCTTTTCATTGCTTTTCAGGGAGAAGGAAAGGACGACACCTCAGTCTCTCTCGGCAAATTTAACAAATTTGACCTATAGACGAAATCAAATCATAGAATGAACTGTCCGTTAAACTATTTCACGCAGCTGACCCGTGATGCCTAGCTCTCAGGCGCTGCACTAGTGCAACGCCTGGGAGCTAGGCGCTGCACTAGTGCAACGCCTAGAAACTAGGCGCTACACTGTATAGTGTGGCGCCAAGCTCTCAGGCGCTGCACACTGATTTAGTAATTTTTGGAATACACGGGTACGACGCTGGCCGTGTAGCGCCTGTCTGTGAGGCGTTGCACAGTGTAGTGTGGCGCCTTCGTGTCGGGCGCCACACAAAAAAGTCAGCCGCGTGAAATAGTTTCACGAACAGTTCATTCTGTGATTTGATTTCGTCCATAGGTTAAATTTGTCAAATTTGCGGTCTCTCTCTCACTGCACAAGGGCACAAGCAAGGTCCCTCTCTGCACACCGAGTCACCGAGCACTAGCTAGCGCGTCCGTTCCCATCCGAAACTCCGAACCCATGGAAGCTCGTAGTAGTAAACTACTCCAGATATATAATGGGTGTGCATGCGTCAGCTAGCTATATAGCGACCAGTGCCAAAGTTGGCGAGGCACCAAGCGCATTAAGAAGCTTTGCTTTGCGGTGGAAGCGTCTTCTCGCTTCTCAGCTGCATGAATTGGGTCTGGGTACGCCTACGCTCACCAGTTGTCGGTTTGCCGCATACCAATCTCGAAATGCTACACGTACTCTACTCTCTTGAGATTATGCAGCCTATGTAATCTCCAAGATATAGATATTATTGCGGGCGCAGAGTTTCTCGGCCCAACCTCAAATGAGCTCGGGCGAACGGTAAAGTAAAAAAAACTGAAAGAAAATTTATGGAAAACATTGACAAAAGTTTCAAGTGCTTGCAAAAAATCGTTATGGATCACATTTCTAGAAGGCATGGCAAAAAAAAATCGATACTCTAAAAATACTACTTTCAAAAGCATTTTGGAGCACTGGGTTTTTTTTTTGCCACGCCTTACAGGAATGTGATTCATAACAAAAAAAATCAAGCACTTAAAACTTTTGTCAACGTTTGTCACAAAAAAATCATACTTTTTTAGTTTCTATTTATTTATTTATTATTTTACTGTTCACCAAGCTCGAGAGCAGAAGGACACTTTTGTGTTGTTGCTATATTCCTACTGAGTGCCATTCTCCTCCCTCCGAGGCAGTACTTGTCCAATAACCCTAACAGACGATTTGGCAACAGCATGTGCACATTGAGAGAACCCAAGAGAATATTACATGAAAACAAGGTTTAGGTGAAAATCAACGAAAACCATGTGAAAACGATATTTTGAAGTTTTGAAAAAAATCTCAAATTATACTTCATGTGAAATATTAAGAATTTGGTGTTCTATTAGCAATGTGAAATTCGTAAGTTCAAACACATTACCATTTACATGGTACAATAAAACAAAATCAACATTAAACAGTAAATGTCGCTATGCATTGCTGAATAGTAATCTGTTTGAATTTGGAATTCTGCAAGGCAATAGAATAGCACCCTCTTAATATTAAAAGATAGATATTTTTTGTAGAAACTTTCAAATGTGGTTTTTATGAAGTTTTCTTTGAAACTTGGTTTTCATGTGATATTCTTTCGTGCCAATAATGGGTCAGGCGAAGGTCTGACCAAAATCTCACTCTATTGTTGTATGTAAAAGATAATAGAACCCATTGTACATGTGATCCTATTGCACGTGTAGGTCGACATTTGTCCACAAATGATCCCATTTAGATGTAGTATATGTCCGGGAAGCGAGCGTGGGAGGCAAATTTGATAATTTCGACCTCTGGACGAAATCAATTCACAGAATGAACTGTCCGTGAAACAATTTCACTCCCCTGACCTTTTTGTGTAGCGCCCGCCACGCAGGCGCCACACCCTACGGTGCAACGCCTAGCTCGGAGGCGTTGGACGCCGATCCACCGTGGCAGCCCCTGGGCCCGCACCCAGCAGTGCAGCGCCGTTGAGCTAGGTGACGAGGATACGTACCTAGGGTAGGGTAACTTATCATACCTGAGGTACCCAATCAAGGACATGACTCCTACAATGAAAGACATTCTGAGAAGCATCGACAGGTCAGTCGACCTGGTCAGCCCAGTCGACGGCACAAGCGTACTCGACCAGAAGTACAAGCAGTCGACCATGAAGACACCACTCGACCGTAAGAAGACCTAAAGGCGCTGCCTACAAACGGTCACCTCATAAGTAGCTTTTATAGCCTTCATGGTCCTTTATTACAGGCGTTACCAGTAACCCCCTCTCTTTATGTACATTAAACTCCCTGTAACGTGGGCTGGCTGGGGTCCTGGCGAACTCTATATAAGCCACCCCCCTCCACTAGGACAGGGGTTCGGAACTTTGTAACACATACACACTTAATTCAGTCGACCGCCCCCGGGCTCCGAGACGTAGGGCTGTTACTTCCTCAGGGAAGGGCCCGAACTCGTAAACTCCTTGCGCATACAACTACTCCATAGCTAGGATCTTGCCTCTCCATACTTACCCCCCATCCTCACTGTCAGACTTAGAACCACGACAGTTGGCGCCCACCGTGGGGCAGGTGTTCTAGCGATTTGTTAGAGGAGTTGGGATTCTTTCAACCCACATCATGTTTTCGAGCGGAGTAATGGTCGAGAGCCGCGAGATCCGTCTCGGCGCTCTCTCCTTCGTCGTTGACAACTCTGCTTGGCTGCAGGAGGCTCCACTCGACGTGGACGCGCTTCCCGCCCGCGGAGCCACGCATTTTCGCGCATGCGTCCGCGGCGTCCTCCTGCGGCAACCGTCGACCCAGTACGGGTCGGCATTCGTTGCGCCGTCATCGTCATCATCGTCATCAGCTTCCCACCGGCGCAAGCGCACCGGTCGGTCGAGACTCCAGCGGTGGGTGAAGCACGCACTGGCCCGCCAGTCAGCCATCCCCCAAGTCGCGGCAATCGAGCCCGACGAGTCACTCTACGGCCTGTTCGATCTGTCGACTGGCTCCGTAGAGACTGCGTCCGAGTGCGACAGCAGTGACCCAGCGGCGGAAGTACTAATGGTCGACGGACCACGTAGCCCCCCCGGATTCCCCCATACCGAAGAGGTTGCCGCAGGGGGGATTCCGGCGCGGGGTCACGAAGAGTACAGGCCCGAGCCCCTTACCTCGGCGCAGAGGGAGGAACTCCGTCGCCGGAACATGGACGCCCTTCGCACTCCTATCGTTGGAGAAACCCCCGAGGCGCGAGCCCTGGAGGAGGCGCGCTTGGCCAATTTGGCTGAACGTACTCGATTGGAGAATCTCCAGAGAGCACTCGACGAGCGCGCACGACCGCCCGCTCCCGAGTCCAGTCGTCGTCGCGTCTTCCAACCGCCGACCCAGGTATACCGTACCCCGATTCAGAATTTGGCAGCAGCGGCTCGCATAGCGGAGTCGATCCAGCCTTCACAGTCAGAGGCAGGGAGAGGTTTGTTGCAGATCAGAGATTTGCTTCGTGCAGCGGGTGACCAGAATTCAGCCGTGTCTCAGTCGCGCAACAGGATTCACAGTCGATCCGTCACTGCGAATTCCATTCAGTCGGCTCATAGTCCGAGGTTGCCCCCGAGGCGTGAAGGACACAGAGGCCGGCACGAGGATCAGTACCAAGGGCACGAGCGATATGAGCACCGATTCGATCGCAACGATCAACGTCGAGTGCCTTCTCCTCCCCCAAGAGCCGGGTCGTACATTCCCCGACGGCAAGAAGACAGACGCCAGTTCAGTATTGGGCGAAAGGTCCCAGTCGACCCCAGGGAACCAGGCTTTGATGCGAGATCCATCATCGTTCAAGGTCTGGTCGACCGAAATAGAGCTCACCGAGAAGACCGTGACAGAGGCGCCCCGTCCAGTAGCAGAGTTCGCGTCTCAGGTCCCGAGTGTTTCAGCAGAGCAATCAGAGCTGCAGTGATTCCTCCCAACTTCAGGTTGGCGGCTGGAGTCAGCAAGTTCACCGGAGAGTCCAAGCCGGACACATGGCTCGAGGATTACCGAGTGGCCGTTCAGATCGGAGGCGGCAACGACGAGGTGGCCATGAAGCATTTGCCCCTCATGTTGGAAGGATCAGCCAGAGCGTGGTTGAATCAGTTGGCTCCCAGCAGTATTTATACTTGGGAAGATCTAGCCCAGGTGTTTGTCAGGACGTTCGAAGGGACTTGCAAGCGACCGGCGGGGTTGACAGAATTGCAGTCATGCGTTCAGAAGTCGAGTGAAACCCTGAGGGATTATATCCAGAGGTGGATCACCCTGAATCACACGGTCGAGAATGTATCCGATCATCAGGCAGTATGCGCCTTCAAGGAAGGCGTCAGAAACAGGGAGTTAACTTTGAAGTTTGGTCGTACCGGAGATATGACCCTGAGTCGAATGATGGAAATCGCCACCAAGTACGCGAACGGAGAAGAGGAAGATAGACTCCGGAGTGGCAAGTATAAGGCAGCCGCTAATGAGGCCGGCGGAGGACACTCCAGTCGGAAGCAGAAGCGCAAGGCCGAGCCAGTCGCCCCCGGGGAAGCCTTAGCTGTGTCCCCGGGGAAGTTTAAGGGGAAACCCAAGGGTCCTTGGAACCCCAAGAAAGTGAAAGACCAGGACGGGAACGATGTGATGGACTTACCGTGCCACATTCACACGAAGAAAGATGAAGAGGGAAATCTCATTTACCCTAAGCATACCACTCGACAGTGTCGACTCCTGATGCAACAGTTCCAAGGGAAGCAAGCCAAGGACAAAGGGAAAGAGTCAGACAAAGTTGAAGACAGAGAAGACAGCGGTGAAGAATACCCCCAAATCAATTCCACTCTGATGATTTTCGCTGATGTCGAAAGTAAGAGTCGACTGAAGGTCATCAATCGCGAAGTAAACACGGTCGCTCCGGTGACACCCCATTACCTGAAGTGGTCCCAAACCGCCAGTTACCTGAGGCAAGCGTTGGTGGTTGACCCAGTTGTTGAAGGCACTCGACTGACCAAGGTTCTGATGGACGGTGGCAGTGGGCTAAACCTGTTGTATGCAGAGACGTTGAAGGGGATGGGCATTCCGATGTCCCGGATCAGCCCCAGCAACATGAGCTTCCACGGAGTCATTCCTGGGAAGAAAGCTGAGTCACTCGGTCAAATCACTCTCGACGTCGTCTTTGGTGACTCGAAGAATTTCCGGAAAGAAAAATTAACCTTTGAGGTCGTGGATTTTCAGAGTGCGTACCACGCCATTCTTGGGAGGCCAGCCTATGCTCACTTCATGGCTCGGCCATGCTACGTATACCTCAAGATGAAGATGCCTGGCCCCAAAGGTGTAATCACCATCGTCGGCAATCGGAAGAAGGCAGAGGAGTGCTTTCAGAAAGGCGCCAAAATTGCTGACGCTCAGATGGCCAAGATAGAGATACAAGAGTACCAGAAGACTGCGGACCCGAGTGAATTGTTACGAGCCAAGAAGCCCGCCACGGAATCAGCATTTCAGTCGACTGGTGAGACCAAGCAAGTCCACATCCACCCGACCGATCCAAATGCGGCTCCAACCAACATCCCCACTACACTCGACCCCAAATAGGAAGAAGCGCTCGTCCAGTTCCTCCGTGAGAACTGGGACATCTTTGCATGGAAGCCTGCTGACATGCCAGGTGTGCCCAGGGGACTGGCCGAGCACCGCCTCCGAGTCGACCCAAAGGCCAAACCAGTCAAGGAGCATCTCCGACGGTCCGCCGTTCAGAAGAGAAAGGCCATTGGCGAAGAAGTGGCCCGACTCCTAGCAGCAGAATTCATTCGCGAGATCTACCACTCCGAGTGGCTCGCTAATGTTGTGATGGTCCCTAAGAAGGACAGATCGTTGCGCATGTGCATCGATTTCAAACATATCAATAGGGCCTGCCCGAAAGATCATTTTCCTCTTCCTCGCATCGATCAAATAGTCGACTCGACTGCAGGATGCGAGAGGTTATCCTTTTTAGATGCTTACTCTGGATACCATCAGATCCGTCTGTATGGACCCGATGAAATAAAAACAGCCTTCATCACCCCATTTGGGTGTTTCTGCTATGTTACCATGCCTTTCGGTCTCAAGAACGCCGGAGCTACATTCATGAGAATGATTCAGAAGTGCCTAATCACTCAAATCAGTCGGAATGTAGAAGCATACATGGATGACATAGTGGTCAAGTCACGAAAAGGCTCCGACCTGCTGACTGACCTAGCTGAAACTTTTGCCAATCTCAGGAGTTATGATATCAAGCTCAATCCGTCGAAGTGCACATTTGGAGTCCCTGGAGGAAAGTTACTCGGTTTTCTCGTCTCCGAACGAGGAATCGACGCTAACCCCGAAAAAGTTGGCACCATACTCCGGATGAAACGCCCCGTGCGTGTGCACGACGTCTAGAAACTTACTGGATGCTTGGCCGCCCTAAGTCGATTCATCTCCAGGCTCGGTGAAAAGGCGCTGCCTCTTTACCGACTGATGAAGAAGTCAGACACGTTCGAATGGACTCCAGAAGCTGATGCAGCGTTCGCAGAGCTAAAAGCTCTGCTCTCCACCCAGCCGGTGCTTGCTGCTCCTGTCAGCAAAGAGCCATTGTTGCTTTACATAGCAGCCACGGGACAAGTCGTTAGTACCGTTCTTACGGTCGAGCGGGAAGAGGAAGGAAAGGCCTTCAAAGTTCAACGCCCAGTGTATTATCTCTCTGAAGTTCTGACCCCGTCGAAGCAAAGATATCCCCACTACCAGAAGCTCGTTTACGGGATTTACATGACCACGAAGAGGGTTGCTCATTATTTCTCCGATCACTCTATCACAGTCGTCAGCGACGCTCCATTATCAGAGATTCTTCATAACAGAGATGCAACCGGTCGAGTGGCGAAATGGGCAATTGAACTTCTTCCTCTTGATATCAAGTTCGAGGCAAAGAAAGCTATTAAGTCCCAGGCAATAGCTGATTTCCTCGCCGAGTGGACCGAGCAGGAGCTTCCGACTCAAGTTCACTCGGAGCACTGGACTATGTTTTTCGATGGCTCCAAGATGCTGAACGGATCCGGTGCGGGGGTTGTACTGGTTTCCCCCCGAGGAGATAAGCTCAAGTATGTCCTCCAGATTCACTTTGATTCTTCCAACAATGAGGCAGAGTATGAAGCGCTTCTATACGGATTACGTATGGCCATTTCGCTAGGCGTCCGTCGCCTCATGGTCTACGGCGACTCAGATCTGGTTGTTAATCAAGTGATGAAGGAGTGGGACGTCCGAAGCCCATCCATGACGGGATATTGCAGCGCAGTGAGAAAGCTGGAGAAACGATTCGAGGGGTTGGACCTCCATCATATACCCCGACTGAAAAATCAAGCTGCAGATGATTTGGCGAAGATAGGGTCCAAAAGGGAGGCCATCCCTAAAGATGTGTGTTTGGAGCACATTCACACACCATCAGTGCAAGAAGATCCTTTCACAGAAGAGCCTCCACAACCAAAAAGCGCCTCTGACTCGACCGAAGTAGAGATACCAGCTGTGGTCGACCTGATTATGGAAGTTATGACCACCACTCCCGATTGGACAGTGCCGTACATTGCGTATATCATAAGAAAAGAGCTCCCAGAAGATGAAGAAGAGGCCCGGCAGATCGTCCGTCGATCCAAAGCCTTTACAGTAATCAAAGGGCAGCTATACAGAGAAAGCGCGACTGGAGTCGGTCAGAAGTGCATCACGCCTGAAGAAGGACAGATAATTCTCGAGGACATCCACTCGGGGACCTGCGGCCATCACGCGTCCTCTCGGACCATCGTGGCTAAAGCATACCGAGCGGGTTTCTACTGGCCAAAGGCGAACGAAATGGCAAAGGATATAGTCGACAAGTGCGAGGGGTGCCAGTTTTATTCCAACATGTCTCACAAGCCCGCCTTCGCCTTGAAGACCATTCCACTCGTCTGGCCTTTCGCTGTCTGGGGTCTAGATATGATCGGACCACTGAGAACTGGTAGGAGTGGCTTCACCCACTTGTTGGTCGCAGTCGACAAGTTCACGAAGTGGATAGAGGCCAAACCCATAAAGGACCTCGACGCAAGCACTGCCATCAGTTTTATCAGGGGGTTGATATTCAGATATGGAGTCCCGCACAGCATCATCACAGATAACGGATCAAACTTTGATAATGACAGATTCAAAGCCTTCTGCGCCTCTCAGGGCACTCGAGTCGACTACGCTTCAGTTGCTCATCCTCAGACGAATGGACAGGCCGAACGCGCGAATGGCCTCATCCTCAAAGGACTAAAACCCCGACTGATGCGTGATCTCAAACACGCAGCAGGCGCCTGGGTCGACGAACTTCCGTCAGTTCTATGGGGGTTGAGGACCACCCCTAACCGGTCGACTGGAAGAACGCCATTTTTTCTGGTCTATGGAGCCGAAGCGGTTTTGCCAAGCGACTTGCTCCACAACGCGCCTCGAGTCGAGTTATATTCCGAAGCAGAAGCAGAACAGGCCCGGCAAGATGCAGTCGACCTCTTAGAGGAGGAAAGAGAGATGGCTCTAATCCGTTCGACCATCTACCAGCAAGAGTTGCGTCGGTTTTACGCCAGAAATGTGAAGGGTCGAGCCTTTCAGGAAGGAGATCTGGTCCTCCGCGTGGATCAGCAAAAACCTCACAAACTTGCCCCGACCTGGGAAGGCCCCTTCATCATCACCAAAGTCCTGCACAACGGAGCGTATCACCTCTACAACATCGATCGACGGATCGACGAGCCTCGAGCATGGAACGCGGACCTGCTCCGTCCTTTTTACACGTAAAAACTCACTCGACTGAGATGTAATAAAAGTACCTCTGTAATCCTTTTGTTTCAAGCAAAAGACTGCTATTTCTTTTTCTGTTTGTCTAAATTCCCCCCAGTGGGTGACTTAGTCGCGAATCCGCTTCGCCTAAGTTTTCGGAAAATCCTACTACCGAGTGGAGAGCCAGCCTCCCACTCGGGGGCTTAGCTGCGAATCCGTTTCGCCTAAGTTTAAAAAAAATCCTACCGAGTGGGAGCAAACCTCCCACTCGGGGGCTTAGCTGCAGTCCAAGTACTCGCCTAAGTTTGAAAAAATCCTACCGAGTGAGAGCAAACCTCCCACTCGGGGGCTTAGCTGCAGTCCAAGTACTCGCCTAAGTTTGAAAAATCCTACCGAGTGAGAGCAAACCTCCCACTCGGGGGCTTAGCTGCAGTCCAAGTACTCGCCTAAGTTTGAAAAAATCCTACCGAGTGAGAGCAAACCTCCCACTCAGGGGCTTAGCTGCAGTCCAAGTACTCGCCTAAGTTTGAAAAAATCCTACCGAGTGAGAGCAAACCTCCCACTCGGGGGCTTAGCTGCAGTCCAAGTACTCGCCTAAGTTTGAAAAAATCCTACCGAGTGAGAGCAAACCTCCCACTCGGAGGCTTAGCTGCAGTCCAAGTACTCGCCTAAGTTTCAAAAAATCCTACCGAGTGGAGAGCAAACCTCCCACTCGGAGGCTTAGCTGCAGTCCAAGTACTCGCCTAAGTTGACTTAGTTGCGAATCCGCTTCGCCTAAGTTTGAAAAAAAAATCCTACCGAGTGAGAGCAAACCTCCCACTCAGGGGCTTAGCTGCAGTCCAAGTACTCGCCTAAGTTTGAAAAAATCCTACCGAGTGAGAGCAAACCTCCCACTCGGGGGCTTAGCTGCAGTCCAAGTACTCGCCTAAGTTTGAAAAAATCCTACCAAGTGAGAGCAAACCTCCCACTCGGAGGCTTAGCTGCAGTCCAAGTACTCGCCTAAGTTTCAAAAAATTCTACCGAGTGGAGAGCAAACCTCCCACTCGGAGGCTTAGCTGCAGTCCAAGTACTCGCCTAAGTTGACTTAGTTGCGAATCCGCTTCGCCTAAGTTTGAAAAAAAAATCCTACCGAGTGGAGAGCAAACCTCCCACTCGAGGGCTTAGCTGCAGTCCAAGTACTCGCCTAAGTTTGAAAAAATCCTACCGAGTGAGAGCAAACCTCCCACTCGGAGGCTTAGCTGCAGTCCAAGTACTCGCCTAAGTTTCAAAAAATCCTACCGAGTGGAGAACAAACCTCCCACTCGGAGGCTTAGCTGCAGTCCAAGTACTCGCCTAAGTTGACTTAGTTGCGAATCCGCTTCGCCTAAGTTTTCAGAAAAATCCTACCGAGTGGAGAGCCAGCCTCCCACTCGGGGGGCTTAGCTGCAGTCCAAGTACTCGCCTAAGTTTGAAAAAATTCTACCGAGTGGAGAGCGAACCTCCCACCCGGGGGCTTAGCTGCAGTCCAAGCACTCGACTAAGTAATTGGACTCCTACCGAGTGGAGAGCAAGCCTCCCACTCGGGGACTTAGCTGCAGCCCAGTGCTCGCCTAAGCCAGGTTGACAGACACCATCGCGGCGATAAGCATCGTGCAAACCAGACAGCCTCTGAGGGAACAACGAATAGTAAATCGGCGGATCAAGTCACGAAGACATTCAACGTCGAGCCAAGTTCAGACAAAACCAAAAGATCCTAGATCGCAAATAAAAGTACTCGAGCTATAAGCTCGACGGAGTTTATCGGTTACATAAACCACTCGGCATTCCGAGGCAAATTTAAGGCAAAGAACATCAGTTTTTTACTCCTCCGGCGGAGGACTGGATGGTGCAACAAATTCGTCCAAGTCGATCCCCTCAGAGATCCGAGTGGCAGCAGCGATGAAGGTCTCCATGAAGTCCTGAAAGTTATGCTTCCTGGTATTAGCGACCTGGAGAGCGGCCAGCTTCTCCTCGCGCGCCTCCTTGCAGTGGACGCGAACCAGTGACAGAGCCACGTCAGCACCGCACCTAGCAGAAGACTTCTTCCATTCTTGCACTCGACCTGGAACCTCACTTAGTCGAGTGACCAGGGATTCAAGGTCGTTCTGAAGCGTCTCCTTGGGCCAGAGTGCGGAGTCGATCCGTGACACTGCAACTTTCAGTCGAGCCAGGTAGTCCACCACACCAGCAACACGAGATTCCAACCGGAAGACATTCATGGCCACTTCGTCCTTCACAGGAGAGTTGATAGGGTCCAGGCGGGTCTCCACTCGACTGGTCTCTTCCTCAAAGTTCCGGCAGAATTCTGAAAGAAGTTTCGACAGGTCAAAACTGTAACCAAATGGTGAGTCGACAACAACAAGATTAATCGCACGAAAAGGGTTACCTTCAAGCATGAGGTATAGCTTCTTGGCAAGACCCCCAAGATAATCTCCCAAGTCCTTGTGCTTCCCCGCCAGCTGGCCGAGCTTGTCGTTCAGAGTACTCTTGTCGGTCTTCAGTCGACTCGCTTCCTTGTTGGCCGAGTCAAGAGCAGACTTCAGCCTAGCGTTCTCGCTCTCAAGTTGGTCGACTGAAGCAAGTTTCTCTTCAGCAAGCTTCAGCTTCTCCGCATCCGCCTTTTGTGCCTCCGCAAGGTCAAGATCTTTCTTCTTCAGGGCCTTTTCCAGTTCGTCTGCGAGACAACAATGAGCACAGAATTGAGAACAGGCAGGAGAACAGAGACAGCCGTCGAGTCCTCACCAGCCATACCTTTCGCTTCATCCTTCGCCTTCTGCACGTTTTCCTGAGCAAACTGTAAATCAAGATTAAGTTGGATTTGCTTGTTCTTCAGATCGGCGAGCTGAGCAACAAGCTCACAAGACCTCTGCAAAGAGTCAATCGACAAAGGGTGTCAAAGATAAGTTACTCCCGAGTGACTGAAAGAAAGATCACAACACTTCTAAGACTACAGCCGAATCAAAACATTCGACAGTAGCCTCGGGGACTACACCCAGTGGGTGCACTCAGCGTGCCCCCACCGGTTTTCAAAAAAAAAAAAGGGGGGGGACGACTGCCAGCAGTCGACCGGATACAGTATCATCCGACACGGCCTAACCAAAACGTTCTCAGAAAACCCTACCGAGTGGAGAGGTACAACTACAGAAAGGCAGTATAAAGACCACAGTCGACTGCCAGCAGTCGACCGTGGCCTCGGGGACTACACCCAGTGGGTGCACTCAGCGTGCCCCCACCAATGAGAAATTTCGGACCAACGGCACCCAGTGGGTGTACAACGCAAGTAAAGATCAACTAACCTGGACGTTCTGCTGCAACGCCGAGCTGATGTCATAGGCCGCTTGACTGGCGTCCCGAGCCGCTTTGGTCTGCTCCATCACGAGCCCCGCCTGACGTATAGCCTCCTTA
Source organism: Aegilops umbellulata (assembly GCA_032464435.1). NCBI lineage: Eukaryota > Viridiplantae > Streptophyta > Magnoliopsida > Poales > Poaceae > Aegilops > Aegilops umbellulata. The sequence continues at coordinate 351,508,597 of CP136057.1, forward strand.
GCAGCACTCACTTGATCCTCCGGGGTCTGGTAGGCGGCGAAGAACGAGGGTGGGTCGACCGGTGGAGGGGCAGTCGACGACGAAGGCCGGGCAGTCGTCAGGGGCTCAGCAAAAGTCACAGTAGTCCGGGCGGTATTGTCAACCCCTTGGACCACCGCCTCGGCAGTCGACGCGGTCTGAGGAGCCTTGTCGACCGGGGCCTTCCGGCCTCTCCTCCCAGAAGGCCTGAGCGGCGCTTCCGCCTCCTCCTCGTCATCCGGAAGGTCAATGATGTTGGTCGGAGCTACAAAAGTTCAGAAATGAATATCCAATCGACTCAGCAGTTAAACAGTCGGATCATGACAAAGATTATACCTAAGTTGGAGGTGACGGCGTCCTCCATCGTCTCATCAGCATTCTGGATGGAAGTTTCGGAAGTAGCGGCGCTGCACGATTCCAAGCAAATAATTTGAAAGTGAATCGACTAAGAATCCGTTCTAGTCGACTCAAGAAAGGTGAAGACAGTCACTTACCCAGAGATGACCGGGATGGCGACCCTGATCTTGGGCAAGGCCTTGGGTGGCTTGGTCGGGATGGCTCTAGGCTGCTTGGGCGCCTTCTCAGTCGGGGCCGGCGACGCGGTCCGAGGGCGCTTGGATGACTGGCCCGCCGGAGCACTCGACTGACCGCGCTCCACGGCGGGATCCTGAGCGTTCTTAGAGCGTCTCTCGCGTCGAGGAAGGTCGACCTCCACCTCTTCATCTTCGTCACCCGAGTCGTCGCCGGCCTCCCCCTCTACGTCATCGTCAGATTCCCACTCCTTGACTTCACCCTCGACTTCAACTTCATTCTCACTCCCTTCGCCTCCACTCCCTCCTCCTTCAGATACTTGCTCCTGGTTCCCATTCGGCATCGAGTACATGTCGTTGATCTCCTGCGAAACGACAGGCAGAACGAGGATCAGTCGACTTATCGCGAGCCAGTTACTAGACGGAGTGAAAATTTCAGTCGGAAGAAGCAAAATGTACCTTATCTGTATCCATCATCCCGTCGAGCGGAGCAATCCTCCTGGAACCCCTGGGGTTGTCCTTATTCCCGGTTATGCTGGTCAGCCAGCTCTCCAGCACAGAAGCCTCGACCCCCTCCGGGTGGATCCGAGTGGAGTCGTCGGGCCCGGAATACAACCACATCGGGTGATCCCGAGCCTGGAGAGGTTGGATTCGTCGCTGGAGAAAGACTTCGAGCAAGTCCATGCCGGTCACGCCTTCCCGAACCAACTCGACCACTCGACTGACTAGTACCTTCACCTGAGCCTTCTCCTCTGGAGCCACTTTCAAAGAAGCGGGTTTCTGCACTCGGTCCAAGGTAAAGGGAGGAAGGCCGGTCGAGTGTCCAGGAGTCGGCTGGTCCTTGCAGTAGAACCAAGTCGACTGCCACCCACGCACGGAATCGGGAAGTGTCATGGGAGGAAAACAGCTCTTACCCCTCGTCTGGATCCCGAGGCCCCCGCACATCTGGATCACCTGCGTCCTCTCCCCGTCCGGGTTAAGCTTTTTAACCGACTGGGATCGGCAAGTGAAGATATGCTTGAAGAGGCCCCAGTGGGGTCGACAACCTAAGAAACACTCACACAGAGACACGAACGCAGCGAGATAGACTATGGAGTTGGGCGTGAAATGGTGGAGCTGTGCTCCGAAGAAATTCAGGAAAGCCCTAAAGAAAGGACTCGGGGGCAGAGAAAAACCCCGGTCGACGTGGGTGGCTATCAGGACGCGCTCACCTTCACGAGGTTTCGGCTCCGTCTCCTTCCCAGGAAGGCGAGCGGCCTTATGGGGAATGAGTCCCCCCTCCACCATGTCGTCGATGTCCGCCTGAGTAAGGATGGAGGGCATCCAATCCCCCTGCAACCAGCCGGACGGCAGAGCGGCCCGCGAGGACGACCCGCCCCGGCCGGATTTCTTCCCTTTGCCCTTTGCCGCGGCCTTCTTCGCCCTTTCCGCCGCCGCCGTCTTGTCCGTCCCCATCGTCTCGAACGAGGTCTTGGTCGGGCGGCGGTGTCGAGGTTGCGGCGGAGAGCGAGGCGGAAGCTTACGGAGGAAGGAGTAAGAAGAACGAGAGCGCACAGTAAAAAAATCAGAGTCATTGCTTTATATAAGGCCACACCCGAGTGGCTGATCAGTGGGCCTGCGCCTCCCAGTCAGATCCCGCAACAGGCGCGCGCGCAGTACGTGGCGAAAAAGGTGGCGCGGGGATCGAGGCGCCCTTGCCTTATCCAGCCGATTCGCGCGATTTTCTCCGTTCGGTGCGCTTCTCAATTTTCAAATCCCGCAAGATCCGCGATCGACAGGACGGGTTGTCAGACGAAAAGATCCGTTTCCTTAAGTCTCCCAAGGGACTCGTCACGTAAACGCACCCGACGGTAATCCGAAACCACTCGACGGGCATCTGAATGGATCAAGGCAACTGAAGAATGAGGTCTCACTGTAACCTCCATTTATCCGAAGACAGATGCAACTGAAGCATGGGGGTTGAGTCAGAAGCGTAGGCTCGGCCCCATTCTCAATTAACCCCTGACCCATTCGGGGGCTAATGACGAGGATACGTACCTAGGGTAGGGTAACTTATCATACCTGAGGTACCCAATCAAGGACATGACTCCTACAATGAAAGACATTCTGAGAAGCATCGACAGGTCAGTCGACCTGGTCAGCCCAGTCGACGGCACAAGCGTACTCGACCAGAAGTACAAGCAGTCGACCATGAAGACACCACTCGACCATAAGAAGACCTAAAGGCGCTGCCTACAAACAGTCACCTCATAAGTAGCTTTTATAGCCTTCATGGTCCTTTATTACAGGCGTTACCAGTAACCCCCTCTCTTTATGTACATTAAACTCCCTGTAACGTGGGCCGGCTGGGGTCCTGGCGAACTCTATATAAGCCACCCCCCTCCACTAGGACAGGGGTTCGGAACTTTGTAACACATACACACTTAATTCAGTCGACCGCCCCCGGGCTCCGAGACGTAGGGCTGTTACTTCCTCAGGGAAGGGCCCGAACTCGTAAACTCCTTGCGCATACAACTACTCCATAGCTAGGATCTTGCCTCTCCATACTTACCCCCCATCCTCACTATCAGACTTAGAACCACGACACTAGGCACCACACATGTAATGTGCAGTGCCTAGCCGTCGGGTGATGCACTGTGAGTTAGATCCAGCTGCGCCGGCCCTCTCCTCCCCACCCACCCCATTGCCAGTTACAGAACAGAACAGAAGAAGCCGCGGCAGTGGCCCTCTCCACTCCCTCTCTCAATCCCCTCTCCCAAATTCATTAGATCTGACGATTTGGTCCGTCGATTCCTTTACCAATTCATCCTAGAAGGTACCCTCCTCCGATCCCCTTATTTCTATCCATATAATGTATGCTATTTTGAAGATTTTGAGGAACCCTTGTTTGATTTGATTAGATTTGAATTTTGCATCTAGTAGCCGTACTTTAGTTTAATTGTATTCAAAAGATAATTGTGTTGACAAGAAAGTTTTTTTTTCAAATTGTTAGGATGGTTTGGCTTCTCGATAATCACTGGGACAAACAACACCGGTCGTACGCTATGTCGGTGGAGCAGCGGGTAATAATGAAAGTTGTCGGTGTTATGAATTTCGTGTTTATTTCAAACACAAATGCCCCATATGTAATGATTTGTTTGTTTGTTTGTAGGAACTTGCACCTCTGAAGCTTCGGTCTCACGGGGTCACCCTTGGGTGGATGCGCTATGATGAGCGGTACACATCGTATGTAAGGGAGACAGGACTTATCCCTTTCATTCAGTTGGTCAGCCGGTCGACGCCACCCAACAATGCTGCAGCACTCACCGCGCTTATTGATCATTGGAGGCCGGAGACACACACTTTCCATCTTTGGACTGGGGAGATGACCGTGACGCTCCAGGATATTGCTATGATCACTGGTCTTTCTATCGATGGGAATTCTTTATGTATGAACACCGATTCTGATGGGTGGCGCGCGCAGCTGCATGCCCTTATTGGTATGGTTCCTCCGGAGCCTCGGGAACCAGAAGCAGAAGACAAGAAGAAGGAAAGAGTCGCAGTCGGTGCTCCTTTCACGTGGATTACATCGCACTTTGGTACTTGCCCTGAGGATGCTAATGAGGACATGGTGAAGACATATGCATGTGTCTACATGTGGTACGTGATATCCAGGACTATGTTTGTTGATGGCACAAGCAAGAATGCTCCATGGATGTGGCTGAAGGCGTTGACCGTCTTCAATAGCAAATGGAGTTGGGGTTCGGCGACACTGGCTTACTTGTATCGACAGGTATGAAGTTGTTTCCTTTTCACTTCATTGATACATTATCAATGCGCTCTTGCTGTTAATTCAACCATGTTCTCTTTTATGTGCAATTGGACGAAGCCTGTTGTAGGCAATCTGGAGGTATTGGTGATTGTCTACTCGCACTTTCCATATGGAGCTGGGAGCGTTTGCCGGCTGGACGACCGAAGACCATGAAGTACGAGGATTGGGACGACAAAGGTGACCCACTACGGCTCCCCACTTGGGCTCACAAGTGGGATGTGTTAAATGAGACGACGGATGATCCCTCGGTCATGTACAAGTTGTACAAGAGCGAGCTGGACGCGATCACGCCTGAGCAGGTGAATCGATATTGCATAAGTGATTATCATGCTTGTATCGTAACTCGATATCAATTTTGCATTCTATCCCATTTTGCAGGTGGAATGGGAGTTGTATGGACAAGGAGAGAGTTTTGGTAACCCTATAGAGTTCAGGCTGAATCCGATGTGCACTAGGGATAGGGATCTCTGGCATATGTGGTGCCCACTGATATGCAACTGGGTGGTTGATCTTCACCTGCCACATCGGGTGTTCCGCCAGTTTGGTTTGTTCCAGCCACACCCGCCGGAGTGGGAGGACACGGACAAGTTGCTACACGCGTAAGATATAATTAACCTTGAGCACTTAGCAGCTTCTCGGCGGTTTCGATGATGCTAATATTCTATTTCTAACTTGCATATGCAGACATAGTACGATGATGTGAAGTAGGATTGATACATAGCAAGCAAACAACTGTGAAGACAACATATGCACAAAGTACTTCACGACACATAGTAGTTCATAACACATAGTACTTCATGACACATAGTAGTTCTTACAACCAAATCGAGGAGGAGACATAGTAGTTCATGACACATAGTAGTTCTTACAACCAAATCGAGGAGGAGACATAGTAGTTCACGACACATAGTAGTTCACAACCAAATCGAGGAGGAGACATAGTAGTTCATGACACATAGTAGTTCACAACCAAATCGAAGAGCATTGTTTAGAGGATGACATAGCTCTATTGCGTAGAGCAAGGCCCTTTCCCTTCTTCTTCTTCCTCCTCTCTTCTTCATCTTCCTCCTCCCTTTTCCTTATGAGGTGAGCCTCCTTAACCACCCTCTCCATGAATATCTGATTCTCCCTCTCTTTTTTTCAGCTGCAATTACCCAAAGCTTCATGGTTCTTTCTTCAAAATCCTTTTGACGCTTCTTCTGTGCCTCCTCACATTTCCTCACCAACGCTTGCTCCCTAGCGCGCATCGCATTTGACGCTCTCTCTAGTTCCTTCCTCTTCTTCTCAAGCTCCTCTTCCTTCTTCTTCTTTAGCTTGGTTGCATCCTCCTCTCTAAGCTTCTTCGCAGCCTTCTCCCACCATCCCGCCATCTCATCTTCGCCATCCTCCTTCATTGTTAGTTTGTTGAGTCGGGAAGCCTCCATACCTACAATGAGTGAAACATAATGGTTAGTAATGACAATAAGAACAAACGGAAGCACATGTAAATCAAGAACATATTAAAAAGAAGAACATATGAAAAACAAGCACATATGAAACATTATAGTTAGTGAGGAACATACGGAAATGGTCCATCGAGGTATCCAAACATTCCTCTATAACAAACTTGCCCTTATCCATCACCACGGCCAAGTCCACCACCAAGGCCAAGACCATCACCAAGGCCTAGACCATCACCACGGCCAACACCACCACCACGAGCTCTACCACCACCACGGCCTAGACCACCACCACGAGCTCTACCACCACCACGGCCTCTTGTAAGTCCTAGTTGCCGACCTATTTGTTGCCTAGATCCTCTTTCGCTAACACTTGGTTGCCTTGGCACTTGTTGGCTACCACTTGGTTGCCTTGGCACGTGTTGGCTACCACTAGGTTCGCTACCACTTGCTTGGCTTGGCACTTATTGGCTACCACTAGGTTGGCTACCACTTGGTTGCCTTGGCACTTGTTGGCTACCATGTTGGGAAACGTAGTAATTTCAAAAAAAATCCTACGCACACACAGGATCATGGTGATGCATAGCAATGAGAGGGGAGAGTGTGTCCACGTACCCTCGTAGACCGAAAGCGGAAGCGTTAGCACAACGCGGCTGATGTAGTCGTACGTCTTCATGATCCGACCGATCAAGTACCGAACGCACGACACCTCCGAGTTCAGCACACGTTCAGCTCGATGACGTCCCTCGAACTCTGATCCAGCCGAGTGTTGAGGGATAGTTTCGTCAGCACGACGGCGTGGTGACGATGATGATGTTCTACCGACGCAGGGCTTCGCCTAAGCACCGCTACGATATTATCGAGGTGGACTATGGTGGAGGGGGCACCGCACACGGCTAAGAGATCAATGATCAATTGTTGTCTATGGGGTGCCCCCCTGCCCCCGTATATAAAGGAGCAAGAGGGAAGAGGCGGACGGCTAGGAGGAGGCACGCCAGGAGGAGTCCTACTCCCACCGGGAGTAGGAATCCTTCCCTTCCTTGTTGGATTAGGAGAAGGGGGAAGGAGGAGGGAGAGAGGAAGGAAAGGGGGGCGCCCCCCCTCCTTGTCCAATTCGGACTAGAGGGGGAGGGGGCGCGCGGCCTGCCCTAGCCGCCCCTCCTATTCTCCACTAAGGCCCATGTAGGCCCATTAAACCCCCGGGGGGTTCCGGTAACCCCCGGTACTCCGGTATATATCCGATGACCCCCGGAACCATTCCGGTGTCCGAATATAGTCGTCCAATATATCAATCTTCATGTCTCGACCATTTCGAGACTCCTCATCATGTCAGTGATCACATCCGGGACTCCGAACAACCTTCGGTACATCAAAACACATAAACTCATAATATAACCATCATTGAAACTTTAAGCGTGCGGACCCTACGGGTTCTAGAACTATGTAGACATGACCGAGACATGTCTCCGGTCAATAACCAATAGCGGAACCTGGATGCTCATATTGGCTCCCACATATTCTACGAAGATCTTTATCGGTCAAACCGCATAACAACATACGTTGTTCCCTTTGTCATCGGTATCTTACTTGCCCGAGATTCGATCGTCGGTATCTCAATACCTAGGTCAATCTCGTTACCGGCAAGTCTCTTTACTCGTTCCGTAATACATCATCCCATAACTAACTCATTAGTTGCAATGCTTGCAAGGGTTAAGTGATGTGCATTACCGAGTGGGCCCAGAGATACCTCTCCGACAATCGGAGTGACAAATCCTAATCTTGAAATACGCCAACCCAACAAGTACCTTTGGAGACACCTGTAGAGCACCTTTATAATCACCCAGTTACGTTGTGATGTTTGGTAGCACATAAAGTGTTCCTCCGGTAAACGGGAGTTGCATAATCTCATAGTCATAGGAACATGTATAAGTCATGAAGAAAGCAATAGCAACATACTAAACGATCGAGTGCTAAGCTAACGGAATGGGTCAAGTCAATCACATCATTCTCCTAATGATGTGATCCCGTTAATCAAATGACAACCCATGTCAATGGCTAGGAAACATAACCATCTTTGATCAACGAGCTAGTCAAGTAGAGGCATACTAGTGATACTCTGTTTGTCTATGTATTCACACAAGTATTATGTTTCCAGTTAATACAATTCTAGCATGAATAATAAACATTTATCATGATATAAGGAAATAAATAATAACTTTATTATTGCCTCTAGGGATATTTCCTTCAGTCTCCCACGTGCACTAGAGTCAATAATCTAGATTACACAGTAATGATTCTAACACCCATGGAGCCTTGGTGTTGATCATGTTTTGCTCGTGGAAGAGGCTTAGTCAACGGGTCTGCAACATTCAGATCCGTATGTATCTTGCAAATTTCTATGTCTCCCACCTGTGCTAGATCCCGGATGGAGTTGAAGCGTCTCTTGATGTGCTTGGTTCTCTTGTGAAATCTGGATTCCTTTGCTAAGGCAATTGCACCAGTATTGTCACAAAAGATTTTCATTGGACCCGATGCACTAGGTATGACACCTAGATCGGATATGAACTCCTTCATCCAGACTCCTTCATTTGCTGCTTCCAAAGCAGCTATGTACTCCGCTTCACACGTAGATCCCGCCACAACGCTTTGTTTAGAACTGCACCAACTGACAGCTCCACCGTTCAATGTAAACACGTATCCGGTTTGCGATTTAGAATCGTCCGGATCAGTGTCAAAGCTTGCATCAACGTAACCATTTACGATGAGCCCTTTGTCACCTCCATAAACGAGAAACATATCCTTAGTTTTTTTCAGGTATTTAAGAACGTTCTTGACCGCTGTCCAGTGATCCACTCCTGGATTACTTTGGTACCTTCCTGCCAAACTTATAGCAAGGCACACATCAGGTCTGGTACACAGCATTGCATACATGATAGAGCCTATGGTTGAAGCATAGGGAACATCTTTCATCTTCTCTCTATCTTCTGCAGTGGTCGGGCATTGAGTCTTCCTCAACTTCACACCTTGTAACACAGGCAAGAACCCTTTCTTTGCTTGATCCATTTTGAACTTCTTCAAAACTTTGTCAAGGTATGTACTTTGTGAAAGTCCAATTAAGCGTCTTGATCTATCTCTATAGATCTTGATGCCCAATATGTAAGCAGCTTCACTGAGGTCCTTCATTGAAAAACTCTTATTCAAGTATCCCTTTTATGCTATCTAGAAATTCTATATCATTTCCAATCAGCAATATGCCATCCACATATAATATCAGAAATGCTACAGAGCTCCCACTCACTTTCTTGTAAATACAGGCTTCTCCAAAAGTCTGTATAAAACCAAATGCTTTGATCACACTATCAAAGCGTTTATTCCAACTCCGAGAGGCTTGCACCACTCCATAAATGGATCGCTGGAGCTTGCATACTTTGTTAGCTCCCTTTGGATCGACAAAACCCTCCGTTGCATCACATACAACTCTTCTTCTAGAAATCTATTCAGGAATGCAGTTTTGACATCCATTTGCCAAATTTCATAATCATAAAATGCGGCAATTGCTAACATGATTCGGACAGACTTAAGCATCGCTACGGGTGAGAAGGTCTCATCGTAGTCAATCCCTTGAACTTGTCGAAAACCTTTTGCAACAAGTCGAGCTTTATAGACAGTAACATTATCGTCTGCGTCAGTCTTCTTCTTGAAGATCCATTTATTCTCGATGGCTTGCCGATTATCGGGCAAGTCAACCAAAGTCCACACTTTGTTCTCATACATGGATCCCATCTCAGATTTCATGGCCTCAAGCCATTTTGCGGAATCTGGGCTCACCATCGCTTCTTCATAGTTCGTAGGTTCGTCATGGTCTAGTAACATAACCTCCAGAACAGGATTACCGTACCACTCTGGTGCGGATCTTACTCTGGTTGACCTACGAGGTTCAGTAACAACTTGATCTGAAGTTTCATGATCATCGTCATTAACTTCCTCACTAATTGGTGTAGGTGTCACAGGAACCGGTTTCTGCGATGAACTACTTTCCAATAAGGGAGCAGGCACAGTTACCTCATCAAGTTCTACTTTCCTCCCACTCACTTCTTTCAAGAGAAACTCTTTTTCTAGAAAGATTCTGAATTTAGCAACAAAAGTCTTGCCTTCGGATCTGTGATAGAAGGTGTACCCAACAGTTTCTTTTGGGTATCCTATGAAGACACATTTTTTCGATTTAGGTTCGAGCTTATCAGGTTGAAGCTTTTTCACATAAGCATCACAGCCCCAAACTTTAAGAAACGACAACTTTGGTTTCTTGCCAACCCATAGTTCATAAGGCGTCGTCTCAACGGATTTAGATGGTGTCCTATTTAACGTGAATACAGCCATCTCTGAAGCATAACCCCAAAACAATAGCGATAAATCGGTAAGAGACATCATAGATCGCACCATATCTAGTAAAGTATGATTACGACATTCGGACACACCATTTTGCTGTGGTGTTCCGGGTGGCGTGAGTTGCGAAACTATTCCGCATTGTTTCAAATGAAGACCAAACTCGTAACTCAAATATTCTCCTCCACGATCAGATCGTAGAAACTTTATTTTCTTGTTATGATGATTTTCGACTTCACTCTGAAATTCTTTGAACTTTTCAAATGTTTCAGACTTATGTTTCATTAAGTAGATATACCCATATCTGCTTAAATCATCTGTGAAGGTGAGAAAATAACGATACCCGCCGCGAGCCTCAACATTCATCGGACCACATACATCTGTATATATGATTTCCAATAAATCTGTTGCTCGCTCCATAGTTCCGGAGAACGGCGTTTTAGTCATCTTGCCCATGAGGCATGGTTCGCAAGTACCAAGTGATTCATAATCAAGTGGTTTCAAAAGTCCATCGGTATGGAGTTTCTTCATGTGCTTTACACCGATATGACCTAAACGGCAGTGCCACAAATAAGTTGCACTATCATTATCAACTCTACATCTTTTGGCTTCAATATTATGTATATGTGTATCACTACTATCGAGATTCAACAAAAATAGACCACTCTTCAAGGGTGCATGACCATAAAATATATTACTCATATAAATAGAACAACCATTATTCTTTAATTTAAATGAATAACCGTCCCGCATCAAACAAGATCCAGATATAATGTTCATGCTCAATGTATGTGTCAAAACCGGCGGATCTCGGGTAGGGGGTCCCGAACAGTGCGTCTAAGGCGGATGGTAACAAGAGGCGGGGGACACGATGTTTACCCAGGTTCGGGCCCTCTCGATGGAGGTAATACCCTACTTCCTGCTTGATTGATCTTGATGATATGAGTATTACAAGAGTTGATCTACCACGAGATCGTAGAGCCTAAACCCTAGAAGCTAGCCTATGGTCTGATTGTTGTGGTCCTACGGACTAAACCCTCCGGTTTATATAGACACCGGAGGGGGCTAGTGAAGGAAATATGCCCTAGAGGCAATAATAAAGTTATTATTTATTTCCTTATTTCATGATAAATGTTTATTATTCATGCTAGAATTGTATTAACCGGAAACATAATACATGTGTGAATACATAGACAAACAGAGTGTCACTAGTATGCCTCTACTTGACTAGCCCGTTAATCAAAGATGGTTATGTTTCCTAACCATGAACAAAGAGTTGTTATTTGATTAACGAGGTCACATCATTAGTTGAATGATCTGATTGACATGACCCATTCCATTAGCTTAGCACCCGATCGTTTAGTATGTTGCTATTGCTTTCTTCATGACTTATACATGTTCCTTTGACTATGAGATTATGCAACTCCCGTTTGCCGGAGGAACACTTTGGGTGCTACCAAACGTCACAACGTAACTGGGTGATTATAAAGGAGTACTACAAGTGTCACCAAAGGTAGATGTTGGGTTGGCGTATTTCGAGATTAGGATTTGTCACTCCGATCGTCGGAGAGGTATCTCTGGGCCCTCTCGGTAATGCACATCACTTAAGCCTTGCAAGCATTGCAACTAATGAGTTAGTTACGGGATGATGTATTACAGAACGAGTAAAGAGACTTGCCGGTAACGAGATTGAACTAGGTATTGGATACCGACGATCGAATCTCGGGCAAGTAACATACCGATGGACAAAGGGAACAACGTATGTTGTTATGCGGTCTGACCGATAAAGATCTTCGTAGAATATGTAGGAGCCAATATGGGCATCCAGGTCCCGCTATTGGTTATTGACCGGAGACGTGTCTCGGTCATGTCTACATTGTTCTCGAACCGTAGGGTCCGCACGCTTAAGGTTTCGATGACAGTTATATAATGAGTTTATGAGTTTTGATGTACCGAAGGAGTTCGGAGTCCCGGATGAGATCGGGGACATGACGAGGAGTCTCGAAATGGTCGAGACGTAAAGATCGATATATTGGACGACTATATTCGGACATCGGAAGGGTTCTGAGTGGTTCGGGTATTTTCGGAGGTACCGGAGAGTTACGGGAATACGAGGAAGAAGCAATGGGCCTTGATGGGCCTTAGTGGGAAGGACCAGGAGGTGGCGCGCGCCCCTCCCAAGCCCAGTCCGAATTGGACAAGGGGTTTGGGGCGCGGCCCCTCTCTCCCTTCCTTCCCCTCTTCCCCTCTTTCCCCCCTTGACCTAGTTGGACTAGGAAAGGTGGAATCCTACTCCCGGTGGGAGTAGGACTCCCCTAGCGCGCCCAAACCTAGGGTCGGCCTCCTCCCTCCCTTGCTCCTTTATATACGGGGGCAGGGGGCACCCCATGGACACACAAGTTGATCTTCGTGATCGTTCCTTAGCCGTGTGCGGTGCCCCCCTCCACCATATTCCACCTCGAATATATCGTTGCAGTGCTTAGGCGAAGCCCTGCGCCGGTAGAACATCAAGATTGTCACCACGCCGTCGTGCTGACGGAACTCCTCCCCGAAGCTTTGTTGGATCGGAGCTAAGGGTGCGTCATCGAGCTGAACGTGTGCCAAGAACTCGGAGGTGCCGGAGTAACGGTGCTTGGATCGGTCGGATCGGGAAGACGTACGACTACTTCCTCTACGTTGCGTCAACGCTTCCGCTTCGGTCTACGAGGGTACGTAGACAACACTCTCCCCTCTCGTTGCTATGCATCACCATGATCTTGCGTGTGCGTAGGAAATTTTTTAAATTACTACGTTCCCCAACAGCTAGGGTAACATAGAGTCGGTTACAAGGGAGGAGATCTACATATCCGTATTTCCAAGCTTGCCTTCCACGCCAAGGAGAGTCCCATCCGGACACAGGACGAAGTCTTCAATCTTGTATCTTCATAGTCCAACAGTCCGGCCAAAGGATATAGTCCGGCTGTCCGGAGACCCCCTAATCCAGGACTCCCTCAGTAGCCCCTGAACCAGGCTTCAATGACGATGAGTCCGGCGCGCAAATTTGTCTTCGGCATTGCAAGGCGGGTTCTTCCTCCGAATACTCCATAGAAGATTTTGAACACAAGGATAGTGTCCGGATCTACAAAACAGATTCCACATACCATCACAGAGAGAATAATATTTCCACAAATCTAATCTGCTGATGCATTTTGCAGCATGACATCACACCACGGCATGGTCATTATTCGAACCGTTTTTCACAACCAGCCACTGCACATATCGCGAGGCGGTTTCCTTGGCACGTCTTGTTGAAGCAGAGATCATGTCCCCTTATCATGGGATTCTCATCAATACGGGTGTGGGTAACCCAACCGCGTCATCAATTACGGCGCTTGGGGAATAAGCGATTTTACCAGGTAAGTGGGGAGGCACATTACCTCTTCCGCCCTTATAAAGGGACAAGGATTCACCTTTCTTTACCCACGCCTTCTCCCTCCTTGCTTATCCATTCTTGCGCACTCGAGCTCCCGCGCCCAAGTTCGCGTCTTTCTCCTCAAACCACTCCAAACATGTCCGGAGCGGGAGGCAAGTGGATGGTCTCCTCCGTCACGGAGGAGGGCGTCAAAAAACTACGGGGAGCCGGATATCTGGCCGCGGACATCGCACACCGGCTGCCAGATGAGGGGCAGATCATCCCCATGCCCGAACCCTATGAGAGGGTGGTTTTCCTTACCCACTTCGTCCACGGGCTGGGATTTCCCCTCCACCCGTTTGTCCGCGGGCTCATGTTTTACTACAGGCTAGATTTTCACGATCTGGCCCCCAATTTCATCCTCAACATCTCGGCGTTTATCGTCGTGTGCGAAGCCTTCCTCCGCATCAGGCCCCACTTCGGCCTGTGGCTGAAGACCTTTAATGTTAAACCGAAGGTGGTGGTCGGCCAGCAAGCGGAGTGCGGAGGCGCCATGGTGGGCAAAATGCCTAATGTCACCTGGCTCGAAGGCTCCTATGTGGAGACCATAAAGGGGTGGCAATCGGGGTGGTTCTACATCACCGAGCCGCACGACACCAACTGGGTGGCGGCCCCCGAATTTTGATCCGGAATCCCCACGCGGCTCACCTCCTGGAAAGAGAAGGGCCTATCCTGGGGTTCCCCGGTAGAGCTGACCGGACTCCAGACCTGCATCAAGAACATGATGAGCAAGAAAATCAAGCTCGTCAACATGGTCCAGGTCATGCTCTTCCGCCGGATCCTCCCGTGTCAACGACGGGCATTCAATTTGTGGGAGTTCGACCCGGCCAAGCACCAGACGCTGCGAGAGCTCTTCGACATGACGCACAAGGACGTCTAGAAGGTGTTGTTCAAGGGTGCTGAGGTACCTCCTCCCCTTACCGAGGGCCGCGGACTCAGCGCAGAGCGTCGTGCCAATCCGGTAAGTTTTTGTATCTCATAGGATATTTATTTCCCCATTTAATCATGTGCGGGATCTAAGCTGCCGTGCCATTAACAGGACTGGGTAGAGACATCGGAGCAGATCGATTGCCCAGCCCCCCTTCTTGAAGATCCTACAGATGCTCTCCTAACGGAGATGCTGGTTCCAGCACCTTACGAGCTGCCGGTGAAGAAGGCCAAGAAGAAGGCCACGGGGACCCGAAAGGGTCTCCGGCGCAAGGTTATATCGGACTCATCGTCCAATTACTCGGAGGCGCACTCCTCCCACGAAAACGAGGAGGAGGAAGAGGAAAGTCCCCCCCCCCAGCTGGGGGAGACAAGAAAAGGAAGGCCGCCCCAACCGGGGAGGCAGAAGGGTCCAAGAAGGGAAGGGCCCTCCTTCCAGACTGCTCCACGACGGCCGCCTACAGCGACGACGAGTGGTTACCCAGGGACAAGCCCCTGGCGAAGTCGTAAGTATCCGGATACCATAGTAATTCATGGTTCGTTTCTATTACACTGCTTCTCCTTACACTGAATATGATTATGCAGTCCGTCCCGAGCCCTTATCGACGTATCTTCATCGGACGGTTCTTTGGACTCGTCGGATATGAATAGCGATTCACTTCCGACCGCCTCCACCCCTTTCCCTACGGACAACGTCGAGGTGTTGTCTCAACAGGCACCGAGCCGAGGGGAGGTAGTCCTGGGGGCGCCTCTAGGCGACCTTCCGGACTCCGGACGCAAAGGGAGCAAGACTCCCATGGGCTCCAAGTTCGGCCCCCAGCCGAACACTGCGCCGGAGCCTCCCGTGGTTCCGGACTCCGGCAGGCGACTCCCCGTTAAGAGGGGCAAGCTGCCCGTGCCGGTGACCTCTGTCCATCCAGAGGCATCGGACAACTTGCTGGAAGCGCTTCGCGGCACTTCCATCGACGAAGAGCATCGCACTATCATGAGTGCGGTGATCGAGAAGGTTCAGTCAGCCAAAAACGGCCTAACTAAAGCTTGTGCCAGCCTCCTAACAGGCTTTGAGGTAAGTAATCAAAATATAGGAAAACATTACCGCATAGACAGTAACCCCTGATGCTTTGTTTGGCGTTCGCGGAGAAAGGCCGAATAGAGGATCAAATAATGACTCAGGAGTCTGGTCAGAATATGTCTATGTGCATATGCAGGCTTCACTGCTGGCCGCCACCGCACGTACTGCAGAGGTCGCTGCGCTGAAGCAGGACCTTGAGCGGTCCGAGGAAGAGCTTGGCCTTACGAAGAGGCAGCTCGAGGAGAGCAAAGGTAAGCAATACCTTGTCTATATATTAAAAAGAAAGTTGGTTGTAAAATAATAGGATCATCATGAATTTGCCAGGGGCCACGACCGAAGTTGCGACCCTGAAGAAGGCGCTGTCCGAGGCCGAAGATAAAGCGGCCAAGGAGCGCATTGAGCGAGAAAAGTAAGAAGACTGGGTAGGCGAGGTGCAGCAAGAGCTCGAGGCTCTCACCAAAAACACGAGTCCTTGGAGCTTGACTCAAAGACGCGAGAGTCCGAGCTTGCGAAGGCGCTCGAAAGTGCACAAAACGCCAAGGCTGAAGCCCACAAGGCCCTTCAGGAGATCGATGCGGTGAAGAAGATAGCGGCGGATAAGGCATTCATTATGCAAAGCAAGCATGTGAAGGAAACTTTCCTTTTACTTACCCGAGTTCGGAGCTCTCCAGGAGCGTTCACAGATCTTACCCGCAGTGTGCTGGATGCCGCGGAGTTTTACCGAGCTGAGGAGGGGAGCTCGACGAAAAAGCTATTCTGGTCTCAGTATACTGGGACCGAACACCCAATGCCCTTGAGCGACCAGCTCAAGCAATTGGTCGAGCTTCACAAGGCGGCCGAACAGGCCATGAAGGGTCTTATAGTCCGGATGTGGCCTAGCAATCCCCTGCCTAACAGCTACTTCGGTCTGGTGAGGCAGCTTGTGGATGCCTGCCCACGACTTGAAGTCATAAAGTGGTCCATCTGCATCGAGGGTGCGCGCAGGGCTTTTTCCCGGGCGAAGGTGCACTGGGCGAAGCTGGACGCGTAAAGCTGGTGAAGGAGGGGCCGCCGGAGGGCAAGGAGCATCGCCGCCCCGAAATGTATTATGACAGTGTCCTAAAGGGTTCCCACCTTGTGGAGGAGGAATGTGCTAGAGATGTAATTTTTGAATGAACATGCTCATGTGATCCTGTAATGTGAAACGAGTTCATTTGCGCTATGCAACACTTTTTGAATTTAAAATATTACCTTCTGTGCGGCCGTTTATAAAATCTGGGAGTTGGCCAGTCGTCGGCTTCTGCCCCCATGTAATTAGTACTGGGCTGTTCGAGATAAACCTGAGCACTCTTTATCCCAATTTTGGGTCCTTCGAGGGAGGTGTTCAGCACCACGAACTAGGCAATCAGACTATAAGGTTTTATCACTCTCACTTAGCCATAGAAGTCTACAATTTTAAATTTTGGCGAAGCCCCTAGTATTCGGAAGGCCGAATTTGGGGCGCTATATACGCCTAAGTCGGGCAAGGCCGACTCCTCGCCCGAAGTGGAAAAAGTCTTTAAGGACTTGAGACCTCTCGAACAGCGACCAGCTCTCGCCTTATCATGACAGTCAGTTTTCAGCTTTCTCTACTGAGGTGCTCGTTCGGAAGAACCGGGACACAATCGCAGTAGTTCTCCCAGCGCTACCTTAGCGGATATAGCGAAACGTAAGGTACCAAAACATGGGAGCCGGGCAAACCCAACTATTGACCCAAGACATGATTCGGAGCTGATGCATATAATGCTATAAGTTCGGGGTGCCGCACTATCGAAAGTGTTCGGACTTCTCACACCGTATTATGGGGTATACGAAAGCCCTTGGCGTACTGGTCGTACCAGAATGTATGGGTGCAAGTTGTCGTAAATAAACATATAAGAAAAAAGGGTGGATAATGCAATAATAGACTAATGCTATGCATTGTTATTTAAATAGTACGTCGAAGCGTACTGATACAAATAGTGCAATAAGCAAAAAATAGGATTATTTGACATGTCCTATCCAAGGGCAAGCTGCGTACGGGTATTAAAAAGCGGGTATGTCGATTGTTATTATAGACCACCTGGGGGTTCCCTTGTACGTCTTAGCTTCTTGCCTCCTTGGTTGTTCCTTCCCATAATGTGTCCGGCAACCATACTACCGGAAAGGGTTTCCAGAGAGTAAGGTCCTGAAAGAGGAAAAAATGATAAAGCTATGCAACCCCTAGGGCGGTTGAGCCACATTGCGGGACGTGCCCTGATCGTGCCCCCGCCTATGCCATGGTATTTTCAGTGCGTAATTATGTACGCGCGGCACGGATTTCATCGCTTGAGTGGGACTAGGACGGGGGCCGAATTGCTAGGCGAGCTCTGAACGTGCCAGACGATCCTGTTGTAGGTTACTCCGGACTCGCTTGACGGTGTCCGGGGGCTGTATCGCCGAATTGGCGGTTTGCCTTAAAAGGCTGCTTTGCGCTTCTGCTGCGAGGGCCGCAGTGTGCTCCTCCGTGCGGAGCGAGCGTTCTGTGTTTCCATTGACTGTTATGACCCCCCTAGGTCCTGGCATCTTGAGCTTGAGGTATGCGTAATGCAGTACCACATTGAATTTTGCAAATGCGGTTCGCCCGAGCGGCACGTGATAGCCATTGCGAAACGGGGCGATATCGAAGATTAACTCCTCACTTCGGAAGTTGTCCGGAGATCCGAAGACCACTTCCAGTGTGATTGAGCCCGTGCAATGGGCCTCTACACCTGGGATGACGCCCTTAAAGGTGGTTTGGGTGGGTTTGATCCTCGAGGGATCTATACCCATTTTGCGCACTGTATCTTGATAGAGCAGGTTCAGGCTGTTGTCGCCATCCATAAGGACTCGAGTGAGGTGAAATCCGTTGATGATGGGGTCTAGGACCAATGTGGCAGACCCGCCATGACGGATACTAGTGGGGTGGTCCCTGCGATCGAAGGTGATCGGACAAGAGGACCATGGGTTGAACTTTGGGGCGACGGGCTCCATCGCATAGACGTCCCTTAGTGCACGCTTCCGTTCCCTCTTGGGAATGTGGGTTGCATATATCATGTTCACCGTCTTCACTTGTGGGGGGAACCTCTTCTGTCCTCCCGTGTTCGGCGGCCGGGGCTCCTCCTCGTCATCACTATGCAGCCCCTTGTCCTTGTTTTCGGTATGCAACTTGCCAGCCTGCTTGAACACCCAGCATTCTCTGTTGGTGTGATTGGCTGGCTTATCGGGGGTGCCGTGGATTTGACACGAGCGATCGAGTATGCGGTCCAAACTGGACAGGCCCGGAGTACTTCTTTTGAATGGCTTTTTCCGCTGACCGGATCTAGAGCCTCTGAATTCGGCATTGACTGCCGTATCATCGGCGTTATCGCTGTTGTTGCGGCGCTTGTGTCTGTTACGACGTGGTCTATCGTTGGCATCTTTAGTATCTGAAGTGCCTGGATTCCTTGATGTGTTGTTGCTGCGAGCCAGCCAGCTATCCTCGCCCGCGCAAAAGCGGGTCATGAATGTCGTGAGGGCTGCCATAGACTTCGGCTTCTCCTGGCCGAGGTGCCGGGCGAGTCACTCGTCATGGATGTTATGCTTGAATACCGCTAAGGCCTCTGCATCCGGACAGACGATAATTTGGTTTTTCTTAGTTAGGAACCGTGTCCAGAATTGACTAGCCGATTCCCCTGGCTGCTGAGTTATATGGATCAAGTCATCAGCATCCGGTGGTCGCACATAAGTGCCCTGGAAGTTGTCGAGGAATGCATCTTACAAATCCTCCCAACTGCCGACGGAGTCTGCTGGCAGGCTATTCAGCCAATGCCGAGCTGGTCATTTGAGTTTTAGTGGGAGGTACTTGATGTCATGTTAGATCATCATCGCGAGCCATGTGGATGTGGAGGAGGAAATCCTCAATCCATACTGCGGGATCTGTTGTACCATCATACGATTCGATATTTACGGGTTTAAAACCCTCCGGGAATTTGTGATCTATAACTTCATCAGTGAAGCATAGGGGGTGTGCGGCGCCTCTGTGCTGGGCTATATCACGACGTAGTTCATATGAGTCTTATCTGCTGTATTCGGCCCAGCCGGATTTACTTTTAGTGTATCCGGCGTGACGGTCATCGTTCCGCGCTGGTGCACGCCCCCGTGACCCGTATATCGATCTTGCATGTTTTGCCCTGCTTTCCAATGCGTCTCGTAGGTCTCGCATGTTGCCCCGGGCCTTGGTATTTTTGTTTGAGTGGTGGCGGGGTGCAGGCTGATCTTCAGGCTGAAATGCCTCTCTGTCTCGGCCACGAGGTGGCCGGTCAGCCGCATCATACGCTGGTGACGTAGGTTTCAATGCTTCCTCCTCAAGTCGCGGTAGCGACCTATGCTTTGGGTAACTCTTGGAGGGGCGTTCGAGTTCGTATTCCTCGGGCGCAAGGACTTCGTTCCATCTGTCTGCTAGCAAATCTTGATCGGCTCGAAGCTGTTGTTGCTTTTTCTTCAGGCTATTTGTTGTGGCTATAAGCCGGTGCTTGAAGCGCTCCTGCTCGACGGGATCCTCAGGCACGATAAATTCTTCGTCGCCGAGGCTCACCTCGTCTTCGGAGAGAGGCATGTAATTGTCATCCTCCGCTTCTTCATCTGCTGCCCGTTCTGGAGGGCTAGCTTGTTCATCCTCCCGCTCTAAATCTTGCTGGAGGGGATTGTCGTCGTCTTCGGCACTACCCGGAGTGTTATTGTCTCTTGTGCCGGTATCACTACTTTTGCTATGGCGGGACTTAGAGCGGCGCCGCTGACGTCGGTGCTTGGGTTGCTTCTTGGAGGGGTCATCCTCCGCTGTCTTATCGCCATTGCCTTCTTTGGGGGTGTCCACCATGTATATATCATATGATGAGGTGGCGGTCCAGCGCCCTGTGGGCGGTGGTTCCAATTCGTCTCCTGCATCGTCATCCATACCATCGATGTCTAGGGAGTCGAAGTCGAGCATGTCGGTTAAATCGTCGACAGTGGCTACTAAGTGGGTGGTGGGTGGGGAGCAAATTTCTTCGTCGTCCGCATCCCATTCTAGCCGGACATAGTTCGGCCAAGGTTCTCCTAACAAGGAGCGAGACCTTAATGAATTTAGCACGTCGCTGAAAGGCGAGTGCTGAAAGATATCCGTGGAGGTAAACTCCATGATCGGTGCCCAATCGGATTCGATAGGCACGGACGTAGGCGGCTCGAAGTCCATGGCCGGAGATGAATCCAGTGGTTCGGCAACACGGCTCCCGTAAGGGGTGAAGTTAGTATCCAGCTCCATCGCCACTGAGAGTGCGGCCTCCATGGCGGGGTCTATCCCCCTGTCCTCGGATGACGCAATTTGCTCCGGATTGAGGGCCGGAGCAGTTGCAGGTGTGATCTCCCGAACACTGTCCGACAGCGGAGCTAAATCATGCTCGTCGTGATCGTGCGGCGCACCTGACATGGGCTCGAATCCGTCGAAGATCAAGTCTCCGCGGATGTCGGTGGTGTAGTTCAAGTTTCCAAACCTGACCTGATGGCCAGGGGCGCAGCTCTCGATCTGCTCCAGATGGCCAAGCGAGTTGGCCCGCAGTGCGAAGCCGCCGAATACGAAGATCTGTCCGGGGAGGAAAACCTCACCCTGGACCGCATCGTTACCGATGATCGAAGGATCCATCAAGCCTTATGGTGACGACACAGTGGAACTCTCAGTGAAAGCACCAATGTCGGTGTCAAAACCGGCGGATCTCGGGTAGGGGGTCCCGAACTGTGCGTCTAAGGCGGATGGTAATAGGAGGCGGGGGACACGATGTTTACCCAGGTTCGGGCCCTCTCGATGGAGGTAATACCCTACTTCCTGCTTGATTGATCTTGATGATAATAGTATTACAAGAGTTGATCTACCACGAGATCGTAGAGGCTAAACCCTAGAAGCTAGCCTATGGTCTGATTGTTGTGGTCCTACAGACTAAACCCTCCGGTTTATATAGACACCGGAGGGGGCTAGGGTAACATAGAGTCGGTTACAAGGGAGGAGATCTACATATCCGTATTTCCAAGCTTGCCTTCCACGCCAAGAAGAGTCCCATCCGGACACGGGACGAAGTCTTCAATCTTGTATCTTCATAGTCCAACAGTCCGGCCAAAGGATATAGTCCGGCTGTCCGAAGACCCCCTAATCCAGGACTACCTCACTCAACGTTGGCACCAAATAACAATTATTCAGGTCTAAAACTAATCCCGAAGGTAGATGTAGAGGTAGCGTGCCGACTATGAGCACATCGACTTTGGAACCATTTCCCACGCGCATCGTCACCTCGTCCTTAGCCAATCTTCGCTTAATCCGTAGTCCCTGTTACGAGTTGCAAATATTAGCAACAGAACCAGTATCAAATACCCAGGTGCTACTGCGAGCATTACTAAGGTACACATCAATAACATGTATATCACATACACCTTTGTTCACCTTGCCATCCTTCTTATCCGCCAAATACTTGGGGCAGTTCCGCTTCCAGTGACCAGTCTGCTTGCAGTAGAAGCACTCAGTCTCAGACTTAGGTCCAGACTTGGGTTTCTTCTCTTGAGCAGCAACTTGTTTGCTGTTCTTCTTGAAGTTCCCCTTCTTCTTCCCTTTGCCATTTTTCTTGAAACTGGTGGTCTTGTTGACCATCAACACTTGATGCTCCTTCTTGATTTCTACATCTGCAGCCTTTAGCATTGCGAAGAGCTCGGGAATCATCTTATCCATCCCTTGCATGTTATAGTTCATCACGAAGCTCTTGTATCTTGGTGGCAGTGATTGAAGAATTCTTTCAATGACGCTATCATCCGGAAGATTAACTCCCAGTTGAATCAAGTGATTGTTATATCCAGACATTCTGAGTATATGCTCACTGACAGAACTATTCTCCTCCATCTTACAGCTGTAGAACTTATTGGAGACTTCATATCTCTCAATCCGGGCATTTGCTTGAAATATTAACTTCAACTCCTGGAACATCTCATATGCTCCATGACGTTCAAAATGTCGTTCAAGTCCCGGTTCTAAGCCGTAAAGCATGGCACACTGAACTATCGAGTAGTCATCAGCTTTGCTCTGCCAGATGTTCATAACATCTGGTGTTGCTCCTGCAGCAGGTTTGGCACCTAGCGGTGCTTCCAGGACGTAATTCTTCTGTGCAGCAATGAGGATAATCCTCAAGTTACGGACCCAGTCCGTATAATTGCTACCATCATCTTTCAACTTTGGTTTCTCAAGGAACGCATTAAAATTCAACAGAACAACAGCACGGGCCATCTATCTACAACAACATAGACAAGCAAAATACTATCAGGTACTAAGTTCATCATAAATTTAAGCTCAATTAATCATATTACTTAAGAACTCCCACTTAGATAGACATCCCTCTAATCTTCTAAGTGATCATGTGGTCCATATCAACTAAACCATGTCCGATCATCACGTGAGATGGAGTAGTTTCAATGGTGAACATCACTATGTTGATCATATCTACTATATGATTCACGCTCGACCTTTCGGTCTCAGTGTTCCCAGGCCATATTTGTTATATGCTAGGCTCGTCAAGTTTAACCTGAGTATTCCGCGTGTGCAACTGTTTTGCACCCGTTGTATTTGAACGTAGAGCCTATCACACCCGATCATCACGTGGTGTCTCAGCACGAAGAACTTTCGCAACGGTGCATACTCAGGGAGAACACTTATACCTTGATAATTTAGTGAGAGATCATCTTATAATGCTACCGTCAATCAAAGCAAGATAAGATGCAAAAAAGATAAACATCACATGCAATCAATATAAGTGATATGATATGGCCATCATCATCTTGTGCTTGTGATCTCCATCTTCGAAGCACCGTCATGATCACCATCGTCACCGGCACGACACCTTGATCTCCATCGCAGCATCATTGTCATCTCGCGAACTTATGCTTATACGACTATCGCTACCGCTTAGTGATAAAATAAAGCATTACAGGGCGATTGCATTGCATACAATAAAGCGACAACCATATGGCACCTGCCAGTTGCCGATAACTTGGTTACAAAACATGATCATCTCATACAATAAAATTTAGCATCATGCCTTGACCATATCACATCACAACATGCCCTGCAAAAACAAGTTAGACGTCCTCTACTTTGTTGTTGCAAGTCTTACATGGCTGCTACGGGCTGAGCAAGAACCGTTCTTACCTACGCATCAAAACCACAACGATAGTTCGTCAAGTTAGTGTTGTTTTAACCTTCTCAAGGACCGGGCGTAGCCACACTCGGTTCAACTAAATTTGGAGAAACTGACACCCGCCAGCCACCTGTGTGCAAAGCACGTCGGTAGAACCAGTCTCGCGTAAGCGTACGCGTAATGTCGGTCCGGGGCGCTTCATCCAAGAATACCGCCGAACCAAAGTATGATATGCTGGTAAGCAGTATGACTTGTATTGCCCACAACTCACTTGTGCTCTACTCGTGCATAATACATCTACGCATAAAACCAGGCTCGGATGCCACTGTCGGGAGACGTAGTAATTTCAAAAAAAAATCCTACGCACACACAGGATCATGGTGATGCATAGCATCGAGAGGGGAGAGTGTGTCCACGTACCCTCGTAGACCGAAAGCGGAAGCGTTAGCACAACGCGGTTCATGTAGTCGTACGTCTTCACGATCCGACCGGTCAAGTACCGAACGCACGGCACCTCCAAGTTCAGCACACGTTCAGCTCGATGACGTCCCTCGAACTCCGATCCAGCCGAGTGTTGAGGGATAGTTTCGTCAGCACGACGACGTGGTGACAATGATGATGTTCTACCGACGCAGGGCTTCGCCTAAGCACCGCTACGATATTATCGAGGTGGACTATGGTGGAGGGGGGCACCGCACACGGCTAAGAGATCAATGATCAATTGTTGTCTATGGGGTGCCCCCTGCCCTCGTATATAAAGGAGCAAGGGGGAGAGGCGGCCGGCTAGGAGGAGGCGCGCCAGGAGGAGTCCTACTCCCACCGGGAGTAGGAATCCCTCCCTTCCTTGTTGGATTAGGAGAAGGGGGGAGGAGGAGGGAGAGAGGAAGGAAAGGGGGGCGCCCCCCCTCCTTGTCCAATTCGGACTAGAGGGGGAGGGGGCGCGCGGCCTGCCCTAGCCGCCCCTACTCTTCTCCACTAAGGCCCATGTAGGCCCATTAAACCCCCGGGGGGTTCCGGTAACCCCCGGTACTCCGGTATATATCCGATGACCCCCGGAACCATTCCGGTGTCCGAATATAGTCGTCCAATATATCAATCTTCATGTCTCGACCATTTCGAGACTCCTCATCATGTCAGTGATCACATCCGGGACTCCGAACAACCTTCGGTACATCAAAACACATAAACTCATAATATAACCGTCATTGAAACTTTAAGCGTGCGGACCCTACGGGTTCTAGAACTATGTAGACATGACCGAGACATGTCTCCGGTCAATAACCAATAGCGGAACCTGGATGCTCATATTGGCTCCCACATATTCTACGAAGATCTTTATCGGTCAAACCGCATAACAACATACGTTGTTCCCTTTGTCATCGGTATCTTACTTGCCCGAGATTCGATCGTCGGTATCTCAATACCTAGGTCAATCTCGTTACCGGCAAGTCTCTTTACTCGTTCCGTAATACATCATCCCGTAACTAACTCATTAGTTGCAATGCTTGCAAGGGTTAAGTGATGTGCATTACCGAGTGGGCCCAAAGATACCTCTTCGACAATTGGAGTGACAAATCCTAATCTCAAAATACGCCAACCCAACAAGTACCTTTGGAGACACCTGTAGAGCACCTTTATAATCACCCAGTTACGTTGTGACGTTTGGTAGCACACAAAGTGTTCCTCCGGTAAACGGGAGTTGCATAATCTCATAGTCATAGGAACATGTATAAGTCATGAAGAAAGCAATAGCAACATACTAAACGATCGAGTGCTAAGCTAACGGAATGGGTCAATTCAATCGCATCATTCTCCTAATGATGTGATCCTGTTAATCAAATGACAACCCATGTCAATGGCTAGGAAACATAACCATCTTTGATCAATGAGCTAGTCAAGTAGAGGCATACTAGTGACACTCTGTTTGTCTATGTATTCACACAAGTATTATGTTTCCGGTTAATACAATTCTAGCATGAATAATAAACATTTATCATGATATAAGGAAATAAATAATAACTTTATTATTGCCTCTAGGTCATATTTCCTTCACACCACGTTGTTGCCTTCGCACTTGTTGGCTACCTCTTGGTTGGCCTGGCACTTGCTGGCTACCTCCTTGTTGGCTTGTGCTTGCATCATTTTTCTTGGACCTTTTCCTTGGTTTCGTACATTTTCTTTTGTTGTGGCCATGACCTTTGCACTCCCCACAACGGGATCTCTCACGAGGCTCTTGGAATTGGTCGTTGCCCGCTTCGCGGCAGCCACCATGGCCCCATCCGCCCATGTCGCCTCAAAGACGCTTTGTCTTACGTCTACCCCGTTTAACAACCTTCAACTCCGGATCCAGCCATAGTTGAACTCCATGATACTCCGGCCATTGTGATTGGTCAAAGTACGGGTGAAAGCGGGGAGCCCATGTTTTCTTGACCGTCATGATTGAGAACTCCGACTCCCTCACGGTGCGTGGGTGATTGATGTCCACATTCCTAACGCGACCGGCGGTATACAAGTGTGAGCATGGGAGATGAAGCAACAATGGCCTCCCGCAAGTGCAATCACATTGTGTTAATGAGACCTTGAAAGCCCGACCTCCATGTTGCCGGCCATCGTTTGTGGTTCCTCCTGGCTCTTTCACTTCGTACTTCCACTCTTTGTTGTCATATAATATAGCTTCTTCTGAGTCCGCCTTCCGTGATTGAAATACCAACCATTCATCAACCTTGGGTGGGAACTTGTACTTGTACTTGCGCGGGTTCTCACCCGCTATCTGTGCATCCGTTTCCATCGAGTACTTTACAAAGTACGCATTCATCTTGTCAAATGTGTATTGAACTATTGCCGTCACGGGTAATCCACGTGCACCTCTGAGCACCCTATTGAACCATTCGGCCATATTGCTTGTCATTTGGTCGTATCTCCGGCCATCTTCATCAAAAGCACGTGCCCACTTGTTCCGGTATTGAATGTGCCTATTGAGAAAGTCTTGACCCCCGGGATCAAGTTTTTTGTGTGCGAGCAATTTGTTGTACAAAGTGGCGAAGTGCTTGTCGGAGAAAGCGAGACAACAATCTTGAAGATCATCCGCCAACTCCTTAAGGCCACATGCCCTATAGAAGTTCGAACAAAAGTGCCTCATGCACCATCGATGGTGCAACGGAGCATGCCCGGGAATGTCAATCTCCACCGTGTTAACAATTCCTTGATGCCGATCCGATATGACACAAATTTCCCTTTGAGCGGGTAACACCTTCGTCCTCAAAAGATACAAAAACCACTCCCAGTTGTCATTGTTCTCCACCTCAACCAAAACAAATGCCAATGGCAACACCCCGTTATTGGCATCACTTGCTATCGCAACCAACAAGGTGCCCTTGTATTGTCCGGTCAAGAACGTGCCATCAATTGCGATGACCGGCCTACAGTGTTCGAAAGCCCTCACGCATTGCTCGAACGCCCAAAATGCACGGCCAAATACTCGGACGTTCCTTCCTTCATGAACCATTGTTTGGTGCCCATGAGGCTCGACCACATGAACCATGCCCGGGTTTGTCGCGGCCATGGCTAACAACAACTTAGGGATTCGGTTGTATGCTTCCTCCCAAGTACCATACAACATCTTAAATGCGGCTTGCTTCGCCTTCCATGCCTTGTCGTACTTCACCTTGTAATGAAAGATGGCTTTCACAAGGTCAATGACATGTTGGACGCTCATTGTTGGAAGTGTGGA
This sequence comes from Aegilops umbellulata, assembly GCA_032464435.1. Classification (NCBI taxonomy): domain Eukaryota; kingdom Viridiplantae; phylum Streptophyta; class Magnoliopsida; order Poales; family Poaceae; genus Aegilops; species Aegilops umbellulata. Next base: position 351,536,159 of record CP136057.1, read on the forward strand.
TACTGAGTTGGAGAGCCTGTAAGCGATGAACTCGAACTTGAGTTGTTTGTGGTCTTGGGACACAATCTTGCCATCCACCCTTTTTCATTGGCACATGTGAGTTCGCACACAACTCACTACATGCCAAGTTGGACCTCCTTTCCATGGTCTTGCACGCACAATCCACGGACATATTTCATCTTCACATGCACATGCAACCGTGTAGCGCACATTGACGTCCGAGTTCACCACCTTGTGTGGACGATAATGCGTAACCGAGTAGTTGTCGAGCCACATCTTCAATTCCAACAAGTTTTCGAACTTAGACCCTTTAGCAATCCGGTTCTTGTCGTCTCCCAAATCACGGTGAGAGCTTGGACTAACCCCAAGAGATACACATTGGCCACCATCTACCATGGCTTCATCCGCGAGACTAACATCCTTGAACGATGTATTCCGATGATCCCGACCGAATACCTTCTTGATAGCTTCGGCCTCCTTCACCGTGAACCCCTCCACATCAACTTGTTCATCGGGACCATCGTCATCCAAGTCCGATGCATATGTACGGGAAAAAGGGATGGAATGGTCCATTGTCTCTTGCAAATGATATTTGTCGAGATCACCCACATTGTTGTCATGGAGATCAACTTCATTGTCATCGTCCGCATACTCATCATTGTCCTCTTGCAAAGCTTCATCTTGGTTGTTTGTAAAGGGGCTCAATGTTGGCCTCACTTCTTGGGTCAAAAGAGGTTCAACAATTTCATCTCGCTTCAAGGGTGGGGGGCTACTAGCAACCAAAGGGGAGGGGTTCCGGTTCAAGTCCAAATGCAAACTTGAATCAACCTTCTTCGTTGCAAATAACTCAAGAGCCTTGTCTAGTGATTCGGCCACCGTCTCCTTGTATGCAACCCAACGTTGCTCCGAGTTGACACGCATTGTCTTCCAACGGATGTGCATTCCAAAACCAACATTATGCCTTCCCTCCAACTCAACGATACCACTAGGGTCCATCCAATTCAAATCTTTCATCACTTGTTGCAAGAGCTCCGCATAGCTAGGACTACTATCAAACACCATGTCAAGCTCATCCGGGTCCGGTTCAATATTGCCTTTAAAAAAGGTGTATTTGTCCCCATGATGAACAAACACACATATTCTTCCCATCCCTATAAGCACTCAAAGAACACAAGGTAACATTGCTTCCATGAGTACTAATCCAAGGATTAACACGGAATACAAACCTAATCCAACAACAACCCTAACCATAACCATAACCCTAGCCCTAAACCTAACCCTAGCACCAACATAAGAACACCCATAAGAATAACCCTAACATACTAACAAAGCCTAATCATAGGAAATTGGCAAACAAACATCTCACATCTCCATGCAAATCTCTAGATCCAAACAAAACTAGGGTTTCCCCAAACTAGCAACAAATGAGCAATTTGATAACATTACTTGGATCAAAACAAGGGGATCTGAGAAGATTACCTTGAGGGAGGGTTTGACTTCGAAATCCACGGACAAATTCTTCAAATTTGCAAGATTTGGGAGAGGATTTTAGAGAGGGAGAGAGTGGGAGAGGGGGCAAAGCTCGGGTTGAGTGTATGGGGTGAGGGGAGTGGGGAAGGGGGGCCAACCAAGTGGCTGGATAAGTCACAGTGCAGCACCTATGCGATAGGCGCTGCACTTTAAATGTGTGGCGCCTAGCACGTAGGCGTTGCACATTACATGTGTGGCACCTAGCTCGACGGTGCTGCACTGTTGGGTGCGGGCCCAGGGGCTGCCACGGTGGACTGGCGTGCAACGCCCCCGAGTTAGGCGTTGCACCGTAGGGTGCGGCGCCTGCGTGGCAGGCGCTACACAAAAAGGTCAGGGGAGTGAAATTGTTTCACGGGCAGTTCATTCTGTGAATTGATTTCGTTCAGAGGTCAAAATTGTCAAATTGTTTCAAGGTGCGGGCCCAGGAGATGTCGGTTTTAGTAAGCTTCTTGAACCTTTCACCTTGTGATGAGGACATCACTACTGCTGTTACGCCCATAGCGCCTGCTACTACACCAATTGAACAAATTATTAGAGCTCATGCATGCTAATTAAATTATCGGGTACTTTCGTTTCTTGGAATCAATTTTAATGTTCATGAGAATATAATGTTGCCTAAATCAGACAGTTTTATATTGCTTAGTAATGAAGGGCCATGCACGGACAAGAGGGATGCGTATTGGAACAGAATTAAGCATGGAGATGAGGACCCGTGCGCAAGAATAAGAATGAAGCTTTTAGTGGAGATTTCAGCACTTTGACGTCAGCATGATGACATATAAGGACCTGAACGAAATAAAAAAGATGCCCTTTCATAAATTTCGTCCATAGATTTTTATAGGTGTTGCACCACCTTGTTTTTCGGGTCAGACTCATGTCATTTTGAAATACCTCTTTATAGGTTGTTTTTACAGTTCGTATTGATAGGGAAACGACATAGGATGGATTTTAGTCCCACTTTATCAAGGGTGAATGAAATTCCCCTCTTTCTCCATATAAATATAGTCATTAGGCTATCCTTTTATACTTGGGTTTTGTTAGTTAAAAGTTGGTCATTATAGCAACTTCGTGTACATTTATTTGTGTCCAACGACCAGACCAAGACAACGTTTTGTAATCCCACTTTCATCAATAAAACTTTCATCCCTATTTGCAAATATTAGTTCTTTCTTGTTCTTTGTTTGCTAAGATCCAGAATTAGATCTTCGTGGTCAGGTTGATCATGCACCGGCGTGGACAATAACTTTTCGGAATTGGTTGCTAAGGTGTAACATCTTCATACGTTCATAGTTGGATTATCAAAGTCTACTTCACCCCGCGATAGTTACCCCTCATCGAAAGATCGTGACATCATTGCTCTATTTCCTACACCAGTTTTTTCTCACTTTTTTATTTTTCCCAAATTCTTTTTCTTATTTCTTAATTTGTGATTTTTTTAAAATTCATGAATACCTTTTGAATTCATGAAAAAAAATCCATGGAAATTATTTTGATTTGATACAATTATCAAATTTACGGACATTATTGAAATTCAGGAACATAAAAATGATTTCCTGAATGTTTTTGAGTTTTTGCACATGTTTTGACATTGTGAACATTTTTTTAATGCACGAATTTTTGTTCAATTCGTGAACCTTTTTTGCATTCTTGAACATTTTATAAATACATGAAATTTTTAAGTATCACGGAAAAATCATATTTGTCATTTTTTATTTTAAATTAAATCAACCCAAATAAAAATCGAAAATTGATTAAAAAAAGGCGTGTGCTACGCTCTCTAGCGGTGCTCGAACTCACTGGACTAGGGCCATGTAGTTCGCTACAAGGGTAGCGCTATGTCTCGCTTCCTAGCATGCTCTCGCATCACACCACTCACTAAATGGTCCGCCCAAGCACGGGGCAGGCCACGGCATCATTTAAAAAAATCATGCCTTTTGTTTTGTTTTGTTTTCTTTTTATTTTACATTCTGTTAGACTTCCAAATATTATACATGAATATATTCAAAAACACGTAACATAGAAACATTTAAAAAATGTTAATTAAGCATATGAAAATGTGAAATGTGTATGGTGAAATGATTCTCATGTATACAAAAAATATACAATATGTAAAAAAGTTGACCATGTACTTAAAAATTATTATTCAAGCATTTTAAAAAATGTTAAAGAAGTATTTAAAAATATTTAATCAAGCATTTGAGAAATGTTAAATTTTTATATAAAAAATCTTGAACATGTATACAAAAAATGTCAAACTTGTATTAAAAAATGTTAATCAAACATTTGAAAATGTTAAAATGTGTATAGAAATAAATGTTGACCATGTATTTTAAAAAAAGTTAAACTTCTATTTTGAAAGATACTAATAAAGCTTTAGAAAAATGCTAAAAATGTGTATAGAAAATATCTTGACCATGTATTCCAAAAATGCTAACCAATCTTTCAAAATATATTAAACATGTATAAAGAAAATGTTTCTCATGTATGCAAAAAAAACTAATAATAGGAATACACAATCTGTGTGTTGATCATGTACTTAAAAAATGTGAATTGAGCATTCGAAAAAAAAGTGAATCAAGCATTGGAAAAATATTAAAACATTATTTGAAAAATGTTAATCAATCTTTTAAAAAAATTAACCATGTATAAAAAAATGTTGACCATGTATTAGAAAAATGTTAATCTTATATTCTAAAAATGTTAATCAAGCAATTGAAAAATGTCTAAATGTGTATAGAGAAAATATACACCCTGTATAAAAATGTTAAACTTGTATATAAAAAGTGTTAAATGTGTATTGTAAAAATGTTCTTGAGGTATACAAAAAATGTAGAATGAAAACCAAAGGAAATAAAGAAAAACAAAAAGGAAAGATGAAAACCAAAAAGGGAAAAAGTAAAAAAAATAAAACCCAAAAAACAAGTGCAAAATGAATGAGAAACTGTTAAAAATAATAAATAAACAAAGAAAATCAATTAAACATTGCAAACAAAGAAAGAATCACAAAACTGAAGGAAAAGGATGGAAAATGAGAAAGAAAAGGATACTCGATGTAAACCGCAAAACCAAAAAGAAAAACATGTAAAAAATCTAAAGAAAACCAGTTAAATAGAAAGAGAAATAAAGAAAACCGAAGATGGAAGAAAGAAAATGCACATGAGTAGTTGTAGGTTCGCTAGTGGGATGGCACATGAGTCGCCGTAGGTTCGCATTTTATTTGATTTTTGGTTTAAAAACTCATGTGCATTTTTTGAATTTGGTAATTTTTAAAATTTTCTAGGAACATTTTTAAAGTTCATGGAAATATTTTAAATTGAAAAATATTTTTGAAATTTGACATTTTCTGAAATTCATGGAATCAACAAATTAGTGAATATATTAAAATTTATGAACATTTTCAAAATTCACTTATATTTGATTTTTTTTAAGTTCTTGACTACTTTAAAATTCTTGAACAGTTTTTAATTTTTGTGATTTAAAAAACATGGGAAATTTCTAAATTTTGTATATATGTTTTTGAATAGATTGAAAGTATTTTAACAGAAAATCAGCCAAACTAACAAAGGCTGAAAAATCGATCAAAGAGAAACGTGAGAGAATAGGTATGTTGAGCTCGCTATCCACTATTGGGTCAGCCTAGTTCAGTGCTAGCACACAGAGGGTGCGCAATTGGTCGCCTCCCTCATCTTACAGGCTGATTAGGAGGACTCCTATTGTAAATAATATATTTTTCAGTTTTGTAGATTCGGCAACGAGGGTTGGCGGGGGTGGAAACTCCTCCTGACAAATTTCTCTAGGTCGGGAGGTGGATTGCAAGTCTGCAAAGTTTCACTCCTAACCACTTATGCGACGCGACGGGATAGGTGAACACAATTTCCTGCCTCCTTCCTTGGGGCAACACCGCATGTCCTTGCCTCCTCCATAGTTGGCTCCGGCAACAGGAGGGGTTGGGAGCCCCGGTGGTTTGGCTCCGCTCGTAGAGAGGGTAGGCTTCGTGTGGGGCAATTGCTTTCAGCAGTGACGGCAGCAACGCATCCAAGAATAATGCCCAGACTCAAGTCTCGTCTTGATGGTGTCCATGTCGGCGTTAAGGAGCCGATGAGCTCAGTCTCCCATTGGCCCTTTTCGGTCCACGGGTTTAGGTCCTCGGCCGGTGGCGGTCGTCCCAGGCGGCGTCACCGGTTGGCGAGAGAGAATGGCGGTTCCATATCTGGGCTTGAGGATTGATGGCGGCAGATCTGGCTCTCGGCCTTGACGATGTTGACGGCTGGCAGTGACTCCGGGACTCATTGAGGGTGGGGATGATTCCTGGTCGACGCGCCATAGCGACAAAGGCCAAACTTGGGTTGATCCCCGGTCGACGCACCACAACAAGGCAACATTTTTTCTGACGCATATCAGGAGTATATCACTCACGCACAATGTATGGAGTACACTACTCTGTAAAAAAGAGTTGAAAAAAGTTGGTACCTTGCTGCACACATTGGTAAAAAACTGAAGATGGTACTGTACAACCGTAGGATGTTAAGATTGCAGAAGAAGCCGGATGGCAGATCAGTTGAGAACTCCGATAGTGTTGCTCGCCAGTTGATCCCCCTCCTCCGTGGCGGCTCTCCCGGCGGTCGCTCTGGCTGGCTTGTGCGCCTGATGTTTAACTCATCTGAGCTGTAGGTACAAGACCGAGCCCAGATGTGGACTGTGTTCGCTGTTAAATCTGAGGACCAGCAGCGACGGAGCTCTCACCCCGCCGCCGGTGGGCAGAGAGAGAACATCTGACATCCTGGGCAAAAGCACCTTCAAACTACAGTAAATCCCTACAAAGACCGTGAACTTTCTGCTCAATTTCTCCTTGAGCGCGGGTGGAAGGTGGATACAGTTTTCAGTTGCCCGCCAAACTCCCAGAACTGAATTCAGACGAGCAGCAAAGTTTGCCGCCAAAACAAAAATTCTTTCAATCCTCTTGGGCGCCAAATTCCAAGAGCGCCCAATTTGGACAAGAATCTCTACCTACTAATAAACCAGCTATGGCTTCTGGTCGTCCGTCGTCGCTAAGTTTACAAAAAGGCCCCTATATTTTTGGGTATTCAACCCGCAGTTCTCGTCATAAATCAGGCCGAACCGGTATGGAGGAGAGAAAAGAAAAAAAATAGCCCAGCCGCACGACACTGCCTCCTCGATCCCATCTCCACCTCCTGCGCCGCCCGTCCCCGCCGCCGCCGCCTCCTGCCCCGCCCCGCCCCGCGCCCCCTGCCGCCGCCACCTCCTGCTCCGCCCCGCCGTGCGCTGCCCCACCGCGCACCGTGCCGCCGCCCGCCGCGCTCTTGAAGGACCTCGAGGCCTGCTGCCCCGCCCGGCGCACCCACCTTGCTCGAGGTTGGGCGAGCGCGGAATCAGAGTTCGGGACGGCAGCGGACGGCGCTCCTCTCGGTCGTCCTCTTCCCGGCGGCAGGTGAGGCAGGAGGACGCGGATCCGGCTGCTCCGTCGTGGATCCGACGGCGGGGCGGAGGGATCGAGGAGGGGGAGCACGAGGCCGACGGAGAGGTGGCCGGAGACGCTGGGCGGGGTGCTGCGGTTGTCCATGGCGAAAACAACGTCGCTTCCCCGTGCCCTCGCATCGGTCCTCCGCCACCCCCTGGCCTCCCTCCGCTCTAGGCCCGTCTCGAGCCGCCAGAAGCAACTACTGGTTTCTCTAGCCACCGCCCTCGCCTCACTCCTCCCCGGTCGTCGTTGCTGCCAAGGAAGTAGCTGGCGGAACGCGGCGAGCCCCGATCTCCACCACAACAGCCGACGCGTCTTCCTGTAGCGAGCTCACACTGTACGCGCCTTCTGCCGGACGAGGCTCCCAAACGCAGCGAGCTGCTTGCGTAGGTCAGATTGCTCCCTCCTGCTTCTCTGGCCCGCCCATTCCTAGCAGTTTTATTAAAAAAAAATACTGATACGAAAATGTGTGTAGGCAGATCATTGTAGCATATACATGGATTAGGCAATTGTTTTCCCCTGTGTTTGATAAGTTAGTAGCTCCAGTTATTTTTTGATGGATGTTATTTACTTTTGGATACAATCCCATCTAAACAATCGAAGCTTGGGTAATACTGGGTGTTATTATAGTCATGCCATCCCAGTGTAACTTACTATCTACTTGCATGGATACCTACACATAATTTATGTAATTTCTAACCAATTTCAGATACTGTGTTGACTTTCTTTTCTAAAGATTGCCCCTAAGCGCTGGTGGTTGGAGATAAAGTTGAGCCAAGATGTTATTCTGATGCTTCTTCAATGAATTTTCCTGATGGAATCCGGGATGTTCTTCACCTTTATCATGTAACGCCCCAGATTTGTGGGATGTGGGCAGCTGAACACAGGGTTGTCCATGAAATACAATATGTAGATTTTCCTACAGCAATATTACTTGCATTCAGTTTCGTGCCGTCATGGAAATTCAGATGGGGGTTCTGCAGCGTGTTCAGAATAATACTTTTCAAGGGACAGCAGCCCGAAGTCGAGCAGTAGCAGCAACATGTTCTGAAGCTTCGATGACCCTGATGAATCCGCTGTCGTGCTCAACTCCTGCTAGGAGGGCATGGAGGAGTTTCCCCTTGAACTCCACGACCTGATTCTCAGGTTCGTAATTTAGCCTATTTTTTGGCTGTTGCTTGCTCCTTTGTTTCTTTGTAGATGTTCTGATTATTGGTGCTTTGGAACTCTTGTGGTCTGTAGACCATTGTTCTACTGACGCTCACTTCACCAGAACGGCTGGACCAGATGATAGTGGATATACCCAGTGTAGTATATTGTTATAAGGTTGTGTATTAGCTTCCAGTGATTTTGCTCTCAATTAGTAATAGTATTAGCTTGAAGTGCCATCCATACTCAGTTTCAACTAGACACCTCCATGGATAGCTCCCTTGCCATTATATTGAAGGTTAGTGTTGTTACCTGTTGCTCAACGTTGCACTTTTAGTACTCTAGCTGCTTTCTAGGCGAAACCGCCACCACCTGCAACCGTGCCCTCAGGCTTCCCTCAAACCGTCCTTATCAATTGTAGTCTCTGCTTGCCCATGTTAAGTCCCTCCTTTTAGAAAGGGCCTCCCTCGATGGTGGCCTCCCCTGGAAGCTCTTGAACCTACAGTGGAGTCGGTTCCCTGTCAGTAGGAAATTCTTGCGTTTGGCCGTCAGACTGTTAGTTGTAACCATGTTATTCTGTCAAGCTTTTCCATCGAGTTGCCGAAACAATATCAAAGTAGAAGATGTTAAATATGAAAGTACCAAGTTATGTACTCTGCTATTGTGGTTGTGAAGCTCGTACAGTCTGCTTGATGTTTGCACCAAATTTCCTTCAGCCAACAGGATGATGAGTTCAGTTCAAGTCTTCAGATTGCAGGGCTAATCATAGGCAAAGAATTTTGGACTTCTGTGGGTTCTCATGAACGATTTTGAAATGAAGAATAGTTGTTAAGTTATTATTTTTGCTAGAAGAGTAGCGTCGCAAAAAAGAGTATTGCTAGGGAAGTAACTAGAGTACATGCTACTATTCTTATAGGGAAGAGCCTAAACGACCCAACTTATGCAATCCACAGATGTTGCTTACGGAATCGGGTATAGAGCCATGCATCTGCAACCATCTATTAGCAACATCAGGTTTGTGTTTGTATCTCCTCTGCCTGCATCATTTCTTGATCATTATGTTATTCTTTTGTCATCTTGAATCCTTTTTGTTATAGCCATACATTCTCTTTTGGTTTAAGAAGATAATAATCAAGTTTCACTAAATGCATTTTATATAGCAGTCAGATTCTCTAATAATTGAATCATACTGCGTACTGGTCTGTAATTTCATTTCTTTGGTCATCAATCTACCTTTTCCCTGAGATTGTTTCTCATAGTGAACAACTGATAAAAAGGATTTGTAGGAAATAGACAAGAATGATAAGGTACATACTGATGTTTTCTGTAATTTTCCCGTGTGGTTCAAGAGAAGCGTATTGCAGCAGAAGATTCAAGGGTGATAACGCAACGAAGAAAAAATTTCTATTGTGGGAGAAGAAATTCTTGCCCCATAGGCTTTCAGTTTAAAAGTTTCCTTTACATACAGTTTCACTCTGTTCATATGATACATTTGTTATCACTCGGTATTCTGCTCAAGGGGAACTCATACATCCTCATATGAGAATTCTTATCCTTCTGACTATGGCATGCCTTTTGGTCTGCCCTGGCTTAGGTAGTTTGTGTTGACTCCTTGATTATTCAGTGATTTGCCAGCTATTCATGGATTCAGCAACAGACTGGGTTTGCTTTGTCCCAAGATCATGGATACTTGAATGCCCTTTATTGACCATGTATTTGAGAGGCCACTTCTGATTGCTTTTGTATTTTTATGCATATTTTAAGCTTGTGGAACCCATTTATTTTCTCAAAGATCTAACTTGTGCATGCTAATCTCGGGAACTATATTCAAACATCCCTTGCCCCTCTTATGCGGGTCATTTTGCATTTTGCTTTTGTGTTAGAATAAGTAATTAATATTATATAATCAGAACCATTTTTTGTTCGTATGGGATTGTCCTGTATGATAACTTGTTAAGGCATGAGAACATTTTTATATGTCAAAAGTGGTCAATCCGTAGAAGAATGCGTGCTCCTAAGCCATGGGAGAAATTAGCAAACAGACAAAATTTATCATTTGATTTTAGTGCTTTGAACAGGTTCATGCAAAAAGATAAACTTTCAGATGTACATGGTATCACCCTCACCTCTGATGGCACAAGCGCTCTATTTGATGTTCTTCAGGAGAGGTTCAAGATTACATTTAAGGAGAGAACACAGCCATGGTGACACTCGATAAAGTGAAGCAACGGCCAGCCTTGCAAGAGAGGGAATAGTCCGGGCCTATCATACAATGTAAATATGCCAATTGCTCTTTGCAGAGTCGCTACAAAATTCATGTTAATTTCCTGCAAATGAATAAGCTTTGATTTTTTTTCACAACCTTTGCAGTTGCTGCCCAAGCCTCTGATTCAAATTCAAAAGGACATGAATCTCAAACCCAAACCTCAGAGATGCAAATCTAAGCAAAGGAACAGAGAGGACAGGCAAAAGGAACACAATTGTTTATGTAACGCATTGTTCCATGGAAGTCACGGATGAGAAGATACAGCGGCACACCCAGAGACCGACAACACACTTCTACTCTGAAGCACACCCATCAGATCCATCCCAGCTACGTACAACAATCTAAGCAATGCAACGCGCACCCTACACCTTCTTGGGGGACTTGGCGGTCTTCTTCGGCGACTTGGGCTCCTTGGTCGCCTTCTCGGCCGTCTTCTTGGGGAGCAGCACCGGGTTGATCTTGGGGACCACGCCGCCGTGCGCAATGGTGACGCCGGCGAGCAGCTTGCCGAGCTCCTCGTCGTTCCTGACGGCGAGCAGCAGGTGGCGGGGGATGATGCGGCTCTTCTTGTTGTCCTTGGCGGCGTTGCCCGCGAGCTCCAGCAGCTCGGCGGCAAGGTACTCGAGGACGGACGCGAGGTAGACGGGGGCGCCGGTGCCGACGCGCTGGGCGTAGCGGCCCTTCTTGAGGTAGCGCCCGATGCGGCTAACGGGGAACTGGAGCCCGGCCTTGACGGACCGCGACACGGACTTCTTCCTGGGGCCGCCCGCCTTGCGCCCGGTTGCGCCCTTCTTCGCCTTTCCGGCGGCGACGGTGGCTGAGGCGTCCATGGCAAGTTGCTGCAGTGGAAGAGGAAGGATTTGGGAAGTGGGGAGATGTGGTGATTGGAGATTACGGAGTGTGCTGATGACAGGGGAAGAGGAGGGGGGAGTATTTAAACGGGAAAGGAAGAAGCGGTGGTGGGCCCAAGGATCCGCGTGAGTGTGCAATGGACGGCTGGATCGTAACTGAACGGACGGCTGCGATGCCAGAGTAAACTTTTGCGGGGGGAATGAGTGGAAAAGCATTACTACGGGATTTCAGATTTCCGGTGTGTCGAACTCATACGAGCAGGTTCTTTTATTAAAAAATGTCATTATTTTTATTTTTATTTTGCGGGGTGTAAGAGCTTTATTTAACGATATCAGCCATCAAGCTAGTCATGAAGAAGCTGGGGAGTCACCTCTGATGTGCATGCATGTTTTGCGCCAAGGTGGGCCGAGAAGTTGGCATTTTTTGATACATGTTGATAGAAAAATAAAAACAATGAGGCTAGCTCTTCCCAATGACTCCCAAACCTAGAGAGTTCAAATTTGAGGCCTCTTTTGGTTCATAGGATAGGATTATCGTAGGAATAAAAATTTTGTAGTAAATGAGATGACATGTATCTCAAATCCTATGAGTAGAAATAGGAAACGAGATGTCACTTGGTTGACACCAAAGGAATTTTTCTATTGAGTCTAGGCTCATTTTTATTTTCCTATGTAATGTGGAAGATAGGAACCAATCCTATGTAGGAATAAGAATCCATTCCTATGAACCAAAGGGCTCTAAAGAAAAAGAAATCCTATAAGAATCCTATCCTCTAGAATGCCTATGAGATTCTCCAAACCAAAGGAGGCCTGAAATGAGCTGGGTTAAAAATGAGGAGTGTGCAAACCTGTTGATAAAGTTAATGTTCCCAAACGCTTTGTCTGTATGCGCATTTACATTTGCACCTCCAGCTTGTCCGTTATCCCATGTATATTCTGCTCCTGACCAGCCCAAGTCTTGAAGCAAACAATCTTCCGTTGCCTCACAAAACGCCATCATCTACTACTCATCTAGCAACACGAGATAAGTGTTCCGATGGAGAAAGTGTCTCGTTGAAATCTCCAACACACAACCATACTAAGTGTGGTAGGTAGACAGAGCTCGGAGAAACTGCCAACTATGGTAACGATCCTCCACTCCAGGTGCTCCATAAAAGCATGTAAATATCCAAGCCTCTAAATACGATCCAAACTTTTCACCATAACATCAATATGGCTAGAACTATAATTTTTTCAGCTCAACTTGCACATCAGTCAACCAAAACAGACCGATCCTCCAGTGAAACCAATAGTGTCAACCGCAAAGCAGCCTGCAAATCTAACGGGCGCTGCAAGCTCTCAACTCTTATCATTGAAATCTTTTTCTCCATCACGAACAAGACAGGCCATTATAGCTGGCTTTGTAGTAAGTTATCCTCACTAACTGTACGTATTTATCTTAGCATGCAACATGTCCACTTTAACAAGTCTATTACCTCGGTATTTTTTTGAACTAATCACATAATTTGATTTTGTTTTTGTACTCATTACGGTCACCTAAGCTAGTTGTCCCTTTCTCTCCCACCCTTCCATAATTGGCGAGTTAGTATAGACAATTTCCTCTTCCACATGCCACAGTTACTCTCGAACCACACATATATGTTGTTTTCTCACGTGAGACTACATCTCATTAATCCCTCCATCATCATCTATTCACGTCATTCTCTCTCATGCTAACATCTCCCTCACGACACATCGCAGCTCCGGGCTCTCATCCTCCTACCACTCCTCATGCACCTTGCTAGTGCTTGCGGATGGTCTGCCAACACACCATGTTGTCGACATGTCGTTGCAACAAAGATGTCGTGTGGCCCGTTGTTGTGTGCAATGTGGATCCTGAGCACGTGGTCGTGTTGTGCATGAAGAAGTCGCCAAATATCATGTGGATGGTGGGAGGATCCCCGATGTAGAAGTGGGGAAGCCATATTGAAGTTTTAGTTTCTTAGCCTTCGTGGGATCAAAATTTATACATGCGAACCTAGCATCATATTTCCATATGATGACCCTGGCTATTGTTGTATATATTGATTCATTCGGGAATAGTCACCCAACAAGGAATTAGTCACCGCACGTAGACTAGCCAGTGGACACTGGTCGTCAAGTTACTTTGTCATCTATTTGTCTTTTTACTAGGATGGATGCTTGAAAGGATCCGTATGGTAGACTAGAGGAGGTGAATAGGTGACTAACAATTTTTAACTTCTTTTCAAATTTTAGGCTTACAAAGAAAATATAGGTTGTCTAGGTATGCTATTAGATGGACAACCTAAATATGCAATTAGATGGACAACCTACGTACATGCAAAGATCAAAACGGTAACCACAAGCTAGAATATAAGCACAACAATATAAGCTTGCACGAAGCAAGTGAAGGAAGAATAAGCCACAAGTGGAGATGATGAGGTTGTTCCTGAAGTTTTCTCCTTTGGGGGAGGTGCGTCTCTGCCGGAGGGGCGTGGAGGCAAATGCACCCAAGGCAACACAGTGGATCACCCTATTCTCCTCATTTTGAAGGGGTTCTTGAGAAGCTCAAAGACTTCAATCGTATGCCTCTTGTTAGATTTCATCAAGACTATTGTGAAGAGCTTGTTATGTAGTTTTTTGCAACCATGCGCTTTGGCACCAGTGAGGAGAGACTGAAGGAAATATGCCCTAGAGGCAATAATAAAGTTGTTATTTTATATTTCCTTATACCATGATAAATGTTTATTATTCATGCTAGAATTGTATTAACTGGAAACTTGATACATGTGTGGATACATAGATAAAACATTGTGTTTCTAGTAAGCCTCTACTAGACTAGCTCGTTAATCAAAGATGGTTAAGTTTCCTAACCATAGACATGTGTTGTCATTTGATGAATGGGATCACATAATTATGAGAATGATGTGATGGACAAGACCCATTCGTTAGCATAGCATATTGATCGTTCAGTTTTATTGATATTGCTTTCTTCATGTCATATACATATTCCTTTGACTATGAGATTATGCAACTCCCGGATACCGGGGGAATACCTTGTGTGCTATCAGATGTCACAACGTAACTAGGTGATTATAAATATGCTCTACAGGTATCTCCGAAGGTGTTTGTTGGGTTGGCATAGATCGAGATTAGGATTTGTCACTCCGAGTATTGAAGAGGTATCTCTAGGCCCTTTCGGTAATACACATCATAAGAAGCCTTGCAAGCAAAGTGACTAATGAGTTAGTTGCGGGATGATGTGTTACGGAACGAGTAAAGAGACTTGCCGGTAACGAGATTGAACTAGGTATGAAGATACCGACGATCGAATCTTGGGCAAGTAACATACCGATGGACAAAGGGAATAACGTATGTTGTCATAATGGTTCGATCGATAAAGATCTTCGTAGAATATGTAGGAGCCAATATGAGCATCCAGGTTCCGCTATTGGTTATTGACCGGAGAGGTGTCTCGGTCATGTCTACATAGTTCTCGAATCCGTAGGGTCCGCACGCTTAACGTTCAATGATGATATAGTATCATATGAGTTATATGATTTGGTGAACGAATGTTGCTAGGAGTCTAGGATGATATCACGGACATGACGAGGAGTCTCAAAATGGTTGAGATGTAAAGATTGATATATAGGACAATGATATTTGGACACCGAAAGTGTTCCGGAGGGTATCAGGTACTTATCGGGTCACTGGAAGGTGTTTCGGGTGCCCCCAGCAATCCTATGGGCCATATAGGCCTTGTGAAGGAACACACCAGCCCACAAGGGGGTGGTGCGCCCTATAAGGCCATAGGAAGAGGAGAAGGAAAGGGGGAAAGGGAGAGGAAAGTGTGGATTAGGATTCCCACTTCCTTCCCTCATCCTCCCCCCCTCTTTCCTTCCCCTTCATGCATACATGGAAAGAGGGGAGGCCGAATTGGGGACCCCAAGTAGGATTGGCTACTTATCCTCCCCTCCAACCTATACATACATATATATATATATATATATATATATGTGGGGGGGGCACCACTAGAACACACAACATCAATTGTTAGCCGTGAGCGGCGCCCCCCTCCACAGTTTACACCCCGGTCATATTCTCGTGGTGCTTAGGCGAAGCCCTGCGCGAATCACTTCACCATCACTGTCGGTGTCAAAACCGGTGGATCTCGGGTAGGGGGTCCCAAACTGTGCGTCTAGGCAGATGGTAACAGGAGGCAAGGGACATGATGTTTTTACCCAGGTTCGGGCCCTCTCGATGGAGGTAAAACCCTACTCCTGCTTGATTAATATTGATGATATGGGTAGTACAGGAGTGGATCTACTATGAGATCAGAGAGGCTAAGCCCTAGAAGCTAGCCTATGGTATGATTGTTGTTGTTGTTGTTGTTGTTGTTGTTGTTGTGTCCTACGGACTAAACCCTCCGGTTTATATAGACAACGGAGGGGCCTAGGGTTACACAGAGTCGGTTACAAGGAAGGAGATCTACATATCCGTATTGCCAAGCTTGCCTTCCACGCCAAGAAAAGTCCCATCCGGACACGGGACGAAGTCTTCAATCTTGTATCTTCATAATCCAACAGTCCGGACAAAGGTTATAGTTCGGCTGTCCGGATACCCCCTAATCCAGGACTCCCTCAGTAGCCCCTGAACCAGGCTTCAATGACGATGAGTCCGGCGCGCAGATTGTCTTCGGCATTGCAAGGCGGGTTCCTCCTCCGAATACTTCATAGAAGATTTTGAACACAAGGATCGTGTCCGGCTCTGCAAAACAAGTTCCACATACCACCGTAGAGAGAATAACATTTCCACAAATCTAATCTGCTGACGTATCCTGTAATGTGACATCACACCACGCCAAGCCCTTATGCGAACCGTTTTTCACAGCCAACCTCAGCGTGTTTTGCGAAGCGATTTCCTTGGCACGTCTTGTCGAAGCAGATATCGTGTCCCCTTATCGCGGGATTCTCATCAATACGGATGTGGGTAACCCAACCGTGCCATCAATTACGGCGCTTGGGGGACGAGCGGGTTTTACCAGGCTGGTGGGGACACATAGTTTCGTCCGCCCATATAAAGGGACAAGGGTTCACCTTTTTCCATCCACGCCTTCTTCCTCCTTTGCTCATCCATTCTCGCACACTCGAGCTCCAGCGCCCAAGCCCACATTTTCTTCCTCAACCTTCTCCAACCATGTCTGGAGCGGGAGGCAAGTGGATGGTCTCCTCCGTCACGGAGGGACACATCAAGAAGCTGAGGGGAGCCAGATACTTGTCCGACGATATCACACACCGGCTCCCAGATGCGGGGCAGTTCATCCCCACCCCCAGGCCCCACGAGAGGGTAGTGTTTCTCACCCATTTCCTCCGTGGACTGGGATTCCCTCTCCATTCATTCGTTCGGGGGCTCATGTTCTACTACGGCCTGGATTTCCACGATCTGGCCCCGAACTTCATCCTCAACATCTCGGCGTTTATCGTCGTGTGTGAGGCCTTCCTCCGCATCAAGCCCCACTTCAGCCTATGGCTGAAGACTTTTAATGTTAAACCGAAAGTGGTGCGCGGCCAGCAGGCGGAGTGCGGAGGCGCCATGGTGGGCAAGATGCCCAACGCCACATGGCTCGAGGGCTCCTACGTGGAGACCATAAAGGGGTGGCAATCGGGGCGGTTCTACATCACCGAGCCGCGTGACCCAAAATGGGCAGCGGCCCTGAGTTCCGATCCGGAATCCCCACGCGGCTCACCTCCTGGAAAGAGAAGGGCCTGGCCTGGGGTAGTCCGGGAGAGTTGACCGGACTCCAAACCTATATCCAAAACATGGTGAGCAAGAAGCTCAAGCTTGTCAACATAGTCCAGGTCATGCTCATCCGCCGGATCCTCCCGTGTCAACAACGGGCATTCAAATTGTGGGAGTTCGACCCGGCCCAGCACCAAACTCAGAGCGAGCTCTTCGACACAACACACGAGGATGCTTGGAAGGTGCTATTCAAGGGCGCCGAGGTTCCCCCTCCCCTTACCGAGGATCGTGGATTTAGCACGAAGCGCCAAGCTGGCGCGGTAAGCTGTTTTACCTCTCATAGGGTATTCATTTTTCATAGTTTAACTATGTACGGGATCTGAGCTTCCCTGCCTTTAACAGGAGTGGGTGGAGACATCGGGGCAGATTGATTGTCCAGCCCCCCTGCCCGAAGACCCTGCGGACGCTCTCCTGACGGAGATGCTTACTCCGGCTCCTTATGAGGTGCCGGAGAAAAAGGTCAAGAAGAAGGCGACGGGAACCCGAAAGAGTTCCCAGCGCCAGGTGTTATCAGACTCATCGTCCGATGACTCCGAGACGCACTCCTCCCATGGAAACAAGGAGGAGGTAGATAAAGATTCTTCCCTTCCAGCCGGGGAAGACAAGAAGAGGAAGGCCGCCCCAACTGGGGAGGCCGGAGGGTCCAAGAGGGGAAGGACTCTCCCTCCGGACTACTCTGCCACCACCACCGACAGCAAAGACGAGTGGCCACCCAGGGCCAAGCCCCTGGCGAGATCGTAAGTATTCGGACACCAGAGCAAGTCGTGGCACCGTTTAATTGCACGACTTCTTCTGACACCGGACATGGTTATGCAGTCCGTCCCGGACCTGTATCGATGTATCCTCGTCGAGCGGCTCGTTGGACCCGTCGGCCATGAGCAGCGAAGGATCACTTCCAACCGCTTCCACCCCTCGCCCTACGGACAACGCCGAGGTGTTGTCTCAAAGGGCACCAAGCTGAGGGGAGGTAGTCTTGGAGGCGCCACAAGGCGACCTTCCGGACTGCAGGCGCAAAGGGAGCAAGGCTCCCAAGGGCTCCAACTTCGGCCCCGGGCCAAACACTGCACCGGAATCCCCAGTGGTTCCGGATTCCGGCAGGCGGCCCCCCGCTAAGAGGGGCAAGCCTACCGTGCCGGTGAACTCCGCCCAACCGGAGGCACCGGATAATTTGCTGGAGGTGCTTAACGGCGCCTCCATCGACGAGGAGCATCGCACTATTATGAGTGCGGTGGTCCAGAAGGTTCAGTCTGCTAAGAGCGGACTGACTGAAGCCTGTGCCAGCCTTCTAACAGGCTTTGAGGTATGTATTAAAAATATATGAAAATATTACCGCATAGACAGTAGCCTTGATGCTCTGTTCGGTGTTCACAAAGAAAAGCCGAATAGAGGATCTAACAATATTCGCAGGAGTCTAACATAATTATGTCGATATGCGTATGCAGGCTTCGCTGCTGACCTCTGCCGCACTGACTGCGGAGGTTGATGCGCTGAAGCAGAACCTCGAGCGGTTCGAGAAAGAGCTCGGCCTTGCCAAGAAGCGGCTCGAGGAGAACCAAGGTACGTAATGCCTTGTCTATATGTGTATATATAAAAAAGATGCAGTTGCAAAAAATGATAGGATCATTATTGATGTTCTAGGGGCCACGACCGAGGTGGCGACCCTGAAGCAAGCATTGTCCGAGGCCGAAAACAAAGCGGCCACGGAGTGCAGCGAGCGGGGGAAGCAAAAGGCGTGGGTTGCCGAGGTGCAGCAAGAGCTCCAGGCTCTCATGAAAAATTATGAGAGTTTGGAGTTTGACTCAAAGATGCGAGAGTCCGAGCTTGCCTCGGCCCTTGAGAGCGCCAAGCATGCTAAGGCCGAAGCCCAGAAGGCCCTCCAGGAAATTGAGGCGATGAAGAAGATAGTGGCGGGTAAGGCATTCATTATGCAAAGCAAGCATGTGAAAGTAAATTACTTGTTACTTACCCGAGTCCGGAGCTCTCCAGGAGCATTCGCAGATTTGCCCTGCAATGTGTCGGATGCCGCAAAGCATTACCGAGCCGAGGAGGGGAGCTCGACGGAGAAGGTGTTCTGGTCTCAGTATACTGAGGCCGAACACCCGGTACCCTTGAGCGACCAGCTGAAGCAATTGGTCGAGCTCCATAAGGCGGCCGAACAGGCCATGAAGAGTCTCATAGTCCGGATGTGGCCTAGAGAGGCCATGCCGGGGAGCTACTTCGGGCTGGTGAAGCGGCTTATGGACGCCTGACCTTGGCTTGAGGTCATCAAGCTCTCCGTCTGCATCGAGGGCGCCCGTAGGGCGCTTGCCCATGTTAAAGTACACTGGGGCAAGATGGATGCGGAGAAGCTGGTGAAGGACGGGCCACCGCAGGGCAAGGAGCATCGCCACCCTGAAATGTACTATGAGGGCGTCCTGAAGGGTGCCCGCCTTATGGTGGATGAATGTTCCAAAGATGTAATATTTGAGTAAACTCGCTCGTGTGATCTTGTACGCTGAAGACTTGTTCATATGCGCTATGCAACGCTTGTGTGAATTTAAAATATTACCTTCTGTGCGGCCGTTTATTAAATCTGAGAGATGGCGAGTCGTCGGCTTCTGCCCCCGTGCCACGAGTGCTGGGGTGTTCGGGATAAACCCGAGCACTCTTTTTCCGATTCTTGGGTCCTCCGAGGGAGGTGCTCAGCACAATGAACAAGGCAATCGGACTATAATGATTTATCACTCTCACTTAGCCAGAGAATTCTATAATTTTAAATCTTGGTGAATCCCCTAGTGTTCGGAAGACCGAGTTCGGGGCGCTATACACGCCTAGGCCGGACAAAGCCGACTCCTCGCCCTAAGCGGCATAAGTCTTTAGAGACTCAAAACCTCTTGAACAGCGACCAACTCTCGCCCTATCATGACAGTCAGTTTTAGCTTTCTCTACTGAGGTGCTTAGCCCAGCTGAACCGGGGCACAATCGCAGTAGTTCTCCCAGTGCTACCTTAGCTGATATAGCGGAACGTAAGGTACCAAAACATGGGAGCCGGGCAAACCCAACTATTGACCCAAGACATGATTCGGAGCTGATGCATATAATGCTATAAGTTCGGAGTGCCGCACTTGTGAAAGTGTTCAGACTTCTCACGCCGTATCATGGGGTGCTTAAGCCCCTGGCGTATTAGCCGTACCAAAGTGTACGGGTGCTAAATGTCATGAATGAACATATATACATAAAAAGGAAGAATAGAGAATGCAATAATAGACTGAAGCTATGCATTGTTTATACGAAAAAGGTGCATTAAAAGCATAACGATACAAATAGTGTGATAACCAAGAGATGGGACTATTTGACATGTCCCCTCCAGGGCCGAGCTGCGGAATGGTATTTAAAGCAGGTATTTTGTTCGTTATAGAGACCACCTGGGAGTTCCATAGTGTGACATAGCATTCGGCCTCCCCGGTTGTTGTATCGTGTGTTCGGCGATTGTACTGCCGAACAGGTCTTCCGGAGAGTAAAGTCCTGAAAGTGAGAAAAAATGACAAAATCGGGAGCCCCTAGTGCGGTTGAGCCGCATTTTGGGGCGTGCCGTGCTCGTGCCCCTCCCCATGTGCCCATGGTATTTTCAGAGCGTAATTATATATGCGTAGCACGGATTTCGCCGTTTCGCTGGGGCTAGGGTTGGGGCCGCATTGCTACGCTTGCTCGGAACGTGCCAGGCGGTCTTGTTGTAGATTACTCCGAGCGCGCTTGACGGTGTCCGGATGTTTGATCGCCGGACAGGAGAATTGCCTTGAGAGGCTGCTTTGTACTTCTACTGCGAGGGCCGCAGCGTGCTCCTCCATTCGGAGAGAGCGCTCTGTGTTTCCATTGACTGTGATGACCCCTCGAGGTCCTGGCATCTTGAGCTTGAGGTATGCATAGTGCGACACCGCATTGAATTTTGCAAATGCGGTTCGCCCGAGCAGTGCATGATAGCCACTGCGGAACGGGACTATATCGAAGATTAACTCCTCGCTTCGGAAATTATCCGGGGTTCCGAAGACCACTTACAGTGTGACTGAGCCTGTGCAATGGGCCTCTACACGAGGTATGACGCTTTTGAAGGTCATTTTTGTGGGTTTAATCCTTGAGGGATCTATGCCCATTTTGCGCACTGTATCCTGATAAAGCAGGTCCAGGCTGCTGCCGCCATCCATAAGGACTCGAGTGAAGTGAAATCCGTCAACGATTGGGTCTAGAACCAATGCGGCCAATCCGCCATGGCGGATACTAGTGAGATGGTCCCTGCGATCGAAAGTGATCGGACAGGAGGACCATGGGTTGAACTTTGGGGCGACTGGCTCCAACGCGTATACGTCCCTTAACGCACGCTTCCGCTCCCTCTTGGGGATGTGGGTTGCATATATCATGTTCACCGTCCGCACTTGTGGGGGGAAACCCTTCTGTCCTCTGTTGTTCGGCGGCCGGGGCTCCTCCTCGTCGTTGCTATGCAGCCCCTTATCTTTGTTTTCGGCATTTAACTTGTCGGCCTGCTTGAACACCCAACAATCCCTGTTGGTGTGGTTGGCTGGCTTGTCGGGGGTGCCATGTATCTGACACGAGCGATCGAGTATACGGTCCAAACTGGACGTGCCCGGAGTGCTTCTTTTGAATGCCTTTTTCCACTGATTGGGCTTAGAGCCTCTGAATCCGGCATTAACTGTCGTATCCTCAGTATTGTCACTGTTAATGCGGCGCTTGTGTTTGTTGCGACATGACCTGCCATTGCTGTCCTTGGTATCTGAATTATCAGGGCTCTTTGACATGTTATTGTTGCGAGCCAACCAGTTGTCTTCTCCCGCGCAAAAGCGGGTCATGAGTGTCGTGAGGGCTGCCATAGATTTCGGCTTTTCCTGTCCAAGGTGCCGGGAAAGCCACTCGTTGCGGATGTTATGATTGAAAGCCGCTAGGGCCTCTGCATCTGGACAGTCGACGATATGATTTTTCTTGGTTAGGAACTGTGTCCAGAATTGCCTGGCCGATTCCTCTGGCTATTGAATTATGTGGCTCAGGTCATCGGCATCTGGTGGTCGCACATAAGTGCCCTGGAAGTTGTCGAGGAATGCGGCTTCCAGATCTTCCCAACAACCAATGGATTCTGCTGGCAAGCTGTTGAGCCAATGCCGGGCTGGTCGTTTAAGCTTGAGTGGGAGGTATTTGATGGCGTGTAGATCGTCGCCACGGGCCATGTGGATATGAAGGAGATAGTCCTCAATCCATACCGTGGGATCTGTTGTACCATCATATGATTCGATATTTATGGGTTTGAAACCCTCTGGGATTTGATGATCCATTACTTCATCTGTGAAGCATAGCGGGTGTGCGGCGCCTCTGTACTGGGCTATATCACGACGCAGCTCAAATGAGCTTTGTCTGCTGTGTTCAGCCCGACCGGATTTACTTTTACTATATCCGGCGTGACGATTATCGTCTCGTGTGGTGGGGCGCCCTCGCGATCCGTAGATTGATCTTGCTTGCTTTGCTTTGTCCTCCAACATGTCTTGCAGGTCTAGCGCATTTCCCCGTGCCTTGGTATTTTTTGAGTGGCGCCGGGGTGCGATTTGAACTGTGGGCCGAGAAGCCTCTCTGTCGCGGCCATGGGGTGGCCGATTAGCCACGTCATATGCTAGAGATATAGGTTTTAATGCTTCCTCCTCTAATCAGGGTAGCAGCCTGCGCCTTGGGTAGCTCTTGGAGGGGCGTTCGAGTTCATATTCCTCGGCCGCAAGGACTTCAGTCCATCTGTCAGCTAGCAGGTCTTGATCAGCTCTAAGCTGTTGCTGCTTTTTCTTAAGGCTATTCTCCGTGGCTATAAGCCGGCGCTTGAAGTGCTCTTGCTCGACGGGATCCTCAGGCATGACAAATTCATCGTCGTCGAGGCTTGCCTCGTCTTCGGAGGGAGGCATGTAATTATCGTCCTCTACCTCTCTAT
The DNA here is from genome assembly GCA_032464435.1 of Aegilops umbellulata. NCBI lineage: Eukaryota > Viridiplantae > Streptophyta > Magnoliopsida > Poales > Poaceae > Aegilops > Aegilops umbellulata. The sequence continues at coordinate 351,559,189 of CP136057.1, forward strand.
CTGCTGCTCTCTCAGGAGGGCTGGCTTCTCCATCCTCCTGCGCTGAATCTTGCTGGAGGGGGTTGTCTTCGACACTATCCGGGGTGTTATTATCTCCTGTGCCGGTATCACTGTTTTTGCTTTGGCAAGACTTAGAGCGGCGCCGCTGACGCCGGCGCTTAGGTTGCCTCTTAGAGGGGTCATCCTCCGTTGTTCCATCGCCATTGCCCTCTTTGGGCGTGTCCACCATATATATGTCATATGATGAGGTGGCTGTCCATTGCCCTGTGGGCGGTGGTTCCTGTTCGTCTCCTACATCGTCGTCCATACTGTCGATGTCTTTGGAGTCGAAGTCGAGCATGTCGGTCAAATCATCGACAGTGGCTACGTAGTGGGTGGTGGGTGGGCGTTGAATTTCTTCGTCATCCGCATCCCAATCCTGCCGGTCATAATCCGGCCAAGACTCTCCTGACAAGGAGAGGGACCTTAGTGAATTCAGTATGTCGCCGAAGGGCGAGTGCTGAAAGATATCCCTGGCGGTGAAATCCATGATCGGCGCCCAATCAAATTCGATTGGCAGGGGCACGGGTGGATCGGAGTCCGGAGGAGAGTCCGGTAATGTGGAGTCACGGGCCTCGCGAAGGGTAAGGCTGGTGTTCGTCTCGATCGCCGTGGAGGCTGCTGCCTCCGTGGCGGGGTCTAACCACCCACCCACAGATGGCGCAGTGGGCTCCGAATTGAAGGTCGAAGCGGTTGCAGGTGCGGTCTCCAGGACACTGTTCGGCGGCAGAGCTAAATCATGCCCATCGTGACAGTGCGGCGCACTCGGCCGGGGCTCGAATCCGTCGAAGATCAAGTCTCCGCGGATGTCGGCCATGTAGTTTAAGCTACCAAATCTGACCTGATGGCCAGGGGCGTAACTCTTGATCTGCTCCAGATGGCCAAGCGAGTTGGCCCACAGTGCGAAGCCGCCGAACACGAAGGTCTGTCTGGGGAGAAAAGTCTCACCCTGGACTGCATCGCTGTTGATGATCGAAGGAGCCATCAAGCCTAAAGACGACGACACAGAGGAACTCTCAACGAAAGCACCAATGTCGGTGTCAAAATCGGCGGATCTCGGGTAGGGGGTCCCGAACTGTGCGTCTAGGCAGATGGTAACATGAGGCAAGGGACACGATGTTTTTAACCAGGTTCGGGCCCTCTCGATGGAGGTAAAACCCTACTCATGCTTGATTAATATTGATGATATGGGTAGTACAAGAGTGGATCTACCACGAGATCAGAGAGGCTAAGCCCTAGAAGCTAGCCTATGGTATGATTGTTGTTGTTGTTGTTGTTGTGTCCTACGGACTAAACCCTCCGGTTTATATAGACACTAGAGGGGGCTAGGGTTACACAGAGTCGGTTACAAGGAAGGAGATCTACATATCCGTATTGCCAAGCTTGCCTTCCACGCCAAGGAAAGTCCCATCCGGACACGGGACAACGTCTTCAATCTTGTATCTTCATAGTCCAACAGTCCGGCCAAAGGTTATAGTCCGGTTGTTCGAATACCCCCTAATCCAGGACTCCCTCAATCACCGTCACCACGTCGTCATGTTGATGGAACTCATCTACTTCCTCGACACCTTGCTGGATCAAGAAGGCGAGGGACGTCATCGCGCTGAACGTGTGCAGAACTCAGAGGTGCCGTACGTTCGGTGCTTGATCGGTCGGAGCTAGAAGAAGTTTGACTACATCAAGCGCGTTGTCAAACTCTTCCGCTTTTGGTCTACGAGGGTACATAGACACACTCTCCCGTCATTTCTATGCATCTCCTAGGTAGATCTTGCGTGAGCGTAGGAATTTTTTTGAAATTGCATGCTATGTTTCCCAACAAGAGGACCATGCATGACCTTCATAGATGGAAATGAGAAGAGAGTTGTCAGTTTCAATGAGCTTGCACAAATCATCCCACGATTTGATGGAGAACTCCGGGAGATTCATAACCCACGAGCGTGTGGAATCCTTCAGGGCCATGGGGAACCAGATGACCATCACGTCGGCGGCGCCGCCAATGGCCTGGATCCCTGTGGTGTAGAGTCGTAGGAACTCTATAGGGTTGGTGACATCGTCGTAGTGAGGCGACGGTTCTGGCTTGAACCTTGGGGTCCAGATGACATCACACAACTCGGGCGCGAACGCACGACACCCCATGCCAAAGACGGAGACTCGTGGAAATATGCCCTAGAGGCAATAATAAAATGGTTATTAATATATTTTATTAATCATGGTAAAGGTTTATTATTCATGCTAGAATTTTATTGATTGGAAACTTAAATACATGTGTGAGTACATAAACAAATAATGTGTCCCTAGTAAGCCTCTACTAGGCTAGCTCGTTGATCAAAGATAGTTAAGGTTTCCTAACCATATACATGTGTTGTCACTTGATACAGGATCACATCATTAGGAGAATGATGTGATGGAAAAGGCCCATTTGTTATCTTAGCATATGGTCGTTCAGTTTATTGCTATTGCTTTCTTAATGTCAAATACATATTCCTTCGACTATGAGATCATGCAACTCCTGGATACCGCAGTAATACCTTGTGTGCTATCAGACGTCACAGCGTAACTAGGTGATCATAAAGATGCTCTACAGGTATCTCCGAAGGTGTCTGTTGAGTTGGCATTGATTGAGATTAGGATTTGTCATTTTGTGTATCGGAGAGGTATCTCTGGGCCCTCTCGGTAATACACATCACAAGAAGCTTGCAAGCAAAGTGACTAAGGAGTTAGTTACGAGATGGTGTATTATGGAATGAGTAAAAACACTTGCCCGTAACGAGATTGAACCAGGTATGAAGATACCGACGATCGAATCTCGGGCAAGTAACATACAGATAGACAAAGGGAATTACATATGTTGTCATAAAGGTTCGACTGATAAAGATCTTCGTAGAATATGTAGGAACCAATATGGGCATCCAGGTCCGCTATTGGTTATTGACCAGAGAAGCGTCTCGGTGATGTCTACATCATTCTCGAACCCGTAGGGTACGCACGCTTAATGTTCGTTGACGATATAGTATTATATGAGTTATGTATGTTGGTGACCGAATGTTGTTCGGAGTCCGGCATAAGATCATGGACATGATGAGGAGCTCCGGAATAGTCCAGAGGTAAAGATTGATATATGGGATAATAGTGTTTGGCTTCCGGAAGGGTTTCGAAATTCATCGGAAGGGGTTTCAGATGTTTCTCGAAATGTTCGGGTATGGGAACACTTTATTTGGGCCAAGGGATAAAGCCCACGGGGCTTTTGGTAAGTGCAATAGGCAGTTTTGTGGAGGCCAGGGGCCAGACGCTAGGGACCCTGGCATCTGGGTCCAGACGCCGGAAACCCTGGCATCTAGTCCTGGAGTCTGAGAAGGACTCTTGCCTTTCGGGAAAAACCGACTTAGAGGAGGATTTTACTCCAAGTTTAGACCCCATGGCTCAACATATAAATAGAGGGGCAGGGCTAGCACCCAAGACACATCAAGATTCACTAAGCCGTGTGCCAGCAACCCCACCCCCTTTAGTTTATCCTCCGTCATAATTTCTGTTGTGCTTGGTGAAACCCTGCGAAGATTGTTCTTCACCACCACCGTCACCAGGCTGTCGTGCTGCCAGAACTCATCTACTACTTCGCCTCTCTTGCTGGATCGAGAAGGTGAGGACGTCATCGAGCTGAACGTGTGCTGAACACGGAGGTGTCGTACGTTCAGTACTTGATCAGGATGGATCGTGAAGGTGTACGACTACATCAACCATATTGATAAATGCTTTCGCTTAGCGATCTACAAGGGATGTAGATGCTCTCCCCCTCTCGTAGCTATGCATCTACATGGATAGATCTTGCGTGTGCCTATATTTTTTTGTTTTCCATGCAACGTTCCCCAACAGAGACCCCATGACCGGGACGACCTGAGTGGTGTGCCCGGCACCCACAAGATCTCTGACGAAATAGTCTTGCCGCTCCCTCCGACGCTTGATGGCGACGCGGGCGTCTTCCGCCCGGTGGTGAGTGTCCCGGTGGAGTGCTGCGCCATGATCAGGGGTGGAAGCCGCCACCGAATGACGCACTGATGTCTACTACGTAACTTTATTCTTGTAGACACATGTTGGGACTCCAAGCGTAGAGTTTTGTAGGACAGTAGCAATTTTCCCTCAAGTGGATGACCTAAGGTTTATCAATCCATGAGAGGTGTAGGATGAAGATGGTCTCTCTCAAATGACCCTGCAACCAAATACAAGAAATCTCTTGTGTCCCCAACACACCCAATACAATGGCAAATTGTATAGGTGCACTAGTTCAGCGAAGAGATGGTGATAAAAGTGTAATATGAATAGTAGAAATATATTTTTATAATATGAATAAATAAAAAAATCAAGGTAAAAAATAGTAAACGGGCACAAAAAACGGTATTGCAATGCTTGAAAACAAGGCCTAGGGTCCATACTTTCGCTACTGCAATCTCTCAACACTGCTAACATAGTTGGATCATATGATTATCCCTCAAATTGCAATAAAGAATCACTCCCGAGTTCCTATTAGCGGAGAACAAAATATAGAAATTGTTTGTAGGGTACGAAACCACCTCAAAACTATTCTTCCCGTTCAATCTAATCAAGAGTTCGTACTAAAATAACACAAAGCTATTCTTTCTGTTCGATCTATCCTAGAGTTCGTACTAAAATAACACCAAAGCAAATTCATATTCATAATACTCAATCCACACAAAGAACTACAAGGAGACCCCAAAGTTTCTATCGGAGAAAAGATAATAAAAACGTCCATCAACCCCTATGCATAAATTACCCCAATGTCACCTCGGGAATCCGCAAGTTGAGTGCCATAACATACATCAAGTGAATAAATATGATACCCCATTGTCACCTCAAGTATTCATACCGCAAGACATACATCATGTGTTCTCGTATATGAATATTCAATCCGACAAGACAAAACTTCAAAGGGTAAAGATTCAATTCATCACAACAAGAGTATAGAGGGGATAAACATCATATGATCCATCTATGTTAACAAAGCCCAAGATACAGATCATGAGAGAGAGAGAGAGAGGGAGATTAAACACATAGCTACTGGTACAAACCCTCAGCCCTGAGGGTGGACTACTCCCTCCTCATTGTGGTGGCCGCCGGGATGATGAAGATGGCCACCGGTGATGATTCCCCCTCCGGCAGGGTGCCAGCACGGGCTCCTAGTTGGTTTTCAGTGGCTACAGAGCCTTGCGACATGGAACTTCTGATCTAGGTTAACCCCGAAGGGTTTCGGAATATTTGGGAATTTATAGTGCAAAGAAGGGTTATGGGAGGCCACCGAGGTGAGCACAACCCACCAAGGCGCGCCTGGGGGCCCAGTCGCGCCCTGGTGGGTTGTGCCCCCCCTCGAGGCACCCCCAGGTGCAGCTTTGGCCCATTGTGTGTCTTCTGGTCCATAATAATTCTCCAAAAAGTTTCGCGGTGTTTGGACTCCGTTTGATATTAATTTCCTGCGATGTAAAAAACAAGCCAAAAAAGTAACTAGCACTTGGCACTGGGTCAATAGGTTAGTCCCAAAAAAAGATATAAAGTTGCTATAAAATGATTGTAAAACATCCAAGAATGATAATACAATAGCATGAATACTTCATAAATTATAGATACATTGGAGACGTATCAGCACCCCCAACCTTAATTCCTACTCGTCCTTGAGTAGGTAAATGATAAAAGAAATAATTTATGAAGTGTGAATGCTAGCAAAGTGCATAAGTTTGATCAATGATAATTTCAATCACATTTCCTAGCATCATAACAACAATTCTTTCTTACAAAACTTCTCATGATAGAGTAGCAACCAATTCACATGTTAAGGTTCAAACAATGAATTCTCTTGAAACCCAACAACCTATGTTCTCAGTCACCAAGCAATTGTAATTCAACTTATTCAATAGAGTTTAAGTAAGAGCTCCACATACTCAACCATCATATAGTCTTCTATGATTGCTAACACTCGCCGCGTACACATGAGCAAAACGCTTCAACCGGACACATAGAAAGATAGGGGTTTATAATTTTGCCTCCCAACGTATTCACCTCAAGGATGATGTCAACAATAATAACTCATGCTACCCATATCCAATTGGATATATGTTCCTAGATCTTTCCTCACCACATGATTCTTGCCAAAAGAGAAAAATAAAAAGGAATAGAGAGAATAACTTTGACTCTTTGCATAAAAGTAAATACTGAAAAGTAAAAGGTAGGCCCTTCGCAGAGGGAAGCAGAGGTTGCCATGCGCTTATTTGTTTGTATGCTCAACCCCTTAGTGCAAAAGAACGTCACATTATATTGCCCCTTATGATGGCAACCTTTATTATGCAGTCTGACGCTTTTATTCTTTGCCATCACAAGTTCGTACAAAGCTCAATTTTCTCTCACGTTCTAACACTTTTAGAAGCAATTTTTATTGCCTTATTGCACCGATGACAACTTACTTGAAGGATCTTATTTAATCCTTAGGTAGGTATGGTGGACTCTTGAAAATAAGATTTGGGTTTAAGGGTCTTTTGGATGCACAAGTAGTATCTCTACTTGGTGCGGAATTTTTGGCTAGCAAAGATGGGGGGCAAGCACCACATGTTGAAGGATCTATGAAAATATAACTTCTATGTGAATATGAACAAACATAAACCATTACATTGTCTTCCTTGTCCAACGTCAACAATTTTGGCATATAATACTTCGATGGGGGCTCACAATCAAAGATTTCCAAGATAGTGTATTTTCATGTGAAAGTTCTCTTCCTTATATCAATTATTCATGAATTGCTTGTATGACCAATATTGTGATTGTCAAGCCTCAAAAGACTTCACTTTCTAAAGCCAATGTGAAGCTACCACTAGGCATGATATGATTTCAACTTCATGACATTCAATTTATTCAGAAATTTACTCATAAGATATAAGTGAAGCACAAGAGTAAATGGCAAGCTACTTCAAAAAGATATAAGTGAAGATCAAGCGAGTAGTTACGTAAATGGTGAAGGAAATATGCCCTAGAGGCAATAATAAAGTTGTTGTTTATATTTCCTTATATCATGATAAATGTTTATTATTCATGCTAGAATTGTATTAACCGGAAACTTATTACATGTGTGAATATATAGACAAACAAAGTGTCACTAGTACGCCTCTACTTGACTAGCTCGTTGAATCAAAGATGGCTAAGTTTCCTAACCATAGACATGAGTTGTCATTTGATTAACAGGATCACATCATTAGAGAATAATGTGATTGACTTGACCCATTCCGTTAGCTTAGCATTTGATCGTTTAGTATATTGCTATTGCTTTCTTCATGACTTATACATGTTCCTATGACTATGAGATTATGCAACTCCCGAATACCGAAGGAACACTTTGTGTGCTACTAAACGTCACAACGTATCTGGGTGATTATAAAGGTGCTCTACAGGTGTCTCCGATGGTGCCTGTTGAGTTGGCATAGATCGAGATTAGGATTTGTCACTCCGATTGTCGGAGAGGTATGTCCGGGCCCTCTCGGTAATGCACATCACTATAAGCCTTGCAAGCAAAGTGACTAATGAGTTAGTTACAGGACGGTGCATTACAGAACGAGTAAAGAGACTTGACCGATAACGAGATTGAACAAGGTATTGAGATACCGATGATCGAATCTCGAGCAAGTAACATACGATGACAAAGGGAACAATGTATGTTGTTATGCGGTTTGACCTATAAAGATCTTCGTAGAATATGTGGGAGCCAATATGAGCATCTAGGTTCTGCTGTTGGTTATTGACCGGAGACGTGTCTCGGTCATGTCTACATAGTTCTCGAACCCGTAGGGTCCGCACGCTTAACGTTCGGGGACGATCGGTATTATGAGTTTATGTGTTTTGATGTACCGAAGGTAGTTCGGGGTCCCGGATATGATCACAGACATGATGAGGAGTCTCGAAATGGTCCAGACATAAAGATCGATATATTGGATGACTATATTTGGACATCGGAAAGGTTTCGAGAGAGTTCAGGCATATACCGGAGTACCGGGGGAGGGGGGGACCGGAACCCCCCGGGGGGTATATGGGCCCTAATGGGCCTTAGTGGAGAGAGAGAGAGGCAGCCAGGAAGGGGGGCGGCGTCCCCGTTTCCTTCCTCCCTATCTCCCCTTCCTTCTCTCCTAGTCCAATTAGGGAAGGGGGGGGGGGAGGAATCCTACTCCCGGTGGGAGTAGGACTCCCCTTAGGGCGCTCCTAGGAGGTCGGCCCTCTCCCCCTCCTCCACTGTCCACTCCTTTATATACGGGGGAGGGGGCACCCCATAGACACACAAGTTGATCATTGATCTCTTAGCCGTGTGCGGTGCCCCCCTCCACCATAATCCACCTCGTTCATATTGTCGTAGTGCTTAGGCGAAGCCCTATGCCAGTAGCTTCATCATCACCGTCATCACGCCGTCATGCTGACGAAGCTCTCCCTCTAAGCTCTACTGGATCGTGAGTTCGTGGGACGTCACTGAGCTGAACGTGTGCAGATCGCGGAGGTGTCGTACGTTCGGTACTAGGACCGGTCGATCGTGAAGACGTACGACTACATCAACTGCGTTGTCATAACGCTTCCGCTTTCGTTCTACAGGGGTACGTGGAAAACACTCTCCCCTGTCGTAGGTATGCATCACCATGATCTTGCGTGTGCGTAGGAATTTTTTGAAATTACTACGTTCCCCAACAGTGGCATCCGAGCAGGTTTATGCGTAGATGTTATATGCATGAGTAGAACACAAGTGAGTTGTGGGCGATAATAGTCATACTGCTTACCAGCATGTCATACTTTGAATCGGCGGTATTGTTGGATGAAGCGGCCCGGACCGACATTACATGTACGCTTACGCGAGACTGGTTCTACCGACGTGCTTCGCACACAGGTGGCTGGCGGGTGTCAGTTTCTTCAACTTTAGTTGAATCAAGTGTGGCTACACCCGGTCCTTGTTGAAGGTTAATACATCACATACTTGACGAAAAATCATTGTGGTTTTAATGCGTAGGTAAGAACGGTTCTTGCTCAGCCCGTAGCAGCCACGTAAAACTTGCAACAACAAACTAGAGGACGTCTAACTTGTTTTTGCAGGGCATGTTGTGATGTGATATGGTCAAGACATGATGCTAAATTTTATTGTATGAGATGATCATGTTTTCTAACAGAGTTATCGGCAACTGGCAGGAGCCATATGGTTGTCACTTTTGTCGGATTCTGGGTTCCGGCAGACCCTTAAGGTTCTAACTCTGGGGTGCGCACGTAGATCGTGCCCTCTACCTCTCCGTCTCGTAGGATCTAACTACTGCGAGATCAACACAAGGGACACAAGGTTTATACTAGTTCGGGCCACCATTGTGGTGTAATACCCTACTCTAGTTTGTGGTGGGTGGATTGCCTCTTGGGCTGATGAGGAAGAACAGTTACAGGGAAGAACGACCTCGCGAGGGTCAGTTCTTGGCTAGGGGATGAACTGCTAGGGAGAGTTTGATCGCCCTTCTCTCTCTCTAGATGCTGGGTTCAATGTGAATCCGGGTCCCCCTACCCCGTGGGTGGCTAGTCCTATTTATAAGCAAAGGCCCTGGGCCTCTTCCCAAATATTGAGCGGGAAGGGCGCCAACAATTGGCCGATTTGAAGGGGAACATCTGGTACACTTATCCTGACTAAAGTTGGTCTTCGCCTGCCAAAGGCCCTGTGGTGACGCTGTCCTGGGCTCCACGGTGACCTCCTTCCCACCGTTGGACTGGTCTTGGTCTTGTTGCACCGAAATGGGTGCCTTTGCTTGATCCCCTCGCCTGCGCTTGCCCCCTTTGCACCAAAGAGGAAAGGGGGACGCTGCGCGGGCTGGCGACCGCCTAGCGCCCTTGGTCGTCATGGCTTGCGTCATGGGCACCTCGCGAGGTACCCTGCCTTGATCTCTCCGCCTCCTCGCGAGCCAGCCTAAGGAGGCCGTGCTTGAGGAAGCGCCGTGTCGTCCGCCTCGCGAGGCTTGGCCTCTCGCGAGGGTCTTGAGCCTTGTGTTGATGCAGATGGGCCACGCTGGGCCTCCATTTGTTCCACGCCGTAGGCCGCAGGCAGGCAAGTCTGGGGACCCCCGTTCCCAGAACGCCGACAGTAGCCCCCGGGCCCAAGGCGCGCACGGACTTGGCCGTGCCGAGAGGCGAAAGGGCAAGGGCGAAGCGCCGCGGGCCCTAACAGCCTGTGGCCTTGGGCGCCGCGTGGTAGTTGATTGGACGTGGGAGGCACCGTTTACCCATGCTCCCTTATTCTGCGCCGCGCTAGGTTGCCCCACAGTTGCACAGTCGCCCCTTTTCCCTGTTGCTTGGCCGTCTCCTGCTCTTCCTCCCTCCGAACTCTGACCCTTGCTTCCAATCCCATCTTGCATCTCCTCTCTTCCGCCTGCCGCCATGGCTCCAAAGAAAGGGAAGGGGAAGAAGCCTGCGGCTCCATCTCGCCCGCTGCCGCCGGTGGCGCCTGCTGTTGGCCACTCAATCATACTCAACCCGGAGTGCCTAGGCAAGCTCTATCCGGCCCTGGCCATGGCCTTCAACGAGTGCGGGAGGACTACGGCGTGGCCTACGTGCCACCTCCCCACTGATAGGATAATCACCGAGGTCCATTACTTTGCCGACGCCTTGTGGGCGGGTTTGGTACCGCCCTTCTCCAATTTCTTCAACGCCGTCCTCGATCATTATCAGATCCACATGATGCATATGGGTCCTGAGTCCATTGCTCTTCTTTCAGTCTTCGCTTTTGTTTGTGAGGCGATGGTGGGCATCCCTCCTTCTGTTGCCCTTCCGCGCCACTTCTTCTCCTTGCATCTTTTCGACCCCACGCAATGCTCGGCATGCGTGAGCTTCGTAGCTTCGCCCGAGACCGCAACCTCTGGTATCGACTTCAACCTTCCTCTGCCTCCAGCCGGGTTCCACGAGCGGTGGTTGTACATTGATGTCGGGGTACCCAGCCCCCGGCTCGTAAAGCCGACATCGCCTGCTGTGCCTAATTCGGGCTGGGGCCAGGAGACGCTCGTAAGTCCCCGGCTCGCCTTCGTTTGGCACCGCTTCATGTCCCTGAAGAAGCTTGGCGTTACGGCGCCCAAAGTGGTGAAGGAGTTCCTATCGCGCCGCATTGCCCCTCTCCAACGCCATTCTCGTCGAATGTGGGCCTTCAGCGGGCATGGCAACCGCATGAGGCTTCAGGGGGACGACCTGACGCCCGAGGTGCTGAGGAAGGTGCTCTTGGTTCTGACGGGCGATCCCAACCCCGGGGGTGTCCGGCAGGGGGGGCCTTGTTGTACCTCTGCCACAACAGGGATGACTTCGTGAGGCAGATGCCCCCTTTCGACGAGTGGGGGCTTCGCCCTGTCGGCCTCCAGGGGCCTCACGAGAACCCGGTGGTGGTGATTTCCCTTCTGGTCAGCCTGGGTGGGTCCTCCTCGAGTGGTGGCGCAGGGAGGCAGGAGACTGCGGGGGTCGAGGGAGCTGTGGACGACGTGACCTCACCTGGCGATGCTCTTGATGGGGCAGCTAACGAGGTCCGCGCTGCCGAGGCCACGGGTGAGGCGCTGCCGCCTCCCATGCTTGAGGCCGAGGCTCCTGAGCCCCCAGCCGTGACTTCTGACGAGGCAACCGCCCGTGCGCATCAGGTATGCGCCCTCGACGCAAGTGGCCTTGGCGCTTCGTCCTCTTCGCAGGCCGATTCCTGTGCATCTCTCCTGGCCCGTTTCCGTGTGGACTTTGAGGCCCTCCGGAGAAAAAGGGAGGCCCTGGGCGACGACTTCCCTTGCCGCTTGCTGAAGCGCCGGAAGTACTTTGCTGTTGATGAGTAAGCCTTCTCCTTTTTCGTTCCTTATCCTGCTTGCCGCATCCGCTGATCCTTGCTATGCAGGCCTCTGCCTACTGAGCTTGATGAAGCCTCCGGGTCGACGCCTTCCTTGACTCCGTCTCCTCCGCCGCCCCTGGGTGCCTCGAGCAGCACTGCCCTTGTGGTTTGGGCAGGCGACGGCGCGGACCGCTGCATAGCGCGCGGCGACTCTCCTGTTCCCACGATCTCCTTCCGCAGGCCTTCCCTGGACATAGGCAGCCTGCCGTGGGCTTCCCGTCTGGTCGCGGGCTGCGACCGGCTGAGGCACCTCCGGGGCCCTTCTTCTGAGGCTAGGTTGGATTCAGGTCGGGCTTCTGATGCGGCGCGGCCGGCCGTCGTGATGGCGCCAGCCCCCAGCCCCCTGCCCGGGGCCGGAGCGATGATCCGAGGTCCTCGACGCCCGCTTGGGGCGGATGATGGCATGGCAGACGTGCTTGAGCGTGCTCAGGAGCGCCGTGCCCGTCGCCACGAATTCCTTCGGAGGGCGAGTGGCGCCGTAGATCTGCTTGGGCAGGAGCTCGCTGAGGAAGACGCGTGCTTGGAAGCCGAAGGCCTGCACCTGGCCGCAGAGCGGCGCGAGCTGGAGGCCGCCGCTGCCCTTGCGCGTCGTCAGCGCGACCTTGATGATGAAGAAGCGAAGGCGTCGCTGGAGGCTTCTCTGGCGGCTCGGTCTAAGGCCGTTGAGGAGGCCCAGGGAGCAGACCGACGGCGAGAAGCAGCAGAAGAACGGGCACGGGAGCTCTTGGCCCGGTGTCGCTTGCTGGAGGAGCAAGCGGAGCTGCGCGAGGCAGCCCTTGCGTCGATGGGGCTGGCCTCTGGCGACCCGGCTGAGCTTCGGAAGCGCGATGAAGCGTTGGTGCTGGAGGCCGCCGAACGTACTCGCGAGCAAGAGCAACTGGAGACGAGGGAGTGCCTGGCGACGCAGGCGGAAGATGATGTTGCCGCGCGGGAAACGCGTGTCCTCGAGGAGGTTTGCCGTCGGGTGGCGATAGCGCGCCAAGGCCTCGGGCGCGAGTTCGAGGAGAAGCTGGGGATGATCCGGGTCGAAGCCGAGGGTAGAACCGCCGCCTTGAGGGCCCAACGGGATGAGGCGATGCGACGAGCCGACGCCTCCCGGGTTGCTCTTGAGGCGGCGCAGAAGGAGCTGGCCACCTCCCAAGCCGAGGTGCTCCGCCTTCGCCAACGTGTGGAAGAGGCTGTGGCCGTCGAGCGTCAGAATGCCGACGAGATACGCCAGCGGCAGGTTCTGGAGCACGAGCACGGCCCCATGCTCACCAAGCTCAGGGAGAGGGCTAACATCGCCCTGGGCAACATCTGTGAGGCTGCCATGGGCGAGCTGCACACGATTAACTACGCCAGCAACCTGCAGTTCTTCACCACCGTGGTGACACAGCTGGAGGCACGGTCGGTCAAAGCCGATAGGTTGGTGGAGGAGAGGAGCCGCGCGCTGCTCGGGCGCGCCTTCTCCCGCGTCTTCAGCCATCTTCGAAACATGGATCCCCACTTTGACTTCGACGCCGCCATCGCCCCAGTTCCCCAAGCCGTCCGAGGTGACCTGGCTGAATGGGTGGAGAGCAACGTGGATGCTCTTGTCCGGGCCTTTACTTCGGATGATGATGACGTGATCGTGGGTGCCGACGAAGGTGGTGCGGTGGATGACCCCAACGCCGTCGATGGTGGCGCAGACGACGGAGGCGGACCCAGTGATGCCAGCGATAGCTCGGGAGGCGCCTCCGAGGATGCATTGGGGGATTTGTCGGATTGACCATGTACCATCCTCGTCTTTTTACCCTGCATAGATAGAACTCAGGTGTTTGGCCCGACGGTCGTGAGAGCATTTTGGGAGGGGGAGCCCCTCATGCATGAACTCGTATCTAATGTATCTGCAGTGAGTAAGTCGTACGCGTGTCCTACGGTAGGCTGGTTCGCCCTTGTTCCTTGCTGGCTCCGGAGCTGCCTTCTGGAGGGCGTCACGCCTCGGGCGCTGGGTAGTTGAAACCTCGTGAGGCGGGGTTGTTGCTGACAGGAAACCCCGCAGGCGTGGGCCGTCCCCGCAGGCTCCGGGCCTTTTCTCTAGCGAGACGTCTTCACAGGCATTTGCCTTCTTCACAGGCTCTGGGCCTTCTCCTCAAGCGAGACCTCTTCACAGGCATTTGCCTTCTTCACAGGCTCTGGGCCTTCTCCCCGAGCGAGACGTCTTCACAGGCATTCGCCTTCTTCACAGGCTCTGGGCCTTCTCCCCGAGCGAGACGTCTTCACAGGCGTTCGCCTTCTTCACAGGCTCTGGGCCTTCTCCTGAGCGGGACGGCTTCACAGGCGTTCGCCTTCTTCACAGGCTCTGGGCCTTCTCCCGAGCGGGACGGCTTCACAGGCGTTCGCCTTCTTCACAGGCTCTGGGCCTTCTCCTGAGCGGGACGGCTTCACAGGCGTTCGCCTTCTTCACAGGCTCTGGGCCTTCTCCCGAGCGGGATGGCTTCACAGGCGTTCGCCTTCTTCACAGGCTCTGGGCCTTCTCCCGAGCGGGACGGCTTCACAGACGTTCGCCTTCTTCACAGGCTCTGGGCCTTCTCCCGAGCGGGACGGCTTCACAGGCGTTCGCCTTCTTCACAGGCTCTGGGCCTTCTCCCGAGCGGGACGGCTTCACAGGCGTTCGCCTTCTTCACAGGCTCTGGGCCTTCCATGAGAAAACGATCTCCGCAAACACCAAAGGTCACCTCGCAAGGGAGCGGCAGCGACAGTCTGGGCCGTGCTCAAGCTAGGCCTGGCCCGACTCGCGAGGGGCTCGCGAGGGGAGGCAGCTGTGGTGAGATGGTGACCAGAACGCGGGAAATGATTCAAACAAGACCAAGCACCCCTTCCCCGAACGCACGCAAAGCTCAAATTCGAATTCAACTTAAATCTAGCGGGGGGAAAAAGGTTACAACCGAAGGAAGAAGGCAATGAAAGCAAACAAGAAGGCCGCGTCCGGCACCTAATCTAGTCTTCGACGTCTTCTCACCAGCGCGGAGCTAAGTGCTATCCACTGGGCGTGGGAGGGAGCCCCAGGGCATGAGGACGGCACTCCTGAGACTCCGGGGCGTGTACAGCCCCACTCATTATTACGTGAGAGTGTCACGGGGCGGCGAGCTTCACAGGCACTGGGCCTTCTTCACAGGAACCGGCCTTGCTTCATATCGCCAGACGAGGGCCCTGCCTTGCGCCACACTCTAGTGCCACCAACGACGACCGGAAACCAGGACGCCGCCGGTGGGGTAGAGCGGTCGCCAGCGGTTCCCCCGACGACCACGGGTCCTCCGCCAGGGGCAGGCCCTCGGGCGCCTCCCCAGCGGAGGGCCTATCTTCTAAGAACGCCTTGCTCCGAACGCCGCGGTGGTGATGTAGGGTCTCTGCCCCTTTCCTGCAGCCCCCTGCGTCCTCCTCCCGAGGGGTAGGAGACCGCAGGAACGGGGCAGCTGCTTGCCGCGGCGACCTGCATCTCCTGTGACCCATGATTAGCGCATGCCTGCTCTTGAGGAATTAATGGTACCCGATAGTCGTTGCCTCCAGTGTGACCGACGGAGCCGTCCTGGGGTTCCTGGAAGGGCTCGGCCTCTGGCGTCTCGTCCTCCCAGCTGGGGCTGAAGAGTGAGCCCTATTCGCCCCCGTGAGCGTGCCCTTGGTCCATCATGTGGGGCACGTATTCCTCTGGTGCCGCCACCCCGAATGCTGTGCTGTAGTGATCCATGCACCATGCGACGTTGCTTGTCGTGCCCACCGCGGGGTGGTAGCGCGGTTGGCCACTGGCGCCGTGGGCCGCACCGAGCCCCTCCCCTTCGCGCACCGGGGGCGGGGGTAGCGCCACCGCTAGTCTGGTGCCGGCGGATTCGCCGGTGTTGGGGTAGTCTTGAGGCCCGCGCGGGTGCGCGGGCCCCCCTCGTGCGCCGCCCTGAACTTGAGGTGGAAGCTGGACGCAGAAGGGGTGAGCCCCCGAAGCGGCAAAGCCCAGGAGCTCGGCGACCCGCTCCAGCAGCACGTCATGGCCGCCCTCCAATAGCCTGCACTGCAGCAGCTCCCGTGCTACTGTGAGCGCGGCCCTCGAGTTCGCCTGTTCCCGGCGGGTGTACGGTGTCGTAGTTGCGGCGTGATTGGATGCCCTCGCCACCGACCGAGCCTGTCGCGGTGTGAGGGTCGCAGAAGCTTGCCCACGTCGCCCTGCGGACCGCGAGCTGCCTGCGGCGCGGGGTCGCCCGGAGCGGGAGGCTCCGCGCAGATGGGCCATGCCGCCCACTGGCCTTGGTTGCCCGCCTGGCCGCCGGACATGGCGACGACAATGCGACGGGAGACGAAGCGATGGAAGGGCAGATTCCGGCGCACCCCTACCTGGCGCGCCAAATGTCGGATTCTGGGTTCCGGCAGACCCTTAAGGTTCGAACTCTGGGGTGCGCGCGGAGATCGTGCCCTCTACCTCTCCGTCTCGTAGGATCTAACTACTGCGAGATCAACACAAGGGACACAAGGTTTATACTAGTTCGGGCCACCATTGTGGCGTAATACCCTACTCTAGTTTGTGGTGGGTGGATTGCCTCTTGGGCTGATGAGGAAGAACAGTTACAGGGAAGAACGACCTCGCGAGGGTCAGTTCTTGGCTAGGGGATGAACTGCTAGGGAGAGTTCGATCGCCCTTCTCTCTCTCTAGATGCTGGGTTCAATGTGAATCCGGGTCCCCCTACCCCGTGGGTGGCTAGTCCTATTTATAAGCAAAGGCCCTGGGCCTCTTCCCAAATATTGAGCGGGAAGGGCGCCAACAATTGGCCGATTTGAAGGGGAACATCTGGTACACTTATCCTGACTAAAGTTGGTCTTCGCCTGCCAAAGGCCCTGTGGTGACGCTGTCCTGGGCTCCACGGTGACCTCCTTCCCACCGTTGGACTGGTCTTGGTCTCGTTGCACTGAAATGGGTGCCTTTGCTTGATCCCCTCGCCTGCGCTTGCCCCCTTTGCACCAAAGAGGAAAGGGGGACGCTGCGCGGGCTGGCGACCGCCTGGCGCCCTTGGTCGTCATGGCTTGCGTCATGGGCACCTCGTGAGGTACCCTGACTTGATCTCTCCGCCTCCTCGCGAGCCAGCCTAAGGAGGCCGTGCTTGAGGAAGCGCCGTGTCGTCCGCCTCGCGAGGCTTGGCCCCTCGCGAGGGTCTTGAGCCTTGTGTTGATGTAGATGGGCCACGCTGGGCCTCCATTCGTGCCCCGCCGCAGGCCGTAGGCAGGCAAGTCTGGGGACCCCCGTTCCTAGAACGCCAACAACTTTATTGTATGAAATGCAAACGCCATGTAATTGCTTTAATTTATCACTAAGCGGTAGCAATAGTTGGCGAGACGACAATGATGCTACGGTGGAGATCAAGGTGTCACGCCGGTGACGATGGTGATCATGACGGTGCTTTGGAGATGGAGATCAAAAGCACAAGATGATGATGGCCATATCATATCCCTTATATTGATTGCATGTGATGTTTATCCTTTATGCATCTTATTTTGCTTAGTTCGGCGGTAGCATTATAAGATGATCTCTCACTAAATTTCAAGGTACAAGTGTTCTCCCTAAGTATGCACCGTTGCGAAAGTTCGTCGTGCCGAGACACCACGTGATGATCGGGTGTGATAAGCTCTACGTTCACATACAACGGGTGCAAGCCAGTTTTGCACACGGAGAATACTCAGGTTAAACTTGACGAGCCTAGCATATGCAGATATGGCCTCGGAACACTGAGACCGAAAGGTCGAGCGTGGATCATATTGTAGATATGATCAACATAGTGATGTTCACCATTGGAAACTACTCCATCTCACGTGATGATCGGACATGGTTTAGTTGATATGGATCACGTGATCACTTAGATGATTAGCCGGATGTCTATCTAAGTGGGAGTTCTTTAGTAATATGATTAATTGAACTTTAATTTATCATGAACTTAGTACCTAATAGTATTTTGCATGTCTATGTTGTTGTAGATAGATGACCTGTGTTGTTGTTCCGTTGAATTTTGATGCGTTCCTAGAGAAAGCTAAGTTGAAAGATGATGGTAGAAACTACACGGACTGGGTCCATAACTTGAGGATTATCCTCATTGTTGCACAGAACAATTACGTCCTGGAAGCACCGCTAGGTGCCAAACCCGCTGCAGGAGCAATGCCAGATGCTATGAACGTCTGGCGGAGCAAAGCTGATGACTACTCGATAGTTTAGTGTGCATGCTTTACGGCTTAGAACCGGGACTTCAACGACGTTTTGAACGTCATGGAGCATATGAGATGTTCCAGGAGTTGAAGTTAATATTTCAAGCAAATGTCCGGATTGAGAGATATGAAGTCTCCAATAAGTTCTATAGCTGCAAGATGGAGGATAACATTTCTGTCAGTGAACATATATGATACGTCTCCAACGTATCTATAATCTTTGATTGTTACATGCTATTATATTATCCATCTAGGATGTTTTATATGCATTTATATGATATTTTATATGATTTTTGGGACTAACCTATTAACCTAGAGCCCGGTGCCAGTTTCTGTTTTTTCCTTGTTTTTGAGTATCGCAGAAAAGGAAAACCAAACGGAGTCCAATTGACCCGAAACTTCACGGAACTTATTTTTGGACCTGAAGAAAGCCATGGAGCAAAAGAGATGGGCCAGAAGAGTCTCGGGCTGGCCACGAGGGTGGGGGGCGCGCCCACCCCCTAGGCGCACCTCCCTACCTCATGGACAACCCGGAGACCCCCCTGATTTGTTCTCGACGCCAAAACCTCTTATATATACCCAAACTTCTAGAAAGAATCCTAGATCGGGAGTTCCGCCGCCGCAAGCCTCTGTTGCCACCAAAAACCAATCTAGACCTGTTCCGGCACCCTGCCGGAGGGGGAATCCCTCTTCGGTGGCCATCTTCATCATCCCAGCGCTCTCCATGATGAGGAGGGAGTAGTTCACCCTCGGGGTTGAGGGTATGTACCAGTAGCTATGTGTTTGATCTCTCTCTCTCTCTCATGTTCTTGAGGTGGTACGATATTGATGTATCGCGAGCTTTGCTATTATAGTTGGATCTTATGATGTTTCTCCCCCTCTACTCTCTTGTGATGGATTGATTTTTCTCTTTAAATTTATCTTATCGGATTGAGTCTTTAAGGATTTGAGAACACTTGATGTATGTCTTGCATGTGTTTATCTGTGGTGACAATGGGATATCACGTGATCCACTTGATGTATGTTTTGGTGATCAACTTGCGGGTTCCATAACATTATGAACTTATGCATAGGGGTTGGCACACGTTTTCGTCTTGACTCTCCGGTAGAAACTTTGGGGCACTCTTTGAAGTACTTTGTGTTGGTTTGAATAGATGAATCTGAGATTGTGTGATGCATATCGTATAATCATACCCACAGATACTTGAGGTGACATTGTAGTAGGTGACATTAGGGTTTTGGTTGATTTGTGTCTTAAGGTGTTATTCTAGTACGAACTCTAGGATAGATCGAACGGAAAGAATAGCTTCATGTTATTTTACTACGGACTCTTGAATAGATCGATCAGAAAGGATAACTTTGAGGTGGTTTCATACCCTACCATAATCTCTTCGTTTGTTCTCCGCTATTAGTGACTTTGGAGTGACTCTTTGTTGCATGTTGAGGGATAGTTATATGATCCAATTATGTTATTATTGTTGAGAGAACTTGCACTAGTGAAAGTATGAACCCTAGGCCTTGTTTCCTAGCATTGCAATACCGTTTACGCTCACTTTTATTTCTTTTTACCTTGCTGTTTTTATATTTTCATATTACTAAAACCTATATCTACTATCCATATTGCACTTGTATCACCATCTCTTCACCGAACTAGTGCACCTATACAATTTACCATTGTATTGGGTGTGTTGGGGACACAAGAGACTCTTTGTTATTTGGTTGCAGGGTTGTTTGAGAGAGACCATCTTCATCCTACGCCTCCTACGGATTGATAAACCTTAGGTCATCCACTTGAGGGAAAATTGCTACTGTCCTACAAACCTCTGCACTTGGAGGCCCAACAACGTCTACAAGAAGATTGTGTAGTAGACATCAAGCAGTTTCTGGCGCCGTTGCCGGGGAGGTGAGTGCTTGAAGGTATATCCTTAGATCTTGCAATATAATCTTTTTGTTTATTGTTTTATCACTAGTTTAGTTAATAAAAGAAAAATGAAAAAATGGAACTGAGGGTACCTCATATGCTTCATCTTTTTAATGTCTTTTGTGAAAATGATGGGAAGGAAAATTGTGCCAAAGTGTTATAAGAAGAATGCATTAGAATGTTTGGCACTAAATCTTTGAATGATGACCATGATTGCAATGTTATTAGTATGAACTCTTTGAATATCCATAGTACTAATGATGATTGCACTAGTAATGATGAAAATGTCTCTTATAAGCATGTCAATTTTTGTGGAGTGCATAGAGTTTGCAAGTACACATCAAATAGGGAAGATATTTTGCAACAATCATAAGTATTTGGAAACTAAATGGTTGCAAGAAAGGCTAGATGATTGTGCTGAAAGATTCAATATTTATCGCCATCCTTGTGAACTTTGCAATGAACATGGTCATTTAAAGCTCCAATGCTATTTGTTTCATGATCAAATCGTGTCCAAAAATTGTGATAACTTGATTACCCTTGAGCATCACAAAGAGCTTAGTCTTCTTTTGGGGTATGAAGAAATGAAACGTATAACTGAGGGTATTCCAAAATTTTATCTTGATAGATTTGTTGATTTTGATCTAGAAGAAATTTTTATGTATTGTGCATTGAATTGCATTGAAAATCCTTATATTGCCAATTACATAAAGACAAGAAAACAAATAGATGATGAAGAGAATACTAATGAAAGGGAAGAGACTTCACAATATCTTCCTATTATTTCTTATGATGAATCAGGTAACGAGGAGGAGCCTTCTATTCAACCAATCTCATTAATAAGGAGCTCCAAAAAGAGGATTAAACCCACACATAATGTGAATAAGAAAAAGAAAAGACGAAGCAAAGGTGAACAGGTATCCCTCCCAAATGATGTTGCTCCTATTACTCAATGTGATGATGATAATTGCTATACTATTGGTGCTATCCATACTATTAATGACGAAAGTGATTATGCTTATGATATGAAAAGGCCCAAGCTTGGGGATGCTATGTTTGATAAGAATGACATGTTTCAGAATATATTTGCTACAATTAATGTTTGTCCCAAGCTTGGGGATTCTATGTTTAATGAAGATAATATTTTTAGCCTCCCAAGTTTTGATGAGCAGATTTATTATGATGATAGCATGCCTCCTACTTATGATGATTATATTGATGAAAGTGGGTTTGGAAGAGTGTAAACTTTAGGAAGTAATGATCCCACTATTTTGGAGAATGTTGAATCTTATTGTGATAAATATGAAAGTGTATTTGGAGAGGTCATGACTTTATTTAGTGATGATTCCACTATCTTGGAAGAGGTTCAAATCGATTATGATGAGACCAAAGTTGCTACTTATGATAATTATTGTGATGATACATATGCTATAAAAAGTAGTCATGATTATATTTATAAAACTTGTCATGATTATGATTACCCTTTTTTGAACTTTATTCTTTCAATGTGGAAACAATTTATAGTATTCAAGTTTCTTATGATACTCCCACTATTCTGATTGAGAAGAATTTTGCTTATGTAGAGAGTAGTAAATTTTCTATGCTTGTAGATCATGAAAATAATGCTTTAGGTGCTGGTTATATTGTTGAATTCATTCATGATGCTACTGAAAATTATTATGAGGGAGGAATATATGCTTGTAGGAATTGCAATAATATCAAGTTTCCTCTCTATGTGCTTAAAGTTTTGAAGCTATGCTTGTTTTGCCTTCCTATGCTAGTTGATTATTGTTCCCATAAGTTGTTTGCTCACAAAATCCCTATGCATAGGAAGTGGGTTAGACTTAAATGTGCTAGTCATATTCTTCATGATGATCCTGTTATGTTTCAATTCTTATCTTTTATGTGAGTATCATTGAAATCATCATGCCTAGCTAGGGGCGTTAAACGATAGCGCTTGTTGGGAGGCAACCCAATTTTATTTTTGTTCTTTGATTTTTGCTCCTGTTTATTAATAAATAATTCATCTAGACTCTGTTTATATGTGGTTTTATTGTTTTAATTAGTGTTTGTGCCAAGTAGAACCTTTGGGAAGACTTGAGTGAAGTCTTTGTGATCTTGCTGTAAAAACAGAAACTTTAGCGCTCACGAGATTAGCTACAACTTTTTACTGGAGAGTGCTATTAGGTTTATTATTTTTTCAGAAGATTAATATACAAATTCCTCAGGTCCACCAATTTATTTCAGAATTTTTGGAGTTACATTAGTATTCGAATGATATAGATTACTACAGACTGTTCTGTTTTTGACAGATTCTGTTTTCTATGTGTTGTTTGCTTATTTTGATGAATCTATGAGTATTATCGGAGGGTATGAACCATATAGAAGTTGGAATACAGTAGATATTACACCAATATGAATTTATAATGAGTTCACAACAGTACCTAAGTGGTGGTTTTATTTTCTTATACTAACGGAGCTTACGAGTTTTCTGTTGTGAAGTTTTCAAGTTTTGGGTAAAGATTCGATGGACTATGGAATAAGGAGTGGCAAGAGCCTAAGATTGGGGATTCCCAAGGCACCCCAAGGTAAAATTCAAGGACAACCAAGAGCCTAAGCTTGGGGATGCCCCGGATGGCATCCCCTCCTTCGTCTTTGTTCATCGGTAACTTTACTTGGAGCTATATTTTTATTCACCACATGATATGTGTTTTGCTTGGAGCGTCATTTTATATTCTTTTGTTTTGCTTGCTGTTTGAATAAAATAACAAGATATGAAATTCTTAAATGTTAGAAAGTCTTCACATAGTTGCATAATTATTCAACTACTCATTGATCTTCACTTATATCTTCTGGAGTAGTTTGTCATTTGCTCTAGTGCTTCACTTATATCCTTTTAGAGCACGCCGGTGGTTTTATTTAGAAGAAATAGATGAACTCTCATGCTTCACTTATATTATTTTGAGAGTCCTAAACATCATGGTAATTTTCTTTTGTTATGAATTTAGTCCTAATATGATGGGCATTCAAGATGGGTATGATAAAAACTTTCATATAGTCATATAGAGTGCATTGAATACTATGAGAAGTTTGACACTTGATAATTTTTTTGAGATATAAAGGTGGTGATATTAGAGTCATGCTAGTTGGGTAATTATGAAATTGAGAAATACTTGTGTTGAGGTTGGCAAGTCCCGTAGCATGCACGTATGGTAAACGTTTTGTGACAAATTTGAAGCATGGAGTGTTCTTTGATTGCTTTCCTTATGAGTGGCGGCCAGGACGAGCGATGGTCTTTTCCTACCAATCTATCCCCCTAGGGGCATGCGTAGTAGTACTTTGCTTTGAGGTCTAATAAACTTTTGCAATAAGTATATGAGTTCTTTATGACTAATGTGAGTACATGGATATTACACACTCTCACCCTTCCATCATTGCTAGCCTCTTCGGTACCGTGCATTGCCCTTTCTCACCTTAAGAGTTGGTGCAAAATTCGCCGGTGCATCCAAACCCCGTGATACGATACGCTCTATCACACATAAACCTCCTTATATCTTCCTCAAAACAGCCACCATACCTACCTATTATGGCATTTCCATAGACATTCCGAGATATATTGCCATGCAACTTTCCACCGTTCTGTTTATTATGACACGCATCATCATTGTCATATTGCCTTGCATGATCATGTAGTTGACATCGTGTTTGTGGCAAAGCCACCATGCTTAATTTTTCATACATGTCACTCTTGATTCATTGCATATTCCGATACACCGCCGGAGGCATTCACATAGAGTCATATTTTGTTCTAAGTATCAAGTTGTAATTCTTGAGTTGTAAGTAAATAAAAGTGTGATGATCATCATTAGAGCATTGTGCCATGTGAGGAAAGGATGATGGAGACTATGATTCCCCCATAAGTCGGGATGAGACTCTGGAGAAAGAAAAAAAAGGAGGCTAAAAGAAAAAAAAGGAGAAGGCCCAAATAAAAAGAATGAGAGAAAAAGAGAGAAGGGACAATGTTACTATCCTTTTTCCACACTTGTGCTTCAAAGTAGCCCCATGATCTTCATGATAGAGAGTCTCTTGTTTTGTCACTTTCATATACTAGTGGGAATTTTTCATTATAGAACTTGGCTTGTATATTCCAATGATGGGCTTCCTCAAAATGCCCTAGGTCTTCGTGAATAAGCAAGTTGGATGCACACCCACTTAGTTTCTTTTGATGAGCTTTCATATATTTATAGCTCTAGTGCATCCGTTGCATAGCAATCCCTACTCCCCGCATTGACATCAATTGATGGGCATCTTCATAGCCCGTTGATTAGCCACGTCAACGTGAGACTTTTTTCTTCTTTGTCTTCTCACATAACCCCTATCATCATACTCTATTCGACCCATAGTGATATGTCCATGGCTTGCGCTCATGTATTACGTGAGGGTTGAAAAGGATGAAGCGCGTTAAAAAGTATGAACCAATTGCTCGGCTTGTCATCGGGGTTGTGCATGATGGGAGCATTTTGTGTGACTACAATGAAGCATGGCCAAACTATACGATTTTGTAGGGATAAGCTTTCTTTGGCTATGTTATTTTGATAAGACATAACTGCTTGGTTAGTATGCTTGAAGTATTATTATTTTTATGTCAATATTAAAATTTTGTCTTGAATCCTATGGATCTGAATATTCTTGCCACAATAAAGAAGATTACATTGATAAATATGTTAGGTAGCATTCCACATCAAAAATTCTGTTTTTATCATTTACCTACTCGAGGACGAGCAGGAATTAAGCTTGGGGATGCTTGATACGTCTCCAACGTATCTATAATTTTTGATTGTTCCATGCTATTATATTATCCATCTAGGATGTTTTATATGCTATTTTATGTGATTTTTGGGACTAACCTATTAGCCTAGAGCCCAATGCCAATTTCTGTTTTTTCCTTGTTTTTGAGTATCGCAGAAAAGGAAAACCAAACGAAGTCGAGTTGACCCGAAACTTCACATAACTTATTTTTGGACCAGAAGAAGGCCATGGAGCAAAAGAGATGGGCCAGAAGAGTCTCGGGCTGCCCACGAGGGTGGGGGCCGTGCCCACCCCGCTGGGCGCGCCTCCCTACCTCGTGGACAGCCCAGAGACCCCCCCTGACTTGTTCTCGACGCCAAAACCTCTTATATATACCCAAACTTCCAGAAAGAAACCTAGATTGGGAGTTCCTCCACCGCAAGCCTCTGTAGCCACCAAAAACCAATCTAGACCCGTTCCGACACCCTGCCGAAGGGGGGAATCCCTCTCCGGTGGCCATCTTCATCATCCTGGCGCTCTCCATGACGAGGAGGGAGTAGTTCACCCTCGGGGCTGAGCGTATGTACCAGTAGCTATGTGTTTGATCTCTCTCTCTCTCTCTCCCGTGTTCTTGAGGTGGTACGATATTGATGTATCGCGAGCTTTGCTATTATAGTTGGATCTTATGATGTTTCTCCCCCTCTACTCTCTTGTGATGGATTGAGTTTTCCCTTTGAAGTTATGTTATCGGATTGAGTCTTTAAGGATTTGAGAACACTTGATGTATGTCTTGCATGTGTTTATCTGTGGTGACAATGGGATACCATGTGATCCACTTGATGTATGTTTTGGTGATCAACTTGCGGGTTCCATAACATTGTGAACTTATGCATAGGGGTTGGCACATGTTTTCGTCTTGACTCTCCGGTAGAAACTTTGGGGCACTCTTTGAAGTACTTTGTGTTGGTTTGAATAGATGAATCTGAGATTGTGTGATGCATATCGTATAATAACACCCACGGATACTTGAGGTGACATTGGAGTATCTAGGTGACGTTAGGGTTTTGGTTGATCTGTGTCTTAAGGTGTTATTCTAGTATGAACTCTAGGATAGATCGAACGGAAAGAATAGCTTCGTGTTATTTTACTATGGACTCTTGAATAGATCGATCAGAAAGGATAACTTTGAGGTGGTTTCGTACCCTACCATAATCTCTTCGTTTGTTCTCCGCTATTAGTGACTTTGGAGTGACTCTTTGTTGCATGTTGAGGGATAATTATATGATCCAATTATGTTATTATTGTTGAGAGAACTTGCACTAGTGAAAGTATGAACCCTAGGCCGTGTTTCCTATTATTGCAATACCGTTTACGCTCACTTTTATTACTTGTTACCTTGCTGTTTTTAGATTTTCATATTACAAAAACCTATATCTACTATCCATATTGCACTTGTATCACCATCTCTTCGCCGAACTAGTGCACCTATACAATTTACCATTGTATTGGGTGTGTTGGGGACACAAGAGACTCTTTGTTATTTGGTTGCAGGGTTGCTTGAGAGAGACCATCTTCATCCTACGCCTCCCACGGATAGATAAACCTTAGGTCATCCACTTGAGGGAAATTTGCTACTGTCCTACAAATCTCTGCACTTGGAGGCCCAACAACGTCTACAAGAAGAAGGTTGTATAGTAGACATCAATATACTCAAAATGTATGGGTATAATAATCACTTGATTCAACTGGGAGTTAATCTTCCCGATGATAGTGTCATTGACAGAATTCTTCAATCACTGCCACCAAGCTACAAGAGCCTTGTGATGAACTATAATATGCAAGGGATGGATAAGACGATTCCGGAGCTCTTCACAATGCTAAAGGTTGCGGAGGTAGAAATCAAGAAAGAGCATCAAGTGTTGATGGTCAATAAGACCACCAGTTTCAAGAAAAAGGGTAAAGGGAAGAAGGGGAACTCCAAGAAGAACGGCAAGCAAGTTGCTGCTCAAGTGAAGAAACCCAAGTCTGGACCTAAGCCTGATACTGAGTGCTTCTACTGCAAAGGGACTGGTCACTGGAAGCGGAACTGCCCCAAGTATTTGGCGGATAAGAAGGATGGCAAGGTGAACAAAGGTATATGTGATATACATGTTATTGATGTGTACCTTACTAATGCTCGCAGTAGCACTTGGGTATTTGATACTGGTTCTGTTGCTAATATTTGCAACTCGAAATAGGGGCTACGGATTAAGCGAAGTTCGGCTAAGGATGAGGTGATGATGCGCGTGGGAAATGGTTCCAAAGTCGATGTGATCACGGTCGGCATGCTACCTCTACATCTACCTTCGGGATTAGTTTTGGACCTGGATAATTGTTATTTGGTGCCAGCGTTAAGCATGAACATTATATCTGGATCCTGTTTGATGCGAGATGGTTATTCATCTAAATCAGAGAATAATGGTTGTTCTATTTATATGAGTAATATCTTTTATGGTCATGCACCCTTGAAGAATGGTCTATTTTTGTTGAATCCCGATAGTAGTGATACACATATTCATAATATTGAAGCCAAAAGATGCAGAGTTGATAATGGTAGTGCAACTTATTTGTGGCACTGCCGTTTGGGTCATGTTGGTGTACAGCGCATGACGAAACTCCATTCTGATGGACTTTTGGAATCACTTGGTACATGCGAACCATGCATCATGGGCAAGATGACTAAAACTCCGTTCTTTGGAACAATGGAGCGAGCAACAGATTTGTTGGAAATCATACATACTGATGTATATGGTGTGATCAATGTTGAGGCTCGCGGCGGTATCATTATTTTCTCACCTTCACAAATGATTTGAGCAGATATGGGTATATCTACTTGATGGAACATAAGTCTGAAACATTTGAAAAGTTCAAAGAATTTCAGAGTAAAGTGGAAAATGATCATAACAAGAAAATAAAGTTTCTACGATCTGATCGTGGGGGAGAATATTTGAGTTACGAGTTTGGTCTTCATTTGAAACAATGCGGAATAGTTTCACAAATCACGCCACCCGGAACACCACAGCGTAATGGTGTGTCCGAACATCGTAATCGTACTTTACTAGATATGGTGCGATCTATGATGTCTCTTACTGATTTATCGCTATCGTTTTGGGCTTATGCTTTAGAGACGGCTGCATTCACGTTAAATAGGGCACCATCTAAATCTGTTGAGACAACACCTTATGAACTATGGTTTGGCAAGAAACCAAAGTTGTCGTTTCTTAAAGTTTGGGGCTGTGATGCTTATGTGAAAAAGCTTCAACCTGATAAGCTCGAGCCCAAATCAGAGAAATATGTCTTCATAGGATACCCAAAAGAGACTATTGGGTACACCTTCTATCACAGATCCGAAGGTAAGACATTTGTTGCTAAGAATGGATCCTTTCTAGAGAAGGAGTTTCTCTTGAAAGAAGTGAGTGGGAGGAAAGTAGAACTTGATGAGGTAACTGTACCTTCTCCCGAATTGGAAAGTAGTTCATCACGGAAATCTGTTCCTGTGACTACTACACCAATTAGTGAGGAAGCAAATGATGATGATCATGTAACTTCAGATCAAGTTACTACTGAACCTCGTAGGTCGACCATAGTAAGATCCACACTAGAGTGGTACGGTAATCCTGTTCTGGAGGTCATGTTACTTGACCATGACAAACCTACAAACTACGAGGAAGCGATGATGAGCCCAGATTCCGCGAAATGGCTTGAGGCCATGAAATCTGAGATGGGATCCATGTATGAGAACAAAGTGTGGACCTTAGTTGACTTTCCCGATGATCGGCAAGCCATTGAGAATAAATGGATCTTCAAGAAGAAGACTGACGCTGGCGGTAATGTTAGTGTCTACAAAGCTCGACTTGTTGCGAAAGGTTTTCGACAAGTTCAAGGAGTTGACTATGATGAGACCTTCTCACCCGTAGCGGTGCTTAAGTCTGTCCGAATCATGTTAGCAATTGCCGCATTTTATGATTATGAAATTTGGCAAATGGATGTCAAAACTGCATTCCTCAATGGATATCTTAAAGAAGATTTGTATATGATGCAACCAGAAGGTTTTGTCAATCCAAAAGGTGCTAACAGAGTGTGCAAGCTCCAGCGATCCATTAATGGACTAGTGCAAGCCTCTCGGAGTTGGAATATACACTTTGATAGTGTGATCAAAGCATATGGATTTATATAGACTTTTGGAGAAGCCTGTATTTAGAAGAAAGTTAGTGGGAACTCTGTAGCATTTCTGATATTATATGTGGATGACATATTGTTGATCGGAAATGATACTGAATTTCTGAATAGCATAAAAGGATACTTGAATAAGAATTTTTCAATGAAAGACCTTGGTGAAGCTGCTTATATATTAGGCATCAAGATCTATAGAGATAGATCAAGACGCTTAATTGGAATTTCACAGAGCACATACCTTGACAAAGTTTTGAAGAAGTTCAAAATGGATCAAGCAAAGAAAGGGTTCTTGCCTGTGTTACAAGGTGTGAAGTTTAGTCAGACTCAATGCCCGATCACTGCAGAAGATAGATAGAAAATGAAAGGTGTTTCCTATGCTTCAGCCATAGGCTCTATCATGTATGCAATGTTGTGTACCAGACCTGATGTGTGCCTTGCTATCAGTTTAGCAGGGAGGTACCAAAGTAATCCAGGAGTGGATCACTGGACAACGGTCAAGAACATCCTGAAATACCTGAAAAGGACTAAAGATATTTTTCTCGTTTATGGAGGTGACAAAGAGCTCGTCGTAAATGGTTACGTCGATGCAAGCTTTGACACTGATCCGGATGACTCTAAGTCACAAGCCGGATACGTATTTGTATTGAACGGTGGACCTGTCAGTTGGTGCAGTTCTAAGCAAAGCATCATGGCGTGATCAACGTGTGAAGCGGAGTACATAGCTGCTTCAGAAGCGGCAAATGAAGGAGTCTGGATGAAGGAGTTCATATCCGATCTAGGTGTCATACCTAGTGCATCGGGTCCAATGAAAATCTTTTGGGACAATATGTAGCGACCATACCTCAAACAGTCTGATCTCTGTGCTCAGGTGTCATCCCTGGATCAGTAATGCTGACACCACACAGTACTTGAAGGATTTATAACAGAGTAGCAATCACACACTTATTACATCGAATGTCTCAAAAGAGAACTTATTACAATAAATATGGCTTAAGGCCATCTAATTACGATAACAACGGAAGGCTTGGAAGATAAGCGAGTCCATCAACTCCAACGGCATCACTGAGTATAGAACCATGACCTAAAGGCACCTTACTCGTCGTCTGAAAAGTCTGCAACATGAAATGTTGCGGCCCGAAAACGGGTCAGCACATAGAATATGCTGGCAATGTAACACATAGAGAGTAATGAAAGTTTAAGCCTATACTACATGCATATATGGCTGGTGGAAAGCTCTATGGTTACAGTTTTGCATAAAGCCAATTTTTCCCTACTGCAAAGGATTAAATTTTATTTAACTATCATGGTGGTTGGTAAACATTGAGAATGGTTGACAGCATCCTCAATCCCAATTAAAGTAATCATCATTAAAACCCAACAAAATTATTTAAAGTAACATGATGAGATTCACATGATAATCCAAGTACTAGATACTCAAAACGTCCATAACCGGGGACACGGCTAATCATGATTAGTTTGTACACTCTGCAGAGGTTTGCGCACTTTTCCCCACAAGACTCGATCTCCTCCGTTGGGATTCTCGCACTACATGGTGTTTGAGAAACGGATGACTGAGACACAGTCTTTCAGAAATGCTAGCACCTTACGATGGGTAGACCGTTACACCTACTTTCCCCTACATCTGCTAGTCTACCCTGTAAGAGTTCGCACGACTTAATCAACTATGCAAGTGCACATAATAGCTTGTGGCTGCACACGGAAGTTTCTAGTATGAATAATCTCATGATCCCTTTGGGCCTGGGTGGCGGTCCATAAAAAAAACAGGCAATCCTGGAATACCCAGGTACCTCAATCCACCCAGATGTGTTTAAGTGGACACCTTAGATAAACCATTAATTAACAAACTCACATCTGTCATGGATATCACTCACCCAATCCACGTCTACTAGCATAGCATAGCATAATAAGCAAACGTAGAAGTAACTCCCAAAGGTTTGATAGTAAAACAGGTAATAGGTACTACCTCAACTACTTCCCATCCCACAATTTAATTAGATCCTAATCATGCAATGTTTGAGGATTGATCTAATGCAATAAAACTGGGTAGTAGAAAAGGTATGATCAAAGTGTTACTTGCCTTGCTGATGATCCGCGAAACCTAGAGATTCGAAGTAACAGGCGGCGCACTCCGAATACTCTATCACAAACAAATAAACAAGCATACAATAAGTACTCATCTAATGCACAGATAAAACTCAAATAAAAGATCTAACCAGAAAGTTCAACTTAAGAACTCCGGTTTGCAAAAAGAATCAATTCAAACGAAGCAACGAAAGTCAAACGGCGAAAGAAAACAGCTTCGTTTTACTAATTTGGACCTAAGTCAAATTTTACAGAAACAAAATCTTGTTTAAGTTGGTTAAACGGATAGGGGTTTCGAGACGAAACTCCAGGCGCTTGAATCGCCTGATTCCCATAAACGAGCGAAAAGTTATACTAAAACGGAAATCGGATCAGGAATTGCGATCAGAAATAATCGCGGAAAATCCGAGAAAAAGAAAAAAAATGACGAACAGATTAACGAACGAACGTTCGTTATCTGGATCTAAACGACGAATACGTTCGTTAAAACGAACGAACGAGCGGACGCTCACTGAATAGGCTAAACCGAAAAAAATAAACCGATCTAATAAAATAAAAAAAGGATCTAAAAAAAATTAAACCGCGGCAAAAGAAAAAAACCGGGCGGTTTTCTAAAGAAAACCGCCGGCGACGGCGGCTACCTCGGCGGCGGGTCCGGCAGGCGGCGGGGCGGTGAGGCGGTGTCGGGGGAAATCGGCTTCCTCGAACACCTATGGGGACCGAGCCCCTTGCTGGTTCGGCGGGGGGCGGAGGTCGCGCGAAGAGCGGATCGAGGCGATGCACGCAAGGGGTTTACCCAGCTTCGGGCCGCACGGATGCGTAAAACCCTACTGCTGCTTTGTGGATTGTATTGTGTTCTTGCTCGGGAGCGTGTGGTGCTACAGTACACACGAGCCGCTGGCGAGACCGAGCGTGAGTGGCCTCCTCCCCCCTACGTTGCGCATGGGGCCTCCTTTTATATGCTCAAGGGGTTACCCACAGGTGGCAGCGCAGGTCAGGGTAAAACTGTAAATCGCTGTGTAGGGTATAGCTGTTTGTACAGTGCTATCATACCTAACTCTGACGGCGGGGGACAAGGGCATTAAATGCCCGTCCGCATCGCCCAGGCGGTGCAGAAAAGGGACCGTCAGGAGCGCCACCGTTTGCCACGATGGCTACTCTGTCAGCGTCGCTTCGCCACCGCATGCCCCTGGCTACACAGCCTCTCGCCATGTGTGCCTGGAATGGCCCCAGAGCGACACGTTGGTGGATGAGCTGGAGCGCAGGCACGGGGTGGTAACTTGCCGCGGCAAACTCCTTGCCACGGTGGATGTCTTGTCGCGTCCAGGAGCTTGTCGCTCACCGGGCCTTGCCGGGGCGCGGGACGCGCCACGGCAAGCCTCTTGTCGCGCTTTGGTTGGCCTTCCCGGCAAGCTCCTCTTGCCGGGGTCTTGTGCTTCGAGCGGCAGTCCCGACAAGCTCCTCTTGCCGGGGCCTTGCTCCCTTCGGGCGGTCGTCCCGGCAAGCTCCTCTTGCCGGGGCCTTGTGCCTTGGCCCACATACTTTGTTCTTGAATGGCCCAAAGGGGGACCATGGAGAGTTTTGGCGGTCACCTGGCAGGCCTTGTCGCGGGGTGCTACGACTGCCCGTGCACAAGTTCGGGGTACTAAGGTACCCCTACTTTAGTACACCGACAGGAGCCCCTGGGCCTGGGCCATACACGGTGCCGAGCGCTGTTGGGCCAGGCCCAAAACAGTGCACGGGCACGCGCGGCCTGGGTCACGCTGTATCTTTACTCCACATCCATCGCGCCTTCCCCAAATGGCACGCGTCGAACGCGGCGTCGTGGGGAGAGGCGTGCGTGACGTGGGTGGCGTGCGCGGGGCTGAGCCCCGCAGGCATGCGTCACGTCGCGGGCGATTTCTTTATTCAGAAAGGCGAAACGCCCCCCCTCTCCCCCTTATAAGCAGGGGAAACAGGGGCAGTCCGCCCACCTGCGAGTTGCGATTCCTCGAAAATCTCCGCCACTTCCTTCTTCGAAAGAAAGCAGCGCTCCGCCCTCGTCGTCATCAACACCGCCATCGCCGTCGCCCCCCCCCTCCGCCATGGCTCCGAAGATCGCGAGAGGGAAGGCCGTGAAGTCCGCCGAGGTGCTGCGGCTTGAGGCGCTGCGGAGGGAGCGGGCGACTTTCTCCCCTCAGCTCGACGCGGTGGACCTGAGGGATAGGTTCTACCTCTTCTGGTCGACGATGACGCGAGCTCATCCGCGCACGCGGGTTCTTCCCGCCGTCGCCCAGAAGAAGTATCCGACCGGGTACCCCTTCTTCGCTGTGTTCTTCTATTGCGGGCTTTGCCCGCCCTTTTCTGAATTTTTCTACGACATCATGAACACCTATGGCTTCCATCTCCTCGACTTCACCCCCAACGCTGTTCTGACAATGGCGGTTTTCGCACACCTTTGTGAGAACTTTGTCGGAGTCCACCCCAACGTAGCCCTCTTTCGCCACTTCTTTTCTCCTCAGGTGGAGAAAGGAGAGCCTTTATCCGGCGGGGTCGCCTGGATCTCCAAGACAGGCAAGAAGGAGGCTTATCTGGAGGGGGAGCTCCGCAGCAGATGGGAGGAGTGGAGAGCGGACTGGTGCTTGATCGTCGAGGAGGAGCCGCAGCCATTCACCGCCGTGCGCCGAGCTCCAGTGGTGCGCGGCCGCGATTGGAGCGACGTGGCTCCGGACGACGCCAAGCTGGAGATTGCCGTCGCCCGGATCCTGCGCCTCAGGCTTGCCGGGCTCACTGTCGGCGCTGTTGGCACGGACTTCCTTCGCCGCCGCATCGCCCCCCTGCAGGCGAAGGGGAGACCTGCCTGGGAGTTCCAGAACGCGGCGGATATCATGAGGCTGCGTCCGGGCCTTAATTTCAACTTTACTGTCTTGGAGCTTGATGGGACGCTCAGGGAACTGTTCAAGCACGACCCTGAGCATCCCGAATGGTTCAGGCTGCCGCAGGGCGTCGTTCCCTTATGCAATAACTCGTCGCTCAGCTGCATCCTCGCAATGATGCCGCTGTGCGACTCGCACGGGATCGACGCGACCTGGCAGGAGCCTGTCGACGACGTCGTGCAGGCGTTCTTTGATGACTTGGTGGAGGTGCCAGTCAACTCTGACGAGAAGAAAGGTCTCACTCGGGACACCACCCCCGACGAGTTGGCGTACATTGCCTCCAGGATGGAGGAGGCAGCGGTCGCCGCAGCCGCAGGCGCATTCGGATTTACCGCGGCTGAGGCGGACGCGGCGGAGGTGGTGAGCCTTGCCGATCGAGCGGAGTTCGGCGGCGAGGAAGAGCCTGCCGAGCACGGCGCCGAGGGCGAGCCTGCCCAGGACACGAGTGGCTTGCTGGAGGTTGGCGCCTCTTCCTCCCGACCTCCGGGCAGCTCGTCGCAAGCAGAGCCCCCTGCCCAGCCAAGGAGGCATCTCCGCAAGGCTGGGGAGGTGGTGCGGCAGGCGAGCCAACAACCGCAGCGCCGCGTGACACGCTCCTCTGAGGCGGCAGGAGCGGGGTCTTCGCGGGCCGCGACTTCTGCTCCTGCCGCTTCTCGCGCCGCGGCGGCAGCTGGAGCGGAGCCGTCCACTGCTCCCGCTAAGCGGCCACGAGAGCCTACTCCCCCGCCTCCTCGCGCCAGGAGCAAGCCGGTCTTCGACTTCTCCGCACTCAGCTCCGACAACGAAGAGAAAGAAGAGTAAGTCCCTTGTCGAGCTTGTATCCTTCCAACTTCTGTTGTCTTGTCTTGCAGTTCATTTGCCTTTCTCTGAATCTGTTCCCTCCTAGGACTCTGGCCCAGAGAAAGGCAAAGAGGGCCAAGGCCCCGCTGGTCGTCCTCGAGGACGAACCTGCCCTGGCAACAGGGGGTGCGCCCGAGAGGACCTTGCCGGACCTGGCAGCCGATCTTCAGAGCAGCCCCCAGCGCAGCCCCCAGCGTAAGTATATGGTTCACTTCCGCTGTTTGGCGCGCGTGGGAGTTCTTCTTCTCTTTTGTTGTTGATATCTGGCTGTTGCTTCGTGTAGGAGCAGAGCAGCTCCAGCAGGAGCGCCCGGAGAGCACTCCCGCCGCGCCGTCTGCGTCGACCACACCGCCAAGGGAGAGTTCTCCGGCAAGGGAGGAGCCCCCGGCAGGGGAGATCTCTCCGGCAAGGGGGAGCTCTCCGGCAGGGGAGGATTCTCCGGCAAGGGACGGCACCAACGACCCCCCGGCAACGGAGGCCGTGGCCGCAGATCCTGCTACCGGTAACCTTTACCGCGCGGAAACTTCCCTTGGCTCTTCTTTCTTTTGATCTTCTTGTCGGGTAGTCGGTTGACTTCTCTCCCTTCTCCGGCCATCAGACCCATCCGCCATGGACCCGATGGAGACCGAGGTCGTCGTCGAGGAGGGCGCGCGTGGCGACGCCGACGACATCATCGTCATCGAAGAAGCGGACGGCGCTGATGATTCTGCCGGTGATGGTGATGCCGAGGCCGCCAAGGACGCCGCTGCAGCAGCTGGCGAGGGGACCGGCGACCGTACTGACGGCCCCGGGGCCGCAGGAGCGCCGAGCGCTTCACCGACCGCCGATCCTGCCGCCGCCACAACGCCGGCCCCCGAGGAGACTCAGCCAGGCGTCTATCTGAAGGACGGCGACGATGTCTTCATCAAGCTTCCCTGGGAGTCGAGCTCCAGGGCGTCGGTCGAGGGAGAGACCTTGGATGGGGAGGTGCTCGCCTCCGCGGGGTTGACGTTGGTCGATACGCCAAGTAGCAGCAGCGGCGAGCCCGAGGAGGAGCGGCTGCTCCGAAAGCTAGTGTCACTCTACCGCGCCCGGCAAGCTAAGGTGGAGCGCCAAGAAGCGCTCGTCACGAAGGCGGGAGAAGACATGGAGAAGCGCGCCGGGGAGCTCCGGGAGATCAACCAGGAGGCCCTCCGATCCTTGGCGAAGGAGCGAAGGCAGCTCGACGAGGCGCGGACGGCCTTCATCTTTGAGAAGGCAGAAGCCGAAGAGCAGCAAAGGCTTGCCGCCGCGGGGCTATCTGCGCGGGAAGGTGAGCTGGTGCAGCAGAAAGCCAGCCTTGCCAGCCACGAGGAGGAGGTTGCCACGTGCGAGCAAGCGCTCAGTGGGGCCCTCAATAAAGCGCAGGACGCTGCCACGGCTGCCGAGACCGCCAAGAAGGCGCTGGAGGCGAAGGTGGCGCAGCTCGACACTGATCTCAAGGCGAGCGGTGAGGAGCTCGCCGCGCTCAAACAGGAGCGCGAGAAGGGTGCCCACACCCTCGGCGA
The DNA here is from genome assembly GCA_032464435.1 of Aegilops umbellulata. Classification (NCBI taxonomy): domain Eukaryota; kingdom Viridiplantae; phylum Streptophyta; class Magnoliopsida; order Poales; family Poaceae; genus Aegilops; species Aegilops umbellulata. Next base: position 351,595,636 of record CP136057.1, read on the forward strand.
GCTGCAGGTCCGCTTCGCCGAGAAGATCAAGGAGCTTGATGCCGCCAAGGACTCCAACGCCGATCTCGAGCTGAAGCTGGACACCTTGACCAAGGCGCTGGAGAGCGCCAAGGAGCGGGAGACAACCTTGCGGAAGGAGGTCGTGGACAACGAGGCGCTGCTGGAAAGCGCCGCAGTTACCCAGAACAACTTCAGGGCGACGGTGGAGCAGTGGACTGAGGGTCTCGTGGACATCGCCGCCGCCATCGACAAGGAGCTGACGCTGCTGGGGATGGAGGGTCGCGAGTATCCCTCTGGTGAAAGCGTCCCAGCCAGCGCCAAGCTCACTTCGTTCTTCAAAGGCGTGGCGGCGACCCTCCAGCATCTCCGGAATGCGATCCCAGAGCAGCTGGCCGGCGAGACACGCGATGCCATCGCCGGGGCCCTCGAGAAGGTGTTGGTGAAGATCGTCTTCCGCAACCCCAGCATCAGGCTCACCAACGCCCTCAAATCCCTGCCACCAGACGCTGATCTGGAGGAGATCAGGGCCCTCGTCGCGCCCATTGTGGAGAAGGTGGCCGGGATCAAGAGGATCGAGGGCGACCGTGTGGACTAGGCCGCCTGCCCATTTCTTTTCTTGTCGCCGCTGGCCAAGTTGTGAAAGCGATTCATTAGGGCCGCGACAAATTATCTTGTAATATAACCTTGCCTTAGGTAGTGATTGCACTGTTATCCCCTCTACTTGATTCTGCGCTTTGTATGCTTTTGCCCTACGCTCTTGGGAACTTGCCGGCGTAGGCCTCCGCCTTGCCGCGGGCACTGAGTGCGGGACATCAGCAGCTCGCCAGCGGCGCTATTACCGGCAAGAAACCTTGCCGCGGCTAGCTGCAGCTCACTTAAATTGTTGAGCAGGCTCAAAACAAAGTAAGTGTTGCGACTGCAGTCGCAGCACACTTAAGCTGCCGAGCGAGCTCGAAACAAAGTAAGGATGCCACTCTGGTTGTAGCACACTTAAGTCATTGAGCGGACTCGAAACGAAGTAAGGGCGCAACTAGCCACGAGCCGGTCCCTCCGCGCACAGGTTTTTTATACAAAGTGCGGTCGTTCAAGGGAGATAACTCAAAAATCTAAAAACTTAATTGCTCAAACTTTGGCAACTTAGCTTTTCTGTCGTTTGCTGCCCGACAAGGCAAGGTTTTCTTGGACGACGCCTGGCCCACACCGTTATCTTCTCCTTCCCCCTCCCTGGTAAACTTGTGGGCGAGCCCCCCCCTTTTCTCGAGGGAAAAGAGAGAGAAGGGAAAATAAAGGTACGGGGCTTCGCGGCTCGCTATTGCTCACCGGGGATAAGTGCTGCACAACGTGTCAGATAGCATATGCACAAAGTGGAAAGCATGAAATCGACAAGATGTGCGAGGCACATGAGCTACGCACGGGACATGCGCCCGGCTTTGTACTAAGGATTACATGCAACAGAGGCAAGACTTGGACAAAGAGGGTGGTTGACGGAACGGGTTCCGACAACCGCGCTGGCAAGGGCCTCTCTCCCCATGGTCGGCGTCAACTTGTTGGAATCTTGGCGGACTGAGCGCGCCGAAGAACAAGGTCGCCTTTCTCGAGACTTCTGGCGCTAACTTTGCGGCTATGGTAGCGACGCAAAGCTTGCTGGTAGCGAGCGGCTCGCACAGCGGCCTGAAGACGATCCCCCTCAAGGAGCAGCTGCTCTTGCTCGAGCTCAGCGTGAGCGAGCACTCGAGGTGGGCCGTATACGAGTCCGTGAGGAGAACTGCCTCCGCTCCATGGACCGGAGCGGAAAAGTACCTGGCCATACCTGGGCTTACCTGTGGCCACCCTCGGCGCCCCCTACCTGGCGCGCCAAAGATGTCGGGGGAAATCGGCTTCCTCGAACACCTACGGGGACCGAGCCCCTAGCTGGTTCGGCAGGGGGCGGAGGTCGCGCGAAGAGCGGATCGAGGCGATGCACGCAAGGGGTTTACCCAGCTTCGGGCCGCACGGATGCGTAAAACCCTACTGCTGCTTTGTGGATTGTATTGTGTTCTTGCTCGGGAGCGTGTGGTGCTACAGTACACACGAGCCGCTGGCGAGACCGAGCGTGAGTGGCCTCCTCCCCCCTACGTTGCGCATGGGTCTCCTTTTATATGCTCAAGGGGTTACCCACAGGTGGCAGTGCAGGTCAGGGTAAAACTGTAAATCGCTGTGTTGGGTACAGCTGTTTGTACAGTGCTATCATACCTAACTCTGACGACGGGGGACAAGGGCATTAAATGCCCGTCCGCATCGCCCAGACGGTGCAGGAAAGGGACTGTCAGGAGCGCCACCGTTTGCCACGATGGCTACTCTGTCAGTGTCGCTTCGCCACCGCATGCCGCTGGCTACACAGCCTCTCGCCACGTGCGCCTGGAATGGCCCCAGAGCGACACATTGGTGGATGAGCTGGAGCGCAGGCACGGGGTGGTAACTTGCCGCGGTGGATGTCTTGTCGCGTCCGGGAGCTTGTCGCTCACCGGGCCTTGCCGGGGCGCGGGGCGCGCCGCGGCAAGCCTCTTGTCGCGCTTTGGTTGGCCTTCCCGGCAAGCTCCTCTTGCCGGGGTCTTGTGCTTCGAGCGGCAGTCCCGGCAAGCTCCTCTTGCCGGGGCCTTGCTCCCTTCGGGCGGTCGTCCCGGCAAGCTCCTCTTGCCGGGGCCTTGTGCCTTGGCTCACACACTTTGTTCTTGAATGGCCCAAAGGGGGACCATGGAGGGTTTTGGCGGTCACCTGGCAGGCCTTGTCGCGGGGTGCTACGACTGCACGTGCACAAGTTCGGGGTACTAAGGTACCCCTACTTTAGTACACCGACAGGCGGCGGGGCGGCGCGGGCGGCGGCAGCAGCGGTGGCGGCGCGGGCGGCGGCTAGGGTTAGGGTTAGGGCGTGGGGCTCGAGGCGGGCTGGGGGGCGCTGGTGGGCTGGCCGGCTCGGGTGAGCGCCTTATAAAGGCTGCCCCGGGAGGAGTCCCGCTCGGGTACGGCCCGAAGTCGGTTCGGATTTTTTTTAAAAAAATAATTACGTGCAGAAAAACAAATAAAAGAAATACTAAACGGACTAAAAAAATCCCGAAATAAATTTTCCCCAACTTCTAAAATCAAGCCGGACAAAGTGAACATTTATTTGGGGCCTAAATGCAATTTTGGAAAATGCATATTTTTTCCTAAATTCAAATAAAATAGCAAAAAACTCCGAAATAAAATCTTATTTGATTTTATTATTAAATTCTCAATATTTCTTTATTTTGGGAAAGTCATTTTATTCCCTCTCTCATATTTTTGTAATAGAAATAATTGATGATAGAATAATTAAAATCAAATGATCCTATTCTCAAAATTTGAGAAAACTCAAATATGAAAATAACGAAATCCCCAACTCTCTCCGTGGGTCCTTGAGTTGCATAGAATTTCTAGGATCAAAACCAAAAGCAAACAAAATATGATATGCAATGATGATCTAATGTATAACATTCCAAATTGAAAATTTGGGATGTTACACAATACTAGTGCAATTGCCTTGGCAAAGGAATCCAGATTTCACAAGAGAACCAAGCACATCAAGAGATGCTTCAATTCCATCCGCGATCAACTCAAGGAGGGAGACATAGAGATTTTCAAGATACATACTGATCTAAATGTTGCAGCCCCATTGACTAAGCCTCTCTCACAAGCAAAACATGATCAGCACCAAGACTCCATGGGTGTTAAAATCATTACTGTGTAATCTAGATTATTGACTCTAGTGCAAGTGGGAGACTGAAGGAAATATGCCATAGAGGCAATAATAAAGTTGTTATTTATATTTCCTTATATCATGATAAATGTTTATTATTCATGCTATAATTGTATTAACCGGAAACTTAGTGCATGTGTGAATATATAGACAAACAAAGTGTCACTAGTATGCCTCTACTTGACTAGCTCGTTGAATCAAAGATGGTTAAGTTTCCTAACCATAGACATGAGTTGTCATTTGATTAACGAGATCACATCATTAGAGAATGATGTGATTGACTTGACCCATTCTGTTAGCTTAGCATTTGATCGTTTAGTATATTGCTATTGCTTTCTTCATGACTTATACATGTTCCTATGACTATGAGATTATGCAACTCCCGAATATCGGAGGAACACTTTGTATGCTACCAAACGTCACAATGTAATTGGGTGATTATAAAGGTAATCTACAGGTGTCTCCGATGGTACTTGTTGAGTTGGCATAGATCGAGATTAGGATTTGTCACTCCGATTGTCGGAGAGGTATCTCTGGGCCCTCTCGGTAATGCACATCACTATAAGCCTTGCTAGCAATGCAACTAATGAGTATTTGCGGGATGATGCCTTATAGAACGAGTAAAGAGAATTGCCGGTAACGAGATTGAGCTAGGTATTGAGATACCGACGGTCGAATCTCGGGCAAGTAACATACCGATGACAAAGGGAACAACGTATGTTGTTATGCGGTTTGACCGATAAAGATCTTCGTAGAATATGTGGGAGCCAATATGAGCATCCATGTTCCGCTATTGGTTATTGACCGGATACGTGTCTTGGTCATGTCTACATAGTTCTCGAACCCGTAAGGTCCGCACGCTTAACGTTCGGTGACGATTAGTATTATGAGTTTATGTGTTTTGATGTACCGATGGTAGTTCGGGGTCCCGGATATGATCACGAACATGAAGAGGAGTCTCGAAATGGTTGAGACATAAAGATTGATATATTGGATGCCAATGTTTGGACATCGGAAAGGTTTCAAGAGAGTTCATGCATATACCGGAGTACCGGGGGGGGGGGGGGTTAAGGGAACCCCCCCGGGGGTATATGGGCCCTAATGGGCCTTAGTGTAGAGAGAGAGGGGCAGCCAGGGCAGGCCGCGCGCCCCCTCCCCCTCTAGTCCAAATTGGACTAGGAAGGGGGGCGGCGCCCCCCTTTCCTTCCTCCCTGTCTCCCCCTTCCTTATCTCCTAGTCCAACTAGGGAAGGGGGTAATCGTACTCCCGGTGGGAGTAGGACTCCCCTTGGGGCGCGCCTAGGAGGCCGGACCTCTCCGCCTCCTCCACTCCTTTATATACGAGGAAGGGGGGCACTCCATAGACACACAAGTTGATCATTGATCTCTTAACCGTGTGCGGTGCCCCCCTCCACCATAATCCACCTCGGTCATATCGTCATAGTACTTAGGCGAAGCCCTGTGCTGGTAGCTTCATCATCACCGTCATCATGCCGTCGTGCTGACGAAGCTCTCCTTAGAAGCTCTACTGGATCATGAGTTCGTGGGACGTCACCGAGCTGAACGTGTGCAGATCGCGGAGGTGCCGTACATTCGGTACTAGGATCGGTCGATCGTGAAGACGTAAGACTACATCAACCGTGTTGTCATAACTCTTCCGCTTTCGGTCTACGAGGGTACGTGGACAACACTCTCCCATCTCGTTGCTATGCATCACCATGATGTTGCGTGTGCGTAGGATTTTTTTTTGAAATTACTACGTTCCCCAACAAATTGGTAGCTATTTGAGGACTCTCCCTTATTAAGAACTTTCAGATCTAGGTATTTTATTAAACCAGCAAGCAAAAAAAATGACATTCCAACGATAGCACAACTCATGTGGAGAAGCAAAAACTTAGGCTCAACCGATACTAACCGATAATTGTTGAAGAAGAAAGGTGGGATGCCTACCAGGGCATCCCCAAGCTTAGATGCTTGATACTTCTTGAATATTATCTTGGGATGCCGTGGGCACCCCCAAGTTTGAGTTTTTGTGTCTCCTTAATTCTTCTCGTATCACAGTTTTCCTAAATATCAAAAGCTTCATCCAAGCAAAACTCAACAAGAAATCATGAGATAAGTTAGTATAAATCAATGCAAAAACCTTATCATTCTCTACTGTAGCAAATTACTAAAATTATTATTAAACATTGCATACTAAGTGCCTCTGCATATTTAATACTCCTAGCATCAAATAGGATCATTAAACAAGCAAACATATGCAAACAATGCAAACATAACAGCAATGTGCCAAAATAGTACAGTCTGTAAAGAATGCAAGAGTATCATACTTATTGAATTCCAAAAGTTATGAAAATTTACCACCCTATAGAAAATTTATTAGAGCTTATTTTGCAAAAAGCTTCAACATTTTATCATATTCTGACTTTTCTAGGAAATTTTTGCAACAATGGTAAACTTTCTGTTTTCAAACAGCAACATGTATACTTGCAAAATAAGCATGACAAAGGCTATCATTGCCACTTTTATTAAAATAAAAGATGCAAAAAGTTATTCTAAATAATAGAAAGCAAATCCTAACAAAATAAATTGACGCTCCAAGCAAAACACATATCATGTGACGAATGAAAACATAGCTCCAAGTGAGGTTACCGATAATGTTGGAGACGAAAGAGGGGATGCCTTCCGGGGCATCCCCAAGCTTAGTTGCTTGGATATTCCTTGGATATTACCTTGGGGTGCCTTGGGCATCTCTAAGCTTAGGGTCTTGTCACTCCTTATTCTCCTCATATCGACATCTCACCCAAAACTTGAAAACTTCAATCACACAAAACTTAACAGAACTTCGTGAGATAGGTTAGTATGATAAAGAGCAAACCATTTCACTTTGGTACTATCAAAGACAAGACTCATAATTGTTTCCACACAATTCCTACCGTAGAATATCATTTCCACAATTTATATTGAGCAATATAAGCCATAGAAACTAGAAAACAAGCAAACTATGCATCGAAAACAGAATCTGTCAAAAATAGAACAGTCTGTAGTAATCTGTACTCAAACCATACTTCTGCTACTCCAAAAATTCTGAAAAAATTAGGAACACGTGATAAATTTGTATATTAGTATTCTGCAAAAATGATCAACTCAAAAGCACTCTTCTGTTAAAAATGAGAATTATTTTTGTGAGCGCAAAAGTTTCTATTTTCAGCAAGATCAAGTCAACTATCACCGTAAGCCATCCCGAAGGTCTTACTTGTCACTTTATTGAAACGAAAGCAATAAAACATGATTACTATAGTAGCCCAATCATTTGAACACACAAAAACAGTAGGTAAAAGTGTTGGGTTGTCTCCCAACAAGCGCTTTTCTTTAATGCCTTTTAGCTAGGCATGATGATTTCAATGATGCTCGCATAAAAGATAAGAATTGAAACACAAAGAGAGCATCATGAATCATAAGTTCCTCTCTTGTAATAATTTTCAGTAGAATCATGAATAGATCATCAATATAAACATCACACAAATCATTCTTTTCATGACACAAAATGTGACGCCCCCGATTCAATCGTACACTAATCATGCACGCAAATGTGTACGATCAAGATCAGGGACTCACGGGAAGATATCACAACACAACTCTACAAATAAAATAAGTCATACAAGCATCATAATACAAGCCAGGGGCCTCGAGGGCTCGAATACAAGTGCTTGATCATAGACGAGTCAGCGGAAGCAACAATATCTGAGTACAGACATAAGTTAAACAAGTTTGCCTTAAGAAGGCTAGCACAAACTGGGATACAGATCGAACGAGGCGCAGGCCTCCTGCCTGGGATCCTCCTAACTACTCCTGGTCGTCGTCAGCGGGCTGCACGTAGTAGTAGGCACCTCCAGAGTAGTAGGAGTCGTTGTCGAAGGTGGCGTCTGGATCCTGGGCTCCAGCATCTGGTTGCGGCAACCGGGTAGAGGGGAAAGGGGGAAAAGGAGGAGAAAAGCAACCGTGAGTACTCGTCCAAAGTACTCGCAAGCAAGGAGCTACACTACATATGCATGGATATATGTGTAAAGGGCCATATCAGTGGACTGAACTGCAGAAAGCCAGAATAAGAGGGGGATAGCTAGTCTTATCGAAGACTACGCTTTTGGTCGCCTCCGTCTTGCAGCATATAGAAGAGAGTAGACTGAAGTCCTCCAAGTAGCATCGCATAGCATAATCCTACCCGGCGATCCCCTCCTCGGTGCCCTGTTAGAGAGCGACCACAGGGTTGTATCTGGCACTTGGAAGGGTGTGTTTTATTAAGTATCTGGTTCTAGTTGTCATAAGGTCAAGGTACAACTCCGGGTCGTCCTTTTACCGAGGGACACGGCTATTCGAATAGATAAACTTCCCTGCAGTGGTGCACCACATAGCCCAACACGCTTGATCCCATTTGGCCGGACACACTTTCCTGGGTCATGCCCGGCCTCGGAAGATCAACACGTCGCAGCCCCACCTAGGCACAACAGAGAGGTCAACACGCCGGTCTAAACCTATGCGCGCAGGGGTCTGGGCCCATCGCCCTGAGCACACCTGCACGTTGCGAGGGCGGCCGGAAGCAGACCTAGCCTAGTGGCGTTCCAGTCCAATCCAGCGCGCGCCGCTCCGTCGCTGACGTCAAAAGTGCTTCGGCTGATACCACGACGCCGGGATACCCATAACTACTCCCGCGTAGATGGTTAGTGCGTATAGACCAAATGGCCAGACTCAGATCAAATACCCAGATCTCGTTAAGCGTGTTAAGCATCCGCGAACGCCGACCAGGGCCAGGCCCACCTCTCTCCTAGGTGGTCTCAAACCTGCCCTGACGCTCCGCCACAAAGTAACAGTCAGGGGCCGTCGGGAACCCAGGCCCACCACTACTTGGGTGGAACCACCTGCCCCTTCAGCCCCCAACTCCGAACAGTATCACAGACAATGTAATAGTGTAAAGTATATAGTATATGCCCGCGATCACTTCCCGAAGTGATCACGGCCCAGTAATATAGCATGGCAGACGGACAAGAGTGTAGGGCCACTGATGGAACACTATCATCCTATACTAAGCAGTAGGATTGCAGGTACATGTATCAACAGCAGTATCAAAGACCGGCTATGCATCAGGATAGGAATAACGAAAGCAGAAACATGCTACACTACTCTAATGCAAGCAGTATAGAGGAGAGTAGGCGATATCTGGTGATCAAGGGGGGGGGGGCTTGCCTGGTTGCTCTGGCAAGAGAGAGGGGTCATCATCTCCGTAGTCGAACTGGGGTTCGCCGGCAGTCTCGGGGTCTACCGGAAAGAAGTAACGGAGGGGGAACATAATAAATAACAGAGCAATCAAAGCAACACAAAGCATAACATGGTGATACGCGGTGCTAGGGGTGACCTAACGTAGTATGAGGTGATACCGGTGAAGGGGGGAAACATCCGGGAAAGGATTCCCGGTGTTTCGTGTTTTCGGACAGGTGAACCGGAGGGGGAAAGTTGCGAGTTCGATAGGTTAGGGATGTGTGGCAGACGAACGGAGAGTGTATCCAGATTCGTCTCGTCGTTCTGAGCAACTTTCATGTAGAAAGTATATTCATCTGAGCTACGGTTTATTTTATATTAATTTTAAAAGATTTAATTCATTTTTAGGATTTATTTAATTATTTAAATTCAACATTATCTAGAACAGTGCATGCTGACGTCAGCATGACGTCAACAGTCAACAGAGGTGTTGACTGGTCAACTGACGTGTGGGTCCCATTTGTCATTGACTGATTAGTCTAATTAGGGTTCAATTAAACTATCTACTTGATTAGATTAGTTAAACATGATTATTTAACTTAATTAATTCATTAACTATTTTAGTTATTAATTAATTAATTATATATTTACTTTTTTTATTTTTCATTATTTATTTTTTTAATTCTCTTTTTTTATAAATGTTCTGGGGCGGGGCCCCCTAGTCAGTGGCCCACAGGGGCCATACCGGGCATGGGCGCTAACGGGTGCGGGTGTGGCGGTTTCGGGCAATGGGCGCCCGTGCCCGAGGCCACCGCAGTGAGGGCGCGAGGCCCAGTTGCGTCGGCGACCTCACTCGACAGCGGCAGGAGGCGGGGAGCAGGGGAGGCCCCAGACGGCGACGGCCCTGGCGGGCGCGGCCAGGCGCCGCGGGATGGAGGCGGTGGTGGCCGGGCGGCGGTAGGGGCTGCACGGGGAGTGCGGTCGGGAGCAGGGGCGGACGCAGCGCGTGCGGGACGGCGCGGGGGGGCGCGGTGACCGTGCGGGGCGGAGGAAGTGCGAGGAGAGTAGGAGCTCACAGGGGATTGTAGGGACTGAGGCAGCGGGTCGCGGGGAGGAGACGGAGAAGAAGGCGTCGGTGACGAGGTGCAGCGGCACGGCAGCTCCGATGAGGTGTCGAGGAGGAGGACGGCGAGGTGGCCTCCGGCGATGTCGACGTCCAGGGAGCCGCGAGGCTCGTTGGAGACCGGTGGGGGGGGGGGAAGTTGGGGAGGCGAGCGACGGGTCGAGGTAGCAGGAGGGGCGATGGCGGAGCGGTCCGGCGAGGGGCGCCGGTGCGGTGGCGATGGGGTCGATCCTGATCGTGCTCAGGTCGAGAGGGGACCGGGCGCCATGCGGGACGAGAAGGCGGGCGCTGTCGAGGTGGGCAGCGGGGCGAGGTGGTGGCGCGCCAAGGGTGGGGCGACATCGGGGCGAGGTGGCGGCGCGCCAAGGGTGGGGCGGCGTCGGGGCGAGGTTGCGCCGGTGTGGTGCCCGATTGGATCGGGAGGAGAGGGAGAGTGGGGGGAGAAGGAGAGTGGGGGGGATCGGGGGGTTAGGGTTTCCGGGGTGGGGGAGTGGATAAGAGGGAGTGGGAGAGTGGCCGACTGGGCCTGGTGGTGGCCCAGTTGGGCCTGTGGTCAGCTGGGCCGAAGCCCAGGGGGGTTTCTCTTCTATTTTTTTGTCTTTTGTTTTTTTGTTTTAGCTTCTTTTCTGTTTCTTTTAATAATTAATTAATTTTAGTTTTTGTAAAATATAATTTCAACACCTAAATTACTATTTAGAATTACAACACTGCCACATTAATTTGGACAGCTAAATAAAATTGTTTAATATTTTATTTATTTGAAAAGGTATTAAATTAAATGTCTTGTTGTTGTTTTAACTACCTTAGTGCATCTAAACACTTTACAAAAATGTGGTTTCTGCATTAATATTATTTATGATTTGTTTTCTACAACCTTAACATTTTAGTTTTAAAGTTTGAAAACTTTGGATGTTTGCTTTTAATTAAATTTGAATTTGAATCGGTTTTGAACTAACGCGAGATTAGCAACCGTAATTCGAGGTGACGTGGCATTATTAGCAGAGGTTATTGTAGCTTGATTATCCGGGCGTCACACAAAAGCATAGAAAACTTATTACTCTCCACATAAGCAATTTTATTCTCATTCATAATAGTTGGAGTATCATAGGAAACTCGAACACTATAAATTGTTCCCACATTAAAAGAGTAATGTTCAGTAAAGGGATATATAAAATTATGACAATTGTTATCACTACCTTTTATAACATAAGTATCATCACAATAATCATCATAAGTGGGAGGCATGCAATCATCATAGCAAATTTGATCATTCAAAGTAGGGGGACGAAAAAGATCATATTCATTACACATAGCATCCCCAAGCTTGGGACAAACATTAATTGCAGGAAATAAATTCTCAAACATGTCATTCTCATCAAACGTAGCATCCCTAAGCTTGTGACTTGGCATATCATAAGCATAATCACTCTCATCATTAATAGTATAATAGCACCAACGGTATAACAATTGCTATCATCATAATTTCCCAAGTTGGTGCCAAAAATATTTCCAAGATTAAAAGAAATACCATTATCTTCCCAATCATAATCATCACAACAAGCAATAGGCATAACAAAATCATCATCAATATCATCATCCTCCATCAACATATTTGATTCACTTTCATGAGGCACGATGGTGATGGGAGCAACATTATTTGGGAGAGATACCCTTTTACCTCTATTCTTTCTTCTTTTATTCTTCTTCACCACACCATGTGTGGGTTTAATTAATTTTTCCAAGCTTCTTGTTGAAGATATTGATTGGGTAGGAAGCTCCTCCTCGTTACTGCTACCTCTTGTGTAAGTGCATCTAGTGCCCCTTAGTGATTTTGGTGTATTGAAGACTTATAGGTTAAGGGACTAATGTGTTTATGAGTGCTACACATGTCTATAAGTCTATGAGGAGTTTGATATTTACAGTGAAAGTCGGCCCCTAAAAATGAAGTTCTTCGACTGAAGACTTTGTATTTCTGAAGACTTTCTGAAGACTTTGAAAGTGAAGAAATTGGTGTGACCTTGAAGACTTTGTATTCATTCGAGGAACATGAAGCGTGAAGACTTTGTTTTCGTAGTTCCATTTTATCATTCTTGAATCATAGGAAACACCGTACTGTTAAAGGGGGTCAAGAAAATACTAAGGAAAAATTTCCATGTGATGCTCAACTCAAAATCCTACACCTACCAATCCCTTCGACTGAAGCCATTGGAAATCTCATACAGTTCAGTCATATTCTTCAGTGACAGAGACGAAGTTCTTCTAGTCTCTGAGGAATTTGTTCTAACTGAGGACTTAGGAATTCGCCAGTGTGGATTGCCTACACAGTGAGGAACATGATAGCCCTGAGGAATTTGAACCTCAAATTTCCCACCGTTGCTGTGCTACGCGCCAACTGTCCGAAAATATCTTATCCACCTAACGGTCATATCATTGAAGGGCATTTATGTCTTATCATGTCGGGCTACTCTCTAGGCTATAAATAGCCACCCCCTACAACCACTAGCTGGTTGGCTGCTCCGAGAGAAAGTGACACTTGTCATATGAGAGCATCCCATCCTCCGATCACTTTGAGCGAAAATCATCGAGTGAGGAAAAACCCAAACCCAAACACTTACAAACCCAAAGTGATTGAGCATCACTGAAGAGATTGATCCTGCGTGGATCCGACGCTTGTTACCTTTGAAGACTGTGCTTCTTCCAGACGGTTAGGCGTCATGGTCTAGAGCATCCAAGAAGAATTGTGGATCGCCGAGTGACCGAGTTTGTGAAGGTTCGGAAGTCACCTGAAGACTTACCACGAGTGATTAGGCGAGGTCTGTGTGACCTTAGCTCAAGGAGAATACGGCGAGGACTGTGTCTCTGGGACTGTGTGTCCTTAGGTTTAAATATCTACCCGTTCCAACCAGATGTACAACTGAGACAACAGTTGAAACTGGTATACCAAATCATTGTCTTCACCAAGCCAACTGGTTCTATTTCCTCAACTCTGTCATTTCCTCATTACTGTGTTGCGTGCTTGTCATATCTGTGTTTGAAGACTTTGACTGAAGACTTTCCCAATTTCCTCAGTTCAATTTCTTGAGTCTGTTTGTCTCATCCTGTATTATCCTGTGATTACGCTTTCTATACTCTGTGCTTGTCTTCATTTCAACATGATGACCATGCTTGTGTTCTGTTATGTTTACTTTTGAGTACTTATTCCGCTGCTAGTAGTTCTTCGCTAAGGAATTTCCTCACCGGCAAATTCCTCAGTGATGAATTCATAAAAATCGCCTATTCACCCCCCCTCTATTCGATATAACGCACTTTCATCTTGAGCACTGCGTTGGTTTTTCCCTTGAAGAGGAAAGGGTGATGCAGCAAATTAGCGTAAGTATTTCCCTCAGTTTTTGAGAACCAAGGTATCAATCCAGTAGGAGGCCACGCTGAAGTCCCTTGCACCTACACAAACAAATAAGAACCTTGCAACCAACGCGATAAAGGGGCTGTCAATCCCTTCACGGCCACTTGCAAAAGTGAGATCTGATAGAGATGATAAGATAATATTTTTGGTATTTTTATGATAAAGAGTAAAAGTAAAGATTGTAAAATAAAAGTAGATCGGAAACTTATATGATGGAAAATAGACCCGGGGGCCATAGGTTTCACTAGTGGCTTCTCTCAATACAGCATGAGTATTACGATGGGTGAACAAATTACTGTCGAGCAATTGATATAATTGAGCATAGTTATGAGAATATCTAGGTATGATCATGTATATAGGCATCACGTCTGTGACAAGCAGACCGACTCCTGCCTGCATCTACTACTATTACTCCACACATCGACCGCTATCCAGCATGCATCTAGAGTATTAAGTTCATAAGAACGGAGTAAGGCTTTAAGCAAGATGACATGATGTAGAGGGATAAACTCATGCAATATGATATAAACCCCATCTTGTTATCCTCGATGGCAAAAATACAATACGTGTCGTTTCCCCTACTGTACTGGGATCGAGCACCGCAAGATTGAACCCAAAGCTAAGCACTTCTCCCATTGCAAGAAATATCAATCTAGTAGGCCAAACCAAACTGAAAATTCGAAGAGACTTGCAAAGATAACCAATCATACATAAAAGAATTCAGAGAAGATTCAAATATTGTTCATAGATAATCTGGATCATAAACGCACAATTCATCGGATCTCAACAAACACACCGCAAAAGAAGATTACATCGAATAGATATCCAAGAGAATCGAGGAGAAATTTGTTTTGAGACCCAAAGAGAGAGAATAAGCCATCTAGCTAATAACTATGGACCCGAAGGTCTGAGGTAAACTAATCACACATCATCAGAGAGGCTAGGGTGTTGATGTAGAAGCCCTCCGTGATCAATGCCCCCTCCGGCGGAGCGTCGAAAAAGGCCCCAAGATGGGATCTCACGGGTACAGAAGGTTGCGGCGGTGGAATTAGGTTTTTGGATCCTATTCTGATGTTTCCAGGGTACGTAGGTATATATGGGAGGAAGAAGTAGGTCGGTGGAGCCACGAGGGGCCCACGAGGGTGGAGGGCGCGCCCCTACCTCGTGGCTTCCTCGTTGGTTACTTGACGTCCATTCCAAGTCCTCTGGATCACGTTTGTTCCGAAAATCACGTTCCCGAAGGTTTCATTCCATTTGGACTCCGTTTGATATTCCTTTCCTTTGAAACACTGAAATAGGCAAAAAAAACAGCAATTTGGGCTGGGCCTCCGGTTAATAGGTTAGTCCCAAAAATAATATAAAAGTGTATAATAAAGCCCATTGAACATCCAAAACAGATAATATAATAGCATGGAACAATAAAAAATTATAGATACGTTGGAGACGTATCAAGCATCCCCAAGCTTAATTCATGCTCGTCCTCAAGTAGGTAAATGATAAAAATAGAATTTTTGATGTGGAATGCTTCTTAGCATAATTTTCAATGTAATTCTGTTTATTATGGCATGAGTATTTAGATCCGAAAGATTCAAGATAAAAGTTTAATGTTGACATAAAAACAATAATACTTCAAACATGCTAACCGAGCAATTATGTCTTATCAAAATAACATAGCCAAAGAAAGCTTATCCCTACAAAATCATATAGTTAGGCCATGCTTCAATTTCGTCACATAAAACGTTCTCATCATGCATAACCCCGATGACAAGCCGAGCAATTGGTTCATACTTTTTAACGCGCTTCAGCCTTTTCAACCCTTACGCAATACATGAGCGCAAGCCATGGATATAGCACTATGGGTGGAATAAAATAAAATGATGGGGGTTATGTGAGAAGACAAAAAGCTAGAAAGTCTCACATTGACGCGGCTAATCAATAGCCTATGGAGATGCCCATCAATTGATGTCAATGAGAGGAGTAGGGATTGCCATGCAACGGATGCACTAGAGCTATAAATATATGAAAGCTCAACTAAAGAAACTAAGTGGGTGTGCATCCAACTTGCCTGCTCACGAAGACCTAGGGCATTTTGAGGAAGCCCATCATTGGAATATACAAGCCAAGTCTATAATGAAGAAATCCCACTAGTATATGAAAGTGAGAACATAGGAGACTCTCTATCATGAATAGCACGGTGCTACTTCGAAGCAAAAGTGTGGAAAAAGGATAGTAACATTGTCCCTTCTCTCTTTTTCTCTCATTTTTCCTCTTTTTTTTCTTCCGCTTTTTTTTCTTCCTCTTTTTTTTCTTGGGCCTTCTCTTTTTTTCTTTGTCCTCTTTTATTTATTTAGTCCGGAATCTCATCCCGTTTTGTGGGGGAATCATAGTCTCCATCATCCTTTCCTCACATGGGACAATGCTCTAATAATGATGATCATCACACTTTTATTACTTACAACTCAAGAATTACAACTCAATACTTAGAACAAAATATGACTCTATGTGAATGCCTCCGGCGGTGTACCGGGATATGCAATGAATCAAGAGTGACATGTATGAAAAATTATGAATGGTGGCTTTGCCACAAATACGACGTCAACTACATGATCATGCAAAGCAATATGACAATGATGGAGCATGTCATAATAAACGAAACGGTGCAAAGTTGCATGGCAATATATCTCGGAATGGCTATGGAAATGCCATAATAGGTAGGTATGGTGGCTGTTTTGAGGAAGATATAAGGAGGTTTATGTGTGATAGAGCGTATCATATCACGGGGTTTGGATGCATCGACGAAGTTTGCACCAACTCTCATGGCGAGAAAGGGCAATGCATGGTACCGTAGAGGCTAGAAAATTGTGGAAGGTTGAGAGTGCGTATAATCCATGGACTCACATTAGTCATAAAGACCTCATATACTTATTGCAAAAGTTTATTAGCCCTCGAAGCAAAGTACTACTACGCATGCCCCTAGAGGGATAGATTGGTAGGAAAAGACCATCGCTCGTCCCCGGCCGCCACTCATAAGGAAAGCAATAAAAGAACACCTTATGTGTCAAAATTGTCACACAAGTTTTACCATACGTGCATGCTACGGGACTTGCCAACCTTAACACAAATATTTCTCAATTTCACAATTACTCAACTAGCACACTCTAATATTACCACCTTTATATCTCAAAACACTTATCAAACATCATACTTCTCATGATATTCAATGAACTCAATATGGAAGTTTTTATTATGCTCAACTTGGATGCCTATCATATTTCATAATTTAAAGCAAATTACCATGCTGTTTAAGACTCTAAAAATAATATAAGTGAAGCATGAGAGATCAATAATTTCTATAAAATAAAATCACCACCGTGCTCTAAAAGATATAAGTGAAGCACTAGAGCAAAACTATATAGCTCAAAAGATATAAGTGAAGCACATCGAGTATTCTAACAAATTCCGAATCATGTGCATCTCTCTCAAAAGGTGTGTACAGCAAGGATGATTGTGGTGAACTAAAAAGCAAAGACTCAAATCATACAAGACGCTCCAAGCAAAACACATATCATGTGGTGAATAAAAATATAGCCCCAAGTAAAGTTACCGATAGACGAAGACGAAAGAGGGGATGCCTTCCGGGGCATCCCAAGATTAGGCTTTTGGTTGTCCTTGAATTTTACCTTGGGGTGCCATGGGCATACCCAAGCTTAGGCTCTTGCCAATCCTTGTTCCATAATCCATCAAATATTTACCCAAAACTTGAAAACTTCACAACACAAAACTTAACAGTAAATCTCGTGAGCTCCGTTAGCGAAAGAAAACAAAACAACACTTCAAGGTACTGTAATTAACTCATTATTTATTTATATTGGTGTTAAACCTACTGTATTCCAACTTTTCTATGGTTCATAAAATCCGTTACTAGCCATAGATTCATTAAAATAAGTAAACAACACGCGAGAAAGAGAATCTGTCAAAAACAGAACAGTCGTAGTAATCTGTAACTAAAGCAAACTTCTGGAACTCCAAAAATTCTAAAATAAATTGCTGGACGTGAGGAATTTATCTATTAATCATCTGCAAAAATAATCAACTAAATAAGACTCTTCCGTAAAAAGTTGAAGCTAATCTCGTGAGCGCTAAAGTTTCTGTTTTTTTAAAGCAAGATCGCAAAGACTTTCCCCAAGTCTTCCCAAAGGTTCTACTTGGCACAAACACTAATTAAAACATAAAACCACATCTAAACAGAAGCTAGATGGATTATTTAATACTAAACGGAACCAAAAAGCAAAAAACTAAAATAAAATTGGGTTGCCTCCCAACAAGCACTATCGTTTAACGCCCCTAGCTAGGCACAAAAGCGAGGATAGATCTAGGTGTTGCCATCTTTAGTATTTATCTTTTTAGTGGAGTTATGCTCGAATCCGGGAGGTTCCTTATGTTTCCCTTCATACTCAGAGATTCTTAGATCTGGAGGATCCAACCGTTTATTGCAAAGTGTGATCAATGTATTCATACGATTGAGGTTTCCTCCAACATTTTTAAGAGGTTCAAGAGATTTTTGCAATTCGCCTAATTTTTCTAAGATTTGGGTGCCCTCTTGGGTAAGAGTTAATACCTTTTGTGGGGGAAGCACTCCAACTATACCTTCTATAATTTTATAAGCAAAATTAGGATCAGTTTCAATAAATTACCTTTGGCGGCAAAATCAAGGAGTTGTCTATGGGATGAGGTTAGCCCAACATAAAAATTACGAAGTAAAACCTTGAAATCTCCCTCTATGGTGCAACCACGATAGGATTATATCATCCTATACCAAGCATATTTTAAATTTTCTCCTTGTTTTTGCTTGAAGTGAAGAACTTCAAACTCGGGGGATAAAGGAGTGGATAAAGGACTAGCCATAATGACGAAGCAAGCGAAAAAGAGGCGAACGGAAAAGAGGGCGAATAAAACGACAAGGGTGAAGTGGGGACAGGAAAACGAGAGGCAAATGGCAAATAATGTAATGCGAGGGATAAGAGTTTGTGATGCGTACTTGGTATGTTGACTTGTGCGTAGACTCCCAGGCAACAGCGCCAGAAATCCTTCTTGCTACCTCTTGAGCACTGCGTTGGTTTTTCCCTTGAAGAGGAAAGGGTACTGCAACAAAGTAGCGTAAGTATACCCCTCAGTTTTTGAGAACCAAGGTATCAATCCAGTAGGAGGCCATGCTCAAGTCCCTTGCACCTACAAAAACAAATAAGAACCTTGCAACCAACGCGATAAAGGGGTTGTCAATCCCTTCATGGCCACTTACAAAAGTGAGATCTGATAGAGATGATGTCGGTGTACTAGAGTAGGGGTACCCTAGTATCCCGAACTTGTGCACGGGCAGCTGCAGCGTCCCGCGGCAAGGCTTGCCAGGTGACCGCCAAAGACCTCCGTGGTTCCTTTGGAGCCATTCAAGAACAAAGTATTCAAGCCAAGGAGACAAAGCCCCGGCAAGAGGAGCTTGCCGGGAAAGCCACTCAGGGCACAAGACCCCGGCAAGAGGAGCTTGCCGGGAAGGCCAACCAAGGCATCTCAAGGAACTTGCCGCGACACGCCACTCGTCCCGGCAAGGCCCGGCGAGTGACAAGCTTCCAGACACGACAAGACAACGACCGCGGCAAGGCGTTTGCCGCGGCAAGCAACCACTCTGTACCCGCGCTCCAGCACACCCACCAACGTGTCGCTCTGGGACCCTTCCAGGTGTACGTGGTGGAAGGCTGTGCAGCCAGGGGTACACTATGGCAAGCGGCGCTGACAAGATCGCCATCGTGGCGAGCGGTGGCGTCCCTGGCGGTCCCTTTTCTGCACTGTTTGGGTGACGTAGATAGGCATTTAATGCCCTTGTCCCCTGCCGTCAGGGTTAGGTAGAATACACTGTGTAGGTAGCTGTACCAACCGCAGCACCTTTTCCATTTTTGCCCTTGCCTACGTTGCCACCTGTCGGTGACCCCTTGAACATATAAAAGGAGGCCCATGCGCAACGTAGAGGGGGAGGACGAACGGAAGCACGCTCAGTCTCGTTAGCTGCTTGTGTGTACTGTAGCACTCAACGCTCCCGAGCAAGAACACAATACAAACCATAGATGCAGCAGTAGGGTTTTACGCATCCGTGCGGCCCGAAGCTGGGTAAACTGCTCGTGTGCCTCGCCTCGATGTGCTCTTCGTGCGACCTCCGCCCCTTGCCGAACCGAAAGGGGCTCCGTCCCCATAGGTGCTCGTGGAGGCAGTTTCCCCGACATCTTTGGCGCGCCAGGTAGGGGGCATTGAGGTTGTGTGAACCTGATCCGGCGTTCACACGAGCTAGATCTTCATCATCTTCATCGACATGCCACCGAAGAAGAAGGCTTCGGAGGCGTCTGATCCGCCCGCGACGGACCCACTACCGCCGGAGCAAACGGCTGGTGGGGAAGACGTGGCGGAAGAACGGGCGTCGACGAGGGAGCCCACGGTGCCGCTAGGTCCAAGGACAAGACTGCGCTGCCCGTCGGCGGCGTAGCTGGCTCCCACGACGACAGGGCGTCCGTAGATGCACCGCGCCCATCCCAGGAGGCGCGGGACCGGCAGCGTCATGGTACTCACGGTACCATACGCTTGCTGGACCCAAATCGAGCTGGCGGATCTCGGAATGCTCAAGGCCAACATGCTGGCGCGAGCGAGGCACGGTTGCCTGGACGGGATATTGCTCCTTCTAACGCAGTTAGAAGTCCGAGCATATCCCGCTCCTCGCATCGTTCGCCACCGCTACCCGCCACTCCAGCAGAAGCCTTGGCGCGAGCTCAACTGCTCCTAGACTTCCCTCCAACGCCGGACAAGATCGACGACTGGAGGGCCACCATTCAGAGCCTCATCGGCTTCGCCAACGACGACACTCCACGGCAGCCGACTACATCGCAGCCGCGGCAAGTCAGCCAGGTGCGAGCCGATGGCGACAAGACCGGTGGGGGTGCAACCACCGTGCACTCTCCGCCCCGAAGGCCAAGATCGCCGACTCGCCGGGTCCACCACGACAGCGACTCCACCGCTTCATCAGATCCGCGAGCTCGTCGCGATCAGCGCCAAGTTCTTCACGAACGACAGCAACAAGACGCTCGTACCCGCATCGAGCACCGAAGAGAAGCGCGGCGTCAATCAGACCGGCGCGCTGGGCCCATTGTCGACATGCATGCGCCAGGGGAACCAGGCGACCTGCCGTACGCGGTAGGTTGCCCTGCGTTTACTCGTGAGCTGCGGCAAGTCCAGTGGCTCAGCACGAAGAATTTCAAGCCAGACGTGCCAGAGAAGTACGACGGCAAGTTGCATCCGTCGGAGTTCCTCAGCATCTACACCATCGCGGTGCAAGCTGCCGGGGGGTGAGACGACAAGATCCTTGCCAACTACTTCCCGCTGGTGCTCAAACCCAACGTCAGGTCCTGGCTCATGCACTTGCCGGACAACTCCATATCCTCCTGGGCAGACCTGTGCCATCAGTTTGTCGGCGCCTTTACGGGCGGCCACAAACCTCATGGCCAGGAAAGTGACCTCCATCTGCTCGCCCAGAAGGAAGGAGAGCCCTTGCGCAAGTACATCCAGAGATTCAGCCAAGTACAACGCAACATCCCAGATGTCCACCCTGCCGCGGTCATCAGCGCGTTCCATCAGAACGTGCGTAACCGCAGGATGCGGGAGGAGATGGCGATGTGCAAGATAAGAGATGTCAGTGAGCTGTATGCCCTGGCCGACAAGTGTGCACGTGATGCGGAAGGGAGGAGACTCCCCGGAGAGAACACAGGAGCAGAAGGATCTGACAGCGAGGATGCTGCCCCGGCAAAGAAGAGCCGGCGGCGGAACAACAGAAAGAAGAAAGGCAAAGAGGTGCTAGCTGTTGAACAGTCCGGCAACGAAGGTGGCGCCAAGACAGCCAAGGCTGGTAACTCCGGCAAGGAGGTTGCCGCATGCACCAACTGCCAGGCTGTGGCGGCCGCCGACAAGCAGGACGGCACCAACAAACAGTACTGCAAGATCCACCGCACCAAGGGCCATGACCTCCAGAGTTGCAAGAAGGTCGAGCAGCTTGTCGAGCTGCAAAAGGCCGAGTACGAGAGACGCAACAAGGAGAAGGCCCAAGGAGGTGCTGGAGGATCCGGCACGAAGCGCCCCGCCCGGGGAGGACGCTGCGGCAAGGCCAAGCAGCGGCAAGGAGACAGACCTCCCCGCGGCCGTGACAAGGATGAAGATGACGACGACGACGAAGAAATAGATGATGACGAGACCAGTGAGTAGGAGTTTCAGAAAGCCACAGAGGTCTTGTGCGTTGACGGTGGTGCTTCTCTGCATACTTCACACCTCCAACTCAAGAAGTGGGTGCGGGAAGTCAATGCAGCAGAACCACCCGTCGAGTCGCGCAAGCTTCTGAAATGGTCCAGCACGCCTATCGTCTTTGATATTGAGGACCACCCTGATCGCACAACTGCGGTCAGGTGCTTGCCAATGTTGGTTTCACCAACTATCGGCAACCTCAAGGTCACCAAGATGCTAGTTGACGGCGGGGCCAGCTTGAACCTGATCTCCTCCGCTGTGCTCCGAAAACTCCAGGTCCCTGATAGCGAGCTCGAGGAGACCGGCACATTCCAAGGAATCAACCCGGGAAGGAGCAAGCCGAAGGGGAAGATCACGCTTCCGGTGACATTTGGCAGCGAGTTGAACTTCAGGACTGAGAGGATCACTTTTGACGTTGCCGATTTTCCATTGCCTTACAATGGGATTCTCGGCCGTCCAGCGCTCGCCAAGTTCATGGCGGCCTCTCACTATGCTTACAACATGCTCAAGATGCCAGGCCCGATAAGTGTCATCTCTGTCCCTGGCGACAAGAAGGATGCTCTTATCTGTGCCGACAAGATCTACCGGGAAGCAGCAGCCGCGACTGATCGCGAGACACTTGCCGCTGAAGCTCCCGGGGGGGAGAAGAAGACCAAGTCCGGCAAGAGTTCTGATGCCCACTCCGGCAAGCACACCTCTTCGGAGTGCTGCGCTACCGTCGAGGACGCACCATCGAGCTCCACCAGCAAGTGTAAGAAGACGATGGCAGCTCCGCCAGTGACCAAGAAGGTGTCCGCCAAGGAGGACGACACTGGTGGTACTTTCACCATCAGTGCCAGTCTCGACCCTAAATAGGAAAGCACGCTCATTGCTTTCCTACGGGCGAATGTCGATGTGTTTGCGTGGCAACCATCTATCATCCCCGGTGTTCCCAGGAAAGTAATTGAGCACCACCTTGTCGTCTGTCCTCATGCGCGGCCCGTCAAGCAGAAAGTCAGGAAGCAAGCAGTGGAGCGCCAAGAATTCATCGCAGAAGAGATCAAGAAGTTGGAAGCAGCAGGCCTTGTCAGAGGAGTGCTCCATCCTACGTGGTTGGCCAATCCTGTAGTCGTGCGCAAGGCAAACGGGAAGTGGATGCTTTGTATCGATTTTACTGATGTTAACAAAGCTTGTCCCAAAGATCCATTTCCCTTGCCGCGCATTGACCAGATTGTTGACTCCACGACAGGATGTGATTTGCTTTCATTTCTTGACGCATACTCAGGATACCATCAGATCTCCATGGCAGAAGAGGATGAGGAGAAAACCGCATTCATCACTCCATGTGGCATGTACTGTTTCATACGGATGCCTTTTGGTTTGAAGAATGTTGGTTCAACGTTTCCAAGGGTAGTCCATACCGCTTTTGAGCCACAAATACACAGAAATGTGGAAGCCTACATGGATGACATAGTGGTCAAGAGCAAGGATAAAGCGACTCTGATTCAAGATTTAGAAGAGACTTTTGCAAATCTGCGCAAGATCAGCCTCAAGCTCACACAAGATCAGCCTCAAGCTCAACCCCGAGAAGTGTGTGTTTGGAGTCCCTTCCGGCAAACTTCTCGGGTTCTTCGCATCTCAGCGGGGAATTGAAGCCAATCCCGACAAGATCAAGGCCATTGAGTAGATTGAAGCACCAAAGCGCGTCAAGGATGTACGAAAACTTGCCGGTTGCGTGGCAGCTCTCAGCAGGTTTATCTCCAAGTCTGCTGAGCACGCCCTGCCGTTTTTCAAAATTTTGAAAAAGGCAGGTCCAATGAAATGGAATCCGGAAGCGGAGGCTGCGCTACAGGACTTGAAGAGATACCTGTCCTCCACTCCAATACTTGTCGCACCTAAGCCACAAGAAAAGTTGCTGCTGTATCTAGCGGCAACCAATCAAGTGGTTAGTGCTGCGTTAGTAGCGGAGAGGGAGGCAGATGATGAGCCAGCAACCGCGGCAAGCGCATCCAGCGACAAGCAGGGGGCTTCCCCGACAAGCTCTGGTCCCGACAAAGATGGATCTGCGCAGGTGTGCGAGGAGATACAGAAGAAGAGAATGGTGCAGCGCCCAGTTTACTTTGTCAGCTCCCTTCTGCAGGGGGCTAGGTCAAGATACTCTGGTGTGCAGAAATTGCTTTTCGGCCTTCTCATGGCCTCGAGAAAGATGCGCCATTACTTCCGAGCACATGAGATCACAGTTGTCACTCGCTTTCCGTTGAAGAGGATACTACAGAATCCAGAAGCGACAGGCATGATTGTTGAGTGGGCACTGGAACTGTCAAGCTTTGGCCTCAAGTTTGAGAGCACTTCAACCATCCAAAGCAGAGCATTGGCAGAATTCATAGTAGAGTGGACGCCAACACCAGATGAAGAAATCCCAGAGACGAGCATCCCCGTCAAGGAAGCAAGCAAAGAGTGGCTGATGTACTTTGATGGTGCCTTCTCGCTGCAAGGCGCCGGTGCTGGCGTGCTGCTTGTCGCGCCCACCGGAGAACACCTCAAGTACGTAGTCCAGATGCACTTTCCCAAGGAGCAAGCGACAAACAATACTGCAGAGTATGAAGGTTTGCTTGCCGGTCTCAGGATCGCGGCAGACCTTGGGATCAAGAAGCTCATTGTCAGGGGTGACTCGCAGCTCGTCGTCCGCCAAGTTAACAAGAGTTATCAGAGTCCATTGATGGAAGCCTACGTTGATGAAGTGAGAAAGCTAGAAGAGCACTTTGTCGGCCTACAGATGGAACACGTTCCAAGAACTCAGAACGACATCGCCGATGGCCTGTCAAAGTGCGCAGCACTTAAGTTACCTGTGGAACCAGGGATCTTTGTGCTCAAGCTGACTCAACCGACTGCTACGCCATCAACTGGACAGAGCAAGAAGAGGAAGTTGATTTCTGGTGACTATTTTCCGGCAGAGCTTCCCGAAGCTGCCGCCAAGAAGGTCCCCAAGATCAACACCAAGAGTGCTGAGGAGCAGTCTGCTCCGACAAA
Organism: Aegilops umbellulata; assembly: GCA_032464435.1. Lineage (NCBI taxonomy): Eukaryota > Viridiplantae > Streptophyta > Magnoliopsida > Poales > Poaceae > Aegilops > Aegilops umbellulata. The sequence goes on from CP136057.1 coordinate 351,620,505, forward strand.
CCCCATGGTTTGTTCCGTCGAAGCAGACGCTCCCGACAAGTTTTGCTCCGGCAAGCTTGCCGGGGAACGTCAAGCTCCGGCGGAGCCACAGGTTCTCGCCGTGGAAGCGGATGTTCCCGCAGCAGCAGATGTGCCCTTAGTCCTTGTTTTCGAGCCACAAGCTCCAGCATGGGCATAGCAGATCGTCCGTTTCCTTCAGACAGGAGAACTTCCCGAAGAGCAAGAAGAAGCGGAAAGAGTAGCCCGGCAGTCAAGTATGTACCAGTTTGTCGACAGCACACTGTACAGAAGAAGACTCAACGGTGTGAAATTGAAGTGTATTCACCGGGAAGACGGACAAAAGTTGTTGGCAGAGATACATGGAGGCATATGTGGTCTCCACATTGGCGCAAGAGCACTTGCCGGCAAAGCTTTCCGGCAAGGTTTCTTTTGGCCGACAGCCCTCCAGGATGCAACTGCACAAGTAACCAAGTGTGAAGCGTGCCAGTTTCATTCCAAGCAGATACACCAGCTAGCTCAAGCTCTCCAGACGATCCCTTTATCCTGGCCATTTTCGGTCTGGGGGCTCGACATCCTCGGCCCCTTCCCCCGAGCAGTCGGGGGCTTTGAGTACTTGTATGTTGCAATCGACAAGTTCACAAAGTGGCCGGAAGTAGAAGCAGTGAGGAAGGTGACAACACAGTCAGCAGTCAAGTTCTTCAGGTCAATTGTTTGCCGCTTTGGGATCCCTAACAGGATCATCACCGACAACGGTACGCAATTCACGAGCCGCACCTTCATGCAGTACGTCCAAGATCTTGGCGCCAAGGTCTGCTTCGCTTCTGTTGCTCACCCCAGAAGCAACAGTCAAGCGGAGAGGGCAAATGCTGAAGTGCTGCGTGGGCTCAAGACCAGGGCTTTCGACAGGCTGCACAAGTGCGGAAGAAACTGGATCGAGGAGCTGCCGGTGGTTCTTTGGTCAATCAGGACGACGCCAAATCGAGCCACTGGCCAGACACCTTTCGCTCTAGTCTATGGAGTAGAGGCAGTTCTCCCCACAGAACTCGTGTACGGGTCGCCTCGAGTGCTCGCTTATGATGAGCTTGAGCAAGAGCAGCAGCGAGAAGATGACGCGCTGCTCCTCGAGGAGGACCGTCTTCAGGCTGTTGTGCGAGCTGCTCGCTACCAGCAAGCTTTGCGCCGCTACCATAGACGCAAAGTTAACGCCAGAAGTCTCGAGGAAGGCGACCTTGTTCTTCGGCGCGTTCAGTCCGCCAAGAATTCCAACAAGTTGACGCCGAAGTGGGAAGGCCCTTACCAGGTGAAACGAGTCACTAGGCCCGGCGCTGTCCGCCTTGAGACCGAAGATGGCGTTCCGGTGAGCAACTCCTGGAACATTGAGCATCTTTGTAAGTTTTACCCGTAAGGCGCGGTTGCCGGACCCTGTTCCGGCAACCACCTTTTGTACAAGTCTTGCCGCTGTTGCATGTAATCCTTTGTACAAATCCAGGCGCAGACCCTGTGCATAAATAAAGCTCATGTGCTCCGCACACCTTGTCAATTTCATGATTTTTATTTTTTGGCATGAATTATCTGACACTTTGTGCAGCGCCAACCCCCGGTAAGCAATAACGAGCCATAAGGCTCCATATCTTTATTTTCTCTTCTTTCTTTTCTCAAGGAAAGTAAGGTTTCCTCGCCCACAAGTTTGCCGGGGGGGGGGGGAGGAGAAGATAATGGTGTGGACCGGGCGTCGTTCAAGAAAGTTTCGCCTTGCCGGAAAGCAAACGACAGAAAAGCTAAGTTGCCAAAGTTTGAGCAATCAGATTTTTTTAAATTTTTTAAGTTATCTTCCTTGAACGATCATGCTTTGTATGGAAAACCTGTGCGCGGAGGAACCAGATCATGGCTAGTTGCGCCCTTACTTTGTTTCGAGTTTTCTCAACAACTTAAGTGTGCTGCAACCAGAGTTGCGCCCTTGCTTTGTTTCGAGTCCGCTCAACAACTTAAGTGAGCTGCGACTAGTCGCGACAAGGTTTCTTGTCGGTAACGGCACCGCCGGCAGGCTGCTGACGTCCCGCACTCAGCGCCCGCGGCAAGGCTGCCTGCGCCGGCAAGTTCCCTAAAAGCATAGGGTAAAAACATACAAAGGAAGGAATCAAGTAAAGGAAATAACATTGCAATCATGACCCAAAATAAAGTTATATTACAGGATAGCTTGTCGCGGCTCTAATAGACTGTTTTTACAACATGATCAACAACGACAAGGAAAGAAGAAAATAGGCGGCCTAGTCCACGCGGTCGCCCTCAACCCTCTTGATCCCGCTCACCCTGTCCACAATGGGTGCGACAAGGGCCTTGAGCTCATCCAGATCGGCGTCCGCCGGCAGGGACTTGAGGACGTTGGTGAGGATGAGGCCTGGGTTGCGGTAGGCCACCTTCATCAACACCTTCTGAAGAGCTCCCGCACAGATCTTGCGCGACTCGTCGGCCAGCTGCTTTGTGATCCTCTCCCGGAGTCGCTGGAGGGACGTCGCCACGCCTTTGAAGAACAGAGTGAGCTTGGCGCTGGATGGGAGGCTCTCGTCGGAGGGATACCCGAGATCCTCCATCCCCAGCAGCGCCAGCTCCTTGTCGATATCTGTGGCAGCATTCACAAGTCCCTCCGTCCACTGCTCCACAGTCTCTCTGAAAGTGTTCTGGGTGGTAGCAACGCTCTCCAGCAGCGCCTTGTCGGCCTTGATCTCCTTCTTCAAGGCCGCCTCCTGCTCCCTGGCGCCGTCCAGCGTCTTGGTCAAAGCAGCCGACTTCAGCTCAAGATCGGCGTTGGAGTCCTTGGCGGCGCTAAGCTCCTTGACCTTCTCGGCGAGACGGCCCTGCAGCTCGCCAAAGGTGTAGGCGTCCTTCTCGCGCTCACGCTTGAGCGCGGCAAGCTCTTCACCACTCGCCTTGAGATTGGTCTCCAGCTGCGCCACCTTCATCTCCAGCTCCTTCTTGGCGGCCTCGGCAGCTGCGGCAGCGTCCTTTGCTTCCTTGAGGGCCCCGCCAAACGTTTGCTCGCGCGCAGCAAGCTCCTCCTCATGGCTGTCCAGGCTGACCTTCAGCTGCGCTAACTCGCCCTCCCGCGCAGATAGCTCCTCGGCGGCAAGCCGTTGTTGCTCTGCAACTTCTGCCTTCTCGAGGATGAAGGCTTTCTGCACCTCGGCGAGCTGCTCCCGCTCCTCCGCCAGGGACCGGAGAGCTTCCTGGTTAAGGCCCCGGAGCTCCTCCGCGCGCTTTTCAATATCTCCTCCCGCCTTCGCGACAAGCGCTTCCCGGCATTCCACCTTGGCTTGTCGGGCGCGGTAGAGCGACACCAGCTTCCGAAGCAGCCGCTCCTCCTCAGACTCGCCGCTGCTGCTGCTCGGTGCATCGACCAGCGTCAGCCCAGCGGAGGCGAGCACTTCTCCATCCAAGGTTTCTCCTTCGACCGGCGCCCTGGAGCTCGACTCCCAGGGGAGCTTGATGAAGACGCCGTTGCCGGCCCTCAAGTAGACGCCGGGCTGGGGCTCTTCGGAGCCTGGCGCTGCGGCAGCGGCGGGAGGGTCGGCGGGAGGCGTAGCGCCTGTCGCTCCTGCGGCCCCAGGGCCGTCAGTGCGATCGTCAGACCCCTCGTCAGCTGCTGCGGCGGCAGCCTTGGCGGCCTCTTCACCGACGGGATCATCAGCGCCAGCCGCTTCTTCGGTGGTAGCGGCGTCGTCAACAGTGACCTCGATCTCCATCGGATCCGCAGCTGATGGATCTGACGGTCGGGAAATGGAGAAAAGTCAAACAAATATCCAAAATAAGATCAAAAGAAGAAGAACCCAAGGGAAGTTTTCGAAGCAAGGGGTTTACCTGAACCGAGCTCTGCAGTTGTGGTCTCCGCCACCGAGGGGCCGCTGGTGCTGTCCCTTGCCGGAGACTGCTCCCTTGCCGGAGACTGCTCCCTTGCCGAAGACTTCTCCCTTGCCAGAGAACTCCCTCTTGCCGGGGAGCTCTCCCTTGCCGGAGGACTCTCCCTTGGCGGAGTAGTCGAAGCAGATGGCATGACAGGGGTGGCCTCAGGACACTCCTGGTGGGACTGCTCTGCTCCTGCACAAACCAACAAGTCAGATATCAGCAAACAAAGAGTACCTAGCGCGCCTAATAGCGGGAAGCGAACCGAATACTTACGCCGGGGGCTGCGCTGGGGGCTGCTCTGAAGAACGGTCGCCGGGTCCGGCAAGTTTGTCTCGGGCGCACCCCCTGCTGTCACGGTGGGTTCGTCCTCGATGATGATCAGCGGGGCCTTGGCTCTCTTTGCCGCTCTCTGGGCCAGAGTCCTAAAAAGGAATAAGTTCAGAATAAACCAAATGAGATACAAGACAAGATAGCAAGAATCGAAGAAATATAGGAATAACAAGGATCTTACTCTTCTTCTTCCTCGTCGGAGCTGAGCACGGAGAAGCCAAAGCCCGGCCCGCCTCCGGCGCGATGAGGCGGAGGAGTAGGTTCCCTTGGTCGCTTGGCGGGAGAAGCGGCGGTCCGGGAAGACCCTGCTCCAGTTGCCGCAGCAGCGTGATGTGCTCCTGTGGCACCAGAACTTGCCGCGGTGGAGCGCGTCGCGCGGCGCGGCGGCTGTTGACCCGTCTGCCGCTCCGCTACGTCTCCAGCCTTGCGGAGACGCCTTCTTGGTGGAGCCGGGGGCTCTGCTTGCGGCAAGCTGCTCGAAGGTGCGGAGGAAGAGGCGTCGATCCCCAACGAGCCGCCCGTGCCTTCGGCGGGCTCGCCCGACTCGGCGTCACGCCCGACAGGCTCCTCCTCGCCGACAAGCCCCTCTTGCTCGGCAAGGCTTGCCGCCTCTGCTGCCTCTGCCTCCTCCACCGTGAACCCGAATTCGCTCGCGGCTGCAGCTGCCGTCGCCTCTTCCAGCCTAGTGGCGATGTGCTTCAGCTCCTCGTCGGTGGTGTCGCGAATGAGGCCCTGCAGCTCGTCGGCGCGGATCGGCACTTCTACCAAGGTATCAAAGAACTCCTGCATGACGTCGTCTGCAGGCTCTTGCCAAGTTGGATCAATCCCGTGCGAGTCGCACAGCGGCATCATTGCACTGATGCGGCTGAGCGAGGAATTGTTGCACAGCGGAACGACGCCCTGCGGCAACCTGAACACTTCGGGATGATCAGGATCGTACTAGAACAGCTCCTGGAGCATCGCATTATGCTCCAAAACAGTGAAGTTGTAGTTGAGGCCCGGACGCAGCCTCATGATATCCGCCGCGTTCTTGAACTCCCAAGCGGGTCTCCTCCTCTCCTGCAGGGGGGCGATGCGGCGGCGAAGGAAGTCCGCGCCAACGGCACCTACAGTGAGCCCGGCAAGCCAGAGGCGTTGGATCCGGGCGGTGGCAATCTTCAGCCTGTCGTCGTCCGGGGCCACGTTGCTCCAATCGCTGCCGCGCACCACTGCAGTTTGGCGCAGGGCGGTAAATGGCTGCGGGTTCTCCTCGACAACCCAGCACCAATCTGCTCTCCATTCCTCCCACTTGCTGCGGAACTCTCCCTCCAGATAAGCCTCCTTCTTGCCGCCCTTTGAGATCCAGGCGATTCCGCCGGATAAAGGCTCTCCTCTCTCAACTCGCGGCATGAAGAAGTGGCGAAAAAGAGCTACATTGGGATGGACTCCGACAAAGTTTTCGCAGAGATGTGCGAAAACTGCCATGGTCAGAACAACATTGGGAGTGAAGTCAAGGAGGCGGAACCCGTAGGTGTTCATGATGTCACAGAAAAATTCAGAGAAAGGCGGGCAGAGCCCGCGGTAGAAGAACAACGCGAAGAAGGGGTATCCATTTGGAGCCAATCTTGAAGCAATGGCTGGGAGTACCTTCGTGTGCGGATGCGCTCGCGTCTCCTTCGACCAGAAGAGGTAATAGTACTCCTTTAGCTCCTTCGCGGCGAGCTTGTGGGGGAAGATTGCCCGCTCCTTTCGCAGCGTAGCGATCCGCTGCGCCTCGGCCGACTTCACCTGCTCGGCTTTCGGAGCCATGGCGGAGGTGGTGAGGGAGGTCGATGGCGTTGGTGGTGCTGGTGGCGAAGGGGGCGGAGCGCTGCTCTCCTTCGACTTTGGGAAGAAGGGGAGTGGCGGAGATTCTCGAGGAAGGAATAGCAACGGGTAGATGGGTGGACTTCCCGTGTTTCCCCTGCATATAAGGAGGGAGGGGCGGACGTTCCGCCTTTCCGAACAAAGAAACCACCCACGATCTCTCCCACGATGCCGCAATCGACGCGTGCCGTTCGGGGAGGGCGCGGTGGATACGGAGAAAGATACAGCGTGATACAGGCCGCGCGTGCCCGTGCCCTGTTTTGGGCCTGGCCCAACAGCGCTCGGCACCATGTATGGCCCAGGCCCGGGGGCTCCTGTCGGTGTATTAGAGTAGGGGTACCCTAGTATCCCAAACTTGTGCACGGGCAGCTGCAGCGTCCCGCGGCAAGGCTTGCCAGGTGACCGCCAAAGACCTCCGTGGTTCCTTTGGAGCCATTCAAGAACAAAGTATTCAAGCCAAGGAGACAAAGCCCCGGCAAGAGGAGCTTGCCGGGAAAGCCACTCAGGGCACAAGACCCCGGCAAAAGGAGCTTGCCGGGAAGGCCAACCAAGGCATCTCAAGGAACTTGCCGCGACGCGCCACTCGTCCCGGCAAGGCCTGGCGAGCGACAAGCTTCCAGACACGACAAGACAACGACCGCGGCAAGGCGTTTGCCGCGGCAAGCAACCACTCTGTACCCGCGCTCCAGCGCACCCACCAACGTGTCGCTCTGGGACCCTTCCAGGCGTACGTGGTGGAAAGCTGTGCAGCCAGGGGTACACTATGGCAAGCGGCGCTGACAAGATCGCCATCGTGGCGAGCGGTGGCGTCCCTGGCGGTCCCTTTTCTGCACTGTTTGGGTGACATAGATAGGCATTTAATGCCCTTGTCCCCTGCCGTCAGGGTTAGGTAGAATACAGTGTGTAGGTAGTTGTACCAACCGCAGCACCTTTTCCATTTTTGCCCTTGCCTACGTTGCCACCTGTCGGTGACCCCTTGAACATATAAAAGGAGGCCCATGCGCAACGTAGAGGGGGAGGATGAACGGAAGCACGCTCAGTCTCGTTAGCTGCTTGTGTGTACTGTAGCACTCAGTGCTCCCGAGCAAGAACATAATACAAACCATAGATGCAGCAGTAGGGTTTTACGCATCCGTGCGGCCCGAAGCTGGGTAAACTGCTCGTGTGCCTCGCCTCGATCTGCTCTTCGTGCGACCTCCGCGCCCCGCCGAACCGAAAGGGGCTCTGTCCCCATAGGTGCTCGTGGAGGCAGTTTCCCCGGCAGATGATAAGATAATATTTTTGGTATTTTTATGATAAAGAGTAAAAGTAAAGATTGTAAAATAAAAGTAGATCGAAAACTTATATGATGGAAAATGACATGATGCATCTAGAGTATTAAGTTCATAAGAACGGAGTAACGCTTTAAGCAAGATGACATGATGTAGAGGGATAAACTCATGCAATATGATATAAACCCCATCTTGTTATCCTCGAGAGCAACAATACAATACGTGTCGTTTCCCCTACTGTCACTGGGATCGAGCACCGCAAGATTGAACCCAAATCTAAGCACTTCTCCCATTGCAAGAAAGATCAATCTAGTAGGCCAAACCAAACTGAAAGTTCAAAGAGACTTGCAAAGATAACCAATCATACATAAAAGAATTCATAGAAGATTCAAATATTATTCATAGATAATCTGGTTCATAAACCCACAATTCATCGGATCTCGACAAACACACCACAAAAGAAGATTACATTGAATAGATCTCCAAGAGAATCGAGGAGAACTTTGTATTGAGATCCAAAGAGAGAGAAGAAGCCATCTAGCTAATAACTATGGACCCGAAGGTCTGAGGTAAACTACTCAGACATCATCGGAGAGGCTAGGGTGTTGATGTAGAAGCCCTCCGTGATCAATGCCCCCTCCGGCGGAGGCCGGAAAAGCCCCCAAGATGGGATCTAATGGGTACAGAAGGTTGCGGCGGTCGAATTAGGTTTTTGGCTCCTGTTCTGATGTTTCCAAGGTACGTAGGTATATATAGGAGGTAGAAGTAGGTCGGTGGAGCCACGAGAGGCCCACGAGGGTGGAGGGTGCTCCCCCTGCCTGATGGCTTCCTCGTTGGTTGCTTGACGTCCACTCCAAGTCCTCTGGACCATGTTTGATCCGAAAATCGCGTTCTCGAAGGTTTCATTCTATTTGGACTCCGTTTGATATTCCTTTCCTTCGAAACACTGAAATAGGCACAAAAAAACAGCAATTTGTGCTGGGCCTCGAGTTAATAGGTTAGTCCCAAAAATAATATAGAAGTGTATAATAAAGCCCATTGAACATCCAAAACAGATTATATAATAGCATGGAACAATAAAAAATTATAGATACGTTGGAGACGTATCAAGCATCCCCAAGCTTAATTCCTGCTCGTCCTTGAGTAGGCAAATGATAAAAACAGAATTTTTGATGTGAAATGCTTCTTAGCATAATTTTCAATGTAACCTTCGCCAAGATTTTTCCCCCAAAAATTAGCTTTCTTGCGGCCGAAGAAGAGCAGCAACTGCCTTACGAGGGGCCCACGAGGGTCAGGGGCGCGCCCCCTGCCTCGTGACCACCTCGGGCACCGTCTCATGTTGATTCTTCCTCCATATTTCCAAAATACTCCAAAAATATTCTCGGTCCATTTTTATTCCGTTTGGATTCCGTTTGATATGGGGTTTCTGCGAAACATAAAACATGCAACAAACAGGAACTAGCACTGGGCACTGGATCAATATGTTAGTCCCAAAAATAGTATAAAAAAGTTGCCAAAAGTATATGAAAGTTGTATAATATTGGCATGAAACAATAAAAAATTATAGATACGACGGAGACGTATCAGCATCCCCAAGCTTAATTCCTGCTCGTCCTCGAGTAGGTAAATGATAAAAAAGATAATTTTTGATGTGGAATGCTACCTAGCATAATCTTGATCATGTATCTAATCATGGCATGAATATTAACACACGAGTGATTCAAAGCAATTGTCTATCTTTTGACATTAAGACAATAATACTTCAAGCATACCAACCAAGCAATTATGTCTTATCGAAATAACATAGCCAAAGAAAGCTCATCCCTACAAAATCATATAGTCTAGCTATGCTCCATCTTCACCACACAAAGCATTCAAATCATGCACAACCCCGATGATAAGCCGAGCAATTGGTTCATACTTTTTAATGCGCTTCAGCCTTTTCAACCCTCAAGCAATACATGAGCGCAAGCCATGGACATAGCACTATAGGTGGAATAGCATATGATGATGGAGGTGTTGGGGAACGTAGTAATTTCAAAAAAAATCCTATGCACACACAGGATCATGGTGATGCATAGCAACGAGAGGGGAGAGTGTGTCCATGTACCCTCATAGACCAAAAGCAGAAGCGTTAGCACATCGCGGTTGATGTAGTCGTACGTCTTCACGATCCGACCGATCCAAGTACCGAACGTACGACACCTCTGAGTTCAGCACACGTTCAGCTCGATGACGTCCCGCAAACTCCGATCCAGCAGAGCTTCACGGGAGAGTTCCGTTAGGACGATGGCGTGATTATCGTGATGATGTTGCTACCGACGCAGGGCTTCGCCTAAGCACCGCTACGATATGACCGAGGTGGAATATGGTGGAGGGGGGCACCACACACGGCTGGAATAGATCAACAGATCAACTTGTGTGTTCTAGGGTGCCCCCTGCCCCCGTATATAAAGGAGAAAGGGGGGAGGCGGCCGGCCAGGAGGAGGGCGCGCCAGGGGGGAGTCCTACTCCCACCGGGAGTAGGACTCCTCCTTTTTCTTGTTGGAGTAGGAGAGGGAAGGAAGGGAGAGAGGAGGAGAAGGAAAAAGGGGGGCGCCGCCCCCCTCCTTGTCCAATTCGGACTAGAGGGGGAGGGGGTGCGCGGCTGCCCTGGCCGCCCCTCCTCTTCTCCCACTAAGGCCTATAAGGCCCAATTAACTCCCCGGGGGGTTCCGGTAACCCCCGGTAGTCCGGTTTTCTCCGAAACCACTCAGAACACTTCCGGTGTCCAAATATAGTCGTCCAATATATTGATCCTTATGTATCGACCATTTCGATACTCCTCGTCATGTTCATGATCATATCCGGGACTCCGAACTACCTTCGGTACATCAAAACACAAAAACTCATAATACCGATCGTCACCAAACTTTAAGCGTGCGGCCCCTACGGGTTAGAGAACTATGTAGACATGACCGAGACACGTCTCCGGTCAATAACAAACAGCGGAAGCTGGATGCTCATATTGGCTCCTACATATTCTACGAAGATCTTTATCGGTCAAACCGCACAACATACGTTGTTCCCTTTGTCATCGGTATGTTACTTGCCCGAGATTCGATCTTCCGTATCTCAATACCTAGTTCAATCTCATTACCGGCAAGTCTCTTTACTCGTTCCGTAATGCATCATCCCGCAACTAACTCATTAGTCACATTGCTTGCAAGGCTTATAGTGATGTGCATTACCGAGAGGGCCCAGAGATACTTCTCCGACAATCGGAGTGACAAATCCTAATCTCGAAATACGCCAACTCAACAAGTACCTTTGGAGACACCTGTAGAGCACCTTTATAATCACCCAGTTACGTTGTGACATTTGGTAGCACACAAAGTGTTCCTCCGGTAAACGGGAGTTGCATAATCTCATAGTCATAGGAACATGTATAAGTCATGAAGAAAGCAATAGCAACATACTAAATGATCAAGTGCTAAGCTAACGGAATGGGTCAAGTAAATCACATCATTCTCCTAATTATGTGATCCCATTAATCAAATGACAACTCATGTCCATCGCTAGGAAACTCAACCATCTTCGATTAACGAGCTAGTCAAGTAGAGTCATACTAGTGACACTATGTTTGTCTATGTATTCACACATGTATTATGTTTCCGGTTAATACAATTCTAGCATGAATAATAAACATTTATCATGATATGAGGAAATAAATAATAACTTTATTATTGCCTCTAGGGCATATTTCCTTCAGTCTCCCACTTGCACTAGAGTCAATAATCTAGATTACACAGTAATGATTCTAACACCCATGGAGTTTTGGTGATGATCATGTTTTGCTCGTGAAAGAGGCTTAGTCAACGGGTCTGCAACATTCAGATACGTATGTATCTTGCAAATATCTACGTCTCCCACCTGGACTTGGTCCCGGATGAAATTGAAGCGTCTCTTGATGTGCTTGGTCCTCTTGTGAAATCTGGATACCTTTGCCAAGGCAATTGCACCAGTATTGTCACAAAAGATTTTCATTTGACCCGATGCACTAGGTATGACACCTAGATCGGATATGAACTCCTTCATCCAGACTCCTTCATTTGCTGCTTCCGAAGCAGCTATGTACTCCGCTTCACATGTAGATGCCGCCACGACGCTTTGTTTAGAACTGCACCAACTGACACCTCCACCGTTCAATGTAAATATGTATCCGGTCTGCGATTTAGAATCGTACAGATCAGTGTCAAAGCTTGCATCGACGTAACCATTTACGACTAGCTCTTTGTCACCTCCATAAACGAGAAAAATATCCTTAGTCCTTTTCAGGTATTTCAGGATGTTCTTGACCGCTGTCCAGTGATCCACTCCTGGATTACTTTGGTACCTCCCTGCTAGGCTGATAGCATGGCACACATCAGGTCTGGTACACAACATTGCATACATGATAGAGCCTATGGCTGAAGCATAGGTAACACCTTTCATTTTCTCTCTATCTTATGCAGTGGTCGGGCATTGAGTCTGACTCAACTTCACACCTTGTAACACATGCAAGAACCCTTTCTTTGCTTGATCCATTTTGAACTTCTTCAAAACTTTGTCAAGGTATGTGCTCTGTGAAATTCCAATTAAGCGTCTTGATCTGTCTCTATAGATCTTGATGCCTAATATATAAGCAGCTTCACCGAGGTCTTTCATTGAAAAATTCTTATTCAAGTATCCTTTTATGCTATTCATAAATTCAGTATCATTTCTGATCAACAATATGTCATCCACATATAATATCAGAAATGCTACAGAGCTCCCACTCACATTCTTGTAAATACAGGCTTCTCCAAAAGTCTATATAAAACCATATGCTTTGATCACACTATCAAAATGTTTATTCCAACTCCGAGAGGCTTGAACCAGTGCATAAATGGATCGCTGGAGCTTGCACACTTTGTTAGCTCCCTTTGGATCGACAAAACCTTCTGGTTGCATCATATACAACTCTTCTTCTAGAAATCCATTCAGGAATGCAGTTTTGACATCCATTTTCCAAATTTCATAATCATAAAATGCGGCAATTGCTAACATAATTCGGACAGACTTAAGCATTGCTACGGGTGAGAAAGTATAATCGTAGCCAATCCCTTGAACTTGTCGAAAACCTTTCGCAACAAGTCGAGCTTTATAGACAGTAACATTACCGTCAGCGTCAGTCTTCTTCTTGAAGATCCATTTATTCTCAATGGCGCCGATCATCGGGCAAGTCAACCAAAGTCGACACTTTGTCCTCATACACTGATCGCATCTCAGATTTCATGGCCTCAAGCCATTGTGCGGAATCTGGGCTCACCATCGCTTCTTCATGGTTCATAGGTTCGCCTTGGTCAAGTAACATGACCTCCAGAATAGTATTACCGTACCACTCTGGTGCGGATCTTACTCTGGTTGACCTACGAGGTTCAGTAGTAACTTGATCTGAAGTTTCATGATCAATATCATTAGCATCCTCACTAATTGGTGTAGGTGTCACAAGAACCGGTTTCTGTGATGAACTAGTTTCCAATAAGGGAGCAGGTATAGTTACCTCATCAAGTTCTACTTTCCTCCCACTCACTTCTTTCGAGAGAAACTCCTTCTGTAGAAAGGATCCATTCTTAGCAACGAATGTCTTGTCTTCGGATCTGTGATAGAAGGTGTACCCAACAGTCTCCTTTGGGTATCCTATGAAGACACATTTCTCTGCTTTGTGTTCGAGCTTATCAGGTTGAAGCTTTTTCACGTAAGCATCGCAGCCCCAAACTTTAAGAAAAGACAACTTTGGTTTCTTGCCAAACCACAGTTCATAAGGCGTCGTCTCGATGGATTTTGATGGTTCCCTATTTAACGTGAATGCAGCCGTCTCTAAAGCATAACCCCCAAATGATAGCGGTAAATCAGTAAGAGACATCATAGATCGCACCATATCTAGTAAAGTACGATTACGACGTTCGGACACACCATTACGCTGTGGTGTTCCGGGTGGCGTGAGTTGCGAAACTATTCCGCATTGTTTCAAATGTAGGCCAAACTCGTAACTCAAATATTCTCCTCCACGATCAGATCGTAGAAACTTTATTTTCTTGTTACGATGATTTTCCACTTCACTCTGAAATTCTTTGAACTTTTGAAATTTTTCAGGCTTATGTTTCATTAAGTAGATATACCCATATCTTCTTAAATCATGTGTGAAGGTGAGAAAATAATGATACCCGCCACGAGCCTCAACATTCATCGGACCACATACATCCGTATGTATGATCTCCAACAAATCTGTTGCTCGCTCCATTGTTCCGGAGAACGAAGTTTTAGTCATCTTGCCCATGAGGCATGGTTCGCAAGTACCAAGTGATTCATAATCAAGTGATTCCAAAAGTCCATCAGTATGGAGATTCTTCATGCGCTTTACACCAATATGACCCAAACGGCAGTGCCACAAATAAGTTGCACTATCATTATCAACTCTGCATCTTTTGGCTCCAACATTATGAATAAGTGTATCACTACTATCGAGATTCAACAAAAATAGACCACTCTTCAAGGGTGCATGACCATAAAAGATATTACTCATATAAATAGAACAACCATTATTCTCAGATTTAAATGAATAACCGTCTCGCATCAAACAAGATCCAGATATAATGTTCATGCTTAACGCTGGCACCAAATAACAATTATTTAGGTCTAAAACTAATCCCGAAGGTAGATGTAGAGGTAGCGTGCCGACGGCGATCACATCGACTTTGGAACCATTTCCCACGTGCATCGTCACCTCGTCCTTAGTCAGTCTTCGCTTAATCCGTAGTCCCTGTTTCGAGTTGCAAATATTAGCAACAGAAACTGTATCAAATACCCAAGTGCTACTGCGAGCTCTAGTAAGGTACACATCAATAACATGTATATCACATATACCTTTGTTCACCTTGCCATCCTTCTTATCTGCCTAATACTTGGGGCAGTTCCGCTTCCAGTGTCTAGTCTGCTTGTAGTAGAAACACTCAGTGTCAGGCTTAGGTCGAGACTTGGGTTTCTTCTCTTGAGCAACAACTTGTTTGCTGTTCTTCTTGAAGTTCCCCTTCTTCTTCCCTTTGCCCTTTTTTTTTGAACTGGTGGTCTTGTTGACCATCAACACTTGATGCTCCCTCTTGATTTCTACCTCCACAGCCTTTAGCATCGCGAAGAGCTCGGGAATTGTCTTATCCATCCCTTGCATATTATAGTTCATCCCGAAACTTTTGTAGCTTGGTGGCAGTGATTGAAGAATTTTTTCAATGACACTATCATCCGGAAGATTAACTCCTAGTTGAATCAAGTGATTGTTATACCCGGACATTTTGAGTATATGTTCACTGACAGAACTATTCTCCTCCATCTTGCAGCTGTAGAACTTATTGGTGACTTCATATCTCTCAATCCGGGCATTTGCTTGAAATATCAACTTCAACTCCTGGAACATCTCATATGCTCCGTGACGTTTAAAACGTCGTTGAAGCCCCGGTTCTAAGCCGTAAAGAATGGCACACTGAACTATCGAGTAGTCATCAGCTTTGCTCTGCCAGACATTCTTAACGTCGTCAGTTGCATCTGCAGTAGGCCTGGCACCCAGCGGTGCTTCGAGGACGTAATTCTTCTATGCAGCAATGAGGATAATCCTCAAGTTACGGACCCAGTCCGTGTAATTGCTACCATCATCTTTCAACTTTGCTTTCTCAAGGAACGCATTAAAATTCAACGGAACAACAACACGGGCCATCTATCTACAATCAACATAGACAAGCAAAATACTATCAGGTACTAAGTTCATGATAAATTTAAGTTCAATTAATCATATTACTTAATAACTCCCACTTAGATAGACATATCTCTAATCATCTAAGTGATCACGTGATCCAAATCAACTAAACCATGTCCGATCATCACGTGAGATGGAGTAGTTTTCAATGGTGAACATTACTATGTTGATCATATCTACTATATGATTCACGCTCGACCTTTCGGTCTCAGTGTTCTGAGGCCATATCTACACATGCTAGGCTCATCAAGTTTAACCCGAGCATTCTGCGTGTGCAAAACTGGCTTGCACCCGTTGTAGATGAACGTAGAGCTTATCACACCCGATCATCACGTGGTGTCTCGGCACGACGAACTTTGGCAATGTTGCATACTCAGGGAGAACACTTTTATCTTGAAATTTAGTGAGAGATCATCTTATAATGCTACCGTCAATCAAAGCAAAATAAGATGCATAAAAGATAAACATCACATGCAATCAATATAAGTGATATGATATGGCCATCATCATCTTGTGCTTGTGATCTCCATCT
Organism: Aegilops umbellulata; assembly: GCA_032464435.1. Lineage (NCBI taxonomy): Eukaryota > Viridiplantae > Streptophyta > Magnoliopsida > Poales > Poaceae > Aegilops > Aegilops umbellulata. The sequence goes on from CP136057.1 coordinate 351,636,190, forward strand.
CTGAAGCACCGTCATGATCACCATCGTCACCGGCGCGACACCTTGATCTCCATCGTAGCATCGTTGTCGTCTCGCCAACTATTGCTTCTACGACTATCGCTACCGCTTAGTGATAAAGTAAAGCAATTACAGGGCGAGTGCATTGCATAGAATAAAGCGAAAACCATATGGCTCCTGCCAGTTGCCGATAACTCGGTTACAAAACATGATCATCTCATACAATAAAATATAGCATCATGCCTTGAACATATCACATCACAACATGCCCTGCAAAAACAAGTTAGACGTTCTCTACTTTGTTGTTGCAAGTTTTACGTGGCTGCTACGGGCTGAGCAAGAACCGTTCTTACCTACGCATCAAAACCACAATGATAGTTTGTCAAGTTAGTGCTGTTTTAACCTCCTTAAGGACCGGGCGTAGCCACACTCGGTTCAACTAAAGTTGGAGAAACTGACACCCGCCAGCCACCTATGTGCAAAGCACGTCGGTAGAACCAGTCTCGCGTAAGCATACGCGTAATGTTGGTCCGGGCCGCTTCATCCAATAGTATCGCTGAACCAAAGTATGACATTCTAGTAAGCAGTATGGCCTGTATCGCCCACGACTCACTTGTGTTCTACTCGTGCATATAACATCTACGCATATAACCTGGCTCGGATGCAACTGTTGGGGAACGTAGTAATTTCAAAAAAAAATCCTACGCACACACAGGATCATGGTGATGCATAGCACGAGAGGGGAGAGTGTGCCCACGTACCCTCATAGACCGAAAGCGGAAGCGTAAGCACAACGCGGTTGATGTAGTCGTACGTATTCACGATCCGACCGATCCAAGTACCGAACGTACGGCACCTCCGAGTCCAGCACACGTCCAGCTCGATAACGTCCCGCAAACTCCGATCTAGCAGAGCTTCACGGAAGAGTTCCGTCAGCACGACGGCATGATGACGGTCATGATGTTGCTATCGACGCAGGGCTTCGCCTAAGCGCCGCTACGATATGACCGAGGTGGAATATAGTGGAGGGGGGCACCGCACACGGCTGGAATAGATCAACAGATCAACTTGTGTGTTCTAGGGTGCCCCCTGCCCCCCGTATATAAAGGATCAAGGCGGAGGCGGCCGGCCAGGAGGAGGGCGCGCCAGAGGGGGAGTCCTACTCCCACCGGGAGTAGGACTCTTCCTTTTCCTTGTTGGAGTAGGAGAGGGAAGGAAGGGAGAGAGGAGAAGAAGGAAAAAGGGGGGTGCCGCCCCCTCCTTGTCCAATTCGGACTAGAGGGGGCGGGGGTGCGCGGCTGCCCGGGCCGCCCCTCCTCTTCTCCCACGAACGCCCATAAGGCCCAATTAACTCCCCGGGGGGGTTCCGGTAACCCCCCGGTACTCCGGTTTTCTCCGAAACCACTCAGAACACTTCTAGTGTCCGAATATAGTCGTCCAATATATCGATCTTTATGTCTCGGCCATTTCGAGACTCCTCGTCATGTCCATGATCATATCCGGGACTCTGAACTACCTTCGGTACATCAAAACACAAAAACTCATAATACCGATCGTCACCAATCTTTAAGCGTGCGGACCCTACGGGTTCGAGAACTATGTAGACATGACCGAGACACGTCTCCGGTCAATAACCAATAGCGGAACCTGGATGCTCATATTGGATCCTACATATTCTACGAAGATCTTTATTGGTCAAACCGCATAACAACATACGTTGTTCCCTTTGTCATCGGTATGTTACTTGCCCGAGATTCGATCGTCAGTATCTCAATACCTAGTTCAATCTCGTTACTGGCAAGTCTCTTTACTCATTCCGTAATACATCATCCCGCAACTAACTCATTAGTCACATTACTTGCAAGGCTTATAGTGATGTGCATTACCGAGAGGGCCCAGAGATACCTCTCCGACAATCGGAGTGACAAATCCTAATCTCGAAATACGCCAACTCAACAAGTACCTTTGGAGACACCTGTAGAGCACCTTTATAATCACCCAGTTACGTTGTGACGTTTGGTATCACACAAAGTGTTCCTCCGGTAAACGGGAGTTGCATAATCTCATAGTCATAGGAACATGTATAAGTCATGAAGAAAGCAATAGCAACATACTAAACGATCAAGTGCTAAGCTAACGGAATGGGTCAAGTCAATCACATCATTCTCCTAATGATGTGATCCCGTTAATCAAATGACAACTCATGTCCATGGCTAGGAAACTCAACCATCTTCAATTAACGAGCTAGTCAAGTAGAGGCATACTAGTGACACTATGTTTGTCTATGTATTCACACATGTATTATGTTTCCGGTTAATACAATTCTAGCATGAATAATAAACATTTATCATGATATGAGGAAATAAATAATAACTTTATTATTGCCTCTAGGGCATATTTCCTTCAGGAGGTTGTGTGGAGAAGACAAAAAAGGAGAAAGTCTCACATTAACGCGGCTAATCAACGGGCTATGGAGATGCCCATCAATTGATGTCAATGTGAGGAGTAGGGATTGCCATGCAACGGATGCACTAAGAGCTATAAGTGTATGAAAGCTCAAACTGGAAATTAAGTGGGCATGCATCCAACTTGCTTGGTCATGAAGACCTCAGGCATTTGAGGAAGCCCATCATCGGAATATAGAAGCCAAGTTCTATAATGAAAATTCCCACTAGTATATGAAAGTGATAACTCAATGAGACTCTCTATATGAAGAACATGGTGCTACTTTGAAGCACAAGTGTGGTAAAAGGATAGTAACATTGTCCCTTCTCTCTTTTCTCTCTTTTCTCTCTTTTTTTATTTTTTTATTTTTTTCTCTTTTCTTTTTTGGTGGGCTTCTTTGGCCTCTTTTTTTAGTTGGGCTTCTTTGGCCTCTTTTATTTTGATAACCTCACATGGGACAATGTTCTAATAATGATGATTATCACACTTTTATTTACTTACAACTCAATGTCTAGAACAAAGTATGATTCTATATGAATGCCTCCGGCGGTGTACCGAGATGTGCAATGATCTAGCATAGCAATGACATAAAAAAACAGACAAGCCATGAAAACATCATGCTAGCTATCTTACGATCATGCAAAGCAATATGACAATAAATGCTCAAGTCATGTATATGATGATGATGGAAGTTGCATGGCAATATATCTCGGAATGGCTATGGAAATGCCATGATAGGTAGGTATGGTGGCTGTTTTGAGGAAGATATAATGAGGCTTATGTGTGATAGAGCGTATCGTATCACGGGGTTTGGATGCACCGGTGAAGTTTGCACCAACTCTCGAGGTGAGAAAGGGCAATGCACGGTACCGAAGAGGCTAGCAATGATGGAAGGGTGAGAGTGCGTATAATCCATGGACTCACATTAGTCATAAAGAACTCATATACTTATTGAAAAAGTTTATTAGCCCTCGAAAAAAAGTACTAATACGCATGCCCCTAGGGGGATAGATTGGTAGGAAAATACCATCGCTCATCCCCGACCGCCACTCATAAGGAAAGCAATCAAAGAACACCTCATGCTCCAACTTCATTACATAACGGTTCACCATACGTGCATGCTACGGGACTTGCAAACCTCAACACAAGTATTTCTCAATTTCACAATTACTCAACTAGCATGACTCTAATATCACCACATTTATATCGCAAAACTATTGCAAGGAATTAAACATATCATGTTCAGTGATCTACAAGTTTTATGTAGGATTTTATGACTAACCATGTGAATGACCAGTTCCTGTCATCTCTCTAAATAGATATAAGTGACGCAAGAGAGTTTAATTCTTTCTACAAAATATATGCCCAAGCTCTAACAAATATAAGTGAAGCAAAAGAGTATTCTATAAATGGCGGTTTTCTACGTGAAGAGAAACAGGCAATCCAAACTTCAAATGATATAAGTGAAGCACATGAAGCATTCTATAAGGCCATACTCAAAAGATATAAGTGAAGTGCAAAGAGCATTCTATAAATCAACCAAGGACTATATCATACCATCATGGTGCATAAAATAAAAGTGAAAACTAAATGCAAAAGACGCTCCAAGATTTGCACATATCGCATGAACGAAACGAATCCGAAAACATACCGATACTTGTTGAGGAAAGAGGGGATGCCTTCCGGGGCATACCCAAGCTTAGACGCTTGAGTATCCTTGAATATTTACTTGGGGTGCCTTGGGCATACCCAAGCTTGATCTCTTGTCTCTCCTCCTTCTCCTCATATCGAGACCTCCTCGATCTTCGAACACTTCATCCACACAAAAGTTCAACAGAAAACTCGGTAAGATTCGTTAGTATAATAAAGAAAATCACTACTCTAAGTACAGTTGCAAACTAATTCTTACCTTGTTTTTGCATTGTAGATACTGTAATATAACTTTTCCATGGCTTAATCCACTGATAGGAATTGATAGTTTCATCAAAACAAGCAAATTATGCATCAAAAAACAGAATCTGTCTAAAACAGAACAGTCTGTAACAATCTGAACATTCACCATACCTCTGGTACTCCAAAAATTCTGCCAAAATTAGGAAAAATAAAAAAATTGTATATAAAGGCAGTGCAAAAAGAATCAGAACCGTTTGATGTTCCAGTAAAAAATGTAAAATCTCACACTACAGCTAGAGTTTCTGTCCTGCACCGCACAAACCAACAAGCAATCTAAACGTCCTAAAGGCAAATCTTGGCACATTGTTTTTATAATACAATGGAATTGTACAAGGGGATAATTATTTTTATTGAAAATTTTATGTAATCAAGATTCACAAAGTTTCCGTGAGCATTAACAAAGTTCAAGGAGCTCCCCCACTTCAACAATGCTTGTCTTTCTCACTTTCACTTTCCTTTTTGAAAAGTTTTGGGTTCCCCTCTTTATTTATTTTTGTTTTTAAACTATATAAAAGCACTCAACAGAAATAAACGACTCTCTACAACTTCCGGGTTGTCTCCCTGGCTGCGCTTTCTTTAAATCCATTAAGCTAGGCATATAGTGCTCAAGTAGTGAATCCACCCGGATCCCAAGGTATATCAAAGCCAATTTTAATTAACAATGATTTGGCATTTAGTAGTGAGCACAAGGTAATATATATCATGTAATGACGAAGTCTAAATCTCTTCCTATGCATCGGCATGTCATAAAAGAACAATTCATGCACACATAGTAAATGCCAATGCATAGTATAAACAGTTTCTTGCAATTTTATCATGTTGGAAACATAGAGAGGTGGAGATGTAGTTCCTCTCTCATAATAATTGCAAGTAGGAGCAGCAAGCACATGCATATTATATTCATCAAAATCATCATGTGTAGTAGTAAAACGCAACCCATCAATATAATCCTTAATAAGGGCAAACTTCTCCGATATAGTGTAGTCGGGAGAATTCAAAAAGATAATAGGACTATAACGCGTGGGTGCAATAGCAACAGTTTCATGTTTAACATAAGGAACCATAGCAAGTTCATCTCCATAAGCATAATTCATATTGGCATCTTGGCCACAAGCATAGCAAGCATCATCAAAAAGGGATATTTCAAGAGAATCAATGGGATCATAACAATCATCATAGCAATCATCCTTCGGTAAGCATGAAGGGAAATTAAACAATGTATGAGTTGAAGAGTTACTCTCATTAGAAGGTGGGCGCGGGTGATCAATCCGCTCTTCCTCCTTTTGTTCTTCGCTCTCCTCCTCATCTTTTTCATCCAATGAGCTCACAATGTCATTAATTCCTTCTTCCATAGACTCCTGCAAAATATCAGTCTCTTCTTGGACAGCGGAGACTTTCTCAATAAACGCATCAATATCGGCATTATATTCATAATTCTCATAGTAGTATTTAAGGATAGCTAAATTTTCAGGTCTATAAACTGAATCATAAAGATCTTCAAACTCTTTGAACAAAGATTCAATTTCACATGCACCCTTAAAAGCAACAAATTCTTCTATTCGTTCCACATCATAGTAATCATATATACCTCTAGCATAAGAAGCCAAGGTTTCATTGTCATTAAATTTGCATGAAAAGGGAAGGTGTGGAGCCTTCATCCTAGAGCAACAAGTATAATCATATCTCAAGCATAGTTGCCTAGCATACCACTTCAACATATAAATTTGATCACATAATAGTTTCCCGTTTTGAGTCAAGCGATAATCCCTAAAGTATTCACGTTGATCCAACGTGTCTCCCGTAACCAGATTGAATGGGGTTTTCTCAGGATTATCAAAGTAGTACATAATATCTGTCACATAATGTAGCGACCCGACCTCAAACAGTCAAGTCTCTGTGCTTCAGTGTCATCCCTGGATCGGTAATGCTGACACACACAGTCCTCGAAGGATTTATAACAGAGTATCAATCACACACCTATTACATCGAATGTCTCAAAAGAGAACTTATTACAATAAATATGGCTTAAGGCCATCTAATACGATAACAACGGAAGGCTTGGAAGATAAAGTGAGTCCATCAACTCCAACGGCATAGCTGAGCTGCACGGCAACGACCTAACAAACCTTACTCCTCGTTTGAAAAGTCTGCAACATTATACGTTGCAGCCCGAAAACGGGTCAGCACATGGAATATGCTGGCAATATAACACAGTAGAGCAAGAATAGAATAATGCTATCACTACATGCATATTTGGCTGGTGGAAAGCTCTATGGTTATAGTTTTTGCGAAAAGCCAATTTTTCCCTACAACAAAGGAATAAGTTTTTATTTAACTATCATGGTAGTTGAAACATCATTGAGAAGGTTCCTCCAACTCAATCCCAATTAAAGTAATTATCAACCCAACAATATTAATTTAGAGTGATGAGATACTTAGGATACTCCAAGTACTAGATACTCAAGATTTTCCATAACCGGGGACACGGCTAACCATGATTAGATTGCACACTCTGCAGAGGTTTGCGCACTTTTCCCCACAAGACTCGATCTCCTCCGTTGGATTTCTCGCACTACAGGGCATTTGAGAAACGGATGACCGAGACACAGTCTTTCAGAAACATTAACTCTTTACTCCGGGCAGACCATACCAAACCTACATCCCTCTACCTGCTGATCCACCTCTTCAAGAGCTCATGCAACTTACTCAACTATGCTAGAGCCCATAATAGCTTGTGGCTGCACACGGAAGTTTCTAGCATGAAAATATCTCAGTTCCCTTTGAGCCTGGGTGGCGGACCTTAGGATGATCACACGGGTACTCCAGGATATCCTAGGACAACACTGGATTCTCCAGGTGCCCGACAAGCAATCCACCCAGATGTGTATTAAAGTTGCCACCTTAAGTTGAACCATTAATTAACAATCTCACATCTGTCATGGATACACTCAAACCAATCCACGTCTACGAGCATAGCATAGCAATATAAGCAATACGTAGAAGTAACTCCCAAGGTTTGAATATAACAGGGCAATAGGTTCTACCTCATCAACTACTTCCCAACCCACATGTTAATCACATCCTAATCATGCAATGTTTGAGGACTGAAACTAATGCATAAAAACTGGGTATGGAAAGAGTATGATCAATGTGTTACTTGCCTTGTTGACGATCCGCAAAACCTAGGGACTCGTAGTAGCACGCTTCGCACTCCGGGAATTCTATTGCAAACAAACAATAGGATACATAAGCAATCAAGCAAAGATGCACGGGCAAAACTCAAATAAGAAGATCTAACCAGAAAGTTCAACTTAAGAACCCCGGTTTGCAAAATGAATCAAATCAGACGGAGCAACGAAACTCAAACTGCGAAAGAAACAAGATCCGTTTACTAATCTGAACTAAAGTCAAATTTTAAAGTACCAAAATCTTGTTCAAGTTGATTAAACAAAAAGAGGGCTTCGAGACGAAGATCTAGGCGCTTGAATCGCCTGATTCCGATAAACGAGCGAAAAGATAAACTGAAACGAAAATCAGATCAGAAATCGCGATCGAAAATAATCGCGGAAAATCCGAGAAAAAGAAAACTGACGAACAGGCTAACGAATGAACGCTCGTTGTCTGTAACTAACGAGCGAAAACCGTTCATTAAAACGAATGTACGGACGAACGTCCGCTATATAAACTAAACCGAGAAAACCGGCGAACCGATCTGAAAAAAAACGAACTAGGGTTTCTAAAAAAACCGGATTGGTTTTAGAATAAAACCGAACAGCGGCGGGGCGTATACCTCCGGCAAGGCTCCAGCTATGCGGGGCGGCTCCGGCGGAGCGGGGCTGCAGCGGCGGGGTGCGCGGGACGGCGGCAGCGCGGCAACGGGCGGCGGCAGTGGCGCTGCAAAGGGCGGCGGCGCTGCGGGCGGGGCGAGGCAGGTGGCGGTGTTGGTGGTGGTGGGGGGTTCGGGGCGGGCTATTTAAGGAGGGGGGCTGCTTGGGGGAAGGGTAAGGAGGAGCGGGGAGGAGGAGTCCCGGCCGGTCTCGGCTAGCGGCGGCGGCGCTCGCGGTCTCCAGGTCGGAGACGAGGCGCGGGGCGGTTGGGCCGGCTCGGCTGGGCTTCGGCCAAGTCTGGTGCTGAACTTTTTTTAAATAGTTTCACCGGAACTTAAATAAATCCTGGAAAATAAAAAAAATCTAAAAATATCAAAACAAACTTTCACCATATAAATAAAATATTTAGAACAAGATGAACATTTTCTAGGCCCTAAAATGCAGTTTTGGAAAACGTGCAATTTTTCTAATGCAAATAAAATAACACTAAAATCTGAATAAAATCAAATATTTGATTTTAATATTTTTCCTCCAATATTTTAAATATTTTGGAGAAGTTATATTATCTCCTCTCATATATTTTAATATGAAATATTTTCGAAGAGAAAAATAATAAAAATCAAAATCCTCGTTTCAATATTTGATAAAATTCAAATATGAAAACACTGAAATCCCCAAATCTCTCCGAGGGTCCTTGAGTTGCTTAGGATTTCGAGGATCGTGAAACGAAATGCAATAAAATATGATATGCATGAATGATCTATGTATAACATTCCAAATTGAAAATTTGGGATGTTACACATAACGAGCATCGAGGGTTTTAGGAGGTTCCCCATCTCCATGAGTAGCAAGTAAACCTAATTCTTTTGGTATTTCGTGTTCCATATCCATAACTAAATATAAAGAACAACTAAGAATAGCAAATAAAAATTACTTAGTGATAACCAACTATGAAAATAAGCACACACGAGAATATTCACCCCACGCTATGACTCCCCGGCAACGACGCCAGAAAAAGGTCTTCATAACCCACAAGTATAGGGGTTCAATTGTAGCCTATTTTGATAAGTAAGAGTGTCGAACCCAACAAGGAGCTAAAGGTAGAACAAATATTCCCTCAAGTTCTATCGACCACCGATACAACTCTACGCACGCTTAACAATCGCTTTACCTTGAACAAGTATGAAACTAGAAGTACTTTGTAGGTGTTTTTGGATAGGTTTGCAAGAAAATAAAGAGCGCGCAAATAAAAAGTAGGGGCTGTTTAGATAAATACACAATAAAGTAAATATAGCGAGTGTGGAAAAGTGGTGGTAGGAGTTGCGAAATTGTCCCTAAGCAATTGACTACTTTACTAGACCGATAGCAAGTTTTATGTGGGAGAGGCCACTGCTAGCATGGCATCCCTGACTTGGAATTCTATGCACTTATGATTGGAACTATTATCAAGCGTCCGCAACTACTAACGTTCATTAAGGTAAAACCCAACCTTAGCATTAAGATATATTGGTCCCCCTTCAATCCCGTATGTATCAATTTCTATGCTAGGTTGAAGCTTGTGTCACTCTTGCCCTCCAATACATAGTCCTATCAACATACAACTAACCCTATGGTGTGATCCACGCGCGCGCTCATATGATGGGCACCAAAGGACAACAACATAACCACAAGCAAATTAAATCAATCATAGCAATTCATCAACCACCGATAGGACAACGAAAATCTACTCAGACATCATAAGATGGCAACACATCATTGGATAATAAGACGAAGCATAAAGCACCATGTTCAAGTAGAGGGTACAGCGGGTTGCGGGAGAGTGGACCGCTGTAGATAGAGGGGGGAAGGTGATGGAGATGTTGGTGAAGATGGCAGAGGTGTTGGTGAAGATCGTGGTGATGATGATGATGGCCACGGTAGCGTTCCGGCACCACCGGAAGAGAGGGGAGAGGGGCCCCCCTTCTTCTTCTTCTTCCTTGACCTCCTCCCTAGATGGGAGAAGGGTTTCCCCTCTGGTCCTTGGCCTCCATGGCGTGGGAGGGGCGAGAGCCCCTCCGAGATTGGATCTGTCTCTCTGTCTCTCTCTGTTTCTTCGCTCCGGTATTCTGCCCTTTCGCCGTTCCTTATATATCTGGAGATCCGTAACTCCGATTGGATTGAAACCATCGCCAAGTTTTTTTTCCTGAAAATTAGCTTTCTTGTGGCCGAAGAAGAGCAGCAACCGCCTTACGAGGGGCCCACGAGGGTCAGGGGCGCGCCCAGGGGGGCAGGCACGCCCCCTGCCTCGTGGCCACCTCGGGCACCGTCTCGCTTTGATTCTTCCTCCCATATTTCCCAAATATTCCAAAAATATTCTCCGTCCATTTTTATTCTGTTTGGATTCCGTTTGATATGGGGTCTCTACGAAACATAAAACATGCAACAAACAGGAACTAGCACTGGGCACTGGATCAATATGTTAGTACCAAAAATAGTATAAAAAGTTGCCAAAAGTATATGAAAGTTGTATAATATTGGCATGGAACAATCAAAAATTATAGATACAACAGAGACATATCACTCGACAAACACACTGCAAAAAGAATTACATCGAATATATCTCCAAGAACATCGAGGAGAACTTTATATTAAGATCCAAACAGAGAGAAGAAGCCATCTAGCTAATAACTATGGACCCGAAGGTCTGTGGTAAACTACTCACACATCATCGGAGAGGCTATGGTGTTGATGTAGAAGCCCTCCGTGATCGGATCCCCCTCGGGCAGATCGCTAGAAAAGGCCCCAAGATGGGATCTCACGGGTGCAGAAGGTTGCGGCGGTGGAAAAGTGGTTTCATGGCTCCCATGGATGTTTTCAGGGTATAAGAGTATATATAGGCGAAAGAAGTAGGTCGGTGAAGCTATGAGGGGCCCACGAGGGTGGGGGCGCCTACCCCCCTGGGCGCGCCCTCCTGCCTCGTGGCCGCCTCGTTGCTTCCTTGACTTCCACTCCAAGTCTCCTGGATTGCATCTGTTCCAAAAAAGATCCTCGCGAAGGTTTCGTTCCGTTTGGATTCCGTTTGATATTCCTTTTTTGTGAGACATTAAAATAGGCAAAAAAACAGCAATTTGCACTGGGCCTTTGGTTAATAGGTTAGTCCCAAAAATAATATAAAAAGGTATATTAAAGCCCATTAAACATCCAAAACAGATAATATAATAGCATGGAACAATAAAAAATTATAGATACGTTGGAGACGTATCAATCATCCCCAAGCTTAATTCCTGCTCGTCCTCAAGTAGGTAAATAATAAAAAAAAACAGAATTTTTGATGTGGAATACTACCTAGCATAATTTTAATGTAATTCTATTTATTGTGTCATGAATGTTTAGATCCAAAAGATTCAAGATAAAAGTTTAATATTGACATAAAAATAATAATACTTCAAGCATACTAACCAAGCAATTATGTCTTACCAAAATAACATAGCCAAAGAAAGCTCATCCCTACAAAATCATATAGTTTGGCCATGCTTCATTTTCATCACACAAAAATGCTCTCATCATGCACAACCTCGATGACAAGCCAAGCAATTGTTTCATACTTTAGTATTCTCAAACTTTTTCAACTTTCACGCAATACATGAGCGTGAGCCATGGACATAGCACTATGTGTAGAATAGAATATGACGATGGGGGTTGTGTGGAGAAGACAAAAAGGAGAAAGTCTCACATTGATGCGGCTAATCAACGGGCTATGGAGATGCCCATCAATTGATGTCAATGCGAGGAGTAGGGATTGCCATGCAACAGATGCACTAGAGCTATAAATGTATGAAAGCTCAACAAAAGAAACTAAGTGGGTGTGCATCGAACTTGCTTGCTCACGAAGACCTAGGGCATTTGAGGAAGCCCATTGTTGGAATATACAAGACAAGTTCTATAATGAAAATTTCCCACTAGTATATGAAAGTGATAAAATAAGAGACTCTCTATCATGAAGATCATGGTGCTACTTTGAAGCACAAGTGTGGAAAAAGGATAGTAGCATTGTCCCTTTTATCTATTTTTTGGGGCCTTCTTTTTTTAGCCTTTCTCTTTTTTTTAGACGGTAAAATGCTCTAATAATGATGATCATCACACTTCTATTTATTTACAACTCAAAGATTACAACTTGATACTAGAACAAGATATAACTTTATATGACTGCCTCCGGCGGTGTACCGGGATGGGCAATGAATCAAGAGTGACATGTATGAAAAATTATGCATGGTGGCCTTGCCACAAATACGATGTCAACTACATGATCATGCAAGTCAATATGACAATGATGAAGCGTGTCATAATAAACGGAATGGTGGAAAGTTGCATGGCAATATATCTTGGAATGGCTATGGAAATGCCATAATAGGTAGGTATGGTGGCTGTTTTGAGGAAGATATAATGAGGCTTATGTGTGACAGAGCGTATCATATCATGGGGTTTGGATGCATCGGTGAAGTTTGCACCAACTCTCTAGGTGAGAAAGGGTAATGCACGGCACCGGAGAGGCTATCAATGATGGAAGAGTGAGAGTGTGTATAATCCATGGACTCAACATTAGTCATAATGAACTCACATACTTATTGCAAAAAATCTACAAGTCATCGAAACCAAGCACTACACGCATGCTCCTAGGGGGATAGATTCGTAGGAAAAGACCATCGCTCGTCCCCGACCGCCACTCATAAGGAAAGCAATCAAAGAACACCTCATGCTTCAAATTTGTCACACAATGTTTACTATATGTGCATGCTACCGGACTTGCAAACCTCAACATAAGTATTTCTCAATTCCACAATTACTCAACTAGCACGACTCTAATATTGCCATATTCATATCTCAAAACAATCATCAAGTATCGAACTTCTCATAGTATTCAATGCACTCTATATGGAAGTTTTTATCATACCCATCTTGGATGCCTATCATATTAGGACTAATTTTATAACCGAAGAAAATTAACATGCTGTTCTAAAAGACTATCAAAATAATATAAGTGAACCATGATATACCAATTATTTCTATAAAATAAAACCACCACCGTGCTATAAAAATATATAAGTGAAGCACTAGAGCAAAATTATCCAGCTCAAAAGATATAAGTGAAGCACATAGAGTATTCTAATAAATTCCGATACATGTGTGTCCCTCCAAAAGGTGTGTACAGCAAGGATTATTGTGGTAAGCTAATATTCAAATACTCAAATCATACAAGATGCTCCAAGCAAAACTCATATCATGTGGTGAATAAAAATATAGCATCAAGTAAAGTTACCGATGGACGAAGACGAAAGAGGGGATGCCTTCCGGGGTATCCCCAAGCTTAGGCTTTTGGTTGTCCTTTAATTTTACCTTGGGGTGCCTTGGGAATTACCAAGCTTAGGCTCTTGCCAATCCTTATTCCAAAATCCATCAAATCTTTACCCAAAAACTTGAAAACTTCACAACACAAAACTTAAACAGAAAATCTCATGAGCTCCGTTAGTGAAAGAAAACAAATCACCACTTTAAGATACTGTAATGAACTCATTTTTTTGTTTATGTTGGTTTAAACCAACTGTATTCCAACTTCTCTATGGTTCATACCCCCCGATACTAGCTATAGATTCATCAAAATAAGCAAACAACACACGAAAAACAGAATCTGTCAAAAACAGAACAGTCTGTAGCAATCTGTATCAAACGTATACTTCTGTAACTCCAAAAATTCTGAAATAAATTGGTGGACGTGAGAAATTTGTCTATTAATCATCTTAAAAAAGAATCAAACTAAAATCACTCTTCAGTAAAAAATTACAGCTAATCTCGTGAGCACTAAAGTACCTGTTTTTTACAGCAAGATCGCAAAGACTTCACCCAAGTCTTCCCAAAGGTTCTACTTGGCACAAACACTAATTAAACATAAAACCACATATAAACAGAAGCTAGATGAATTATTTATTACTAAACAGAAGCAAAAAGAAAAAATAAAATTGGGTTGCCTACCAACAAGCGCTATCGTTTAACGCCCCTAGCTAGGCATAAAAACAAGAATAGATCTAGGTATTGTCATCTTTGGAATGCAATTCTTTGATAGAACACTTATAAACCTTAGGAATTTCTTTCTTTTTATTAATGACCGAACTCCTAGGCAAGAAATCAAGAAATTCATTTGTAGCAAAAGGTTCTTTAATGATAGCAGAAAAGTTGGGGTGAACCCTTATTGATTTAATATCCGCATTCTCCTTACTGGAAGATTCACCCTTATTTTTAGGAACATACATAAACTTGGCAACTTTAGTAGGAGGAGGGTTCGAAGTATTTTTCATGGCAAAAATGCAGACCCTAAGTTGGTAATAATATCCTCAAGTTTATCAATTCTAGTGGAATCTTGGTCTATCTTTTCATTAACTATGGGTTCTTTTTCTCTAAAAAAAATCAGAGTAACTCCTACCTTAGATCCATATTGGGTAATTTAGTTGTGGATCTTTTTATCCAAATTCTCGATCAACTCTATGGTGGCAACTTTATTTTCAATAATTTCAAGCCTTTGCATCACATGCTCCAAAGTTAAAATAGTTCCATTAACCAAAAGAGGTGGTGGGCCAAACAAATCTATCATAGCATTATAAGAATCAAAAGTATGGCTACCCTCCCTTCGGTAATGGTATCAAAAATATATCTGTTCCAAGGAGTGATGCCTACATAAAAATTGCGAAGAAGAACGGAAGTAGATTGCTAGATTGCTTCCTAGTAGATCTATTCTGAGCATTGCAAATTCTATACCAAGCATCTTTTAGATTTTCTCCCTCCCTTTGTTTAAAATTAAGAACTTCATTATCGGGAGTACTAATAATAATAGAAGGACTAGCCATGACGGCGAAACAAATGGTCTAACACACGGACACACAAGAAGCAAGCGAAAAGAGGCGGGCGTAAAAAGAGTGAATAAAACGGCAAAGGTGAAGTGGGGGAGAGGAAAACGAGAGGCAAATGACAAATAATGTAATGCGAGGGATAAGAGTTTGTGATGGGTACTTGGTATGTCTTGACTTGGCGTAGATCTCCCCAACAACGGCGCCAGAAATCCTTCTTTCTACCTCTTGAGCATGCGTTGGTTTTCCCTTGAAGAGGAAAGGGTGATGCAACAAAGTAGCGTAAGTATTTCCCTCGGTTTTTGAGAACCAAGGTATCAATCAAGTAGGAGACTACACGCAAATCGCCTAGTACCTGCACAAACAATCAAGAACCTTGCAACCAAAGCGATAAAGGGGTTGTCAATCCCTTCACGACCACTTGCAAAAGTGAGATCTGATAAAGATAATAAGGTAAATATTTTTGGTATTTTTGTTGTATATATTGAAAAGTAAAGATTGCAAAATAAATAGTTAACTAGAATTGTAGATCAGAAACTTATATGATGTAAAGTAGACCCGGGGGCCATAGGTTTCACTAGTGGCTTCTCTCATAGCATATATTACGGTGGGTGAACAAATTACTACGGAGCAATCGATAGAAAAGTGCATAGTTATGAGAATATCTAGGCATGATCATGAACATAGGCATCACGTCTGTGACAAGTAAACCGAAACAATTTTGCATCTACTACTATTACTCCACACATCAACCGCTATCCAGCATGCATATAGAATATTAAGTTCATAAGAACGGAGTAACACATTAGGCAACATGACATGATGTAGAGGGATAAACTCAAGCAATATGATATAAACCCCATCTTTTGATCCTTGATGGCAACAATACAATACGTGTCGGTTCCCTTTCTGTCACTGGGATCGAGCACCGCAAGATTGAACCCAAAGCTAAGAACTTCTCCCATTGCAAGAAAGATCAATCTAATAGGCCAAACTAAACCGATAATTCGAAGAGACTTCCAAAGATATTAAATCATGCATATAAGAATTCAGAGAAGAACCAAATATTTCTCATAGATAATCTTGATCATAAACCCACAATTCATCGGATCTCGACAAACACACTGCAAAAAGAATTACATCGAATAGATCTCCAAGAAAATCAAGGAGAACTTTGTATTGAGATCCAAAGAGAGAGAAGAAGCCATCTAGCTAATAACTATGGACCCGAAGGTCTATGGTAAACTACCCACACATCACCGGAGAGGCTATGGTGTTGATGTAGAAGCCCTCTGTGATCGAATTCCCTTCCGGCAGATCACCGGAAAAGGCCCCAAGATGGGATCTCACGGGTACAGAAGGTTGCGGCGGTGGAAACGTGCTTTTGTGGCTCCCCTGGATGTTTTCAGGGTATAAGAGTATATATAGGCGAAAGAAGTAGGTCGGTGGAGCTACAAGAGGACCACGAGGATGGGGGGTGCGCCCTCCTGCCTCATGGCCACCTCGTTGCTTCCTTGACATCCACTCCAAGTCTCCTGGATTGCAACTGTTCCAAAAAAGATCCTCGCGAAGGTTTTGTTCCGTTTGGATTCCGTTTGATATTCCTTTTCTGCGAGACACTGAAATAGGCAAAAAAACAGCAATTTATACTGGGCCTTTGGTTAATAGGTTAGTCCCAAAAATAATATAAAAAGGTATATTAAAGCCCATTAAACATCCAAAATAGATAATATAATAGCATGGAACAATAAAAAATTATAGATACGTTGAAGACGTATCAGGTAACACTAGGACGAAAGATGGGTGGTGGAGGCAGAGGTTGCTCCTCAAGGATAGGATTGTTGGTGGCAGCAAGGAGTCAGCGCCGCTCGGAGCGCTCGGCCCGGCTATCCACCGGGACATGGAACACCTTGGGCCCCTTAGACGCCATCGTCATGGCCACCATGTGGCGTGAAGATGTCGGACGATGAAGATGATGCCGACCGAGGAAAAAGAAGCATCCCTGTCCCCTACCTAGCGCGCCAAATGTTGGTTTCTAGAACCAGAAATTGGGATCCATGCAAACAACCCTTTGTGAGTTCGGTCGGGGACTAAACACACTATGTTTCCTAGGGCGTCTACCACCAACGAGGAAACAATACGAAGTAAAGCACACCAGAGTGACCTAGGTTCGGGCCACCTTCAAGATGTAATACCCTACTCCTGATGTGGATGATATTGGTGTGTTCTGGATGAACTAGATACAATGTATGTGGTAGGCTGCGAATGAGTCGAGCCCTTGTCTAGGTTGTGGTCGTTCCCTATTTATACTAGCTCTGGTCCTCCCCTTATCGCCATGCTAGGTTGCCACATAGCCTGCATAAACAAAGAGGGAAGGGTCGTCCATACCGCCGCGATGTGACCGGGCATGGCGTCCATTCCCATGCTGAGTATGTAGCTATCGGTCGCCCCTATAGCCACGCACCGGGTTGGTGGTGCCTCTCCAGCCCTTATAGCTGACCACGGGGGGTAGGCATACCTCACCGGGGCGCAAAGTCAGAAGGTGGACGTGTCTCATCCCATTCGGTAGCTGACGCCAGTCACTGTAGCATGGTAGTGCACATTTAATGCCTTTGTCAGACAGGTTCTCCAGTTTCCTCGCAGAGAAGGAAACGCTTCACGGGAGGTATTGCTTCTCAGGCACCACTCCAAGTAGTGCTTGCCGGGGCCAGAGCCCCGCCAAGCAAGAAATGGCCCTTCACGAAGCAAGCTAGCGTGGCGTAACTCGGGTGCCACTGTCTCGACCCTGTCTTCGTCGGCCCATGGTACCCTGGTTTCCATTGGGCTGAAAACCTCTATTGTTCGCAGTGCTAGGAATTGGAGCCCTTATAAAGACCGCCCACGAGGATGTTGTACCGACGTTGATGAAGAGGAACTTCATGGCGAGTCTAGGTCACCCATGCGCATTGTGTGAGAACAACACTAAGGCAACTGACATGGTTGATCTTATCGGCGTCGAAGTCGGTGGCCTCCTTCAGTGACATGAGCTTGTCACCCCATGCACCCACCTTGCAACGACCACCATGACCAGGTCGAGTGACATCCTATAGTTCGTGCCAACGGAGTCAGGAGCTTTGGCATGCGACAAAGCATTCGCATGGTGCATCCACGGGCTATGCCCGGGCGCTCTCAACACGTCGTGTTGTCATCGGCTGATTTGAACGATGACAACAAAGGAGATAAGATTGGGAAGCAAATTGGGAAGGAGTTCATCATGGACAAAGTGAACGGCACTCTATGGCGCAGTCAAGAGGCTCGGGTTCCAATGGAGAGATGGCAAAGGGGCTCATGCATGCGGCATGGCAAGCCGAGCAGGTGGCACTAAGGGAGTCCTGGATTAAGGGGTCCTCGGGCGTCCGACCTGTTGGACATGGGCCGGACTGATAGGCTGTGAAGACACAAGACCTAAGACTCTCACCCGTGTCCGGATGGGACTCTCCTTGGCGTGGAAGGCAAGCTTGGCGTCCTGATGTGAAGATTCCTTTCTCTGTAACCGGCTTTGTACAACCCTAGTCCCCTCCTGTGTCTATATAAACCACAGGGCTTAGTCCGTAGAGGACAATCATAATCATAGTCATACAGGCTAGACTTTTAGGGTTTTAGCCATTACGATCTCGAGGTAGATCAACTCTTCTAATACTCATATTCATCAAGATCAATAAAGCAGGAAGTAGGGTATTGCCTCCATAGAGAGGGCCCGAACCTGGGTAACCATCGTGTCCCCGTCTCCTGTTACCATCGACCTTAGATGCATAGTTTGGGACCCCCTACCCAAGATCCGCCGGTTTTGACACCGACATTGGTGCTTTCATTGAGAGTTTTGCTGTGACGTCAAAAACAGGATTGATGGCTCGCCTTGTTATCAAGGACAGTATCACCGCCGGAGGTGCCCTGACCTCGGGCCAAATCCTCCGGATAGGCGGCTTCACCATGATCGCCCCTACGGCCGTTAAGCCAACGATGACTTCTCGGGTCATCGAAAACCACCTTCGTGTTAGCTCCGAATACTCCAAGCTGATGAATCCAGCCGAGTTATCATCCTTGAATGAGCTCCTAGATCGCATCGCCTCCCTGGGGGTCTACATAGACTACAATCGGGTTGGGCTTAAACCCGACCAGAGAGAAATTAAATCTTCGCCAATCACCCACCAGATAGCAGTAGTAGAGGAGCAAGATGACAACTCTTCCTCTATATTGAGGATGAACTGTGTCCGGATTTCTGAGCTCAAAGAATCGGACACCTGCCTTCAGAAAGACATAGCCCGCCCTCCGAACCTAGAATCGGACGACGGGCCTAAAAAATCGGTTAATATCCCGGAATCCGTGCTATTAAGTTTGGGAGTTCCTCAAACTCCGGATTCCAAATTGGGTCAGGGTTCGGATTTAAAGCCACCCACCCACCCAGACAGATGCAATCTCACATACGGCGGCTGTCGGTGTCAAAACCGGCAGATCTCGGATAGGGGGTCCCGAACTGTGCGTCTAAGTCGGATGGTAAAAGGAGGCGGGGGACACGATGTTTACCCAGGTTCGGGCCCTCTCGATGGAGGTAATACCCTACTTCCTGCTTGATTGATCTTGATGATATGAGTATTACAAGAGTTGATCTACCATGAGATCGTAGAGGCTAAACCCTAGAAGCTAGCGTATGGTATGATTGTTGTTGTTCTCCTACGGACTAAACCCTCCGGTTTATATAGACACCGGAGGGGGCTAGGGTTACACAGAGTCGGTTACAAGGGAGGAGATCTACATATCCGTATTGCCAAGCTTGCCTTCCACGCCAAGGAGAGTCCCATTCAGACACGGGACAAAGTCTTCAATCTTGTATCTTCATAGTCCAATAGTCCGGCTAAAGTATATAGTCCGGCTGTCCGAGGACCCCCTAATCCAGGACTCCCTCAGTAGCCCCTGAACCAGGCCTCAATGACGATGAGTCCGGCGCGCAGATTATCTTCGGCATTGCAAGGCGGGTTCTTCCTCCGAATACTCCATAGAAGGTTTTGAACACAAGGATAGTGTCCAGCTCTGCAAAACAAATTCCACATACCCCCGTAGAGAGAATAATATTTCCACAAATCTAATCTGCTGACAACTTTTCATAGCGTGACATCACACCACGGCCTGGTCATTATTCGAACCGTTTTTCTCAATCAGCCTGCCACTGCTCATTTTGCGAGGCGGTTTCCTTGGCACGTCTTGTCGAAGCAGAGATCGTGTCCCCTTATCATGGGATTCTCATCAATACGGGTGTGGGTAACCCAACCGCGCCATCAATTATGGCGCTTGGGGAGTAAGCGGTTTACTGGGCAAGTGGGGAGGCGTATAGTTTCTTTCGCCCTTATAAAGGGACAAGGATTCCTCTTTTTCCCACGCCCTCTTCCTCCTTGCTCATCCATTCTCGCGCACTCGAGCTCCAGCGACCAAGTTCGCACTTCTTCCTCAAACCACTCCAAGCATGTCCGTAGCGGGAGGCAAGTGGATGGTCTCCTCTGTCATGGAGGAGAACATCACAAAGCTATGGGGAGCCGGATATCTGGCTGCGGACATTGCACATCGACTGCCAGATGCGGGGCAGATCATCCCTACTCCGAAACCCCATGAGAGGGTGTTTTTTCTCACCCACTTCATCCGCGGACTGGGATTTCCCCACCCGTTTGTCCGCGGGCTCATGTTCTATTACGGGCTGGATTTTCACGATCTGGCCCCCAATTTCATCCTCAACATCTCGGCGTTTATCATCGTGTGCGAGGCCTTCCTCTACATCAAGCCCCACTTCGGCCTATGGCTGAAGACCTTCAATGTTAACCTGAAGGTGGTGGTCGGCCAGCAAGCGGAGTGCGGAGGTGCCATGGTGGGCAAAATTCCTAACGTCACCTGGCTCGAAGGCTCCTATGTGGAGACCATAAAGGGGTGGCAATCAGGGTGGTTCTACATCACCCAGCCGCGTGACACCAACTAGGTGGCCCCCGAATTTTGATCCGGAATCCTCATGCGGCTCACCTCCTGGAAAGAGAAGGGTCTGTCCTGGGGTTCCTCGGTAGAGCTGACCGGACTCCAAACATGCATCAAAAACATGATGAGCAAGAAAATCAAGCTCGTCAACGTGGTCCAAGTCATGCTCTTCCGCTGGGTCCTCCCGTGTCAAAGACGGGCATTCAACTTGTGGGAGTTCGACCCGGCCAAGCATCAGATGCTGCGAGAGCTCTTTGACACGACGCACAAGGACGTTTGGAAGGTGTTGTTCAAGGGCGCCGAGGTACATCCTCCCCTTACCAAGGATCGCGGACTCTGTGCAAAGCGCCCCGCCAATCCGGTAAATCTTTTATATCTCATAAGATGTTTGTTTTCCCCAGTTTAACCATGTGCAGGATATAAGCCTCCACGCCCTTTGACAGGACTGGGTAGAGACAGCAGAGTAGATCAATTGCCCAGCCCCCCTGCCTGAAGATCCAACAGATGCTCTCCTAACGGAGATGCTGGTTCCGACGCCTTACGAGGTGCCGGTGAAGAAGGCCAAGAAGAAGGCCACGAGGACCCGGAAGGGTCTCCGGCGCAAGGTTATATCGAACTCATCGTCCGAAAACTCCGAGGCGCACTCCTCCCACGAATACGAGGAGGAGGAAGCGGAAAGTTCTCCCCCCCAGCCGGGGGAGACAAGAAAAGGAAGGCCTCCCCATCCGGGGAGGCCAAAGGGTCCAAGAAGGGAAGGACCCTCCTTCCGGACTGCTCCACGACGGCCTCCTATAGCGATGACGAGTGGTTGCCAAGGGACAAGCCCCTGGCGAAGTCGTAAGTATCCGGGTACCATAGTAATTCATTGTATGTTTTATTGTACTGCCACTCATCACGTCGAACATGACTATGCAGTCCATCCCGAGCCCATATCGACGTATCTTCGTCGGATGGTTCTTTGGACCCGTCGGATATGAATAGCGATTCACTTCCGACCGCCTCCACCCCTCACCATACGGACAACATCGAGGTGTTGTTTCAAAGGGCACTGAGCCGAGGGGAGGTAGTCCTGGAGGCACCTCGAGGCGACATTCCGGACCCTGGGCCCAAGGGGAGCAAGACTCCCATGGGATCCGATTGTGAGGGCAGCAAATTCGGCCCTCGGCCGAATACTGCGCCGGAACCTCCAGTGGTTCCGGACTCTGTCGGGCGACCCCTCGCCAAGAGGGGCAAGCCGCCTGTGCCGGTGACCTCTGTCCATCCAGAGGCACCGGACAACTTGCTGGAAGCGCTTCACGGCGCTTCTATCGACGAAGAGAACCACACTATCATGAGTGCGGCGATCGAGAAGGTTCAGTCCGCCAAAAGCGGACTGACTGAAGCCTGTGCCAGCCTCCTAATAGGCTTTCAGGTAAGTAATTAAATTATAAGAAAATATTACCGCATAGACAGTTGCCCCTGATGCTCTGTTTGGCGTTCGCGAAGAAAGGCCGAATAGAGGATCAAATAATGACCGCAGGAGTCTAATCGGAATATGTCTATGTGCATATGCAGGCTTCACAGCTAGCCGCTGCCGCACATACTGCAGAGGTCGCTGCGCTGAAGCAAGACCTTGAGCGGTCCAAGGAAGAGCTCGGCCTTACCAAGAGGCAGCTCGAAGATAACAAAGGTAAGTCATACCCTGTCTGTACATTAAAAAGAAATTTGGGTGTTAAATAATAGGACCATCATGAATTTGCCAGGGGCCACGACCAAAGTGGCGACCCTGAAGAAGGCGTTATCCGAGGCCGAAGACAAAGCGGCCAAGGAGCGCATCGAGCGAGAAAAGCAAGAAGCCCGGGTGGGCGAGGTGCAGCAAGAGCTCCAGGCTCTCGCCAAAAAACACGAGTCCTTGGAGCTCGGCACGAAGACGCGAGAGTCTGAGCTTGCGAAGGCCCTCGAAAGCGCACAAAACACCAAGGCCGAAGCCCAGAAGGCCCTCCAGGAAATTGAGGCGGCTAAGAAGATAACAGCGGGTAAGGCATTCATTATGCAAAGCAAGCATGTGAAGGAAACTTTCCTTTTACTTACTCGAGTTCGTAGCTCTCCAGGAGCATTCGTAGATCTTCCCCGTAGTGTGTTAGATGCCGCGGAGTTCTACCGGGCTGAGGAGGGGAGCTCGACGGAGAAGTTGTTCTGGTCTCAGTATACTGGGACTGAACACCCAATGCACTCGAGCGACCAGCTGAAGCAACTGGTCGAGCTCCACAAGGTGGCCGAACAGGCCATGAAGGGTCTTATAGTCCGCATGTGGCCTGGTGATCCCCTGCCTGACAACTACTTCGGTCTGGTGAGGCGGCTTGTGAATGCCTGCCCACGGCTTGAAGTCGTAAAGCGGTCCGTCTGCATCAAGGGTGCGCGCAGGGCTTTTGCCCGGGCGAAGGTGCACTGGGCGAAGCTGGACGCCCTAAAGCTGGTGAAGGAGGGGCCGCCGGAAGGCAAGGAGCATCGTCACCCCGAAATGTATTATGACAGTGTCCTGAAGGGTTCCTGCCTTGTGGTGGAGGAGTGTGCTAAGGATGTAATATTTGAATGAATGTACTCATGTGATCCTGTAATGTGAAACGAGTTCATTTGCGCTATGCAACGCTTGTTAATTTAAAATATTACCTTATGTGCGGCCGTTTATGAAATCTGAGGGTTGGCCAGTCGTCGGCTTCTGCCCCCATGTAACTAGTACTGGGGTGTTCGGGATAAACCTGAACACTCTTTATCCCAATTTTAGGTCCTTCGAAGGAGGTGTTCAGCACAACGAACCAGACAATCGGACTATAAAGCTTTATCACCCTCACTTAGCCATAGAAGTCTACAATTTTAAATTTTGGCAAAGCCCCTAGTATTCGGAAGGCCGAATTTGGGGCGCTATATACGCCTAAGTCGGGCAAGGCCGGCTCCCCGCCCGAAGCGGAAAAAGTCTTTAAGGACTTGAGACCTCTCGAACAGCGACCAATCTCGCCTTATCATGTCAGTTTTCGACTTTCTCTACTGAGTTGCTCGTCTGGAAGAACCGGGACACAATCGCATTAGTTCTCCCAGCGCTACCTTAGCCGATATTGTGGAACGTAAGGTACCAAAACATGGGAGCCGGGCGAACCCAACTATTGACCCAAGACATGATTCGGAGCTGATGCATATAATGCTATAAGTTCGGGGTGCCGCACTGTCGAAAGTGTTCGGACTTCTCACGCCGTATTATGGGTTATGCTGAAGCCCCTGGCGTACTAGTCGTACTAGAATGTACGGGTGCAATCTGTCGTAATTAAGCAGACAAGAGAAAAAAAAGGAAAGCGTAATGCAATAATAGGCTAATGCTACGCATTGTTATTAAATAGTACATCGAAGCGTACGGATACAAGTAGTGCAATAAGCAGAAAATAGGACTATTTGACATGTCCTATCCAAGGGCAATCTGTGTATGGGTATTTAAATCAGGTATTTTGATTGTTATCAGAGACCACCTGGGGATTCCCTTGTACGTCTTGGCTTCTTGTCCCCTTGGTATTTCCTTTCGTAATGCGTCCAGCAATTGGACTGCCGAAAAGGGCTTACAGAGAGTAAGGTCCTGAAAGAGAGAAAATTATGAAGGTATACAGCCCCTGGGGTGGTTGAGCCGCATTGTGGGACGTGCCATAGTGGTGCCTCCGCCTATCCCCATGGTATCTGAGGGAGTCCTGGATTAGGGGGTGTCCGGATGGCCGGACTATACCATCAACCGGACTCCTGGACTATGAAGACACAAGATTGAAGACTTCGTCCCGTGTCCGGATGGGACTTTCCTTGGCGTGGAAGGCAAGCTTGGCGATGCGGATGTTCAAGATCTCCTACCATTGTCACCGACTTTGTGTAACCCTAACCGTCTCCGGTGTCTATATAAACCGGAGGGTTTTAGTCCGTAGAACAACTTCATCATACGACAATCATACCATAGGCTAGCTTCTAGGGTTTAGCCTCTCTGATCTCGTGGTAGATCTACTCTTGTACTACCCATATCATCAATATTAATCAAGAAGGACGTAGGGTTTTACCTCCATCAAGAGGGCCCGAACCTGGGTAAAACTTTGTGTCCCTTGTCTCCTATTACCACCGGCCTAGACGCACAGTTCGGGACCCCCTACCCGAGATCCGCCGGTTTTGACACCGACATTGGTGCTTTCATTGAGAGTTCCTTTGTGTCGTCACTTTTGGGCCCGATGGCTCCTTCGATCATCTATAACGATGAAGTCCAGGGCGAGACTTTTCGCCCCGGATAGATCTTCGTCTTCGGCGGCTTCGCACTGCGGGCCAATTCGCTTGGCCACCTGGAGCAGATCGAAAGCTACGCCCCTGGCCATCAGGTTAGGTTTTGAAGCTTAAACTACACGGCAGACATCCGCGGGGATTTGATCTTCCACGGATTCGAGCCACAGCCAAGCGCACCGCACTGTCTCGAGGGGCATGATCTAGCTCTGCTGCCGAACAGTGCCCTAGAGGCCGCACATGCACCGGTTCCGACCCTCAATTCGGAGCCCACTGCGCCAATCGAGGATGAGTGGTTGGACGCCACCTCGGGGGCTGCGATCTCAAAGGCGATCGAGCCGAACGCCAGCCCCGCGCTCTGCATGGCCCGTGACTCCGAGGAGCTGGATTCCTCTCCGAACTCCGAGCACCCCGCGCCCCTACCGATCGAATCCGATTGGGCGCCGATAATGGAATTCACCGCCGTGGACATCTTTCAGCACTCGCCCTTCGGCGACATCCTGAATTCTCTAAAGTCTCTCTCTTTATCAGGAGAGCCCTGGCCGGACTATGGTCAGCAAGGATGGGATACGGACGATGAAGAAATTCAAAGCCCACCCACCACCCACTTGGTGGCCACTGTCGACAATTTAAACGACGTGCTCAACTTCGACTCCGCAGACATCGACAGCATGGACGACGATGCAGGAGACGCGGATAAACCAACGCCCATAGGGCATTGGACAACCACCTTATCTCACGATGTGTACATGGTGGATACCCCTAAAGGAAGCGACAACGAGGAAAAAGGGGATGGAACGAGGGATCGGTCCCTCGAGAAACAATCAAAGCGTCGGCGTAAACGCCGACCCAAGCCCCGCCTCGATAAAGACCCAACCATAAAGCAGGATGAGCCGGTAGACGACGAGCAGGCCTTAGAGCAACCGTCCGAACAGGGCAACACGGATAGAGAAACCGAACTTCCCTCCCCTGGAGAAAATGGCACTCCAGACGACCTTACGCCGGATAAACCCACGGAGCAGAAGAACCTCCACAAGAGGCTCGGTGCAACAGCACGCAGCCTGAAAAAGCAGAAGCGGAAGCTAAAAACTACGGAAGATGCACTCAGGATCAGATGGAGCAAAGTAATCAATACCACAGACAAGTACGGCGACAGTCGCCGCACTAAAAGCTATCCGAAGAGAAAGCTACTGCCTGAATTCGACGAAGAGGCCTTAGAGCCCTCGCATTCAAAAAATAAGAATGCCACATGGTCAGATAGACGACCCCATGGCCAGCATAAAGCGGCAAGAGGCGTCGCACTTAAGCCGGCATGCGACCCACTTAAGGATTCGCATCACAGCCCAGCCAGGTCCATTTATGGGCCAAGAAAGCAAGCTCTCGTAAGCAATGCAATAAAGCCATTATCAGAATCCGGCACACCCAAATACAGGGGCACCGCACACCCCCTATGTTTCACCGATGAGGTCCTGGATTATGAATTTCCAGAGGGATTCAAACCCGTAAACATAGAGGCATATGATGGAACAACAGACCCTGGAGTCTGGATCGAGGATTATATCCTCCATATACATATGGCTAGAGGAGATGACCTCCACGCCATAAAATACTTACCCCTCAAGCTTAAAGGGCCAGCCCGGCATTGGCTCAAAGGCCTTCTTGAAAACACAATCGGAAGTTGGGAAGAGCTCGAGGACGCTTTCCGAGCAAATTTTCAAGGGACCTATGTCCGCCCTCCGGATGCAGACGATCTTAGTCACATAACTCAAGAGCCCGGAGAATCAGCTCGGCAATTCTGGAATAGATTTCTCACTAAAAAGAATCAGATAGTCGACTGTCCGGACGCCGAAGCCTTAGCAGCTTTCAGGCATAATGTCCGAGACGAATGGCTCGCGAGACACCTTGGCCAAGAAAAGCCAAGAACAATGGCCGCACTAACAAGCCTCATGACTCGCTTTTGTGCAGGAGAGGACAGCTGGTTGGCAAGATGTAGCACCAGCGACCCAAGTACATCCGAAACTAGGGATGGAAACGGAAAACCGCGACGCAATAAGGACCGTCGCCGGACTAAGGAAAAAAGTCCGAAGAGCACGGCAGTCAACGCCGGATTCAAAAGCTCACGACAGAATCAGACAAAGCCGCCCCTCCAGGATAACAGGGATGATACATCGAATTTAAACAAAATCCTGGACAGAATATGTCAAATACACAGTACTCCCGGGAAGCCTGCCAACCATACCCACAGAGATTGTTGGGTCTTCAAACAGTCCGGCAAACTCAATGCCGAACACAAGGGGCTCGACATACCTAGCGAAGACGATGACGAACCCCAAAAGCAGAACACAAGGAAACAAAAGAACTTCCCACAAGAAGTAAAAACAGTAAACTTACTTCACATAACAAAATGCGCGGCGCCCATAAAGGTACGCGCCACACGGCCTATCCCAAAGGAGTCTCGCCACTGGTTGTCAAAACCAATCATCTTCGACCATCTGGATTACTCCAGAAGTACCAGGAACGCAGGCTGGACCGCCCTAGTACTCGATCCAATAATCGGCGGACTCCAATTTACAAATGTCCTAATGGACGGCGGTAACGGTCTAAACTTGATATATCAGGACACAGTCCGCCACATGGGGATAGACCAACAAGAATTTTTCACAGCAAAACCTCCTTTCAAGGGGTAACGCCAGGTCCGGACACCCGGTGCATGGGTTTTCTCCGGCTTGAAGTTATATTCGGCTACCCCGATAACTTCCGCCGCGAAAAGCTAACTTTCCACATCGTCCCATTCTCAAGTCGCTATCAAGCACTACTGGGACGCGAAGCTTTCGCCCGCTTTAACGCAATACCGCATTATGCATCTCTTATGCTTAAGATGCCCGGTCCACGAGGCATCATCTCTTTGAAGGGGAAGCATTGAAGTGCGCCTCCCCCAAGCAGAGGACTGTGCGGCCGCTTTGACAGCCCCACAATAAAATGGCTTCACCAGCCAAAAACATCTGAACAGGTCATTAAAGACCACGGACGCGGAAAGACGAGTTTGGTACAAAATTATCATTGATGCAGGCTTAACAGCCACACGCCCCTGTTCTAGGGGCTCCGCACCTGTAAACTAAGAGACAATCAAGCTCAGTTTCACACATTTTACTTTACACTTTGTTTATTCAATATAAATTCTGTTCGGCACGCCCCCTTTTTTCAACTTAGTTACTCTCTTTTTACAGATGACCATCGTGCTGCGCCCGTCCAGGAAACGGCACAACGGAGACACAGGCGCAGATGTGCAGTAGGGACCCGTTCTAAGGATTCTTTTTAGATTAAGACCCTGCGTAAACCTTTTTTACTGTCTCTTGTTGCTATATATCCCCTGGTTTTTTCTGATATAACCAAGGAGGAGGCTGGCGTCTTGGCATGTGGCCACGTCAGAATTTTTGCACGTACCTGGACACTAGGGGCTTTTTAACAAAGGGTGTTGTTTCGCCCGCACTCATAAAGACCGAACACCTTAGGGAGTGTTCGGCGTCGCGAGTTTTGGCATTATATGCATCAGCTCCGAATCATGTCTTTGGTCAAATGTTGGGTTGCCCGGCTCCTGAGTTTGGCTACCTTACGTTCAGCTCTATCGGCTAAGGTAGCACCAGGAGAACTATTGTGATTGTGCCCCGGTTAGGCCGGGTGAGCACCTCAGTAGAGAAAGCCGAAAACTGACTGTCATGATGTAGCGTGAGACTGGTCAGCCACTCGATGACCTACCGGAATCTATAGGATTCCTCCGCTTTAACGAAGGGCCGCTTCCCAGCCAGGCACATACGCGCCCCGAACTCGGGCGAGCGCAGTCGCCACCAGGGGCTACCTAAATAGTCCCATTGTCAAGCTCCTATGGCTAAGTGAAAGTGTTAAAGCATTATAGTCCGGTTGCCTAGCCCGCTGCGCTATCACCTCCTTTGTAGGACCAAGACGTTGGATTAAGTGTGAAAATGCATCTTCTGCGAGCACCCCCGCACTATGTGCGTGGGGGCTGAAGCCAACGACTGCCATCTTTCAGGTTTTGTATATATATATATATATATATATATATATATATATATATATATCTTAAAACGGCCGCACAGGAGGTGTTCCCAATACTTGAAGGCACAAGTATAAAAGGCCACTACAATTTATCAAAATATTGCTTTATAATTACATATGCTATCATAACATAGCATCCTTCGAGCACTGCGTCTCTATTACACGAGCGCCTTCAAGGACTTCTTGAAAATAGTGCTCGGAGGGTACTCGGCTTTCGTCCGAATCTCGGGACACAACAACGGTGGTCTCCATCTGTGACCAGTATGTCTTGACACGGGCAAGAGCCATCCGTGCGCCCTCTATGCATGCTGACCTCTTCATCGCATTGATACGCGGCACCGCGTCAAGGAATTGCTGCACCAAGCTGAAATAACTCTTTGGCTCCGATATCCCCGGCCATAGATGACCCATGACATACTTCATGGCGAGTCCGGACAACCTATTCAGTTCGGCCCATTGAGCCAGGCGATCGTCCACTGCCAGTGGACGCTATGGATTGTGGAACTGCGACCAGAAAAGCTTTTCCACTTCGCGATCTTTTTGATCTCGAAAGTGTTCGGTCGCATCAGCAGCACCCGCTGCCAAATCCATATAGGTGTCCTCCACACTCCACATCCGGTCCAACGGAGCAAACTTCGGATCGCAAAACTTCCTCCGCAGCATAAAGGGCTTTCCAGCCGCAATATGCCCGGCCTGACGCAGCTCCTCCTTCGCAGCTCTCATCGCAGAGCGAGCGTCCTTGGCATCAGCAACAGCCCTCTCTAAGTCCGTCTGCCTCGCCCGGTCTTCTTCCTCAAGAAGCTTGCAATGGTCAGCAGCGCCCTTTAACTTCACGGCCATCTCGGCCATCTCCTTCTTGCTTCGGCAGTGAGCAGCCTGTTCGGCTCTCAGCTCTTCAAGGGCTTTCTCGGCAGCCGCATCACTTTTCCTGGCTCATTCCTTAGCTTGGGCAAGTTCCGCCCGAAGACTCTCCACAGCGGCCGCACCATCTGCGTCAAGCACACACATTGTAAGATACTGGCATAAAGCTCCTCTTACCAGATGCCGCCCAATGAATTACACACCTTGAGCCTCATCAAGCCGCTTGTTGACAAGCGCGATGTCGGCATCTGCCACGTCAAGTTGCCGCTTTAGTTCGGCAAAATCATCAATCCGGCTCGATTCCGGACAATTCGCCACCTATATTCAAAGGCGACATTTAAGACCTGGGATTATGATCCTCTGCACGTTGTCAATTTTGACAATGCACAGAGTCTCAGGGGCTACTATCTACACAAGGCGCATCTTACTTATGCGCAACTGAAAAAAGTGTACATTATCTAACGTACCTCAAAACCCGTCAGTAAACTTCTGACGGCCTCATGCAATCCGCTTTCTGCGGATGAAATCCTTTCAATCACCGTGCCCATCAATGCACGGTGCTCCTCTGAGATAGAAGCTCGCCCCAGTAGAATCTTTAGCTCCTCCGGCCGAGCACCAGACAGTGTCGGGCTTGTCCTAGGGCCTCTTTCGAAGGCCAGACGCGGAGAACCTTGGGGGGCCACATAGCTATCTTCCACCCCTGTCGGATTCGGAGAAACCCTTCGCGACGACACCTCAGGGTCGCCCGCCTCGCTAGGCGGTACGGAAGGGGGAGGCGTCCCGCTCTCCATCATCTCCGGAAGAAGATCCCCTGAGGACGAGCTCTGCTGAGAAGGGTTGAGGTCCGAGCTACAAGGTGAAAATTCGGTTAATCTTCTTAGATATAAAGCAAGGATTTCTCTCATCCCTCTAAAGGAAAATCTTTCTCCACTTACGGCTCGCTGGAGGGTTGGTCCTCTCGAGGGCATAGTTTGGCCGAGGAATCCCCTGGCGTAGGACCCTCTGACGAGGATTCCCCCCCCCCCCCGCTTGGAGGCTATAGCCTCCTGGTTTTCAGAGGCGGTCCTCTTCTTCCCCTTATGAGAGGAATTGTCGGTTCCTCCCTTCGGAACAGCCTCCTTCAAGGAGGCCATAGTTTCCTCGTCCTCCCCCTCACTTCCCTCCAAAGGCATTATCTTCGACGTCCTCACAAGCAGGGGATCCGGCCTGGTTTCGGGAAGGGGAGCCGGACACCTGATCAGCTTTGCCTTCGTTATCCACTCCTGTTTAAAAGGACAACTCTTTTAGGGGCAAGTTTATGACAATTATACGGATAGCAGGTCCGGGCGCAAGGTTACTTACTTGAGTATCTGGGCGATTGCAGCTTAGACCTGCGTCCTCGGTCAAATCTGGACACATTGCTTGTGATCCGAAGAACAGTTTATACATCTCCACGGGCGTTGCACCCATGAAATGCTGGAGAGCTCGCAGTCCCTCTGGATTAAACTCCCACAGGCGAAGGGAGCGACATTTGCCGGGCAATATTCGGCGAATCAGCATGACCTGCGTCACCTTGACCAGGCTGAGGTCTCCTTCTAAGAGATCCCTAATGCGGCCCTGCAACAAGGGCACATCTTTTGATAACCCCCAATCTAATCCTTTGTTGACCCATGACGCTAGCCGTGGTGGAGGACCCGAGCGAAAGGCAGGAGGCGCCATCCACTTGGTGCCCCTAGGAGCGGTGATATAGAACCACTCTCGTTGCCACAGGCCGAGCTCCTCTTGAAAAG
The DNA here is from genome assembly GCA_032464435.1 of Aegilops umbellulata. NCBI lineage: Eukaryota > Viridiplantae > Streptophyta > Magnoliopsida > Poales > Poaceae > Aegilops > Aegilops umbellulata. The sequence continues at coordinate 351,668,260 of CP136057.1, forward strand.
AGCCCCCGGGCCATGAAGCATTAGCATTCTTACTTATAACAGCGCCTCCGCACTCTGCGTGCCATCCCTCGATCATCTTCGGCTCCACTTTAAAGGTCTTGAGCCATAATCCGAAGTGAGGGGTAACACGGAGGAACGCTTCACACACGATGATAAATGAGGAAATATGGAGGATGGACTCCGGAGCTAAATCATGGAATTCCAACCCGTAATAAAACAGCAGCCCCCTCACGAAGGGATCCATTGGGAAGCCTAACCCCCGAAGAAAGTGATACATGAACACCACGCTCTCACCGGGCTGGGGACTGGGAATGGCATGCCCTTGAGCAGGCAACCTATGCAAAATTTCGTCGGTCAAGAACTTAGCCTCTCTCAACTTTAGCACGTCCTCCTCCATGACGGAGGAGGGCATCCATCGGCCTTGAAGGTCGGAGCCGGACATTGTCGAAGCTCCGAAGCGCCTGGAATCTGGAGCCTAGGGTGTTGGAACTCGAGGCGACGGGCGAACTCATTTGAGATTGGAAAAAGGAGTAAGGCCTTGGTCTCTTTATAAGAGGTTGAATACCAAGAGCCCTCCCCGTAACCGTTTGGGACTCGCCTTTAATCGAGAAAACATGCTAACGGGCGCGATTGGGTTACCCACGTCCATATTGATGAGAATCCCGTAAATAAAGGGGACACGATCTCTGCTTTGACAAGACGTGCCAAGGAAACCGCCTTGCAAAACGTGCTGAGGTGGAAAAGTAAAAACGATTCGAGTAAAAGACTTGGCTGTAGTGTGATGTCACGCTACGGAATACGTCAGCAGATTAGATTTGTGTTAATATAATTCTCTCTATGGCAATATATGGAAGCTTTTTTGCAGAGCCGGACACTATCCTTGGTGTTTAAAATCTTCTTGAGGAATTTGGAGGAGGAACCCGCCTTGCAATGCCGAAGACAATCTGCGCGCCGGACTCATCGTCATTGAAGCCTGGTTCAGGGGCTACTGAGGGAGTCCTGGATTAGGGGGTGTCCGGATGGCTGGACTATACCATCAACCGGACTCTGGACTATGAAGACACAAGATTGAAGACTTCGTCCCGTGTCCGGATGGGACTTTCCTTGGCGTGGAAGGCAAGCTTGGTGATGCGGATGTTCAAGATCTCCTACCATTGTAACCGACTTTGTGTAACCCTAACCCTCTCCGGTGTCTATATAAACCGGAGGGTTTTAGTCCGTAGAACAACTTCGTCATACGACAATCATACCATAGGCTAGCTTCTAGGGTTTAGCCTCTCTGATCTCGTGGTAGATCTACTCTTGTACTACCCATATCATCAATATTAATCAAGCAGGACGTAGGGTTTTACCTCCATCAAGAGGGCCGAACCTGGGTAAAACTTCGTGTCCCTTGTCTCCTGTTACCATCCGGCCTAGACGCACAGTTCGGGACCCCCTACCCGAGATCCGCCGGTTTTGACACCGACAGTATCTTTAGTGCGTAGTTATGTACGCGTGGCACAAATTTCGCCACTTGACTGGGACTAGGATGGAGGCCGAATTGCTAGGCGAGCTCTGAGCGTGCTAGGCGATCCTGTTGCAGGTTACTCCGGACTCGCTTGAAGGTGTCCGGGGTTTTATCACCGAATCGGCGGTTTGCCTTAAAGGCTGCTTTGTGCTTCTGCTGCGAGGGATGTAGTGTGCTCCTCCGTGCGGAGCGAGCGTTCTGTGTTTCCATTGACTGTTATAACCCCCCGAGGCCCTGGCATTTTGAGCTTGAGGTATGCATAATGCGGTACCGCATTGAATCTTGCGAATGCGGTTCACCCGAGTAGTGCGTGATAGCCACTTTGGAACGGGATGATATCGAAGATTAACTCCTCGCTTCAGAAGTTGTCCGGGGATCCGAAGACCACTTCCAGTGTGATTGAGCCCGTGCAATGGGCCTCTACACCTAGGATGACGCCTTTAAAGGTGGTTTTAGTGGGTTTGATCCTCGAGGGGTCTATACCCATTTTTCGCACTGTATCCTGATAGAGCAAGTTCTGGCTGCTGCCACCGTCCATAAGGACTCGAGTGAGGTGAAATCTGTCAATGATGGGGTCAAAGACCAATGCGGCAGATCCTCCATGACGGATACTAGTGGGGTGGTTCCTGCGATCGAAGGTGATCGGACAATAGGACCATGGGTTGAATTTTGGGGCGACTGGCTCCATCGCATAGACATCCCTTAATGCACGCTTCTGTTCCCTCTTGGGAATGTGGGTTGCATATATCATGTTCACCGTTTTCTCTTGTGGGGGGAACCTCTTTTGTCCTCCCGTGTTTGGCGGTCGGGGATCCTCCTCGTCGTTGCTATGTAGCCCGTTGTCCTTGTTTTCAGCATTCAACTTGCCGGCCTGCTTGAACACCCAGCATTCTCTGTTGGTGTGATTGGCTGGCTTATTGGGGGTGCCGTGAATTTTACACGAGCGATCGAGTATGCGGTCCAAACTGGACGGGCCTGGAGTACTTCTTTTGAATGGCTTTTTCCGCTGACCGGATTTAGAGCCACTGAATCCGGCATTGACTGCCGTATTTTCGGCGTTGTCGCCATTGTTGCGGCGCTTGTGTCTGCTACGACATGGTTTGCCGTTAGTATCTTCGGTATCTGAAGTGTCAGGATTCCTTGATGTGTTGTTGCTGCGAGCCAGCCAGCTGTCCTCGCCCGCGCAAAAGCGGGTCATGAGTGTCGTGAGGGCTGCCATGGACTTCGGCTTCTCCTGGCCGAGGTGTTGGGCGAACCACTTGTCACGGATGTTATGCTTAAATGCCGCTAAGGCCTCTGCATCCAGACAATCTACAATTTGGTTTCTCTTAGTTAGGAACCTGGTCCAGAATTTCCTGGCCGATTCCCCTGGTTGCTGAATTATATGGCTCAAGTCATCAGGATCTGGTGGCCGCACATAAGTTCCCTGGAAGTTGTCAAGGAATGCATCTTCCAAATCCTCCGAACTGCCAATGGAGTCAGCTGGCAAGCTATTCAACCAATGCCGAGCAGGTCCTTTGAGTTTTAGTGGGAGGTATTTGATGGCATGTAGATCATCACCGCGAGCCATGTGGATGTGAAGGAGGAAATCCTCGATCCATACCGCAGGGTCTGTTGTACCATCATATGATTCAATATTTACGGGTTTAAAACCCTCTGGGAATTCATGATCCATTACTTCATCGGTGAAGCATAGGGGGTGTGGGGCGCCTCTGTGCCGGGCTATATCACGACGCAGTTCGTACGAGTCTTGTCTGCTGTATTCGTCCAGGCCAGATTTGCTTTTAGTATATCCGGCGTGATGGTCATCGTCCCGCATTGGAGCGCGCCCCCGTGATCCGTAGATCGATGTTGAATATTTTGCTTTGTTTTCCAATGCGTCTTGCAGGTCCTGCGTGTTGCCCCGGGCCTTGGTATTTTTGTTTGAGTGGCGGCGGGGTGCAGGCTGGACTTCGGGCTGATATGCCTCTCTGTCTCGGCCACGGGGTGGCCGATCAGCCGCATCATACGCTGGTGATGTAGGTTTCAATGCTTCCTCCTCGAGTTGGGGTAGCAACCTGCGTTTTGGATAACTCTTGGTTGGGCGTTCGAGTTCGTATTCCTCGGTCGCAAGGACTTCAGTCCATCTGTCCGCTAGCAGATCCTGATCAGCTCGAAGCTGTTGTTGCTTTTTCTTTAGGCTGTTTGTTGTGGCTATAAGCCGGTGCTTGAAGCGCTCCTGTTTGACGGGATCCTCAGGCACGATAAATTCTTCATCGCTGAGGCTCACCTCGTCTTCGGAGAGAGGCATATAATTGTCATCCTCCGATTCTACGTCTGCTGCCTGTTCCGGAGGGCTAGCTTATTCATCCTCCCGCTCTAGGTCTGGCTGGAGGGGATTGTCATCGTCCTAGGCACTATCTGGAGCGTTATTGTCTCTTGTGCCGGTATCACTGCTTTTGCTGTGGCGGGACTTAGAGAGGCACCGCTGACGTCGGTGCTTGGATTGCTTCTTGGAGGGATTATCCTCCGTTGTCTTATCACCATCGCCTTCTTTAGGGGTGTCCACCATGTATATGTCATATGATGAGGTGGTCGTCCAGCGCCCTATGGGCGGTGGTTCTTGTTCGTCTCCTGCATCGTCGTCCATACCGTCGATGTCTTCGGAGCCGAAGTCGAGCATGTCGGTTAAGTCATCGACAGTGTCTACTAAGTGGGTGGTGGGTGGGGAGCGAATTTCTTCGTCGTCTGCATCCCAATCTAGCCGGACATAGTTCGGCCAAAGATCTCCTGACAAGGAGAGAGATCTAAATGAATTTAGCACATCGCCAAAAGGCAAGTGCTGAAAGATATCCGCGGAGGTAAACTCCATGATCGGTGCCCAATCGGATTCGATAGGCATCGACGCAAGTGGCTCGGAGCCCATGGCTGGGGACGAATCCAACGGTTCGGCAACACGGCTCTCATAGGAGGTGGAGTCAGTATTCGGCTCTATCGCCGTTGAGAATGCGGCCTCCATGGCGGGGTCTATCCACCCATCCTCAGATGGCGCAATTTGTTCCGGATTGAGGGCCGGAGTAGTTGCAGGTGTGATCTCCTGAACACTATCTGACGGCAGAGTTAAGTCATGCTCGTCGTGATTGTGCGGCGCACCTGACATGGGCTCGAATCCGTCGAAGATCAAGTCTCTGCGGATGTCGGTAGTATAGTTCAAGTTTCCAAACCTGATCTGATGGCTAGGGGCGTAGCTCTCGATCTGCTCCAGATGGCCAAGCGAGTTGGCCCGCAGTACGAAGCCGCCGAGTACGAAGATCTGTCCAGGGAGGAAAACCTCACCCTGGATCGAGTCGTTGCCGATGATCGAAGGAGCCATCAAGACTTACGGTGACGGAACAGTGGAACTCTCAATGAAACACCAATGTCGGTGTCAAAACCGGCGGATCTCGAGTAAGGGGTCCCGAACTATGCGTCTAATGTGGATGGTAACAGGAGGCGGGGGACACGATGTTTACCCAGGTTCGGGCCCTCTCAATGGAGGTAATACCCTACTTCCTGCTTGATTGATCTTGATGATATGCGTATTACAAGAGTTGATCTACCACGAGATCGTAGAGGCTAAACCCTAGAAGCTAGCCTATGGTATGATTGTTGTTGTTGTCCTACAGACTAAACCCTCCGGTTTATATAGACAACGGAGGGGGCTAGGGTTACACATAGTCGGTCACAATGGAGGAGATCTACATATCCGTATTGCCAAGCTTGCCTTCCACGCCAAGGAGAGTCCCATACGGACATGGGACGAAGTCTTAAATCTTGTATCTTCATAGTCCAACAGTCCGGCTAAAGTATATAGTCCGGCTGTCCGAGGACCCCCTAATCCAGGACTCCCTCAGCGGCAGCCTCAGGAAACAGTCCATCATTTCTGGGCCAGTTTCCTCCTTGGGAAAGACAAGATTAAAGATTATCGCGATGAAGATGCGATCTTAGCATTCTGCAACAATTGCACGGACGAAGGAATCCTCAACGCCATCAATCGCTGTCGCGTATTACACTTCGCTGACTTGGCAACCATCGTACAAAAGTATTGCGCAATGGAAAGCGCCTGGAAAACTCAGGCAGCTCTCTGGAAACCACCGGTTTCCACTCAACCCTTCATCCGGGCAAAAAGGGAGCACCCTCGCGGCGCACTGGATCCAACAGTAAAGAAATTTAAGCACACAACAGGGCGCAGAACTGTTCTGGAAGGATGGCTCGATAGGCCATGCAAAATACATGCAACGTCGGACACCATACCAACCCACAACCTTAGAGCATGTTGGATACTCTGGCAGGTAGCCAAAAGCGGTGATGATATCCTCCCAAAAAATACACCAGTACAGCACCCCCCGGAAGATGACGACTCCAGCGTATTAACAGTCTAACGAGACTTTCGCTTCAAACAATCGGCGTAAAAGGGCTTTCCACAACCTAGCCGCCTTGGAATGACACGACTATAACTTTCAATGCCAGTGACGAACCAAAATTCTGGACAGTCCGGGCACCAGCCGCCTTGGTCCTTAATCCAATTGTGGACGGGTTTCGGCTCACCAAAGTGCTCACACATGGCGGTAGTGGATTAAACCTCATCTACGAGGACACGCTAAATAAAATGGAAATCGACAGGAGCCGCATCGAGCAAAGTACCATGACCTTTCGGGGAATTATTCCCAGTCAAGAGGTAAGATGTGCGGGAAAAATCACGCTCGACGTGGTATTCGGCACGCCGGAGAATTATCGGTCCAAAGAGATAACCTTCCAAGTGGCCCCTTTCAACAACGGATATCACACCCTATTGGGGCGAGATGCATTTACACGCTTCCAAGCTATACCTCATTATGGGTACATGAAGCTCAAGATGCCCGCGCCCAACGGTACCATCACTCTTGCCAGTGATCCAGATATAGCACTCCGCGCCGAAAATAAAACTGCATCCCTGGAGGCATTGTCTGAAGCCCTCGTGGCCAAAGAACTAACCGCACTACGCTCCACTGTGGATAGGGATGACGTAATTCTGGACAAGCGACCCAAATCTACCTCCTTTAAACCAGCAGAAGAAATAGTCAAATTTCAATTCCACCCGACGGACCCCAAGAAGACAGCATCCATCGGGGCACAGCTCGACCCAATGGTCGATTCCGCGTTACGAGAATTCCTGCGTGAAAACTGGGACATACTCACCTGGCACCCTTCCGATATGCCAGGGATCCCACGCAGGTTGGCCGAACACAGCCTCAATATATTGACGGGATATAAGCCAATCAAGCAAACATTGCGGCATTTTTCCGAACCAAACGATAAGCTATGGGTGAGGAGCTAGCCAAGCTACTCGAGGTTGGATTCATCAGAGAAATAAAACACCCGGACTGGCTAGCAAACCTGGTGATGGTACCAAAGAAGGACAAATCCTGGCACCTATGCGTCGATTTCAAAGACCTCAACAAGGCCTGTCCCAAGGATCCCTTCCCCCTCCCTTGCATCGATCAGATTATCGATGCAACCGCAGGACACGACTCACTGTGTTTCCTCGATGCATACTCCGGATACCATCAAATCAAGATGAAGGAGTCTGATCAAGCCGCAACCGCATTCATTACCCCATATGAGCCTTTCTGCTTCAACACTATGCCTTTCTGGCTCAAAAACGCTGGCACCACCTACCAACGCATGATTCAAACATGCCTGGAGAAACAGATTGGGAAGATAGTTGAAGCATATGGGGATGGCGTCGTCATCAAAACCAGGCACGTCGAGTCATTGATAGACGATTTACGTCTCACATTCGACAACCTTCGTACATATGACATCAAGCTCAATCCGGAAAAGTGTGTTTTCAGTGTCCCCGCTGGAAAACTGTTGGGCTTCATCGTTTCCAATAGAGGAATTGAGGCAAATCCAGCCAAAATCCGAGCTTTGTCACAACTGACTACACCAACAGACCTTAAACAGGTCCAAAAACTCGCGGGATGCGTGGCATCTTTCAGCCGCTTTATCTCCAGATTGGGAGAAAAAGCATGTCCACTCTACCGCCTTCTCCCACGCACCGATCACTTCAAGTGGACAGATGCGGCAACGGCCCGACTGGAGGAAATAAAGGCCCTTTTAGCAAGCAACCCAATCCTGGCCGCGCCGAACGTCGGTGAACCCATGTTATTATACATATCGGCAACACACCAAGTGGTGAGCGTCGTGCTCGTTGTCAAGCGAGAGCAGGACGGACACAAATTCTTGCTCCAGAAACCGGTATACTACATATCCACGGTCCTTGTTGGGGAACATAGTAATTTCAAAAAAAATCCTACGCACACGCAAAATAATGGTGATGCATAGCAACGAGTGGGGAGAGTGTTGTCTACGTACCCTCGTAGACCGAAAGCGGAAGCGTTATGACAACGCAGTTGATGTAGTCGTACGTCTTCACGATCGACCGATTCTCAGTACCGAATGTACGGCACCTCCGCGTTCAGCACACGTTCAGCTCGGCGACGTCGCACGAACTCATGATCCAGTAGTGCTTCGGGGAAGAGATTCGTCAGCAAGATGGCGTGGTGACGGTGTTTATGAAGTTACCGACGCAGGGCTTCGCCTTAGCACCGCTATGATATAACCGAGGTGGATTATGGTGGAGGGGGCACCGCACACGGCTAAGAGAGATCAATGATCAACTTGTGTGTCGTAGGGTGCCCCCCCACCCCTGTATATAAAGGAGCAAGGGGGAAGGCCGGCCGGCCCTAGGGGGCGCGCCAAGGGAGGGGGGAGTTCTCCTCCTAGTAGGAGTAGAAACCCCATTTCCTAGTCCAACTAGGAAGAGGGAAGGGGGAAGGAAAGAGAGGGAGAGGGAGAGGGAAAGAGGGGTTGCGCCCCCCTCCCCTAGTCCAATTCGGACTCCTCATGGGAGGGGGCGCGCCACCTCCTGGGCTGCTGCCCTCTCTCTCCCCTCAGGCCCACTAAGGCCCAATACTTCCCCGGGGGGTTCCGGTAACCCCTCCGGCACTCCGGTTTTCTCCGAAACCACCCGGAACTCTTCCGGTGTCCGAATATAGCCGTCCAATATATCAATCTTTATGTCTCAACCATTTCGAGACTCCTTGTCATGTCCGTGATCACATCCAGGACTCCAAACTATCTTCGGTACATCAAAACACCTACACTCATAATATCGATCGTCACAGAACTTTAAGCGTGTGGACCCTACGGGTTCGAGAACTATGTAGACATGACCGAGACATGTCTCTGGTCAATAACCAATAGCGGAACCTAGATGCTCATATTGGTTCCTACATACTCTACGAAGATCTTTATCGGTCAAACCGCATAACAACATACATTGTTCCCTTTGTCGTCGGTATGTTACTTGCCCGAGATTCGATCGTCGGTATCTCAATACCTAGCTCAATCTCGTTACCAGCAAGTCTCTTTACTCGTTCTGTAATGCATCATCCCGCAACTAACTCATTAGTTGCATTGCTTGCAAGGCTTATAGTGATGTGCATTACCGAGAGGGCCCAGAGATTCCTCTCCGACAATCGGAGTGACAAATCCTAATCTCGATCTATGCCAACTCAACAAGTACCATCGAAGACACCTGTAGAGCACCTTTATAATTATCCAGTTACGTTGTGACGTTTGGTAGCACACAAAGTGTTCCTTCGGTAATCGGGAGTTGCATAATCTCATAGTCATAGGAACATGTATAAGTTATGAAGAAAGCAATAGCAGTAAACTAAAACGATCAAGTGCTAAGCTAACGAAATGGGTCAACTCAATCACATCATTATCCTAATGATGTGATCCCATTTATCAAATGACAACTCATGTCTATGGTTAGGAAACTTAACCATCTTTGATCAATGAGCTAGTCAAGTAGAGGCATACTAGTGACACTCTATGTATTCACACATGTATTATGTTTCCGGTTAATACAATTCTAGCATGAATAATAAACATTTATCATGAAATAAGGAAATAAATAATAACTTTATAATTGCCTCTAGGGCATATTTCCTTCAGTATCCCACTTGCACTAGAGCCAATAATCTAGATTACACAATAATGATTCTAACAACCATGGAGCCTTGGTGTTGATCATGTTTTTCTCGTGAGAGAGGCTTAGTCAACGGGTCTTCAACATTCAGATCCGTATGTATCTTGCAAATTTCTATGTCTCCCACCTGGACTTGATCGCGGATGGAATTAAAGTGTCTCTTGATGTGTTTGGTTCTCTTGTGAAATCTGGATTCCTTTGCTAAGGCAATTGCACCAGTATTGTCAAAAAAGATTTTCATTGGACCCGATGCACTAGGTATGACACCTAGATCGGATATGAACTCCTTCATCCAGACTCCTTCATTTGCTGCTTCCGAAGCCGCTATTTACTCCGCTTCACACGTAGATCCCGCTGAGGGAGTCCTGGACTAAGGGGTCCTCGGGCGTCCGGCCTGTTAGCCATCGGCCGAACTGATGGGCTGTGAAGATACGAAGACTGAAGACTGCACCCGTGTCCAGATAGGACTCTCCTTGGCGTGGAAGGCAAGCTTGGTGACCGCATACGTAGATTCCTTTCTTTGTAACTGACCTTGTGTAACCCTAGATCCTCCTGGTGTCTATATAAACCGGAGGACTTAGTCTGGAGGGAGGGAGATTCATTATCATAGTCATACAAGCTAGACTTCTAGGGTTTAGCCATTACGATCTCATGGTAGATCAACTCTTGTAATACTCATATTCATCAAGATCAATCAAGCAGGAAGTAGGGTATTACCTCCATAGTGAGGGCCTGAACCTGGGTAAACATCATGTCCCCTGTCTCCTGTTACCATCGACCTTAGACGCACAGTTCGGGACCCCCTACCCGAGATCCGCCGGTTTTGACACCGACATTGGTGCTTTCATTGAGAGTTCCACTGTGACATCGACAATAGGATCGATGGCTCGCTTTGTTTTCAAGGACAACATCACCGCCGAAGGAGCACTGGCCCCAGGCCAAACCCTTCAGCTAGGCGGCTTTACCATGATCGCCCATTCAGTCGTCGAGCCGACGATGACCTCCTGGGTCATCGAAAATCCCCTTCGTATCGTCTCCAAACACTCCAAGCAGATGGATCCAGCAGAGCTTTCGTATTTAAATGAGCTCCTAGATCGCATCGCCGCTCTGGGGGTCGCTACAAACTACGCTCGAGTTGGGCTTAAACCCGATCAGAGAGAAATCAAATCTCCACCGATCACCCACCAGATAGCAGTAGTCGAGGAGCAAAACGTCGACTCTTCCCCCATACTAAGGACGGACTATATCCGAATTTCCGGTTTCGCAGAGCCGGACGCCCACCTGCGAGGAGATGTACCCTGCCCTCCGAACATAGAATCGGACAACGGGCCTAAGAAATCGATGGATATCTCAGAGCCTGATCTTTTAAGTTCGGAGGACCTTCAGACTCCGGATCCAAAACTGGGTCAGGTTTCGGATTCAAAACCACCTACCCACCTAAAAATAAGCGCTCTCATGAGCATACAACAGCAGTCTCAGGAAACGGTCCACCACTTCTGGGCCAGATTCCTTCTTGTCAAAGACAAGATTAAAGATTTCCGCGATGAGGAAGCGATCTCAGCATTCCACAATAATTGTATGGATGAAGGAATCCTCAACGCCATCAACCGCCGTAACATATCACAGTTCGCTAACTTGGCAACTATTGTACAGAAGTACAATGCAATGAAAAGCGCCTGGAAAACTCAGGCAACCCGTTGGGAACCATCGATCCCCACTCAACCCCTCATTCAGGCGAAAAGGGCGCACCCTTGTAACACGCCTGGTCCAATAGTAAAGAAATATAAGTCCATTAAGGGGCGCGGAACCGTTCTGGAAAGATGGCTCGATGGGCCATGCAAAATATACGCAACACCGGATGACATACCAACACATAGCCGTAGAGCATGTTGAATACACCGGATGGGCCAAGAGCGACGAGGATATCCTCACCAAGAATACCCCAGAACAACACCCCCTAGAAGACGATGAACCCAGAGTACTGACGGTCTTCGAGACATTCGCCTCAAACAATAGGCGCAAAAGGGCACTCCACGGACTCGCCGAGGTCTGTCAAATAGCAGCAATAAACCCTTGGAACGACACAACTATAACTTTTAATGCCGGTGACGAACCAAAATACAGGACAGTATGAGCACTAGCCGCCTTGGTCCTCAGTCCAATCATGGATGGCTTTCGTCTCACCAAGGTCCTCATGGACGGCGGCAGCGGACTAAACCTCATCTATGAAGATACACTCCATAAAATGGAGATAGACAGGAGCCGCATCGAGCAAAGCAGCACAGCCTTCCGAGGAATCATTCCCAGTCGGGAGGCGTGGTGTGTGGGAAAGATAACATTCGACATGGTATTCGGCACGCTGGAGAATCCGCGCCGAAAATAAAACTGTATCCCTGGCCCTTGAGGCATTATCTGAAGCCCTCGCGGCCGAAGTGTTAACCGCACTGTGCTCTGATGTCTACTACACAACCTTCTTCTTGTAGACGTTGTTGGACCTCCAAGTGCAGAGGTTTGTAGGACAGTAGCAAATTTCCCTCAAGTGGATGACCTAAGGTTTATCGATCCGTGGGAGGCGTAGGATGAAGATGGTCTCTCTCAAACAACCCTGCAACCAAATAGCAAAGAGTCTCTTGTGTCCCCAATACACCCAATACAATGGTAAATTGTATAGGCGCACTAGTTCGGCGAAGAGATGGTGATACAAGTGCAATATGGATGGTAGATATAGGTTTTTGTAATATGAAAATATAAAAACAGCAAAGTAACAAGTGATAAAAGTGGGCACAAACGGTATTGCAATGCATTGAAACAAGGCCTATGGTTCATACTTTCACCAGTGCAAGTTCTCTCAACAATAATAACATAATTGGATCATATAACTATCCCTCAACATGCAACAAAGAGTCACTCCAAAGTCACTAATAGCGGAGAACAAACGAAGAGATTATGGTAGGGTACGAAATCACCTCAAAGTTATCCTTTCTGATCGATCCATTCAAGAGTCCGTAGTAAAATAACACGACGCTATTCTTTCCGCTCGATCTATCATAGAGTTCGTACTAGAATAACATCTTAAGACACAAATCAATCAAAACCCTAATGTCACCTAGATACACCAATGTCACCTCAAGTATCCGTGGGTATGATTATACGATATGCATCACACAATCTCAGATTCATCTATTCAACCAACACAAAGAACTTCAAAGAGTGCCCCAAAGTTCCTACCGGAGAGTCAAGACAAAAACGTGTGCCAACCCCTATGCATAAGTTCACGAGGTTACGAAACTCGCAAGTTGATCACCAAAACATACATCAAGTGAATCACGTGATATCCCATTGTCACCACAGATAAGCACATGCAAGACATACATCACGTGTTCTGAAATCCTTAAAGACTCATTCCGATAAGATAACTTCAAAGGGAAAACTCAATCCATCACAAGAGAGTAGAGGGTGAGAAACATCATAAGATCCAACTATAATAGCAAAGCTCGCGATACATCAAGATCGTGCCAAATCAAGAACACGAGAGAGAGAGAGAGAGAGAGAGAGAGAGAGAGAGATCAAACACATAGCTACTGGTACATACCCTCAGCCCCGAGGCTGAACTACTCCCTCCTCGTCATGGAGAGCGCCGGGATGATGAAGATGGCCACCGGTGATGGATCCCCCCTCTGGCAAGGTGCCGGAACAGGGTCCCGATTGTTTTTTGGTGGCTACAGAGGCTTGCGGCGGCGGAACTCCTGATCTAGGTTTATTTCTGGGGATTTCTGTATTTATAGGAATTTTTGGCGTGGGTCTCATGTCAAGGGGGTCTCCGAGTCGTCCACGAGATAGGGGCCCACGCCCAGGGGGTAGGGTGCGCCCCCACCCTCGTGGACGGCCCGGGACTCTTCTGGCCCAACTCTTTTACTCCGGGGGCTTCTTTTGATCCATAAAAAATCATCAAAAATTGGCACGCCAATTGGACTCCGTTTGGTATTCCTTTTCTGTAAAACTAAAAAACAAGGGGAAAACAGAAACTGGCACTGGGCTCTAGGTTAATAGGTCAGTCCCAAAAATCATATAAGATAGCATATAAATGTATATAAAACATCCTAGATGGATAATATAATAGCATGGAACAATCAAAAATTATAGATACGTTGGAGACGTATCAAGCATCCCCGAGCTTAATTCCTGCTCGTCCTCGAGTAGGTAAATGATAAAAACAGAATTTTTGATGTGGAATGCTACCTAACATATTTATCAATGTAATTTTGTTTATTGTAACATGAATGTTCATATCCGAAAGATTCAAAACAAAAGTTTAATATTGACATAAAAATAATAATACTTCAAGCATACTAACAAAGTAATCATGTCTTCTCAAAATAACATGGCCAAAGAAAGCTATCCCTACAAAATCATATAGCCTGGCTATGCTCTATCTTCATCACACAAAATATTTAAATCATGCACAACCCCGATGACAAGCCAAGCAATTGTTTCATACTTTTGATGTTCTCAAACTTTTTGAATCTTCACGCAATACATGAGCGTGAGCCATGGACATAGCACTATAGGTGGAATAGAATGGTGGTTGTGGAGAAGACAAAAAGGAGAAGATAGTCTCACATCAACTAGGCATATCAATGGGCTATGGAGATGCCCATCAATAGATATCAATGTGAGTGAGTAGGGATTGCCATGCAACGGATGCACTAGAGCTATAAATGTATGAAAGCTCAACAAGAAACTAAGTGGGTGTGCATCCAACTCGCTTGCTCACGAAGACCTAGGGCAATTTGAGGAAGCCCATCATTGGAATATACAAGCCAAGTTCTATAATGAAAAATTCCCACTAGTATATGAAAGTGACAATATAAGAGACTCTCTATCATGAAGATCATGGTGCTACTTTGAAGACAAGTGTGGAAAAAGGATAGTAGCATTGTCCCTTTTCTCTTTTTCTCTCTTTTTTTCCTTGTTTTTATTATATATTTTTATTTGGGCCTTCTCTTTTTTTTTTGGCCTCTTTTTTTCTTTTTTTTTTCTTTCGTCCGGAGTCTCATCCCGACTTATGGGGGAACCATAGTCTCCATCATCCTTTCCTCACATGGGACAATGCTCTAATGATGATCATCACACTTTTATTTACTTACAACTCAATAATTACAACTCGATACTTAGAACAAAATATGACTCTATGTGAATGCCTCCGGCGGTGTACCGGAATATACAATGAATCAAGAGTGACATGTATGAAAAATTAAGCATGGTGGCTTTGCCACAAATACGGTGTCAACTACATGATCATGCAAGGCAATATGACATTGATGTTGCGTGTCATAATAAATGGAATGGTAGAAAGTTGCATGGCAATATATCTCGGAATGGCTATGGAAATGTCATAATAGGTAGGTATGGTGGCTGTTTTGAGGAAGATATAATGAGGTTTATGTGTGATAGAGCGTATCATATCACGGGGTTTGGATGCACCGGCGAAGTTTGCAGCAACTATCAAGGTGAGAAAGGGCAATGCACGGTACCGAAGAGGCTAGCAATGATGGAAGGGTGAGAGTGTGTATAATCCATGGAATCAACATTAGTCATAAAGAACTCGCATACTTATTGCAAAAATCTACAAGTCATCAAAAACCAAGCATTACGTGCATGCTCCTAGTGGGATAGATTGGTAGGAAAAGACCATCTCTCGTCCCCGACCGCCACTCATAAGGAGGACAATCAAAGAACACCTCATGTTTCAAATTTGTCACACAACGGTTACCATACGTGCATGCTACAGGACTTGCAAACTTCAACACAAGTATTTCTCAATTACACAATTACTCAACTAGCACGACTCTAATATCACTATCTCCATATCTCAAAACAATCACCAAGTATCAAACTTCTCCTAGTATTGAATGCACTTATATGGAAGTTTTTATTATATCCATCTTGGATGCCCATCATATTAGGACTAGTTTTATAACCAAAGCAAATTACCATGCTGTTCTAAAATACTCTCAAAATAATATAAGTGAAGCATGAGAGTTCATGTATTTCTTCAAAATAAAACCACCGTCGTGCTCTAAAGGATACAAGTGAAGCACTAGAGCAAATGACAAACTACTCCAAAAGATGTAAGTGAAGATCAATGAGTAGTTGAATAATTACGTAACTATGTGAAGACTCTCTCACATTTAAGAATTTCAGATCTTGGTATTTTATTCAAACAGAGATCAAAACAAAAGAAAATAAAATGACTCTCCAAGCAAAACACATATCATGTGGTGAATAAATATATAGCTACAAGAAAAGTTACTGATGAACGAAGACGAAAGAGGGGATGCCATCGGGGGCATCCCCAAGATTAGGCTCTTGGTTGTCCTTGAATATTACCTTGGGTTGCCTTGGGCATCCCCAAGCTTAGGCTTTTGCCACTCCTTATTCTATAGTCCATCAAATCTTTACCCAAAACTTGAAAACTTCACAACACAAAACTCAACAGAAAACTCGTAAGCTCCATTAGTATAAGAAAATAAATCACCACTTAGGTACTGTTGTGAACTCATTCTAAATTCATATTGGTGTAATATATACTGTATTCCAACTTCTCTATGGTTCATACCCTCCGATACTACTCATAGATTCATCAAAATAAGAAAAAAACACATAGAAATCAGAATCTGTCAAAAACAGAACAGTCTGTAGTAATCTGTATCAAACGTATACTTATTTAACTCCAAAAATTCTGAAATACATTTTTGGGCCTGAGGAATTTGCCTATTAATCTTCTGAAAAAAGAATCAACTAAATATTACTCTCCAGTAAAAAGTTGTAGCTAATCTCGTGAGCGCTAAAGTTTCTGTTTTTTACAGCAAGATCACAAAGACTTCACCCAAGTCTTCCCAAAGGTTCTACTTGGCACAAACACTAATTAAAACATAAAAAAACATCTAAACAGAAGCTAGATGAATTATTTATTACTAAACAATAGCAAAAAATCAAATAACAAAAACAAAAATTGGGTTGCCTCCCAACAAGCGCTAACGTTTAACGCCCCTAGCTAGGCATGATGATTTCAATGGTGCTCACATAAAAGATAAGAATTGAAACATAAAGAGAGCATCATGAAGAATATGACTAGCACATTTAAGCCTAACCCACTTCCTATTCATAGGGATTTTATGAGAAAACAATTTATGGGAACAATAATCAACTAGCATAGGAAGGCAAAACAAGCATAACTTTAAAACTTTAAGCACATAGAGAGGAAACTTGATATTATTGCAATTCCTATGAGCATATATTCCTCCCTCATAATAATTTTCAGTAGCATCATGAATGATTCAACAATATAACCATCACATAAAGCACTCTTTTCATGATCTACAAGCATAGAAAATGTACTACTCTCCACATAAGCAAAATTCTTCTCTTTCGGATTAGTGGGAGCATCATAAGAAACTCGAATACTATAAATTGTTTCCATATTAAAAGAGTAATTTTCAGAAAAAGGGTAACCATAATCATGACAATTTTTATAAATATAATCATCACTACTTTTTATAGCATAAGTTTCATCACAATAATCATCATAAGTAGCAACTTTGTTCTCATCATAATCGACTGAAACCTCTTCCAAGATAGTGGAATCATTACTAAATAAAGTCATGACCTCTCCAAATCCACTTTCATAATTGTCACAATAAGATTCAAGATCCTCCAAAATAGTGGGATCATTACTTCCTAAAGTTGACACTCTTCCAAACCCACTTTCATCAATATAATCATCATAAGTAGGAGGCATGCTATCATCATAACAAATTTGCATATCAAAACTTGGGAGGCTAAAAATATCATCTTCATTAAACATAGCATCCCCACGCTTGGGACAAACATTAATTGCAGCAAATATATTCTCAAACATGTCATTCTCATCAAACATAGCATCCCCAAGATTGGGACTTTTCATATCATAAGCATAATCACTCTCATCATTAATAGTATGGATAGCACCAATAGTATAGCAATTATCATCATCACAATGAGTAATAGGAGCAACATCATTTGGGACGGATACCTTTTCACCTTTGCTTCTTCGTCTTTTCTTTTTATTCTTCACATTATGTGTGGGTTTAATCCTCTTTTTGGAGCTCCTTATTAATGAGATTGGTTGAATAGAAGGCTCCTCCTCGTTACCTGATTCATCATAAGAAATAATAGGAAGATATTGGGAAGTCTCTTCCCTTTCATTAGTATTCTCTTCATCTTCTACTTGTTTTCTTGTCTTTATGTAATTGGCAATATAAGGATTTTCAATGCAATTCACCGCACAATACATAAAAAATTCTTCTAGATCAAAATCAAGAAATCTATCAAGATTAAATTTTGGAATACCCTCAGTTATACGTTTAATTTCTTCATACCCCAAAAGAAGACTAAGCTCTTTATGATGCTCGAGGGTAATCAAGTTATCACAATTTTTGGATACAATTTGATCATGAAACAAATAGCATTGGAGCTTTAAATGACCATGTTCATTGCAAGGTTCACAAGGATGGCGATAAATATTGAATCTTTCAGCACAATCATTTAGATTTCTTGCAACCATTTAGTTTCCAAATACTTATGACTCTTGCAAAATCTATCTTCTCTATTTGGTGCGTACTTGCAAGCTCTATGTATTCCACAAAAGTTGGCATGCTTATAAGAGACATTTTCATCATGACTAGTGCAATCATCATTAGTACTATGGATATTCAAAGAATTCATACTAACAACATTGCAATCATGCTCATCATTCAAATATTTAGTGCCGAACATCTTAATGCATTCTTCTTCTAGTACTTTAGCACAATTTTCCTTCCCATCATTTTCACGAAAGATATTAAAAAGATGAAGCATATGAGGCAACCTTAATTCCATTTTTAGTTTTCTTTTATAGACTAAACTAGTGATAAAACAAGAAACTAAAAGATTTGATTGCAAGATCTAAAGATATACCTTCAAGCACTCACCTCCCCGGCAACGGCGCCAGAAACCGCTTGATGTCTACTACACAACCTTCTTCTTGTAGACGTTGTTGGGCCTCCAAGTGCAGAGGTTTGTAGGACAGTAGCAAATTTCCCTCAAGTGGATGACCTAAGGTTTATCAATCCGTGGGAGGCGTAGGATGAAGATGGTCTCTCTCAAACAACCCTGCAACCAAATAACAAAGAGTCTCTTGTGTCCCCAACACACCCAATTCAATGGTAAATTGTATAGGTGCACTAGTTCGGCGAAGAGATGGTGATACAAGTGCAATATGGATGGTAGATATAGGTTTTTGTAATCTGAAAATATAAAAATAGCAAAGTAACAAGTGATAAAAGTGAGCACAAACGGTATTGTAATGCGTTGAAACAAGGCCTAGGGTTCATACTTTCACTAGTGCAAGTTATCTCAACAATAATAACATAATTGGATCATATAACTATCCTTCAACATGCAACAAAGAGTCACTCCAAAGTCACTAATAGCGGAGAACAAACGAAGAGCTTATGGTAGGGTACGAAACCACCTCAAAGTTATCCTTTTTGATCGATCCATTCAAGAGTCCGTAGTAAAATAACACGAAGCTATTCTTTCCGTTCGTTCTATCATAGAGTTCATACTAGAATAACACCTTAAGACACAAATGAATCAAAACCCTAATGTAACCTCGATACTCCAATGTCACCTCAAGTATCCGTGGGTATGATTATACGATATGCATCACACAATCTCAGATTCATCTATTCAACCAACACAAAGAACTTCAAAGAGTGCCCCAAAGTTCCTACCGGAGAGTCAAGACGAAAACATGTGCCAACCCCTATGCATAAGTTCATGAGGTTACGGAACTTGTAAGTTGATCACCAGAACATACATCAAGTGAATCACGTGATATCCCATTGTCACCACAGATAAGCACATGCAAGACATACATCAAGTGTTCTCAAATCCTTAAAGACTCAATCCGATAAGATAACTTCAAAGGGAAATCCCCAAAGCTACTGGTACATACCCTCAGCCCCGAGGGTGAACTACTCCCTCCTCATCACGGAGAGGCCGGGATGATGAAGATGGCCACCGGTGATGGATCCCCCCTCCGGCAGGGTGCCGGAACAGGGTCTCGATTGGTTTTTGGTGGCTACAGAGGCTTCCGGCAGCAGAACTCCCGACCTAGGTTTATTTCTGGGGGTTTCTGTATTTATAGGAATTTTTGGCGTAGGTCTCACGTCAAGGGGGTCTCCGAGTCATCCATGAGATAGGGGCCCACGCTTAGGGGGGTAGGGCGCACCCCCCTCATGGACGGCCCGGGACTCTTCTGGCCCAACTCTTTTACTCCGGCGGCTTCTTTTGATCCATAAAAAATCATCAAAAATTGGCACGTCAACTGGACTATGTTTGATATTCCTTTTCTGTAAAACTCAAAAACAAGGAAAAAAACAGAAACTGGCACTGGGCTCTAGGTTAATAGGTTAGTCCCAAAAATCATATAAAATAGCATATAAATGCATATAAAACATCCTAGATGGATAATATAATTGCATGGAACAATCAAAAATTATAGAAACGTTGGAGATGTATCATGCTCCACGATGGACAGGGACAATGTGATCTTAGACAAACGCCCCAAATCCACCTCCTTCAAGCCAGCGGAAGAAATAGTCAAATTCCATGTCCATCCAACGGACCCCAAGAAGACAACATCTATTGGGGCACAACTAGACCCAATGGTCGACGCAGCGCTACAGGATTTTCTTCGCGAAAACTGGGATATATTCGCCTGGCACCCTCCTGACATGCCAGGAATCCCACGCAAGCTGGCCGAACACAGCCTCAACATATTAAAGGGATATAAATTGGTCAAACAAACACTTCGACGCTTTTCCGAACCCAAACTCCAAGTCATGGGAGAGGAGCTAGCCAAGCTAATCGAGGCCGGATTCATTAGAGAAATAAAACATGGGGACTGGCTGGCAAACCTCGTGATGGTACCAAAAAAGGATAAATCCTGGCGCATGTGCGTCGATTTTAAAGTCCTCAATAAGGCTTGCCCTAAGGATCCCTTCCCCCTCCCCCGTATTGATCAAATCATTGACGCTACCGCAAGACATGACTCGCTGTGTTTCCTCGACGCATATTCCGGATACCATCAAATCAAAATGAAGGAATCCGATCAAGCCGCAATAGCATTCATCACCCCGTATGGGCCATTCTGCTTCAACACCATGCCCTTCGGGCTCAAAAACGCCGGCGCCACCTACCAACGCATGATCCAAACATGTCTGGAGAAACAGATCGGAAAAACAGTTGAAACCTATGTGGACGACGCCGTAATCAAGACAAGGCACGTCTAAACACTAATAGACGACTTACGTCTCACGTTTGACAACCTCCGCGCATATGACATTAAGCTCAATCCGGAAAAGTGTGTCTTTGGCATCCCCGCAGGAAAGCTGCTGGGCTTCATCGTTTCCAATAGAGGAATTGAAGCAAATCCAGCCAAAATCCGAGCTCTGTCACAATTGGCTACGCCAACAGACCTCAAACAAGTCCAAAAACTCGTGGGTTGCGTGGCAGCTCTAAGCCGCTTTATCTCCAGATTGGGAGAAAAGGCACTGCCACTCTATGGCCTTCTACGGCGGACCGATCACTTGAGTGGACGGACGCGGCAACAACCGGATTGGAAGAAATAAAAACCCTCCTAGAGAGCAACCCAATCCTGGCCGCGCCAAACATCGGTGAACCCATGTTACTATACATATCGGCAACAGATCAGGTGGTGAGTGTCGTACTCGTCGTTGAACGAGAACATGACGGACACAAATTCCCACTTCAGAGGCCAGTATACTACGTATCCGTTGTCCTTACACCATGCAAATCCCAGTACCCCAATATCAAAAGATAGCATACGCGGTCTTCATGGCATCCCAAAAGCTACGACACTACTTCCAGGAGTGTTCGATCACGGTGGCTTCCGAAGTACCACTGTAGCGACCCGACCTCAGATGGTCAAGTCTCTGTGCTCCGGTGTCATCCCTGGATCAGTAATGCTGACACCACACAGTACTTCGAAGGATTTATAACAGAGTAGCAATCACACACTTATTGCATTGGTGTCTCAAAGAGAACTTATTACAATAAATATGGCTTAAGGCCATCTAATAATGATAACAGCGGAAGACTTGGAAGATAAGTGAGTCCATCAACTCCAACGGCATCACTGAGTATAGAACCACGACCTAAAGCACCTTACTCGTCGTCTGAAAAGTCTGCAACATGAAAGTTGCAGCCCGAAACGGGTCAGCACATGGAATATGCTGGCAATGTAACACATAGAGAGTAATGAACAGTATTGAGCTATACTATATGCATGTATGGCTGGTGGAAAGCTCTATGGTTACAGTTTTGCGTAAAGCCAGTTTTTCCCTACTGCAAAGGAATAAATTTATTTAACTATCATGGTGGTTGTTAAACATCGAGAATGGTTGACAGCATTCCGATCCCAATTAAATGAACAATTAAAACCCAACAATATTAATTAGAAGTAACATGATGAGATTCATATGATATTCAAGTACTAGATACTCAAGTTGTCCATAACCGGGGACACGGCTAATCATGATCAGATTGTACACTCTGCAGAGGTTTGCGCACTTTTCCCCACAAGAGTCGATCGCCTCCGTTTGATTTCTCGCACTACATGATGTTTGAGAAACGGATGACCGAGACATAGTCTTTCAGAAGCGCTAGCACCTTACGTTGGATAGACCGGTACACCTACTTTCCCCTACATCAGCTAGTCTAAGAGTTCGCACGACTTATTCAACTATGCCAGAGCCCATAATGGCTTGTGGCTGCACATGGAAGTTACTAGCATGAAAGATCTTATGATCCCTTTGAGCCTGGGTGGCGGTCCAAAGAAAACAGGCAAGTCCTGATAGAAACAAGGTGCCTCAATCCACCCAGATGTGTGTTTAAGTTGCCACCTTAGATAAACCATTAATTAACAATACTCACATCTGTCATGGATATCACTCACCCAATCCACGTCTACTAGCATAGCATGGCATAATAAGCAAACATAGAAGTAACTCCCAAAGGTTTCATAATAATACAGGTAATAGGTACTACCTCATCTACTTCCCATCCCACAATTTAATTAGATCATAATCATGCAATGTTTGAGGATGGATCTAATGCAATAAAACTGGGTATGAAAAGGGATATGATCAAAGTGTTACTTGCCTTGCTGATGATCCGCGAAACCTAGAGATTCGAAATAACAGGCGGCGCACTCCGGGTGATCTATCGCAGACAAACAACAAGCATACAATAAGTACTCATCTAATGCACAGGTAAAACTCGAACAAGAAATCGAACCAGGAAGTTCAATTTAAGAACTCCGATTGCAAAGAGAAAACGAACTGAACAAAGCAACGGAAAACAAACGGCGGAAGAAAACAACTCGGTTCTAGCAAATTGAAACTAGGTCAAATTTTACAGTAGCAAAACTTGTTTAAGTTGATTAGTCGGAACGGCGGTTTCGAAACGAAACTCCAGGCGCTTGAATCACCTGATTCCGATAAACGAGCGAGAAGATAAACTAGAACGAAGATCGGATCTGAAATCGCGATCAGAAAATCGCGGAATAAATCCGACGAAAAAGAAAACGACGAATGGTTAAACGAACGGACGTTTGTTAACCGAGAAAAACCGGTGATCACGTTCGTTAAGACAAACGGTCCGGCGAACGCTCTCTAAACAACTAAACCGAAAAAAACAAAAACCGATCTAGGATTTCAAAAAAAACCAAAACGAAAGAAACCGGAACGGTTTTTTTATAAAAAAAAACCGAACCGAGGGGAGGGGTGGCGCGGCGCGGCGGCTACCTCGACGAGGGGCTCCGGCGGGCGGGGCAGCGAGGCGAGGCACGGGCGGCGGCGGCAGGCGGCGGCGCTGGCGGCGGCGGGCGGCGCTGGCGGCGCTGGCGGCGGCGGCGCGGCGCTGCTGCTGCTGCTTGCTACGGGACGGGGCGCGGCGGTGTGGGGAGGAGAGGGGGGGCTGGGTATTTAAAGGGGAGAGGAGACTTGGGGTAGGGGGCAAGGCAAGGGTGGCGGCGGCGGAGTCCTAACGAGGCGGCGGGGAGACGAGGCTGGGCCGGCTGGGCCCTTGGCCCAGGCGGGCGCGGCGCATTTTTTTTAAATAGTTACGCGCGCAGAAAAATGAAGAAAAGATAATCTAAACGAGCTCCAAAAATCCCGAAGTTAATTTTCCCCGACTCCTAAAAATGAGTCAAACAAAATGAACTTTTACTCGGGGCCTAAATGCAATATTTTGAAAACACGCATTTTTCCCTAATGCAAATAAAATGCAAATAAACTCCAGAAAATCCAAAATTTGATTTATTTATTAGATCTTCATTTTTCCTAAATTTGGGAAAGTCATATTATTCCTCTCTTATGTCTTTGATATTGGAAAAATAATTGAAGATGAAATAAATAAAATCAAATGATCCTCTTTTCAAAATTTGAGAAAACTCAAATATGAAAATAACGAAATCTCCAACTCTCTCCGAGGGTCCTTGAGTTGCGTGAAATTTCTAGGATCGATCAAAATGCAAGAAAATGTGTTATGCATGATGATCTAATGTATAACATTCCAAATTGAAAATTTGGGATGTTACAACCACTCAACGACATAATAAACAACCGCGATACCATGGGCCGGATTGCCAAATGGGCCATTGAGCTCCTTCCATTTGATATTACATACAAACCATGTCGAGCTCTTAAATCCCAAGTACTGGCCGACTTCGTCGCCACATGGACAGAGGCCGAACTCCCTAAAGAGTACGACACATATTCCAATTGGGTCATGTATTTCGATAGCTCCAAAATGCTGGCAGGGCTAGGAGCGGGCATCATTTTAATGTCCCCCACTGGAGACGTCGTTCAGTACGTACTCCAAATACTATACACAGACTCCAATAACGCAGCCGAATACGAGGCCTTATTGCATGGTCTGCGGATGGCTGTCTCCATGGGCATACAACGCCTGGAAGTGCGCGGGGACTCAAACCTTGCAATATCTCAAATAAATGGAGACTTCGATGCCAAAGATCTGAAGATGGCAGCTTATCGTAATGCCGTCCTAAAAATGTTGGCTCGGTTCGAAGGGCTCGAGTTCCATCACGTGGCCCGAGAAAGTAATCAAGCGGCGGATGTTCTTGCTTGTATCGGCGCCAAGCGGGACCCCGTCCCACCTAATATCTTTCTGGAAAGGCTTTTTAAGCCATCCTTGGTGTGGCAGGGGGAAAGCAGCAACACTAGTCCGGATCCGAACACAACTCCAGATTCCGAACACACCGATATCATCGGGGCTCAGCCACCGAAATAACACCGTCGGCACATCTCATTATGGCAGTTATTGCCCCATGGACCGAACCCTTCTTGGCCTACCTTAATAGGAAGGAACTTCCTAAGGATCAGAATGAGGCCCGCTGCATTGTCCGGCGTTCGAAGGCCTACAAGGTTCACGATGGAGAGCTCCATAAGAAAAGCGCTACCAGAGTCCTTCAAAGATGTATCTCCGAGGAGGAGGGGCGGCAGCTCCTGGCTGAGATTCATTCCGGTCTCGGCGGGCACCACGCCGCAGCTCAGGCCCTTGTTAGCAAAGCCTTCCGTACAGGGTTCTATTGGCCGACGGCCGGAGCAGATGCACAAGACCTTGTCCAACGTTGCGTCGGATGCCAACTCTTCGCCAACCAAAGCCATATGCCCCCACTACCCTACAAAGAATCCCCATCACTTGGCCTTTTGCGGTCTGGGGACTGGATATGGTTGGACCCCTTAAAGGAGGAAGCCATAAGAAAAAACATCTACTGGTCATGGTGGATAAATTCACTAAGTGGATAGAGGCCAAACCAGTTAAAATGGACGAATCCGGGCCAGTAATAGACTTTATATCCGATGTCATACACCGTTATGGTGTGCCACACAGCATCATCACTGATAATGTCTCCAACTTCATAGCCGACGAAGTGAAAACCTGGTGCGCTAATCTGGGCATCAAGCTTGATTATGCCTCTGTCTATCATCCACAGACAAACGGTCAAGTCGAAAGAGCCAACGGTCTTATTATGAGTGGCATTAAGCCTAGACTAGTGCGGTCTTTGAAAGAATCAGACAAGCACTGGGTTGAGGAGCTCGACTCCGTACTCTGGGGGCTGCGACCACGCCCAATCTCACTATCGGATACACACCTTTCTTCATGGTGTACAGCGCAGCGGCAGTGCTACCCTGCGACATTATTCATGACTCAACTCGAGTGCACATGTACGAAGAGAGAGAGAGAGGCCGAGCTCGATCGGCATGAAAACTTAGACGCCCTAGAGGAGGAGCGCAATTTCACAAAAGCCCGTTCTGCATTTTATCAACAGCAGGCTCGTAGGTATCAAAGCAGAGAAGTGCGGGCCAAAACTTATAACGTCGGCGAACTCGTTCTACGCCTGCCGGAGAAGAAAAAGGACAAACTCAAGCCCAAGTGGGAGGGTACCTTCATCATCGACGAAGTTCTCACCGGTGGGGCGTACCACTTGCGTGATGCGTCAGGCAATCGACTAGAGCCGAACCCCTGGAACGCGGCCAGACTCCGAAGATTCTATGCCTAGCGCCGAATTCTTTGTTCGTCTCCTTCCCCCTATTGTTTCCATCATTTTTTATCTCTTTTCATTTTTATCTTTAGCCTTAAAAGCTTTCATGCGGTTAGACCGCACGCCCCCGACGCATACATCTTCAAGTATGTACGTCTATCATACCTGGGGGATTCTCGGACAGAAGCTTGTTATTATTATTTTCCGAGCATCAAGCTCATCACATATGCGTTTTCTCCCATATGTACCTTTTCTTCGCCATTATATGCATCGATATGACTTAAGTTTTGGCCAAGCTGGGTTGCCTGGCTCATGTTCTTATGCCCTACGTTCCCGTTAGTTCGGCTAGGGCATAAAGGGAGCACCTCTGCGATTGTAACTGCCGGGTCATCCGGATGTGTACCTCAGACTGGGTGAAGCCGAAAGCTAGCGTTCTTAAGGGAATATTCGGTCGGTGAACTAAAGGTGTTTTTGCAATCGTTCCATCGTGAACCCCCAGAAGCTATACACATTGTGATTTCTTCATCACAGTCCGGACATGCGCATCAATGCATGCACACCCAGGGAAAGGAACCCTTAACGGAACTATTCTCTCTGGAAGATGTTTCTTACAATTTTAATGTAATATAACATAACTAGCCGGATACAACTTGTCTGTTTAAGCAACTATGACCCCTATGCCTGGTTTTCCCGCATACCCTGGTCTATTTTGCCGCTCAGGTATTCGGAAACACTCTGCACCTTCGGGACGAGAGGTCGAAGCGAAAAGGTCGGCCATGACAATCGTTTTACAATCCAGCTAGAAGGAAAGTACATAGTCACTTAGGACTCAAAAACTTCCTCCTCTATACCGTGCAACAAGTGGGCTAACTTACAATTCTGTTGGGAATATCTAGCGGCCACCTCACTTGGTCATATACTAAACTAGTGGCAATTTCTTCCCCATTTGACCGTAGCGGTCCGACCCGGGCCATGTGATTTGGATCCAGCTTGGTATACCGCGTTTTCACCATGGACCAGGCCTCTCACGCACCCTCTCAGCAGGCCGATGTCTTCCATAGTCGGATACGCCGCCGCGCTCCCTTGAACAGCTCTACAAGCTCTTCCATACTCCCCGGAGGGGAGGCGGATGGCCATAAGGCCTTGGCTACACTCCGCATTGCCTGCCGAGCTTGCTCGTGCAATTGCGACAACCCTTGCAGAAGATCACTTGATGATCCGGACACCTCCTCTTCGGGACGGCCCGTCAACATACCTGCAATCATAGCTATATCAGCTACTTTTACCTCCAAACCGTTATAAGGTAAATTCGGCCACATACTGAATATGCCGCCTCACAGCTTTCTGTTCTCCTTCACAGAGTCGGCTAGGTGGGCTCGCACATCTTTCAGTTCTTCGCCAAGTTTGGTGTTCGAATCCTGGAGTTTGTTTTTCTCCTCTCTGACTCGGGTCAGAACGCGCTCGCCTGCGGGATGTTGTCTCTTCGCCTCTTTTTCACTCGTTTGAGCGGCCTTCAGTTTTTCTTCCAGTTGGTCCGATGACCCTATTATGAGACAAGCAGCAGTTTCAACACAGCTGTCATATCATTTTTGTTTCTCTATGGAGGGAAATATTACCAGAGGATGCCTTTCTGTACTTTTTCCAGTTCGGTGGTAGCAGCAGTTAGCTGTGACCGGCACTGCTCCAGCTCTTGGGCTAGCAGGCCGTTCTTCTCCGTAAGAACCTGGTTATATAACGATCCTTAAAACATTTGTCCCAACTGCTTCAAGTCTCGGGGGGCTACTGGCACATGGTTATCAAATTCGTATAAGGTAAACTTACCTGCACATCTTTCAAATGCTGCTCTATGGCTCTGTTAAGCCCATCTCGAGCAGCCCGGATGTATGCATCAGCCGAGTTGAAGGCACCGAATGCCTCTTTTGAGAAATGGGGATTTCGTAAAACGGACCTCCGGCACCGGTGATTCATGGCGCTCTCCACTTCTGAATTGGCGACGGACATATTTTTCAAACCCTCGGCAGAAGGACAGTCCGGCGCCACTCCCATATCGGGCCCCGTCTCTTCGGCTGGGACCGAATCCTGGCTATTAGGAGTACGACTGGCCGGGTCCCTAGACATAGTCCGTCGAACCTTTTTCCTGATACAAGATGAACATAGGAGTCACAGTTGGACGCGACTGCTAAAAGATCATAGTTGCGAACCCATACCTCTTCAAGGAAGGCCTGACCATATCTTTGTTTGCCTTCCTCTTCGAAGGCCTGCCCGACGTGGGAGCCGCTCTCTTTGGAGATGCCCCTGGGGCAGCACGACGTGCCGAACGCCTCCCCTTCTGAGCACGAGATGGTGCGGTGGGTGAGGAAGAATGAGGAAAACCCTCTTGGACAAAGTGTCTCCTGATTACTTACATGTGAAGCGGGGAGAAGACCGGGATAGTCAGCAATGATGGCCACCTCTGTGTCGTCATAGCTTGTTTGGTAAAACGTCCCATTCTCGAGCACCACAAATATATCCGGATCCTCTTCGAATCCGGGGTCAAGGTCCCAATTGTGGCCCTCGGGCTGCGGGGCGGGGCTGTGAAGCCCCTCGGAAATCTTTCGTGAGTGCTGTTATAAATGGACGGGTTAATATTCATTGAACGAAGCCCAGGGAGTGGAATGAGTAGAGCAGAAGAGCTGGGGGTTACCCAGCTAGGAGGACTGTACATGGAATATCCTTCTCTGTGCGTAATGCGCAGGAACTCCTCTTCCTCACCCTTGAACAGTTCGGCCAATATTTTGGCTAAGGCGGTAGGGGTGTCCGGACCTTTCCTGCCGCAACGGGAGGCGTCATCTTCCCCATTGTAGTTCCACATGGGAAGTCCTCTGTATTGGAGTGGCTGCCCCCCCCCCCCCCGCACTATGGAGGTCGCCATCACTTCGACTATCGTATATCCGGACTGGGCAAGCGTCCTGATCTTGCTCAGGAGTTGGCGAACTTCCGCACTATCTTCCTCCTCGAGGCTCCGAGGGCGCCAGCTGTGGCGTTTCTTCAGAGGAACACCTGTAAACTCGGGGAGACCCCTCCGGACTGGATCTGGAAGTACGACGTCCTCGATGTAAAACCACTCAGAGGTCCACTCTTCGGAAGCTTTCTTTGGTTTGCCGGATAGGTATCCGGTCTCAGCAATGTGCCATATTTTGGCTCCGCCCACTTCAAATATCGATCCCTCGTGGTTACGCGGGACAAGACAAAATAACCTTCTCCACAGATCAAAATGGGCCTCACAACCCAGGAATAGTTCGCATAAAGTGACATAACCCGCAATATGCAGGATGGAGGCTGGGGTAAAGTTGTGCAGCTGGAGGCCATAATATTCTAGAAGCCCTCGGGGAATGGGTGAATTGGAAATCCCACGCCCCTTAGAAGATAGGGGACGAAGCACACTCGTTCCCCCGTAGATGGATTGGGGAAATCCTCCGCCTGGGTTTTGCCATTGAAGGAAGCCAATCCTGCTCGAACATGGACCAGATCCGCAGGGGGGAGAAACCCCTGCGTTTGCAGCTTCTCCAGTTGACCATGGGATACGGAGCACTTCTCCTACTCGCCTCTCTCTGGGCCACAGGGACGGGAGGAGGTGCTGGGGATGCTAGACATGTTGGAGTGTTCTTTCCTAGAAACCTTTGAGGATTTTCTCCGCGAGATGTTGAATGGATCTGGGATCCAATCTCGTTAAGTAGACGTTGTCCCTCGCGTGGCTGGGGTGTTATGTGCAAAAATACCCTGACCTCTCGCATTCACTCGACACGTGGAAACTAAAGTTGTTGATACACAGAAGCCGAGGGGAGCAACATTAAATGGAAGGCCGAACATACTACTTGGGAGTCATCGGTGGAGGAACCTACCTTGCAGTGCAGAAGACAATCTATGCGCCGAACACCTCGTCATTGAAGACTGGTTCGGGGGCTACTGAGGGAGTCCTGGACTAAGGGGTCCTCGGGCGTCCGGCATGTTAGCCATGGGCCGGACTGATGGGATGTGAAGATACGAAGACCGAAGACTGCACCCGTGTCCGGATAGGACTCTCCTTGGTCTGGAAGGCAAGCTTGGCGACCGAATATGTAGATTCCTTTCTTTGTAACCGACCTTATGCAAACCTAGATCCTCCTGGTGTCTATATAAACTGGAGGACTTAGTCCGAAGGGAGGGAGATTCATTATCATAGTCATACAGGCTAGACCTCTAGGGTTTAGCCATTACGATCTCGTGGTAGATCAACTCTTGTAATACTCATATTCATCAAGATCAATGAAGCAGGAAGTAGGGTATTACCTCCATAGAGAGGGCCCGAACCTGGGTAAACATCGTGTCCCCTGTCTCCTGTTACCATCGACCTTAGACGCACAGTTCGGGACCCCCTACCCGAGATCCGCCGATTTTGATACCGCCACCCGTCATGACGCTTTGTTTAGAACTGCTCCAACTGACAGCTCCACCATTCAATCTAAACACGTGTCCGGTTTGTGATTTAAATCGTCCAGATCAGTGTCAAAGCTTGCATCGACGTAACCATTTACAATGAGCTCTTTGTCACCTTCATAAACGAGAAACATATCCTTAGTCCTTTTCAGGTATTTCAGGATGTTCTTGACCGTTGTCCAGTGATCCACTCCTGGATTACTTTGGTACCTCCCTGCTAAACTAATAGCAAGGCACACATCAAGTCTGGTACACAGCATTGCATACATGATAGAGCCTATGGCTGAAGCATAGGCAACACTTTTCATTTTCTCTCTATCTTCTGCATTGGTCGGGCATTGAGTCTTACTCAACTTCACACCTTGTAACACAGGCAAGAACCCTTTCTTTGCTTGATCCATTTTGAACGTCTTCAAAACTTTATCAAGGTATGTGCTTTGTGAAAGTCCAATTAAGCGTCTTGATCTATCTCTATAGATCTTGATGCCCAATATATAAGCAGCTTCACCAAGGTCTTTCATTGAAAAAACTCTTATTCAAGTATCATTTTATGCTATCCAGAAATTCTATATCATTTCCAATCAGCAATATGTCATCCACATATAATATTAGAAATGCTACATAGCTCCCACTCACTTTCATGTAAATACAGGCTTCTCTAAAAGTCTGTATAAAACCATATTCTTTGATCACACTATCAAAACGTTTATTCCAACTCCGAGAGGCTTGCACTAGTCCATAAATGGATCGCTGGAGCTTGCACACTTTGTTAGCACCTTTTGGATCGACAAAACCTTCTGGTCGCATCATATACAACTCTTCTTCTAGAAATCCATTCAGGAATGCAATTTTGACATCCATTTGCCAAATTTCATAATCATAAAATGCGGCAATTCCTAACATGGTTCGGACAGACTTAAGCATCGCTGCGGGTGAGAAAGTCTCATCGTAGTCCACCCCTTGAACTTGTCGAAAACCTTTTGCAACAAGTCAAGCTTTGTAGACAGTAACATTACCGTCAGCGTCAGTCTTCTTCTTGAAGATCCATTTATTCTCTATGGCTTGCCGATCATCGGGCAAGTCAACCAAAGTCCACACTTTGTTCTCATACATGGATCCCATCTCAGATTTCATGGTCTCAAGCCATTTTGCGGAATCTGGGCTCATCATCGCTTCCTCATAGTTCGTAGGTTCGTCATGGTCAAGTAACATGACCTCCAGAACAGGATTACCGTACCCCTCTGGTGCGGACCTTACTCTGCTTGACCTACGAGGTTTGGTAGTAACTTGATCTGAAGTTTCATGATCATCATCATTAGCTTCCTCACTAATTGGTGTAGGTGTCACAGGGACCGGTTTCTATGATGAACTACTCTCCAATAAGGGAGCAGGTACAGTTTGTTGGGGATC
The DNA here is from genome assembly GCA_032464435.1 of Aegilops umbellulata. Taxonomy (NCBI): domain Eukaryota; kingdom Viridiplantae; phylum Streptophyta; class Magnoliopsida; order Poales; family Poaceae; genus Aegilops; species Aegilops umbellulata. The sequence goes on from CP136057.1 coordinate 351,700,369, forward strand.
GTAGCAGAAATTAAAATTTTCTTACGCATCACCAAGATCTATCTATGGAGTATTCTAGCAACGAGGGAATAGGAGAGCATCTACATACCACTTGTAGATCGCAACGGAAGCGTTCAAGAAGAACGTGGATGATGGAGTCGTACTCGCCGTGATCCGAATCACCGATGACCTAGTGCCGAACGGACAGCACCTCCGCGTTCAACACACGTACGGTCGGGATGACGTCTCCTCCTTCTTGATCCAGCAAGGGGGAAGGAGAGGTTGATGAAGATCCAGCAGCACGACGGCATGGTGGTGGATGCAGCAGAATTCCAGCAGGGCTTCGCCAAGCGTCTACGGAGAGAGGGAGAGGTGTAACAGGGGAGAGGGAGGCGCCAAGGCTGCAGGGTGTGGCTGCCCTCCCTCCCCCCCCTTTATATAGGCCCCCTAGGGGGGGCGCCGGCCCTGGAGATGCATCTCCAAGGGGGGGGCGCCGGCCAAGGGGGGAGCCTTGCCCCCCAAGGCAAGTGGGGCGCCCCCTGCCCTAGGGTTTCCAACCCTAGGCGCAGGGGGAGGCCCATGGGGGGTGCACCAGCCCACTACAGGCTGGTTCCCTCCCCACTTCAGCCCACGGGGCCCTCCGGGATGGGTGGCCCTACCCGGTGGACCCCCGGGACCCATCCGGTGGTCCCGGTACAATACCGGTGACCCCCGAATCCTTCCCGATGGCCGAAACGACACTTCCTGTATATAATTCTTTACCTCCGGACCATTCCGGAACATCTCGTGACGTCCGGGATCTCATCCGGGACTCCGAACAACCTTCGGTTTGCTGCATACTAATATCTTTACAACCCTAGCGTCACCGAACCTTAAGTGTGTAGACCCTACGGGTTCGGGAGACATGCAGACATGACCGAGACGATCTCCGGTCAATAACCAACAGCGGGATCTGGATACCCATGTTGGCTCCCACATGCTCCTCGATGATCTCATCGGATGAACCACGATGTCGAGGACTTAATCAATCCCGTACTCAATTCCCTTCGTCTATCGGTACGATACTTGCCCGAGATTCGATCGTCGGTATACCGATACCTTGTTCAATCTCGTTACCGGCAAGTCTCTTTACTCGTTCCCGTAACACATCATCCCGTGAACAACACCTTGATCACATTGAGCTCATTATGATGATGTCTTACCGAGTGGGCCCAGAGATACCTCTCTGTCATGCGGAGTGACAAATCCCAGTCTCGATTCATGCCAACCCTAGAAACACTTTCGGAGATACCTGTAGTGCACCTTTATAGTCACCTAGTTACGTTGTGACGTTTGATACACCCAAAGCACTCCTACGGCATCAGGGAGTTGCATAATCTCATGGTCTAAGGAATGATACTTGACATTCAGAAAAGCTCTAGCAAACAAACTATACGATATTTTTGCTATGCTTAGGTTTGGGTCTTGTCCATCACATCATTCTCCTAATGATTTGATCCCGTTATCAATGACATCCCCATGTCCATAGTCAGGAAACCATGACTATCTATTGATCAATGAGCTAGTCAACTAGAGGCTTACTAGGGACATATTGTGGTCTATGTATTCACACATGTATTATGATTTCCGGACAATACAATTATAGCATGAACAATAGACAATTATCATGAAAAAGAAATATAATAATCCTTTTATTATTGCCTCTAGGGCATATTTCCAACAGTCTCCCACTTGCACTAGAGACAATAGTCTAGTTACATTGTGATGAATCGCACACCCATGGAATTTTGGTGTTGATCATGTTTTGCACTAGGGAGAGGTTTAGTCAACGGATCTGCCACATTCAGGTCCGTATGTACTTTACAAATCTCTATGTCTCCATTTTGAACACTTTCATGAATGGAGTTGAAGCGACGCTTGATATGCCTGGTCTTCCTGTGAAACCTGGGCTCCTTCGCAAGGGCAATTGCTCCAGTGTTGTCATAGAAGAGAGTCATCGGGTCCGATGCATTGGGTATGACTCCTAGGTCGGTAATGAACTCCTTCACCCAGACAGCTTCTTGTGCTGCCTCCGAGGCTGCCATATACTCTGCTTCACATGTAGATCCCTCCACGACGCTTTGCTTGCAACTGCACCAGCTTACTGCCCCTCCATTTAAATTATACACGTATCTGGTTTGTGACTTGGAGTCATCCAGATCTGTGTCAAAGCTGGCGTCGACGTAACCCTTTAGGACGAGCTCTTCGGCACCTCCATAAATGAGAAACATATCCTTAGTCCTTTTCAGGTACTTCAGGATGTTTTTGACCGCTGTCCAATGTTCCTTGCCGGGATTACTTTGGTACCTACCTACCAAACTTACGGCAAGGTTTACATCGGGTCTGGTACACAGCATGGCATACATAATAGACCCTATGGCTGAGGCATAGGGGATGACACTCATCTCTTCTATATCTTTTGCCGTGGTCGGGCATTGAGCCGTGCTCAACCGCACACCTTGCAATACAGGCAAGAACCCCTTCTTGGACTGATCCATTTTGAACTTCTTCAAGATCTTGTCAAGGTACGTACTTTGTGAAAGACCGATGAGGCGTCTCGATCTATCTCTATAGATCTTGATGCCTAATATATAAGCAGCTTCTCCAAGGTCCTTCATTAAAAAAACACTTGTTCAAATAGGCCTTTATGCTTTCCAAGAATTCTATATCATTTCCCATCAATAGTATGTCATCCACATATAATATGAGAAATGCTACGGAGCTCCACTCACTTTCTTGTAAACGCAGGCTTCTCCATAAGTCTGCATAAACCCAAACGCTTTGATCATCTCATCAAAGCGAATGTTCCAACTCCGAGATGCTTGCACCAGCCCATAGATAGAGCGCTAGAGCTTGCATACTTTGTTAGCATTCTTAGGATCGACAAAACCTTCCGGCTGCATCATATACAATTCTTACTTAAGAAAGCCGTTAAGGAATGCCGTTTTGACGTCCATTTGCCATATCTCATAATCATAGAATGCGGCAATTGCTAACATGATTCAGACGGACTTCAGCTTCGCTACGGGTGAGAAAGTCTCATCATAGTCAACCCCTTGAACTTGTCGATAACCCTTAGCGACAAGTCGAGCCTTATAGATGGTCACATTACCATCCGCGTCTATCTTCTTCTTAAAGATCCATTTATTTTCTATGGCTCACCGATCATCGGGCAAGTCATTCAAAGTCCATACTTTGTTTTCATACATGGATTCTATCTCGGATTTCATGGCTTCTAGCCATTTGTCGGAATCTGGGCCCGCCATCGCTTCTTCATAGTTCGAAGGTTCACCGTTGTCCAACAACATGATTTCCAGGACAGGGTTGCCGTACCACTCTGGTGCGGAACGTGTCCTTGTGGACCTACGAAGTTCAGTAGGAGCTTGATCAGAAGTATCTTGATCATCATCATTAACCTCCTCTCTAATCGGTGCAGGCACCACAGGAACATTTTCCTGAGCTGCGCTACTCTGATTTTCAAGAGGTAGTACTTCATCAAGCTCTACTTTCCTCCCACTTACTTCTTTCGCGTGAAACTCTTTCTCTAGAAAGGACCCGTTCTTGGCAACAAAGATCTTGCCTTCGGATCTGAGGTAGAAGGTATACCCAACTATTTCTTTGGGATATCCTATGAAGACGCATTTTTCCGATTTGGGTTCGAGCTTTTCAGGTTGAAGTTTCATGACATAAGCATCGCAACCCCAAACTTTCAGAAACGACAACTTAGGTTTCTTTCCAAACCATAATTCATACGGTGTCATCTCAACGGATTTTGACGGAGCCCTATTTAAAGTGAATACGGCAGTCCCTAAAGCATAGCCCCAAAATGAGAGCGGTAGATCGGTAAGAGACATCATAGATCGCACCATATCCAATAGAGTGCGATTACGACGTTCGGACACACCGTTACGCTGAGGTGTTCCAGGCGGCGTGAGTTGTGAAACGATTCCACATTTTCGTAAGTGTGTGCCAAATTCGTGACTTAAATATTCTCCCCCACGATCTGATCGTAAGAACTTTATTTTTATGTCACGTTGATTTTCAACCTCACTCTGAAACTCCTTGAACTTTTCAAAGGTCTCATACTTGTGTTTCATTAAGTAGACATACCCATATCTACTCAAATCATTAGTGAGAGTGAGAACATAACGATAGCCTCCGCGAGCCTCAACGCTCATTGGACCACACACATCTGTATGTATGATTTCCAACAAGTTGGTTGCTCGCTCCATTGTCCCTGAGAATGGAGTCTTGGTCATTTTGCCCATGAGGCATGGTTCGCATGTGTCAAATGATTCATAATCAAGAGACTCAAGTAGTCCATCAGCATGGAGCTTCTTCATGCGCTTGACACCAATGTGACCAAGGCGGCAGTGCCACAAGTATGTGGGACTATCATTATTAACTTTACATCTTTTGGTATTCACACTATGAATATGTGTATCATCACGTACGAGATTCATTAAGAATAAACCATTAACCATCGGAGCATGACCATAAAACATATCACTCATATAAATAGAACAACCATTATTCTCAGATTTAAATGAGTAGCCATCTCGAATTAATCGAGATCCAGATACAATGTTCATGCTCAAACTTGGCACTAAATAACAATTATTGAGGTTCAAAACTAATCCCGTAGGTAAATGTAGAGGTCGCGTGCCGACGGCGATCACATCGACCCTGGAACCATTCCCGACGCGCATCGTCACCTCGTCCTTCACCAGTCTCCGTTTATTCCGCAGCTCCTCCTTTGAGTTACAAATATGAGCAACCGCACCGGTATCAAATACCCAGGAGCTACTACGAATGCTGGTAAGGTACACATCAATAACATGTATATCACATATACCTTTGGTGTTGCCGGCCTTCTTATCCGCTAAGTACTTGGGGCAATTCCGCTTCCAGTGACCATTTCCCTTGCAATAAAAGCACTCAGTTTCAGGTTTGGGTCCATTCTTTGACTTCTTCCTGGCAACTGATTTACCAGGCGCGGCAACCTCCTTGCCGTCCTTCTTGAAGTTCTTCTTACCCTTGCCTTTCTTGAACTTAGTGGTTTTATTCACCATCAACACTTGATGTTCCTTTTTGATCTCCACCTCCGCAGATTTCAGCATTGAATACAACTCGGGAATGGTCTTTTCCATCCCCTGCATATTGTAGTTCATCACGAAGCTCTTGTAGCTAGGTGGGAGCGACTGAAGGATTCTGTCAATGACCGCCTCATCCGGGAGATTAACTTCCAGCTGAGTCAAGCGGTTGTGCAACCCAGACATCTTGAGTATGTGTTCACTGACAGAGCTATTTTCCTCCATCTTGAAGCTAAAGAACTTGTCGGAGACATCATATCTCTCGACCCGGGCATGAGCTTGGAAAATCAATTTCAGCTCCTCGAACATCTCATATGCTCCGTGTTGCTCAAAACGCTTTTGGAGCCCCGGTTCTAAGCTGTAAAGCATGCCGCACTGAACGAGGGAGTAATCATCAGTACGTGACTGATGGGCGTTCATAACGTCCTGGTTTTCTGGGAATGGTGCTTCACCTAGCGGTGATTCTAGGACATAATCTTTCTTGGCTGCTATGAGGATGATCCTCAGGTTCCGGACCCAGTCCGAATAGTTGCTGCCATCATCTTTCAGCTTGGTTTTCTCTAGGAACGCGTTGAAGTTGAGGGTGACATTAGCGTGGGCCATTTGATCTACAAGACATATTGTAAAGATTTAGACTAAGTTCATGATAATTAAGTTCATCTAATCAAATTAATGAATGAACTCCCACTCAGATTTGACATCCCTCTAGTCATCTAAGTGATACATGATCCGAGTCAACTAGGCCGTGTCCGATCATCACGTGAGACGGACTAGTTATCATCGGTGAACATCTCCATGTTGATCGTATCTTCTATAGGACTCATGTTCGACCTTTCGGTCCTCCGTGTTCCGAGGCCATGTCTGTACATGCTAGGCTCGTCAATCCAACCTAAGTGTATTGCGTGTGTAAATCTGGCTTACACCCGTTGTATGCGAACGTAAGAACCTATCACACCCGATCATCACGTGGTGCTTCGGAACGACGAACCTTAGCAACGGTGCACAGTTAGGGAGAACACATTTTTGATATTTTAATGAGGGATCATCTTATTTATGCTACCGTCATTCTAAGCAAATAAAATGTAAAAACATGATAAACATCACATGCAATCAAATAGTGACATGATATGGCCAACATCATTTCGCTCCTTTGATCTCCATCTTCGGGGCGCCATGTTCATCGTCGTCACCGGCATGACACCATGATCTCCATCATCATGATCTCCATCATCGTGTCTTCATGAAGTTGTCAGGTAAACTATTACTTCTACTACTATGGCTAACGCTTTAGCAATAAAGTAAAGTAATTACATGACGATTTAAGTTGACACGCAGGTCATAAATAATAAAGACAACTCCTATGGCTCCTGCCGGTTGTCATACTCATCGACATGCAAGTCGTGATTCCTATTACAATAACAAGATCATCTCATACATCACATACATGATTCATCACAACTTCTGGCCATATCACATCACAAAGCACTTGCTGCAAAAACAAGTTAGACGTCCTCTAATTGTTGTTGCAAGTTTTTACGTGGCTGTTATAGGTTGCTAGCAAGAACGCTTCTTACCTACGTTAAAACCACAACGTGAATTGTCAATCTCTATTTACCCTTCATAAGGACCCTGTTCATCGAATCCGATCCAACTAAAGTGGGAGAGACAGACACCCGCCAGCCACCTTATGCAACTAGTGCATGTCAGTCCGTGGAACCGGTCTCACGTAAGCATACGTGTAAGGTTGGTCCGGGACGCTTCATCCCACAATACCGCTGAACCAAGATAGGACTAGTAACGGCAAGAAGAATTGACAATTCGACGCCCACAACTACTTTGTGTTCTACTCGTGCATAGAAACTACGCATAGACCTAGCTCATGATGCCACTGTTGGGGATCGTAGCAGAAATTAAAATTTTCCTACGCATCACCAAGATCTATCTATGGAGTATTCTAGCAACGAGGGAATAGGAGAGCATCTACATACCACTTGTAGATCACAACGGAAGCGTTCAAGAAGAATGTGGATGATGGAGTCGTACTCGCCGTGATCCGAATCACCGATGACCTAGTGCCGAACGGACAGCACCTCCGCGTTCAACACACGTACGGTCGGGATGACGTCTCCTCCTTCCTGATCCAGCAAGGGGGAAGGAGAGGTTGATGAAGATCCAGCAGCACGACGGCATGGTGGTGGATGCAGCAGAATTCCAACAGGGCTTCGCCAAGCGTCTACGGAGAGAGGGAGAGGTGTAACAGGGGAGAGGGAGGCGCCAAGGCTGCAGGGTGTGGCTGCCCTCCCTCCCCCCCTTTATATAGGCCCCCTAGGGGGGGCGCCAGCCCTGGAGATGCATCTCCAAGGGGGGGCGGCGGCCAAGGGGGAGCCTTGCCCCCCAAGGCAAGTGGGGCGCCCCTCGCCCTAGGGTTTCCAACCCTAGGCGCAGGGGGGAGGCCCATGGGGGGACGCACCAGCCCACTATGGGCTGGTTCCCTCCCCACTTCAGCCCACGGGGCCCTCCAGGATGGGTGGCCCCACCCGGTGGACCCCCGGGACCCATCCGGTGGTCCCGGTACAATACCGGTGACCCCCGAATCCTTCCCGATGGCCGAAATGACACTTCCTATATATAATTATTTACCTCCGGACCATTCCGGAACCTCTCGTGACATCCGGGATCTCATCCGGGACTCCGAACAACCTTCGGTTTGCTGCATACTAATATCTTTACAACCCTAGCGTCACCGAACCTTAAGTGTGTAGACCCTACGGGTTCGGGAGACATGCAGACATGACCGAGATGATCTCCGGTCAATAACCAACAGCGGGATCTGGATACCCATGTTGGCTCCCACATGCTCCTCGATGATCTCATCGGATGAACCACGATGTCGAGGACTTAATCAATCCCGTACTCAATTCCCTTCGTCTATCGGTACGATACTTGCCTGAGATTCGATCGTCGGTATACCGATACCTTGTTCAATCTCGTTACCGGCAAGTCTCTTTACTCGTTCCCGTAACACATCATACCGTGAACAACACCTTGATCACATTGAGCTCATTATGATGATGTCTTACCGAGTGGGCCCAGAGATACCTCTTTGTCATGCGGAGTGACAAATCCCAGTCTCGATTCATGCCAACCCTAGAAACACTTCCGGAGATACCTGTAGTGCACCTTTATAGTCACCCAGTTACGTTGTGACGTTTGATACACCCAAAGCACTCCTATGGCATCCGGGAGTTGCATAATCTCATGGTCTAAGGAATGATACTTGACATTCAGAAAAGCTCTAGCAAACGAACTATATGATCTTTGTGCTATGCTCAGGTTTGGGTCTTGTCCATCACATCATTCTCCTAATGATGTGATCTCGTTATCAATGACATCCCCATGTCCATAGTCAGGAAACCATGACTATCTATTGATCAACGAGCTAGTCAACTAGAGGCTTACTAGGGACATATTGTGGTCTATGTATTCACACATGTATTATGATTTTTGGACAATACAATTATAGCATGAACAATAGACAATTATCATGAATAAGGAAATATAATAATCCTTTTATTATTGCCTCTAGGGCATATTTCCAACACAGTTACCGCATCAAGTTCTACTTTCCTCCCACTCACTTCTTTTGAGAGAAACTCCTTCTCTAGAAAGGATCCATTCTTAGCAACGAATATCTTGCCTTCGGATCTGTGATAGAAGGTGTACCCAAGAGTCTCCTTTGGGTATCCTATGAAGACACATTTCTCCTATTTGGGTTCGAGCATATCAGGTTGAAGCTTTTTCACATAAGCATCGCAACCCCAAACTTTAAGAAACGACAACTTTGGTTTCTTGCCAAACCATAGTTCATAAGGCGTCGTCTCAATGGATTTAGATGGTGCCCTATTTAACGTGAATGCAGTTGTCTCTAAAGCATAACCCCAAAATGATAGCGGTAAATTGGTAAGAGACATCATAGATTGCACCATATCTAGTAAAGTACGATTACGACGTTCGGACACACCATTTCACTGTGGTGTTCCGGGTGGCGTGAGTTGCGAAACTATTCCGCATTGTTTCAAATGAAAACCAAACCCGTAACTCAAATATTCTCCTCCACGATCAGATCGTAGAAACTTTATTTTCACCTGAAATTCTTTGAACTTTTCAAATGTTTCAGACTTATGTTTCATTAAGTAGATATACCCATATCTGCTCAAATCATCTGTGAAGGTGAGAAAATAACGATACCCGCCGTGAGCCTCAACATTCATCGGACCACATACATCAGTATGTATGATTTCCAACAAATCTTTTGCTTGCTCCATTGTTCTGGAGAATGGCGTTTTAGTCATCTTGCCCATGAGGCATGGTTCGCAAGTACCAAGTGATTCATAATCAAGTGATTCCAATAGTCCATTAGAATGGAGTTTCTTCATGCGCTTTACACCAATATGACCTAAACGGCAGTGCCACAAATAAGTTGCACTATCATTATCAACTCTGCATCTTTCGGCTTCAACATTATGAATATGTGTATCACTACTATCAAGATTCATCAAAAATAGACCACTCTTCAAGGGTGCATGACCATAAAAGATATTACTCATATAAATAGAACAACCATTATTCTCAGATTTAAACGAATAACCGCCTCGCATCAAACAAGATCCAGATATAATGTTCATGCTCAACGCTGGCACCAAATAACAATTATTCAGGACCCGTAGTCCCTGTTTCGAGTTGCAAATATTAGCAATAGGACCAGTATCAAATACCCAAGTGCTACTGCGAGTTTTATTAAGGTACACATCAATAACATGTATATCACATATACCTTTGTTCACCTTGCCATCCTTCTTATCCGCCAAATACTTGGGGCAGTTCCGCTTCTAGTGGCCAGTCCCTTTGTAGTAGAAGCACTCAGTCTCAGGCTTAGGTCCAAACTTGGGTCTCTTCTCCTGAGCAGCAACTTGTTTGCTATTCTTCTTGAAGTTCCGCTTCTTCTTCCCTTTACCCTTTTTCTTGAAACTGGTGGTCTTGTTGACCATCAACACTTGATGCTCCTTCTTGATTTCTACGTCCGCAGCCTTTAGCATCGCGAAGAGCTCGGGAATTGTCTTATCCATCCCTTGCATGTTATAGTTCATCACGAAGCTTTTGTAGCTTGGTGGCAGTGATTGAAGAATTCTGTCAATGACACTATCATCCAGAAGATTAACTCCCAGTTGAATCAAGTGATTGTTATACCCAGACATTTTGAGTATATGCTCACTAACAGAACTATTCTCCTCCATCTTGCAGCTGTAGAACTTATTGGAGACTTCATATCTCTCAATCTGAGCATTTGCTTGAAATATTAACTTCAACTCCTGGAACATCTCATATGCTCCATGACGTTCAAAACGTCGTTGAAGTCCCGGTTCTAAGCCGTAAAGCATGGCACACTAAACTACCGAGTAGTCATCAGCTTTGCTCTGCCAGACGTTCATAACATCTGGCATTGCTCCTGCAGCAGGTTTGGCACCCAGCGGTGCTTCCAGGACGTAATTCTTCTATACAGCAATGAGGATGATCCTCAAGTTACGGACCCAGTCCGTGTAATTGTTACCATCATCTTTCAACTTTGCTTTCTCAAGGAACGCATTAAAATTCAACGAAACAACAACACGGGCCATCTATCTACAACAACATAGACTTGCAAAATACTATCAGGTACTAAGTTCATGATAAATTAAAGTTGGATTAATCTAATTACTTAAGAACTCCCACTTAGATAGACATCCCTCTAATCATCTAAGTGATCACGTGATCCATATCAACTAAACCATGTCCGATCATCACGTGAGATGGAGTAGTTTTCAATGGTGAACATCATTATGTTGATCATATCTACTATATGATTCACGCTCGAACTTTAGGTCTCAGTGTTCCGAGGCCATACCTGCATATGCTAGGCTCGTCAAGTTTAACCCGAGTATTTCTGCGTGTGCAAAACTGGCTTGCACCCGCTGTATATGAACGTAGAGCTTATCACACCCGATCATCACGTGGTGCCTCGGCACGACGAACATTGGCAACGGTGCATACTCAGGGAGAACATCTTATAATGCTACCGTCAATCAAAGCAGAATAAGATGCATAAAAGATAAACATCACACGCAATCAATATTAGTGATATGATATGGCCACCATCATCTTGTGCCTTTGACCTCCATCTCCAAAGCACCGTCATTATCACCATCATCACCGGCGCGCCACCTTGATCTCCATCGTAGCATCGTTGTCGTCTCGCCAACTATTGCTTCTACGACTATCGCTACCACTTAGTGATAAAGTAAAGCAATTACAGGGCGATTGCATTGCATACAATAAAGCGACAACCATATGGCTCCTGCCAGTTGCCGATAACTTCGTTACAAAACATGATCATCTCATACAATAAAATATAGCAGCATGCCTTAACCATATCACATCACAACATGCCCTGCAAAAAAAAGTTAGACGTGCTCTACTTTGTTGTTGCAAGTTTTACGTGGCTGCTACGGGCTGACCAAGAACCGTTCTTACCTACACATCAAAACCACAACTATATTTCGTCAAGTTAGTGATGTTCTAACCTTCAACAAGAACCGGACGTAGTCACACTCGGTTCAACTGAAGTTGGAGAAACTGACACCTGCCAGCCACCTATGTGCGAAGCACGCCGGTAGAACCAGTCTCGCATAAGGGTACGCATAATGTCGGTCTGGGCTACTTCATCCAACAATACCACCGAACCAAAGTATGACATGTTGGTAAGCAGTATGACTTGTATCGCCCACAACTCACTTGTGTTCTACTCATGCATATACCATCTACGCATAAACTTGGCTCGGATGCCACTGTTGGGGAATGTAGTAATTTCAAAAAAAAATCCTACGCACATGCAAGATCATGGTGATGCATAGCAACGAGAGGGGAGAGTGTTGTCTACGTACCCTCGTAGAACGAAAGCGGAAGCGTTATGACAACGCGGTTGATGTAGTCGTACGTCTTCACGATCGACCGATCCTCAGTACCGAACATATGGCACCTCCGCGTTCAGCACACGTTCAACTCGGCGACGTCCCGCGAACTCACGATCCAGTAGAGCTTCGGGGAAGAGCTTCGTCGGCACGATGGCGTGGTGACATCGGAACTTAAGTTCCGGTTGTTGTTTCTTAAATTTTGGTTGTTGTTTCTTAAGTTTCGATTGGAATTGTACTTTTGCGTTAATTGAGGAATATGTCTATTTTTCTGGGTCTACAACCTGTAGTTATTGAAATTGACTGGGCTTGAAATTGCTTTTCGTTCTCATAGTTACGAAGCGGTAAGAAAGATAAAATACGAGCCTGTTTTATAGCAAGAGTAATTAATCATTGTTGTTTCAAGGTTAATCTATTTATTCGTCTCGATAATATTTTTCCTTGTTCACTAATAAATCAATTAATTAAACTCATGTTTCTATAATCAATTCAATCTCCCGGGCCAATCCGGGGACGCCTACGAAAAGGTTGTTTAGATTTACGAAAAGGTTGCTTGAATTTACGAAAAGTTTGCTTGGATTTATGAAAGGGTTGCTTGGATTTATTAGAAGTTTGCTTGGATTTACTAAAGGGTTGCTTAGATTTAAGAAAAGGTTGTTTAGATGTATACATGATTTATTCTTATTTAAAATTTGAAAATTTGAAAATTCACCTCTTTATTTTATTAATTTAGGATCCAGAAGAAGTAGTTTTTGTTTGATCCATATCTTATTTGATTCATATTATAGTATATGAATACTGTCTATACATATGAAATAATATCTACCGGAAATCAGATGAGTTGATTTGTATTTTGTATTCTATACTATGTTTTCTTTATATATTAAATATGAAGTTCTTACTCTTTCTGTTGTTTGGAAAGATCGAACACACGATGTTCCTATTTCTTTATTTCGTGATGAGTCGTATGCTTGCGACAATAACGACAAATTTTTTTTGAATTCTAATTGTCCGGGTGTATTGTGGCGATTCTTTTGAGTACTATATCTAGAAATCCCCGTCGATTCCTCATTGGCACCTTTTCGAACGCAACTGATGCATTCCAAAATAACTCTGATTCTAACATCTTTTCCCTTGGCCATGAACCTCCTTTTCTTTTTGGATTGACTTAACTTAATTCTTCTACTTATTCTTTTATTCTTCTATTTTGAATCCAAAGAAGAAGAATAAAATTCATTAGAATAAATTTTTTTATTCTTAAATTAAGTAATAAAAAATAGATAAATAATTAAAGAATACAATCCTTGTCGAATTAGCAAAGATTTTGGTTCGAAATCCTTTCATTTAATTAGCCAACCCCGCCTTTTCTATGCTCTGATTTCTGAGGCCTTATTTAGCTTGGGTACCCCTTTAAATTGAATTTCTATTTTCAAAAATGGGGTTTACCAATTTTTTAATGACTCTAAGGTTCAACCCAATCCATCTTTCTTTCTTTTTCCTTCCGATACTAAAAAAAGATTGAAAAGGATCAAATTTTTTCATATCACGAAGAAATCTATCCCTCCCATAGCAATAACTAGAATTAAAAAAGCGAATGACAAAGCATCTGGGAATAAATGATTAATTTCTATCAATAAACCTGCTAAAGCACCAAACCATAGAGTACTTGGCACGGGTGCTACAGAGAGATATGTTTTTATATCCCGCATTGAAAATCCTCCTTCCTTGTTGGAATACATATATGATCATAAACTCTTGCCCAAGATTGTTATGCTATATATAAAATGAACCATATCGACGAAATTTTCCTATCCTTGAAAAAGAAAAAGATGACCCCTTCTTCCTATATATTACCAAGGAAAAGTAATCCTTCTTTTATAGGCGAAATTATATTGGATTTTATATGTATATAATTCCTTAATTATATGAGACCAAAAAGAAGAAATGACACGCGGGTTCTATATATAGATAGAGAAAGAAAGAAGAAGAAAATAGAAAGAAGAAGAAAATTATGATGTGGAAAAGAAGACAGGAATTGTGTACAATGGCATTGTACAACAATTTAATTTGGAAAAGGGATGTAGCGCAGCTTGGTAGCGCGTTTGTTTTGGGTACAAAATGTCACAGGTTCAAATCCTGTCATCCCTACCTATTACTTCTTTCTTCTTTATAGGCAGTAGCGACGAGATCAATTAAAGTAAAGTGGGTATAACTTGAATTTGTGGAGACTATACGTACATGAGATACATTAGGAATAGAAAAAGATTTTCTTTTTGAATGAATGAAAGCGCTCTTAGTTCAGTTCGATAGAACGCGGGTCTCCAAAACCCGATGTCGTAGGTTCAAATCCTACAGAGCGTGATTCCATCTATTTTATGTCGAAGCAGAGTAAAATAACTTAACAAAATTGAATTGTAACTCCAATTTCAATTTGACCTCCTCTCTGGTCTGGAGGAGGTCAATCAAAAAAAATGACTCAATCAAAGATCCAACTGATCCCCACGCCTGTATTGCAAATACGCAGTCACGAATAATCCCGCTAAAGTAATAGGAATTAGGCCTAAGACGATTCCAAATAGAAAAACTTCAATCATTTCAATTTGTTCGAGGGGATAAAAAAAGAGGTACGATCTATCCCTAAATAGTACTCTAAATTATCCATGAATCTCAATGACCAAGAAAAGAATTCCTAATTAGTTTGGAAAAGAGTTGTAGAATGCCAGGAATCCCAAAGAAAGATTTTTCTTTTCTGAATTATAATTATTCAGTCAATTCAAATAAGGCGTATCTTGTTCAAGCCAATAAATAGAGCTGGGGTTATAGTTAAAGCAGCCAGTAGAAAACCAAAATAACTAATTAAAGTAAGCATGAAAGAGTTAAATTCCATTTTTTTACTACACTACATATGTTGGTAAAGCATTTACCTAAGTTATGGAAAATTCATAATTCATCAGTTATTTTAGATAATACTAAAAAACAAGATAGAGTAAGATACAGAAGTGTAAAAGAAAGTGGATTCATCAGATGATACATGAGTCCCTAATTCCGAATCAAGAGATTTGTTGTGGAATTTGTCAATTGAGTAAAGTAATAATATTAAGAACTAGATCATCTAACCCCATTGAATTTCATTTTTTCATTCAATTTTCAGGGAAATTTTTGAATAAGAGATAAATAAACAATTGAATTTGAGAAAAAAAACTTCTTTCTATTTTGGATAATTTCTTTTTCAATAGGACCCTCTTTTTGGAGTGAACGATCGAATATTCCCCTATTCCTTCTTATTTTAACTGATTGTATTCCATATGGAATAAGAGGAGAACAAAAGCATTCCACGACCTGCCAAGGGGCTGTTAAAAAAAGAAAGCTCTTCCTTGAATTTACTTTATTTTTATTCCTTTTTCGAACTCCAACCAAAGTAGATTCAAAGACGAGTCACTTCAATTATCCTTTTAAGTTCTATTCTATCTTCTGTCTTTCCCTATTTCATCTCGTAAAGTTCCGCGCTCGCAGTTTGGTCAAGAAAGTTAGACCTAATCCAACAAACAATACAAGGATGAATTATGAATTATGAAAGGATAGATTTCACATATACTTGTCCTTGTATTGTGTCAGTATGAGAATATCCTTCCTAAATTATTTATCCAAACCTATTGATCATTAACTTAGATTTTCCCAAGATTTTAGCGGCTATTCCGAATTACTCTATTATTCCGAAGCCAATGAAAAGTAAGTAGAACCTACAAAAATGGGGTTTTCTATTGATGCCTTGAATAACATATAGCTTACCTATAGACAAAAAAAGTAATTATGTTTCGGAACCAGGCAAAACCAGATTGCTGTGCCATAGGAAGGATAGCTATACTAATTCGGTATACTCAAAATACACCTTTGGTACAAAATTGACAATCTCACAAGGATGAAATATCAATAATTTTCTATTTACTGGTCGATCCCATCTTTTACGGAATCAATTCCTTTTTTGAATGTACAAATAATTTGGGAGTTCAGCATGTCTGGAAGCACGGGAGAACGTTCTTTTGCTGATATTATTACCAGTATTCGATACTGGGTTATTCATAGCATTACTATACCTTCCCTATTCATTGCGGGTTGGTTATTTGTCAGTACGGGTTTAGCTTATGACGTGTTTGGAAGTCCTAGGCCAAACGAGTATTTCACGGAAAGCCGACAAGGAATTCCGTTAATAACCGACCGTTTTGATTCTTTAGAACAACTCGATGAATTTAGTAGATCCTTTTAGGAGGCCCTCAATGACCATAGATTGAACCTATCCTATTTTTACAGTGCGATGGCTGGCTATTCACGGACTAGCTGTACCTACTGTTTTTTCTTGGGATTAATATCAGCAATGTAGTTCATCCAACGATAAAACAAATTCCAACTATAGAACTATGACACAATCAAACCCAAATGAACAAAATGTTGAATTGAATCATACCAGTCTATACTGGGGTTTATTACTCATTTTTGTACTTGCTGTTTTATTTTCGAATTACTTCTTCAGTTGAGAGAAAGAAAGAGACTAATAAGAATTCTCTTATCCCATTTGGAAGGATACCATCCTTATAACTACCCATGACTGTTTTTGTCTCCAGCATGACCAATTGATAAAATGTGGAGGAAAGTAGGGGAAATGGCCGATACTACTGGAAGAATTCCTCTTTGGCTGATAGGTACTGTAGCTGGTATTGCTGTGATTGGTTTAGTAGGTGTTTTCTTTTATGGTTCATATTCTGGATTGGGTTCATCTCTATAGTAATAGTAATCGGAGGGACCAGATTGTAAACATGAAAAAGTAGGAGCTTAGCGGGTCCTTACCCCCCCTTTATCTGATTAGAGCGGAAAGGACCCGCGGAATTTTTACTCTTATAACGCGAATTGAATCTATTCGATTCACTCTTATGAAGCAACAAGAAAAAGAGATCACTCGAGGATCCAATATCTTATTCCACGAAGGAAGTATCCTGAAAATCCTTGATTTAGTTTCGAGTAATAAACTAATAAAACCTTAATCAAAACTATTCCACTAGCCTAAAAATAAAAAAACCTTCAATGGAAGAGTTTACTTTTTTTTGCAAAATTTCTGTAAATTTGAAGTTGAACTTAATTAAACAAGCCAAGCAATTTGCTCACAATCACAAGAAATTTTTCCCCCGCCATATTTTCTTCCCCTCTGTTTGTCCACTACCTTGGCTAAACCTAAGCAAAAGAAAAAGAGGTCCAAGAGACAGACCCGAATAAAGAAGAAATAGTAATCTTTGACGAATTAGGAAGAAAAAGGATTCTTATTTTGGTACAAGAAGAATCGGCACAAGAAAAAGCCTTTTCTTGTGCCGAATAGACGATTAAGAAGACCTGCAATCCCTCCGAAAAGGAAGAAATTTTAATTTTATTGTTCTCGCCTTTGCCTTGGATTCTCTTCTTTTGCATGGGGTATAAATAAGGAATTCCAGACATCTCATAAACAAAAATCAGTCTAAACAAAGAAAGGATTTCCAAAATAGATTATAGATAATTCTAGCAATTGCCAATAAATCGAGGCTTTTTACCAACTTGATGGTAAGAAATCCCGGGACCTAGAAATTCATTTCGTACAATTGAACCTTTTCAAACTGTTTCTTTTTTAGAACCAAAAAAACTTGTGCCAAAATAACGGATGCGAAGAAGAACAAAAGGCCTTGGACACGTAATGGATCTTGAAGCACGATTTATGCGTCCCCCTGACCAAAACCTCCCACATTAGGATTGCTTGTTAATGGTTGATCAAGCTTGATGGATTCCCCCTCTGAAACAAGAAGTTCTGGTCCGGGAGGTATAATATCAATCACTTGGCGACCATCTGATGCATCAACTATGGATATTTCATACCCCCCCTTTCTTTACGTAGTATTTTTCTTACTATACCTGTTGATGTAGCATTATAGACTGTATTGTTACTCTTGCTACCATCAGGATAGATCTGTCCTCTTCCTCGGTTTCCCCTACATATATGGGATATTTTAAGAAATGAGCATCTTTCTTCGTAGCAGGATCAGGGGAAAGAATGGGAAAGACAATTTCACTATATTTCTTACCGGGAACAGGGCCTATCACAAGAATGTTTTTTTATCGGGACGATAACTCTGAAAAGCAAGATTTCCTATCTTTTCTTTTACTCAGGGGAAATACGATCGGGCGGCGCTTATTCGAATCCCTCGGGCAAAATAAGAACAGCACCTACATTCAACCCTCCCTTTTTTCCATTAGCAAGAACTTGTTTCAATTGCATATCATAAGGAATTCGAAGAACTGCTTCAAATACAGTATCGGGAAGCACAGCTTGGGGAACTTCAGTATCGACGGGCTTGCTAGCTAAATGGCAATTGGCACATACAATTCGTCCAGTTGCTTCTCGTGGGTTTTCATAACCCTGCTGCGCAAAAATGGGATATGCATTTGAAATAGATGTCCGAGTTATTACGTATATCATGATCGATACAGAAATCGATCGAGTTATCTGTTCCTTTACCCAAGAAAAAGTATTTCTATTTTCCATGTCCAATCGCAGATCCCAGAATTTCTACAATAAATTAGATAGGTAGCTAAGCTAATCTAGTTCCCTATACACGAATATGTTGTCATTCTACTACAACTGTTGTACTGCAATGATGAATACCTTAAAGTAGGTATAAATAGAAAGAATTTTGCTAAAATGGAAAAGGGATTTCTTTCTAAAAAAAGATGCTTGCTAATTTGATTAATATTAATATCAGGAGATCAAATGAATTTATGCTTCACTAATTGAATGATAAATGACTACAAGCGAAGGAGATAGACGATTTAAACAAAAAAAGACCCAAAATTTCAAACATGTATCTAGAATTACTGGAAAACTACAAACAAAAATAGTGAAAATAAGCTCGTTAGGAGCCCATCCAAAATCGTTGTAGACCCAACGAATTACTAGTTCCCAACCACGGGTGGAGTGAAATCCAACAAAAAAATCAGTAACTAAAAGAATAAAAAAAAGCTTTTATTGAGTCATTTAAATTATAGCAGAATTCCTGAACCCAAGAATTCAAAATGACAAGTTCCTCTTTACCCAGAAAAAAAGAACCACTTAGAATAGCCAAACAGATTATATTTGTCGAGAAATGCAAAATGGTATGGAGATGATCCTCATTATTTATTTTGACCCATTGTATTATTTCCTTGTGTATTCCTGTAGGAGGTTTTTGTACATGTGTCTTTAGTTTCCCTTTTATCATCTCGTCCAAGAGAGAAAGTTCTTCTAATTCTATGAATCTTTCTAGAAACCTTTTCTCTTGAATATCAGTTAAGAGAGTTTCGGATTGCCTGGTATTCCACCAATTCTTAACCCAAAGTTCCAGACATTTGTTAAATGAGGAAGAGACCCCCCAAGGCAAAAGTACGATAAATACAAGATATAGTAAAGAAGGCAATGCTTTCTTTTTTTTCATTTTTGATCTGTAAATGGAGTTGTTAATGAATATGCTTCATTCGCTGACTCTATTCCATTCCCTGACTCTATATGATGATATTTCTATTTCATGATATTTCTATTTCTTTGAAGCAAAAACTCTATAGGTTTGATACCCTGTATCTATTCTTCTTTATTGTTATTAGTTATTTGTGGAATTTCAGTGCATTGGGTTCTTTCTTAGATCTAGATGGAATGAAATAGTGAAATAGAATAAAAAAAGCCCTTTCGGATGAAAAAGGAAGAATAGTATGCAATATATCTCACTTGGATAAAAAATGCAAATTTCTCTTATCCTCGTTTGTTCCTTCCTTTAGATAAATACTTAAAAATCCCCTTACAATAACAAATCCAATTTAGAAGGGACTTCCTCCCGTGTTGAGAAAAATTTTCTTCTTCCAATTCTTCTTTTCTTCATTCAACTCAGTTCAAAAAAGATACCTCAAAATACTTCAATTGGTACGCGCAAGAAATAGGCCAATTCGCTGCTTTTTGTTCAATTTCTCGTGGAGTAAAAAATTTATCATCAGTACGAGTCAAGGGAATGATCCCCTGGCCCCGGATTTCCATATAAAGAATACGACGAGGATAAAGACCCTCTTTAACCTGAATTCTAATTGATTGGATATCCCGCATAAGGAATCGAAGGAAGACGCGATGTTTTATTCCAGGGAATCCCCAACGAAAAACGCACACTATTCCCTCTTTTCTATCGAATCAGTCATAACCACTACCTACATTCCACAAAATAGTACACCACAAGTAGGAGCTAATGAATAGGCCTGCGATTCCGTAGAAAGACATCACGACCCCTTGCGAAAAAAAAGAATTTCTTGAGATGGAAGTATAGATATAATATTCTTACCAAGATAAGTGGAAATCCCAACCGATAAGAATCCTAGTGAACCTAGAAAAAGAATACAAGCCCAGAAAAAATTACCCCTTTTTCGAGAACCTTTTAGAAGTTCTACCCATATGTGTTCTGATCGCCAATTCATATTAGATATACTAAATCCAGCAGCGGTCGATTGAAATTGAGAGAATAAGCTAAATAATTTTGACTTTACTTTTTTTGATTCTGAAATCGCCTTCAGCAACTAGTACTCCTGTGAAATAATAGGTTAGATACATTGACTTACTATTAAAAAAAATTCATTGATTCAATTAAAATAAATAAAATAAAACTCGCTATACCTGGCTCTGCATATTCATGCATTTATGCTCGTAGCCCATATCCGCATCCATAACCGTTTTTCATTTGTGTGTAGAAAGTGTGTGTAGAAAAAGCCACATACCCTACCATATTATATTACTTACACTAAAAAATACTAGACAATCTTATTTTTTTGCACATAAAGAAATAAAGAAGTCATTGCAATTGCCGGAAATACTAAGCCTACTAAAGGCACGAGAAGGTAAGTTTAAATCCGTCGTGGAATAGGTGTCTCAATTCAAATTTACTATTTCTATCTAGTCGAAAAATATCTTAAGATTCTTATGATATAATTAAGTATATCTATTATAAGGAATATTTACTATTGTATTGTATTTTTTATTTTTAGTTTGAAAAATATTCTGCAAAAAAATGAAAGGATAATAAGAAAATTCCAAAAAAGGAGAACTAATTAAAAAGATTTTATTTTTAATTTTCCCATCCTCATGGCCTTTCTATCTTTCTAATCTAATTTGAAATTGGAATCAAAAGAAAGCGGTTAGAATTTACTTCCTGCATACATACTTTTCTAGAAGCGCATACAATAATGCGTGGTAAAGGCGGAAAAATAGTATATTCAATCAAAATCAAAGGGCAAATTATCTTACCTACTATAGATCCCCTACTACCCTCTTAGACTTTAAAAGGCGATATACCACCCAAAGAAAGGGTATGAAAATGCCGGGTGGAGTTAGCTTTTCGACGAAGACCCATCCCGTGCAGCGAAGCCCTGTTAGTAAGACCCCCCGCAATAATGGATTATAGAAGAATATTATTCCAAATACTCCTCTGGACGCATATAGTAGCATTGCGATTCCGAATCTTTTTTATTTATGAATAGGAACAGAAAAAATTCATTGTATCGTTGGGTCGGAGCGGAGGTTTGGTCCAGAAAATTTAGGAACAAAACGTCTACTCTACCTCATTGAAGTCTATAGCACTGTATTTCCACGAAAGTATAATTCTTACCATCAGGATACGATCCTTTCTTTTGAACTAAACGTCTCTACGATGGGTCTAGGTTCTATGTCCAATCCCAAATCAAGGATTTCTCGCTCTTGATCGGAGTCATAAACTAAAAAAACTACCTTTTTATCCTTTTTCTCAAGGTTATAGAAAACTTCCTTATCTAGTTCTAGCATTTTGAAGAAAAAATGCTTCTTTTTTTACACACAGTTCGAGTCACTTGTTGACTCACGATTACGCCTGTTAAAAGTTTCAAACGTCCTCTCTTTTGAAATTCAAAGATAGTCCTATAAAAAGGTCTAACTTCCAAACTATGTCTTTTTTTCATTCATTCTCCTTTAGTTTTTTTTCTCTATCTAGAAGTGGAATAGAATAACCCGGTTGAAGGGTAATGATCATACGTCTGTAATGCATTGTATGGCCCAGAATAGGTCCTATTCTTCTACCTTTTCCAGGTAGTGGATGGCTATTCACAACTACCACCTTAACACCAAAGAAGAGTTCGACCCAATGCTTTATTTCTGTCTTAGTGAATCCCGATTCGACATTAAAAGTATATTGATTCTTTCCCAATAAACGAAGACTTTTTTTCTGTAAATACTGCGTATTTGATTCCACTATCATGATCATATGATAATACTATATTTTATTATTTTATTTGTATTTCTTTATTGTATTATACCTTAATATATATATATATATTCTAGATATATAGAATAGACGAATCTCGATTTGTCAAGTCTCATGATCATATCATGATCTATTTTTATTCGGCTTAATCTTTTTTAGAAAAAAAAAGATTGAGCCGAGTTTAATTGCAATCAATTAGAAGAATAAAGAAGAATTACTGCATTTCATAACTGATTTTTTTTCTCTTTTTATTTCGTTTCTTTTTTATTTATACCTTCTTTATCTTTAGTTTTATCTAGTTAATCAATAGTATCTGCCGGGTCGAACTCGAATTTGATCGCCTTCCATACTTCACAAGCTGCGACTAGTTCACGACTCCATTTGCAAGTTGCTCGGATAATTTCATTACCTTCGCGAGCAAGATCGCGCCCTTCGTTACGAGCTTGTACACAGGCTTCTAAAGCCACTCGATTAGCTGCTGCACCAGGTGCATTTCCCCAAGGATGTCCTAAAGTTCCTCCACCAAATTGTAATACAGAATCGTCCCCAAAGATTTCGGTCAGAGCTGGCATATGCCAAACATGAATACCACCTGAAGCTACCGGTATAACACCTGGCATGGATACCCAGTCCTGAATGAAAAAGATACCGCGAGCACGATCTTTTTCAATAAAATCATCGCGCAATAAATCAACAAAACCTAAAGTCATTTCGCGTTCCCCTTCTAACTTACCTACTACTGTACCGGAGTGGATATGATCTCCCCCAGACATACGCAATGCTTTAGCTAATACACGGAAATGCATACCATGATTTTTTTGTCTATCAATAACTGCATGCATTGCACGGTGAATGTGGAGAAGTAGGCCATTGTCGCGGCAATAATGAGCCAAAGTAGTATTTGCGGTGAATCCCCCAGTTAAGTAGTCATGCATTACAATAGGAACCCCTAATTCTCTTGCAAATACAGCTCTCTTAATCATTTCTTCACATGTACCTGCAGTCGCATTCAAGTAATGCCCCTTGATTTCACCGGTTTTGGCCTGTGATTTATAAATAGCTTCGGCACAAAAGACAAAATGGTCTCTCCAGCGCATAAATGGTTGTGAGTTTACGTTTTCATCATCTTTGGTAAAATCAAGTCCACCACGTAGACACTCATAACACGCTCTACCATAATTTTTTGCGGATAATCCCAATTTTGGTTTAATAGTACATCCCAATAAAGGACGACCATACTTGTTCAACTTATCTCTTTCAACTTGGATACCATGAGGCGGGCCTTGGAAAGTTTTTGAATAAGTAGGGGGAATTGGTAGATCCTCCAAACGTAGAGCACGTAGGGCTTTGAAACCAAATACGTTACCTACAATGGAAGTAAACATGTTAGT
Source organism: Aegilops umbellulata (assembly GCA_032464435.1). Classification (NCBI taxonomy): domain Eukaryota; kingdom Viridiplantae; phylum Streptophyta; class Magnoliopsida; order Poales; family Poaceae; genus Aegilops; species Aegilops umbellulata. Next base: position 351,724,188 of record CP136057.1, read on the forward strand.
AACGGAACCCTCTTCAAATAGGTCTAATGGATAAGCTACATAACAGATCCATTGGTTGTCTTCCCCAGCAACATGCTCGATGTGATAGCATCGTCCTTTGTAACGATCAAGACTGGTAAGTCCATCAGTCCAAACAGTTGTCCATGTACCAGTAGAAGATTCGGCAGCTACTACAGCCCCTGCTTCTTCGGGCTGAACCCCAGGCTGTTACTCGGAATGCTGCCAAGATATCAGTATCCTTAGTTTCATACTCTGGGGTGTAGTAAGTCAATTTATAATCTTTAACACCAGCTTGAAATCCAACACCTGCTTTAGTTTTTGTTTGTGGTGACATAAGTCCCTCCCTATAACTCTTGAATTAAGAATTCTCACAATAACAGGGTCTACTCGATGTTAATTAGGCGTAAATGAAACTTTAGAAAAAATCTCGTAAAACAAAAAGGATATTCAATTAATATAATATCAACTCATTAAAGAAAATTGAGGGCATGCTTAGGTTAATGAATATGTTTCATTCATATATAATGCGTACACCCTGTGTATGTTCTATCCTATAGATAGGAATTCCACTATAGGAATTCGATAGGAATTGAGTTGTTGTTATGGTAAGTTAACACGGTTCGTTATTAAACCATGGATTTGATTTACCAAATCCATAATTATTGTATACTCTTTGATAGATATAGCGCAACCCAAATTAATTCCTAATCCTTATTTTACAAGTTCTTAATAGTTCTCTTTTCTTATTTTGAATGCAAATACCTAACTAAATACTAATAAAATTCTTTGTTGACAGCAATCTATGCTTCACAGTAGTATATATTTTGTATATCGAAGTCCTAGATAGGAAAGTAGAGTAGGCACAGATCCTCCACAAAAGGCAAAATGTATATGAAAAAAAGATTGATTGAACTTTCCAACGGACTCATTCCATGAGTAAACGATTGAATGGGATTCCCTTGGGCCACGAAATCAAGTCCTGGTCCCCTTTTCTCTCTTATTGAATTAACTAATTCATTTCCTTTTTACTTTTGGATTTTTTTTATTTGATTTGGCATTATTCAACAATAAAAAAAGAAAAATTTCGACAAATTCCTTTTTTTAATTAGGTAACCCCTCCAGCACTCTGGTTTTCTCCGAAACCACCCGGAACAATTCTGGTGTCCGAATATAGCCGTCCAATATATCAATCTTTACGTCTCGACCATTTCGAGACTCCTCGTCTTGTCCGTGATCACATCTGGGACTTCGAACTATCTTCGGTACATCAAAACACATAAACTCATAATGCCGATCGTCACAGAACTTTAAGCGTGCGGACCCTACGGGTTCAAGAACTATGTAGACATGACCGAGACATGTCTCTAGTCAATAACAAATAGTGGAACATGGATGCTCATATTGGTTCCTACATATTCTATGAAGACCTTTATCGGTCAAACTGCATAACAACATACGTTGTTCCCTTTGTCATCGGTATGTTACTTGCTCGAGATTCGATCGTCGGTATCTCAATACCTTGCTCAATCTCGTTACCGGCAAGTCTCTTTACTCGTTCTGTAATGCATCGTCCCGCAACTAACTCATTAGTTGCATTGCTTGCAAGGCTTATAGTGATGTGCATTATCAAAAAGAGGGCCCAGAGATACCTCTCCGACAATCGAAGTGACAAATCCTAATCTCGATCTATGCCAACTCAACAAGTACCATCGGAGACACCTGTAGAGCACCTTTATAATCACCCAGTTACATTGTGACGTTTGGTAGCACACAAAGTGTTCCTCCGGTAATCGGGAGTTGCATAATCTCATAGTCATAGGAACATGTATAAGTTATGAAGAAAGCAATAGCAGTAAACTAAAACGATCAAGTGCTAAGCTAACGAAATGGGTCAAGTCAATCACATCATTCTCCTAATGATGTGATCCCGTTTATCAAATGACAACTCATGTTTATGGTTAGGAAACTTAACCATCTTTGATCAACGAGCTAGTCAAGTAGAGGCATAATAGTGACACTCTGTTTTTCTATGTATTCACACATGTATTATGTTTCCGGTTAATACAATTCTAGCATGAATAATAAACATTTATCATGAAATAAGGAAACAAATAATAACTTTATTATTGCCTCTAGGGCATATTTCCTTCAGTCCTCGCACCATGCAAATCTCGGTACCCTCATTACCAAAAGATAGCATATGCGGTCTTCATGGCATCCCGGAAGCTACGACACTACTTTCAAGAGTGCTCAATCACTGTAGCTTCTGAAGCACCACTCAATGACATAATAAATAACCGCGATGCCACGGGCTGGATTGCGGCCATTGAGCTCCTTCCATTTAACATAACATACAAACTACGCCAGGCCATTAAATCCCAAGTACTGGCCGACTTCGTCGCCGAATGGACAGAGGCCGAACTCCCTAAAGAGTACGACACATATTCCAACTGGTTCATGTACTTTGATGGCTCCAAAATGCTGGCCGGTTTAGGAGCAAGCGTCATTTTAACGTCCCCTACTAGAGACACAGTCCAGTATGTACTCCAAATATTATACACAGACTCCAACAATGTAGCCGAATATGAGGCCTTGTTACATGGTCTTCGGATGGCCGTCTCCATGGGCATACAATGCCTGGAGGTGCGCGGGAATTCAAATCTAGCAATATCCCAAATAAATGGAGACCTTGATGCCAAGGATCCAAAGATGGCGGCTTATCGCAACGCCGTACTCAAAATTTCAGCTCGGTTCGAGGGCCTCGAGTTTCACCATGTGGCTCGAGAAAACAATCAAGCGGCGGATGTCCTTGCACGCTTGGGCGCCAGGCGTGACCCTGTCCCACCTAACATCTTTTTGGAAAAGCTTTTCAAGCCATGTGTGGTGTGGCAGGATGAGAGCGGTAACACTAGTCCGGATCCGATTATACCCCCAGATTCCGAACACAATACTGATATCGTTGGGGGGTTAGCCATGGAAATCACACCATCGGGCCATCTTATCATGGCAGTAATTGCCCCATGGACCGAACCCTTCTTGGCCTACCTTAATAGGTGAGAGCTCCCTGAGGATCAGAATGAGGCCCGCTGCATTGTCCGGCGCTCAAAAGCCTACAAGGTCCATGAAGGAGAGATCTACAAGAAAAGCGCTAGCGGAGTACTACAAAGATGTATCTCCGAGGAAGAGGGACGGCAGCTCCTGGCCGAAATTCACGCAGGTCTCGGTGGTCACCACGTCGCGGCTCGGGCCCTAGTAAGTAAAGCCTTCCGTACATGTTTCTATTGGCCGACAGCCCAAGAAGACGCACATGACCTTGTCCAACGTTGCGTCGGATGCCAGCTCTTCGCCAACCAAAGCCATATGCCTCCCACCGCCCTACAAACAATCCCCATTACTTGGACTTTTGCGGTCTGGGGACCTGATATGGTTGGACCCCTTAAAGGAGGAAGTCATAAAAAAAATATCTGCTAGTCATGGTAGATAAATTCACAAAATGGATAGAGGCCATACCTATAAAAACGGCCGAATCCGGACCGGTGATTGACTTTATATCCGATGTCGTGCACCGCTATGGTGTCCCGCATAGTATCATCATCGATAATGGCTCTAACTTCACAGCCGATGAAGTGCAATCCTGGTGTGCCAAATGGGGCATCAAGCTCGATTACGCCTCGGTCTATCACCCACAAACAAACGGTCAAGTTGAACGAGCTAATGGTCTTATTATGAGCGGCATTAAACCCAGACTAGTGCGGTCGCTGAAAGAATTAGACAAGCACTGGGTTGAGGAGCTCGACTCCGTACTCTGGGGGCTGCGGACCACGCCCAATCGAACTATCGGATACACAACATTCTTCATGGTGTACGGCGCAGAGGTCGTTTTGCCCTGCGACATTATTCATGACTCACCTCGAGTGCGCATGTATGAAGAGAGAGAGGCCGAGCTGGATCGGCAAGACAGCCTAGATGCCCTGAAGGAGGAGCGCGATGTCGGAAAAGCCCGTTCCGTGTTTTATCAACAGCAGGCTCGCAGATATCACAACAGAGAAGTACGGGCCAAGACTTATAATGTTGGCGACCTTGTTCTATGCTTGCTGGAGAAGAGAAAGGACAAACTCAAACTGAAGTGGGAGGGTCCCTTCATCATTGACGAAGTTCTCACTGGAGGATCTTACCGCCTGCGTGATGCATCAGACAATCGCCTAGAGCCGAACCCCTAGAACGCGGCCAGACTCCGAACATTCTATGCCTAGCACCAAACTCTTTGTTCGTTTCCTTCTCCCTATTGTTTCGATTACTTTTTCCTCTCTTTTTACTTTTCCCTTTTTCAGCTTTAAAGCTTTTCGTACGGCTAAACCGTGCACCTGTGACATACACACCCTCAAATATGTACACTTATAATACTTGGGGGCTTCTTTTACAGAAGCTTATTATTTATTTCTCGAACATCATGCTCAACACATATGTGTTCACTTCCGCATATGTACCTTTTCTTCGCCATTATATGGATCGATATGACTTAAGTTTTGGCCAAACTGGGTTGCCTGACTCCTGTGCTTATGCCCTACGTTCCCGTTAGTTCGGCTAGGGCATAAAGGGAGCACCTCTGCGATTGTTACTGCCGGGTCATCCGGATGTGTACCTCAGACTGGGTGAAGCCGAAAGCTAGCATTCTTAAGAGAATATTCGGTCGGCGGACTAAAGATGTTATTACACTCATTAAAATTATGAACCCCCGGATGTTACGTATACTGCGACTCTTCGATCACAGTTCGGACATGCATACTAGCGCATGTTCGCCCAAGGAAAGGAACCCTTAACAGAACTATTCTCTCTGGAAGATGTTTCTTACAATTACAATGTAATATAACATAGCTAGTCGGATACAACTTCTTTGTTCAAGCAACTATGACCCCTACGCCTGGTTTCCACGCGTACCCCGGTCTATGTTACCGAGTGGGTATTCGGAAACACTCCGCACCTTTGGGTTCAAAGGTTGAAGCGAAAAGGTCTGCCATGACAATCGTTTTTACAATCCGGCTAGGGACAAATTTATCAATTTAAGTACATAGTCACTGGGACTCAAAAACTTCTTCTTCTATGCCGTCTAACAGGCTATCTAGCTTACAATCCTGTTGGGAATATTTGGCGGCTAACTTTACTTGGTCATATACCAAACTAACTGCAATTTCTTTTCCATGTGAACCTTTAGGCCCAACCCGGGCCATATGATTTGGATCAAGCTTGGTGTACCCGTGTCTTCACCATGGCCCAGGCCTCTCGCGCACCTTCTTAGCAAGCCGATATCTTCCATAATCGAATACGCCGTTGTGCTCCTTTGAATAGCTCCACGAGCTCCGCCATACTTCCTGGAGGGGAGGCGGATGGCCATAAAGCCTTGGCAACGCTCCGCATTGCTTGCCAAGATCGTTCGTGCATTTGGAACAACTCTTGTAGCAGGTCGCCTTGAGATCTGGACATTTCTTCTTCGGGACGACCAGTCAGCATACCTGCAGACATAAATCTGTCAGTTCCTGTCCTCGCCGAATTATATGGTGGCAAGATCACAAATCATACTGAATATGCCACCTCGAAGTTTCTTATTCTCCTTCACGGAGTCGGCCAGCTGGGCTCGCACATCCTTCAATTCTTCGCCCAGCAAGGTGTTGGAATCCTGCAACTTGTTTTTCTCGTCCCTAGTTCGTGTCAGCACATGTTCGCCCGCGGCCAATTGTCTTTTGGCTTCTTGTTCTCCCACTTGAGCGGCTTTCAGTTGCTCCTTCAGTTGATCTGACGATCCTGCCATAAGATGAGCGGCAGTGTTATAATTACTGGTATATAATTATGTTTTCTCGATGGAGATGAACATTACTAGGTGACGCCTTCTCGGATTTCTCTAGTTCGGCGGTAGCAGCAGCTAACTGGGTCTGACACTTTTCTAGTTCCTAAGACAACAGGTTGTTCTTCTCAAGAACCTGGTTATACAATGATCCTTAAATCAGTTATATCCACTGCTTCAAGTCTCGGGGGCTATTGGTATATAATTATCATACTTGGACAAAGTAAACTTACCCATATGTCTTTCAAATACTGGTATGTGGCTCTGCTAAGCCCGTCTCGAGCAGCTCGGATGTATGCATCAGCCGAGCTGAAGGCATTAAATGCCTCTTCTGTAAAGCCGGGGTCACGTAGGATGGCCCTCCGGCGTCGATGATTCATGGCGCTCTCCACTTCCGAGTTTGTGACGGATACATCATCTGAATCCCCTGCCGAAGGACAATCCGGCGTCACTCTCATGTCGGTCCTTGCCTTTAGGGCAAGGTCTGGAACCTGACTTGCGAAGGCGCGGCCGGCAGGACCCCTGGACAGAGTCCGGCGAACGCTTTTCCTGATAAAGACACGGCGGATAACCTCATAGTTCGATGTGACTGTCGGAGGGCATGACTAGAAAACCATACCTCTTTGATGAAGGCTCTGCCGTGTTGTCGCTCGCCTTCCTCTTCGAAGATTTGCTTGGCGCGGGCGCCGCCCTCCTAGGAGATGCCTCTAGTGCATGTTGAGGCGTCGGTCGCCTCCCCTTTGGTGCACGAAATAGTGTCGTGGGTGAGGTGTGATAAGGGAACTCTTTCGAAAAAGGTGTCTCTTGATTACTTACATGTGAGGCAGGGAGGAGGTCGGGATAGTCGGCGATGATGGCCACTTCTGTGCCATCATAGCTCGCCTGGTAAAATACTCCATCCTCAAGCTCTACAAATATGTCTGGATCCTCTTCGAATCCAGGGTCAAGGTCCCTGTTGTGATTCTCGGGCTGCGGGGCGGGGCTATGGATCCCCTTGGTAACCTTCCGCCATTCCTGTTACACATGAACGGATTAATGTTCATTAAAATTGGCTCAGGAAGTAGATTGAATAGAGTAGAAGGATTGGAATTCACCCAGCTAGGAGGACTGTACATGGAAAATCCATCTCGACGCTTGATACGAGTGAATTCTTCTTTCTCCCCTTTGAACAGATCAGCCAATATTCTGGCCAAAGCGGCGGGGGTGTCCGGACCCTTCCGACCGCAGCGAGAGGCATCATATTCCCCATTATATTGCCACATGGGAAGCCCTTTGTATTGGAGTGGCTGACCCCCCCCCCCCCCCCGCAGTATGGAAGTCGCCATTACCTCAACTATGGATAATCTAGACTAGGCAAGCGTCTTTATCTTACCCATCAATTGATGGACTTCCGCACTATCTTCCTCCTCGAGGCTCCGAGGATGCCAGCTGTGACGTTTCTTTAATGGAGCGCTTGAGAACTCAGGCAGACCCATTCAGACTGGGTCAGGAAGGGCAACGTCCTCGATATAAAACCATTCGGAAGGCTACTCTTCGGACGCCTTCTTCGGCGTGCCAGACAGGTATCCGGTCCGGGCGATGCGCCATACCTCGGCTCCGCCTACTTCAAATATTGATCCCTCTTGGTTACGAGGGACGAGGCAAAATAATTTCCTCCATAATTTGAAAATGGGCCTCGCAGCCCAGGAATAGCTCGCAAAGAGCGACGTAACTTGCGATATGCAGGATGGAGGCAGGAGTGAAATTGTGAAGTTGGAGGCGATAATACTCCAGAAGCCCTCAAAGGAACAGATGAATTGGAAATCCGACGCCTCTTAGCAGGTAGGGAACGAAGCACACCCGCTCCCCCCTGGACGGATTGGGGAAATTCTCAGCCTGAGCCCCGCCGTTGAAGGAAGTCAATCCTGCTCGAACAGGGACTAGATCCGCGGGGGGAAGAAATCCCTGTGTTTACAGCTTCACTAGTTGGCCGTGGGATACGGAACATCTCTCCCAATCGCCTTTTTTAGGGCCGTGGGGGCGGGAGGAAGAACTGGGAGTGCTAGCCATGTTGGAGTGGTTTCTCCTAGCAAGCTCTGAGGATTTTCCGCGTGATGTGGAATGGATCTGAGATCCAAACCCTTTAAATAGACGTTTTTCTTACATGGCTGGGGTGTTATATGTAAAAAATACCCTGACCTCTCATATTCGTTCGACACGTGGAAGCTGAAGCTATGGATGCACAGAAGCCGATGGGAATAACATTAAATGCAAAGCCGAATACAACTCTTTGAAGTCATCGGAGGAGGAACCCACCTTGCAATGCCGAAGACAATCTGTGCGACGAACACACCGTCATTGGAAGCCCGGTTCGGGGGCTACTCAGGGAGTCTTGCACTAAGGGGTCCTCGGGCGTCCGACCTGTTGGACATGGGCCGGACTGATAGGCTGTGAAGACACAAGACCAAAGACTCTCACCCGTGTCCGGATGGGACTCTCCTTGACGTGGAAGGCAAGCTTGGCGTCCTGATGTGAAGATTCCTTTCTCTGTAATCGACTTTGTACAACCCTAGTCCCCTCCGGTGTCTATATAAACCGGAGGGCTTAGTCCATAGAGGACAATCATAATCATAGTCATACAGGCTAGACTTTTAGGGTTTTAGCCATTACGATCTCGAGGTAGATCAACTCTTGTAATACTCATATTCATCAAGATCAATCAAGCAGGAAGTAGGGTAGTACCTCCATAGAGAGGGTCCGAACCTAGGTAAACATCGTGTCCCCCGTCTCCTATTACCATCGACCTTAGACGCACAGTTCGGGACCCCCTACCCGAGATCCGCCGGTTTTGACACCGACAGGCACTAACATAGCAAGGTGGTGGTAGGTGAGGCACTACTTCTCCATCAAAACGATGGATCGATCGACAACTGCTACCAAAGGGAGATCGGTCGAACGTGACCGTATGATTGTTTGCGGGCGGGTGCACTACAAACGGTAGGGGCTTATCATTGGCGCCGGCAATGACAAGCCACCTATCGTAGTGCACATGTGCTATTATTGAAATTTCTTAGCTTGGGATCATTGAAATTTTTATGATAAAAATAACATTTCATACAAAAACACAATGCATGAACCAGGATATGAGTTTGTATTGAACTCCTACAAGCGAGTTAATTGCCACCCTAGTTCCAAACTAAAAAGAACATGCATGTACCAAAGTAGCATGCATGCATGGTGCGAGTTTATTGATGGTCTGAGAGGCCTACTTCCCCTCTCGTCCTTTCCCTCCCATCCATCCTCCTCTCCCTCGCATCCGGCGCTATTTATGGTTAGGTTCTTGCCATTCCCCACTTCTCCTTTTTCTCTCACTAGACAGAAATATAGTCATCATTAGGAGATCCCAACCGGTTGATTGTATTTTTTTTCATTCCACAAGTGAGCAATTGCTGCATCCGACCTGGTTTTCAAGTCGAGACGGTATGTCAATCATGCTGTACATTAGCCAAGAATTCTACATTATGTTTTAGCAACATTGAAAACATGATTTACTTCTTCCTCTGTGGGATAGGTTGTTCATTTGCCAAAGTATCTATTTGTTTTCACATCAGTTCTCTACGAATTTGCACAAATGTTTTGTGTTTGTATGAAATTTGTACGAATGTGTCGAACTGTTTAGAGCTGGAGGCATGTGCATCTGTTGCAGATCGCCCGGCATCCATCTATTACGCAAAAGCCGTTGACCGTCACCATGTGGCTGTGCAGGGACGCGGCCGATCTATGAGATGGACGGCCAGGATGGCGCCCAGACTGGCGTGAGGCGAGCCGTTAGCTAACCGGTCTTCCCCACCGCCGCCGCCCCACGTCGCGCCACGCGCCTGATTCCCACTCGGACCTGCCCGACGATCGACCTGCTCCGATCGGATCGGCTCGGCTCGGCGTGCGGCGGCGAGCGATCGAGGCGGGGATTGGGAATGGAGGCGGCGCCGGATCTGAGCGCCGTGTCGGCGCTGGCGCTGCAGGTGGACCTCCTGCAGCTGCCGCCGGAGATCCCCGCGCCGGGGGCGCCCGCGCTGCGCGGCGTCCTCGACCACCTCTTCGCGCACTGGCTCTCCCTCCCCGACACCGTGGCGCTGGTCAGCTGCCTGGCCCAGAAGGCCAAGGCCAACGGCGCGGGCTTCGCCGGGGGCGCCATGTTGCCGTCCATGATGATGCAGGGAGGCGCCAACGTGCCGCCGCTCTCGCCGAGGTCGCCCCGCCTCTCCAGGAAGCCCAGCGGGGTCGGCGGACACTCCAACCGTTGCGCGTCCCCGCTCCGGCCGGCCACCGCGCGCGCCGTCAAGGAGGTCATTCCGCAGGTACACATACGCATGCTCGCCGTCGACCCATCAACCTGCCAGCACCATTCTTTTTCCAGCAAGCTAATCGAAATCGTCCATGTCGCTTGACAGTTCTATTTCCGAGATGGACGCCCGCTGCCATACGAGCAGAAGAGGCAATGCGTATCTATAGTCGAGCAGCTCTTCGCCGGGCACTCCAATGGTCTTCGGATTCAAGGTGCGTGAAATGCAAAGTGCCTTCAGGATTATTTTGCCAAATATGAAATGAATGAATCTTTTGGATGCAATTTTAATTAGAAATCACTGGTGTAAAGACGAGTAGTTTCATTTGGACCTTGTGGTTTTCATCTGATCAAATCGGTGCTCAAGTTTGAAGTTTGTCATCTGGATTAGCTTTATAAGCATAACCAGCTTAAATTGTCAATTATCATGTTCATATCAGATTGTGCGTGAGCATATCAACTAACCATCTAATGTCCTGTGCTTTTATTTATTTTTGTCTGTTTTTGCCACAATAGAATTTCGGATGGTTACCAGGGAGCTCTGCAAACTACCGTCGTTCTTTACCACTGTTCTTTTTGGAAAGATCGATAAGGATAACACTGAATTTGTCACAAGGTAGTTGATCACTTGATCACTTGGGATTCACGGAACCCACAAATGTTGAATCTTACATTATGGTATTTCTTCCAGGGATGCCTTTATGGATTTCTGGGTGAATAGCAATATGATGAGTATGGACAGTGCAACCCAAGTATTCACGATTTTAAAGCAACCAGATCATGATTACCTCACAAAGGTATGTGTGCTTTACAGAACAAAAGCATGCAGTTAAAGACTCCATAACTGGATGCTGATTCTGTTTCATGATTGATGCTATTGGTAATAATCTAGGAAGATTTTAAACCAGTTCTTCGAGACCTTTTGGACAACCATCCTGGCCTGGAATTCTTAAAGAGCACGCCGGAATTTCAGGAAAGATATGGTAAGCCTATATATGTCCTTCTGTGACCATTTTAATCAAATATTGAATGTCATACAGTATTTTCTTCTACTTATACAACATTGTTTGTCAGCTGAGACTGTCGTATATAGGATATTTTATTTCTTGAATCGAATTGGAAATGGCCTTCTCAGTCTGAGGGAGCTGAAACGTGGAAATCTGCTTGATTCGCTGCGGCATGCTGATGATGAAGAGGATATCAATAAAGTTTTAAGGTGGCACATTTAAACACAAAATTTTACACCGCTTTTTGCTTCTGTCTCTTTCTACGAAAAAAATATTTCCTCTACACTTGTGAGACACCAATCATTTCTCGTTTTCTGTAGGTATTTCTCGTACGAGCATTTCTATGTGATATACTGCAAGTTCTGGGAACTCGACACGGACCACGATTTCTTTATTGACAAAGAAAATCTTATTAAGTATGGAAACCATGCATTGACATATAGGATTGTAGATAGAATTTTCTCGGAGGTTGGTATTTGTTTCGTTCTACCATTTTCAGATCATTCAAGTTTCTGCACTTATACTTTATTTTTTACATGCAGTGATTCTTTACAATTACGTTCATACTGACAGTTTTTAATTGATACACAATAGGTTCCCAGGAAATTTACCAGCAAGATTCCAGGGAAAATGTGTTATGAAGATTTTGTTCATTTTATTTTGTCTGAAGAGGATAAATCATCAGAACCAAGCCAAGATTATTGGTAGGTCCAGCTTTTGTCTTTTCTGACACTTGCTTTATTCTTCAGTTAAGCAATGCTCCAATTATTTTGAGCAGCACTGTAATGTTTCATATTGTCACGCAAATTATTGTGCATTACCTAAAATCTAAGCCAATGCGAGCTTACCAATCACCAATAATGTTATGATCCCCATGTCTATGCCTCTTCTACAAACAAGTTTCTCTACAGCACTATTAGATCTTTCTTTCAGAGATTAGACTTTTGCAAAGCCGATAAACCGTGGATCAGAGGATGTTTTATTACAGTAGGTCTTTGTAGCTTTGTTCTATAAAAAAGACCAAAGGGGGAAGGGTCCCTCAGCTTTTTCTCTAAGAACCGAGGAACTCGGATGCATATTTGCCCTTGTGGGTTTCTCCCTTGTATCTAAACACTTGGTCTGACACTGACTGGTTTCATTCTCAATCTAAGCTAAGTAGAATTCTTTACTTGCTCAGTCTGTCAAATGATTTGTTGGCTACAAATCACACAAGGGATTGAAAAATGATTATGTGGTTTGTGAGACGTTCATTGAAATTTTCTTTAACATGGGTATTCGGAAAAGCAAATCTACTCCTGAGATCATAGGAAGTCTGCCTTAGGAGAAACATCCTGACTAGGAGATCTTCAAGCGGATTTCTTGCAATAGCCCTCATCATTTGTTTTTTACACACCCTTCATCATGCTAGATTACTTTAAATGGTTATGTGATTTAATTTGAGATGTTTTTTATGTTGCATATTCTAGAAACTCATATTTATACTTCCATTATCCTCTTGTCAGGTTTAAATGTATAGATTTGGATGGCAACGGCATACTTACACACATTGAACTACAATACTTTTTTGAGGAGCAACTTCATCGCATGGAATGCATGGCCCAGGAACCTGTACTGTTTGAGGACATATTGTGTCAACTAGTTGATATGATAGGACCAGAGGTCTGCATACCTTTCCTATTTTTGTGCAGTTCCTAAGATCCTGTACATTTTTAAGCTGATATGTGTGTTGCTTTTTTCAGGATGATACCTTTTTTACCATAAAAGACTTCCGGAGGTGCAAATTGTCCGGGCATTTCTTCAATGTTCTCTTCAACCTCAACAAGTTCATGGCTTTTGAATCTAGAGACCCATTCCTCATTCGCCAAGTGAGTCAAGTTTTCACAAGTATTCTACATCCAACGAGCTCCGATATTTTTGGTCTTCCGTGGTGCTAACATTATGTGCGTTCTCCTAATGTAACTGCAGATGCGTGAAGAGCCATCCTTGACCGACTGGGATCGTTTTGCTCGGAGAGAATATATAAGATTGGCAATGGAAGAAGATGGTGAAGATGCTTCCAATGCAAGTGGAGATGTTTGGGACGAGTCACTTGAATCTCCATTCTAAATTGAAGGCGTGAAGGAACGGTGGCAACACACATCAGAGCATTAACTTACAGCCCTAATAATATCAAAATGAATGTGTTATGGTGTGAAGTATTGTGCAAAAGTTTGATATATTATCTCTAGAGAAACTACAGCTGAGGCAGTTGTCCAATCGTTGGCATTATCTAAAGTTTGACATAGTTTCTCGCAGAGTGCCAATCGAATTCTAAAGACAGATACTTCCATCCAATTTGTCGCAGAGTGCCAGCTTTGATTAGTGACTGTGAGTTTCAGGGGCAACTGCTTTCGTGATTAAATGGATTTCGCCAAGTTATTCATGGCGGCGAGCGGTCGCAGGGCACCTTGTGGTTATTCTGAAGCCCCAACCTGTGATCAGGTGGCAAGCAAGGAAGTGCCATATGTTCGAATTGTGCATTGGCTCTGGCTGGAACCACAACGTACTTTTATCATAGTGTTGGTCAGACATATGTTGTCTTTTTTCAATAAGGTCACCCCCATCAAGAACAGTCGCGCTCGTGTATTCTGTATCTATGTTTAGTTTGTAGTTACATGCACAAATGAGTTGTATTGCACAGTTTTTTTTTTGAAGCAAATATTGCACAGGATTACTATTTGTTATTCTAATACAGAAGTGCTTAAGAGCTGGCACTTCCAGACCAGTACTGTACAACTATCAGCTCTGGATCTTTTGAGAGCAAATATACAATCAAGGGATAATTTGAACCAGTTTTGTGCTGAATTGCTGTGCATTTATGCAGAAAGATAGGCCAGGAGGCAAACCTATGTTGAATTGATGTGCAGTAAAGATAGGCCAGGAGGCAAATATTTTCTATGGTCTTGGCAAAAGCAGTGTCACCCAGCAGTGGGCAAATCAACAGATGCTTTGACCATTTTTATTTTTTTTCGCAGGTGAGGGGATTAGCATGAAAGGCTGCTTAACTAGCACCTTCATCTTTTGCTTTAATTGATTAATAAGTTAAGCAAAGCTTTTGTCAGACCAGGCAATCTGCATGTAAAGATATTTGCATCAGTGGTGCATTTTGAGGGAGAGGGACAGAGGAGACAAGGACACTTGCCCTGAGTGGCTGAGCTGCTGAGCTTACCTTGGGTATGTATGATCATGCCTTTCCTATCCTTGATGCACCAATTATTGACTCCAGAAAGAAAAACAAATGGCTGTGCTCCTGGCCATCTTTTGAAGCAAAACAAAAGAGCAGAAAGAAGCAATCAAGCATTCTATCATCTTTCCTACAACGGTGGAGAGTATTGTAAGCAGCGATGTCATATAAAATCTTGAACAGCAACACACCAGCTAAAGAAAATGAACATAAAGGCTGAGGATTAAATCTTTGTTACGTGCTTTACAAAAATTATGTGCTAATTAATTGCCTCTTTAGCTGCAATTATCATACTAAGGATCACGATTACATTCGACTTTGATGGTGCATCACCAGATCATATATAATACAGAGAGAAAACTAACATCAAAACACCAGCTAGAAAAATGGACATAAAGACTGAGGATTAAATATTTATTGTGTGCTTCGATGGTCCATCATTTTATTCGACTTCGATGGCGCGTCCTGATCTCCTTTTTTTCAAAAGACCGGTGCATCACGATCTTATCAGCGGTTGAGGGCCTCTTTGGTTCAAAGGAATTCCAAAGAAAATTTGGGGGATTCCATTCCTTAGGCATTTTTCCTACAGAGCATGTTTGATTCGTAGGATTGTAAACCATAGTTTTTCTCTATGGCCTATTTTGTATGCAATCCCCATAGGGAAATTTCGATAGGAGTTCCTTTTTTCCGAAGTTTAACCTCATGGGAAACTTCATTTGTTTATGTGACAACCATGACATATACCTAATTGGCTAATCTTGTAGGAAAATTCATGCATTTTTCCCTGGTGCAAGCAAACAACTTCTATTACTTCTAGTACAAATTTATCACTTGTTTTCAATTCCTTTAGGATTCAGTATGCCATGACATCCTAGTCACATGCTTTTACTGTTCCTATGGTTTTTGGAATCCTGCAAACCATACAGCTCTGATTGTTCATTCCATACCCATGGGTTTAAAACGACCCGCTTTCGGCCGGTGCATCGATATGCAAGGCCTTAGTGTTTTAACAGGAAAAAAAAGGTTCATTCTATCCCTGCTTACAATCCATAAACCAACTTGAAATAGGCTAAATAAAACACAACACACATTACAATCCATAAACCATGCGTTACACAAGAGCCATTCTTACCCGCAGTGCTGTGGCACAAAGCTTTCTTCTTCGTCGGGACTCTTCCTTGGCGCCACACATCACTTGTTGTTGCCCAAACGTGTTAAATACTACTCAACTTGCAATTGTAGCAAAGGTATAGACAGATAGGTTCATGTAAAGTCCAAACCACTACTACCTATTATTGTGATTAATCAAAAGGCACTTAGCACACAAAATCACATCTCTATCCTCTATTAATCAATTGTATATAGCTAAATGATTGTTCTGATTGCGCGGTAGCATAGACACTGGCGTCATCAGAACAAAAGAAAGCGCCTTTCCTCAAGCTTTTATGCCAAAGTTTGCTAATTAATGGTCTCTAGTTTCCTCATGCAAGATACTTAGCCGTGTAGGGGAAGGAGATGTGAACGTGCCGACTAGGACTAGTGATGCAAGAAAAGCTCGAGGCTCGTGAGCCGCTCGAGATCGACTCATTTTTTGACTCGACTCGAGATCGACTCGAAAAGAAACGAGCTGAGTTTGAACATTTTATGTAGCTCGATCGAGAAACGAGCCGATCTTGAGCCAATGTTGGCTTGCTCGATTTTAGCTCAATAGCTCGACAGAATATTATTATGTTAAATGATCATCCCATATATTAAATGGAAACAAGATAATTTATTACCATATATGTTGTCCATAATTTTTTTCATTTTATGTACCAACGAACATGAAAACTTAATTAAGTGCAGGAAGATTTAGGTCTAATTAAGGCACGTAGTCGACTATGTGTTAAATATTCTATATTTTTGAAAAAGGTTCCCAGCATATTAACCTTAATGTTTTTGTTTTTCATCCATAGATTTTTAATTGTTACCATCTCATTTAGCTCGAAACTAGCTCGAGATCGACTCGAGATCGTTTCAAGCTGAGCACGAGTCATGTTCTACAGCTCGGTTATGAGCTTCACTCAGTTTGAGCTCGCTCAAATTTTCGTATGAGTTGAGCTGAGCCAACTCCAACTCGCTCGAGCTCGACTCGTTTGCAGCCCTAACTAGGACCTGGCCAACGCAAAGGGGTAATTCAGAAGTGCAAGCAGAGGCACGTAAAGAAAATAAGTTTGGGATCTAATATTTTTCAAAAAACACTCTAAATATGTTGTATGCTTGTAAATCTGGAGAATGTAATTTGTTTGTTGCCATGCGTGTGTAAGAAAAAACTAATGTAGCGCTCTAAAAACACTCTTCTATAGACCTTATCTTTTGTCGGGAGCGCAAAGGTGAACGTTCTTATATGAACAATATGAATATGTTCATATGTACATACATTCGTTTTTATATTTTTATGATATGTTGTAAGTATATTTAAACAAAAAAAAACTGTTCATGACCGTTGTACTTACACCTAAGAAACATTTACCTATTCTATTCTAGCCGACAAGGCAAGCAGGCAAGTAAGTATTGCAGTGTGAGCGGAACCTCCCACTTCCCTTTTCAAGGTGAGCATGTCAAGAATGGATTTGGAGCACGCATCGGCCTCCGCACTGATTGAGATCCAGTGACATGCTGTTACTTTCTGTTCCAGGTGCAACCCGCACAGTAAACAAAATGCTCGTTGGTTACATGTCGAATTGCATTGCATTACAGAGTTGCGTGATCATGATCACCTCGCTCATGACAAAATACTCGTAGTCATTCACATGCGAGATCATCTTTATTTTACACATAACACACATCTAGTACTAGTATTTTACATATGACACACATCTAGTGGCTTTGTTAGTGAGAGATTTTTATGTTTTTACCTACATGATAGTGATAATGGTTACCTTACTTGGTTTTACGTGAAAATTAGTAGAAATGCGTTACTGAGACTGATTAGTTAGCAAACAGCTTATGGCACTGTCAATAGAAAAGCAATGATTGTATCAGGAGACTTGTTAACCACTCTATTCTAGCACCAGCCTTTTCTTGTCGCGTAGTTGTCATTAACGCGGGAAGTTCTAGCCGAATTTTGCACTAGTCTGCTCCACTCCATGGTAACTTTAACAACTTTTTGGATTGCGAGAACTTATAATCAATTACTTCCTCCGTTTCATAATATAAGAACGTTTTTGACACTAGGTTAGTGCCAAAAACGTTCTTATATTATGGGACGGATGGAGTACATGAGAACAAAAGCTTAATTCATATATTTTGAATGAACGTGCTTTTATTGATAACAGTTGTTTAGTTTTATCTCTTCGTTGATTTGGTTACTTTTATTATGATAGGCTAGTATGTATGTTTATATGTTTTGTATGCTTGGAGAAATTCATAGGGGCACGCAGTGGCCCGCGCACACATTTTATGGGCCATAGATTTGTGCCGTCACTCGAAAGGTCGGGTGCGTAACTTAGCCCTTAATTATCGAAAAAGGCTTTCGCTCCGCTTTATATATAAAGCAAACCACAACAGTCACAAAGTTCAACAAGAGTCCACACACACACACACACACACAAGGTAGCACGACACAAAGTACGAGAGGTTTCTGCTGAGGGCACAGCTCAACAAGCCATGAAATAGAAAAGAAAAGGGGTAGCATCACAAGCGAATAAGCTAATCTGGCTCAGTTGGTGGAGGAGGAGCGGCGGCGCCAAGCGGAGAGCCATCACACGAAGGTCGGCAGTGATGATATTGATGGCGTCCTGGTCCCGGTGGCGGCTAAGCGGCCGCAAATAGCCACACATTTTGTACACCACGTGAGTAGCACGTCGAAGAGGCACACACTAGATCACAAGCTTATTTCGAACCGTCCAAAGTGTCCATGCTAGGACCCCAATAGTCAGCCACCTAATGTGGCGTCCCGTTGGGGGGAAGGCCTGGATCTCCGCGGAGAGGTCTGGGAAGTTGGTGTTACACCAACGACCTCGCGGCGGGAGCTCCAGAGGAACTGGGCGGACACACACGAAAAGAAGATGTGGTTCGAGTCTTCTTCTATCCCACATAGGGGACATATCCCATCGCCCGGGCCATTCCGCTTAAGTACCTCCACACCGGGCGGGACACGGCCGCGGATCCATTGCCACAGAAAAGATCCTGATCTTCAAAGGAAATCTGAGCGACCAGATCAACTCAAGGGGCTCCGGTGCAGGAGTGGCAGTGATGGCATGGTAGAGAGACTTCATGGAGAATTTGCCTGAGTGCTCTAGGTGCCACGAAATGAGATCCTTTGCCTGCTCTAGGTCCGGCTCGTGAAGGGCGACGGTCTCAAGGAGCTCGTGCCGGGCGGTTAGGTCCGGAGGCCCAAATGGCTGCCAGAACGTGAGGCGCCCTAAGTCAATAAGGGTCGCCTCGACGGGGATCCGCGGTTCCACCGCGATGGAGAACAAGTATGGAAAGCGGGACGCGAAAGGGGCATCCCAGCCCACCAGTCGAACCAGAACAGGGTGGATGTCCCGGATCCGACTGCGGCGAAGGTCGTGATGCGGAGGACCGGGAGCAACTGGATGACGGACTACCAGAACTGGGAGCCACTAGATCTCAGATAGAAGGCAAGAAGCTGGCCACGTAGGTATTTGTTCTGGATGATATGGAGCCAAAGTCCAGCCTTCCCATTAGCGATCCGCCAGAGCCAGCGTGCCAGGAGGGTAATGTTCATGCGTTTGGAGGACATGATCCTGAGGCCGTTGTGGTCACGCGGCTTGCAGATGTCGGGCCAGTGAACCATATGGTACTTCTGTTTTTCACCTTCGCCGGCCCAAAAAAATCTAGCCTAGACTTTGCCGATCTCATGATGGAGCATTTCGGGCAAGCTGTAGAAGCTCCCGATGAACAGGAGCAGGCTAGACAGGGAGGAGTCGATGAGGATCGTCAGTGCCGCCTTAGAAAGCCATCTACCCTGCTAAGGCTCGATACGGTGTTGGAGCTTGAGCACTATAGGCCTCAGGTCCGCCATGGAGAGCCGAGAGTCACTAATGGGAATCCCCAGGTAGGTGGCGGGGAAGGGACCCATCTGACAATTGAGGCAGTCAGCGATATTCTAGCTCTCGGGGGGGGGGGGGGTAGCCCATCACCATCACTTCGCTCTTATCGAAGTTGATTTTGAGGCCCGTCATCTGCTAAAAGCAGAGTAGGAGGAATTTCAGGTTTGTGATATCGGCCGTGGAGCCCTCCACCATGATGATGGTGTCGTCGGCATACTGAAGGAGGGACACACCACTTCCCTCCACAAGGTGCGGCACTACACCACGATGTGGCTCGCGGCTTTAGCCTTGTCGAGGATAGTAGCCAATGGGTCAACCACCATGTTGAACAAGAAAGGGGAGAAGGGGTCGCCCTGCCTAACCCCACTTAAGGTGGGGAAGTAGGGCCGATCTCACCATTGATGTTAACTGTGGTTCGTCCGGACGAGACCTTCTGCATGACCCGGGTGACCCAACGATCGTCGAACCCTTTACGGGGCAACACTTCCCAAAGGAAGGACCGGCTGACCGTGTCATAGACTTTGTGGAAGTCAATTTTCAGGAAGACAGCCCTTAGGTGTTTGGATCGGACCTCATGGAGGACCTCGTGAAAGACTAGGACCCCATCTAGGATATATCGGCCTTGGATGAATGTCGATTGGTCGGGGTGGGTAATGCAATCGGCCAAAGGGGTCACCCTATTGGCGTACCCCTTTGTTGGGGAATGTAGCAGAAATTCAAAATTTTCCTACGTGTCACCAAGATCTATCTATGGAGAAACCAGCAACGAGGGGAAGGAGAGTGCATCTACATACCCTTGTAGATCGCTAAGCGGAAGCGTTCAAGTGAACGGGGTTGATGGAGTCGTACTCGCTGTGATCCAAATCACCGATGATCCTAGTGCCGAACGGACGGCACCTCCGCGTTCAACACACGTACAGCCCGGGGACGTCTCCCATGCCTTGATCCAGCAAGGAGAGAGGGAGAGGTTGAGGAAGACTCCATCCAGCAGCAGCACAACGGCGTGGTGATGATGGAGGAGCGTGGCAATCATGCAGGGCTTTGCCAAGCACCGCAGAAGAGGAGGAAGAAGAGATGCAGGGCTGCACTAACGAGAGATCGAATCGCGTGTGTTTGGGCAGCCCCAGGCCTCACTATATATAGGGGAGAGGGAGGAGGGTGCGCCCCCTCTAGGGTTCCCACCCCTAGGGGGGCGGCAGCCCTAGATGGGAAAGGGGGAGGCGGCCAAGAGGGGAGGGGAGAGGGAGGCGCACCAGTATGGGCCTTAGGGCCCATCTGCCCTAGGGTTTGCCCCCTTCTCCTCTCCCTTGCGCCTTGGGCCCTTGTGGGGGGGCGCACCAGCCCACTTGGGGCTGGTCCCCTCCCACACTTGTCCCATGCAGCCCTCCGGGGCTTGTGTCCCCACTTGGTGGACCCCCGGACACCTCCGGTGGTCCTGGTACACTACCGGTGATGTCCAGAACTCTTCCGGTGGCCAAAACCATACTTCCTATATATAAATCTTTACCTTCGGACCATTCCGGAACTCCTCGTGACGTCCGGGATCTCATCCGGGACTCCGAACAACATTCGGTAACCACATACAAGCTTCCTTTATAACCCTAGCGTCATCGAACCTTAAGTGTGTAGACCCTACGGGTTCGGGAGACATGCAGACATGACCGAGACGTTCTCCGGTCAATAACCAACAGCGGGATCTGGATACCCATGTTGGCTCCCACATGTTCCACGATGATCTCATCGGATGAACCACGATGTCAAGGACTTAATCAATCCTGTATACAATTCCCTTTGTCTATCGGTACGATACTTGCCCGAGATTCGATCGTCGGTATCCCGATACCTTGTTCAATCTCGTTACCGGCAAGTCTCTTTTACTCGTTACGCAACACATCATCCCGTGATCAACTCCTTGATCATATTGTGCACATTATGATGATGTCCTACCGAGTGGGCCTAGAGATACCTCTCCGTCACACGGAGTGGCAAATCCCAGTCTCGATTCGTGCCAACCCAACAGACACTTTCGGAGATACCTGTAGTGAACCTTTATAGTCACCCAGTTACGTTGTGACATTTGGTACACCCAAAGCATTCCTACGGTATCCGGGAGTTGCACAATCTCATGGTCTAAGGAAATGATACTTGACATTAGAAAAGCTTTTGCATATGAACTACAATCTTTGTGCTAGGCTTAGGATTGGGTCTTGTCCATCACATCATTCTTCTAATGATGTGATCCCGTTATCAATGACATCCAATGTCCATGGTCAGGAAACCGTAACCATCTATTGATCAACGAGCTAGTCAACTAGAGGCTTACTAGGGACATGGTGTTGTCTATGTATCCACACATGTATCTGAGTTTCCTATCAATACAATTCTAGCATGGATAATAAACGATTATCATGAACAAGGAAATATAATAATAACCTATTTATTATTGCCTCTAAGGCATATTTCCAACAGTCTCCCACTTGCACTAGAGTCAATAATCCAGTTCACATCGATATGTGATTAACACTCAAAGTCACATCCCTATGTGACTAACACCCAAGAGTTCTGGGTTTGATCATGTTATGCTTGTGAGAGAGGTTATAGTCAACGGGTCTGAAATATTCAGATCTGTATGTACTTCGCAAATTTCTAAGTCATCTTCTAGATGCAGTTACCATGCTCTATTTGGAGCTATTCCAAATAACTGTTCTACTATACGAATCCAATTTACTACTTAGAATAATCTGGATTAGTGTCAAAGTTTGCATCGGCGTAACCCTTTACGATGAACTCTTTTTCCACCTTCATAATCGAGAAAATTCCTTAGTCCACTAGTTACTAAGGATAACCTTGACCGTTGTCCTGTGATCCATTTCTAGATCACACTTGTACCCCTTGACTGACTCATGGTTTGGCACACTTCAGGTGCGGTACACAACATAGCATACTTTAGAGCCTACGTCTAAATCATAGGGGACGACCTTCGTCCTTTCTCTCTATTCTGCCTTGGTCATGTATTGAGTCTTGCTCAATACTCACACCTAGTAACACAGCCGAGTACTCCTTCTTTGCTGATCTATTTTGAACTCCTTCAAAAACTTGTCATGGTATGTGTTCGTTTGAAAGTACTATTAAGCGATTTTGATCTATCCTTATAGATCTTGATGCTCAATATTCAAGTAGCTTAATCCAGGTTTTCCATTGAAAAACACTTTTCAAATAACCCTTTATGCTTTCCAGAAATTCTACATCATTTCTGATCAACAACATATACTCATCAGAAATTCTATAGTGCTCCCACTCACTTCTTTGGAAATACAAGTTTCTCATAAACTTTGTATAAACCTAAAATCTTTGATCAACTCATCAAAGTGTACATTCCAACTCCGAGATGCTTACTCCAGTCCTTAGAAGGATTGCTGGAGCTTTGCATACTTGTTAGCATCTTTCAGGATTGACAAAAATCTTCTGGTTGTATCACATACAACCTTCCCTCAAGAAAATCGTCGAGGAAACAATGTTCTGACATCCTATCTGCATAATTTCATAAATAATGCAGTAATCGCTAACATAATTCAAACAGACTTTTAGCATCGCTACGGGTGAGAAAGTCTCATCGTAGTCAACTCCTTGAACTTGTCGGAAAACACTTTAATGACAAGTCGAGCTTTCTTAATGGTGACATTTACCATCATTGTCCGTCTTCCTTTTAAAATACATATGTACCTAACAGTCTTACGACCATCAAGTAGTTCTTCTAAAGTCTACACTTTTTTTTCATATATGGATCCTCTCTCGGATTATATGGCCTCGAGCCATTCATCGGAATCCGGGCCCACCATCGCTTCTCCATAGCTCGTAGGTTCATTGTTGTCTAGCAACATGTCTTCCAAGACAGGATTACGTACCACTCTGAAGTAGTACGCATCCTTGTCATCCTACGAGGTTTGGGAGTGACTTGATCCGAAGTCTCATGATCACTATCATAAGCTTCCACTTCAATTGGTGTAGGTGCCATAGGAACAATTCCTGTGCCCTGCTACACACTAGTTGAAGTGACGATTCAATAACCTCATCAAGTCTCCACCATCCTCCCACTCAATTCTTTCGAGAGAAACTTTTCCTCGAGAAAGGACCCGATTCTAGAAACAATCCTTATTGCTTTCGGATCTGAGACAGGAGGTATACCCAACTATTTTGGGTATTGTATGAAGATGCAGTTATCCGCTTTGGGTTCGAGCTTATCAGCCTGAAACTTTTTCATATAAGCGTCGTAGCCCCAAACTTTTTTAAGAAATGACAGCTTAGGTTTCTCTAAACCATAGTTCATTCGGTGTCATCTCATCGGAATTACGTGGTGCCCTATTTAAAGTGAGTGCGGTTGTCTCCAATGCCTAACCCATGAACGATAGTGGTAATTCGATAAGAGACATCATGGTACGCACCATATCCAATAGGGTGCAGTTATGATGTTCGGACACACCATCACACTATGGTGTTCCAGGCGGTACTAGTCGTGAAACAATTTCCACAGTGTCTCAATTGTGTACCAAACTCGCAACTCAGATATTCATCTCTATGATCATATCATAGATATTTTATCCTCTTGTCACGACGATATTCAACTTCACTCTGAAATTACTTGAACCATTCAATAATTCAGACTTGTGTTTCATCAAGTAAATATGCTCAGTATCTACTCAAATCATCTGTGAAGTAAGAGCATAACGATATCCACTGCGTGCCTCAGCACTCATTGGACTGCACACATCAAAATGTGTACTTCCAACAAGTTGCTTTCTTGTTCCATTTTACTGAAACCGAAGCTTTCAGTCATCTTGCCCATGTGGTATGATCTGCATGTCTCAAGCGATTCAAAATCAAGTGAGTCCAAACGGTCCATCTGCATGGAGTTTCTTTATGCGTATATACCAATAGACATGGTTCACATGTCTCAATCCTTTAAAAAATGAGTGAGGCCAAAGATCCATCAACATGGAGCTTCTTCATGCGTTTTATACCAATATGACTTACATGGCAGTGCCACAAGTAGGTGGTACTATCATTACTATCTTATATCTTTTGGCATGAACATGTGTATCACTATGATCGAGATTCAATAAACCATTCATTTTAGGTGCAAGACCATTGAAGGTATTATTCAAATAAATAGAGTAACCATTATTCTCTTTAAATGAATAACCGTATTGCGATAGACATAATCCAATCATGTCTATGCTCAACGCAAACACCAAATAACAATTATTTAGGTTTAACACCAATCTCGATGGTAGAGGGAGCGTGCGATGCTTGATCACATCAACCTTGGAAACATTTCCAACACATCTCGTCAGCTCACCTTTAGCTAGTCTCCGTTTATTCCGTAGCTTTTATTTCGAGTTACTAAAACTTAGCAACCGAACCGGTATCTAATACCCTGATGCTACTAGGAGTACTAGTAAAGTACACATTCACATAATGTATATCCAATATACTTCTATCGACAGCCTTCTCATCTACCAAGTATCTAGGGTAATTCTGCTCCAGTGGTTGTTCCCCTTATTACAGAAGCACTCAGTCTCGGGTTTGGGTTCAACCTTGGGTTTCTCCACTAGAGCAGCAGCTGATTTGCCGTTTCATGAAGTATCCCTTCTTGCCCTTGCCCTTCTTGAAACTAGTGGTTTCACTAACCATCAACAATTGATGCTCCTTCTTGATTTCTACTTTCGCGGTGTCAAACATCGCGAATATTTCAAGGATCATCATATCTATCCCTGATATGTTATAGTTCATCACGAAGCTCTAGCAGCTTGGTGGCAATAACTTTGGAGAAACATCACTATCTTATCTGGAAGATCAACTCCCACTCGATTCAAGTGATTGTTGTACTCAGACAATCTGAGCACAAGCTCAACGATTGAGCTTTTCTCCCTTAGTTTGCAGGCCAAGAAAATCGTCGGAGGTCTTATACCTCTTGACGTGGGCACGAGCCTGAAATCACAATTTCAGCCCTCGAAACATCTCATATGTTCCGTGACATTTCAAAAATGTCTTCGGTGCCTCAATTCTAAACCATTTATCATTACCGAACTATCATGTAGTCATCAAAACGTGTATGTCAGATGTTCGCAACATCCACAGACCACGTTCGAGGTCCAGCACACCGAGCAGTGCATTAAGGACATAAGCCTTGTACTGTCCGCATAATTGCTACTATCAACTTTCAACTATATTTTCTCTAGGAACATATCTAAAACAGTAGAACTAAAGCGCGAGTTTACGACACAATTTGCAAAGATCTTTTGACTATGTTCAGGATAACTAAGTTCATCTTATGAACTCCCACTCAGATAGACATCCCTCTAGTCATCTAAGTGATTACATGATCCGAGTCAACTAGGCCGTGTCCGATCATCACGTGAGACGGACTAGTCAACGTCGGTGAACATCTTCATGTTGATCGTATCTACCATACGACTCATGCTCGACCTTTCGATCTTCTGTGTTCCGAGGCCATGTCTGTACATGCTAGGCTCGTCAAGTCAACCTAAGTGTTTGCATGTGTTCCGAGGCCATGTCTGTACATGCTAGGCTCGTCAACACCCGTTGTATTCGAACGTAAGAATCTATCACACCCGATCATCACGTGGTGCTTCGAAACGACGAACTTTCGCAACGGTGCACAGTTAGGGGGAACACTTTCTTGAAATTTTAATGAGGGATCACCTTATTTACTACCGTCGTTCTAAGCAAATAAGATGCAAAAACATGATAAACATCACATGCAATCAAATAGTGACATGATATGGCCATCATCACTTTGCTCCTTTTGATCTCCATCTTCGGGGCTCCATGATCGTTTTCGTCACCGGCATGACACCATGATCTCCATCATCGTGTCTTCATGAAGTTGTCTCGCCAACTATTACTTCTACTACTATGGCTAACGGTTAGCAATAAAGTAAAGTAATTACATGACGTTTATGTTGACACGCAGGTCATAAATAAATTAAAGACAACTCCTATGGCTCCTGCCGGTTGTCATACTCATCGACATGCAAGTCGTGATTCCTATTACAAGAACATGATCAATCTCATACATCACATGTCATTCATCACATTCTTCTTGGCCATATCACATCACATAGCATACCCTGCAAAAACAAGTTAGACGTCCTCTAATTGTTGTTTGCATGTTTTACGTGGCTGCTATGGGTTTCTAGCAAGAACGTTTCTTACCTACGCAAAACCACAACGTGATATGTCAATTGCTATTTACCCTTCATAAGGACCCTTTTCATCGAATCCGATCCGACTAAAGTGGGAGAGACTGGCACCCGCTAGCCACCTTATGCAACTAGTGCATGTCAGTCGGTGGAACCTGTCTCACGTAAGAGTACGTGTAAGGCCGGTCCGGGCCGCTTCATCCCACAATGCCGCCGAATCAAGATTGACTAGTAACGGTAAGCATATTGAACGAAATCAACGCCCACAACTACTTTGTGTTCTACTCGTGCAAAGAATCTACGCAATAGACCTAGCTCATGATGCCACTGTTGGGGAACGTAGCAGAAATTCAAAATTTTCCTACGTGTCACCAAGATCTATCTATGGAGAAACCAACAACGAGGGGAAGGAGAGTGCATCTACATACCCTTGTAGATCGCTAAGCGGAAGCGTTCAAGTGAATGGGGTTGATGGAGTCGTACTCGCTGTGATCCAAATCACCGATGATCCTAGTGCCGAACGGACGGCACCTCCGCGTTCAACACACGTACAGCCCGGGGACGTCTCCCATGCCTTGATCCAGCAAGGAGAGAGGGAGAGGTTGAGGAAGACTCCATCCAGCAGCAGCACAACGGCGTGGTGATGATGGAGGAGCGTGGCAATCATGCAGGGCTTTGCCAAGCACCGCAGAAGAGGAGGAAGAAGAGATGCAGGGCTGCACTAACGAGAGATCGAATCGCGTGTGTTTGGGCAGCCCCAGGCCTCACTATATATAGGGGGGAGGGAGGAGGGTGCGCCCCCTCTAGGGTTCCCACCCCTAGGGGGGCGGCAGCCCTAGATAGGAAAGGGGGAGGCGGCCAAGAGGGGAGGGGAGAGGGAGACGCACCAGTATGGGCCTTAGGGCCCATCTGCCCTAGGGTTTGCCCCCTTCTCCTCTCCCTTGCGCCTTGGGCCCTTGTGGGGGGGCGCACCAGCCCACTTGGGGCTGGTCCCCTCCCACACTTGGCCCATGCAGCCCTCCGGGGCTTGTGTCCCCACTTGGTGGACCCCCGGACACCTCCGGTGGTCCCGGTACACTACCGGTGATGCCCAGAACTCTTCCGGTGGCCAAAACCATACTTCCTATATATAAATCTTTACCTCCGGACCATTCCGGAACTCCTCGTGACGTCCGGGATCTCATCCGGGACTCCAAACAACATTCGGTAACCACATACAAGCTTCCTTTATAACCCTAGCGTCATCGAACCTTAAGTGTGTAGACCCTACGGGTTCGGGAGACATGCAGACATGACCGAGACGTTCTCCGGTCAATAACCAACAGCGGGATCTGGATAACCATGTTGGCTCCCACATGTTCCACGATGATCTCATCGGATGAACCACGATGTCAAGGACTTAATCAATCCCGTATACAATTCCCTTTGTCTATCGGTACGATACTTGCCCGAGATTCGATCGTTGGTATCCCGATACCTTGTTCAATCTCGTTACCGGCAAGTCTCTTTTACTCGTTCCGCAACACATCATCCCGTGATCAACTCCTTGATCATATTGTGCACATTATGATGATGTCCTACCGAGTGGGCCCATAGATACCTCTTCGTCACACGGAGTGACAAATCCCAGTCTCGATTCGTGCCAACCCAACAGACACTTTCGGAGATACCTGTAGTGAACCTTTATAGTCACCCAGTTACGTTGTGACGTTTGGTACACCCAAAGCATTCCTACGGTATCCGGGAGTTGCACAATCTCATGGTCTAAGGAAATGATACTTGACATTAGAAAAGCTTTTGCATATGAACTACAATCTTTGTGCTAGGCTTAGGATTGGGTCTTGTCCATCACATCATTCTTCTAATGATGTGATCCCGTTATCAATGACATCCAATGTCCATGGTCAGGAAACCGTAACCATCTATTGATCAACGAGCTAGTCAACTAGAGGCTTACTAGGGACATGGTGTTGTCTATGTATCCACACATGTATCTGAGTTTCCTATCAATACAATTCTAGCATGGATAATAAACGATTATCATGAGCAAGGAAATATAATAATAACCTATTTATTATTGCCTCTAGGGCATATTTCCAACACCCTTTGCCAGGATGCGGAAGATCACGTTGATCACCGTGATAGGACGGAACTGGCGGATGTCCGAAGCGCCGGTGACCTTGGGGATTGGTGCGATGATCCCATAATTAAGGCGGTGGAGGTCGATGGTGACAACATAGAACTCCTCAAAGAGGGTCATCACCTCCTGCCTAATGATGTTCCAGAAGGTCTGGAAGAACTTGACCGGGAGGCCGTCAGGGCCCTGCGCGGACATCAGATTCATGCCCTTGGTGGCGGTCCAGACCTCCTCCTCAGAGAACGGGGCCGTGAGGGCCGCATTCTCCGCGATAGCCCACCTTTATCCCATGTATGTGCTCCACCCATTGCGCCATGCCATGTTTTTCTCTTCCATGCCTTTTCATTTGACTTTCAATTTTTAGTCTATTATATCTTTTGAACTGAAAGTCTAATTTATGTTTTGTGTGCATATTTGTGTTTGTTGCGACGAGGACTTTGAAACAAGACCACTCTCAGATACATAAATACTTTCGGATACTTCAAAAGTCTAAAAGCTTATCAAAATGTATTCAAGGATGGCCTTGTTTGAAAGTCCTTAAGGAACACAAATATGCAAATGGAACATAAATTGGACTTTCAGTTCAAATAATATAACAGGTTCAACATTGAAAGTCAAATGAAAAAACATGGGAGAGAAAAACTAGCATGGGGGGGTGAAGCATGCAAGTTCTCAGAAAAGCTTGCATGCATGGGATAAAGGTGATTGATGGGCTAGAAAATCAAAGGGCAATACCTGGTAATGACCAAATAACAGGAGCTCCTGAGTGCTCCACGCTCCTATACGAATATTAAACATAGAAAATACCAAAAAATTCAAAAACATATGAAATTTGGGTATATAAGACCTGGGTTCTCAATCTACTCCCGCGTAAATTTCGTAAAAAAAAATACCAGCAAACGTATTCGTGGCAAAGGAAATACTGTCTGAACAAAAATCCATCCAAACAGTTTTTTCTATACATAGGAAATTTTTGTCTTTTTTGTCACGAATATTTCCTGAAATTTTTTACAAAATTTCACACAGGAGTAGATCGGGAACCCAGGTTTGATATCCCAAAATCTCAGTTTTTTTTTCAAATTTTTCAGTATTTTTTATTTAATGTTCGTATAGGGATGTGAAGTACCGGGTGCTACAAATCCGCTTCCAGAAGTACTAAACAAACTGTGTTTCCCAGTCTCAGTGCATATCTGTGTTCCTGGGCAGAGATAATTACAACTACGGTACCTGTACTATCTGGCACGTAACATGACGGTCCTGGCACTCGTGAATTACTCCAATACAGTCCTCATATACGCAGATACGCTCCAAAACGGTCCTCCGGACGTATCAACCTACGAACCAGGCCGGACAAGCGCCACATCATCACGCGGGCTGGTCGACCGAACCGATTCAGTTGGTAATTTTCGAATCGCCCCTGCCCAGCTGAGTGCGTCAGTTGCCCCTTTCGTCTTCATCTCATCCTCAAGGTGACGACGACGTATGGCGGCGCAGGTGATCGGCGACATCTAGGCGACGATAGGCTTTCGTACCAGTGGGAGCTCACACGGCGGCGACAAAATTGTCGTCGCCCGCCGTGAATGGCGGCATATGATCCTATACGGCGGCACGACGGTGCCCCCGTACCCATGTACGGTAAGATTCGATCACCATGGCTGGATTAGACATGTTACTACCTTGATTCTCGTCTATTTCGTTGTTTTGGTGCGTTCTATGATACAATTTAGGTGATTTAGGCAGACATCTGCTTAGGGTTAACACAGATGATTAGGGTTTGATGTCTGATGGCTAAACTTTGAACTTTTTTTTGGTTTAACAGATGGAGGCACTGATTTCTGTACCATTGAGTTCATCCATGGTGGATTTTTCATGGGCACTGGTGGTAATCTATCATATCTCAATGGTCGCAAAGTCTGCTAGATTACTGTGTCAGTAGTGTTGCTTGTATGGAAATGTTGTATGAATTAGTAGAGAAGGTGGGTTATGAGACTTCAGGAAGAATTCAAATCTATTTGCTGATGCCTGGGATGCAAATGAATGAAGATGAGCTCAGGTTGGTTGCAAGCAATAATGACACAAAATGCATTAGCAAGCTAGTTAGAGAAGGGCACAAATACCTGATGTTGTATCTTGTTCATGATGCTGCTTCTGGTGGAGGAGGATGGGATGATGTGTTAGCAAATCCATGTATACATGCACGTGATGTCATTAGGCCTATGAAGACCAAGATAAATGGCAGTGCTTTAGAGGGGCAAAGCATTGTACTTGTTGGGGACAACAGTGCTTCCATGTCATTTGCATGTGAGGAAAATGTAGAAGGCACAAGCAGGAGGAGCAGAAGAGGGACAACGGAGGTAGAGGAGGAGTTATGTAGTGAAGATGATAGCGAAGACTCGGATTATATTCCAGAAATAGTTGACAGTGACTATGACCTCAATGATGGTGACGATGATTTGATCAATGAGGATACAAAAGCTGTTGGCAATGAGAAGAAAGGGACAAGGACAGGGAAGGAGCTAGCAGAAGATCTAAACTCCGAGGATGATAGTCTTGATCTGCCTGAATCGGATGATGATGATGACATTAAATTCAATTTCAAACATTTTACTGAAGTTGATTTGAAGGAGCCCAAGTTCTATGTGGGGCAAGTTTTCCCATCTATTGCACTGATCAGACAGGCCATTAGGGAGTATAGTTGCAAGGAGAGGCTGCAAATAACATTTCCCAAGAATGACAAGACAAGGATTGGAGCTGTGTGCAATGGTGGTTGCCCTTGGTATTTATATGCTTCGTTTGACAATAGAACCAAGGGAATTCAGGTTAAAACATTTAAAGATGAGCACACATGCACAAAGAAGTGGAGTGTTAAAGCGTTCACTGCAAGATACATTGCTGCAAAGTATGTCGACAAGGTCAGAGCAGATGATAAGATTTCTTTGAAGGGTTTTGGAGCAATGGTGCAGGAAGAGTGGAACATGAAGGTTCATAGGCAGAAGCTTTGGAGAGCAAGGAAAATAGCATTTGACATTATTTATGGTGATGATATTGCTCAGTACAACATGTTGTGGGATTATGCATCTGAGTTAAGGAGGTCGAATCCTGGTAGTACTTTTTTGCTGCAAGTTGCCGATGATGGCCAATTCCAGAAGTGCTACTTCTCTTTTGACGCATGCAAGAGGGGATTCCTTGCAGCTTGTAGGCCTGTAATTTTCTTAGATGGTTGTCATTTGAAAACTCAGTTTGGTGGAGTTTTGTTAACTGCAATAGGAATGGATCCTAATGATTGCATTTATCCCGTGGCCTTTGCTGTTGTGCAAGTTGAAAACACAGAAGGTTGGAGATGGTTCTTGACTATTCTTAAAGAAGATCTTGGCATTATGGACACCTCACTTTGGACAGTCATGTCTGACAAGCAGAAAGTAAGTCACTTGCAGTTGTAATATATGCTTCGATAGTTTGGTTACATTTCTTCATATTGTAGTACATGATTTGTAATTTGTAATTATTTAGAACTAAATTTATTTGTTCACATCCAGGGTCTAATTAAGGCAGTGAGAGAACTATTTAAAGATTCAGAGCATAGGTATTGTGTGAGACATATCTGGCAGAATTTCACAAAGAACTTTAAAGGAGAAGTGCTAAAGAATCAATTGTGGAGATGTGCTCGAAGTACTACTCATGGCCATTTTAGAGAGAACATGGACAGAATGCTAGTTCTTAGTAAGGAAGCTCATGATTGGTTAGAGGAGTTAGACCCAGAAACATGGGTAAGGGCATTTCAAAAAGATTTCCCGAAGTGTGATGTTCTATTGAACAACAATTGCGAAGTGTTCAATAGGTATATTTTAGATGCAAGAGAACTCCCCATATTAACCATGATACAAAGGATTAAAGGACAAATAATGGGAAGACATTATGGTAAGCAACTAGAGGCACTGAAATGGCATGGTACCATATGTCCCAAAGTGAGAAAAAGGTTGCAAAGACATGTTGATGCAGCAGCCACATGTCATGCTGATCCTGTTGGACTGGGCATTTTTGAAGTGCAAGACAAAAACAGGCAGTTCAGTGTGGACATAACATTGTACAAATGTACTTGCAGAAGGTGGGATTTAACTGGGATTCCGTGTTGTCATGCGGTTGCAGCTGCAAGATATGACAATATTCCACCTGAAACATTGGTCCACCCATGTTACTCCATTGAGACTTACCGCAAGGCTTACGAGAAAATAATCTTGCCATGTAAAGATGTGAGTGAGTGGGAAAAAATGTATGGCAGACAAGTGCTTCCTCCCAAAATTAAGAAAAAAAAGGAAGAAAGGAGAAGAATAGACGACAACAACCAGAAGAGACAGAGGGTAGGGCAGGGAGGAAAGTTGGCAGAGGTGGATCTATTATCCATTGTAGCTGTTGTGGAGCTGTAGGGCATAACATAGGTGGGTGCAAAGATTTCAAATTAGGCCTAAAACCCAAGAGGAAGGTAAGAAAAAAGAAAGTTAGAGCAGAACCTGAAGTTTCCTCCTCCGATGAAGAATATGAAGCCATGACACAGGTAATATAATTGTACAACCTCGTTAATGCTAAATTGCTTTTTTTACATAACCAGAACTTTACTAATTTATATGGTTTTTGTAATCAGGAGCAGAACATGCAAACTGAGGGGTTATTACATCAACAACCACCTATTTATGAGGCTGAGGTCATTACAACATTAATGGAAGAGGTATCTAATTGTTTTCATAATTTTATTACTACCATCTAATTCATGACTCCAAGCTAATTAATTTTCCTAAATTATTATAGACAAATGTTGCAAGCCAGATCATAGAACCACCTAATTCAGGCCCTTTACCTCCATCGGCATTTATTGAACAAAATGTCCCAAGCCAACCCCCTGTTCAGCCAACAACTGCAACATCACAGGAAAATGTTCATAGAAAAAGAGAGGTGCTTGCACTGGCTAAACTTAGACTTGCAGCTGAAAAAAAAGAGATTGCAGATCAGGCAAAGTTTGATGCAGCTTTGAACAAGATCAGAGAGGAAGAGCAAAAGATTTTGCAAGCTGCGGAGAAAAGGAAACAAGAGGCTGCAGCAAAAAAGTTAGAGATTGAGGAGAAAAAGAAAGATGTGCTGAGAGAAAAACAGTTGGCAGCTGAAGAAAAAAGAAAAGAAATTGAAGAAAAGAAACGAAAGAGGTTGGTTGAGCAGCAGGAGAAGAAGGCACTTGCAGAGGCCAAAAGGAATGCACTACAAGCTAAAAAGATGCAAGCAGAGGAAGCAAAAAGGGCAAAAGCTGCAGAAAAGAAAAGAATTGCAGATGAAAAGAGAAAGAAAGTTGAAGATTCACTAAGAGCAGAAGAAATGCAATTTATTATGATGCAAGAGGATGAGCAGGAAAGAATTAGAGGTTGTAAAGATTATCTTGCTCGGGGGGAGAATTCAAGTCAGCAGGCATGGGAGAAGCAAAATCTGCAGCAAGATACATCCAGGGCACAAGATTGGGAAGAGAGAAAGAAACAAGCAGAAGAATGGAACAGAGCACAAGCCCAAGCTAAGGAAGGAAAGAAACAAGCCATGGAAGAAAATCTCAGGTTGGCAAGTGAGAAGCAAAGGCAGGATGAATGCCAAGCAAAGCAGAGCATTTTGGAGCAGCAACATGTGCCAAAGAGACCTTACTTCAGTCAGGCCAGGACAGATTTTAAGAAACCAAGAAAAAGTAGCATGTTTGATATATTTAGGGCGGAGAGGATATAAGCATTTGACACATGAAGTGTTGTGTGTTTTCTTTTGTTAAGTTGCAGAACTCCTTTATTTGCTTTCACCGACCTGTTAAATTTTGGTCAGACTAATCATGTTATTTTCAAGATCATGTAATGATCAGGAAAACCTTGTTAAACCGAATGCTTTTGTGAAATGTATGAAACATGTTAGCCCCTGTTCTGTTCAACTATTGCGTGTAAGAAAATAGATTATTTTGGCATATGATTTTTGCTCCTTGTCTGTTCTATATGAAAACATAGAAACATGCATGATTTAAATGAAGTTCAGTATGCCCTGTACTCAACTACTGGACTTGCCAGCAAATTAATAAGGCGCCAAACTTGCTACAATCCCCAGCAATTTTTATACAGTAAAGCAATACGGAATAAGGCATAGTATCACAGGTCCTGATCAAACTATATCTGTATTAGCTTGTTGAGAAGCAAGAAGGAAATCAACAGCAAAACGATAGTACTGGTGTACCAATGCTTTGGCGCAGGTCTTCCCAGCAAAAGGCATACAAATCTCATTATATAGCATGCCAGTTTGGCAAATTGCATATTCTACTTGACATAGTGGCATCCTAATTCATTAGAAATTTAGATTGAGCCATCGGCCTCGCCAGGCCCAGTGTCGTCCAGGCTGCCGAGCCAAGCCGTCAGCGAGAAGATCAGCAACATGACGGCGGGCAGGCCTCCTCGATGCCCACCTCCGTCAACTTGACGCGACACGTCTTCGCAAGGACGTCGAGCAGCGCCGCCGGTCTCCAACTGCCGTCGCCAGGAACACGTGGGTGCGCGAGTCTGCAGCACGTCCATCGCCGACGTACGTGCGAGCGAGGAGCACACGCCCGGCGCCACACCTCCAGCCACCGATAGCACCGCCGGCGTCGTGCGTGCGACGCCCAACCTTGCCGCGGTTGACGGGGCCGGAAACAGGGCTCCCCGTCATGCTATCGCCGCCCGTCGAGAGCAGAGGAGAGGATTTTTGTGATTTAGGGTTGGGAAGGTAATGGGGAATTTCGGCCTACCAGTGCGCCGCCCGTCTGCTTTAATCGGTTCGGCTCGACCAGCCCGCGCGCTGACGTGGCACTGGTCTGGGCCTCGCGCGTACGGTAGGAGTAGCCAGGTTCGTATGAGATAGGCACAGAGGACTGTTTTGGAGCGTTTCTGCGTATTTGAGGACCGTATCGGAGCAATCGACGAGTGCCAGGACTGTCTTGTTACGCGACGGATAGTACAGGTACAGTAGTTGTAATTATCTCCAGAAAAGGAAGGCGTTTCTTTCCATCAACAAAGCCCGCCTTTCCTCGCGACGCCGACATGTCGACGACAGATTACGAATCAAGACGATAATTCTCAAACAACGTCCACGACGTTGAGCAAAAACAAAAACCAAATTTGCTCACGTCACCACACCAGCCACAACTTTAGAGCGCGCTCCGCTTTTCCCGCGGTTTATAAGCGGCGCGTCTCCGCTCGATCTCCCGCTCCATTCGTCCGGGCAAGAAACACACGAAAGAAAGAAAAAAAAATCCACCAATAATTGCAAACCTCCCAAGCATGCAACGCCACGGCGCCGCCTGCAGCATTGCGTGCCACTCCGGCGCCGGCATGGCCGCCGCCGGCGTGTTCATGCTGCCGCAGGTCTACGATCCTCGCGCCACGCATGGGCAGTACGACTTGGCCTCGCTGTCGGACATGGTGGCTCCATACACTGACTACAATGGCGGCAACCCCGCCGTCGGATGGGCGCCTCCGGAGGGTGACTCGGTGGACGATGACGGTGGGGCGGCGCTCCGCGGCAACGGCGACGAGAGGAAGACGAGGCGGCTGGCGTCGAACCGCGAGTCGGCGAGGCGGTCGCGGGTGAGGAAGCAGAGGCGGCTGGACGAGCTGTCGTCGCGGGCGGCGCGGCTCCGGGCGGCCAACCAGCGGCTCCTCGTGGAGCTGAACCGCGTGCTCGCCAAGCACGGCCGCGTGGCCCGCGAGAGCGCCCGGCTCCGGGAGGAGGCCTCCGAGCTGCGGGCGAGGCTGGACGGGATGGGGGTGGACGAGGCCGATGATGTTGCTCCGCAGAGCACAGAGGACACCGGCAATACGGCTTAGCTGTATACTAATAAGAGAAGAAAAAAACGCGCATGGGATTGATTCATGGCACGTAGCCAGGTGGACATAATACTACGTAGTTCTACTGTGGCGACCAATTATATTTATTTTTATTCCTCGGTGAGGAAATGGAACTGCCCTTGGCTTCGGCATCTGTAGACGGCCGGTGGTGTTCACAGTTGGAATCGGGTGTACAGAGGAGTACAGCCATTGAGAATCTGCGGCGAACGGGCGAAGCAATATCGAGTATCACAAACAAAATAAGCAAGAGCGGTTACACAGCCTCCAGACCGGCCAGAATTCCGCAAGCAAGCATGGCGTGCACACAAAGACACGAGAAGCTCGCCTCTGTCGCCACCGCCGAGCAATCTTTCTTCACCCAACGCGGCGGCATCTGGACACGGTCACACACGCTGCCGTTCTGCACCAGCCGGCGACGTCAACGGCAGCACCCACCTCACTACAACGCAAATTACAGACGAGTACATCATCAACTTACCGCTGGGTGCTCAAGCCCAACTTTTCAGGGAGGCGATCATGTAATGTTGATTGAATGATGGTGCTCCATTCTACGCGCTGGCCAGTGAAGTTGTCAACGGATGACGAATCCTCTACGTACAACACACCTTGACGCGCCTTCCTCGTGTCCATTTTCCTGCCTTCCGAGACTTCAGTCGCTTCCTGTGGTGGCTCCGCCTCCGCTCTGTGCAAGAGTTATATCAGATCCAAGCATCATTTACATATGCAACAGGTTGACCATCGTCTGACGACACTCGAGATTACGAACCACCGGTACAGACAGTGCTTGTACAAGACAAACGAACAGGACAGCAAAAGAAAATGGCATCAATTTCGTTCTGAAACATCTTCGGCAGCATTTTTTTCTGCTACTTTCATAATGCATTATGCTGGGCTGCCACATGTAGTACTAACTATTAAGCCTTCCTGAAAATGTGTTGCGGAATCCAATAGGAGCTCCCTAAAGATGTGGAGTGGACGGTAGATGGAAAGTGGCAAGTCTACTTACTGACAATATGACACTTAGCAAACAAGCCACAGAACAATACTGAAGTACCTCATCTCGAACACAAACACAGTACAAAATAGGACATCGTCGTATGCCCACGATTTTGTCAGGTAGTATATTGGAGCATCAAGGATATCGAAATTAATGAATCCGGAAAGATAAATAGATGTTGACTGGTTGATAAATGCACAACCCTGACCCCTGGACGCTAGAAGGTCCATTCATCATAGGTATGCTCCGGTGCATTCTTTTCCTAAAGGCTAAAAAGGCTATGTGTTCTATTGCCGTATACCAAAATGTGATGTGCAAATGGAGGTTGGACTCCTATTGATGGTAATCTCCCCTGCAGATATAATTATGTAAACAGAAGTGACTAAGCCACATTGCCTAACAGATTGGTACAAATTTGAGAGCATCTCTAGCAGATCCCGCAAACCACGGTCCTATAAATTTTGTTTATGGTATTACCATAAATGAAATTTGCGGTACGACGGACGCCGAGAAAGAACTGATCCCGCAAACGAATTCAAAAACATACGGCATATTCAAACTAGCAATTCACGCCACATATTACATTACCAGAGTTCATCATAAAAGCTCACCCTGTTTTTCCGGCGGATTTACGGTACACGCAAAAAAATTGGCCCGAACAAGTCGGTAAGAACAGCCCGGCCCGTAAAATTTTCACGGGAGGCCCGTAAACCGCCCCCGAATCCGCAATATATACTGGAGCCGGCAGATTTTAGGGTTCACGTCCTTCATTTCCCCTATCACGTCCGCCGCAAATCCCCTATCACGTCCGCCGCAAATCCCCTCTCCTCCGGCGACAAATCCCTCTCCTGCGGCAGCCTTTTGTGGCCCGCATAGCCACCGGAAGCGAGCCCTGCATGCGCGGGTGGCCAAGAGGGGTTCGACCGCCGAAGCGACGATACGCCTCGCAAGCGCCGCAACGACGACGAGGCCAGCAGCACCTCCCTCCGCCCGTTGGTGGAGGAGTGATGCAAGGAGCAGGTGCAGAAGCGCGGCACCCTCTCAAGCAGTGGAGCACGGGCGTGGACCAACTTCAACAAGATGGACCGGATCTTCTCCCCCGCACTCAAGCGTCTGCGGGCAGCGGAGCACGCGTGATTAGACGCGAAGGAGGCGGCCGCCGCCGGAGATGAAGCTGCGGCGGCATGGGTGCCGGTGTTGAAGGAGGAGTACGACCTCGCCTTCGTGCTCTCCAACTCGCTGATGGAGCACCACCTCGGCATCAAGAAATCCGATGATGATGATGATGCGTAGATCTAGGTTTAAGTTCATTTATGCACTCCTGTTTCCGTATGATCTCTATTTCCGTATGATGAACTTCGGTGTTGTGGCTCCAGTGTACGGATCCGACGAGGCCCTGGAGCCACTTACACATACCCCATGACTCGGACGTCGCTGCGATCTTCCACGCGTAGACCTCCTGGGCAATTGGTGACAAAAACACCTGCAAGTTCTGGAGTGACCACCGGATCAGCGGACGCGATCGCACCGCTCGTCCTGGTGCTCATCCCTCGGCGACGGCGCAAGACTCTCGCACCGTGCAGGAGGGGTTGCACCGCTGATCTTGGGTGCAAGATATCCAGGGAGCCCTTGGACCGACCGCCATGATAACCTCGGCCGCCTACTCCGCTAGCTCATGTTACTAGGCACTCTTCGTTGGCGCCTGCGAGGACCCACACTGGAGGCTCACCTGGAAGCCTTGGGCGCCACTTCGCGTTAAGTTCTGCATCTGGCTTGCGCTTCAGGACCAATGTTGGACGACTGAGTGCCTAGCCCGCCACGGGCTGCCCCATGAGGCCACTTGCTCCTTCTGCGATCAGGAGGAGGAGACAATCCAACATCTTCTCGCCGGTTGCTCGGTCTCCCGGCAGGTGTGGGCATGAGATCCTAAGCTGGATTAGATCAACCGCTGATCTGCCGACCGCGGACACTGACTTTCACTCCTGGTGGACCTACTCCTGCGGCCATGCACCCACCTCGACGCGGAAAGGCTTGGCCTCCCTCATCATCCTCACCGCATGGTGGCTCTGGAAGCCTTGGAATGGTTGCATCTTCGACGGCGAGCGGCCTTCGGTCTCCCACCTCACCAACACAATTAGAGATGAAGCGCGCCTTTGGGCTAGGGCCGGCGCCACTGGGATCTAGCACATCATTCCCGAGGTCTAGCGTTTGTTCACATAGGGGCTGAGCAACCTTGTCTGCTCCTAGCTCACTTCCATGCCTTCTTGTGTACATGGATTAGTGAGTTCATGTAATCCCATGCCGTAACTCTCTCCTTCTATCAATGAAAAGTGGGTGGATCAGTGGGATGCCGTAAACAAAATTTGCAGGACCGCGGTTTACGGGATCTGCTAGAGATGCTCTAATCAGCGACCAGTTAAGTCAATTTCAGTAAAACACACACTGGAATTGTCTTTACAGGCAACTATTAAGCCTTACTGGAAACCGTGTGGCGGAATCCCATAGAAGCTAAAGGTGCAAAGTGGACAGTAGATGCAAAGTGGCGTATAGCACTGATCAAACAAAGGTAGAATAGGACATCGTCATATGGGGCAGTGCATTCTTTTCCTAAATGCCATGAGAACACGTGTGCTACTGCTTTATATACTACTAAAATCTGATGTGCAAATGGAGCCTGGAGTACTTGCCGATATATAACTATGTAAAAGAAAGTGATCAAACCACATTGCCTAACAGACTGATATCAATTTGTTCAGGCATAAACAATGACCAGCTGTTCAATTTCAGTAAAACGCACACTGAAATTGCTGCCACAGGCAAGTACCGAGCACAGGAAACAGTGATTTGGTTTCGTGCATACAGATTTTATGCTTCCAAAATTCTGCTCTCCTAAAGACTTCTTTTATGCCTCTACAGTTCTCATGGGTCGTCCGACAGAAAACCCAATGCTTGGATTGATTCAGATTTCGTATACAAAAAGAGCATTGCTAACCTCAATTCCTAAATGTCAGATGATATTTGGAATAAGCAAATAAGCAATCAAAGCAACCAGGAATTGCAGGACTATAGCATACTGGAACTGCATGAATCACCTTAGCGTATCCCACGCACAATTCCACAAACATTCCAACCCTACCATGACACTGCAACTAAGAATTTAGCACTACAATGTCCAAGATCATACCTGCTGAGATGCACCCTGAGGATCCACTGGTAAAAGGACCCTCAGTTGATGTGACTGTCGCTGTCCAGACCCAGTATCGTCGGTGGGGAGTTGATACCGGCACACAGGGCATGTGCTCCTCATGGCGAGCCATGGCAGGATGCAGTCGCCATGGAAGTAGTGCTTGCACGGGAGAAAGACAACGCGTTGCCCTGACGCGAAGACATCCTTGCACACCGCGCAGCCGCACGTGGCCTCCTCTTCGCTGAGGATCATCTCCGGCAGGCCTTCCACCGCCTGGCCTGACGCCGGCCGCTTGAGGAATTCGTAGTCGTCTTCGTAATCGGAATCGGTGGATACGGTATCGGAGTCGCTGTCTTCTACGCCCACCGCCATCCGGAAGGCCCCGGGCGGCGTCTGGTCGAACCCGCTGGGCGTGAGCCCCTCTCCGCCGCCGGCCTCCTCTACCTTGGAGTCGGAATGATCGGAGTCATCTGAAAAGAGGAAGCGGGAGACAAATAACTCCCCGCCGCGGAAGCCGCCGCCGCCGCCGCCGGATAGCACCTCCGGACCGACATCTTCGTCATGGTTGGAGGGGTTCTCACAGAAATCCTCGCTCTCCCCGTCGGGCTTGCCCTCGTCCTCATCGTCACACCGGTCGTCGCCGAATCCCCCGCCCTTCCCCTCGCATTCGTCGTCGTCGGATAACTTCTCGCCCTCGGCGTCCTCGTCGCATAACGACCCATCGCTCTCCCGGTCGTCGTCGTCGTGGCATAACGCTTCCTCGACCTCCCCTTCGTCTTCGCCGTCGTCGACGACGACGTGGTCGCACGGGTCCCTGTAGATCCCCTCGCCGTTGCTGTCGTCGTCGTCGTCGCAGGGGGCACCGCATGACCACTCGCCCTCGTCATCATCATCACAGCAGCAGCTATAGTCGCATGAGTCACCGCCGTCGCTATCGTCCTCGAACGGGTCGGCGCAGAACCCCTCGCCGTCGCTGTCGTCTGCCATGGATGGGGATGGAGGGGCGGCGCGGATGGGGGTTCCGGTCTCAGACAATGCGGGGACACAGACGATCAGATCTGGTTTTTATTTTCGGCCTGGGAACCTCAGGTCGGTCCTGGTTGGCGTTGGGCCTCCAGAACTGGCGATCAGAGGCTTGGCCCTGCTATTTCTCGCGTTCAGCGAGCAGGGCGCTGCGCTCGCGTCGAAAGGGAGTCCCTGACGGGCCGGCCCAGCAGCGCGGGAGCCACAAACGTCTTTTTTTTTCTGTTTTCTGTTCTTATATTTTGCTTCATTTTTTAATTTTATTTATACTTTTAAAAATACTATACATATATATATATATGTTTATATTACAAAAAACACTCCTCAAAAACACATTTAGAAAATGTTAAATAAGTATTAAGAAATGTGGAACATGTATTTGAGAAATGTTGAATAAGTATTGAAAATGCTGAACAAATATTTTTGAAATGTTGAACAGTTATGAAAAAATGTTAAACGAGTATATGAAAAATGTTGAACAAGTATATGACAAATGTTGAACAATTATTGGAAAATGTTGAACAAAGAATTTGAAAAATCTTGAACAAGTATTTGAAAATGTTGAATAGGTATTGAAAAATGTTGAACGGGTATATGCAAAATGTCGAACAAGTATTTGAAAAATGGTGAATATGTATTAAAAATGTTGAATAGGTATTGAAAAATGTTGAACGGGTATATGCAAAATGTTGAACAACTATTTAAAAAATGTTGAATATGTATTAAAAATGTTGAATAGGTATTGAAAAATTTTGAACGGGTATATGCAAAATGTTGAACAAGTATTTGAAAAATATTGAAAATATGTATTAAAAATGTTGAATAGGTATTGAAAAATGTTGAACGGGTATATGCAAAATGTTGAACAAGTATTAGAAATGTTAAATAAGTATAAAAAATGTTGAACAAGTATTTAAAAAAATGTTGAATAAATTTTAAAATTTTGAAAAAGTATTTGAAAAATGTTGAATAGGCGTCTGGACAATGTTGAATGTGTATACAAAAAATGTTGAGTGCTTGTTAAATAATGTTTTTGACATGTACGGAAATGTAGAGTGAAAACAAGAACAAACATAAGAAAACACAAAAGAAAAACAAAAAATGAAGAAGAAAAAGGAAAACCAATCAGGAAATGGAGGAAAAAACACAAACAAACTGGAGAAAAAAGAAAACAAAGAATATAGAATAAAAAACAAAAGAAACAAAAATAAAATGAATTATATTAACAAAAAAGGAAGCGGGAGATTTTTTTTAACCAAACAAAAAAGAAAGAAAAAAAGAAAAAAAAGAGAGAAATAAGAAAAAAAAAACCTCCGGTATTTTACCTCAAGTAGGATGCGACTCTGATATGCAACATGAAGCCAACAATGGCGTAATTGGTAAAGCTTGTCGGAAATGAACCCTAGACTCTCAATCCCTAAAATTGACACACTATACTCATTGATCCCAGTCAATCTCAACCATAGCCCTGTTTGACAGACTGGAAGATATCAGTCCCGACCGAAATTAGTCTTTCGTCCCGCTTTATATGGAAGTCAAGTGATGTCCAGTCGATGTTGTTGGGGAGCGTAGTAATTCAAAAAAAAACTCCCT
This sequence comes from Aegilops umbellulata, assembly GCA_032464435.1. Classification (NCBI taxonomy): domain Eukaryota; kingdom Viridiplantae; phylum Streptophyta; class Magnoliopsida; order Poales; family Poaceae; genus Aegilops; species Aegilops umbellulata. The sequence goes on from CP136057.1 coordinate 351,767,684, forward strand.
CATAGACCGAAAGCGGAAGCGTTATGTAACGCGGTTGATGTAGTTGAACGTCTTCACGATCCAACCGATTCAAGTACCGAACGTATGGCACCTCCGTGTTCAACACACGTTCAGCACGATGACATCCCTCGAGCTATTGATCCAGTAGAGGGTCGAGGGAGAGTTCTGTCAGCACGTCGGCGTGGCGACGGTGTTGGTGACGTGATCCGCGCAGGGCTTCGCCTAAGCACTACGACAATATAACCGAGGTGGTAAACTGTGGACGGGGGCACCACACACGGCTAAGGGACAATTGATGTGCCTTTGGGGTGCCCCCCCACCCCCGTATATAAAGGGGGAGGAGGAGGCCGGCGGCCAAGGAGGGCGCGCCAAGGGGGAGTCCTACTTGGACTCCCAGTCCAAGTAGGATTCGCCCCCTCCTTCCTTCCAATGGAGGGGGAAAGGGGAAAGAGGTGGAGAGGGAGAAGGAAATGGGGGCCGCGCCCCCACCCCTTGTCCAATTCGGATTGGGCTTGGGGGACACCTCCTGTGGTTGCCTCCTCCTCTCCACCATGGCCCATGAGGTCCATTAACTTTTCCCAGGGGGTTCCGATAGCCTCCCAGTACTCCGATAAATCCCCGAACCTCTTTGGAACCATTGGTGTCCGTATATAATCTTCCAATATATGAATCTTTACCTCTCGACCATTTCGAGACTCCTCGTCATGTCCATGATCTCATCTGGGACTCCGAACAAACTCCGGTCACCAAAACACATAACTCATAATACAAATCGTCATCGAACGTTAAGCGTGTGGACCCTACGGGTTCGAGAACTATGTAGACATGACCGAGACACATCTCCGGTCAATAACCAATAGCGGAACCTGGATGCTCATATTGACTCCTACATATTCTACGAAGAGCTTTATCAGTCAAACCGCGTAACAACATATGTTATTCCCTTTGTCATCGGTATGTTACTTGCCCGAGATTCGGTCGTCGGTATCATCATACCTAGTTCAATCTCTTTGTCGGCAAGTCTCTTTACTCGTTCCGTGATGCATCATCCCGCAACTAACTCATTAGTCACATTGCTTGCAAGGCTTATATTGATGTGCATTACCGAGAGGGCCTAGAGATACCTCTCCGATACACAGAGTGACAATCCTAATCTCGATCTATGCCAACGCAACAAACACCATCGAAGATACCTGTAGAGCATCTTTATAATCACCCAGTTATGTTGTGACGTTTGATAGCACACAAGGTGTTCCTCTGATATTCGGGATTTGCATAATCTCATAGTCAGAGGAATATGTATAAGTCATGAAGAGAGCAATAGCAATAAAACTAAACGATCATAATGCTAAGCTAACGAATGGGTCTTGTCCATCAAATCATTCTCTAATCATGTGATCCCGTTCATCAAATGACAACACATGTCGATGGTCAGGAAACTTAACCATCTTTGATTAACGAGCTAGTCAAGTAGAGGCATACTAGGGACACTTTGTTTGTCTATGTCTTCACACATGTACTAAGTTCTCGGTTAATACAATTCTAGCATGAATAATAAAAATTTATCATGATATAAGGAAATACAAATAAGAACTTTATTATTGCATCTAGGGCATATTTCCTTCAGTCTCCCACTTGCACTAGAGTAAATAATCTAGATTACATTGTAATGATTCTAACACCCATGGAGTCTTCGTGTTGATCATGTTTTGCTCGTGGAAGAGGCTTAGTCAACGGGTCTGCAACATTCAGATCTGTATGTATTTTGCAAATCTCTATGTCTCCCTCCTTGACTTGATCGCTCATGGAATTGAAGCGTCTCTTGATGTGTTTGGTTCTCTTGTGAAATCTGGATTCGTTCGCCAAGGCAATTGCTCCAGTATTTTCACAAAAGATTTTCATTGGACCCGATACACTAGGTATTACACCTAGATCAGATATGAAGTCCTTCATCCAGACTCCTTCATTTGCTGCTTCTGAAGCAGCTATGTACTCCGCTTCACACGTAGATCCCGCCACAACACTCTGCTTGGAACTGCACCAACTTACAGCTCCACCATTCAATATAAATACGTATCCGGTTTGTGACTTAGAGTCATCCGGATCAGTGTTAAAGCTTGCATCGACGTAACCATTTACGACAAGCTCTTTGTCACCTCCATAAACGAGAAACATATTGATAACCCACAAGTATGGCGGATCGCAATAGTTTTCGAGGGTAGAGTATTCAACCCAAATTTATTGATTCAACACAAGGGGAGCCAAAGAATATTCTCAAGTATTAGCAATTGAGTTGTCAATTCAACCACACCTGGATAACTTAGTATCTGCATCAAGGTATTTAGTAGCAAAGTAACATGGAAGTAACGGTAACGATGGCAAAAGTAACAGTGATAGTTTTGTAGTGATTGTAACAGTGGCAACAGAAAAGTAAATAAGCGAAAAACAATATGTGAAAAGCTCGTAGGCATTGGATCGGTGATGGAGAATTATGCCGGATGTGATTATTCATGCAACAGTTATAACATAGGGTGACATAGAACTAGCTCCAATTCATCAATGTAATGTAGGCATGTATTCCGAATATAGTCATACGTGCTTATGGAAAAGAACTTGCATGACATCTTTTGTCCTACCCTCCCGTGTCAGCGGGGTCCTATTGGAAACTAAGGTATATTAAGGCCTCCTTTTAATAGAGTACCAGAACAAAGCATTAACACATAGTGGATACACGAACTCCTCAAACTACGGTCATCACCGGGAGTGGTCCCGATTATTTTCACTTCGGGGTTGCCGAATCATAACACATAGTAGGTGACTATAGACTTGCAAGATAGGATCAAGAACTCACATATATTCATGAAAACATAATAGGTTCAGATCTGAAATGATGGCACTCGGGCCCTAGTGACGAGCATTAAGCATAGCAAAGTCATAGCAACATCAATCTTAGAACATAGTGGATACTAGGGATCAAACCCTAACAAAACTAACTCGATTACATGATAAATCTCATCCAACTCATCACCGTCCAGCAAGCCTACGATGGAATTACTCACGCACGGCGGTGAGCATCATGAAATTGGTGATGGAGGATGGTTGATGATGACGATGGTGACAGATTCCCCTCTCCGGAGCCCCGAACGGACTCCAGATCAGCCCTCCCAAGAGAGATTAGGGCTTGGCGGCGGCTCCGTATCGTAAAACGCGATGAATCCTTCTCTCCGATTTTTTTCTCCTCGAACGTGAATATATAGAGTTGGACTTGAGGTTGGTGGAGCTCCAGGGGGCCCACGAGGCAGGGGGGCGCGCCCCCCAACCTCGTGGACAGGGTGTGGCCCCCTGGCCTTGATTCTTTCGCCAGTATTTTTTATTAATTCCAAAATAATTCTCCGTTGATTTTCAGTTCATTCCGAGAACTTCTATTTCTGCAGAAAAATAACACCATGGCAATTCTGCTGAAAACAGCGTCAGTCCGGGTTAGTTCCATTCAAATCATTCAAGTTAGAGTCCAAAACAAGGGCAAAAGTGTTTGAAAAAGTAGATACAACAGAGATGCATCAACTCCCCCAAGCTTAAACATTTGCTTATCCTCAAGCAATTCAGTTGATAAACTGAAAGTGATAAAGAAAAACTTTTACAAACTCTGTTTGCTCTTGTTGTTGTAAAGCCAACATTCAAGTTTTCGGCAAAGATTATGACTAACCATATTCACAATAACACTTAGGTCTCATGTTTACTCATGTCAATGGCATAATCAACTAGCGAGCAATAATAATAAATCTCGGATGACAACACTTTCTCAAAACAATCATGATATGATATAACAATATGGTATCTTGCTAGCCCTTTCTGAGACCGCAAAACATAAATGCAGAGCACCTTTAAAGCTCAAGGACTGACTAAACATTGTAATTCATGGTAAAAGAGATCCAGTCATAGTCATGCTCAATATAAATTAACAGTAATGTATGCAAATGACAGCGGTGCTCTCCAGCTGGTGCTTTTTAATAAGAGGGTCATGACTCAACATAAAAGTAAATAGATAGGCCCTTCGCAGAGGGAAGCAGGGATTTGTAGAGGTGCTAGAGCTCGATTTTAAAGCAGAGATAAATAATATTTTGTGCGGCATACTTTCATTGTCAACATAACAACCGAGAGATGGCGATATGTTCCATGCTACACACATTATAGGCGGTTCCCAAACAGAATGGTAAAGTTTGTATTCCCCCTCCACCAACAAGCATCAATCCATGGCTTGCTCGAAACAACGAGTGCCTCCAACTAACAAGAGTCTCGGGGGAGTTTTTTTTGTAATTATTTAGATTTGATTTGCATAAAGCATGGGACTGGGCATCCCGGTGACCAGCCATTTTCTCATGAGTGAGGAGCGGAGTCCACTCCTCTTGAGAATAACCCGCCTAGCATGGAAGATACAGACAGCCCTAGTTGATACATGAGCTATTCGAGCATACAAAGCAGAATTTCATTTGAAGGTTTAGAGTTTGGCACATACAAATTTACTTGGAACGGCAGGTAGATACCGCATATAGGAAGGTATAGTGGACTCATATGGAATAACTTTGGGGTTTAAAGGATTGGATGCACAAGCAGTATTCCCGCTTAGTACAAGTGAAGGCTAGAAAAAGACTGGGAAGCGACCAACTAGAGAGCGACAACAGTCATGAACATGCGTTAAAATTAATAAACATTGAGTGCAAGCATGAGTAGGATATAATCCACCATGAACATAAATATTGTGGAGGCTATGTTGATTTTGTTTCAACTACATGCGTGAACATGTGCCAAGTCAAGCCACTTGAATCATTCAAAGGAGGATACCACCCTATCATACCACATCACAACCATTTTAATAGCATGTTGACACGCAAGGTAAACCATTATAAACTCCTAGCTAATTAAGCATGGCATAAGCAACTATAATCTCTAATTGTCATTGCAAACATGTTTATTCATAATAGGCTGAATCAGGAACGATGAACTAATCATATTTACAAAAACAAGAGATTTCGAGTTCATACCAGCTTCTCTTATCTCAATCAGTCCATCATATATCGTCATAATTGCCTTTCACTTGCATGACCGAACAATGTGAATAATAATAATAATGCACATGCATTGGACTAAGCTGGAATCTGCAAGCATTAAATAAAAAGGAGAAGACAAGGCAATATGGGCTCTTGGTTGAATCAACAATAATGCATATAAGAGCCACTTCAACATTTTCATTATGGTCTTCTCCTCTCGACCCCCAAAGAAAAGAAAAGAAATAAAACTATTTACACGGGAAAGCTCCCAACAAGCAAAAAGAAGAACAAGAAATATTTTTGGGTTTTATTTTAATTACTACTACAACATGAAAAGTAAACTAGCTAAAAGCTACAACTAATTTTTTTATTTTTCTTAAGGTTTATTAAACACACAAGAAGAAAGCAAGAAAAAAATAAACTAGCACAGATAGTACAATGAAAAAGTATGAGCACCGACAACTAGCATGAGTGTGTGAACATAAATGTAATGTCGGTGAGAAATATGTACTCCCCCAAGCTTAGGCTTTTGGCCTAAGTTGGTCTATTGCCACGGCTGGCCTGGCGGATATCCAAAGTTGTAGTTGGGGTCGTACTGAGAAGAAGCCTCGAGTTGCCACTGGCTGGCCATCTCCTCCGGATCCCACTGGTAAACAGACCGGCGTGAAGGAACAAATCATGGTTCCGGATCTGGCTCTGTAGCTGAGGTAGGGTTCCGGTAGGCGTGAATGGCCTCTAGGGGAACAAGGTACTTGCTTGCAGATAAGTAAACAAGGAAGGAGCAGGCAAAGTAATAGTCTCAGGGTGATTTTTATCAAATAACAATCTATAGTTAAGCTCCTTTTTCTTGTTCTTAACAATGAAATCATGTGCAACCATACTCTTGTAGTCTAGAAAAACAGTAGGCAACAACTTTTCTTCTTTCTCATAGTGCCTAATAGGTATGTTAAAGTACGCAGCGAGGCGTGAGGCGAAGATGCCTCCCAAGATGGGGCCCTTAGTGCGGTTAAGATTTAACCGCTCTGCAACAATAGCACCCATACTAAATGTGTCATCACGAAACAAGGCATGGCATAAAAGAACAATATCAGGGGCACTTAGGTTGCCACAGTTTCTGCGACCAATTAAGCATCTACTAGCAAATATTGCAAAGTAACGTAAAACAAGAAAATGTATGCTAGTAATTCTTGCATCAAAAACTTTCCTAGTTTCCCCTACATCAATTGTCTCAATAAACCCCTCCACATCATCACGACGTGGTTCCTCTATGCTACCCAAAAAGGGCAATTTGCAAACCTCACAGAATTCAGAGAGGGGCATCTCCTTATACTCATCATATAAATAAAAATCCATCGAAGGTGGTGACCTCCTAGCATGGAAATGAAAATTTTGCACAAAGATATTAGTGAGTAAGAGATACTGTTCACGTTGGTCGCTGAGGAAGTCGGTGAGGCCTGCATTCTTAGCCAACTCATAAAAATCATCATAAATCTCGGCTGCTCTCAAGAAATCATCACAAGGCCATTCACACGGCCGAACTTCCGCGGTGCGAGGGAGATTATATTTGGGCCTCTCCTCTTCTTCACTTTGCTTATCCTTCGCGCTTCGGCTCGAAGAGCTCCTCAAAAATCTCTACATCATTTTCTAAAAATGTCTGAAATTATTAGTAACTTCAAATAAAAGTGAACCAAACTCAACAAATTTGATAGCAACTACTCCTACAAGTGCCTAGAGCTATATCATGCATTAGAACTACTTGGAACCATATAAATTCGACATGCAAGCTCAAGAACATGGTCACCTAGGCAGCAAAAATTTGCAATGAATAAAGCACTAGAAGAAAAACTAATTGGACAATTGGAGGAGTCACATACAAAGGAACAATCCCCCAAAGCAGTTTTGTGAGAGTGGCTTTAAGCAAGGAGATCGAAAATGGCAGCAAAATGGGCAAGAACTCGAGCTTGAGCTGGTTGGTGATTTTTTTGGGAGGAAGGAGTGTGTGATGGCTGGAATAAGTGGAGGGGAGCCACCATGGGCCCACGAGGCAGGGGGCGCGCCCAGGGGGGTGGGCGCGCCCTGGACCCTCGTGGCCAGGTGCCAGCTCCCCCTGTTGTGTTATCAGTGCCTGATATTCTCAAATATTCTAGAAAAAACATATTTCAATTTCGGGGTATTTGGAGAACTTCTATTTTCGGGGTATTTTTTTATTGCACGGATAATTCAGAAAACTGGCAGAATATACTATTTTTGCTTTATTTAATCTAAATAACAGAAAGTAAAAGGAGGGTACAGAAGGTTGTGCTTTCTAACTTCATCCATCTCATGCTCATCAAAAGGAATCCACTAACAAGGTTGATCAGGTCTTGTTAACAAACTCATTTCGAATAACATGAAACCAGAGAAATTTCGAATAACACTATGCTACCTCAACGGGGATATGCACATCCCCAACAATAAGAATATCATATCTCTTTTTGATAGTAGGAAGAGGAAATTCAAAACCTCCAAAAATAATCGATGGAATTTTTCCAATAGAATTGATGCTGTGGACTTGAGGTTGTTTCCTCGGAAAGTGTACAGTATGCTCATTACCATTAACATGAAAAGTGACATTGCCTTTGTTGCAATCAATAAGAGCCCCTGCAGTATTCAAAAAGGGTCTTCCAAGAATAATAGACATACTATCGTCCTCGGGAATATCAAGAATAACAAAGTCCGTTAAAATAGTAACATTTGCAACTACAACAAACACATACTCACAAATACCAACAGGTATAGCAGTTGATTTATCGGCCATTTGCAAAGATATTTCAGTAGGTGTCAACTTATTAAAATCAAGTCTACGATATAAAGAGAGAGGCATAACAATAACACCGGTTCCAAGATCACATAAAGCAGTTTTAACATAATTTCTTTTAATGGAGCATGGTATAGTGGGTACTCCTGGATCTCCTAACTTCTTTGGTATTCCACCCTTAAAAGTATAATTAGCAAGCATGGTGGAAATTTCAGCTTCTGGTATCTTTCTCTTATTCGTAACAATATCCTTCATATACTTGGCATAAGGATTCATTTTAATCATATCAGTAAAACGCATACGCAAAAAGATAGGTCTAATCATTTCAGCAAAGCGCTCAAAATCCTCATCATCCTTTTTCTTGGATGGTTTGGGAGGAAAAGGCATGGGTTTCTGAACCCATGGTTCTCTTTCTTTACCGTGCTTCCTAGCAACAAAGTCTCTTTTATCATAACGTTGATTCTTTGATTGTGGGTTATCAAGATCAACAGCAAGTTCAATTTCTACATCATTGTCATTACTAGGTTGAGCATCAACATGAACATCATCATTAACATTATCACTAGGTTCATGCTCATTACCAGATTGTGTTTCAGCATTAGAAATAGAAATATCATTTGGATTCTCAGGTGTGTCAATAACAGGTTCACTAGAAGCATGCAAAGTCCTATCATTTTTCTTTTTCTTCTTTTTAGAAGGAGTAGGTGCATCAACATTAGTTCTCTGAGAATCTTGCTCAATTCTCTTAGGGTGGCCCTCAGGATACAAAGGTTCCTGAGTCACTTTACCTCCTCTAGTTGCAACTCTAACAACAAAATCATTATTCTTACTATTCAATTCATTGAGCAAATCATTCTGAGCTTTAAGTACTTGCTCTACTTGAGTGGTCACCATAGAAGCATGTTTACTAATGAGTTTAAGTTCACCTTTAACTCTAGACATATAATCACTCAAGTGTTCAATCATATAAGCATTGTGTTTTAATTATCTACCAAAGTAAGCATTGAAATCCTCTTGCTTAATCATAAAATTATCAAACTCATCTAAGCATTGGCCAGCAAACTTAGCAGGAGGGATTTCAGCTTTATCATATCTATAGAGAGAATTTACCTTTACTACATGTGTCGGGTTATCAAGACCGTGTGTTTCTTCAATAGGTGATGAATTAAGACCATGTATTTCTTCAACAGGAGGTAAATTCTTAACAACTTCAGCTTTAATACCTTTTTCTTTCATAGATTTCTTTGCCTCTTGCATATCTTAAGGATTGAGAAATAGAACACCCCTTTTCTTTGGAGTTAGCTTAGGAGTTGGTTCAGGAAGTGTCCAATTATTTTCATTGGTCAACATATTATTCAATAGAATTTCAGCTTCATCAACAGTTCTTTCCCTGAAAACACAACCAACACAACTATCCAGGTGGTCTCTGGAAGCATCGGTTAGTCCATTATAAAAGATATCAAGTATTTCATTTTTCTTGAGAGGATGATCAGGCAAAGCATTAAGTAATTGGAGAAGACTCCCCCAAGCTTGTGGGAGACTCTCTTCTTCAATTTGCACAAAATTATATATTTCCCTTAAAGTAGCTTGTTTCTTATGAGCGGGGAAATATTTAGCAGAGAAGTAATTGTCGGATTTCGGGTTCCGGCAGACCCTTGATGTTCGAACACTGGGGTGCGCGCGGAGATTTCGCCTTCTACCTACCTGCACCCCACCGCTTGCTAAGATCTAAGCTATGGAAAGAACAACACAAGGGACACAGGGTTTATACTGGTTCGGGCCACCATTGTGGTGTAATACCCTACTCCAGTGTGTGCTGTGGTGGATTACCTCTTGGGCTGATGATGATGAGCAATACAAGGAAGAACAGCCTCGCGAGGGTCTGTTCTTGGCTGGGGCGATGAACTGCTAGGAGGAGTTCAGTCACCCTCCTCTCTCTCTCCAATCTGCCCTACCCTGGGGGTGGCTAGTCCTATTTATAGGCAAAGGCCCTGGGCCTCTTCCCAAATATTGAGCGGGAAGGGCGCCAACAATTGGCCATTTTGAAGGGGAACATCTGGTACACTTATCCTGACTAAAGTTGGTCCTCGCCTGCCAAAGGCTCTGGTGGTGACGCTGGCGTGGGCTCCACAATGACCTCCTCCCTGTCGTTCGGCTGGTCTTGGTCTCGTTGCACCGAAACGGGTGCCTTTGCTTGATGCTCTTGCCTGCGCTTGCTCCCTTTGCACCAAAGAGGAAAGGAGGACACTGTGCGGGCTGGCGCCCACCTGGCGCCCTTGGTCGTCATGGCTTGCGTCACGGGCACCTCGTGAGGTACCCCGCCTTGATCTCTACGCCTCCTCGCGAGCCAGCCTGATGAGGCCGTGCCTGAGGAAGCTCCGTGTCGTCCGCCCCGCAAGGCTTGGCCCCTCGCGAGGGTCTTGGGTCTGTGTTGATGAAGATGGGCCGTGCCGGGCCCCCCTTTGAGCCACGCCGCAGGCCGCAGGCAGGTAAGTCTGGGGACCCCCGTTCCCAGAACGCCGACAGTAAGAAATCATATCCTAGGGACTACGCACACAACCATGATCAAGAGAATTAAACCATATCTTAGCATCACCCTTTAATGAGAACGGAAATAATTTAAGGATATAATAGTAACGAGTTTTCTCATCATTAGTGAACAGGTTGCTATATCATTTAACTTAGTAAGATGTGCCACAACAGTTTCAGATTCATAGCCATAGAAAGGATCGGATTCAACCAGAGTAATTATCTTGGGATCAACAGAGAAATCATAATCCTTATCAGTAACAAAGATAGGTGAAGTAGCATAAGCAGGGTCATATTTCATTCTAGCATTCAGAGATTTTTCTTTCAGCTTAGCTAATAGTTTCTTAAGATCACTTCTATCATTGCAAGCAAGAAAGTCTCTAGCAGCTTTTTCATCCATAACATAACCCTCAGGCACAATAGGCAATTAATATCTAGGGGGAGAATGTTCATCATCACTTTCATCAATATTATCAGTTTCAATAATTTCATTCTCTCTAGCCCTAGCAAGTTGTTCATCAAGAAATTCACCTAGTGGCACAGTAGTATCAAGCATAGAATTAGTTTCATCATAAGTATCATGCATAGCAGAAGTGGCATCATCAATAACATGCGACATATCAGAATTAATAGCAGAAGCAGGTTTAGGTGTCGCAAGCTTACTCAAAACAGATGGTGAATCAAGTGCAGAGCTAGATGGCAGTTCCTTACGTCCCCTCGTAGTTGAGGGATAAATTTTAGTTTTCTCGTCTTTCTAGTTCTTCATAGTGACCAGCAGATATAAATCCCGAGTGACTCAAAGAATAGAGCTATGCTCCCGGCAACGGCGCCAGAAAATAGTCTTGATAACCCACAAGTATAGGGGATCGCAATAGTTTTCGAGGGTAGAGTATTCAACCTAAATTTATTGATTCGACACAAGGGGAGCCAAAGAATATTCTCAAGTATTAGCAGTTGAGTTGTCAATTCAACCACACCTGGATAACTTAGTATTTGCAGCAAGGTATTTAGTAGCAAAGTAATATGGAAGTAACGGTAACGGTGGCAAAAGTAACAATGATAGTTTTGTAGTGATTGTAATAGTGGCAACGGAAAAGTAAATAAGCGAAAAACAATATGTGAAAAGCTCGTAGGCATTGGATCGGTGATGGAGAATTATGCCGGATGCGATTATTCATGCAACAGTTATAACATAGGGTGACACAGAACTAGCTCCAATTCATCAATGTAATGTAGGCATGTATTCCGAATATAGTCATGCGTGCTTATGGAAAAGAACTTGCATGACATCTTTTGTCCTACCCTCCCGTGGCAGCGGGGTCCTATTGAAACCAAGGGATATTAAGGCCTCCTTTTAATAGAGTACCGGACCAAAGCATTAACACATAGTGAATACATGAACTCCTCAAACTACGGTCATCACCGGGAGTGGTCCCGATTATTGTCACTTCGGGGTTGCCGGATCATAACACACAGTAGGTGACTATAGACTTGCAAGATACGATCAAGAACTCACATATATTCATGAAAACATAATAGGTTCAGATCTGAAATCATGGCACTCGGGCCCTAGTGACAAGCATTAAGCATAGCAAATTCATAGCAACATCAATCTCAGAACATAATGGATATTAGGGATCAAACCCTGACAAAACTAACTCGATTACATGATAAATCTCATCCAACCCATCACCGTCCAGCAAGCCTATGATGGAATTACTCACGCACGGCGGTGAGCATCATGAAATTGGTGATGGAGGATGGTTGATGATGACGACAGCGACGGATTCCCCTCTCCGGAGCCCTGAACGGACTCCAGATCACCCCTCCCGAGAGAGATTAGGGCTTGGCGGCGGCTCCATATCGTAAATCGCGATGAATCCTTCTCTCCGATTTTTTTTCTCCCCGAACGTGAATATATAGAGTTGGAGTTGAGGCCGGTGGAGCTGCAGGGGTCCCACGAGGCAGGGGGTGTGCCCGGGGGGGGGGGGGGGCAGGCGCGCCCCCCACCCTCGTGGACAGGGTGTAGGCCCCCTGGCCTTGATTCTTTCGCCAATATTTTTTATTAATTCCAAAATAATTCTTCGTTGATTTTCAGGTATCCGAGAACTTTTATTTCTGCACAAAAATAACACCATGGCAACTCTGCTGAAAACAGCGTCAGTCCGGGTTAGTTCCACTCAAATCATTCAAGTTAGAGTCTAAAACAAGGGCAAAAGTGTTTGAAAAAGTAGATACGATAGAGACGTATCACATATCCTTAGTCCTTTCCAGGTATTTCAGGATGTTCTTGACCGCTGTCCAGTGATCCACTCCTTCATTACTTTGGTACCTCCCTACTAAACTTATAGCAAGGCACACATCAGGTCTGGTACACAGCATTGCATACATGATAGAACCTATGGCCGAGGCATAGGGAATGACCTTCATTTTCTCTCTATCTTCTGCAGTGGTCGAGCATTGAGTCTGTGTTGGGGATATAACTAATTATGTAAGCCGCCCAGGAGGGGCCGGGTTACGCAAAGAAGACTTATCAGAAAGGAGCCCAAGACCAAGCATGAAGATGGCGGTTCATAGGGTCTAAGGCCCACGGGCAGCTTAAGGCCCATAGTGATAAACTGCCATGATGGCATGACTAGTAACATAAGATAGAAGTAACTAGTCACCGAGCCGGACACTGTTCATGAGCCGACCGAGACTCTGTAGGACGCAGGGCATCAACCCGTGTATATAAGGGGACGACCCGCCAGCGACTTAGGGCAAGAAACAACCAATCGAGAGCCGGGCATAGCGTATCTCGCTCCCTGGTCATCGAAACCCCAAGCAATACCAACCCAACTAGACGTAGGCCTTCCTTCACCGTAAGGGGCTGAACTAGTATAAACCTCTTGTGTCCTTTGTCCCGATTAACCCCTTTAATCTTCCTAGTTGCGATGGCTCCACGATTAAGTCCTTGCAAGAGGACATCTGCCGTGACAATTCTGTCGGATTTCGGGTTCCGGCAGACCCTTGAGGTTCGAACTCTGGGGTGCGCGCGGAGACTACGCCCTCTACCTCTCTGTCTCGCAAAGATCTAAACTACTGAAAGAACAGCACAAGAGACACAAGGTTTATACTAGTTCGGGCCACCATTGTGGTGTAATACCCTACTCTAGTTTGTGGTGGGTGGATTGCCTCTTGGGCTGATGATGATGAACAATACAAGGAAGAACAACCTCGCGAGGGTCTGCTCCTGGCTGGGGCGATGAACTGCTAGGAGTAGTTCAGCCGCCCTTCTCTCTCTCTCTCTCTCTCTCTCTCTCTCTCTCTCTTACTGATTCTTTGCTTGCCCAGGTTCTGGATTGCACGATAGCTAGATCATTCGATGCCTCTACCCTGGGGGTGGCTAGTCCTATACATAGGCAAAGGCCCTGGGCCTCTTCCCAAATATTGAGCGGGAAGGGCGCCAACAATTGGCCATTTTGAAGGGGAACATCTGGTACACTTATCCTGACTAAAGTTGGTCCTCGCCTGCCAAAGGCTCTGTGGTGACGCCGTCCTGGGCTGCACGATGACCTCCTCCCCACCGTTGGACTGGTCTTGGTCTTGTTGCACCGAAATGGATGCCTTTGCTTGATCCTCTCGCCTGCGCTTGCCCCCTTTGCACCAAAGAGGAAAGGAGGACACTGCGCGGGCTGGCACCCATTGGCGGACCTAGAGGGTGTGCCGGGTGTGCCGTGGCACACCCATCATTTTGCAGATTTTTTTCACTATATGCCATCTTTTCTTGATTCTGTTGGTTTTACAATACTAGAACTAATTCACTGGAGCTGTACACGTACATGCAAACCTAGCAAACCATAGAAGCAGCTTGACTGATTTTTCTACTTGCAGCACTACGTGTGTGTCCAGCCAAAGACTCCTGTACATACATGAGCCCGCTAGAAGCTAAGCTAGATCAATTCCATCGATCAACTCGACGGAAACTCTAGCGGCGACTCGTGTAGATTGCAAACAGAAAAAACGAAAAAATTAGGACTCTTCGATCTAACACGTTATCTTTTTAGACAACTTCGATCTATCACGTGATATTTTCAATATTTTTTTTGTGAAAAGGATCAAATCAATTATAAACACCGGAAATACAAAACACCTCGAACATAATAAAAATTACATCAAAGTCCATGGACCACCGAACGACCATTGCCGCCGCCAGAATGAGCCGTTGTCGCCGCTCCCCTATCGGAGTCGGCCTAGCCTTGTCGATGACATCCGAAAAGTCTTCGTGCACGTGCCCCTAAGGACCAGAGCCCCGGAGCCGTAGTGAACGAGTCGTCTTCGTGCACGTGCACGTGCCGCGGGAGGGAAAATCTAGGTATAACAATATTTGATATTTGCAACGTTGACCCACAAATTTTCTCTGCATCCACCCACGGACAAATAGGGACCAGTCCACGGACACGAATGCGGGAGCTAGCCATCCAAACCTAATCCCTCGTCTCGACTGCTCGTCTGCTTTTCGGACATCGCCGCTCTCCGTGCTTCACTCCCCTTGGTTGCTCGCCTTGTCGCCCGGTCCCTTCCCCTCCTTTCGCCACTGGCCGTCCGTCCCGAAACGCATGCCATTTTTTTGTGAGAAACTTCCAATCGATTCATCTTCAATCATGGCAGTACAAAAGACAACAAAGGTAATAAAAATTAAAATCATGCCCGTGGACCACCTAGCGACGACTACAAGCACTAGAGCGAGCCGAAGGCGCGCCGCGGTCATCGCCCCTCCCTCATCGGAACCAGGCAAACCTTGTTGTAGTAGACAGTCGCGAAGTCGTCGTGCTAAGGCCCTATAGGACCAGCGCACCAGAGTAGCAACCATCGCCGTTGAAGAATGTCGTAGATGAGAAGGATCAAACATGTAAACACCTAAAAAAAGACGAACGAAGACCGGATCCAAATAGATCCACCGAAGACCAGCACCGACCGAATCCCACAAGATCCGTCCGCCCTGAAACGCTTGCCATTGACCAGCTGGATGAATGGATCACCCGCATCAGCCGCCCGCAAGCCCGTGGGCGGATGCAATGTAATTTTCACCGTTTTGTTGCAATTGTAGGTCTCTTACTTCTTGTTTTGTTGTACTTGCATAACTCAAGACAAAGAGGATTGGTAGTATTATGTCCATTTTGTTGAGAACATGAGGTCACAATAAAGAAGGTTATAGCTGAAGGGCAAACCAAAGTTATTCTTGTGTATCTTTCATGTAAGACTATTTGTATTGTAATTTCTCAAATTTGAAATTATTTTCTGAAACATAATACTGTGAGACTTGATTGGGCTATTTGTGTTATTCTTTTGCTGTATACTCCCTCCGTCCACGAATAAGTGTACTTCTAGTTTTTGTCCTACGTCAAAGTTTTAAAACTTTGACCAACTTTATAGGGAAAAGTACTAGCATTTATGGCACTAAATTAATATCACCAGATCTATTTTGAAATATACTTTCATAATATACCAATTTGATGTCATATATGTTATTACTCTTTTGTATATAGTTGGTCAAAATTTCTAAACTTTGACTTGTGACAAAAGCTAGAAGTACACTTATTCGCGGACGGAGGGAGTATGATATGACACTTGGATTAGGCAGATTTTTTTTAAAAATTGTGCACACCCTCCATTTTTTCCCTAGGTCCGCCACTTCTGGCGCCCGCCTGGTGCCCTTGGTCGTCATGGCTTGCGTCATGGGCACCTCGTGAGGTACCCCTCCTTGATCTCTCTGCCTCCTCGTGAGCCGGCCTGATGAGGCCGCGCCTGAGGAAGCTCTGCGTCGTCCGCCCCGCGAGGCTTGGCCCCTCGCGAGGGTCTTGGGTCTTGTGTTGATGAAGATGGGCCGTGTTGGGCCTCCTTTGAGCCACGCCGCAGGCCGCAAGCAGGCAAGTCTGGGGACCCCCGTTCCCAGAATGCCGACAGTAGCCCCCGGGCCCAAGGCGCGCCCGGACTTGGCCGTGCTGAGAGGCGAAATGGCAAGGGTGAAGCGCCGCGGGCCCTAACAGCCTGCGGCCTTGGTCGCCGCGTGGCGGTTGATGGGACGTGGGCGTCTCCGCTTCCCCATGACGCCTCGGTGATCGCGCGGATTGGACAAGTCCCTGCATGTAAATCGGGTCATGATTACCTATGATCGTGGGGGCCGACGGTTGGCCTTCGCTGGCTATAAGTACGGTACGGTGCGCGCCCTTCCAGTCCATCTCTCCTTGCTTCTCCTTCTTCCTGATCCTTGCTCCGTCTTGCTGCAATGGCTCCGATTCGCCGGTTCTCCGTGGCGGAGAAGGGAAAGGCTCCTCGAGAGGAACCAGACCCGCTTCCGCCGAAGAAACGGCTCGCCCTTCGTGGCCAGGACGAGGAGGATCGTCATGTGGTGCCGAGGCCTTGGTGCGAGCGGCCTCCACCGGGGTTCCCGCTTCCCCTGCATGCCCATGCCGAGGGCCCTGAAGGAGTTGATGCCGGTCACCACGGTCAGCGCCGTCGTCGATGCTGACGGGTCATGAAGGTGTGGGTGGTCCCTCCTGGGGTCCACGCCGAAGCCTCCTCCCGTGAGTTCGTGCTCCACGCCGCCATGCCCCCTCGATCTTGGATTCGCCTTCCTCCCTTCTTCGCCTCCATCATTCCGCAGGGAAAACTCCTGGAGCTATGGCTGCAGCACGCCGGCTGCAGCACCCCCGCGACCGAGGCAGAGGTCGCGGTCGTTGCCTCGGGCGAGGTCTTCATGACTCGAGGCTGGGGCGAGATCGCCCGGGGTTGCAGAGAAAGGGGCGCCCTCACGATCCACTTGGAGTATGATGTCGCTTCGGTGATGTTCTTCCAGGTCTTCGACGCGAACGGGCGCCGGCTGGAGTGTTGCCCCGGGAGAGGTGGCCAGGACCTCGCCACAGTGAGGGCTAGGCCCATCGACCACTCCCTTGGCGGCTCCACAGGCGACGGGGGCGCCGGAGGATCCAGCGACTCCAACGAGACCTTCGCGACTCCGGAGACGAGCGACGACAGCTACGAGCCCACGAGCCGACGCCGCTCCTGGAGCAGGGCGGACTCGTCTGGCCGTCGCCGACTCTGATCTAGATGGGGTTGGCGCCAGCGCTTGACGGCCCACTATTGATGATGGCGTCTTTTGCAGGGGTGCGTGTAGTTAGCATCCTTTAGGATCCATTCCCTGCGAGGAATCAAAATGCGCCCCATGGGGGCTTGTAAGGTGCCTGTGATCCTGTTTGTTAATATATATAACCCTTGCCGTAAAACTGTGTGTGCTACTGATCCCGTCTTAGCTCAGTTCTCCCTTTCGAACCTCGGGAGGGCTCGGTGCTCTGCGTCGACAGGTCCCAGTCCCAAGGCGGCGTCAGCCGTCGCTGGTATGCCAGGTCGCGATGCCGTGGTCAAGGCCAGGAGGTGAGCGACCCGGGGTCCGGTAAGAGCCCCTGAGTCGCGATGCTCAGGAGGTCCCCTTTGGAGCCCAAGCAGCCGTCGCTCGGCGAGAAAGGAGAGCGTCCTTTCTAACACGGAATTGCATTAGGAGCGGGGGTAGTGCCACGGTAGCAGGTGCTTTCGGGCAGTGACTTATCTCGAGAATCGGGGATTATTCCTGGTGTGTCGTCGGGTCCGCGCGTCGGCAGGAGCGGAGTCGCTGGGCGAGGTCCTCGCGTGCCCCTTCTCCCTCGCCTTTGCTCCCCTTTCTGCTCTACGTCCTCGGGTCCCGGCCCTCGAGCGAGTCTCAGCCGTCGCTGGTATGCCAGGTCGCGATGCCGTGGTCAAGGCCAGAGGGTGAGGGCTGGAGAGCCAGTAGGAGCCCTGAGTCGCGATGCTCAGGTACCCCCCCTTTAACGTGCAAGCGGTTCGCGTGGACGAGAGTGAAGGGGACTCCGCGAGGGCCTTGCCTGGCGCAGCTCCCTTAGGAGATCCTGTAAACTCATCATAGAAGGGACAAGGGGTTGCCATGACAATTATCAGTCAGCCGTTAGTTGCTTCCAAGGGGAGGTGAGGCACTGAAGGCTTGATGAGGTGGCGCCATGCCAGGTTTGCGGCGATGCAGGGACGGACCCATGCGCAAGCGTCGTGCCGTTGTGGGAGCAATTCTGTCGGTTGGCGTCATTTGAACATGCAACTAGATCAAATACATTAGCCGAGAAGGAGTGGATCCATTCAAATAGATGCTGGGAAGGTAGACATCGCTGGGTCAGGCCCGAGCGACTTGGGGATGATGCAGCCCGAGGGGCGCCCCCAACAAAGCAAGCTAATCAACATGAAATAAAAAGGGATACATGCCGCAGGGACGGACCCATGCGGCCTGGGAATGATGTAGCCCTGGGGGGGCGCTCCCAGCTGGAAATGGAACTTGGAAGATGTCACCTGGTAATGTCGAGGACGAAGGAGTGTTGGTGCAGCAGACTCGGTGGGCTGTGGAAGCTGGTCCTCACGAGCCCCCAGGCCCAGGAGCCTCGGGAGGCTCCGGAGGCACTGGTGGATCCTCGCGAATCATCTCCATCTCTGCCAAGGCTGTGGAACGCCTATCTTCTTGAACCTCCATGATGCCCCTCATGAGGCGCTGGTATGTAGCAGCCGCGCTCGGCAAGCCGTAAGGCATGCGAACGTAGCTGTGGGGCGGACCTCCGCAGCGCCCCACTTGCGAGGGCCAGAGGCGCTCCATCGTGGCAACTTGATTGAGCCCTGGTACGTCGATGCAGACGCGCAGCCCACCATCCTCGCCTGGATGGGGAGCCACAACCGGTAGACGGCGGCAGCCTCTCATGACTCTTGGTTCCTGTAGTTCTTGAATGACCTTGTTGACAAACTCCTGTTGGTCTGACCTTCCTTGTCTTGCTCCTTCTTGAGGGAAACGTGCTTCGAAGCACGCCTCCACGTGGTGCCCTAACGCCTCCCTCGTGACCTTGGCCAGGTCGGTGGCCCTCTAGGGGAGAGCCCCCGAGCCCTGCCTGAGGAGGGCGCCGGGCGCGCTTCCCTATGCGATGGAGGGAGGTTCCCCTTGGGCAGACGCGGGCCCTGAGGGGCCGGTCCGGACGATGTCTTCTTCTTCTTGGGGGTGGTCTCGGGAAGCCTCCTGCTTCCGCGGTCCAGGTCTTCCAGTGACGCGGCCTAAAAGGCTCGCTCCAGGGAACACACTGCATCCTTCTCTTCACAGGGCACTATGATGACTCCGCCACTTCCCGGCATCTTGAGGACGTTGTAGCCATGGTGAGTTACGGCCATGAACTTGGCCAGTGCCGGGTACCCGAGGATGGCGTTGTACGGTAGGCGGATGTGGGCGACGTCGAAGTCGATGAGCTCGGTGCGGTAGTTGTTGCATGCCCCGAAGGTGACAGGGAGGCGGACCTGCCCAATCGGGACCATGGAGCCGTCGGTGACTCCGGAGAAAGGCATGGTTGGCTGAAGCTGGTCGTAAGGCACTTGAAGGTTCTTGAATGTTTCCACGGACAGGATGTTGAGCCCTGCCCCACCATCGATGAGGGTCCTAGTGACCAGTACGTTGCTGATGACTGGGGAGCAAAGCATCGGGAGGACTCCGGCTGTGGCCGCACACTTGAGCTGATCCGCTGAGCTGAATGTGATGGCGCACGCCGACCACTTGAGAGGGCGCGTTGCTTCGAGCTTGGGGAGGACTGCATTCACTTCGCGGGCAAACTGCTTGAAGATGCGTTGGGAGGCTGGGGCTTGAGCTCCGCCCAGGATGCAGACGATCGCGCGTGGCTCCTGGAAGCCCCCAGCCCCCTCGTCTTGATGGCGGTCCTCGTTCCTCCTTGGCTGCGGCGGTAGTGGAGGGAGGCCTGCGTTGCCTTGTGGGCGATCCTCACGAGGCTGATCCCTCCAGTCCCCCTCGCGAGGCAGGTCTCACCAGTGATCCTCGCGAGGTTGATCGCGCCATCCTTGGCGCGGGCCGTGGTCGTCCCAGCGTCCTGCGTTTCTTCCTCCTCCTCGGCTGTAGCTCCGGTCAGCGCGGTCAGGACGATGGCCGATCCTTCCTTCTCGCACGGCACAGAGTTCTTGGCATTCGTTGGTGTTGTGGGTGTGGAGGTCGTGGTACACACAGTACCGGTTGCCACTGGAGGATTCAGACAGATCTTTGCCCCTCTTTGTGTCTGGTTCTGCCGCGAGCACGGCAGCCCCCTTGCGCTTCACATCTTTGGCCTTGGGCTTCTTCTCTTCTGGGTCTGCGGCAGGCAGCTCGAGGAGGGAGAGACGCCCTTCCTCAGCCCTGGCGCACTTGGTCGCCAAGTTGAACAGCTCCAGGGAGGTGCACAGGTCTTCATGCATCGCCAGCTCCTCCTTCATCTTGACGTCGCGCACACCATCGGAGAAGGCTAAGATGATGGCCTCCTCGAACACCTTGGGGATCTTGAGACGCGCACTGTTGAAGCGCTGGATGTACTTTTGCAGGGTCTCTCCGGGTTGTTGCTTGATGCGGCGCATGTCGCTCACGGCGGGCGGCCGGTCGCGAGTACCTTGGAAGTTGGCGATGAAGCGGGTGCACATCTGGTCCCAGGAGGAGATCGTGCCTGGAGCCAGATTCAGGAGCCAGGTGCGAGCTCCTTCCTTCAGCACCATGGGGAACCAGTTTGCCATGACCTTCTCGTCCCCACTGGCAGCTTCGATGCCCAGCTCGTAAAGCTGGAGGAACTCTGTAGGGTCGGTGGTGCCGTCGTAACAAGGAGGCAGGTCTGGCTTGAACTTGTCGGGCCACGCGACGCTACACAGCTCGGTGGTGTAGGCACGGCAGCCTGCGGTGGCCACGGGAGGCTTTGGGTGAGGGAGAGCTTGGTCTTGCGGGTCCCCATGCGCTGCAGCTGGGAGCAGCGCAGGGTCTTGGCATGCCGAAGCTGGAGCAGGGTCGCGACATGCCGGAGTGGGGAGCGCCCGGGCAGCTTCTTGCGGGCGAGGGACTTCTTGGCAGCTCTGCTCTTGTCGCGCCGGCGCCTGACGGGGCGGGTTCCAGCCAGGGTCCACGCACCTTGGAGCCACGACGTCTTCTTGGAGAGGAGGCGGCTGGTATGCCCCCGGAGCTCCGTTGCCCGCGCGGGAGGGGGTGCGGCGCATCGGAACGGACGGCACGGGAGAGCCCCCTGCGGCGCGGACGAGCTCGGCGACGCGGTCAAGCCACTCTTCGTAGACGTCGTCGATGGGACGGTAGCGCAGGAGCTCGTTTGCCGCGGTGAGCGCAGCTGGAGCTTCCAAGGGTGCGCGGAGCGCGCGGGACGAAGAACCAGCTGGTGTGAGCGATGGAGTAGCGGTACGGCCGTCTTGCCGCACGGACGGGTGCTGAGACGATGCTTGCTGCTCGTTCCCCGCCGGGCCGGTGGCGGCGTTGACGGCGGGTGACGGGGAACGACGAGGACGCCCGCCGACGGGGGCCGTCTGGGCGACGCGGGAAGCGATGGCGGCCCGGCGCTCGGCGCGGGCCCGACGAGCGTCGGACATGGACGCGACGGCCGGAGGAGAATGGAGCGGTGGAAGACGAGTTCCGGCGCACCCCTACCTGGCGCGCCAAATGTCGGACTTCGGGTTCCGGCAGACCCTTGAGGTTCGAACTCTGGGGTGCGCGTCAAGACTACGCCCTCTACCTCTCCGTCTCGCAAAGATCTAAACTACTGAAAGAACAACACAAGAGACACAAGGTTTATACTAGTTCGGGCCACCATTGTGGTGTAATTCCCTACTCTAGTTTGTGGTGGGTGGATTGCCTCTTGGGTTGATGATGATGAACAATACAAGGAAGAACAGCCTCGCGAGGGTCTGCTCCTGGCTGGGGCGATGAACTGCTAGGAGGAGTTCAACCGCCCTTCTCTCTCTCTCTCTCTTACTGATTCTTTGCTTGCTCAGGTTCTGGATTGCACGATAGCTAGATCATTCGATGCCTCTACCCTGGGGGTGGCTAGTCCTATTTATAGGCAAAGGCCCTGGGCCTCTTCCCAAATATTGAGCGGGAAGGGCACCAACAATTGGCCATTTTGAAGGGGAACATCTGGTACACTTATCCTGACTAAAGTTGGTCCTCGCCTGCCAAAGGCTCTGTGGTGACGCTGTCCTGGGCTCCACGATGACCTCCTCCCCACTGTTGGACTGGTCTTGGTCTTGTTGCACCGAAATGGATGCCTTTGCTTGATCCTCTCGCCTGCGCTTGCCCCGTTTGCACCAAAGAGGAAAGGAGGACACTGCGCGGGCTGGCGCCCGCCTGGTGCCCTTGGTCGTCATGGCTTGCATCATGGGCACCTCGTGAGGTACCCCGCCTTGATCTCTCCGCCTCCTCGTGAGCCGGCCTGATGAGGCCGCGCCTGAGGAAGCTCTGCGTCGTCCGCCTCGCGAGGCTTGGCCCCTCGCGAGGGTCTTGGGTCTTGTGTTGATGAAGATGGGCCGTGCTGGGCCTCCTTTGAGCCACGACGCAGGCCGCAGGCAGGCAAGTCTGGGGACCCCCGTTCCCAAAATGCGGACAAATTCCGCGACAGATGGCGCCCACCGTGGGGCCAGCGCACGATGGATTTGAGTTCTTGAAGGGCAGCTTCGAAGGGCTCAAAGGATACACAGTTGGCCGGATGACCAAGAGTCGTTGCGGCAAGATCTACATCGACGACGAAGGCTGGGGCCCCGACGCCGGCTCAATTGAGTACGGGTACTGGGTCCCCTTTGGCGGAATCCACATCTTCATGGGACGGATTGGTGAGCCGGGCCCTGAGCCGGACAACTGCACGGACCTCATCGAGACGGCTCAGCGTGCGAAACCCGCCCGAGCTCAACCCATCATGAAGCGTGCCTTTGTGGGTTGCTTCCACGGAGGTGAACTCTCTGAAGGATCTAAAGATGATGGTGAGACGGCCGTCCTCTCTGACGGTGATTCGTCCGTCGGCTCAACAGATTCGCTGTATCAAGTTCAAGACGGTGTGGTTGGGGGCTGTTCCGATGGCATCACTATTCCGGACCCCTCTGAGTCGCCAAACTGGGCAGGAGTCTTCATGGCTGGTACTCAACCCGGCCAAAACTCTATGGTATCAGCAGCGATAACGTCCGGGCTAGGAGCAGCCGGGACAGGTTGTCCTGTGCGCCCACCGACTCAGGTGCTGATGGATCTTATGGATAAGCTTACAGCCCTGTTGACCGCTACAGTCATCCCTGCAAATCAAGATGAGCATGAGGCAGAGGTGGCACGGGTTCGTGAAGAGATCGCTCGGGCCAAGGAGGCATTAGCAGCTGAGGATACCAGATTGGCCATGGAGCGGGCGGCTTTGGATGCACGGGCACAACAACTTCAGGCAGAGGCTTTCCAGCTCACAATAAATTTAAATGCATCTAACGAGGTAATAAGGAGGAGACATCAAAAAACTCAGTCCCGTTTGCCTCTGATTTATGATCCTCGGAATCTTTTTGCTACACCCGGGGCCGGCCCAAGTAACCCACCAGGCGCAAATCAGCTTATGACGTCCGGAGCGGGGGGCCCAGTTCAGCCTCAGGTGACGGCGCCGCTTCATGGGAATATGCCACCGCCCCGTTATGTGCCAATATCGCCAGGTCACTTCTCCAACCCTATGGAGAACTTAATCGTAGCATCAGGACGTTTGGCGGCTCTCCTAGTGGACGGTGATGATCCAACAGCGGTGGAGACCCGGAGGATCAGAGAACTCGTCCAGACGGCTTTGGCCCAGCAAGAGACTTATTCTTACAGCCGGGACATGATCCATTCAACTCCTCCGCCCTGGTTAGCTCCACCTCGTCCAAACCGGAGCCAGAGTTACAGCAGACACATGGAGTCGGAGGCCTTGTCAAGAAACGCCCAGCACCGAAACCAGCCTGGCGGGTATAACCCGGTGCAAGAGCGGATACGCCAGGAGGACGAACGGGCAACTCAGCTAGAGGCTCAGCTGTCAGCCCAACAGGACTTGCCGGCTTACCCGACGACTTCCATTGAAGCGGGAGTAGCCACTAGAACCGGCGGTGTTCCTTGTCTGGTACCGGCTCTGCGTAATGTACGCCTGCCCAAGGACTTCAAGGGACCTCGAAAGGTGCCGAATTACACGGCCGACTTACAGCCCGGGGCATGGATTGAAAGTTATGAGATGGCCATGGAGCTGTTGGAAGTCAGTGACGCAGCAATGGCTAAGTATTTCACCATGATGTTGGATGGAACAACCCGGTCTTGGTTAAAGGGCTTACCTCCCAATTCCATTAGTTCATGGGCAGAGCTAAAAGCCCGGTTCATCCAGAATTTCAAGGACACTTGCAAGCAATCTATGTCGATTGTGGACCTGACAAATTGTAAGCAAGAGGAGGGTGAATCCACAACACATTGGGTGCGCCGGGTCAAGGAGATCATACATTCATCTGACAAGATGGACGCCGGCTCTGCAGTTCTCATGTTGGAGAAGAATTGCTGCTTTGAGCCGCTGAGACAGAAGCTGGGGTGCCTCAAGCGTGATTGCAATGATATGGGCACACTGATGGCGGCTTTAGTCAAATATGCCGATTCTGATAGTACCAAGGACCCCGCGTCTGATGAGGAAAAGACAGGGAAGGGAAAGAAGAACGACAATGGAAAGGGTCAGCAGCATAACCCAGTGAATCAAGGAGGCAATAAGCGTAAGGCGTATGGTAACCCGGAGTTCGTAGTCAACGCCAACGCGCAGGGTAACAACCAGAGACGTAAGGGAAAACCGCGCCCTCGATCCGGTGGGTCAGGTCCATCCATTGAGCAGCTACTCAATGAGCCCTGCCCGAGACACGACACCCGGGAACGACCCGCTACTCACTTGTGTAAAGATTGTGCGATTATGAAGGCTTTCAAGAACTCCAATATGTTTGACGGCAATCATGGTCCAGGAAGCGGCTCAGGAGCCGGTAGTTTTGATGGCCCGGGTGGCGGCTCAAATTCCATCTTTTAGGGAAATCAAGGTAGCTATAATCAACAGCAGTCTGGTCAAGGAGGACAACAGCAACAACAATCGGGTTATCAGAGCCATCCGAAGCAGTTGAATAGTGGGCAGTATCACGTGTTCACCACTAGCTTGTGCAAACATGATCAGAAAATCCATAAGAGGGCTGTGAATTCTATTGATCCGGCAGTCCCTCGTTACTTGAGGTGGTCAGAATAGCCCATTGTCTGGAGTAGGGAGGATCACCCTCCCCGGGTTGATAATCTGGGTCAACTAGCCTTGGTGGTGGCACCGCAGGTCGGTGGATATAAATTCACTAAGGTACTCATGGACGGAGGCAGCAGCATCAACATCCTCTATTATGAGACCTTTCGGCGCATGGGTTTAACTGACAAAAACTTAAGGACATCCAACACCGTTTTCCGAGGAGTGGTGTCTGGTAAGTCGGCATATCCCGTCGGTAAGATTGAGCTGGAGGTGGCCTTTGGAGACGAGCATGATTCTAGGGATGAGAAGTTAACCTTTGAGGTGGTCAAAATCAATAGTCCATATCAAGCTTTGTTCGGGCGGCCAGCTTATGCCAAGTTCATGGCGCGACCGTGTTATGTTTATTTACAGCTTAAGATGCTGGGTTACAAGGGCACCATCACTGTGCATGGAAGTCGAAAGGTGGCCCTGGAGTGCGAAGAAGGCGACGCGGCTTATGCCGAATCTGTCTGCGCAGCGGAGGAACTCAAATTTTATCAGGATAACGTTGACCCGGCGGATATGACTTCCCTCAAGAAGCCGACCACAGAGCATGACCCGGCGACGAAGTTTAAATCGGATGCTGAGACCAAGCTTGTTGATTTTACTCCAGGCGATTCATCTAAGCAGTTCAGCATCAGTGCCAATTTGGATCCTAAATAGGAAAGCGCGCTCATCGAGTTCATCCGTGAGAATCGGGACATCTTTGCATGGAAACCTTCTGACATGCCGGGTGTACCGAGAGGACTCGCTGAGCACACTCTTAACATTGATCCAAAGTATAAGCCGGTCAGACAGTTTCTTCGGCGATTCAATGAAGAAAGACGGAAAGCTATTGGGGAGGAGGTCGCACAGCTCTTAGCGGCCGGATTCATTGTTGAAGTTTTTCACCCGGAGTGGTTGGCTAACCCGATGCTCGTACTCAAGAAGAACGACACCTGGCAGATGTGTGTGGATTACACGGACTTAAATAAGGCTTGTCCGGCTGATCCTTTCGCTCTCCCCCGTATTAATCAAATCATTGATGCTACGGTGGGTTGTGCGCGTTTGAGCTTTTTGGATGCTTACTCCGGTTATCATCAGATCAAAATGGCAGTTAAGGACCAGGAGAAGACGGCCTTCATCACTCCGTTTGGAGCCTCCTGCTATGTGTCTATGCCTTTTGGGCTCAAGAGAGCCCAGGCGACTTATCAGCAGTGTGTACAGAACTGTCTCCACAATCAGATTGGGCGCAATGTTCATGCTTATGTGGATGACATAGTGGTGAAGTCCAGAGAAAAGGAAACCTTGATATCTGACTTAAAGGAAACCTTTGATAATCTCCGGGTTTATAAAATGATGCTTAACCCGGAGAAGTGTGTATTTGGTGTACCTGCAGGTAAGCTTTTGGGATTCCTGGTCTCGAACAGAGGCATTGAAGCTAATCCAGAGAAGATCAAGGCAATTACCTCTTTGGCTAAGCCGGCGTGCATCAATGATGTTCAGCGACTGGCGGGTCGTGTTGCTGCTTTAAGCCGGTTAGGTGAGAAGGCCTTACCGCTGTATCAGATGATGAAGAAGGCAGACACCTTTATCTGGAGTGATGCTGCTAATGCTGCTTTTGAGGATTTGAAGAGACAGTTGTCTGAGCCGCCATTCCTTGCAGCTCCCATTGACAAAGAACCTTTGCTGTTATATGTGGCTGCTAATTCACGAGCCGTCAGCGTTGCAATCGTGGTGGAGCGCAAGGAGGCTGGTAAGGAGCATCCGGTTCAACGGCCAGTTTATTATGTCAGTGAGGTGCTTATCGAGTCGAAGCAAAGGTACCCTCATTGGCAGAAGCTTGTTTACGGGGTGTTCATGGCAAGCCGGAAGCTGAAGCAATACTTCCAAGGTCACCCTATCACTGTGGTGAGTTCTGCACCCTTGGGAGACATCATCCAGAACAGAGAAGCCACAGGACGAGTTGCCAAGTGGGCCATTGAGCTCGGGCCTCATGGTCTGAAGTACGTGCCACGTACGGCCATTAAGTCTCAAGCCTTGGTCGATTTTATCAATGACTGGACAGAGCTACAGGCACCTGAGGAGAAGCCTGATAACACATATTGGACTATTCATTTTGATGGGTCCATGCAGTTGGAAGGCTCGGGGGCTGGAGTCGTACAAACTTCCCCTCGAGGTGACAAATTCTGTTATGTGCTCCGGCTTATGTTTCCTTGTACTAACAATGCAGCTGAGTACGAGGCCTTACTCCATGGTCTCCGTATGGCCAAAGAGATGAACTTGAGCCGGGTAAGGTGCTTAGGAGACTCAGATCTTGTGGCTCAACAGGTGTCAGGCAAGTGGGACTCCAAAGATCCCCTTATGGCGGCTTACCGTCGTGAAGTTGACGCTGTAGCTGGGCACTTCAAGGGTTATGTGGTGGAACACATTGATCGAAGGAAGAATGAGGCAGCTGATGCCTTAAGCCGGCTGGGATCTCAGCGTAAACCGGTACCGCCTAACACCTTTCTTGACGTTTTGCATAATCCTTCTGTCAAGTTACCTACAGAAGAAGATATAGCTGTGCCAGACCCGGAGGCACAGCTGGTAGCGGTTCTTCACGTTATCCTGGATTGGACAGTGCCTTATTTGGCTTATATGACCCGGGGAGAGTTACCTGAAGATGAGACCTTGGCAAGACAAATCGTCTGATGGTCCAAATCCATGACAATCGTTAATGGCGAGTTACATCACTGCAGCGTCACTGGAGCGTTTCAACATTGCATGTCACCTGCGGAGGGTCAGGAGATACTCCGTGAGATTCATGAAGCCGATTGTGGTCATCATGCCGGCTCAAAATCTCTTGTGGCCAAGGCTTTCCGTCATGGGTTTTATTGGCTGACGGCTCATGCTGATGCAGAAGATCTGGTCAGTAAATGTGACGGATGTCAGAAGTTCTCACGACGAGCCCATGTGCCAGCTTAAGAATTGAGGATGATTCCAATTACTTGGCCGTTTGCAGTCTGGGGGCTTGATATGGTCGGGCCTTTTAAAAGGTCTAAAGATAAAAAGACGCACCTCTTGGTGGCGGTTGACAAGTTCACAAAGTGGGTTGAGGCGGAGCCAGTCAGTAAGTGTGATGCAGCCATGGTGGTCCAGTTTAAGAAAAAGGTGATTTTTCGTTTTGGTTTTCCACACAACATCATAACTGATAATGGCACTAACCTTTCCGAAGGATCCATGGAAGAGTTCTGTCAACGAGAGCATACCCGGCTTGACGTTTCGGCTGTGGCTCATCCTCAATCCAATGGTCAAGCAGAAAGAGCTAATCAAGAAATCTTGAAGGGTATCAAGCCCCGGCTCTTGGTCCCCTTGCAGCGGACGTCGGGTTGTTGGGTGGAGGAGTTACCTTCTGTACTTTGGAGCATCAATACTACACCTAACAGATCTACGAGTTACACACCTTTCTCTATGGTGTATGGAGCAGAGGCGGTCCTGCCAAGTGACATCCGTCATGACTCACCCCGTGTGGCGGCTTATGTTGAGGCGGACAACGAAAAAGCTCGTCAAGATGCACTTGACCTGTTGGACGAAGAGCGAGACTTGGCAATAGCCCACTTGGCGATTTATCAGTAAGATCTGCGCCGCTACCACAGCCGCCGGGTTAGGTCCAGAACCTTTCAAGAAGGCGACTTAGTGCTCCGACTCGTCCAGGATCAATCTGACATGCACAAGCTATCCCCTCCTTGGGAAGGACCCTTTGTGGTCAGTAAGAATCTGAACAACGGGTCATACTACCTTATCGATGTTCGAGAGCACAAAGACTCACGTAAGTTGGAGGAACAGACCCGCCGGCCATGGAATATCGCTCATCTTTGGTCTTACTATACTTGAGCCACCGGCTCTAATGTGTATATATTTATACTATGTATATATTACATAAAGCAATAAAGCAGGACCTCTGTCCTTTTTTCCACCCCAAAAAGGTTTATGTGTCTTCTTTGTCATGTGGTGGAGATAACCAAGAGGGAGCAGGTCACATCTGAATCCGGCTTTTCCTTTGGTCCGGCTTATGATCATATCTGAATCTAGCCATGATCACCTGGGGGCTTCCTGTTCAAACATAGGTCGTATTCGAACCAAAGAGAATATAGCTGTCGATACCCTTTTGATTGGCGTACTGCCAAACCCACTTGGGGGCTTCTTGATCATATTTGAATCATAGCTTAACCCCTTTGGGTCTGACGTGGATCGTATTTGAATCAGCGTCATTAAACAACTCTTATGGTCACTTGGGGGCTTCCTATTCAAACATAGGTCGTATTCGAACCAAAGAGAACATAGCTGTCGATACCCACTTGATCGGCATCGCCACAGCCAGTGGGGGCTATATGATCGTATCCGAATCTTAGCTTAACCCCTTTGGAACGGTTCACTGATCGTATTCGAATCAGAAGCCTTTAACTTTCTTTATTATTCATCATGTTTTATAAGTGTCAATATTTGACTATCTTGAGACTATCTTGAAAATACTATGGAGTGGATTGCGATCCTCCGGGTTAATACTAGTTACCTCGGGTTGTTAAGTACCAGGTGAACTTTCATAGGACAATTTTCAGGAGTTAAACTTACCCTCAGGGGTTGGTTTATATAAGCCGGAGGGATCACCACAAGCGTCACAGGTATATCATTATGATTATGTCTACTAAGTCTAATCGTAAGTTGGATTTCCTAATGTTGTTTGGTGTATACTCCGGGTTATCAATACCTTATGTCATCCCCGAGGCGGTAAGTCGCCAGAGGATTCTTTGTTTGTCCCTTATGCAGGATAAGGCAGGTAACTTTTTGTTTAAAGGAACTAGAGGATCAATAAAAAGCTGGAAATATACAGCGATGGCGGCTTAAAGAAGTATTGAGCGCCATCAAATTGCGCGAAGACATGACGAAAATCGAGAGTTTTTCTACCCTATTACAAGACTCCCCGAGTCTGAATAATGAAGCATGGTTTTCACAAAGACATAAAACATATGACGCCTGGCGGTTTACTCCTCGGGTTGACCTGAAGCTTCCGGTTTATCCTTCTCCGCCTCTCCGTCGGCTGCCCTGTCCTGGAAGGTTGATGAGGCCCAGTCAATGCCACTCAAGGCTTCAAACTCAGCTTCATCATCTATTAAACCGGTTGGGTCGACTTCAGGGGCAAAGGTATGCTTATGAGTTGGGGGGATTAGGCTGACAGCATCATAATGAGGCGTTGGAATCCTCCGGTTCTCGCTATCATAACCCGGCTGATACTTGGTAAGATCAATGTCGTTCCTAATGAGAGTAGCCACCGGGCATATCTCTTTCACACAGGCGGTGAAGTCTGCCTCATCAAACAAGGTTCCATCCTCCTTCAGACTTGGGTATCCAAGAGTGAGGTCGGCCGGGTCTAGCTCTGGAATCCACGCCTTGGCCCGGCTCAAGGCAGCTATAGCTCTGGCTCTTGCTGATGCCCGTCTTAGTTCTTGGACCCGCTGAGGTAGCACAGCAAGCCGTTTTAACACATCTTGCAGGAGATGGGGGACATCATTTGATAAGGCCACAACGGCCAAGGCATGTTGTGACCCGGTGTACAGTTGCTCCACCAAAGTGTAGACTGCCTTCAGCTTGACCACCATGTTCTGCTTGAGGTTTGTGCTCCTAGGGCTTGTGTTATTAAACAAAGATTGAGCCAAAGGCAATATGTTGGGGATATAACTATTTGTGTAAGCCGTCCAGGAGGGGTCGGGTTACGCAAAGAGAGGCTCATCAGAAGCCCAAGACCAAGGCATGAAGATGGCGGTTTACTAAAGGGCCTAAAGGCCCACAGGCGACTCTGAACCCCGTAAAGATAAACCGCCATGATGGTATAACTTGTACTGTAAGGTAGAAGTAACTAGTCGCCGATCCGGACACTGTTTATGAGCCGGCCGGGACTCTATAGGCCGCAGGGCGTCAACCCGTGTATATAAGGGGATGACTCGCCAGCGGCTTAGGGCAAGAAACAACTCATCGAGAACCGGGCATAGCGTATCTCGCTCTCTGGTCATCGAAACATCAAGCAATACCAACCCAACTAGACGTAGGCCTTCCTTCACCGTAAGGGGCTGAACTAGTATAAACCTCGCGTGCCTTCGTCCCGATTAACCCCTTTAAGCTTCCTAGTTGCGATGGCTCCACGACTAAGTCCTTGCAAGAGGACATCTGCCGTGACAATTCCACGACAAATGGCGCCCACCGTGGGGCCAGCGCACGGTGGATTTGATTTCTTGAAGGGCAGCTTCGAAGGGCTCAAGGGATACACAGTTGGCCGGATGACCAAGAGTCGTCGCGGCAAGGTCTACATCGACGACGAAGGCTGGGGCCCCGACGCCGGCTCAATTGAGTAGGGGTACCGGGTCCCCTTTGGCGGAATTCACGTCTTCATCGATCGGATTGGTGAGTCGGGCCCTGAGCCGGACAACTGCACCGACCTCGCCGAGACGGCTCAGCGTGCGAGACCCGCCCGAGCTCAACCCGTCGTGAAGCGTGCCTTCGTGGGTTGCATCCACGGAGGCGAACTTTCTGAAGGATCTGAAGGTGATGGTGAGCCGGCCATTCTCTCTGACGGTGATTCGTCCGCCGGCTCAACATATTCGCTGTATCAAGTTCAAGATGGTGTGCTTGGGGGATGTTCCGATGGCAGCACTATTCCGGACCCCACAGAGTCGCCAAACTGGGCAGGAGTCTTCATGGCTGGTACTCAACCCGGCCAAAATTCTACGGCCTCAGCGTCGATAACGTCCGGGTTAGGAGCAGCCGGGGCAGGAGGCCATGTGCGCTCACCGGCTCAGGTGCTGATGGATCTCATGGATAAACTTACGGCCCTGTTAACTGCTACAGTCATCCCTGCGAACCAATCTGAGCATGAGGCAGAGGTGGCATAGGTTCGTGAGGAGATCGCCCAGGCCAAGGAAACCTTAGCAGCTGAAGATACTAGATTGGCCACAGAGCGGGCGACTTTGGATGAACAGGCGCAGCAACTTTAGGCAGAGGCTTTTTAGCTCACGATGAGTCTGAACGCATCTAATGAGGTAATGAGGAGGAGACATCAGAAAACTCAGTCCCGTTTACCTCAGATTTATGATCCTCGGCATCTCTTTGCTACACCCGGAGCCGGCCCAAGTAAACCGCCAGGTGAAAATCAGTTTATGACATCCGGAGCGGGAGGCCCGGTTTAGCCTCAGGTGACGGCGCCTCTTCACGGCAATATGGCGCCGCCCCGTTACGTTCCAATACCACCGGGTCACTTCTCCAACCCCATGGAGAACTTAATCGCAGCATCAACACGTTTGGCGGCTCTCCCAGTGGATGGTGATGATTCGACAGCGGTGGAAACCTGGAGGATGAGGGAACTTGTCCAAACAGCTCTGGCTCAGCAAGAGACCTACTCCTACAGCCGGGACAGGATTCACTCAACTCCTCCGCCTTGGTTAGCTCCGCCTCGTCAAAATCGGAGCCCGAGTTACAGTAGACACATGGAATCAGAGGCCTTGTCAAGTAGCGCTCAGCGCCGGAACCAGCCCGGCGGGTATAACCCGATTCAGGATCGAATACGTCAGGAGGACGAGCGGGCGGCTCAGCTAGCGGCCCAACAGGACTCACCGGCTTACCCCACGACTTCCGTTGGGGCGGGTGTTGCTACTAGAACCGGAGGTGTTCCTTGTCTGGTACCGGCTCTACATAATGTACGTCTGCCCAAGGATTTCAAGGAACCTCGAAAGGTGCCGAATTATACGGCTGATTTACAGCCTGGGGCGTGGATTGAAAGTTACGAGATGGCCATGGAGCTGCTGGAGGTTAGTGACGCAGCGATGGCTAAATACTTCACCATGATGTTGGACGGAACGACCCGTTCTTGGTTAAAGGGTTTGCCACCCAATTCCATTAGTTCATGGGCAGAGCTAAAGGCCCGTTTCATCCAGAACTTCAAGGACACTTGCAATCAGTCTATGTCGATTGTGGACTTGACAAATTGTAAGCAGGAGGAAGGTGAATCTACGACTCATTGGGTGCGCCGGGTCAAAGATATAATACATTCGTCTGACAAGATGGATGCCGGCTCAGCAGTTCTCATGCTGGAGAAGAATTGCCGCTTTGAGCCTCTGAGACAGAAGCTGGGGTGCCTTAAGCGTGATTGCAACGATATGGGGACGCTGATGGCGGCTTTAGTCAAGTATGCCGATTCTGATAGTACCAAGGATCCTGCGTCTGATGAGGAAAAGACAGGGAAGGGAAAGAAGAACGGTAATGGAAAGGGTCAGCAGCATAACCCGGTGAATCAAGCAGGCAATAAGCATAAGGCGGACGGTAACCCGGAATTTGTGGCCAATGCACAGGGTAACAATCAGAAGCGCAAAGGAAAGCCACCCCTCGGTTTGGTGGGTCAGGTCCATCACTTGAGCAACTACTCAATGATCCCTGCCCGAAACACGGCACCCGGGAACGGCCGGTGACTCATTTATGGAAGGATTGCGCAATCATGAAGGCTTTCAAGAATTCTAATATGTTTGATGGCAATCAAGGCCCGGGTGGCGGCTCAGGAGCCGGCGACTTTCATGGCCCGGGCGATAGTTCAGGTTCCGGTTTTCAGGGAAACCAGGGCGGTTATAACCAACAGCAATCTGGTCAAGGAGGACAGCAGCAGCAGCAATCGGGTTACCAGAGCCATCCAAAGCAGCTAAATAGTGGGCAGTATCACGTGTTCACTACTAGTTTGTGCAAACGTGATCAGAAAATCCACAAGAGGGCTGTGAATTCTGTTGAGCCGGCAGTCCCTCGTTACTTGAGGTGGTCAGAACAACCCATTGTTTGGAGTAGGGAGGATCACCCTCCCCGGGTTGATAATCCGGGTCAATTAGCCTTGGTGGTGGCACCGCAGGTCGGCGGTTATAAATTCACTAAGGTGCTCATGGATGGAGGTAGCAGCATCAACATCCTCTACTACGAGACCTTTCAGCGCATGGGCTTAACTGACAAGAATTTAAAAACATCCAATATCGTGTTCCATGGAGTGGTGCCTGGTAAGTCTGCTTACCCCGTCGGTAAGATTGAGCTGGAGGTGGCCTTTGGAGACGAGCATGATTCTAGGGCTGAGAAGTTAACCTTTGAGGTGGTCAAAATCAAGAGTCCGTATCACGCTTTGTTTGGACGGCCGGCTTATGATGTTGACCCGGCAGATATGACCTCCCTCAAAAAGCCAACCATGGAACATGACCCGGCCATGGAATTTAAGTCGGCTGCAGAGACCAAGCTTGTTGATTTTACTCCAGGCGATTCATCTAAGCAGTTCAGCATCAGTGCCAACTTGGATCCTAAATAGGAAAGCGCGCTCATCGAGTTCATCCGTGAGAACCGGGACATCTTTGCATGGAAACCTTCTGACATGCCGGGTGTACCGAGAGGACTCCTGAGCACACTCTTAATATTGATCCGAAGTATAAGCCGGTCAGACAGTTTCTTCGCTGATTCAACGAAGAAAGACGGAAAGCCATTGGAGAGGAGGTCGCACTGCTCTTAGCGGCTGGATTCATTGTTGAAGTTTTTCACCCGGAGTGGTTGGCTAACCCGATGCTCGTACTCAAGAAGAACGGCACCTGGCGAATGTGTGTGGATTACATAGACTTAAATAAGGCTTGTCCGGCTGATCCTTTCGCTCTCCCCCGTATTGATCAAATCATTTATGCTACGGCGGGGTGTGCGCGTTTGAGCTTTTTGGATGCTTACTCTGGTTATCATCAGATCAAGATGGAAGTTAAGGACCAGGAGAAGACGACCTTCATTACTCCATTTGGAGCCTTCTGCTATGTGTCCATGCCTTTTGGGCTCAAGAGTGCCCAGGCGACTTATCAGTGGTGTGTACAGAATTGTCTCCACAATCAGATTGGGCGCAACGTTCATGCTTATGTGGATGATATAGTGGTGAAGTCCAGAGAGACGGAAACCTTGATATCTGATCTTAGAGAAACCTTTGATAACCTCCGGGTTTACAAGATGATGCTTAACCCGGAGAAGTGCGTATTTGGTGTACCTGCAGGCAAGCTTTTGGGATTCTTGGTCTCAAACAGGGGTATCGAAGCTAACCCGGAGAAGATCAAGGCAATCACTTCGTTGGCTAAACCGGCCTGTATCAATGATGTTCAGCGACTGGCGGGTCGTGTTGCTGCTTTAAGCCGGTTCATAAGCCGGTTAGGCGAGAAGGCCCTACCGCTGTATCAGATGATGAAGAAAGCAGACACCTTTGTCTGGAGTGATGCTGCTAATGCTGCTTTTGAGGATTTAAAAAGGCAGTTGTCTGAGCCACCGGTCCTTGTAGCTCCCATTGACAAAGAGCCTTTGCTGTTATATGTGGCTGCTAATTCACGAGCCGTCAGCGTTGCGATTGTGGTGGAGCGCAAGGAGGCTGGTAAGGAGCATCTGGTTCAACGACCGGTTTATTATGTCAGTGAGGTGCTCATCGAGTCAAAGCAAAGGTACCCTCATTGGCAGAAGCTAGTTTACGGGGTGTTCATGGCAAGCCGGAAGCTGAAGCAGTATTTCCAAGGCCACCCTATCACAGTGGTGAGTTCTGCCCCCTTGGGAGACATCATCCAGAACAGAGAGGCTACAGGACGAGTCGCCAAGTGGGCCATTGAGCTCAGGCCTCATGGTCTGAAGTATGTGCCACGTACTGCCATTAAGTCTCTAGCCCTGGTAGATTTTATCAATGACTGGACAGAGCTACAGGCACCTGAGGAGAAGCCCGATAACACATATTGGACTATTCACTTTGACGGGTCCAGGCAGTTGGAAGGCTCGGGGGCTGGAGTCGTGTTAACTTCCCCTCGAGGTGACAAATTCTGTTATGTGCTCCGGCATATGTTTCCTTGTACTAACAATGCAGCTGAGTATGAGGCCTTACTCCATGGTCTCCGGATGGCCAAAGAGATGAATTTGAGACGGGTAAGGTGCTTAGGAGACTCAGACCTTGTGGCCCAACGGGTATCAGGCAAGTGGGACCCCAAAGATCCCCTTATGTCGGCTTACCGTCGTGAAGTTGACGCTGTAGCTGGGCATTTCAAGGGTTATGTGGTGGAACACATCGATCGAAGGAAGGATGAGGCGGCTGATGCCTTAAGCCGGCTGGGATCACATCGTAAGCCGGTGCCGCCTAACACCTTTCTTGATGTTTTGCATAACCCTTCTGTCAAGTTATCTACAGAGGAAGATCTGGCAGTGCCAGACCCGGAGGCACAGCTGGTAGCAGCTCTCCACGTTATCCCGGATTGGACAGTGCCTTATTTGGCTTATATGACCCGGGGGGAGTTGCCCGAAGATGAGACCTTGGCAAGACAAATCGTCCGGCGGTCCATGTCCATGCCAATTGTTAATGGCGAGTTATATCACTGCAGCGTCACTGGAGCGTTTCAACGTTGCATGTCACCTGCTGAGGGTCAGGAGATCCTTCGTGAGATTCATGAAGGCGATTGTGGTCATCACGCCGGCTCAAAATCTCTTGTGGCGAAAGCTTTCTGTCATGGGTTTTATTGGCTGATGGCTCATGCTGATGCAGAAGATCTGGTCAGTAAATGTGACGGATGTCAGAAGTTCTCACGACGAGCCCATGTGCCAGCTTAAGAATTGAGGATGATTCCAATTACTTGGCCGTTTGCAGTCTGGGGGCTTGATATGGCCGGGCCTTTTAAAAGGTCTAAAGATAAAAAGACGCACCTCTTGGTGGCGGTTGACAAGTTCACAAAGTGGGTTGAGGCGGAGCCAGTCAGTAAGTGTGATGCAGCCATGGTGGTCCAGTTTAAGAAAAAGGTGATTTTTCGTTTTGGTTTTCCACACAACATCATAACTGATAATGGCACTAACCTTTCCGAAGGATCCATGGAAGAGTTCTGTCAACGAGAGCATATCCGGCTTGACGTTTCGGCTATGGCTCATCCTCAATTCAATGGTCAAGCAGAACGAGCTAATCAAGAAATCTTGAGGGGTATCAAGCCCCGGCTCTTGGTCCCCTTGCAGCGGACGCCGGGTTGTTGGGTGGAGGAGTTACCTTTTGTACTTTGGAGCATCAATACTACACCTAACAGATCTACGGGTTACACGCCTTTCTCTATGGTGTATGGAGCAGAGGCGGTCCTGCCAAGTGACATCCGTCATGACTCGCCCCGTGTGGCGGCTTATGTTGAGACAGACAACGAAAAAGCTCGGCAAGATGCACTTGGCCTGTTGGATGAAGAGCGAGACTTGGCAATAGCCCGCTCGGCAATTTACCAGCAAGACCTGCGCCGCTACCATAGCCGCCGGGTTAGGTCCAGAACCTTTCAGGAAGGCGACTTAGTGCTCCGACTCATTCAGGATCAATCTGACATGCACAAGCTATCCCCTCCTTGGGAAGGACCCTTTGTGGTCAGCAAGAATCTAAACAACGGATCATATTACCTTATCGACGTTTGAGAGCGCAAAGACTCACGTAAGTCGGAGGAGGAGACCCGCCGGCCGTGGAATATCGCTCATCTTCGGCCTTACTATACTTGAGCCACCGGCTCTAATGTGTATATATTTATTGTAACGCCCCGGATTCGATGCGCCAGGTGCCCACCAGTTATTCGCCGTCCTTGCCATGTCATGTGCTTGCGTGTTGCACTTTGCCATGTCATCATTTGCATTTCATATCATGTCATCATGTGCATCACATTTGCATACGTGTTTGTTTTATGCATCCGAGCATTTTTCCCCGTTGTCCGTTTTGCAATCCGGCACACCGATGTCACCCGGCGCCCCCTTTTGCCTCTTTTCGTGTGTGGATGTTAAACAATCTCGGAATGGACCGAGGTTTGCCAAGCGGCCTTGGTATAGCACCAGTAGACCGCCTGTCAAGTTTCGTGCCATTTGGACTTCGTTTGATAATTCAACGGTTAAGCAAGGGACCGAGAAGGCCTCGTGTGTGTTGCAGCCCAACACCCCTCCAAAAGATCCCAATAATCCATCCTAACCCCCTCCATCCTCTCGGCCGTTCGATCACGATCGCGTGGCCGAAAACCGCACTCCATTTGGAGCCCCCTAGCTCCCTCTACCTTTATAAACACCTCCCCTCCCGAAATTCGTGGATGAATTCCACCCTAGCCCTAGCAGTCTTCCTCCTCGCGCCGTCGGACATGTCCATCC
Organism: Aegilops umbellulata; assembly: GCA_032464435.1. NCBI lineage: Eukaryota > Viridiplantae > Streptophyta > Magnoliopsida > Poales > Poaceae > Aegilops > Aegilops umbellulata. The sequence goes on from CP136057.1 coordinate 351,806,368, forward strand.
GCGCCGGAATGTCCGCCGGACACGTTGCTCCGTCCAATGAGAACGTGCCACATCAGCGCCGCCGCCTCCCTCCTCCACTCACGCGCCGCCACCTCACCCTCTCTCTCTCCTCCGCGCGCCGGCCCGCGGAGCCCATCGCGGGCCCGCACGGGTCCACGCCGCCGCCGCCGGAGCCCGCTCCAGCCCCGCCGCCGTCCGCCACCGGTGCCGGCGCCGCTCCTCGCCGGAGACCTCCACCCCGCCACCCCGCTCGCCCCCGGCCGCCGCCGCTGCCTGCGCGCGCCACCGCGCGTTGCCCCGCCGCCTCGGGTACCCGCGCCGCCGCCCGCGGATCTCCGCCGCCGCCCGACTAGCTCCCACGCCGCCTCAACTCCGGCAGCCGCAACCGCCCGCGTGCGCCGCCCCGCGCCTCCCCGCCGGCCCCGCGCGCCGCTCCGACCCCGCCTCCCGCGCGCCACCGCCCATCCCGCACCTCTCCGGCCTCCTCCGCGCCGCCCCTCGCCGGAGAGATCGCCGGAGCTCCCCGGCCGGATCCAATCCCCGCCTGGATCAGATCCACCGTGCCGCCAACCAAACGGCGCCCGTCCCGTCCCGGAACCCTGAGATCCAGTTTTTCGGGAGGGTAAATTCTTCTAAGTCCCTGATTTCCTATATTCTGGTGCTATGTTTGACATGCCATAACTCCTTGTATATTGCTCCGATTCATGCATATAATATATAGAAATGTTCATCAGGATGTGATTTTGTTACATTCTGCCATGTTTGTTTGAGGTGATCTTGATGCCATAATCATCGTCGCAAGAGTGCTATATAATGTTGTCTGCTGTCTATTAGCAGAACTTGCGCATTTGTTATTTTCGCATCTTTTCGTGTGATTTTCTTTTGAGCATGAAGTATACATGAGTTATGAGCTACAACATACCTTGTTTTCTGTGGTGCAATCCATTCTTCATGATATGCCATGTATTGTCTGTTTCAAGCTTGCAAAATAGCTTACTCAATGTTGCTGATTTCAGAGACTTAGAATTTCACTAAGTCTTTGTCTGCTGTTATTTTTATGCCATGTATTCATGTTGCTACAGTGAGATCCATGCCTCTTTTGAGGATGATCAGTAAGGATGTTTTGTACATATGGTTATGCTCTATCCATCCATGCCTATGTTTGCATTTATAGAGCGCTCTAGCATGCCTTAATCTTGCTCTACTTTTGCTATAAAATGTTACTGGCAGATTGTTTACGTGTTATTCAATTTTGCCAAGATTGTTGTAGTTGATCCATGCATGCTATGTTGTTGTTCTTGCCATGTTTAGCTTCTATGCCATGTCTAGTTGCTGGAGGTATGCTTATTTTGTCATGCAATGCCTCGTAGTGAGTGCATGGAGCTCGTAAACATGCCAACCTGTTATCTGTTTTGCCATGCTCCAGTTTTTCACTAAGTCTGAATCTGTTACGAAACTTGCTATGTTTACATGGGTGCCAACATATTTTTTGTGCCCTTTTGGCTTATGGTCTGTAAGGGACTTTTGTACTATGCAATTATTATATGCATACCATGCTCTAGTTTGACATGATAGCTTGCTGTAACATGTTGTTTGAAAGCTCTAAACATTGCAACCTGATGTTATTTTTGCCATACCCTGTGAATTCTGCTAAGTCTGTGAACCTGTTATTATTTGCAATATTGCCATGCTTGTTGGAGTATGATCTAGAGATTTCTGGAGATAGCTCAGTGTTCATGTTTTGTCATGCTTTACCTGTACATCATGTTTATGCCTTTTATTTTCATGTGGAGATCCTGTAGCTTGTTGTTTTGATACTTGCTAGATGCCTACTTGCTGTTTTGGACAGATTGTTGTTATGTCTTGTATAGTGTGTATGTGTTGAACCGTTGCTCCGTTTTGAGTGTGCTCTATATGAAACTTGCTTAGAATTGCATGTAGCTTCATATTATCATGTTGCACCCTTGTTTTGATGTGTTTGCTTGATGTTTGAATGCATTTTGTATCAATGCCATGCTTACTTTGTTTTGCTCATATCTCCTAGGCCGTAGCTCCGAATCTAATGAACTTTATATGTAACTTGACTAGAATTTCGTGTAGATCATCTTGGTGCATCTTAACTTGCTGTTTAACAACTTGAACTTAAGGTTTATTCAGATCTGGACCAATTTCGAAATTTGCATATGAGGACTTATCGGAATTGTTATATGTTGTTTCCGGCCTCATTTAAACTTGCTTTGATGTGTTGCTCTTGTATGCATCATTTCTTGCCATGCGTAGCTTCATGTAGCCTTGTCATGCATCATACTTGGTTGAGCATCATGCCTTGTTCATGTGTGGTGTGTTTACCGTGTTGTGTGCTTCTTCTCGATAGTTCCCGTTTTGTTGCGATCGTGAGGATTCGTTCGTCTTCGTGGCTTCATCTTCTTCATGGACTCGTTCTTATTCCTTGCGGGATTTCAGGCAAGATGACCGTCACCTTGGATCTCATTACTATCATTGCTATGCTAGTTGCTTCGTTCTATCGCTATGCTGCGTTACCTACCACTTGCTGCTCAAGCCTCCCAAATTGCCATGAAACTCTAACCTTTGTCACCCTTCCTAGCAAACCGTTGTTTGGCTATGTTACCGCTTTTGCTCAGCCCCTCTTATAGCGTTGCTAGTTGCAGGTGAAGATGAAGATTGCTCCATGTTGGATTATGTTTATGTTTATGTTGGGATATCACAATATCTCTTATATTATTAATGCATCTATATACTTGGTAAAGGGTGGAAGGCTCGGCCTTATGCCTGGTGTTTTGTTCCACTCTTGCCGCCCTAGTTTCCGTCATACCGGTGTTATGTTCCCGGATTTTGCGTCCCTAACGCGGTTGGGTGATTTGTGGGACCCCCTTGACAGTTCGCTTTGAATAAGACCCCTCCAGCAAGGCCCAACCTTGGTTTTACCATTTGCCTCATCACCACCTACTTTTACCTTGGGAGTCGCTCTCTCGAGGGTCATCTTTATTTTAGCCCCCCGGGCCAATGCTTGTCTAAGTGTTGGTCCAAACTAGAGCACCGTGCGGGACCGTCCCTTGGCAACTTGGGTTATGTTGGTACCTGTACGCTTCGCTTATCCGGTGTTGCCCTGAGAACGAGATATGTGCAGCTCCTATCGGGATTGTCGGCGCATCGGGCGGTCTTGCTGGTCTTGTTTTATTATTGTCGAAATGTCTTGTAGCCGGGATTCCGAGACTAATCGGGTCTTCCCGGGGAGAAGGAATATCCTTCGTTGATCGCGAGAGCTTATCATGGGCTAAGTTGGGACACCCCTGCAGGGTTGGAACTTTCGAAAGCCGTGCCCGCGGTTATGGGCAGATGGGAATTTTTTAATGTCCGGTTGTAGTAAACTCTTCTAAAATACACCAACTGTGTGCGTAACCATGATGGTCTCTTTTCGGGGCTGTTCGAGAGGAGAACACGGTTTCTGGGTCATGTCTGACGTAAGTAGGAGTTCAGGATCACTTCTTGATCATTACTAGTTGGCGACCGCTGGCTTTGCTTCTCTTCTCGCTCTTATTTGCGTATGTTAGCCACCATACATGCTTAGCCGCTGCTGCAACCTCACCACTTTACCCCTTCCTTACCCTTTAAGCTTTGCTAGTCTTGATACCCATGGTAATGGGATTGCTGAGTCCTCGTGGCTCACAGATTACTACAACACCAGTTGCAGGTACAGGTTATGCGATGATCATGACGTGAGAGCGATGTTTATTTGTGTTGGAGTTCTTCTTCTGCTTCTTCTTCAATTGAGGGATAGGTTCCAGGTCGGCAGCCTGGGCTAGCAGGGTGGATGTCGTTTGAGTTTCTGTTTATGTTTCATCCGTAGTCGGATGTTGTTCTTGTATTTGATGTATTGTTGTATTCATGTGACATTGTATGTCTTGGGTGTATCCTTACTATTATGTAATGTTGATGTAATGATATCCACCTTGCAAAAGCGTCTTCAAGATGCGCTTCTATCCTTGGTAGGACCTTCGAGTTCCTTTAGGATAGGGTCGCATCTTGGGCGTGACATTTATACTATGTATATATTACATAAAGCAATAAACCAGGACCTCTATCCTTTTTTCCAACTCCCAAAAAAGGTTTATGTGTCTTCTTTGTCAGGTGGTGGAGATAACCAAGGGGAAGCGGGTCATATCTGAATCCGGCTTTCCTTTGGTCCGGCTTATGATCATATCTGAATCTAGCCATGATCACCTGGGGGCTTCCTGTTCAAACATAGGTCGTATTCGAACCAAAGAGAACATAGCTGTTGATACCCACTTGATTGGCATACTGCCAAACCCACTTGGGGGCTTCTTGATCATATTTGAATCATAGCATTACCCCTTTGGGTCTGACGTGGATCGTATTCGAATCAGCATCATTAAACAACTCTTATGGTCACTTGGGGGCTTCCTATTCAAACATAGGTCGTATTCGAACCAAAGAGAACATAACTATCGATACCCACTTGATCGGCATCGCCACAGCCAGTGGGGGCTAACAGATCATATCCGAATCTTAGCTCAACCCCTTTGGAACGGTTCACTGATCGTATTCGAATCAGAAACCCTTGAATTTTGTCCATCATATTTTATAAGTATCAATATTGGATTATCTTGAGACCCTCTTGAAAATACAATGGAGTATATTGCAATCCTCCGGGTTAATATTGGTTACATCAGGTTGTTAAGTACCAGGTGAACTTTTATGTGCCAAGTTTCAGGAGTTAAACTTAACCTCAGGGGTTGGGTTATATATGAGCCGGAAAGATAATCGCAAGCATTACAGGTATATCATTATGATTGTGTCTACTAAAGCTTAATCGTATGTTGGTTTTTCTGTAATGGTTCGGTGCATATTCCGGGTTATCAAGACTTTATGTCACCCTCAATGCGATAAGTCGCCACAGGGTTGCTGTTTGTCTTATGTGCAGGGCAATACCAGTAAATTTTCGCAAGGGCATACCAGATTCGCATAAACTGCGAGTGCATAGTAACGGCGGCTTATGCAAGCATTAAGCGCCATAAGCATGCGCGAAGGCATGACAAACTCAAAGTATTTTCTACTCTATTACAAGACTCCCTAAGTCTGAATGATGAAGCATTGTTTTTTCTATGAAGACATAAGCATGAGGCGCCCGGCGATTTACTCTTGGGGTTGACCTGAGGCTTCCGGGTTATCCCTCTCCGCCTCTCCGCCGGTTGCCGTGTCCTGGAAGGTTGATGATGCCCAGTCAATGCCACTCAAGGCTTCAAACTCAGCTTCATCATCTATTAAACCAGTTGGGTCGACTTCAGGGGCAAAGGTGTGCTTACGGATTGGAGGGATCAGGCTGGCATCATCATAGTGCGGCGTGGGGATTCTCCGGTTCTCATTATCGTAACCCGGCTGATACTTGGTGAGGTCAGTGTCGTTCCCAATTTGAGTGGCCACCGGGCGTATATCCCTCACGCAAGTGGTGAAGTCCTTCTCATCAAATGGAGAGTCTTCCTCCTTCAAACTCGGATACCCAAGAGCGATGTCGACCGGGTCTAGCTCTAGTAACCAGGCTTTAGCCCTGCTCAAGGCGGCTATTGCTCCGGCTCTTGCTTGGGCCCATCTCAATTCTTGAATCCGCTGAGGAAGCACGGCAAGCCATCGTAGCACATCTTGCAAGAGGTGGGGAACATCATTTGATAAGGCTACAACGGCTAAGGCACGTTGTGACCCGGTGTATAGTTGCTCCACTAGAGTATACACCGCCTTCAATTTAATCAGAGTGTTCTGCTTAAGGTTTGTGCTCCTGGGGCCTGTACATGTAAGCATAAGGTAAACCACAAGTACTGATTGAAGGAATATTTACCATATTTTAAAGACTGTTTAAAATAACTTACCAAAGATTGCCGAGACCATCCGAGATATCTGGCGTTGTAAGCCGGTCAGTTCGGATGTTGTGTTTGCAAGCGACGCCTCAGCTGTCTCGGCCCGGGTCACCAGTCCGGCCTTTTCGTCAGCCCAGATTTTCTTCTCCGCCTCAAAGTTCTTCTTCAACTTCTCTTGTTCAGAGACACTGAGTTCAAATTTGGAGTTGGCTTGTTGAATTTCAATTTCCTGGGCTGCCAGGCGGTTCTTTAGGTCAGCAATCTCTGACTCAAATTGACTTCTGGTGGCCTGTATTGATACCGGATAATAGTCAAGGTTATGATAAATAGTATTAAGTCCCAAGCACTTTGCAAGCAAAGGTACTTGACACTTGGGGGCTAATGTATACCGAAGCTTTTTAAATTATCAAGCCGGTCCTGGATATTAAGTCCCAAGCATTTTGCAAGCAAAGATACTTGGCACTTGGGGGCTAATGTGTATCGCACGTTCAAGCGTATTTACTCATAAGCAGTAGACTTGGGGGCTGGTACAGTAAGTATGATTGAAAGTAAGGAAGCGTAAGTCATACCTCAGATTTTTGTTGTATTTGCTTCACCATGTCAATTTCCAGGTCACGGTTGCTTTGCACCTGGTTGATGTAGCCCGAGACGATCTCTCCAATGCTCAAATGAGTATAGTCGGTGATATCCATCTTGGCCTTACGGCGTTCTAGCAATTCCTCTTTAGCCGAACATTTGGCAAGGACGGTGGGCCTTGCACCTAGGATCATCAGCTTTGCTCTGCCAGACGTTCATAATGTCCGGAGTTGCTCCTGCAGCGGGTCTTGCACCTAGCAGTGCTTCCGGGATGTAATTCTTTTATGCAGCAATGAGGATAATCCTCAAGTTATGGGCCCAGTCCGTGTAGTTGCTAGCATCATCTTTCAACTTAGCTTTCTCTAGGAACGCATTAAAATTCAAGGGAACGGTAGCACAAGCCATTGATCTACAACAACATATATATGAAAAAACTACCAGGTACTAAGATAATGATAAATTAAAGTTCAATTAATCATATTACTAAAGAACTCCCACTTAGATAGACATCCCTCTAGTCATCTAAATGATCACGTGATCCATATCAACTAAACCATGTCCGATCATCACGTGAGATGGAGTAGTTTTCAATAGTGAACATCACTATGTTGATCATATCTACTATATGGTTCACGTTCGACCTTTCGGTCTCAGTGTTCCGAGGCCATATCTGCATATGCTAGGCTCGTCAAGTTTAACCCAAGCATTCTGCACGTGCAAAACTGGCTTGCACCCGTTGTATGTGAACGTAGAGCTTATCACACCTGATCATCACATGGTGTCTCGGCACGACAAACTGTAGCAACGGTGCATACTCAGGGAGAACACCTATACCTTGAAATTTAGTGAGGGATCATCTTATAATGCAGCCGTCGTACTAAGAAAAATAAGATGCATAAAGGATAAACATCACATGCAATCAAAATATGTGACATGATATGGCCATCATCATCTTGTGTCTTTGATCTCCATCTCGAAAGCACCGTCATGATCTCCATCGTCACCAGCTTGACACCTTGATCTCCATCGTATCATTGTTGTGGTCTCGCCAACTATTGCTTCCACGACTATCGCTATCGCTTAGTGATAAAGTAAAGAAATTACATGGCGATTGCATTTCATACAATAAAGCGACAACCATAAGGCTCCTGCCAGTTGCCGATAACTTTTATAGAACATGATCATCTCATACAACAATTTATATCTCATCATGTCTTGACCATATCACATCACAACATGCCCTACAAAAACAAGTTAGACGTCCTCTACTTTGTTGTTGCAAGTTTTACGTGGCTGCTACGGGCTTCTAGAAAAAACAGTACTTACCTACACATCAAAACCACAACGAGTTTTCGTCAAGTGTGTGTTGTTGTAACCTTCAACAAGGACCAGTCGTAGTCAAACACGATTCAACTAAAGTTGGAGAAACAGACACCCGCTAGCCACCTATGTGCGAAGCACGTCGGTAGAACCAGTCTCATGAACGCGGTCATGTAATGTCGGTCCGGGCCGCTTCATCCAACAATACCGCCAAATCAAACTAAGACGTTGGTGGTAAGCAGTATGACTATTATCACCCACAACTCTTTGTGTTCTACTCGTGCATATCATCTACGCATAGACCTGGCTCGGATGCCACTGTTGGGGAACGTAGTAATTCAAAAAAATTCCTACGATCACGCATGATCTATCTAGGAGAAGCATAGCAACAAAACGGGAGAGTGTGTCCACGTACCCTCGTAGACCGAAAGCGGAAGCGTTATGTAATGTGGTTGATGTAGTCGAACGTCTTCACGATCCAACCGATCCAAGTACCGAACGTACGGCACCTCCGTGTTCAGCACACATTCAACACGATGACGTCCCTCGAGCTCTTGATCCAGTAGAGGGTCGAGGGACAGTTCCGTCAGCACGACGGCGTGGCGACGGTGTTGGTGATGTGATCCGCGCAGGGCTTCGCCTAAGCACTACGACAATATGACCGATGCCTTCGGGGTGCCCTCCGCCCCGTATATAAAGGGGGGAGGAGGAGGCCGGCGGCCAAGGAGGGCGCGCCAAGGGGGGAGTCCTACTTTGACTCCTAGTCCAAGTAGGATTCGGCCCCCCTCCTTCCTTCTAATGGAGGGGGAAAGGGGAAAGAGGTGGAGAGGGAGAAGGAAAGGCGGGCCGCGCCCCCACCCCTTGTCCAACTCGGATTGGGCTGGGGGGGGGGCGCCACCTCCTGTGGCTGCCTCCTCCTCTCCACCATGGCCCATGAGGCCCGTTAACTTTTCCCGGGGGGTTCCGATAGCCTCCCGGTACTCTGATAAATCCCCGAACCTCTTCGGAACCATTATGGTGTCCGTATATAACCTTCAAATATATGAATCTTTACATATTGACCATTTCGAGACTCCTCGTCATGTCCGTGATCTCATCCGGGACTCCGATCAAACTTCGGTCACCAAAACACATAACTCATAATACAAATCGTCATCGAACGTTAAGCGTGCAAACCCTACGGGTTCAAGAACTATGTAGACATGACCGAGTCACATCTCCGGTCAATAACCAATAGCGGAACCTGGATGCTCATATTGGTTCCAACATATTCTACGAAGATCTTTATCGATCATAGCGCATAACAACATAAGTTATTCCCTTTGTCATTGATAACCCACAAGTATAGGGGATCGCAACAGTTTTCGAGGGTAGAGTATTTAACCCAAATTTATTGATTCGACACAAGGGGAGCCAAAGAATATTCTCAAGTATTAGCAGATGAGTTGTCAATTCAACCACACCTGGAAACTTAGTATCTGCAGCAAAGTGTTTAGTAGCAAAGTAATATGATAGTGTGGTAACGGCAACAAAAGTAAAGACAGTAAAAGTAATGTTTTTGGTATTTTGTAGTGATTGTAACAGTAGCAGCGGGAAAGTAAATAAGCGAGAAGCAGTATATGGAAAGCTCGTAGGCATCGGATCAGTGATGGATAATTATGCCGGATGCGGTTCATCATGTATCAGTCATAACATAGGGTGACACAGAACTAGCTCCAATTCATCAATGTAATGTAGGCATGTATTCCGTATATAGTCATACGTGCTTATGGAAAAGAACTTGCATGACACCTTTTGTCCCAGCCTCCCGTGGCAGCGGGGTCCTATTGGAAACTAAGGGATATTAAGGTCTCCTTTTAATAGAGAACCGGAACAAAGCATTAGCACATAGTGAATACATGAACTCCTCAAACTATGGTCATCACCGGGAGTGGTCCCGATTATTGTCACTTCGGGGTTGCCGGATCATAACACATAGTAGGTGACTATAGACTTGCAAGATAGGATCAAGAACTCACATATATTCATGAAAACATATAGGTTCAGATCTGAAATCATGGCACTCGGGCCCTAGTGACAAGCATTAAGCATAGCAAAGTCATAGCAACATCAATCTCAGAACATAGTGGATACTAGGGATCAAACCCTAACAAAACTAACTCGATTACATGATAAATCTCATCCAACCCATCACTGTCCAGCAAGCCTACGATGGAATTACTCACGCACGGCGGTGAGCATCATGAAATTGGTGATGGAGGATGGTTGATGATGACGACGGCGACGAATCCCCCTCTCCGGATCCCCGAACGGACTCCAGATCAGCCCTCCCGAGAGGTTTTAGGGCTTGGCGGCAGCTCCGTATCGTAAAACGCGATGATTTCTTCTCTCTGATTTTTTTCTCCCCGAAAGCCAATATATAGAGTTGGAGTTGGCGCCGGAGGGCATCCAGGGGGCCCACGAGGTAGGGGGGCGCGCCCTAGAGGGGGGGGGGGGCGCCGCCCACCCTCGTGGACAGGGTGTGGGCCCCCTGGTCTTCATCTTTGGCGAGGATTTTTTTATTATTTTTTCTAAGGTGTTCCGTGGAGTTTCAGGACTTCCCGAGAATATTTGCTTTCTGCACATAAAACAACACCAAGGTAATTCTGCTGAAAACAGCGTCAGTCCGGGTTAGTTCCATTCAAATCATACAAGTTAGAGTCCAAAACAAGGGCAAAAGTGTTTGGAAAAGTAGATACAACGGAGACGTATCAACTCCCCCAAGCTTAAACCCTTGCTTGTCCTCAAGCAATTCAGTTGACAAACTGAAAGAAAGAAAAACTTTTACAAACTATGTTTGCTCTTGTTGTTGCAACTATGTCAAGCCAGCATTCAAGTTTTCAGCATCTATCATAACTAACCACATTTGCAATAATTCTCAGGTCTCATAGTTACTCATATCAATAGCATAATAAACTAGCAAGCCATAATAATAAATCTTGGATGACAACACTTTCTCAAAACAATCATAATATGATATAACAAGATGGTATCTCGCTAGCCCTTTCTGTGGCCGCAAAACATAAATGCAGAGCAGCTTTAAAGATCAAGGACTGACTAGACATTGTAATTCATGGTAAAAGAGATCCAATCATAGTCATACCCAATATAAATTAACAATGATGAATGCAAATGACAGCTGTGCTCTCCAGCTAGTGCTTTTTAATAAGAGGGTGATGACTCAACATAAAAGTAAATGGATAGGCCCTTCGCAGAGGGAAGCAGGGATTTGTAGAGGTGCCAGAGCTCGGTTTTGAAATAGAGATAAATTGCATTTTGAGCGGTATACTTTCATTGTCAACATAACAACTAAGAGATGGCGATATCTTCCATGCTAAACAAATTATAGGCGGTTCCCAAACAGAATGGTAAATTTTATACTCCCCCTCCACCAACAAGCATCAATCCATGACTTGCTCGAAACAACGAGTGTCTCCAACATACATCAGGTTCCAGGGGGAGTTTTGTTTGCAATTAATTTTGATTTAGTTTGCATAAAGCATGGGACTGGGCATCCCGGTGACCAGCCAAGTTCTCGTGAGTGAGGAGCGGAGTCCACTCCTCTTGAGAATAACCCCCCTAACACGGAAGATAAGGACAACCTTGGTTGATACACGAGCTATTCGAGCATACAAAACAGAATATTTATTTGAAGGTTTAGAGTTTGGCACATACAAATTTACTTGGAACGGCAGGTAGATACCGCATATAGGAAGGTATAGTAGACTCATCTAGAATAACTTTGGGGTTTAAGGGATTGGATGCACAAGCAGTATTCCCGCTTAGTACAGGTGAAGGCTAGCAAAAGACTGGGAAGCGACCAACTAGAGAGCGACAACAGCCATGTACATGCATTAAAATAATGAACATTGGATGCAAGCATGAGTAGGATATAATCCACCATGAACATAAATATCATGAAGGCTATGTTGATTTTGTTTCAACTACATGCGTGAACATGTGCCAAGTCAAGTCACTTAAATCATTCAAAGGAGGATACCACCCCATCATACCACATCATAATCATCTCAATAGCATGTTGGCACGCAAGGTAAATCATTATAACTCATAGCTAATCAAGCATGGCACAAGCAACTATAATCTCTAATTGTCATTGCAAACATGTTTGTTCACAATAAGCTGAATCAAGAACGACGGGCTCATCATATTTACAAAAACAAAAGAGGTCGAGTTCATACCAGCTTTTCTCATCTCAGTCAGTCCATCATATATCATCATAATTGCCTTTCATTTGCACGACCGAACGGTGTGAATAATAATAAGAGTGCACGTGCATTGGACTAAGCTAGAATCTGCGAGCATTCAGTAAACAGGAGGAGACAAGGCAATATGGGCTCTGGGTTAAATCAACATTAAAGCATATAAGAGCCACTTCAACAATTTAATTATGGTTTTCTCCTACTGACCCCCAAAGAAAAGAAAAGAAATAAAACTATTTACACGGGAAAGCTCCCAACAAGCAAAAGAAGAACGGGAAATATTTTTGGGTTTTCTTTTTAATTACTACTACTACAGCAGGGAAAGTAAACTACAACTATTTTTTTGGTTTTCTTAAGGTTTATCAAACACACAAGAAGAAAGCAGGAAAAAGAAAATAAACTAGCATGGATATTACAATGAAAGAGTATGAGCATCGACATCTAGCAATGAGTGTGTGTGAACATAAATGTAATGTCGGTGAGAAATACGTACTCCCCCAAGCTTAGGCTTTTGGCCTAAGTTGGTCTACTGCCAGGGATGGCCTGGCGGATACCCGTAGGTGTAGCTGGGATCGTACTGCGATACAGCAGTTATCGCCTGCTGAGCTGCAGCGTGGAGTTGGGCTGCCTCCACTCTCCTCTCGTACTCATCTGCCTCCTCTCTAGTAACAGTATATCTTCCTTTTGTCTGTGAATCAAAAAGAGCAGGAGCAGGGAGAGTAATACGAACAACATGCCATTTGTTAAAAATTTAAACGATATAAAAGAGGTGATTCGGGCCTCTCTACAAAATGATGTGAAGCCATGGAGTCGTGATCTAAATATGCAGTGGGCAACTCCGTATCACCCTCACGGATGTCTATCTCAAGAAAATGAGCTAAGCGGGTTGCATAAATTCCCCCAAAGAAATCTCCATTATGTCTATTATGATGCAACCTACGAGCTACAATGGCTCCCATATGATAAGATTGGTCTCCTAACACAACACTCCTAAGAATGCTAAGGTCAGGGACACACATGTGACATGCTTCATCCTTAGCATTTATGTATCTACCGATGAAGAGAGCAAAATAATGTATAGCAGGAAAGTGAATGCTCCCTATGGTAGCCTGCGTTATATCTCTAGATTCCCCTACAGTTATACTGGCAAGAAACTCTCTAAATTCAGATTTAGGGGGATCCCTAATACTGCCCCATGATGGAAGTCTGCAAGCAAAAGTGAAATCCTCTGAGTCCATTCTATAAGATTTATCATAAAGATCAAACATGACTGAAGGAGAATTACCCGAAGATGAATACTCAAACCTCCTCACAAATGAACTTGTGAGATCATGATACTGGGGGCATTTGTTGGCCTCAAAATCCTCAAGACCGGCATTACGCAAATATTCTTTGAATTCTTCTTTAATTTCCGCATGGTCCATAAAATTTTCCAACGGCCATTCGCAAGGCCGCACTAGAGCGTCTCTTGGTGGATCCTCATCAGCATCGCGCATAGCAATCATGGGTCCTTGCTTCTTAGAGGAACCACCTTGGAACATCTTCCTAAGCATATTGTTTTTCTCTGAAAAATTCTGAAATTTTTAGTAACTTCAAACAAAAGTGAGCCAACTTCAATAAAACTGATAGCAACTACTCCTACAAGTGCCTAGAGCCTATATCAAGCATTAGAACTACTTGGAACCATATAAATTTGACATGCAATCTCAAGAACATGGTCGCCTATGCAGCACAAATTTGCAAAGAGTATAGCACTAGAACAAAAACTAATTGGACCAATGGAGGAGTCACATACTAAGGAACAATCTCCCCAAGCAGTTTTGCGAGAGGTGCTTTGAGCAAGGAGATCGAAAATCACAGCAAAAGTGGCTGGAACTCGTGCTTGAGTTGGTTTTTCGGGTTTGTGTGAGACAGAGGAAGAAGATGGGTGCTAGGATAAGTGGAGGAGGGCCACCGTGGGCCCACGAGGCAGGGGGCGCGCCCTATAGGGGGGGGCGCCCACCACCCTCGTGGCCAGGTGGCAGCTCCTCTCGTGGTAATTTTTGCACAGTAAATCCTCAAATATTCCCGAAAAAATCATATTAAATTGGCATGTTATTCTGAGGACTTTTATTTTCAGGATATTTTTATATTGCACGGATAAGACAGGAAACAGACAGGGAAATACTATTTTTTTACTTTATTTCCACTAAAGAACAGAAAATATAAAGAGGGTACAGAAAGTTGTGCTTCTAGTTTCATCCATCTCATGCTCATCAAAAAGAATCCACTAACAAGGTTGATCAAGTCTTGTTAACAAACTCATTCCGATAATCATGAAACCGGAGAAATTTCGAATAACACTAAGTTACCTCAACGGGGATATGCACATCCCCTATAATAAGTATATCATATTTCTTTTTGATAGTAGGAAGAGGAAATTCAAAACCTCCAATTATAATCGATGGAATTTTTTCAATGGAGTTGATACTATGAACTTGAGGTTGTTTCCTCGGAAAGTGTACCGTATGCTCATTACCATTAACATGAAAAGTGACATTGCCTTTGTTGCAATCAATAACAGCCCCTGCAGTATTAAGAAAAGGTCTTCCAAGAATAATAGACATACTATCATCCTCAGGAATATCAAGAATAACAAAGTCCGTTAAAATAGTAACGTTTGCAACCACAACAGGCACATCCTCACAAATACCGACAGGTATAGCAGTTGATTTATCAGCCATTTGCAAAGATATTTCAGTAGGTGTCAACTTATTCAAGTCAAGTCTACGATATAACACCGGCTCCAAGGTCACATAGAGCAGTTTTAATATAATTTCTATAATGGAGCAAGGTATAGTAGGTACTCCGGGATCTCCAAGTTTCTTTGGTATTCCACCTTTAAAAGTATAATTAGCAAGCATGGTGGAAATTTCAGGTTCCGGTATCTTTCTTTTATTAGTGATGATATATTTCATATATTTAGCATAAGGATTTGTTTTGAGCACATCAGTTAATCGCATCCGTACAAATATAGGTTTAATCATTTCAGCAAAGCGCTCAAAATCCTCGTCATCCTTCTTCTTGGATGGTTTCGGAGGAAAGGGCATGGGTTTCTGAACCCATGGTTCTCTTTCTTTGCCATGTTTCCTAGCAACAAAGTCTCTTTTATCATAACGTTGATTCTTTGATTGTGGGTTATCAAGATCAACAACAGGTTCAATTTCTACATCATTATCAATACTAGGTTGAGCATCATCATTAATATTTTCATTAGGTTCATGTTCATTGTCAGATTGTGTTTCAGCATCAGACATAGATATATCATTTGGATTATCAGGTGGTTCAGCAATAGGTTCACTAGAAGTTTGCACCGTTCTATCATTTCTCTTTTTCTTCTTTTTAGAAGAACTAGGAACATCAATATTATTTCTTTGAGAATCTTGCTCGATTCTCTTAGGGTGGCCTTCAGGATACAAAGGTTCCTGAGTCATTCTACTAGTTCTAGTAGCCACTCTAACATCATAACCATTTTTCTTACTATTCATTTCATGGAGCAATTCTTTTTGAGCCTTAAGTACTTGTTCTACTTGAGCGGTAACCATGGAAGCATGTTTGCTAACAAGTTTGAGTTCACCTCTAATATTAGCCATATAATCACCCAAGCGTCTAATCTTATAAGCATTCTCTTTTAATTGTCTACCAAAATAAGCATTGAAGTCGTCTTGCTTAAACATGAAGTTATCAAACTCATCCAAGCACGGACTAGCAATTTTAGTAGGAGGGACTTCAGCTTTATCATATCTATAGAGAGAATTTACCTTTACTACCTATGTCGGGATATCGGGATCTGGAGGTTCTTCAATAAATAAAGGATTAAGATCATATGTTTCTTCGACAGGCGGTAGATTAAGACCATGTATTTCTTCAATAGGAGGTAAATTCTTAACATCTTCAACTTTAATACCTTTTTCTTTCATAGACTTCTTTGCCTCTTGCATATCTTCGGGACTGAGAAATAGAACACCTCTCTTCTTCAGAGTTGGTTTAGGAATAGGTTCAGTAGTTGGAGCAGGAGCTAGCTCAGGAGGTGGCTCAGTAGGTGCCCACTTATTTTCATTTGTCAACACATTATTCAATAGAATTTCAGCTTCATCCGGTGTTCTTTCCCTGAAAAGAGAACCAGCACAACTATCCAGGTAATCTCTGGAAGCATCGGTTAGTCCATTATAAAAGATATCAAGTATTCCAGGTTTCTTAAGAAGATGATCAGGCAAAGCATTAAGTAACTTGAGAAGCCTCCCCCAAGCTTGTGGGAGACTCTCTTCTTTAATTTGCACAAAGTTGTATATTTCCCTCAAAGCAGCTTGTTTCTTATGAGCAGGGAAATATTTAGCAGAGAAGTAATAAATCATCTCCTGGGGACTATGCACACAACCAGCATCAAGAGAATTAAACCATATATTAGCATCACCCTTTAATGAGAACGGAAATATTTTGAGTATATAGAAGTAACGCGATCTCTCATCATTAGTGAACAGGGCAGCTATATCATTTAACTTAGTAAGATGTGCCACAACAGTTTCAGATTCATAGCCATAAAAAGGGTCGGATTCAACCAAAGTAATTATATCTGGATCAACAGAGAATTCATAATCCTTATCAGGAACACAGATAGGTGAAGTTGCAAAAGCAGGATCAGGTGTCATTTTATCTCTAAGTGATTCTTTATTCCATTTAATCAATAACCTCTTAAGCTCATATCTATCTTTGCAGGCTAAAATAGCTAAGGAAGAATCTTTATCAAAAAGATAACCCTCAGGAATAACAGGCATATTTTCATCATCACTTTCATCATCGTATTCAATTTCATCAATTTCTCTTTCTCTAGCCCTAGCAATTTGTTCTTCAAGAAATTCACTAAGGGGCACAGTAGTATCAGGCATGGAAGCAATTTCATCATAAGTATCATGCATAGCAGAAGTGCCATCATCAATAACATGCGACATATCGGGACGAATAGCAAAAGTAGGTTTAGGTGTCGCTAGCTTACTCATAACAGAAGGTGAATCAAGTGCAGAGCTAGATGGCAGTTCCTTACCTCCCCTCGTAGTTGAGGGATAAATTATTTTCTTAGCGTCTTTCAAATTCTTCATAGTGTCCAGCAGATATAAATGCCAAGTGACTCAAAGAATAGAGCTATGCTCCCCGGCAACAGCGCCAGAAAAAGGTCTTGATAACCCATAAGTATAGGGGATCGCAACAATTTTCGAGGGTAGAGTATTTAACCCAAATTTATTGATTCGACACAAGGGGAGCCAAAGAATATTCTCAAGTATTAGCAGATGAGTTGTCAATTCAACCACACCTGGAAACTTAGTATCTGCAGAAAAGTGTTTAGTAGCAAAGTAATATGATAGTGTGGTTACGGCAACAAAAGTAAAGACAGTAAAAGTAATGTTTTTGGTATTTTGTAGTGATTGTAACAGTAGCAGCGGGAAAGTAAATAAGCGAGAACCAGTATATGGAAAGCTTGTAGGCACCGGATCAGTGATGGATAATTATGCCGGATGCGGTTCATCATGTATCAGTCATAACATAGGGTGACACAGAACTAGCTCCAATTCATCAATGTAATGTAGGCATGTATTCCGTATATAGTCATACGTGCTTATGGAAAAGAACTTGCATGACATCTTTTGTCCTAGCCTCCCGTGGCAGCGGGGTCCTATTGGAAACTAAGGGATATTAAGGTCTCCTTTTAATAGAGAACCGGAACAAAGCATTAGCACATAGTGAATACATGAACTCCTCAAACTATGGTCATCACCGGGAGTGGTCCCGATTATTGTCACTTCGGGGTTGCCGGATCATAACACATAGTAGGTGACTATAGACTTGCAAGATAGGATCAAGAACTCACATATATTCATGAAAACATAATAGGTTCAAATCTGAAATCATGGCACTCGGGCCCTAGTGACAAGCATTAAGCATAGCAAAGTCATAGCAACATCAATCTCAGAACATAGTGGATACTAGGGATCAAACCCTAACAAAACTAACTCGATTACATGATAAATCTCATCCAACCCATCACCGTCCAGCAAGCCTACAATGGAATTACTCACGCACGGCGGTGAGCATCATGAAATTGGTGATGGAGGATGGTTGATGATGACGACGGCGATGAATCCCCCTCTCTGGAGCCCCGAACGGACTCCAGATCAGCCCTCCTGAGAGGTTTTAGGGCTTGGCGGCGGCTCCGTATCGTAAAACGCAATGATTTCTTCTCTCTGATTTTTCTAAGGTGTTCCGTGGAGTTTCAGGACTTTCCAATTATATTTGCTTTCTGCACATAAAACAACACCAAGGTAATTCTGCTGAAAATAGCGTCAGTCCGGGTTAGTTTCATTCAAATCATACAAGTTAGAGTCCAAAACAAGGGCAAAAGTGTTTGGAAAAGTAGATACGACGGAGACGTAACAGTCATCGGTATGTTACTTGCCCGAGATTCGATCGTCGGTATCATCATACCTAGTTCAATCTCATTGCCGGCAAGTCTCTTTACTAGTTCTGTAATGCATCATCCCGCAACTAACTCATTAGTCACATTGCTTGCAAGGCTTATAGTGATGTGCATTACCGAGAGGGCCTAGAGATACCTCTCTGATACATGAAGTGACAAGTCCTAATCTCGATCTATGCCAACTCAACAAACACCATCGTAGACACCTGTAGGGCATCTTTATAATCACCCAATTACATTGTGACGTTTGATAGCACACAAGGTGTTCCTCCGGTATTCGGGAGTTGCATAATCTCATAGTTAGAGGAATATGTATAAGTCATGAAGAGAGCAATAGCAATAAAACTAAACAATCATAATGCTAAGCTAACGGATGGGTCTTGTCCATCACATCATTCTCTAATCATGTGATCCCGTTCATCAAATGACAACACATGTCCATGGTCGGAAACTTAACCATCTTTGATTGACGAGCTAGTCAAGTAGAGGCATACTAGGGACACTCTGTTTGTCTATGTATTCACACATGTACTAAGTTTCTGGATAATACAATTCTAGCATGAATAATAAACATTTATCATGATATAAGGAAATATAAATAACAACTTTATTATTGCCTCTAGGGCATATTTCCTTCAGATGCCAGTTAAGGCTTTGAACACAGCTTCATCATCTATAAGTGTGGACGGATCAACACCAGGAGAAAAAGTATGCTTACGTGTTGGAGGAATGAGATCCACAATATCATAAGCCGACGCTTTCACTTTTGAGTTTTCCATCGTGTAAGCCGTCTGATACTTGGACAACTCAGTCTCCTCGGCCAATTTGCTTGCCAGAGGGCGCATCTCCTTCACACATTTGGTAAAGTCATTTTCATCAAAGGGAGACCCGTCTTCTTTGAGACTTGGACAGCCAGTGGCCATCTCCTCCGGGTCTAGCTCTGCTTTCCATGCTTTCGCTCGGCTCAAAGCAGTAATAGCACCAGCTCTGGCGGATGATCGCTTTATCTCTTCAACTCTTTGGGGCATGACATATAGTTTATCCATTACCTCCCTGATGAGTAAAGGTGGTTGTTTACTGTGCGAGGTAGCTGATATGGCTCGTTGAGTGCCGGTATATAGTTGCTCCACCAGGGTGTACACAGCTTTGAGCTTTATAAGCATGTCTTGACCAAGGTTGGACCTTCTGGGGCTTGTTTGAGCAAACATATGATAAGTCGCCAGGCGGGTCAAAGTAAATTGATGGTGAAAGATTGCGGTACAATGTCACTTACCAAAGATGGCGGTTGTCATCTGGTATTACTATTAAAAGGGGATGAGGTTTTTGCTCAATGCTTAGTGATATTTCTCTAAAAAAACCATTCATTCTCTCAAACACATCTATCCAAATCCTAATTCCACATCTCGGTCCCACCGATATCATCTACTCCAGACTCACCAAGATGAAACAACACATTGCCACAGCCAAAACTCTAGCAATTCAGTTTGACCAAAAATGGATCTCGGTCCCACCGAGAAGGCATTGCCAAGTTTCTGTATTGACATTTTTTTCACTTCGGAACCATCGAGTTGAAACAATCGGAAATTTCAAAACGAAGTTTTCCCTAGACATTGCACTTCAGTCCTGATACGTCTCCGTCATATCTATAATTTATGATTGTTTCATGCCAATGTTTTACAACTTTTATATACTTTTGGCAATAATTTATATGATTTTCTTGGACTAACATATTGATCCAATGCCAAGTGCCAATTCCTTTTTGTTGCATGTTTTTTGTTTCGTAAGAAATCCATATCAAACGGAGTCCAAACATGCTAAAAACTTACATAGATTTTTTTTGGAATATATGTGAATTTTGGGAAGTGGAATCAATGCGAGACAATGCCCGAGGGGCCCACAAGGGTGAAGGGCGCGCCCCGGGGGTAAGGCGCACTGGGTCCTTGTGGCCACTCCGTAAGGCGGTTGGTGCCCTTCTTTCGCCACAAGAAAGCTAATATCTAGATAAAAATCGTATTAAAATTTCAGCCCAATCGGAGTTAGGGATCTCCGGGAATTTACGAAATAGTGAAAGGGCAGAATTTGGGTGCGCAGAAACAGAAGGAAACAACGAGAGAGATCCAATCTCGGAGGGGCTCCCACCCCTCCGCCACCATGGAGGCCATGGACCAGAGGGGAAACCCTTCTCCCATCTAGGGGGGAGGTCAAGGAAGAAAAGGAGGAGGGGGCTCTCTCCCCCCCTCTCCCCATGGCGCCGGAACACCGCCGGGGCCATCATCGTGACGGTGATCTACACCAACAACTTCACCACCGTCATCACCAACTCTCTCCACCTCTATGCAGCGGTGTAACACCTCTGCTCCCTGCTGTAATCTCTACTTAAACATGGTGCTCAGCGCTATATATTATTTCCCAATGATGTATGGTTATCCTACGATGTTTGAGTAGATCTGTTTTGTCCTATGGGTTAATTGATGATCGTGATTGATTTGAGTTGCATGTTTTATTATTGGTGTTGTCCGATGGTGCTCTCCGTGTCGCGCAAGCATGAGGGATCCCCGCTGTAGGATTTGCAATATGTTCATGGTTTGCTTATTGTCTGCGTTGCGTGAGTGATAGAAACACAAACACGGATAAGTGGGTTATGGCGTATGGGAATAAAGAGGACTTGATACTATAATGCTATGGTTGGGTTTTACCTTAATGATCTTTAGTAGTTGCGGATGCTTGCTAGAGTTCCAATCATAAGTGCATGTGATCCAAGAAGAGAAAGTATGTTAGCTTATGCTCTCCCTCATATAAAATTGTAATAGTGATTACCAGTCTAGTTATCGATTGCCTAGGGACAAATAACTTTCTTGTGACAAAAAGCTCTCTACTATAACTAACTTAGTTGTGTCTTTATCTAAACAGCCCCTAGATTTTATTTACATGCTCTTTATTATCTTGCAAACCTTTCCTATCACACCTACAAAGTACTTCTAGTTTCATACTTGTTCTACGTAAAGCAAACGTCAAGTGTGCGTAGAGTTGTATCGATGGTCGATAGAACTTGAGGGAATATTTGTTCTACCTTTAGCTCCTCGTTGGGTTTGACACTCTTATTTATCGAGAAAGGCTACAACTTATCTATCAAGACCTTTTTCTGGCGCTGTTGCCGGGGAGCAATAGCCTGCGGTGAATATTCTTGTGTGTGCCTGGTTACTTTATCACTAAGTAGATTTTATTTGTTGTTCTAAGTTGTTCTCTATCTTTAGTTATGAATATGGAACATGAAATACCAAAAAATTTAGGTGTACTTGCTACTCATGGAGATGGGGAACCTCCTAAAACACTCGATATACCAAAAAAATTAGGCGTACTTGCTACTCATGGAGATGGGGAACCTCCTAAAACCCTCGATGCTCATTATGTGAAAGATATTATGCACTACTTTAATAATCCCGAGAAAACCCCATTCAATTATATAATTGGAGACACGCTGGGTCAACGTGAATAGTTTAGGGATTATCGCCTGACTCAAAAAGGGAAAGTATTATGGGATCAAAATTCATATGTTGCATTGGTATGCTCGGCAACTATGCTTGAGATATGATTATACTTGTTGCTCTAGGATGAAGGCTCCACACCTTCCTCTCATGCAAATTTAATGATAATTAAACCTTACCTTGTTATACGAATGGTAGATATGATTACTATGATGTGGAACGAATAGAAGAATTTGTTGCTTTTAAGGGTGCTTATGAAATTGAATCTTTGTTTGAAAAGTATGAAGCTTTTGATGATGATGTTTATAGGCCTAAACTTTTTGCTATACTGAAATATTGCTATGAGAATTATCAATACAATGACGATATTGATGTGTTTATTGAGAAAGTCTCCGCTGTCCAAGAAGAGACTAATATTTTTGCAGGAAACTATGGAAGAAGAAATTGATGATACTGTGAGCTCATTAGATGAAAAAGATGACGAGGAGAGCGAAGAACAAAAGGAGGAAGAGAGGATTAGCTACCCGTGCCCACGTTCTAATGAGAGTAACTTCAACTCATACATTGTTTAATTTCCCTTCGTGCTTACCGAAGGATGAATGCTATGATGATTGCCATGATCCCTTTGATTCGTTTGAAATGTCCCTTTTTGATTAAATTGATGCTTGCTATGCTTGTGGCCATGATGCCAATATGAATTATGCTTATGGAGATGAACTTGCTATAGTTCCTTATGTTACGAATGAAATTCTTGCTATTGCACCCATACATGATAGTCCTATTATCCTTTTGAATTCTCCCAACTACACTATATCACAGAAGTTTGCGCTTATTAAGGATTATATTGATGGGTTGTGTTTTACTACTAAACATGATTGTTTTGATAGATATGATATGCATGTGCTTGATGCTCCTACTTGCAATTATTATGAGAGAGGACCTACATCTCCACCTCTCTATGTTTCCAATACAATAAAATTGCAAGAAACTGTTTATGCTATGTATTGGCCTTTACTTTGTGTGCATGAATTATTCTTTTATGACATGCCGATGCATAGGAAGAGAGTTAGACTTTGATGTTGCGTTATATATGTTACTTTGTGCTCACTACTAAATTACAAATCATTGTTAATTAAAACTGGCTTTGATATACCTTGGGATCTGGGTGGATCCATTACTTGAGCACTATATGCCTAGCTTAATAGCTTTAAAGAAAGCGCTGCCTGGGAGACAACCCGGAGGTTCTAGAGAGTCATTTATTCTGTTGTATGCTTTTATAAAGTTTAAAAACAAAAAATTAAATGGGGAACTTAAAACCTTTTCAAAAAGAAAAGTGAAAGTAAGAAAGACGAGCACCATTGAAGTGGGGGAGCTCCTTGAACTTTGTTCATGCCCATGGAAACCTTGTGAATCTTAATTACAGAAACTTTTCAACAAAAATAATTTTCCCCTTGTACAATTCCATTATATTATAAAAGATAATGTGCCAAGATTTGCCTTTAGGATGATTAGATTGCTTGTTTGGTTTGTGCAATGGAAAAACAGAAACTTTGGCTGTAGTGCGTGAATTTACATTTTTTACTGGAATGTCAAAAGCTTCTAATTTTTTTGCACAATACGTCTATACAAATTGTTTATTTTGTCATAACTTTTCAGAATTTTTGGAGTTACATAAGTATGGTTGATGTTCAGATTACTACAGACTGTCTTGTTTAAGATAGATTCTATTTTTGATGCATTGTTTTGCTCGTTTTGATGAAACTATCGATTGTATTGGTGGTATAAGCCATGGAAAAGTTATATTACAGTAGCTACAATGCAAAAATAAAATATGAATGAGTTTGCAACAGTACTTAAAGTGCTCATTTGTTTTATTATATTAATGGATCTTACGAGGGTTTTGTTAAGTTTTGTGTGATTGAAGTTTTCAAGTTTTGGGTGAGATCACAATGGATGAAGGAATAAGGAGTGGCAAGAGTGAGGGAGTCCTGGATTAGGGGGTCCTCGGACAGTCGAACTATATACTTTGGTCGGACTATTGGACTATGAAGATACAAGATTGAAGACTTTGTCCCGTGTCCGGATGGGACTCTCCTTGGCATGGAAGGCAAGCTTGGCAATACAGATATGTAGATCTCCTCCCGTGTAACCGACTCTGTGTAACTCTAGCCCCCTCCGGTGTCTATATAAACCGAAGGGTTTAGTCTGTAGGACAACAACAATCATACCATAGGCTAGCTTCTAGGGTTTAGCCTCTACGATCTCGTGGTAGATCAACTCTTGTAATACTCATATCATCAAGATCAATCAATAAGGAAGTAGGGTATTACCTCCATCGAGAGGGCCCGAACCTGGGTAAACATCGTGTCCCCCGCCTCCTATTACCATCCGCCTGCTACCTCTTGAGCACTGCGTTGGATTTCCCCGAAGAGGAAAGGATGACGCAGCAAAGTAGCGTAAGTATTTCCCTCAGTTTTTGAGAACCAAGGTATCAATCCAGTAGGAGGTTACGCGCGAGTCCCTCGTACCCGCACAAAGCAAACAACTCCTCGCAACCAACACGATAAGGGGTTGTTAATCCCTTCACGGTCACTTACGAGAGTGAGATTTGATAGAGATGATACATAATATTTTTGGTATAAAGATGCAAAGTAAAATAAAAGCAAAGGAAAAAAGAAAAAGCAAAAATAAAGTGATGGAAGATTAATATGATGAAGATAGACCCGGGCGCCATAGATTTCACTAGTGGCTTCTCTCAAGAGCATAAGTATTCTACGGTGGGTGAACGAATTATTGTTGAGCAATTGACAGAATTGAGCATAGTTATGAGAATATCTAGGTATAATCATGTATATAGGCATCACGTCCGAGACAAGTAGATCGACTCCTGCATGTATCTACTACTATTACTCCACTCATCGACTGCTATCCAGCATGCATCTAGAGTATTAAGTTAAAAACAGAGTAATGCCTTAAGCAAGATGACATGATGTAGAGGGATAGATTCATGCAATATGATAAAAACCCCATCTTGTTATCCTCGATGGCAACAATATAATACGTGCCTTGCTGCCCCTACTGTCACTGGGAAAGGACACCGCAAGATTGAACCCAAAGCTAAGCACTTCTCCCATTGCAAGAAAAACCAATCTAGTAGGCCAAACCAAACTGATAATTCGAAGAGACTTGCAAAGATAACCAATCATACAGACAAGAATTCAGAGAAGATTCAAATATTGTTCGTAGATAATCTTGATCATAAACCCACAATTCATCGGTCTCAACAAACACACCGCAAAAGGAAGATTACATCGAATAGATCTCCACGAGAGAGCGGGAGAACATTGTATTGAGATCCAAAAAGAGAGAAGAATCCATATAGCTACTAACTATGGACCCGAAGGTCTGAGGTAAACTACTCACACTTCATCCGAGGGGCTATGATAATGTAGAAGCCCTCCATGGTGGATGCCCTTTCCGGCGGAGCTCCGGAACAGGCCCCAAGATGGGATCTCATGGGTACAGAAGGTTGCGGCGGTGGAATTAGGTTTTTGGCTCCGTATCTGATCGTTTGGGGGTATGTAGGTATATATAGGAGGAAGAAGTACGTCGGTGGAGCTTCGTGGGCCCCACGAGGGTGGGGGCGCGCCTGGGGGGTAGGGCACGGCCCCCTACCTCGTGCCCACCTCGGAGCTTTCTTGACGTATGGTCCAAGTCTCCTAGATCATGTTCGGTGAGAAAATCACGTTCCCGAAGGTTTCATTCCGTTTGGACTCTATTTGATATTCCGTTTCTTCGAAACTCTGAAATAGGCAAAAAACAACAATTCTGGGCTGGGCCTCCGGTTAATAGGTTAGTCCCAAAAATAATATAAAAGTGGAAAATAAAGCCCAATATGGTCCAAAACAGTATATAATATAGCATGGAGCAATCAAAAATTAGAGATACGTTGGAGACGTATCAAGCATCCCCAAGCTTAATTCCTGCTCGTCCTCGAGTAGGTAAATGATAAAAAAGAATTTTTGATGCGGAGTGCTACTTGGCATAATTTCAATGTAATTCTTCTTAATTGTGGTATGAATATTCAGATCCGAAAGATTCAAGACAAAAGTTCATATTGACATAAAAATAATAATACTTCAAGCATACTAACAAAGCAATCATGTCTTCGCAAAATAACATGGCCAAAGAAAGTTTATCCCTACGAAATCATATAGTCTGGCTATGCTCTATCTTCACCACACAAAGTATTTAAATCATGCACAACCCCGATGACAAGCCAAGCAATTGTTTCATACTTTGTACATTCTCAAAACTTTTTCGATCTTCACGCAATACATGAGCGTGAGCCATGGATATAGAATGGTGGTTGTGGAGAAGACAAAAAGGGAGAAGATAGTCTCACATCAACTAGGCGTATCAATGGGCTATGGAGATGCCCATCAATAGATATCAATGTGAGTGAGTAGGGATTGCCATGCAACGGATGCACTAGAGCTATAAGTATATGAAAGCTCAACAAAAGAAACTAAGTGGGTGTGCATCCAACTCGCTTGCTCACGAAGACCTAGGGCATTTTGAGGAAACCCATCATTGGAATATACAAGCCAAGTTCTATAATGAAAAATTCCCACTAGTATATGAAAGTGACAAAATGAGAGACTCTCTATCATGAAGATCATGGTGCTACTTTGAAGCACAAGTGTGGTAAAAGGATAGTAACATTGTCCCTTTTCTCTTTTTTCTCTCATTTTTTTATTTTATTTTATTTCGTCCGGAGTCTCATCCCGACTTGTGGGGAAATCATAGTCTCCATCATCCTTTTCCTCACTTGGGACAATGCTCTAAAAATGATGATCATCACACTTTTAATTTTTCTTACAACTCAACAATTACAACTCGATACTTAGAACAAAATATGACTCTATATGACTGCCTCCGACGGTGTACCGGGATATGCAATGAATCAAGAGTGACATGTATGAAAGAATTATGAACGGTGGCTTTGCCACAAATACAATGTCAACTACATGATCATGCTAGCAATATGACAATGATGGAGCGTGTCATAGTAAACGGAACGGTGGAAAGTTGCATGGCAATATATCTCGGAATGGCTATGGAAATGCCATGATAGGTAGGTATGGTGGCTGTTATTAGGAAGGTATATGGTGGGTGTATGATACCGGCGAAAGGTGCGCGGTATTAGAGAGGCTAGCAAAGGTGGAAGGAAGGAAAGTGCGTATAATCCATGGACTCAACATTAGTCATTAAGAACTCATATACTTATTGCAAAAATCTACAAGTTATCAAAGCAAAGTATTACGCGTATGCTCCTAGGGGGATAGATTGGTAGGAAAAGACCATCGCTCGTCCCCGACCGCCACTTATAAGGAAGACAATCAATAAATAAATCATGCTCCGACTTCATCACATAATGGTTCACCATACGTGCATGCTACGGGAATCACAAACTTTAACACAAGTATTTCTCAAATTCACAACTACTCAACTAGCATGACTCTAACATCACCATCTTCATATCTCAAAACAATTATCAAGCATCAAACTTTTCTTAGTATTCAACGCACTCAAAAGAAAGTCTTACAAATCTTGAAATACCAAGCATATTAAATTTATAAGAAAATTACCATGCTATTTAAGACTCTCAAAATAATCTAAGTGAAGCATGAGAGATCAATAGTTTCTATAAAACAAATCCACCACCGTGCTCTAAAAGATATAAGTGAAGCACTAGAGCAAAACTATATAGCTCAAAAGATATAAGTGAAGCACATAGAGTATTCTATCAAATTCCAAATCATGTATGGCTCTCCCAAAAGGTGTGTACAGCAAGGATGATTGTGGTAAACTAACAAACAAAGACTCAAATAATACAAGATGCTCCAAGCAAAACACATATCATGTGGTGAATAAAAATATAGCTCCAAGTAATGTTACCGATAGAAGTAGACGAAAGAGGGGATGCCTTCTGGGGCATCCCCAAGCTTTGAATTTTTGGTGTCCTTAGATTATCTTGGGGGTGCCATGGGCATCCCCAAGCTTAGTCTCTTGCCACTCCTTGTTCCATAATCCATCAAAAGATTTCACCCAAAACTTGAAAACTTCACAACACAAAATTCAATAGAAATCTCGTGAGCTCCGTTAGCGAAAGAAAACAAAAGACCACTTCAAGGTACTGTAATGAACTCATTCTTTATTTATATTGGTGTTAAACCTACTGTATTCCAACTTCTCTATGGTTTATAAACAAATTTACTAGCCATAGATTCATCAAAACAAGCAAACAACACATGAAAAACAGAATCTGTCAAAAACAGAAGAGTCTGTAGTAATCTGTAACTAACGCAAACTTCTGGAACTCCAGAAAATCTACCAGAATAGGACGACCTAGACAATTTGTTTATTGATCATCAGCAATTGGAATCAGTATTTTATCACGTTCTAGTGATTTTTAACAATTGTTTTCATGAACAGAAAGATTCTGGAAATTACAGCAAGATCAAATAACTATCATCCAAGAAGATCCTATAGGTTTAACTTGGCACAAACACTAATTAAGACATAAAAACACATCTAACCAGAGGCTAGATAAAAGATTTATTCCTAAACAGAAGCAAAAACAAAAAAAACTAAAAATAAAATTGGGTTGCCTCCCAATAAGCGCTATCGTTTAACGCCCCTAGCTAGGCATAATAGCAAGGATAGATCTAGGTATTGCCATCTTTGGTAGGAAATCCATAAGTAGCTCTCATGATAGATTCATATGGTAGTTTTATTTTCTTCCTAGGGAAGTGTTCCATGCCTTTCTTTAATGGAAATTGGAATCTAATATTCCCTTCCTTCATATCAATAATTGCACCAACCGTTCTAAGGAAAGGTCTACCAAGAATAATAGGGCATGAAGGATTGCAATCTATATCAAGAACGATAAAATCTACGGGCACATAATTCCTATTTGCAAAAATAAGAACATCATTAATTCTTCCCATGGGTTTCTTAATAGTGGAATCCGCAAGGTGCAAGTTTAGAGATCAATCATCAAAATCACGGAAATCTAGCAAATCACATGAAGTTTTGGGAATAGTGGAAACAATAGCACCCAAATCACACAAAGTATAAAACTCATGATCTTTAATTTTAATTTTAATAGTAGGTTCCCACTCATCATAAAGTTTTCTAGGGATAGAGACTTCCAACTCAAGTTTTTCTTCATAAGATTGCATCAAGGCATCAACGATATGTTGAGTAAAGGCTTTATTTTGACTATAAGCATGAGGAGAATTTAGCACGGATTGCAACAAGGAAATACAATCAATTAAAGAGAAACTTTCATAATTAAATTCCTTGAAATCCAAAATAGTGGGTTTAGCATCAAGATCTAAAAACTCCGAATTCTTGGAACACCTTCTAGGTAAGGGTGGATCATATTCAATCCCATCATTATCAAGATTCATATTGCAAAACAAAGATTTAATAGGGGACACATCAATAACTTTTAGATCTTCATCTTTATTTTCATAAGAATTGGAAGAACACGCTTTAATAAAGGCATCTTTCGTAGCACGCATCCTAGCGGTTCTTTCCTTGCACTCATCAATGGAAATTCTCATGGCTTTGAGAGACTCATTGATATCATGCTTAGGAGGAATAGATCTAAGCTTTAAATAATCAACCTCAAGAGAAATTCTATCAACGTTCCTAGCCAAATCATCAACTTTAAGCAATTTTTCTTCAAGAAAAGCATTAAAATTCTTTTGTGAATTCATAAACTCTTTAACACTAGTCTCACATTCAGAGGGCATATTATTAAAATTTCCATAAGAGTTGTTGTAGGAATTTCCATAATTATTAGAAGGATTACTAGGATAAGGCCTAGGATTAAAGTTCCCTCTATACGCGTTGTTACCAAAATTATTCCTACCAACAAAGTTCACATCCATAGATTCATTATTATTCTAAATAGAAGTAGACAAAGGCATATCATTAGGATCAGAAGAAACACTCTTAGCAGCAAATAATTTCATAAGTTCATCCATCTTTTCACTCAAAACATTAATTTCTTCTATCGCATGCACTTTTTTATTAGTAGATCTTTCAGTGTGCCATTGATAATAATTAACCATAATATTATCTAGGAGTTTACTAGCATCTCCTAAAGTGATTTCTATAAAAGTGCCTCCCGCGGCCGAATCTAAAAGATTTCTAGAAGCAAAATTCAATCCGGCATACATTTTTTGTATAATCATCCACAAGTTCAAACCATGAGTCGGGCAATTACGTATCATTAATTTCATTCTATCCCAAGCTTGTGCAACATGTTCATGATCAAGTTGCTTAAAATTCATAATATCGTTTCTAAGAGAGATGATATTAGCGGGAGGAAAATACTTAGAGATAAAAGCATCTTTGCACTTGTTCCAAGAATCAATACTATTTTTAGGCAAAGACGAAAACCAAGCTTTAGCACGATCTCTAAGCGAAAAAGGAAATAGCTTCAATTTAACAATATGATTATCAACATCTTTCTTATTTTGCATATCACACAAATCAACGAAGCTATTTAGATGAGTAGCGGCATCTTCACTAGGAAGGGCGGCGAATTGATCTTTCATAACAAGATTCAACAAAGCAGTATTGATTTCACAAGATTCAGTGTTGGTAAGAGGAGAAATCGGAGTGCTAAGGAAATCATTATTGTTGGTATTGGTAAAGTCACATAACTTGGTGTTATCTTGAGCAATCGCGACAATCAAGCAATCCAACACACAAGCAAACAGAAGGCAAGCGACAAAAAGGCAAACGGAAAAGAGAGGGCGAATAAAATGGCAAGGGTGAAGTGGGGGAGAGGAAAACGAGAGGCAAAAGGCAAATAATGTAATGCGAGAGATAAGGGATTGTGATGGGTACTTGGTATGTTGACTTTTGCGTAGACTCCCGGGCAACGACGCCAGAAATTCTTCTTGCTACCTCTTGAGCACTGCGTTGGATTTCCCCGAAGAGGAAAGGATGATGCCGCAAAGTAGTGTAAGTATTTCCCTCAGTTTTTTAGAACCAAGGTATCAACCCAGTAGGAGGCTACGCACGAGTCCCTCGTACCTGCACAAAGCAAATAACTCCTCGCAACCAACGCGATAAGGGGTTTTCAATCCCTTCACGGTCACTTACGAGAGTGAGATCTGATAGAGATGATAGATAATATTTTTGGTATTTTTGGTATAAAGATGCAAAGTAAAATAAAGTGATGGAAGATTAATATGATGAAGATAGACCCGGCGGCCATAGATTTCACTAGTGGCTTCTCTCAAGAGCATAAGTATTCTACAGTGGGTGAACGAATTACTGTTGAGCAATTGACAGAATTGAGCATAGTTATGAGAATATCTAGGTATGATCATGTATATAGGCATCACGTCCGAGACAAGTAGACCGACTCCTGCCTGCATCTACTACTATTACTCCACTCATCGACCGCTGTCCAGCATGCATCTAGAGTATTAAGTTAAAAAACAGAGTGACGTCTTAAGCAACATGACATGATGTAGAGGGATAGATTCATGCAATATGATAAAAACCCCATCTTGTTATCCTCGATGGCAACAATACAATACGTGCCTTGCTGCCCCTACTGTCACTGGGAAGGGACACCGCAAGATTGAACCCAAAGCTAAGCACTTCTCCCATTGCAAGAAAAACCAATCTAGTAGGCCAAACCAAACTGATAATTCGAAGAGACTTGCAAAGATAACCAATCATACATAAAAGAATTTAGAGAAGATTCAAATATTGTTCATAGATAATCTTGATCATAAACCCACAATTAATCGGTCTCAACAAACACACTGCAAAAAGAAGATTACATCGAATAGATCTCCACGAGAGAGGGGGAGAACATTGTATTGAGATCCAAAAAGAGAGAAGAAGCCATCTAGCTACTAACTATGGACCCGAAGGTCTGAGGTAAACTACTCACACTTCATCGGAGGGGCTATGATAATGTAGAAGCCCTCCGTGGTGGATGCCCTTTCCGGCGGAGCTCCGGAACAGGCCCCAAGATGGGATCTGATGGGTACAGAAGGTTGCGGCGATGGAATTAGGTTTTTGGCTCCGTATCTGATCGTTTGGGGGTACGTAGGTATATATAGGAGGAAGAAGTATGTCGGTGGAGCTTCGTGGGCCCCACGAGGGTGGGGGTGCGCCTAGGGGGTAGGGCGCCCCCCCTACCTCGTGCCCACCTCGGAGCTTTCTCAACGTAGGGTCGAAGTCTCCTGGATCATGTTCGGTGATAAAATCACGTTCCCGAAGGTTTCATTCCGTTTGGACTCCGTTTGATATTCCGTTTCTTCGAAACTCTGAAATAGGAAAAAACAACAACAATTCTGGGTTGGGCCTCCCGTTAATAGGTTAGTCCCAAAAATAATATAAAAGTGGAAAATAAAGCCCAATATGGTCCAAAACAATAGATAATATAGCATGGATCAATCAAAAATTATAGATACGTTGGAGACGTATCACCGCCCTTAGACGCACAATTCGGGACCCCCTACCCGAGATCCACCGGTTTTGACACCGACATTGGTGCTTTCATTGAGAGTTCCACTGTGCCGTCATCGTAAGGCTTGATGGCTCGTTCGATCATCGGCAACGACGCGATCCAGGGTGAGGTTTTCCTCCCCAGACAGATCTTCGTATTCGGCGGCTTCGTACTGCGGCCAACTCGCTTGGCCATCTGGAGCAGATCGAGAGCTACGCCCCTTGCCATCAGGTCAGGTTTGGAAACTTGAACTATACTACCGACATCCGCGGAGACTTGATCTTCGATGGATTCGAGCCCATGTCAGGTGTGCCACACAATCATGACGAGCATGACTTAACTCTGCCGTCGAACAGTGTTCGGGAGATCACACCTGCAACTACTCCGGCCCTCAATCCGGAACAAATTACGCCATCCGAGGACGGGTGGATAGACCCCGCCACGAAAGCCACACTCTCAGTGGCAATAGAGCCGAATACTAACTTCACCTCCTATGAGAGTCGTGTTGCCGAACCGTTGGATTCGTCCCCAGCTACGGGCTATGAGCCGCTTGCGTCTGTGCCTATCGAATTCGATTGGGCACCGATCATGGAGTTTACCTCCACGGATATCTTTCAGCACTCGCCTTTTGGCGATGTACTAACTTCATTAAGGTCTCTCTCCTTGTCAGGAGATCCTTGGCTGAACTATGTCCGGCTAGATTGGGATGCGGACAACGAAGAAATTCGCTCCCCACCCACCACCCACTTAGTAGCCACTGTCGACAACTTAACCGACATGCTCGACTTCGGCTCCAAAGACATCGACGGTATGGACGACGATGCAGGAGATGAACAAGAACCACCGCCCACAAGGCGCTAGACGGCCACCTCATCATATGACATATACATGGTGGACAGCCCCAAAGAAGGCGATGGCGATAAGACAGCAGAGGATAATCCCTCCAAGAAGCAATCCAAGCACCGATGTCAGCGGCGCCGCTCTAAGTCCCGCCACAGCAAAAGCAGTGATACCGGCACAAGAGACAATAACGCTCCAAATAGTGCCGAAGACGATGACAATCCCCTCCAGCCAGACCTAGAGCGGGAGGATGAACAAGCTAGCCCTCCAGAACAGGCAGCAGACAGAGAATCGGAGGATGACAATCATATGCCTCTCTCCGAAGACGAGGTGAGCCTCGGTGACGAAGAATTTATCGTGCCTGAGGATCCCATCGAACAGGAGCACTTCAAGCGCCGGCTTATAGCCACAGCAAACAGCCTAAAGAAAAAGCAACAACGGCTTCGAGCTGATCAGGATCTGCTAGCGGACAGATGGACTGAAGTCCTTGCGGCCGAGGAATACGAACTGGAACGCAAAACCAAGAGTTATCCAAAACGCAGGTTGCTACCCCAACTCGAGGAGGAAGCATTGAAACCTACATCACCAGCGTATGATGCGGCTGATCGGCCACCCCGTGGCCGAGACAGAGAGGCATATCAGCCTGAAGTCCAGCCTGCACCTCGCCGCCACTCAAACAAAAATACCAAGGCCCGGGGTAACACGCGGGACCTGCAAGACGCATTGGAAAACAAAGCAAAACATGAAAGATCGATCTACGGATCATGGGGGCGCGCCCCAATGCGGGACAATGACCGTTACGCCGGATATACTAAAAGCAAATTCAGACGAGCCGAATACAGCAGACAAGACTCGTATGAACTGCGTCATGACATAGCCCGGCACAGAGGTGCCGCACACCCCCTATGCTTCACTAATGAAGTAATGGATCATGAATTCCCAGAAGGGTTTAAACCCATGAACGTTGAATCATATGATGGTACTACAGACCCCATGGTATGGACAGAAGATTTCTTCCTCCACATTCACATGGCCCGCGGGGACGACTTACACGCCATCAAGTACCTCCCACTAAAACTCAAAGGACCAGCTCGACATTGGCTGAATAGCTTGCCAGCAGACTCCATTGGCAGTTGGGAGAATTTGGAAGATGCATTCCTTGACAACTTCCAGGGCACTTATGTGTGGCCACCAGATGCTGATGACTTGAGCCATATAATTCAGCAGCCAGGGGAATCGGCCAGGAAATTCTGGACCAGGTTCCTAACTAAGAAAAACCAAATTGTTGACTGTCCGGATGCAGAGGCCTTAGCGGCATTTAAGCATAACATCCGCGACGAGTGGCTTGCCCGGCACCTCGATCAAGATAAGCCAAAATCCATGGCAGCCCTCACAACACTCATGACCCGCTTTTGCATGGGCGAGGATAGCTGGCTGGCTCGCAGCAACAACACAACAAACAAACCTGGCTCATCAGAAGCCAGGGATAGCAATGGAAAACCAAGACGCAACAAAGATAACAATTCAGGCCCGTCTAGTCTGGTGACAACGCCGAAGATATGGCAGTTAATGTCGGGTTTAGTGGCTCAAAGTCCGGTCAGCGGAGAGGGCCCCTCAAAAATAACAATTCAGGCCCGTCTAGTCTGGACCGCATACTCGATCTTCAATGTCAAATTCATGGCACCCCAGGGACACCAGCCACCCATACTAACAGAGAATGCCGGGTCTTCAAACAAGCCGGCAGGGCAGGCGCCAGAAACAATAAAGGGGGGTCTCAAAAGCGATGATGGTGACGAGGAGCCCAGATCATCGAACACAGGAGGGCAAAAGAAATTCCCCCCGCAAGTCCAAACGGTGAACGTGGTAAACACCACCCAAATTCCTAACCCGGACCGGATACGCACCCCTAGGAATGCCGACCTAACGGAACTAGTCGTCCCACAATACAAACTAGGGTTGGTCACCATCAACCACACAGATTGTTCGGTCAACGGCAATCAGGGCAATCCAGCCGCACTAGTCCTTGACCCAATAATTAACGGGTTCCGCCTCACACGAGTCCTTATGGACGGAGGCATCAGTCTAAACCTACTTTATCAGGACACGGTGCGCAAGATGGGCATCGATCATTCGATGATCAAACCCACTACATCCACTTTCAAAGGCATCATACCAGGTGTGGAGGCCAGTTGTACAGGCTCCATTGCCCTCGAGGTAGTCTTTGGATCACCAGACAATGTCGGTGTACTAAAGTAGGGGTACCTTAGTACCCCAGACTTGTGCACGGGCAGTTGTAGCACCCTGCGGCGAGGCCCGCCCAGGAAGCGCCAAGAGAAGACTAAGCATTCGAGACAAGGCCCCCGGCAAGAGGAGCTTGCCGGGCCAAGAAGACAAGGCCCCCGGCAAGAGGAGCTTGCCGGGCCAAGAAGGCAAGGCCCCGGCAAGAGGAGCTTGCCGGGACGACCGAGCCCATCTAAGACCATTCAAGAACAAAGTACACAAGACAGAAAATCGAGACCCCGGCAAGAGGAGCTTGCCGGGAAGGCCGAACCCAGGCACCACAAGAGAAGCCCGCCCCGGCGCGCCATGCGCCCCGGCAAGGCCCGATAGCCGGCACGCTATCAGGCACAGGAAGACGACCCCCGCGGCAAGCCACTTGCCGCGGCAAATCGCCACCTCAGGACTGCGCTCCAGCTCGCCCGCCCACGCGTCGCTCCGGGGCTTCCCCCAACGGCACGTGGCGGGGCGCCGCGCAGCCTGGGGTATGCGGTGGCATGCAGCCACCGGCGTGGCGAGCGGTGGCGCACCTAACGGTCCGCCTCGGTGCTGTCCGGGCGACCGTGACGGGCATTTAATGCCCTTGTCCCCTACCGTCAGAAGTAGGTACGATAACACTGTGCCGCGCCGCAGCGCCACTGTTCCCGCGCTGTTACAACTACCACCCCTTTTACACTTTTACCCCTTTCTCTTACGTTGACACCTGTCGGTGACCCCTTTGCCTATAAAAGGAGGCCCGTGTGCAACGTAAAGGGGGGTTCGGACCTTTGGTTCGCACATTTGGGTTCGGACCTTTGGTTCGCACATTTGGGTTCGGACCTTTGGTTCGCACATTTGGGTTCGGACCTTTGGTTCGCACATTTAGGTTCGGCGGTTGGCACATTCCGAGGTTCCGAGGTTCGGAGACTGGCGATCCAGACAGCCATACGCTCGGTGTAGCTAGCTCTCCAAGCTCCCGAGCTCCCCAGTTGAATACAGCCAAGCAGGAGTA
This sequence comes from Aegilops umbellulata, assembly GCA_032464435.1. NCBI lineage: Eukaryota > Viridiplantae > Streptophyta > Magnoliopsida > Poales > Poaceae > Aegilops > Aegilops umbellulata. Next base: position 351,843,070 of record CP136057.1, read on the forward strand.
GGGTTTTACGCGTCCATCGCGGCCCGAACCTGGGTAAACCGCCCGTGTGCTCGCCTCGATCTGCTCTCCGTGCTCCCTCCGCCCCCCTCACCGGACAAACGAAAGGGGCTCCGGCCCCATAGGTGGTCGCGGGGGACAGTTCCCCCCGACATCTTTGGCGCGCCAGGTAGGGGGCGGCGTCGAGGTTGTGCGGATCAGATCCGGCGTTCACGCGAGCGCGCTCTTCGTCAGCTTCTCTGAATTCGCTAGCTTCATCAACAACCAGAACGCCGGGGGGACAGCCCGCTCCTGCGGATCCCAGGATCCGTCCAGTCGAAGCAGGTGTCCCCGATAAGCCTTGCTCCGGCAAGCAGATCAGCGGTCTGAACGCTGAGGAACGGCCCGCTCCTGCGGATCCGAGGATCTGTCCAGTTGAAGCGGGGGTTCCCGACAAGCAGACTGCTGAGGAACGGCCCGCTCCTGCGGATCCGAGGATCTGTCCAGTTGAAGCGGGGGTTCCCGACAAGCAGACTGCTGAGGAACGGCCCGCTCCTGCGGATCCAAGGATCTGTCCAGTTGAAGCGGGGGTTCCCGACAAGCAGACTGCCGAGGAACGGCCCGCTCCTGCGGATCCGAGGATCTGTCCAGTTGAAGCGGGGGTTCCCGACAAGCAGACTGCTGAGGAACAGTCCGCTCCTGCGGATCCGAGGATCTGTCTAGTTGAAGCGGGGGTTCCCGACGAGCTTTGACATTCTTTCCCACGGGCTCGTGTGCGGCCCTCCTCGAGTATCCACTCGCGCCGAGACTGGGCAAGAAGCAGCTGCTCCTTGAGGAGGACCGCCTTCTGGCCGCTGGGCGAACGATTCGCCTCCAGCGAACTCTGCGCCGCTCCCGTAGCCGCAGAAGTTAGCGCCAGAAGTCACGAGAAAGGCGACCTCGTTCCCCGGCGCGCCTCGTCCGCCGGGGTGCCGAACGAGTTGACGCCGACCGTGGGAGGAATCTTGCCAGCGCGGTTGCCGGAACCCGTTCCGCCAACCATCCTCTCTGCCCAAGTCTTGCCGCAGTTGCATGTGATCCTTGGCGCAGAGAGGGGCGCGGATCCCCAAGCATAGCTACGCCCAGCTCCGGGGGGTCGCGAGGCCCTGCGCCTTTGCCTACCCCCAGGATGGGCTGGATGCTGCCCAAGGAGGTTTGCCCTACCGGGCGGCAAGCGATAAGAAAAGATAAGTTGCCGGAGCTCGAGCAATTGCCCCATCAATTTTTAAGAGTTATCTCCCTCGAACGACCGAGCCTTGGTTGAGAGGCCTGAGCGCGGAAGGACCGGCACGAGACTGGTTGCGCCCTCATTTCGTTTCGAGTCCGCTCAATGACTTGTGTGTGCTACACCCCGAGTAGCGTCCTCACTTTGTTTCGAGCTCGCCCGGCACCCTAAGCGTGCTGCGACCGCAGTCGCACCGCTTACTTTGCCTTGAGCCTGCTCAACAATCTGAGTGAGCGGCAACCAGCCGCGGCGAGGTTTCTTGCCGGTGGTAGCCCCGCCAGCGGGTCGCTGACGTCCCGCACTCGGCGCCCGTGGGAAGGCGGAGGCCTACGCCGGCAAGTCCCCGAAAACGTAGGGCGGAAACAAACAAGGCGCCGGTCCAGTAGAGGAGATAACAGTGCGATGCATTGCCTAAGATAAAAAGTTATATTACAAAATGCCTTACTGCTGCTCTAACCAGCCGTTTCCATGGCATATTTAACAGCGGCAGGGAAAGGAGATAAAAGAAAGGGGGCAGGCGGCCTAGTCCACGCGGTCGCCATCTTCGCCTCTCCGAATGAAGAGATCGTGCGCGACGTGACGCGCGCCTGCGCGGTTCAGCCCCGCGCACGCCACCCACGTCACGCTCACCCCGGGCGTTTCGCCCCCACGACGCCGCGATAAGCGCGCGCCGCCTGGGGAAGGCGCGACGGATGCGGAGTTAAAGAGCAGCGCGACCAAGGCCACGCGTGCCCGTGCACTGTTAGGGCCTGGCCCAACGACGCTCGGCACCGTGTGTGGCCCAGGCCCGGGGGCTCCTGTCGGTGTACTAAAGTAGGGGTACCTTAGTACCCCAGACTTGTGCACGGGCAGTTGTAGCACCCTGCGGCGAGGCCCGCCCAGGAAGCGCCAAGAGAAGACTAAGCATTCGAGACAAGGCCCCCGGCAAGAGGAGCTTGCCGGGCCAAGAAGACAAGGCCCCCGGCAAGAGGAGCTTGCCGGGCCAAGAAGGCAAGGCCCCGGCAAGAGGAGCTTGCCGGGACGACCGAGCCCATCTAAGACCATTCAAGAACAAAGTACAGAAGACAGAAGATCGAGACCCCGGCAAGAGGAGCTTGCCGGGAAGGCCGAACCCAGGCACCACAAGAGAAGCCCGCCCCGGCGCGCCATGCGCCCCGGCAAGGCCCGATAGCCGGCAAGCTATCAGGCACAGGAAGACGACCCCCGCGGCAAGCCACTTGCCGCGGCAAATCGCCACCTCAGGACTGCGCTCCAGCTCGCCCGCCCACGCGTCGCTCCGGGGCTTCCCCCAACGGCACGTGGCGGGGCGCCGCGCAGCCTGGGGTATGCGGTGGCATGCAGCCACCGGCGTGGCGAGCGGTGGCGCACCTAACGGTCCGCCTCGGTGCTGTCCGGGCGACCGTGACGGGCATTTAATGCCCTTGTCCCCTACCGTCAGAAGTAGGTACGATAACACTGTGCCGCGCCGCAGCGCCACTGTTCCCGCGCTGTTACAACTACCACCCCTTTTACACTTTTACCCCTTTCTCTTACGTTGACACCTGTCGGTGACCCCTTTGCCTATAAAAGGAGGCCCGTGTGCAACGTAAAGGGGGGTTCGGACCTTTGGTTCGCACATTTGGGTTCGGACCTTTGGTTCGCACATTTGGGTTCGGACCTTTGGTTCGCACATTTGGGTTCGGACCTTTGGTTCGCACATTTAGGTTCGGCGGTTGGCACATTCCGAGGTTCCGAGGTTCGGAGACTGGCGATCCAGACAGCCATACGCTCGGTGTAGCTAGCTCTCCAAGCTCCCGAGCTCCCCAGTTGAATACAGCCAAGCAGGAGTAGGGTTTTACGCGTCCATCGCGGCCCGAACCTGGGTAAACCGCCCGTGTGCTCGCCTCGATCTGCTCTCCGTGCTCCCTCCGCCCCCCTCACCGGACAAACGAAAGGGGCTCCGGCCCCATAGGTGGTCGCGGGGGACAGTTCCCCCCGACAGACAACTACCGCACCGAAGAGTTAACCTTCAAAATCGTCCCCTTCCGCAGTGATTATCAGGCACTGCTCGGACGAACCGCGTTCGCTCGATTTAATGCGGTGCCACATTACGCCTACCGTAAGCTCAAGATGCCCGGTCCACGTGGCGTCATCATAGTTAAAGGCAAGGCCGACCTTTCTTCCGGCAGCAACAAGTACACCGCTGTCTTAACAGCAGGAACAACGAGCAGCACCTTGCAGTCGAACCTCGAGTCGATGGCCAAGCTCCCGGACACCGTCAAAAGCCTCCGAACTACTTCGCGGAAGGATAGCCTGGCTCGTCCAGAGCTCAGTTAAATACTCCGGCGAAGGCCAGGACAGGCCACACTAAGCGGCTCAACCGCTCTCCGGCACGTAAACATTTCTTACACTTCCTTCGCAGGTTCACTTTTATGCCAACCAGGACGGGCGATATGGAGGCAGCCCGAACATGCAAGGGAATCCTTAGATATTCCCTGCGATGACCATCCGACTATACTCCGGATCCACGCGCCGCTCCTTCTTCCCTGGTCTCAACAGGTTCCACAGTCGTATTTATTTTTAATTATTACCTATCTTATACGCATCAACGTACTATTTAAGTAAAATATGTGGATTTGTATGACACTTTTCTGCTGTCATTTTTTTACTAAAACTCATTTGTCGAGTGGCACGTCATGCCTTTAAAAGTACCAGGGGCTTCGTTTTACCCACAGTACAACAAATAAAGCCCGAACACCTTCGTGGAAGTTCGGCACCCCGAACTCATAGCACTATATGCATCAGCTCCGAATCATGTCTTGGGTCAATAGTTGGGTTTGCCTGGCTCCCATGTTTTGGTACCTTACGTTCCGCTATATCGGCTAAGGTAGCGCTGGGAGAACTACTGCGATTGTGTACCGGTTCTTCCGGATGAGCACCTCAGTAGAGAAAGCCGAAAACTGACTGTCATGATACGGCGAGACCTGGTCAGCTGTTCGAGAGGTCATAAAATCTTTAAGGATTTCTTCCGCATAATGCCATAACCAATGCCACGTGCGATGGATCGGTTTTTTCTCTGATCAGGTGCTTATAGAGCCCCTAGTACGATATTCCGCACACCAGGGGCTGCACCTACCTTACTGAGGCTAAGTGAGAGTGATAAAGCCCTATAGTCTGATTGCCTGGTTCGTTGTGCTGAGCACCTCCTTCGGAGGACCCAAACTGGGATAAAGAGTGCTCAGGTTTATCCCGAACACCCCCGTACTTCTTACGTGGGGGTAGAAGCCAACGACTGCCAACTCTCAGGTTTAACACATAAAACAGTTACATAGGAGGGTAAACTTTTATATAACAGGAAATAAATAGTATAAATGACCCTGTTCAGACGTTTACAAAGGATGACATGATTCACATTCATGGAAATATAATGTCCTTGGTACATAGCTCCGCTGCAAGGTAGGATCCTTTAAGGACATTCTCATAATATACTTCGGGCTTGCGGTGCTCCTTCCCCTCTGGCGGCCCTTTGGTCATCAGCTTCTCAGCATCCATCTTCCCCCAGTGCACCTTTGCATGGGCGAAGGCCATTCGCGCAGCTTCTATGCAGACCGACCGCTTGATGACATCAAGTCGGGGACAAGCGCTTACAAGCCGCTTCACGAGCCCGAAGTAGCTACCCGGAATCGGCTCGGCGGGCCATAACCGGATAATTAAATCCTTCATGGCTAGTTCCGCCGCCTTATGCAGTTCGATCAGCTATTTAAGTTGATCGGCAAAAGGCACCAGATAATTCGGTGCCAAATACTGCGACCAGAAGAGCTTATCCGTAGTGTTTCTTTCTTCGGCACGGTAGAATTGGGCGGCATCCGCTATGCTGCGGGGCAGCTCCGTAAACACCCCTGGAGAAATTCGAATTCAAAATCAGAAACATAATCTCCCCCTCAAAAACTTGCTTTACAAGGAGAAAGCCTTACCCGCTGCGATCTTCCTCGCCTCTTGGATCCCCTATAGGGTGCTTTGGGTTTCCCCCGGGCATCGCTCGTGGCCTGATGTGCCTTGGTGAGTTCGGATTCTTTCTCCGTTAAACTCTGCTCCAAGGTCTCGTATTTTTTCATGGCCCGATGCAGCTCCTACTCAGCTTTAATTACCCTGGCCTCGTACTTCTCACGTAGGGCCAGCTCTGCAGCTGCCTTTTCCTTGGCTTTAACCACAACCTTCTTAAGAGCCTCGACTTCGGTCATCATCCCTAGAGAAAATCATGGAACATATTTTATAATACTGTAAATTTGACCACACTAAAACGCGAACAAGACTTATGCATACCCTGTTTATCTCCCAATTGTATTTTCAACTGGCCAAGTTCTTCTTTGGCCCGCTCTAGACTTTGATTCAGTCCGGAGATTTCCGCAGTATGGGAGGCAGCAGCCGCTACAGACGCCTGCTTATAAAAGAAAAGAAATAGATGTCATTCAATGAGCCTTCCTGCGAACATAAATTTGATCCTCTATCCGGTTTCTTCTTTCACCGAACAGTGTATCAGGGGCTACTATCCATACTGTGACACTCTTCGAAAAACATACCTCAAAACCTTTTATAAGGCTTATACAATCTCCATTCAGCCCACCCTTAGCAGACTGAATTTTCTCAATCACCGCACCCATAAGGGCACGGTGTTCATCGATGATGGAGGCACCCTTCAGCGCCATCAACAAACCATCCGACGCCTCTGGTTGGACAGAGGTTGCCGGTATACCTACTCCAGCTGAGAGAGGCTGCCTGCTTAATTCTGGAGCCGCATTGGTCTCCAGAACGGCATCTGGCTGGGAGCCGAATTCAAGATGGCCCTCGCCGACAGCTCCCACGGGAATCTGCTCCCCCATGTGTTCGGCCCCCGAAGTTTGACCTCCAGGCGCCGTCTTCACGGTCTTTCCCTCTCCTCCTGGGCCGGGGTCCCTCTGGGATGAAGCCTCGATGGTATTCATCTGTTTGGAGGAAGGGGCCTTCGGGGGCGTCCCGCTTTCCATAGCATCCGAGCTCAGTGAATGCTCTGATGAGGATTGTTCGGTACGGGACCTCGCCGGACTACAAAAATATATGGCTCAGGTTAAAAAATTACGCCATGATGAGTCCGGACGCATAAGCATGTTCGGACTGTATATACTCATGGGTTCACCAGGGGCTGGACCCTAGGATCCCACGTTGGGCCACTATCGGTGGCGGCAGCGGACTCCTCCGGGAGAGGAGCTTTTCCCCTTTTGGGCAACTCGACCTCCAAGTGTGTGGAGGCCGTCCTTTTCTTTGTTCCCCCCGTAGGGGATTCATCTTCCCCCTCCTCCTCGTCCTCTTCGGAGGTAGAATGGGCATTAGAGCCTTCGGATATTGTGTCTGAAGTGCCACGGCGACGAAGGCCACCCCGAGTCTTTTTGGCCTCTTTCTCGGCCGTCTTCTTCGGCACCTTGTAAGGCGCCGAGACTAGCATCTTCGTCAGAAGAGGGACGGCCGGTTCTTCGGGCAGCGGGACCGGACAATGGATCCGCTCCGCCTTCTTCGTCCAGCCCTAGGAGAATTATGGAAAGCACATTAAGCGCTTCCCCTGGGTTATGTGGGCGAAAAGTACGATTACTCACCGAACTTGCAGGGCGGGACAGTTGGTACCCGCGGTCTTCGGCGGAGTCCGACCATGATTTGCTGGATTTGCAAAGCACCTTCCAGATGTCCTTGTGCGAGGAGCTGAAAAGCTCCCGCAAGGTTTGGTGCTTGGCTGGATCGAATTCCCATAGATTGCAAGCCCGGTGTTGACAAGGCAGGATCCGGCGAACTAACATCACCTGGACCACATTGAAAAGTTCAATGTTCTTGTCTCCCATATCTCTAACATGCGTCTGGAGCATCGACAATTCGTCGGACGAGGACCAGTTCAGGCCCTTCTTGACCCAGGATGTGAGCCGCAGGGGGGACCGGATCGAAACTCAGGAGTAGCGGCCCATTCTGTGCCGCGCGGCTCGGTGATGTAAAACCGCCGTTGTTGCCACTCCTTGTCGGAATCATTAAAGGTGCCCGTTGGCCATATGACATTGGGCATCCTGCTCACCATAGCGCCCCCACACTCGGCGTGCTCGCCGCCCACTACCTTGGGCTTCACATTAAAAATCTTCAGCCACAACCCAAAATGTGGCAAAATGCGGAGAAAGGCCTCGCACACGACAATGAATGTCGAGATGTTGAGGATGGAATTAGGGACAGATCATGCAGATCGATCCCATAATAATACATGACGCCGCGAACGAATGGGTGGAGGGGAATCCCTAGCCCGCGGATGAAGTGGGTGAGAAAAACCTCCCTCTCATGGGGTTCGGGAGTAGGGATGATCTGTCCCGCATCTGGCTGCTGGTGTGCAATATTCGCGGCCAGGTACCCTGCTCCTCGTAGCTTTGTGATGTTCTCCTCGTAACGGAGGAGACCATCCACTTGCCTCCCGCTCTGGACATGCTTGGAGTGGTTTGAGGAGAAAATGTGAACTTGGGTGCTGGAGCTCGAGTGCGCAAGAATGGATGAGCAAGGAGGAAGAAGGCATGGGTAAAAAAGGAGGAATCCTCGTCCCTTTATAAGGGAAGAAGAAACTATGCGCCTCCCCACCTGCCTGGTTAACTCACTTATTCCCCAAGCGCCATAATTGATGGCGCGGTTGGGTTACCCACACCCGTATTGATGAGAATCCCGTGATACGGGGACACGATCTCTGCTTCGACAAGACGTGCCAAGGAAACTGCCTCGCAATATGTGCAGTAGCTGGTTGAGAAAAATAGTTCGAATAACGACCGGGCCGTGGTGTGATGTCGTACCGCCAAATGTGTCAGCAGATTAGATTTGTGGAAATATTATTCTCTCTACGGTGGTATGTGGAATTTGTTTTGCAGAGCCGGACACTATCCTTGTGTTCAAGATCTTCTATGGAGTATTCCGAGGAAGAACCCGCCTTGCAATGCCGAAGACAATCTGCGCGCTGGACTTATCGTCACTGAAGCCTGGTTCAGGGGCTACTGAGGGGGTCCTGGGTTAGGGGGTCCTCGGACAGCCGGACTATATACTTTGGCCGGACTATTGGACTATGAAGATACAAGATTGAAGACTTCGCCCCGTGTCCGGATGGGACTCTCCTTGGCGTGGAAGGCAAGCTTGGCAATACAGATATGTAGATCTCATCCCTTGTAACCGACTCTATGTAACCCTAGCCCCCTCTGGTGTCTATATAAACCGGAGGGTTTAGTCCGTAGGACAACAATAATCATACCATAGGCTAGCTTCTAGGGTTTAGCCTTTACGATCTCGTGGTAGATCAACTCTTGTAATACTCATATCATCAAGATCAATCAAGCAGGAATAGGGTATTACCTCCATCGAGAGGGCCCGAACCTGGGTAAACATCGTGTCCCCTGCCTCCTGTTACCATCTGCCTTAGACGCACAGTTCGGGACCCCCTACCCGAGATCCGCCGGTTTTCACACCGACAAAGAGCCTAAGCTTGGGGATGCTCGAGGCACCCCAAGGTAATATTCAAGGACTCCCAAGCAACTAAGCTTGGGGATGCCCCAGAAGACATCCCCTCTTTTTTCTAACGATCATCAGTAATTTTACTTGGAGCTATATTTTTATTCGTCACATGATATGCGCAAATCTTGGAGCGTCGTGTGCTTTTTATTCTTCTTTTAATAATGCACCATGCTGGTATGAGATAGTCCTTGGTTGATTAATAGAATGCTTCATGCACTTCACTTATATCTTTTGAGTATGGCTTTATAGAATGCTTCATGTGCTTCACTTATATCATTTGTAGTTTGGATTGCCTGTTTCCCTTCACATAGAAAACCGCCATTTGTAGAATGCTCTTTTGCTTCACTTATATTTGTTAGAGCGTGAGCATATCTTTTGTAGAAAGAATTAAACTCTTTTGCTTCACTTATATCTATTTAGAGAGTCAACATGAATTGGTCATTCACATGGTTAGCCATAATATCCTACATAAAACTTATGGATCACTGAATATGATATGTTTGATTCCTTGCAATGTTTTGCGATATAAACATGGTGATATTAGATTCATGCTATGTCAGATTCAGGGTTCCACAGACCCTTGAGAGGTTCAAACTCTAGGGTGCGTGCGAAGAACTCTCTCTTCCCAGCTCGCTTGCCCAACGATCCCACGGTGTAGCTCGACGAACCCAAAGAACAAGAGACACAGAGGATTTATCCTGGTTCGGGCCACCTTGCGGTGTAATACTCTACTCTAGCTTTGTGGTGGATTGCCTCGAGGGGCTGGGGATGAACTAGCACATCGGATGAACAACCTCAGGAGGTGAGGTGTTCTTGAGCTCGATGAGCTAGTGAGGTGGTCAGGGTAGAATGGCCCCGATCCCAGATCCGAGATGCCTCGCTATGGTGGTGGCTAAGTCCTATTTATAGTGTCCTTGGTCCTCTTACCAAATGTAGGAGGGAAGGGATCCCACAACGGCCAAATTCGAAGGGAGACAACTAGTACAGGTTATCCTGGCAAAAGTAGTCTTCGCCCGTAAAAGGCTCTGGTGATGACGCTACGGTGGGCTCCGCGATGACCTCCGTCCTGCCGTCCTGGTGGTGTTGGTCTCGTTGCATTGATATGGAAACCTTTGCTTGGTGCCTCGGGACCCCGCGCGTGCGCTTGCCTCCTTAGCACCAAAGAGGAAACTGTTACACTGTGCCCGCTGGCGCCTGCCTGGCGTTGGTCGTCATGGCTCACGTCATGTGAACCTTGCGAGGTGCACCTTGCATTGATATCTCCGCTCCTCGGGAGCCAGCTTAGTGAGGCTGCCCCTAGGGAGGTCTTGGTGTCATCCGCCTCACGAGGCTCGGTCCCTCGCGAGGGTCTTGAGTTGTTGCTTGCCAAAGCTAGGCTGTACCGCACCATTGACGGAGCCATGCCATGGGCCGCAGGCAGGCAAGTCTGGGTACGCCTATTTCCAGGACGCTGACAGTAGCCCCCGGGCCCAAGGCGCGCTCGAACTTGGCTTTGAGGCGAAGCCAAAGGGAACGTGCGGAGCGCCACGGGCCCCAACCGCCTGCGGCCTCGGGCGACGCGTGGCGATTGATGGGACATGGGCACCTCCGCTTCCCACGCTGCCTCGACAACCGTTCGACTTGGCGAGACCCTGCTGCATGCAGAAGAAAACCATCATTACGTGTGATCGTGGAGGACGGCGATTGGCCTCTTTCTGGCTATAAATGAGGGGAGGGGAAGAGCCCCCTCGCTCATTGATGTCTACTACACAACCTTCTTCTTGTAAACGTTGTTGGGCCTCCAAGTGCAGAGGTTTGTAGGACAGTAGCAAATTTCCCTCAAGTGGATGACCTAAGGTTTATCAATCCGTGGGAGGCGTAGGATGAAGATGGCCTCTCTCAAACAACCCTGCAACCAAATAACAAAGAGTCTCTTGTGTCCCCAACACACCCAATACAATGGTAAATTGTATATGTGCACTAGTTTGGCGAAGAGATGGTGATACAAGTGCAATATGGATGCTAGATATGTGTTTTTGTAATCTGAAAATATAAAAACAGCAAGGTAACAAGCGATAAAAGTGAACACAAACGGTATTGCAATGCGTTGAAACAAGGCCTAGGGTTCATACTTTCACTAGTGCAAGTTCTCTCAACAATAATAACATATAGTTGGATCATATAACAATCCCTCAACATGCAACAAAGAGTCACTCCAAAGTCACTAATAGCAGAGAACAAACGAAGAGATTATTGTAGGGTACGAAACCACCTCAAAGTTATTCTTTCTGATCGATCTATTCAAGAGTTTGTAGTAAAATAACACGAAGCTATTCTTTCCGTTCGATCTATCCTAGAGTTCGTACTAGAATAACACCTTAAGACACGAATCAACCAAACCCTAATGTCACCTAGATAATCCAATGTCACCTCAAGTATCTGTGGGTATGATTATACGATATGCATCACGCAATCTCAGATTCATCTATTCAACCAACAGAATGAACTTCAAAGAGTGCCCCAAAGTTTCTACCGGAGAGTCAAGACGAAAACGTGTGCCAACCCCTATGTTGGGGATATTACTACTGGGCGTAAACCGGCCTATCTGGGCCGGTTAACTTCGTCGGTAGTTAAAGTATGTTAAAGCCCTAGAAGGCAGATGAGGGCCTAAGGCCCATAGTCGGTTCAAGGCTTGTAGGCGTAAACCAGCGTTGGTATCTAACTTGTATTGTAAGTTAGGAATAAGTAGACCAAACCGGACACGTCTATGAGCCGGTATTGGGACTCTGTAAACCGACGGGTGACACCCATGTATATAAGGGGACGACACGACGGCGGTTCAAGGACAACAGACAACAACTCGAGACATAGGCAAAGCTTGTTTGCTCCCTAGTCATCGAAACCCCATCGATTCCATCACAACTAGACGTAGGCTTTTACCTTCATCGAAGGGGCCGAACTAGTATAAACTCTCTTGCGTCCCTGTGTCCGCTTTAACCCCTTCAAGCTAACCCGTCGCGATGGCTCCACGACTAAGTCCTTTCATGAGGACATCTGCCGTGACAAAACCACGACAGTTGGCGCCCACCGTGGGGCTATCGCACGATGGTTTCAAGTTCTTGGAGGGCAACTTCGAAGGACTCAAGGGCTACGCTGTGGGCCGGATGACCAAGAGTCGTCGCGGCAAGCTCTACATCGACGACGCAGGATGGGGCCCCGAGGCTGGCTCAATCGAGTACGGGTACCGGGTCCCCTTTGGTGGCATACACGTCTTCATTGGCAAGATCAGTGAACCGGGCCCTGAGCCAGACATCTGCACCGACCTCGTCGAAATGGCTCAGCGTGCACGATCTGCCCAGGTTAAACCGGCTGTGAAGCGTGCCTTCATGGGAGTCATCTATGGAGGAAATCATGAGGATGGATCAGAATCTGGTGGTGAGACCGTCGTTTATTCCGGTGACACGTCATCAACCGGAGAAACCGAATCTTTGTATCAGCTACAAGATGCCCGGATTGGGGGCTGTTCCGATGGCGATAGTATTCCGGACCCCTTCGATCTGCCAAACCGGGTCGGAATATTCATGGACGGGACACAAGCAGCGATCCACTCTTCGACCGCTCAGCAATGATCTCCGGATCAGTAGCGGCGACGGCAGCCGGGGCAGGAGGCCCTGTGCACCCGCCGGCTCAAGTTTTATCTGATCTGTTTGATGCGTTGGCTACGCTCATGGCAGAGGCTAATCCGGCGGATCAGAACGCCCATGATGCGGAAATTGCAAAAGTAAGGGATCATATCACTCAAGCCAAGGCCGACCTGGCAGCTGAGAATGCAAGGATGACTGCAGAGCGGGCCGCTTTGGATGCGCAAGCCTACCGACTTATGCTAGATCAGAATGCATCTCATGAGGTGCTAAAGCGGAAATACCGGTCTCATTTGCCTCAGGTTTTCGAAGCTAGAGATCTTTTCAACACCCCAGGAGAAGGAACCAGCAACCTGCCGGTGGTAAACCGGACGGAAGCACCAGGAACGGACGCGCCGGTTCACCCTCGGTTGATGGATCCACCTCGTCAAAACACTATTGTACCTTAGGCGGTCCCGACACCTCCAGGTCACTACTCCAACCCGATGGATAACCTTGTTGATGCCGCTGCACGGCTGGAGGCCATCCCAATCGAAGGTGATTCGCCACAGGCGTTAGAAACGCGCCGGGTTAAGGAGCTTCTTCGGACAGCTTTGATCCAGCAGGATGCATACTCATACAGTCGTGACCGAATTCACTCCACCCCTCGTCCAAATCGGAGCTATAGCAGGCGTATGGATGAACCGGCTGTGTCGAGTAATGCACGAAACCGTGAGGCACCCCGTGGTAACAACCCGGTGGGTGGTGTTGGTGATGCTCAGGAAGTGGTGGACCGGGCCCGAGCGCGCAGGGAGGCCGAGTTAGCGGCACAGTACGAGGCTCGCCAGCTCACGCCGGTTTGTCCAACTATCTCGGTCGAGCCTGGCGTTTCTTCTATCTCTTTGGGGGTGCCTTGTCTTGTCCCCGCTTTACGCAACGTGCGCCTGCCCAAAGATTTCAAGGGCCCGCGCAAGGTGCCAAATTACACTGTTGATCAGCCTCCAGAGACATGGATAGAGAGCTATGAGATGGCCATGGAGATGCTGGATGTGGATGATGCGGCGTGTGCAAAGTACTTCACCATGATGCTCGAAGGAACGGCCCGTACTTGGTTAAAAAGTTTACCTGCCAACTCTATAAGTTCATGGGCCCAATTGCGAGCCCGGTTTATCCAGAACTTCAAGGATACATGTAAACAGCCCATGTCCATAGTGGACTTAGCGGCCTGTGTTCGGGAAGAAGGAGAATCAGCGACTTGTTGGGTGCGCCGGGTCTCACAAAATTTGCATTCCTGAGACCGTATCAATGCCGACACCGCGGTTATAACCTTGGAAGGCAACTGCCGGTTTGGGCCTCTAAAGTTGAAATTGGGACGGATGAAGCGCCATTGCAACGATATAGGGACCCTCATGGCTGCGTTAGTGAAGTATGCTGATTCTAATAGTACCAAGGATCCCGAGTCTGATGACGACAAGGCAGGGAAGGGAAAGAAGAACGGCAACTCCAAAGGACAACAACATAACCTGGCAGGTCATGGAAATAGAGGCAAGTGCAAAGCGGATGGCAGCACGGACTTTGTGGCTAATACAAACACACAGGACAAGAGCCAACGACGTAAAGGTAAAATGCCAAATCGCAGTGGAGCACCTAATCCTAACCCGGACCGCCTGTCTTATCTGTTAAACGAGCCCTGTCCAAAGCATGGGACGAAGGAGGTGCCAGCCAATCACCTTTGGAAGGATTGTTACATTATGCAGGAGTTCAAGAACTCTAACGCTTTCCAGTATGACCACGGATCTGGTGGTGGCTCAGGATCCGGGCCGGGTTACGGTGGAGGAAATTCCGGTTCAGGGTTTAATGATAATCAGGGCGGACATAACAATCAAGGTCATCAGAATGGCCAAGGTGGTTACAACGAGCAGCAGCAGCAGCAGTCGGGTTACCAGAGTCACCCGAAGTAGTTGAATAGTGGGCAATATCATGTCTTTACCACTAGCTTGGACAAGCGAGATCAGAAGCTTCATAAGCGAGCAGTGAACTCCGTTGAACCGGCCGTGCCCCGTTATCTACGCTGGTCTGAACAGCCAATCATATGGAGCAGAGAGGATCACCCTTGTAAGTGCATCTAGTGCCCCTTAGTGATTTTGGTGTATTGAAGATTTATAGGTTAAGGATCTAATGTGTTTATGAGTGTACATAGGCCTATAAGTCTATGAGGAGTTTGATATTTACAGAGAAAGTCGACCCCTAAAAATGAAGTTCTTCGACTGAAGACTTTGGTATTCTGAAGACTTTGAAAGTGAAGAAATTGGTGTGACCTTGAAGACTTGGTTATCATTCAAGGAACATCAAGCGTGAAGACTTTTGTTTTCGTGGTTTCATTTTCTCTTTCTTGAGTCATAGGAAACACCGTACTGTTAAAGGGGGTCGAGGAAATACTAAGGAGAAATTTCCATGTGATGCTCAACTCAAATCCTACACCTACCAATCCCTTCGAGTGAAGCCATTGGAAATCTCATACAGTTCAGTCAATTTCTTCAGTGACAAAGACGCAGTTCTTCTGGTCACTGAGGACTTTGCTCTGACTGAGGAGTTAGGAATTCACCACTGCGAATTGCCTACACAGTGAGGAACATGATAGCCCTGAGGAATTTGTACCTCAAATTTCCGACCGTTGCTGTGCTATGCGCCAGCTGTCCCAAAATATCTTATCCATCCAACGGTCATATCATTGAAGGGAATTTATGTCTTATCATGCCGGGCTGCTCCTTAGGTTATAAATAGCCGCCCCCTACAACCACTAGCTGGCTGGCTGCTCCACGAGAACTTGACACTTGTCATTTGAGAGCAACCCATCCTCCGAGGACTTTGAGCGAAAATCATCAAGTGAGGAAAATCCAAAACCCAAACCCAAACACCTACAAACCCAAAGTGATTGAGCATCACTGAAGAGATTGATCCTGCGTGGATCCGACGCTTGTTACCTTTGAAGAATGTGCTTCTTCGAGACGGTTAGGCGTCAAGGTCTAGAGCATCCAAGAGGAATTGTGGATCGCCGAGTGACCGAGTTTGTGAAGGTTTGGAAGTCACCTGAAGACTTACCACGAGTGATTGGGAGAGGATTCTGTGTCCTTAGCTCAAGGAGAATACGGTGAGGACTGTGTGTCCGGGACTGGGTGTCCTCGAGTTTAAATACTTAGCCGCTCCAACCAGATGTACAGCTGAGACAGCAGTTGGAACTGGTCTACCAAATCATTGTCTTCACCAAGCCAACTGGTTCTATTTCCTCAACACTTACATTTCCTCATTACTGTGTTGTGTGTTTGTTCATATCTGTGTTTGAAGACTTTGACTGAAGACTTTCTCAATTTCCTCAGTTCAATTTCGTCAGTCTGTTTGTCTTCATCTTGTGCTATCCTGTGTTTACGCTTTCTGTACTCTGTGTTTGTCTTCATTTCATTATGATGACCATGCATGTATTCTGCTATGTTTACTTCTGAGTACTTATTCCGCTGCTAGTAGTTCTTTGCTAAGGAATTTCCTCACTGGCAAATTCCTCAATGAAAAATTTCATAAAAATCGCCTATTCACCCCCCCTCTAGTCGATATAACGCACTTTCAATTGGTATCAGAGCAAGGTACTCCCTTGTTCTATGTGATTTTGGTTTAACCGCCTGGAGTTTTAGTTATGTCGACCGCAGGTATGATCAAGGTCTCTGCTGGGTGTCCTACCTTTGATGGGACGGACTACCCTTACTGGAAGAACAAGATGCGCATGCATCTTGAGGCAATTGATAACGATCTCTGGTACGTTGTGGAAAATGGTGTTCCCTCCGTCTCACCCTCACTGAACGCTACCGATGTGAAGAGATTCAAGCAACTCGATTCCCAAGCGAAGAATATCATATGTGGCCATCTGAGTAAAGGATAGTATGGTAGAGTGAGTGCTTTGGAAACTGCTAAGCTTATCTGGGATAGGCTGTCCAAGGTCAATGAAGGAGTTTCAACTCAGCATGACTCTCGAGTTGATGTTCTTCGCAATCTCTTCAACCGCTTCAAAAGACTCGACAATGAAAATGTTCAGCAAACCTTCGATCGCCTCACTGACATCTCAAATGAGCTTCAAGCACTTGGTGCCACTGACATCACCGACCATGAGGTGGTGAAGAAATTGCTGAGATCGCTTGATTCCTCATTTGATACTCTGGCACTGATGATACAAGAGTGTGCTGATTACAAGTCACTTGACCCCGCTGATATCCTCGAGAGGTTGAACACTCATGAGTTCCAGCTTGCTGAAAAGAGAGATCTCTATGGTTCGAGCTATGGAAGATCACGTGCACTGAAGGCCAAGGCAATATCAGAATCCGAAGATGAAGACTCTGGTAGCAGCCTTGGTGACCCTGAAGAACTGAGTCATGATCTAGCACTGCTTGTGAAGAAATTCCAGAAGTTCTCATGACGTGGTCGCTTTGGAAAACCCTCAAGGAGCAATGATTCCTCATCCAGTGACTACAAGAAGAGGCTTTGTCACAAGTGCAAGAAACCAGGACATTATATTCAAGATTGTCCTTAGTGGGAAAAGGAATCAAATAAGAAGAAATACAAGGATTACAGTTCTGATGATGCGAAGAAAAATAAGAAGTCCTCAAAATCTTCATCATCAAAATCCTCAAAGTCTTCATCTCACAAGAAGAGCAGCTCCAAGAAGGCTCGGGCATTCATTGGCAAGGAAATGGACTCTAAAGCTGAATCTGAGGAACAAGAAGAAGAGGAGGCTTCTGAGGACTCTGAGTCTGGTGTGGCAAGCCTAGCCCTCGCTACTGCATTCGTCAGCAAGTCTATCTTCAACTCTGAAGAAAATGACCTCACCAACAAGGCTGATGAAGGCAACGATGACTATGCTCCCACCTATTGCTTCATGGCAAAGGGTGCCAAGGTACCTAAATATACCTCCTCTGAGTCTAGTGAAGATGAATCTGATGAAAATCTTAAGCCCAGCTACACAAAACTTGCTAAGATTGCTGTGAAACAACAAAAGGCTTTTGAAAAGGTTCAAAACATGCTAGACAAAAGTGATGATATGTTGGGTGAAGAAATGGATCGCACTAAAGCCTTGACTGAAAATCTTCAGAGACTTTAGACCAGGTTTGATAACCTTCAAGGCCATCATAACACTCTCTTATCTGATCATGAGAAGCTTTCTTATGAATTTCTTCAAAGAAAGCAAGATCTTGAGGAGCTAAGAGTGAGTTATGAAGATCTTCAGAAGGAGCGCGATTCATTGCTAGCTCAACAAATCAGAGCTGCTCAGGAAGAATTCATTCCTCCATGTTTAAAATGCATTGAACGAGAATCTGCTAATTCCTCACCTGAATGTTCAAATGCTTCTAATGTTACAAATTCTTCACCTGTCTCTGCTATCACTAATTCCTCATCTGAGGACATTGCTAGTATTACTGACGATGCAGGGCTGAAGGAATTATACATGACAGGCATGTACAAAAGCCTTAAAGGGCATCAGACTCTTTGTGATGTGCTTAAAAAGCAGATCCTCAACAGGAACCCTAGGAAAGAGGGTATTGCCTTTGAGAGGAAACTCAATGTTGATGGTACATATTGGAAGCCTGAGCAGTACCCCAAAACCTCATGGGTTGCTACAAAGGGACCTCCAGTTGATCCATCTAATTTATCTGGTTATACATGTGAATCTCCTCATTCTTCTGATGAGTCATTTGACTCCAACTATAAACTGTTCAAAAATCAGAATGGTGAAGTATTTGCTAGATATGTTGGCACTAACTGCAGGAATGGTTTCCCTATGAAGAAAATATGGGTTCCCAAAAGGTGCCTTGAAAGTCTTCAGGTGAATGTCCTCATGACACCACCTGTGAAGAATAGGAACCCCAGATCAAATTCTTCATATGGACCAAATTCCTCACGTGGATCAAATTCCTCACATGGATCAGAGTCCTCATATGAACATCATCGTGCTAACAACTCTGGTTCGCAGGGAAAAGCCAAGGGCTATGAATATGAGCATTATTCTTCAAATTATTATGTTCATAAGTCCTCGAAGAATTTCTCTGCTTATTCATATGCTTACCCTAACCCCTCTTATGTGAAACCCCTTCAGATGTGGGTGGTGAAGAAAAAGAACTAATCTCTCATGCAGGGTCAGGTCTCCAGATGTACTGTAACGTCTAAAGAACTTGCTGGGGACCTGACAAAGTTGCCTGAAAGGACGCAGGGTGACCATGATGAAATGAACTTTCATTTCACATGTCCTCCCTCTGCTTTATCTGTCTTACTGCTTGATGAAATTGATCTGATGAATTATGATATCATATTCTTCACTGCTGAAGTATATGAGTTCGTAAGTTGCACTAATTCATCTGCAGGATGATCAACCCAAAGCCACTGAGTGGGTACTTGATAGTGGATGTACAAATCACATGACTCGTGACAGGAATATGGTGATGGATGCTCCTTTATCGTCATCACATCTGAAGCATATCATCTTCGATGATAAAAGCAAAAGTCAGGTATTGGGTGTAGATAAAATTGCTATAACAAAGGATCGACACATGGACAAAGTCATGCTTGTTGAATCCTTAGGATACAACCTTATGTCTGTCTCAATGCTTTGTGATCTTGATATGGTTGATGTCTTTGGCAAGTATCGTTGTGTTGTGATTATGGAAGCTGACAATTCCAAAGTCTTCGAAGGCTCTAGGAGAGGAGACTTGTATATTGTTGATTTCTCTGCAGATTCACAACCAGCCGTGTGCCTACTTGCAAAAGCTTCAGAAGGATGGCTATGGCATCGATGACTTGGTCATGCAGGCATGAGGAATTTGCACATGCTTGCGAAGAAGAAGCATGTTATTGGCATTGAGAATGTCAAATTCCTCAAGGATCACTTATGCGATGCATGTGAAGCTGGAAAGATGACCAAGGCCAAGCATCCAGCAAAGACCATCATGACCACTACTCGGCCATTCGAATTGCTTCACATGGATCTCTTCGGTCCTAATCACTATTCCTCTGTTTCAAATGAAGCATCTCAATATGGCTTTGTTATTGTTGATGATTACTCTTGTTACACATGGGTACACCTTGTCTCTTACAAACATGAAGTGCAGGAGGTCTTCAAACGATTTTCCTCGAGGGCTTCAACCAACTTTGGTGTGAAGATCAAGCACATCAGAAGTGACAATGGCATTGAGTTCAAGAATTCGGGTCTCGATGACTATCTTGATGAACTTGGTATTACTCATGAGTTATCTGCTCCTTATACTCCTCAACAGAATGGCGTCGTGGAGCGCAAGAACAGGACTCTTGCTGAGATGGCTCGCACTATGCTCGATGAATACAAAACCCCTCGTCGTTTTTGGGTTGATACAATTGACACTGCGTGCCACATCATCAACAGAGTATATCTTCACAAATTCTTCAAGAAGACTGCCTATGAACTCCTCACTGACAAGAAACCAAATGTGAGTTATTTCAAAGTCTTCGGTGCTAAATGCTGGATTAGAGATCCTCATCACAACTCTAAATTTGCACCGAAAGCACATGAAGGTTTTATGCTTGGTTACGGAAAGGACTCGCACACCTACAGAGTCTTCAACAATGTTCTTCACAAGATTGTTGAAACTGTAGATGTGCGGTTCGATGAAACTAATGGCTCGCAAAGAGAGCACCTACCTTCTGTGTTAGATGAACCAGCACCTGAGGACTCTATCAAGCACAAGGCTACTGAAGATGTCATTCCTACTGAAGAATCTGCTGAAGAATTCATTCCAGAACGTGAAGAACGTCGAGCTGATGTACCTGAAGAAAATGCTGAGGAAATTGATGCTGAAGAAAATGCTGATCAAATTCCTCAACGACAACCAGCTCATCCTTGCGTTGCAAAAGAAGTGCAAGTGGAGAAGATCATCGATGATATTAGAGCACCAGGTCCTCTCACATGCTCAAAAGCCTCACATCTATCTAACTTTTGTGGGCACTTTGCTTTTGTATCTATCACAGAGCCCATTAAGGTAGATGAAGCATTTCTGGAGCCTAAGTGGATTCATGCCATTCAAGAAGAATTACATCAGTTCAAGCTCAACAACGTCTGGGAACTGGTCAATCGTCCCGATCCTCGCAAGCATAACATCATTGGCACAAAGTGGATCTACCGCAACAAGCAAGATGAAAATGGTGTTGTGGTGAGGAATAAGGCACGACTAGTAGCTCAAGGCTACACACAGGTTGAAGGATTTGATTTCGATGAAACCTTTGCACCTGTTGCTAGACTTGACGCTATTCGCATATTGCTTGCTTATGCTAACCATCATGATATCATGTTATATCAAATGGATGTGAAAAGTGCATTCCTCAATGGTAAGCTTGAGGAAGAAGTATATGTTGCTCAACCCCCAAGTTTTGAAGATCCAAAACACCCTGACAAAGTCTTCAGACTTAACAAGGCCCTCTATGGCCTCAAGCAGGCCCCACGGGCGTGGTATGATACATTGAAGGAATTCTTCATGAAGAAAGGCTTCACACCCGGTTCACTCGATCCCACTCTCTTTACTAAATCTTATGATGGTGAACTATTTGTGTGCCAAATATATGTTGATGATATCATCTTCGGTTGTACTGACCAATGTTATAGTGATGAATTTGCCTATATGATGAGTGAACAATATCAAATGTCTATTATGGGAGAGTTGAAATTCTTCTTAGGTCTTCAAATTCGTCAACAGTGCAATGGCATATTCATATCTCAGGAGAAATACCTCAAGGATGTCCTGAAGAAATTCGGCATGCAAGATTGCAAAGGCATCAAAATTCCTATGCCCACAAATGGTCAACTATGCACTGATGAAAATGGTATTGACTTCGATCATAAGGTATACCGCTCCATGATTGGCTCTTTATTGTATTTATGTGCATCTAGGCCGGATATAATGCTTAGTGTTTGCATGTGTGCCCGATTTCAAGCTGCACCAAAGGAATCACACCATAAGGCTGTGGAGCATATTCTTCGATATCTAGCTCACACACCAACACTAGGATTATGGTACCCCAAGGGCTCGGATTTTGATCTCATTTGATATTCTGACTCTGACTATGCTGGTGACCGTGTGGACTGCAAGTCAACATCTCGTACTTGCCATTTCCTCGGACGATCCTTGGTTTGTTGGTCCTCGAAGAAACAGAACTGCGTATCACTGTCTACTGCTGAAGCTGAGTACATTGCTGCTGGTTCTTGCTGTGCTCAACTGCTATGGATGAAGAAAACACTCAAGGACTATGGCGTCAACGTGAAGAATGTGCCTCTCCTCTGTGACAATGAGAGTGCCATCAAGATTGCTCACAACCCAGTTCTGCACTCGAAGACAAAGCACATTCAGATTCGTCATCATTTTCTTCGTGATCATGTGTTGAAGGGCGGCATTTCTATTGAGCATGTGAAGACTGAAGAACAACTAGCCGATATCTTCACTAAGCCCTTGGATGAGAGGATATTTAGCAAGTTGTGGTGTGAGCTAAATATCTTAGAGTCTTCGAATGTACTTTGAAAAGGCACTCATCCTAACACTTATGCAAAATTGATGACTTAGATGTGCAACACATGAAGAAACATTTTTCTTCAATCAATGAAGAATAACACTCTAAGTGTGAAGAAATTAATGAAGAATTTGATTCTCAGAACCCTACGACAATTGTACGCGGTGTCTGAAATCATCATTCTTATACGGTGGGTCACGCCACCACAAAAGTTGAAAATCTTCAATTTGAGTTTTTCCTCAGTTTTGAAATTCCTCAGTTGTTCAAATTCTTCAACTTGCAAAATCTTCACTTGTGCCATTGTTTTTCTTCATTGGCTACATATATATATAAAGTTGGTTTTTCTGCTAAGTGAATGTGATCGAACCCTTCCCCTCTATGCTGTACTCAATCCAATCTGTTCACAAATTCTTCATGTGCGTTCTATTTGAAACTCGTTCAAAATCTTCACTGTGTCCTCGTCAGCTGAAGAAATTGTGAATGGAACGTTAAAACTATTTTTATCCAAAATTTTCGGTTTTGCCGCTCAAACCGTTCCGCATCCCACGATGCATTATTCTATCCACCCACGATCTAACACGATCTCCACTACACAGTACGTGGGTGACACATGTCGTGAGAAGGAGAAAGGTCAGGGGCACGTTCGTGCCAAATCTTCGGGCGAACAGTTTTTCACTGCCTCTATAAATACCCCTCGCCCCTTCCTCACTTCTTTTACTCCGCTCGATCTCTCTCCCGCTCGAGTTTCTCAAACCCTAGCGCCGACGCTACTCCATCGTCGCCGGTGAGGAAGAGCTTCACTGCCTCGACCTCGTCGTCGTCGTACTCGCGCCGACCGCGTAAATCTTCACCTCCGCCGCCGCCGTAGACGTCTTCCTACGCCGAGTTAGGGCGTGGAAGATCTACATCGACGAACTTCACTGTTTCATCTCTCTGTTCGTCGTGTTCTTCATTCAGGGTAATTAAAAGTTACTTTTACTGCCCTCCTTGATTCGAAAGTTTTCTACAAAATCTTCAAAGGTGTTTTATTCCTCAAATCCTCACACACAAAACACCTCACAAATCTTCTGCTCTTGATTCATTTCCCTAAGCTTTATTTTTCTTCAAGATTCCTCAATTGTGTGGATCCTCGATCTATACAACTCTGGAACCTAAGACAAAGCACGCTTAGTGAAATTCTTCAAGACACATCTGGTCAAATTCCTCAAACTTGTTCTTTTTGAAAAACCTTCTGAGAACGCATATGACCTCTCCAAATTCCTCACAACTATACTCTATTCACAGGTACTCATGTCTGCTGCCGAATCACTAGGTTCTCATCAACTTAACTCATTTGCAGCATTCCTCGAAGAAAAACTACATACTTCTTCAGAGAATTCAATTGTTCAAATTCCTCAGCTGAAGAATATGGCAGATGGTAAGAAGCCGCAGAAAGGAGGAAAGAAACCTGAAGTTATGACTGCGTTTGAGATCCCTGAGGACATTTACAAAGAGTACTGCACACCTGATGAAGCCAAGTTTGGAAAAGAGAACAAAAATCAGCGCAAGGTGCACATTCAGAGGATAGAATAGAGATGGGCACGTGAATGGAGGGAGTACAGATATGTTACTACAAAGTACATGAAGAAATTTGCTCTCAACCCTCCATGCCCAAGACTACCACTGGCACCTGGCCAAGTGGCTGATCCCACTAGCGTCAAACGCGGTGAGGACTTTCCTGAAGAATGGGCCAGGCGTCAAGCCAAATTGGCAAGACAAGCCAAAGAAGCAGTGAGGAAATTCAATGAAGATTCTGCTGCTGCTGCTACCACTGAGGCCTCTGTCAAGCCGAGGAAATCAATGGCAAAGAAGCCTGCTCGAAAGCCAAGTGCTTCACCCTCAGCTGTGCCCTCACGGCCAGAAACTTCAAAATCTTCAAGGCAAATTCCTCAAGCTGCCCCTGCTCCTCCGAAATCCTCAGCACCTCCTCCAAAATCCTCAGTTGTTCCGACTAAGTCCTCAGCACCTGTGCATCTGGCCTCGTGCCAAAGGACTACAGGCATCTCTATTGCCTCTGGTGTCTCAGCAAGTTCCTCAGCTGCGCCAAATTCTTCATCTGGCCCAACTATGGTGAAGACAAAATTAACTGCTAGACGAGGTCCTCGGCCAAGTCCTAAGAAGAAACAGATCGCCTTCCAAGAGCCACCTGAAGATGATGAGGCAGATGATGATGAACTTGCAGAAATCATCAGAGACCGACAAGTTAGGGCCGCTAGAGCCAAAGGCACACCTGTGCCACTGCTGCTAGATCCAAGGGCGATCCTCGATTATATTGATCTCTGGCATAAGGATCCAAATACGCCTATGTCTGACTTCAAGTTGACACCTGGCCAAAGTCACATGCTGACTCATTTCATCCAAGAGGAGAAATGGAAATATGACAGGGCCAGAGAGATCAAGAAATCATAGTACAGAAAAGAGAAATTGCCGAAGAAAAATGTTGTCAAGATGACAACTGATGAACTTGTCAAGATGTAGGCTGAAATCAAAGCCCTCAGCGACAAATTTGACTCCTACTATGCTGATTGGAAGGGAGCCAAAGTCAGGTTTGTACAACTGACTGAGAAATTCACGAATGTTGCAGCCCCATCGCAACAAGAAGTTCCTCAAGCTAAAGCTTCTGCTCAGCCAACTGAAGAACATGCCAGCACTGCTGATGATTTTCAGGATGCTGAAGAAAATGCTAGTTCCAGGGCTGATGACTCTATTCCAGCAGCTGAAGAAATTTCCAGGGCACCCACTAGTGGTGCGCCTGAAGAAACTGAAGAAGTCAGGGCAACTGCATCAGTTGCGCCTGAGGAAATTCATCCAGATTCCTCAGCTCCACCTGCGCCTACACCAACTCCTATCCTTCCATCTGCATAAGATGTGAAGAAGACCAAGGCTGCAGAGCGAGATGCAGTGAAGAAAAGGAAAGCATCAAATGCTTCAGAATCTTCAGCTCCAAAGAAGATGAAGCCTATGACCAGCTCGTTTGAAAATCCCATTGATGCTGTTCCAATTTCAACCATGCCATCAAAGGACCTTGTTCCTTTTGGTAAAGATTATGAGATCCCAAGCGGATCTGATGTACAAACTCAATCTACTGCTTCGTCAGAGCAGATTGATGAGGAAATTGAAGTGGACACAATCCCTTCAACCCCAGTGGTATCATCACCAATGCCTCAGTTCACTGCTGAAGAGGCTGGTGTTGAAGAATTGGAAGATGAATATGTGGACATTGGAAGCACAACTCCAGTGATGAATGACGACTTTTGGGAAAGTCAGCATCCCAATTCTCCACTCTTCACCCCACTGCAGCAAATCCCTCACTCCCCTGCACCAACAGTTCAATTGGGCTCTGAAGAAACTCATCCCACTGCATCTGTGCATGAAGAAATTCCAACCACTAGTGCTGAAGAAACTGTTGCTGCTGAAAATGTGATTGCACCTGAGGAGGAACCAGAAATTCCTCAGCCTGAAGAACCTGAGATTGCGATTCCTGAGGTAGTGATGCAACTCACTGACACTCCTCTTCCAAAGCCAAAGGATCCGTTCTCAAGGAAGCAAAAGTTCAAGGCTGAAGACTTCTTTGGCGAGCATGTATTCTTCACAGACTACAACCCCTATGACTCTGCTCGCATAAGGAAGAGGCATTTCTGGACAGCTAGTCAAGCCAACTTTTATTCCTCAGTGCTTTTCAACAAAGACAAAGTCTTCGACCATGCACATATTCCTCATGTAGACATGGAGTCTCTGCCGTGCTTCGAGCCAGTCCTCAGTGTTCTTCACGACGCTGGGTTGCTAAATTTCTGCACTGACATCTGCGATTGGAATGAAGAACTCATTCTTCAGTTCTACGCAACGCTGCACATCACCGGCAACTCTGAAGATGTGAATTCATGGGTTCTGGATTGGATGACTGAGAACACTCATTACAAGGCACCAGCGTCTGAATTGCTTTGTGCCCTTCCTCTAAGTCCTCCCCTTGAAGATGCACGTTGTGTTTACAACGAACCTGAGCTTTCGAATCACTATATGCAAGTTCTGATGAAGCCTTTGAAGCCAGGGCAGGCCCCTAGAACCAATTTCCTCGTCAAGGAATTGTTGTATGTGCCTCGGACTGTCTATCGCATTCTGTCGAAGACAATGAGTCCTATAAAAGGCCACGACTCTAATGATGAAGAAGTCGTTGGTATCATGAAGAATATGCTTTTCAACATCATTCATGGCGTTCCTGTCAACTTCCATGATTTCTTCATGAGGACTCTGGCCAATATTGCTATGTCACCATTTGAGCCGAAGCCTTATGCGCCATGGATTATGAGATTCATCCGGACAAGGTCTTCACTCAATTACAAAGCTGACATTCTGAACCACTGCAGCTAATTGCCTCCTATTGAAGTCCTCAAAAGGACATTTTCCTCAGCTGAAGAAAAGGGCAAGGCTACTGCTGTGATAGATGAAGGCATTCGTCCATTGGATGGTCAATTTCGCAAGGCTGCATCCTACTCCACCAATGATGACTCTGCCACACATGACTCTGCAGCCAACAATGCCAAGCCAAATCCTCAAGCCACAGCACCCAGGGTGATGACTGATCGTGAGTTACTCCTCAGTCTTCATCAGAAAGTTGATCGCAATCACAAATGGGTCAAGCGTCAGTTTGGTTCAATTCTTCACAACATGACTTCAACACACAATGCAGTGAAGAAAAACCACTACTACCTTCTTGAAACCCTCAACCGCACCTGGGTTGTTCTGTCTCAAGTCTACATCGCTGAAGATCTGAAGAAAATGGGTCTCAAAGAAGCGTTTGACTGGTCTGCACCTCCTCCGAAGAAATAGAAGAAGGTCAAGGTTCCTTCTTTGGTGGCCAGCTCCTATTCTTCATCACGTGAGACTGATGAAAATGAAGACTTGGACGACACCGCGGCAGGCCCTACTTCAACAACCGACCCCGACAACACTGGCGCTCCTTCATCAACTTGAATATCTTCAGGGGCGTTAGTCCTCAGTTTCGATCCTTTTGGTCATTTGATGACAAAGGGGGAGAAATCTGAGTTAGTCTTCAAGCGGGTCTAATATAAAGGGCATTTTTTTGCTAAGTTACAACTCTCGTTCTTCTGAAACTTTATTGGATCGAGTTGTAATCTTAAACCCGATGGTCCTCTGATACTTTTGATGCACTGTGCTCTGATACTTTTGATGCACTATTCTGCATGCTTATTCCTCGTTAATATTATTGCACGCATGCTGAATTACATCAGGCACCATATTTCATCATGCATTTCAAATTCTTCATATTATATATCAAATGCGTGTATGAATTACAAGATATAGGGGGAGATCTCCATGATTCAACTCTTCAAGTGTGCATTGCTTCAAAAGCAAATTCCTCACTACGCACATCTTCAGGGGGAGTTATTCTATATCTTGTAATCAAATTCCTCAATATCAGCATTTACACTTCATATATTTATCTCCGTTGAAAACTTAACCTATATTGTCATCAATCACCAAAAAGGGGGAGATTGTAAGTGCATCTAGGCCCCTTAGTGATTTTGGTGTATTGAAGACTTATAGGTTAAGGATCTAATGTGTTTATGAGTGTACACAGGCCTATAAGTCTATGAGGAGTTTGATATTTACAGAGAAAGTCGACCCCTAAAAATGAAGTTCTTCGACTGAAGACTTTGGTATTCTGAAGACTTTCTGAAGACTTTGAAAGTGACAAAATTGGTGTGACCTCGAAGACTTGGTTATCATTCGAGGAACATGAAGCATGAAGACTTTTGTTTTCGTGGATTCATTTTTTCTTTCTTGAGTCATAGGAAACACTGTACTGTTAAAGGGGGTCGAGGAAATACTAAGGAGAAATTTCCATGTGATGCTCAACTCAAATCCTACACCTACCAATCCCTTCGAGTGAAGCCATTGGAAATCTCATACAGTTCAGTCAATTTCTTCAGTGACAGAGACGTAGTTCTTCTGGTCACTGAGGACTTTGCTTTGACTGAGGAGTTAGGAATTTGCCAGTGCGAATTGCCTACACAGTGAGGAATATGATAGCCCTGAGGAATTTGTACCTCAAATTTCCGACTGTTGTTGTGCTACGCGCCAGCTGTCTCAAAATATCTTATCCATCCAACATTCATATCATTGAAGGGCATTTATGTCTTATCATGTCGGGCTGCTCCCTAGGCTATAAATAGACGCCCCCTACAACCACTAGCTGGTTGGCTGCTCCACGAGAACTTGACACTTGTCATTTGAGAGCAACCCATCCTCCGAGGACTTTGAGCGAAAATCATCAAGTGAGGAAAATCCAAAACCCAAACCCAAACACCTACAAACCCAAAGTGATTGAGCATCACTAAAGAGATTGATCCTGCATGGATCCGACGCTTGTTACCTTCGAAGACTGTGCTTCTTCTAGACGGTTAGGCGTCAAGGTCTAGAGCATCCAAGAGGAATTGTGGATCGCCGAGTGACCGAGTTTGTGAAGGTTTGGAAGTCACCTGAAGACTTATCACGAGTGATTGGGCGAGGACTGTGTGTCCTTAGCTGAAGGAGAATACGGTGAGGACTGTGCATCCGGGACTGGGTGTCCTCCAGTTTAAATACTCAGCTGCTCCAACCAGATGTACAACTGAGACAGCAGTTGGAACTGGTCTACCAAATCATTGTCTTCACCAAGCCAACTGGTTCTATTTCCTCAACACTTCCATTTCTTCATTATTGTGTTGTGTGTTTGTTCATATCTGTGTTTGAAGACTTTGACTGAAGACTTTCTCAATTTCCTCAGTTCAATTTCTTCAGTCTGTTTGTCTTCATCTTGTGCTATCCTGTGTTTACGCTTTCTGTACTATGTGTTTGTGTTCATTTCATCATGATGACCATGCATATATTCTGTTATGTTTACTTCTGAGTACTTATTCCGCTGCTAGTAGTTCTTCGCTAAGGAATTTCCTCACTAGCAAATTCCTCAGTGAAGAATTTCATAAAAATCGCCTATTCACCCCCCCTCTAGTCGATATAACGCACTTTCAACCCTCCCTGGGTTGATAATCCGGGTCAGCTAGCGTTGGTGGTGGCACCTCAGGTGGGAGGTTATAAGTTCACCAAGGTGCTCACGGATGGAGGAAGCAGCATTAATATCTTATACTATGAGACCTTCCGTCGTATGGGATTAACAGATAAAAATCTCAAACCGTCCAATACGGTGTTCCATGGTGTGGTACCTGGTAAGTCAGCATATCCTGTTGGCAAGATAGCTCTGGAAGTGGCCTTTGGAGATGATCATGATTCCAGATCAAAGACTTTGATGTTTGAGGTGTTAAAAATCCAGAGCCCATATCACGCCCTGTTTGGGCGGCCGGCTTACGCCAAGTTTATAGCACGGCCCTGTTATCTATATTTGTAGCTCAAGATGCCGGTCACAAGGGGACAATAACGGTTCACGGAAGCCGTAAGATCGCTTTGGAATGTGAGGAAGGTGATGTTGCTTACGCAGAGTCGGTTTGTGCCACGGAAGAGCTGAAATATTACAAGGACAATGTTGATCTGGCAGACATGACTCCGTTGAAGAAGCCAACTACGGAGCATGATCCGGCCCTGAAGTTCAAATCGGCCGCAGAGACTAAGCTTGTTGACTTCGTACCTGGCGATTCGTCCAAGCAGTTCAGCATCAGTACCAATTTGGATCCGAAATAGGAAAGCGCGCTCATCGAGTTCATCTGTGAGAATCGGGACATTTTTGCATGGAAGCCTTCTGACATGCCAGGTGTACCGAGGCGACTCGCTGAGCACACTCTTAATGTGGATCCTAAGTACAAACCGGTGAAACAGTTCCTCCACCGGTTTAACGAAGAAAGGCGCAAAGCTATTGGAGAAGAGGTGGCCAGGCTTTTAGCAGCTGGCTTTATTGTTGAAGTTTTCCATCCTGAATGGCTGGCTAATCCGGTGCTGGTCCTTAAGAAAAATGGCACCTGGCGCATGTGTGTGGATTACACAGATCTTAACAAGGCTTGTCCAGCAGATCCTTTTGCCCTCCCCAGTATTGACCGAATTATTGATGCTACGGCGGGTTGTGAGCGTTTGAGTTTTCTGGATGCATATTCTGGTTATCATCAGATCAAGATGGCGGTTAAGGACCAGGAGAAGATGACGTTCATAACTCCCTTTGGAGCCTTCTGCTATGTATCTATTCCCTTTGGGCTCAAGAGTGTCCAGGCAATTTACCAATGGTGTGTGCAGAATTGCCTTCATAAACAGATTGGCCATAATGTACATGCCTATGTGGATGATATTGTGGTTAAGTCAAGGAAGATGGAGACTCTGGTGGACGATTTGAAGGAAACCTTTGACAACCTGAGGACGTACAAGATGATGCTCAATCCGGCCAAATGTGTCTTTGGTGTACCGGCAGGCAAGTTATTGGGT
Source organism: Aegilops umbellulata (assembly GCA_032464435.1). Taxonomy (NCBI): domain Eukaryota; kingdom Viridiplantae; phylum Streptophyta; class Magnoliopsida; order Poales; family Poaceae; genus Aegilops; species Aegilops umbellulata. Next base: position 351,873,469 of record CP136057.1, read on the forward strand.
TTTTTGGTGTCCAATAGGGTAACTGAGGCTAATCCGGAGAAGATCACAGCAATCACCTCCCTGGCTAAGCCAAAGTGTATCAATGATGTTCAACGCTTGGCAGGCCGGATTGCCGCATTGAGCCGGTTTATCAGCCGCCTTGGTGAGAAGGCGATCCCTTTGTATCATATGTTGAAGAAGACGGATCAGTTCGTCTGGAGTTCTGCTGCTAATAAAGTGTTTGAGGATTTAAAGCGGTAGTTGGCCAATCTGCCTGTGCTTGCCGCTCCAATTGATAAGGAGCCATTGCTGCTATATGTCGCCGCTAATGCTCGTGCGGTCAGTGTGGCTATTGTGGTGGAACGAAAGGAGACAGGCAAGGAGCATCCGGTTCAGCGTCCGGTTTATTATATCAGCGAGGTGCTTATTGAGTCCAAGCAAAGGTATCCGCATTGGCAGAAGCTGGTATATGGAGTTTTTATGGCAAGCCGGAAGCTTAAGCGGTACTTCCAAGGACACCCCATCACAGTGGTCAGTTCTTCTCCCTTGGGAGATATAATCCAGAACCGGGAAGCGACTGGCCGGATTGCCAAATGGGCTATAGAGCTTGGGCCGCACGGATTGACATACGTGCCACGGACGGCGGTCAAGTCTCAAGCACTTGTCGATTTCATCAATGATTGGACAGAACTGCAAGCACCTGAAGAGAAGCCGGATCACACATATTGGACTATCCAATTTGATGGGTCCAGACAATTGGAGGGCTCGGGGGCTGGAGTCGTGTTAACTTCCCCACGAGGTGATAAGTTTTGTTACGTTCTCCGCTTAATGTTCCCTTGTACTAACAATGCAGCTGAGTATGAAGCCTTACTCCACGGTCTCCGGATGGCTAAGGAGATGAATCTAAGCCGAGTTAAGTGCTTCGGTGACTCGGACCTGGTGGCTCAGCAGGTGTCTGGCACTTGGGATTCCAAGGACCCACTCATGGCAGCATATCGTCGTGAGGTGGACATTGTTGCAAGTCACTTCAAGGGTTATCAGGTGGACCACGTGGGACCGCCGGAAGAATGAAGCGGCGGACGCTTTAAGCCGGTTGGGCTCTCAACGCAAACCGGTCCCGCCCAATGTTTTCCTAGATGTACTCACAACCCGTCGGTCAAGCTCCCTGGTGAAGAGGATTTAGCTATTCCTGATCTAGAGGCTCAATTGGTGGCACCTCTTCATGTCCTTCCGGATTGGACGCTTCCTTACCTTGCGTACTTGAACCGGGGCGATTTACCAGAGGATGAGACTCTGGCCCGACAGATAATCCGGCGATCCAAGTCCATGACTATTGTCAATGGCGAGTTGCATCAATGCAGTGTATCAGGGGCGTTTCGTTGTGTGTCCCCTGAAGAAGGCTGTGAAATCTTGCGTGAGATCCACGAAGGAGATTGTGGTCACCACGCTGGTTCAAAATCTTTGGTGGCTAAAGCATTTTGCCACGGCTTCTATTGGTTGACTGCTCATGCTGATGCGGATGATCTGGTCAGACGATGTGACAGTTGCCAAAAATTCTCAAGACGTGCTCATGTGCCGGCTCAAGAATTAAGAATGATTCCAATCACTTGGCTGTTTGCGACTTGGGGGCTGGATATGGTTGGGCCTTTCAAAAGGTCCAAGGACAAGAAGACCCACCTTTTGGTGGCGGTTGACAAGTTTACAAAGTGGGTGGAGGCAGAACCCGTTAGCAAGTGTGATGCGGCCACGGCGGTTCAATTCATCAAGAAGGTGATTTTCCGGTTTGGTTTTCCACACAGCATCATCACTGATAATGGTACCAACTTGTCCAAAGGTGCTATGAAGGAGTTCTATCAACATGAGCACATCCGGCTTGGCGTTTCATCAGTGGCTCACCCCCAGTCCAATGGTCAAGCAGAGAGGGCTAATCAAGAGAACTTGTGAGGCATCAAGCCCCGGCTTATGGTTCCTTTGCAATGAACTCCGGGTTGTTGGGTTGAAGAGTTACCATCTGTATTATGGAGCATCAACACCACGCCCAACAGATCGACGGGATATACGCCGTTCTTCATGGTCTATGGAGCGGAGGCGGTTCTCCCCAGTGACATCCGTCATGATTCACCTCGTGTAGCGGCTTATGTTGAAGCGGACAACGAGGTAGCACGAAAATATGCTTTGGACTTGTTGGATGAAGAGCGAGACATAGCGGCCGCCTGTTCGGCGATTTACCAGCAAGATCTTCGTCGTTATCATAGTCGCCGAGTCAGAACCAGAACCTTTCAAGAAGGAGATTTGGTACTTCGGCTCGTCCAAGACTAGACTGATATGCACAAGTTATCCCCACCTTGGGAGGGACCCTTTGTGGTCAGCAAGAATCTGCACAATGGCTCATACTATCTGATCGATATTCGAGAGCATAAAGACTCACGTACATCAGAGGAGGAGACCAACAGGCCGTGGAACATAGCTCATCTTCGGCCTTACTATACCTGAGCCATTGGCTCTACTTATGTACATATTATGACAATGTATATATTATGATTAATACAATAAACCGGAGCCTCAACTAAAGCGGGGTATCTGTTTCTTTTTTACATCATGTGTGGTTACACGGAGTTGTTCTGTCTTAAAGCGCCCTTCGGTTTACCCCTTAAATTAGCTTTTCAAAGCTTCATGTTATATCACTTGGGGGCTTGGTCGTGTCCGAACCAATGCAACACCTTTTGATAGGCGAAAGCCACCAGATCACTTGGGGACTTGGTCACGTCTGAACCAGTCACGCCTCTTGATCGGCCTAAGGCCACAGAATCACTTGGGGGCTTGGTCGAACCCGAACCATCGCCACGCCTCTTGATCGGCATAATGCCACTGTTTCATTTGGAGACCTGGCTGACTTGAACCATAGCTACGCCTATCGGGGGCTTGGTCGTGTCCGACCATGGTAACGCCACTTGATCGGCTCAATAGCCTCTTTTTGCAAATGGTATTATCATTGCCTTTGCTTGAAATTTTCTTTGATAAATATCTCTTTTTTTGTTGCGTTTTTAAACCGGCAAATTTTTAAACCGGTTTGACTGTCAAATTGACGGAACACAGTCCATTTTTAATCCGGAGACTATTTGCCCGGTTTGATTTTTTTATTAACATCCTATTACGGAGTCACACGGTGTTTATCATAACCCGACACGGTTTACATGGTAAATCGGCATTATATATGTACAGGAGCTGCTATCTCCTCCAACAGTGTGGGTTTATAAACCTCCGTTTCAGGATTGGCCAAGCCAACTTCATGCCCAACGATGGCAGGTATTATGTATCACAAAGATTTGATCATATGCTTAAATTTTAGATATTTTGATTTCACATATGCAGACATCATAATCCGCTCGACGGTACAACCGCGGTGGCACTTTAAGATTTTTTGATTGCAGAAAATACTTTGGAAAGTTCATCACCCAAAGGAAGCACAAGTTGCAGTAATTATGCACGAAGGCATATCAAAATCAAGAGTATCGGCTAGCCTATTACAAGGCAGCACGGTGCCCAAATAAGATCATTTTTTTCGCAGAACATAAAGGAGAAGCAACTTAAACCGGCTTCTGGTTCAAGCTTGGTCACCAGCCTGGCCTGATGGTTGTGGGTCATCCCGCGCCGCTTCAACCTCTGCTTCTCTACCCAGCGGCTGGAAATCAACAGTTGGCTAGTCGATTCCCATTAATGCTTGAAAGACAGCTTCATCATGGATCAACAACGACGGTTCAATATCGGGGGCGTAAGTATGCTTACGGATTGGAGGGATAAGATTTTCCGCTTCAGGAATTGGTGTAGCTACTCGTTTGTTTTGGTTGTCATATTGGGCTTGATAATGAGACAAGTCTGCCTCTACAACCAATTGACAAGCTAGAGGACGCACCTCCCGGTTTATTGCTTGCAGATCCGCTTCACTAAACTCTGACCTGTCTTCCTTCAAGCTAGGATAGCCCTGAGCCGCTTCAACAGGATCAAAATCCGGCACCCAAGCTTTTGCCCAGATTAAGGCATTGATAGCACCGGTTCGAGCAGCAGATTTCTTCAGCTCTTCAACCCGGGCAGGAAGCATCGACAGTCTCTTAAGAGTGTCCTGAATCAAAGTGGGCGCCAGATTGTTGTGGGATGCAGTAGAAATGATCCGCTGCGCACTAGTATACAATTGCTCGATCAATGTGTAGGCGGCCTTCAATTTCTTCCGCACGTCCGACCCCAAGTGACCAATGTGTGTTCCTGAAATATTGCAAAGGGTTAACAAACTGAAAGCTACATAAGAAGGCTGAGTCACTCCAGAAGTCAAATCGGCTTACCGAAGATAGCAGCAGTCATGGCATGCACTTGCCGCTTTATGTTGGTCAGTTCGTCCACCACCGGTTTGAGTGCAGCCTCGGCATTTTCTGCTCGCTTGGTTAAAGCAGACTTTTCGGTGGCCCAATCCGCCCGCTCCTTCTGGAAGCCCTCCTTCAGTTGTTCCATGGCGCTTAAAGTGCTAGTCAATTCCTCTTTGGCTTTGGAGGTTTCAGCTTGCTGAGACTTAAGATTTTCCTGCAAATCGGCGATTTGGTTTTCTTTTTTGCTTGTCTCAGCCTACATACAGAATAATAATATGATACATATGAGGGTACAGAAGTGAAGCACCAACCACATAACAAGTTATGCCCTCGGTACTTGGGGGCTAATGCCTATTTGATCTTCATCATACAATTTTTATGAAAGTCCCAAGCTCAATACAAGCATTCAACTTGGCACTTGGGGGCTAATGGCTATTTGCTCAATACTTATTCATAATTTTTACCTAAAAGTCCCGGGTTAACTATGTTAAGTTGAACCGGCCCTTGGGGGCTACATCAGCAAAATTCAAATACATTGAAGTTCATATTAAAAAGTCCCGGTTTAAGATGATATCTTAAACCGACACTTGGGGGCTATTGGAGTTGACGGATTACAAGCAGAGGAGTATATGGAAATTACCTCATATTTGTCCTTCATCATATTAACCAGACCGGCTTCATAGTCACGGCTGGTGTATAACCGGTTCAGATAGCCGGAATGGAGATCTTGAGGAGACAGAGCGACATAAGTTGACAAGTCGACATTCCATTTGCCCTTGCCAATTGCAGCAAATTCTTCTTTGGCAGTTGTAGCGACCCGACCTCAGATGTTCAAGTCTCTGTGTTCCGGTGTCATCCCTGGATCAGTAATGCTGACACCACACAGTACTTCGAAGGATTTATAACAGAGTAGCAATCACACACTTATTACATCGGTGTCTCAAAGAGAACTTATTACAATAAATATGTCTTAAGGCCATCTAATAACGATAACAACGGAAGGCTTGGAAGATAAGCGAGTCCATCAACTCCAACGGCATCACTGAGTATAGAACCACGACCTAAAAGCACCTTACTCATCATCTGAAAAGTATGCAACATGAAAGTTGCAGCCCGAAAACGGGTCAGCACATGGAATATGCTGGAAATGTAACACATAGAGAGTAATGAATGATAAGCCTATACTACATGCATTTATGGCTGGTGGAAAAGCTCTATGGTTACAGTTTTGTGTAAAGCCAATTTTTCCCTACTGCAAAGGAATAAATTTATTTAACTATCATGGTGGTTGTTAAACATCGAGAATGGTTCACAGCATTCCGATCCCAATTAAATGAACAATTAAAAACCCAACAATATTAATTTGAAGTAACATGATGAGATTCACATGATATCCAAGTACTAGATACTCAAATTGTCCATAACCGGGGACACGGCTAATCATGATCAGATTGTACACTCTGCAGAGGTTTGCGCGCTTTTCCCCACAAGACTCGATCACCTCCGTTCGATTTCTCGCACTACATGGTGTTTGAGAAACGGATGACCGAGACATAGTCTTTTAGAAGCGCTAGCACCTTACGTTGGATAGACCGGTACACCTACTTTCCCCTACATCTGCTAGTCTACCCTGTAAGAGTTCGCACGACTTAATCAACTATGCCAGAGCCCATAATGGCTTGTGGCTGCACACGGAAGTTACTAGCATGAATGATCTTATGATCCCTTTGAGCCTGGGTGGCGGTCCAAAGAAAACAGGCAAGTCCTGATAGAAACCAGGTGCCTCAATCCACCCAGATGTGTATTCAAGTTGCCACCTTAGATAAACCATTAATTAACAATACTCACATCTGTCATGGATATCACTCACCCAATCCACGTCTACTAGCATAGCATGGCATAATAAGCAAACGTAGAAGTAACTCCCAAAGGTTTCATAAGTAAAACAGGTAATAGGTACTACCTCATCTACTTCCCATCCCTCAATTTAATTAGATCCTAATCATGCAGTGTTTCAGGATTGATCTAATGCAATAAAACTGGGTAGTAGAAAAGGGTATGATCAAAGTGTTACTTGCCTTGCTGATGATCCGCGAAACCTAGAGATTCGAAATAACAGGCGGCGCACTCCGGGTGATCTATCGCAGACAAACAACAAGCATACAATAAGTACTCATCTAATGCACAGGTAAAACTCGAACAAGAGAGCGAACTTAAGAACTCCGGTAAAGAGAAAACGAACCGAACAAAGTAACGGAAAACAAACGGCGGAAGAAAACAACTCGCTTCTAGTAAGTTAAAACTAGGTCAAATTTTACAGTAGCAAAAACTTGTTTAAGTTGATTAGTCGGAACGGCGGTTTCGAAACGAAACTCCAGGCTCTTGAATCACCTGATTCCGATAAACGAGCGAGAAGATAAACTAGAACGAAGATCGGATCTGAAATCGCGATCAGAAAATCACGGAATAAATCCGACGAAAAAGAAAAATGACGAACGGTTAAACGAACGGACGTTTGTTAACCGAGAATAACCGGTGATCACGTTCGTTAAGACGAACTGTCCGGCGAACGCTCGCTAAACAACTAAACCGAAAAAAAAACGAAAACCGATCTAGGGTTTTGAAAAAAACCGAAACAACGAAACGAAAGAAACCGGAACGGTTTTTATAAAAAAAACCAAACCGAGGCGAGGGGGAGGAGGAGGAGGAATCCTCCTCGGATTCGGCCGGCGGCGGCGGCGCGGCTGCGCGCGGGCGCGCGCGCGGGGAGGGGCGGCGTGGGCCGGCTCGGCTGGGCCCTTGGCCCAGTCGGGCGCTGCGGATTTTTTTTAAATAGTTACGCGCGCAGAAAAACGAAGAAAAGAAAATCTAAACGAGCTCCAAAAATCTCGAAGTTAATTTTCCCCGACTCCTAAAAATGAGTCGAACAAAATGAACTTTTACTCGGGGCCTAAATGCAATATTTTGAAAACACGCATTTTTTCCTAATCCAAATAAAATGCAAATAAACTCCGGAAAATCCAAAATTTGATTTATTTATTAAATCTTCATTTTTCCTAAATTTGGGAAAGTCATATTATTCCTCTTCTCATATTTTTGATATTGGAAAAATAATTGAAGGTGAAATAAATAAAATCAAATGATCCTCTTTTCAAAATTTGAGAAAACTCAAATATGAAAATAACGAAATCTCCAACTCTCTCCGAGGGTCCTCGAGTTGCGTGAAATTTCTAGGATCGATCAAAATGCAAGAAAATATGTTATGCATGATGATCTAATGTTAACATTCCAAATTGAAAATTTGGGATGTTACAGCAGTGTGTTTTGATAAAGCGACAGGATTGCCAGGCTCGGTATGACCAATGCCAATAATAATAACATCATCATCTTTGGCTTCATCGGTTTGCACTGGGGCCGTTGGCTTATCAGTAGGCTTTGAAGGATTGGTGGATTTCTCAATCCGGATGGGCCTTGTGGGCTGGTCAACAGGACCGGAGGTGTCAACATGTCTCTCTTCAGTAATAAAGTCATTATCTTGCGGTGGTGGGTCGTTTGGCTCATCTTCACGAATAGTTGCTGCAGGGTCTGGTGGTTTGTTCGGTTCAGGAACGGTGTTTTCTTCGGCCGCTTTATCCAGGCGATCCTTCTTGCTTGGCCTAGGTTTGGCCCTGAAAGAAATAAGAAGGATCAATACAGTATATGTTCTAATGGAATACATCAGAAACATCATAAGAAATATGACTCACCCAAGCACCGTTTTAAGTGGTGGCAGCTGGGTGGCCGATGACTCGCCAGATGATGAATGGGAAGTGCCCTGATAATCGGAGTCAGACGGATTAAGAGGTTGACAAAAACAGCCCGCTTTAGGACAAGCATTAACAAGAGAGTTAGAGACCTCTGAACGGCGTTTCCGAACCGGATTGTTCGGTAAACTGGCGGAGGTGACTACCTGGCCGCTGTGCCGAGTTGTGCGACGGGCTTCATGCTGTTGTGTCTTCATAAGAAAGTTTGGATCCAAATAAGCAAGAGGATGAGAAAAATTAACTTTCCGGTTTGCCCAACGTATTTTTAGTGAAGGTAAAGGGCTTGAATCGGAGGACAGAATGGTTACCTCTACAGCATCGGCCTGACTGCCTTCTGCATCATCCTGACAATGATCATTATCAATAAGACATGTGAAAAATAATCCAAGTGAATCAAATTCTACTTCTAGATCCGGATTACCCACATCATCGTCAGCTACCGGGTCAGAAGACGCGGTGGTTTTCTTCCTGTTAGCTGGCCTTTTAACAACTCTGGTCTTGGGCCGGTTTGGCCTCTCCGGTTTCTCTGGCTTCTCCATTTTCTCCTGTGAAAGTTTCTTGCTCCAAAATGGATCATCACCCTGTTTGAAAGATGTTGATGTTAAATAATGAGTAAATTGAGCAAGGACAGATTCAATAAAAGTAAAGTATAAATCTTACATCTGGCGGTTTATTGGTGGAACAAAAGGGAAGCAAGCCGGTTCGAGCACAGACGGCCTCCGGTTCGTTCAATATCTTCTTCACAGCTTCGGTGACTTCGTCATCTGTGAGCTGGATGTCAATGTGTCGCAGCGGGTCGCTGACACTGCCAGTATACTCGCACATCAAACCGGAGCACTGGCTGAGGGGCAGTATGCTCCAAGATATCCAACAACGAGCAAGATCAATCCCTGTTAAACCGTTAGCCATAAAGGCCTTGAGCTTGGATAGTTGAGCAGCATAGTTGCTTCTCTCTTTGGCAGTCAACCTTTGTGGAAAGGGATGCGTGTTGCTAAGCCGTTCGGGACGGTAACCCGGTAAAGGATTTTCGTCAGAAGGAGAGGTATCTTTATAGTAGAACCATGTTTGATTCCATTCTTTGGGATGACTGTGCAGTTTGGCATGAGGATAAATGACCTCTTTTCTCTTTTGGATCGCCATACCGCCCAACTCCGTGTTGGCACCGTCGGTAAATTCAGTACGGCGGTTTAGATGGAAGCAGTCTCTGAACAATTCAATTGTGGGTTCCTCTTGGAAGAATACCTCAGAGAGCATTTGGAAGTGACAAATGTTGGTTACAGAGTTTGGCCCAATGTCTTGCGGGCGGAGTTGGAAATTGGCTAAGACATCCCGGTAAAATTTTGAACCGGGATGATCGAAGCCCCGGGCTAGATGATCTGCGAAAACTACAACCTCTCCCTCTTGGGGCATGGGAGGACATTCTGTACCGGGGACCCTCCAATGAATAACACTTTTACTGCTCAAAGCGCCAGTTATGACTAAATTGTTCAGCTGAGTCTCGGTCACGCGAGAGGGAACCCAGTTGCACTCGTACACTTGTTTAGCCATGACGCGATCTACAAAGGCAGCAATACCGGTTCAAGAATATGTTGGACAAATATACACTGGTGCATACATTGTTAACCCGGAGGCAGTTATTTCTAAACCGGAGTTTCATGAAGCGGCAGTGTCTGGCTAAGGAACTCTGGTGGTTCAACAAGGGGACTAATGGTATATACCGGTTTGGCAACTTTTATACAAAGTTAAACCACCTGATCTAAACATGGAGATAGTTGAGATTGCGGATAAATAAGTATGCAGAAACAGATTTCACAAGATTCTTCTACAGCATCGGATCTGAAGCATGTTCAGAAAAGAAGAAAAATATTCAAAGGTTCAAAACAGAACAGTACTGAATCAATGGGCAGAGATACATGTAGATCTATGGTCTGGAGGCATAAAACTGAAGGCGGATGCTAAAAGCTGCCGCTACACAAGAGCACGGATTCACAGATGCGTCTAGGATCCGTCATATGAACACGAAACAGGCGATGAACACTAGAAGAACATGAAACCCTAGAATAGATCTGTGTTGAAAGGAACAGAAGACTTACTGGAACTGAGGAAGACGCGGAAGGTCGCCGCGGTGCTCTGTTGCGCTCAGGTTGATGCAGCGGCCAAGGTTGATGCGGAAGTTGATGGCGGTGGCGGAGCTCCGAGGCTGGGCGACACGAGGAAGACGAAGCAGAAGGGCACGAAGGGGAGAGAAAGGAAATGACCCTTCGGTCCTATTTATAATGAAAGGGATACGTGGCAGGCGCGACAATCAAGGGGCCACGAAACGGAGCTGTCGCCTCGATTGTCGCAGATCTATTAAACGAAAATGGTATCGTGGATAATATGTTTATGACAGATGACATCACTCCGGTTTACAACGACCAGAGAAGATGACATCACGACGGTTCAACAAACTACAAGAAGATATTGAAGATGAAGATTTTTTGCTAAGGATTGACATGAACCTGTTCAAATCAATCTGGGGCCTAATGTTGGGGATATTACTACTGGGCGTAAACCGGCCTATCTGGGCCGGGTTAACTTCGTCAGTAGTTAAAGTATGTTAAAGCCCTAGAAGGCAGATGAGGGCCTAAGGCCCATAGTCGGTTCAAGGCTTGTAGCCGTAAACCAGCATTGGTGTGTAACTTGTATTGTAAGTTAGGAATAAGTAGACCAAACCGGACACGTCTATGAGCCGGTATTGGGACTCTGTAAACCGACGGGCGACACCCATGTATATAAGGGGATGACCCGGCGGCGGTTCAAGGACAACAAACAACAACTCGAGACTTAGGCGAAGCTTGTTTGCTCCCTAGTCATTGAAACCCCATCAATTCCATTACAACTAGACGTAGGCTTTAACCTTCATCGAAGGGGCCGAACTAGTATAAACTCTCTTGCGTCCTTGTGTCCACTTTAACCCCTTCAACCTAACCCGTCGCGATGGCTCCATGACTAAGTCCTTTCATGAGGACATCCGCCGTGACAAAACCACGACACCCTATGCATAGATTCCCAAGGTCATGGAACCCGCAAGTTGATCACCAAAATATACATCAAGTGAATCAATAGAATACCCCATTGTCACCATGGGTATCCCACGCAAGACATACATCAAGTGTTCTCAAATCCTTAAAGACTCAATCCGACAAGATAACTCCAAAGGGAAAACTCAATCCATTACAAGAGATAGAGGGGAAGAAACATCATAATATCCAACTATAATAGCAAAGCTCGCGATACATCAAGATTGTGCCGAATCAAGAACCGAGAGAGAGAGAGAGAGAGAGAGAGAGAGAGAGAGAGAGAGAGAGAAAGAGATCAAACACATAGCTACTGGTACGTACCCTCAGCCCTGAGGGTGAACTACTCCCTCCTCGTCATGGAGAGCGCCGGGATGATGAAGATGGCCACCGATGAGGGATCCCCCCTCCGGCAGGGTGCCGGAACAGGGTCCTGATTGGTTTTTGGTGGCTACAGAGGCTTGCGGCGGTGGAACTCCTGATCTAGGTTTCTTTTCAAGTGTTTCTATATTTATAGGGATTTTTGGCGTCGGGAACAAGTCAGGGGAGGTCTCTGAGGCGGCCACGAGGTAGGGGGCGCCCCCACCCTCGTGGGTGCCTCGGGACTCTTCTGGCCCATCTCCGATACTCTGTGCGCTTCTTCTGGTCCAAAAATAATCTTCGTGAAATTTCAGGTCAATTGGATTCCGTTTGGTTTTCCTTTTCTGTGATACTCAAAACAAGGAAAAAACATAAACTAGCACTGGGCTCTAGGTTAATAGGTTAGTCCAAAAAATAATATAAAAAGGTATATTAAAGCCCATTAAACATCCAAAACAGACAATATAATAGCATGGAACAATCAAAAATTATAGATACGTTGGAGACGTATCAAGCATCCCCAAGCCTAATTCCTGCTCGTCCTCGAGTAGGTAAATGATAAAACAGAATTTTTGATGTGGAATGCTGCCTAACATAATTTTTCAATGTAATTCTCTTTATTGTGGCATGAATGTGTAGATCCAAAAGATTCTAGACAAAGTTTTAATATTGACATAAAATAGTAATACTTCAAGCATGCTAACCAAGTAATTATGTCTTATCAAAATAACATAGCCAAAGAAAGCTTATCCCTACAAAATCATATAATTTGCCATGCTTCATTTTTGTCACACAAAATGCTCCCATCATGCACAACCCCGATGACAAGTCGAGCAATTGGTTCGTACTTTTTAACGCGCTTCAGCCTTTTCAACCCTTACGCAATACATGAGCGCAAGCCATGGATATAGCACTACAGGTGGAATAGCACATGATGATGGGGGTTATGTGAGAAGACCAAAAAGGAGAAAGTCTCACATTGACGCGGCTAATCAACGGGCTATTGAGATGCCCATCAACTGATGTCAATGCGAGGAGTAGGGATTGCCATGCAACAAATGCACTAGAGCTATAAATATATGAAAGCTCATCAAAAGAAACTAAGTGGGTGTGCATCCAACTTGCTTGCTCACGAAGACCTAGGGCATTTTGAGGAAGCCCATCATTGGAATATACAAGCCAAGTTCTATAATGAAAAATTCCCACTAGTATATGAAAGTGACAAAATAAGAAACTCTCTATCATGAAGATCATGGTGCTATTTTGAAGCACAAGTGTGGAAAAGGGATAGTAACATTTCCCCTTCTCTCTTTTTCTCTCATTTTTTATTTTTATTTTTTTATTTGGGCTTCTTTGGCCTCTTTTTTTATTTGGGCTTCTTTGGCCTCTCTTTTTTCGTCCGGAGTCTCATCTCGACTTGTGGGGGAATCATAGTCTCCATCATCCTTTCCTCACATGGGACAATGCTCTAATAATGATGATCATCACACTTTTGTTTACTCATAACTCAATATTACAACTCGATACTAGAACAAAAATATGACTCTTTGTGAATGCCTTTGTGAGGGAGTCCTGGATTAGGGGGTGTTCGGGTAGCCGGACTATACCTTCAGCCGGACTCCTGGACTATGAAGATACAAGATTGAAGACTTCGTCCTGTGTCCGGATGGGACTTTCCTTGGCGTGGAAGGCAAGCTTGGCGATGCGGATATTCAAGATCTCCTACCATTGTAACCGACTCTGTGTAACCCTAACCCTATCCGGTGTCTATATAAACCGGAGGGTTCTAGTCCGTAGGACAACAACTCCATATACAACAATCATACCATAGGCTAGATTCTAGGGTTTAGCCTCCTTGATCTCGTGGTAGATCTACTCTTGTACTACCCCTATCATCAATATTAATCAAGCAGGAGTAGGGTTTTACCTCCATCGAGAGGGACCGAACCTAGGTAAAAACATCGTGTCCCTTGTCTCCTGTTACCATCCGGCCTTGACGCACAGTTCGGGACCCCCTACCCGAGATCCGCCGGTTTTGACACCGACATTGGTGCTTTCATTGAGAGTTCCTCTGTGTCGTCACTTTTGGGCTCGATGGCTCCTTTGATCATCAACAACGATGCGGTCCAGGGTGAGACTTTTCTCCCCGGGCAGATCTTCGTCTTCGGCGACTTCGCACTGCGGGCCAATTCGCTTGGCCACCTGGAGCAGATCGAAAGCTACGCCCCTGGCTATCAGGTCAGATTTGGAAGCCTAAACTACACGGTAGACATCCGCGGAGATTTGATCCTCGATGGATTCGAGCCACAGCCAAGCGCGCCGCACTGTCTCGCGGGGCATGATCTAGCTCTGCCGCCGAACAGTGCCCTGGAGGCCGCAAACGGACCGGCTCTGACCCTCAATTCGGAGCCAGCTGCGCCAATCGAGGATGAGCGGTTGGACGTCACCTCGGGGGCTGCGATCTCAAAGGCGATCGAGCCGAACGCTAGCCCCGCACTCTGTATGACCCGTGACTCCGAGGACCCGGACTCCACTCCGGACTCCGAACCCCCCGCGCCTGCGGATCGAATCCGATTGGGCGCCGATAATGGAGTTCACCGCCGCGGACATCTTTCAGCACTCGCCTTTTGGCGACATCCTGAATTCCCTCAAGTCTCTCTCTTTATCAGGAGAGCCCTGGCTGGACTACGGTCAGCGAGGATGGGATACGGACGATGAAGAAATTCAAAGCCCACCCACCACCGACTTTGTAGCCACTGTCGACGATTTAACCGACATGCTTGACTTCGGCTCCGAAGACATCGACGGTATGGACGACGATGCAGGAGACGAACAGGAACCAGCACCTGTAGGGCGCTGGAAGGCCACCTCGTCATACGACATATACATGGTGGATACTCCAAAAGATGGAGATGGCGATGGAACAGCGGGGGATGACACCTCCAAGAAACAGCCAAAGCGCCAGCGTCAGCGGCGCCGCTCTAAATCCCGCCAAAGCAAAAACGGTGATTCCAGCACGGGAGATAATACTACCCCGGATAGCGCCGAAGAACACCCCCTCCAGCAAGATTCGGCACAAGAAGATGGAGAAGCCAACCCTCATGAGAGAGCGGCAGACCGAGAGGTTGAGGATGATAACTATACGCCTCCCTCCGAAGACGAGGCAAGCCTCGACGACGACGAATTCGTCGTACCATCAGACCCCGCCGAACAAGAGCGTTTCAAACGCAGGCTTCTAGCCACGGCAAGCAGCCTCAAGAAAAAGCAGCAACAACTTAGAGCTGATCAAGACTTGCTAGCTGACAGATGGACTGAAGTCCTTGCGGCCGAAGAGTATGAACTCGAACGCCCCTCCAAGAGTTACCCAAAACGCAGGCCGCTACCCCGATCAGAGGAGGAAGCACCCACATCACCAGCACACGACATGGCCGACCGGCCACATCGCGGCCGCGACAGAGATGCCTCTCGGCCCTCCACCCAAGCCATGCCCCGATGCCGTTGAAAGCACAAGTGCTCCCCAGGTGGTTTTGGTAATTAATGTCAACATATGTCTTGTTGGACTAACGTTTCTATCTAGCATGTTTCAGATAAGTTCAACAATGGAGTGGCATGGATGGTGAAAGTGGAACCCTCAAAATGCTAAGGACAAAGGATTGGCTCAAGCTCAAAAGCTCAAGACTCTTCATTTTACATTTTAGTGATCCAAGATCACATTGAGTCCATAGGAAAAGCCAATACTATCAAGGAGGGATGAGGTGTTGCTTAATGAGCCTCTTGCTTCATGTGCTTGGTGATATGCTCCAAAACCCTCAGCTACTTTCCCACTTCCACATATGACCTAAACCCAAAGTCAAACTCGGACCTACCAATTCTTTCTATCCGGCGCCACCGAGTTTCACATGTCATAAGCCACTGCCAAACCCTAGCAAATAGGTTCTACCGATAGGGATCTCGGTCTCACCGAGATGGGATTGCAATCTCACTGTGTATGTCCATTGTCAAAATCGGTCTCACCGAGTTTGAGCAATCGGTACTACCGAGATTACAATGCAAACTCTCTGGTTAACTCATTACCAAAATCGGTCCAACCGAGTTTAGTAATCGGTCCCACCGAGTTTGCCTGACCAACTCTCTGGTTAGCTAATTACCAAATCGGTCTCACCGAGTTTGTGTAATCGGTCTCACTGAGATTACGTTATGCCCTAACCCTAACCATATCGATCCTACCGAGTTGCATGTCAGTCCCACCGAAAATTTCTAACGGTCACTAGGTTTACTATTTCAGTCCGACCGAGTTTGTTAATTCGGTCCCACCGAGATTGGTAAATTGTGTGTAACGGTTGGATTTTGTGTGGAGGCTATATATACCCCTCCACCTCCTCTTCATTCGTGGCTAGTGAGGCAAGTCCTTCATGGGCGATGGCCATGGTGGGATAGACAAGGTTGCTTCTTCGTGGACCCTTTGTGGGTGGAGCCCTCCGTGGAATCGCGCAACCGTTACCCTTCGTGGGTTGAAGTCTCCATCAACGTGGATGTCGGATAGCACCACCTATCCGAACCACGGGAAAAACATACGTGTCTCCAATTGCGTTTGAATTCTCCAAACCCTTCCCTTTACATTCTTGCAAGTTGCATGCTTTACATTCCGCTGCTCATATACTCTTTGCATGCTTGCTTGATATGTATTGTGTATGTTGAAATTGTGCCTAAAACTCCACTCAAACCGAAAAGCTTAAAAATTGCAACTTTAGCACTAAGTGTCTAATCACCCCCCCCCCCTCTAGACACACCTACTTCTAGATCCTACAGTCGTTCAACTAAGGCACGTGAAAATGCGCCAGACCTGCGAGACGTACTGGAGGATAAGGCAAGACAAACAAGATCGATCTACGGATCGCGCAGGCGCCCTACGGCACGTGACGGTGATATTCATTCCGGATACAACAAATCCGGCAGGGCCGAACACAATAGACATAGCTCCTCCGAGCTGCATCGTGATATAGCCCAGTATAGAGGCGCTGGACACCCACTATGCTTCACAGATGAAGTAATGGACCATAAAATCCCAGAGGGTTTCAAACCCGTAAACATCGAATCATACGATGACACAACAGATCCGGCGGTATGGATCGAGGATTATCTCCTTCATATCCACATGGCATGCGGCGATGATCTACACGCCATCAAATACCTCGCGCTCAAACTTAAGGGACCGGCCCGGCATTGGCTTAACAGCTTGCCAGCAGACTCAATCGGTTCTTGGGAGGACCTGGAAGCCGCATTCCTCGACAACTTCCAGGGCACTTATGTGCGACCACCGGATGCCGATGACTTAAGCCACATAATCCAGCAGCCAGAGGAATCGGCCAGGCAATTCTGGACACGGTTCCTAACAAAGAAAAACCAGATAGTCGATTGTCCGGACGCAGAGGCCCTAGCAGCCTTCAAGCATAATATCCGCGACGAGTGACTTGCCCGGCACCTGGGACAGGAAAAGCCGAAATCTATGGCAGCCCTCACGACACTCATGACCCGCTTTTGCGCGGGAGAAGACAGCTGGCTAACTCGCAGTAACAACTCAGCAAAGAATCCTGGTAATTCGGATACCAAGGACAAAAGTGGCAGGACACGTCGGAATAAGAAAAAGCGCCGCGTTAGCAGCGACAACAACAAAGACACGGCAGTCAATGCTGTCGGCGTTCTGGGAACGGGGGTCCCCAGACTTGCCTGCCTGCGGCCTGCGGCGTGGCTCAAATGGGGGCCCAACGTGGCCCATCTTCATCAGCACCAGGCTCAAGACCCTCGCAAGGGGCCAAGCCTCGCGAGGCGGACGACACGGTGCTTCCGCAAGCACGGCCTCCTTAGGCTGGCTCGCGAGGAGGCGGAGAGATCAAGGCGGGTACCTCACGAGGTGCCCATGACGCAAGCCATGACGACCAAGGGCGCCAGGTGGGCGCCAGCCCGTGCAGCGTCCCCCTTTCCTCTTTGGTGCAAAGGGAGCAAGCGCAGGCGAGGGGATCAAGCAAAGGCACCCATTTCGGTGCAACGAGACCAAGACCAGTCCAACGGTGGGAAGGAGGTCACCATGGAGCCTAGGACGGCGTCACCACAGGGCCTATGTCAGGCGAAGACCAACTTTAGTCAGGATAAGTGTACCAGATGTTCCCCTTCAAATTGGCCAATTGTTGGCACCCTTCCCGCTCAATATTTGGGAAGAGGCCCAGGGCCCTTGCCTATAAATAGGGCTAGCCACCCCCAGGGGGAGAAGGGCATTCATTATCCAGAGAAAGAGAGAGAGAAGGGCGATCGAACTCCCCCTAGCAGTTCATCCCCTAACCAAGAACCGACCCTCGCGAGGTCGTTCTTCCCTGTAACTGTTCTTCCTCATCAGCCCAAGAGGCAATCCACCACACCACACTGGAGTAGGGTATTACACCACAATGGTGGCCTGAACCAGTATAAACCTTGTGTCTCTTGTGTTGTTCTTGCAGTAGTTAGATCCTACCAGACGGAGAGGTAGAGGGAACGATCTCCGCGCGCACCCCAGAGTTCGAACCTTAGGGGTCTGCCGGAACCCAGAATCCGACATTTGGCGCGCCAGGTAGGGGTGCGTCGGAATCAGTCTTCCGCCGCTCCGCTCTCGTCCGATCACCGCATCCATGTCTGACGCTCGTCGGGCCCGTGCCGAGCGCCGGGCCGCCATCGCTTCCCGCGCCGTCCAGACGGCCCCCGTCGGTGGGCGTCCTCGTCGTTCCCCGTCGCCCGCCGTCAACGCTGCCACCGGCCCAGCGGGGAACGAGCAGCAAGCGTCCTCTCAGCACCCGTCCGTGCGGCGGGATGGCCGCACCGCCACTCCGTCGCTCACCTCGGCCGGTTCCTCGTCGCACGTGCTTCGCGCGCCCTTCGAAGCTTGGGCTGCGCTCATCGCGGTGAACGAGCTCCTGCTCTACCGCCCTGTCGACGACGTCTACGAGGAGTGGCTCGACCGCATCGCCGAGCTCGTCCGCGCCGCAGGGGGCTCTTCCGCGCCTTCCGCACCGCTGCGCCGCACCCCGCCCCGCGTGCGCAATGAAGCCACGGGGGCATTCCAGCCGCCTCCTTTCCAAGAAGATGCCATGGCCCCAAGGCACGCAGCTCCTGGACGGAACCCGCTCCGTCGTGCGCCGGCCCAGCAGGAACGGAGTTGCCAAGAAGTCCCGCGACCGCAAGAGGCCGCCCGGGCGCTCCTAGCCCCGGCTCACCGAGACCCCGCTCCGGCTCCGGCACGTCAAGACCCCGCGCTGCTCCCAGCTGCAGCGCAAGGGGACCCACAAGGCCAAGCTCTCCCTCAACCAAAACCTCCCGCGGTCACAGCTAGATGCCGCGCCTACACCCCAGAGCTGCGTAGTGTCGTGTGGCCCGGCAAGTTCAAGCCGGACCTGCCTCCTCGCTACGACGGCACAACTGATCAAACGGAGTTCCTCCAGCTCTACGAGCTGGGAATCGAAGCTGCCAACGGGGACAAAAAGGTCATGGCGAACTGGTTCCCCATGGCGCTGAAGGAAGGTGCTCGCAGCTGGCTCCTAAACCTGGCCCCAGGCATGATCTCCTCCTGGGACCAGATGCGTACTCGCTTCGTCGCCAACTTCCAAGGTACCCGTGGCCGGCCTCCCGCCGTGAGCGACATCATGCGCATCAAGCAGCAACCTGGAGAGACCCTGCAAAAGTACATCTAGCGCTTCAACAGTGCGCGCCTCAAGATCCCCAGGGTGTCTGAAGAAGCCATCATTTCGGCCTTCTCCGACGGCGTGCGCGATGTCAAGATGAAGGAGGAGTTGGTGATGCACGAAGACCTCTGCACCTCCCTGGAGCTGTTCAACCTGGCGACCAAGTGCGCCAGAGCTGAGGAGGGGCGCCTCTCCCTCCTCGAGCTGCCCGCCGCAGACCCAGAAGAGAAGAAGCCCAAGGTCAAGGACGTGAAGCGCAAGGGGGCTGCCGTGCTTGCGGCAGAACCGGACACCAAGCGGGGCAAGGATCTGCCTGAATCCTCCAGGGGCAGCCGGTACTGTGTGTACCACGACCTCCACACCCACAACACCAATGAATGCGAAGAACTCCGTGCCGTGCGAGAAGGAAGAGTCGGCCGATGCCCTGACCGTGCTGACCGGGGCTACGGCCGAGGAGGAGGAAGGAACCCGGGACGCTGGGAAGATCGTGGCCCGCGTCAAGGCTGGCGTGACCAACCTCGTGAGGACCGCTGGCGAGACCCGCCTCGCGAGTGGGACTGGAGGGATCAGCCTCCCGAGGATCGCCCTCATGGCAACCCAGGCCTGCCGCCGTTGCCGCCTCAGCCAAGGAGGAATGATGACCGCCACCAAGACGAGGGAGATGGGGGCTTCCAGGAGCCTCGCGCCATCGCCTGCATCCTGGGCGGAGCTCAGGCCCCAGCCTCTCAACGTATCTTCAAGCAGTTTGCTCGCGAAGTGAATGCAGTTCTCCCCAAGCTCGAAGCAACGCGTCCCCTCAGGTGGTCGGCCTGCACCATCATGTTCAGCTCAGCAGACCAGCTCAAGTGCGCAGCCACAGCCAGAGTCCTCCCAATGCTTTGTTCCCCAGTCATCAGCAACGTTCTGGTCACCAGGACCCTCATCGACAGAGGGGCAGGGCTCAATGTCTTGTCCGTGGAAACATTCAACAGCCTCAAAGTGCCCTATGACCAGCTTCAGCCAACCAAGCCTTTCTCCGGAGTCACCGATGGTTCCACAGTCCCGATCGGGCAGGTCCGCCTCCCAGTCACCTTCGACACCTACGACAACTACCGCACCGAGCTCATCGACTTTGACATCGCCCACATCCGCCTGCCGTACAATGCCATCCTAGGATACCCGGCGCTGGCTAAGTTCATGGCCGTAACTCACCATGGCTACAACGTCCTCAAGATGCCAGGAAGCGGCGGCATCATCACGGTGCCATGCCAGGAGAAGGATGCAGTGTGTGCCCTTGAGCGAGCCTTTCAGGCCGCTTCACTCGAAGATCCAGACCGCGGAAGCAGGAGGCTTCCCGAGACCACCCCCAAGAAGAAGAAGACAACATCAGGCTCAGCCCCTCAGGAGGCAGGCCCTTCGAGGCCCGCGTCTGCCCAGGGGGACCCTCCTTCAATCGCATAGGAAAGCGCGCCCGGCGCCCACCTCAGGCAGGGCTCGGGGGCTCTCACCTGGAGGGCCACCGACCTCGCCAAGGTCACGAGGGAGGCGCTTGGGCACCACGTGGAAGCGTGTTTCGAAGCACATTTCCCTCGAAAGGAAGCCAGGGAAGGAAGGTCGAACCGGCAGGAGTTTGTTAGCAAGGCCATTCAAGAACTATAGGAGTCAAGGATCATGAGAGGTTGCCATCGCCCACCAGATGTGGCTCCCCATCCAGGCGAGGATGGTGGGCTGCGCGTCTGCGTCGACGTACCAGGGCTCAATCAGATTGCCACGACGGAGCGCCTCTGGCCCTCACAAGTGGGGCGCTGCGGAGGACCACCCCACAGCTATGTTCGCATGCCTTATGGCTTGCCGAGCGTGGCTGCGGCGTACCAGCGCATCATGAGGAGCATCTTGGAGGCGCAAGAAGACAGGCGTTCCACAGACCTAGCGGAGATGGAGGCTGCTCACGAGGGACCACCAGTGCCCACGGAGCCTCCCGAGACCCCTGGGCCTGGGGGCTCGTGAGGATCGGCTTCCGCAGCCCACCGAGTCTGCTGCACCAACACCACCGCCCCGACGACATCTTCAGGTGACATCTTCCAAGTTTCATTCCCAGCTGGGAATACCTCCCAGGGTTGCGTCATTCCCAGGCCGCGTGGGTCCGTCCCTGTGGTATGTATCCCTTTTTATCTTTTCAGTTGCTAGCTTGCTTTGCTGGGGGCGCCCCTCGGGCTGCATCACCCCCAGGCCACTCGGGCTAGGCCCAGCGGCATGTATCCCTTCCGCGTTTATTTCCAATTATGCATCCTGCTTGATTACTCGATGCCGCCCGCGGCACCTCTTCTTCTTCATGTCGACCGCTTGCACGTTAAAGGGGGGGTGCCTGAGCATCACGACTCAGGGCTCTTACTGGCTCTCCAGCCCTCACCCTCTGGCCTTGTCCATGGCATCGCGACCTGGCATACCAGCGACGGCTGAGACAAGATCGAGGGTGGGGACCCGAGGACGTAGAGTGCCGGCATCTAACTAGATTTTGCAGGAACACATCTCAAGATACGGCCCAGTGCCAGGCGCAACCCGCCTAGAGGTAGGGCCTCGTGAGTCCCGCGCTGGCTCACGGGTGCCAAGATACACCTCACCTAGCTCTACCGTGCCAGCCACGTGTCAGGGCGGGGCTGTACACGCCCCGGGGGCTCCTCCCGGAGGGGAGCCCCCTCCCACGTACCAGTCGAAGCACCATGCTCCGTGCTGGCTGACGACACTGCCGAGGAGCGGCTATGCCCGTACACATACGGAAGCACTATGCTCCGTGCTGGTGATAAACAACTAAGGGTGGCCTCCAGGCCGCATTAACCTCAGGGAGCCCCGAGCTCAGTGGCCGGCCTCATCGCAACGCCTCCCCCCGGGAGCGCCGCGCGAGGGGGCTGGGCACGAGGGCTACGACTGGGTCACGCCCAGCCGTACGCCCCAGCTAGGCCCCTCGGGTCTGGTTCGTCGCGCGTCTCTCCCCGAGCGGAGCCAAGGTACGAAGGCCATTTGCGCGTCAAGGGGGACTCCTGAGCATCGCGACTCAGGAGCCTAATTGGCTCCGTAGCCCCTCACTCCTTAGTTCCGCAAGGCTATGGTGGGTGAGGTACGCGCGGGGTCGGGCTCTGCAGACGTAGAACGGTAGCCCCGCATGCCTTTCATCTCGTCACCTGCTGTTCGCGCGTCAAGGGGGACTCCTGAGCATCGCGACTCAGGAGCCTAACTGGCTCCGTAGCCCCTCACTCCTTAGTTCCGAAAGGCTATGCTGGGTGAGGTACGCGCGGGGTCGGGCTCTGCAGACGTAGAACGGAAACGCACCTACATCGCGCTTCCCTACTTGTTGTTCGTGCGCTAAGGGGGACTCCTGAGCATCGCGACTCAGGAGCCTAACTTGTCACGTGGCCCCTCATTCCTTTGGTCCAGTCCTGGTTTCCGGTCGGGGCTGATGCTGGGTGAGGCATGCGCGTGGCCGGGCTCTGCCGGCGTAGAACATAAGCAAGTAGGGAAGAGGAACATAAAAATTCAAGGAACTTAAAAGTGAATATTACAACCCATACTGTCGCCTTGGTACCAAACGCAAATTTAAATGCCTCCTCGAGGCGTCGCGCGTGTGCAGGAATCGAAAGAAGGACAGGAACGATAGCGGAGTCACTTGTCGGCAGCGGAGTCGCGTGGAGTGGCTTCACCTTGTGGGGTAGTAGAGCCGGCAGCGCCTCGCTTCGGCTTGGTGTTGAAGGCCCGGAACTTCCCTAGCAGCGCCTCTGCGCGCCCCTTCATGGCCTCGACAGCAGCAGCGGCGCCCTCGCCGCTCACCGGCTCCAGCAGGCTGTCAAGGTCGGCGCTGGGGTCGCGGAGGTAGACATGGGCAAAGACCTGCGTCAGCGCGGCAGAAGACAGGACATGCGCCTCGGCTTCGACTGTGGGGACGAGTCCGAGGGCGACATCTCCAAGAGCCTTCACCAAGAAGGGAAGCAGTTTGGCGGGGCCGTCCCCGTCGCCAGCCAGCGGGCAATCCAGGCCACTTTCGTAAAGCGTCTTCAGTGAAGCGCGGGCATCCTTCTCCATGTCCACAAAGGCCACGTGATCCTCGGCAAGGACCCTGGCCTTGGCGTCCATCTCGGCCTTCGTCGTCTCCAGCTCCTTCTTCAACGCACCTAGGTGGCTGCGGTGCTTCTTGAGCTTCGCCTCCCGGTCCTCGAGCGCCGCCTCACGAGCCTTCACCCCCTTCTCCTGCTCTTGCCGAAGGCGGGTCTCCTCTGCAAGCTGATCACGAAGGCCTTGCAACTCGTCCTCCAGCTCCTTGCAGCGGCCGCGGAGGCCAACCGCCTCTCCCAGGGCCGCGTCACGGGCAGCCTTCGCCTCGAGGGTAGCCTCCCTCTCCTAGTCACAGGTCATCGAGGCCTGAACCAGCGCTGCCCGGATTGAGGCGTCGGAGCGAATCCACCCCGAGGACAGCTCCAGGCGCCCAGCCACCAGGCGAGGGTTGGCGCCTAGAAGATCCTGCCGCAGCCGACCCAGCCCAGCAACAGCTCGCTCCAGGATGGAAGAAGAAGGCGGAGAAGCATCAGGGCGCTTCAAGGCGGCAGGAGGAGTCGCGGAACTAGCAGCCGGCGGAACGGGAGGAGAAGGTAGCGGCGGCAAGGCTGCTGTATCCCGAGACGGAGTCCGCTGCGCCTCCCCAGCCGTAACAGCAGCACCAGGCAAGGGCACCTCTGGGGTCGACCGAGCCATGGGGGCCGCGGCCCCAGCCAGATCAGCCAAGCCCCGCAAGGGCGAGTGGGCAGGAGGAGCCTGTGCGTCGCGGTCGCCCTCCCCTGCAGGTGGAGGCGTCACCGTAGCTGGGGCCTCAGGAGCCCCCTTCAGCTTCTTCGCCGCGGGCACCAGCCTGCTCAGGAGAAGTAATCATCAAGCCTCGTCAGCGGAACAAGAAACCAAAGATCAAGCACTTACAAGTCGTTGCAAGAAAGCTCCAACGGTCTCCTACCAAACTTGAAGCCGGAGAGCCGGCTGGAGGGGTCGACCTCGGAAGCAGAAGGCGCGTCAGCGGTTCGCCCCGGAGTCAGGGCAGACCCGCGGGGGATCAACCCGGTCCTGCCCTTCTTCAGGACCGGGGGCGAGCTCCCGCTGCCCGGCACGTCGTCGTCATCATCATCACTCAGCGAAAGGCGGAGAGCGCGGGGCTTGCGCTGGAGCGGGGGAGCCCTGGACTCTCCGTCGGACGCCTCGGAGTCGGGGCCTGCCTCCTGCTCCTCCTCGCCCCCGTTTCCGCTGGAGTCGCCGGAAGACACATTCACTAGGTCCTCGGGAGCCACCGCGGGCACGAGCCCGTCCCCGTTGAAGACGGGCATGGACTCCACCACTTGCTCCCAATCGTCGCGAAGGAACAGGGGCGAAGGCGCGCCCTCCAGCCTTGCTGCCTCGCCCCCGACCAGGGACTGGAGGACTGCAGTCACGTCCTCTTCGCCCACGGCTGCAGGGCTCGGGTGAGGCCTCCACATCGGGGGAGAGTACTGCCGAAGCGGAGCCAGCTGGTGCTCCAGGAACTCCCTCAGCAACGACGCCCCGGTCAGCTTCGCCATCGCCATGTTGGCTGGCTTCAGATCGGCATAGATCTTCGCCAGCATCGACTTCGCGCGGGGATCCATGAGCT
This sequence comes from Aegilops umbellulata, assembly GCA_032464435.1. Classification (NCBI taxonomy): domain Eukaryota; kingdom Viridiplantae; phylum Streptophyta; class Magnoliopsida; order Poales; family Poaceae; genus Aegilops; species Aegilops umbellulata. The sequence goes on from CP136057.1 coordinate 351,898,372, forward strand.
CCGCCCGGCCGAACTATGAAGCCCTTCATGGCCTGTTCGGCCGCCTTGTGGAGCTCGACCAGCTGTTTCAGCTGATCGCTCAAGGGCACAGGGTGTCCGGCCTCAGCATACTGAGACCAGAACACCTTCTCCGTCGAGCTGCCCTCTTCAGCTTGGTAGAATGCGGCGGCGTCGGATACGCTGCGGGGAAGATCTGTGAACGCCCCTGGAGAGCTCCGGATTCGGCTAAGCAACAAGTAGTTTGATTTTATATTTCTGCTTTGCATAAAGAATGCCTTACCCACTGCTATCTTCTTCATCTCCTCCAACTCTTGGAGGGCCTTTTGGGCTTCGGCCTTGGCAGACTGGGCGGTCTCAAGGGCCGCCGCGAGCTTGGATGCCTGCGTCTTTGACTCAACCTCCAAACTCTCATGTTTTTTCATGAGAGACTGAAGCCCTTGCTGCACCTCGCCGACCTGAGCCCCAAGTCTCTCTCGCTCGGTGCGCTTCGCGGCCATTTTCTTTTCGGCCTCAGACAGCGCCTGCTTGAGGGTCGCCACCTCAGTCGTGGCCCCTACAATAAGCAGTACAATCCTATTATTTTTTGCAATCACGTCTTTTTTAGGCACTTTTTCTGTAAGGTATATCTTACCTTCTTTCTCCCCGAGCTGTCGTTTGGCAAGGCCGAGCTCTTGCTCGGTCCGCTCGAGGTCCTGTTTCAGGACACCCACCTCCGCAGTCAGTGCAGCGGTGGATAGCAGCGAAGCCTGCATACGCATATTGACTTTTTTTAGACTCCTGCGAAATTTAATAGATCCTCTATTCGGCTTTTCCTTCCGAACGCCAAACAGAGCATCAGGGGCTACTGTCTATCCGGTAATATTTTTACATATTTTTACTTACCTCGAAGCCTGTTAGAAGGCTAGCGCAAACTTCAGTCAGTCCGCTCTTGGCGGACTGAACCTTCTGGATCACCGTACTCATAATAGTACGGTGCTCCTCGTCGATGGAGGCGCCATCAAGCACCTCCAGCAGATTGTCCGACACCTCCAGTTGGACGGAGGCCGCCGGCTCAGAAGGCTTGCTCCTCTTGGGAGGAGTTCGCCTACCGCTGTCCGGAACCGTTGAAGATTCCGGCACGGTGTCCGGCTCAAAGACGGACTTGGAGCCCTGGGGGGTCTTGTCCCCTTTACTCCTGGAGTCCGAGAGGTTGCCTTGCGGCTCCTCCGGGACCACCTCCTCCTGTCCCGGAGCTTGTCGCGACACCACTTCGGCGTCGTCCGCAGTGCGGGGGGAGACAGCGGGCGGAACTGAGTTCACGTTCGATGAATCCAGGGAGCCGCTCGACGACGCGTCGATTTCGGCCCGGGGCGGGCTGCATAATTACGTTCGACGTTAGGGAAAGCTGTGCAACAAAGGAACATCATGAGTTACTCTGATATCCGAACTTACGATTTCGCCGGACGCTTGGCCCTGTTTGGCCACTCCTCTTCGTCCTCTTCGGCATCGGGGGAGTAGTCCAGCGGAGGGGTCTTCCTCTTCCTGGTCCCTTCGGCCTCCCCCGTTGGGGTGGCCTTCCTTTTCTTTCCTCCCCCTGCTGGAGGGGGAGAGGGTTCTTCTTCCTCCTCCTCGTTTTCACGGGAGGAGAGCGTCTCGGACTCGTCGGACGACAAGTCCGACACCACCACATTACGGGCACTCTTTTGAGTCCTCGTGGCCTTCTTCTTCTTGGCCTTCTTCTCCGGCACCAAATAAGGTGCCGGAACCAGCAGCTTCACTAGGAGAGCAGGGGCTGGGTCTTCGGGCAAGGGAGCCGGACAGTTGATCGGTCCGGACGTTGCCTACCAAGCCTGTTAAAGGTAAGGGAGTTTAGATCCCGCATGGAGTCAAACTATGACAAAACTTAACATCCTGTAAAAGGTGAAAGTATTTTACCTCGCTAGCGTGACGCTGCGAGCTGTATCCGCGGTCCTCGGAACCAGATGTGGGAGCCTCGGCGCCCTTGAATAGCACCTTCCAGGCATCTTCGTACGTCGCGTCAAAGAGCCTGTTAAGAGTTTGGTGCTGCGCCGGATCGAACTCCCACAGATTAAAATCTCGTTGTTGGCACGGGAGGATCCGGCGGACGAGCATAACCTGGACTACATTAACAAGCCTGATTGGCTTGTTCACCAGGGACTAGACGCATGACTGCAGTCCGATCACCTCTTTTTCGTCACCCCATGACAGGCCCGTCCCTTTCCAGGACATGAGCCGTGTGGGGGGTCCGGATCGGAACTCGGGGGCTGCGATCCATTTCGGATCGCGTGGCTCGGTGATGCAAAACCACCCGAATTGCCACCCCTTCAGGGTCTCCACAAAGGAGCCCTCGAGCCATAGGACGTTGGCCATCTTGCCTGCCATGGCACCTCCGCACTCCGCCTGGCTGCCGCGCACCACCTTGGGCTTGACATTGAAGGTCTTGAGCCAGAGGCCGAAATGGGGGCCGACGCGGAGGAAGGCCTCACACACGACGATAAACGTCGAGATGTTGAGGATGAAGTTCGGGGCCAGATCGTGGAAATCCAGGCCGTAGTAGAACATGAGCCCCCGGACAAATGGGTGGAGTGGAAAACCTAGTCCGCGGAGGAAGTGGGGAAGAAATACTACCCTCTCACGGGGCCCTGGGGTGGGGAGAAGCTGCCCCTTCTCGGGAAGCCGGTGCGCGATGTCCTTGGACAAGTATCCGGCCTTCCTTAGCTTTTTGACTTGGCCCTCCGTGACGGAGGAGGCCATCCACTTGCCTCCCGCTCCAAACATTGCTGGAGAAGGTTGAGGCGGGAAGGGCGGGCTTGGGTGCTGGAGCTCGAGTGCGCAGAAGATGGATAGGAAAGGGAGGAAGAAGGCGTAGGTAAAAAGGTGGATCCTTATCCCCTTATATGGGCGGATGCGGCTATGCGTCCCCACCAGCCTAGTAAAACTCGCTTGCCTCCCAAGCGCCGTGATAAATGGCGCGGTTGGGTTACCCACGTCCGTATTGATGAGAATCTCGTAAAAAGGGGACATGATCTCTGCTTTGACAAGACGTGCCAAGGAAACCGCCTCGCAAAACATGCTAAGGTGGAAAAGTAAAAACGATTCGAGTAAAGGACTTGGCCGTAGTGTGATGGCGCACTGTGGAATACGTCAGCAGATTTGATTTGTGTTAATATTATTCTCTCTATGGAAATATGTGGAAACTTATTTTGCAGAGCCGGACACTACTCTTGGTGTTTACAATCTTCTATGAAGGACTTGGAGGAGGAACCCGCCTTGCAATGCCGAAGACAATCTGCGCGCCGGACTCGTCGTCATTGAAGCCTGGTTCAGGGGCTACTGAGGGAGTCCTGGATTAGGGGGTGTTCGGGTAGACGGACTATACCTTCAGCCGGACTCCTGGACTATGAAGATACAAGATTGAAGACTTCGTCCCGTGTCCGGATGGGACTTTTCCTTGGTGTGGAAGGCAAGCTTGGCGATGCGGATATTCAAGATCTCCTACCACTGTAACCGACTCTGTGTAACCCTAACCCTATCCGGTGTCTATATAAACCGGAGGGTTCTAGTCCGTAGGACAACAACTCCATATACAACAATCATACCATAGGCTAGCTTCTAGGGTTTAGCCTCCTTGATCTCGTGGTAGATCTACTCTTGTACTACCCCTATCATCAATATTAATCAAGCAGGAGTAGGGTTTTACCTCCATCGAGAGGGCCCGAACCTGGGTAAAAACATCGTGTCCCTTGTCTCCTGTTACCATTTGGCCTTGACGCACAGTTCGGGACCCCCTACCCGAGATCCGCCGGTTTTGACACCGACACTCTGATCCGGCGGTGTACCGGGATATGCATTGAAGCAAGAGCGACATGTATGAAAGAATTATGAGGGTGGCTTTGCCACAAATACGATGTCAACTATATGATCATGCAAAGCAATATGACAATGATGGAGCCTGTCATAATAAACGGAATGGTTGAAAGTTGCATGGCAATATATCTCGGAATGGCTACGGAAATGCCATGATAGGTAGGTATGGTGGCTGTTTTGAGGAAGATATAAGGAAGCTTATGTGTGATAGAGCGTATCGTATCACAGGGTTTGGATGCACTGGCAAAGTTTGCACCAACTCTCGAGGTGAGAAAGGGCAATGCATGGTACCGTAGAGGCTAACAAATTGCGAAATGGTAAGAGTGTGTATAATCCATGGACTCACATTAGTCATAAAGAACTCATATACTTATTGCAAAAGTTTATTAGCCCTCCAAGAAAAGTACTACTACGCATGCCCCTAGGGGGATAGATTGGTAGGAAAAAACCATCGCTCGTCCCCGACCGCCACTCATAAGGAAAGCAATCAAAGAACACCCCATGCTTCAAATTTTTCACACAACGTTTACCATACGTGCATGCTACGGGACTTGCAATCCTCAACACAAGTATTTCTCAATTCCACGATTACCCAACTAGCATGACTCTAACATTACCACCTTTATATCTGAAAACGACTATCAAGTATCAAATTTATCATAGTATTTAATGCACTCTATACGAAAGTTTTTATTATACCCATCTTGGATGCCTATCGTATTAGGACTAATTTTATAGCCAAAGCAAATTACCATGCTGTTCTAAAAGACTCTCAAAATAATATAAGGGAATCATAAGAGAACAATAATTTCTATAAAATAAAACCACCACCGTGCTCGAAAAAATATAAGTGAAGTCCTAGAGCAAAATTTATCTAGCTCAAAAGATATAAGTGAAGCACATAGAGTATTCTAGTAAATTCCGATTCATGTGTGTCTCTCCCAAAAGGTGTGTCCAGAAAGGATGATTTTGGTAAACTAAAAAAAGCAAAGTATCAAATCACACAAGACGCTCCAAGCAAAACACATATCATGTGGTGAATAAAAATATAGCCTCAAGTAAAGTTACCGATAGACGAAGACGAAATAGGGGATGCCTTTCGGGGCATCCCAAAGCTTAGGCTCTTGGTAGTCCTTGAATATTACCTTGGGGTGCCTTGGGAATCCCCAAGCTTAGGCTCTTGCCACTCCTTATTCCATAGTCCATCGAATCTTTACCCAAAACTTGAAAACTTCACAACACAAAACTTAACAGAAAACTCGTAAGCTTCATTAGTATAAGAAAATAAATCACCACTTAGGTACTGTTGTGAACTCATTCTAAATTCATATTGGTGTAATATCTATTGTGTCCCAACTTATCTATGGTTCATACCCTCCGATACTAGTCATAGATTCATCAAACTAAGCAAACAACACATAGAAAACAGAATCCGTCAAAAACAGAACAGTCTGTAGTAATCTGTATCATTCGAATACTTTTGTAACTCAAAAAATTCTGAAAGAAACTGGTGGACCTGAGTAATTTGTCTATTAATCATCTGAAAAAATAATCATCCGAAAAGCACTCTCCAGTAAAAAAAATGGCAGCTAATGTCGTGAGCGCGAAAGTTTCTGTTTTTTACAGCAAGATCGCAAAGACTTCACCCAAGTCTTCCCAAAGGTTCTACTTGGCACAAACACTAATTAAAACATAAAACCACATCTAAACAGAGGCTAGATGAATTATTTATTACTATACAGGAGCAAAAATCAAAGAACAAAAATAAAATTGGGTTGCCTCCCAACAAGCGCTTACGTTTAACGCCCCTAGCTAGGCATGATGATTTCAATGATGCTCACATAAAAGATAAGAATTGAAACATAAAGAGAGCATCATGAAGAATATGACTAGCACATTTAAGTCTAACACACTTCCTATGCATATGGATTTTGTGAGCAAACAACTTATGGGAACAATAATCAACTAGCATAGGAAGGCAAGACAAGCATAACTTTAAAACTTTAAGCACATAGAGAGGAAACTTGATATTATTGCAATTCCTACAAGCATATATTCCTCCCCCATAATAATTTTCAGTAGCATCATGAATGAATTCAACAATATAACTATCACATAAAGCATTCTTTTCATGATCTACAAGCATAGAAATTTTATTACTCTCCACATATGCAAATTTCTTCCCATGAATAGTAGTGGGAACAAACTTAACAAAATAACTATCATGTGAGGCATAATCTAATTCAAAACTAAAATCATGATGACAAGTTCCATGGTTATCATTATTCTTTATAGAATACATATCATCACAATAATCATCATAAATAGCAACTTTATTCTCATAATCAATTGAAACCTCTTCCAAAATAGTGGATTCATCACTAAATAAAGTCATGACCTCTCCAAATCCACTTTCATAATTATCACAATAAGATTCAACACCCTCCAAAATAGTGGGATCATTACTTCCTAAAGTTGACACTCTTCCAAACCCATTTTCATCAATATAATCATCATAAATAGGAGGCATGCCATCATCATAATAAATTTGCATATCAAAACTTGGGGGACAAAAAATATCATCTTCATCAAACATAGCTTCCCCAAGCTTGTGGCTTTGCATATCATTAGCATCATGGATATTCAAGGAATTCATACTAACAACATTGCGATCATGCTCATCATTCACATATTTTATGCCAATCATTCTATGTAATTATTCTTCTAGTACTTGAGCACAATTTTCCTTCCCATCATTTTCACAAAAGACATTAAAAAGATGAAGCATATGAGGCAACCTTAATTCCATTTTTTGTAGTTTTGTTTTATAAACTAAACTAGTGATAAAATAAGAAACTAAAAGATTCTATTGCAAGATCTAAAGATATACCTTCGAGCACTAACCTCCCCGGCAACGGCACTAGAAATTGCTTGATGTCTACTACACAACCTTCTTCTTGTAGACGTTGTTGGGCCTCCAAGTACAGAGGTTTGTAGGATAGTAGCAAATTTCCCTCAAGTGGATGACCTAAGGTTTATCAATCCGTGGGAGGCGTAGGATGAAGATGGTCTCTCTCAAACAACCCTGCAACCAAATAACAAAGAGTCTCTTGTGTCCCCAACACAACCAATACAATGGTAAATTATATAGGTGCACTAGTTCGGCGAAGAGATGGTGATACAAGTGCAATATGGATGCTAGATATATGTTTTTGTAATCTGAAAATATAAAAACAGCAAGGTAACAAGCGATAAAAGTGAACACAAACGGTATTGCAATGCGTTGAAACAAGGCCTAGGGTTCATACTTTCACTAGTGCAAGTTCTCTCAACAATAATAACATATAGTTGGATCATATAACTATCCCTCAACATGCAACAAAGAGTCACTCCAAAGTCACTAATAGCAGAGAACAAACGAAGAGATTATTGTAGGGTATGAAACCACCTCAAAGGTATTCTTTCTGATCGATCTATTCAAGAGTCCGTAGTAAAATAACACGAAGCTATTATTTCCGTTCGATCTATCCAAGAGTTCATACTAGAATAACACCTTAAGAGACAAATCAACCAAAACCCTAATGTCACCTAGATACTCCAATGTCACATCAAGTATCTATGGGTATGATTATACGATATGCATCACACAATCTCAGATTCATCTATTCAACTAACACAAAGAACTTCAAAGAGTGCCCCAAAGTTTCTGTCGGAGAGTCAAGACGAAAACGTGTCCCAACCCCTGTGCATAGATTCCCAATGTCAAGGAACCCGCAAACTGATCACCAAAACATACATCAAGTGAATCAATAGAATACCCCATTGTCACCACGGGTATCCCACGCAAGACATACATCAAGTGTTCTCAAATCCTTAAAGACTCAGTCCGACAAGATAACTCCAAAGGAAAAACTCAATCCATTACAAGAGATAGAGGGGAAGAAACATCATAATATCCAACTATAATAGTAAAGCTCGCGATACATCAATATCGTGTCGAATCAAGAACACGAGAGAGAGAGAGAGAGAGAGAGAGAGAGAGAGAGAGAGAGATCAAACACATAGCTACTAGTACATACCCTCAGCCTCGAGGGCGAACTACTCCCTCCTTGTCATGGAGAGCGCAGGGATGATGAAGATGGCCACCGGTGAGGGGTCCCCCTCCGGCAGGGTGCTGGAATAGGGTCCCGATTGGTTTTTGGTGGCTACAGAGGCTTGCGGAGGCGGAACTCCTGATCTAGGTTTCTTTTTCGGGGGTTCCTATATTTATAGGGATTTTTGGTGTCGGGAACAAGTCAGGGGGGTCTCCGAGGCGGCCACGAGGTAGGGGCGCGCCCAGCGGGTAGGGCGCACCCCCACCCTCGTGGGTGCCTCGGGACTCTTCTGGCCCATCTCCGATACTCCGTGGGCTTATTCTGGTCCAAAAATAATCTTTGTGAAATTTCAGGTCAACTGGACTCCGTTTGGTTTTCCTTTTCTGCGGTACTCAAAATCAAGGAAAAAACAGAAACTGGCATTGGGCTCTAGGTTAATAGGTTAGTCCCAAAAATAATATAAAAAGGTATATTAAAGCCCATTAAACATCCAAAACAGATAATGTAATAGCATGGAACAATAAAAAATTATAGATACGTTGGAGACGTATCACTCATCTTTGTCTTCTCGCCGCCTGCTCCTTCTTCTTTCTCCTAGCCTTGCCATCTTGCCATGATACCCATGGCGCCAATTAGGAGGTTCTTCGCCGTGGAGAAGGGGAAAACCCCTCGTGGGGAGCAGGGGCCGAAGAAGAGGTTCAACTATTCCCGAGATGTTGGCGTGAGGCTAGAGGTGATGAGGCCTTGGTACAAGCAGCCTCCGCCTGGCTACCCGCTCCCTCTGTACGCCCAAGCACAGGGCTCCGGAGAAGGCGGGAGCGCCCCGCGCCACGCAAGCCACGGTCGTGGGGGCCAGGCTGAGGTTGCACGAGCCGTCGGCCCACGAACCCACGCCGAGGTTTCCTCGCGCAAGTTCACGGTGTGGGCGACGATGCCACCACGCACGTGGATCCAGCTCCCAAGGTTCTTCACTGAAGAGATGCCGCCGAGAGGGCCGCTTGAGCTGTGGTTGCAGCATGCAGGGTGCGGCACTCTGGCCACGGGGGGCGGAGGTCGAGGTCGTCTCCCCGGGCAAGATCTTCATGTAGCGTGGATGGGGCGAGGTCGCCCATGCCTGCCGCGTGGAGGGAGCCCTCAAGATCTACTTTGAGTACGATGGCGCTTCCACGCTGTTCTTCAAGGTCTTCGATGAGGAAGGCTGCCGCCGGAGTGCTGCCCTGCAGGAAGCCATCAGAATGGCGCGACAGTTTTAGGAAATATGCCCTAGATACAATAATAAAGTTGTTATTTTATATTTACTTATATCATGATAAATGTTTATTATTCATGCTAGAATTGTATTAACCGGAAACTTGATACATGTGTGGATATATAGACAAAACACTGTGTCCCTAGTAAGCCTCTACTAGATTAGCTCGTTAATCAAAGATGGTTAAGTTTACTAACCATAGACATGTGTTGTCATTTGATAAACATGATCACATCACTAGGAGAATGATGTGATGGACAAGACCCATCCGTTAGCTTAGCATGTTGATCGTTCATTTTTATTGCTATTGCTTTCTTCATGTCAAATACATATTCCTTCATATGAGATTATGCAACTCCCGGATACCGGAGGAATACCTTGTGTGCTATCAAACGTCACAATATAACTGGGTGATTATAAAGATGCTCTATAGGTATCACCGAAGGTGTTTGTTGGGTTGGCATAGATCGAGATTAGGAATTGTCACTCCGAGTATCGGAGATGTATCTCTGGGCCCTCTCGATAATGCACATCATAATAAGCCTTGCAAGCAATGTGACTAATGAGTTAGTTGCGGGATGATGCATTATAGAACGAGTAAAGAGACTTGCCAGTAACGAGATTGAACTAGGTATGAAGATACCGACGATCGAATCTCGGGCAAGTAACATACCGATGACAAAGGGAATAACGTATGTTGTCATTACGGTTTGACCGATAAAGATCTTCATACAATATGTGGGAACTAATATGAGCATCCAGGTTTCTGCTATTGGTTATTGGTCGGAGAGGTGTCTCGGTCATTTCTACATAGTTCTCGAACCCGTAGGGTCCGCACACTTAACGTTCGACGACAATTTTGTATTATATGAGTTATGTGATTTGGTGACCGAATGTTATTTGGAGTCCCGGATGAGATCACGGACATGACGAGGAGTCTCGAAATGGTCGAGAGGTAAAGATTCATATATAGGAAAATAGTATTCGGACACCAGAAGTGTTCTGGGGGTATCGGGTACGTATCAGGTCACCGGAAGGGGTTCCGGGCACCCCCCGGCAAAGATATGGGCCTTATTGGGCCAAGCACGGGACAGACTAGCCCCTAGTGGGCTGGTGCGCCCCCATATGAGTCGTCCTATGTGGAGAAAGGGAAAGGGGAGGAGGAAAGGAAATAGAGGGAATATGATTCCCCCTTCCTTTCCCCTCTCCCCTCTTTCCTTCCCCCTCCGAATAGGAATAGGAAAAGGGGGAGGCCGAATTAGGAGGCGCCCAAGTAGGATTCCTCCTACTTGGGGCGCCCCCTTGGCTGCCTCTCCTCCCCTCCAACCTATATATATGAGCGGGGCCGCTAGAACACACAACAAACATTATTAGCCTTGTGCGGTGCCCCCCTCCATAGTTTACGCCTCCAGTCATATTGTCGTAGTGCTTAGGCGAAGCCCTGCGCGAATCACTACACCATCACCATCACCACGCCTTCGTGCTGACGAAAATCTCCCTCAACACTTTGCTGGATCAAGAGTTCAAGGGACGTCATCGAGCTGGACGTGTGCAGAACTCGAAGGTGACGTATGTTCGGTATTTGATCGGTTGGATCGAGAAGACGTTCGACTACATCAACCGCGTTAAGCTAACGCTTTCGCTTTCGGTATACGAGGGTACATGGACACATTCTCCCGTCTCGTTGCTATGCATCTCCTAGATAGATCTTGCGTGATCATAGGTAAAAATTTTGGAATACTGCGTTCCCCAACAGTGGTATCAGAGCCAGGTCTATGCGTAGATGTTATATGCACGAGTAGAACACAAAGAGTTGTGGGTGATAATAGTCATACTGCATACCACCAACGCCTTACTTTGATTCGGCGGTATTGTCAGATGAAGCGGCCCAGACCGACATTACATGACCGCATTCACGAGACTGGTTCTACCGACGTGCTTCGCACACATGTGGCTAACGGATGTCTGTTTCTCCAACTTTAGTTGAATCAAGTTTGTGTACGGCCGGTCCTTGTTGAAGGTTAAAACATCACACTTAATGAAAAATCATTGTAGTTTTGATGCGTAGGTAAGAACGATTCTTGCTAGAAACCCGTAGCAGCCACGTAAAACTTGCAACAACAAAGTAGAGGACGTCTAACTTGTTTTTGCAGGGCATGTTGTGATGTGATATGGTCAAGATGTGATGAGATATAAATTGTTGTATGAGATGATCATGTTTTGTAAAAGTTATCAACAACTGGTAGGATCCGTATGGTTGTCGCTGTATTGTATGAAATGCAATCGCCATGTAATTGCTTTACTTTATCACTAAGGGGTAGCGATAGTCGTGGAAGCAATAGTTGGCGAGACGACAACGATGCTATGGTGGAGATCAAGGTGTCAAGCGGTGACGATGGAGATCATGATGGTGCTTTGGAGATGGAGATCAAAGGTACAAGATGATGACTGCCATATCATGTCACATATTTTGATTGCATGTGATGTTTATCCTTTATACATCTTATTTTGCTTAGTACGGCGGTAGCATTATAAGATGACCCCTCACTAAATTTTAAGGTATAAGTGTTCTCCCTGAGTATGCATCGTTGCTACAGTTCATCGTGCCGAGACACCACGTGATGATTGGGTGTGAAAAGCTCTACGTTCACATACAATGGGTGCAAGCCAATTTTGCACATGCAGAATACTCGGGTTAAACTTGAAGAGCCTAGCATGTGCAGATATGGCCTCGGAACACTAAGACCGAAAGGTCAAACGTGAATCATATAGTACATGTGATCAACATAGTGATGTTCACCATTGAAAACTACTCCATCTCACGTGATGATCGGACATGGTTTAGTTGATATGGATCACGTGATCATTTAGATGACTAGAGGGATGTCTATCTAAGTGGGAGTTCTTAAGTAATATGATTAATTGAACTTTAATTTATCATGAACTTAGTCTTGATAGTATTTTCTGTTGGGGAACGTAGTAATTTCAAAATTTTCCTACGCACACGCAAGATCATGGTGATGCATAGCAACGAGAGGGGAGAGTGTTGTCTACGTACCCTCGTAGACCGAAGCGGAAGCGTTGACACAACGTAGAGGAAGTAGTCGTACGTTCTCCTCGCGATCCAACCAATCACAGCACCGTTACTCCGGCACCTCCGAGTTCTTGGCACACGTTCAGCTCAATGACGATCCCCGGGCTCCGATCCAGCAAAGCGTCGAGGAAGAGTTCTGTCAGCACGACGGCGTGGTGACGATCTTGATGTGTTACCGGCGCAGGGCTTCGCCTAAGCACTGCAACGATATGATCGAGGTGGAATTTGGTGGAAGGGGGCACCGCACACGGCTAAGGAACGATCCGTAGATCAACTTGTGTGTCTTTGGGGTGCCCCCTGCCCCCGTATATAAAGGAGCCAAGGGGGAGGGGCTGGCCGGCCAAGCCTGGCGCGCCAGAGAGTCCTACTCCCTCTGGGAGTAGGATCCCCCCCCCCCAATCCTAGTTGGACTAGGATTCTCCAAGGGGGAGAGAGAGAGAGAGGGGGCGCCCACCTCTCCTAGTCCTAATAGGACTAGGGGAAGGGGGGAGACGCGCAGCCCAAGAGGGCAGCCCTCTCACCTCTCCTCCAAGGCCCATGTTGGCCCATTATGCTCCCAGGGGGTTCCGGTAACCCTCCCGGTATTCCGGTAAAATCCTGATTTCACCTGGAATGCATTCGATGTCCAAACATAGGCTTCCAATATATCATTCTTTACGTCTCGACCATTTCGAGACTCCTCGTCATGTCCGTGATCACATCCGGGACTCCGAACTCCTTCGGTACATCAAAATGCATAAACTCATAATAACTGTCATCGTAACGTTAAGCGTGCGGACCCTACGGTTCGAGAACAATGTAGACATGACCGAGACACGTCTCCGGTCAATAACCAATAGCGGGACCTAGATGCCCATATTGGCTCCTACATATTCTACGAAGATCTTTATCGGTTAGACCGCATAACAACATACGTTGTTCCCTTTGTCATCGGTATGTTACTTGCCCGAGATTCGATCGTCGGTATCCAATACCTAGTTCAATCTCGTTACCGGCAAGTCTCTTTTCTCGTTCTGTAATACATCATCTCGCAACTAACTCATTGGTTGCAATGCTTGCAAGGCTTTATGTGATGTGCATTACCGAGAAGGCCCTGAGATACCTCTCCGACAATCGGAGTGACAAATCCTAATCTCGAAATACGCCAACTCAACATGTACCTTCGGAGACACCTGTAGAGCACCTTTATAATCACCCAGTTACGTTGTGACGTTTGGTAGCACATAAAGTGTTCCTACGGTAAATGGGAGTTGCATAATCTCATAGTTAAAGGAACATGTATAAGTCATGGATAAAAGCAATAGCAACATACTAAACGATCGGGTGCTATGCTAATGGAATGGGTCATGTCAATCAGATCATTCAACTAATGATGTGATCTCGTTAATCAAATAACAACTCTTTGTTCATGGCTAGGAAACATAACCATCTTTGATTAATGAGCTAGTCAAGTAGAGGCATACTAGTGACACTCTGTTTGTCTATGTATTCACACATGTATTATGTTTCCAGTTAATACAATTCTAGCATGAATAATAAACATTTATCATGAATTAAGGAAATAAATAATAACTTTATTATTGCCTCTAGGGCATATTTCCTTCAGTCTCCCACTTGCACTAGAGTCAATAATCTAGTTCATATCGCCATGTGATTTATCAGCAATAGTTCACATCGATATGTGACCAACACCCAAAGGGTTTACTAGATTCAATAATCTAGTTCACATCGCTATGTGATTAACACCCAAAGAGTACTACGGTGTGATCATGTTTTGCTTGTTGAGAGAAGTTTAGTCAACGGGTCTGCCACATTCAGATCCGTTATGTATTTTGCAATTTTCTATGTCTACAATGCTCTGCACGGAGCTACTTTAGCTAATTGCTCCCACTTTCAATATGTATCTAGATTGAGACTTAGAGTCATCTAGATTAGTGTCAAAACTTGCATCGACGTAACCTTTTACGACGAACCTTTTTGTCACCTCCATAATCGAGAAACATATCCTTATTCCACTAAGGATAATTTTGACCGCTTGTCCAGTGATCTACTCCTAGATCACTATTGTACTCCCTTGCCAAACTCAGTGGTAGGGTATGCAATAGATCTGGTACACAGCATGGCATACTTTATAGAACCTATGGCTGAGGCATAGGGAATGACTTTCATTCTCTTTCTATCTTCTGCCTTGGTCGGGTTTTGAGTCTTACTCAATTTCACACTTTGTAACACAGGCAAGAACTCTTTCTTTGACCGTTCCATTCTGAACTACTTCAAAATCTTGTCAAGGTATGTACTCATTGAAAAAACTTATCAAGCGTCTTGATCTATCTCTATAGATCTTGATGCTCAATATGTAAGCAGCTTCACCGAAGTCTTTCTTTGAAAAACTCCTCTCAAACATTCCTTTATGCTTTACAGAATAATTCTACATTATTTCCGATCAACAATATGTCATTCACATATACTTATCAGAAATGTTGTAGTGCTCCCACTCACTTTCTTGTAAATACAGGCTTCACCGCAAGTCTGTATAAAACTATATGCTTTGATCAACTTATCAAAGCATATATTCCAACTCTGAGATGCTTGCACCAGTCCATAGATGGATCGCTGGAGCTTGCTCACTTTATTAGCACCTTTATGGTCGACAAAACCTTCTGGTTGTATCATATACAACTCTCCATTAAGGAATGTAGTTTTTGTTTATCCATTTGCCAGATTTCATAAAATGCGGCAATTGCTAACATGATTCGGACAGACTTAAGCATAGATACGAGTGAGAAACTCTCATCGTAGTCAACACCTTGAACTTGTCGAAAACCTTTTGCGACAATTCTAGCTTTGTAGATAGTAACACTACTATCAGTGTCCGTCTTCCTCTTCAAGATCCATTTATTTTCTTTGGCTTGCCGATCATCGGGCAAATCCATCAAAGTCCATACTTTGTTCTCATACATGGATCATATCTCAGATTTCATGGCCTCTAACCATTTCGCGGAATCTGGGCTCATCATCGCTTCCTCATAGTTCGCAAGTTCATCATGGTCTAGTAACATGACTTCCAGAACAGGATTATCGTACCACTCTGGTGCGGATCTCACTCTGGTTTACCTACGAGATTCGGTAGTAACTTGATCTGAAGTTACACGATCATCATCATTAGCTTCCTCACTAATTGGTGTAGTAGTCACAAGAACAGATTTTTGTGATGAACTACTTTCCAATAAGGGAGAAGGTACAATTACCTTATCAAGTTTTCTACTTTCCTCCCACTCACTTCTTTCGAGAGAAACTCCTTCTCTAGAAAGGATCCATTCTCAGCAACGAATATCTTGCCTTCGGATCTGTGATAGAAGGTGTACCCAACTGTCTTCTTTGGGTATCCTATGAAGACATATTTTTCCGATTTGGGTTTGAGCTTATCAGGATGAAATTTTTTCATGTAAGCATCACAACCCCAAACTTTAAGACACGACAGCTTAGGTTTATTGCTAAACCATAGTTCATACGATGTCGTCTCAACGGATTTAGATGGTGCCCTATTTAATGTGAATGCAGCTGTCTCTAATGCATAATCCCAAAAACGATAGTGGTAGATCGGTAAGATACATCATAGATTGTACTATATCTAATATAGTACGGTTATGATGTTCGGACGCACCATTATGCTGCGGTGTTCCAGGTGGCATGAGTTTGTGAAACTATTCCACATTGTTTTAATTGAAGACCAAACTCGTAACTCAAATATTCGTCTCTGCGATCAGATCGTAGAAACCTTATTTTCTTGTCACGATGATTTTCCACTTCACTCTAAAATTCTTTGAACTTTTCAAACGTTTCAGACTTATGTTTCATCAAGTAGATATACCCATATCTGCTCAAATCATCTGTGAAGGTTAGAAAATAATGATACTCGTCGCGAGCCTTCATATTCATCGGACCATATACATCAGTATGTATGATTTCCAACAAATCTGTTGCTTGCTCCATTGTTCCGGAGAACGGCGTTTTAGTCATCTTGCCCAAGAGGCATGGTTCGCAAGCATCAAGTGATTCATAATCAAGTGATTCCAAAATCCCATCAGCATGGAGTTTCTTCATGCGCTTTACACCAATATGACCTAAACGGTAGTGCCACAAATAGGTTGCACTATCATTATTAACTTCGCATCTTTTGGTTTCAATATTATGAATATGTGTATCACTACGATCGAGATCCAATGAACTATTTTCATTGGTGTGTATGACCATAGAAGGTTTTATTCATGTAAACAGAACAACAATTGTTCTCTAACTTAAATGAATAATTGTATTGCAATTAACATGATCAAATCATATTCATGCTCAACGCAAACACCAAATAACACTTATTTAGTTTCAACACTAATCTCGAAAGTATAGGGAGTGTGTGATGATGATCATATCAATCTTGGAACCACTTCCAACACACATCGTCACCTTGCCCTTTAACTAGTCTTTGTTCATTCTGCAACTCCCGTTTCGAGTTACTAAATTTTAGCAACTGAACTAGTACCAAATACTAAGGGGTTGCTATGAACACTAGTAAAGTACACATCAATAACATGTATATCAAATATACTTATGTTCACTTTGCCATCCTTCTTATCCGCCAATCACTTGGGGTAGTTCCGCTTCCAGTGATCAGTCCCTTTGCAGTAGAAGCACTTAGTCTCGGGCTTAGGACCATACTTGGGCTTTTTCACTTGAGCAGCAACTTGCTTGCCGTTCTTCTTGAAGTTCCCCTTCTTTCCTTTTGCCCTTTTCTTGAAACTAGTGATCTTGTCAACCATCAACACTTGATGTTTTTCTTAGATTTCTACCTTCGCTGATTTTAGCATCGCGAAGAGCTTGGGAATACTTTCCGTTATCCCTTGCATATTATAGTTCATCACGAAGTTCTACTAACTTGGTGATGGTGACTAGAGAATTCTGTCAATCACTATCTTATCTGGAAGATTAACTCCCACTTGATTCAAGCGATTGTAGTACCCAGACAATCTGAGCACATGCTCACTAGTTGAGCGATTCTCCTCCATCTTTTAGCTATAGAACTTGTTGGAGACTTCATATCTCTCAACTCGGGTATTTGCTTGAAATATTAACTTCAACTCCTAGAACATCTCATATGCTCCATGACGTTCAAAACGTCTTTGAAGTCCCGATTCTAAGCCGTTTAAGCATGGTGCACTAAACTATTAAGTAGTCATCATATTGAGCTAGCATAACGTTCATAACGTCTGCATCTGCTCCTGCAATAGGTCCGTCACCTAGCGGTGCATCAAGGACATAATTCTTCTGTGCAGCAATGAGGATAAACCTCAGATCACGGATCTAATCCGCATCATTGCTACTAACATTTTTCAACACAATTTTCTCTAGGAACATATCAAAATAAACACAGGGAAGCAACAATGCGAGCTATTGATCTACAACATAGATATGCTAATACTACCAGGACTAAGTTCATGATAAATTAAAGTTCAATTAATCATATTACTTAAGAACTCCCACTTAGATAGACATCCCTCTAATCTTCTAAGTGATCACGTGATCCAAATCAACTAAACCATGTCCGATCATCACGTGAGATGGAGTAGTTTCAATGGTGAACATCACTATGTTGATCATATCTACTATATGATTCACGCTCGACCTTTCGGTCTCCGTGTTCCGAGGCCATATCTGTTATATGCTAGGCTCGTCAAGTATAACCTGAGTATTCCGCGTGTGCAACTGTTTTGCACCCGTTGTATTTGAACGTAGAGCCTATCACACCCGATCATCACGTGGTGTCTCAGCACGAAGAACTTTCACAACGGTGCATACTCAGGGAGAACACTTCTTGATAATTTAGTGAGAGATCATCTTATAATGCTACCGTCAATCAAAGCAAGATAAGATGCATAAAAGGATAAACATCACATGCAATCAATATAAGTGATATGATATGGCCATCATCATCTTGTGCTTGTGATCTCCATCTTCGAAGCACCATCATGATCACCATCGTCACCGGCGCGACACCTTGATCTTCATCGCAGCATCGTTGTCGTCTCGCCAATCTTATGCTTCCACGACTATCACTACCGCTTAGTAATAAAGTAAAGCAGTACATCGCGATTGCATTGCATACAATAAAGCGACAACCATATGGCTCCTGCCAGTTGCCGATAACTCGGTTACAAAACATGATCATCTCATACAATAAAATTTAGCATCATGTCTTGACCATATCACATCACAACATGCCCTGCAAAAACAAGTTAGACGTCCTCTACTTTGTTGTTGCAAGTTTTACGTGGCTGCTACGGGCTTTAAGCAAGAACTCATCTTACCTACGCATCAAAACCACAACGATAGTTTGTCAAATAGACTCCGTTTTAACCTTCTCAAGGACCGGGCGTAGCCACACTCGGTTCAACTAAAGTTGGAGAGACAGTCTTCCGCAAGCCATCTATGTGCAAAGCACGTCGAGGGAACCGGTCTCGCGTAAGCGTACGCGTAAGGTTGGTCCGGATCGTCTCGTCCAACAATACCGCTGAACCAAAGTATGACATGCTGGTAGGCAGTATGACTTGTATCGTCCACAACTCACTTGTGTTCTACTCGTGCAAATAACATCAAACCATAAAAACCTAGGCTCGGATGCCACTGTTGGGGAACGTAGTAATTTCAAAATTTTCCTACGCACACGCAAGATCATGGTGATGCATAGCAACGAGAGGGGAGAGTGTTGTCTACGTACCCTCGTAGACCGAAGCGGAAGCGTTGACACAACGTAGAGGAAGTAGTCGTACGTTCTCCTCGCGATCCAACCAATCACAGCACCGTTACTCCGGCACCTCCGAGTTCTTGGCACACGTTCAGCTCGATGACGATCCCCGGGCTCCGATCCAGCAAAGCGTCGAGGAATAGTTCCGTCAGCACGACGGCGTGGTGACGATCTTGATGTGTTACCGGCGCAGGGCTTCGCCTAAGCACTGCAACGATATGATCGAGGTAGAATTTGGTGGAAGGGGGCACCGCACACGGCTAAGGAACGATCCGTAGATCAACTTGTGTGTCTTTGGGGTGCCCCCTGCCCCCGTATATAAAGGAGCCAAGGGTGAGGGGCTGGCCGGCCAAGCCTGGCGCGCCAGAGAGTCCTACTCCCTCTGGGAGTAGGATTCCCCCCCCCCCAATCCTAGTTGGACTAGGATTCTCCAAGGGGGAGAGAGAGAGAGAGGGGGCGCCCACCTCTCCTAGTCCTAATAGGACTAGGGGAAGGGGGGAGACGCGCAGCCCAAGAGGGCAGCCCTCTCACCTCTCCTCCAAGGCCCATGTTGGCCCATTATGCTCCCAGGGGGTTCCGGTAACCCTCCCGGTATTCCGGTAAAATCCTGATTTCACCTGGAATGCATTCGATGTCCAAACATAGGCTTCCAATATATCATTCTTTACGTCTCGACCATTTCGAGACTCCTCGTCATGTCCGTGATCACATCCGGGACTCCGAACTCCTTCGGTACATCAAAATGCATAAACTCATAATAACTGTCATCGTAACGTTAAGCGTGCGGACCCTACGGTTCGAGAACAATGTAGACATGACCGAGACACGTCTCCGGTCAATAACCAATAGCGGGACCTGGATGCCCATATTGGCTCCTACATATTCTATGAAGATCTTTATCGATCAGACCGCATAACAACATACGTTGTTCCCTTTGTCATCGGTATGTTACTTGCCCGAGATTCGATCGTCGGTATCCAATACCTAGTTCAATCTCGTTACCGGCAAGTCTCTTTTCTCGTTCTGTAATACATCATCTCGCAACTAACTCATTGGTTGCAATGCTTGCAAGGCTTTATGTGATGTGCATTACCGAGAAGGCCCTGAGATACCTCTCCGACAATCGGAGTGACAAATCCTAATCTCGAAATACGCCAACTCAACATGTACCTTCGGAGACACCTGTAGAGCACCTTTATAATCACCCAGTTACGTTGTGACGTTTGGTAGCACACAAAGTGTTCCTACGGTAAATGGGAGTTGCATAATCTCATAGTTAAAGGAACATGTATAAGTCATGGATAAAAGCAATAGCAACATACTAAACGATCGGGTGCTATGCTAATGGAATGGGTCATGTCAATCAGATCATTCAACTAATGATGTGATCTCGTTAATCAAATAAAAACTCTTTGTTCATGGCTAGGAAACATAACCATCTTTGATTAATGAGCTAGTCAAGTAGAGGCATACTAGTGACACTCTGTTTGTCTATGTATTCACACATGTATTATGTTTCCAGTTAATACAATTCTAGCATGAATAATAAACATTTATCATGAATTAAGGAAATAAATAATAACTTTGTTATTGCCTCTAGGGCATATTTCCTTCATTTTCATATCTATGTTGTAGATCAATAGCTTGCGATGTAGCTCCCCGTGTATTTTTTGATATGTTCCTAAAGAAATATAAGTTGAAAGATGATAGTAGCAATGATGCGGACTGGGTCCGTGATCTGAGGACTATCTTCATTGCTGCACAGAAGAATTATGTCCTTGATGCACCACTAGGTGACAGACCTATTACAGGAGCAGATGCAGACGTTATGAACTTTTGGCAAGCTCGGTATGATGACTACTTTATAGTTTAGTGCACCATGCTTTACGGCATAGAACCAGGACTTCAAAAACGTTTTGAACGCCACGGAACATATAAGATGTTCCAAGAGTTGAAATTGGTATTTCAGACTCATGCACGAGTCAAGAGGTATGAGGCCTCTGACAAGTATTTTGCCTACAAGACGGAGGAGAATAGCTCAACCAGTGAGCATGTGCTCAGAATGTCTGAGTACTGCTATCGCTTGAATCAAATGGGAGTTAATCTTCCAGATAAGATAGTGATTGACAGAGCTCTCTAGTCACTATCACCAAGTTACTGGAACTACGTGATGAACTATAATATGCAAGGGGTGACGAAAACGATTCCCGGGCTCTTCGTGTGTAACATCCAAAAATTCTAAATTTTGGAATGTTATATTAAATAAATGGATTTGATTGATTGTTTGATTGTGGTGTGGTTGCTTGTGTGAAATTGAGCGATATTTGAAACTTTTTGAAAGTTAAATGAGAGGGAATAAAATGACTTTCCCAAATTTTCATTTTGCCTGTATGATCTCCGTGAATTCAAATTCTTTTCAAATAAAAAACCCTAGAGAGAAGATGACATGACTTCTTCTATTTGAATAAATGAAAAGGGTTTTGAAAAGATTTGAATTTCATTTGGACATATTTTCCAATTCAGAAACTTTATGCAACTCAATGATTTTCAAGAGAGAAGATAAAATGACTTCTTCAAAACATATGGAAATATGAGTTGGAAGTTTTAAAGAATCAAATTTAAAGTCCCTTTGAAATTATTTTCAATTTGGAGTTATTTGGGTTTTATTCAAATTATTTTTCTCCAAATATAAAATATTGGAAAATAGGGTAAAATGATTCCTTACAGTAGAAAATTGGAGATAAATAAATTTGAAATCATTTTGGAATTTCTAAAATGATTTTTATTGGGTTTTATTGTAGCAGTAGCACTGTTTGATTTATTTGAATTTTTGTGGATTTTATTGAGCATTAGAAAAATGTTCATGATCTAGAAAATCTTTTTCTGAAAATCTTGATATATAATATGCATATCCTATATTAATATTTTATTTGGTTTTTTTATTTATCTTCCGTTTAAAAAAACGAATTGGGCCGGCCCAGCCAACCAGGTCGTGCCAGCCCAGCGCCCCGCGCCGCTTTCCTTAAATCCCGAAGGAGTCCACCGCCGCCATGCTCGCTGGTGCCGTGCCCGATCCGGCCACCCCGTGCCTTGGCCCCTCCTCCACGCCACCTATTCCCCTCCCACCTATAAAACACGGGCCACCCCGGCCCCTCTCTCTCTCTCCTCGAACCGCTGCTCCCGTCGCGTTGCGCCGCCGCCGCTGCTCGCCTGCGCCGCCACCCGCCGCCGAGTCGCCGCCCCGCGCCACACCTCATGCCGCCACCGCACTTCTGGCCACTGCCGCCGGAGCAGCCGTCGACCGAACCGGTAAAAAAACCGCCCGGTCCGGTTTATTTCTTTTAGGGTTTATGTTTTTTTGGTTTTTCCTATTAAAAACTCGGTTTTCGTTTTGGTTCGATCTATTTAGTGAACGTTCGTTCGTTAGCTTGGGTAGTGAATGATTTTCGTTCATTAAGTCTCTGTAGCGAGTGTTCGCTCGATAGATTATTCTTTGTCTTTTTGTTTTCTATCAGGGACCTAGTTGTAGTTGTTTTATTTTACAATTTAGCCCATAGTTTTCAAACGACTACAACTTTTTGCTCGCTTATCCAAATCCAATGAAACCAATGCCCACTTCTTCATTATGATCCCCTCTATCCAGTAAAACATTTTAACCATATTTTTGACAGTTTTAAAATTTTAATTCAAACAGATTTATATTTGAACTTCTTTTGTTCGTAACTTGATTTTTATAACTCCGATATAGTTGATTCTTTTTGCAAGATAAAGCTCTTGATCTAAAATTTCTGATAAGGCCAAATTCACTTAATTTTGGTACTGTTAGAAATTGTTTTTTGTTGCAAGAGTTAATTGCTTGTTTTTGAAGTTTTTCGAGATCTTTTCTTCGATTCTTTTGCATGAGTGCTTATGTATGCAATTGCTTGCTCACGATAGATTGACCGGAGTGTGACTAGTAGAACTATCAGGAGTTATGAGTGCGAATCATCTTCATCAACAGCACAAGGCAAGTTCACACTTTGATCATAATTTTCATTACCCAGTTTTTATGCATTAGTTTCAACCCTCAAACATTGCATGAGTAGGATTGATAACATGTGGGTATTGGGAAGTAGTTGATGAGGTAGGAACCTATTGTATTTATATCAAACCCCTGGGAGTTACTCCTACGTTATGCTTATACTGCTATGCTATGCTTGTAGACGTGGATTGATTTGAGAGAATTCATGAAAGTTGTGAGAGTAATATTATCTAAGGGAAACTTAAGGTGGCTACTTTAATACACATCTGGGTGGATTGGTTGGGGCACCCTGGGGATATACCAGTGGCTTGCCCGGACACCTGGGGATATACCAGTGTTGTCCTAGGAGATACCGGGGAACCCGTGTAATCATCCTATGGAATGCCACCCTGGCTCAAAGGGATCATAAGATTATTCATCCTAGAAACTTCTGTGTGCAGCCACAAGCTATTATGGGCTCTAGCATAGTTGAGTATGTTGCATGACCTCTTTCAGTGGTAGGCTAGCAGATGCAGGGCATGTAGGTGGTACTGTCTACCCAGAGTAAAGAGTTAATGCTTCTAAAAGAATGTTTCTCGGTCATCCATTTCTCAAACATCATGAAGTGTGAGAAATCCAACGGAGGAGATCGAGTCTTGTGGGGAAAAGTGCGCAAACCTCTGCAGAGTGTACAAACTAATCACGGTTAGCCATGTCCCTAGTTATGGACATCTTGAGTATCTGGTTCTTGAATTATCATGTTGATCTCATCACATTACTTAAATAATTTGTGGGTTATTGATGTTAATTTGGGATTGAGTTGGACGAACCTTCTCAATATTTATCAACCAACTTTGTAGATAAATTAAATATGTTCCTTTGTTGTAGGAAAAAATTGGCTTTATGCATGTAGTGATAGTTATTATTCATCATTATCCTATGGTGTGAATTTGCGAGTACATTCAATGTACTGACCCTTTGTGGCTGCAACGTCTCATGTTGCAGTGTTCTTACGACGAGTAAGTGATACATTAGGGTTATGATTTCTACACTCAACTTTGCTGTTGGTGTTGATGGTTATCCACAATCTTGTTGTTACTTCCGCTATTTGGATTGAGGTAATAGTATTTACATTATTTTATACATGTGATTTACCTCTGTTATAAATCCTCGAGTATTGTGTGTGTCAACATACCAATCCAGGGATGACACTAAAGCACAGAGACTTGACCGTCTCGGGTCGCTACATCGTGATGCTGAAATTGGTGAAGGTACAAATCAAGAAAAGCATCAAATGTTGACGGTTGACAAGACCACTAGTTTCAAGTAAAAGGGCAAGGGAAAGAAAGGGAACTTCAAGAAGAATGGCAAGCAAGTTGCCACTCCCATGAAGAAGCCCAAAGCTAGACCCAAGCCTGAAACTGAGTGCTTCTATTGCGAAGGAAATGGTCACTGAAAGCGGAACTGCCCCAAATACTTGGCGGATAAGAAGGATGGAAAAGTGAACAAAAGTATATGTGATATACATGTTATTGATGTGTACTTTACTAGTGTGAATAGTAGCCCCTGGATATTTGATACCGGTTCAGTTGCTATGATTAGTAACTCGAAATAGGAGTTACAAAATGAACAAAGACTAGTTGAGGGCGAGGTGACGATGTGTGTTGGAAATGATTCCAAGGTTGATAAGATCACCATCGCATACTACCTCTACCTTTGGGATTAGTATTGCAACTAATAAATGTTATTTGGTGTTTGTGTTGAGCATAAATATGATTGGATCATGTTTATTCTGATACGGCTATTCATTTAAGTCAGAGAATAATTGTTGTTCTGTTTACATGAATAAAACCTTCTACGGTCTTACATCCAGTGTAAATGGTTTACTGAATCTCGATCACAGTGATACACATAATATTGATGCCAAAAGATGCAAAGTTAATAATGATAGTGCAACTTATTTGTGGCACTGCCGTTTAGGTCATATTGGTGTAAAGCGCATGAAGAAACTCCATGCTGATGGGCTTTTTGAATCACTTGATTATGAACCACTTGATGCTTGCGAACCATGCCTCATGGGCAAGATGACTAAAACTCCATTCTCTGGAACAATGGAACGAGCCACTGACTTATTGGAAATAATACATACTGATGTATGCGGTCCGATGAGTGTTGAGGTTCGCGGCGGGTATCGTTATTTTCTGACCTTCACAGATGATTTCAGAAGATATGGGTATATCTACTTAATGAAACACAAGTCTGAGACATTTGAAAAGTTCAAAGAAATTCAGAATGAAGTTAAGAATCATCGTAACAAGAAAATAAAGTTTCTACTATCTGATCGCAGAGGCAAATATTTGAGTTATGACTTTGGCCTTCATTTAAAAACAATGTGGAATAGTTTCACAACTCATGCCACCTGGAACACCACGGAGTAATGGTGTGTCCGAACGTCGTAAACGTACTTTATTAGATATGGTGCGATCTATGATGTCTCTTACCGATTTACCACTATTGTGTTGGGGTTATGCATTAGAGACAGCTGCATTCACATTAAATAGGGCACCATCTAAATCCGTTGAGATGACACCGTATGAACTATGGTTTGGCAAGAAACCTAAGCTGTCATTTCTTAAAGTTTGGGGTTGCGATGCTTATGTGAAAACGCTTCAGCCTGATAAGCTCGAACCCAAATCGGAGAAGTGTGTCTTCATAGGATACCCAAAAGAAACTATTGGGTACACCTTCTATCACAGATCCGAAGGCAAGATCTTTGTTGCTAAGAATGGATCCTTTATAGAGAAGGAGTTTCTCACAAAAGAAGTGAGTGGAAGGAAAGTAGAACTTGATGAGGTAATTTTACCTTCTCTCAAATTGGATAGTAGCTCATCACAGAAAACCGGTCCCGTGATGCCTACACCAACTAGAGAGGAAGCTAATGATAATGATCGTGAAACTTCAGATCAAGTTACTACCGAACCTCATAGGTTAACCAGAGCATGTTCCGCACCAGAGTGGTGCGGTAATCCTGTTCTGGAAGTCATGTTCCTAGACCATGACGAACCTACGAACTATGAGGAAGCGATGATGAGCCCTGATTCCGATAAATGGCTTGAGGCCATGAAATCTGAGATAGGATCCATGTATGAGAACAAAGTATGGACTTGATTGACTTGCCCAATGATCGGCGTGCCATCGAGAATAAACGGATCTTCAAGAGGAAGACATACGCTGATAGTAGTGTTACTATCTACAAAGCTCGAATTGTCACAAAAGGTTTTTGACAAGTTCAAGGTATTGACTACGATGATATTTTCTCACTCATATCGATGCTTAAAGTCTGTCGAATCATGTTAGAAATTGCCACATTTTATGAAATCTGGCAAATGGATGTCAAAACTGCATTCCTTAATGGATTTATTAAAGAAGAGTTGTATATGATGCAACCAGAAGGTTTTCTCAATCCTAAAGGTGCTAACAAAGTGTGCAAGCTCCAGCGATCCATCTATGGACTGGTGCAAGCATCTCGGAGTTGGAATATACGCTTTGATGAGTTGATCAAAGCATATAGTTTTATACAGACTTGCGGTGAAGCCTGTATTTACAAGAAAGTGAGTGGGTGCACTATAGCCTTTCTGATAAGTATATGTAAATGACATATTGTTGATCAGAAATGATGTAGAATTTTCTGGAAAGCATTAAGGAGTGTTTGAAAGGAGTTTTTCAAAGAAAGACCTCGGTGAAGCTACTTACATATTGGGCATCAAGATCTATAAAGCTAGATCAAGATGCTTGATAAGACTTTTGATGAGTACATACCTTGATAAGATTGTGAAGGAGTTCAAAATGGATCAGTCCAAGAAGGAGTTCTTGCCTAAGTTGTAAGGCATGAAGTTGAGTACACTAAAAAAAAGACACATCCGTGACATTTTGGGCCGAACGAAATTTTTTTCTGTCATACATATGACACTTCTATGATGATAATTGTGACAAAACCCCGTATCCTCATAGATGTGGTGCGCTCCTACTTCTATGAAAAAAATCATGACAGAAAATGGGCTTTTCGTCCTGGGCGGGCCGGAGACGCAGCTGCATGACATTCTTTGGGCCGTCCATGACGGAAAAAACCGTGGTAGAAGCGAGGGCGAGGAAAATTTCGGGGAGTTCCCGGTTACGGTGGGAGGTCGGGGCCGAGCGATGCGCGTTTCTCTCGTACACGTATGCGCGTGTGTGCGAGGCGTTGGCTCTAACTGAACCCGAGCGAGGCGTTGGGCTGTAACTGAACCCGAGCGATTGCACTGCAGGCTACGCGTTACTGAACCCGAGAGATCGATCGATGGCTGTTAACTGAACCCGATCGAGCGATTCCTTCGCTACTGCTGCTAACTGAAGCCGATCGATTGGATGAACAGTGAGCGTTGCGGGGGGGTTGGATGAACGGTGAGCGGTGGCGTTGCCTCTGGATGAACAGGACCCCGTGGTGTGGTGGAGGGCTGGATGAACAGTAGATGGTGGAGGGGTGCCCGTGGAGGGGTGGATGAACAGGACCCCGTGGTGTGGAGGGCTGGATGAACAGTAGACGGTGGAGGGGTGGTTGAACAGGACCCCGTGGTGTGGAGGGCTAGATGAACAGTAGACGGTGGAGGGGTGCCCATGGAGGGGTGGTTGAACAGGACCCCGTGGTGTGGAGGGCTGGATAAACAGTAGACAGTGGAGGGGTAGTTGAACAGTAGCGGGTGGAGTAGCGCGCGGTGGAGGCTGGATGAACAGGAGCCCATGGAGGCTGGATGAACAGGAGCCCGTGGAGGCTGGAGGAGGGCGACGGTGGAGATGAACAGTATCCCGTGGAATCCCGTTTTGCGGTACGCCACACCCCTCCCGATCAACAGGACCCCCGTTTCGACCGTAGGAGGTCCGTTTCCTCCGTTTTGCGGTACGCCAGACCCCTCCCGATGAACAGGATCCCGTTTCGAACGTGGCTGGTCGAACACAAGGCCGTTTCCTCCGTTCTGCGGTACGCCAGGCCTCGTTTCCATCGCCTGTTCCATCCAAGCCCTTCCAATGAACACGACGCATTCCGTTGCCTCCCCATGAACACGACGCATTATGTTGCCTCCCCATGAACACGACGCATTCCGTTGCCTCCCCATGAGCACGACGCATTCCGTTGCCTCCCCATGAACACGACGACGATGTTGTTTCTCCGTTCCGACCTAGCCATGTACACGAGCCCTAGCCGTACGTATGCGCGAGTAGGCGTTCGAGACCTCGCCCATATGTACACATACATGGCCGTATTTTCTTTCTTGCACCCTCGCCGCCTCTACCGCGACACGTGCGCGCCTCTACATCCACCAGTATATATGTATGTACACGTTCGCGACCAGAATGACAACACTACGTATGCTTCGACCAGGTGGGTCCCGACTGTCAGGCACTTCCTTGCGTGCGAAGATGTAGCTGGTGGGTCCCAGGAGTCAGGGGGCGAAATACGGTGGCCCGTCCGGTGGGTCCCGCTATCAGGTGGAGGAATAATTATTTTGCACGTAATAAGGAGGCACTTCCTTGCTACGGCCGTGGACCCAGCTGTCAGCCTCTCCACGTACAGTCCACGTCCGATGGAAGTCGTTCCTTGACCACATTGACCACGCCGCGCCGAGAGCACAAGGGCGATGGACGACGGCGAGGCCTAGGAAGGGGACGATGCGGAGCCGGGGAAGACGCGGCAGTCGATGCCCACGCGTAGAGGAGTACGAGGATTCACTTGTTCACTGCGGTGTGAGGCTGCCGTCACCACAGAATAACAGGGGGTGTGGGTGAGTAGAGGGATGGACTGGCAACGGTGGGAGTAGTAGGGGGCGGTGAGGCCTCCGCCGCATCACAGCCGGCCACGGGAGGCAGGCGCACAAGGCACGACCGGCGCTAGTTTGGGCGGCTGGAGCAAGAAGACCAGAGGTTGAAGAAGCACTACGGCCGTTGGATGGACATCGTACGGTCACTGCAACTAGAATCGTGCATATTGACTAAGTTGACAAAGCCCTCCATCTCCGTCAACTTAGTAGGCCCACAAGTCAGCCTACCACTATACTGGGTCCCAGTTAACAGGGGGAGTATTCATTTTTTTGTGCGTAATAAGGAGGCACTTCCTTGCGTGCGAAGATATAGCTGGTGGGTCCGAGATGTCAGTGGCGGGAACGTTTTTTTGCGAAATACAGAGGCTCTTTCGGTGGGTCCCTCATGTCAGGTGGAGGAATCATTATTTTGCGCATAATAAGGAGGCATTTCCTTGCGTGCGGCCGTGGACCCAGCTGTCGGCCTCTCCACGTAAAGTCCACTTCAGATGCATGTCGGTCGTTGACCACGTTGACCAGGCCGCGCCGAGAGCACCAGGGCAGTGGACTACGGTGAGGCCTAAGAAGGGAATGACACGGAGGCAGGGAAGACTCGGCAGTTGTTTCCCACGCGGAGGGGAGTACGACTTTACGAGGGTTTACTGGTTCGTCTGCCGTCGCCAGAGAATAACATCAGGTGTGGGTGAGTAGAGGGATGGCTAGGCCAGCGATGGGAGTATGGTGGGGCGGTGGGGCCTACGCGGCAGCAGAGCCAGCCGCGGGGAGGATGGAGCAGGCAGTCCCGCCGGCGCCTGTTTGAGCGGCTGGAGCAGGAAGAGCATAGATTGAAGAAGCACGATGGCCGTTGGATGGCCATCCAACAGTCAATGCTTGTGCATCAACCTTTTTTTAGGAAAGCCTCAAATCTGTGGAAAACAGCATACAGCACATCTACCATTATTTCTAATAATTTTCAGCCCATTTGCTAATTCTTAAGGTTTTTTTTTTAGCGATATTCTTTTTGTTAGCATTACAACCCATTTTTTTTACGAATAAATGAGATTTTTATTGCTCATCCATGGGGATTACAATCATACCGGTGTAGCAACTCAATCTTATTTGGTCCAGACCGTAGCCAAACTTCCGTACGCACATGATGATGCCCTATCTGAGCTAGCCGATGTGCTACATTATTACATGAACGATGCACATGCACTACAGAGTACTCTCTACCCTGCTTAAGTAGACTCTTGATTTCACCCATTATGGCAGCCGTCGACGATCGATCCGTCTCTGGCTGCATGATCATGTTTACTGCAACTTGCGAGTCAGTTTCAATTACAGCCCATATTGTGGCCACGGTTAAAAAATTATACGAAAGTTTGCATATTTTGGTGCGGTCCAAACTGTTTTTAATCCCGAAATTTCGACTCACATTCAAACTGATTTTAAAAATAAATGTATATCAATATAAAATCCAACAAATTCTCCATGCATAAAAATTAATGTAATTTCGAATCTCGAAATGAAAAAAAGATATTTGAAACTAATTGTCAGTTTGATGTGTTTTAAAAATGTGCAACCCATTTCTCATTACTGATGGGCCATTTTCTCGGCCAGCAGAATGAAAGCTCTCCTCGTCTTGAAAGATTTGCTGCCCAACAGGCCTGACAAAGCGACTTACTTGGCAAATCAGAAAAAAACTAGGTTGTGGCCGTGGACCCAGCTGTCAGCCTCTCCACGTACAGTACTCTTTCGATGGAATGTCGTTGACCACGTTGACCACGCCGCACCTAGAGCACCAAGGCGGTGGACGACGGCGAGGCCTAGGAAGGGGACGACGCGGACCCGGGGAAGACGTGGCAGTGGATGCCCACATGGAGAGGAGTACGAGGGTTCACTGGTTCGGCTGCGGTGTGAGGCTGCCGTCGCCGCAGGGCCTGGCTAGCGGTGGGAGTAGTAGGGGCGATGAGGCCTCATCGGCAGCACAGCCGGCCACTGGAGGCAGGAGCAGGCGGTCTCCCCGGCGCTAGTTTGGGC
The DNA here is from genome assembly GCA_032464435.1 of Aegilops umbellulata. Classification (NCBI taxonomy): domain Eukaryota; kingdom Viridiplantae; phylum Streptophyta; class Magnoliopsida; order Poales; family Poaceae; genus Aegilops; species Aegilops umbellulata. The sequence continues at coordinate 351,929,343 of CP136057.1, forward strand.
GGCTGGTGCAAGAAGAGCAGCGATTGAAGAAGCAGCAGGACCGTTCGATTCAAATCCAACGGTTACTGCTGCTAGAATCGTTTGTTGACTAAGTTGACAAGCCCTGCGTACGCGTCAACTTAGTAGGCCCATAGGTCAGCCTCCCAACCGGTGCGCCCCAGATGTCAGTGGGAGGAATCATTTTTTTCGCGTAATAAGGAGGCAGTTGATTGCGTGCGGCCAGGCCAGCAGAGGGAGTAGGGTGGGCCGGGGAAGCCTGCGCGGCATCACAGCGGGCCACAAGAGGAGGGAGCAGGCAGTCCCGCTGGTGCTAGTTTAGGCGGCTGGAGCAAGAAGATCAGAGATTGAAGAAGCACGTCGGCCGTTGGATGGACATCCAACACTAACTGCTGCTAGAATCGTGTGTTCACTCAGAAAGCCTTGCGTAAACAAGTCAGCCTCGAAATCTATGGTGTGTACAGCCCATTTGCTATTATTTTTATAATTTTTACTCATTTTCTAATTCATATGGAATTTATTGCAGCCCGTTTTCCATTTTTAGAATTGCTGGCCATTTTCTGGTCAGTACCAGGGTCAAAAAATTAACTAAATATGTGGGAAATTTTGAAAATTCGCAAATTTTTGCTAGGGAACAATATATTCTCAATCCAAAAATTAATAGCCATACTAAAACAAATTTAAAAATAAATTAGTACTATGTCATGTTAAATCAAATGAAATACGTATAAGATATCAGTGAAGAACAAAAACAAAAAAAGAAACTTATATCCCATTTGCTATAATTTTTTTGGAATTTTCAACCCCTTTTGATATTACTTTTAACAGACATTGATCATACTCTTAAGCCAGGCCGGAATGCATCCCTCCTCGTCTTGAAAGATTTGCAGCCCAATAATTCAGAGAAAACAAATAGGCCTAGCTTGGGTATTCTTCAAAAAGAAATACTGGGCTACCTATTTTCCCAAAGAACTGGTGCATGAGCATTTAGCTTTATTTATTTATTTATTTACTTATTTATGTTTAGGGGACCCTGAGCATGTACCTGGGCCGGATTCATGTGAGAGCCTCCCTTCCAGTTAATTATGTGCTTTTCTATTGGGTCTTCATCAGTGGGTTGCATGTTATCAACAAGTGGGAATGTGTTCCGACTTTCAAAAAAAATGTGTTCCATACAAAAAATAGTATGCGCTACGTACGGTACGGGGCACTAAAGGATCGAACCGTGCAACGACTTCCAAAACATTGTGTTTGTCGTTCTAACAACACATTTATTCAACCAACAGACGAAATATACTACTGATTGTACATTGAAAACAGCAACAGCAACAACCAGGGCTGGGGGTGCAATAGAAGCAGTAAGCAGGCCAGAAGAGTGAAGACGCAGCTCTCTCTTCCAAACCAAACATCAGCCATCATTACAAAAGGGATACCAAAAAAGAACAAGTGTATGCATCAAACTAAATAAAGATCCTACTACACCAAGTGTACGCATCTAACTAACTAGCTCAGTTAGACATTACTATTTATTAAGCTGTGGAGATTGGTTGGCGGCTTGAACCAGATGGGTGCCTGACGGGGGAACTCCAGCCAGCAGGTTGAAGTCTGATACTTGCGACCCTCTCTCCTACTTTGGGCTGCAGAGCCTGGCGGCACATATCAGGGTATGGTGCATGCAGAGACGCATGGTACGCTGTGTACACACAGTTTTGCTTGATGAACGAAACCGCGCTGCCATCATGATCCTTGTCATCGGTTATCTCCTGGTTAATTGAATAATTCAATCCGACAAACAGAGAGCGTGTACCAAGGCCACTTACCAGCCTCCAGTCAAAAATTCCTGAAGGCCCAGAGAAGCTGGGATCCTGCTCAAAGACCTTGCAGTGAATGTGATTGTATTCCGCGAAACAACACGTCCGGTACATGTGAACGATCATCAATCTTTTGCCATCGTCTGATCGAGCCAGGAACCACCTGCAACTGCCATGCCGCTTGCCTTTGAAAGGTTCTGGGATTAGGAAGGGTAGGGACACCAGGCGGCCTACAACATCAAGTTGGAGTCAAATAAAAAAGGGCTCTTAGTTTAGTCAATCTTAAGAACAGCATGTTATGAGCATGAATATTTTTTCAACAAATGTTGACAGTAATATAAGCAAGCCATCATGATATCATAGGAAAGTAACATACTGCTGTAACAGCCATTTGTAGCGATGACTGGAGTAGGCCAGCAATACGTCCAGCCATAGAAGGAGTCGACAGCGTAAATGAAGCCCTTGTGTTCAATGGCATCAGAGAACCATGGAGGATGTATGATCCTACGATGGACGTGCAGATTTATCCACTTACCGCAGGCGAGACCGCGGTGAAGAACGCAATTAGCCTGAAGTCTTTATAATTCGCAGATCTTGTGGGCACTTGGCAGATTACAACCTTGAGCAAATCAAACTTGGAATCATGTTGGCTACTGTAAGATTCCGAGTATTCTGGCCCGCGGTGCCAAAGCAGTGCAGTGTTAATCGAAGGAAGGGGATCAATCGCCGGGTGTAGACCTCCACGAGCATACAGTTGCCGCGACCGTCGACGAGCACCATCCAAGACGTGTTCATGCCGACCCAGTACATACCGTTAATGTAGTTGAGGCTGACGGGGATCGGATCGCAGTCAAGGGGATTGATGCTCGCCATCCTACGATCGTTATGCTGCGTGACACGCCGTTTCTGAAGATCAGGCGGCATCAGCAAGCAAGGAGCTGGCTTAAAAAGCTTCGGCCTGAGGGCTTTGAGTAAACGGTACAGCCCCGACGAGCACGCGGCGAGCGGCATGGTACTAAGATTGTCCACACGCGAAACAATGAGCTTGATTACCTCTGTGGGGAGCGAATTCCATCCACTCTTTTGGCGGACGCTGCTCGGTTCTGCCATTGTTAGTGCTTGGGTTTCGGATGAGGGGGGAGGCGCCTTAGCGGGGATGGAAGATTGGACGAGATTATGTGCGGACAAAGATGGAGAAGTGAATATGTGCTGCGGGAAGTGGACAGGTGATGATGACTACAGCACACCGCTTGACTTACGAGACACATACCAGCAGCGTAGGGTCATGTCGATGCCAAACAACTTGCTTGAGTGATCACAGTACTGGTACTCCATACAATGCTATGCCCTAACTTGCTTGAGTAGAGTAGTAGAGTAGGACTCTGCTCTACTACTAGCACCGGAGGAGTAGTATATTCTAATCTAAAATAGTTACAAACTTCAATGCCCGAGCGTGGAACGACTACGAACCGTGCTCAAAGACCGTGTCTACGTGGTGTTTGGACATGGGCGACAACCTCAACGCCAACGGTGCTGCTCCGGTTGCACCGTATATGTTTATGTCCTTCCTGTTTGAAATCGTGGTAGAATTCATGTTTCTACTATGTATCCTACTACTATGCTAGTCCACATGATTAGTTTCATCTCTGTTATAGCCGTCATGATTTATTTTGTGCTTATTCGGATTAAATCTCGTAGTAACTTGCTCATATATTCAACTGGCGCAACGTCCCCTACAGCCACTCCCGTTTCATGGACGGCCTGGTCGATGTTGGAATTTTGCTAGTAGGCCTTTATAAGGTACAATGGGGACCAATAAACCAGGACGGAGGTAGTAGTTATGGGATTACTAATCTAGAAGCCTAAAAGAACTGGCCCCTGGTACTCCTACTAGTAGTAGTACTCAAGTTGGAATTCCAATTGCACGACACAACTTATTAGGCAAAAAAATCGATACAGGGTGTCGGAAGCGGTTTGGGAATTTGCATGCCTTTCCAACCAGTGAGATACTCCGTACAAAGTACGACAGAGAAATAACCACAGAGAAGGAAGCTAAAAGTAAACAATCAAACGAGCATTTTTGCATTTGTTTTGCATTGAATCGTTCCACAAGCTTGACTAGTGTTGTTTTTCTACTTTTACAAAAACCGCATTGTAATGTTAAAACATGCATTTGCACGTACATAAGTAATAGTAGTACTCCCTTCGTCTAGGTGTATAAGTATTCCCTCCTTCTTGGTCACGGTGCACAACCAAAGATGACTTATTGACCTGGACGGAGGGAGTAGCACAGTCTACAAGCATATATCGAGAGAGACATGTAGTGCGATAGTATATAGTAAAGTTTGTGCTATATGCACGTACTTACAAAATGCGTATGAATACACAAGGTTTCCAAACTTTCCCTTTTACATACTTAATTAAGGACGCTAAAAATTCCTGAACGTTCGGGATTTATCATTTGCGTCCCAAAACTAATGAGATCGCCTTATGAAACAAAAATTATACTCCTCCTAAAAGCCACGGCGCTCGCAGGAGCGCTTGCGGCGCACCACGAGTGCCCTGGTGCGCGGCCGTATCCCAGCGCGCCGACACAACGCCTCTTCCTCAGCCTCGCAACTCGCGAGGTGCTGATTGGCGGCTTGCCGGCGAGCGAGCGCGATCTCACCGGTGTGGTGATCCGGCGCCAACAGGTACTCCTCCTCGCTGGAAGCGTGCACCCGGTCCACATACCGCCAAGCATAGATGAGGCGCTTGGGCCCAACTGCACTCAGGGCGTCGGCACGGGCGTCCTTTGCCACCCTCACGACCCTCACACGAGCCTTCTTCCAAAGAGCCAATTGCCTGACTCTCTCGGACGTGACATAGGCCTCCCAGGCAGCTTGTTCCGCGGCGCACTTCTCTTCCTCGGCCTTCTTCTCCGCCTCTATTTTGGCGCGCTCTGCTGGAGGCAAAGCCTCCCACAAGGCGACATCCATTTCTTTCCAAAGTTCCTCAAGGCTGGGGGGCTCAGCGGGCGGCGCGGCATTCTCCTCGTAGCGGGGAGCCGACGCGTCCTCCGGCGCGCGTGCTGGCGAGATTGGGAACACCGACTCGTCCACCTCGACACGTCGCGGCGAGGAGCAGAACACCGACGCGTCCTCCTCGACTAGTGGCGGCGAGGACGGAACGGCGATGCATCGCGTCCCGGCGAGGAGCGGAACACCGACGCGTCCTCCTCGACTAGTGGCGGCGAGGAACGGAACGGTGACGCGTCGCGTAGCGGCGAGGAGCGGAACACCGACGCGTCCTCCTCGACTAGTGGCGGCGAGGAACGGAACGGCGACGCATGACCGTCTGCGCGGTGCAGCGAGGGGCTCCTAGGGCTTGGGAGGGGCGATGCCATGGTGGTCGACGTGAGAGGGAGGGGGAGATAGCGATGAACGTGAACGTGAGGGGGAGGAGATAGTGATGAACGTGAACGTGAGGGGGAGGAGATAGCGATGTCGTGGGAGGCGCGGTATTTATAGCGAGCAATGGCACACCTACGTAAGATATGGACTGAGCTGCACTGACTTAACTGCAGGTCCAGTTGCGTCATTGACATGTGGGCCAGACCCCTGTTGGGCCCATATGTCAGTGACCGAATGCACCTGCAGTGAAGTAATTGCTACGTGGGCATATTTGTTGGAGTAAATTACGGGGGTGTGAAGGGGTGGAAATATTGCTGGTCACAACGAATTGGACGAGCGTGGGAGGAGGAGAGTCATGCACGCAAATTTTTTCACACGGGGTGGGGTGGTGGGACCGCCGGAGGGAGAAGGAGAGTTTGGCAGGCATATTGTTTCCACACATGGAGAGGAAAAGATTTGGAGACGAACGGGCTTCCTGCAGGTATGGAGAACGGTGCATAATAAGTCATCTTGCATGCCGGGCTAGGTATAGTCTCAAGTCATTAAAAACAAACACGCCCCACACATGTTCATATTTCAAGGTGTACTAAATTATTGCATGAGATGATTAAGGCTGGCCATAATGGTGGTATCTTAGTTGGTATCATGCACACGGGAATAGCAAACATGCTGATGTGGCAAAGAATTAAAGAAGAGAGGGGGTTAGAGTAACTAGTGTTCATGCATGCATTGGTAAACACATTTTTTGTGGAGAACGGCATCACTAGTTGAGTACTTTTGCAGAATTCAAAAACTATTCCACAATGTGTCAACATTCACAATGTCAAATCAATATTTTTACACTCATTATAAAACGTAGTTCTTATACTCATTATAATCAGTACTCCCTCCGTCTAAGTGAGCAAGTCATCTTAGATTGTGCACTGTGACCAAGGAGGAGGGGAAAACGAGAGATCTTAATGTTTATTTGCTAATTAATAGCATTGCATGCAATGAACTAACCACTGCATGTCGTGTTTGGTAGTCTCAAGTCATTAAAAGCATGCACACCCACATCTCCTATTGGTTGATATGTCAAAAAAACAAGAAACGAGGTAGAAGTTAATGCACCGCACCTAAGTGTTTTGGGAGTATTGTAGATATTGATATTTTTAGTATAAATTTGGTCGTGGGATTTCATTGATGCATGTCAAAGCGTTGATAGGTCTGTTATGCGTGACCTGAAGATGAAAGCGTTGAGCATCTCGAAGTTGATCAACAATCTTCCATTGTCAAAGATTAGCCGTTCGGCCAATAAGGTGGCACACTTAATCGCTAAGTATAGCTTTGACAATAGATTAGATGGTATTCTTGTAAACAACGTACCGCCCTGTGTGGTGAATATTGTATCGAATGAGTGTACTAGTGTGGCTGGTTAATTAATATAAGGTGTTGTTAAAAAAAGTATAAATTTGGTCAAACACTTTGCAAACGGTTGACGGGAGTAAAAAGGACCAGAGGGAGTATCATGCATGCGGAGTAGGCAAAAAAAATTTGCTTGTCTAAAAAAAGGCAAAAAAATTGCTCATTTATAGCCGATCGAAGTCTCAAAGGGCGCGACCGAGCGAGGGAGGCGAAGGTCGTGGGAGGCGCGACGTTTGATGGAATTAATTGAAGTTACATCCACGCACCGGCATGGCGTGCGAACAGGCAGAAGCTATACCGTCAGGCCTACGATATGGGTCTAGTACACATGACATCTAGTGGGTCCCGCATAGTTCTCGAGAACTCTTTGGGGGCTTGCAACCGTTTATCCACCGGGCAAGCCAGCAACCCCACGCCATTCGCACGCCCTCGTCCCCGTCTTCTACCTTACAACAGTTTGCTCCCAGTCGTCCCGTCCTTTCACATTAGTTCCCTCCCAGTTTTTTTTGCGGGGTACAACAGTTCAACTTCTCCTAACCCTCCTCCAAAATCCATGGCCTCCCAAATCTCCATGGTCACCGCTGAGTACCAGGTTAAGCCATCACCGGCAATCAGTTCATCGTCATCTACACACGTGGATCTGAGATGGTGAAAGCATGGCTTGCTCGCTTCCTACGCATGTTCAACAGTTCAACGGATGAGTGGGTCGCTGGGCTAGATGTTGAGTACACCACAGTCCTGGGACGAGAGAAGGATCTAAAGGACGAAAAAAGGAAGAAGCCCGCCGTGATCCAGGTTTGCGTACATAACGTTTGCTTGGTCTACCACATATTCCATGCCGATGTTGAGTGCCAGGATTTTAAGAACTTCCTCAAGGACAAAAGAGTGAAATTCGTTATTGTAGGCTTTAAGAACGACAAGGATGTCCTGCGTCGGATAGGTCTCGTTGTAGGCCAGCCCTTCGATCTCCAGAAGGCAAGCCTGGTGTCCTCCTCTCAACCTTCAATGCTGACCCTGGCAGCAGCCATGATTGATCCTTCGTACGCTAAACTGAAGAAACCTCATCACGAGTTTCATCATGCATGGGAGTCGAAGACATTAGATGAAGATCACATCCTGTACGTAGCAATGGATGCCAACCTTTGTTTAAATATCTACAAGGGTTGGATGAAGAAGCATAGCCCAGTGTCCGGTTCAAGCAAAGAAGCGTCGGCGAAGAGGAAGAGGAAGAGGGATGAGGACGAAGTCGAGGACATGGACTCGGACTCCAAGTAGGTGGCAGTGCCGTCGCTCATGCTGGTTCTACTGCAGTGTCAAGCGGACTAGTTGCTTATTAGTTTATTTTCAAGGGTGTGTTGTGTTGAGGCCCCAGCAGAACTATGTTTATGTTCTTTCTCGTTATTTGAACTCTTTAGTACGTACAGTAGTACTAGTACTATGTCTTACTACTGTTCTTCTTGCAGTTGGTACTACTGCTCGTATCTTTGTGTTCCTACTGTACTTAATGCGTTTGTACTAGTAGTATAATTTGGGTCAGTCGATTTGTGAAAGAAGTTCGACGGAGCGAAGGAAGAAGACAACAGAAGAGGTGGAAGAAGCCCTTCTAGCCATCCATGTTGCATCAAACGGCTCACATGAGTCGACTGACCCAAATTGCTCCTTCAGATTGCAGGATCCATGTGGCATTCAAGGTCTCGAAGGTAGATTCCGCGTCCGCACCTGGTTTGCGGGCTCGACGCGCGCGCGACCGGCTTCCGCCGCGACAGCCACCATGTGCGCCTCCTCCGCGTGGGCGGAGACGACAATGACACGCTAGTTCCTCCTCGCCGGCGTGCTGGAGCACGCGCTCGTCCTCCTCTTCGTATGCTGCGTGCATAGACGCGGCTCCACCAGGTGCTCGCATGCTTGGCAGCGCGGCGGCATCACGAGAAGGGACTATAGACGCCGTGAGCGGGCGAGCCTTCGGCTTCATGGCACAGGATGGCGGCGACACGACGGTGATGGGCGAGAAATTGTTGGCGGGAGCAGGCGGGTGCCGGCATGCGCAACGGCGGTGGCGGCATATTGATGAGTGCGCGTGTGGGAGCTTGCTTTAGTTTTATATATAAGGTTGGTCAAACTTAAAAGAAAACCGTACTAGTACACGTAAACATTAGACTTAGGCAGCGCTTTTATTAGTTAGTACCACAGCCACGATATGGAATCATGTGCAAGCGCGTGAACCGCGGCCGCGCGGTCGATCGAACGGTGCGTCACCGTGTCGCGCTCGAAGGACATCCACCAAACCTTTTTGTGTGTGTGAAAACAATCCTCGAATATTACTCAACTTTTTTTCCTGTGAAAGTTCTTGACGCTGCAATATTTCTATATATTTGAATTTAGCTCCAGTTGGTGTTTATTTGGATTTGGACATTTTAGGTGCGCCCTAGTTTTTTTTAATACTGATTTTGTGTGTGTGACTGAGAGAGAACGTGTGTATGTGTCCATATGTGTGTTGTGGCGGAAGGGCAATGTGGAGACGGTGTGCGTGTGATACAGACATAGAGAGGTGTGGATGTGCAAATGATCATGCATGCGTGAGACATAGACAGATGCCGATACATTGTGTATACATGAGAGAACGGTCTTCTAGTTTACTTGTGTGTGTGTGTGTGTGTGAGCGAGAGAGAGAGGGAGAGGGAGAGAGAGAGACAGAGAGAGGAGCATCCGTAACACAACAACCATCTCTCTCGATTCGTCCGTCCCTCGCACGGTCGCATGCAACACACGCATCAACGCGCACATTTTGACACCCTCACCCGGCCCCTGCCCACCTCAAGGCCCGCACAATCTCTTCGTGAATACCCATTTCTCTCCTTAGGTTGTTTTCTCTCAATATCTGACACACACACACACAGAGAGAGAGAGAGAGACACAAGCAGCACAACATACACACACACACTCCCCCAAGCACACAATTCATCCCCATCCAAGGTTATATGGCGACCACTCTCGCTTGTGCTTCTTTGCACCCCAACATGCACAACACCTCAATCTTCAAAGAGGGCAACGAGCAGATCAAAGATGGCTACAACACTGCGCTAGAGAATGCGGGGTCATTTGGAAGCAGGGTGATGTGATGACGGCTGACTGACTCCTCCCCCCACCCTCTCTCTCTCTCTCTCTCTCTCTCTCTCTCTCTCTCTCTCTCTCTCTTGCACAAAATTACCAATCCCTCTCTCCCCCGCACAAAATTGTCAATCCCTCAACCCACGAGATCCTTCCCCTCTCGTCCATGTTTTTCCTGCTCTCTCATCAAACATGTTGTCTCTTCTCCTTCCACGTATACAGAATCCAGATGCACACGCATCTCATGTATATTACATGTATGCATCTTTCTCACAGACCTAACTTCTTCCTCTCTCTCTCTCTCTCTCTCTCTCTCTCTCTCTCGTTAGGTTTGTCTCCTACTCTCTCGTCCACATACATACAATCTTTCCCGCCCTATCAGCTCCATCTTCAAAAGCTCTCTCTGCACGTTTCATTCACACATTGGGATATGTCAAAATGTTGCTTCTATAATGGCTGATGTAGAGTTATGGTTGTTCTTGTTGCATCCTACAAAGTAATAACTATGAAATGCATTTAGATTCTCATTTGACTGGGATTATGTCAGTTTGAGCATGTTGTGAAGTACTATAGACCTTGTATACATCTTGGGATTCAACAATGATTGTAACTATTGAATTGTATAGACCATTACATTCGAAGTCAATAGCCTAATATATTTATTTCACAATTTCAACAAATGATTAGTTCACTACAAACTAAGAAAACAAATGTGTACTCCCTCCATTTTTATTTAAGTCTGCGTATTAGCATTGGTCAAAGTCAAGTTTTGTAAACTCTCAGAAAGCTTATAACAAAAAATATTAACATATACAATAACAAATAAATACCATTAGATTCATTATTGAATGTACTTTCACATCATACATATTTGTTATGGTAAATGTTTATATTTTTCTATAAACTTGGTCAAACTTTAGGAAGTTTGACGTTGGTCAAACCTAATATGCAGAGTTTACTACTACTACTCACTAGTTGCTTAGCCGAATCACTCAACACGCCACACGGGGAGTCCAGTGTCACAAAATTTTGAGGTCGGCGGGAAAATCTCCCGCGACCCTGATTCGAGCAGTGGGAGGTTACCATCATAGCCTTCGGAATAGGCCTATGGATGATGCTTGGTAGGGGGTTGTTTTCGTAACATCGGGTTCACCCTACCGAGCCAACCCCACCCCGGCACCCAGAGTAGTACACCTGAATACTCCCCAATTTCTATCCCCACCGCAAAATAGACTTCTCCACGGCACCGCAGCCTTCGTGCTCCTCCCCTTTACATCGGCGCACTCGTCCACCGCAGCGCATCTGCCTCATCGACGACCTCGTACGCCGCACTGGAGCCGGTCCACCGTCGTCGTCGTACATGGAGCCTCTTCCCCGGCATCTTCTTCCACGGTCTCGGATCTGCTTCCCGGAAGCCGACGCCAAGCGCAGAAGTACCACCGTCGTGGACAATGAACTGACTCCCGTTGCCGACCATGACTCACAGAGGCCGCCGCGACCATCGTTCTCCTCCTCGATTGGTAATGTGTGTATTGAATCACTTAGCAGTACATGTGCAGTTCCAATTTTGTTCATACCTACCCTTCAAATTTCCTGGGTGCTATTGTTCCCGTAAAAGTAATTGGTTATAGCCTCCATTGTCCAATAGAATATCAGCTTATAATTGTGCGTCGCTCCTGTATCGCGCTGTGCTTGGGTAGGTTTTTCATCTGCAACCAGTAGTGTGGCAAATGTTGGAAAGGTTTTTAGAACTAGCAAAATGCCCATGCGTTGCACGCATCAAGATGCATTTGTATGAGTAGTTTATCTTGTTGGAGATGCTCTAACATGGCAGACGAGTGCTTTAATGTTGCCCACAAGATGCGCGAGTATTACTAGTAGTATATTTTTCTTGCCATGTTGAGATTTTAAAACCACGAGTGCGAACATGCAGAGGAGCAATGAAGACCAAACACGGGATATTCGGGACATCTTCAAGGAGCATGGCAAGTTAAAGAGGAGCTGCACCGAACCTGCAAAACGAGCTTTGGTAAGTAACACCCTTTCAATTACTTTCGTGTAGCCTCGTGTTCTTCGATGTGTATATGTTGTAGTTTCTGTTTCTCTTACGCGTGGTGTTCTTCGATGTGTAATAAGAAGAGTCTTAATCGTCCTAATGCTTTCGTTTTTAGCTTAATGTAGGAAGTGGGTGTTCTCACCTTGTAGTATGTTTTTATTTATTTTTTCCTTTTGAATTCACTTCTCCGAGTTCTGTTTATCTGGCTTCTACTAAATGGATCTAGGTTGCTCTGAGTATTGATCTAAAAAAGAAGTAACTTCATGTCAGGATGCTGTTCTTGCGAGGAGGGAAGTATGGTCAACCTCGAGATCATGTTTCCAAAATGAGGCTGGATTACACACAAGGTGCCAGTTCCCTAATGATGCTGGATTAGACACAATGTGCAAATTCCCAGATGATGTTGGATTACACACAAGCCAGGTGGAGTCGTCAGATGTTCGTGTCCTCGTGGCATTAGTAAAGGCTGAAAGAAAGCATGCAGCAGCCCTTGAGAATGTAGTTGAGTTCCTGAAGAAGCGAAAAGAGCAATCAGATGCTCTCTTCACCCAAGCCAAAGAAGAGATGGAAGAAGCCAGAAATAAGCTAGCAGATGCAGAGCAGGCTAGGCGTCTCCTGCTATCTAAAACTGTTGTCAATACAAAATTTCCTTCGTAATAGCTAGGTTCAAATGTTTATCTAGTCAGCATGCCTGTTGTGATGTTCGTGCATCTACTGATGTGGCACAAAATGTTTTTTTGGGTCATGTAATAACAGCAATTACTTTCCAAACAATAACAGACGAAGCATTGGACATGGTATAGTTCACGCGCAAGCCCGACATTCCAAGTTCAACTTCCACATCAAACTCATGTTCACAGATATCTGCACATTCATACATAATGTCCACAACCATGATTCACTTCAAAGCCAAAAAAATGTGAGGAGAGTTATAAATAAAGAAAATCCTCTACTAGTTCCTGCTACCAGTGCGAGCACAACAAGTCAAGACCATGCGTAAATTAATTATATTTTAGTCATTTTTTGTGTTCTAAAATGCCTGCCGGCTCGCGGAAGGACGTGTTGCCGGCACACGCGCGGATTCAATGAAGGCAGGCGGGGCAGTCTTAAGCTGGTTGCACGCGGCGAGGAGGCGTGCTCAGCCGGACCTGCAGCGAGTGCGGCCCTCTTGGCCGACGCGTCGGTTCAATGGCTGCGCTATGAGAGGTCGTGTCCGTGTTAGAGCAATCACTCCCTCCAGTCCTTTTTTGTTTGGGTATAACAAAATCTCGTTTTCCATTCACATTTTACAAGTAAAGTTCGTGGACAAACTTTGACCCAAAGTACGATGGGGACTAGTAAACCAGAATGGAGGTAGTAGTTTTTTTTAATCGAAGAAGGGTTTCCCCTTCCGGTTTTCATTAAAGAAAACCAGCATCTAAATCTAAACCATAGTATTTGCCCTAGAACTACCAGGTTCAACATCTCGCAACATAAACCCATACAACCTCCATCGCAAAAAAAAACATACAACCATACGCCAAGGAGGTACGTAGTACTATGAATTCTATTTTCACTCCATACCAATCGTTCTAAAAACTACTTACTACTTATAACGCGCCATTGAAAATCGGAACTCTTAACCCTGCTAAAAAAGATATTTTAAACGTGGCTACTCGATCTGTGGCAACTGGCGAGCCACCGCGCTCCAAGTTGTTCACCTATGGTCTCGACCATCACCTCCTACGGATCAAATTATCACGCGAGCTGAGTATTCCTACAAGGTGCTCCACCACGTACCCGGTACCCGCGAATGTAGCAATTGTGCCCCTAGGGTTTTAGGGTTTATTTGTTAACGTCGCCTTTACGTAACACTCATGTGTGCGAGACAGCGAGAGGCCGACTGCGTGCGTGCGCCTCTTCTCTTCGTATATGTACTCCACCGTTTGTCTGGTGTCCAAAAAATTATAATAACTACTAGCAATGTACCAATGCGTTGCCACACGATCAAAGTAGATTAATACAGTGGCGGAGCTAGATGCAGATTACGCCTGGGGCTGTGCTATGTTGAGTGATAAACTTCTATGGTTTTCTATGCTTTGCATGAAGAAATTACAAAGGAAGTTGTTTCTAGGCCTGGGGCTATAGCCCTAGCTGCCCCAGGCCTGTCTTCGCCTCTAGATTAATACATATTCACCGATTTGATAGAAAAAAAAGTCTAGCTTTGAAATACATATATCACTAAAAAATGTTATGTTTCACTCAAAATATATTCCTTTGGTGGTTTTGATGAGATAAGAGAGGAATGTTGTTGGTTTCAAGATTCGAGAAGTGGTATATGTCTAATTTCTACTCTTACTAGCAAGATGCCCGTGCGTTGCACGGAACATCAAGATCTTGTGGGAGAAAAGGATGAACGAGGGAAGGCCTTATCTGCAAATGTGGTGAAGAGTGCGGGTAAATTGCCATATTTTCCTTCCTATCCGTCAGATATAAATCAGACGACCTACATTGCAGGATGGCAGGCCCACCATCATCACCAACTCTATATTTTATCCCTACTCTTATAATAAGCATTGTCGGTGATGATTGTGTGCCTGCCATCCTGCAATATAGGCCGTCCGATCTATATCTGACGGATAGGAAGGAAACAATGGCAATTTTGCAAAAAGATACCCACACCCCTCTCCACATTTGCAAATAAGGCCTTCCCTCGTTCATCCTTTTCCCCCACAAGATAAACTACTCATACAAATGCATCTTGATGTTCCGTGCAACGCATGGGCATCTTGCTAGTTGTTGCAAAAAGCCCATGTGTGTGTGTGTGTGAGAGAGAGAGGGCGAGTGGAGGAGGACGGAGTGCATGTGTGACAAAGACGCAAGGAGTGTGTGTGCGATAGGTATCAGCTTAAAATGAGGCGATAGTGTGTGTGTGCACGATTGAGAGGGTGTGTCTCAAGAAGGGAAGAAAAATCTACATAGATACAAGCAGCGGGAGAGAGACATGTATGCGATGGTGGAAGCACGAGTGTGCAGGTGTATAAACCTATCTAGAGGCTAGCTAGTCGATAAATGTTTGTGAGAGAAATACGAGTCGGGGTGTGAAAGCGAGAGTTTTATGTGAGAGAGAGAGAGATACGGTAGTCGGGAAGGGGAGTGGAAGCAGGAGTTGTGTGTGTGTCTGTGTGAGAGAGAGGAGACAGTAGTCGGGGTTGTCTGATCGGTAAACAAATGAATAATGTCAATCTGTGATGGAGACGAAAAGGAGACCGCAACAAATGTTGTGTCTACAGGAGAGATAGAGAGATTACTTTTAGTGGTATGAGTCATACGTAGAGACATATAGGGTGTGTGAGAGAATCCCATAGAGAGAAAGACAAAGTGAAAGACGAGTGGAGACTGTGTGTTTGGCGGTGAAAAAGAAAGCTTAGGTACCGAGTGATACCAGAGAACAGTAGAGACGTGAGAGATAATGAAAACCGTGTAATGTATAATGATAGGGAGAGTGTGACACTTCTCAAGGGAGACGTCGAGAGACCATGTTTGCGAGGATAGGAGCAACATTAAGTGAGCGTGCGGGTGAGCTGGAGAAAAGAGATTGATAGCTACCTGAAGGAGCATGCATGCGAGAGAGATGGGCGTGAAAGGAGTGAACAAAAAAGGGATTCAAATATTTGAATTCGAGATGATGATACACGTAATCCATACTCGAACCAAAGTTGATCTATCAAACATGCATACTCATATGAATTCACGCACATCTATGTTATTTAATATGTAGATACTACTAATCCATACATTTTAGTAGAACATAATTTGGTTAAATTTTTTCAAATTCAACCTTAAGATTTCGAGATCGTTGTATTTGTAAATCATATTATACATATAAAGGAGCAGAATTATTTGTTGTGCTTTTGAAAGTATATATAAAAAAATGATGTATGTAGAATGTAATTCCAATTGAAAATGGATCCCGCCTGAAAAAAATTAGAATACAAACGGGATTCGAATTGAGTTGGCACGGTAAACGTGCACTCTACAAAATTTGGACGAAGCGGGGAAAGTCGCAGTAACCGCCCGAAACCAAAATCTGCAAGATGGAAATCACAACTGCCTATCCCTGCCACGCAAAGCCTATCTACTAGATTTCTATAGGTTTCGATAGGGGTAGGTTTGTAATTTCACCCAAACGTGACGTAACCGCCCCCGGATTCATACACGGTGGGCGCCAAAACACAGTGTGTCCTCGGCCGAAATCGACTCCCTCCCTGATTCATATTCATACACGATGGGCGCCAAAAACAAACTCTTGTCGGCAAATATTCGGTGTATGCGAGATTACCGTCCTATCCCCAACCGACTAGTGTTGTTGTGATGTAGTAGAAATTTGAAACGGGGGCTAAGTTTGTAAATTTCCTCGCATTTGAGACAAGCGCGCCCTGAATACATGGTTCCCCCCTTCCCCATTCGTACTCCGTGGGCGCCAAAACATCCTCTCCACCCCACCCTCCTCCGTCCACCGCCGTCCGCCACCCCATCCACCGCCGTCCTCCTCCACCATGCCGGAGCTGATACCCCGACGTCGCCGTCCATTACAAGAGATCGACCTCTCTCATCCACAGCTTGTTGCGAAACACCCATTTGGTACCAATGATGTTGTGGTTGTTGTCGGGCTTCTCGACCAATGTCCACACTTGATTTCTCTCAAAGTTGTGTAGCTCTTCATGCATAGCATTTATCCAATCCGGATCCTTCAATGCTTCTTCAACCTTCATAGGTTCAATTTTAGAAATGAATGAGTAATGTTCACAAAAGTTAGCTAAACAAGTTTTAGAGCGAGTGATTCTCCCGGTTTGGATATCATTGTAGATTTGCTCGACGGGATGATCTTTGGCAATTCTTGCTCGAACTCATGTAAGCTTTTGCTTGGGCCGGGGTGGAACATCCTCTTCATCTTGTTCTTCTTCTTCTTGGCCTTCTTCATTGTTGACGTTGTTGTTCTTTTGTCGTGATGGAGAAGGAGGTTGTTGATGTTCATCTTGGTGTACTTCCTCGTTTTCTTCATCTTGACGTGTCCCACTTGTGGATGCTTTCGTATCAACTCTTGGTTCACCTTGTCGTGATGTAGAAGCTTCCACTTGGACGGACGAGGTACTCTCCTTCATTTCTGTTGGACGAATCTTGCCAATGGACAAGTCTTGAATTGCTTCCGAAGGGTCTTTGTCTCCTACATCAATTGGCAATTGCTCTACTTGCGAGCCGTTATATTCATCAAACTTCACATCTACCGTCTCTTCAACCTATCGGGTGAAATTGTTGTAGACACGGTAAGTGTGAGAGTTTGAGCCATAACCAAGTAGAAAACCTTCATGAGACTTAGGAGCAAATTTAGAACGACGATGCTTATCAAGAATGTAGCACTTTAAGCCGAATACTCGAAAGTATCCAACTTGGGGTTTGTTACCGGTGAGGAGCTCGTATGCCGTCTTGCCGAGTAGCTTGTGAAGATACAAGCGATTTGTTGCATGACAAGCTGTCTCAACCGCTCCCGCCCAAAAGTGCTTTGGAGTTTTGTACTCATCAAGCATCGTTCTTGCCATCTCGATAAGAGTCCGGTTCTTCCTCTCAACAACTCCATTTTGTTGAGGTGTGTACGTAGCCGAGAACTCGTGTGAAATCCCTTCTTCGTCAAGAAAGGTGTGCACATTTGCGTTCTTGAACTCCGTTCCGTTGTCACTCCGAACCTTCTTGATCTTCACGTCAAACTGATTTTGGGCCTTCCTAGCGAAGTTTTTGAAGATCTTTTGGACCTGCGACTTTTCATCAAGAAAGAACACCCACGTAAATCTTGAAAAATCATCAACTATGACTAGACCAAATGAGTTACCACCGAGACTCTTGTATGCATTTGGACCAAAGAGATCCATGTGAAGTAGCTCGAGTGGTCTTCTTGTGGTCATGATGTTCTTCGCACGGTGACTTCCTCCAACTTGTTTCCCTGCTTGACAAGCACTACAAAGTCTATCCTTGTCAAATACGACATCTTTTATTCCAAGGATATGATCACCTTTAATAAGCTTATCAAGATTTCGCATTCCAACATGACCTAGTCTTCTATGCCACAACCAGCCTTTAGAAGATTTAGCAATTAAGCAAGTTTTAGGTTGAGCCTTTTTACTGAAATCAACAATGTAAAGATCTCCTCTACGTATACCAGTAAAGACCATTTTATGATTGTCTCTACGAAACACTTGGCAATCTACTTCAGTGAATAAGACATTGAAACCGAAATCCGCAAGTCTAGAAACTGAAAGTAAATTGTATCCAAGGGATTCAACGAGCATGACATTTTGTATGGAGCTATCGTGTGAGATGGCCACCTTACCAAGGCCAACCACCTTACCCTTTGAATTATCACCAAAGGTGCCATATTTTCGAGGGCCGTCATTTTCAGCAAGCTCACGGAACATCTCTTCATCTCCGGTCATATGATCAGTACATCCACTATCAAGGACCCACTCCTTTCCTCCGGCCATGTAGCCGCGAAGATTTGCCATAAGACCAAAATGTATCATTGCATCATCAAGATCATAGTCACTATCATCATCTTCATCATAATATCCATGTTCAACATCATCTTGTGATTGATCAATTCCTAGAGAGGGTAATTCATTAGGTAAATGATCATCAAGGTCGTTACCTTTATGAATTCTTATAGCTTCGGATATGATATCACTAATGCTTCCAACATTTCCTTTAGCATGCATGAGATTGGTAAGCTCAAATAGACAATCACCAAAGGGTAACGGTTGCGCGAGTCCACGGAGGGCTCCACCCACGAAGGGTCCACGAAGAAGCAACCTTGTCTATTCCATCACGGCCGTCGCCCACGAAGGACTTGCCTCACTAGCGGTAGATCTTCACGAAGTAGGCGATCTCCTTGCCCTTACAAACTCCTTGGTTCAACTCCACAATCTTATCGGAGGCTCCCAAGTGACACCTAGCCAATCTAGGAGACACCACTCTCCAAGAAGTAACAAATGGTGTGTTGATGATGAACTCCTTGCTCTTGTGCTTCAAATGATAGTCTCCCCAACACTCAACTCTCTCTCACAGGATTTGGATTTGGTGGAAAGAGGATTTGAGTGGAAAGCAACTTGGGGAAGGCTAGAGATCAAGATTCATATGGTAGGAATGGAATATCTTGAGCTCAACACAAGGGTAGGTGGTTCTCTCTCAGAAAATGTGTATTGGAAGTGAAGATCTGTTCTGATGGCTCTCTCCACGAATGAAGAGTGGGTGGAGGGGTATATATAGCCTCCACACAAAATCTAACCGTTACACACAATCTGCCAAACTCGGTGGGACCGAATCGTCAAACTCGGTCGGACCGATTCAGCAAATCTAGTGACCGTTAGGATTTTCGGTGGGACTGAGATGCAACTCGGTAGGACCGATGTGGTTAGGGTTAGGGCATAACGTAATCTCGGTGTGACCGATTACACAAACTCGGTGAGACCGATTTTGGTAATAAGCTAACCAGAGAGTTGGTCAGGCAAAATCAGTGAGACCGATTACACAAACTCGGTGGGACCGATTTTGGTAATGAGCTAACCAGAGGTTTTGCATTGTAATCTCGGTAGTAAAGATTGCACAAACTCGGTGAGACCGATTCTGGCAATGAACATACACAGTGAGATTACAACCCCATCTCGGTGAGACCGAGATCCCTATCGGTGAAACCGATTTGCTAGGGTTTGTGGCAGTGGCTATGACATGTGAAACTCGGTGGCTTCGGATAGAAAGAATTGGTGGGGCCGAGTTTGACTTTTGGTTTAGGTCATATGTGGATATGGAAAGGTAGTTGAGGGTTTTGGAGCATATCACTAAGCACATGAAGCAAGAGGCTCATTAAGCAACACCTCATCCCTCCTTGATAGTATTGGCTTTTCCTATAGACTCAATGTGATATTGGATCACTAAAATAGAAAATTTAGAGTCTTGATCTTGAAGCTTGAGCCAATCCTTTGTCCTTAGCATCTTAAAGGGGTTCCACATCCTCTAGTCCACGCCACTCCATTGTTGAACTTATTTGAAACATACTAGGTAAAAGTGTTAGTCCAACAAGAGATATGTTGACATTAATTACCAAAACCACCCAGGGAGCACTTGTGCTTTCAATCTCCCCCTTTTTGGTAATTGATGACAACATACATCAAAGCTTTAGATAAAGATATAGAGAATATCAAGTAAAGCTTTGGAAAGACATGTAACATGCATAGGCTCCCCCTACATGTATGCAATCATGTGAATATGGAATATAGGAGCATGTGAATGCATAAACATGACAGAGTAAGCGATGTGTTACATGTATCTTGGCTATATGCATCGGAGCAAGTGATGTGAATATGAGAAAACTACCTTCATGCTTATGAGTCCTTCTTGCAAACAGTATGTACATCAGCAAGAACTTCTCATTCACATGACTGTGATGCATATACTTACCTTGTGGTCTTGAGTTGGCTTAGGATGGGATGAACCTGCGCAAACAAGGTTAGATAACCCAGATACACCTACTAACCAGAGCAAACAAAAGGGACCACAATAGAACCAAGACTGGGATGACATGTAGAGTGAGTACTAGGTACTACATTGGATATAGACATGTCCCCAAAGGTAAAGATATGCAAGAAAATCAGAGATTTCCTTCCCTTAGATGTCTTGCTCCCCCTGAATCTAACATGAGATATTGGGAGAAGATAGGGAACAGAAAATCGGAGCAATAGAACATAAACAACATAGCTTGAGCTAAAGCAAGCAAACAAATAAACATGTATTTCCCCTCTTAAAGACATGTGACATCTCTCCTCTTGAACACCAAGCATCTGGGGTCATTGATGATATTACTTTCTCTCCCCCTGAGTATTCTCTCTTTCTCCCCTATAGGAAAGATTAAGCTTTGATGTGATCTCTCTCTCCCCCTTTGACATCAATTTCCAAAAAGGGTCTTCTGGACATGTGATACAAATGGGTTGGTCCTTGAGTCACAGAGCAAAGCAGCATGTATAAAATGATGCTGGTAGAGGACAAGAATCATAGAGTGGAGCTGGAGCAAATAGAAATCAGGAATAAGTGGCAAGTTGGTTTTCCTGTGATGAAATCGGTGACTCCGAGTTGTGTGCTTCGGTTGCACCGAAAGATTTCGGTTAGACCGAAGAAACCAAACCGGTGTGACCGAGTTCATCAGAGTGGAACCACTTGTCACCTCAGCTCACTAGACAGGTAGAATCTCACAAAGATTTGCAAGAAATTAACTAAAAGATTTACAATGAATTTGATGCAGAAAATGCAGAACAAAAAGAAAAGAAAAGAAAAGAAAAGTTCTAGATGAAGTGTTTTTTTTTTGTTGTTTGAAAAGGGGAAACAAATATGCAAGGGACAGATGCAATAACACAGAAAAGAACACAAGAGAACTTCATCTAGAGTTGGGCAGTGACAAAGTCACCTATGTTAGAGTATATTGACTTAGGAGTCAAGTGAGAGCACTTGATCATAGGTCATACTCATCGTTTAAGCTCGAAATGGGGTTACCATTTTTCGTTTAAGCATCTTGATGTATTCACATCTTGTTGAGTTGCTTTGACTCATGTTTTGGAGTAAAGCTTCTCTAAGATGGAATAACATACCTTGGGTGGTGGTGTGGGTCTTGCTCATGTAGTTGAACTTGTGTGGGTTGCTCAAGGTTGATGTAGTTCATCAAGAGTTGGGAGCACCACTTGGAGTTTGAGTTCATCTACCTACATGGGTTAGTCTTGCAAGGAAGAGCACTTTTGTATCCAAAATGACAATCATGAGACACAATCATAGAATTTGTCAAAGGATATATTTGAATGGTTTTGTGCTTCCTTGTCTTCAACCACCATTGTGTAGAGACTTGGTGATGTAGAGATTGCTCAAGATGTGAGTGAGTTGCAATCTCATAGAATTAGATTCAACCAAGTACCTACACGGGTTAGATAACATGCAAGGTGCAAATATATCCAAGACATATGAATAGCTTCATAAGAAAAATATCAAGGATTAGTCATAGGCTCATGCCTCGCATGCACCATATGGAGTTCCTACTCCAAGTTTGAAGCATCAATGATGTTCAATTCACCTCTTAACCTGCAAAACACTTTCTCATCAAGTGGTTTAGTGAATATATCCGCCAATTGCTTATCGGTGCGAACATGCTTAAGGTTAATGTCCCCTTTGGCAACATGATCTCGAATGAAATGATGACGAACTTCAATATGCTTAGTTCGAGAGTGTTGCATGGGATTGTGAGCAATTTTAATAGAACTTTCATTGTCACAAAGCAATGGAACATGTTTCACATATATCCCATAATCTTTAAGAGTTTGGGTCATCCAAAGTAATTGAGCACAACATGAACTAGCGGCAATGTATTCCGCTTCGGCGGTGGATAAGGATACTGAGTTTTGTTTCTTGGAAGACCAAGACACAAGAGATCTACCAAGGAATTGACAAGTACCCGAAGTGGACTTTCTATCAACCTTGTCTCTAGCATAGTCCGAATCGGAGTAGCCAACAAGATCAAAAGAGGACCTCTTAGGATACCAAATGCCAAAATTTGGTGTATGAATAAAATATCTCACTATCCTTTTCACAGCCTTAAGATGACATTCTTTAGGAGCAGCTTGATATCGTGCACACATGCACACACTTAGCATAATACCGGGACGGGAGGCACATAGATATAACAATGAACCAATCATAGAGCGATAAACATTTTGATCAACCGGTTCACCATCTTTGGTCAAATCAAGATGTCCACTAGTAGGCATGGGTGTAGGCATACCTTTTCATTCTTGCATATTGAACTTCTTGAATAAGTCTTTGGTGTACTTCGTTTGACAGACAAATGTACCTTCCTTAGTTTGCTTGATTTGCAAACCGAGAAAGAATTTGAGTTCACTCATCATAGACATCTCAAACTTCTCCGACATTAGCTTTCCAAACTTTTCACTAAAATGAGGGTTAGTTGAACCAAATATGATATCATCAACATAAATTTGGCACACAAATAGTTCTCCATTAACCCTTTTAGTAAAAAGAGTAGAATCAATTTTACCAATTTCAAAGCCTTTTTCAGTAAGGAACTTGGTCAAGCATTTATACCATGCTCTAGGAGCTTGTTTAAGACCATAAAGGGCTTTGTGAAGTTTGTAAACATGATTAGGTTTCTTAGGATTGACAAAGCCGGGAGGTTGCTTAACATAAACTTCCTCCTCAATTTTGCCATTTAGAAAAGCACTTTTAATGTCCATTTGGTACAAGGTGATATCATGGTCATTAGCATAGGCAAGTAAGATGCGAATGGACTCAAGTCTAGCAACGGGAGCATATGTCTCACCATAGTCCATACCTTCAACTTGTGTATAGCCTTGGGCAACGAGACATGCTTTGTTGCGTACCACTTGTCCATCTTCATCTTGCTTGTTGCGAAACACCCATTTGGTACCAATGATGTTGTGGTTGTTGTCGGGCTTCCCGACCAATGTCCACACTTGATTTCTCTCGAAGTTGTGTAGCTCTTCATGCATAGCATTTGTCCAATCTGGATCCTTCAATGCTTCTTCAACCTTCATAGGTTCAATTTTAGAAATGAATGAGTAATGTTCACAAAAGTTAGCTAAACGAGTTTTAGAGCGAGTGATTCTCCCGGTTTGGATATCATTGTAGATTTGCTCGACGGGATGATCTTTGGCAATTCTTGCTCGAACTCGTGTAAGCTTTTCCTTGGGCCGGGGTGGAACATCCTCTTCATCTTGTTCTTCTTCTTCTTGGCCTTCTTCATTGTTGACGTTGTTGTTCTCTTGTCGTGGTGGAGAAGGAGATTGTTGATGTTCATCTTGGTGTACTTCCTCGTTTTCTTCATCTTGACGTGTCCCACTTGTGGATGCTTCTGTATCAACTCTTGGTTCACCTTGTCGTGAGGTAGAAGCTTCCACTTGGACGGACGAGGTACTCTCCTTCATTTCCGTTGGACGAATCTTGCCAATGGACAAGTCTTGAATTGCTTTCGAAGGGTCTTTGTCTCCTACATCAATTGGCAATTGCTCTACTTGCGAGCCGTTAGATTCATCAAACTTCACATCTACCGTCTCTTCAACCTTTCGGGTGAAATTGTTGTAGACACGGTAAGTGTGAGAGTTTGAGCCATAACCAAGTAGAAAACCTTCATGAGACTTAGGAGCAAATTTAGAACGACGATGCTTATCAAGAATGTAGCACTTTGAGCCGAATACTCGAAAGTATCCAACTTGGGGTTTGTTACCAGTGAGGAGCTCGTATGCCGTCTTGCCGAGTAGCTTGTGAAGATACAAGCGATTTGTTGCATGACAAGCTGTCTCAACCGCTCCCGCCCAAAAGTGCTTTGGAGTTTTGTACTCATCAAGCATCGTTCTTGCCTTCTCGATAAGAGTCCGGTTCTTCCTCTCAACAACTCCATTTTGTTGAGGTGTGTACGTAGCCGAGAACTCGTGTGAAATCCCTTCTTCATCAAGAAAGGTGTCCACATTTGCGTTCTTGAACTCCGTTCCGGTGTCACTCCGAACCTTCTTGATCTTCACGTCAAACTGATTTTGGGCCTTCCTAGTGAAGTTTTTGAAGATCTTTTGGACCTGCGACTTGTCATCAAGAAAGAACACCCACGTAAATCTTGAAGATCATCAACTATGACTAGACCAAATGAGTTACCACCGAGACTCTTGTATGCATTTGGACCAAAGAGATCCATGTGAAGTAGCTCGAGTGGTCTTCTTGTGGTCATGATGTTCTTCGCACGGTGACTTCCTCCAACTTGTTTCCCTGCTTGACAAGCACTACAAAGTCTATCCTTGTCAAATACGACATCTTTTATTCCAAGGATATGATCACCTTTAATAAGCTTATCAAGATTTCGCATTCCAACATGACCTAGTCTTCTATGCCACAACCAGCCTTTAGAAGATTTAGCAATTAAGCAAGTTTTAGGTTGAGACTTTTTAGTGAAATCAACAATGTAAAGATCTCCTCTACGTATACCGGTAAAGACCATTTTATGATTGTCTCTACGAAACACTTGGCAATCTACTTCAGTGAATAAGACATTGAAACCGAAATCCGCAAGTCTAGAAACTGAAAGTAAATTGTATCCAAGGGATTCAACGAGCATGAAATTTTGTATGGAGCTATCGTGTGAGATGGCCACCTTACCAAGGCCAACCACCTTACCCTTTGAATTATCACCAAAGTTGACATATTTTCGAGGGCCGTCATTTTCAGCAAGCTCACGGAACATCTCTTCATCTCCAGTCATATGATCAGTACATCCACTATCAAGGACCCACTCCTTTCCTCCAGCCATGTAGCCGCGAAGATTTGCCATAAGACCAAAATGTCTCATTGCATCATCAAGATCATAGTCACTATCATCATCTTCATCATAATATCCATGTTCAACATCATCTTGTGATTGATCAATTCCTAGAGAGGGTAATTCATTAGGTAAATGATCATCAAGGTTGTTACCTTTATGAATTCTTATAGCTTCGGATATGATATCACTAATGCTTCCAACATTTCCTTAATCATGCATGAGATTGGTAAGCTCAAATAGACAATCACCAAAGCTAGGATCACTAGAGTTCATCTTACTCAAAGCAATAGATTTATGGAGAACTTCGTCTAAATTCTTCAAGGAATAATCGGGAAATCGTTCCTCAAGAAATTTCCATATGGTGTAGGCACATTTGAGAATAGGCAAACTAGCAATCAAATTTTTGGGCAATCCTCTAATGATGAGCTCAACAGTTCTAAGATTGCGAATCATGTCAATATCTTCATCTAGGGTAGGATGCAAGGGATCAATATGAGATGCACAAGAACTAGCAATGTACTTGCTTAAATGATATTCATTGAAAATCTCAAGCATTTCATTTTTCCACTCATGAAAATATTCTCCATCAAGAATGGGCACTCTATGTCTAAGACTCCCTAAAGTAGACACATCCATCTTCCTCCAAAGGTGTTTAAACCAAGGCAATGGAGACCAAAGCTCTGATACCAATTGAGAGGATCGAGAAGAGGTGTCTAGAGGGGGGTGATTAGACACTAAGTGCCAAAAGTTGCAGTTTTTAATATTCTTAAGTTTAGGTGGAGTTTAAGCACAACTTTAATGAACACAATACATATCAAGCAAGCATGCAATGAGTATATGAGCAGTGGAAAGTAAAGGATGCAACTTGCAAGAATGTAAAGAGAAGGGTTTGGAGTATTCAAACGCAATTGGAGACATGGATGTTTTTGGCGTGGTTCCGATAGGTGGTGCTATCGTACATCCACGTTGATGGAGACTTCAACCCACAGAGGGTAACGGTTGCACGAGTCCACGGAGGGCTCCACCCACGAAGGGTCCACGAAGAAGCAACCTTGTCTATTCCATCACGGTCGTCGCTCACGAAGGACTTGCCTCACTAGCGGTAGATCTTCACGAAGTAGGCGATCTCCTTGCCCTTAAAAACTCCTTGGTTCAACTCCACAATCTTGTCGGAGGCTCCCAAGTGACACCTAGCCAATCTAGGAGACACCACTCTCCAAGAAGTAACAAATGGTGTGTTGATGATGAACTCCTTGCTCTTGTGCTTCAAATGATAGTCTCCCTAACACTCAAGTCTCTCACACAGGATTTGGATTTGGTGGAAAGAGGATTTGAGTGGAAAGCAACTTGGGGAAGGCTAGAGATCAAGATTCATATGGTAGGAATGGAATATCTTGAGCTCAACACAAGGGTAGGTGGTTCTCTCTCAGAAAATGTGTATTGGAAGTGAAGATCTGTTCTGATGGCTCTCTCCACGAATGAAGAGTGGGTGGAGGGGTATATATATCCTCCACACAAAATCTAACCGTCACACACAATCTGCCAAACTCGGTGGGACCGAATCGTTAAACTCGGTCGGACCGATTCAGCAAATCTAGTGACTGTTAGGATTTTCGGTGGGACTGAGATGCAACTCGGTAGGACCGATGTGGTTAGGGTTAGGGCATAACGTAATCTCAGTGTGACCGATTACACAAACTCGGTGAGACCGATTTTGGTAATAAGCTAACCAGAGAGTTGGTCAGGCAAACTCGGTGAGACCGATTACACAAACTCGGTGGGACCGATTTTGGTAATGAGCTAACCAGAGGTTTTGCATTGTAATCTCGGTAGTACCGATTGCACAAACTCGGTGAGACCGATTTTGGCAATGAACATACACAGTGAGATTACAACCCCATCTCGGTGAGACCGAGATCCCTATCGGTGAAACCGATTTGCTAGGGTTTGTGGAAGTGGCTATGACATGTGAAACTCGGTGGCTCCGGATAGAAAGAATCGGTGGGGCCGAGTTTGACTTTTGGTTTAGGTCATATGTGGATATGGAAAGGTAGTTGAGGGTTTTGGAGCATATCACTAAGCACATGAAGCAAGAGGCTCATTAAGCAACACCTCATCCCTCCTTGATAGTATTGGCTTTTCCTATAGACTCAATGTGATCTTGGATCACTAAAATAGAAAATGTAGAGTCTTGATCTTGAAGCTTGAGCCAATCCTTTGTCCTTAGCATCTTAAAGGGGTTCCACATCCTCTAGTCCACGCCACTCCATTGTTGAACTTATCTGAAACATACTAGGTAAAAGTGTTAGTCCAACAAGAGATATGTTGACATTAATTACCAAAACCACCCAGGGAGCACTTGTGCTTTCACTACTTGCATATATTCCATCATGGGAAGATTATTGTGAAGACAAACACCATTTGCACATCTTCACGTCCAACTTACGTGTAAGTGCTATTATTCATGGTTATTATTTTCCTGTTTTCTGCTGATTGAACACATCAATGATTTACATTACATTGTTGTAACTAGGCGAGGGTCAATCTGGATAGTCATGACGAGCAAAGTTTTTTTGTGCTTTTCAAGGAAGCATTGCAGCAGTATCGGTGTTACCTGAGGAAATCACACTATGATGGCAAGTCTATAAACGAATTTCCGGTGAAGTCTCCTGTGCTAAATTTAGAAGACATTGAATGGAAAAACCTTGTTATGCACTGGTCTCGTTCCCAGGATGAGGTACTGTCTATGAAATCACATGACAATTTGAACTTCTACTTTTCTGCATGTGCCTTACGGATCTTTTTTGCAGGAAATCTGCTCGAAGAAGAATTCCGGTTTGACAAGAACGACAAGATATCGCAAATATGCTGCCCGCTGCTTTGCTCTTGTTAGTACCTGTTGTCCTGTATCACTGTACTTGCATACATACCTGGTTCATTATGTGACAGCAGTATGCCTGATAGCTTGCTTATCAATTGTTCGCTCCAAATTATCTGATCTTTATGAATGGTTACATTAGTGTAGAATATATCCAATGCCAATGTTTTTTTAGCTCTGCATTGTTCTTGTAAGTACATGTTGTCCTTTATCAGTGTACTTATAATGACAGGTAGTTGTTCATGTACCATCACTCTGCAGCTTATTTTCCTTTGCCCTCCATTTTCTACATATCAGATCTATATTTACTCTTACCATAAGGTTGGTACTGAAGAAGTTTAGCTGTGCATTGCTCTTGGCTGTACCTTTTGCCTGTATCGTTGCACTTACATTTATAGCTACTTGGTTATGTAGCATCGCTCTTCATCTTATCTTAAATATTCTCCATTTTTTCGTATATTATCACATCTATATTTACTCTTAACAAAATGTAGAATAAAGGCAATGCTTTTGAAGAAGATTCTGTGGTAAACTTCTTGAATTGCCCCCCCCCCCATCAGCATGGACAAGGCCTTTATAGAGCCTGTCTTCACCAATAATGTAAGTTTGTCCATCTCAAGCCTTCAAACTTTGTTGTATATATTTGGTTAGGTATGACTGCAATAGCTGTTTATTTTTGGTGTTTGCATCAAATTGCTTGTTTAAAGTTTATTATATGTAGTTCATAAACAAAAGTTTGTCCTTTCTCAATTTAAGTTTTCAGTTGTACAACCAAGTTCCTTCTTCGTACCATGTAAATTAAACTATACAGAGCAAGTGATCTTCTTTTGCACTTCATGTATGCTTCTGTTCTTCATCCGTAATCCAGTGGTGTGGTAAACCTACCCACTACAGCACAATGTCATATTCTGCAATGTCTTAACTATGAACAATGTCATATCATTCTACTATTATTTAAACCGTCTCTTTATTTGCCAATCTGAAATGGTATAAATTGACAGCACACTAACCATTGATACTTATGAGTTCTTGATTTGTAATCCAGTGGTGTCGTGACGCTGCCAACTCCTTCACAATGTCATTTCCTGCCATGTCTTGACCTGAAGAATACCATATTGTGTTAATGCAAATTTAAACTGTGTCACTTTATTCGTCAGTAAGAAATGTGATGAATTGTCAAAACTGATACTTTTATGTGCAAAACCTGTCATCTCTGCTTGTTTATCTTTCAAAGTGAGGAAGATATAAGTGTTGAACAAGCGCAGTCTCATCATCTTGCTCAGCTGCTTGCGCTGCAGCTCCCCAGCGGGGCTAACCTTTCTTGAACTCTATTGAAGTGTTGTCGGTTTTGTATATTATTTTGTTGGCGTGTTTATTTGCACTGGTGGCGATATTTGATGCCCAGTGTATCTAATCTGCTGTCTACTTGTGCTTTATTATCATACTGGCGAACTTTGATGCCCAGTGGATGTAATATGTCGTAATTTCTTTATTATATAGTCTAGGTTTTTTCTTATTCACGATGCTGCTGTTATTTTACTGTATATATATCATGTCTTCGCAGTAAACCGGCCAAATCATAAAATTACGGTACATAATCGGGCCTTCATGCAATCACGATGTAGGTTGGGCCTGAAACGTGCCGAACAGCTCACGGGCCGGCAGCAACCCGAAATGAACCCCGGCCCGTAATTGTGCGAATCAAATCACGGGCTTTTAACTGGCCAAAAAATTGTCTCGGTCCTTGTTTGGCCCAATCAGATATCGGTTGCGAGCAGGTCGGATGCAAACCGGGACGTAGTTAGGCCCAACTATATGGCGGGCTTTTAACAGGCTGAAATTAATATAGGGCCGAAATGTTAAACGGGCCCTTAACAGGGCAAAACTAACAGCAGGCCGAATTACTAAGTGGGCCTTTAGCAAGTGGGCCCAAAAGCATAGTGTCCAGTTGACGGGCCGAATCTGATATGGGCCATAATTGAGCCCAAAGCCTCTCAAAGGGCCGGACCTGATCTGGGCCGTAATTTGGCCCAAAACATGGTATGCCTTTAACGGGCCGGATCTCATATGGGCCACTATTAGGACCGGAGCATGGCAGGCCATTAATGGACCGGATCAAATATGGGCCGGCATTTGGCCCAAAACATGGCAGGCAGTTAATGGGCCGGCCTACTAGGGTCCTCAAAATCTTGTGGGCCTACAGCTGGGCCGGTCCATTAATGTCGGCTAAATCTCGTGGGCCTTTAGCTGGGCCGGCCCATTATGATCCGCAAGAATCTTGTGGGCCTTTACCTGGGTCGACCCATTACGGCACACAAAAATCTTGTGGGCCTTTACCTGGGCCGGCCCATTATGGCCCGCAAAATCTTGTGGGCCTTTAGCTGGGCCAACCCGTTATGGTACGCAAAATCTCGTGGGACTTTAGCTGGGCCGGCCCATTATGGTCTGCAAAATCTTGTGGGCCTTTAGTTGGGCCGGCCCATTTAAACTTGTTGGGCTGTACCACGTGTCGACGTATCATAGGCGCCTTCTGTCTAGTGAGTGGATGACATCTGTCCCGACGATGAGCCGACACGTGTTTCCTCTAGCCAATGATGATTTTACACGTGGAAAATCCCCATTGGTCAGGGTTGTTAACGGGTTATTGGATCCAAAACCCGACCCGATAGCTTAACGGCATTCCGTTACGGTGGATGCCACGTGTCAGTCACCCTTGACGAAAGCACTTCTGTGACGCGCGATTCCGTGATGATAATTTTGGTAATGTCATGGAACACTTCTACGACAGCACAGGTATGACTATCTTGATTCTGTCATAAATTTGTCATGGATGTACATGCATGACAAAAAACACGACCTACTGTGACAAACACGTATCATCACGGAAGTGTATTTTTTTTGTAGTGGTAAGACTCAAAACCCGACCGCGGCAAAAGATGGAGAGAGTCATCCATAGGTTCTATAAAGTATGCCATGCTGTATACCAGACCTATTGTATACCTCGCCATGAGTTTGGCAAGGGAGTACAATAGTGAACTAGGAGTAGATCACTGGACACCGGTCAAAATTATCCTTAGAGGACTAAGGAAACATTTCTCGGTTATGGAGGTGATAAAGAGTTCGTCATAAAGAGTTACGTCGATGCAAGCTTTGACACAAATTTGGATGACTCTGAGTCTCGATCTTGATACATATTGAAAGTGGGAGCAATTATCTAGATTAGCTCCATCAGAGCATTGTAGACATAGAAAATTTACAAAATACATACGGCTCTGAATGTGGCAGACCCGTTGACTGAACTTCTCTCACAAGCAAAACATGATCACACCTTAGTACTCTTTCAGTGTTAATCACATAGCGATGTGAAGTAGATTACTGACTCTAGTAAACACTTTGGGTGTTGGTCACATAGCGATGTGAACTATGGGTGTTAATCACATGGTAATGTGAACTATTGGTGTTAAATCACATGGCGATGTGAACTAGATTATTGAATCTAGTGCAACTGGGAGACTGAAGGAAATATGCCCTAGAGGCAATAATAAAGTTGTTATTTGACAATCCCAAGTGCAGGGAATCATTGTAGCAATTTCCAAAGGTGGAACTGATAAGTATGGAGTGTCGAACCCACAAGGAGCTAAAGGTAAGATCAATATTCTCTCAAGCCCTATCTGCCACTGATACGACTCTATGTGCACCGAACGTTTGCTTCCAACTAGAAACGAGAAATAAAACTATGTTGTGGGTATGAAGAGGATAACTTTGTATGATATTGGAGAGCTAAAATATGAAAGTAGGTGCTGTTATCATAAAGTTAGAATATATTACTAAATATTATAAATAGCGAGCGTGGAATAATGGTGGATCGGTGTGCGGAATTGTCCTAGGCAATTGTTAACAAGACCGGTAATCACTATTGCAGTTTCATATGAGGGAGAGGCATAAGCTAACATACTTTATCTACTTGGATCATATGCAGTTATGATTGGAACTCTAGCAAGCATCCGCAACTACTAAAGATCATTAAGGTAAAACCCAACCATAGCATTAAAGCATCAAGTCCTCTTTATTCCCATACGCAACAACCCCTCTTACTCGGGTTTGTGTTTCAGTCACTCACCAACCCACTATAAGCGAATTATGAACGTATTGCAACACCCTACAGCGGGAATCCCTCACGCTTGCGCGACAAGGAGGGCACCATAGGACAGCACCAAAGTAAAACATACAACTCATACCAATCTAGATCATCAATCAACCCAAAGGCAAAAGATATCTACTCAAAACATCATAGGATGGCAACACATCATTGGATCATAATATGTGGCGTAAAGCACCATGTTCAAGTAGGGATTACAGCGGGGTGCGGGAGAGTGGACCGTGTAAAAGAGATGAGGATGGTGATGATGATGGTGATGTTGACGAAGAGGATCACCATGGCGATGATTCCCCTCCTGATGGCGCTCCGGCGCCACCGGAAGAGAGGAGGAGAGGTTCTCCCCCTTGTGCTTCCTCCTCCATGGCCTCCACCCTCTGGTCCTTGGCCTTCATGGTGATGATGGCCCCTCCAGGATACTCCTCCATGCCCACCGGTGATGATGGCCCCCTTCGGCAAGGTGCCGAAGAGGGCCTAGATTGACTTCTCGTGGCTACAGAGGCTTGCGGCGGCGGAACTTCCGATCTAGGTTTCTTTCTGGAAGTTTGGGTATATATAGAAGAGTTTTGCGTTGATTTCACCTCAGGGGGGTATCCGGGCTGTCCACGAGGTAGGGGGCGCGCCCCCCACCCTCGTGGTCAGCCCGAGACTCTTCTGGCCTGCTTCTGGTACTCCGTGGGCTTCTTCTAGTCCAAAAATGATCTCCGTCAAGTGGCACGTCAATTGGAATCCGTTTAGTTTTCCTTTTCTGCGATACTCTAAAACAAGAAGAAAACATAGACTGGCACTGGGCTCTAGGTTAATAGGTTAGTCCCAAAAATCATATAAAATATCATATAAATGCATATAAAACATCCTAGAAGGATAGTATAATAGCATGAATACTTCATAAATTATAGATACGTTGGAGACGTATCAGCATCCCCAAGCTTAATTCCTGCTCGTCCTCGAGTAGGTAAATGATAAAAGAAATAATTTATGATGTGTGAATGCTGCAAGTGCATAAGTTTGATCAATGATAATTCCAATCGCTTTTTCTAGCATCATTATATGTCATAATAATAGCTCATCTCATAAAACTTTTCATGATCAAGTAACAAGCTATTCACATGTTAAAGTATAGATCATAAACTTTCTTGAAAACTAACAAACAATATTCTCAGTCATCAAACAATTGCAATTCATCTTATTTTCAGGAAGGGTCTATGTCAGAGCTTTGATTCAGCAAACTCCACATACTCAACTATCATTTAATCTTTCACAATTGCTAACACTCACGTGATATTTATGGGTTCAAAGTTTTAATCGGACACAGAGAAAGATAGGGGCTTATAGTTTTGCCTCCCAACCTTTTACCTCAAGGGTAATGTCAACAATAATAGTTCATGATGCCTTACATCCAATTAGATATATATATATCAGAATCTTTCCAACACAATGTGCTTGCCAAAGGATAAAATGTAAAAGGAAAGGTGAAAATCACCATGACTCTTGCATAAGGGTAAGAGATAAAAGTAAAAGATAGGCCCTTCGCAGAGGGAAGCAGAGGTTGCCATGCGCTTTCAGGGTTGGATGCACAAAATCTTAATGCGAAAGAACGTCACTTTATATTGCCACTTGTGATATGGACCTTTATTATGCAGTCCGTCGCTTTTATTTCTTCCACATCACAAGACCGTATAAAACTTATTTCCTCCACACTAATCAATTATACATATTTAGAGAGCAATTTTTATTGCTTGCACCGATGACAGCTTACTTGAAGGATCTTACTCAATCCATAGGTAGGTATGGTGGACTCTTATGGAAAAACCAGGTTTAAGGGTATTTGGAAGCACAAGTAGTATCTCTACTTAGTTCAAAGAATTTGGCTAGCATGAGGGGGAAAGGCAAGCTCAACGTGTTGGGCGATCCATGA
This sequence comes from Aegilops umbellulata, assembly GCA_032464435.1. NCBI lineage: Eukaryota > Viridiplantae > Streptophyta > Magnoliopsida > Poales > Poaceae > Aegilops > Aegilops umbellulata. The sequence goes on from CP136057.1 coordinate 351,963,468, forward strand.
CAATATACTTTATTTCAGATATAAGAAAACATAACCCATTACGTTGTCTTCCTTGTCCAACATCAACCTTTTAGCATGTCATATTTTAATAAGTGCTCACAATTACAAAAGATGTCCAAGATAGTATATTTATATGTGAAATCCCTCTTCCTTCAATATTCTTTCATGAATTGTTCAAGTGACCAATTCTATGTTTGCTAACTTTCAATAAGTTTACAACCTATACTTATTATGTGTGAAGTCATTACTCCCCATGTTATAAGCATATGAAACATATATATATATTTAGGTTTATGACATTCAATTTATTCAACCATTTACTCATAGGATATACGTGAAGCACATGAGTAAATGACAAACTACTCCAAAAGATATGAGTGAAGAACACTGAGTAGTCAAATAATTAACTAGCCATGGGGGGGATTCTTTTTCATTCAATATTTCAGATCCAATGATTTTAAGCAAGTAAAATTTAAAACACGCTCCAAGCAAAACACATATCATGTGACGAATAAAAATATAGCTCTGAGTAAGGTATACCGATAGTTTTGAAGACGAAAGAGGGGATGCCTTCTGGGGCATCCCCAAGCTTAGGCACTTGAGTCTTCCTTGAATATTAACTTGGGGTGCCTTGGGCATCCCCAATCTTAGGGTCTTTCCTCTCCATATTCTCCTCATATCGATATCTCACCCAAAGCTTGAAAACTTCAATCACACAAAACTTAACAAAACTTCGTGAGATAGGTTAGTATGATAAAGAGTAAACCATTCACTTTGGTACTGTCAAAGACAAGTTTCATAATTTTTCTCACACAATGCCTACTGTACCATATCATTTCTACAATTTATATTGAGAAATATAAGTCATAGAAACTAGAAAACAAGCAAACTATGCAATGAAAACAGAATCTGTCACAAACAGAACAGTCTGTAATGATCTTAACATAAACCATACTTCTGCTAATCCAAAAATTATGAAATAAATTGGTGGACGTGAGGAATTTTTATATTAATCTTCTTCAAAAAGAATCAACTCAAAATCACTCTTCTGTAAGAAATGACATCTATTCTCGGGAACGCAAAGTTTCTGTTTTTTTACAGCAAGATCACATTAACTTTCACCCAAGTCTTCCCAAAGGTCTTACTTGGCACTTTATTGAAACAAAAGATATAAAACATGATTACTAAAGTATCTTAATCATGTAAACACACAAAAACAGTAAGGTTAAATATTGGGTTGTCTCCCAACAAGCGCTTTTCTTTAATGCCTTTTAGCTAGGCATGATGATTTCAATGATGCTCACATAAAAGATAGGAATTGAAGCACAAAGAGAGCATCTTGAAGAATATGACTAGCACGCTTAAATATAAATTACTTCCTATTCCTAGGGATTTTGTGAGCACACAATTTATAAGAGCAACAATCAACTAGCATAGGAAGGCAAAACAAGTATAACTTCAAAAACTTTAAGCACATAGAGAGGAAACTTGATATTATTGCAACTCCTACAAGCATGTATTCCTCCCTCATAATAATTTTTAGTAGCATCTTGGATAACAACTTTGCTCTCATACTCAATTGGAACCTCTTCCGAAATAGTGGAGTCATTACTAGCTAAAGTTGACACTCTTCCAAATCCACTTTCATAAATATCACACTAAGATTCAACACCCTCCAAAATAGTGGGATCACTAATTCCTAAAAAGTTAACACTCTTCCAAACCCAATTTAAATTATATTATTATTCATACTCCAAAATATATAAGTGAAGTTCATGGATCATTCTACAACTAATATAGACTAACCAATATCCAAGCTCAAAATGTATGAGTGAAGCACATGAAGCATTCTATAAAACCATACTCAAAAGATTTAAGTGAAGCACAAAGAGCAATTCTATAAGATCATAATTAAAAGATTCAAGTGAATCACATGAAGTATTCTATAAATAAATGAAGGGCTATCTCATGCTAGCATGGTTCTTAAAGGAAAAACAAAAACACAAAGGACACAAATCATGTGAACAAAACAAAAACCGAGGTATACCAGTATTTGTTGAAGAAGAAAGATGGGATGCCAACCGGGGCATCCCCAAGCTTAGATGCTTGAGTATCCTTTGAAATATTTACTTGGGGTGCCTTGGGCAACCCCAATCTTGAACTCTTGCCTATCTTTATTCTTCTCATATTGATAGCTCCTCGACCTTTGGACACTTCATCCACACAAAACTTTAACAACGTGTGAGATCCGTTAGTGTAATAAAGCAAATCACTACCTTTAGGTACTGTAATGAACTCATTATTTATTTATATTGGTGTTAAACCTACTGTATTCCAACTTTTCTATGGTTCATACCCCCCGATACTAGCCATAGATTCATCGAAATAAGCAAACAACACACGCAAAACAGAATCTGTTAAAAACAGAACAGTCTATAGTAATATGGAAGTTTAGTAAACTTCTATAAATCCTAAAATTATGAAATAAGTTTTAAAATTAGAACAATATGTACAGAAGTAATGTGAAAAAGCTTCAGACCCATTTGACTTTCCAGTAAAAAATGTAAATTCATGCACTACAGCCAAAGTTTCTGTTTTTGTTCTGCACATAGTGAACAAGCAATCTAATCATCCTAAAACCAAAGCTTGGCACATTATTTTTATAATACAATGGATATATACAAGGGGGTAATTATTTAAAGAGAAACTTCCATGAAAAATTCTACATTGTTTCCGTGAGCATGAACACAAGTGCTCAAGGTCGACCCTCACTTCTTCAATGCATAACTTTCCAATCACTTCTCTTTTTCGAAAAACTTTTTAGGCATGAAAGGCAAGTAATTTTTTTGTATTTTCATTATTTAAATTTTTATGTTTCACCCACAACTAAACAGAAACAAAAAGTAAAAACAAAATCTACTTACTGAAGAAAGCAAACAATCACACACGAGAATATCAACCCCACGCTATTGCTCCCTGGCAACGGCGCCAGAAAAGAGCTTGATAATCCCCAAGTGCAGGGAATCATCGTAGCAATTTCCAAAGGTGGAAGTGATAAGTATGGAGTGTCGAACCCACAAGGAGATAAAGATAAGATCAATATTCTCTCAAGCCCTATCTGCCACTGATACGACTCTACGTGCACCGAACGTTTGCTTCCAACTAGAAACGAGAAGTAAAACTACGTTGTGGGTATGAAGAGGATAACTTTGTATGATATCGGAGAGCTAAAATATGAAAGTAGTGTTGTTATCATAAATTTAGAATATATTACTAAATATATAAATAGCGAGTGTGGAATAATGGTGGGTCGGTGTGCGGAATTGTCCTAGGCAATTGTTAACAAGACCGGTAATCACTATTGCAGTTTCATATGAGGGAGAGGCATAAGCTAACATACTTTCTCTACTTGGATCATATGCACTTATGATTGGAACTCTAGCAAGCATCCGCAACTACTAAAGATCATTAAGGTAAAACCCAACCATATCATTAAAGCATCAAGTCCTCTTTATTACCATACGCAACAATCCCTCTTACTCGGGTTTGTGTTTCAGTCACTCACCAACCCACTATAAGCGAATTATGAACGTATTGCAACACCCTACAGCGGGAATCCCTCACGCTTGCGCGACACGGAGGGCACCATAGGACAGCACCTAAGTAAAACATACAACTCATACCAATCTAGATCATCAATCAACCTAAAGGCAAAAGATATCTAATCAAAACATCATAGGATGGCAACACATCATTGGATCATAATATGTGGCGTAAAGCACCATGTTCAAGTAGGGATTACAGCGGGGTGCGGGAGAGTGAGCCACGTAAAAGAGATGAGGATGGTGATGATGATGGTGATGTTGATGAAGACGATCACCATGGCGATGATTCCCCTCCCGATGGCGCTCCGGCGCCACTGGAAGAGAGGAGGAGAGGTTCTCCCCTTTGTGCTTCCTCCTCCATGGCCTCCACCCTCTGGTCCTTGGCCTTCATGGTGATGATGGCCCCTCCGGGATACTCCTCCATGGCCACCAGTGATGATGGCCCCCTCCGGCAGGGTGCCGGAGAGGGCCTAGATTGACTTCTCATGGCTACAGAGGCTTGCAGCGGCGGAACTTCCGATCTAGGTTTCTTTCTGGAAGTTTGTGTCAGGACCCCGATCCTAAGTCACACCGATCCAGCGTGTAACACATCATATCACTTTGCGGCTTCACGCACGGTACTCCCACGGGTGCCACCTTACCTGGCCCGGGACCGTTTGCGCCTTTTGGCTCACGTATATGATAGTGTCGCTAGCATCCATATGACAGAGAACCCGGGCCGACATGGCTAGTCGTGAACCCAAAGCGGCGCTAGCCTATGAGGACAGGCATACGTGAATCACATTGAGCATGTCGGTCATCAACGTATTTATTCGGGCTGTAGCACTGGGCTAACAGGACTCCGGTAACCCGGGCTGTAGCAGGCTAGGCAGGACTCCGAATAACAGCGCGTGACATTTCCCCGAAGGGACAGACATAGGAACGACGTGAAGCACATGCCGGCCAGTCAAGTGTTCCAAGCAGTAGTGCTGGGCTAGCAGGACTCCGGTGATCCGGGCTGTAGCGGACTACTATCGCTCAGAAGCACTAGACTTACATTTCCCCATATGAAAGGCTGCCAAGGATAAACAACTAGATAGTCGGATCCCACTCATATCAAGCATTTCAATCATACACACAATATGCCTGATATGAGTAAATACAACATGGCATCACAACAGTACTCTACGACTCAAGTACTTTATTTAGAAGGCTCCGAGGAGCCATACATATCATCCATACAGATAGGGGTCACATGACCCAACACTCAAGTCATACAAGCATACAAGCACATGCGGAAGCAAACTAGTCTGAGTACAGACACTAGAAAGAAAGAAGGCTTGATGAAGCCTGTCTATCTACATCGACCCTTCACAAGTCTTGGATCACCACCTGGGTGATAAGTCACTCGTCAACGTCGAGGTTTACATAGAACCCATCAGAGGGGTTGGTGCAGTCGTCTGAAAAACATGATTAAAGCAACATGAGTACGGAGGTACTCAGCAAGTCTTACAACAGGAACCTATCATACATGCACATTCTCAAAAAGGTGGTGGGGTTATTGCAGCAAGCCAGCTTTGACTCTTGGCTAAGCTATCCTACGATAGACACCACTTGTAAATCATTTGTCGCACACGAGTCCACTATCACCAACACAATACTCCACCGTGGATCCTCTCTCGTCAACCTACGAGAGGGCCATCCGCGGTACTCACACTTATCTTGAGATTTTTAGTAGAATCCATTTGCTTGTCTATGAACTGTTATAGGCAACCCAGAAGTCCATTACCGCGGACGCGGCTATTCGAATAGTTCATTTATAACCCTGCAGGGGTGTACTTCTTCACACATGTTTCCACCACTTAGCGTCTGCACACGACATGTGCTCGGCAGACTTCAAGCGAAAGCCGACGTGGGTGTAGACCACGACCTACCTAAACACTCAAGTCTCTAGTCCAGGTTTATCGCCTATTCGGGTTCCATCCGCAGGGAGTCCGGCCGAGGTTTCCACTAACGGCCCCGAACGATGTGAACAGGGTTCCGAGACACCAAACGGGCGCCCGGTTGACCCGGCCACGTGCCTACCGCAACACAGCCCACCCCGATGGTCAGCGCCGCGTGCGGCCCCCAGCATACTACAAACACCAGAAACTACTTGCAACTCCCGGACAGAGAACAAGGGTGGATAAGAAGTCGAGCGGGGTCATATTTCAGGGCCCAATGTGTGGTAGTAACTGTATCATGGATCACAAACACAGATCTCAGTTCTTAAGGACGGCCTCAATGAAACAACCCACCATGTACTCCTACATGGCCTTTCATCGATTCCTTTACCAAATCGTATTCAACACCTCACTCTTGTCACTGACACAACCTTTCACTCCAGTTCATCATCCCGATGAGCCAGACCTGACACAACTCTAAGCATAGCAAGCATAGCATGGTAGGAACACACACACATGCATTGGCTCAATCAACTCCTACACATGCTAGTGGGTTTCATCTAGTTACTGTGGCAAAGACAGGTCATGCAAAGGAAGTGGGTTCAACTATCGCGACACACAGCAGTTTGAAACGCATTGTCTTAATGCAGTAAACGAGAGCAGAAGCGAGAACATGGGTTTGTATCGGAATGATCAATGGGTTGCTTGCCTGATGGAGTGGTCGTGGGATACTGCCCTTCAGTTGGATACTCGGAGATATCCTCGGAGGCAGAACCTACCACGATGAACACATCGGAACACAATCAATACATGACGATATGCAACAATATGATGCATGCTATGACATGGCAATATGGATGTGTCCTGACCTAGTGCAAGTTAAACCAGAAGGGAATGAACCCATTTGAACCAAAGATTCAAATGGTAGCTCATTTATGAAGATCATATTAGTGTAACAACTTGTAATGCCTAAACAGTGGGTTTAACTTGTTCTGACATGCATGAAACCAGTACCAATGGATAGGTTGGATTTTTCTGATAATTTTTCATATATAAAACTTTGCATTTGGAGTTATAGATAATTTTCTATGAATTTTTGAAGTTTGAACTAATTTCTGGAATTTCCTGTGCAAAAATAAATCCAGAAAATTAATTGTGGCGTCAGCATGAGGTCATGCTGACCTCAGCAGGTCAACAGACCCGGTCCAGGTCAAACCTGACGCGTGGGTCCCGCGTGTCAGGGTCATTAGCTTAAACAGATTAGATTATTTCTAATCCTGGATTAGTTAGCGGGCGGGGCCCACATGTCGTAGACTCAGGGGAGTCAACAGGGGCCCACCAGTCAACGGTCAAGGTCAAACTCGCCGGCGTCTAGTCGCCGGCGAGGCCCGACGCGGCGGAGCAAGTGGAATTGGCCGTTCCGGCCACCAAATGGGGCGCGGAAGGCATCTACGCGCTCCTGGGAACGAGCCGCGGCTACTGGTGGGGTTAGTTGGGGTCGGGGTGGCCGGAGTTGGCGCCGGCGACGAGTTTGGCGGCGCCGGGGCTCGGGCGAAGGTGAAACCGGGGCTGCGGGGCACGGCGAGGCGCGTGGAGTGATGTGTCGGGCCCCTGGGTGTGCGGTGAGGCTAGTGGACAAGGTGGTGCGGCCATTGGGTGGCCGGAGCCTCGTCGGCGACGAGCTCCGCGGCGGCGCGTGCGGGTGAGCTACAAGTAATCGCTACGGGGCTCGAGAGAGAGAACGGGGAGGAAGGGAAGGTGGCCATGCTCACGGTGATTGCAGCGAGCGTCGAGGCGGCCTCGGGGAGGGTCGGAGCTGAGCGGGGTGATGATGGCGATCTCGGCGGCCGGAGTTGGGGAAGACGGGGTCAGGGGCGACTCCAGAGCGGGCGAGCGCTCGGGGCTCGTCTTGCTCGAAGAAGAGGAGGGTGGCGGAGCTCGTGGACACGGTCGGGTGGCGCGGGGATGACGGTAGCTATGGCAACGGCGGCGGAGCGGCGACGGTGGCGTCGGCCATGGCGAAGGGGAGCGAGGGAGAGAGGCAGGGGGGAAGTGGACGTGTCCACGGGGTCGGGGGCACGACGTGGAGGTCGTCCAGCGCGTCGGGCGGCGAAGCGGCGAGCAGGTGGCGTCGTGGCGAGCTCGCGCTCGTCGGCGTCACCACCCTGCCTGCCTGGCGGGGACGAAGCAGCTGGCTGGCTCGGGCCAGCACAGTGCTGGGCCGCCAGGTGGGCCGGCTGGGGGGGTTTGGCCAGGTAAGTCCTTTTCTGATTTTTGTTTCCTTTTCTTTTTCTTTTGTAACTTTGTAGACTTATTAAAAATACTAAAACAACTCCTAAAATCACCAAACTGCACCTGGTCCTTATTAGAATAATTCCAGCAAGGAACATTTTAGTTTGGAGATATTTGAGCATTTGAAATATTTTATAAATTTTAAATGCCCAAATTCAAATACTAATGCATTAATTCAATGACCTTTTGTTGACCTAGAAAAATATGCACTATTTTTGCCAGAGATTTAAGACCAAAGCAAAGATGATGAACATTTTAGAAGGGCATTTCAGGTTCATTGAAAAAGATTTTAGTAAACCCTAGTAGATTCAGGGGGGGTGCTGGGGGTTCTGCCTTCCCCATTTCAATTTTCTGTCAAAAGTAAACATGATGCACACTCTAATGCATGAGCTAGGTGGGATGTGACAGTTTGGGTATATACAGAAGAGTTTTGTGTTGATTTCACGTCAGGGGGGTCTCCGGGCTGTCCACGAGGTAGGGGGCGCGCCCTAGGGGGGTAGGCGCACCCCCCACCCTCGTGGGCAGCCCGGGACTCTTTTGGCCTGCTTCTGGTAGTCCGTGGGCTTCTTCTGGTCCAAAAATGATCTCCGGCAAGTGGCACGTCAATTGGACTCCGTTAAGTTTTCCTTTTCTGCGATACTCTAAAACAAGAAGAAAACAAAGACTGGCACTGGGCTCTAGGTTAATAGGTTAGTCCCAAAAATCATATAAAATATCATATAAATGCATATAAAACATCCTAGAAGGATAGTATAATAGCATGAATACTTCATAAATTATAGATACGTTGGAGACGTATCATTATTTTATATTTCCTTATAACATGATAAATGTTTATTATTCATGCTAGAATTGTATTAACCGGAAACTTGATACATGTGTGGATACATAGACAAAGCACCGTGTCCCTAGTAAGCCTCTACTAGACTAGCTCGTTAATCAAAGATGGTTAAGTTTCCTAACCATAGACATGTGTTGTCATTTGATGAACGGGATCACATCATTAGGAGAATGATGTGATGGACAAGACCCATCCATTAGCTTAGCATGTTGATCGTTCATTTTTATTGCTATTGCTTTCTTCATGTCAAATACATATTCCTTCGACTATGAGATTATGCAACTCCCGGATACCGGAGGAATACCTTGCGTGCTATCAAACGTCACAATGTAACTGGGTGATTATAAAGATGCTCTACAGGTATCTCCGAAGGTTTTTGTTGGGTTGGCATACATCAAGATTAGGATTAGTCACTCCGAGTATCGGAGAGGTATCTCTGGGCCCTCTCGGTAATGCACATCATAATAAGCCTTGCAAGCAATGTGACTAATGAATTAGTTGCAAGATGATGCATTACACAACGAGTAAAGAGACTTGCCGATAACAAGATTGAACTAGGTATGAAGATACCGACGATCGAATCTCGGGCAAGTAACATACCGATGACAAAGGGAATAACGTATGTTGTCATTACGGTTTGACCGATAAAGATCTTCATAGAATATGAAGGAACCAATATGAGCATCCAGGTTCCGCTGTGGGTTATTGATCGGAGAGGTGTCTCGGTCATGTCTATATAGTTCTCGAACCCATAGGGTCCGCATGCGTAATGTTTGGATGACGATTTTGTATTATATGAGTTATGTGATTTGGTGATTGAATGTTGTTCGGAGTCCCGGATGAGATCACCAACATGACGAGGAGTCTTGAAATGGTCGAGAGGTAAATATTCATATATAGGACGATAGTATTCGGACACCGGAAGTGTTCTGGGGGTATCGGGTACGTATCGGGTCAACGGAAGGGGTCCCGGGCACCCCCGGCAAAGATATGGGCCTTATTGGGCCAAGGGCGGGACATACCAGCCCCTAGTGGGCTGGTGCGCCCCCATATGAGTCGGCCTATGTGGAGAAAGGAAAAGGGGAGGAGGAAAGGAAATAGAGGGAATAGGATTCCCCCTTCCTTTCCCCTCTCCCCTCTTTTCTTCCCCCCTCCGAATATTAATAGGAAAAGGGGGAGGCTGAATTAGGAGGCGCCCAAGTAGGATTCCTCCTACTTGGGGCGCCCCCTTGGCTGCCTCTCCTCCCCTCCAACCTATATATATGGGGGGGGCGCTAGAACACACAACAAACATTGTTAGCCATGTGCGGCGCCCCCTCCACAGTTTACGCCTCCAGTCATATTGTCGTAGTGCTTAGCCGAAGCCCTGCGCGGATCACTACACCATCACTGTCACCACGCCATCGTGCTGACGAAACTCTCCCTCGACACTTTGTTGGATCAAGAGTTCAAGGGACGTCATCGAGCTGAACGTGTGCAGAACTCGGAGGTGTCGTACGTTCGGTGCTTGATCGGTTGGATCGAGAAGACATTCGACTACATCAACCGCGTTAAGCTAATGCTTCCGCTTTTCAGTCTACGAGGGTACGTGGACACACTCTCCCGTCTCGTCGCTATGCATCTCCTAGATAGATCCTGCGTGTTCGTAGGTACATTTTTTGAAATACTGTGTTCCCCAACAGCAGCTGGCGTTGAGCCTGCCCCCAGTCCTGCCGGTAGCTCCTCCAACAGTAGCGACGACTCCTGGGAGTCCAGCGACTCTCCCGAGCCTAGAGAGACTCCGGAGACAAGCGATGACAGCTACGCGCAGCCGAGCTCTCGCCGTGCCCGGAGCGCGGCAGCGGCATCCGCCCGTCATCGTCGATGACCTGGATGGGGTTGGCGTCGGCCCCTCATGGCCCACTGTTGATGATGGCATCGACGGCGACATCCGTAGTTAGGGCTTCTTGAGTTTTTTCTTCTTTTGTTCCCTGCGAGGAATCGAGACGAACCCCGTGGGGGTGTGTAAAGAACCTGTAACGCTTTTGCTCCAGTGCTTATTATTCTTATTATAAGGTTGTGGTTGCGCATCTTGCTTCGGCATTGTCCCCCTTTTCATCCTCGCGGTAGCTTAGCGCTCTACGCCGGCAGGTCCCAGCCCCCGGGTAAGCTTCAGCCATCGCTGGTATGCCAGGTCGCGATGCCATGGTCAAGGGCGGGAGGTGAGCGGCCCAAGGTCAGGTAAGAGCTCCCGAGGTGCGATGCTCAAGAGGTCCCCTTTGGCGTGCAAGCAGCTCCTGAAGGCAGAAAAGGAAGGCGGCGCCATTGCCGGAGCAAGGCTGTGAGAGCCAAAAATTCCAAACTGCGGAGTCGCGCTAACATGAATATGTGACTTTTCTTATCGAGCCCGAGGTGATTCCCGGTGCAACGCCCGATCTGCGCTTCAGCGGCGGTGCTACTAGGTAATGCTCACGCTGGCTTCCCCCTTCCTCGCTCATCTGAATGCTCTGCGTCCTCGGGTCCCGACCCTTGCTACCTCTTGAGCACTGCGTTGGTTTTCCCCGAAGAGGAGAGGATGATGTAGTAAAGTAGCGTAATTATTTCCCTCAGTTTTTTAGAACCAAGATATCAATCCAGTAGGAGGCCATGCTCAAGTCCCTCGTACCTGCACAAAACGATAGCTACTCGCAACCAACGCGATTAGGGGTTGTCAATCCCTTCACGGTCACTTAAGAGAGTGAGATCTGATAGAGATGATAGATAATATTTTTGGTATTTTTTATATAATGATGCAAAGTAAAAAGTAAAAGGCAAAGTAAAAAAGCAAAGCAAAATTAAAGTGATGGAGATTGATATGATGAGAATAGACCCGGGGGCCATAGGTTTCACTAGTGGATTCTCTCAAGAGCATAAGTATTCTACGGTGGGTGAACAAATTACTGTTGAGCAATTGACAGAATTGAGAATAGTTATGATAATATCTAGGTATGATCATGCATATAGGAATCACGTCCGAGACAAGTAGACCGACTCCTGCCTGCATCTACTACTATTACTCCACTCATCGACCGCTATCCAGCATGCATCTAGAGTATTAAGTTAAAAACAGAGTAACGCTTTAAGCAAGATGACATGATGTAGAGAGATAAATTCATGCAATATGAAATAAACCCCATCTTGTTATCCTCGATGGCAACGATGCAATATGTGCCTTGCTGCCCCTTCTGTCACTGGGAAAGGACACCGCAAGATTGAACCCAAAGCTAAGCACTTCTCCCATGGCAAGAAAAACCAATCTAGTAGGCCAAACCAAACTAATAATTCGAAGAGACTTGCAAAGATAACCAATCATACATAAAAGAATTCAGAGAAGATTCAAATATTATTCATAGATAGACTTGTAACATCCCAAAATTCTAAATTTTGGAATGTTATAATAAATAGATAGCTTTGATTGATTGTTTGTTTGTTGTGTGATTGATTGATTGAAAGTGAGTGATATTCGAAACTTTTGAAAGTTAAATGAGAGGGAATAAAAGGACTTTCCCAAACTTTCATCTTTGCTTTCTGATCCTCGTGAATTCAAATTCTTTTCATCACAAAACCCTGGAGAGAAGATGACATGACTTCTTCCATTTATTTAAATGACAAGGGGTGTTGAAAATATCTGAATTTCATTTGGAAAATCTTTCCAACCCAGAAACTTTATGCAACTCAATGATTTTCACGAGCGAAGATAAAATGACTTCTTCAAAACATATGAAATATGAGTTGGGAGTTTCAAAGAATTAAATTCAAAGTTCCTTTGAATTTATTTTCAATTTGGAGTTATTTGAGTTTTATTCAAATTATTTTTCTCCAAAAAAAATATATGGAAAATAGGGTAACATGATTCCCTACATCAAAAAATTGGAGAGAAATAAATTTGAAATCATTTTGGTATTTTTAAAATGATTTTTATTGGATTTTAGTAGGGCAGTAGCACTCTTTGTTTTATTTAAATTTGTGTGGATTTTATTTGACTTTACAAAAATGTCCATGTTGTTGGAAATCTTTTTCTGAAAATTTCGATATATTATATGCCTATATAATATATTTTTATTATTTTTTTAGAACTTTTGTTTTCCTGGGAAAATGATTTAAAAAACTTCCCGACTGGGCCGGCCCAGCCAATCGGGTCAGGCCGCAGCCCAGCCCCGTGCCGTCTTTGAGCTCCCGCGGGAGTCCGTTGCCCGCACGTCGCCGCCGCCGACCTCGACGGCCGTGCCCGCCTCGGCCTCCTCTGCCCCCTCCAGCACGCCACCGCGCCGGCCCTCCCTCCATAAAAACCCGAGGACCCGACCCCGCCTCTCTTCCCTCGTTCGCCGCGCCCCGCCGCATCCCGCCGGATCTACGCCGCCGCCTCATCGCTGCATCGCCGCTGCTGCCGCTGCACGCCGCCACCGCCGCCGTCTTCGCGGCCCGCAGCCGCGCCCGGAGTCGCCTGTTCGCCCCTCGCCTCGCAGCCGGAGTCCACCGGAGCAGTCGCCGTCGGCGATCTTCGCTCCGCTGTCGACCCCGCCACTGTCGGGATCTCACCGGATCCCGACGGTTCGCAAACCACCGAACCGGTAAAACCTCCGCCTGGTTCACTCCGTTTTTTATGTTTTGTTTTTGGTTTTTTATATAAAAAACGATCTGGTTTTCTTTTCTGGTCTCCTTAGTTAGTAAACGGTTTCTGTTTAGTAGATCTTAGCGAATGTATTCGTTCCCTAGTACTGTTCAGCGAACGTTCTTAATTCAGATTCTGTTACGTGGCCAGGGACCTAGGTGTAATTATTTATTTTGCAGATTAGCCCCTAGAGTTTTCAGAACAGTCCCTGAACTTCAAAACCCTCCAATTTTTTATCCGTAACTCCGATTTAAGCGATTCTTTTTGCAAAATACTCTTTGTGACTTATACTTTCGTTCTTTCCGATTGAGCAAATCAAATTTAGTCAACTTCAAATCTAGTTCAAACCTTCGTTCGATCGTAACTTTTGAATCGGAGCTCCGTTCTTTATGAAACCAACGCCCACTTCTTCGTTATGATCCCCTCTATCCAGATAATCAACTTAAACATGTTTTTGAAAGTTTAAAATTTGATTTCAAACAGATTTGAATTTGAACTTTGTCTGATCGTAATTTGAGTTTCGTAGCTCCGTTTGAGTTGATTCTTTTTGCAAAGTAAAGGTCTTGACCTAAACTTTCTGATAAGGCCAAATTCACATAATTTTGGTACCGTTAGAAATTGTTTTATGTTGCAAGAGTTATTTGCTTGGTTTTGATGTTTTTCGAAGTGTCTTCTTCGTTCTTTCCGATCTTGTGAGTGATTGCTTATGTGTGGTTACTATTGCTTGCTTACGATAGATTGGCCGGAGTGTGACGAGTAGAACTACCAAGAGTTTTGAGTGCGAATCATCTTCATCAACATTGCAGACAAGTTCACACTTTGATCATATCTCTTTCATACCCAGTTTTTTATGCATTAGTTTCACCCTCAAACATTGTATGAGTAGGATTGATAACATGTGGGTATTGGGAAGTAGTTGATGAGGTAGGAACCTATTGCCCTGCATTCAAATCTTGGGAGTTACTATTACGTTATGCTTATATTGCCATGCTATGCTCGTAGACGTGGATTGGGTTTTGAGAGTATTCATGACTGTTGTGAGATGGTTAATTAATGGTTTACTTAAGGTGGCAACTTTAACACACATCTGGGTGGATTGAGGCACCTGGGTACTCCAGCGATTGCCTGTCTAGGCACCTGGGTATTCCAGGATTGCCTTTTTTTTATGGACCGCCACCCAGGCTCAAAGGGACCATGAGATTATTCATACTAGAAACTTCCGTGTGCAGCCACAAGCTATTATGGGCTCTAGCATAGTTGACTAAGTTGTGCGAACTCTTACAGTGGTAGACTAGCAGATGTAGGGGAAAGTAGGTATAACGGTCTACCCGATCGTAAGGTGCTAGCACTTCTAAAAGACTATGTCTCGGTCATCCGTTTCTCAAACATCATGCAGTGCGAGAAATTCAACGGAGGAGATCGAGTCTTGTGGGAAAAGTGTGCAAACCTTTGCAGAGTGTACAAACTAATCATGATTAGCCTTGTCCCCGGTTATGGACAATTTCGAGTATCTGGTTCTTGGATTATCACGTTGATCTCATCATGTGACTTTAATTAATTTGTTGGGATTTATTGATGATACTTAATTGGGATTGAGAATGCTGGCAACCATTCTCAATGTTTAACAACCACCATGATAGTTAAATAAAAAGTATTCCTTTGCAGTAGGGAAAATTTGGCTTTACGCAAAACCGTAACCATAGAGCTTTTCCACCAGCCATATATGCATGTAGTGATAGCCATTGTTCATCATTCTCTATGGTGTGAATTTGCCAGTACATTCAATGTACTGACCCTTTGTGGTTGCAACGTCTCTTGTTGCAGGAATCTTACGACGAGTAAGTGATACGTTAGGGTTACGGTTTCTACACTCAACTTTGCCGTTGGTGTTGATGGGAATCCACAACCTTGTTACTTCCGCTATTTTGATTGAGGTAATAGTATTTACGTTAATTCATACATGTGATTTACCTCTGTTATAAATCCTCGAGTACTGTGAGTGTCAGCATACCGATCAAAGGATGACACTTAAGAACAGAGACTTGACCATCTGAGGTTGGGTTGCTACAAGACTTGATCATAAACCCACAATTCATCGGTCTCAACAAACACAGCGCAAAAAGAAGATTACTCGAATAGATCTCCACGAGAGAGGGGGAGAACATTGTATTGAGATCTAAAAAGAGAGAAGTAGCCATCTAGCTACTAATTATGGACCCGAAGGTCTGAGGTAAACTACTCACACTTCATCGAAGGGGCTATGATTATGTAGAAGCCCTCCGTGATGACGGCCCTCTCTGGCGGAGCTCCGCAACAGGCCCCAAGATGGGATCTCGTGGATACAGAAAGTTGCGGCGGTGGAATTATGTTTTTGGCTCCTGTTCTGATCGTTTGGGGGTACGTAGGTATATATAGGAGGAAGGAGTACGTCGGTGGAGCTTCGAGGGGCCCACGAGGCAGAGGTCGCGCCCTAAGGGAGGGGCGCCCCCCACCCTCGTGACCGCCTCTTTTGTGCCTTGGCGTAGGGTCCAAGTCTCCTGGATCACGTTCGATGAGAAAATCACGTTCCCGAAGGTTTTATTCCGTTTGGACTCCGTTTGATATTCTGTTTCTTTGAAACACTGAAATAGGCAAAAAAACAGCAATTCTGGGCTGGGCCTCCGGTTAATAGGTTAGTCCCAAAAATAATATAAAAGTGGAAAATAAAGCCCAATATAGTCCAAAATGGTAGATAATATAGCATGGAGCAATCAAAAATTATAGATACGGTGGAGACGTATCAGGCATCCCCAAGCTTAATTCCTGCTCGTCCTCGAGTAGGTAAATGATAAAAAGAGAATTTTTGATGCGGAGTGCTATGTGGCATAATTTCAATGCAAATCTTCTTAATTGTGGTATGAATATTCAGATTCGAAAGATTCAAGACAAAAGTTTATGTTGACATAAAAATAATAATACTTCAAGCATACTAACAAAGCAATTATGTCTTCTCAAATTAACATGGCCAAAGAAAGTTATCCCTACAAAATCATATAGTCTGGCTATGCTCTATCTTCACCACACAAAGTATTTAAATCATGCACAACCCCGATGACAAGCCAAGCAATTGTTTCATACTTTAACATTTTCAAAACTTTTTCAATCTTCACTCAATACATGAGCGTGAGCCATGGATATAGCACTATATGTGGAATAGAATGGTGGTTGTGGAGAAGACAAAAAGAGGGGAAGATAGTCTCACATCAACTAGGCGTATCAACGGGCTATGCATATGCCCATCAATAGATATCAATGTGAGTGAGTAGGGATTGCCATGCAACGAATGCACTAGAGCTATAAGTATATGAAAGCTCAACAAAAGAAACTAAGTGGGTGTGCATCTAACTCGCTTGCTCACGAAGACCTAGGGCATTTTGAGGAAGCCCATCATTGGAATATACAAGCCAAGTTCTATAATGAAAAATTCCCACTAGTATATGAAAGTGACAAAATGAGAGACTCTCTATCATGAAGATCTTGGTGCTACTTTGAAGCACAAGTGTGGTAAAAGGATAGTAACATTGTACCTTCTCTCTTTTTCTCTCATTTTTTTTATTTGGGCCTTTTTTTGCCTCTTTTTCTCTTTGTTTTTATTTTTCGTCCGGAGTCTCATCCCGACTTGTGGGGGAATCATAGTCTCCATCATCCTTTCCTCACTTGGGACAATGCTCTAAAAAATGATGATCATCACACTTTTATTTTTCTTACAACTCAACAATTACAACTCGATACTTAGAATAAGATATGACTCTATATGAATGCCTCCGGCGGTGTACCGGGATATGCAATGAATCAAGAGCGACATGTATGAAAGAATTATGAATGGTGGCTTTGCCACAAATACAATGTCAACTACATGATCATGCTAGCAATATGACAATGATGGAGCGTGTCATAGTAAACGGAACGGTGGAAAGTTGCATGGCAATATATCTCGGAATGGCTATGGAAATGCCATGATAGGTAGGTATCGTGGCTGTTTTGAGGAAGTTATATGGTGGGTGTATGATACCGGCGAAAAGTGCGCGGTATTAGAGAGGCTAGAAATTGTGGAAGGATGGGAAAAAGTGCATATAATCCATGGACTCAACATTAGTCATAAAGAACTCATATACTTATTGCAAAAATCTAGAAGTTATCAAAGCAAAGTATTATGCGCTTGCTCCTAGGGGGATAGATTGGTAGGAAAAGACCATCGTTCGTCCCCGACCGCCACTCATAAGGAAGACAATCAATAAATAAATCATGCTTCGACTTCATCACATAACGGTTCACCATACGTGCATGCTACGGGAATCACAAACTTCAACGCAAGTATTCTTTAAATTCACAACTACTCAACTAGCATGACTCTAATATTATCACCTCCATATCTCAAAAACATTATCATGCTTCAATCTTTTCTTAGTATTCAACGCACTCAAAAGAAAGTTTCACAAATCTTGAATACCAAGCATATTATTATTAAGCAATTTACCATGCTATTAAGACTCTCAGAATGATCTAAGTGAAGCAAGAGAGATAAATAGTTTCTTTAAGACAAATCCACCACCGTGCTCTAAAAGATCTAAGTGAAGCACATAGAGCAAAATTATAACGCTCAAAAGAAATAAGTGAAGCACATAGAGCAAAACTACATAGCTCAAAAGATATAAGTGAAGCACATAGAGTATTCTATCAATTATTAATTCATAAATGGCTCTCTCAAAAGGTGTGTACAGCAAGGATGATTGTGGCATACTTACAAACAAAGACACAAATAATACAAGACGCTCCAAGCAAAACACATATCATGTGGTGAATAAAAATATAGCTCCAAGTAAAATTACCGATGGAAGTAGACGAAAGAGGGGATGCCTTCCGGGGCATCCCCAAGCTTTGACTTTTTGGTGTCCTTGGATTATCTTGGGGGTTCCATGGGCATCCCCAAGCTTAGGCTCTTGCCACTCCTTGTTCCATAATCCATCTTTCACCCAAAACTTGAAAACTTCACAACACAAAACTCAATAGAAATCTCGTGAGCTCCGTTAGAGAAAGAAAACATAAAACCACTTCAAGGTACTGCAATGAACTCATTATTTATTTATATTGGTGTTAAACCTACTGTATTACAACTTATCTATGGATTATAAACTATTTTACTAGCCATAGATTCATCAAAATAAGCAAACAACACACGAAAAACAGAATCTGTCAAAAACAGAACAGTCTGTAGCAATCTGTAACTAACGCAAACTTATGGAACTCCAAAAAATCTACCAAAATAGTAAGACCTGAAAATTTTGTTTATTGATCAGCAGAAATTGGAATAAGTATTTTATCACGTTCTGGTGATTTTTAACATTTGTTTTCGTGAACAGAAAGTTTATGGAAATTACAGCAAGATCAAACAACCATCATCCAAGAAGATCCTATAGGTCTAACTTGGCACAAACACTAACTAAAACACAAAACCACATCTAAACAGAAGGTAGATGGATTATTTATTCCTAAGTAGAAGAAAAACAAAAAACTTAAAATAAAATTGGGTTTCCTCCCAACAAGCGCTATCATTTAACGCCCCTAGCTAGGCATAAAAGCGAGGATAGATCTAGGTATTGCCATCTTTGGTAGGCAATCCATAAGTGGCTCTCATGATAGTTTCATATGGCAATTTTATTTTGTTTATAGTAAAGTGTTCCATGCCCTTTTTTAATGGAAATTGAAATCTAATATTCCCTTCCTTCATATCAATAATCGCACCAACCGTTCTAAGGAAAGGTCTACCAAGAATAATATGGCAAGAAGGATTGCAATCTATATCAAGAATGATAAAATCTACGGGCACATAATTCCTATTTGCAACAATAAGAATATCATTAATTCTTCCCATAGGTTTTTTAATAGTGGAATCCGCAAGATGCAAGTTTAGAGAGCAATCATCAAAGTCACGGAAATCTAGCAAATCACACAAAGTTTTGGGGATAGTGGAGACACTAGCGCCCAAATCACACAAAGCATAAAACTCATGATCTTTAATTTTAATTTTAATAGTTGGTTCCCACTCATCATAGAGTTTTCTAGGGATAGAAACTTTTAACTCAAGTTTTTCTTCATAAGATTGCATCAAGGCATCAACAATATGTCCGGTAAAGGCTTTCTTTTGACTATAAGCATGAGGAGAATTTAGCACGGATTGTAACAAGGAAATACAATCAATTAAAGAGAAACTTTTATAATTAAATTCCTTGAAATCCAATATAGTGGGTTTAGCAACATCTAGGGTTTTATTTCTTTCAATCCCACTTTCATCAATTTCATCATAAAGGTCTAAATACTCCGAATTTTTAGAACGCCTTCTAGGTAAAGGAAGATCATATTCAGGTTCATCAAGATTCATATTGCCAAACAAAGATTTAATAGGGGACACATCAATAACTTTTAGATCTTCATCTTGATTTTCATAGGAATTCGGTTTAGCGGCCATCTTATTGACTAAGGTAGCTTGCATATCCGAAATTTTAGCAGTCATCTTTTCAAGACGAGAAATTTGGGATCTTATACCATCAAATTCTTTAGACATGTCATCGAGCTCTTTATTCATATAACTCATAAAACCATTTTGTTCTTTAAGCTCGTTCCTAAAGAAATTATTATGCTCAAATTGCAAAACCATAAACTTCCTGACATTGTTTTCGATCTCCTCTAACCTTTTAAGGTGAAGATCACCAAATTTTGGTAGAGCCATCGCGACAAACAAGCAATCCAACACACGAGCAAACAAAAGGCAAGCGAGAAAAAGGCAAACGGAAAAAAGAGAAGGAGAAGGAGAAGGAGATTGGGAAAGAGAGGGTGAATAAAACGGCAAGGGTGAAGTGGGGGAGAGGAAAACGAGAGGCAAATGGCAACTAATGTAATGCGAGAGATAGGGATTGGGATGGGTACTTGGTATGTTGACTTTTTGCGCAGACTCCCCGGCAACTACGCCAGAAATTCTTCTTGCTACCTCTTGAGCACTGCGTTGGTTTTCCCCAAAGAGGAGAGGATGATGCAATAAAGTAGCGTAAGTATTTCCCTCAGTTTTTTAGAACCAAGGTATCAATCTAGTAGGAGGCCACGCTCAAGTCCCTCGTACCTGCACAAAACGATAGCTACTCGCAACCAACGCGATTAGGGGTTGTCAATCCCTTCACGGTCACTTACGAGAGTGAGATGTGATAGAGATGATAGATAATATTTTTGGTATTTTTGATAAAAAGATGCAAAGTAAAAAAGTAAAAGGCAAAGTAAAAAAGCAAAGCAAAATTAAAGTGATGGAGATTGATATGATGAGAATAGACCCGGGGGCCATAGGTTTCACTAGTGGCTTCTCTCAAGAGCATAAGTATTCTACGGTGGGTAAACAAATTACTGTTGAGCAATTGACAGAATTGAGCATAGTTATGAGAATATCTAGGTATGATCATGTATATAGGCCTCACGTCCGAGACAAGTAGACCGACTCCTGCCTGCATCTGCTACTATTACTCCACTCCTCGACCGCTATCCAGCAGGCATCTAGAATATTAAGTTAAAAACACAGTAACGCTTTAAGCAAGATGACATGATGTAGAGAGATAAATTCATGCAATATGAAATAAACCCCATCTTGTTATCCTCGATGGCAACAATGCAATATGTGCCTTGCTGCCCCTTCTGTCACTGGGAAAGGACACCACAAGATCGAACCCAAAGCTAAGCACTTCTCCCATGGCAAGAAAAACCAATCTAGTAGGCCAAACCAAACTGATAATTCGAAGAGACTTGCAAAGATAACCAATCATACATAAAAGAATTCAGAAAAGATTCAAATATTATTCATAGATAGACTTGATCATAAACCCACAATTCATCGGTCTCAACAAACACACCGCAAAAAGAAGATTACATCGAATAGATCTCCACGAGAGAGGGGGAGAACATTGTATTGAGATCCAAAAAAGAGAGAAGAAGCCATCTAGCTACTAACTATGGACCCGAAGGTCTGAGGTAAACTACTCACACTTCATAGGAGGGTCTATGATGATGTAGAAGCCCTCCGTGATGACGGCCCTCTCTGGTGGAGCTCCGGAACAGGCCCCAAGATGGGATCTTGTGGATACAGAAAGTTGCGGCGGTGGAATTAGGTTTTTGGCTCCTGTTCTGATCGTTTGGGGGTATGTAGGTATATATAGGAGGAAGGAGTACGTCGGTGGAGCTTCGGGGGCCCACGAGGCAGGGGGGCGCGCCCCCCACCCTCGTGACCGCCTCTTTTGTGCCTCGACATAGGGTCCAAGTCTCCTGGATCACGTTCGGTGAGAAAATCACGTTCCCGAAGGTTTTATTCCGTTTGGACTCCGTTTGATATTCTATTTCTTCGAAACACTGAAATAGGCAAAAACATCAATTCTGGGCTGGGCCTCCGGTTAATAGGTTAGTCCCAAAAATAATATAAAAGTGGAAAATAAAGCCCAATATAGTCCAAAACGGTAGATAATATAGCATGGAGCAATCAAAAATTATAGATACGTTGGAGACGTATCAACCCTCGAGTGAGGCTCAGCCACCGCTGGTATGCCAAGTCGCGATGCCGTGGTGAAGGCCAGGGGTGAGGATTGGAGAGTCAGTAGGAGCTCCTGAGGCGTGATGCTCAGTGATACGTCTCCAATGTATCTATAATTTTTGATTGCTCCGTGCTACTTTATCTACTGTTTTGGACTATATTGGGCTTTATTTTCCACTTTTATATTATTTTTGGGACTAACCTATTAACCGGAGGCCCAGCCCAGAATTGCTGTTTTTTGCCTATTTCGGTATTTCGAGGAAACAGAATATCAAACGGAGTCCAAACGGAATGAAACCTTCAGGAACGTGATCTTCTCACCGAACGTGATCCAGGAGACTTGGACCCTACTCCAAGAAGTTTCCGGGGAGGTCACGAGGGTGGAGGGTGCGCCCCGCCCCCCTGGGCGTGCCCCCCTGCCTCGTGGGCCCCTCGGAGCTCTACCGACGTGCTCCTTCCTCCTATATATACCTACGTACCCCCATTAGACTAGAGAAGGAGCCAAAAACCTAATTCCACTGCCGCAACTTCCTGTATTCATGAGATCCCATCTTGGGGCCTGTTCCGGAGCTCCGCTGGAGAGGGAATCCATCACGGAGGGCTTCTACATCAAAACCATAGCCCTTCCAATGAAGTGTGAGTAGTTTACTTCAGACCTTCGGGTCCATAGCTAGTAGCTATATGGCTTCTTCTCTCTTTTTGGATCTCAATACAATGTTCTCCCCCTCTCTCGTGGAGATCTATTCGATGTAATCTTCTTTTTGTGGTGTGTTTGTTGAGACCGATGAATTGTGGGTTTATGATCCAACTTATCTATGAATAATATTTGAATCTTCTCTGAATTCTTTTATGTATGATTAAGTTATCTTTGCAAGTCTCTTCGAATTATCCGTTTGGTTTGGCCAACTAGATTGGTAGTTCTAGCAATGGGAGAAATGCTTAGCTTTGGGTTCAATCTTGCGGTGTCCTTACTCAGTGACAGAAAGAGTTGCAAGGCACGTATTGTATTGTTGCCATCGAGGATAACAAGATGGGACATTTATCATATTGCATGAATTTATTCCTCTACATCATGTCATCTTGCTTAAGGCGTTACTCTCTTTTTAACTTAATACTCTAGATGCATGCTGGATAGCGGTCGATGTGTGGAGTAATAGTAGTAGATGCGGGCAGGAGTCGGTCTACTTGTCACGGACGTGATGCCTATATACATGATCATACCTAGATAACCTCATAACTATGCTCAATTCTATCAATTGCTCAACAGTAATTTGTTCACCCACCGTAGAATATCTATGCTCTTGAGAGAAGCCACTAGTGAAACCTATGGCCCCCGGGTCTATTCTCATCATATCAATCTCCATTACTTTATTTTACTTGTTTTGCTTTTACTTTTCACTTTGCATCTTTATACCAAAAATACCAAAAATATTATCTCTATCAAATCTCACTCTCGTAAGTGACCGTGAAGGGATTGACAACCCCTAAGGGTTGGTTGCGAGTTGCTACCATTTTGTGCAGGTACGAGGGACTTGCGCGTGACCTCCTACTGGATTGATACCTTGGTTCTCAAAAACTGAGGGAAATACTTACGCTACTGTGCTGCATCACCCCCTCCTCTTCGGGGAAAACCAACGCTAGCTTGAGACGTAGCAAGAAGGATTTTTGGCGCCGTTGCCGGGGAGGCCTACGCAAAAGTCAACATACCAAGTACCCATCACAATCTCTATCTCTCGCATTACATTATTTGCCATTTGCCTCTCGTTTTCCTCTCCCCCACTTCACCCTTGTCGTTTTATTCACCCTCTCTTTCCCAATCTCCTACTCTTTTTCCCTTTGCCTTTTCTTTGCTCGTGTGTTAGTTTGCTTGCTTGTCGTGATGGCCAAAGATGCTACCAAATTGTGTGACTTCACCAATACCAATAACAATGATTTCCTTAGCACTCCGATTGCTCCTCTTGCCAATACCAAATCTTGTGAAATCAGTACTGCTTTGTTGAATCTTGTTATGAAAGATCAATTCGCCGGCCTTCCTAGTGAAGATGCCGCTACTCATCTAAATGGCTTTGTTGATTTATGTGATATGCAAAAGAAAAAGGATGTCGATAATGATGTCATTAAATTGAAGCTATTTCCTTTTTCGCTTAGAGATCATGCTAAAGCGTGGTTTTCATCTTTGCCTAAAAATAGTATTGATTCTTGGAACAAGTGCAAAGATGCTTTTATCTCTAAGTATTTTCCTCCCGCTAAGATTATCTCTCTTAGGAATGATATTATGAATTTTAAGCAACTTGATCATGAACATGTTGCACAAGCTTGGGAGAGAATGAAATTAATGCTACGTAATTGTCCTACTCATGGTTTGAACTTATGGATGATTATACAAAAAATTTATGCTGGATTGAATTTTGCTTCTAGAAATCTTTTAGATTCGGCCGCGGGAGGCACTTTTATGGAAATCACTTTAGGAGATGCTACTAAACTCCTAGATAATATTATGGTCAATTATTCTCAATGGCATACTGAAAGATCTACTAATAAAAAAGTGCATGCTATAGAAGAAATCAATGTTTTGAGTGAAAAGATGGATGAACTTAGGAATTTATTTGTTAAGAGTGTTTCTTCTGATCCCAATAATATGCCTTTATCTACTTTGCTTGAGAATAATAATGAATCTATGGATGTGAATTTTGTTGGTAGGAATAGTTTTGGTAACAACGCGTATAGAGGGAATTTTAATTCTAGGCCTTATCCTAGTAACCCTTCTAATAATTATGGAAATTCCTACAACAACTCTTATGGAAATTTTAATAAGATGCCCTATGAATTTGAGAGTAGTGTTAAAGAGTTTATGAATTCGCAAAAGAATATCAATGCTTTGCTTGAAGAGAAATTGCTTAAAGTTGATGATTTGGCTAGGAACGTTGATAGAATTTCTCTTGAGGTTGATTCTTTAAAGTTTAGATCTATTCCTCCTAAGCATGATATCAATGAGTCTCTCAAAGCCATGAGAATTTCCATTGATGAGTGCAAATAAAGAACCGCTAGGATGCGTGCTTACAAAGATGCCTTTATTAAAGCGTGTTCTTCTAATTCCTATGAAAATCAAGATGAAGATCTAAAAGTTATTGATGTGTCCCCTATTAAATCTTTGTTTTGCAATATGAATCATGATGAATCTGATTATGATCTTCCCTTACCTACAAGGCGTTCTAAGAATTCTGAGTTTTTAGATCCTGATGATGAAATTAATAAAAAAAGGGATTGAAAGAAATAAAAATCTAGATATTGCTAAACCCACTATTTTGGATCTCAAGGAATTTAACTATTAAAATTGCTCTTTAATTGATCGTATTTCCTTGTTGCAATCCGTGTTAAATTCTCCTCATGCTTATAGTCGAAATAAGGCCTTTACCGAACACATTGTTGACGCCTTAATGCAATCTTATGAAGAAAAGCTTGAGTTGAAAGTTTCTATCCCTAGAAAACTCCATGATGAGTGGGAACCTACAATTAAGATTAAATTTAAAAATTATGAGTTTCATGCTTTGTGTGATTTGGGTGCTAGTGTCTCTACTATCCCCAAAGCTTTGTGTGATTTGCTAGATTTCCGTGACTTTGATGATTGCTCTCTAAACTTGCATCTTGCGGATTCCACTATTAAAAAGCCTATGGTAAGAATTAATGATGTTCTTATTGTTGCAAATAGGAATTATGTGCCCGTAGATTTTATCGTTCTTGATATAGATTGCAATCCTTCATGTCCTATTATTCTTGGTAGACCTTTCCTTAGAACGATTGGTGCAATTATTGATATGAAGGAAGGGAATATTAAATTCCAATTTCCCTTAAAGAAGGGCATGGAACACTTTCCTAGAAATAAAATAAAATTACCATATGAATCTATCATTAGAGCCACTTATGGATTGCCTACCAAAGATGGCAATACCTAGATCTATCCTTGCTTTTATGCCTAGCTTGGGGCGTTAAACGATAGCGCTTGTTGGGAGGCAACCCAATTTTATTTTGTGTTTTTTGTTTTTGGTTTTGTTTAGGAATAAATAATCCATCTAGATTCTGTTTAGATGTGGTTTTATCTTTTAATTAGTGTTTGTGCCAAGTTAAACCTATTAGATCTTCTTGGAAGATAGTTATTTGATCTTGCTGTAATTTCCAGAATCTTTGCGCTTAGTGCCCGAATTGTTAAAAATCACCAGAACGTGATAAAATAGTTATTCTAATTGCTGCTGGTCAATAAACAAATTTCCAAGGTCTTCTAATTTTGGTAGAATTTTTCGGGTTCCAGAAATTTGCGTTAGTAACAGATTACTACAGACTGTTCTGTTTTTGACAGATTCTGTTTTGCGTGTGTTGTTTGCTTATTTTGATGAATATATGGCTAGTAAAATAGTTTATAAACCATAGAGAAGTTGGAATACAGTAGGTTTAACACCAATTCAAATAAAGAACAAGTTCACTACAGTACCTTAAAGTAGTCTTTCATTTTCTTTCTCTAACGGAGCTCACGAGATTTCTATTGAGTTTTGTGTTGTGAAGTTTTCAAGTTTTGGGTGAATTCTTTTGATGGATTATGGAACAACGAGTGGCAAGAGCCTAAGCTTGGGGATGCCCATGGAACCCCCAAGTTAATCCAAGGACACCAAAAAGTCAAAGCTTAGGGATGCCCCGGAAGGCATCCCCTCTTTCGTCCACTTCCATCGGTAATTTACTTGGAGCTATATTTTTATTCATCACATGATATGTGTTTTGCTTGGAGCGTCTTGTATTATTTGTGTCTTTGCTTGTTAGTCTACCACAATCATCCTTGCTGTACACACCTTTTGAGAGAGCCATGCATGAATTGAAATTTGTTAGAATACTCTATGTGCTTCACTTATATCTTTTGAGCTTGATAGTTTACTCTATGTGCTTCACTTATATCTTTTTGAGCGTGATAATTTTTGTTCTAGTGCTTCACTTAGATCTTTTAGAGCACGGTGGTGGTTCGTTTTAAAGAAACTTGATCTCTCATGCTTCACTTAGATTATTTTGAGAGTCGTTAATAGCATGGTAATTTGCTTAATGTTAATATACTTGGTATTCAAGATATGTGAAACTTTCTTTTTAGTGGGTTGAATACTAAGATAAGTTTGATGCTTGATAATTGTTTTGAGATATGGAGGTGATAATATCATAGTCGTGCTAGTTGAGTAGTTGTGAATTTGAGAAATACTTGTGTTGAAGTTAGCAAGTCCCATAGCATGCACGTATGGTTAAAGTTGTGTAACAAATTTGAAGCATGAAGTGTACCTGGCTTGTGCATCCTTATGAGTGGCGGTCGGGGACGAGCGATGGTCTTTTCCTACCAATCTATCCCCCTAGGAGCATGCGAGTAGTACTTGATTTTTGATGACTTCTAAATTTTTGCAATAAGTATATGAGTTCTTTTGACTAATGTTGAGTCCATGGATTATACGCACTTTTACCTTTCTGCCATTTGCTAGCCTCTTCGGTACCGTGCATTGCCCTTTCTCACATTGAGAGTTGGTGCAAACTTTGTCGGTGCATCCAAACCCCGTGATATGATACGCTCTTTCACACATAAACCTTCCTATATCTTCCTCAAAACAGCCACCATACCTACCTATCATGGCATTTCCATAGCCATTCCGAGATATATTGCCATGCAACTTCCACCACCATCATCATCATCATGACGTGCTTTACTTTTGTCATATTGCCATTGCATGATCTTGTAGTTGACATCGTATTTGTGGCAAAGCCACCATGCATTATTTTTCATACATGTCACTCTTGATTCATTGCACCATCCCGGTACACCGCCGGAGGCATTCATAATAGAGTCATATCTTGTTCTAGTATCGAGTTGTAATCATTATGTTGTAATCAATAGAAGTGTGATGATCATCATTATTAGAGCATTGCCCATTCAAAAAAAGGGGAGAAAGGCCAAAAAAAAGAAAGGCCCAAAAAAAGAGAAAATAGAAAGGGCAATGCTACTATCTCTTTTTCCACACTTGTGCTTCAAAGTAGCACCTTGTTCTTCACATAGTGAGTCTCATATATTGTGCTTCAAAGTAGCACCATGATTTTCATATAGTGAGTCTCATAAGTTGTCTTGTTCATACTAGTGGGAATTTTTCATTATAGAACTTGGCTTGTATATTCCAACGATGGGCTTCCTCAAAATGCCCTAGGTCTTCATGAGCAAGCAAGTTGGATGCACACCCACTAGTTTTCTTTTGTTGAGCATTCTTAGCTCTAGTGCATCTGTTGCATGGCAATCCCTACTCTTGCATTAACATCAATCGATGGGCATCTCCATAGCTCATTGATTAGCCTCGTTGATGTGAGACTTTCTCCTTTTTTGACTTCTCCACACAATCCCCATCATCATATTCTATACCACCCATAGTGTTATGTCCATGACTCGCGCTCATGTATTGCGTGATGGTTGAAAAAGTTTGAGATTATTTGAGTATGAAACAATTGCTTGGCTTGTCATCGGGGGTATAGAAGTTGGGAACATCTTTGTGTGACGAAAATGAAGCATAGCCTAACTATATGATTTTGTAGGGATGAACTTTCTTTGGCCATGTTATTTTGAGATGACATAAT
Organism: Aegilops umbellulata; assembly: GCA_032464435.1. Taxonomy (NCBI): domain Eukaryota; kingdom Viridiplantae; phylum Streptophyta; class Magnoliopsida; order Poales; family Poaceae; genus Aegilops; species Aegilops umbellulata. The sequence goes on from CP136057.1 coordinate 351,991,996, forward strand.
TGTTTAATTAGTATGCTTGAAGTATTATCATTTTTATGTCAATATGAACTTTTGTCTTGAACCTTTCGGATCTAAATATTCATACCATGATTAAGAAGATTTACATTGAAATTATGCCAAAGTATAACTCCGCATCAAAAATTCTCTTTTTATCATTTACCTACTCGAGGACGAGCAGGAATTAAGCTTGGGGATGCCTGATACGTCTCCAACGTATCTATAATTTTTGATTGCTCCATGCTACTTTATCTACTGTTTTGGACTATATTGGGCTTTATTTTCCACTTTTATATTATTTTTGGGACTAACCTATTAACCGGAGGCCCAGCCCAGAATTGATGTTTTTTGCCTATTTCTGTATTTCGAGGAAACAGAATATCAAACGGAGTCCAAACGGAATGAAACCTTCGGGAACGTGATCTTCTCATCAAACGTGATCCAGGAGACTTGGACCCTACTCCAAGAAGTTTCCGGGGAGGTCACGAGGGTGGAGGGTGCCCCCCCTGGGCGCGCCCCCCTGCCTCGTGGGCCCCTCGGAGCTCCACCGACGTGCTCCTTCCTCCTATATATACCTACATACCCCCATTAGACCAGAGAGGGAGCCAAAAACCTAATTCCACCGCCGCAACTTCCTGTATCCACGAGATCCCATCTTGGGGCCTGTTCCGGAGCTCCGCCGGAGAGGGCATGCATCACGGAGGGCTTCTACATCAACACCATAGCCCTTCCGATGAAGTGTGAGTAGTTTACTTCAGACCTTCGGGTCCATAGCTAGTAGCTAGATGGCTTCTTCTCTCTTTTTGGATCTCAATACAATGTTCTCCCCCTCTCTCGTGGAGATCTATTCGATGTAATCTTCTTTTTGCGGTGTGTTTGTTGAGACCGATGAATTGTGGGTTTATGGTCCAACTTATCTATGAATAATATTTGAATCTTCTCTGAATTCTTTTATTTATGATTGAGTTATCTTTGCAAGTCTCTTCGAATTATCTGTTTGGTTTGGCCAACTAGATTGGTAGTTCTTGCAATGGGAGAAGTGCTTAGCTTTGGGTTCAATCTTGTGGTGTCCTTACTCAGTGACAAAAAGAGTTGCAAGGCACGTATTGTATTGTTGCCATCGAGGATAACAAGATGGGGTATTTATCATATTGCATGAATTTATTCCTCTACATCATGTCATCTTGCTTAAGGCGTTACTCTGTTTTTAACTTAATACTATAGATGCATGTTGGATAGCGGTCGATGAGTGGAGTAATAGTAGTAGATGCAGGCAGGAGTCGGTCTACTTGTCACAGACGTGATGCCTATATACATGATCATACCTAGATAACCTCATAACTATGCTCAATTCTATCAATTGCTCAACAGTAATTTGTTCACCCACCGTAGAATATCTATGCTCTTGAGAGAAGCCACTAGTGAAACCTATGGCCCCCGGGTCTATTATCATCATATCAATCTCCATTACTTTATTTTACTTGTTTTGCTTTTACTTTTCACTTTGCATCTTTATACCAAAAATACCAAAAATATTATCTCTATCAGATCTCACTCTCGTAAGTGACCGTGAAGGGATTGACAACCCCTAAGCGTTGGTTGCGAGTTGCTACCGTTTTGTGCAGGTACGAGGGACTTGCGCGTGACCTCCTACTGGATTGATACCTTGGTTCTCAAAAACTGAGGGGAATACTTACGCTACTGTGCTGCATCACCCCCTCCTCTTCGAGGAAAACCAACGCTAGCTCGAGACGTAGCAAGAAGGAGCCCCCCTTTAACGCGCAAGTTAATCGCATGAAAAGGAAACAGCCGGTGGGGCCGCCCGTAGCTAAGCTACAGAGATTCCTGTGGGTTAGTTCGAGAGGAGAATATAGCTCATAGTCGTGTTTGTTGCCCTGCCAGTGATCTTTCCGCAAGAAGATGAAGGCACTGAGGATCTGGTGAGGTGACGTGCGCGGGGCGGCTCGCGAGCCAGAGCTCGATCACTCAGGTTTGTCAGCGTTGTAGGGAAGGACCCGAGCACAAGCGTCATGCCAGCATGTGTAGCCCCCGTTGCGGGATGAGCAGGAGGCCGGTCAGCAACGCGGGAGGCCACGAAGAGCAACAGGCAGGTAGGCGATAATCATAAATCATCTTGGGGAAGGAGGTAACGCTAGTTCAGGTAAATGCAAGAACGATACATGCCACGGGGACAAACCCATGCAGCCTAGGGATGATGCAGCCCGAGGGGCGCCTCCAACAGAGTAAATTAAAGATGCAAAGGGTACACGTAGCAGGGACAGGCCCATGCGACCTGGGGATAATGCGGCCCGAGGGGCGCCCCAACTGAATGAATTGGAAAATGTCACTTGGCACCGTTGCTGGAGGGGTGTTGAAGCAGCTGGAGACGCGCGCTGGAGGAGTTGCTCCTCACAAGCCGGGCGGCTCGTGAAGAACCATCGCCATCTCCGTCAAGACCGCCTGGTACCTGGCCTCCTGAGCCGCCAGAACGCTTCGCAGGCGACGCTGGAAGGTAACAGCCGCGTTCGGCAAGCTGAAAGGCATGCAAACGTAGCTGTGAGGTGGACCCTCGCACCGGCCAATTCATGAAGGCTAGAAGCATTCCTGGGATGCGGCCCTGTCGAACCCTGGGAGGTTGACGCATACGCGCAACTCGTCGTCCTTGCTAGGACATGGAGCTGCGCCAGGTGGCGGACGGCGGTCGCCACGCATGGCTTTTGCCTCTTGAAGCTCCTCGGTTGTCTCGATGATGAACTCCTGAGCACCTGGCACCCTGTGCCTTATGCCCTCGTGAGGGAAGAGTGCGATGAAGCATGCCTCCATGTGGTGCCCGAGCGCCTTCCTTGTGACGTTGGTGAAGAAAATATGCCCTAGAGGCAATAATAAAGTTGTTATTTATATTTCCTTATATCATGATAAATGTTTATTATTCATGCTAGAATTGTATTAACTGGAAACTTGATACATGTGTGAATACACAAAACAAAGTGTCCCTAGTATGCCTCTACTAGACTAGCTCATTAATCAAAGATGGTTAAGTTTCCTGACCATAGACATGTGTTGTCATTTGATGAACGGGATCACATCATTAGAGAATGATGTGATGGACATGACCCATCCATTAGCTTAGCATAATGATCGTATAGTTTTATTGCTAATGCTTTCATCATGACTTATACATGTTCCCCTGACTATGAGATTATGCAACTCCCGAATACCGGAGGAACACCTTGTGTGCTATCAAACGTCACAACGTAACTGGGTGATTATAAAGATGCTCTACAGGTGTCTCCGATGGTGTTTGTTGAGTTGGCATAGATCGAGATTAGGATTTGTCACTCCGTGTATCGGAGAGGTATCTCTGGGCCCACTCGGTAATGATCATCAATATAAGCCTTGCAAGCAATGTGACTAATGAGTTAGTTACGGGATGATGCATTACGGAACGAGTAAAGAGACTTGCCGATAACGAGATTGAACTTGGTGTGATGATACCGATGATCGAATCTCGGGCAAGTAACATACCGATGACAAAGGGAACAACGTATGTTGTTATGCGGTTTGACCAATAAAGATCTTCGTAGAATATGTAGGAGCCAATATGAGCATCCAAGTTCCGCTATTGGTTATTAACCGGAGATATGTCTCGGTCATGTCTACATAGTTTTCAAACCCGTAGGGTACGTATGCTTAATGTTCGATGACGATTTGTGTTATATGAATTATGTGATTTGGTGACTGAATGTTGCTCGGAGTCCCAGATGATATCACAGACATGACGAGGAGTCTCGAAATTGTCGAGTGGTAAATATTCATATATAGGACGATAGTATTCGGACACCGGAAGTGTTCTGGGGGTACCGGGTACGTATCGGGCACCCCCCGGCAAAGATATGGGCCTTATTAGGCCAAGGGCAGGACAGACCAGCCCCTAGTGGGCTGGTGCGCCCCATATATGCCAAATAGGAGGAGAAGGAAGGAGGGGAAGAGAGAAAGGAAAGAGAAGGATTCGGCCTCCCCTTCCCTTCTCTCCCCTCTCTCTTTCCTTCCCCTTCAACACTTTTGGAAGGGGGGAGGCCGAATTGGACAAGGCCCCCAAGTAGGATTCCTCCTACTTGGGCGCGCCCTTGCTGCTCCCCTCCCCCTCCCACCTATATATACATGGGGAGGGGGCGCCTAGAACAGAACAAACATTGTTAGCCATGTGCGGCACCCCCCTCCACAGTTTATGCCTCTGGTTATATTCACGTAGTGCTTAGGCGAAGCCTTGCACAGATTGCTTCACCATCACCGTCACCATGCCGTCATGCTGACGGAACTCTCCCTCGACACTTTGCTGGATCAAGAGTTCGAGGGACGTCATCGAGCTGAACGTGTGCAGAACTCGGAGGTGTCGTACGTTCGGTGCTTGGATCGGTCGGATCATGAAGACGTTCGACTACATCAACCACGTTACTAAACACTTCCGCTTTCGGTCTACGAGGGTACGTGGACACACTCTCCCCGCTCGTTGCTATGCTTCTCCTAGATAGATCTTGCGTGATTGTAGGCAAAAAATTTGAAGTACTATGTTCCCAACAGTTGGCTAGGTCTGAGGCCCTCCAGAAGAGAGCCCCCGAGCCCAGCCTGAGGAGGGCACTAGGCGCGCCTTCCTATGCGAGAGAGGGAGGCGCCCCATCCATGGGCGCAGATCCTTGGGTGGTCCCACTGGAGACACCGCTCTCCTGAGGCTCTTGACGGAGCAGCTACTTCTTCTTCTTGGGGACTGCCTCAGGAGGGTAGATGGCGCCTTCGTTGTCTGGGTCTTAGTCGCCACAGCCTGGTAGGCATGCTCGAGGGAGCACACCGTGTCCTTCTCCTCGCAAGCGATCATGATGATGTCGCGGTTCCCTGGCATCTTGAGGATGTTGTAGCCGTGGTGGGTCACCGCCATGAACTTGCCCAGGGTCGGATACCCTAGGATGGCATTGTACGGCAGGCGGATGTGGGCGACGTCAAAGTCGATGAGCTCGGTGCGGTAGTTGTCGCGCTGGCCGAAGGTGACAGGGAGGTGGATCTGCCCTATAGGAGTGGTGGAGCCGTCGGTCACTCCTGAGAAGGGCTTGGTGGGCTGCAGCTGATCATATGGAACTTGGAGGCGGTCGAACGTATCGATGGCAAGAACATTGAGCCCCGCACCGCCATCGATGAGGGTCTTGGTGACAAGGACATTGCTGATGACGGGCGAGCGGAGCATCGGGAGGGTGTCGACAGTTCCTGCACACTTGAGCTGGTCGGACGAGTTGAAGGTGATGGTGCACTTGGACCACCTGAGCGGGCGCATGGCCTCGAGCCTGAGGAGGGTCGCGTTCACCTCACGAGCAAACTGTTTGAAGATGCGCTGGGAGGCTGGGGCCTGAGTGCCACCCAAGATGCAGGCATGGCGCGTGGTTCCTAAAAGCCCCAGCCCCCTCGTCCTGGTGGTGGTCTTTGTTCCTCCTTCGTGGTGGTGGTGGCAGTGGAGGGAGGCCGGCGTTGCCTTGGGGTCGGTCCTCACGAGGCTGATCTCTCCAGGCGTCCTCGCTACGCTGGCCTTGCCAGCGGTCCTCACGAGGCTGGTCGCGCCACTCCTGGCAAGGGTCGCGGTCGTCCCAGCGTCCTCTGCTTTGTCCTCCTCCATGGTTGTAGCCCTGGTCGTTGCGCTCAGGGCGTCGACCAAGGCGCCCATCGCGTATGGCCCTGAGTTCCTGACAGTCGTTGGTGTTGTGGTTGTGTACGTTGTGGAAGACACAGAAAGGATGGCTGCCCTTGAACGACTCTGGGTGGTCGCAGCCGCACTTCATCTCTGGTTCTGCCGCGAGCACGACAGCCCCCTTGCGCTTCACATCCTTGGCCTTGGCCTTCTTGTCTTCTGGGTCGACAGCTGGAAGCTCGAGGAGGGAGAGGCGCCCTTCCTCAGCTCTCGTGCACTTGGTCGCCATGTTGAACATCTCCAGAGCTGTACACAGGTCCTCGTGAATGGCGAGCTCCTCCTTCATCTTGACATCACAGACACCATCAGAGAACGCTGAGATGATGGCTTCGTCCGAAACCTTGGGGATCTTGAGGCAAACACTTTTGAAGCGCTGGATGTACTTTTGCAGGGTCTCCCTGGCTGCTGCTTGATGCGCCGCATGTCACCAGCGGCAGGCGAGCTGTCGCGCGTGCCCTGGAAGTTGGCAACGAAACGCTCGCATCTCTCCCCAGGAGGAGATCGATCCTGCGGGCAGATTTAGGAGCCACGAGCGTGCGCCATCCTTGAAGGCCATGGGAAACCAATTCGCCATGACCTTCTCGTCGCCGCTGGCCGCCTCGATGCTCAGCTCGTAGAGCTGCAGGAACTCCGCAGGGTCGGGGGTGCCATCGTAGCGTGGAGGCAGGTCAGGCTTGAACTTGCCTGGCCAGACAACGCTGTGTAGCTCAGGGGTGAAGGCGCAGCAGCCCGCTGTGGTCACCGGGGCCCGTCGTGGAGGCGGAGCCAGGTCTTGGTACTCACGTGCCACCACCGCATGTGGTGCGCGGTCTTGACGCGGTGGAGGAGGGAGCGTTGGAGCACCTTCTTGCGGCCGCTGGACCTCCTGGCAACTTTCTTCTTCGCGCGTCGGCGCCCTGCACGGTGGGTCGCGCCGCGGGGCCTCACGCCTCGGTCCGGGAACGACGTCTTGACGGGGAGGTGGTGGAGGCGCTCCATGGGCTACGTCGCCCACGGCATGAGGCGGGCCAGGTAGCGAGAGGAAAGATGCAGGCGAGCCTCCAGCGGCGCTGACGAGCTCGGCGATGCGGTCCAGCCAGTCCTTGTAGAGGTTGTCGACGAGGCGATAGCGCAGGAGCTCGCGCGCCATGAGCAGCGCGGCCTGCGTGTTCGTCGGTCCATGATGAGCACGAGACTACGAGCCGGCCGGAGTCAGCGATGGGGTGGCGGTCCGTCCGTCCTGCCGCACGGAAGGGTGCAGCGACGAGGCTTGATGCTCGTGCCCCGCCGGGCCGGTGCGGCATTGGCGGCGGGTGACGGAGAACGATAGGGAGGCCCGCCGACGAGCGCTGTCTAGGCGACGCGAGCGGCGAGAGCGGCTCGGCACTCAGCACGGGCTCGACGAGCATCAACCATGGAGACGGTGGAGCCGCAGTGAGTCGGTCGACAGAAGAAAGGCTTCGACGCACCTGTACCTGGCGCGCCAAATGTCTGATTCAGGGTTCCGTAGACCCTTGAGAGGTTCGAACTCTGGGGTGCGTGCGAAGAACTCTACATTCCTAGCTCACTCGCCCAACAATCCCACGGTCTAGCTCGATGAACCCAAAGAACAAGAGACACAGAGGATTTATCCTGGTTCGGGCCACCTTGCGGTGTAATACCCTACTCCAGCTTTGTGGTGGATTGCCTCGAGGGGCTGGGGATGAACTAGTACAGTGAATGAACAGCCTCAGGAGGTGAGGTGTTCTTGAGCTCGATGAGCTGGTGAGGTGGTCAGAGTAGAATGGCCCCGATCCTAGATCTGATATGCCTCGCTATGGTGGTGGCTAAGTCCTATTTATAGTGGCCTCCCAAATGTAGGCGGGAAGGGATCCCACAATGGCCAAATTCAAAGGGAGACAACTAGTACAAGTTATCCTGACAAAAGTAGTCTTCGCCTGCAAAAGGCTCTGGTGATGACGCTGCGGTGGGCTCCGTGATGACTTCCGTCCTGGCGGTCTTGGTCTCGTTGCACTGATATGGAAACCTTTTCTTGATGCCTCGGGACTCAGCGCCTGCGCTTGCCTCCTTAGCACCAAAGAGGAAATTGGTACACTGCGCCCGCTGGCGCCCTCCTGGCCTTGGTCGTCATGGCTCACGTCATGTGAACCTCGCGAGGTGTACCTTGCATTGGTATCTCCGCTCCTCAGGAGCTAGCCCAGTGAGGCTGCCCCAGGGGAGGTCTTGGTGTCGTCCGCCTCGCGAGGGTCTTGAGTTGTTGCTTGCCAAAGCTGGGCCGTACCAGGCCGTTGACGGAGCCACGCCATGGGACGCAGGCAGGCAAGTCTGGGTACCCTTGTTCCCAGGACGCCGAAATGCTAGTGGGTAGTTATGGATTGTAGAAATACTTGTGTTGAAGTTTGTGATTCCCGTAGCATGCACGTATGGTGAAAACGAAGTTGGAGCATGAGGTATTTATTGATTGTCTTCCTTATGAGTGGCGGTCGAGGACGAGCGATGGTATTTTCCTACCAATCTATCCCCCTAGGAGCATGCGTGTAGTACTTTGTTTCAATAGCTAGTAGACTTTTGCAATAAGTATGTGAGTTCTTTATGAGTAATGTTGAGTCCATGAATTATACGCACTCTCACCCATCCATCATTGCTAGCCTCTTCGGTACCAAGAATTGCCCTTTCTCACCTCGAGAGTTGGTGCAAACTTCGCCGATGCATCCAAACCTCATGATACGATACACTCTATCACACATAAGCATCCTTATATCTTCCTCAAAACAGCCACCATACCTACCTATCATGGCATTTCCATAGTCATTCTGAGATATATTGCCATGCAACTTTCATCATCATCATATACATGACTTGAGCATTCATTGTCATATTGCTTTGCATGATCGTAAGATAGCTAGCATGATGTTTTCATGGCTTGTCTATTTTTTGATGTCATTTCTATGCTAGATCATTGCACATCCCGGTACACCGCCAGAGACATTCATATAGACTATAGAGTCATATCTTTGTTCTAGTATCGAGTTGTAATATTGAGTTGTATGTAAATAAAAGTGTGATGATCATCATTAGTAGAGCATTGTCCCAGTGAGGAAAGGATGATTGAGACTATGATTCCCCCACAAGTCGGGATGAGACTTCGGACGAAAATAAAATAAAAAAAGATGCAAAAAAAGAGAGAGAGAAAAAAACAAAAAAAGAGAGAAAAAGAGAGAAGGGGCAATGCTACTATCCTTTTACCACACTTGTACTTCAGAGTAGCACCATGTTCTTCATATAGAGAGTCTCTTGAGTTATCACTTTCATATACTAGTGGGAATTTTCATTATAGAACTTGGCTTGTATATTCCGATGATGGGCTTCCTCAAATTCCCGAGGTCTTCATGAGCAAGCAAGTTGGATGCACACCCACTTAGTTTCATTGGTGAGCTTTCATACACTTATAGCTCTAGTGCATCTGTTGCATGGCAATCCCTACTCCTCGCATTGACATCAATTGATGGGCATCTCCATAGCCCGTTGATTAGCCGCGTAGATGTGAGACTTTCTTCCTTTTGTATTCTCCACACAACCTCCACCATCATATTCTATTCCACCTATAGTGCTATATCCATGGCTCACGCTCATATATTGCGTGAAAGTTGAAAAAGGCTTGAGGACATTAAAAGTATGAAACAATTGATTGGCTTGTCATCGAGGTTGTGCATGATGAAATACTTTGTGTGATGAAGATGGAACATAGCCAGACTATATGATTTTGTAGGGATGACTTTCTTTGGCCATGTTATTTTGAGAAAGACATGATTGCTTTATTAGTATGCTTGAAGTATTATTGTCTTAATGTCAAATGATAGACTATTGCTTTGAATCACTTGTGTCTTAATATTCATGCCATGATTATATTACATGACCAAGATTATGCTAGGTAGCATTCCACATAAAAAATTATCTTTTTTATCATTTACTTACTCGAGGATGAGTGGGAATTAAGCTTGGGGATGCTGATACGTCTCCGTCGTATCTATAATTTTTTATTGTTTCATGCCAATGTTTTACAACTTTTGTATACTTTTGGCAACAATTTATATGATTTTCTTTGGACTAACATATTGATCCAGTGCCAGTTCCTGTTTGTTGCATGTTTTTTTGTTCCGCAGAAAATCCATATCAAAGAGAGTCCAAACGGGATAAAAACTTATGGAGATTATTTTTGGAATATATGTGAATTTTGGGAAGTGGAATCAATGCGAGACGATGCCTGAGGGGCCCACAAGGGTGAGAGGCGCGCCCTGGGCCCTTGTGGCCACTACATAAGGCAGTTGGTGCCCTTCTTTCGCCGCAAGAAAGCTACTATCCGGATAAAAATGGTGTTAAAATTTTAGCCCAACCGGAGTTGCGGATCTTCGGGAATTTAAGAAACGGTGAAAGGGCAGAATCTGGGTGCAGAGAAATAGAAGGAAACAGAGAGAGATCCAATCTCGGAGGGGCTCCCGCCCCTCACCGCCATGGAGGCCATGGACTAGAGGGGAAACCCTTCTCCCATCTAGGGGGAAGGTTAAGGAAGAAGAAGAAGGAGGAGGAGGAGGAGGAGGGGGGCTCTCTCCCCCTCTCTCCCGGTGGCGTCGGAACGCCGCCGGGGCCGTCGTCGTGACGGCGATCTACACCAACAACTTCACCACCGTCATCACCAACTCTCTCCCCCTCTATGCAGCAGTGTAACACCTCTTCTCCCCGCTATAATCTCTACTTAAATATGGTGTTCAACGCTATATATTATTTCCCAAACATCAAATGGTTCAATAACAAGTGAATAGTTCATAGGCATTTCTTGACGTCTACTAATATTACCAATTCTGTGACATTCATCACAAGACGAGACAAACTTACGGGCGCCCTTGAAAAGAGTAGGCCAATAAAAATCGGATGGCAATACCTTATGTGCAGTTCTATCTCCAGCGTGGTGTCCTCCATAAGCCTCGGAGTGACACTTGCGTAGGATCTGTTCCTGTTCATGCTCAGGTACACAATGTCTAATAACACCATCTACTCCTTTATAAAGGTGTGGGTCATCCCAGAAGTAATGTCTTAAATCATAGAAAAACTTTTTCTTTTGCTGGTATGTGAAACTAGGTGGTATAAATTTAGCAACATTGTAATTAGCATAATCAGCATACCATGGAGAAGTACAAGAAGCATTTATAACAGCTAATTGTTCATCGGGAAAGCTATCATCAATAGGTAGTGGGTCATCGAGAACATTCTCTAACCTAGATAAGTTGTCTGCAATGGGGTTCTCAACTCCCTTTCTATCTATAACATGCAAATAAAATTCTTGTAGTAGGAGAACCCATCTAATAAGTCTAGGTTTAGCATCTTTCTTTTCCATAAGATATTTAATAGTGTCGGGGGGGAAATCGGCCTCCACGAGCACCTATGGGGACGGAGCCCCTTGTCGGTTCGGCGGGGGGCGGAGGTTGCACAAAGAGCAGATCGAGGCGACACACACACACAACGATTTTACCCAGCTTCGGGCCGCACGGATGCGTAAAACCCTACTGCTGCTTGTCTGGTTGATTCGAGTTCTTGCTCTGGAGCGCAAGAAGCTACAGTAAGTCGGAGCTGGACGTAGACGAGGGTCTACTGGGTGTCCTTTTTCTGGTCCTCCTTCGGGGTCTCTCCCTTCCTACGTGCGCATGGGCCTCCTTTTATATGCTAAGGGGTTTCCCACAGGTAGCGACGCAGGTGAGGGTAAAAATGTCAAGGAACTGTGTGAACAGTGGCCGCACAGTGCTATCGCACCTAACTCTGACGGCGGGGGACAAAGGCATTAAATGCCCGTCTGGATCGCCCGAACAGTGCCGAGGCGGACCATTAGGGGCGCCTCCGCTTGCCACGGGGGCGACTCTGCCAACGTCGCATGCCACCGCGCGCCCCAGGTTGCGCGGCGCCCCGCCACGTGCCTCTGGGGAAGCTCCAGAGTGACGCGTGGGCAGGTGAGCTGGAGCGCATGCCTGAGGTGGTGGTTTGCAGCGGCAAGTGGCTTGCCGCGGTGGTGGTCTTGCCGCACCTGAGAGCTTGCCGCTCATCAGGCCTTGAAGGGGCGCGCGGCGCGCCGCGGCGGGCTTCTCTTGGGGTGCCTTGGTTTGGCTGTCCCGGCGAGCTCCTCCCGCCGGGGCCTTGGTGCTTCGGCTTAGTCGTCCCGGCAAGCTCCTCTTGCCGGGGCCTTGTCGCCTTGGCCCGGCAAGCTCCTCTTGCCGGACCTCGCCTTCTAGGCTCGATCACTTGGCCTTCGTCCGGCCCAGAAAGGGCCGTGGAGACTCTTGTCGCTCCCCTGGCAAGCCTTGCCGCGGGACGCTGCTACTGCCCGTGCACAAGTTCGGGGTACTAAGGTACCCCTACTTTAGTACACCGACAAATAGCAGCATGATCAGTGTGGACAGTTACTTTAGAATCAACAATATAAGGTTTGAACTTATCACAAGCAAATACAACTGCTAAAAATTCTTTTTCAGTAGTAGCATAATTTCTCTGGGCACTGTCTAGAGTTTTACTAGCATATTGGATAACATTTAATTTCTTATCAACTCTTTGTCCTAGAATAGCACCTATAGCATAATCACTAGCATCACACATAATTTCAAAGGGTAAATTCCAATCAGGTGGTTGGACAATAGGTGCAGAAATCAAGGCTTTCTTAAGTATTTCAAATGCTTCTACACAATCATCATCAAAGACAAAAGGAACATCTTTTTGTAAGAGATTAGTCAGAGGCCTGGAAATTTTTGAGAAGTCTTTAATGAACCTCCTATAAAAACCGGCATGACCAAGGAAACTTCTTATACCTTTAATGTCCTTAGGACATGGCATCTTTTCAATAGCATCAACTTTAGCTTTATCAACTTCAATACCTCTTTCAGAAATTTTATGCCCCAAGACAATACCTTCATTAACCATAAAGTGGCACTTCTCCCAATTCAAGACAAGATTAGTTTCTCCACATCTCTGCAAAACTCGATCAAGGTTGCTTAAGCAATCATCAAAAGAAGTTCCATACACGGAGAAATCATCCATGAAAACCTCAACACTCTTTTCACAAAAGTCGAAGAATATAGCAGTCATACATCTTTGAAAGGTAGCAGGTGCATTGCATAAACCAAAAGGCATACGTCTATAAGCAAAGGTACCTAAAGGGCAAGAAAAAGTGGTCGTTTCTTGATCCTCTTTTGACACGGGTATTTGAGAGAAACCAGAATAACCGTCTAGAAAGCAAAAATGTGTATGTTTGGATAATCTTTCTAGCATTTGATGAATAAAAGGTAAAGGGTAATGATCCTTTTTAGTAGCTTTATTTAGTTTGCGGAAATCAATTACCATTCTATAACCTGTAACAATTCTTTGTGGGATCAATTCATCTTTATCATTAGGAACAACAATAAGACCTCCCTTCTTAGGGACACAATGGACAGGACTTACCCACTGACTATCAGCAACAGGATAAATTATACTCACCTCCAGAAGCTTTAGTATTTCTTTTCCTACCACTTCTTTCATCTTAGGATTTAACCGTCGTTGGTGATCAACAACTGGTTTAGCGTCTTTCTCCAATTTTATTTTGTGCTGGCATAGAGTGGGACTAATGCCCTTAAGATCATCAAGAGTATATCCAATAGCAGCACGATGCTTCTTCAGAGTTTTCAATAATTTCTCTTCTTCCTGCTCTGAAAGGTTAGCACTAATAATGACAGGATATATCTTCTTTTCATCAAGATAAGCATATTTAAGAGTATCAGGTAATGGTTTAAGCTCAAACACGGGATCACCCTTGGGTGGAGGAGGATCCCCTAGAATTTCAACAGGCAAGTTGTGTTTCAAAATAGGTCCCTGATTAAGAATACTTCATCTATTTCCCTTCTTTCATTCATAAACATATCATTTTCGTGGTCTAGCAAATATTGTTCTAAAGGATCGTTAGGAGGCACGACAATAGAAGCAAGACCAATAATTTCATCTTTACTAGGCAATTCTTTATCATGGGGTTGTCTACGAAATTTAGCAAAACCAAAATCATGAGACATATCCCCGAAACCAATAGTAACAACATCCTTTTTGCAATCTATCTTAGCATTAACAGTATTCAAGAAGGGTCTACCAAATATAATGGGATAAAAGTCATCTTGTGGGGAACCAAGAACAAGAAAATCAGTAGGATATTTAACTTTCCCACACAAGAGTTCAACACCTCTAACAATCCCAACTAGTGAAATAGTATCTCTATTGGCAAGCTTAATTGTAACATCAAAACCTTCTAACTCAGCAGGTGCAATATCATGCATAATTTCTTTGTATAAAGAATGAGTTATTGCACTCGCACTAGCACCCATATCACATAAGCCATGATACCAATGATATCCTAATTTAATAGAAATAACAGGCATGCCTACAATAGGTCTATGTTTATTTTTAGTATCGGGTCTAGCAATTCTAGTAGCTTCATCACAGAAGTAAATAACATGCCCATCAATATTATCGACCAAGAGATCTTTAGCCATAGCAATACTAGGTTCAACTTTAATTTGCTCAGGGGGTGTAAGTGTTCTAGTATTACTCTTACGAACCACAGTTGAAGCTTTAGCATGATCCTTTATTCTAGCAGGGAAAGGTGGTTTCTCAATATAAGCGGTAGGAACAATAGGATCAACATTATAAGTGATAGTATTTTCTTCAACTTTAATAGGTTCAACTACCTTTACTTCAATGGGAGTATGATATTTAAACCACTTCTCCTTAGGTAGATCAACATGAGTAGCAAAGGATTCACAGAAAGAAGCTACTATCTCGGAGTCAAGTCCATATTTAGTGCTAAATTCATGAAAAGCATCGGTATCCATAAAAGATTTAACACAATCAAACTTAGGTGTTATACCTGACTCCTTACCTTCATCGAGTTCCCAATCTTTAGAGTTGCGTTTAATTCTTTCCAATAAATCCCATTTGAATTCAATAGTCTTCATCATAAAAGAACCAATACAAGAAGTATCGAGCATGGAGCGATTACTGAGAGAAAGCCGAGCATAAAATTTTTGAATAATAATTTCTCTTGAGAGCTCATATTTGGGGCATGAATATAACATTGACTTAAGCCCCCCCCCCCCAAGCTTGAGCGGTGCTTTCTCTTTCGCGAGGCCAAAAATTATATATAATTACGATCGCGGTGAACTAGACACATAGGATAAAACTTCTGATGAAATTCCAATTTCAATCGGTTGTAGTTCCATGATCCAATATCATCGCATAGCCTAAACCATGTCAATGCCTTTCCCTTCAAAGATAAAGGGAAGACCTTCTTCTTGATAACATCCTCAGGCATACCTGCAAGCTTAAATAATCCACAAACTTCATCCACATAGATTAGGTGCAAATCGGGATGCAACGTTCCATCTCCTGTAAAAGGATTAGCTAGCAGTTTCTCTATCATACCCGAAGGAATTTCAAAGTAAACATTTTCAGTAGGTTCAGTAGGTTGAGGAGAAACTCTTTGCTCTACTGGTCGGGCTGAAGATTGAAGGAAATATGCCCTAGAGGCAAGAATAAAGTTATTATTTATTTCCTTATATCATGATAAATGTTTATTATTCATGCTAGAATTGTATTAACCGGAAACATATACTTGTGTGAATACATAGACAAACAAAGTGTCACTAGTATGCCTCTACTTGACTAGCTCGTTGATCAAAGATGGTTATGTTTCCTAGCCATTGACATGAGTTGTCATTTGATTAACGGGATCACATCATTAGGAGAATGATGTGATTGACTTGACCCATTCCGTTAGCTTAGCACTCGATCGTTTAGTATGTTGCTAATGCTTTCTTCATGACTTATACATGTTCCTATGACTATGAGATTATGCAACTCCCGTTTACCGAAGGAACACTTTGTGTGCTACCAAACGTCACAATGTAACTGGGTGATTATAAAGGTGCTCTACAGGTGTCTCCAAAGGTACTTATTGGGTTGGCGTATTTCAAGATTAGGATTTGTCACTCCAATAGTCGGAGAGGTATCTCTGGGCCCACTCGGTAATGCACATCACTTAAGCCTTGCAAGCATTGCAACTAATGAGTTATTTGCGGGATGATGTATTACGAAACGAGTAAAGAGACTTGCCGGTAACGAGATTGAACTAGGTATTGAGATACCGACGATCGAATCTCGGGCAAGTAACATACTGATGACAAAGGGAACAACGTATGTTGTTATGCGGTCTGACCGATAAAGATCTTCGTAGAATATGTGATCCAATATGAGCATCTAGGTTCCGCTATTGGTTATTAACCGGAGACGTGTCTCGGTCATGTCTACATAGTTCTCGAACCCGTAGGGTCCGCACGCTTAAAGTTTCGATGACGGTTATATTATGAGTTTTAATGTACCGAAGGTTGTTCGGAGTCCCGGATGTGATCACGGACATGACGAGGAGTATCGAAATGGTTGATACATGAAGATTGATATATTGGAAGCCTATATTTGGATATCGGAAGTGTACCGGGTGAAATCGGGATTCTACCGTAGTACCGAGGGGTTACCGGAACCCCCCGGGGGGTTAATGGGCCATAGTGGGCCTTAGTGGAGATGAGGAGAGGCGGCCAGGGCAAGGGCCACGCGCCCCTCCCCCCCTAGTCCGAATAGGACAAGGAGAGGGGGGCGGCGCCCCCCTTTCCTTCTTCTCCTCCACTTCTTTCCCCCTTCTCCTATTCCAACGAGGAAGGGAGGGAGTCCTACTCCCGGTAGGAGTAGGACTCCTCCTAGCGCGCCTCCTCCTGGCTGGCCGCACCTCCCCCCTTGCTCCTTTATATACGGGGGCAGGGGGCACCCTAGAGATACAAAAATTGATCCTTTGATCTTTTAGCCGTGTGCGGTGCCCCCCTCCACCATAGTCCACCTCGATAATACTGTAGCGGTGCTTCGGTGAAGCCCTGCGTCGGTAGAACATCATCATCGTCACCACGCCGTCATGCTGACGAAACTCTCCCTCAACACTCAGCTGGATCGGAGTTCGAGGGACGTCATCAGGCTGAACGTGTGCTGAACTCGGAGGTGTCGTGCGTTCGGTACTTGATCGGTCGGATCGTGAAGACGTACGACTACATCAACCGCGTTGTGCTAATGCTTCCGCTTTCGGTCTACGAGGGTACGTGGACAACACTCTCCCCTCTCGTTGCTATGCATCACCATGATCTTGCGTGTGCGTAGGATTTTTTTTGAAATTACTACGTTCCCCATCAGTGGCATCAGAGCCTGGTTTTATGGGTAGATGTCAAATGCACGAGTAGAACACAAGTGAGTTGTGGGCGATATAAGTCATACTGCTTACCAGCATGTCATAGTTTGGTTCAGCGGGATTGTTGGATGAAGCGGCCCGGACCAACATTACGTGTACGCTTACGCGATACTGGTTCTACCAACGTGCTTTGCACACTGGTGGTTGGCGGGTGTCAGTTTCTCCAACTTTAGTTGAACCGAGTGTGGCTACACCCGGTCCTTGCGAAGGTTAAAACAACACCAACTTGACAAACTATCGTTGTGGTTTTGATGCGTAGGTAAGAACGGTTCTTGCTAAGCCCAGTAGCAGCCACGTAAAACTTGCAACAACAAAGTAGAGGACGTCTAACTTGTTTTTGCAGGGCATGTTGTGATGTGATATGGTCAATACATGATGCTAAATTTTATTGTATGATATGATCATGTCTTGTAACCGAGTTATCGGCAACTGGCAGGAGCCATATGGTTGTCGCTTTATTGTATGCAATGCAATCGCCCTGTAATGCTTTACTTTATCACTAAGCGGTAGCGATAGTCGTAGAAGCATAAGATTGGCGAGACGACAACGATGCTACGATGGAGATCAAGGTGTCGATCATGACGGTGCTTCAGAGATGGAGATCACAAGCACAAGATGATGATGGCCATATCATATCACTTATATTGATTGCATGTGATGTTTATCTTTTATGCATCTTATCTTGCTTTGATTGACGGTAGAATTATAAGATGATCTCTCACTAAATTTCAAGATAAAAGTGTTCTCCCTGAGTATGCACCGTTGCCAAAGTTCGTCGTGCCCAGACACCACGTGATTATCGGGTGTGATAAGCTCTACTTCCATCTACAACGGGTGCAAGCCAGTTTTGCACACACAGAATACTCATGTTAAACTTGACGAGCCTAGAATATGCAGATATGGCCTCGAAACACTGAGACCGAAAGTTCGAGCGTGAATCATATAGTAGATATGATCAACATAGTGATGTTCACCATTGAAAGCTACTCCATTTCACGTGATGATCGGTTATGGTTTAGTTGATTTGGATCACGTGATCACTTAGAGGATTAGAGGGATGTCTATCTAAGTGGGAGTTCTTAAGTAATATGATTAATTGAACTTAAATTTATCATGAACTTAGTACCTGATAGTATCTTGCTTGTCTATGTTGATTGTAGATAGATGGTCCGTGCTGTTGTTTCCTTGAATTTTAATGCGTTCCTCGAGAAAGCAAAGTTGAAAGATGATGGTAGCAATTACACGGACTGGGTCCGTAACTTGAGGATTATCCTCATTGCTGCACAGAAGAATTACGTCCTGGAAGCACCGCTAGGTGCCAAACCTGCTGCAGGAGCAACACCAGATGTTATGAACGTCTGGCAGAGCAAAGCTGATGACTACTCGATAGTTCAGTGTGCCATGCTTTACGGCTTAGAATCGGGACTTCAACGACGTTTTGAACATCATGGAGCATATGAGATGTTCCAAGATTTGAAGCTAATATTTCAAGCAAATGCCCGGATTGAGAGATATGAAGTCTCCAATAAGTTCTACAGCTGCAAGATCGAGGAGAATAGTTCTGTCAGTGAGCATATACTCAAAATGTCTGGGTATAACAATCACTTGATTCAATTGGGAGTTAATCTTCCGGATGATAGCGTCATTGACGGAATTCTTCAATCACTGCCACCAAGCTACAAGAGCTTCGTGATGAACTATAACATGCAAGGGATGGATAAGACGATTCTCGAGCTCTTCGCAATGTTAAAGGCTACGGAGGTAGAAATCAAGAAGGAGCATCAAGTGTTGATGGTCAATAAGACCACCAGTTTCAAGAAAAAGGGCAAAGGGAAGAAGAAGGGGAACTTCAAGAAGAACAGCAAGCAAGTTGCTGCTCAAGAGAAGAAACCCAAGTCTGGACCTAAGCCTGAGACTGAGTGCTTCTACTGCAAGCAGACTGGTCACTGGAAGCGCTGCCCCAAGTATTTGGCGGATAAGAAGGATGGCAAGGTGGACAAAGGTATATGTGATATACATGTTATTGATGTGTACCTTACTAGAGCTCGCAGTAGCACCTGGATATTTGATACTGGTTATGTTGCTAATATTTGCAACTCGAAACAGGGACTACGGATTAAGCAAACACTGGCCAAGGACGAGGTGACGATGCGCGTGGGAAACGGTTCCAAAGTCGATGTGATCGCCGTCGGCACGCTACCTCTACATCTACCTTCAGGATTAGTATTAGACCTAAGTAATTGTTATTTGGTGCCATCGTTGAGCATGAACATTATATTTGGATCTTTTTTGATGCGAGACGGTTATTCATTTAAATCAGAGAATAATGGTTGTTCTATTTATATGAGTAATATCTTTTATGGTCATGTACCCTGGAAGAGTGGACTATTTTTGACGAATCTCGATAGTAGTGATACACATATTCATAATGTTGAAGCCAAAAGATGCAGAGTTGATAATGATAGTGCAACTTATTTGTGGCACTGCCGTTTAGGTCATATCGGTGTAAAGCGCATGAAGAAACTCCATACTGATGGACTTTTGGAACCACTTGATTATGAATCACTTGGTACTTGCGAACCATGCCTCATGGGCAAGATGACTAAAACGCCGTTCTCCGGAACTATGGAGCGAGCAAGAGATTTGTTAGAAATCATACATACAGATGTATGTGGTCCGATGAATGTTGAGGCTCGCGGCGGATATTGTTATTTTCTCACCATCATAGATGATTTAAGCAGATATGGGTATATCTACTTAATGAAACATAAGTCTGGAACATTTGAAAAGTTCAAAGAATTTCAGAGTGAAGTTGAAAATCATCGTAACAAGAAAATAAAGTTTCTACGATCTGATCATGGAGGAGAATATTTGAGTTACGAGTTTGGTCTACATTTGAAACAATGCGGAATAGTTTCACAACTCACGCCACCCGGAACACCACAACGTAATGGTGTGTCCGAATGTCGTAATCGTACTTTACTAGATATGGTGCGATGTATGATGTCTCTTACTGATTTACCGCTATCGTTTTGGGGTTATGCTTTAGAGACGCCTGCATTCACGTTAAATAGGGCACCATCGAAATCCGTTGAGACGACGCCTTATGAACTGTGGTTTGGAAAGAAACCAAAGTTGTCGTTTCTTAAAGTTTGGGGCTGCGATGCTTATGTGCAAAAGCTTCAAACTGATAAGCTCGAACCCAAATTGGAGAAATGTGTCTTCATAGGATACCCAAAGGAGACTGTTGGGTACACCTTCTATCACAGATCCGAAGGCAAGACATCCGTTGCTAAGAATGGATCCTTTCTAGAGAAGGAGTTTCTCTCGAAAGAAGTGAGTGGGAGGAAAGTAGAACTTGATGAGGTAATTGTACCTGCTCCCTTATTGGAAAGTAGTTCATCATAGAAACCGGTTCCTGTGACGTCTATACCAATTAATGAGGAAGTTAATGACGATGATCATGAAACTTCAGATCAAATTGTTGCTGAACCTCGTAGGTCAACCAGAGTAAGATCCGCACCAGAGTGGTACGGTAATCCTGTTCTGGAGGTTATGTTACTAGACCATGACGAACCTACAAACTATGAAGAAGCGATGGTGAGCCCAGATTCTGCAAAATGGCTTGAGGCCATGAAATCTGAGATGGGATCCATGCATGAGAACAAAATGTGGACTTTGGTTGACTTGCCCAATGATCGGCAAGCCATTGAGAATAAATGGATCTTCAAGAAGAAGACTGACGCTGACGGTAATATTACTGTCTATAAAGCTCGACTTGTTGCAAAAGGTTTTCGACAAGTTCAAGGGATTGACTACGATGAGACTTTCTCACCCGTAACGATGCTTAAGTCTGTCCGAATCATGTTAGCAATTTGCCGCATTTTATGATTATGAAATTTAGCGAATGGATGTCAAAACTGCATTCCTGAATGGATTTCTGGAACAAGAGTTGTATATGATGCAACCAGAAGGTTTTGTCGATCCAGAGGGAGCTAACAAAGTGTGCAAGCTCCAGCGATCCATTTATGGACTGGTGCTAGCCTCTCGGAGTTGGAATAAATGCTTTGATAGTGTGATCAAAGCATTTGGTTTTATACAGACTTTTGGAGAAGCCTGTATTTACAAGAAAGTGAGTGGGAGCTCTGTAGCATTTCTGATATTATATGTGGATGACATATTGTTGATTGGAAATGATATAGAATTTCTGGATAAGCATAAAGGGATACTTGAATAAGAGTTTTTCAATGAAAGACCTCGGTGAAGCTGCTTATATATTGGACATCAAGATCTATAGAGATAGATCAAGACGCTTAATTGGACTTTCACAAAGCACATACCTTGACAAAGTTTTGAAGAAGTTCAAAATGGATCAAGCAAAGAAAGGGGTCTTGCTTGTGTTACAAGGTGTGAAGTTGAGTAAGACTCAATGCCCAACCACTGCAGAAGATAGATAAAATATGAAAGATGTTCCCTATGCTTCAGCCATAGGCTCTATCATGTATGCAATGTTGTGTACCAGACCGTAGGGTCCGCACGCTTAAAGTTTCGATGACGGTTATATTATGAGTTTATGAGTTTTGATGTATCAAAGGTTGTTCGGAGTCCCGGATGTGATCACGGACATGACAAGGAGTCTCGAAATGGTTGAGACATGAAGGTTGATATATTGGAAGCCTATATTTGGATATCGGAAGTGTACCGGGTGAAATCGGGATTTTACCGGAGTACCGAGGGGTTACCGGAACCCCCCGGGGAGTTAATGGGCCATAGTGGGCCTTAGTGGAGAAGAGGAGAGGCGGCCAGGGCAAGGGCCGCGCGCCCCTCCCCCCTAGTACGAATAGGACAAGGAGAGGGGGGCGCCCCCCCCCCTTTCCTTCTTCTCCTCCACTTCTTCCCCCCTTCTCCTATTCCAACAAAGAAGGGAGGGAGTCCTACTCCCAGTAGGAGTAGGACTCCTCCTGGCGCGCCTCCTCCTGGCCGGCCGCACCTCCCCCCTTGCTCCTTTATATACGGGGGCAGGGGCACCCTAGAGATACAACAATTGATCTTTTGATCTTTTAGCCATGTGCGGTGCCCCCCTCCACCATAGTCCACCTCGATAATACTATAGCGGTGCTTAGGCGAAGCCCTGCGTCGATAGAACATCATCATCGTCACCACGCCGCCATGCTGACGAAACTCTCCCTTAACACTCGGCTGGATCGGAGTTCGAGGGACGTCATCGAGCTGAACGTGTGCTGAACTCGGAGGTGCCGTGCGTTTGGTACTTGATCGGTCGGATCGTGAAGACGTACGACTACATCAACCGCGTTGTGCTAACGCTTCCGCTTTCGGTCTACGAGGGTACGTGGACAACACTCTCCCCTCTCGTTGCTATGCATCACCATGATCTTGCATGTGCGTAGGAATTTTTTTGAAATTACTACGTTCCCCATCAAAGATACCCCGAACAAGCCCCTCAAAGGATTACTTTCCATAGTAACAGGTGACAGTAAATTTCAGCACACTATATAAGTTTTTCTTACCAAATTCCACTCACCAAAGGCGCTTCACTCCCCGGCAACGGCGGCAGAAAAGAGTCTTGATGACCCACAAGTATAGGGGATCTATTATAGTCCTTTCGATAAGTAAGAGTGTCGAACCCAACGAGGAGCAGAAGGAAATGACAAGCGGTTTTTAGTAAGGTATTCTCTGCAAGCACTGAAATTATCGGTAACAGATAGTTTTGTGATAAGGTAATTTGTAACGGGTAACAAGTAACAAAAGTAAACAAGGTGCAACAAGGGCCCAATCCTTTTTGTAACAAAGTACAAGCCTGGACAAACTCTTATATAATGGAAAGCGCTCTCGAGGACACATGGGAATTATCGTCAAGCTAGTTTTCGTCATGCACATATGATTCACGTTCGTTACTTTGATAATTTGATATGTGGGTGGACCGGTGCTTGGGTACTGCCCTTCCTTGGACAAGCATCCCACTTATGATTAACCCCTCTTGCAAGCATCCACAACTACAAAAGAAGTATTAAGGTAAACCTAACCATAGCATGAAACATATGGATCCAAATCAGCCCCTTACGAAGCAACGCATAAACTAGGGTTTAAACTTCTGTCACTCTAGCAACCCATAATCTACTTATTACTTCCCAATGCCTTCCCCTAGGCCCAAATAATGGTGAAGTGTCATGTAGTCGACGTTCACATAACACTACTAGAGGAAAGACAACATACCTCTCATCAAAATATCGAACGAATACCAAATTCACATGACTACTTATAGCAAGACTTCTCCCATGCATCAACTACAAGGAGTAGTCAACACTACTAGCAACCCACACGTACCAATCTGGGGTTTTGAGACAAAGATTGGATACAAGAGATGAACTAGGGTTTGTGTAGGATCGAAATTATGTCTAGAGGGGGGGTGATTAGACTACTTGACCAAATAAAAACTTAACCTTTTCCCACTTTTAGTTCTTGGCAGATTTTAGCTACTTTAGGACAAGTCAAGCAATCATCACACAATTCAAGCAAGCATGCAAAGAGTATATGAGCAGCGGAAAGTAAAGCATGCAACTTGCAAGAATGTAAAGGGAAGGGTTTGGAGAATTCAAACGCAATTGGAGACACGGATGTTTTTCCCGTGGTTCGGATAGGTGGTGCTATCCTACATCCACGTTGATGAAGACTTCAACCCACGAAGGGTAACGGTTGCACGAGTCCATGTAGGGCTCCACCCACGAAGGGTCCACGAAGAAGCAACCTTGTCTATCCCACCATGGCCATCGCCCACGAAGGACTTGCCTCACTAGCGGTAGATCTTCATGAAGTAGGCGATCTCCTTGCCCTTACAAACTCCTTGGTTCAACTCCACAATCTTGTCGGAGGCTCCCAAGTGACACCTAGCCAATCTAGGAGACACCACTCTCCAAGAAGTAACAAATGGTGTGTTGATGATGAACTCCTTGCTCTTGTGCTTCAAATGATAGTCTCCCCAACACTCAACTCTCTCTCACAGGATTTGGATTGGGTGGAAAGAAGATTTGAGTGGAAAGCAACTTGGGGAAGGCTAGAGATCAAGATTCATATGGTAGGAATGGAATATCTTGGTCTCAACACATGAGTAGGTGGTTCTCTCTCAGAACATATGAGTTGGAAGTGTAGATGTGTTCTGATGGCTCTCTCCACGAGTGAAGAGGAGGTGGAGGGGTATATATAGCCTCCACACAAAATCCAACCGTTACACACAATTTACCAATCTCGGTGGGACCGAATCAACAAACTCGGTCGGACCGAAATAGTAAACCTAGTGACCGTTAGAGATTTTCGGTGGGACTGACATGCAACTCGGTGGGACCGATATGGTTAGGGTTAGGGCATAACATAATCTCGGTGAGACCGATTACATAAACTCGGTGAGACCGATTTGGTAATTAGCTAACCAGAGAGTTGGTCAGGTAAACTCGGTGGGACCGATTTGCTCTTTCGGTGAGACCGAAAAGTTACAAAAGGGAAACAGAGAGTTTACATTGCAATCTCGGTGGGACCAATCCGCTCTTTCGGTGAGACCGAAAAGTTACGAAAAGGAAACAGAGAAATTGCAATCCCATCTCGGTGAGACCGAGATCCCTATCGGTAGAACCGATTTGCTAGGGTTTGGCAGTGGCTTATGACATGTGAAACTCGATGGCGCCGGATAGGAAGAATCGGTAGGACCGAGTTTGGCTTTGGGTTTAGGTCAAATGTGGATATGGGAAAGTAGCTGAGGATTTTGGAGCATATCATTAAGCACATGAAGCAAAAGGCTCATTAAGCAACACCTCATCCCTCCTTGATAGTATTGGCTTTTCCTATGGACTCAATGTGATCTTGGATCACTAAAAATGTAAAATGAAGAGTCTTGAGCTTTTGAGCTTGAGCCAATCCTTTGTCCTTAGTATTTTGAGGGTTCCACTTTCACCATCCATGCCATGCCAATCATTGAGCTTTCCTGAAATAATCATCTTGGAATAGAATTAGCTCAATGAGCTATATGTTGTTATGAATTACCAAAACCACCTAGGGATAGTTGCACTTTCAATCTCCCCCTTTTTGGTAATTGATGACAACATATAGATCAAAGCTTCGACAAATGATAATAGGAATGAAATATATCGTTGCTTTGAGAAGTATGTGATAAGTAAGAGCTCCCCCTAAATTTGTGCATATTTAAAATTTGCTTTGGACTGCAAACGCACAAAGAGTTAGAATCGTGGGTTACTCTTCCATGTCACATACATCTTGGTGGAGCGCTCAAAATGATAAGAATGAATTACATGCACTCATCACCAAGAAAAGTGAATGATCACACATAAGATAGATAGGATGTATCAAGCATGCATAAGTGTAGCTTATGATCAAACACATGATCATCAATGTCTCACAAGCATAACATAGTATCTCAACCAAAAGCAAACAAAGTTTGAAAAACCACTAAATAAAGCAAGAGAGAATAAAAGCAACACTCTCTCTCTTGAAGCCTATGATCTATACATTTTTTTCTCCCCCTTTGGCAACAAGTTACCAAAAAGTTCCTAGAAAATGCATAGTGCTAGATCGACACCCAGGCTTGATCTTCTGGTGGTGGTGGAGTCTGGATCACTCCAAGGATGAAGGCTTCTATAGACGTGGTCGGAGCTGGAGCTGAAGTAGATGCTGGAGCTGGTTGGGCTGGTGCTGTGGCTGGAGCTGAGGTGGTGGCTCTGGTGTCAGGAACTGGCACTGCAGACGACCTCTGAGCTCGTGGCACTCTGGCAAATGCATCAGTTGTAGTCTTCCCTTTCCTCTCCTGCATGTCATCTTGAAGTTGCTCCATTGCAGACTGAATCTCTGTTACTTTGACATCCAAGTCATAGAACTTTTGTTCTACGATCCTCTCTAAGCTCTCCTGATTCTGATTAAGGGTGGCTAGTCCTTTCTCAACAGCTGATATGCTCCTTGTATTCCTCTTTGGAGCTGTCTTGGCCTTTGATGCAGCCTTGGGTGCTTCCTTGGGCTTGGATGCAGTAGCCCCTGATTTGATAGCATCACCCATCAGCTTTGGCATCTTAGGTGCTGGTGCAGCAACCTCTTCTTCTTCATCATCAGAAGAATCTTTCCTCATAGAAGGCTTGCCAACAACTCTGGCAGTGGTAGTTCTGGCTCTCTTCTTTTTCTGGCCAATTTCTTCCTCTTCAGATTCCATGGTGAATTTTATAGTTCCTTCAGGAACAGCCTTCCTAGGCTTGGAGGTAGGAACTCTCCTAGCAGGTGCCTTTTTGTGCAATCATGGCTTGATGGCAGCAGCTGAGCCATACTCCTTTTTGAGCACAACTCTCTTGGAAGTGGCCTCTTGTTCTGCCACATAGTCCTCATCCTCTGATTCTTAGGTTCTCTTCTTCCTTTGTCTTGTGGCAGCTTTTGGCAGGTTGCTAGGGGTGCTCCTGCTGCCTTCATCTGAAGAACTGGAGGGACTAGTGCCCTCACTCATCTGCACTTGCTATTTTGACACATTCTGGCTATCACTCTGATCTGACATGATGAACAAGCTGACTGCTGACCCTGTGAATAGTTTATAGATGAGATAGAGTGGATGAGCATCACAAAATGCAGAGATTTTTGCAAAAGAATGATTCAAAATCTTAGTTTTAGTTTCCCACAGAAATCATTTCGGATCTACCAATTTTTAAACTCGGTGATACCGAAGCAGTTTTTGGAACCTAAACTAGTGAACTCGGTCAGACCGAGTCACAGTTCGGTGGCACCGAGACTGCTAGGGTTTCACAAAGTTCCAAAATCGGTCACACCGATTAGCAATTCTCGGTCAGACCGAGTCTCACTTGTGCAATGGCATGAGCCAAATCGGTGGGACCGAGTTTTTCAACTCGGTGGGTCCGAGATGGTTTCGGCGGAAACCTAACCCTAAAATTTTCGAATCAAACCTATTCTACGAATTCATTGATTGGATAGGAGTGTCTCAAACGTGGCTAGAATCGATATGATCACAATGTGCTAGGAATCGGATTGGGGAATAGCACAAAGATCGAGTCCATACCCTAGTTCGACGGAGACTCGCTACGGCGGCAACGGCGGGGTAGAATCCTGTTGACGGCGACGGAGAACAGCGACTGGAGGCGGCTGGCGGCGAGGAGACGATCCGGAGACCACGTTGGCAGAGTGAGCTATCGCGCGGGCGAAAGGGTCCGGAGAAATTTCCAAATTTTTGCCCGTGTCTATATATAGCCCGACCCTGTCGGTGTGACCGAGTGGAACAACTCGGTGGCATCGAGATGCAAAACTGTATACAGTTATTGCAACTCGGTGTGACCGAATAGTTCAAATCGGTTGCACCGATATCGAAAACATAGATCGACTTAATGATCTCGGTAGGACCGAAAGTAGGGTATCGGTCAGACCGAGAATCACAAAGAAGTTTTGGAAATTTAAGTCTATGATGAATCGGGGACTTCGAGTGCTCCTCACACAGAGTGGTTCGAATCTAACTTGATCAAATTTTGTGATGTAGCATGAATAGAGTTTGAGACGAGAAAAGCATAGATAGCTAGAGAAGGTTCTTAGGCATTCTTGTCCATCCACTTGGCAAGAGAAAACAAAACCAAACAATAAAAAACAACAAGTGGATGTCCTCGAATGAGTAAAATATGCAACCAACATGCTCACACAATAAAATGGCAATTGAAATATGTGACAAAACATGCACAACCAATTCTAGCATCTATCAAGCAATTGGCGATGACTAGGTCATCTATATATGAGTATATTGACTTAGGAGTCAAATGAGAACACTTGATCATAAGTCATACTCATCGTTTAAGCTCAAGTGGGGTTACCACTTTTACATAAAGCATTGTTGTGTTCACATCATTAGAGTTGCTTTAGCTCAAGTCTTAGAGTAAAGCTCCCCCTAGATGTGATATCCCCCCTAAGAGGGATAAACTAACCTTGGGTTTTGTCGATGATGACTTCATGTAGATGTTGAAGATGTGGATGCTCAATGTTGATGTAGATCACTTGGAGCTATCCATTTGAGTGAATTGCACTTTCAATACCTACATGGGTTAGTCCCACAAGGAACAAACAAGGATATCCATAGACATAGAGTGATGCACACACAAGATGATGTCTATGAAAGCTTTTAGGTTACCTTGTCCCTTAACTTACCAACAAGAGGGTTTGTGACTCCTTGAACTAGTGCAAGATGTGGAAGTTGATTGCACTTGTTCTTGCCAAAATGATAAGAGTGAAGTATGTTGGCGGAGTCACCCTCAAGAACTTTCTAGTTCTTCTTCTTTTGGATCCACACCATCTTGATGGGAATCCTTGGAGTTGTAGTCGTACTTGATGAAGTGGAATTTGAAGTAGTCTTGGGAATCCACTTGACTAAGGTCTTAGGAGCTTCTTCAAATGCATCAATTTCCTCTTGAAGCTTGTCCTTGCCTTTTTGCTTGTAGTCTTGTGGTGGAAGATCATCTTGAGTTTGTGTCCCCTTGAAAGAAGTAGGATCATACTTCTCTTGTTGTGGAACAAACTTTTTCTTGGGGTATTGACCTTCTTCCCACTCAACTCCATTGGCATTGAACTTCCGTTCAAAACCAACACCTTGATTCTTCCAGTGCCTTTCTTGCTTGCGCACAATTTCCTCGAATTGCTTACTCCCAGCAAGACTTTTGTACACTCCTTTCTCTATAATTCCCTTCAATAAGCTATTTTCTTGCTCAAGTGTAACTTGGCTAAGAGAATCATTAGTGGAATCAAGAGAACTACTAGAGGCAACAATATTGGATTTATCATGATCATTGTTACTACTAGAGGAAGAAGCTTTCTTGTTCTTGTTACTAGACTTGACTTGAGGCATGTAAGTGGATAAGAGTAAACGCTTGGCAATGTAAGAAGAACTTTTCTTGCGGAGATCATCATTGGTTGCCTTTAAAAACTCATGCTCTTGCTCAAGATTGAGCTTTTCAAAGTGTAACTTCTCATGAGCTCTTAAAAGTTCTCGATGATCTTCGAAGATAGTTTCATGAGCTAACTTAAGAGTGTTTAGTTCTTTAGTTAGAGCCTCAATTTTCTCCTTATCATTGTCATTCGTTTTAGCATGATTTATTGACGTTTCATCATAGTATTCATCACTAGAGTTGTCAACAAGTAAATCATCATCACCTAACAAGTCATCTTCATCACTATTAAAATCAACATACTCAGGATGTGTTACCTTAGGACCTTTGGCCATGAAGCATCTTCCAATTCCTTCATTTGGTGAGTCAAATATGTCATAGGAGTTGGTTGACACAAGTGCTAGACCAGCAACACCTTCATCTTGAGTATATTCGGAATCGGAGTGATAACTTCTCTCGGAGTGGTTGTCGGAGTCGGAGCCGGATACCCATTCACCAACATGAGCTTGATGTCTTCGTTTTGTGTAGCTCCTTGATGATTTTTCCTTTCTTTCCGAATCCTTGCTTCTCCGTGAGTATCTTCGTTCATACCGATCATCTCTACTCCTTCTCTCTCTTGGTGGTGATTCTTCTCTTTTGCTTCTTCTTTTTGGAGAATCTTCTCTTCTTTTGTAGGGAGCCGTACACTCATTGGAATAGTGTCCGGGTCTTCCACAATTATAGCAGTTTCGCTCTCGACTAGAAGATCTTTTGTCATTGTAGGACCTTGACTTGGAGCTTCTATCTTTGCTTCTACTCTTGTAGAACGTGTTGAAGTTCTTCACCATTAAGCTCAATTCTTCATTGAAGTTTTGTTTCTCACTTGATGATGTGGGGGCTTCACATGAGGCTTTGTAAGCACCACTTGATTTGTTGTGAAGTTCCTCTTTATCCTTGAGCGACATCTCATGAGCAACAATTCTTCCAATGACCTCCGTTGGCTTGAGATCTTTGTAATTTGGCATCATTTGGATCAATGTGCACACGGTATCATATTTTACATCCAAGGCTCTTAGGATCTTCTTGATGATGAATCTATCGGTCATCTCTTCACTCCCTAAGCCGGCAATCTCGTTTGTGATGAGAGCAAGCCTAGAGTACATTTCAGCGACGCCTTCATCATCCTTCATTTTGAACTTGTCAAGTTGACTTTGAAGCACATCCAATTTGGATTCCTTGACGGAGTTGGTACCTTAAGCATAAACTAGGGTTTAAACTTCTGTCACTCTAGCAACCCATAATCTACTTATTACTTCCCAATGCCTTCCCCTAGGCCCAAATAATGGTGAAGTGTCATGTAGTCGAAGTTCACATAACACTACTAGAGGAAAGACAACATACCTCTTATCAAAATATCGAACGAATACCAAATTCACATGACTACTTATAGCAAGACTTCTCCCATGCATCTACTACAAGGAGTAATCAACACTACTAGCAACCCACACGTACCAATCTGAGGTTTTGAGACAAAGATTGGATACAAGAGATGAACTAGGGTTTGTGTAGGATCGAAAGTATGTCTAGAGGGGGGGTGATTAGACTACTTGACCAAATAAAAACTTAACCTTTTCCCACTTTTAGTTCTTGGCAGATTTTAGCTACTTTAGGACAAGTCAAGCAATCATCACACAATTCAAGCAAGCATGCAAAGAGTATATGAGCAGCGGAAAGTAAAGCATGCAACTTGCAAGAATGTAAAGGGAAGGGTTTGGAGAATTCAAACGCAATTGGAGACACGGATGTTTTTCCCGTGGTTCGGATAGGTGGTGCTATCCTACATCCACGTTGATGGAGACTTCAACCCACGAAGGGTAACGGTTGCGCAAGTCCACGGAGGGCTCCACCCACGAAGGGTCCACGAAGAAGCAACCTTGTCTATTCCACCATGGCCATCGCCCACGAAGGACTTGCCTCACTAGCGGTAGATCTTCACGAAGTAGGCGATCTCCTTGCCCTTACAAACTCCTTGGTTCAACTCCACAATCTTGTCGGAGGCTCCCAAGTGACACCTAGCCAATCTAGGAGACACCACTCTCCAAGAAGTAACAAATGGTGTGTTGATGATGAACTCCTTGCTCTTGTGCTTCAAATGATAGTCTCCCCAACACTCAACTCTCTCTCACAGGATTTGGATTGGGTGGAAAGAAGATTTGAGTGGAAAGCAACTTGGGGAAGGCTAGAGATCAAGATTCATATGGTAGGAATGGAATATCTTGGTCTCAACACATGAGTAGGTGGTTCTCTCTCAGAACATATGAGTTGGAAGTGTAGATGTGTTCTGATGGCTCTCTCCACGAGTGAAGAGGAGGTGGAGGGGTATATATAGCCTCCACACAAAATCCAACCATTGCACACAATTTACCAATCTCGGTGGGACCGAATCAACAAACTCGGTCGGACCGAAATAGTAAACCTAGTGACCGTTAGAGATTTTTGGTGGGACTGACATGCAACTCGGTGGGACCGATATGGTTAGGGTTAGGGCATAACGTAATCTCGGTGAGACCGATTACACAAACTTGGTGAGACCGATTTGGTAATTAGCTAACCAGAGAGTTGGTCAGGTAAACTCGATGGGACCGATTTGCTCTTTCGGTGAGACCGAAAAGTTACAAAAGGGAAACAGAGAGTTTACATTGCAATCTCGGTGGGACTGTTCCGCTCTTTCGGTGAGACCGAAAAGTTACAAAAAGGAAACAAAGAAATTGCAATCCCATCTCGGTGAGACCGAGATCCCTATCGGTAGAACCGATTTGCTAGGGTTTGGCAGTGGCTTATGACATGTGAAACTCGGTGGCGCCGGATAGGAAGAATCGGTAGGACCGAGTTTGGCTTTGGGTTTAGGTCAAATGTGGATATGGGAAAGTAGCTGAGGATTTTGGAGCATATCATTAAGCACATGAAGCAAAAGGCTCATTAAGCAACACCTCATCCCTCCTTGATAGTATTGGCTTTTCCTACGGACTCAATGTGATCTTGGATCACTAAAAATGTAAAATGAAGAGTCTTGAGCTTTTGAGCTTGAGCCAATCCTTTGTCCTTAGTATTTTGAGGGTTCCACTTTCACCATCCATGCCATGCCAATCATTGAGCTTTCCTGAAATAATCATCTTGGAATAGAATTAGCTCAATGAGCTATATGTTGTTATGAATTACCAAAACCACCTATGGATAGTTGCACTTTCAGTTTGAGATGAGATGGTGTCGACGTTCTGGGAACGGGGGTCCCCAGACTTGCCTGCCTGCGGCCCACGGTGTGGCTCTGCGAACGGGGGTCACCAACAAGCACTCAAGACCCTCGCGAGGGGCCAAGCCTCGTGAGGCGAACGACACAAGATCTCCTCGGGAGCGGCCTCACCAGGTTGGCTCGCGAGGGGCGGAGAGATCAAGGCAAGGCAAACCTCGCGAGGTTCTCGTGACGTGAGCCATGACGACCAAGGCCAGGCGGGCGCCAGCGTGCGCAGTGTCCTTGTTTCCTCTTTGGTGCTAAGGAAGCAAGCGCAGGCGAGGAGTACCGAGGCGTCAAGCAAGGTTTCTATATCGGTGCAACGAGACCAAGACCAGCAGGACGGCAGGACGGAGGTCACCGTGGAGCCCAAGGCGGCGTCACCACCAGAGCCTTTTGCAGGCGAAGACTGCTTTTGTCAGGATAAGCTGTACTAGTTGTCCCCTTTCAAATTGGCCATTGTTGGCTCCCTTCCCGCTCAATATTTGGGGGAGAGGACCAGGGCCACTATAAATAGGCTAGCCACCGCAGTAGGAGGCATCGGATCCTCACCCAACTGAGCCTCAGGCAACTCGTCTCGAACTCATTCAGTTCATCCTCACACCCACCAAGCACAAGAACACCTCGCCTCAGGAGGCTGTTCTTCCCCATGTACTGTTCATCCTCATCCCAAGAGGCAATCCACCACCACCGCACTAGAGTAGGGTATTACACCACAACGGTGGCCCAAACCATTATATATCTTGTGTCCTTTGTGTTGCGAGTTCGTTGAGTTAGCCCTTGAGATCTTAGCAAACCTAGAGCATGGATCGGTAGGGGGAGATCTTCGTGCGCACCCCGGTGTTCGAACCTAGAGGGTTTTGCCGGAACCCGAGATCCGACAGATGGTTCTGGTGAAGATGTTGATGGAGATTGACCCCCTCCCGATGAGAGGATCGATGGTGATGATTTCACCCTCTCGGAGGGATATTTCCCCGGCAGAACAGCTCCGCCGGAGCCCTAGATGGTTCCGCTAGGTTCCGCCTCGAGACGGCGGCGCTTCGTCCCGAAAGCTTTCTTCTGATTTTTTCCAGGGCAAAAGACTTCATATAGCAAAAGATGGGCACCGGAGGCCTGCCAGGGGGCCCATAAGGCAGGGGGCGTGCCCAGGGGGTAGGGCGCGCCCCGACCCTCGTGGACGGTGGGTGGCCCCCCTCTGGTGCTTTCTTCGCCCAATATTTTTTATATATTCCAAAACTGACTTTCGTGAAGTTTCGGGACTTTTGGAGTTGTGCAAAATAGGTCTCTAATATTTGCTCCTTTTCCAGCCCAAAATTCCAGCTGTCGGCATTAGCCCTCTTCATGTAAACCTTGTAAAATAAGAGAGAATATGCATAAGTATTGTGACATAATGTGTAATAACAGCCCATAATATAATAAATATCGATATAAAAGCATGATGCAAAATGGACGTATCACCCCTAGCTTTTATTTACATGCTCTTTATTATCTTGCAAACCTTTTCTGTCACACCTATGAAGTACTTCTAGTTTCATACTTTTTCTAGGTAAAGCGAACGTCAAGTGTGCGTAGAGTTGTATCGGTGGTCGATAGAACTTGAGGGAATATTTGTTCTACCTTTAGCTCCTCGTTGGGTTTGACACTCTTATTTATCGAGAAAGACTACAACTGATCCCCTATACTTGTGGGTTATCAGGTCCCACCGAGTTGTTCCACTTCGGTCCCACCAAAAGGCCCAACGTTCATATCTTTTACACAGATCGGTCTCACCGAGTTTATGTTCGGTCTCACCGATTGGGGCAAAAGTGTGTAACGGTTGGATTTTGGGTGAAGGCTATTTATACCCCTCCACCCCTACTTACTCTCTAAGAGAGCCATCAGAACGAAACACTACTTTCATCATTCATTTTTAAGGGAGAACCACCTACTCATGTGTTGAGATCAAAAGATTTCAATCCTACCATTCGAACCTTGATTTCTAGCCTCTTCAAATTGCTTTCCACTCCAATCCTTCTTCTACCCAAGCCAAACATGTGAGAGATAGATTGAGTGTTGAGGAGACTGTCATTTCAAGCACAAGAGCAAGGAGTTCATCACCAACACAACATCTATTACCTTTTGAAGAGTAGTGTCTCCTAGATTGGTTAGGTGTCACTTGGGAGCCTCCAAAATCATGTGGAGTTGAACCAATGAGTTTGTAAGGGCAAGAAGGTCGCCTACTTCATGAAGATCTACCCGAGTGAGGCTAGTCCTCCATGGACATAAGCCATGGTGGAATAGAAAAGGTTGCTTCTTTGTGGACCCTTCATGGGTGGAGCCCTTCGTGGACTCATGGAACCGTTACCCTTCGTGGGTTGCAGTCTCCATCAACGTGGATGTACGATAGCACCATCTATCGGAACCACGACAAAAATCATCGTGTCTTCATTGCGTTTGAAATCCCCAATCCCTCATTTACGTTCATATACAAAGTCTTTACTTTCCGCTGCACGCCTCTTATACTTGCATGTGTAGGGGTGTATTTGACTTGATAGAATTGCTAAAACTTGAGAAAAGCATAATTTTTTATTTGATCAAATAGTCTAATCATCCTCCCCCTATAGACATACTTTCGGTCCTACAACACAGCCAGCAGCCCGCAAGATTCCCGGAGCGCCAGACGACACCGCGCGATATATATGGGAGATTGAGATGCCATGCTTTTTTGTTTCGAAGGAGAGAGACTGTTCGGCTCTTATGGTTGAAAACGGAATATATATTGATTAATTGGATATAGGAGAGAGGCTACTCAGTTCCTACGTTGAAAACTGAACCATTAATGGAAATAAAGCTGCTAGTACTCTATTGGAAGTAGTATTTCTTGTGCGTTTCATTAGCCAGTTGGAGCTAACTCGAAAATAAGAGATATATTTAGTGGTTAAATAGAAAAATAAAAACACTAATGTGGCAGGCTGCATGTGCGATGAGGTGGATAGTCTACATATTAAGGGAAATAAGATAGTGGGGGTGAACTATTTAGGTGTTATAGATAGGTTAGTTCTTAAAAATGATATAAAATTGTATATAAAGTATATAAGATTGATAATATAATAGCATGAAACCATAAAAATTATAGATATTTTGAAGACGTATCAGCATCCCAAGCTTAATTTCTACTCATCTTCGAATAGGTAAATGATAAACACAGAATATTTAATGTTGAATGCTACTCTACCTAGCATGTTTATCATGTAATCTTTTTACGGTGTGAATATTGAGAAACGATGAAGTAATTGGCATCAACGTAATAATATCCATGAATACTTGTAGAACGGTTTGACACGTCACATAGATGCAAAAATCTGAAAATTCAACAACGTTGTTTGTGTATTTTTTGTAGTGATACAAACGTGTAGAACATGTCAATCAAATATAAAATTGCACTAATCACCCCACTAATCATGGTGGACTTGGCTAGCTGTGGCGTAACTCGTTTATCCAGAGTGCATTCTCATCCTTCCATCAGCCATGCGCCAATCCCTCCTTCTTATCTCTGCTTCACATTTTCTTATTGTGTTTTGTAAATAGTCTCCGAGTTCTGAACCAACTTTTGCCAAGCCGTGGCCGGAAGTAAATATTTTCGAGCTCGAGCCTACTAGCATAACAAAGCCAGCGCTTGGTCTCGTCGTCCGGCATCTGCCTCACGAGTCACTCATCCAAGCACCTAATCCAAAGCAGTAAAAAAAAAATAACTTCCCCGTAACAAACCCGGCAGAATCTACCGCACCCATCGGCGAGTAGAAAGCATAGATCCGTCACTCTCATCCACTCGTGGACAAAAAATATCTCGCCAGCGCATCTCCATTCCAGCCATCAACCCCGTCGTCGTCTTGCTCGCTCGCGGTGCCACTGCCACCGTCCAGTCGCCCACCCGCACGCCTCGCCGTTTTTTGTCATCTCGCCGACGCCGACGCCGCGGATAAGGAATGGCGAGGCAGCAAGCAACCGGCCAAAGACTAAACTAATCTGGCAAGTAAGAGGAAGCAAAGATCGACTGCGGAAGGCAAGGCAGGGACGCAATCCTTCCGGAGGGAATTAATTGCTTTCCTCTTCTCTTTTCCTTTCCGTGGAAAGGGACCGGCGCTCGCGGCGACCAGGAAGGCAAGGAACGCGTCCGGTTCTTGGATAAGCGGAGGCGCGGCATTCGCCTATATAACAAGGCCGCCGTGGGTGGGAGGCGGAGGGAGAACACGCGCGCACCCGCCAAAGTCTTCTGCCGATTTCTTCGTCTCCGCTCTCCTCGTGTTCGGGTTGTTGGCCGAGCGACAGTTGGGATTCTGTAGAGGTATGAGATTGAGATGCTACTCTCTGGCGCTTGTTTTTCTTTCCATGGTGGTAGTATTGGGGGGATTAGCTTCGTCTGGGGTTTTGTCCCCATTCGAGTTGTCTGATCTGATTGGGATATATGCCCTGGAGAAGTTTGTCTTGGATTTGGGCGAAATTCCAAGATTTAGACGTTGCGCTGAATGTTTGTCCATTCATGTAACCAACATCTTATAATAATTGAATAAGGAATAATACTGCATGTGTTCTACCGGAAATGACGCTTTGCTTTATCTGGCTTCCTTTCTTGGTTGTCATCAAGTTTAAGATTCTGTGCATCATGTCCAAGTGTCTGTCAAATATAGTTAGTTGTAACTTGAAAGCTTTGTTCTTTCCTGAATAATCACCATCACCATTTCCCCAAGATAAATGAAACTCGGATTCTGCTTTCTTCATTCATCACAAGGTAGATACCTCTACACATTATACATTAGGAAAATGTAATCGAAGGACGGGAATTCAGATTTAAGTTCTTTTTTTAAATGGTCACTGGGGGGAAAAGACGCCCCCACCTGAAGTATATTTCAAAAGAAATTCAGATTCAAGATGAAATCTGTCTGTTGTCCTAATTGAAATTTGCACATACAGGAGGTTGAAAGTACTTGAAACAAATGGGGATTGGGGATGCATCACCTAGTGAAAACCAGTCTGCACACAAGGAAAAGAGGGATGAGACCACGCCACTTCTCCCGCTCAAGGCGGAAGAGGAAGATGGGATCCATGAGTTCAATGGAGCGTCTTTCTCGGGTGCAGTTTTCAATCTGTCGACAACCATCGTGGGGGCTGGAATTATGGCCCTGCCAGCAAGTATCAAGATGCTGGGCATTATCCCTGGTATTTTGATGATCATCCTTGTGGCATTGCTCACTGAGGCATCAATTGACATGATGGTCAGGTGCAGCCATCAGGCCAAGATTACATCCTATGGCTGGCTGATGGGTGACTCCTTTGGCCAATGGGGGAGGATTGCGCTGCAAGCATCTGTGGTCATAAACAACATTGGCGTCATGATTGTATACATGATTATCATCGGTATGCCTGCGACACGACCCTTTTCTGTTATGCCTACCTATCATCAAGAGTTGTAATGTAATTGGCAGTATACGTTCAGGTGCTATATTTGTAGTTGCTAAATTGCATAATATGGAATCCTTGGAAGCTAAGTAATAACTTATAAATTAATTACTCATAGTGAACACTGATACACGTCTTCGTTACAACACTTACTTGGTTCACTGCGGCTGGATTATTAACATAGGTCTTTTCATTGATGTTGGGTTTCCGTTTCCCATAATACTCAAGTCTGATCGACCTCCCTAAAAAAATCTCCACTAACCTATATGCTCCTATGTCTTTCCAAGCGATGTATTAGATGGCACATCGAATTAAATGCAAAAAATGCTCTCTCTTGTTTTAGGAAATAGTTGTGTCCTTATTTGGACCATGCAATTCGCCTCAAACTATTCATCTTTTTCCAGGTGATGTGCTATCAGGAACATCTACAACTGGTGTTCATCACCGGGGTATCTTTGAGGGGTGGTTTGGTCCTCATTTGTGGAATTCTCGTCCAGTTGTTCTCCTTGCCACAACTATTTTTGTGTTTGCTCCATTGGTGAGCTTTAAGCGATTGGGTAAGTTTGTTTTGCATTGAAGAAAGAGGTCCATTTTGCTATTTCTTTTTTGGTATCTGAACTAAATTACTAACGGGGCATCTTTGGTCGCAGATTCATTGAGATACACATCTGCTCTTTCAGTTGCCCTTGCTGTGGTTTTTGTTGTCATCACTGCTGGAATTGCTATTCTCAGACTGATAGAAGGGACCGCGGAGATTCCCAAACTCTTCCCTGAGATACATGAAATCAATTCCATCTGGGAACTCTTTACAGCTGTGCCGGTTCTTGTCACTGCCTACATTTGCCACTACAATGGTGTGTCTCCTACTTCATACTTGGTTTGCTCTTGCTGTTGTTCATTTCAATGAGATCTAAAACATCTGTTTTTCATGATTGGACAGTTCACAGCATTGATAACGAGCTGGAAGATAGAAGTCAGACTAAGCCAATTGTGCGAACTTCACTGGCTCTCTGTTCAAGTGTTTATGTTGCAACAAGCTTCTTTGCATATCTCCTCTTTGGCGAGGGTACCCTCTCCGATGTGCTCGCCAATTTTGACTCCGACCTTCATATTCCATTCAGCTCTGTCTTCAATGATATAGTTAGAGTGAGCTATGTAGTCCATGTCATGCTCGTTTTCCCTATAGTCTTCTTTGCCCTTAGGCTCAACCTGGATGGACTCCTCTTCCCCACCTCAAGGCACATTTCTCATGACAACCGAAGGTTTACCATTATCACCGTCTCACTCCTTGTTGTGATTTATCTTGCTGCCAACTTCATACCAAGCATCTGGGATGCGTTCCAGTTCACTGGTGCTACAGCTGCTGTCCTGATTGGTTTCATCTTTCCTGCCATGATCATACTCAGGTAATCAGCATTCTGTTTGCGTGATGCGTGCCCGATGTTTGTAGGTATCCTTTTGGTTTATGTGTTCGATAACTTTATTCTGCTCGTTGTTTCTTCAGGGATTCTTATGGGATTGCAACCAAGCGCGACAAGGTTTTAGCTGTAACCATGATTGTGCTTGCTGTGCTCTCCAATTCAGTGGCCCTGTACAGCGATGCGATGAGCATCTTCTACAGGAAGGTGGAGGCCTAGTCTGCTCCATGCCTCCATACTCCAAGGGAATAAGTCCAATGCACATGCACAATTCGGAGTGATTATTGAGCTTTAGTTAGTATATTGCGCAGTCAAGCAATGTGATTTCATGGTGGCCACTAATTTTTGTTTTGGACACTTGAGAGGATTTTGTTTGCTGCATTTGTCTAGTTTCTTGAACATGTAATCCGTCTCAGCATCTAGATGAGCAATTTGTGATCTGGTCGCAGGTGTTTGTATTTATTGGCAAGAACAAGATTTTTATTTACCTTTTGGGGTTATGTACATGTTAATATTCGATCATCTTGAAATGGATGTTTGAGAAAGCTCTTTATATGCAATGAACTTAACCATATTCTAGGGGGAGACATTGTTGTGGATATATCATGTACAATCATGTACATTTGCATCGATGTTTTTCTCAGCCGTGAAAAAGGCGAACATCGAGCCGCAAACCTAGGCACGACTATCGTGGTTGTGTCTTCTCTTGTGGCCACAAGTAGGGGTCAGGATCTTCTACAGTCCCATTAG
Source organism: Aegilops umbellulata (assembly GCA_032464435.1). Taxonomy (NCBI): domain Eukaryota; kingdom Viridiplantae; phylum Streptophyta; class Magnoliopsida; order Poales; family Poaceae; genus Aegilops; species Aegilops umbellulata. Next base: position 352,031,858 of record CP136057.1, read on the forward strand.
GTAGAGAAACTTTGACTTACCCTTTTTATTGTTTTTTTCTCATGTTTTGAAAATGTGACATGTAGTGTGTTGCGTGCTATCAATGGTGTCCAATCACCACACTTCACACCCTTAATTTTATGGAAAATGAAAAATGATACATAGTCTCTGAATGTGCAGTCCTAGAAGGCACCGTTTACCATAGCGCACAATCAAACAATTCACATTAGTAGAAACATAATGCCAAAAAGTTTACCCCAATAACATATAAAAATAGGTTGTCGTGCTCACCGCACAATTAAAATAGGTTTTGTATTGAAGATACTAAAAATCATAACTGTCAACATTTTTCTTTGAGGAATATTGTGAAATAGTTTGTGATGTGGCCTCTAAATAGCAATTCGGTCAATAAAAACACTTAGGTCTCCTTTGGTTTGCAGGAATTTTATAGTAATGCTATAGGATAAGATTTTTACAGGAGAATGTATTTTTTTAGGACCCTTTGGTTTCAAGAATGGATTGATATTCCTACCTAGAATTGGTTTCTACCATTCCCAGTTCAAGGAAAGAAATGTTTAGCTCAGACCTAATATAACAAATCTCATCTTATGAATCAAACGACATCTCTATAGCATATAGTATTGACATACATGTCATCTGATGATTTCCAAAATAAATAAAATTTTGAGTGGTATTTCCCAAAATTTCTTGTTCTATCCTACGAAGTAAAGGAGGCCTTAGTTAAGTACGGGACTTCATTTTGATATTGGGCCCCATCATGACGGCCCAGCAAACTGCAAACAGAGAAGTTCTCAGCAGAGAGCAGACAGGCGAACGAGCCCAAGCCCGATTCCTACTCCGAGACGGTGTACGGCAGGAGCGGGAGGAAGCGCCGGCGATGGCGACCCCGGCGAAGGAGGAGGCGGCAGCAGGGCAGAGAGACGAGCTCGCCGACTCGCTGTCCGAGCTCTTCACCAACGTCTCCCTCATGGTCCGCGGCGAGCTCCAGGTCCGTCCGCCACACTCGAGCCCCACCTCACAATCCCCGCGGCATCTCCAAGCTTTAGACAGCAAATCACGGCCTTCTCGAGGTCCGCTGATCTCAGCTGTCGTGTGCAAACGGACGAAAAGAAGAGCGATTTGATTCTGCACCCCAACTGTTTGGTGCTGATTTGATGATTAGCTAACGCGATAAAAAAATCGTGCCATAACCCTAGCGCCGCAGAGCCCGTGGTCGTTCGTTCAGATTTCGTAGCTTGGACTGGTGCACGGATTGTCTAGGTATTTTCTGGATCTGGTATGCTCACGGGGGCTTCGTTAACATTTACCCCCATTTGGTTTCCGATGCCTCAGCTCGGAGGACTGGTAGTGGCAGACGAAAGCAATCACTGATCATGTACTGTTAAAGTGGATTTTCTACCATTGAGTTGGTACCCCAAAATGAATACCTGTCCGTTGCATTCTCTGGACACCAGTAATTGCGCTACGCAATGTGCTTTTGTGCATCCATTTCCAGGTTATTTCTCATTTATGCTTGAAGGCGCGAAACTCGGTTGGCATTATTTGTGTTGAAATGGCTCTGTGTTCAGAATTTGTAGCCTAAGATATACTATATAGGCATTGCTTCGCTTAACATGACAAGGCATCGCTGAAGTGCATGAATTAAGATTGGCAGCATAAGTCACAGAACATTGATTTGCTTACTTAATCAAAAGAAGAAAAGTAGATCAATGGTATTGACATTGACAGACCTTTGCACAGATAGAGGCCATCCACTTGGTTTAGTTCTTGTGCTATGCCGTGTACCAACCGGCTTTCCGGTACTGTACCAATTCTCATACAGTGAGATCATTTTCATGTTTGCCAACAAAGCGTTATTTTGATTTGAGCAATAAATGGTGTACTTCTAGTCTAGTTTTGACGGAAAGTGCTTTGGTAGCTAAGGGTAATTAAATGTATTGTAAATAACTTCACCAAACCATGTAGATTCATTGAAGGTTAAGAGATGGTTAATATTTTCTTAATCTGAATCTTCAGTGAAATGTGACAGATTTAATACAACTTTAGATTTGGTTTTCTACAAAAATGGTTAACTGTCCCTTGCTAATCTTTATCGGCAGGGTTACTGGCTTTTGCTGTTATCAGCATTTGTTATTTGCCAGCATTTATTTTTCTCTTAAGATGTCGCATCCTTTTCAGGGAACCAACAACCAGCTCTCGCTGCTTGAAAAGATGAACCAACGCGTGACAGAGGAGTACAGTAACTACGGAGATGTTGCATCCGGTCTGCGGGTCTTTGTAGAACAGCTGAACGAGAAAAACCAACGGTTTGACGAGTACACAACACAGATCGACGCAATAGACCAGCAGGTGAGTGAGTTTGAGGCAGTGGTGTCCATGCTTGATAAGCATGTCTCCCTCTTGGAGAAGAAAGTGAAGTCCGCATATCACATTGCTCCCACACAATGATTCGTCTCCCAAGCATGTTGTGTATCACCCCCATCATCTTCTGTATTCTCTACAATATTTGAGCATATCTCTAGTAGCTAAACACGTTTGGATGGGAAACTTAACACTCTAGTCCCAATGTTTCCACCATTGTTGTACTTGTAGTGTCATTGAATGGCCAAGTCGTGGTGTTACTTCCAGGCACTTGTTGATACAGTACTATCTTTGCTATAATGCACAGCGCTGTAAGATTGTCCCCACTTTCCGTTCATGCCATGAAACGAATGAGATCATAGCCGCGGAGCTTCATCATGCAGCAGTTTTACCTCAAGTATTTGTGCAATGAACCTGCCTCTGCCGTGCAGCTCTGATGGCTGGACTGGCATTCTCCTCTGCACGTTAGTGTTAAAAGATTCCCGCGAATTTTCAGTTCATGGAACCGATCTCGTAAGGACTGGTCAATGACAGATGACATGTGGTGACAGAGGAGTTGAAGCCTCTGCCACTGAATTTCTTGGTCTGTAACGTTTTCACATGCGACTTGGCATCATGCATGCCTCTTATCATTGCAGCTGTGAAAATGGACTTGACTGACACCAAATTTCTTACACAGGTTCATATGTATAATCTTTTCAAAAAATAGTTGAATCATGACAATTTGGTACCCAAACCGACCGCAGTACTCCCTCTCCAGCCCTTTTTAGTCTGCACATAAGTTTTGCCCAAAGTCAAAGTATCTCTACTTTGACCAAGCTTTCATATAGAAAAAAGTATCAACATTCAAAATGCCAAATCAATGTTTTATGAAGTATAGTTTCGTAGTATATAATTTCTTTAATATAAATTTAGTCAAACTTCGCAATTTTTTCTAGAATACGCACGAGCATGCGTATCAACATTGCAATGTTTGCTTGACACAAATCTAATACGCGGGGTGAAAAGGACCAGAGGGAGTACCATATGTATGTGTGTAGATGCAGCTTTGAATAAAGAGCTTCGTTGGATGAAACATTTGGAAGGCGATGCAGAAAAGAAAAAACATTTGGAAGTGAAGATATGCTAGTACTATCGTATACTGTAGCATAGTACTTGGTGTTGGGTAGAGCCAGATTGTGATTTTTCAATGTGTGGGGATGACGTTAAATTGTGCCGGTCAACGCCTTGAGCCACTGAAACGAGGTAACCTGGCCGCCCAGCTGCCGGGTGGAGTTTCCTACACCCCGCTGTCACCGAGTTTATACTTTGCTTAATCGCAAAGCCGATGCCAAGGACTGGATTGGATGGAATAGCACAGCGTGTTTACGCCATGAACACCACCAAAATCCCCACATCAGCAGCATCTACCCCGAAGGGCCAAAGTCCACCATGAAATATAACTACTACAGTACAAGGTTCCATCTTGGACAAGAAAAGGGTTTCCTCTATCATTCACACCGGTAACCCCTTGATCTTGGGCTCGCGTCATCTGATCTGCCAGAATGTCAAAGACGAAGCATAGTAAATAAATAAATTACTCTAAAGCAGGTTTAGTTTCTCCTTCACAAACAGACGAGACCTTTTCTCCTCGTAAAACGACACTTGCCCGTCGGAGAAGTTATTAAGAACGGAGGTAAAGCTAGGAAAACGATTGATGTGAGTTCCCGTCAAATAATACCAAGAAAAACGAAGGTAGCCAAGTCAACACTCGACGAGTTCATTCAAAAATAAAAGAAAAGGTCAGCACTCGAGACTTTCACGCTGAGCATTTTACTTACTAACGCTTACGGTGGGCCCGTGGGCAGCCGTGGCCCGCTCGTCAGGGGAAGGGTGGGAATGCGGTTAATGGTGGGCTAGGCGGTTAGCCATGAGCAAGATAAGCATATCTCCTCCTCTCGCCGGAAATAATGGCGTCCCCACCACCGGCCACAGGCATCAGGCCATGGCCCGGAGCTGCCTTCCCATCCTATCCAGCGCATCTCCTCCGGGTTTGTTGCTGGATTGGCCCCTCGACCTTTCCATAATTGCGTTATTGATCAGAGTGTCAGGCCAATGACTAATTTGCTTTTCTTTTCTTTCCTTTCCTAGTGGAAGAAAGAGAGATGTCTGGCCTTCTTATGGTCCGTGAGAGCAACGGTGGTTGATACGGACACATGTGAACCTTGATCTTCATCATCATTGTTATAGCTGGTACTAGGAAGAAGAGGCGATCTCACCAACGAACCATAACAAAAAACAGTTCAACACTCCCTCCGTTCCAAAACAACCCAGGTTCTAATTTTGTCCCAAGTCAAACTAGCTCAAGACTAACTATGTGACCAAATACACATAGTATGAAAAATGTATTTTTATAAAGAATCTCATGAGACCAATGTGATGTTTTTTATGTTAAAATGTTTCCTCGGATTCACTAATTAAAATTATCATCTAGTAGATGAGAACTAACAAAATCTCATCCAACTCCTACACTACTTGATTAACCAAAGGAAAAAAAATCCATATGAATCTTCGCGTAAAATCGAACGGCGTAGGAGTTAGATGAGACATATTTGTTTTTCATCTAGACGAGAGCTAGATACAATTTTTTATACACTTGATCAAGGTTAAACAAGTTTGACACATGACAAACCAATAACTTCAATTATCTTGGAACAGAGGCAGTATGATGTGGTCTCCCAGCATAACTGATACAATGGATGTGTTTGAAACTAAACTACAAATATATACACTTTACATGTGATAGAAGGTAGTAAAAATAGTTCAAATATGCTCACAACTTCGCTATACCGGACTGTATATATGTGATAAAAGGAAGTAAAAGTAGTTCAAATATGCTCTCAGTTTTGATCTTACACTATTTTTCTAGGTTGAGTTTACTTCTAGTAGGCTCGTCTTTTACGGAGAGGGCGCCTATAGTGTGGTGCCTTATGATTGAGGCTTCATGAGCTGAGACGAGACGCTACTGTACCAATTGTTTTTGGTGGACTGTAATGCTAGTGCTGAATTTTCCACCATCTGTGCCAAATAGTTATTTTATAGCTCAGACAAAAATGTCTTGTAAATCTCAGTGTATATAAGTGGTATGTGAATATTGTCTGGGGCTGCTAATCGTATTTTCAATCATTTACACTGACAACTTTTCTTTTAGGCTTAGACCTCCCGCAGTGGAGTATTATATCTAGTACCATGCATGCTAGCTAAGGCTGATCACAATAGGAAGCATCATATTCTAGTATCATATGATACTAATGTCATGATAATACCTTCACGGTGCATAGTAGTATCATAACCTGATAGTATTACAGTGACCTCATTTATTGTCATGCATGACACATACTAGTACGCCATCTAATATGACACACTATCATATCTTGACACTCAATCCTCTCTTTTCTCATTTTATTGTGTGCCGCCTCAGCAAAATGCCTAGTTACCATGTATGATACTACATATACCACTCCCATTGTGACCAACCTAAACATTTCTATAAGATATCACATAATTAAAAAGAAGAGTTGGGTATATATTACGATACTGTATCATAATAAATAATATGCTATTACGTGTCATGTATAACAATAAATAAGATCATCTATAATACTATTAACTTATAATACTACCCAGAGCGGGGAAGTCTAATTAGCGTGTGGCTACTAAACCACAGTGTGTTGAACTTCTTATTTTGAAGTCAACCGTGAAAGAATAGCCAAAACCGTGGAAAATAATCTTAGCATTTTCTGTTTTGTAACACTCTTTTTTTAGTAAGGATTTGTTGGAAATCTGTTCCAGTAGTAACTTTCAGCAACTACCACAGTCTACTCAACTCAGGCCGGTAATCCCTGTTGTGCAAAACCACAAGAGCTTAACCACCCAGACCACAAATCCCTCCTCACTCTTCCAGCTCCTCCTCCCCCTTTCCCTTCCAGCGCAACGGAAACGCCTGACCCGACGCGCTCCTCCTCCTCCTCCTCTACTCATCGTCGTCCCCCCTCCCCTCTCGCCGTCTCCTCCCTCGCCCTCACCCGAGCCGTAGCCCTAGACCTCCCCGCGGGGATGGGCGGCGTCACCTCGACGGTCGCGGCCCGCTTCGCCTTCTTCCCGCCCAGCCCGCCGTCCTACGGCGTCGAGCCCCTGCCGTCGCCCGATGCCGCCGGGGCGGCGGCCGGGGAGGCCAAGGGGAAGGAGGGGAGCGTGGTGGTGGAGCTCACGGGGGTGCCGCGGAGGGCCAACGTGGAGGCGCGGCGGCTGCGGACCAAGCGGGGCACGGACGTGGTCGCCATGTACGCGCGCCAGACCGGCGCCAAGCTCACGCTGCTCTACTCCCACGGCAACGCCGCCGACCTGGGCCAGATGTACGAGCTCTTCGTCGAGCTCAGCGCGCACCTCAACGTCAACCTCATGGGGTACGCACGCACGCACGCTGGATCGGATTGGGTTAGACTTTAGATTGGGGGCGCCGTGGTTCTGGATTCGGGCGGTAACCCTGGATCTCCCAGGCCGCGTTTCTCTGGATCAAAGCTACGCTCTTTACCGGGCTTTAAGAACGCAAGTGGTATTCCCCGGTGGAAATGTTCGGATTGCGTGTCAGTAGGATGGTCGCTTTGGATTGGACGAAAAATGCCAACTTCTCTTCTGGTATTGCGTGATTGGGTTCAGGTTTTGGTACTGGGGCCGTGCTCTCTGGTGTTGGATTTGCTAGCTGTAGTCTAAATTAAACCAATTAGTACTAATCTGTGCGTTCATTCTCATGTATGCTGGTGCTTGGCTTCATCTTGGCTTGTGATGCGGCATTTGTCACTGATACGTCTGCTAATGGGTGTCTAGTTATTTTGTTCTTCCTCATATTCTTATCACAGAATAAACTACTACCAAATTGTGAGTTATTTTGTGGTTTTTGTAGATTGTTGGAATGCTTGCTTTAGGTGTCCGTGAGAAGTATCTGGAGGTTGTTCAGTCTTGGGTAGTAAGGGGGGTATTTGGATTAAAAGCGCCTTTCCGTGATTGGATAATCCATGATTCATGTGATTTTATGAGGTGGCCCAAGACCTGATTTTTATTAGTTACTATTTTTGGCCAAAATTTGATGGATTTGTTCAGATTAGGTGTTACATGCTACCACTTTTAGAACATTTCACTAATAGAGTCTAGTAAGGAAAAAGCGGGAAATCAATACTTAATTAAGCTTTCCAGAACATTATTATGCAAGCACACGTGTCCGGTCCACAGCCCTCATAAAAGCGTAAATACCAAAATAAGCGATCAATGTTGTCATCTTCCTAACTGTTGTTTAAATATATCCATTTTTTGGGTTCAATTTCTTCTTTCGTTGGAGTTTTAGCCCGTTGATTCCTATGCATTGGATGGAGAATATTAGCTAGGTAGGTTTAGTCTAATGAATCTGTTGATGACGAGAGGTTTGAGTTTCTGATGAGAGAACCGTTGATTCATTCAGTTGATGTAGAAACTCTAGCAAATTTAAAATTCTTTGGTGGAGTGATTGTCTTGTCCTTCATTGCTTTTATTAAACTCAAGATTTTTGTTCTTTACCTAGCATGGTTATAACATTATCATATTTAGTTAATCTTTGTGTTATATGTCTGTTCTCTGAACGCACTTTTGTCCTTTATGGGGCCACTAGTTTTGGCGCAAGGCATTTTAAAAATGTTGAGCGTTTACATTATTACTAATATAACTTCAACATCACAGATGACTCCAGACATGACCCCTGTGGTTTCAATGCCCAGATTAGATACAGTGAACACTACTGTTCCATTTACTCTATATGCCTAAATACCCTTGCTTTATTACGGTTTAAAAAAATCCTTCCCCAGCACGTGGAACTTGTGTTGTCGTGCTTAGCTTTCTTTGCCCTCTTGGCTATGCTGCTGCGGTCAGCCAAGCTTTGCGCAGGACGGCGCCATGCCTCCATGTTTGTGCTCGGCTGCAGCCCTATACAGTTCCCTTGGTTCCATAGCCATGCCGGGCCAAGCTTCTTTTGTGACCTCTATTCGAGCTAGAGATTTTGTGATGGAGGTTAGTTTCAAAGGAAGATCTTCATCGTATTGAAGTTGAACTGTCGGGATTGTTCATTGTAATTAAGTTAGTCTAATTGCTGTTTCTGTTAGAGCGTTCCTGGAAATGTGTAAGAGGGAGGTGGAAAGTGTGGATGAACCACGATCGCTACAAACTCAGCGTTCTATAATTGCAAAGGTCATAAATAAGCTATGAGGCTACGCCTCAGCTGCACTCCATGCTAATTAGTAGTGATACAAGGCCTTCTATAAATGCAACATAGCAAACTGATCCTCCGATTGCTTATTTAGTTATGCTATCTTCTTACTTTCAAATTTTCCACGAAAGTGAAAATATATATTGAGATGACTAAAAACGGAAAGTGTCTAGAAGGAAAGGAAACTTTCAACACCAATACAAGCCACTATATTGATTAGTTTCCCAATTAATATATCATTTTTTTATAGCATTTTCAGTCGCGTTCCTTGTCAGTTTACATGTTTGCATGTTGCCGCCACTCTTTCATCATCCTGTGATATAGTACCTTGGAAGATAGTGGTCGGACCCTTCCCCGGACCCTGCGCAAGCGGGAGCTACGTGCACCGCGCTGCCCCCCAATTAACAGGATGCATCCGATGAAGAAACCTATTTTCACAATGGGAATCGCTGGATGAACCTCTCTTATGTCTCTTGGGATTATTTTGGCGAAACACTAACATATTTTTGTTCTTTCTTTCCTTTGCAGCTATGACTACTCTGGTTATGGACAATCTTCTGGAAAGGTATACATATTTTCTCTTTTTCTTTTTTTGGCTTCTGTTCTCCTCAGTGTGCATAATACTAATCATTTATTCTTATCTATTATGGCAGCCCAGTGAGCAAAACACATATGCTGATATAGAGGCCGTTTACAGATGTCTCATAGAAACCTATGCAGCCTCTGAGGAAAATATCATTCTTTATGGCCAATCAGTGGGGAGTGGTCCTACTTTGGATTTGGCTTCACGTTTGCCTCGTTTGAGAGCAGTTGTTGTACATAGTCCAATTTTGTCTGGCTTAAGAGTGATGTATCCTGTAAAACATACATACTGGTTTGACATATATAAGGTAACTAATTTACATTTCTTCAGTCCTTTTTTGCACTTACCTGCATCTGATTTGTCTTGTATCTGCAGAACATCGACAAAATTCCACAAGTCAGTTGCCCTGTTTTAGTGATTCATGTGAGTGTCCTTTCCTCCTTAATCTTATACACAGTTTTGACTTTATGTTCAGGGCATATGTGTTATCCGCCTAGACATTTTCTTTAGCATTCTCATGCCCCTGTCTGCCCATTCATGCACGGGCACACATTTGCATTCTAGTAATGTTACATAGGTGAACTTGTACATGAGGACATGTTGATTAGTAACTAGTGGAGAAAATATCAAGCAGGTTTAATTATTTAAGATGTCTATAAATGGCTATTGGTTGTTTATTAATCACATAATAGGATTACGGCAAAGTACAGTATCAATCATCCAACTGTTGCCTTTGGGAATGGCTAGAATTTTGACTTTTGAGAACCTGCTAGCTCATGTGAATATGAGCATAGGGCCATCACTGTATTTCTTGCCAAAGTCTCTATAATGGTAATGCAATCAAAAGTCTCCAGGTTCACTGAGAAAGAGAAATGGTAATCGATATAGCATACTATGTAAACACGTGACAATTATTCCATTAGCTGGCATAGCTTTACCATGAGTTGATTTTGTATACTATTGCTGTGGCATTGTTGCTTTAACAAATTATTCATAAATTTTGCTATTCATTCTAGTCAAGATGTAGAACAAGAAAGATGATACAGAAGTATTCTTTTGTAGAAGACCGAAAATTGACTGAGTAACCGCAACACCTCTTTGCACATTTTTGTGATACTAATACAATCTCTTCTTTCAGGGTACAGCTGATGAAGTCGTCGACTGTTCTCATGGGAGGGCATTGTGGGAACTCGCTAAAGTAAAGTACGAGCCTCTGTGGGTCAAAGGAGGAAACCACTGTAATTTGGAACTGTATCCAGAATACATTAAACATCTAAAAAAGTTTGTTGGAGCCATAGAGAAACTGCCAGCCCCAAGTGATGAATCCCCAGAGAGCTCAGGTGCATCAGATCGCACCCAAACAGAGCCTGAAGGTACAGAGGAGCCAAGGAAAAGCGTAGACCATAGGGAGAAAACAAGGCCAAGCATCGATCATAGAAAGAGCACAGATCGTAGAGATAAACCGAGGGGCAGTACAGATAGGAGGGACAAAAGCAGAAAGAGTGTAGATAATCCTGACAGACCACGAGCCAGTGTTGATCAGCCCGATAGGCCAAGGAAAAGCGTCGATCGGTACGTTTACCCTTCACGATGTACCAGATAGTTCCTTTCATGGCATATGCTGTATATGTGTTGCGAGAAATCCTGCTTTCAGTTTGCTGACTAATATGGTCGAACGGTTGTTTGTTTGCAGCTTTGGAGGGATGATGAAGGCAGTCAGGTTGCGCAACATCGACTGTTTCAAGGTACCGACAACGTCCTCCGGGAGCTGAAGATAGATACCAGAAAAGGTCAGTGGTGTTTTGGAGGGCGCCTCGTCTGTATGTATTCCATCTGTGTAAGTTAATTCATTTGGGTGATTGGTTCGGCTGTAGGCGGTATATCTCAATACAGTGGGGGATTTGTAATGTTTCTGGTTTTGTGTTCCTTGTGAGATGAAATAATAACTTAACTTGTTTATAACATGCTCCTCAATTTTCTTCCTACTTAGATGAGGTTCAGATCCTTCTAGATGGATTTAGTTGTGGACTGTGATAGGCTTGGCTCGGTTTGAGCTTGAGCTCGAGCTCGAGCTCGATCTGATGTTATTCCAAGTACATATTTTGCAATTTGGTCTCTCCGGTTGTAGCTCGGACGCATAGGCGATCGTAGTAGAGCAGAGCTGACGTTTGCGGACCAGCGTGCAAACAACATTGTATCCTTTGGCAGCAGTTGTGGAAGGTGGTAGGGAGCCTCTGCAGCTTCTTCAGATAATCTTGGGCAGGTGTGGTATCCATGAATGCTCTCTACAGGAGGGCTCAAATCGTAGTGAAGCGAAGCTGGTCAGCTGGGAGCTCCGTCTAGTTTGTTCAAGGAAAATGCCTCGCATCTGTTTTTTTTAGAGTCTTATGCCTTGCACCTGTTGTGTTGATGTTTTCATTGCATTTTTCTTTCATTGCATTGCACGGGAAGAAGTTCTCATCGCACAAATGTGCTTACTCAACATCAACGCAGCAAATCAATAAATTCTATCCATGAATGTTTTCAGTCAGTCTACGTTTTGGTCAGCTCAGTTTGTTTGGAGTTTTTTGGAGAAAAAATAAATACTCTGATGTGTTTGACATCAATAAATAAATAAATACGTCGGCTTGGTAAACCATAATACCTCTGATACACTGTTTTTATTTATTTTGTGGAGTATTTTGAAAAGGAGGCCCTCTTTTTTGTAAATAAACTTGTAAAGTGAAGTGAGAAAACTGCGCCTTATCAGAAACTGAAATTGTTGATTACCCAGGCAAGGCAATGCCAGAGTCCGATCTCACGTTCTTCCCGATCAACCCCACGAGCACGCTGCTCGTGGCCTCACTGTGAAGTTACGCCGAGCGGAACCGTGTGCTCGGTCGGTGGCGCCACGTTCCTTCACCCAGAGAGAGGTTTCGCCTCGGCAAGGCCGTGCAACGTGTTGCGGCGTTCCCATACCAGCATTACCAACCCCCGGGGTGTACTGGATCTGCCGGCGTGGAAGTATGGGAACGGCACCGGACTCCACCCAGTTGGTCGGGCCGGTGCCTCCTCCTCCTCCTCCCCTAGTCGTGCCCGTACGTACGTAGGAGTACGTGGAGTTGTGTCGCGCACGCACGCAGCTGTGTCGCCTGCAGCACGCGCGTACGTACTTACGGCGCCACGACGTGGGTCGGGGCAGACGGCCCCGTCTGCACCGATGCTTATTCCGGTCCACAACGCTCGGCACATGTTGTATCACGCGGTTTATCAAGCTACACTTTTTTTTTGCGATGTTTTTTTTTAAAATTTTTTCGATGTTATCCAGTTACACTTTGATTGCTTTTTTTTTTGCGGATGACCACACTTTGATTGTTATCTTTGCAAGTGTTACTATACATTTTCGACCAACTTGAGCGCTTGCAGAAATGTCATCATTAGCCATAAATTATCAAGTTTAGCCGTTTAAAATTAAAAGCGTGTTTAAAAAAAAGAGAGTTTAAAGTGTTACAGGGGAAACCTAACAGTGCAGTTCATCTCCTAATAAAAATGCAGAGATATGTAGTTTCAGTTTCACGCACTAGTTTTTTTGACGCGCCTTCCTTTCAGGCACGGAAAACAGTTGTGCGTATTGTGCATGGTCGAAGAGGATGTAGCACCCAGAGTCTACGAGGAGAGGAGAGGAGCATGTGACGGTGGACCGGCGGAGAAGCGCGCGCGATGCGTGGGGGCGTGGCACATGACCGACCCAGGATCCGCTCAGCGGTGCCGCGCGTGGAAAGAGGAGACGGCAAGCGGTGCCTGCCCCATCACGCAAGCCAAGCTGACCGTACACTTGGAAGCTGGGATCCCTTCCGAAAGACCGAGCTGACTGTCTGTCTTATCACGCTCAGCGCAAGGATCTAATACAGTGGCACCGATTCTCCACGACCCAGGGTTCCGAGTTCAGACCAGGATCACGAGCTCTCCTCGCTACAAGAGAAATAACAGCAGTATCACTGCTTAATCGTTCTTGGAACCAATCGTCCCACCATGATTAGGACCGGCTACCAAAGCTCCCAGCTCCCCTGTAAACCACCCCATCGTGCCTACGTGTTCATGCACTGTACTGCGATCCTTCAAGAGTATGCATCAACGACTGAACGTCCGCTACACCACACACAGAGAGTGATTAATCAACGGTTTTCCTGTTACGTGTTCCTCGGGGCACCGGCCGTATTATACTCCATCGCCATCGGAACCATGACCAAACTCCAAGCACCGGCACGCACGCACGCACGCATGCATGGGGCTCTGCGATCGGCATGCATGCCGTCGCCTTGGTTGCTGAATCCGGAGGAGGAAAAGAAAACACCCCCCTCCCTCGGAGAGCGTTTGCGGTTCACGACATGTCCTTGGGACGCCGCAGCTTGACAAATGACAACTTGACAAGGGACAGACTTTCGCCCGCGCCCTATAGAAAACCAAGTTCGTACCACCTGGAACTACTACAAGTACTAGTAGAGTGAGTGGCAGCCTGTTGAGCGGTACAATCAACTTTGACCAATCGTGTGCACGCCGCAACTCCGATCTCGCCTTCCCCTATTCCTAGCTTGCTTAGCTATAAAACTAGCCCCGTCGTTTCAGCCTTGCTTTCTCCGTTCCTCAGACTCGTCAGATTTCAGAGTTCGGTAGTGCGGTTATTACCATGAACTGCGCCAGCCTGCTGCTCCTGCTCTGCGTCCTCCTCCTCCTGGCCGCGATCGGCCCCTTCGCCGCCGCTGCACGCAGAGGTAAGTCTTCACCGCCGACACCAAGGTTCTATACTTCTGTGTTCATTCCACACTGGGCAGCGAGAGGCTTGTTCGGCCCTGACATTGTCACCGCCGCTCTCTCTTTTCAGAACCAACAATGGCGGCCACCGGCGACCAAGGAGATGGCGCTCAGGCCAAGCTGGCCTGGATGGAAGTGGCGCCCGCAGAGGGTCTAAAGGAGAGGGTGATCATGAGGAAGGAGGAGAGTACAGACTCTAACCGTTTCAGGACCACAAAGTTTTCTTTGGATGCCAAGAATCCGTTCGACGGCCGGGTGCCCTTCACCGCCGATTACCACACCGTGCGCAGGCACCCGCCCTCGCACAACTAGGCGGAGCTGAGCTCAGTGTACGTACCTACTACTACTGGCTAGCTAAGCTGGTTGGTTGCCTGGAAATACAGTTAGCTTATAGAGTAACAGTAACTACTAAGCTGTATAACATTTTCTCATCCTCTCTGTTCTCTCTATTCTTTGGCCCTTCTACGTAGTACCACTAGTATGTTACTCGTCTCCCTTGTGGCCTCGTCAGCTATGGATTTGCTGACGTTTTGTTAGTACTGGCCACGTCCTAGTACGAAAACATTCAATAGAACATCTGCACCCCGGCCGCGTTATCTTGACCGCCCGTACGCGCAGGGATCCGTGCCGTCATCAGCCGCTAATGAGAGCTGGCTTCTGTGATACACCTAGGGCCTATAAGGAACTGTTCATCAGACCTCTGTACACATCCCACAAGGAGACAACAGGAGTTGGACGAAATTCCTGGAAGCACATGGACGGACACTGCTACACGCCTACATCTTCTTGTTCCTTGGGACAGCTATATCGTCTTCCTCAACGAGCATGATGGCTACAAGAAGAGCTGATCCCTGCACCCGAACGAGAGCCAAAATGGTTGATAGAGATGGAGGTGAGCATAGCAAGCCCGGGCGCATTGCCTCCAATAGCGATGGTGCTCAAGGAAACCAAGGTTTTCTTGAATGAGTCAACCACCCAGACGTAGTTTTCTAGTACAGGCAGATCCAATCCTTGTTGTTTGGAGAGAGAGAGAGAAAGGTAAAAAAAAACATTGCAGACAAGAACGGCCAATCCTTGTTTTCCTGATGTAGATCCAACCCTCGTTTGAAGACTAGCGCACACAAGAAATAAGTGAAAAGGGTTCCTACAATATGAGCCATTCAGAGATATATAGAGAGAAGAATTCAGAGAGAGAGAGAGAAGACGCGGTTCGTCCACGCCTGTGCTGAATAAAAAAGGTCATATGAAAGAGAGGGGGGGTCACATGCAGCACAGGGAGTGCATGCATAGAGGGAAAGAGAGCTGGAATACATGCGGCAGAAGACATGCATGAAGAGAGAGAGAGGGAGTACATGCAGAGAACATGCATATGCAGAAGACACTCACATAAAGACAAGATAGTGCAGAATAAAGCACACAGTGCATAGCTTTGTTACTACTCGTAATGACTCGTAAAGATTCCTGGGCTGATGCACATCTTGAGAATCACGGCTGCAGACGAACGCCCGCGATAGCGCGACCCCGGTGCAGATGTTCTAAAAATCCATGTCCCGTCCTAGTAACGATATCCTATACTGCTACTGCATTTGCTGTTTTTCTTACAGTGTACCGCATAAGCTGTTAATTAACTATATACGGTACCTTTTGTATGCATTACTACTACTTGGTAAGGGTACGTTGTCCTCACAAGTAATGCGTTTGTTTGACGTTCCAGCTGCAATGCAAACAAGGCATCTCCAGTGGCAAGCCACAAATTTTCTTTCGCATCCGTTTGTGAATGAGAGAATCAGTCCGCGGATACGAATGCGGGAGGCCGCTATCCAACCGTAACTGCATATATTTTAAACCGCATTTTAACCAAGCGGACGAAATTCATGCAAACCGACCGATATTCATCACAGTTCGGGTAGAAAATAGCACAAATTATCCATACATACCATGCAAATTAAGTCTAGTACAACAATGTCTCTAATTTGACTAGAACCCAGATGTCCAACAAGTTTTCATGAACGGATAATGTCGTTCCACATATACTCCCCCCTCAGCTTCATCCTATAATGTGTGCACGTAAATGGTTGTCCCTCTGTCTTGTGGTACACCACGGCAGCGAGTACGGGTTGCATATAATGTGTAGACCAACATTGAGTGAATGAATCATCAACAAGTTGAGTAAGATGAAGTAAAACTTACGATCTCGTCATCTGCCGCGTGCAATGACCACCTTGCCTCGAGCTGACGAACCACGTCGCAAAACTTGATGACGCTGATCTGGATAGCGTGCCAGCGATACGACAACGACCTCAAGTTGCATGGTTGAATGATGCACATGTCATAGGGCACAATGTGCTTTCGTACGTGAAACTTTTCATGCACTTGCTCCCAAAAGGGCCCCCTACTCTTTGGTATAAAATCCGCGGATACGGCTAGCCATGCATCGCACAACAACTCATCCTTCATGGTCAAGTAGTTCATCATCCTTCATACTCTAAAGAACGACATATAATATTTAAAAATAAGCTCAATGGCATTTGACCGAACACCTGCCAGGCATGGTGTTCGCCATGGAGGTTGTCAACAGGGGTCGGGGTGTACCTGGGTACAAACGGCTCTAGGGTGGACAACTCCGTTGAGCGGGTGCGTCGGTGCTGATTTCGGACATCCGGCAATGCCTCTGTGATGGCCAGAGACATACAACAACGGCGACAGAGGTGAAGGGTGCGGATGCAAAGCAAGAGGGAGTAGGGGCGGGGTGGAAGGAAATGGGACCGGGAGGAGGGATTAAGTGGGTCGGGTGTGTCGGAGTCCTACGTTTCGGGTGTCCGGACTCCCACAAAACTCCCCCCGTTTTGTCTCGAATTTGCAGGACAAAACGCGTCTGGACCGTCCCGCGGACCGCGTTGGATGGCTTCCACAGCCAGGATAGCACAGTCTGAACGGATGCGGGTCCACCTTGAAGGGTGTGTTTGGTAGCATGCATGGACCTAGCCTAGTTGTTCTCATCTCATACATGCTGAGCGTAGACATGCTAAGTCCATGCAGTTGCTGTTGTTTGGCAGTGATGTATGTGCTGAGACATGCTGAGCTGAGATTTTGTCTGGCAGCCTGCATGTGTTACATGCTGAACAATTTCGAATTCTGAATATTTTTTTTGAATGATGAACAAAATCGAAAAAATGTCAACACAAATTTAAACATATTTTGAAAAATTAAATAAAATTTGATATTCTAAACTTTTTTGGAAAATTAAAATAAATTTTGAAATTCTTTTTTTAATTTGGACATGTTTGAAATTACGAGTTGTTTTTGAAAATTTAAACAAAATTTGAATATTTGAATATTTTATAAAAAAAATTAAAAATCTATTTAAAAAAATTCAAACAAATTTTGATTTCCTTTTGAAATTCCAAACATTTATGATTTTTTTAGAAAAATTGAAATTTCAAATATTTATTGAAAATTCAAACAAAATTTGAAATCATGATTTTTTTTGAAAATTTAAACAATTTTGAAATTCAATAATTTTTTTTTCATTTTTTCTGAAATTCTAAAGTTTTTTGAAAATTTAAACAGATTTTGAAATTATGATTCTTTTTGAAAAAAATAAACATATCTGGACGTGGTTTGGTCGGTGGGGACGAGTGTCAGGGCCAGCATAGCTGCCTCCATGCACCCTGTATGGGGTGCATGAGATGAGCATGGTTGAGGGCACTTTTATGCATCAGATGAGCATAGCTCAGGTGAGCCCATGCATTCTATCAAACAAGCAAAAGTGGTTCAGATTGGAACTTTTGCCCTCATGCACCCTCCATGCACCCTACCAAACACATCCGAAGATGCCCTTAATTCAGAGTGAGGCGGAAAATAAACAAGGTTCAACTTATGAAGTATAGGGTGTGCTTGGTTTGAGAACTAAATGCAATGGTATGTCATGGTTTCATTCAAGCAGTTTCATTGTATAATATATTTATTTATTGTACTGAACTGAATCACAGACGGCTCTGAAGGACTCCCATGTTCAACGACAATAAAGAGAAGTGTTGTACATCTTGGCATGGGCAAACCAGAGCGATCATGCTTCACTTACATTCTCCTGCAATAAAAATCATGACTGCTTCCAATGTATCGCAACGAGTCAAGACTCTCAAGTACCCGGTAACTAGGACATACTAATCTTCTCCGCCACCGCCAGCAGCATGTGACGAGAAATTTCCTGCAACGTCTAGGCAAGTTTACGTAGACATTAGTTCCAAACAAAGCGTGGACAAACTAAAGCAGGAACGTATACGTGGGAGATAATCTTCCACTTGATCAAACCAGCTATGCAGGAAAATTGCTTACAGATCGGGTTGAAGCTCACGTCGCAGCTCTGGACGTACTCGTCCATCGGCGCAGCACAGAGGTGGTCCTCGATGAGGCCGTGGACGCAGACGAGGTCGTTGACGAGGGTCACCATTATCTGCAGCTTCTTCACCCCGTATTCGACCGGGGCCAGCCTGGCTGCATGTCGATAGATAGTCGATTTAGAACCCGATCAATCAAATTGGCATATACTACAGTACATAGATAAGTAAATGGATATATGATGCTGAAATATTTAAGACGCCTAATTCAGAGCTATTGTTGTTTGGAGGAAGAGATCGTATTATATTTATATTTAGAGAGAGAAATCAACATACAGGCACCCCAGGTCAAGCCTTCCATGTTGACGTTTCGTACGGCTTCCTCCAGCTTGTCCATGTCGGTTTCATCGCCCCATGGATTCACGTCCAGCAAAAACGACGACTTCGCTGCTGCCGCCATCGACATCAATTCGGCTGCCGAGAGTTTTGGTCGAGGGCGGTTTCACGGGGGCGAGGCTGGAGCGTGACCAGATTAAGATTAGGCGCATTAAGTAGGCGGTGGTGGAGGGGCGCCCCGTCGATCCGTGTAGGTCTCGAACTCGAATCCACGTGCAAGATCCACCTTCGTACGTGCGTGGTGGGTTAAAGGTCACGATTCTGGAAAATTATCCCAGAATCTGCTTGGTGCGGAATCTGCCGTCCAAGTTCTTTTATGAGATTCCAGTTTGAGACTGTGAGTTAAGTTGTGTGTTGAAATGTCTAAACTATCCTTGGTCAGATTTTGTTTAATGAATTGTTAACACTTTACTGAATATGAACACATTTACCATTCACCATTCTCAGATTAGCATCCAACAACAACATTTATTAATCTGATGGTGGTGTTTTGAAGGCTGGACCTAAGTCTGGATCATCATACACTTGGCAAAGAATTGTTGCAGCTTGCGGGCATATAAACATTTCGGAGGGGGTGCATTTCACAAGTTGGGACGGGATCACATATCGATTTATGGTTGGATCCTTGGATTCCTGCTAGCCCTTCTAGGAAGGTTATGACGCCAATCTAAAGTTGAAGAATTAATAGACCCGCACTCAGGACAATGGGATGATGTTCTTTTACAAGATGTTTCCTCCCTAGTGGATGTTCAGAGAATTTTACAAATCCGCCTGAATACTCAAGGTCTTGATGATTTTGTTGCATGGAACTACACACGCTCTGGAACTTTCTCGGTTCGGTCTTCTTATCATCGCGAACAGGAGCACCAACATGGAGTACGGTCACACTGAGTTGATGGGCAAGGGGTTGTAGGCCTTGGTGCAGTGTGGAAGGATTGTTGGAGCTTGTGTTTATCGGGGAAAATAAATCATTTCCTGTGGAAGGGCCTGCGAGGGAATCTACCCTACTATGGTATTCTAGCAGGAAGCCACATACCATGTTCTCCCCAGTGTCCTATGTGTTTGATCGGGGTGGAAGATATTCAACATTGCCTATTCACGTGTTCTCGAGCACATGAAGTTTGGACTGAATTGGGGCTAAGATATACAATCAGACAAGTCGTTGCCCAAGACAGATCGGGCTCTATCACCTTGGAAATTTTGTGAAAGTTACTACCGGGAACGGGCGAAGTTCCTATACCAGAGTTGGTAATTGTCGCAGCATGGTATGTGTGGTGGCAATGACGCCAAATTGTAAAGGGAGAACTGATACAAACCCCGGCTAGAACAACTCTTGCTATCAGGGCATTAGCTGCAAACTCTGTTAGAGTTGCATCTCCTAAATTCTCTGAAGGAAAAATAATCAGATCTGGAAAAGGCCTGGCAAGGGAGCTATAAAAGTTAATGTGGGTGCCTTTTTTCAACAGTCTCTTGATGGTGCTATAGGAGCTGATGCATGTGATGACCGCGGTCATTTATTGCATCTGCAACATGGGTGTTACCATACGTTAGTAGTACTGATTCAACAGAGATCATGGCCAGCAAGTATGATCTTTATTTGGCAGCGAGGATCGGATGCAACGTTGCTCATATTGAGTCTGATTCTAGTTTTGCGGTGGAGACCATGCAAAAACAAGAAGATTATTACGGCGAGGAGGTTGCAACGATTGCAGAATGCAATCAGTTACTATGTGATTTTGCAAAGGTATCATCCCCCCATTGCTTTCGTGAAGCAAACTTGGTAGCTGATCGCTTAGCTAGCCACTCCTATAGTACTACATCTTCTGATTTTTGAGAAAGTTCTATCCCCGGTTTTATTTCTCAACTTCTTGTAAATGACATGTTTATCATTTGAGAAATAAAGTATTGTTGATAAAAAAAATGAATCCATCCATCCATCTATGCCATATAGATCACTCCATCTATACATCTATGCATATAAAAAAAGTACATAGAGTCGTGAAAGAACTCCCGTGGGCTGCTTGTACAGGATCCACCCATCAAAATTATTGCCTCGAAGTGGAGAGGTGGTGGTCGTCCAGCTGCAGCGCTGAAGGGGCCGTCGAGAGAAGGGGTAGAGAGCCGGTGGTCGGCTTCAGTGTCCTAGTGAGCCAACGGGGGAAGAGGGAGCAGAGGGGCGCGAAGGAAGAAGAGTGTCTACCGGAGACAAGACCGATGACGGAGAGGGTTGGGCCGGTGAGGCAGGTCCAACAGCGTGCAAGTTCTTTTCTTTACCGATGTGTGGAGAGGGTTGTGGATGGGCTGATGGCATTCTGCTAGCAATTACGTGTTACAATAGGGGTGCTCTTTAATTCGAATAGTTCTCTTTTGGGGGAATCTCCAAAATATCGAGATTCTAGGAGAATCCAAGCTTTGTGGTGATTTTGGGTTGCACTAGGATTCTACACAATCCTCTCAAGATTTTGGAAGTCAATCAAGTTCTTTTCGCCCAAGATTTTCCAGACAGTGATTCTCCATAATCTGCTCAAAGTAACTGGGCTGGAGTCCCGGCCCTGAGGGAGGGCAGGAGGGGCGGCCTCCCCGACCCCCCAGCCTAGGTCTCTGTGCACGGGGAGCCGCTACCCCAAATCCGTCGTAGACGCCTGATTGCTTGTACCTGCGTTGGTATTTCCCCGAAGAGGAGAGAATGACGCATCATAGCAAAGGTAAGTATTTCTCTCAGTTATGAAACCAAGGTTATCAATCGAGTAGGAGAACCAAGCAACACTATGTAAATAACACCTACACACAAACAACAAATACTTGCAACCCAACGCGTAAGAGGGGTTGTCAATCCCTCCTCGGTATTGAGATAGATTAAATTGTATGAGATTTGATAAATAGATCTAACTAAAACACAAAATAAATAAATAAACAAAAAGTGCAGCAAGGTATTTTTAGATTTAATATGATAGGAAATAGAGTCAGGGGCCATAGTTTTCACTAGATGCTTCTCTCGAGAACATAGCATACGGTGGGGGTGGGTAAACAAATTATTGTTAGGAAATTGATAGAAAAGCGAATAATCATGATGATATCCAAGGAAATGATCATGTATATAGCATCACGTCCAAGATTAGTAGACCAACTCCTGCCTGCATCTACAAATATTACTCCACACATCGACCGCTATCCAGCATGCATCTAGTGTATTAAGTTCACGGAAAAACAGAGTAATGCAATAAGAACGATGACATGATGTAGACAATATCTATTAATGTAGGACTAAACCCCATCTTCTTATCCTTAATAGCAACGATACATGCGTATCATGTCTCTTTCTGTCACTGAGATTGAGCATCGCAAGATCGAACCCATCACAAAGCACCTCTTCCCATGGCAAGAAAAATCAATCTAGTTAGCCAAACCAAACCAAAATTACGGAGAAAAAATACGAGGTTATAACAATCATGCATAAAAGAGTTCAGCAAAGACTCAAATAATATTCATGGATAGAACCGATCATAAACCCACAATTCATCGGATCCGCACAAACACACCGCAAAAAGGAGTTTCATCAAATAGATCTCCAAGAACATTGAGGAGAACATTATATTGAAGATCAAAGAGAGAATAAGCCATCTAGCTACTAGCTACGGTCCCATAGGTCTGTGGTAAACTACACACGCATCATCGGAGGGGCAACAAGGATGATGAAGAACCCCCCCGGTGATCGTTGCCCCCTCTAGCAGAGTGCCGTAAAAGGCCTATAGATTTGATCTCGTGGTTCTGGAACTTGCAGTGGCTGGAACTGTGTTTCGTCGACTCCCCTAGGGGTTTTGGGATTTTAGAGTATTTATAGAGGTGGAGGTCGGTGGAGAAGCTTCCCGTGGGCTCCACTATGAAGGAAATATGCCCTAAAGGCAATAATAAAGTTGTTATTGTTATTTATATTTCCTTATATCATGATAAATGTTTATTATTCATGCTAGAATTGTATTAATCGGAAACTTAGTACATGTGTGAATACATAGACAAAACAGAGTGTCCCTAGTATGCCTCTACTTGACTAGCTCGTTAATCAAAGATGGTTAAGTTTCTTAACCATAGACATGTGTTGTCATTTGATGAACGGGATCACATCATTAGAGAATGATGTGATGGACAAGACCCATACGTTAGCTTAGCATAATGATCGTTTAGTTTTATTGCTATTGCTTTCTTCATAACTTATACATGTTCCTCTGACTATGAGATTATGCAACTCAGGAACACCTTGTGTGCTATCAAACGTCACAACGTAACTGGGTGATCATAAAGATGCTCTACAAGTGTCTCCGATGGTGTTTGTTGAGTTGGCATAGATCGAGATTAGGATTTGTCACTCCCTGTATCGGAGAGGTATCTCTGGGCCCTCTTGGTAATGCACATCACTATAAGCCTTGCAGGCAATGTGACTAATGAGTTAGTTACGGGATGATGCATTACCGAACGAGTAAAGAGACTTGCCGATAACTAGATTGAACTAGGTATGAGGATACCGACGATCGAATCTCGGGCAAGTAACATACCGATGACAAAGGGAACAACGTATGTTGTTATGCGGTTTGACCAATAAAGATCTTCATAGAATATTTAGGAACCAATATGAGCATCCAGGTTCCGCTATTGGTTATTGACTAGAGATGTGTCTCGGTCATGTCTACATAGTTCTCGAACCCGTAGGGTCCGCACGCTTAACGTTCGATGATTATTTATATTATGAGTTATGTGATTTGATGACCGAAGTGTGTTCGGAACCCCGGATGAGATCACGGACATGACAAGGAGTCTTGAAATGGTCGAGAGGTAAAGATTCATATATTGGAAGGTTGCATTTGGATATCAGAATGGTTCCGAGTGGTTCATGCATTTTTACGGAGAACCGGGAGGTTACCGGAACCCCCCGGGAGAAGTATTGGGCCTATTGGGCCTTATCGGAGGAGAGGAGAAAGGTCACGTGAGAGGGGCGAGCCCCCCCTTGCCCAAACCGAATTGGACTAGGGGAGGGGGTCGGCCCCCCTCTTTCCTTCTCCCTCTCTCTCCCTTCCCCTTTTCCCTCTCCGGTGGAAGGAAGGAGGGGGGGGGGGGCGAATCCTACTTGGACTAGGAGCCCAAGTAGGACTCCCCCCTTGGCGCGCCCCCCTTGGGATGGCCACCTCCTCCCCCTCCTTTATATACGTGGGAGGGGGGCACCCCAAAGGCACACCAAGTCTTCTCTTAGCCGTGTGCGGTGCCCCCCTCCACAGTTACAAACCTTGGTCATATCGTCGTAGTGCTTAGGCGAAGCCCTGCGCCGGTAACTTCATCATCACCGTCGCCAAGCCGTCGTGCTGACGGAACTATCCCTCATCCTCAACTGGATCAAGAGCTCGAGGGACGTCATCATGCTGAATGTGTGCTGAACATGGAGGTATCATATGTTCGGTACTTGGATCGGTTGGATCGCGGAGACGTTCGACTACATCAACCACGTTACTAAACGCTTCCGCTTTCGGTCTACGAGGGTACGTGGACACACTCTCCCATATCGTTGCCATGCATCTCCTAGATAGATCTTGCGTGATCATAGGTAATTTTTTTGAAATACTGCGTTCCCCAACAGTGGCATCCAAGCCAGGTCTATGCGTAGATGATATGCACAAGTAGAACACAAAGAGTTGTGGGCGATAATAGTCATACTTCTTACCACCAACGTCTTATTATGATTCGGCGGTATAGTTGGATGAAGCGGCCCGGACCAACATTACATGACCACGTTCATGAGACTGGTTCTACGGACGTGCTTATGCACACAGGTGGCTGGCGGATGTCTATTTTTCCAACTTTAGTTGAATCGAATTTGACTACGGCTGGTCCTTATTGAAGGTTAAAACATCACACTTGACGAAAAATCGTTGTGGTTTTGATGCGTAGGTAAGAACGGTTCTTGCTAGAAGCCCGTAGCAGCCACCTAAAACTTGCAACAACAAAGTAGAGGACGTCTAACTTGTTTTTGCAGGGCATGTTGTGATGTGATATGGTCAAGATGTGATGAGATATAAATTGTTGTATGAGATGATCATGTTTTGTAAAAGTTATCGGCAACTGGTAGGAGCCTTATGGTTGTCGCTTTATTGTATGAAATGCAATCGCCATGTAATTGCTTTACTTTATCACTAAGTGGTAGCGATAGTCGTGGAAGCAACAGTTGGCGAGACGACAACGACACTACGATGGAGATCAAGATGTCAAACCGGTGACAATGGAGATCATGACGGTGCTTTGGAGATGGAGATAAAAGGCACAAGAAGATGATGGCCATCATGTCACATATTTTGATTGCATGTGATGTTTATCATTTATGCATCTTATTTTTCTTAGTTCGACGATAGCATTATAAGATGATCCACCACTAAATTTCAAGGTATAAGTGTTCTCCCTGAGTATGCATCGTTGCGACAGTTCGTCATGCCGAGACACCACGTGATGATCGGGTGTGATAAGCTCTACGTTCACATACAACGGGTGCAAGCCAGTTTTGCACGTGCAGAATACTCGGGTTAAACTTGACGAGCCTAGCATATGCAGATATGACCTCGGAACACTGAGACCGAAAGGTCGAACGTGAATCATATAGTAGATATGATCAACATAGTGATGTTCACCATTGAAAACTACTCCATCTCACGTGATGATCAGACATGGTTTAGTTGATTTGGATCACGTGATCATTTAGATGACTAGAGGGATGTCTATCTAAGTGGGAGTTCTTAAGTAATATGATTAATTGAACTTTAATTTATCATGAACTTAGTACCTGATAGTTTTGCATATCTATGTTGTAGATCAATAGCTCACGTATAGCTCCCCTGTTTTATTTTTTGATATGTTCCTAGAGAAAAATAAGTTGAAAGATGATAGTAGCAATGATGCAGACTGGGTCCATGATCTAAGGATTATCCTCATTGCTGCGCAGAAGAATTATGTCCTTGATGCACCGCTAGGTGATGGACCTATTGCAGGAGCAGATACAGACGTTATGAATGTTTGGCAAGTTTGGTATGATGATTACTTGATAGTTTAGTGCGCCATGCTTTACGGCTTAGAACCGGGACTTCAAAAACATTTTGAACACCAAGGAGTATATAAGATGTTCCAAGAGTTGAAATTGGTATTTCAGACTCATGCCCGAGTCGAGAGGTATGAGACCTCTGACAAGTATTTTGCCTACAAGATGGAGGAGAATAGCTCAACGAGTGAGCATGTGCTCAGAATGTCTGAGTACTACAATCGCTCGAATCAAGTGGGAGTTAATCTTCCAGATAAGATAGTGATTGACAAAGTTCTCTAGTCACTATCACCAAGTTACTGTAACTTCATGATGAACTATAATATGCAAGGGATGATGAAAACGATTCCCTGAGCTCTTCGCGTGCTGAAATCGGCGAAGGTAGAAATCAAGAAAAGCATCAAGTGTTGATGGTTGACAAGACCACTGGTTTCAAGTAAAAGGGCAAGGGAAAGAAATGGAACTTCAAGAAGAATGGCAAGCAAGTTGCCACTCCCATGAAGAAGCCCAAAGCTAGACCCAAGCCTGAAACTAAGTGCTTCTACTGCAAAGGAAATGGTCACTGGAAGCGAAACTGCCCCAAATACTTGGCGGACAAGAAGGATGGCAAAGTGAATAAAAGTATATATGATATACATGTTATTGATGTGTACTTTACTAGTGTTCATAGTAGCCCTTGGGTATTTGATACTGGCTCAATTGCTATGATTAGTAACTTGAAACAGGAGTTACAAAATGAACACAGACTAGTTGAGGGCGAGTTGAGGATGTGTGTTGGAAGTGATTCCAAGGTTGATAAGATCACCATCGCACACTCCCTTTACCTTCGGGTTTAGTGTTGAACCTAAAATAAATGTTATTTGGTGTTTGTGTTGAGCATAATATGATTGGATCATGTTTATTGCAATACAGTTACTCATTTAAGTCAATGAATAATTGTTATTCTGTTTACATGAATAAAACCTTCTATGGTCATACACACAAGGTGAATGGTTTATTGATCTCGATCGTAGTGATACACATATTCATAATATTGATGCCAAAAGATGCAAAGTTGATAATGATAGTGCAGCATACTAGTGGCACTGTCATTTAGGTCATATTGGTGTAAAGCGCATGAAGAAACTCCATGCGGATGGACTTTTGGAATCACTTGATTATGAATCATTTGATGCTTGCGAACCATGCCTCATGGGCAAGATGACTAAGACTCCATTCTCCGGAACAATGGAGCGAGCCACTGACTTATTGGAAATAATACATACCGATGTATGCGGTCCGATGAGTGTTGAGGCTCGCGGCGGGTATCATTATTTTTTGACCTTCACAGATGATTTGAGCAGATATGGGTATATCTACTTAATGAAACATAAGTCTTAAACATTTGAAAAGTTCAAAGAATTTTAGAGGGAAGTGGAAAATCATCGTAACAAGAAAATAAAGTTTCTACGATCTGATCGCGGAGGCAAATATTTGAGTTACGAGTTTGGTCTTCATTTGAAACAATGTGGAATAGCATTTGAAACAATGTGGAATAGTTTCACAACTCACGCCACCTGGAACACCACAGCGTAATGGTGTGTCCGAACGTCGTAACCGTATTTTATTAGATATGATGCGATCTATGATGTCTCTTACCGATTTACCACTATCATTTTGGGTTATGCATTAGAGACATCTGCATTCACGTTAAATAGGGCACCATCTAAATCCGTTGAGATGACACCATAGGAACTGTGGTTTAGCAAGAAACCTAAGCTGTCCTTTCTTAAAGTTTGGGGATGTGATGCTTATGTGAAAAAGCTTCAAACTTATAAGCTCGAACCATAATCCGAGAAATGCGTCTTCATAGGATACCGAAAAGAATATGTTGGGTACACCTTCTATCACAGATCCGAAGGCAAGATATTCGTTGCTAAGAATGGATCCTTTCTAGAGAAGAAGTTTCTCTCGAAAGAAGTGAGTGGGAGGAATGTAGAACTTGATGAGGTAATTGTACCTTCTCCCGAACTGGAAAGTAGTTCATCACAGAAATCAGTTCCAGTGATTCCTACACCAATTAGTGAGGAAGCTAATGATGATGATCTTGAAACTTCAGACCAAGTTACTACTGAACCTCGTAGGTGAACCAGAGTATGGTTCGTGTCGGTGTTCTGGGAATGGGGGTCCCCAGACTTGCCTGCCTACAGTCCGCAGCGTGGCTAGACAGCGGGCCGTACGGCCCATCTTCGACAACCAGGCATCCAAGACCTTCGCGAGGGTCCAAGCCTCACGAGGCGAATGGTGTAAGACTTCCTCTGGAGTAGCCTAGCAAGGCAGGCTCACGAGGAGCGGAGATATCAATGCGGGGCAAACCTCACGAGGCACTCGTGACGTGAGCCATGACGAACGGTGCCAGGCGGGCGCCAGTGCGCACAGCGTCCACATTTCCTCTTTGGTGCTAAGGAGGCAAGCACAGACGAAGAGTACCGAGGCATCAGGCAAAGGTTGCCATATTGGTGCAACAAGACCAAGACCAGGAGGACGGCAAGGCGGAGGTCATCGTGTAGCCCAAGACGGCGTCACCCCAGGGCTTTTCGCAGGCGAAGACCGCTTTTGTCAGGATAGCTTGTACTAGCTGCCCCCCTTCAAATTCGCCCGCTGTTGTTGGCTCCCTTCCCGCTCAACAATTGGGAAGAGGACCAAGGCCTATATAAGTAGAGCTAGCTGCCACAGTAGAGGCATATGATCTTAGCTTGATCCAACTCGAACAGAGCAAGAAGCCAACACTTGCACAAGAACACCTCAACCTCAGGAGGCTATTCTTCCCCTGTACTGTTCATCATCAGCCCAAGAGGCAATCCATCCACCACCACACTGGAGTAGGGTATTATACCACAACGGTGGCCCGAACCAGTATAAACCTCGTGTCTCTCTCTGTGTTGTGAGTTCGTCTGCAAGATCTTAGTGAGCTAGAGCATAGATCGGTAGGAGGGAAAGAATTCACGCACACCCTTGTGTTCAAACCTTAAGGGTTTGCTGGAACCCCACATCCAACATTTGGTGCGCCAGGTAGGGGTGCGCCGGAGTTCCTCTCCACCAATCTGCGCCCTGTGCCGCCACGCTCCCCATGGCAGGAGTGCTGCCATCCGCCTCTGCGACCGACACCGGCAGCTGGGAGTCTGGGTACCGAGCCCTGGCTTCCGGCCTGTGCTACCTCTTGAGCACTACGTTGGATTTCCCCGAAGAGGAGAGGATGATGCAGCAAAGTAGTGTAAGTATTTCCCTCAATTTTTGAGAACCAAGGTATCAATCCAGTAGGAGGCCACACGCGAGTCCCTCGTACCTACACAAAACGAATAGCTCAACGCAACCAACGCGATTAGGGGTTGTCAATCCCTTCACGGTCACTTACGAGAGTGAGATCTGATAGAGATGATAGATAATATTTTTGGTATTTTTGATATAAAGATGCAAGGTAAAATAAAAGCAAAGCAATAATAAAATGATGGAAGATTGTTATGATGAGAATAGACACGGGGGCCATAGGTTTCACTAGTGGCTTCTCTCAAGAGCATAAGTATTTCTACGGTGGGTGAACAAATTACTGTTGAGCAATTGACAGAATTGAGCATAGTTATGAGAATATCTAGGTATGATCATGTATATAGGCATCACGTCCGAGACAAGTAGACCGACTCCTGCCTGCATCTACTACTATTACTCCACTCATCAACCGCTATCCAGCATGCATCTAGAGTATTAAGTTAATGAAAACAGAGTAACGCCTTAAGCAAGATGACATGATGTAGAGGGATAGATTCATGAAATATGATAAAAACCCCATCTTGTTATCCTCGATGGCAACAATACAATACGTGCCTTGCTGCCCCTTCTGTCACTGGGTAAGGACACTGCAAGATTGAACCCAAAGCTAAGCACTTCTCCCATTGCAAGAAAAACCAATCTAGTAGGCCAAACCAAACTGATAATTCGAAGAGACTTGCAAAGATAACCAATCGTACATAAAAGAATTCAGAGAAGATTCAAATATAGTTCATAGATAAACTTGATCATAAACCCACAATTCATCGGTCTCAACAAACACACCGCAAAAAGAAGATTACATCGAATAGATCTCCACGAGAGAGGGGGAGAACATTGTATTGAGATCCAAAAAGAGAGAAGAAGCCATCTAGCTACTAACTATGGACCCGAAGGTCTGAAGTAAACTACTCACACTTCATCGGAGGGGCTATGGTGATGATGTAGAAGCCCTCCTGATCGATTCCCCTTCCGGCGGAGCTACGGAACAGGCCCCAAGATGGGATCTCGTGGGTACAGAAGGTTGCGGCGGTGGAATTAGGTTTTTGGCTCCGTATCTGATCGTTTGGGGGTACGTAGGTATATATAGGATGAAGGAGTGTTGGAAATATGCCCTAGAGGCAATAATAAAAGGATTATTATATTTCCTTGTTCATGATAATCGTCTATTGTTCATGCTATAATTGTATTGTCCGGAAATCATAATACATGTGTGAATACATAGACCATAATGTGTCCCTAGTAAGCCTCTAGTTGACTAGCTCGTTGATCAATAGATAGTCATGGTTTCCTGACTATGGACATGGGGATGTCATTGATAACGGGATCACATCATTAGGAGAATGATGTGATGGACAAGACCCAAACCTAATCATAGCACAAAGATCGTGTAGTTCGTTTGCTAGAGCTTTTCTGAATGTCAAGTATCATTCCTTAGACCATGAGATTGTGCAACTCCCGGATGCCGTAGGAGTGCTTTGGGTGTATCAAACGTCACAACATAACTGGGTGACTATAAATGTGCACTACAGGTATCTCCGAAAGTGTTTGTTGGGTTGGCATGAATCGAGACTGGGATTTGTCACTCCGTATGACGGAGAGGTATCTCTGGGCCCACTCGGTAAGACATCATCATAATGAGCTCAATGTGATCAAGGTGTTGTTCACGGGATGATGTGTTACGGGAACGAGTAAAGAGACTTGCCGGTAACGAGATTCAACAAGGTATCGGTATACCGACGATCGAATCTCGGGCAAGTATCGTACCGATAGACGAAGGGAATTGAGTACGGGATTGATTAAGTCCTCGACATCGTGGTTCATCCGATGAGATCATCGAGGAGCATGTGGGAGCCAACATGGGTATCCAGATCCCGCTGTTGGTTATTGACCGGAGATCGTCTCGGTCATGTCTGCATGTCTCCCGAACCCGTAGGGTCTACACACTTAAGGTTCGGTGACGCTAGGGTTGTAAAGATATTAGTATGCAGCAAACCGAAGGTTGTTCGGAGTCCCGAATGAGATCCCGGACGTCACGAGAGGTTCCGGAATGGTCCGGAGGTAAAGAATTATATATAGGAAGTGTCGTTTCGGCCATCGGGAAGGATTCGGGGGTCACCGTTATTGTACCGGGACCACCGGATGGGTCCCGGGGGTCCACCGGGTGGGGCCACCCATCCCGGAGGGCCCCGTGGGATGAAGTGGGGAGGGAACCAGCCCATAGTGGGCTGGTGCGCCCCCCATGGGCCTCCCCCCTGCGCCTAGGGTTGGAAACCCTAGGGCAGGGGGCGCCCCACTTGCCTTGGGGGGCAAGGCTCCTCCCTTGGCCGCCGCCCCCCTTTGGAGATGCATCTCCAGGGCTGCCCCCCCTAGGGGGCCTATATAAAGGGGGGAGGGAGGGCAGCCGCACCCCTGTAGCCTTGGCGCCTCCCTCTCCCCTGTTAGACCTCTCCCTCTGTCCGTAGACGCTTGGCGAAGCCCTGCTGGAATTCTGCTGCATCCATCACCACGCCGTCGTGCTGCTGGATCTTCATCAACCTCTCCTTCCCCCTTGCTGGATCAAGAAGGAGGAGACGTCATCCCGACCGTACGTGTGTTGAACGCAGAGGTGCCGTCTGTTCGGCACTAGGTCATCGGTGATTCGGATCACGGCGAGTACGACTCCATCATCCACGTTCTTCTTGAACGCTTCCGTTGCGATCTACAAGTGGTATGTAGATGCTCTCCTATCCCCTCGTTGCTAGAATACTCCATGGATAGATCTTGGTGATGCGTAGGAAAATTTTAATTTCTGCTACGATCTCCAACAGTGGCATCATGAGCAAGGTCTATGCGTAGTTTCTATGCACGAGTAGAACACAAAGTAGTTGTGGGCGTTGAATTGTCAATTCTTCTTGCCGTTACTAGTCCTATCTTGATTCAGCGGTATTGTGGGATGAAGCGGCCCGGACCAATCTTACACGTACGCTTACGTGAGACCGGTTCCACCGACTGACATGCACTAGTTGCATAAGGTGGCTGGCGGGTGTCTGTCTCTCCCACTTTAGTTGGATCGGATTCGATGAACAGGGTCCTTATAAAGGGTAAATAGAGATTGACAATTCACGTTGTGGTTTTAACGTAGGTAAGAAATGTTCTTGCTAGCAACCTATAACAGCCACGTAAAAACTTGCAACAACAATTAGAGGACGTCTAACTTGTTTTTGCAACAAGTGCTTTGTTATGTGATATGGCCAAAAGTTGTGATGAATCATGTATGTGATGTATGAGATGATCTTGTTATTGTAATAGGAATCACGACTTGCATGTCGATGAGTATGACAACCGGCAGGAGCCATAGGAGTTGTCTTTATTTATTTATGACCTGCGTGTCAACTTAAATCGTCATGTAATTACTTTACTTTATTGCTAAAGCGTTAGCCATAGCAGTAGAAGTAATAGTTGACGTGACAACTTCATGAAGACACGATGATGGAGATCATGATGATGGAGATCATGGTGTCATGCCGGTGACGACGATGAACATGGCGCCCCGAAGACGGAGATCAAAGGAGCGAAATGATGTTGGCCATATCATGTCACTATTTGATTGCATGTGATGTTTATCATGTTTTTACATCTTATTTGCTTAGAACGACGGTAGCATAAATAAGATGATCCCTCATTAAAATATCACAAATGTGTTCTCCCTAACTATGCACCGTTGCTAAGGTTCGTCGTTCCGAAGCACCAAGTGATGATCGGGTGTGATAGGTCCTTACGTTCGCATACAACGGGTGTAAGCCAAATTTACACACGCAATACACTTAGGTTGGATTGACGAGCCTAGCATGTACAGACATGGCCTCGGAACACGGAGGACCGAAAGGTCGAACATGAGTCGTATAGAAGATACGATCAACATGGAGATGTTCACCGATGATAACTAGTCCGTCTCACGTGATGATCGGACACGGCCTAGTTGACTCGGATCATGTATCACTTAGTTGACTAGAGGGATGTCAAATCTGAGTGGGAGTTCATTCATTAATTTGATTAGATGAACTTAATTATCATGAACTTAGTCTAAATCTTTACAATATGTCTTGTAGATCAAATGGCCCACGCTAATGTCACCCTCAACTTCAACGCGTTCCTAGAGAAAACCAAGCTGAAAGATGATGGCAGCAACTATTCGGACTGGGTCCGGAACCTGAGGATCATCCTCATAGCAGCCAAGAAAGATTATGTCCTAGAAGCACCGCTAGGTGATGCACCATTCCCAGCAAACCAGGACGTTTTGAACGCCCATCAGTCACGTGCTGATGATTACTCCCTCGTTCAGTGCGGCATGCTTTACAGCTTAGAACCGGGGCTCCAAAAGCGTTTTGAGCAACACGGAGCATATGAGATGTTCAAGGAGCTGAAATTGATTTTCCAAGCTCATGCCCGGGTCGAGAGATATGATGTCTCCGACAAGTTCTTTAGCTGCAAGATGGAGGAAAATAGCTCTGTCAGTGAACACATACTCAAGATGTCTGGGTTGCACAACCGCTTGACTCAGCTGGAAGTTAATCTCCTGGATGAGGCGGTCATTGACAGAATCCTTCAGTCGCTCCCACCTAGCTACAAGAGCTTCGTGATGAACTACAATATGCAGGGGATGGAAAAGACCATTCCCGAGTTGTATTCAATGCTGAAATCAGCGGAGGTAGAGATCAAAAAGGAACATCAAGTGTTGATGGTGAATAAAACCACTAAGTTCAAGAAAGGCAAGGGTAAGAAGAACTTCAAGAAGGACGACAAGGAGGTTGCCGCGCCTGGTAAATCAGTTGCCAGGAAGAAGTCAAAGAATGGACCCAAGCCTGAAACTGAGTGCTTTTATTGCAAGGAAATGGTCACTGGAAGCGGAATTGCCCCAAGTACATAGCGGATAAGAAGGCCGGCAACACCAAAGGTATATGTGATATACATGTTATTGATGTGTACCTTACCAGCACTCGTAGTAGCTCCTGGGTATTTGATACCGGTGCGGTTGCTCATATTTGTAACTCAAAACAGGAGCTGCGGAATAAACGGAGACTGGCGAAGGACGAGGTGACGATGCGCGTCGGGAATGGTTCCAGGGTTGATGTGATCGCCGTCGGCACGCTACCTCTACATGTACCTACGGGATTAGTTTTAAACCTCAATAATTATTTAGTGCCAAGTTTGAGCATGAACATTGTATCTGGATCTCGATTAATTTGAGATGGCTACTCATTTAAATCCGAGAATAATGGTTGTTCTATTTATATGAGTGATATGTTTTATGGTCATGCTCCGATGGTTAATTGTTTATTCTTAATGAATCTCGTACGTGATGATACACATATTCATAGTGTGAATAGCAAAAGATGCAAAGTTAATAACGATAGTCCCACATACTTGTGGCACTGCCGCCTTGGTCACATTGGTGTCAAGCGCATGAAGAAGCTCCATGCTGATGGACTTTTAGAGTCTCTCGATTATGAATCATTTGACACATGCAAACCATGCCTCATGGGCAAAATGACCAAGACTCCATTCTCAGGGACAATGGAGCGAGCAACCAACTTGTTGGAAATCATACATACTGATGTGTGTGGTCCAATGAGCATTGAGGCTCACGGAGGCTATCGTTATGTTCTCACTCTCACTGATGATTTGAGTAGATATGGGTATGTCTACTTAATGAAACACAAGTCTGAGACCTTTGAAAAGTTCAAGGAGTTTCAGAGTGAGGTTGAGAATCAACGTGACAAAAAAAATAAATTTCTTACGATCAGATCGTGGGGGAGAATATTTAAGTCACGAATTTGGCACACACTTAAGAAAATGTGGAATCATTTCACAACTCACGCCGCCTGGAACACCTCAGCGTAATGGTGTGTCCGAACGTCGTAATCGCACTCTATTGGATATGGTGCGATCTATGATGTCTCTTACCGATCTACCGCTCTCATTTTGGGGCTATGCTTTAGAGACTGCCGTATTCACTTTAAATAGGGCTTCGTCAAAATCCGTTGAGATGACACCGTATGAATTATGGTTTGGAAAGAAACCTAAGCTGTCGTTTCTGAAAGTTTGGGGTTGCGATGCTTATGTCAAGAAACTTCAACCTGAAAAGCTCGAACCCAAATTGGAAAAATGCGTCTTCATAGGATATCCCAAGGAAACAGTTGGGTATACCTTCTACCTCAGATCCGAAGGCAAGATCTTTGTTGCCAAGAACGGGTCCTTTATAGAGAAAGAGTTTCTCGCGAAAGAAGTAAGTGGGAGGAAAGTAGAGCTTGATGAAGTACTACCTCTTGAAAATCAGAGTAGCGCAGCTCAAGAAAATGTTCCTGTGGTGCCTGCACCGATTCAAGAGGAGGTTAATGATGATGATCAAGACACTTCTGATCAAGCTCCTACTGAACTTCGTAGGTCCTCAAGGACATGTTCCGCACCAGAGTGGTACGGCAACCCTATCCTGGAAATCATGTTGTTGGACAACGGTGAACCTTCGAACTATGAAGAAGCGATGGCGGGCCCAGATTCCGACAAATGGCTAGAAGCCATGAAATCCGAGATAGAATCCATGTATGAAAACAAAGTATGGACTTTGAATGACTTGCCCGATGATCGGCGAGCCATAGAAAATAAATGGATCTTTAAGAAGAAGTTAGACGCGGATGGTAATGTGACCATCTATAAGGCTCGACTTGTCGCTAAGGGTTATCGACAAGTTCAAGGGGTTGACTACGATGAGACTTTCTCACCCGTAGCGAAGCTGAAGTCCGCCCGAATCATGTTAGCAATTGCCGCATTCTATGATTATGAGATATGGCAAATGGACGTCAAAACGGCATTCCTTAACGGCTTTCTTAAGGAAGAATTATATATGATGCAGCCGGAAGGTTTTGTCGATCCTAAGAATGCTAACAAGGTATGCAAGCTCCAGCGCTCAATCTATGGGCTGGTGCAAGCATCTCGAAGTTGGAACATTCGCTTTGATGAGATGATCAAAGCGTTTGGGTTTATGCAGACTTATGGAGAAGCCTGCGTTTACAAGAAAGTGAGTGGGAGCTCCGTAGCATTTCTCATATTATATGTGGATGACATACTATTGATGGGAAATGATATAGAATTCTTGGAAAGCATAAAGGCCTATTTGAACAAGTGTTTTTCAATGAAGGACCTTGGAGAAGCTGCTTATATATTAGGCATCAAGATCTATAGAGATAGGTCGATACGCCTCATCGGTCTTTCACAAAGTACGTACCTTGACAAGATTTTGAAGAAGTTCAAAATGGATCAGTCCAAGAAGGGGTTCTTGCCTGTATTGCAAGGTGTGCGATTGAGCACGGCTCAATGCCCGACCACGGCAAAAGATATAGAAGAGATGAGTGTCATCCCCTATGCCTCAGCCATAGGGTCTATTATGTATGCCATGCTGTGTACCAGACCCGATGTAAACCTTGCCGTAAGTTTGGTAGGTAGGTAGCAAAGTAATCCCGGCAAGGAACACTGGACAACGGTCAAAAACATCCTGAAGTACCTAAAGAGGACTAAGGATATGTTTCTCATTTATGGAGGTGCCGAAGAGCTCGTCGTAAAGGGTTACGTCGACGCCAGCTTCGACACAGATCTGGATGACTCCAAGTCACAAACCGGATACGTGTATATTTTGAATGGAGGGGCAGTAAGCTGGTGCAGTTGCAAGCAAAGCATCGTGGCGGGATCTACATGTGAAGCGGAGTATATGGCAGCCTCAGAGGCAGCACAAGAAGCAGTCTGGGTGAAGGAGTTCATTACCGACCTAGGAGTTATACCCAATGCGTCGGACCCGATGACTCTCTTCTATGACAACACTGGAGCAATTGCCCTTGCGAAGGAGCCCAGGTTTCACAGGAAGACCAGGCATATCAAGCGTTGCTTCAACTCCATTCGTGAAAGTGTTAAAAATGGAGACATAGAGATTTGTAAAGTACATACGGACCTGAATGTGGCAGATCCGTTGACTAAACCTCTCCCTAGAGCAAAACATGATCAACACCAAAATTCCATGGGTGTGCGATTCATCACAATGTAACTAGACTATTGTCTCCAGTGCAAGTGGGAGACTGTTGGAAATATGCCCTAGAGGCAATAATAAAAGGATTATTATATTTCCTTGTTCATGATAATCGTCTATTGTTCATGCTATAATTGTATTGTCCGGAAATCATAATACATGTGTGAATACATCGACCATAATGTGTCCCTAGTAAGCCTCTAGTTGACTAGCTCGTTGATCAATAGATAGTCATGGTTTCCTGACTATGGACATGGGGATGTCATTGATAACGGGATCACAACATTAGGAGAATGATGTGATGGACAAGACCCAAACCTAAGCATAGCACAAAGATCGTGTAGTTCGTTTGCTAGAGCTTTTCTGAATGTCAAGTATCATTCCTTAGACCATGAGATTGTGCAACTCACGGATGCCGTAGGAGTACTTTGGGTGTATCAAACGTCACAACGTAACTGTGTGACTATAAATGTGCACTACAGGTATCTCCGAAAGTGTTTGTTGGGTTGGCATGAATCGAGACTGGGATTTGTCACTCCGTATGACGGAGAGGTATCTCTGGGCCCACTCGGTAAGACATCATCATAATGAGCTCAATGTGATCAAGGTGTTGTTCACGGGATGATGTGTTACGGGAACGAGTAAAGAGACTTGCCGGTAACGAGATTGAACAAGGTATCGGTATACCGACGATCAAATCTCGGGCAAGTATCATACCGACAGACGAAGGGAATTGAGTACGGGATTGATTAAGTCCTCGACATCGTGGTTCATCCGATGAGATCATCGAGGAGCATGTGGGAGCCAACATGGGTATCCAGATCCCGCTGTTGGTTATTGACCGGAGATCGTCTCGGTCATGTCTGCATGTCTCCCGAACCCGTAGGGTCTACACACTTAAGGTTCGGTGACGCTAGGGTTGTAAAGATATTAGTATGCAGCAAACCGAAGGTTGTTCGGAGTCCCAGATGAGATCCCGGACGTCACGAGAGGTTCCGGAATGGTCCGGAGGTAAAGAATTATATATAGGAAGTGTCGTTTCGGCCATCGGGAAGGATTCGGGGGTCACCGGTATTGTACCGGGACCACCGGATGGGTGCCGGGGGTCCACCGGGTGGGGCCACCCATCTCGGAGGGCCCCGTGGGCTGAATTGGGGAGGGAACCAGCCCATAGTGGGCTGTTGCACCCCCCATGGGCCTCCCCCTGCGCCTAGGGTTGGAAACCCTAGGGCAGGGGGCGCCCCACTTGCCTTGGGGGGCAAGGCTCCCCCCTTGGCCGCCGCCCCCTCTGGAGATGCATCTCCAGGGCTGGCTCCCCCCCTAGGGGGCCTATATAAAGGGGGGGAGGGAGGGCAGCCGCACCCCTGCAGCCTTGGCGCCTCCCTCTCCCCTGTTAGACC
Source organism: Aegilops umbellulata (assembly GCA_032464435.1). Classification (NCBI taxonomy): domain Eukaryota; kingdom Viridiplantae; phylum Streptophyta; class Magnoliopsida; order Poales; family Poaceae; genus Aegilops; species Aegilops umbellulata. Next base: position 352,070,428 of record CP136057.1, read on the forward strand.
TCTCCCTCTCTCCGTAGACGCTTGGCGAAGCCCTGCTGGAATTCTGCTGCATCCATCACCACGCCGTCGTGCTGCTGGATCTTCATCAACCTCTCCTTCCCCCTTGCTGGATCAAGAAGGAGGAGACGTCATCCCGACCGTACGTGTGTTGAACGCGGAGGTGCCGTCCGTTCGGCACTATCTCATCGGTGATTCGGATCACGGCGAGTATGACTCCATCATCCACGTTCTTCTTGAACGCTTCCGTTGCGATCTACAAGTGGTATGTAGATGCTCTCCTATCCCCTCGTTGCTAGAATACTCCATGGATAGATCTTGGTGATGCGTAGGAAAATTTTAATTTCTGCTACGATCTCCAACAAGGAGTACGTCGGTGGAGCTTCGAGGGGCCCACGAGGCAGGGGGCGCGCCCTAGGGGGGGCGCCCTCCACCCTCGTGACCGCCTCTATTCTTTCTTGACGGAGGGTCCAAGTCTCCTAGATCATATCTGATGAGAAAATCACGTTCCCGAAGGTTTCATTCCGTTTGGACTCCGTTTGATATTCCGTTTCTTCGAAACACTGAAATATGCAAAAAATAGCAATTCTGGGCTGGGCCTCCGGTTAATAGGTTAGTCCCAAAAGTTATAAAAGTGGAAAATAAAGCCCAATATGGTCCAAAACAGTAGATAATATAGCATGGAGCAATAAAAAATTATAGATACGTTGGAGACGTATCTGGCATCCCCAAGCTTAATTCCTGCTCGTCCTCGAGTAGGTAAATGATAAAAAGAGAATTTTTGATGCGTAGTGCTACTTGGCATAATTTCAATGTAAATCTTCTTAATTGTGGTATGAATATTCAGATCTGAAAGATTCAAGACAAAAGTTCATATTGACATAAAAATAATAATACTTCAAGCATACTAACTAAGCAATTATGTCATCTCAAAATAACATGGCCAAAGAAAGTTCATCCCTACAAAATCATATAGTTTAGTCATGCTCCATTTTCGTCACACAAGAATGCTCTCATCATGCACAACCCCGATGACAAGCCAAGCAATTGTTTCTTACTTTAATAATCTCAAACCTATAAACTTTCACACAATACATGAGCGCGAGCCATGGACATAGCACTATGGGTGGAATAGAATATGATGATGGGGGTTATGTGGAGAAGACAAAAAAGGAGAAGATCTCACATCAACGAGGCTAATCAATGGGCTATGGAGATGCCCATCGATTGATGTTAATGCAAGGAGTAGGGATTGCCATGCAACGGATGCACTAGAGCTATAAATGTATGAAACCTCAACAAAAGAAACTAAGTGGGTGTGCATCCAACTTGCTTGCTCCCGAAGACCTAGGGCATTTGAGGAAGCCCATCGTTGGAATATACAAGCCAAGTTCTATAATGAAAGATTCCCACTAGTATATGAAAATGACAAAACAAGAGACTCTCTATCATGAAGATTATGGTGCTACTTTGAAGCACAAGTGTGGCAAAGGATAGTAACATTGTCCCTTCTCTCTTTTTCTCTCATTTTTTTGGGCCTTCTCTTTTTTATGGCCTTTTTAACCTCACTTGGGACAATGCTCTAGAAAATGATGATCATCACACTTCTATTTATTTACAACTCAATGATTATAACTCGATACTAGAACAAAGTATGACTCTATATGAATGCCTCCAGCGGTGTACCAGGATATGCAATGAACCAAGAGCGACATGTATGAAAGAGTTATGAATGGTGGCTTTGCCACAAATACTATGTCAACTACATGATCATGCTAGCAATATGACAATGATGAATGTGTCATGATGAACGGAATGGTGAAAAGTTGCATGGCAATATATCTCGGAATGGCTATGGAAATGCCATAATAGGTAGGTATGGTGGCTGTTTTGAGGAAGATATAAGGAGGTTTATGTGTGAAAGAGCGTATCATATCATGGGGTTTGGATGCACCGGCGAAGTTTGCACCAACTCTCAATGTGAGAAAGGGCAATGCATGGTACCGAAGAGGCTAGCAATGATGGAATGATGAGAGTGCGTATAATCCATGGACTCAACATTAGTCATAAAGAATGTTGGGGAACGTAGTAATTTCAAAAAAATTCCTACGCACACGCAAGATCATGGTGATGCATAGCAACAAGAGGGGAGAGTGTTGTGTACGTACCCTCGTAGACCGAAGCAGAAGCGTTGACGCAACGTAGAGGAAGTAGTCGTACGTCTTCTCGGTCCAACCGATCCAAGCACCGTTACTCCGGCACCTCCGAGTTCTTGGCACACGTCCAGCTCGATGACGCTCCTGGGCTCCGATCCAGCAAAGCTTCGGGGAGGAGTTCCGTCAGCACGACGGCGTGGTGACGATGATGATGTTCTACCGACGCAGGGCTTCGCCTAAGCACCGCAACGATATGACCGAGGTGGAATATGGTGGAGGGGGGCACCGCACACGGCTAAGGCACGATCACGAAGATCAACTTGTGTGTCATGGGGTGTCCCCCTGCCCCCGTATATAAAGGAGCAAGGGGGAGGGGGCGGCTGGCCTAGAAAGGGCGCGCCAAGGGGAGTCCTACTCCCACCGGGAGTAGGATTCCACCTTTCCTAGTCCAACTAGGAGAAGGGGGGGGGGAAAGGAGGGGAGTGGAGAAGGAAGGGAGAGGGGGCCGCGCCCCCAAACCCCTTGTCCAATTCGGACTGGGCTTGGGAGGGGCGCGCGCCACCTCCTGGCTCCTTCCCACTAAGGCCCAATAAGGCCCAATACTCTTCCCCATATTCCCGTAACTCCCCGGTACCTCCGAAAATACCCGAACCACTCAGAACCTTTCCGATATCCGAATATAGTCGTCCAATATATCGATCTTTACGCCTCGACCATTTCGAGGCTCCTCGTCATGTCCCCGATCTCATCCGGGACTCCGAACTCCTTCGGTACATCAAAACTCATAAACTCATTATATAACTGTCATCGAAACCTTAAGCGTGCGGACCCTACGGTTCGAGAACAATGTAGACATGACCGAGACACGTCTCCGGTCAATAACCAATAGCGAAACCTGGATGCCCATATTGGCTCCTACATATTCTACGAAGATCTTTATCGGTCAGACCGCATAACAACATACGTTGTTCCCTTTGTCATCGGTATGTTACTTGCCCGAGATTCGACCGTCGGTATCCAATACCTAGTTCAATCTCGTTACCGGCAAGTCTCTTTACTCGTTCTGTAATACATCATCTCACAACTAACATATTAGTTGCAATGCTTGCAAGGCTTAAGTGATGTGCATTACCGAGAGGGCCCAGAGATACCTCTCCGACAATCGGAGTGACAAATCCTAATCTCGAAATACGCCAACCCAACATGTACCTTTGGAGACACCTGTAGAGCTCCTTTATAATCACCCAGTTACGTTGTGACGTTTGGTAGCACACAAAGTGTTCCTCCGACAAACGGGAGTTGCATAATCTCATAGTCATAGGAACATGTATAAGTCATGAAGAAAGCAATAGCAACATACTAAACGATCGGGTGCTAAGCTAATGGAATGGGTCATGTCAATCAGATCATTCAACTAATGATGTGACCTCGTTAATCAAATAACAACTCTTTGTTCATGGTTAGGAAACATAACCATCTTTGATTAACGAGCTAGTCAAGTAGAGGCATACTAGTGACACTCTGTTTGTCTATGTATTCACACATGTATCATGTTTCCGCTTGATACAATTCTAGCATGAATAATAAACATTTATCATGAAATAAGGAAATAAATAATAACTTTATTATTGCCTCTAGGGCATATTTCCTTCAGTCTCCCACTTGCACTAGAGTCAATAATCTAGATCACATCACCATGTGATTAACATCGATAGTTCACATCATCATGTGATTAACACCCATAGTTCACATCGCCATGTGACCAACACCCAAAGGGTTTACTAGATTCAGTAATCTAGTTCACATCGCTATGTGATTAATACCCATAGAGTACCAAGGTGTGATCATGTTTTGCTTGTGAGAGAAGTTTAGTCAACGGGTCTGCCACATTCAGATCCGTATGTATTTTTGCAAATTTCAATGTCAACAATACTCTGCTCGGAGCTACTCGAGCTAATTGCTCCCACTTTCAATATGTATCTAGATTAAGACTTAGAGTCATCTAGATTAGTGTCAAAACTTGCATCGACGTAACCCTTTACAACGAACCTTTTTTTCACTTTCATAATCGAGAAACATATCCTTATTCTACTAAGGATAATTTTGACCGCTGTCCAGTGATCTACTCCTAGATCACTATTGTACTCCCTTGCCAGACTCAGTGGTAGGGTATGCAATAGATCTGGTACATAGCATGGCATACTTTATAGAACCTATGGCTGAGGCATAGGGAATGACATTCATTCTCTTTCTATCTTCTGCCCTGGTCGGGCTTTGAGTCTTACTCAATTTCACACCTTGTAACACAGTCAAGAACTCTTTCTTTGACTGCTCCATTTTGAACTTACTTCAAAATCTTGTCAAGGTATGTACTCATTGAAAAAACTTATCAAGCGTATTGATCTATCTCTATAGATCTTGATGCTCAATATGTAAGCAGCTTCACCGAGGTCTTTCTTTGAAAAACTCCTTTCAAACACTCCTTTATGCTTTGTAGAATAATTCTACATTATTTACGATCAATAATATGTCATACACATATACTTATCAGAAATGTTGTAGTGCTCCCACTCACTTTCTTGTAAATACAGGCTTCACCGCAAGTCTGTATAAAACTATATGCTTTGATCAACTCATCAAAGCGTATATTCCAACTCCGAGATGCTTGCACTAGTCCATAGATGGAACGCTGGAGCTTGCATATTTTGTTAACACCTTTAGGATTGACAAAACCTTCTGGTTGCATCATATACAACTCTTCTTTAAGAAATCCATTAAGGATTGCAGTTTTGTTATCCATTTGCCAGATTTCATAAAATGCGGCAATTGCTAACATGATTCGGACAGACTTTAAGCATCGATACGAGTGAGAAAATCTCATCGTAGTCAACACCTTGAACTTTGTCAAAAACCTTTTTCGACAAGTCTAGCTTTGTAGATAGTATCACCACTATCATCATCCGTCTTCCTCTTGAAGATCCATTTAATCTCAATAGCTTGCCGAACATCGGGCAAGTCAACCAAAGTCCATACTTTGTTCTCATACATGGATCCCATCTCAGATTTCTTGGCCTCAAGCCATTTTGCAGAATCTGGGCTCATCATCGCTTCCTCATAGTTCGTAGGTTCGTCATGGTTAAGTAGCATGACCTCCAGAATAGGATTACCGTACCACTCTGGTGCGGATCTCACTTTGGTTTACCTACGAGGTTCGGTAGTAACTTGATCTGAAGTTACATGATCATCATCATTAGCTTCCTCACTAATTGGTGTAGTAGTCACAGGAACAGATTTTTGTGATGAACTACTTTCCAATAAGTGAGAAGGTACAATTACCTTATCAAGTTCTACTTTCCTCCCACTCACTTCTTTCGAGAGAAACTCCTTTTCTAGAAAGGATCCATTCTCAGCAACGAACTTGCCTTCGGATCTGTGATAGAAATTGTACCCAATAATTTCGTTTGGGTATCCTATGAAGATGCACTTCTCCGATTTGGGTTTGAGCTTATCAGGATGAAACTTTTCCATATAAGCATCACAACCCCAAACTTTAAGAAACGACAACTTTGGTTTCTTGCCAAACCACAGTTCAGATTGTGTCGTCTCAACGGACTTAGATGGTGCCCTTTTTAACGTGAATGCAGTTGTCTTTAATGCATAACCCCAAAACGATAGTGGTAGATCGGTAAGAGACATCATAGATTGCACTATATCCAATAAAGTACAGTTATGATGTTCGGACACACCATTATGCTGTGGTGTTCTATGTGGCATGAGTTTGTGAAACTATTCCACATTGTTTTAATTGAAGACCAAACTCGTAACTCAAATATTTGTCTCCGCGATCAGATTGTAGAAACTTTATTTTCTTGTCACGATGATTCTTTACTTCACTCTGAAATTGTTTGAACTTTTCAAATGTTTCAGACTTATGTTTCATCAAGCAGATATACTCATATCTGCTCAAATCATCTGTGAAGATTAGAAAATAATGATACCTGTCGCGAGCCTCAATATTCATCAGACCACATACATCAGTATGTATGATTTCCAACAAATCTGTTGCTCGCTCCATTGTTCCGAAGAACAGAGTCTCAGTCATCTTGCCCATGAGGCATGGTTCGCAAGCATCAACTGATTCATAATCAAGTGATTCCAAAAGCCCATCAGCATGGAGTTTCTTCATGCGCTTTACACCAATATGACCTAAACTGCAGTGCTACAAATAAGTTGCACTATCATTATTAACTTTGCATCTTTTGGTTTCAATATTATGATTATGTGTATCACTACGATCGAGATCCAACGAACTATTTTCATTGGGTGTGTAACCATATAAGGTTTTCTTCATGTAAACAGAACAACAATTGTTCTCTAATTTAAATGAATAACCGTATTGCAATAAACATGATCAAATCATATTCATGCTCAACGCAAACACCAAATAACACTTATTTAGGTTCAACACTAATCCCGAAATTATAGGGAGTGTGCGATGATGATCATATCAATCTTGGAACCACTTCCAACACACATCGTCACTTCACCCTTAACTAGTCTCTGTTTATTCTGCAACTCCCGTTTCGAGTTACTAATCTTAGCAACTGAACTAGTATCAAATACTGAGGGTTTGCTATAAACACTAGTGAAGTACACATCAATAACATATATATCAAATATACTTATGTTCACTTTGCCATCCTTCTTATCCGCCAATCACTTGGGGTAGTTCCGCTTCCAGTGACCAGTCCCTTTGTAGTAGAAGCACTTAGTCTCAGGCTTAGGACCAGACTTGGGCTTCTTCACTTGAGCAGCAACTCGCTTGCCGTTCTTCTTGAAGTTCCCCTTCTTCCCTTTGCCCTTTTCTTGAAACTAGTGGTCTGGTCAACCATCAACACTTGATGTTTTTCTTGATTTCTACCTTCATCGATTTCGGCATCACGAAGAGCTTGGGAATCGTTTCCGTTATCCCTTGCATATTATAGTTCATCACGAAGTTCTACTAACCTTGTGATGGTGACTAGAGAATTCTGTCAATCACTATCTTATCTGGAAGATTAACTCCCACTTGATTCAAGCGATTGTAGTACCCAGACAATCTGAGCGCATGCTCACAGCTTGAGCGATTCTCCTCCATCTTTTAGCTATAGAACTTGTTGGAGACTTCATATCTCTCAACTCGGGTATTTGCTTGAAATACTAACTTCAACTCCTAGAACATCTCATATGGTCCATGACGTTCAAAACGTCTTTGAAGTCCCGATTCTAAGCCATTAAGCATGGTGCACTAAATTATCAAGTAGTCATCATATTGAGCTAGCCAAACGTTCATAACGTCTGCATCTGCTCCTGCAATAGGTCTGTCACCTAGCGGTGCATTAAGGACATAATACTTCTGTGCAGCAATGAGGATAAACCTCAGATCACGGATCCAATCCGCATCATTGCTACTAACATCTTTGAACATAATTTTCTCTAGGAACATATCAAAATAAACATATGAAAGCAACAACGCGAGCTATTGATCTACAACATAGATATGCTAATACTACCAGGACTAAGTTCATGATAAATTAAAGTTCAATTAATCATATTACTTAATAACTCCCACTTAGATAGACATCCCTCTAATCCTCTAAGTGATCACGTGATCCAAATCAACTAAACCATGTCCGATCATCATGTGAGATGGAGTAGTTTCAATGGTGAACATCACTATGTTGATCATATCTACTATATGATTCACGCTCGACCTTTCGGTCTCTGTGTTCCGAGGCCATATCTGTATATGCTTGGCTCGTCAAGTATAACCTGAGTATTCCGCATGTGCAACTGTTTTGCACCCGTTGTATTTGAACGTAGAGCCTATCACACCCGATCATCACGTGGTGTCTCAGCACGAAGAACTTTCGCAACGGTGCATACTCAGGGAGAACACTTCTTGATAATTAGTGAGAGATCATCTTAAAATGCTACCGTGAAACTAAGCAAAATAAGATGTATAAAAGATAAACATCATATGCAATCAAAATATGTGACATGATATGGTCATCATCATCTTGTGTTTTTGATCTCCATCTTCAGAGCATCGTCACGATCTCCATCGTCACCGGCATGACACCATGATCTCCATCATCTTGATCTATATCAATGTGTCGTCACATGGTCGTCTCGCCAACTATTGCTCTTGCAACTATTGCTATCGCATAGCGATAAAGTAAAGCAATTATTTGGCGCTTGCATCTTATGCAATAGAGAGACAACCATAAAGCTTTTGCCAGTTGCCGATAACTTCAACAAAACATGATCATCTTATACAACAACTTATATCTCATCACGTCTTGACCATATCACATCACAACATGCCCTGCAAAAACAAGTTAGACGTCCTCTACTTTGTTTGTTGCAAGTTTTACGTGGCTGCTACGGGCTTAAGCAAGAACCAATCTCACCTACGCATCAAAACCACAAAGATAGTTTGTCAAATAGACTCTGTTTTAACCTTCGCAAGGACCGGGCGTAGCCATATTCGGTTCAACTAAAGTTGGAGAAACTGACACCCGCCAGCCATCTGTGTGCAAAGCACGGCGGTAGAACCAGTCTCGCGTAAGCGTACGCGTAATGTCGGTCCGGGCCGCTTCATCCAACAATACCGCCGAACTAAAGTATGACATGGTGGTAGGCAGTATGACTTATATCGTCCACAACTCACTTGTGTTCTACTCGTGCATATAACATCAAACCATAAAACCTGGCTCTGATACCACTGTTGGGGAACGTAGTAATTTCAAAAAATTTCCTACGTACACGCAAGATCATGGTGATGCATAGCAACGAGAGGGGAGAGTGTTGTCTACGTACCCTCGTAGACCGAAGCAGAAGCGTTGACGCAACGTAGAGGAAGTAGTCGTACGTCTTCCCGATCCAACCGATCCAAGCACCGTTACTCCGGCACCTCCGAGTTCTTGGCACACGTCCAGCTCGATGACGCTCCCCGGGCTCCGATCTAGCAAAGCTTCGGGGAGGAGTTCCATCAGCACGACGGCGTGGTGACGATGATGATGTTCTACCGACGCAGGGCTTCGCCTAAGCACCACAACGATATGACCGAGGTGGAATATGGTGGAGGGGGGCACCGCACACGGCTAAGGCACGATCACGAAGATCAACTTGTGTGTCATGGGGTGCCCCCTGCCCCCGTATATAAAGGAGCAAGGGGGAGGGGGCGGCTGGCCTAGAAGGGGCGCGCCAAGGGGAGTCCTACTCCCACCGGGAGTAGGATTCCACCTTTCCTAGTCCAACTAGGAGAAGGGGGGGAAAGGAGGGGAGTGGAGAAGGAAGGGAGAGGGGGCCGCGCCCCCAAACCCCTTGTCCAATTCGGACTGGGCTTGGGAGGGGGGCGCGCCACCTCCTGGCTCCTTCCCACTAAGGCCCAATAAGGCCCAATACTCTTCCCCGTATTCCCGTAACTCCCCGGTACCTCCGAAAATACCCGAACCACTCAGAACCTTTCCGATGTCCGAATATAGTCGTCCAATATATCAATCTTTACGTCTCGACCATTTCGAGACTCCTCGTCATGTCCCCGATCTCATCCGGGACTCCGAACTCCTTCGGTACATCAAAACTCATAAACTCATTATATAACTGTCATCGAAACCTTAAGCGTGCGGACCCTACGGTTCAAGAACAATGTAGACATGACCGAGACACGTCTCTGGTCAATAACCAATAGCGGGACCTGGATGCCCATATTGGCTCCTACATATTCTACGAAGATCTTTATCGGTCAGACCGCATAACAACATACGTTGTTCCCTTTGTCATCGGTATGTTACTTGCCCGAGATTCGATCGTCGGTATCCAATACCTAGTTCAATCTCGTTACCGGCAAGTCTCTTTACTCGTTCTGTAATACATCATCTCACAACTAACATATTAGTTGCAATGCTTGCAAGGCTTAAGTGATGTGCATTACCGAGAGGGCCCAGAGATACCTCTCCGATAATCGGAGTGACAAATCCTTATATCGAAATACGCCAACCCAACATGTACCTTTGGAGACACCTGTAGAGCTCCTTTATAATCACCCAGTTACATTGTGACGTTTGGTAGCACACAAAGTGTTCCTCCGGCAAACGGGAGTTGCATAATCTCATAGTCATAGGAACATGTATAAGTCATGAAGAAAGCAATAGCAACATACTAAAGATCGGGTGCTAAGCTAATGGAATGAGTTATGTCAATCAGATCATTCAACTAATGATGTGACCTCGTTAATCAAATAACAACTCTTTGTTCATGGTTAGGAAACATAACCATCTTTGATTAACGAGCTAGTCAAGTAGAGGCATACTAGTGACACTCTGTTTGTCTATGTATTCACACATGTATCATGTTTCCGGTTGATACAATTCTAGCATGAATAATAAACATTTATCATGAAATAAGGAAATAAATAATAACTTTATTATTTCCTCTAGGGCATATTTCCTTCAAAGAACTCATATACTTATTGCAAAAATCTATAATCCATCAAAAACCAAAGCACTACGCGCATGCTCCCAGGGGGATAGATTGGTAGGAAAAGACCATCGCTCGTCCCCAACCGCCACTCATAAGGAGGACAATCAAATAACACCTCATGTTTCAAATTTGTTACATAACGTTTACCATACGTGCATGCTATGGGACTTGCAAACTTCAACACAAGCATTTCTCAAATTCACAACTACTCAACTAGCACGACTTTGATATTATCACCTCCATATCTCAAAACAATTATCAAGCATCAAACTTTTCTTAGTATTCAACGCACTCAAAAGAAAGTTTTACAAATCTTGAATACCAAGTATACTATTATTATTAAGCAAATTACCATGCTATTTAAGACTCTCAAAATAATCTAAGTGAAGCATGAGATATCAACAGTTTCTATAAAACAAATCCACCACCTTGCTCTAAAAGATATAAGTGAAGCACTAGAGCAAAACTATAAAGCTCTAAAGATATAAGTGAAGCATAAAGAGTATTCTAACAAATTCCAATTCATGTATGGATCTCTCAAAAGGTGTGTACAGCAAGGATGATTGTGGTAGACTAAAAAGCAAAGACTCAAATCATACAAGACTCTCCAAGCAAAACACATATCATGTGGTGAATAAAAATATAGCTGCAAGTAAAGTTACCGATGGAAGTAGACGAAAGAGGGGATGCCTTCCGGGGCATCCCCAAGATTTGACTTTTGGTGTCCTTGGATTATCTTGAGGGTGCCATGGGCATCCAAAGCTTATGCTCTTGCCACTCCTTGTTCCATAATCCATTAAAAAATTTCACCCAAAACTTGAAAACTTCACAACACAAAACTCAACAGAAATCTCGTAAGCTCCGTTAGCGAAAGAAAACAAAAGACCACTTCAAGGTACTGTAATGAACTCATTATTTATTTATATTGGTGTTAAACCTACTGTATTCCAACTTATCTATGGATTATAAGCTATTTTACTAGCCATAGATTCATCAAAATAAGCAAACAACACACGAAAAACAGAATCTGTCAAAAACAGAACAGTCTATAGTAATCTGTAACTAGCGCAAACTTCTGGAACTCAAAAAAATCAGCCAAAATAGGACGACCTAGGAAATTTGTTTATTGATCATCAGAAATTGGAATCACTATTTTATCATGTTCTGGTGATTTTTAACAATTGTTTTCGTGAACAGAAAGTTTCTGGAAATTACAGCATGATCAAATAACTATCATCCAAGAAGATCCTATAGGTTTAACTTGGCACAAACACTAATTAAAAGATAAAACCACATCTAAACAGAAGGTATATGGATTATTTATTCCTAAACATAAACAAAAAAAACTAAAATAAAATTGGGTTGCCTCCCAACAAGCGCTATCGTTTAACGCCCCTAGTTAGGCGTAAAAGCAAGGATAGATCTAGGTATTGCCATCTTTGGTAGGCAATCCATAAGTGGCTCTCATGATAGATTCATATGGTAGTTTTATTTTCTTCCTAGGGAAGTGTTCCATGCCTTTCTTTAATGGAAATTGGAATCTAATATTCCCTTCCTTCATATCAATAATTGCACCAATTGTTCTAAGGAAAGGTCTACCAAGAATAATAGGACAAAAAGGATTGCAATCTATATCAAGAACGATGAAATCTACGGGCACACAATTCCTCTTTTCAACAATAAGAACATCATTAATTATTCCCATAGGTTTCTTAATAGTGGAATCCGCAAGATGCAAGTTTAGAGAGCAATCATCAAAATCATGGAAATCTAGCAAATCACACAAAGTTTTGGGAATAGTGGAGACACTAGCACCCAAATCACATAAAGCATAAAATTCATGATCCTTAATCTTAATTTAATAGTTGGTTCCCACTCATCATAAAGTTTTCTAGGGATAGAAACTTCCAACTCATGTTTTTCTTCATAAGATTGCATCAAGGCATCAACGATATGTTTAGTAAATGCTTTATTTTGACTATAAGCATGAGGAGAATTTAGCACGGGTTGCAACAAGGAAATACAATCAATTAAAGAGCAACTTTCATAATTAAATTCCTTGAAATACAATATAGTGGGTTTAGTAACATCTAGGGTTTTATTCTTTTCAATCCCACTTTTATCAATATCATCATCAAGATCTAAAAACTCTGAATTTTGGGACGCCTTCTAGGTAAAGGTGGATCGTATTCAGTTTCATCAAGATTCATATTGCAAAACAAAGATTTAATAGGGGACACATCAATAACTTTTAGATCTTCATCTTGATTTTCATAGGAATTGGAAGAACACGCTTTAATAAAGGCATCTTTCGTAGCACGCATCCTAGCGGTTCTTTCCTTGCACTCATCAATGGAAATTCTCATGGCTTTGAGAGACTCATTGATATCATGCTTAGGAGGAATAGATCTAAGCTTTAAAGAATCAACATCAAGAGAAATTCTATCAACGTTCCTAGCCAATTCATCAACTTTAAGCAATTTCTCTTCAAGCAAAGCATTGAAATTCTGTTGCAAATTCATAAAATCTTTAACACTAGTCTCAAATTAAGAGGGCATCTTATTAAAATTCCCATAAGAGTTGTTGTAGGAATTTCCATAATTGTTAGAAGGATTACTAGGATAAGGCCTAGGATTAAAGTTCCCTCTAAACGCGTTGTTACCAAAATTATTCCTACCAACAAAATTCACATCCATAGATTCATTATTATTCTCAATCAAGGTAGACAAAGGCATATCATTAGGATCAGAAGAAACACTCTTAGTAGCAAATAATTTCATAAGTTCATCCATCTTTCCACTCAAAACATTAATTTCTTCTATCGCATGCACTTTTTTATAGTAGATCTTTCGGTGTGCCATTGAGAATAATTAACCATAATATTATCTAGGAGTTTAGTAGCATATCCTAAAGTGATTTCCATAAAAGTGCCTCCCGCGGCCGAATCTAAAAGATTTCTAGAAGCAGAATTCAATCCGGCATAAATTTTTTGTATGATCATCCACAAATTCAAACCATGAGTAGGACAATTACGTATTATTAATTTCATTCTCTCCCAAGCTTGTGCAACATGTTCATGATAAAGTTGCTTAAAATTCATAATATCATTTCTAAGAGAGATGATCTTAGCGGGAGGAAAATACTTAGAGATAAAAGCATCTTTGCACTTGTTCCAAGAATCAATAGTATTTTTAGGCAAAGACGAAAACCAAGCTTTAGCATGATCTCTAAGCGAAAAAGGAAATATCTTCAATTTAACAATATCATTATCGACATCTTTCTTCTTTTGCATATCACATAAATCAACAAAGCTATTTAGATGAGTAGCGGCATCTTCACTAGGAAGGCCGGCGAATTGATCTTTCATAACAAGATTCAACAAAGCAGTATTGATTTCACAAGATTCAGTATTGGCAAGAGGAGCAATCGGAGTGCTAAGGAAATCATTATTGTTGGTATTGGTATAGTCACACAATTTGGTATTATCTTGAGCCATCGCGACAAGCAAGCAATCCAACACACGAGCAAACAAAAAGCAAGCGAGAAAAATGCAAACGGAAAAGAGAGGGCGAATAAAACGGCAAGGGTGAAGTGGGGGAGAGGAAAACAAGAGGCAAATGGCAAATAATGTAATGCGAGAGATAAGGAATTGTGATGGGTACTTGGTATGTTGACTTTTGCGTAGACTCCCCGGCAACGGCGCCAGGAATTCTTCTTGCTACCTCTTGATCACTGCGTTGGATTTCCCCGAAGAGGAGAGGATGATGCAGCAAAGTAGCGTAAGTATTTCCCTTAGTTTTTGAGAACCAAGGTATCAATCCAGTAGGAGGCCACACGCGAGTCCCTCGTACCTACACAAAACGAATAGCTCAACGCAACCAACGCGATTAGGGGTTGTCAATCCCTTCACGGTCACTTACGAGAGTGAGATATGATAGAGATGATAGATAATATTTTTGGTATTATTTATATAAAGATGCAAGGTAAAATAAAAGAAAAGCAATAATAAAATGATGGAAGATTGATATGATGAGAATAGACCCGGGAGCCATAGGTTTTACTAGTGTCTTCTCTCAAGAGCATAAGTATTTCTACGGTGGGTGAACAAATTACTGTTGAGCAATTGACAGAATTGAGCATAGTTATGAGAATATCTAGGTATGATCATGTATATAGGCATCACGTCCGAGACAAGTAGACCGACTCCTGCCTGCATCTACTACTATTACTCCACTCATCGACCGCTATCCAACATGCATCTAGAGTATTAAGTTAATGAAAACAGAGTAATGCCTTAGGCAAGATGACATGATGTAGAGGGATAGATTCATGCAATATGATAAAAACCCCATCTTGTTATCCTCGATGGAAACAATACAATACACGCCTTGCTGCCCCTTATGTCACTGGGTAAGGACACTGCAAGATTGAACCCAAAGCTAAGCACTTCTCCCATTGCAAGAAAAACCAATCTAGTAGGCCAAACCAAACTGATAATTCGAAGAGACTTGCAAAGATAACCAATCATACATAAAATAATTCAGAGAAGATTCAAATATTGTTCATAGATAAACTTGATCATAAACCCACAATTCATCGGTCTCAACAAACACACCGCAAAAAGAAGATTACATCAAATAGATCTCCACGAGAGAGGGGGAGAACATTGTATTGAGATCCAAAAAGAGAGAAGAAGCCATCTAGCTACTAACTATGGACCCGAAGGTCTGAAGTAAACTACTCACACTTCATCGGAGGGGCTATGGTGATGATGTAGAAGCCCTCCGTGATCGATTCCCCTTCCGGCGGAGCTCCGGAACAGGCCCCAAGATGGGATCTCGTGGGTACAGAAGGTTGTGGCAGTGGAATTAGGTTTTTGGCTCCGTATCTGATCGTTTGGGGGTACGTAGGTATATATAGGAGGAAGGAGTACGTCGGTGGAGCTTCGAGGGGCCCACGAGGCAGGGGGCGCACCCTAGGGGGGGCGCCCTCCACCCTCGTGTCCGCCTCTCTTCTTTCTTGACGGAGGGTCCAAGTCTCCTGGATCATATCTGATGAGAAAATCACGTTCCCGAAGGTTTCATTCCGTTTGGACTCCGTTTGATATTCCGTTTCTTCGAAACACTGAAATAGGCAAAAATCAACAATTCTGGGCTGGGCCTCCAGTTAATAGGTTAGTCCCAAAAGTAATATAAAAGTGGAAAATAAAGCCCAATATGGTCCAAAACAGTAGATAATATAGCATGGAGCAATAAAAAATTATAGATACGTTGGAGACGTATCACCCTGCACCGGGTGCAGTGGCCGACCAAGTTCAAGCCAGAGATGCCGCCGCGTTACAACGGCGCGGGAGATCCGGCGCCATTCTTGCTGGCATATGAGGAGGCCGTCCTCGAAGCCGGAGGCGACGAAAAGATCATGGCCAACTGGTTCCCCATGGCCCTCGCCGGCGAGCCGCGCGTCTGGCTGCTCAACCTCCCAGGATCCACGGTGGCGTCCTGGGAAGAACTCTGCAACCTCTTTGCCGTGCGCTACGCGGCGCCAGCGCACCACGCAGTCGCGGCACTGCTGGGTGGCTCCCAAGCGCCGCCTTCAGATCGCCACGTCAAGCCTTTCCTCCGTCAGATCGGAGCAGCCTCCAAGCGCCCGGGGGCTCCGCCGGGTTGGGCTTCGCCGGAGGCCGACCTCACCTTCAACTCGAAAGACCACCCCGGTTCCACCGCCGGCTCCGGCGCACTCCCAATGCTCTGTACACCTACCATTTGCAATGTGGCCGTCACCAAGACCCTCATCGATGGCGGTGCCGGCCTCAACTTGCTCTCCGTAGAAGCCTTCAGCCTCCTCCACATGCCGCCCGAGAGGCTCAACCTCAGCAAGCCTTTTTCGGGAGTAGGCGGCGGAGCTGCCTACTCTCTGGGGCAGATCCGCCTCCCCGTCACCTTTGGCACGCGCGACAATTACCGCACTGAGCTGGTGAACTTCGACATCGCCCGCATCTATCTCCGGTACAATGCCATACTCGGGTACCCGGCTCTTGCTCAGTTCATGGCGGCGACTCACCCGGCCTACAACCTCATGAAAATGCCAGGGATCAAGGGCATCCTCACCAGCAAGGGGGACACTAAGGAGGCAGTGACCGCGCTCAGGCTCGCCTTCAAGACTGCAGCAGCAGCGCAGCTAGCTAGCACCAGTGCGCCCGAGGCCAAGGAAAGCGCGCCCGCTAAGAAAAAGCAGTTGTTCACCCAAGACAAGACGGAGACCAAGCAGATGCCGGTTGACGAGGACGGGTCTTCAGGAGCCACCTTTACCATAGGAACCAGTCTTGACCCAGGACAGGAAGAGGCTTTGGTGAGGTTCTTACACGCGAACAAGGAGATATTCGCATGGGAGCCCAATCAGCTGGTAGGGGTCCCGAGAGAGGTGATCCAGCACCATCTAAGGGTGTGCCCCAACATGCGCCCCGTGAAGCAGCGGGCGAGGTGGCAGTCCGCCGAGAAGCAGGCCTTCATCGTCCAAGAGACACGCAAGCTAGAGGCGGCTGGCACCATTCGAGAGGTTCGATACCCTGATTGGCTGGCGAACCCCGTCGTAGTGCCGAAGAAAGGGGGGAAGGAACGAATGTGCGCCGACTTCACCAACCTCAACAAAGCCTGCCCCCAAGATCTGTCCCCCCTCCCGCGCATTGATCAGATCGTCAACTCCACCGCCGAGTGTGATTTGCTATGTTTCTTGGATGCGTTCTCTGGATACCACCAGATCAAGATGGTGGTGGAGGATGTGGAGAAGACAGCCTTCCTGACACCATGTGGGGTGTATTGCTACACCTGCATGCCTTTCGGCCTACGCAACGCGGGCGCAACCTTTCAGCGGCTGATGCACATCGCCTTGGGGAGGCAGCTCGGGAGGAACACAGAGGCCTATGTCGATGACATAGTAGTTAAATCTCGTGAGGCAAGGACATTGATTCAAGTCTTGGAGGAGACCTTTGAAAGCTTGCGCCGGGTGAACCTGAGGCTTAACCCGAAGAAGTGCATGTTCGGCGTCCCCTCCGGCAAGCCACTAGGGTTCCTCGTATCCCACAGAGGGATCGAGGCGAACCCAGAGAAGATTAAGGCCATCAAAGACATAGCCCACCACAGACCCTCAAGGAGATGCAGAAGCTAGCGGGGCGGGTAATCGCATTAGGACGTTTCATCTCCAAGCTAGGCGAGCGCGCCTTACCCTTCTTTAAGCTCATGAAGAAGAAGGGCCCCTTCGAGTGGACCCTAGAGGCCGACTGGGCCTTCCAAGAACTTAAGAAATACCTCACCAGCACCCCGGTGATGGTGGCGGCTCGGCCTCTCAAGCCTCTGGTACTCTACCTTGCCGCCATAGCGTACTCCGCCAGCGCGGCACCGGTGGCGGTCCGGGAAGAGCACCAAGATAAGGAAGTCCTGCGCCAAGCCAGAGTTGATGCAGCGCAAGGCCAAGAAGGCACACGAGAGCCACCAGCGGCGGAAGATCAAGCTCGGCAGGGCAACATCGCGAAAGCTCCTGAGGATGGCCAAGTCTCAGGAAGTCCTCCACCCCAGGATACGCCACAATCTTTGCAAGACCCGAGCCTCAATAGTGTGCCAGCCCTCATTGAGCACCCGGTGTACTTCGTCAGCACCGTACTGCAGGACGCAAGGGCGCGCTACCCCATGCCGCAAAAGCTCCTGCTCGCACTCTTGGTGGCCACGGGCAAGCTGCGACACTACTTCTAGGGCCATCCCATCAAGGTCGTCTCATCTTACCCATTGCAGAGGGTACTCAGGAGCCCGAACTCGGTCGGAAGGGTCACTGAATGGAACATCGAGCTGCAAGCATTCCAGCTGGAGTTCAGCACCACCAGGGTCATCAAGGGATCCGCGCTCGCCGATTTTGTGGCAGAATGGACCGATGCCCCGGCTCTTGAGGAAGGAGAAGACTGGTCCACCTCCCCAGGGAGTGAAGCACTAGACGGCTGGGTCATGTACTTCGACGGCGCCTTCGCGCACCAAGGCGTGGGGGCTGGAGCGGTGCTCATCTCGCCCACTCAGGACAAGCTTTATTACGCTGTACAACTCTGTTTCCAGCACGGCGAGAAGGTCTCCAACAATATCGCAGAGTGCAAGGGCCTCATAGCTGGCCTGAAGGCCGCGGTAGCTTTGGGGGTGAGGCACCTTACCATCAAGGGCGACTCGCAGCTCCTCGTCAACTCCTCCAACAAAGTGTACGAGCCGAAGGATGAGCACATGGAGGCCTACCTTGCGGAGGTGCGCAAGATGGAGAAGCAGTTCTCGGGCCTGGAGCTGTAGCACGTGCCCCGGGGCACCAACAAGGAAGCCGATGACATCGCCAAGAGAGCCTCCAAGCGGCAACCGCAAGATCCCGGCATCTTCGAAGAGCGGCTCTTCAAGCCGTCATCTACGCTTCCTCTTTCAAGCACAACCCAGCCTCGGGAGGAGCTCCCACAACCCCCGGCCACGGGAGCCCCAACTTGTGGCCCAACTTCAGGAGCTCGGCTGCTCCTGGCGCTTGAGCCGCAGGAGGAGTGATGGACCAAGGAATTCAAGGAGTACCTGATGCACGAGACATTGCCAGAGAAGGAAGAAGACGCGGAGCGCGTGGCCCGACAGGCCATGGCATACTGCATTCAAGACGGCGAGTTGTATAGGAAACGGCTGAACGACTTCACGCTGCGCTGCATCTCTAGCGATCAAGGAAGGGAGCTGCTGATTGACATACACGACGGGGACTGCGGACATCACTCATCTCATGGACCCTCTTCGGCAAGATGTTCCGCAATGGATTCTATTGGCCCACAGCGCTCAACAATGCAGCCGAACTGGTGAAGTCTTGTGAAGCTTGCCAATTCCACACCAAGCAGATCCATCAGCCTGCACAGGGCCTCCAAACCATCCCACTCACGTGGCCGTTCATGGTCTGGGGGCTGGATATCCTGGGCCCATTACCGCGAGCGCCAGGGGGCTACCGCTATTTCTACGTCGCCATCGACAAGTTCACCAAGTGGGCGGAAGTGGAAGCTGTCCGTACCATTCCGGCCGGCTCTGCTGTCAAGTTCATCAAGGGCCTCGTGAGCCGCTTCGGGGTCCCCAATCGCATCATCACAGATAATGGCTCGCAGTTTACTAGTAACCTCTTCAAAACCTACTGTGCTAACCTTGGAACACAGATCTGCTACGCTTCGGTGGCCCATCCCAGGAGCAACGGTCAGGCTGAACGCGCCAACGCTAAGGTCCTGAGGGGCCTCAAGACTAGGACCTTCAAGAAGAAGCTAGAAGCCTGCGGCAGGGGCTGGCACAATGAACTCCAGTCCGTGCTGTGGTCCATTCGCACCACTGCCACCAAGCCAACAGGCAAGACTCCATTCTTCATCGTCTATGGAGCTGAGGCGGTCCTCCCTCATGAAGTCAAGCATCGCCCCGCACGGGTCCTGGCGTTCGACGAAGCATGCCAGGACGCCACGCGGGGGATGGACCTCTTGCTGGGGGAGGAGCACCGTCGTGAAGCTGCGCTAAGGGCAGCAAGGTACCAGCAAGCTCTGCGGCGGTACCATTGCCGCAACATCCGCTCCAGGACGCTCAAGGCAGGCGACCTTGTCCTAAGGCGGGTCCTCTCCAGGGAAGGGCTGCACAAGCTTTCGCCCATGTGGGAGGGCCCATTCAGGGTCGTTGACGTCTCCAGGCCGGGTGCCGCGCGCCTGGAGACGCAGGAGGGGACACCCGTCCAGAATGCCTGGAACATCCAGCACCTCCGGAAGTTCTATCCCTGAAGCAAGGCCCAGAGCCTGAGAAGAAAGGCCCAGAGCCTGTGAAGAAGGCCCAGAGCCTGTGAAGAATCGCCGCCTGTGACACTCTCACATAATAATGAGTTCGGGCTGTACACGCCTCGGAGTCTCAGGAGCGTCGGCCTCAGGCCCCTGGGCTCCCTCCCACACCTAGTGGACAACACTTAGCTATGCACTGGTGAGAAGACTTGAAGGCTAGATTAGGTGCCGGACGCGGCTTTTCATTTGCTTTCCGCAGTTGGCTTGCTTTTCCTTAATTAGAGTTGCTCTTGGTTTTCGTTGCTGATTTGGTTCCCCAGCCTTTTCACCGCCTTTTTCCGGCTCTAGTTTGCTCTTGTTCTCACTCTCGTGTACCTCACAAGGGGGCTAGGCAAGTTCCCTAGCGAGCATTTCTCTTCTCTTTGCCTTCTCGCGAGCTACCCTCTTTCGAGCCTGGAAGCTGGCACACCTCTCCTAAATCCGTGCCCCTCGGGTACCGCGATACAAGGCGCCAAGTCGAGGCTTGGATGAATGGCAAATCCTAGGTACACCGCCTAACGAATTTTTTGTTGCAGTTTTCGAGCAACGCGGGCACCGCGCGAGGGAAATGGTTTCCCAAACGTGCCAGGTTAAGTTATCTTTGCACAAAATAGCAGCATGGCATGGGAAACGACTTGCACAACACATTAACTAAAGAACCACAGTTCGATACACACCCCTCTGGGCCCATACTGGATTTCATTTTCTGATGCGGGAAA
This sequence comes from Aegilops umbellulata, assembly GCA_032464435.1. Lineage (NCBI taxonomy): Eukaryota > Viridiplantae > Streptophyta > Magnoliopsida > Poales > Poaceae > Aegilops > Aegilops umbellulata. Next base: position 352,091,655 of record CP136057.1, read on the forward strand.
GAGAGAAAAAGCTAAGCAAAGTAACGTTGAAGCAGTCTGCGGAGGCAGGCCCTTGGCGACGCCCCAAGCCTAGCCGGACCCCACCTAGTGCTTCACGGAGGCGCGACGGCGAGATGACCCGCTGCCTCCTTCGAAGCGGGTGCGACGACGTGGCGGCTGGTCATAGCCGCCACTTCTGGAGCTGTCACCAGAGAAGGAGCCACCGTAGCTGGAGGAGACGCGGCCGCTGCCAAAGGCAGGCTCGCCCTCGTCTTCATCACGACCGTCGCCAAGGCCAAGCACCTCCTCGCCGTCGTTCACCTCGGGGCAGCACCCGACGCGGCGACCATCCTCCTCGAACACCCTCACATAGAGGGTCGACTCACCATCGTACCTGAAATGAAGGGTGCATCGCCTGCCCAGGCCGCGCGCGCGGGCGAACGTCTGCCAGCCATGGGCCAGGGCTATGTTGCCCGAGGCGGAGGTCTCGACCGCGACCCAAGAGGCCCTGCTGCAGCAGCCGTCCACCTGCAGCCAGAGCCCGCCCAGACCAGAGGCCAGCAGTTCGCCGATGAAGAAGCGCGGAAGTTGGAGCCAGTTGCCGGCCGGGCTCTCTGACCAGACAACGGACTCCGGCGACACGTCAGCGGAGTGGAAGCGCGGGCGGGGAGGCCGCGCCACCATCGCGCGCCTCCCCTCATCGGCTGGACCACCATGGATGGGACGATCCCCGCTGCGTGCCACGACACCACCACAACGGTGGGCCACGGCGGGGGCTGTGGCATGCTTGTGCGGACGGCCACGCCCGCGCTTGGGCGCCAGGGAGCCGGGGCCCTCGCGAGGGGCCTTTCCTTTCTCGGTGGCAGAGAACTTCTTTCGTGGCGCCATCGATGGCACTGTCAGCAGTGGAGCAAGGAGGATGAAGCGAGCAAGCAAGGAGAAGATGGGCAACGGGGGCTCCACCCCCTCCCCATTTATAGCGAGAGGAGGCCAACAGGCGTCTCCCACGATCGCAGGTAATGATGGTTTTCCTTGCATGTCGCAGGGACTCATCAAATCGTGCAGTTGCCGAGGCAGCGTGGGGAAGCGGAGACGCTCCCGTCCAATCAACTGCCACGCGTCGACCGAGGCCGCAGGCTTTTGGGGACCGTGGCGCTCCGAACCTGACCCTTGGCTTCGACGCGAAGCCAAGCCCGAGCGCGCCTTGGGCCCGGGGGCTACTGTCGGCGTTCTGGGAATGGGGGTCCCCATACTTGCCTGCCTGCGACCCGCAGCGTGGCTAGGCAGCGGGCCATACGGCCCATCTTCGACAACCAGGCATCCAAGACCTTCGCGAGGGTCCAAGCCTCGCGAGGCGAATGGCGCAAGACTTCCTCTGGAGTAGCCTAGCCAGGCAGGCTCATGAGGAGCAGAGATATCAAGGCGGCGCGAACCTCACGAGGCACTCGTGACGTGAGCCATGACGAACGGTGCCAGGCAGGTGCCAGGCGGGTGCTAGTGCGCACAACGTCCACATTTCCTCTTTGGTGCTAAGGAGGCAAGCGCAGACGAAGAGTACCGAGGCATCAGGCAAAGGTTGCCATATTGGTGCAACAAGACCAAGACCAGGAGGACGGCAAGGCGGAGGTCATTGTGGAGCCCAAGACGGCGTCACCCCAGGGCTTTTCGCAGGCGAAGACCACTTTTTTCAGGATAGCTTGTACTAGCTGTCCCCCTTCAAATTCGCCCGCCGTTGTTGGCTCCCTTCTCGCTCAACAATTGGGAAGAGGACCAGGGCCTATATAAGTAGAGCTAGCGGCCACAGTAGAGGCATCTGATCTTAGCTTGATCCAACTCGAACAGAGCAAGAAGCCAACACTTGCACAAGAACACCTCAACCTCAGGAGGCTGTTCTTCCCTTGTGCTGTTCATCATCAGCCCAAGAGGCAATCCATCCACCACCACACTGGAGTAGGGTATTACACCACAACGGTGGCCCGAATCAGTATAAACCTCGTGTCTCTCTCTATGTTGTGAGTTTGTCGAGTTCGTCCGCAAGATCTTAGTGAGCTAGAGCATAGATCGGTAGGAGGGAAAGACTTCGCGCGCACCCCAGTGTTCGAACCTTAAGGGTTTGCCGGAACCCCACATACGATAGTCCGCACCAGAGTGGTACGGTAATCCTGTTCTAGAAGTCATGTTACTAGACCATGACGAACCTACGAACTATGAGGAAGCGATGATGAGCCCAGATTCCGCGAAATGGCTTGAGGCCATGAAATCTGAGATGGGATCCATGTATGAGAACAAAGTATGGACTTTGATTGACTTGCCCGATGATCGGTGAGCCATTGAGAATAAATGGATCTTCAAGAGGAAGACAGACGCTGATAGTAGTGTTACTATCTACAAAGCTCGAATTGTCGCAAAAAAGGTTTTCGACAAATTCAAGGTGTTGACTACGATAAGATTTTCTCACTCGTAGCGATGCTTAAGTCTGTCCAAATCATGTTAGCAATTGCCACATTTTATGAAATCTGGCAAATGGATGTCAAAACTACATTCCTTAATGGATTTCTTAAAGAAGAGTTGTATATGATGCAACAAGAAGGTTTTTTCAATCCTAAAGGTGCTAACAAAGTGTGCAATCTCCAGCGATCCATCTATGGACTGGTGCAAGCATCTCGGAGTTGGAATATACGCTTTGATAAGGTGATCAAAGCATATGGTTTTATGCTGACTTTTGGTGAAGCCTGATTTACAAGAAAGTGAGTGCGAGCACTACAGCCTTTCTGATAATAAGTATATGTGGATATTGTTGATTGATACGTCTCCAACATATCTATAATTTTTGATTGTTCCATGCTATTATATTATCCATCTAGGGCGTTTAAATGCTATTTTATATGATTTTTGGGACTAACCTATTAACCTAGAGCCCAGTGCCAGTTTCTGTTTTTTTTCCTTGTTTTTGAGTTTTACACAAAAGGAATACCAAACGGAGTCCAATTGACGTGCCAATTTTTGATGATTTTTTATGGACCAAAAGAAGCCCCCAGAGTAAAAGAGTTGGGCCAGAAGAGTCCCGAGCCGTCCACGAGGGTGGAGGGCTCGCCCTACCCTCATGGGCGCGTCCCCCTATCACGTGGACGACTCGGAGACCCCCCTAACGTGAGACCTACGCCAAAAATTCCTATAAATACATAAACCTCTAGAAAATAACCTAGATCGGGAGTTCCGCCGCCGCAAGCCTATGTAGCCACCAAAAACCAATCGGGACCCTGTTCCGGCATCCTGCCGGAGGGGGGATCCATCACCGATGGCCATCTTCATCATCCCGGCGCTCTCCATGATGAGGAGGGAGTAGTTCACCCTCGGGGCTAAGGGTATGTACCAGTAGCTATGTGTTTGATCTCTCTCTCTCTCTCTCTCTTGTGTTCTTGATGTGGCACGATCTTGATGTATCGCGAGCTTTGCTATTATAGTTGGATCTTATGATGTTTCTCCCCCTCTATCTCTTGTAATGGATTGAGTTTTCCCTTTGAAGTTATCTTATCGGATTGAGTCTTTAAGGATTTGAGAACACTTGATGTATGTCTTGCATGTGCTTATCTGTGGCGACAATGAGATATTCACGTGATCTACTTGATGTATGTTTTGGTGATCAACTTGCGGGTTCAGTGACCTTGTGAACTTATGCATAGGGGTTGGCACACGTTTTCGTCTTGACTCTCCGGTAGAAACTTTGGGGCACTCTTTGAAGTTCTTTGTGTTGGTTGAAAAGATGAATCTGAGATTGTGTGATGCATATCGTATAATCATACCCACGGATACTTGAGGTGACATTGGAGTATCTAGGTGACATTAGGTTTTTGGTTGATTTGTGTCTTAAGGTGTTATTCTAGTATGAACTCTAGGATAGATCGAACGGAAAGAATAGTTTCATGTTATTTTACTATGGACTCTTGAATAGATCGATCAGAAAGGATAACTTTGAGGTGGTTTCATACCCTACCATAATCTCTTTGTTTGTTCTCCGCTATTAGTAACTTTGGAGTGACTCTTTGTTGCATGTTGAGGGATAGTTATATGATCCAAGTATGTTATTATTGTTGAGAGAACTTGCACTAGTGAAAGTATGAACCTTAGGCCTTGTTTCCTGGCATTGCAATACCATTTACGCTCACTTTTATCATTAATTACCTTGATGTTTTTATAATTTCAGATTACAAAAACCTACATCTACCATCCATATTGCACTTGTATCACCATCTCTTCGCCGAACTAGTGCACCTATACAATTTACCATTGTATTGGGTGTGTTGGGGACACAAGAGACTCTTTGTTATTTGGTTGCAGGGTTGTTTGAGAGAGAGACCATCTTCATCCCACGCCTCCCATGGATTAATAAACCTTAGGTCATCCACTTGAGGGAAATTTGCTACTGCCGTACAAACCTCTACACTTGGAGGCCCAACAACGCCTACAAGAAGAAGGTTGCGTAGTAGACATCATTGATCAGAAATGATGTAGAATTTTTTGGAAAGCATAAAGGAGTGTTTGAAAGGACTTTTTCAAAGAAAGACCTCGCTGAAGCTGCTTACATATTGAGCAACAAGATCTATAGATATAGATCAAGAGGATTGATAAGTTTTTTAGTGAGTACATACCTTGACAAGTTTTTGAAGTAGTTCAAGATGGAACAGTCAAAGAAGGAGTTCTTGCCTGTGTTGCAAGGTGGGAAGTTGAGTATGTTGGGGAACGTAGTAATTCAAAAATTTTACCTACGATCACGCAAGATCTATCTTGGAGATGCATAGCAATGAGACGGGAGAGTGTGTCCACGTACCCTCGTAGGCCGAAAGCGGAAGAGTTTAGTAACGTGGTTGATGTAGTCGAACGTATTCACGATCCAACCGATCCAAGTACCGAACGTACGACACCTCCGTGTTCAGCACACGTTTAGCACGATGACATCCCTCGAGCTCTTCATCCAGTTGAGGATGAAGGAGAGTTCCGTCAGCACGACGGCATGGTGACGGTGATGATGAAGTTACCGGCGCAGGGCTTCGCCTAAGCACTATGATGATATGACCGAGGTGTGTAACTGTGGAGGGGGGCACCGCACACGCCTAAGACAAATCTTGGAGTGCCTTTGGGGTGCCCCCTGCCAAAGTATATAAAGGAGGGAGGGAGAGAGGTGGCCCTCTAAGGGGAGCTCCAAGTGTAGGGAGTCCTACCAGGACTCCCAAGTCTTATTAGGATTCCCTTTCCTTTTCGGAGTAGGAAACAAGGAAAGGAGGGAGAGGGAGAAGAAAAGGGGGGCCGCGCCCCCACCCCTTGTCCAATTCGGTTTGGGCAAGGGAGGAGATGCGCGCCACCTCGTGGCCCTTCTTCTCTCTCTCCACTAAATCCCAATAAGGCCCATTAACTTCCTCGACCAATTCCCGTAACTCTCTGGTACTCCGAAAAATACCCGAATCACTCGGAACCATTCCTATGTCCGAATATAGCCTTCCAATATATCGATCTTTACCTCTCGACCATTTCGACACTCCTCGTCATGTCCGTGATTTCATTCGGGACTCCGAACAAACTTCGGTCATGAAATCACATAACTCATAATATAAATCATCATCGAACGTTAAGCGTGCGGACCCTACGGGTTCGAGAACTATGTAGACATGACCGAGACACATCTCCGGTCAATAACCAATAGAAGAACCTGGATGCTCATATTGGTTCCTACATATTCTACGAAGATCTTTATCGGTCAAACCGCATAACAACATACGTCATTCCCTTTGTCATCGGTATGTTACTTGCCCGAGATTCGATCGTCGGTATCCTCATACCTAGTTCAATCTCGTTACCAGTAAGTCTCTTTACTCGTTTCGTAATGCATCATCCCGCAACTAACTCATTAGTCACATTGCTTGCAAGGCTTATAGTGCTGTGCATTACCGAGAGGGCCCAGAGATACCTCTCTGAAACTCGAAGTGACAAATCCTAATCTCGATCTATGCCAACTCAACAAAGACCATTGGAGACACCTGTAGAGCATCTTTATAATCACCCAGTTACATTGTGACGTTTGATAGCACACAAGGTGTTCCTCCGGTGTTCGGGAGTTGCATAATCTCATAGTCAAAGGAATATGTATAAGTCATGAAGAAAGCAATAGCAATAAAACTGAACGATCAACATGCTAAGCTAACGGATGGGTCTTGTCCATCACATCATTCTCCTAATGATGTGATCCCGTTCATCAAATGACAACACATGTCTATGGTCAGGAAACTTAACCATCTTTGATTGACGAGCTAGTCAAGTAGAGGCATACTAGGGACACTCTGTTTTGTCTATGTATTCACACATGTACTAAGTTTCCGGTTAATACAATTCTAGCATGAGTAATAAACATTTATATAAATAACAACTTTATTATTGCCTCTAGGGCATATTTCCTTCAGTCTCCCACTTGCACTAGAGTCAACAATCTAGTTCACATCGTCATGTGATTTAACACCAATAGTTCACATATTTATGTGATTAGTTCACATCTCCATGTGAGTAATACCCAAAGGGTTTACTAGAGTCAATAATCTAGTTCACATCGCTATGTGATTAACACCCAAAGAGTGATCATGTTTTGCTTGTGAGAGAAGTTTAGTCAACGGGTCTGCCACATTCAGATCCGTATGTATTTTGCAAATTTCTATATCTACAATGATCTGCATGGAGCTAATATAGCTAAATGCTCCCACTTTCAATATGTATCCATATTGAGAGTTAGAGTCATCCGGATCAGTGTCAAAGCTTGCATCGACATAACCCTTTACGACAAACTTTTTGTCATCTCCATAACCGAGAAACATATCCTTATTCCATTAAGGATAATTTTGACCGTTGTCCAGTGATCCACTCCTGGATCACTATTGTACCCTCTCGCCAAACTCATGGTGAGGTACACAATAGGTCTGGTACACAACATAGCATACTTTATAGAACCTATGATTGAGGTATAGGGAATGACTTTTCATTCTCTTTCAATTTTCTGTCGTGGTCGGGTTTTGAGTCTTTACTCAACTTCACACGTTGCAACACAATCAAGAACTCCTCCATTGACTGATCCATTTTGAACTACTTCAAAATCTTGTCAAGGTATGTACTCATTGAAAAATCTTATCAAGCGTCTTGATCTATCTCTATAGATCTTAATGCTCAATATGTAAGCAGCTTCACCGAGATCTTTCTTTGAAAAACTCCTTTCAAACACTCCTTTATGCTTTCCAGAAAATTCTACATCATTTCCGATCAACAATATGTCATTCACCTATACTTATCAGAAAAGCTGTAGTGCTCCCACTCACTTTCTTGTAAATACAGGCTTCACCGCAAGTCTGTATAAAACTATATGCTTTGATCATCTCATCAAAGCGTATATTCCAACTCCAAGATGCTTGCACCAGTTCCATAGATGGATTGCTGGAGCTTGCACACTTTTTTAGCACCTTTAGGATCGACAAAAACCTTTGGTTGCATCATATACAACTCTTATTTAAGAAATCCATTAAGGAATGCAGTTTTGACATCTATTTGCCAGATTTCATAAAATTCGGCAATTGCTAACATGATTCGGATTGACTTAAGCATCGCTGCGAGTGAGAAAATTTCATCATAGTCAACACCTTGAACTTGTTGAAAACATTTTGCAACAATTTGAGCTTTGTAGATAGTAACTACCATCATCTTCCGTCTTCCTCTTGAAGATCCATTTATTCTCAATGGCTTGCCGATCATCGGGCAAGTCCACCAAAGTCCACATTTGTTCTCATACATGGATCCTATCTCAGATTTCATGGTCTCAAGCCATTTCGCAGAATCTGGGCTCATCATCGCTTCCTCATAGTTCGTAGGTTCGTCATGGTCTAGTAACATGACTTCTAGAATAGGATTACCATACCACTCTGGTGCGGAACATACTCTGGTTGACCTACGAGGTTCGGCAGTAACTTGATCTGAAATTTCATGATCATCATCATTAACTTCCTCACTAGTTGGTGTAGTCATCACTGGAACTGATTTCTGTGATGAACTACTTTCCAATTCGGGAGATGGTACAATTACCTCATCAAGTTCTACTGTTCTCCCACTTACTTCTTTAGAGAGAAACTCCATCTCTAGAAAGGATCCATTCTTAGCAACGAATACCTTGCCTTCGGATCTGTGATAGAAGGTGTACCCAACAGTTTCTTTTGCGTATCCTATGAAGACACATTTCTCCGATTTGGGTTCGAGTTTATCAGGCTGAAACATTTTCACATAAGCATCGGACCCCAAATCTTAAGAAACGATAGCTTAGGTTTCTTGCCAAACCATACGGTGTCATCTTAACAGATTTAGATGGTGCCCAATTTAACATGAATGCAGTTGTCTCTAATGCATAACCCCAAAACAATAGTGGTAAATCGGTAAGAGACATCATAGATCGCACCATATCTAATAAAGTACGGTTACGACATTCGGACACACCATTACACTGTGGTGTTCCAGGTGGCGTGAGTTGCGAAACTATTCCATATTGTTTCAAATGAAGACCAAACTCGCAACTCAAATATTCTCCTCCGCGGTCAGATCGTAGAAACTTTATTTTCTTGTTACGATGATTTTCCACTTCACTCTGAAATTCTTTGAACTTTTCGAAATGTTTCAGACTTGTGTTTCATTAAGTAGATATACCCATATCTGCTCAAATCATCTGTGAAGGTCAGAAAATAACGATACCCGCCGCGAGCCTCAACACTCATCGGACCGCATACATCGGTATGTATTATTTCCAATAAGTCAGTGGCTCGCTCCATTGTTCCGGAGAGCAGAGTCTTTGTCATCTTGCCCATGAGGCTTGGTTCGCAAGCATCAAATGATTCATAATCAAGTGATTCCAAAAGTCCATTCGCATGGAGTTTCATCATACGATTTACACCTATATGACCTAAACGGCAGTGCCACAAATATGTTGCACTATCATTATCAACTTTGCATCTTTTGGCATCAATATTATGAATATGTGTATCACCACGATCGAGATTCAATAAACCATTTATATTGAGTGTGTGACCATAGAAGGTTTTATTCATGTAAAAGAACAACAATTATTCTCTGACTTAAATGAATAACTGTATTTCAACAAACATGATCCAATCATATTCATGCTCAACGCAAACACCAAATAACATTTGTTGATGTACAACACTAATCCCGAAGGTAGGGGGAGTGTGCGATGGTGATCTTATCAACCTTGGAATCACTTCGAATACACATCGTCACCTCATCCTTAACTAGTCTCTGTTAATCTTGCAACTCCTGTTTTCGAGTTACTACTCTTAGCAACTGAACCAGTATAAAATACCGAGGGGTTGCTATAAACACTAGTAAAGTACACATCAATAACATGTATATCAAATATACCCTTTTTCACTTTGCCATCCTTCTTATTCGCCAAGTATCTAGGGCAGTTCCACTTCCAGTGACCATTTCCTTTGCAGTAGAAGCACTCAGTTTCAGGCTTGGGTCTAGCTTTGGGCTTCTTCATGGGAGTGACAACTTTCTTGCCTTTCTTCTTGAAGTTCCCTTTCTTTTCCTTGCCCTTTTAGTTGAAACTAGTGGTCTTGTCAACCATCAACACTTGATGCTTTTCTTGATTTCTACCTTCGCAGAGCTCGGGAATCGCTTTCATCATCACTTGCATATTATAGTTCACCACAAAGTTCCAGTAACTTGGTGATAGTGACTAGAGAACTCTATCAATCACTATCTTATCTGGAAGATTAATTCCCACTTGATTCAAGTGATTGTAGTACACAGACATTCTGAGCACATGCTCACTGGTTGAGCTATTCTCCTCCATCTTCTAGGCAAAATACTTGCCAGAGGTCTCATACCTCTCGACTCGGGCATGAGTCGGTAAAAATCAATCTCAGCTCTTGGAACATCTATATGCTTCGCGGCGTTCAAAACTTTTTTGAAGTCCCGGTTCTAAGCCGTAAAGCATGGCGCACTAAACTATCAAGTAGTCATCATACCGAGCTTGCCAAACGTTCATAACGTCTACATCTGCTCCTGCAAAAGGTCCGTCACCTAGCGGTGCATCAAGGACATAATTCTTCTGTGCAGCAATGTGGATAATCCTCAGATCTCGTGATTTCTTGAGTGCTACTTCCTTTCCTGACGTTAGCTCTTCAGGGTCCCTTCCATCAAGGCCGCAGTGTCCCCTAAGAAGCAACCTCCTCTTTCCTCGACTCCCCCGATGGCCTTGAGCGCTCCGAGTGTCGGTGGGAAACGACACCTATGGGATCACGAGAATCCCTACTGCGGTTGCAGGGCGCGGGGTTGAGAGAAGAGCGGGTCTAACAGAGAGCACACGGTTCGTTTATCCAGGTTCGAGCCGCAAGGATGCGTAAAACCCTAGTCCTGCTTTGGTGGATGTATTCTGAGTTCTTGAACTAGCTACGGAGTGTAACGAGCTCCAAAAAGCCGAATCCTCCTCCTCGTCGCCTTGGGCCTCCTTTTATAGAAAAAGGGGTTGCCACAGTGGCACACAGGTGGTGGAAATTCAACAGTGTTGCGAGGTTATCGCTGGTATTATAGGACAGAGCGCATTTAATGCGAGGCTTAGGTGTCCCTTCACTTTATCGGGGACGGGGGCGAGGCTCGTCCCGTCCGTCACCGCTCCTCCAAGATTTGACACATGCCTTGGCCAGCAATGCATGCGGTGCCATGTAGGTAGGCAGGCAGCTGAGGTGGCGCGGTGGTGGAGCCTCCACGAAGGGTTGCATGTTGCCACGCAGGTGCCTGCCCAGCTGGTTGGGTCGGCAGCTGCATGCGAACGGCGGCGGAGACTTGGCTGGTGCGGGCCTGACGGTGGCCCTGCTGGTGTGCTTGGCGAGGGCCTTGCCGGGTGGCCCGGCAAGGGTCTTGCCGTGGCGCGCAGGCGTCCCCGGCAAGGATCTTGCCAGGGGTCTTGTGGGCTTCTTCGGTGAGGATGGCTGCCTTCCTATCCTCATTTGATTTTGACTATTCTTTGTCTTCACAAAGATCTGCATGCCACCACAGAGGTGCCTCCCGAGCCCTGTCCCAATGCATTTGTCGAGTGTTGGTGGGCTCGAGGGTGGCCTTGGTCCTTGTCGTTGCTTTGCTTCGTCTTGGGCTTCGGTCTTACCTTGGCTCACCCCCTCGCTCCGCTTGGTGTGGTCGCGGGCGCGGCTCTGACTGCCCATGCACAGGTAAAGGGGTACAAAAATGTGTCCCTAGTTTTGTACACCGACAAGAGCCCCCGGGCCCGGGCCACACATAAGCGCGACACATTGTTGGGTCAGGCCCAAAACGGTGCGTGGGCAGGCGGGGCTGTTTGTACCGTGGTAAGATTCTTCGCGCGCTGTGCTTCCCATGATCCGCGCGCGCGGCGCAGCATGGAGGGGCATGTGTGACGTGGTCGGCATGCGTGGGGCGGTTTTCACACGCATGCGTCACATCGCAGTAAATGGACGGCGTGACCCGCGGCTTCCCATAGAAAAGGATAACCGCGGGCGCACTGTTCCTTTTACCCTTTGCGCAACCCCAATCTCGGAAACCTCCGCCTGTCTCCCTCCTCTTCTCCAAGCTTTGTCTCCGCTCACCGCCGTTGTGCTTCTGCCGCCCTCCACTCCTCCCTCCTCCTTCAGCCACCATGGTGCCAAAATCCACCAAGGGCAAGGGGGTGGCCAAGGATGCCGGGGCTGTGGAGCCGCCGGAGAGCGCGCTGTCGGGGAAACGGACGCAGTCCGCCTTCTTCTTCCCCTCGACGGTCGATGTGTTCGAGCTCCGGGACTTCTTCAGGCCCCTGTGGGGAGTGAAGACGGGGGGGGGGGGGATTCGGGGCACCCGGCCACGCGCGTCATCACCGCCGCCTGCGCCGAGCCTACCCCAAATCTGTACCCTTCTTCGTTGATTACTTTTCTTGCGGGCTCTGCCCTCCCTTTTTTGATTTGTTCAACGGCATCATGCACACCTTCGGCTTCCGTTTCTTGGATTTTATTCCGAATGCGGTGGCGTGCATGGCCCTTTTCGCGCACCTTTGGAAGGCTTTGCCGGGGTGCACCCCAGCATGACGCTCTTCCGCCACTATTTCTTCCCTCGGATCCAGACGGGGGGTGCCATCTCTGGTTGCGTCACCTGGATCCCAAGATCCAAGGAGGCGTACCCGGATGGCACTATTAAGGAGCGGTGGGAGGAGTGGCGGGGCCGGTGGTGCTGGATTGAAGAGAAGGACCCGCCGGCATTCTGCAAAGTTCGCCGGGCGCCGCCGGTTCGCGGCAGCGATTGGAGCGATGTTGATGCTGCCGATAGAAAGCTCACGGTTGCCACCACCAGGATTCTTCGGCTTACCCAGGCCGGACTCACCCTTGAAATGATCGGGGCGGACTTCATCCGCCACCGGATTGCTCCGTTGCATAACAAGGGGAGGCCAGCCTGGCTCTTCATGAACCCCGCTGACATCATGCGACTCCGCCCACGCCTTGACCACAACTTTACGGTGATGGCACACGCCCATTTCTGCCAGCGGCTCTTCCAGCTTGACGTGGGCCGTGACGGCGAGTTCGAGCAGACCGGCAAGGTTGCGAGGGCCGCCGCGAAGGCCGGCAAGGTCCTCAAGGGGCCGTTGTTCAAGCTGCCAACGTGGGTGGTCCCGTTGTGTAATAACTCGCGTCGGTCCGAGATCATTGCTATGATGCCGGACTGCAATGCGCATGGCCCCGACCCGAGCTGGGAGGAACCGAAGGACGTCGAAGTGCAGAGGGGTACGTCGACGCCGACGCCAAGCGACTACTTGTCATGGACACCACCCAGGTGGAGCTGGACTACATCGCCACCAGGGTGAAGGAGGCACAGCTTGCCAGGTAGGCCGACATCGATGGCGGCATGGAGGACAAGGCCGCGACGGCCGCGGAGGAAGAGGAGCTTGCCCGGTGGGCGGCGGCCGCCGGGGGAGCCAGCAGTGCCGGCACCGAGGCTCCACTGGTTGAGGATGTGACCGGCGAGTCATTGGAGGAGGAGGACGAGACTGCAGACCCTACGCCGCCTGCGGGGAGGGGGCGAGTCCTGCGGCGGGCCAGTTCGGCCCCGCAGGGCTCCGCAACCGCAGCTGACCTTGGAGGGGTCCCGGCCTCACACGAGGGCCGCGACGGCGAAGAAGCCGGTGAAGGTCGCGGTGAAGAAGAAGACGGCCGCTCCTTCTTCATCCAAGCGTGCCCAGACGCCGCCTCCCTCCCCTCCTCCGAGGAACGTCAGTATGGGGATCACCTTTGATTATGGATCCTTTAGTCCAAGGAGGAAGAGGAAGACCGCAGAGGAGGAGGAGGACGATGAGTAAGCATCCGGTTCCTCTCCATTATCTCTGCCTCTCGAACCTGCGTTACTGATCTTGACTTGTTTTCGTCTTTGCAGGGACGCGGAGACGCTAGCCCAGAGAGCAAAAAGGGCGAAGGTCTCGGCGGGTGGCCAGCCCCCGGCTGGTACTTCGAGGGCGCCCTTGGTGGTATTGAGAAGCCCGGACAGCAGCCCCTAGCTGGTACTTCAAGGGTGCCCTTGGTGGTATTGAGCAGCCCGGACAGCAGCCCCCAGCGTAAGTTCGTCATTCTTCTCTCTTCGACATGTGTCAGGGGCGCGACGCTTTGGTGCTGATCTTGCTAGGTGTGCAGGAGGGGAGCAGCAGTAGGAGGAGCCACAGGGGGCTACTCCCGACACGTCGCCCCCATCGACCACGCCGCCCCGAGGGATGTCCCCGGCAAGGGCGCCAAGCACCGAGACCACACACATGGAGGAGGAAGAGAACTTGAGCGCTGATGGCTTTGCCTCGACGCCAAATGTTGGCGGGGAGGGGACTTCCGTTTCCCAGCCGGGTGCTGGCACCGGTAAGTCGTTCGCCGTCCGTCCCTGCTTCTCCTTTGTCGGTGTCAAAACCGTCGGATCTCGGGTAGGGGGTCCCGAACTGTGCGTCTAGGCCGGATGGTAACAGGAGACAAGGGACACGAAGTTTTACCCAGGTTCGGGCCCTCTTGATGGAGGTAAAACCCTACGTCCTGCTTGATTAATATTGATGATATGGGTAGTACAAGAGTAGATCTACCACGAGATCAAGGAGGCTAAACCCTAGAAGCTAGCCTATGGTATGATTGTTGTATGATGACGTTGTCCTATGGACTAAAACCCTCCGGTTTATATAGACACCGGAGAGGGTTAGGGTTACACAAAGTCGGTTACAATGGTAGGAGATCTTGAATATCCGCATCGCCAAGCTTGCCTTCCACGCCAAGGAAAGTCCCATCCGGACACGGGACGAAGTCTTCAATCTCGTATCTTCATAGTCCTGGAGTCCGGCTGAAGGTATTGTCCGGCTATCCGAACACCCCCTTATCCAGGACTCCCTCATCCTTCTTTCCGGTTCTTGGTCTTGGCCTTGCCTCACCCCTGTCTTCGGCGCCCAGATTCCTCCTTGGTGGACCCAGAGGACGTGTACGCCGTCATCGAGGGCATCGCCAAGGCCGCCGAGGCGGACGCCGAGGAGGCCGCCAAGGACGCTGCCGAGGAGGCCGCCGAGGGGCCTACCGGGGAGGCAGACAAGGCTGCCGCTAAGGAGGCTGGCATGGGGCTTGCCGGGGAGACGGAGGAGGTGGCTGGTGACCGGCCTTCCTCCTCTGCTGCTTCCGGCTCCGGCAAGTACCTGAGGGTGAGCGACGACTTGTTCATCCACCTTCCAAGCGTGTTGAGCACCAGGACGCCTGTTGAAGGAGAGGTGTTCGACGACGAGGTGCTTGCCGCCGCCGGGCTCGAAGTTGTTGACGAGCCAATCGTTGGCGGCGGCGGTTCGCAGGAAGAGCGGCTCCTCCACCCCATGGGTGCCAGCTTCTGGAAGCTCCAGGCGCTCCATCGTGCCCGCCTGGACAAGGTTAAGTCCAAGATGGCGGTGGTGGAGAAGGCGGAGGCGGACCTCCAGGAGCGTGTCGCCGAAGCGCGGAATTTTTTCCGCGAGACCCACAAGGAGCTCAAGGCGGCCCAGGATGAGCAGGCCAGGCGCGACGTGGAGCTTAACATGAAGCTCGCCGACGTCGAGAAAGCCCAGGAGGCGGCGAAGAACTCGGCCGAGGCCACCGAGGCCATTCGGACCCAGTGCGAGGCCGCGCTGCACTCCCAGGAGGAGGACCTTGCCGCACGCGAGGAGAAGCTTGCCGCCACACTTCGTGGCAAAGATGCCGAGGTGGAGAAGCTTGTCCTGCAGCGGACCAGTGAGCTGGAGCAGAGGCACAAGGAGGCACTCAATGCCCATGCCCAGGTTCACGCCGGCAAGGTGAAGGAGCTGGAGGAGGAGCACGATGGGCTGAAGGAGCAAGCGTTGAAGCTGTCCCGGGAGAAGGACACGCTTAACGGTGCTCTGACGGAGGCACAGGGTGCGGTCATCAGCAAGGCTGGGGAGCTTGCCGAGGCCAACAACTCCATCGGGGTTCTCAAGCTGAAGCTAAAGGGTCTCGAGGAGGCGCTGGGGGAGGCCAAGACTCGAGAGGAAACCCTGGCCAAGGCGCTGGAGGGCGAGAAGCAGTTGCGGGAGAACGAAGGCCTCAACTTTGCCGATCATGTGGCGTGCGAGAACCGTTGGCTCGAACGCCTTGGCGCCGTCGCCAACCAGGACGCCACATAGTTTGCCACCATGGGGATGCCGGATGTGAGGTATGTCCCGGAGCAGAGCGTGAGCTCCAATTGCAGCCTGACCTTGTTCTTTGAGAAGGTCGTCCATGCTCTGGAGTGGCTCCACGCCAACCGGGCGGCCTCACTGGCCGAGGAGTCCCGGATGCTTTGTCAGGGCGCTATGAACAAGGTTCTCACCAAGGTGGCGCACTGGTACCCCGACCTCGACTTCGACGCCGCGCTGGAGAGCTTGCCGGAGGATGTCGACCTCGCGCCGCTCAGGGAGCGCATCAAGCCCATCATCAGCCGTGTCGGCGGAATTCTGAGGGTGGAGGGCCAGCGCCGGGATTAGGCATCCTGTTCCTTATTGCCGCTGCGAGTTCACAACCAAGACAATTGCTACCTCTAGTTAGAACCGCAGCAACAATTTGATGTAACATAACTCTGCAGCACTTTCAGTACTATGCATGTTATTTCCTTGTTCAGTTTCCCTTTGTATACGCGCCCTACGCCAACTGGGCAGGCTTGCCGGCGCGGAAGCCCAAGGCGGCCTCTTGGGGATGGATCCCCATTGTCCTGCCGGGTATGCATGCTGCCGGGCGAGCCACCTTACCGTTCTTAACGCGGCCGCTCGAACTGTCGAGCTTGACTCGAGTCAGAATCGAGAGCGTTGTCAATCGCGGAAGGCTACCCTGCCACTCTTGACGCAGCCGCTTGAGCTATTGAGCGGACTCGAAATAGGGCAAGGGCGTTGCCGACAGCGGGAGAGCCCCCTGGCGTGCAGGTTTTCCATGCAAAGGCACGACATCTCCGAGGGAAATAACCTTGTATAAAAAGGAAAGAAAGTAGTCAGGGTTCAGTGTGACTTAGCTTCTGCTCGTTGTCACGCTGGCGTTGATCTTTCGACCCCCTCTCCTGCTCCTCTTTGAGCCATCGCAATGAAGAAACGCTCACTTAACTGCTAAAAACGATTCTCACAACCGCCCCCTAACTGGCGCGCCAAAGATGTCGGTGGGAAACGACACCTATGGGATCACGAGAATCCCTATTGCGGTTGCAGGGCGCGGGGTTGAGAGAAGAGCGGGTCTAACAAAGAGCACGCGGTTCTTTAATCTAGGTTCGGGCCGCAAGGATGCGTAAAACCCTAGTCATGTTATCGCTGGTATTACAGGATAGAGCGCATTTAATGCGAGGCTTAGGTGTCCCTTCACTTTATCGGGGACGGGGGCGAGGCTCGTCCCGTCCGTCACCGCTCTTCCAAGATTTGACACATGCCTTGGCCAGCCATGCATGCGGTGCCATGTAGGTAGGCAGGCAGCTGAGGTGGCGCGGTGGTGGAGCCTCCACGAAGGGTTGCATGTTGCCACGCAGGTGCCTGCCCAGCTGGTTGGGTCGGCAGCTGCATGCGAACGGCGGCGGAGACTTGGCTGGTGCGGGCCTGACGGTGGCCCTGCTGGTGTGCTTGGCGAGGGCCTTGCCGGGTGGCCCGGCAAGGGTCTTGCCGTGGCGCGCAGGCGTCCCCGGCAAGGATCTTGCCAGGGGTCTTGTGGGTTTCTTCGGTGAGGATGGCTGCCTTCCTATCCTCATTTGATTTTGACTATTCTTTGTCTTCACAAAGATCTGCATGCCACCACAGAGGTGCCTCCCGAGCCCTGTCCCAATGCATTTGTCGAGTGTTGGTGGGCTCGAGGGTGGCTCGCTCGGCTGGTGTGGGCGAGCTGCCCCGGCAAGGGTCTTGCCGGGGCCGCTGAGGCTGCCCCGGCAAGGGTCCTTGCCAGGGAAACCTACTTCGTCCATCTGATCTTTGTGGCCCTGGTCCTTGTCGTTGCTTTGCTTCGTCTTGGGCTTCGGTCTTACCTTGCCTCACCCCCTCGCTCTGCTTGGAGTGGTCGCGGGCGCGGCTCTGACTGCCCGTGCACAGGTAAATGGGTACAGAAATGTGTCCCTAGTTTTGTACACCGACACCGAGCCTGCATGCCGTCCCTGGAGCAGGGTCGGTCGGAGAGGCGCGCTCGCATCCACGGCGCTTTGAATCTGCGGTCTCGTCGCCCTTCCTCCACGGCCTGGCTTGGAGCTTGACGGGCGTGCCCAGGGCCCCTCCTCTGGTCATCGACAGCAGCTGGTTGGCTTCAGTCTTTGGCTCCTCTTCAAGCGGCGGGCCCCGACCGGCTAGGGCCCCTCGCGAGGCCTGGCTGGCGCTTGGGGCAGTACCAGCCCCCAGCCCCCTGTTGAGAGGGGGTGCGCCGCTTCATGTCCCGCCTGCAGCCCTCATGGTGGAGGACGAGGTGGGCCGTGCGCTTGAGTTTGAGCTCAAACGAAGCATCGTTCGCCACGAGCTCTTCCAAGAGGCGATGAGCGTGATGAACCGGCTTGGTGGTGAACTCGTGGACGTCGACGCGCGCCTCAAGGCTGAGAGTCTTCGGCCGGCGGAGGAGCGACGTAAGCTGAGGGTGGCTATCAATCTTGGCTGCCACCAGCGCGATCTTGACATTGCGAAGGCCGAGGCGTCCCTCAAGGTTTCTCATGAGGCTTGCTCTCGAGCTTTGGAGGAGGCTCGCGAGACTGACCGCCGTCGCGAAGCTGCGGAGAAGCGCGCGCGGGAGCTCAAGGCCTGGTGTGTGTCCCTGGAGCAATAGGTGGAGGCGTGCAAAGCCGCCCTTGCGTCACTGAGGGGGACGTCCGCCGAGGAAGAAGAGGTCCGGAGGCACGAGGAGGCGTTGGCTCTGGAAGCCTTGGAGCGTAGCCTCGAGCTTCAGCGGTTGGAGACGAGGGAGCGTCAGGTTGCCCAAGCGGAATATGTCGTTGGTGCACGCAAGGCCAAAGCTCAGGAGGAGGTCGATCACCGGGTGGCTGAGGTTTGCGCGGGTCTTGAGGGTTGGCATGATCTGAATCTGCAGCTTGCGGATACGGAGGCTGCAGGTAGGGCCGCTACCCTTAGGCCTAGGCTAGCTAAGGTAGAGAGGCGCGAGGAGGCCACAGCGGTTGCCCTAGTCATGGTGAAAGCGGAGTTGGCCTCCGCCCGCGCCGAGCTGCTCTCTCTTTAGAAATGGGTTGTCGGTGCCGAGGCCGTTGCGCGGTAGTACAGGGAGGATGTGCTTCAGCGGCGGACATGGGAGCGCGAGCATGCCCCCATGCTCCAGGTTCTCAGGAACAGCGCTAACACCGCGCTGGGCCACGTCTGCGACGAGAATGCCCCTCATCCCCATACGGACGACTACGCCAGCCATCTTCGCTTCTTCTCCGACGTGGTGACGTGTCTTGAAGCTCGGTCCGGTAGAGCTCGCCTGCTCGTGGAAGAGAGGATCCGGGGCCTGCTCGGGCACGCGTTCTCCCGCATCTTTAGCCATCTTCAGAACACCTTCCCCGACTTCAACTCGACGCCGCCATTGCCCCCATACATGCGGCCATCCTGAGAGCCCTGGCGCGGTCGGCGGAGGACAACGTGGATGCCCTGGTCAGGGCCTTCGCTTCTGAGGATGACGCAGTGGTAGTCGTGGCAGACGAAGGAGACGTGGTTGACGGCGGCGATGCCGGAGCTGGCGAAGGTGGAGGCGACGCCAGCGGTGCATCTGAAGACGACCTGGAAGACGCGGCGAGCGACATATCTGGCTGATGCCAAGTTCCCCTACTGTTTTACCCTGTATGCAAAAACTTGGGCGTGGCCCCTAAAGATCGTGAGAGCATTTTGAGAGGGGGATCCCCTCATGTAAATAAATCACAGTTTTTACTCTTCTATGCTAAGCCGAGTGTGCACCTTTGTGGATCCATGAGTTTGGTGGCAAGTTTTGCTGTTGCGGCTTACCTTAGCTCAGGCGGGCCCCGAACTGGATTATAAGGTCGTCAGTTCTCGCGGAGCTCCTGAAGGGTCTGCTGATCCGCTCGAGAGGGCCTCACGAGGATCAAGTGCCGATTGGCGCGCGCGGTGCATGTGCCGCGCCCAGCCCCGCTCGCGAGGGGCCCGCGAGGGGGAGGCTGCGAGCGCGAGGTTCAGAATAGGGCAAGAACCAGATAGCAAGAAATTGCTTGAACAAGAAAAGGCACCCCCTCGCGCGCATCGACAAAAATTCAACTTCAGCTTAAATCCAAATCCAGAAGGCAAGGCTACAGAAAAGGGATCCAAAGCAAAAGGCCGCGTCCGACACCTAGTCTAGTCTTCAAGTCTTCTGACCTAGTACACACCCCGGAGTCTCAGGGGTGCCGGCACTAGACTCGAGTCTTCTCACCAGCGGGGAGGGGGACTCACCAGCACCAGGTCACAACACTCCGAGGCCCGAGGGCGGCTCTCCGGAGACTCTGGGGCGTGTATAGCCCCACTCATTATTACGTGAGAGTGTCACGGGCGGCGATCTTCACAGGCGTGAGCTTTACTTCATATCGCCAGACGAGGGACCCACCTTGCGGCTCCCTCGGCCACCGTTGGGGGCGACTGGAAACCAGGACGCCACCAAAGGGGCAAAGGGGACGCCAGCGGCGCCATCGGCGACCACGGGTCCTCTGCCGGGGTAGGGCTCGCTGGCACCTCCCCGACAGAGGGCCTACCTCCGGGTAACGCCTTGCTCCACGCGATGCGGGGAGGGGCCTTGCTCCTGGCTTCTCCCGTGCAACCTCTAGTGAGCCTCTCCTGATGGGGCGGACATCACCGTGCCGGAAGCGACGCCTAGTGCTGTGACCTGGTTCACCTGTGACTCATGGTTAGCGTAAGCTTGTCCCTGAGGAATTAGTGGTACCCTGTATCTGTTGTCAACGACGCGGTTGGTGGGGTTCTTCGGCGGCTCCTGGAAGGCTTCAACTCCTAACGCCTCCTCCTCCCAACCTGGCCCGAGGAACGAGTCGGGGTCGTCCTTCCGCGTGTACTCCTGGTCCATCATGCGGGGCACGTAGGCCTCCGAGGCCGCTGCCCCGAAGACCTCGCCGAAGTGCCACATCCTCCATGTTGCTCGGCCTGTCATGCCGTCCTGAGGTTGACAGGGCAGTGCTCCGACGGGGCCGTATGCGGCAACCCTCGTGCCCGCGTCCACCTGGGGTGGTGAGCGCGTGGCAGGGCACCCCCCACCATGGGTCATGTTGATGTCGACGAGGCCCCCGGGTGTGCCCAGGAACACGCGGGCGCGGCGAGTCCTGCCGTGGGACCCAGCCGTTGCCTGAGGCATGAGCTGATAGCAGAAGGGCGGCGCTCCCGTGTCCGCTGCGTCCAGCAGTACGGCGACGCGTTCTAGCAGCGCATCCCGGCCGCTCTCCATCAGTTGGCACCACAACAGCTCCCGTGCCACTGTGAGTGCTGCCCACATGTTCGCCTGCTCCCGCCGGGTGTGCGGCGCCGTTGCAGCGGCGTGGCTTGCGGCCCTTGCAGCGGCTCGCGCTTGTCGTGGAGTGAGGGTGGACGGCGCCTGGCCGCGCCGCCCGTGCCCAACAGCGTTAGGTGGTGCCCGTGCCGCCTGGAGCGCGGGGTTGAGGTCTTCCTGGGCAGGCGGGTGGGCCAGGCTGCCCAGCGGTCGGCGTCAGCCCTCGGGTCGCCGGACATCGGAACCGCGGAGCGTCGGCGGATCGACTGGTGGGGAAGAGACTCCGGCGCACCCCTACCTGGCGCGCCAAATGTCGGATAACGGGTTTCGGCAAAACCCTTAAGGTTCGAACTTTAGGGTGCGCGTGAAGTTCTCCCCCTACCGATCCACGTCCTAGCTTTCTAAGATCACATGGACGAGCTCGACGAACTCGCAACACAAGTGAGGGAGTCCTGGATTAGGGGGTATCCGGACACCCGGACTATATCCTTTGGCCGGACTGTTGGACTATGAAGATACAAGATTGAAGACTTCGTCCCGTGTCCAGATGGGACTCTCCTTGGCGTGGAAGGCAAGCTTGTAAATACAGATATGTAGATCTCCTTCCTTGTAACCGACTCTGTGTAACCCTAGCCCCCTCCGGTGTCTATATAAACCGGAGGGTTTAGTCCATAGGACCAAGAACAATCATACCATAGGCTAGCTTCTAGGGTTTAGCCTCTCCGATCTCGTGGTAGATCAACTCTTGTAATACTCATATCATCAAGATCAATCAAGCAGGAGTAGGGTTTTACCTCCATCGAGAGGGCCCGAACCTGGGTAAAAACATCGTGTCCCTTTACCATCCGCCTAGACGCACAGTTCGGGACCCCCTACCCGAGATCCGCCGGTTTTGACACCGACATTGGTGCTTTCATTGAGAGTTCCACTGTGCCGTCGCCGTTAGGCTCGATGGCTCCTTCAATCATCGATAGCGATGCAGTCCAGGGTGAGACTTTTCTCCCCGAACAGATCTTTGTATTCGGCGGCTCTGCACTGTGGGCTAACTCGCTTGGCCATCTGGAGCAGATCGAGAGTTACGCCCCTGGCCACCAGGTCAGGTTTGGAAGCTTAAAATACACGGCCGACGTCCGTGGAGACTTGATCTTCGACGGATTCGAGCCCCTGCCGAGTGTGCCGCACGGTCACGATGAGCATGATTTAGCTCTGCCGTCGGACAGTGTCCTGGAGATCGCACCTGCAACCGCCCCGACCCTCAATTCGGAGCCAATTGCGCCATCCATGGACGAGTGGCTAGACCCCGCCCTGGAGGCCGCAGCCTCAGCGGCGATCGAGTCGAATACCAACTGTCGTGGAATTAACACGTCAGATGTCTTCTTGGAAAGACTTAGTCGTGGAGCCATCGCAACGGGTTAGCTTGAAGGGGTTAAACCGGAAAAGGGACACGGGAGTTTATACTAGTTCGGCCCCTTCGATGAAGGTAAAAGCCTACGTCTAGTTGTGATGGGATTGATCGGGTTTCGATGCGCAGGGAGCGAATATGCTAGCCTGAGCCTCGAGTTGTTGTTGTCTGTCCCTAAACCGCCGCCGGGTCACCCCTTTAATATACATAGGAGGACCCAGGCCGGTCTACAGAGTCCTAGGCTGACTTATACAAGTGCCAGCCTTGGTCTCTTCCTTTCTTTCTTATATTACAAGTCTACACAAGTATGGCGGTTTATCATCATGGGCCCTAAATCGCCCATGGACTCTGGGCCACTACGCTTCATCCGTAAAGTGCCATCCTCCGGGTTGACTTGGGCTTCGGTATAGCTAAAGGTGAACCGGTCCCTCTTGGTCGGTTTACCTTAGCGGTTATATCCTCAACATTAGGCCCCAGATTGATTTGGACCTGTTCATGTCAATCTTCAATCCTTAAGAGAATTATTCAAATTGATATCCACCCTTGTAAACCGCCATATTGCCTTTCCCTGTGAACTTTAGTGAACCGCCGTGATGTCATCTTCTGTCACTGTAGTAAGTTATGGTGACGTCATCCCTGCATACCAAGATTTATAAAGATTCCCCTCTCTTTAATTAATTCCCGAAGACCGAGGCGACAACTGTATCCTTTTCTGCCGCTTCAGACCCCTCGATTTTCGTGCCTGCCATTTTATCCTCTTTCCTTTATAAATAAGATCGAGGCTCCTTTCATTTTCCCCCTTACCTCTTCACCTCGTCTTCCTCCTCGCGACCCGAAGAACTCAAGCATCCCCGTCGTCATCGACCTTGAAGCTCTGCCTCATATCAGGCCGCTGCATCACCCTGTTTGTACCAGATCTCCTGCGATACTCCTCCGTCGCTGCGTGACTCTGGTAAATGCTCCCTTTTCTCAGTTATCAGATCTATATTAGGGTTTCTAATTTTCTTTAGTGTTCGTCAGTGTTCATCAGTGTTCGTCAATGTTCATCTGCCTTCCCTTTATCATCTCACTGAATCCAGTAATGCCTGATAGCTTCTTTTTGCGGCTGGATCTATAGTTTTTGCTACACTGTACCACAGCATCTTGCTATTCCTGGATAAATTCTTTATTTGAACCTTCTCTGTTCCGTTTAGCGCCATTGTAGGGCTCAGAAAAATTTCCTCATTGAACGACGGTAGATCCAAAATTAGGTCACCATCTTTTGAAACTTGTTTCTGCAACACTTAGTAAATTTTCAGATCTAACCCTTTTTACCGAAGGGCGGTTTAACCTACGATAGTTGATAATTCCTCATATGCCATTAGCCCTCACTTAAACCGCCGTATAATTCTGAACATCAATGCTTGGCTCCTCTTACATATACTTTGATTAAATTTCCGGTTTAGCATTACATGCCAATTTAAGATTGATAAATTCACTTGGATCAGCAATCGTAAACTTCCCATTTTCCTTCTGCAGACTGTGATGGCACCACAATTTGCTACCTATAACTGGGTCCCATCCCAGATTACCGAGACACAGATCAACAACTTTGTCATTACATGCGCTTTAGCTCCACAAAATGTTCTTCAGTGGCGAGTTCCTGGTCCTGAATGCCCTCCTGAACCCAAAGATGGAGAGGTGATTGTGTTCTTGCAACATCTGGGCCGGGGCTTCAGTCCCCCCGGATCAAAAAATTTCCGGGATGTGCTTGCCAGCTTCCAACTCCATCCTCAATATATAGGACCAAACTCAGTGTCCAATATATGTGATTTCCAAGTTTTCTGTGAAGTTTATCTGCAGGAAAAACCAACTGTTGATTTATTCCGAGATCTCTTTCACTTAAACCGCCGGACCGAATTCGCTGACGGCCCCAATACTGAACTTGGCGGCGTTTCAATTCAGAAGAGGAAAGAAGTTGAATTTCCTCACGCCAAACTTCATAGTCACCCGAAGGACTGGAACCAAACGTGGTTCTATTGTCAAAACACTGCTCCTACTGACGAAAATCCTCTGCCGGGTTACCGGCCATACCAGCTTAGCAATAGCCACCCTTTACCTCCACGACTAACAGCAAAAGAACGTCAAGCCTATCCATCCCAACTTGTTAAACTTCGGGCTTTCATGGCCAATGGTTTAACTGGCGTTGATCTTGTCCGCTGTTGGGTTTCATGGTGTATTTTACCCTTAAGCCGCCGCTCCGGGTTAATGTGTGAATATACTGGCCAGACATATGACCCGCAATGGTTTAACCAAATAGATATGACTGAGGATGAGGTCACTGAAAGTGTGAAGATGATACTTGATGAAAGTCTCACTGTGTGCACTCAAGTCGGTCTGCCTCCTTATTATGCCTCCAACAAACTGCCAGCGGTAAGCATTTTATCTTTGTATCTTCCTGACTCTGCTGCGCTTATAGCCCCATTGTAATAGTCCTTTGCACAACCTCCCAGGGAGACAACTCCTTTTGGAAAAAGAAACTTCAAGACAAACCGGCCAAAGCTCCTCGGGTTAAGGGCAAGGTCACCAAGAGAGCTGGCAAGAAAAAAGCCGCCGAAACTTCTGAACCGCCAGAAGATGTCCATGAATCAACTGAAGAGGTAGAACTTGACTCCCTTGGTTTTTATTTCATACATCTTATTGACAATGATTGCTCCCAGGATAACGCAGAGGACAGCCGTGCAGATCACGTTGAGGTAATTTATCTTTCTGACTCAGAACTTGTGCCAGCTCAAAGGCTTCGCCGTGCAGTTCGGAAAGTAAAATGCTCTCACCCTCTTGCTTATGTGGGTCAAAAACTTTCTTTGAAGACACAACAAACTGAAGGTCGTCGCACAACTCGGCACAGTGGCCAGCAGGTCACTTCCTCCGGTTTACCTCTGACACCAACCCGGAAACGCCGTCCCGAGGTTGCTTGCTCTCCTGAAAAACGTTATCCTTTGAAGGGTTTTTTTCGATGCCCTCTCAATCGATCTGACTCAAACTATCAGGTATCTTCAAACTCGTCGGGCGGTTGATCCACCACTCAACTGCCTCCATTCAAAACCGTCCCTGGGTAAGCATACAACCTTTCATTTTTCCCTTATCCTTATATTGACCCTGCTAATCCTTATTTTGATATTAGCGGCAAAGGTCGTCTGAGTAAGAAAGCTAAGACCAGTACCCCTTCTGGCGAAGTTGAACCGGCAGAGATTCCTGAAGATGCCCGTGAGAACTTTGATAATCCCATGGACGATTTTGTCCCGCCAGAACCAACTGTAAATGCTGATTCGCCAGAAGCTGACCTGGCCACTCATGAGGGCACCTCTAGTCCGCATGCCACACCTGCAAGTCCAGCTGTTGATCCTCTGAACTCCATAGTCAATCCGCCAACTCCTCCTACCACTTCAATCCCAGAAAAGGATGATGAAGTTGTCGTCACCGGCATTGGTTATACCGCTCCGGGCAATCCGGTCACTTTGGCAAAACATAATGCCAAAGAGGAATTTGCTTTCCCAGGCAAAGGGAAGGCGGAAATTGATTTATCAAAGTACGCTCATCTTTCTGTCCAGGAGCTTCATTCCGGATTCTTAAACCGGCTTTACGCAAGCCGGGACTCTGAAGCTGACTTGGTGAACCTGATGAAAGAGCGCTATGAGGTATTCCTTCTCGTCTCAATCTTATACCCTGTAGCTCCCAAGTGTCGGATTACTTTAGAAAGTTAAACCGGGACTTATAATCCCTTTCATTCTGAGTGCTCCTTATTGATGTTCCTTTGAGCAAATGTACATTAGCCCCCAAGTGCCCGGATTAAAACTTGTATTGATCCTGGGGACTTTCAACCAGCAGTAGTAAAGAAGCAATCCGCATTAGCCCCCAAGTGCCGAGTGCATAACTAGTTATATACTTGGGACTTTGATGTTATACTGATATCCATCTGTGACTGACAGGCGGAGATAAACGGTCAACACACTCAAATTGCGGACCTTCAAGAAAGCATTAAATCAGCAAGAAGAATCTTCCAAGTCCAAAGATGAACTAAAAGCCGCTTTAACTTCCCTGGAACAACTTAACGAAAGCTTCAAGACAGAACGTGCCAAGTGGGAAACTGAAAAGGACGCATTACGAAAACAAGCTGAAGACGCCGAATCAGCTCTTAAACCGGTGGAAGAAGAGCTTTCCGGATTAAAACGCCAAGTGAATGCTATGACATTTGCAGTGTTTGGTAAGTATTCCCACTAATACATGACATTCCTTTTTGTAAGGCAGCAGATGATAATCCTTAAACCATTGCAGGAAGCCGTAAGAAGTGATCCTGAAACTACTTACGTCAAGCATAACTCCAACACCGTGTTCACTTCCTGGACTCCGCCGAGAAGAGACCATCACGGTTACACACGCGGTTGGTGTATTTTAATTAAGATCAACTTCGGGTTTTCTACAATCGGGCATTAACAAATTCCCATCTGCCACATAACCGCGGGCACGGCTTTCGAAAGTTCAAACCCTGCAGGGGTGTCCCAACTTAGCCCATTATAAGCTCTCGCGATCAACGAAGGATATTCCTTCTCCCCGGGAAGACCCGATCAGTCTCGGAATCCCGGCTACAAGACATTTCGACAGTAATAAAACAAGTCCAGCAAAGCCGCCTGATTGTGCCGACAAATCCTGATAGGAGCTGCACATATCTCGGTCTCAGGGCACATCCGGATGAGACATCCTACGAGTAAAACCAATGCTCAAGTTTCCCCAAGGTGGCCCCGCAGTCTGCTCGGTTCGAACCAGCACTTAGAGAAGCACTGGCCCGGGGGGGCTAAATAAAGATGACCCTCGAGAGAGCGACTCCCAAGGGAAAAGTAGGTGGTGGTGAGGCAAAAGGTAAAACCAATGTTGGGCCTTGCTGGAAGAGTCTTATTCAAAGCGAACTGTCAAGGGGGTCCCATAAATCACCCAACCGCGTTAGGGACGCAAAATCCGGGAACATAACACCGGTATGACGGAAACTAGGGCGGCAAGAGTGGAACAAAACACCAGGCATAAGGCCGAGCCTTCCACCCTTTACCAAGTATATAGATGCATTAATAATACAAAAGGTATTGTGATATCCCAACAAGTAAACATGTTCCAATCAAGGAACAACATCTCCATGTTCCAACAAGGAACAAACTTCATCTTCACCTGCAACTAACAACGCTATAAGAGGGGCTGAGCAAAGCGGTAACATAGCCAAACAACGGTTTGCTAGGACAAGGTGGGTTAGAGGCTTGGTTTAACAATATGGGAGGCATGACAAGCAAGTGGTAGGTATCGCAGCATAGGCATAGCAAAAGAGCGAGCAACTAGCAAGCAAAGATAGAAGTGATTTCGAGGGTAAGGTCATCTTGCCTGCAAGGTTCTCAGAGTTGTCGAAAGCTTGGTCCTCGTAAGCGTTCTCAACAGGTTCCTCGGTCACGTACTCGTCTCCCGGCTCTACCCAAGGCAAGAACACAAGCAAAGGGGACAACCATCAATCACGATGCAATGCACAAGCAACATGATGCAAAACATGGCAAGATATGCGAGATGTGGTATGCAATGCATATGCGTGCTCCGGAAGGAAAAGATGAACCAGGCATAATCTTGGCAAACCAAGTATGCCACTGGAAAGGTGAGATGATTTAGGTTGAAATCGATATAAAGATCACCGGAATCGGATGCATGGTTTGCAAATGGCAAGCGAAACAAAAATGACAAGATTCTGCCATTAACAACATGATGCTACTTAGCAAGCAACACGAAATTAAGCTACTGCACCCAAACGTACCAACAAAGCATATGACCGTGAACTACTCAAGATGCTTGGCAAAAGATGAACACTGAGCTATGGCTAAATCACACCACAACAGGTTCAAACAAGCATGGCAAAAGAGCAAAAGATAACAGGTTCACAGACTTAGTGAAATCAACAACATGCCAGAAATTAACATCAGGAAGCCATGTTTAGAGCAAGCAAACAACCTGCTACAGGATCAGGACATAGCAAAATATGGCATGCAATGAATCTACTCAAAGCACTTAACAAAAGTTCCTTACTGATCATAAGCCAAAATGGATCACAAAATATAATAATACCCATGTCAATTAAGCAAGTTTCGTTATAGTTTTCAGACTTGGCAGAAAACTGGACATGTCAAAAACGGATAACAAGTAGGCATGTTTACGAGCTCGATGCACTCACTATAGAGCATTGCATGATAAAGTAACCATACACCCATCAAGAATACATGGCATAGCATCTATACATAGCAAGAACAACAATATAGCATGCAAGTATCAACTACAACAAGCTTGGAAAAATCGAATAACATGTAAACAATCTGCCAACAACATTTCATAGCAAAAGTAGATCTCGATTGACTCAAGCTATGTCCCTCCATAATTACTAACAAAGGCATGGATGGATAGAGAAAATCCATATGCTCAAAACACCCTTACTGATCATGCTCAAAATGGGCATATATCTCTCTGAAACAACATGAACACATGGCATAAAAAATAACAGCAGGACATGACTTAGTGAAATTACCAAGTCTCTGGAATCAGCAACATTATGTACACTAGTTTGCATGCTTGTGCTAGTCACCACAGAGACCACAAAAATACATGGCATACACCCCTGTAAAAATGGCATGTCATATTACAAAACACATGTAGGACTCAAGTTCATAGGGTGCACACATCAATCATGGCAAAAATGACAAAAGTGCATGTTCTGCTGAGAATCTAAAACTAACATCACATAGCCCTCTTCCAACAGCATTTCGGGCATCAAGACGAGCTCAAATGAAAATGATGCAATGAGATGAAATGATTTACGCATCAGGGCGAACAAGTTGATATACTACACGTCCAAAACGAAGCAATATCCAAAGAGATATGACATGATGAAGTTGCACACATATTATGCAATCCTGGGGACTTCGAGAAAATTATACCTCCGCGAAAGTCAACGCGGGACGGGTTCGACCCGGGACGGAGGGATCCGGGCGTGGGGAGGCGTTAGGTAGGAGGGAGTGGTGGATCTGGTCCACCTTTTCCAGATCCACCGGAGAGGGAACTCCGGCGAGCAGGGCGACGACTCCGGCGAGCTCCGGCGGCGGAGGAGCTCCTGGGCGGCAGGGATGCGCGCGCGCGGCGCGCCCGGAGCGAGGCGGCGACGGGCGGCGGGGTCGCCGGCGTCGGCGGGTGGGCGGCGGAGGCGGGCGCCGGCGTGGAGGCGCGGGCGGCGGAGGCGGGCGCCGGCGGGAGGCGACGGCGGGCCCGACAGCAGGGCAGCGAGCGGGCAGCGGCGAGGCGCGGCTCGGGCAGCGGCGCGCCGGCGAGATGGCGGCGGAGACCGCGCGGACGGGCGGCTGCGAGGCGCGCCCGCGGGAGGCGGCGGCGGAATGGGCCCCGCGGGCCCGCTGCGGGCTCGCCGGCCGGCGGCGGTGGGCGGCGGCGCGGGGACAGGTGGCGCAGAGGGAGGTTAGGGTAGGGTTTGGACCCGAAAATTTCGGGAGAGGTGCATATATTTATAGCTAGGAGGAGGTAGGAGACTCCAAATGGAGTGCGGTTTTCGTCCACACGATCGTGATCGAACGACCGAGATGATGGAGGGGTTTATATGGGTTTTGGGCCATTTTGGAGGGGTGTTGGGCTGCACACAAAAGAGGCCTTTGCGGTTACCCCGTTAAACCGTTGGAGTATCAAACGGACCCCGAATGGCACGAAACTTGACAAGCGGTCTACCGGTGTTATACCAAGGCCGCTTGACAAACCTCGGTCCATTCCGAGAATGTTTAACACCCGCACACGAAAATAGGTAAAAGGGGACGCCGGAGGACGTAGGAGCGCCGGATTGCAAAACGGACAACGGGGAAAATGCTCGGATGCATGAGACGAACACGTATGCAAATGCGATGCACATGACGACATGATATGAAATGCAGATGATGACATGGCAAAGTGCAACACGCAAGCACATGACATGGCAACGACGGCAAATAACTGGCGGACACCTAGCGCATCGAATCCGGGGCGTTGCATCCTTCTCCTGGCGGCCGCGGACCTCCTTAGCAAGCTCGTCGCGCAGGCCTTGCAGCTCAACCTCCAGCGCCTTGCAGCGGCCCTGGGCAGCCGCAGCGTCGCCCAGGGCAGCGTCGCGAGCGGCTTTGTCTTGGCTGGCGGCCTGCTTCTCCCCATCAGAGGCCGACACGGCTGGCTCAGCGATGCGCGGACGGAGGCTGCAGAACGGGCCCAACCAGAAGCTAGCTCCAGGCGCCCGGCCACTAGGCGAGGGTCCGTGCTCAGAAGATCCTCCCGCAGCTGGCTCAGTTCGTTGGCGACCCGGTCCAGGACGGCGGCAGAGGGATCAGAAGAGACGGGAACCGGTGGGGCGAGCGGAGAGGACGGCAGCGTGATCACAGCTTGGCAGGAAGGAACCCCCTGGGCCTTGGCTACCCCGGCTGCAGCATCGAGCGCAGTCGCCTCCAGGGTCAGCGGGGACACGTGGGCTTACTCCTCGCTGAAGCGTCCCAGTTGGCCTCGCGAAGATGATCGGGCAGGGGAGGCGCAAGCCTTGCAGCCTCCTTCCCCAGCGGATGAAGGCGCCACTCCGGTAGATGGACTCGCCCCAAGCAGGGCCGCAGAAGCCCCTCTCAACCTCTTTGCTGTAGGTGCCGGCCTGGCAAAAGAATGCAGACTTCAAGCCTCGGCGGCAGAAACCAAGCAAAGCATGAATCGAGCACTTACTGGTCGTCACTCGCGGACTCAAGCAACTTCCGGCCAAACTTGAAGCCCGAGAGCCTGTAGCTGGGGTCAACCTTGGGAGGCCCGGAAGCAGAAGGCACGTCAGGAGGGTTGGAGCTGGCCTCAGACCGCCCGGGACCAGAGCAGACCCTGGGAGAACCAGCCCCGACCTGCCCTTCCTTGTGAACAAGGGAGAGTCCTCCCCTCCTCACCTGGCGCCGGCCTCGTCGTCGTCCGGCATGGAGCGGAGGGCCCGGGACCTGCGCCGAGGGAAGGACTCCCCCGACTCCTCGCCAGTCGCCTCAGAGTCAGACTCTTCCTCTTCCGCCTCCTCTTCCACCTCACTCCCGCTGGAGCTGCCAGAGGACACGTCCACCATCGCCAGCGCCGCCAGATCCTCGGGAGCTTCTGCAAGCACCAGCCCCTCACCATTGAAGGTGGGCATGGTGTTAACCACCTGCTTCCAATCGTCGCGAAGGAACAGGGGGACGGGGGCACCCATCGGGCTTGCCATGTCTCCCCCAACCAAGGAGTGGAGGGCCGCGACCAGATCCTCGTCGGTCAGGGCCTCGGAGCTTAGGCGCACGGCGGCGTCCGCTTCCCCATGCCTCCACAATGGGAGCGAGTGTGTTGGGGAACGTTGCAGAAAACAAAAAAATTCCACAGTTTCACCAAGATCCATCTATGAGTTCATCTACCAACGAGTGATCGGATGCATCTACATACCTTTGTAGATCGCGAGCGGAAGCGTTCACTAGAACGTGGATGATGGAGTCGTACTCGCCGTGATCCAAATCACCGATGACCAAGTGCCGAACGGACGGCACCTCCGCGTTCAACACACGTACGGAGCGGATGACGTCTCCTCCTTGATCCAGCAAGGGGGAAGGAGAGGTTGATGAAGATCCTGCAGCACGACGGCGTGGTGGTAGATGCAGCAGTCACCGCAGCAGGGCTTCGCCGAGCTTCTGCGAGAGAGAGAGAGGTGTAGCAGGGGAGAGGGAGGCGCCAAAGCTTCAGGGGTGCGGCTGCCCCTCCCTCCCCCCCTTTATATAGGACCCCTGGGGGGGCGCCGGCCCTGGAGATCTAATCTCCCAAGGGGGCGGCGGCCAGGGGGGTGGAGTACCCCCCAAGGCAAGTGGGGCGCCCCCCACCCCTAGGGTTTCAACCCTAGGCGCAGGGTGTGGGCCAAGGGGGGCGCACCAGCCCACTATGGGCTGGTTCCCCTTCCCACTTAAGCCCATGGGGCCCTCTGGGATGGGTGGCCCCACCCGGTGGACCCCCGGGGCCCATCCGTTGGTCCCGGTACAATACCGGTGACCCCCAAATCTTTCCCGATGGCCGAAACTGCACTTCCTATATATAATTCTTCAGCTACGGACCATTCCGGAACTCCTGTGACGTCCGAGATCTCATCCGGGACTCCGAACAACTTTCGGATTATTGCATACTCATATCTCTACAACCCTAGCGTCACCGAACCTTAAGTGTGTAGACCCTACGGGTTTGGGAGATATGCAGACATGACCGAGACGCCTCTCTGGCCAATAACCAACAGCGGGATCTGGATACCCATGTTGGCTCCCACATACTCCTCGATGATCTCATCGGATGAACCACGATGTCGAGGATTCAATCAATCCCGTATACAATTCCCTTTGTCAATCGGTATTTTACTTGCCCGAGATTCGATCGTCGGAATCCCAACACCTCGTTCAATCTCGTTACCGGCAAGTCACTTTACTCGTACCGTAATGCATGATCCCATAATCAAACACTTTGATCACATTGAGCTCATTATGATGATGCATTACCGAGTGGGCCAAGTGATACCTCTCCGTCATACGGAGTGACAAATCCCAGTCTCGATCCGTGTCAACCCAACAGACACTTTCGGAGATACCCGTTGTATACCTTTATAGTCACCCAGTTACGTTGTGATGTTTGGCACACCCAAAGCACTCCTACGGTATTCGGGAGTTACACGATCTCATGGTCTAAGGAAAAGATACTTGACATTGGAAAAGCTCTAGCAAACGAATTATACGGTCTTGTGCTATGCTTAGGATTGGGTCTTATCCATCACATCATTCTCCTAATGATGTGATCTCGTTATCAACGACATCCAATGCCCATAGTCAGGAAACCATGACTATCAGTTGATCAACGAGCTAGCCAACTAGAGGCTTACTAGGGACATGTTGGTGTCTATGTATTCACACATGTATTACGATTTCCGGATAACACAATTATAGCATGAATAAAAGACAATTATCATGAACAAGGAAATATAATAATAATCCTTTTATTATTGCCTCTAGGGCATATTTCCAACAGTCTCCCACTTGCACTAGAGTCAATAATCTAGTTACATTGTGATTAATCGAACACCCATAGAGTTCTGGTGTTGATCATGTTTTGCTCGCGGAAGAGGTTTAGTCAACGGATCTGCGACATTCAGATCCGTATGCACTTTGCAAATTTCTATGTCTCCATCTTGAACATTTTCACGAATGGAGTTGAAGCGACGCTTGATGTACCTGGTCTTCTTGTGAAACCTGGGCTCCTTGGCAAGTGCAATAGCTCCAGTGTTGTCACAGAAGAGTTTGATCGGCCCCGACGCATTGGGTATGACTCCTAGGTCGGTGATGAACTCCTTCACCCAAATTGCTTCATGTGCTGCCTCCGAGGCTGCCATGTACTCCGCATCAAATGTAGATCCCGCCACGACGCTCTGCTTGCAGCTGCACCAGCTTACTGCTCCACCATTCAACATATACACGTATCCGGTTTGTGACTTAGAGTCATCCAGATCTGTGTCGAAGCTAGCGTTGACGTAACCCTTTACGACGAGCTCTTCGTCACCTCCATAAACGAGAAACATGTCCTTAGTCCTTTTCAGGTACTTCAGGATATTCTTGACCGCTGTCCAGTGTTCCTTGCCGGGATTACTTTGGTACCTACCTACCAAACTTACGGCAAGGTTTACATCAGGTCTGGTACACAGCATGGCATACATAATAGATCCTATGGCTGAGGCATAGGGGATGACACTCATCTCTTCTATATCTTCTGTCGTGGTCGGACATTGAGCTGAGCTCAATTTCACACCTTGCAACACAGGCAAGAACCCCTTCTTGGACTGATCCATATTGAACTTCTTCAATACCTTTTCAAGGTATGTGGTTTGTGAAAGACCTATGAGGCGTCTTGATCTATCTCTATAGATCTTGATGCCTAATATATAAGCAGCTTCTCCAAGGTCCTTCATTGAAAAACTCTTATTCAAGTAGGCCTTAATGCTGTCCAAAAGTTCTATATCATTTCCCATCAAAGTATGTCATCTACATATAATATGAGAAATGCTACAGAGCTCCCACTCACTTTCTTGTAAACGCAGGCTTCTCCATAAGTCTGCATAAACCCAAACGCTTTGATCATCTCATCAAAGCGAATGTTCCAACTCCGAGATGCTTGCACCAGCCCATAAATGGATCGTTGGAGCTTGCATACCTTGTTAGCATTCTTAGGGTCGACAAAACCTTCCAGCTGCATCATATACAATTCTTCCTTAAGATAACCGTTAAGGAATGCCTTTTTGACGTCCATTTGCCATATCTCATAATCATAGTATGCGGCAATTGCTAACATGATTCGGACGGACTTCAGCTTCGCTACGGGAGAGAAAGTCTCATCGTAGTCAACCCCTTGAACTTGCCGATAACCCTTAGCGACAAGTCGAGCTTTATAGATGGTAACATTACCATCCGCTTCCGTCTTCTTCTTAAAGATCCATTTGTTTTCTATCGCTCGCCGATCATCGGGCAAGTCTGTCAAAGTCCATACTTGGTTTTCATACATGGATCCTATCTCGGATTGCATGGCTTCAAGCCATTTGTTGGAATCTGGGCCCGCCATCGCTTCTTCATAGTTCGAAGGTTCACCGTTGTCTAACAACATGATTTCCAGGACAGGGTTGCCATACCACTCTAGTGTGGAACGTGTCCTTGTGGACCTACGAAGTTCACTAGCAACTTGATTCGAAGTACCTTGATCATCATCATTAATTTCCTCTTCAGTGGATGTAGGCACCACAGGAACATTTTCCTGAGCTGCACTACTTTCCGGTTCAAGAGGTAGTACTTCATTGAGTTCTACTTTCCTCCCACTTACTCCTTTCGAGAGAAACTCTTTTTCCAGAAAGGATCCGTTCTTGGCAACAAAGATCTTGCCTTCGGATCTAAGGTAGAAGGTATACCCAATGGTTTCCTTAGGGTATCCTATGAAGACGCATTTTTCCGACTTGGGTTCGAGCTTTTCAGGTTGAAGTTTCTTGACATAAGCATCGCATCCCCAAACTTTAAGAAACGACGGCTTAGGTTTCTTCCCAAACCATAATTCATACGGTGTAGTCTCGACGGATTTATACGGTGCCCTATTTAAAGTGAATGTAGCTGTATCTAGAGCGTATCCCCAAAATGATAGCGGTAAATCTGTAAGAGACATCATAGATCGCACCATATCCAATAGAGTGCGATTACGACGTTCGGACACACTGTTACGTTGAGGTGTTCCAGGCGGCATGAGTTGTGAAACGATTCCACATTTCCTTAAGTGTGTGCCAAATTCGTGACTTAAATATTCTCCTCCACGATCTGGTCGTAAGAACTTTATTTTTCGGTCACGTTGATTCTCTACCTCATTCTGAAATTCCTTGAACTTTTCAAAGGTCTCAGACTTGTGTTTCATCAAGTAGACATACCCATATCTACTCAAGTCATCAGTAAGAGTGAGAACATAACGATATCCTCCGCGAGCCTCAACACTCATTGGACCGCACACATCAGTATGTATGATTTCCAATAAGTTGGTTGCTCGCTCCATTGTTGCGGAGAACAGAGTCTTGGTCATTTTGCCCATGAGGCATGTTTCGCATGTGTCAAATGATTCATAATCGAGAGACTCTAAAAGTCCATCAGCATGGAGCTTGTTCATGCGCTTGACACCAATGTGACCAAGGCGGCAGTGCCACAAGTATGTGGGACTATCGTTATCAACTTTACATCTTTTGGTATTCACACTATGAATATCTGTAACATCATGTACGAGATTCATTAAGAATAAACCATTGACCATCGGAGCATGACCATAAAACATATCACTCATATAAATAGAACAACCATTATTCTCGGATTTAAATGAGTAGCCATCTCGTATTAAACGAGATCCAGATACAATGTTCATGCTCAAACTTGGCACTAAATAACAATTATTGAGGTTTAAAACTAATCCCGTAGGTAAATGTAGAGGTAGCGTGCCGACGGCGATCACATCGACCTTGGAACCATTCCCGACGTGCATCGTCGCCTCGTCCTTCGCTAGTCTCCGCTTATTCCGCAGCTCCTGCTTTGAGTTAAAAATATGAGCAACGGCACCGGTATCAAATACCCAGGAGCTACTATGAGCACTGGTAAGGTACACATCAATTACATGTATATCACATATACCTTTAGTGTTGCCGGCCTTCTTGTCTGCTAAGTATTTGGTGCAGTTCCGCTTCCAGTGACCCTTCCCTTTGCAATAAAAGCACTCAGTTTCAGGCTTGGGTCCATTCTTTGACTTCTTCCCGGCAACTGGCTTACCGGGCGCGACAACATCCTTGCCATCCTTCTTGAAGTTCTTCTTACCCTTGCCCTTCTTGAACTTGGTGGTTTTATTGACCATCAACACTTGATGTTCCTTTTTGATTTCTACCTCTGCTGATTTCAGCATTGAAAATACTTCAGGAATGGTCTTTTCCATCCCCTGCATATTGTAGTTCATCACAAAGCTCTTGTAGCTAGGTGGGAGCGACTGAAGGATTCTGTCAATGACCGCCTCGTCTGGGAGGTTAATGTCCAGCTGGGACAAGCGGTTGTGCAACCCAGACATCTTGAGTATGTGCTCACTGACAGAACTATTTTCCTCCATCTTACAACTATAGAACTTGTCGGAGACTTCATATCTCTCGACCCGGGCATGAGCTTGGAAAACCATTTTCAGCTCTTCGAACATCTCATATGCTCCGTGTTGCTCAAAACGCTTTTGGAGCCCCGGTTCTAAGTTGTAAAGCATGCCGCACTGAACGAGGGAGTAATCATCAGCACGCTGCTGCCAAGCGTTCATAATGTCTTGGTTCTCTGGGATGGGTGCTTCACCTAGCGGTGCTTATAGGACATATTGTTTCCTGGCAGCTATGAGGATGATCCTCAGGTTCCGGACCCAGTCCGTATAGTTGCTGCCATTGTCTTTCAGCTTGGTTTTCTCTAGGAACACGTTGAAGTTCATGTTGACATGAGCGTTGGCCATTTGATCTACAAGACAATTATGCAAAGATTTTTAGACTAAGTTCATGATAATTAAGTTCATCTAATCAAATTATTTAATGAACTCGCACTCAGATTAGACATCCCTATAGGATCGGAAGTATGTCTAGAGGGGGGGTGATTAGACTACTTGACCAAATAAAAACTTAACCTTTTCCCAATTTTAGTTCTTGGCAGATTTTAGCTACTTTAGGACAAGTCAAGCAATCATCACACAATTCAAGCAAGCATGCAAAGAGTATATAGGCAGAGGAAAGTAAAGCATGCAACTTGCAAGAATTTAAAGGGAAGGGTTTGGAGAATTCAAACGCTATTGGAGACACAGATGTTTTTCCCGTGGTTCGGATAGGTGGTGCTATCCTACATCCACGTTAGTGGAGACTTCAACCCACGAAGGGTAACGGTTGCGCGAGTCCACGGAGAGCTCCACCCACGAAGGGTCCATGAAGAAGCAACCTTGTCTATCCCACCATGGCCATCGCCCACGAAGGACTTGCCTCACTAGCGGTAGATCTTCACGAAGTAGGTGATCTCCTTGCCCTTACAAACTCCTTGGTTCAACTCCACAATCTTGTCGGAGGCTCCCAAGTGACACCTAGCCAATCTAGGAGACACCACTCTTCAAGAAGTAACAAATGGTGTGTTGATGATGAACTCCTTGCTCTTGTGCTTCAAATGATAATCTCCCCAACACTCAACTCTCTCTCACAGGATTTGGATTTGGTGGAAAGAAGATTTGAGTGGAAAGCAACTTGGGGAAGGCTAGAGGTCAAGAGTCATATGGTAGGAATGGAATATCTTGGCCTCAACACAAGGGTAGGTGGTTCTCTCTCAGAACATATGAGTTGGAAGTGTAGATGTGTTCTGATGGCTCTCTCCACGAATGAAGAGGAGGTGGAGGGGTATATATAGCCTCCACTTAAAATCCAATCGTTACACACAATCTACCAATCTCGGTGGGACCGAATCAACAAACTCGGTCGGACCAAAAAGGTAAACCTAGTGACCGTTAGAGTTTTTCGGTGGGACTGACATGCATCTCGGTAGGACCGATGTGGTTAGGGTTTGGGCATAACGTAATCTCGATGAGACCGATTACACAAACTCGGTGAGACCGATTTGGTAATTAGCTAACCAGAGAGTTGGTCAGGCAAACTCGGTGGGACCGATTTGCTCTTTCGGTGAGACCGAAAAGTTACAAAAGGGAAACAGAGAGTTTGCATTGCAATCTCGGTGGGACCGATCCGCTCTTTCGGTGAGACCGAAAAGTTACGAAAGGGAAACAGAGAGGTTGCAATCCCATCTCGGTGAGACCGAGATCCCTATCGGTAGAACCGATTTGCTAGGGTTTTGGCAGTGGCTTATGACATATGAAACTCGGTGGCGCCTGATAGAAAGAATCGGTATGACCGAATTTGGCTTTGGGTTTAGGTCATTTGTGGATATGGGAAAGTAGCTGAGGATTTTGGAGCATATCATTAAGCACATAAGGCAAAGAGCTCATTAAGCAACACCTCATCCCTCCTTGATAGTATTGGCTTTTAACTATGGACTCAATGTGATCTTGGATCACTAAAATATAAAATGAAGAGTCTTGAGCTAATCCTTTATCCTTAGCATTTTGAGGGTTCCACTTTCACCATCCATGCCATGCCAATCATTGAGCTTTCCTGAAATAACTGTCTTGGAATAGCATTAGCTCAATGAGCTATATGTTGTTATGAATTACCAAAACCACCTAGGGATAGTTGCACTTTCAATCTCCCCCTTTTTGGTAATTGATGACAACATATAGATCAAAGCTTCGACAAATGATAATAAGAATGAATTACATCGTCGCTTTGAGAAGTATGTGATAAGTAAGAGCCCCCCCTAAATTTGTGCATATTTAAAATTTGCTTTGGACTGCAAATGCACAAAGAGTTAGAATCATGGGTTACTCTTCCATGTCACATACATCTTGGTGAAGCGCTCAAAATGATAAATAATGAAATACATGCACTCATCACCAAGGCAAAAGTGAATGACCACACACAAGATAGATAGGATAATATCATAGCATGCATAAGTGTAGCTTATGATCAAACACATGATCATCAATGTCTTACAAGCATATCAAAGTATCTCGATCAAAAGCAAACAATGTATCAAAGACCACCAAATAAAACAAGAGAGAAAAGCAACACTCTCTCTCTCGAATCCTATGATCTATACATCTACTCCCCCTTCGGCAACAAGTTACCAAAAAGTTCCTAGAAAATGCATAGTGCTATATCGACACTCAGGCTTGATCTTCAGGTGGTGGTGGAGTCTGGATCACTCCAAGGACGAAGGCTTCTGTTGATGCTGATGGAGTTGGAGCTGAAGTGGATGCTGGAGCAGGCTGGGTTGATGCTGCGGCTGGAGCTGAGGCGGTTGCTCTTGTGTCAGGAACTGGCACTGCACTGGACCTCTGAGCTCGTGGCACTCTAGCAAATGCATCTGTAGTGGTCTTCCCTCTCCTCTCCTGCATGTCATCCTGGAGCTGCTCTACTGCTGTCTGTATCTCTGTTACCTTGATGTCCAAGTCATAGAACTTCTGTTCTACGATTCTCTCTAGGCTTGCCTGGTTCTGAGTTAGGTTGGCAAAACATTTCTCAATCCGCAGGGTGGATGCAATCAGGTAACTGCGCTGCTCTTGCTTTGTCTTCAAGAAG
This sequence comes from Aegilops umbellulata, assembly GCA_032464435.1. Taxonomy (NCBI): domain Eukaryota; kingdom Viridiplantae; phylum Streptophyta; class Magnoliopsida; order Poales; family Poaceae; genus Aegilops; species Aegilops umbellulata. The sequence continues at coordinate 352,131,862 of CP136057.1, forward strand.
TATTCTGATGCCTCCTCTTGAGTTGGCATCCTAGCAGCTTTCTCCTTTGTTGCCTTCTCCTTTTGTGCTTGAGCATGAGCTGAAGATGGTTCATCCTTGTTCATCACAACTTCATTGTCTTCAAACTCAGGATGAATAGGAAGATGTTCCTTATCCAGAAGATAGATGCCTGTGCCCATATTGGAGTTGATGAGTTCCTGGATCTGAGGAGCATATCCACAGCTTCTCTTCTGGTCTGCTACTGTCCTCTTGATAGTCTCAATCATAAGGCTCATGACTTTGAACTGCTGAGGCACATCAAATATATGAAGCAAATTGATAGCATGGCCTCTGATCATCTTGTGATCTCCAGACTTGGGCAACAGAGTGTGCCTTAAGATCCAGTTGATAGTGGGCAATCCTGACAGAAGGTAATGTACAGATCCATACTTGAAGGTTTCAAGTGCCTTGTCAGGGATCTCTTTGTACATGTTGATCATTGAGTTGTGGTCCATCTTCTTCTTGGAATAGACATCCAAGTCATATTCACTTTCTTCTGGGGCATTGATCAGTTTAGCCCATTCTGCAACAGTTGATTGGTACCTTGTACCTTCAGACATCCATGTGATCCTCCCATCGGGGTAAAAGTGTGCTGTGGAGTAGAACTGCATAATAAGTTCCTCGTTCCACTTTGTGAGCTTTTGCCCAACAAAGTCTGCTACCCCACAAGCCTTGAAGCTGTCCTGCACTCCTGGAAAGTGCTCTTCATTGTCCTTGATATATTGCCAATCAACCCATCTCATGTCACAGACAATTGGCTTCTTGTCCAACAGAATTGTCTCATAGAAGTCCTGATGTTCCTTAGTATGGAACCTGTAGTCCACAGCAGTCCTTCTCCTGGTAGCATAAGGATCTTCTGCTCTCCACTTTCTTAATCCAGAGTCTCTCCTTATATTCATATCCTCAGCCACAGGATGAGCATCATTGTGGTCTGGGATCTTGGGCTTCAATTTCCTCAAAACTTGCCCTTCCTCTTCTTCTGCAACAGCAAGCACTGGGGCCTTGTTCTTCTCAGCAGCTGGAATATTTCTTGTATTCCTCTTGGGTTTTTGCTTTGGAGCTGTCTTGGGGGCTTCCTTGGGCTTGGATGCAGCTGCCCCTGACCTAATAGCATCACCCATCAGCTTGGGTGCCTTGGGTGCTGGTGCAGCACCTTCCTCTTCCTCTTCTTCTTCATCAGAATCTTTTCTCATAGAGGGCTTGCCAATGACTCTGGCAATGGTAGTTCTTGCTCTCTTCTTTTTCTTCCCCTGGCCAACATCTTGTCCTTCAGATTCCATTGTGAACTTCATGGTTTCCTCAGGTACAGCCTTCCTAGGCTTGGAGGTTGGAACTCTTCTAGCAGGTGCTTTCTTCTGCATTCCTGGTTTGGTGGCTGCAGCTGAGCCATACTCTTTCTTGAGCACAACTCTCTTGGAGGTTGCCTCCTCCTCTTCCACATAACCTTCATCTTCAGAATCTGAAGTTTTCTTCTTTCTCTGTCTGGTGGCAGCCTTTGGCAGGTTGCTTCGAGTGCTCCTGCTGCCATCATCTGAGGAACTTGAGGGACTAGTGCCCTCACTCATGTGCACAAGCTGTTCTGACTGATTTTGGCTGTCACTCTGGTCTGACATGATTGACTAGCTGACTGCTGACTGCTGACCCTGTGAATAGTTTATAGATGAGGTAGAATAGATGAGCATCACAAAATGCAGAGATTTTTGCAAAAGAATGATTCAAAAACTTAGTTTTAGTTTCCCACAGAAAGCATTTCGGATCTACCGGTTTCTAAACTCGGTGATACCGAAGCAGCATTTGGAACCTAAACTAGTGATCTCGGTCAGACCGAGTCACAGTTCGGTGGCACCGAGACTGCTAGGGTTTCACAAAGTTCAAAAATCGGTCACACCGATTAGTTACACTCGGTCAGACCGAGTTTCACTTGTGCAATGGCATAGGCCAAATCGGTGGCACCGAGTTTTTCAACTCGGTGGGTCCGAGATGGTTTCTGCAGAAAGCTAACCCTAAAATTTTCGAATCAAACCTAATCTATGAGTTCTTTGACTGGATTGGAGTTTAACAATCGTGGCAAGAATCATTATGATCACAATGTGCTAGGAATCAGATTGAGGAATAGCACAAAGATCGAGTCCGTACCCTAGTTCGGCGGAGACTCGCTACGGCGACAACGGCGGAGGTGATTTCCGTTCACGGAGACGGAGACCAGCGACTGGAGGCTGCTGGCGGCGAGAAGATGATCCAGAGACCACGTCGGCAGAGCGAGCTATGGCGCGGGCAAAGGGGTTCGGAGAAATTTCCAAATTTTTGCCCGTGTCTATATATAGCCCGACCCTGTCGGTGTGACCGAGTGGAACAACTCGGTGGCACCGAGATGCAAAACTGTATACAGTTATTGCAACTCGGTGTGACCGAATGGTTCAAATCAGTTGCACCGAGATTGAAAACATAGATCAACTTGATGATCTCAGTAGGACCGAAAGTGGGCTATCGGTCAGACCGAGAATCATAAAGAGGTTTTGGAAGTTTAAGTCTATGACGAATCGGGGACTCCGAGTGCTCCTCACACAGAGTGGTTCGAATTTGACTTGATCAATTTTGTGATGTAGCATGAATAGAGATTGAGATGAGAAAAGCATAGATAGCTAGAGGAGGTTCTTAGGCATTCTTGTCCATCCACTTGGCAAAAGAAAAGATAAAGCCAAACAATCAAAACAACAAGTGGATGTCCTCGAATGAGTAAAATATGCATCCAGCATAGCAATAGAAATATGTGACAAAGCATGCACAACCAATTCTAGCATCTATCAAGCAATTGCGATGACTAGGTCATCTATATATGAGTATATTGACTTAGGAGTCAAATGAGAACATTTGATCATAGGTCATACTCATCGTTTAAGCTCAAGTGGGTTACCACTTTTACATAAAGCATTGTTGTGTTCACATCATTAGAGTTGCTTTAGCTCAAGTCTTAGAGTAAAGCTCCCCCTAGATGTGATATCCCCCCTAAGAGGTATGAACTAACCTTGGGTTTTGTCGATGATGACTTCATGTAGATGTTGAAGATGTGGATGCTCAATGTTGATGTAGATCACTTGGAGCTATCCTTTTGAGTGAATTGCACTTTCAATACCTACATGGGTTAGTCCCACAAGGAACAAGCAAGTATATCCATAGACATAGAGTGATGCACATGCAAGATGATGTCTATGAAATCTTTTAGGTTACCTTGTCCCTTGACTTACCAACAAGAGGGTATGTGACTCCTTGAACTAGTGCAAGATGTGGAAGTTGATTGCACTTGTTCTTTGCCAAAATGATAATAGTGAAGTATGTTGGCGGAGTCACCCTCAAGAACTCTCTAGTTCTTCTTCTTTTGGATCCACACCATCTTGATGGGAATCCTTGGAGTTGTAGTCGTACTTGATGAAGTGGAACTTGAAGTAGTCTTGGGAATCCACTTGACTAAGGTCTTAGGAGCTTCTTCAAATGCATCTATTTCCCCGTGAAGCTTGTCCTTGCCTTTTTGCTTGTAGTCTTGTGGTGGAAGATCATCTTGAGTTTGTGTCCCCTTGAAAGAAGTTGGATCATATTTCTCTTGTTGAGGAACAAACTTTGTCTTGGGGTATTGATCTTCTTCCCACTCAACTCCATTGGCATTGAACTTTCGTTCAAAACCAACACCTTGATTCTTCCGGTGCCTTCCTTGCTTGCGTACAATCTCCTCGAATTGCTTACTCCCGGCAAGGCTTTTGTACACTCCTTTCTCTATGATTTCCTTCAATATGCTATTTTCTTGCTCAAGCGTAACTTGGCTAAGAGAATCATTAGTAGAATCAAGAGAACTACTAGAAGCAACAATATTGGATTTAACATGACATTGTTAGTACTAGAGGAAGAATATTTCTTGTTCTTGTTACTAGTCTTGACTTGAGGCATGTAAGTGGATAAAAGTAAACGTTTGGCAATGTAAGAAGAACTTTTCTTGCGGAGATCATCATTGATTGCCTTTAAAAGCTCATGCTCTTGCTCAAGATTGAGCTTTTCAAAGCGTAACTTCTCATGAGCCCTTGAAAGTTCTCGATGATCTTCGAAGATAGTTTCATGAGCTAACTTAAGAGTATTTAGTTCTTTAGTTAGAGCTTCAATTTTCTCCTTATCATTGTCATTCGTTTTAGCATGATTAATTGACGTTTCATCATAGGATTAATCACTAGAGTTGTCAACAAGTAAATCATCATCGCCTAACAAGTCATCTTCATCACTATTAAAATCAACATACTCAGGGTGAGTTACCTTAGGACCTTTGGCCATGAAGCATCTTCCAATTCCTTCATTTGGTGAATCAAATATGTCGTAGGAGTTGGTTGACACAAGTGCTAGTCCGGCAACACCTTGATCTTGAGTATATTCGGAGTCGGAGTGATAACTTCTCTCGGAGTGGTTGTCGGAGTCAGAGCCGGATACCCATTCACCAACATGAGCTTGATGTCTTCGTTTTGTGTAGCTCCTGGATGATTTTTCCTTCCTTTCCGAATCCTTGCTTCTCCGTGAGTGTCTTCGTTCATAACGATCATCTCTACTCCTTCTCTCTCGTGATGGTGATTCCTCTCTTTTGCTTCTTCTTTTTGGAGAATCTTCTCTTCTTTTGTAGGGAGCCGTACACTCATTGGAATAGTGTTCGGGTCTTCCACAATTGTAGCAGTTTCGCTCTTGACTAGAAGATCTTTTTTCATTGTAGGACCTTGACTTGGAGCTTCTATCTTTGCTTCTACTCTTGTAGAACTTGTTGAAGTTCTTCACCATTAAGCTCACTTCTTCATTGAAGTTTTGTTTCTCACTTGATGATGTGGGGGCTTCACATGAGGCTTTGTAAGCACCATTTGATTTGTTGTGAAGTTCCTCTTTATCCTTGAGTGACATCTCATGAGTAACAATTCTTCCAATGACTTCCGTTGGCTTGAGATTTTTGTAATTGGGCATCATTTGGATCAATGTACACACGGTATCATATTTTCCATCCGAGGCTCTTAGGATCTTCTTGATGATGAATCTGTCGGTCATCTCTTCACTTCCTAAGCCGGCAATCTCATTTGTGATGAGAGCAAGCCTATAGTACATTTCAGCGACACCTTCACCATCCTTCAATTTGAACTTGTCAAGTTGACTTTGAAGCACATCCAATTTGGATTCCTTGACGGAGTCGGTACCTTCGTGCATATCAATCAAAGTATCCCAAGTTTCCTTTGCATTCTCAAGACGGCTGATTTTGTTGAGTTCTTTGGGGCACAATCCGTTGAAGAGAATATCACAAGCTTGAGCGTTGTATTGTAGCATCTTCAACTCATCCGCAGTAGCTTCACGGTTTGGTTCTTTCCCTTCGAAGAAGTCACCTTGCAAACCAACACACACAATAGCCCAAACGGCAGGGTTATGTCCAAGAATATGCATTTTCATTTTATGCTTCCAACTAGCAAAATTAGTGCCATCAAAGTAAGGACCTCTACGGTGATAATTTCCCTCACTAGACGCCATACTCTCCTAGGTTGTGAAACCAAGGCTATGACCACCAAAAGCTATGGAAATCAAAGCAAATGGAGACCAAAGCTCTGATACCACTTGTAGGATCGGAAGTATGTCTAGAGGGCGGTGATTAGACTACTTGACCAAATAAAAACATAACCTTTTCCCAATTTTAGTTCTTGGAAGATTTTAGCTACTTCAGGACAAGTCAAGCAATCATCACACAATTCAAGCAAGCATGCAAAGAGTATATAGGCAGCGGAAAGTAAAGCATGCAACTTGCAAGAATGTAAAGGGAAGGGTTTGGAGAATTCAAACGCTATTGGAGACACGGATGTTTTTCCCGTGGTTCGGATAGGTGGTGCTATCCTACATCCACGTTAGTGGAGACTTCAACCCACGAAGGGTAACGGTTGCGCGAGTCCACGGAGGGCTCCACCCATGAAGGGTCCACGAAGAAGCAACCTTGTCTATCCCACCATGGCCATCGCCCACGAAGGACTTGCCTCACTAGCGGTAGATCTTCACGAAGTAGGCGATCTCCTTGCCCTTACAAACTCCTTGGTTCAACTCCACAATCTTGTCGGAGGCTCCCAAGTGACACCTAGCCAATCTAGGAGACACCACTCTCCAAGAAGTAACAAATGGTGTGTTGATGATGAACTCCTTGCTCTTGTGCTTCAAATGATAGTCTCCCCAACACTCAACTCTCTCTCACAGGATTTGGATTTGGTGGAAAGAAGATTTGAGTGGAAAGCAACTTGGGGAAGGCTAGAGATCAAGATTCATATGGTAGGAATGGAATATCTTGGCCTCAACACAAGGGTAGGTGGTTCTATCTCAGAACATATGAGTTGGAAGTGTAGATGTGTTCTGATGGCTCTCTCCACGAATGAAGAGGAGGTGGAGGGGTATATATAGCCTCCACTTAAAATCCAACCATTACACACAATCTACCAATCTCGGTGGGACCGAATCAACAAACTCGGTTGGACCAAAAATATAAACCTAGTGACCGTTAGAGTTTTTCGGTGGGACTGACATGCATCTCGGTAGGACCGATGTGGTTAGGGTTTGGGCATAACGTAATTTCGGTGAGACCGATTACACAAACTCGGTGAGACCGATTTGGTAATTAGCTAACCAGAGAGTTGGTCAGGCAAACTCGGTGGGACCGATTTGCTCTTTCGGTGAGACCGAAAAGTTACAAAAGGGAAACAGAGAGTTTGCATTGCAATCTCGGTGGGACCGATCCGCTCTTTCGGTGAGACCGAAAAGTTACGAAAGGGAAACAGAGAGGTTGCAATCCCATCTCGGTGAGACCGAGATCCCTATCGGTAGAACCGATTTGCTAGGGTTTTGGCAGTGGCTTATGACATATGAAACTCGGTGGCGCCGGATAGAAAGAATCGGTATGACCGTATTTGGCTTTGGGTTTAGGTCATTTGTGGATATGGGAAAGTAGCTGAGGATTTTGGAGCATATCATTAAGCACATAAGGCAAAGAGCTCATTAAGCAACACCTCATCCCTCCTTGATAGTATTGGCTTTTCCTATGGACTCAATGTGATCTTGGATCACTAAAATATAAAATGAAGAGTCTTGAGCCAATCCTTTGTCCTTAGCATTTTGAGGGTTCCACTTTCATCATCCATGCCATGACAATCATTGAGCTTTCCTGAAATAACTGTCTTGGAATAGCATTAGCTCAATGAGCTATATGTTGTTATGAATTACCAAAACCACCTAGGGATGGTTGGACTTTCAATCCCTCTAGTCATCTAAGTGAAACATGATCCGACTCAACTAGGCCGTGTCCGATCATCACGTGAGACGGACTAGTCATCATCGGTGAACATCTCCATGTTGATCGTATCTTCCATACGACTCATGTTCGACCTTTCAGTCTCTTGTGTTCCGAGGCCATGTCTGTAGATGCTAGGCTCGTCAAGTTAACCTAAGTGTTTGCATGTGTAAATCTGTCTACACCCGTTGTATGTGAACGTTGGAATCTATCACACCCGATCATCACGTGGTGCTTCAAAACAACGAACTGTCGCGACGGCGCACAGTTAGGGGGAACACTTTATTGAAATTATTATGAGGGATCATCTTATTTACTACCATCGTTCTACGTAAACAAGATGCAAAAACATGATAAACATCACATGCAACCAAATAATAATAGTGACATGATATGGCCAATATCATATAGCTCCTTTGATCTCCATCTTGGGGCTCCATGATCATCTTGTCACCGGCATGACACCATGATCTCCATCATCGTGTCTCCATGAAGTTGCTCGCCAACTATTACTTCTACTACTAAGGCTAACACGTTTAGCCATAAAGTAAAGTAATTTACATGGCGTTTCTCAATGACACGCAGGTCATACAAAAAATAAAGACAACTCCTATGGCTCCTGCTGGTTGTCATACTCATCGACATGCAAGTCGTGATTCCTATTACAATAACATGATCTCATACATCACATATATATCATTCATCACAACTTTGGCCATATCACATCAGAAAGCACTTGCTCCAAAAACAAGTTAGACGTCTTCTAATTGTTGTTGCAAGTTTTACGTGGCTGCAATAGGGTTCTAGCAAGAACGTTTTCTTACCTACGTAAAAGCCACAACGTGACTTGTCAACTTCTATTTACCCTTCATAAGGACCCTTTTCGTCGAATCCGTTCCAACTAAAGTGGGAGAGACAGACACCCGCCAGCCACCTTATGCAACTAGTGCATGTCAGTCGGTGGAACCGGTCTCACGTAAGCGTACGTGTAAGGTTGGTCCGGGCCGCTTCATCCCACAATACCGCTGAAGCAAAATAAGACTAGTAGCGGCAAGAGAGTTGACAACATCTACGCCCACAACAAATTGTGTTCTACTCGTGCAAAGAGAACTACGCATAAACCTGGCTCTGATACCACTGTTGGGGAACGTTGCAGAAAACAAAAATTTTCCTACGGTTTCACCAAGATCCATCTATGAGTTCATCTAGCAACGAGTGATCGGATACATCTACATACCTTTGTAGATCGCGAGCGGAAGCGTTCACTAGAATGTGGATGATGGAGTCGTACTCGCCGTGATCCAAATCACCGATGACCAAGTGCCGAACGGACGACACCTCCGCGTTCAACACACGTACGGAGCGGATGACGTCTCCTCCTTCTTGATCCAGCAAGGGGGAAGGAGAGGTTGATGAAGATCCAGCAGCACGACGGCGTGGTGGTGGATGCAGCAGTCACCGCAGCAGGGCTTCGCCGAGCTTTTGCGAGAGAGAGAGAGGTGTAGCAGGGGAGAGGGAGGCGCCAAAGCTTCAGGGGTGCGGCTGCCCCTCCCTCCCCCCTTTATATAGGCCCCCTGGGGGCGCCGGCCCTGGAGATCTAATCTCCCAAGGGGGGCGGCGGCCAGGGGGGTGGAGTACCCCCCAAAGGCAAGTGGGGCGCCCCCCCCCACCCCTAGGGTTTCAACCCTAGGCGCAGGGGGTGGGCCAAGGGGGGCGCACCATCCCACTATGGGCTGGTTCCCCTTCCCACTTCAGCCCATGGGGCCCTCCGGGATGGGTGGCCCCACCCGGTGGACCCCCGGGACACATCCGATGGTCCCGGTACAATACCGGTGACCCCCAAATCTTTCCCGATGGCCGAAACTGCACTTCCTATATATAATTCTTCACCTCCGGACCATTCCGGAAATCCTCGTGACGTCCGAGATCTCATCCGGGACTCCGAACAACTTTCGGATTATTGCATACTCATATCTCTACAACCCTAGCGTCACCAAACCTTAAGTGTGTAGACCCTACGGGGTCGGGGGATATGCAGACATGACCGAGACGCCTCTCCGGCCAATAACCAACAGCGGGATCTGGATACCCATGTTGGCTCCCACATACTCCTCGATGATCTCATCGGATGAACCACGATGTCGAGGATTCAATCAATCCCGTATACAATTCCCTTTGTCAATCGGTATTTTACTTGCCCGAGATTCGATCGTCGGTATCCCAACACCTCGTTCAATCTCGTTACTGGCAAGTCACTTTAATCGTACCATAATGCATGATACCGTGATCAAACACTTTGATCACATTGAGCTCATTATGATGATGCATTACCGAGTGGGCCCAGTGATACCTCTCCGTCATACGGAGTGACAAATCCCAGTCTCAATCCGTGTTAACCCAACAGACACTTTCGGAGATACCCGTAGTATACCTTTATAGTCACCCAGTTACGTTGTGACGTTTGGCACACCCAAAGCACTCCTACGGTATCCGGGAGTTACACGATCTCATGGTCTAAGGAAAAGATACTTGACATTGGAAAAGCTCTAGCAAACGAATTATATGATCTTGTGCTATGCTTAGGATTGGGTCTTGTCCATCACATCATTCTCCTAATGATGTGATCTCGTTATCAACGACATCCAATGCCCATAGTCAGGAAACCATGACTATCAGTTGATCAACGAGCTAGCCAACTAGAGGCTTACTAGGGACATGTTGGTGTCTATGTATTCACACATGTATTACGATTTCTGGATAACACAATTATAGAATGAATAAAAGACAATTATCATGAACAAGGAAATATAATAATAATCCTTTTATTATTGCCTCTAGGGCATATTTCCAACAGAGTGTTCCTGGAGTGGAGCCACCCGCTGCTCCAAGAACTCCCTCAGGAGTGTAGCCCCGGTCAACTTCGCCGCCCCTAAGTTGCCTGGCCTTAGGTCCGCGTTCATCCTCTTCAGCACCGCCTTCCCACGGGGGTCGACGAGCTCCGCGCGGGGCCACGTGTCAACGGCCTTGGGCTGCCCCGTAGGCAATGCCAGTCGGGGGTGGAGGCACCCGACGTCCACCATGACCCACTTGCTCCGGAAGCCTTCGATCATCTTCCCAGGCTTCGAGATAGCATTGGAGTTGGAGTATGCGATAAAGCTCGCGCATGCGGAGATATGGGCACGAGAAACCCGGAGGGAAAAATAGTGGTGCAACAAGGCCACCGAGGGCTTTACCCCAACGTGAGCCTCACAGTAGTAAGCAAAAATCGCCAGGAGAAGAACAGAGTTGGGGTGGAGATGAAGAGCTTGCAAGTTGTATTGGCGGAGAACAGCAAAGAAGAACTCGGAAAAAGGAGGCACCAGACCGGCGATGATGGCGCTCAGAAAGAACGGGTTGAAGGTGCTCCCTTTGCCCTCAGGCTGGTCGGAGCCGGCCTTGAGCACAGTCGCCCCCTTGCTGCCCTTCGCCACCGTCATTAGGCGCATGAGGGCGAGGTTCTTCTCCGACAGGTTCGGGGGATCCAGAGCCAGTGAGTACCAAGCCTCGGTTGGGGACTTGCGAGGCGCCATAGAGTGCCAGATGGGAACGATTGAGACAGATCTGGAGAATTTCGGGAGCAGAAAGGAGAAGAGCGAGAAAGGGGATCTGGGGCAAGGCGAACGAGAACAAGGCGAGTAAGTCTGGCCCGGGCACCTCTTTTGTCAGATGGACGGTTGCCGACGCGTCGTGGGGAAGCGCAGACGCCCACGTCCAATCAATCGCCACGCGGCGCCCAAGGCCGCAGGCTATTGGGGCTCGCGGCGCTTCACGCTTGCCCCTTCGCTTCTCTGCTAAGCCAAGCCCGGGCGCGCCTTGGGCCTGGGGGCTACTGTCGGTGTTCTGGGAACGGGGGTCCCTAGACTTGCCTGCCTGCAGCCTGCGGCGTGGCTCGAGTAGTGGCCCAGCGCGGCCCAGCTTCATCAGCTCAAGCTCAGGACCCTCGCGAGGGGCCAACCCTTACGGGGTAGACGACAGGAAGCTTCCTCAGGAACAGCTTCATCACGCAGGCTCGCGAGGAGGCGGAGAGATCAAGGCAGGGGCACCTCGCGAGGAGCCCATGACGCAAGCCATGACGATCGAGATTAGGCAGGCATTGTCCTTGTTTCCCCTTCGGTGCAAAGGGAGCAAGCACAGGCCAAGGCATCGGGCAAAGGTTACCATTCCGGTGCAACGAGACCAAGACCAGCAGAGCGGCAGGACGGGGGTCACCGTGGAGCCCAAGGCGGCGTCATCGCCAGTGCTTTTGGCAGCCGAAGACCACCTTTGGTCAGGATAACTTGTACTGGATGTTCCCCTTCAAAATGGCCAATTGTTGGTGCCCTTCCCGCTCATTATTTGGGAAGAGGACCAGGGCCTCTATAAATAGGACTAGCCACCATAGGGATCAAAGAGATCCGGATGGAGGAGAACACGCCACACCAGCTCAAGAACACCTCTCGCGAGGCCGTTCTTCCCCTGTATTGTTCATCATCAGCCCCTGAGGCAATCCACTACACCACACACTAGATTAGGGTATTACACCGCATCGGTGGCCCGAACCAGTATAACCCTCGTGTCCCTTGTGTGTTCTTTCCGGCCTAGATTTCTTGCGAGCCATAGGAGCGCGAGTCGGTAGGGGAAAGATCTTCGTGCGCACCCCAGAGTTCGAACCTTAAGGGTTTGCCGGAACCCGAAATCTGACACAGGCAAGTCTGGGTACCCCGTTTCCCAGGACGCCGACACAAATGATAGTCTGCCCAACACTGAACTCTCTCTCACAGATTTGGCTATGGTGGAAAGATGATTTGAGTGGAAACCAACTTGGGGAAGGTTAAAGATCAAGATTCGTGTGGTTGGATTGGAATGTCTTGGTCTCAACACATGAGTAGGTGGTTCTCTCTCAGAAAATGAGTAGTGGAAGTGTAGGCACGTTCTGATGGCTCTCTCTTGAATAGAGAAGGGGGTGGAGGGGTATATATAGCCTCCACACAAAATCTAACCGTTACACACATTTTACACAACTCAGTCAGACCGAATAGGTGAACTCGGTGAGACCGATTTAGTTCAAAATGTGAGTGTTAGGAATCTCGGTGGGACTGACATGATCAACTCGGTTGGACCGATGTGCTAGGGTTAGGGCAAAACCTCATCTCGGTGTGACCGATTGCATGAACTCGGGGGACCGATTTCAGCAGTAAGCAAACCAGAGAGTTGGGCAGGCAAACTCGATGGGACCGAACGCTCATTTCGGTAAGATTGAAACGTTACAACAAGGAAACGGTGTCGATGCAACAAACACTGGGTATGTTGCCCAACTATGCACAGGCACAAGATGAAGGTTGAAGCACCAGCTTAAGTCTGGGATTGAAGAACCAAGATATTTGAAGAACCAACATGCAACTCAGAAGGACCAAGATCGGACCAGAGGAGCAGGATAGCAGCAAGAGAAGGGCCTCCCTTGCCAGACAGGCGAGCCCAGCAAGGGGCGAGACCACCACCAGAAGCAAGCAACCAAGACTCCCTGGCAGAGCCTGCCGGGGCTCACTGGGGCAGAACCACCCCGCCAACCACTCAAACACGACTCCCATCGTCAATCAGTGCGGTGTCGAGCCGCCAGGTGATTAAGTGGCATCCATTCGCCACATGGCAGCCATTTCCTACAGAAAAAACCCACAAATGACACCCGTCCTGCGACGTGTCAAGGGAACATACGCGGAGCTGGCAAGATAGCCCAGCAGGCCTTGCTGGGCAACCGGTGATGTGACACTAAGCGGTGCATTTAATGCACCCTGTCGACTCGCAGAGTTAGGTATGATCGCATTGTTTGCTATCATTTTAGTAGATAATTACCACTTTGCCACTGTGGTGACCCCTTAATCTATAAAAGGAGGCCCATGGCACTTGTAGGGGGGTTAGAAGTTTAGAAAGTTGACAACCCCAAGCCACGATACGCGCGTAGACGCTGCGGCCCTGAGGCAAACCTTGTCGGGCAAGTGTACTACGCATCACCACACTCATTCCACCATCAATCTACCAAAGTAGGAGTAGGGTTTTATGCCTCGCGGCGGCCCAAACCTGGGTAAATTGCTTGTGTGCTTCCTGCCGTGCTGCCATGCGCTGTTCCGCTCTTTGTGCAACGCCACGTCCCCCTGCCGAACCAGCAAGGGAGCACCCGGTCCCATAGGTGGCCGTGGATATCCCACGACATCTTTGGCGCGCCAGGTAGGCGGAGCGCTTGTGCGAACCTGAAAGCGTGTGTAGCCTGTCATCTTCATCGCCATCTCCATCTTCGACGACGCCATCGACCATGGAGCCTAAGAAGAAGAAGAAGTCCGGCCCTTCGGCCCATCTGTCCACCTTGAAGGCTCCACTGCCCGCAGCCTCTGGTGCCTCGGAGGATGCGGGGGTGAGCGAGGACGTGAATGCTACTAGGGGTGTGCTTGGAGCAGGTGGCACCATCACCATTCCCCCTGCGGCCGACGCGGGGGCTAAAGGCACCAGAGCAGGACAGCATCAGCAGCGCCTTGGCAGTCAGGCTCCACAACCTGCGGGCGAGGGGGTCACTCCGTCTGCACCCTCTCCCCCCAGCGACGAGCACAACCACAGCAAAAGCACTCGGTCCAGGGTGAACCATTGCCCTCCGGCCGTCCCCACTGCGGGAGTGACAGCGGCCATGCCTCCTCCCGGACGAGTCGACCAGGCCGCTGTGCTCGACGGAGCCGCTGACCCTCGAGCACCACCGCCGCACGACCCCACTGCCCAGGTGGTCGTCCCAAAGCTACGTGGACACGGCACCCTCATCGTCGCCGCCGCTGGCACCATCAAGAGCCGGGCGACGGTCCAGTCGACGTCATCAACATCTATGCTGAGCACTGCCATGGAGGCCATGGCTCGAGTTTAGTTGCTGCTGAGATTTCCGCCAGCGGCCAAGCAGATGGATGAATGGTGTGCCACTTTCCAGAGCCTGCTCGTCTTCACCGAGGCTGGGGGCTCACGGCGAGCTGGCCCGCCACGACCTCCCCAAGCGATAGCAACTGCCCGTACTGTTGGCCGAACGGAGGGGGCGGTCCTCATGGTGCAGTCCCCACCACGGCAGCCGACGCGGGCGCCGCAGAATCAAGACCCCGACGACGTCTCGATGGCCTCTTCCAACCCTCGAGCACGTCCAGGCCAACGTCGAGTCCCGGAGGATAGGCGGCGGGGAGACGCGTGCGTCGTCATGGATTAGCGCCACGACGACCTCCGCCATACCGACGGGTGCGGCGGCTTCAACATCGACGAGCCTGCGCCCGGTGTTTGTGGGTGCCTACCTTTCGAGGTTGGCTGCCCTGCCTTTACATGAGAGTTGCGGCAAGTCCGTTGGCCGTCCGTTCGCACGTTCAAGCCAGAGATACCTGAGAAGTACGACGGGAGGCTGAACCCGGCAGAGTTCTTGAGCATCTTCACCATCGTCGTTCAGGCTGCCGGGGGAAGAGACGAGAACGTGTTCGCCAACTACTTCCTGTTGGCCCTCAAGTCCAATGTGAGGTCTTGGCTAATGCACCTGCCGGAGAACTCCATTTCGTCATGGACGGACCTATGCCACGAGTTCATCGGTGCCTTCACCAGTGGCCATCAAGAGCCCGACAGGCCCAGCGACCTGCAGCTTCTCCAGCAGAAGGAAGGAGAAACCCTTCGTAAGTATTTACAGAGATTCAGTTCAGTTCATAGAAATATTCCAAATATCCATCCGGCAGCTATTATAGAAGCCTTCCAGTCCAATGTGCGCAACAGTCGCATTCGTTCTAAGATGAATGTGCGGTTGCCCAAGACTGTGAAGGAGCTATACACACTGGTGGATAAGTGTGCTCGGATGGAGGAAGGAAGGAAGTTTCCCGGAGAGGAGGATTGCATCAATGTTGATTCAGAGGATGAAGATGAATCAACCAGTCTGAGAAAGGGCAAGAAGCGCAATAAGTGAAGGAAATATGCCCTACAGGCAATAATAAAGTTATTATTTATTTCCTTATCTCATGATAAATGTTTATTATTCATGCTAGAATTGTATTAACCGGAAACGTAATACATGTGTGAATACATAGACAAACAGAGTGTCACTAGTATGCCTCTACTTGACTAGCTCATTGATCAAAGATGGTTATGTTTCCTAGCCATTGACACGAGTTGTCATTTGATTAACGGGATCACATCATTAGGACAATGATGTGATTGACTTGACCCATTCCGTTAGCTTAGCACTCGATCGTTTAGTATGTTGCTATTGCTTTCTTCATGACTTATACATGTTCCTATGACTATGAGATTATGCAACTCCCGTTTACGGAGGAGCACTTTGTGTGCTACCAAACGTCACAACATAACTGGGTGATTATAAAGGTGCTCTACAGGTGTCTCCAAAGGTACTTGTTGGGTTGGCGTATTTCGAGATTAGGATTTGTCACTCCGATTGTCGGAGAGGTATCTCTGGGCCCACTCGGTAATGCACATCACTATAAGCCTTGCAAGCATTGCAACTAATGAGTTAGTTGCGGGATGATGTATTACGGAACGAGTAAAGAGAGTTACAGGTAACGAGATTGAACTAGGTATTGAGATACCGACGATCGACTCTCGGGCAAGTAACATACCGATGACAAAGGGAACAACGTATGTTGTTATGCGGTCTGACCGATAAAGATCTTCGTAGAATATGTGGGAGCCAATATGAGCATCCAGGTTCCGCTATTGGTTATTGACCGGAGACGTATCTCGGTCATGTCTACATAGTTCTCGAACCCGTAGGGTCCGCACGCTTAACGTTACGATGATAGTTATATTATGAGTTTATGTGTTTTGATGTACCGAAGGTAGTTCGGAGTCCCGGATGAGATCGGGGACATGACGAGGAGTCTCGAAATGGTCAAGACGTAAAGAATGATATATTGGAAGCCTATGTTTGGATATCGGAAGTGTTCCGGGTGAAATCGGGATTTTACCGGAGTATGGGGAGGTTACCGTAACCCCCCGGTAACTTAATGGGCCTTAGTGGGCCTAGGTGGAAGAGATGAGAGGAGGCAAGGGCTAGCCGTGCGCCCCTCCCCCTAGTTCGAATAGTACAAGGAGAGGGGGGCGGCGCCCCCCCTTCCTTCCTTCTCCTCCACTCCTTCCCCCTCGCCAAGTCCTAATCCAACTATGAAAGGGGGGAATCCTACTCCCGGTGGGAGTAGGACTCCTCCTGGCGCGCCCCAAGGCTGGCCGCACATCTCCCCCTTGCTCCTTTATATACGGGGGCAGGGGGCACCCCATAGACACAACAATTGATCATTGATCTCTTAGCCGTGTGGGGTGCCCCCCTCCACCATAGTCCACCTCGATAATACTGTAGCGGTGCTTAGGCGAAGCTCTGCGTCGGTAGAACATCAACATCGTCACCATGCCGTCGTGCTGACGAAACTCTCCCTCAACACTCGGCTGGATCGGAGTTCGAGGGACGTCATCGGGCTGAACGTGTGCTGAACTCGAAGGTGTCGTGCGTTCGGTACTTGATCGGTCGGATCGTGAAGACGTACGACTACATCAACCATGTTGTGCTAACGCTTCCGTTTTCTTTCTACAAGGGTATGTGGACACACACTCCCCTCTCGTTGCTATGCATCACCATGATCTTGCGTGTGCATAGGAATTTTTTGAAATTACTACGTTACCCAACAATAAGAAGCTAAGGGATAAGGCACACTACAAAAAAAAGACATATCCGTGACATTTTGGGCCGAACGAATTATTTTCTGTCATACATATGACACTTCTATGACGATAATTGTGACAAAACCCGGTATCATCATAGATGTGGTGGGCTCCTACTTCTATGACAGAAAATGGGCTTTTCGTCCTGGGCGGGTCGGAGACGCAGCTGCATGACATTCTTTGGGCCGTCCATGACGGAAAAAACCATGGTAGAAGCGAGGGGGAGGAGAATTTCGGGGAGTTCCCGGTTACGGTGGGAGGTCGGGGGCCGAGCGATGCGCCTTTCTCTCGTACACGCACGCGCGTGTGTGCGAGGCGTTGGCTCTAACTGAACCCGAGCGAGGCGTTGGGCTCTAACTGAACCCGAGCGATTACACTGCAGGCTACGCGTTACTGAACCCGAGCGATCGATTGATGGCTGTTAACTGAACCCGATCGAGCGATTCCTACGCTACTGCAGCTAACTGAAGCCAATCGATGTTGCCTCTAGATGAACAGTGAGCGTTGCGGGGGGGTTGGATGAACAGTTCCCGGTGGGGGTGGATGAACAGGACCCCGTGGTGTTGCCTCTGGATGAACAGGACCCCGATCGATCGAGCCGGTTGGGGCTGGATGAACAGGACCCCGTGGAGGGCTGGATGAACAGGACCACCCCGTGGAGGGCTGGATGAACAGTAGACGGTGGAGGGGTGCCCGTGGAGGGGTGGTTGAACAGGACCCCGTGGTGTGGAGGGCTGGATGAACAGTAGATGGTGGAGGGGTGGTTGAACAGTAGCCGGTGGAGTAGCGCGTGGTGGAGGCTGGATGGACAGGAGCCCGTGGAGGCTGGAGGAGGTCGGCGGTGGATGAACAGTAGCTCGTGGAGGCTGGAGGGGGTCGACGGAGGAGATGAACAGTATCCCGTGGAGTCCCGTTTTGCGGTACGCCACACCCCTCCCAATGAACAGGACCCTCGTTTCGACCGTACCGCTCCAACACAAGTCCGTTTCCTCTGTTTTGCGGTACGCCACACCCCTCCCGATCAACAGGACCCCCGTTTCGACCGTAGGAGGTCCGTTTCCTCCGTTTTGTGGTACGCCACACCCCTCCCGATCAACAGGACCCCTGTTTCGACCGTAGGAGGTTCGTTTCCTCCGTTTTGCAGTACGCCACACCCCTCCTGATCAACAGGACCCCCGTTTCAACCGTAGGAGGTCCGTTTCCTCTGTTTCGCGGTACGCCAGGCCTCGTTTCCATCGCCTCTTCCGTCCAAGCCCTCCCGATGAACACGACCACGCATTTCGTTCCAACCCAGCCGCGTTGCCTCCCGATGAACACGACGCATTTCGTTGCCTCCCCATGAACACGACGACGATGTTGTTTCTCCGTTCCGACCCAGCCATGTCAATGAGCCCTCGCCGTACGTATGCGCGAGTAGGCGTTCGAGACCCCGCCCGTATGTACACATACGTGGCCGTATTTTCTTTCTTGCACCCTGGCCATTGTACGTACGTGTATATGCTACGAGCGCGCCTCTACTACGACATGTGCGCGCCTCTACTACGACACGTGCGCGCCTCTACATCCACCAATATATATGTACGTACACGTTCCCGACCAGAATGACAACGCTACGTACGCTTCGACCAGGTGGGTCCCGACTGTCAGGCACTTCCTTGCATGCGAAGATGTAGCTGGTGGGTCCCAGCAGTCAGGGGCAAATGTTTTTTTTGCGAAATATGGTGGCCCGTCCGGTGGGTCCCCGTTGTCAGGTGGAGGAATAATTATTTTGCACGTAATAAGGAGGCACTTCCTTGCTGCGGCCGTGGACCCAGCTGTCAGCCTCTCCACGTACAGTCCACGTCCGATGGAAGCCGTTCCTTGACCACGTTGAACACGCCGTGCCGAGAGCACCAGGGCGGTGGACGGCAGCGAGGCCTAGGAAGGGGACGACATGGAGCCGGGGAAGATGCGGCAGTGGAAGCCCGCGCGGAGAGGAGTACGAGGGTTCACTGATTCAGCTGCGGTGTGAGGCTGCCGTCACCGCAGGGCCTGGCCAGCGGTGGGAATAGTAGGGGGCGGTGAGGCCTCCGCGACAGCACAACCGACCATGGGAGGCAGGAGCATGCGGCACGACCGGCGCTGCTTTGGGCGGCTGGAGCAAGAAGACGAGAGGTTGAAGAAGCACTACAGTCGTTGGATGGACATCGTACGGTCGCTGGAGCTAGAATCGTTCATATTGACTAAAGTTGACAAAGGCCCCCGTCCCAGTCAACTTAGTAGGCCCACAAGTCAGCCTCCCACCATGGTGGGTCCCAGCTAGCAGGGGGAGTATTCATTTTTTTGTGCGTAATAAGGAGGCACTTCCGGTGGGTCCGAGCTGACAGCGGGGGCAACGTTTTTTTCGCGAAATACGCTGGCCCGTCCGGTGGGTCCGAGCAGTCAAGGGGGAAACGTTTTTTTGCGAAGTAAGGTGGCCCGTCCGGTGGGTCCCTGCTGTAAGGTGGAGGAATAATTATTTTGCAAGTAATAAGGAGGCACTTCCTTGCGGCCACCTGGACCCAGCTGTCAGCCTCTCCATGTACAGAACTCTTCCGATGGAAGTCGGTTGTTGACCACGTTGACCACGCCATGCCGAGAGCACCAGGACGGTGGTCTGGACGACGGCGAGGCCTAGGAAGGTGACGACGCGGAGCCGGGGAAGACGCAGCAGTGGAAGCCCGCACGGAGAGGAGTACGAGGGTTCACTGGTTCGGCTATGGTGTGAGGCTGCTGTCGCCGCAGAATAACAGGGGGTGTGGGTGAGTAGAGGGATGGCCTGGCCAGCGGTGGGAGTAGTAGGGGGCGGTGAGGCCTCCACCGCATCGCAGTCGGCCACGGGAGGCAGGAGCATGAGGCACGACCGGCACTGGTTTGGGCGGCTGGAGCAAGAAGACCAGAGGTTGAAGAAGCACTACGGTTGTTGGATGGACATCGTACGGTCACTGGAGCTAGAATCGTGCATATTGACTAAGTTGACAAAGCCCTCCGTCCCCGTCAACTTAGTAGGCCCACAAGTCAGCCTGCCACTATACTGGGTCCCAGCTAACAAGGGGGTATACATTTTTTTGTGCGTAATAAGGAGGCACTTCCTTGCGTGCGAAGATATAGCTGGTGGGTCCGAGCTGTCAGCGGCGGTAACGTATTTTTGGTGAAATACAGAGGCCCTTTCGGTGGGTCCCTGATGTCAGGTGGAGGAATCATTATTTTGCGCGTAATAAGGAGGCATTTCCTTGCGTGCGGATGTGGACCCAGTTGTCGGCCTCTCCACGTAAAGTCCACTTCAGATGCATGTCGGTCGTTGACCACGTTGACCAGGCCGCGCCGAGAGCACCAGGGCGGTGGACGACGGCGAGGCCTAGGAAGGGAACGACACGGAGGCAGGGAACACTCGGCAGTTGTTTCCCACGCGAAGGGGAGTATGACTGTACGAGGGTTTACTGGTTCGTTTGCCGTCGCCGGAGAATAACAGCAGGTGTGGGTGAGTAGAGGGATGGCTAGGCCAGCGATGGGAGTACGGTGGGGCGGTGAGGCTTGTGCGGCAGCAGAGCCGGCCGCGGGGAGGAGGGAGCAGGCAGTCCCGCCGGCGCCTATTTGAGCAGCTAGAGCAGGAAGAGCGGAGATTAAAGAAGCATGACAGCCATTGGATGGCCATCCAACAGTCACTGCTTGTGCGTCAACCTTTTTTTTAGGAAAGCCTCAAATCGGTGGAAAACAGCATACAGCCCATCTGCCATTATTTCTAATAATTTACAGCCCATTTGCTAATTATTAAGTTTTTTTTGGAGCCCATATTCTTTTTGTTAGCATTACAGCCCATATTGTGGCCACGGTTAAGAAATTATATGAAATTTTGCATATTTCGGTGCGGTCCGAACTGTTTTTAATCCCGAAATTTCGACTCACATTCAAACTGATTTTAAAATAAATGTATATCAATATAAAATCCAACAAATTCTCCAAGCATAAAAATTAATGTAATTTCAAATCATGAAATGAAAAAAAGATATTTGATACCAATTGCCGGTTTGATGTGTTTTAAAAATGTACAGCCCATTTCTCATTACTGATGGGCCATTTTCTCGGCTAGCCGAATGAAAGTTGTCCTCGTCTTGAAAGATTTGCAGCCCAACAGGCCTGACAAAGTGACTTACTTGGCAAATCACAAAAAAACTGGGTTGTGGCCATGGACCCAGCTGTCAGCTTCTCCACGTACAGTACTCTTCCGATGGAATGTCGTTAACCACGTTGACCACGCCGCGCCGAGAGCACCAAGGCGGTGGACGCTGGCGAGGCCTATGAAGGGGACGACGCGGAGCCGGGGAAGACGCGGCAGTGGATGCCCACGCGGAGAGGAGTACGAGGGTTCACTGGTTCGGCTGCGGTGTGAGGCTGTCGTCGCCGCAGAATAACAGGGGGAGTGGGTGAGTGGAGGGATGGCCTGGCTAGCGGTGGGAGTAGTATAGGGATGGTGAGGCCTCCGCGGCAGCACAGCCGGCCACGGGAGGCAGGAGCATGCGGCACGACCGGCGCTACTTTGGGCGGCTGGGGCAAGAAGACCAGAGGTTGAAGAAGCACTACGGCCGTTGGATGGACATCGTTGACCACGCCGCGCCGAGAGCACCAGGGCGGTGGACGACGGCGAGGCCTATGAAGGGAAAGACACGGAGCCGGGGAAGACACGGTAGTGGCCGCCCACGCGGTGGAGAGTACAAGGGTTGACTGGTTCAGCTGTCGTCGCCGGAAAATAACAGGAGGTGTGGGTGAGTAGAGGGATAGACATGCCAGGGATGCGAGTATGATGGGGCCGTGAGGCCTTCCCGGCAGCACTGCCGGCGGGAGCAGGCGGTTCCGATGGCGCTGGTTTGGGCGGCTGGGGCAGGAGGATCAGAGACTGAAGAAGCACGATTGCCGTTAGATTGACATCTAACGGTTTGACGCTGGTAGAGTCGATTGTTGACTAAGTTTCTTTTTTGAGAAACCTTGTGTACGCATGAACTTAGTAGGCCCACAAGTCAGCCTCCAAATCTGTGGCAGACAACATAAATCCCATTTGCTATCTTTTATAATTTGCAGCCCATTTGCTAATTCTTAAGTAATTTATTACAGCCCATTTTGTGCCCAGGACCACGGTCAAAAAGTCCAACCTTATTTTGCGTATTTCGGTGGAGTCCGAACTGTTGTAATCCCGAAATGATAAACATTTTTAAGAACTTATTGATTTGCCAAAAAATCGTTTTGTTTTTGTAAGCAAATAAGACGTGGAACAAATTTAGTTGGTTTAAGGGAAAACCAGTGGTAAAAAAATCAGCGCTGGGTGGGGAAAAACAACAAAAATAAGGATGTAAATATGAAAAGGGAATTTTATGTGTTTTCAATATAATGATACGTGTATATGAACTAGTAAAACTATAGGTAGAGCTTAGAAAACGGATGTAGGACATGCGTTTCAAGAGGAAAATAGAACTGGGATGTGTGTTTGATTCAGTAAAAAAACTGCCTGCGGATGTTGTAAGACAAAATATAACTAACGCTGGTGGGCCAGAGGCCAGTAGATACCTGCTGGATCTTTGTGCCTCGTTGTCGTCATGGGCTGGGCCTGTTAAAAACAAAACAACCCTGGGCAATCTACAGCCCAGTTGAAACTTGCTCGACCTGAAAAAACAATATACATGCTCAATAAACGAGAGAATTCTGCAGGTACAGACTGATAACTGGGATGCAGCACCGATATTTTTTTTTTATCGTGATAATAAGTGCACGCACTTGTTTCGAAAAAAATTGGAGAACTGGGAATTCGAACGGCAGGTGCTTATGCTACCCATCAAATAAAAATTAGGTGCCTGAAAATTCGTTTCGAAACAAATGATTCAGCTTTATATCCACGTCGTCGACCCTCGGCATGATGGTTGGAAGCAAATGCAAGTTCACACTAAAAGATCCTTAACAACAATACCAACTTGCGGACGACAAGGTAGTACAACTACCAATACCAAACTAACTTATAATCTTTTTACTCCTGGCCCTAGTGTTCGTCTGGTAGAAAATCTTGCAGAGTACCAGCTCCCGCTCCTTCTCTTGTTCCAGGTCCCCGAGGTGGTACTGGTGCATCACCCAGTTAGTCCTCTGCTGGTCGAAGTTCTTGTTGGTGTGCAGCACCAGAACCTTTTTTGCTACCCGTCTGCCGGCCGTTGACCATCACTGGCAAGGTATTGCCGGTCTTGTGCCACATCGCGTGCATGCCGCACTCCGACTGTATCTTGCGACGCGTCCACGCGCCCCTTTTGAATGCCCTGGAATTGCGCTGGAAGAAATGCTTCCTTAGGCCACTCAGTGTGATACCTGCAGTATTGTGGAATACAGGTTTTAGTGTACCTGGTTGGCATTTTCATAACATCTTTGGCATGTTGCAGTCACTTGTTTCACTTTTTGTTAACTGTCAAATTGTAATTGCTTCACTAGGTCTACGTCTAAAAAGAAAAATAGAGCTATAAACAAAGGAATATGTTTGTGCAAGTAGATGGTCGATCGGTGTCTTACCTGGAAGTTTCTCAGGTTGGGTGTAACATATGTCGCGCTCGCTGTCGATGGTTGGTATGAACAAATCGATGAGAGACTGAAATCTCGCGCTGTCAGCACTCACTTTGGCCTCAAGGTGCTCGATCAGCTCCTGATCCGTGGGATCGAACTTGACGCCAGCCGGCAGCACCGGCCAATCCTTCTTCGACTTGCATCGGTAATTCCAGTTATATGGTACTCAATGTATGATCAATCGACTATTTTAAGTGAAAGATGAAAGATTTCGACAGATAAGTGGTACTCCAAATCTGAAGTCCGGAATACCCGAACACGCCGCCGGAATTCTTGTGTCACCTCAAGCGCAGCATGTTGTCACGTCAATTCAATGTGTGGACATGATGAATAATTTGACCGACGTATACTAGTACTGCTAACTGTACTACTTACTAGTCGTATTTAGTGCCACAATTTATACATAGGTTTAACTAACAAGTACGCACTTGAATCCTAATTGATATATATGGCTTCTGCACAGCATCTCCATCATCATTATCAGTGCATCCTACGCAGGTGAGTTAGGATGCACTTGATCCCAGGAAGGTATCTATCCTTCAAACCAGAGGAGTGATTCAAACTAACAACAGTACATAATATCCAACAAAAGAGGGTCGTGCTACAGCAGCAGAATACATGGCTCCGTCTAGATATCAGCACGAATCAAGTTGTGCATATTTGCTGTTGGCATGAACCACATCGCCGCATGTCGGGTTTGCAAAAGCCATCCATCGCATGGAAGCTTGATGCCTTTCACACACTGAAGATTATCTGGCAACAAGCTGTGTTGACGAATCTCTGGATATGGTGATTCATGAAACCCATGGTATGATGTATAAACACAGCCCCCCCTTGCGAATGGAAGTTGCATAGCACAGTAATCATCACTGGTGATATGATCGATGATTGGTTGGACGATCGGATAATTGAGCCCGAGGAATAAGGAGTGGTTGCCGAGGCTATAAACCCGCCTCCAGTTGAATACGCCTGGCCAACGGAGCTGGGATCTTTCTCGAACACGAAGCAGCCATAGCCATCAATGTCACGAATGCCCCACGCATTGTACTGCATGTGGTTTGATGTAATGGTTTGGTCAATTTGGTACGTGCGAATGAGCATCAAATGACCGCCTTCAGCTGAACGAGCGATAAACCACCACCCATCGGCTGGTATGATTCTAGGTCCTGGAATCATGAAGGCCAGCGCATTTGCGTCTGCTGCAACAATTCAAATTGGAGACCAAAAGGACAAAAATAAACAATCATGTTCAGAGTATGTGTGGAATTAAGATTATTATAACAGTGACACATATCATAGACAGAGAATTGCAATGCCGTGGTCATAATCATACCCCAAGTTAAAAAAAATAAGCCAATGGCTTTCATATCCTAGCAATATGTCATGGTTCAAACATCATGTAACAATGAGAGGAAAACAGCTATGACAGCGCCTACTTATATTCTACCATAGCACTTACTACTACTGTTCTCATATCAACTCTAAGCAATAACATGCGTTGTTATAAAAATCTTGTAAACAAGAGTAACATATAGAAATCATGATGTTATGCTCATAATATGTATTCTAACAATCATTAGATGCCAATTGTTCTCATATCAACTCTAACAATAACATGTGTGGTCATAAAAATCTAGGAAATGAGAGGAACATATAGCAATGATGTGGTTATAGACATGCTATGCATTCTATATTTGTAACAAATGAACAGGTAGTCATATTCATAAGGTAAAGATGAGATGAGATAGAACAATTACACGACGATAGATTCCACCAGTATAGGTAGCCAATCTGTGTGTTGACCGCGTAAACGATGCCATCATGCACTATAGCATCAAACAGAAATGTTTCCTCAACAGGATTGATGATGAGCCATAACCATGTATGGCAACCGGATTCCAGATAGACTAATCCCTTGTTGAACAAGGCAATGAGCTTGTAACCCATGTAGTCTTCTGATGGTGTGGGCACTTCGCAGATTACAACTTTCTGCAAATAGAGGTCGAGCCAAAAGCTTGACGCGTCTCGTGCGTAGTAGGCAGGAGTGTCCGGCGGGCCGCGAGGCTCGATGGCGGTGGTATCCAAAGATGGAAGGGTGATCTCTCGCTGGGTGTAGATATCCACGAGATGCCATGGACTACCAGATTGGTGGATGAGGACGATCCAGATGGCCTTCATGCCCGCCCAGTAGTGGCCGCGCATGAAGGGCAGGTGGACGGGTAGTGCTAGCATGTCGAGGGGCACCACGGCAACCTCCATAGGATCGTCAAGTCGGTGTCTGAGCCACCTGCGAGGACCGGGCATCAGCAAGCAGGGTGTCTTGAAAAGAGCCGGCCGGTTGCAGACGAGTAGACGATACAAAGTCACCGAGCATGCGGCCAGACGGACGGTGCTGAGTAGGTCCATACGACTACAGATCTGCTCCAAGAGAACATCGGGGAGGGAATTCCAATCGCGGCTCTGCGTGTCAGTCGGTTCTGCCATTGGGGTTTTCGGTGCCTGCGAGCCAGCGGGGAAGTGGATTCGGGCGGGCGAGCGAAGAAGCTTCTCCTCATGTGGCTGAGCAGTGAGCGGGGGGATATGGTACGCGCGAGCTACCAAGGAAGATGGCGCGGGCGGGCGAGCAGTGAGCGGTGGTAAATGGTGTGCGGACGACGATGGGGAAGAGAGGAGGAAGAAGAAGAGAGGAGGAAGAAGAAGAGAGGAGGAAGAAGATTGGAAGACGGGGAAGAAAGTGCATTCATTCTCAATTCTACTAGTACTACTACCAGGATATACCGTCCTTCGGAGTGTAAATAGTTACACCGATGACATGTGGGTCTACCACAACAGGGCCCATATGTCAGTTAATGGAGGACAGAGGTGCGTAGGCGTATTTGCGAAAGCGTGCTCTACTGGCAAACATGATGGCAGTACTGGGTAAGGATGATTTAGTAACACCAACATGCTGGTTCGGCTTATTAATTACGTGTCCCATCTGCTGCAGCGTGTATTGTCACTTCACTGCGAAGACTAGTTGAATAGTTCTCTCTGACCGAGATGGGGAATAAATGGATCACGAGGACTTCCTTTCTACAGTATCCCTATGCCTCTACTTTCACTTCACTCATTTTGCTCCGTACCTAGTCACTTGTTGAAATCTATAGAAAGACAAATACTCCGTATTTGAGAACAGAGGGGGGGCTTTTACTCCGTACTACTCCCTCCGTTCCAAAATAGATGACTCAACTTTGTACTATATTTGGGAACAGAGGGAGTATCACCATATGGAGGGAACAGAGGAAGCTTGAAATATGAACATGTCAATGGGTGGGAGTAAGCCCCATGCATGCATGCATGCATGCATGCAACATGCAACACTCACACGTA
Organism: Aegilops umbellulata; assembly: GCA_032464435.1. Classification (NCBI taxonomy): domain Eukaryota; kingdom Viridiplantae; phylum Streptophyta; class Magnoliopsida; order Poales; family Poaceae; genus Aegilops; species Aegilops umbellulata. The sequence goes on from CP136057.1 coordinate 352,158,947, forward strand.
CACATGGACGCACGCAACACTCATGCACCCATGCGGCACACAGCACACGACGCAACACACACGCTCACATTCAAGTGCTCAACCTACTCCCTACGTCCGTGAAAGACTGTACATTTAGAGATTTACACATTGACCAGGGCATAATTAACGCCCAAAAGTAGCAGACTTATGTGTGCATGCGACCATTGAGATAAGAAGATTAAATGAAGGCCGTTGCATGATGTAATTAAGGATAGACATGTAGCCTATACCTACAGCACAAGTTGGTGCATTAGTCAATCAATATCGATTTAGTAGATTAAAGGCTAAATGCATTGGAAGTGTAGATGTACATCATGTAGTACACTCTTTGTTGGAAGACCGAGGGAGGACACGTGCATGCACTCACATACACAGCCAGGGCAGTTCGCGCAAGGGTTGGACTCGTGTCGCGCCTGCGTAAAGTTTTGTTTAACTGAGTTCTTTGCTCTGCCTACTAACAGGTGGGACCCAGAAACCAGGTGACAATTTAACCAGTCAACAAAGTGCCACGTCGACTATGTGGCCGGTCAGTAGGGTGCAATACGGTGCTCTACGATGAGCTATTGATCGCATAATCACCGCAAAACTATATATAGTGACCGTAAAGCGCGTACTGTTACATACATTGACCGCCAGTGTATTTTTCTCATTTCAAATTAAGCCATATTAATCGGAAAGGACGCAGTATGGACTACTACTAGTAGTACTAGTACTGCTTTGATGTGTCCCGTCAACTCGCCGAACGAGGAGAAGCTTGCTTACTACGCCTCTCCCTCGCCCACGCGTGCGGTGGTTCGCAGGACGAGGAGAGGGTTTTGACTACAGCGCCCTCCCCCTCTCCCTCTCCCTCTCCCTCGCCCTCGCCCTCGCCCACGCGCGTGGTGGTTCGCAGGACGAGGAGAGGGTTTTGACTACAGCGCCCTCTCCCTCTCCCTCTCCCTCTCACGCCCAAGATGCGACCCTATCCTAAAGGAACTTGAAGGTCCCACCAAGGATAGAAGCGCATCTTGAAGACGCTTTTGCAAGGTGGATATCATTACATCAACATTACATAATAGTGGGGATACATCCAATGCACACAATGAAACATGAATACAACAGTACATCATATACAAGAGCAACATCCGACTATGGATGAAACATAAACAGAACCTCAAACAATATCCACCCTGCTAGCCCAGGCTGCCGACCTGGAACCTATCCCCTGATCGACGAAGAAGAAGAACTCCAAAACAAGTGAACATCGCTCTCACGTCATGATCATCGCATAACCTGTACCTGCAACTGGTGGTGTAGTAATTTGTGAACCACGAGGACTCAGCAATCCCATTACCGTGGGTATCAAGACTAGCAAAGCTTAATGGGTAAGGAAGGGGTAAAGTGGTGAGGTTGTACCAGCGACTAAGCATGTATGGTGGCTAACTTACACAAATAAGAGCGAGGAGAGAAGCAAAGCAAGCGATCGTCAACTAGTAATGATCAAGAAGTGATCCTGAACTCCTACTTACGTCAAACATAACCCAGAAACCGTGTTCTCCTCTCGATCAACCCCGAAAAGAGACACTCACGGTTACGCACACGGTTGGTGTATTTTAGAAGAGTTTACTTCAAGTTTACTACAACCGGATATTAACAAATTCCCATATGCCACATAACCGCGGGCACGGCTTTCGAAAGTTCAAACCCTGCAGGGGTGTCCCAACTTAGCCCATGATAAGCTCTTCGATCAACGAAGGATATTCCTTCTCCCCGGGAAGACCCGATCAGTCTCGGAATCCCGGCTACAAGACATTTCGACAGTAATAAAACAAGACCAGCAAAGCCGCCCGGATGTGCCAACAAATCCCGATAGGAGCTGCACATATCTCGTTCGCAGGGCACACCGGATGAGCAAGACGTCGGGTTGGCATAGACCCTGATTGCGCAGGGGGCGCCGGACATCGCTCGGTTTGGACCAGCACTTAGAGAAGCACTGGCCCGGGGGGGCTAAAATAAAGATGACCCTCGGGCTGGCCGACCCAAGGGAAAGGGATAGGTGGTGGTGAGGCAAATGGTAAAACCAAGGTTGGGCCTTGCTGGAGGAGTCTTATTCAAAGCGAACTGTCAAGGGGGTCCCATAAATCACCCAACCGCGTTAGGGACGCAAAATCCGGGAACATATTACCGATATGACGGAAACTAGGGCGGCAAGAGTGGAACAAAACACCAGGCATAAGGCCGAGCCTTCCACCCTTTACCAAGTATATAGATGCATTAATAATATAAGAGATATTGTGATATCCCAACATAAACATAATCCAACATGGAGCAATCTTGATGTTCACCTGCAACTAGCAACGCTATAAGAGGGGCTGAGCAAAGTGGTAACATAGCCAAACAACGGTTTGCTAGGAAGGGTGACAAACGTTAGAGGTTCATGGCAATTTGGGAGGCTTGAACAGCAAGTGGTAGGTAATGCAACAAAGCGATAGAACGAAGCAACTAGCATAACAATGATAGTAATGAGATCCAAGGTGACGGTCATCTTGCCTGAAATCCCGCTAGGAAGAAGAACGAATCCATGAAGAAGATGAAGACTTGAAGACGAACCAAGCGTAGTCGAACGAATCCTCACGAACGCAACGAAACGGGAACTATCGAGAAGAAGCACACAACATGGTAAACACACCACACATGAACAAGGCATGATGCACAACCAAGTATGAAGCATGACAAGGCTACATGAAGCTACTCATGGCAAGAGATGATGCATACGAGAGCAACACATCAAAGCAAGTTTAAATGAGGTCGGAATCAAAATAGAACAATTCCGGTAAGTCCTCATATGGAAATTTCGAAAATGGTCCAGATCTGAATAAACCTTATGCTCAAGTTGTTAAACAGCAAGTTAAGATGCACCACAATGATCTACACGAAATTCTAGTCAAGTTACATATAAAGTTCATTAGATTCGGAGCTACGGCCTAGAAGTTATGACCAAAACAAGCTACGCATGGCATTGATGCAAAATGCATACAAACATCAAGCAATTACATCAAAACATGGATGCAACAAGGTAACATGAAACTACATGCAAAACTAAGCAAGTTTCATATAGAGCACACTCAAAACGGAGCAACGGTTCAACACATACACCATATACAAGTTATAACAACAATCTGTCCAAAACAGCAAGTAGGCATATTACAAGCATCAAAACAACAAGGTACAGGATCTCAACGTGAAAACAAAAGGCATGGACATGATGTACAGGTAAAGCATTACAAAACATGAACACTGAGATAACACCAGAAACTAATAGAACATGCTCAAAAGGACATGGCAAGATTGCAAATAATAACACGTTCACAGACTTAGTAGAATTCACAGGACATGACAGAAATAACATCAGGTTGCAATGTTTAGAGCTATCAAACAACATGTTAAACAAGCTATCAGGTCAAACTAGAGTGTGAAAAGAATCTAATCAAAGCATATAACAAAAGTCCCTTACTGACAATAAGCTAAAAGGGACCAGAAAATACCATGGCAAGCATGTGAACATAGCAAAAATATAAACAGATTCAGACAGTGAAAAACTGGAGCATGGCATAAACAGATAACAAGTAGGCATGTTTACGAGCTCGATGCACTCACTACGGGGCATTTCATGACAAACTAAGCATACACCCAGCAACTAGACATGGCATAGAAGCTAGACATGGCAAGAACAATAACATAGCATGCCCGTATCAACTACAACAACCTTGGCAAAATCGAATAACATGTAAACAATCTGCCAGGAACATTTTATAGCAAAAGTAGAGCTCGATTGAGTCAAGCTAGGCCGCTCCATAAATGCAAAAGGAGGCATTTATGGATAGAGCATAACCATATTAACAAAACACTATTACTGAACATACTCAAAAGAGGCATGTATCTCACTGTAGCAACATGAATACATGGCATAAAAATAACAGCAGACAAAGACTTAGTGAAATTCTAAGTCTCTGAAATCAGCAACATTATGATGCCTAGTTTGCATGCTTTTTCTAGTCACCACATAGATCACAAAAATACATGGCATACACCCCTGTAAAGATGGCATGGCATACTTCAAAACACATGTAGGGCTCAAGTTCATAGGAAGCACACATCAATCATGGCAAAAATGACAAATGTCCAAATCCTGATAAGATTCTGAAACTAACATTACGTAGCACGCTTCCAACGGCATTTCGGGCAAAAACAATGAGCTCAAATGAAAATGGTGCAATGATATGAAATGATGTACTCGTCTAGACGAACAGTTTGATATGCTACACGCACGAATCGGTGCTACGGATGCGGAGATATGGCATGATGAATGAGGCACCAAAATATCGCAGGTAACAAGACAGACGAAAAATTACCCTCCGAATCTCAGGTCTAGGGTTCCTGTGGCACGCGAACCAAGGCGTGGCCGGAGCTCCCGCCGGAGTTGGACGCCGGAGAGGAAGACAAAAGGCCGGGGAGGCGAGGGAGAGGCGGATCCGGCCTCTCCCGACCGGATCTGGGCGGCGAGCGGCGAGGGACGAGGCGGCGGAGATGGCCGCAGGGCCGGGCGGCGCGAGGCCTGGCGGGCGCGGCGCGGAGACGGCGCACGCGGGCGGCGAGCGGTGGCTAGGCACGGAAGAGCAGCGGCGGCGCGGCCAGGAGCACCGGCGAGCGGGCTTGGGGCGGCGCGAGGCGGAGCGGGCCGGGGGGCCGCGGTCGGGCCGAGCGGGCCCGCGCAGTCGGCGGCGAAGTGGGGCGCGGCCCGGGCGACGTGGCGACGGCGGGTTGGTCCGGCAGAGCGGGCGGACACGTCCGCTGCCCGGATCTTTGTCCGGCGGCGGCGGGTGGAGTTTTTCTAGGGTTAGGGTGGAAGAAGACCCGGGATTTGGACGGGAGAGGTGTTTTTATAGGTAGAAGGAGCTAGGAGGCTCCAAATGGAGTGCGGTTTTCGCCCACACGATCGTGATCGAACGGTCGAGAACATGGAGGGGGTTTGGATGGGTTTTTAGGCAAATTAGGAGGGGTGTTGGGCTGCACACAAAAGAGGTCTTTGCGGTTACCCGGTTAACCGTTGGAGTATCAAACGACCTTCACATGACCCAAAACTTGACAGGCGGTCTACAGGTGCTATACCAAGGCCGCTTGGGAAACATTGGTCCATTCCGAGACCGTTTAACACCCGCACACGAAAAGAGGTAAAAGGGGGCGCCGGGGAATATAGGAGTGTCTGATTGCAAAACGGACAACGGGGAAATGCTCGGATGCATGAGACGAACACGTATGCAAAATGAGATGCACATGATGACATGATATGAAATGCAGATGATGACATGGCAAAGTGCAACACGCAAGCAGCTGACATGGCAAAGACGGCGAATAACGAGAAGACACCTGGCGCATCGGATCCGGGGCGTTACACTCCCTCTCCCTCGCGCTTGCCCTCACGGTGGACGTGCAGCAGTTCAATCGGTGTCAGATTGCCAGAAGCATATTGTACTGTAGTATCACCATTGTTGGACCTTCCGAAGAGGCGAAGAGCCAAGTGCAAGGTTCACACGAGTACAAACTGTTGAACCTCCCGAAGAGGCAAAGAGCCAAGCGCAAGGTTTTATAGGAGTTGTAGTCCTAGTAGGAGTGTACTAGTACAACTATAGCGAACGATGCTACTGTATGATGCCGCCACGTCATGTATATCCAAAGCTGTGCCACCTTTTTTTCTCAAAGAGCATGTTGGATCCCGTGCAACAACCACACAAGTTGCACATAGACATAACACATTTACTAGTAATAAATTTTAAAGGACAAATGCAAGTATGCCACACAAGTTCATCTCCAACTCATGTGATAAATTTGTGCACGACTAGTCTACATATATTCACAGCGCTACCATTCACAATTACCGTACTCCACTTACACGTTATAGATGGGCTACATGTCCTCCTCCAGGTGCAGTCCCAGGTGTTCTTCATGGATGGCACGATCCATAGCGGTGGGCAACGGGAATCATTGTTGCAGCTTTCTAGTCCGGTTCCACACGATGGAGACTCATCCAAGCTAAAGCGGCATAAATCAAGGATAGTGTGTCCCAGCATGTCGTTCATCCGGCAGTGCGCACTGAAGACACAACCATGCTTCATGAACAGCAGGCCTTCCGTGGCGTGCACGGAAGGCGGCATCCGCTTCACAATGGGGTAGCTGTCCCCGATGAAAAGCGAGTACTCTCCAAGAGTGTTCCTCGGCACCCACGTAGCATCACGGGGGTCGAACTCGGCGCCATTCATCTGGTACACGCGGCATCCCAGATCTGGACACATGGTGACGTACATAGTCAAGGTCCATGCATAATAATGTTGTGCTCAAATGTGGCGGTCAGTAATACTATGCAGCAAATAGTACTACTCTGGTATAGAGGAAGTAAAATAACCGGCTTATTATATATAGCCACTCTTGGCTACATGGATGAGATAGTAAGACATGGAAAAACAAAAATGGTGGCAGCTAGTGGGTTCAAGTCTTCAAGGGCCTAGCTAGCTATACGCGTCCTCCAAGGTAAAAAGTACTCCTACTAGTACTACAAAGTATACTACTAGTACAACAATGAAAGAGAAGGCGAGAGGGTTAAAAAATGGAATACCTGGGTAGATGGTGACGGTCCGATCGTGGTAGATTATGTGACCATGTTGCACATCAGTGGTACCATGGATAACGACTGCTAAGATAGTTGATCCCAATATGCCAAAGTCAGCTACAAGGTTCCAGGTTAGACCGAATCGCGGATACAAATGCTCATCCAGGATCGGCGATCTTATTTTGATCGGGGGATGACTGGTCCCTGCAAAATAATGGAGTGCCGTTAGGGATGCAAATCATGGTTTGTGCATTCCGTTTGTAATCTCCCGTACCGTAGGATGTCAACCAGATGAAACAAGTCCCATGGCTTGTCACCGTGAAGATGCGGCCTAGATGGCGCATGGCGTCTTCGAACGTGTAGGGGTACAAATCTGTCGTCGCCAACATGCGCCAGCCTCTGCTGTTACTGCCTCCTGCATTGATGGCAATCCTTATGTCGAACACCGTGATGAGATAGTAATCGTCGTAGCCGCGTCGCTTTGTCGACGGGTCCGCAATTGCTATCTTCTTCAATCTCATGTAGGCATCATCATACGTATTCTTGCCCAGCCAGTCCGGAAGGCCGATCCCAATGGTGGAGAAGGGGTCTATCGGAACGGCCGCACTGCTGTGGATGTTGTGCAAAATCATGGTGGTATCCGGCCGGAGGTATGCAAGCCAATCTTCGTTGGCACCGACCCAGACCTATATATAAGACGGTGGGCAGCGGAGAAATTATGGGATGGAAATGGAATAACTAAGTACTACATGATCAAACTCCATTACTGACCTGCTCATCGGACAAAATCCGACTACCTCTCAACGTCGTCAACTCTAGCGGAGTCAACGTGCAACCATGGCCAGGGAGCGGTGGACTGTTTAAAGAATTGTCCCATAGAAGAACTAAAATTTAGAGATGAGCCTTATAAACCGGAAAGGAGGGAGTAGTGTACTTCTAGTCTAGTCTTGTATAGTGCACCAGTTTTGAACTCTTGAATCTCAGGGCCAAGGAGCTACAGTTGGAAGTGGAGGGTACTACTATTCTCTAGAACCATCGATGTACTATCAATGCAGGGGAAGTACACCTGCGTAGTGGCCTAGTGGGTACTCTCGGTGCTCTATTCAGCCACTCCTCTCACGTAGTTGGCCTACTCAGCCGCTCCTCTCACGCACACACTAGCAGCCTGTTTATCAGCGATGGTTACTGCGGGGGCAGAACATTTGAGTTATTTGATACAGCGAGACTAGGCTTTTCTCTTCCATTTGTGGAGGTGTAATGGATCTCATCAAACTTTGTTAGTAGTTCCTTCTTTATGAATGAGATGAAGCAAAGCTTTTGCCTCCGTTTCAAAAAAACACGTCAAGAGGAATTTCTTTTATAGTAGAGCCGATAATGGAGTGAAGTCCATGCATGCAACGCCACAAGCTACAGAGTAGTAGCAGAGCACTTTACGTACAGAGCCATATTGCACAGTTCCCAATGCCCCGCCAGGCTTTTTCGGCTCCTCGGGCTTAATTGGGAGGCGCTAGTTTAAATATGCTACTAGCTGGAAGCTGCAAGCAAGATGCGGCTAGGGCGAGCACGCGAGCTACGGGATGCTGGGAAGGAAAACCCGTTCACGTGGCTAGGCTGTCCAGTGCGCCCAGATTGTGGGGCCGCACGTCCGTTTGACTTCAAAACTCAAACTACCCGTGTAAAATATTGGCTCGCAGCGAAGTGTAGTACTCCCTCCGTTCTGAATTACTTGTCGCATGTATGGATGTATCTAGATGTATTTTAGTTCTAGATAAATCCATTTCTGCGATGTATCTAGATAGTATACTAGTATTTTAAAAAAAAGGCCGTCGTGCGTTCGACCGGGATCGAACCCACAAAACGAGGTATACACTCCCGCGACCACTAGTAGTACTCATTGGAGTACAACGCAACCTAGAATCGCCTTTTGTCGCTAGTAGTACGTACATTGTTCCTTACAAGAAACCCCTAAGAGCATGGTTAATAGTATAGCCGGCTGCTAGCTATAAGCCAGTGCCATGTCATCTACAGCCCATCTTATAGCCAACATGTAGTGGTAGTTTATTTCTTATAGCCCGCTGACTCAGCTCTATTGTACTTGCTCTAATAATGCAAGAAACCACTAAAATGCCAAGAAACTACTACCACTTGCATATGTGGCAGACTTAAGATAAGACTACCTTATCAACCATTGTATATGCTCTTACCAACAAAAATCCTCGAGTGACCTCCTACCTCCGGCCCGTCCACCTAGTCATCCTCGGCCATGGGATGCAGCTACCACCGCCGGCAGAAGGCGAGGTCAAAACCGTCGGGCGGTGCGGAGCCCATGTTGTGGCCGCTAGCTAGCCAAGATAGCTCTGTCCAGCTGCTTGTCTGCAAGGTTTGCTAGCTAGATTGGCACGGCAGCGCGGCGGCTTGCTCGTGCGCGCCGCGCTAAGGCCAGCCATCTAGCTCGAGCGAAGGCCAGCGCGGCGGCTTGCTCGCTCGTGAGTCACGCTCGGGCCAGCCTGCCAACCCGTGCAGAGGCTAGCGCGGCGTCCGGCCTGTCCGGCAGAGCGGCGGCCAACTCGCTCATCACCGGCGCCACCGACGAACACGCATCAGTACTGTTTGAAGTAATGTTCAGGAAAAATAATGATTTGAGGGGGAATAACAGGATAGAAGGTCAGATGTGGGTCCCTCATGTCAATGGTCAAACAAAATGTGTTGGTTTAAGCTGCCTCGTCAGCACAGACATGTGGGCCAACCCTGTCATAAATGGGTTTAAACGAACCTAATCGGTAGGAGTACTAGGTAGTTTTTGGCGCGGATTAAGAAATTTTGGGTATGTTTTTGCTATTTTTTTGTACAATAGATTCCTCCTAGGGCTGGTTGAAAGTGGTAGTTTTTTGTTAAATACTCTACATATTGTAAATAGGAGTGAAAGTTAAGCTTTGGAAGCCAATAAGCAAGGCTAGTTACATAGTGCATATGTGTACATGATTGAAAGTAAATATCAACCATGAGTTACTAATATCTTGATGGAAAACTCGAAACTATGGAATACTAGGAAAAGAAATGCATGGTTGGAAATACTAGCAATGTTCATGTCCGTTGCAACGAATCATAATTAGAATAATACTTATTCACAAACTTGGTACAAAACACTCTAATTTTGATATACGTATGTCACTAGAGATATATTATGTTTCAAGAATATATTCCTTGGGCTGTTTTGGTGAGGTCAGGGAGGGATGTGGTTGGTTTTAAGATATTAATTATGGGTTTTTCTGCAAATTGGTAGACAAGTGGGATGTTGGTGAGAAAAGGCAACAACTTACCTCACAATCGTTAGATGCAGATCTAATGGTCAGAAATGACGGATGGCAGACACACCGGCATCACCAACTTAGTCTTGTTTTTTAGGAGTACTAGCAAGATCCGTGCATTGCACGGAACATCAAGATGCATTTTTTTTATAAAACACTTGTTGTGATTGACCCTTGCAGGAGTAATCCCATGTGTAAAAACTAATGATATCTCAAGAAATATGAGATAAGGTGAAGAGGAGTGGGGTGTGGTGGTGGTTGGTGGTCGGACTGAGCGGAGGCATGGGGACTGACGACGCCGGCAGCGGCCACGAGGCCAGTTTGTTCCAGAGGCTTCCTTTATTAGTTGCTCAACAATGAGGTTTGTTGGAGATAAGGATGAACGAGGGAAGGCCTTGTCTGCAAATGTGGAGAGGGGTGCGGGTATCTTTTAGATTAATTTCCATCCGTCAGATATAGATCGGACGGTCTATATTGCAAGATGGCACACGTACCATCATCACCAACTCGGTTTTTTATAAGAGAAGAAATATAAGTATTGAGATACAAACGTATTATCGATACTTGCTTCCGTAAACTAGAATCTACATTCTATTCAACGCCTCGGCATGTGGGGCCTTAGCACAATGACTTCTCGACTGTGTAAAACGAAGATTTTCCCGTCGCCGACAAGGAGGGGGTGACAGCGGCGCGCTTTTTGGCTTGCTCTAGTCCTAGTAGTCATACTAGGTGGTCTAAGCACGTGTAGATTTATTGTTTTTCACATCTCGTGTTCGCCGTACTGCCACGACTGTTCATGAATAGACGGTAAGTTATTCACGGGGAAACCCTTGTTGAGCGTGTTTGCGAGAGAGAGAGAGAGAGAGAGAGAGAGAGAGAGAGAGAGTGTGTGTGCGTGTGTGATATGTTAAAGACTGAGGCAATGATAACAGATTCTTTGTGTCTATGTGTGTGGAGGATAGAGAGAGACATGTACATGGGGCTTTGTGTTGTGTAACGTGGAGACACATATACATAATTAGAGAGTGAGTGTGTGAGATACACATGCGGACATGAGGAGAGATGAGGATCCAGGTAAATGGGTGTTTGTGCGTGTCTGTGTGTGTTTGTGCACGCATTTGTGTGTGAGAGGCAGAGAGTGTATGTGGAGTAGAGAGACCACTGATGATGTAAACCTAGTATAAGGGAAGGGGGAATGGTGTGACATGTGTAGTAGCGAGATAGCACGGGTGCGGGCGGGGGGAGCAGACTATTTGGAAGAGACATCGAGTGTGTGTGTGGGAGAGGGGTGTGAGAGCGAGAGAAAGAGAGAGCTAGCGACGAAGAGAGAGAGAGAGGAAGAGAGGGGCGAGAGGGGTCGTTTGTGTCCATAAATGGCGTATAGATAGGGAGACAATGTTGATGTTGTTCGAAATTGGCCTATGAACGGAGAAGCAAGGGAAGCAAGTCATCGTGTGTGTGATAGGGACTTCATGAGAGATCTAGAATAGATGGTGTAGAGAATAATGTGCGAAATCGAGAACGATTATACATTAGGGAGCTATGCAAAGAGTCACGACATATATGTATACAGGGAAAGAGCTGGGGCGGGTCCGCATGTGGGAGAGATAGAAAGAGGAGAGTGGTGCACAAGGAGACAAAGTGTGCTTGTTTGCAGTGGGGGTGGTGTGTGAGGTGAGTGCGCGAGAACCACATAACTAGGGAGATAGACGTTTGGGGTGACGTTTTGTGTGTATGGGAAATATACACTCTACATAGTTCGTGTGCTTGGGTAAGGGAGATAGCGGGAGACCTAGAGAGTGAGGGAAGAGATGTGTGCATGCCCGAGAGACAAAGTGATAGAGACCTATGTTGGGGTCCGGACTTTACAAGAGAGAGGGGTGTTAATGTGCTCATGTGTTGGTCTTTGGGGGAGAGAATGACTTCTGTGTGTGTGTGTGTGTGTGTGTGTGTTTGTGTGTGTGTGTGGTGGGGGGGTTGACTTCAGATAAAGAGTGAGGCGTCTATATTTGAGGACTTTAGCGTAATTGAGATATTGTGCACTCATGGTTGATCAATTTGTTTCACAGTTTGTACTATGAGATAACGATACTTTTGAACATGCGTGATATACCTTGATGTACCAGAATTACAAACCTAAGATTGGAATTTTGGAATTCGACTCCATCATTAGCTTTTTTAATTCATTTAAACGAGGTACATTTTTAAGCCAGGATTTCGTGATTTCAAATTCATATATCAAACCTAGAGATATACACATACGGGCATGTTCAAACTTTATAATCATCCACTTTATTCGTACACATACACATTTTTGCTTTTGTCATCATATTTAGGATAAACACATTTGGAATTTCATTTGAATTGGACCGTATGATGGTATTTGCTTGTAGTAGCTCAATGATCCATATTTGAATTGAATGGATAATCTAAGTTTCGAGTTGGAGACATTGATTTTCAAAACTTGCACATTTTTTTGCGTGCAAAACAAACAAATTGTCGGCCATGATATCATAGTCGGCCATACGAGAGCAGAATACTTATAATTTTAGGCGCCAAAAGCTTTCAAACTTCCCGCTCACATCGAAATATCACGCGCCCGAAAGTTTAGCCCTGCGATATTCCTGTTTTACCCCTGCCACATGAATGGAAAAGGGCTACTTTAGTAACTCCATTGTTTTTCCCTCTTTGCCCCCAACATTCTTCCCCAGAGCCCCTCCCCTTCCCCTCCCTGACCCCCCCCCCCAACCACGGCAAGCCGACGAATCTAGTCCTCCGCCGCAGCGGTGGACCTCACACCCCGCCGGATCTACCTTCCGCACCTTGGAACCCCCAACTGCCAACTCACCACTTCACCGGAGCCGCTTCAGCGACTGGCTTGTCCACCGCTCTAGATCTCCTTAACCGCCATCATGGTCCACCGCACCGGATCTGCTTAACCAGCGCCCTCGTCCACCACAGCGTAGGCCCTTCACTGACTCCCTCGTCCGCCCCTTCGCTGGCCCTTCATACAAGCCCTCGTCCGCTGCAACAGATCCGCCTCACCGAAAGCATTGTACAACGCGCCCACCGAAACCTTCGTCCACTGCACCGGACCTGCTCCACGGATGCCATATTCAACTCCACCGGCACTGCTTTACCGATGTCGCAGCCTCATCGGGTTATTTTGATTTGTACTCCTTCAGTTTTTCTCTTTATCGTGCAACTGTTCACTTACCACAGATGAGCTTTCTTGTATGTCGACAGGCGCCGCAACCGTAGCACCGGAGCCGCTTCAGCGACGGCGACAGCTGGCCCAAACTCAACCGCAACACGAGCACCATCGACGATCCTTAGCTATCAAGTATGACAACGATACCCATACGCCGCCGAGAATTAGGTACTATTATCCAACGGCCGGCGCCTACGTTCACTTTCCTAACATAAGCAGCGCACCTTTGAATTTCTTCAGGGCATCATTCAGTTTTTCATGAGACACGTTATTCTTCTTGCACCTGTAGGGCCATACTTCTGGCAGTGAACATGTTACATGTGCTAAATTACATACCAATGCACATATAGTTAATATGCTTTAGTTTTGTTCTGATGCCACCTGTTGGTTCCATCAGACTGCTTAATGTTCTCTATGATTAATTACACATCAGCAAACTAGCATGTGGTTCTGCTGCTTTTTGTTCGTTTTACCCTATATTTTCTGATGCTAGCTATTACATCACTGCTCCGAGCCTCTGTTCATTACTTGTTTGTGTGTTCTTGATCTTCCCAAGTTGCATGACTAATTTGATGGTTCTATTAATTATGGAGCTGCCAACCCCATCAAGCAAAATATTTGTTCTTTTGGGGCTGGCACCTTGAACAAGCATAAAAATAGAGGGAAGCAGATATACTCCCTCCGATTCTACTTACTCTGTGCATAACTCTTGACCCGCATACCAAGGAGGGCACTGGTTTAATTTTTCTCGACTAATTTGCCAATTAATTAGGGCAGAGGCGGATGGGGCGGGGCACAAAAGGAAACCAGTGCTAGGAATCGGCAACGCGCAGACTAATACGAGAAAACTGAGAAAAAATTATACGCAAAGTAAAAAGAATCGGAGGGAGTATTGTCGTGTATGCACACACCCTTCTTTCATTAGTTTAGATGAACTATTGATGATTAATTCGGACCAGTGCATGCGATTAAAATTAATTTTACCTAAATAGATGGTGCAGAATAAACTACAACAACTAGATTTGCAACCACGGGATGCTGACGATATCTTCAAAGAACATTTCAACAACAGCTAGGCTTCACAGCAACATATGGTAAGCCAGTGTGTTTTAGTACATGTGAAATGTAATGCGAGTGGGCTGCTTTCTTGGCTTGTGCCCTCAACGTGTAATCCTACCGAATTACAAATAGTTTAGTTGTCTGCTTTGTTGTATTGCTTGATTCGAATGCTTATTTGTTGTTACGCTATACCTGAGTTGGCCAATATGTGAGCAGTGCCCGTTGTACTATCATAAAGAAATGCATGCCTATTTCATTTGAGTCCTTAACTTTTCCTCTCAACTTCATCACGAGACTGTCTTCGTAGTTTATATGAGGCCACACTGTTAAGTGCTTTCTCAGATTATTTCAACTGCTTAGATGCCTTGGCAACTTAAATATAGCGGTTGTACACTCCCTTTCAACTAGGGATGTCAACTGGGTCCGGTTTAATCCCGATTAAAGTCCACTAGTGGTATGATAGTTCAAAAGAGTTTTTGTTTTTTTGAGGAAAATGAACTAGGGAGGTAGCAAAAACTAACTAGATGGGACTGGCGGATTTCGTTTATTTGCCACTTACAACCCTAGTTTCATCTTACCATTTTAATTTCTTTTCGGCTGATGCTGCTTCGAACCATTTAAATATAGTTTGCCATGCTCGGCAATAATTCGTCCGTCGTTTACCATGTAAGCTTACTGCCTGGATCATACGGTAACTATCTCTTACTGATGTCCAGCGGAAACCTTTCAGGATGTCGTTCACACTAGGACACAATGTACAACCCCAGAATCTATTTGTGGAAGCAGTGCACCATCCATGTTACCAGATGGTAGCAGTTCAGAGGCAACACCGCCGGAGAGCAGTCTGAGCACGGATATTATAGTGCTTGAGGCTCTACTAGAGGCAGAAAGAGATGGTGTGGCTGCCATGAATGACGTAATCTTTATCTTGAGGCTGGAAATTACGGAATTAGCAGCACGCATTATGCAAGCAACCCAAGAATTGGAGTAAGTAAGAATGTTGCATTCGAAGACGGAGGAGGTCCTGTTGTTTCTGCTATCTGAAGCCCAAGATAATCCTGGTTCTTCTTTAGATACCAGTTGAAATTTTCATTAGATTATTGTACTTGCATGTTGTGTCATGTCTCTGAATGGATTATGTTGCAAGACCCCCTATGTTGTCCATGTGTTGTAATGATCCGAATTTTTTAGGCGAGGTAATCCTCAGTACTTGTATGATTGACATAAGGTGAACTGTTTTTCGTGTGAGCATATTGTATTGGATGAAATAACTGTTTGACTCAAAGTGTATCCAACCTACTGAATTCGAAGATCACGGCATTTCTAAATCATAATCATATATAAAGGTGGAATAAATCTTTGTTGTGGTTTTGAAGAAATAAATAACAAAACGTATAATTATCTGTGTATATTCGTAATCGAATACAAATTGGATTTGAATTTAGTTTGCCAGGTCCTAGGGCAAACGTGAATGCTAATTCTCCCAAGTTTTGAACGAAGCGGCTAAACACCCACTATAATTTGTGGGCTGCCCGAAGCAAGTGTTTGCGAGATGGAAATTATTGTCTACCCCTGACACTTGACATCCTTATCGACAGGATTTACACTGCTGTCGATAGGGGTAGACTAGTAACTTCAATCAGACGTGACGACGGCCTCTAAGCCCATTCAGACACGGTGGACGCCAAACGTGGGCGGCAAAACTCATTTGATTCAAGCTCGTCCGAAAGACCCCTGTTTCTCCCTCCATTCCCCATTCATACACGGTGGGCGGCAAAACAAACTCTCCTCGTCCGAAATAGATGTAGGCTAATATTTTGAATAGGGGCAGATGTGTAACTTCCATCAGACGTGACACAACCGCCCTACCTGTCAGCCCCGTTCATACACCGTGGGCGCCAACGGTGGGCGGCAAAACACCCTCTCCTCGCCCGAAATAGTTACCGGCAAATATTTGGGAGATGCTAGATTACCGTCCTATCCCCAACCGACGCGATGCCCGAAATTTTAAACGGGGGATAAGTTCGTAACTTTCCCCCATTTCAGAGAAGCGCGTCCCAAAGTTTGAGATCCCCCCCTCCCCTCCATTTCCACATTCATACACCATCGGCGGCACGACAACCTCCGCACTGTGGCCAGCCTCCTCCGTCCGCCACCCCATCCTCCACCTTGCCGGAGCCGCTACCCCTACCCCGTCGTCCACTGCAAGAGATGGACGTCTCTCATCCACGGCGCTGGACCAGGATCCTTTCATCACCTCCTCTCGCTTCATCGGCGCTGTCGTCCACCTTGCCGTTGCCGCTCCTACGACCGTCTCGTCCACGAAAACAGGATATATCCCCCGACCCGGCCGTTTGCCGTCTAAAGTCTTCTTCCCCGCTGCCGACAGCCATCGCACCTGCAGCACCCTCAACGTATCAGCATAGGCCTACACGGCGTCGCAAGAGAGCTGGTACTCTTCCATATGTGCTTAAGTTATTGATCTCACCCGGAAAATAGTCCGTACCAAATCGTAGTGGCTAGTTGAAAGCAAACATTGGTTGCGAAGTAGCGTTGTCCGGTTTGCACCTTCAGATCCGCCATGGCACGGGCACTATACTCGTAAAGCTTAGGGTTTCCCCCCTTTATATTCACTACCATCATCGTAGGTGCTTCGTGCCGTGCTAGCACTGCTCCTCAAGACCTCAACCCAAAGCTTACGTGTTGAAATACGAATCTGATATGATGCTCATATCACTAAAATAGAGAACGTTTAATTGGTCACTGTAACGCCCCGGATTCGATGCGCCAGGTGTCCGCCAGTTATTCGCCATCATTGCCATGTCATGTGCTTGCGTGTTGCACTTTGCCATGTCATCATCTGCATTTCATATCATGTCATCATATGCATCTCATTTTGCATACGTGTTCGTCTCATGCATCCGAGCATTTTCCCCGTTGTCCGTCTTGCAATCCGGCACTCCTATGTTCCCCAGCGCCCCCCTTTGCCTATTTTCGTGTGCGGGTGTTAAACGTTCTCGGAATGGACCGAGGTTTTCCAAGCGGCCTTGGTACACCACCGGTAGACCGCCTGTCAAGTTTCGTGCCATTTGGAGTCCGTTTGATACTCCAACGGTTAACCGGGTAACCGCGACGGCCTCTTTGGAGTTGTAGCCCAAGACCCCTCCAAACAGCCCAATAACCCATCCTATCCCCTTCCATCCTCTCGGTCGTTCTCACGATCGCGTGGCCGAAAACCGCACCCCATTTGGACTCTCCTAGCTCCCCCTACCTATAAATATGTGCCTCCCCCGTCCAAATCGCAGATGAAACCCTAGATTTCTTCCCCGCGGCCGCCGGACACTTCTTCCCACCGACGGACATGTCCGCCGCCGCCCTCCGTCCAATCACCGCCTGCCACGTGGCACTCTGTCGCCCTCCCTGCGCCTCCCACCGCGCGGCCCGGCGAGCCCGCAGCCGGCCCGCTCGGGCCCGGCCGCCGCCCGCGCCCGTCTCGCGGCTCCCTCCCCAGCGTCGCCGCCCCGCGGGCGCCCGAGCGCCCCGCGCTCCTCCGCCGGTGCCGCCCGCTCGCCGGCCCGCGCCGCTCCGCCCGGCGCGTCTCGCCGCGCCCGCGCTCCTCCGTCGCCGCGCTGCTGCCTAGCTCCGCGTCGCCCCGCCACCGTTCTCCCTCGCCGGAGCCGCCCTGAGCCACCCCTCTCCGGCCTCCTCCTCGCCGCCTCGCCGGAGTGGCTCGCAGGAGCCCGTCCCGGCCAGATCCGGCCCGGGTGGATCAGATCCACCGGGTGCCCGAACCAAACGGCCTCCCCCGTGCCCGGATCTGCTCGTCCCGAACCACTCCATCCCGTTTTTCCGGCGAGGTGATTTTCACTAAGTCCCCAGATCTGTATTGTTTTCATGCCCTGTTCAACACGCCATATCTCCTAGCATACTGCTCCGTTTTGCATGCATGATATATCAAAATGTTCATCTGGTTGTGCTCTTCATTTTGCTCCATTGTGCCATGTTTTTTTGAGTTCATCTTGATGCCCGAAATGCTGTTGGAAGAGTGCTAGTTTCTGTTAGTTTCGGTATCTTATCAGAACAAGCTCATTTGACATTTTTGCCATGATTGATGTGTGCATCCTATGAACTTGAGCCCTACATGTATTTTGAAGTATGTCATTCCATCTTTACATGGGTGTATTCCATGTATTTTTGTAATCTATGTGGTGACTAGAACAAGCATGCAAACTAGGCTTCATGATGTTGCTGATTTCAGCCCTTTTTCTGTTGTTATTGTGATGCCATGTATTCATGTTGCTACAGTGAGATCCATGCCTCTTTTGAGTATGTTCAGTAAGAGTGTTTTGTACATATGGTTATTCTATATCCATTTATGCCTATGGTTGCAATTATAGAGTGCTCTAGCATGTCTCAATCGAGCTCTACTTTTGCTATAAAATGTTCCTGGCAGATTGTTTACGTGTTATTCAATTTTGCCAAGGTTGTTGTAGTTGATCCTTGTATGCTATGTTGTTGTTCTTGCCATTTCTAGCATCTATGCCATGTCTAGTTGCTTGGTGTATGCTTGGTTTGTCATGCCATGCCTCGTAGTGAGTGCATCGAGCTTGTAAACATGCCTACTAGTTATCTGTTTTGGCCATGCTCCAGTTTTTCACCAAGTCTGAAATCTGTATCGAAACTTGCTATGTTTACATGGTTTCCATCATATCTTATGTGCCCTTTTGGCTCATGTTCACTAAGGGACTGTTGTTATATGATTTGAGTCAATTCATTCCATGCTCTAGTTTGACATGATAGCTTTCTGTAACATGTTGTTTTATAGCTCTAAACATTGCAAACTGATGTTACTTCTGTCATGTCCTGTGAATTCTGCTAAGTCTGTGAACCTGTTATTATTTGCAATCTTGACATGCCCTTTTGAGCTTGTTCTAGTAGTTTCTGGAGATAGCTCAGTGTTCATGTTTTGTAATTCTTTACCTGTACATCATGTCCAGGCCTTTTGTTATCATTTTTTGGTCCGTAGCATGTTGTTTTGATGATTGCAAGATGCCTACTTGCTGTTTTGGACAGATTGTTGTTATAACTTGTATAGGGTGTATGTGTTGAACCGTTGCTCCGTTTTGAGTGTGCTCTATATGAAACTTGCTTAGTTTTGCATGTAGTTCTATATTGCCTTGTTGGATTAATGTTTTGAATGTTTTTGCTTGATGTCTGAATGTATTTTGCATTAATGCCATGCGTAGCTTGTTTTGCTCATATCTTCTAGGCCGTAGCTCCGAATCTAATGAACTTTATATGTAACTTGACTAGAATTTCGTGTAGATCATTTTGGTGCATCTTAACTTGTTGTTTAACAACTTGAGCATAAGGTTTATTCAGATCTGGACCATTTTCGAAATTTCCATATGAGGACTTACCGGAATTGTTCTATTTTGATTCCGGCCTCATTTAAACTTGCTTTGATGTGTTGCTCTCGTATGCATCATCTCTTGCCATGAGTAGCTTCATGTAGCCTTGTCATGCTTCATACTTGGTTGTGCATCATGCCTTGTTCATGTGTGGTGTGTTTACCATGTTGTGTGCTTCTTCTCGATAGTTCCCGTTTCGTTGCGTTCGTGAGGATTCGTTCGACTACGCTTGGTTCGTCTTCAAGTCTTCATCTTCTTCATGGATTCGTTCTTCTTCCTAGCGGGATTTCAGGCAAGATGACCGTCACCTTGGATATCATTACTATCATTGTTATGCTAGTTGCTTCGTTCTATCGCTTTGTTGCATTACCTACCACTTGCTGTTCAAGCCTCCCAAATTGCCATGAACCTCTAACGTTTGTCACCCTTCCTAGCAAACCGTTGTTTGGCTATGTTACCACTTTGCTCAGCCCCTCTTATAGCGTTGCTAGTTGCAGGTGAAGATCAAGATTGCTCCATGTTGGATTATGTTTATGTTGGGATATCACAATATCTCTTATATTATTAATGCATCTATATACTTGGTAAAGGGTGGAAGGCTCGGCCTTATGCCTGGTGTTTTGTTCCACTCTTGCCGCCCTAGTTTCCGTCATATCGGTAATATGTTCCCGGATTTTGCGTCCCTAACGCGGTTGGGTGATTTATGGGACCCCCTTGACAGTTCGCTTTGAATAAGACTCCTCCAGCAAGGCCCAACCTTGGTTTTACCATTTGCCTCACCACCACCTATCCCTTTCCCTTGGGTCGGCCAGCCCGAGGGTCATCTTTATTTTAGCCCCCCCGGGCCAGTGCTTCTCTAAGTGCTGGTCCAAACCGAGCGATGTCCGGCGCCCCCTGCGCAATCAGGGTCTATGCCAACCCGACGTCTTGCTCATCCGGTGTGCCCTGCGAACGAGATATGTGCAGCTCCTATCGGGATTTGTCGGCACATCCGGGCGGCTTTGCTGGTCTTGTTTTATTACTGTCGAAATGTCTTGTAGCCGGGATTCCGAGACTGATCAGGTCTTCCCGGGGAGAAGGAATATCCTTCGTTGATCGAAGAGCTTATCATGGGCTAAGTTGGGACACCCCTGCAGGGTTTGAACTTTCGAAAGCCGTGCCCGCGGTTATGTGGCATATGGGAATTTGTTAATATCCGGTTGTAGTAAACTTGAAGTAAACTCTTCTAAAATACACCAACCGTGTGCGTAACCGTGAGTGTCTCTTTTCGGGGTTGATCGAGAGGAGAACACGGTTTCTGGGTTATGTTTGACGTAAGTAGGAGTTCAGGATCACTTCTTGATCATTACTAGTTGACGATCGCTTGCTTTGCTTCTCTCCTCGCTCTTATTTGCGTAAGTTAGCCACCATACATGCTTAGTCGCTGGTACAACCTCACCACTTTACCCCTTCCTTACCCATTAAGCTTTGCTAGTCTTGATACCCACGGTAATGGGATTGTTGAGTCCTCGTGGTTCACAAATTACTACACCACCAGTTGCAGGTACAGGTTATGCGATGATCATGACATGAGAGCGATGTTTACTTGTTTTGGAGTTCTTCTTCGTCGATCAGGGGATAGGTTCCAGGTCGGCAGCCTGGGCTAGCAGGGTGGATATTGTTTGAGTTTCTGTTTATGTTTCATCCGTAGTCGGATGTTGCTCTTGTATATGATGTACTGTTGTATTCATGTTTCATTGTATGCATTGGATGTAT
Organism: Aegilops umbellulata; assembly: GCA_032464435.1. NCBI lineage: Eukaryota > Viridiplantae > Streptophyta > Magnoliopsida > Poales > Poaceae > Aegilops > Aegilops umbellulata. Next base: position 352,180,355 of record CP136057.1, read on the forward strand.
CCCCACTATTATGTAATGTTGATGTAATGATATCCACCTTGCAAAAGCGTCTTCAAGATGCGCTTCTATCCTTGGTGGGACCTTCAAGTTCCTTTAGGATAGGGTCGCATCTTGGGCGTGAGAGGGAGAGGGAGAGGGAGAGGGCGCTGTAGTCAAAACCCTCTCCTCGTCCTGCGAACTACCACGCGCGTGGGCGAGGGCGAGGGAGAGGGAGAGGGAGAGGGGGAGGGCGCTGTAGTCAAAACCCTCTCCTCGTCCTGCGAACCACCGCGCGCGTGGGCGAGGGAGAGGCGTAGTAAGCAAGCTTCTCCTCGTTCGGCGAGTTGACGGGACACATCAAAGCAGTACTAGTACTACTAGTAGTAGTCCATACTGCGTCCTTTCCGATTAATATGGCTTAATTTGAAATGAGAAAAATACACTGGCGGTCAACGTATGTAACAGTACGCGCTTTACGGTCACTATATATAGTTTTGCGGTGATTATGCGATCAATAGCTCATCGTAGAGCACCGTATTGCACCCTACTGACCGGCCACATAGTCGACGTGGCACTTTGTTGACTGGTTAAATTGTCACCTGGTTTCTGGGTCCCACCTGTTAGTAGGCAGAGCAAAGAACTCAGTTAAACAAAACTTTACGCAGGCGCGACACGAGTCCAACCCTTGCGCGAACTGCCCTGGCTGTGTATGTGAGTGCATGCACGTTTCCTCCCTCGGTCTTCCAACAAAGAGTGTACTACATGATGTACATCTACACTTCCAATGCATTTAGCCTTTAATCTACTAAATCGATATTGATTGACTAATGCACCAACTTGTGCTGTAGGTATAGGCTACATGTCTATCCTTAATTACATCATGCAACGGCCTTCATTTAATCTTCTTATCTCAATGGTCGCATGCACACATAAGTCTGCTACTTTTGGGCGTTAATTATGCCCTGGTCAATGTGTAAATCTCTAAATGTACAGTCTTTCACGGACGTAGGGAGTAGGTTGCTCATATCTTCTAGGTCGTAGCTCCGAATCTAATGAACTTTATATGTAACTTGACTAGAATTTCGTGTAGATCATCGTCGTGCATCTTAACTTGCTGTTTAACAACTTGAACATAAGGTTTATTCAGATCAGGACCAATTTCGAAATTTGCATATGGGGACTTACCGGATTTGTTATATGTTGTTTCCGGCCTCATTTAACTTGCGTTGATGTGTTGCTCTTGTTTGCATCATCTCTTGCCATGAGTAGCTTCATGTAGCCTTATCATGCATCATACTTGGTTGAGCATCATGCCTTGTTCATGTGTGGTGTGTTTACCATGTTGTGTGCTTCCTCTCGATAGTTCCCGTTTCGTTGCGATCGTGAGGATTCGTTCGTCTATGCCTGGTTCGTCTTTGTGGCTTCATCTTCTTCATGGACTCGTTCTTCTTCCTAGCGGGATTTCAGGAAAGATGACCGTCACCTTGGATCTCATTACTACCATTGCTATGCTAGTTGCTTCGTTCTATCGCTATGTTGCATTACCTACCACTTGCTGCTCAAGCCTCCGAAATTGACATGAACCTCTGACCTTTGTTACCCTTTCTAGCAAACCGTTGTTTGGCTATGTTACCGCTTTGCTCAGCCCCTCTTATAGCGTTGCTAGTTGCAGGTGAAGATGAAGATTGCTCCATGTTGGATTATGTTTATGTTGGGATATCACAATATCTCTTATATTATTAATGCATCTATATACTTGGTAAAGGGTGGAAGGCTCGGCCTTATGCCTGGTGTGTTGTTCCACTCTTGCCGCCCTAGTTTCCGTCATATCGGTATTATGTTCCCGGATTTTGCGTCCCTAACGCGGTTGGGTGATTTATGGGACCCCCTTGACAGTTCGCTTTGAATAAGACTCCTCCAGCAAGGCCCAACCTTGGTTTTACCATTTGCCTCACCACCACCTACTTTTCCCTTGGGAGTAATTAACCCAAGGGTCATCTTTATTTAGCCCCCCGGGCCAATGCTTGTCTAAGTGTTGGTCCAAACTAGAGCACCGTGCGGGACCATCCCTTGGCAACTTGGGTTACGTCGGTACCTGTACGCTTCGCTTATCCGGTGTTGCCCTGAGAACGAGATATGTGCAGCTCCTATCGGGATTGTCGGCGCATCGGGCGGTCTTGCTGGTCTTGTTTTACCATTGTCGAAATGTCTTGTAAACGGGATTCCGAGACTGAACGGGTCTTCCCGGGAGAAGGAATATCCTTCGTTGATCGCGAGAGCTTATAATGGGCTAAGTTGGGACACCCCTGCAGGGTTTGAACTTTCGAAAGCCGTGCCTGCGGTTATGTGGCAGATGGGAATTTGTTAATGTCCGGTTGTAGTAAACTTGAAGTAAACTCTTCTAAAAATACACCAACCGTGTGCGTAACCGTGAGTGTCTCTTTTCGGGGTTGATCGAGAGGAGAACACGGTTTCTGGGTTATTTCTGACGTAAGTAGGAGTTCAGGATCACTTCTTGATCATTACTAGTTGACGACTGCTTGCTTTGCTTCTCTCCTCGCTCTTATTTGTGTAAGTTAGCCACCATACATGCTTAGTCGTTGCTGCAACCTCACCACTTTACCCCTTCCTTACCCTTTAAGCTTTGCTAGTCTTGATACCCATGGTAATGGGATTGTTGAGTCCTCGTGGCTCACAGATTACTACACCACCAGTTGCAGGTACAGGTTATGCGATGATCATGACGCGAGAGCGATGTTTATTTATGTTGGAGTTCTTCTTCTGCTTCTTCTTCGATTGAGGGATAGGTTCCTGGTCGGCAGCCTGGGCTAGCAGGGTGGATATTGTTTGATTTTCTGTTTATGTTTCATCCGTAGTCGGATGTTGATCTTGTATATGATGTATTGTTGTATTCATGTGACATTGTATGTCTTGGTTGTATCCCCACTATTATTTAATGTTGATGTAATGATATCCACCTTGCAAAAGCGTCTTCAAGATGCGCTTCTATCCTTGGTGGGTCTTTGAGTTCCTTTAGGATAGGGTCGCATCTTGGGCGTGACAGTCACCTAATGTTCCTATATTCGTTTCGAAAAGCATGTGTGCCACCCACTGGTCTAGCTAGTTCCACTTTCCTGATTTTTCTCTTGATTCTTAGGGTTTTCCCCTTTTATCTACTCTACTATGATCTGCATAGGTGCTTTCTATCGTACTAGCATTACTCCACCCTTCAAGCTAAACAACACAACACTTAGAATTCGAAAGCTTAGTTGTTCAAATATGATTGTGATATGATACTGATATTAGTTAACTGACACATTTAATTGGTTAGCTAAAGGTCCCACTTGAGTTTCCAAATGCATGTCGCGACATATAGAGAGACAGCATAATTGCATTTCTTTGTCACTTGTTGACCGTACTTTCTTGTCCATACCAAATCTTAGTTGTTATTTCAAAGCAAACATCGGTTGCTAACTACCCTTTGCGCGGTTTGCAGCTTCAGATCTGCCATCCCACTGCCACGGTCAACACTGTACTCATCATGCTTATGTTTTCCCCATTTTATGATGACCACAATCAGCCTACGTGGTTCATGTCGTAATAGCACTGCTCCACCCATCGAGCTAAACAAGCTTAGTTGTACAAATTCATATCTGATATTATTGCTGATATTAGTAAAACTGGGAGATGTTTAATTGGTTAGCTAAATGTTCCTACTTTAGTTTCGAAATGCATGTGAGCCACATATGAAGAGACCGGAAAGAATAGTATTTCTCTGTGCGCTCTGGTTCATCATGGGTGGCCAACCGACATTGTATTAAAAGACTTGTAATATCTTCAATCTGCTTGCTCTTCTGCTCTTCTTTAAGATGATATTCTTCTCTTGCGGTCGACTGGTCAGGTCGAGTTGTTCTCCCTTAGTATATTTTGAATCTGTCAGGTCAGGTCGACTTGTTCTTCTTTACTATATGTTGAAGCTATCATCTGCGAAGTGTCATCACTTCTGGAGCTCTCATATTTTGAGTAGTAGGCCACATTATATTAATGCACACAACAAATTACAGCATGCATGGCATCTTTTAAAAGAATTGCAGAGATAGCACAAAGGGGTTTACAGGGAGGCAGTATTGGATTAGAATCACTTCTGCATTACAAAGAAAATCTCACTTGTTTTTATGTTTTCATGCATGTCAGATATTGAACATTATCAAAATGAATATGAGAATGGGCGCACGAGAGGAATATTGCAGAACGATCCACTGCCTAACAAACTTGGCATGGTGGAGGATGGCCTATCTTATTCACCCATCAAGGTGCTTGCTCTAACTTTGCAAAGTTGTATTGGTCGCACATATTTTTCTTCTGACCTCTTGCATTACTTCTACTTTGTTACACCATCTGCTTAGTTTAAGCATCATATATGAGTATATGACATACCTATCCATTTTCTGTACCTATTCCATGTGTCGTCACACTATGTTTTTCCAGTCAAATGTTGTTCTTTAGTAATAGGTGTCCAAAAGGAAGAGGGTGAGTGCAGGTCGTCAAGGAGTACAAACTAGGTATTTGGAAAAGGTAGTGATACCTGTTAAATCAGATAGATCAGCAGCCACAGAAAACACAGACCCAACTGTACCACACTTTACCCCTACTCCAGTGGCCAAACCCCTATTAGAACTGCTGGGAGCCCAGCGTCAGGTACTGTCTATGATATCAATTCAAAATTTGAACTCCTAAATTTCTGCTTGTGCCTTACCTTCTCTCTTGTATGAAAACTAATTTCAGATGAATCTCCTTGCTCAAAGGATCATACGATCTCAAAACAATAATGGGCTCTGCATTGCTCTTGTCAGTACCTCTCTCCCTTTTGCCTTGTAACGCTGTACTTAATTAATTGCTATTTGATTATGTATCATCAGTCTGCACCTGAGCTTCATTATCCTCTGTTTCTTCCAATATTATTTGATCTATATTTACTCTTTGCAAAATGTAGAATAATGGCAACGCTTATAAAGAATTTTCTTTGGAGAATTTATTGAATTATCCTTCCATCAACATGGAGAAGGGCTTTGTCCAGCCCGTGTTAACATGTAATGTAAGTTCATCCTTCTCAAGCCTTCAAACTTTGTTCTAGTATAGATTAGGATAGGCATCATTTCCTCCACTGCTATTTGTTTTGCTGTTTACATCTGATTGGATGTTTGCAACAACTACCAGTTTCAAATTGTAGTTGTAAAAACATGTTCCTTATGCAGAACAGATCCATTTATTTGCTTATATAATTGTGAAACCTGTTATGTGTCTCCTTGTTTCTCTTTCAGACTCGTATCTCTTACGCCAGGCAGAACTTTAGGGAAGATAGTGAGCCAAACCATCTTGAGGACAGCGAGAAGACCCCAAGGCCCTGTCTTGATGAAGACAGTGAGTTGAAGCTACTCACCAGCAGGTGCGAGACAACCTCTGTGCAGTCGCTGTCTCAATCAGTTCGACTTCTTCAGTCTCAACTTAAAGCGGAAAGGCTTGCTTCAGCTCAGCTCCGACTTTAAGTCAAAGATGCAATGAAGATGTCAGAGGACTGCCGTGCGCACCATCATGCCTTAAATCTAGTGTTGATGCATCTATCGTTGACACAACTAAGGTCTACTCAGCTTCTTCAGCTGTTTGGGGGGGGCGACCTGGCCAGGCCTAGTGCCTTCTGAAGTGCTCTCGGTTTTGTATATTCTTTTGTCGGCGTGTTTATTTGCACTGGTGGCGAACTTTGATGCCCAGTGGATGTAATATGTGTGATAGCCGTGATAGCCTAGCCTAAGTTGCTTGCTTATTTATTTCCTTGTTGTCTTGTTTATTTGTTTGCTTCTAGTCATTGTAGTTCTTTTTCCGCGGTTTGCTAGTGGCTGCATTAACCTATTTTTTAAAACTAGGCCACAATAACCATGGGCTAATATTTACTGTAGTGACACTGGGCCTCCTGCGGGCCGTAGAAACAGTGGGCCTTCTACGGGCCGTAGAAACAGTGGGCCTTCTACGGGCCGTAGAAACAATGGGCCTTCTATGGGCCATATCATCAATGGGCCTTATACGGGTAGTATGATCGATGGCCAAACATGGGCCAATAACAGGCCGCATTATGGTCGTAAATGGGTTAGAGTTGGAATCGTCCGTTCATGGGCCGACCATAACGGGCCATCGTTAATAGGTCGTATTTGATGACGCTATGAAAACGGCCCAACGTATTAACGGACCACAAACGGGCCGACTGTAACCATGGGCTGAATTTGGCCCACAAGCAGAAAATGACAGTAATGGGCCGTAAGTAAACGAATGCTGGAAATGAGCCCAAGAATAAATGGGCTCTGAGAAGGCCGAAAGATAACATGGGTTGGAAACGGCCCAACGGAATAACGGGCCGTTAATGGGTATAAAGTGATACACTGTTCATCACGGGCCAGTTTTAGCACGGGCTGTTAATGGGTGTAAAGTGATACATTGTTCATTACGGGCCAGTTTCACCACGGGCCGTTAGTAGGCCAAGAGTTACATAGGGCCTCATATGGGCCGAAAGACGTCATGGGCCATACATGGGCCAGAAGTGAAAACGGGCTGGAATCATATTGGATGGCTTAAATGATGCTACTGGGCCTAATTCGGATAGGGCATAACGGGCCTTGGTTAGTGGGCTGTAAATGGGCTATATTCGAACAGGCCGTTAACAGGCTTTCCATGGGATGGCCCGCCAGCTTTTGACCAAGTCAAATGGGCCGGCCTTTACACAGGAATGGGCCTCTGTTGGGCCGTGCCACGTGTCGACGTATCATAGGCGCCTATCTGACCCACTAACGAGTTGACACGTGTTTCGTCCGGCCAATAAGAATTTTACATGTGGAAATTTCCCATTGGTCGGGGCTGTTAACGGGTTACCGGATCCAAAACCCGACCCGGTAGCTTAACGGCGTTCCGTTACGGTGGATGCCACGTGTCGGTCACCCTTGACGAAAGCACTTCTGTGACGCGCGATTTATCGTCATGGAAGTGGACACTTCCATGATGATAATTTTGGTAATGTCATGGAACACTTCTACGACAGCACAGGTATGACTATCTTGATTCTGTCATAAATTTATCATGGATGTACATGCATGACAAAAAAAAGCGACCTACTGTGACAAACACGTATCATCACGGAAGTGTATTTTTTTGTAGTGGCAGTGATGATTGTGGAAGGATCGGGCACACCTAGTACCAACAAGAAGGCCAAGGTTGAGGCCCCCAGCAAGGAAGTTGCCGCGTGCGCTGCCTACCTCGCTGCCGCGGAAAAGTTGGGAAAAGTGATTGGCCATACTGCAAGATCCACCAGACCAAGGGCCACGACCTTCAGGAGTGTTATCAGGTTGAGCAACTTGTTAAGAAACAGAGGGCTGAGTATGATAAGCGTGATAAGGAAAAAGGTCAGAATGCTGCTGGCGGTAAGGGCCGAGGCGGTGAAGCAAATCACCCCGGCAAACCCTTTCGGAACCAAGGAAAATCCACCAAGGGCCAAGAGAAGGAAATCTGTGATGATGTGAGTGATGAGGGGAATCAAGAGGAAACCAATGAGCAGGAATTTCAGAAGGCCACTGACGCCCTATGCATTGATGGAGGTGCATCTTTGCACACCTCTCATCGCCAACTCAAGCGATGGGCGCAAGAGGTCAATGTTGTGGAGCCAGCGCCAGAGGCCCGGAAGCCGCTCAAGTGGTCCCGCACGCCCATCATCTTTGATGAGGAGGACCACCCTGGCCGTACAACAGCGGTAGGGTGTTTGCCATTGTTTGTCTCCCCAACAATTCGCGACCTCAAGGTCAGAAAGATATTAGTGGATGGTGGGGCCGGGTTGAATCTGATTTCCCTAGCAGTCATCAACAAGCTTCAGATAGGAAAAGAAGATCTAGAGGTTACCGGCACATTTCAAGGAGTCAATCCCGGCAGGAGCCATCCTAAGGGGAAGATTACGTTGTCGGTGACGTTAGGGGGAGAACTGAACTATCGGACTAAGAAGATTGTGTTTGATGTGGTTGATCTCCCCTTGCCGTACAATAGGATTCTGGGACGCCCGACCCTGGCTAAGTTTATGGCAGCATCTCACTATGCTTATAACACTTTGAAGATGCCTCGGCCACTGGGAGTCAACACTATCCCATCAGATGAGAAGGATGCAATTATCTGCGTGGATAAGATGTACCGGATACAGTCGCGGCAGAGGCTGCGGCAGCAACAGCTCTCGCCAATGAAAGCAAAGGAAATAAGAAGGATTGTAGGGCCTCCGATAAGGAGTCCGGGAAGCTTGCCCCCTCCGAGTGCACGGCACCCGTTGACGACGTGTCGGAGTGTTCCAACGGCAAGAGATCCAAGGTTGTTGCACCCCAAGTCAAGAAGGTCATGGCAGGGCTGGCTGGCGTTGATGGTACTTTCACTATCAACGCCACCCTTGATGACAAATAGGAAAGCGCGCTCATTGACTTCCTGCGCGGGCGAATATCGATGTGTTTTCCTAGCAACCATCTAATATCCCCGGTGTTCCCAGGGAGGTAATCGAGCATTACCTTGTTGTCTTCCCACCTGCCCGACCCGTCAAGTAAAAAGTCCGGAAGCACGCCTTGGAGCGATAGCAGTTCATTGCAGAGGAAATCAAGAAACTAGAGGCAGCTGGTTTGTCAGAGAGTACTGCACCCTGTGTGGTTGGCAAACCCTGTGGTGGTCCAGAAGGCGAATGGGAAATGGAGGCTTTGCATTGATTTCACATATCTCAACAAGGCTTGCCCGAAGGACCCATTTCCATTGCCGCGCATCGGCCAAATCATGGATTCCATTTCAGGTTGTGATTTTCTCTCTTTTCTGGATGCATACTCCGGGTATCACCAGATCTTCATGTCCAAAGAAGATGAGGAGAAGACATCGTTCATCACTCCATGTGGTACGTATTGCTTTGTCCGTATGCCTTTCGGATTAAAGATTGCCGAGTCCACTTTTGCAAGAGCGGTCCAGATTGGTTTTGATCCACAGTTGCACAGAAACATAGAAGCCTATATGGATGACATCGTGGTCAAAACCAAGGATAAATCCACCCTGATCCAGGATTTGGAGGAGACATTTGCTAATCTACGCAAGCTCAACTTGAAGCTTAATCCGGAGAAGTGTGTATTCGGTGTTCCCTCCGGCAAGCTACTTGGATTCTTCGTGTCCCATCGGGGGATTGAAGCCAACCCTGACAAGATCAAGGCCATTGAGCAGATCCAAGCACCAAGGACAATTAAGGATGTAAGGCGCCTGACAGGATGCATTGCCGCACTAAGTAGATTCATTTCCATGTGTGCCGAGCATGCCCTGCCGTTCTTCAAAATTTTGAAGAAGGCAGGGCCCATAAAGTGGACCCCAGAAGCAGATGCAGCTCTGCAAGAATTGAAGGCCTGCCTATCATCTGTGCCTACCTTGGTGGCACCCAAACCCCAAGAGTCATTATTGCTTTACTTGGCGGCAACCAACCAAGTGGTCAGTGCAGCCTTGGTAGCACAGCGAGAAGTGGAGGAGGCAGAAAGTGGCCAGATCACGACAGAGTCAGAAAAGGATCAGAGCAGCAACGAGCACGGCAATGAGAGCAACCCCAAGGACGCGGTAAGGAAGAAAGTGGTGCACCGCCCAGTATACTTCGTCAGCTCCTTGTTACAAGGGGCTAGATCGAGGTATTCTGGCGTGCAAAAGTTGATCTTTGGCCTCGTCATGGCCTCAAGGAAACTGCGCCACTACTTCCGAGCCCATGAGATTATGGTTGTCACTCGTTTTTCGTTGCAAGGGATACTTCGAAACCCTGAGGCCATCGGCAGAATAGTGGAGTGGGCTTTGGAGTTAGCTTTGGTTTGAAGTTTGAGAGCACGTCAACTATTCAGAGCAGGGCACTGGCAGAGTTTATTGTAGAATGGACGCCAACCCCTAATGAGGAAGTAATAGAGACAGCTCTCCCCGGCAAGGAATCACCCCAAGAATGGATTATGTATTTTGATGGTGCTTTTTCCCTACAAGGTGCAGGGGCTGGCGTGCTTCTTGTTGCCCCCTCCGGGGAGCACTTAAAGTATGTCGTCCAGATGCACTTTGCCAGGGAAGAAGCCACCAACAATACAGCTGAGTATGAAGGGCTCCTTGCCGGGCTCAAGATTGCAGCAGAATTGGGAATTAAGAAGTTGATCATTCGAGGAGATTCATAGCTTGTGGTGAGACAAGTCAACAAGGATTATCAAAGTCCATTGATGGAAGCATACGTCGAGGAAGTGAGGATATTGGAGGAGCACTTTGATGGGTTGCAAACAGAGCACGTACCCCGGGCGGAAAACAGCATAGCTGATCACCTGTCAAAGTGTGCTGCGCAGAAGCTTCCTGTGGAACCAGGAACTTTTGTTCTCCATCTCTCTCAGCCCTCCGTATCACCAGCCACAATGGCCCGGAAAAGGAGAAAGTTGGACTACGGTAAGCCTCTCCCGGTTGAGCCATCCGCCCCCGGCGGAGACTCTGCCGAAAACAACTCCTCACAGCCTATCGGACCGCCCCCTCCAGCCGGGCCTATGGACCCCGCAAACTAGGCTGGTGCTCCCACGGCAGAGGAGGTGCCACTAATCCTCGTTGCCGAGCCACAGGCTCCAACTTGGGCAAGGCACATCGTCCACTTCCTCCAAACCGGAGAACTTCCCGGCGACCAAGATGAAGCTGAGAAAGTAGCCTGGAGGGCCAGTATGTATCAGTTTGTCGATGACACTCTGTACATAAGAAGGCCAACGGTGTGAAATTGAAGTGTGTCTGCCGGGAGGATGGAAAGGAACTGATGGTTGGGATTCACAGAGGAATGTGCGGCTCACACATTGGATCAAGGGCATTAGTTGGGAAAGCATTCCGGCAAGGATTCTATTGGCCCACAACCCTCCAAGATGCAGTTGAGCTCGTCACGACATGTGAAGCCTGCCAGTTCCATTCCAAGAGAACACACCTGCCTGCCCAAGCCCTTCAAACAATCCCTCTATCATGGCCATTTTTGGTCTGGGGGCTCGATATCCTCGGCCCCTTCCCCCGAGAAATCGGGGGCTTTGAATTATTTTTTGTTGCCATCGACAAGTTTACAAAGTGGCCGGAAGTGACTGCCGTGAGAAAGGTGACTACTCAGTCAGCTATCCAGTTGTTGAAAGAATTGGTGTGTCGTTTCGGAGTTCCGGCAAGGATCATCACGGACAACGGCACCCAGTTCACGAGCCACGCCTTCATGCAATACGTTCATGCCCTCGGATGCAAGATCTCATTCGCTTCTGTGGCACACCCTTAGAGCAATGGACAAGCTGAGAGGGCGAACGCTGAAGTGCTTCGTGGACTCAAGACGAGGACTTTCGATATGCTGCAGAAGCACGGTAGGCAGTGGATCGAGGAGCTACCGGTAGTTCTCTGGTCCCTCAGAACGACACCTAACCAAGCTACTGGGAAGACTCCCTTCTCCCTGGTCTATGGGGCAAAAGCAGTTATCCCCACGGAACTCATTTACGGGTCACCTCGAGTGCTTGCCTACGATGAAGTAGCGCAATATCAGCACCGCCGTGACGATGTTGTGCTACTCGAGGAGAACCATCTCCAGGCTGCTACACGTGCTGCATGCTGCCAGCAAGCCCTGCATCACTATCATAGCCACAGGGTTCATGCCCGGTGTTTTGAGGAAGGTAACCTTGTCCTTAGGTGCGTTCAGTCCGCCAAGGGTACAAACAAGCTATCACCGAAGTGGGAAAGCCCTGACCGGGTGGCAGTCAGTATGGAGACCGGGGATGGCACTCAGTTGCAAAACTCATGGAATATTGAGCACCTCTGTAAGTACTACATGTAAGGCGCGAGGCTGCCGGGCACCGCCTGGCAGCCACCCTTTTGTACAGGCCTTGCATCAGCTGCATGTAACCCCTTGTACAAAGTCGGGGCGATGACCCCGTGCAAGGGGAAATAAAGAAGCGTTGTAGGGGGGCCCAACTAAGACTGCATGCATGCACGAGCACACCCAGATCACTGCATAAGAATTTCATGAGCATTTGTGTATGCATATAGATAGGATTGCATCCTGCATTCATTCTCATCTACCTGGAGTTTCAGGTCCCTGTCGTGAACTTAACTTCGACAAAGCATGAGAAGGTTGCACGGCACAGCGATCCCCGACAAAGCCAAAATAGATAAATTTACCTCTTATCCATTATTGTTCTGTAAGGCTATAACTTTGCATGAGAAAACCTCGCCCCTCTTTCGAAACTTAGGTGCTCCCATCTATGACTCGAACGTTGCTTCGGTCAGGATGGTCGCAGTAGCCTTTGATGAAAAGGAGTTAGCGGGGGGCTGGCCCCTCTATCTGTTCCCTGACAAATGTAGCTCTTCGGTAGACAAAGAGGGTGCTGGCAGGATATCCTGCCGGGAAAAACTCGTTTGTTTACATTAAAGAGGTACTCCACCTCTGCATGGACATATACATGCACGGGCTCCCAGCAAGGTTCATCTTTTTCATTCATATGCTAATACAAGTACAAGCATTACACGACATAAGGATGGACTCGAGAGATTATGTTATTTGAATTAAAATGTGGCGATTGCCTAAAAGTTTAAGATTGAAAAAAGATAAGTGCCTCGTTATCCCCTCATTTTGTTTTCCCTCCTTCAGGCACTGCGGTGGAAGGAGGAAAAGACGAGAAAAGGAGCACCCAAGCAGGAGCCCACCCCGGTTTCGTCAGGGCCCGTCGGGCACGGCCTGACAAAACCGGGAGCGGTGAGGCTGCGAAGGAGGAGCGCGGGGGCCGGGGCAACGCCTTCTGGTCGCCACCTCCAGAGCCAGCAAGAAGCCCCGGCTTGAGCGCCAATGGAGTCATCCACCAAAGCTCATCCGGAAGACTGCTGGAGGCGAGGAGAAGCCGCCAAGAGAACATCCCTCCCTGTCTACCACCCGAAGAGGCCGGTGATGACGGTGCCGGGGAGGGAGGGGAAGAGCGGAAAGACGAGGCGGCAGGTCGACGGTCGGAGGCGAAGGCATCCACGCCATCGTACTCCGTCTTCCCTTGCTTTCTCCTCACCACCGCTGCTCCCGGGAAGCGCCAAGACTCCGGTCTGACGCCTCCAGCAGAGAAACAGCAAGTAGTCGGGGCTGCCGGAGGGCCCGAGGCACGCCGCACCCCTCCTTGGTGGGCAGGAAGGCACGGCTCTCGTCGAGAACGACCCCAAGACCTCCGGGAGGGGCAATGCTGGGATTTCAAATGATCTCCAGCCCTGCCACCCGGCCGAGCCTCGAAGAGACCAAGAAATTCACCATGCCAAGGACCAGGCTCACTCCCCGAGCGCCAACACCAGCAGGGGGCAGCAATGTCCCCAAGCAGGGGCCCGGGGGCTGGCCCCAGGCTCCTCTCTTCGGCATCGCCGGCAGAAGCAGAGAACAAAGGAAGAAGTCAGAGGAGTCCAGAGATGGATGACTTCGCCCTCCTCCGCCCCTCCTTTTATAGGCCGGACGAGGAGGGGCAGCTCCTCTATCAACGGGTGACCATGGCCCTCCTCCACCAATTCAAGGCGGGTGGGCCCTCTCCGAGATGCTCTCCCGCGCCACGCGCCTCCGCTACCTACCCCGTGTGATGCATGCAGAATATGTGGCTAAGGATAAGGGCGCGCTGTGGGAAGAGTAAATTGGCAGTTTCTACCCCGTGCGTTAAAGTCATTCACGGGCCATCACTGGAGCGGCCCTACCATTATTGGCTTTATGCAACACGCGGGGAAACCGGAAACTGGCCCGAAATCAGGGCTGATGCAGCAGCAAAGGAAAGCTCAAGGGGCCAACCCCTTCAGCGATCCTGCCTATGCACTTATTAGGCCCTACCCCAACAACGCTCAGCAGCGCGTTCGGGGCAGGCCCGGGGGCTTCTGTCGGTGCAACAAACCCTGGGTCTGTTGCCCAACTGTGCACAGGCACAAGATCAAGGTTGAAGCACAAGCTTAAGTCAGGGATTGAAGAACCAAGAGATTTGAAGAACCAACATGCAGCTCAGAAGGACCAAGATCGAACCAGAGGAGCAAGATAGCAGCAAGAGACGGGCCTCCCTTGCCAGACAGGTGAGCCCGGCAAGGGGCAAGGCCACCACCAGAAGCAAGCAACCGAGACTCCCCGTCAGAGCCTACCGGGGCTCACGGGGGCAGAACCACCCCGCCAACCACTCAAACACAACTCACGTTGTCAATCAGTGCAGTGTCAAGCCGCCAGGTGATTAAGTGGCAGCCATTCGCCACATGGAAGCCATTTCCTACAGAAGAAACCCACATATGAAACCCGTCCTGCGACGTGTCAAGGGAATAGGCGCGGAGCTGGCAAGATAGCCCGGCAGGCCTTGCTGGGCAACCGGTGATGTGACACTAAGCGGTGCATTTAATGCACCCTGTCAGCCCGCAGAGTTAGGTATGATAGCACTGTTTTCTATCATATCAGTGGATAATGACCACTTTGCCACTGTGGTGACCTCTTAATCTATAAAAGGAGGCCCATAGCACTCGTAGGAGTGGTTAGAAGGTTAGAAAGTTGACAACCCCAAGCCACGATACGCGCGTAGATGTTGCGGCCCTGAGGCAAACCTTGCCGAGCAAGTGTACTACGCATCACCACACTCATTTCACTATCAATCCACCAAAGCAGGAGTAGGGTTTTACGCCTCGCGGCGGCCGAACCTAGGTAAATTGCTTGTGTGCTTCCTGCTGTGTTGCCGTGCGCTGTTCTGCTCTTTGTGCAACGCGACGTCCCCCGCCGAACCAACAAGGGACCACCCGGTCCCATAGGTGGTCGCGGATATCCCACGACAGAGAGAGTTTGCATTGCGAACTCGGTGGGACTGATCGCTCATTTCGGTAAGACCGATACATTAAAAAGGGAAATAGAGAGTGTGCAATCCCATCTCGGTGAGACCGAAATCCCTATCGATGAGACCAAACTGGTTAGGGTTCCTGGCTATGGTTGTGACAAAGGAACTCGGTGGCGCCGGATATATCAAATCGGTAGGGCTGAGTTTGACTTTAGGTTTTGGACATATTTGGATAGGAGAAGTGGTTGAGGGCTTTGGAGCATATCACTAAGCACATTGAGCAAGTAGACCATTAAGCAACACCTCATCCCCTTTTAATAGTATTGGCTTTTCCTATGGACTCAATGTGATCTTGGATCACTAAAATAGAAATGAAGAGTCTTGAGCTTTTGGCAATCTTTATCCTTAGCATCTTGAAGGGGTTCCAAATACTCTTGTCCATGCCACGCCATTGTTGAACTTTCTGAAATATACTAGATAAAGATATTAGTCCAATAAGAAATATGTTGACATTAATTACCAAAATCACCTAGGGAGCACTTGTGCTTTCAATGGTGTTATTACACTCGTCGGCAACACCAAATGCCCCCTCCGAATGGAGGAGCAGACCGGGCTTCAAGGAGGCAGCCCAGCTCATCAAAGCGCACACGGGTTGCACAGGCCGACCTCAGTCAGGCATCCGCTCACCCCAAATAGGGGCACGGGCTCCTCGTTCGCCTCCCCTAGGAAGGGCGTTACGTCCCTAGGGTGCATAACTTTGCACTAAAAATTCCATGGGCGGCCGACGAGCCAAAACAAATGACATGTCGTCATCTGCTCAACCAAACAATGACAAACTTTGGACTTGCACATTGGCAGGGCACTGTAAAAGGCCCAAGCAGAAGTGTCATGTCCACGTGGCTTAAACCATCCACACAACAGCTGCACACCTTTTTAAAGGACTCGGCCGACGAAAGCATCAAGCAAAGGAACGGCCGAAGTTGCAGATAGCCCACATCAACTTTGCTATCAATGAAGATGAGCTGGTCAACAGCACAGAGACGCAGATGTGCGAGAGAGAGGGACTCGGGCTAATCAAGCCCTGCAACATGTCCCCCCTGTTTTTACGCCTTTACCTTTTTCTTTTCCATTGTATCTTTTACATGTCACTTTTGTTAAAGCTCGGCATGTACGGCTTAACCACATGAAATAAAGCAAGTGCACCCTTGAGGTCATCAAGCATTTCCATATATCTACTACCTTTGAGCCAAAAGTATACTTTTCACGATACAATCGTAATTTGCATTACCAAGGGCTTAGCTTTTAATCTCACGCCCTAATCACAAGTCCGAAGTACCTATTCGGCGTCTCGGATGTGGCATTATGTGAATCAGTTCCGAAACTCGATTTTGGTCAATAGTTGGGTTGCCCAGTTGCTGCGCTTACCCCTTACATTTCCGATCAATTCGGCTAAGGGTGTAAAGGGAGAATCACTACGATTGCGTTGCCAGCTCAAATGGCAAAGCGCCTCAGCAGAGAACGCCGAAAACTGACTATCTTGGTAAGCGTAAAATGGTTGGCCATCCGACGACAGCGTCAAGCAATGTATCGTTAGAGATCATCCATGTTAAATGAGGGGCTTTTCATCAAATCAACCAAAGTGTTTTCTGGCATAAACCCTGGCTACAAATCCAACCACTTCATACACAGGGGGCTCGTCATCAGCCCTCACGGTCAAGCTCCTACGACTAAGTGAAAGTTATAAAACCATTATAGTCTGATTGCCTCGTTTCTATGTGCAAAGGGGTTGAATCCAATGACTGGTCACTTTTAGTTTAGCACGGGCACACAGGAGTCAACAAATAAACCACACAATCATATGCTAGAATATAAAGCCGCATTCATTTTAAACAAAAGGAAGTCTTTTACATCCAACTACACTTCGGCAGTCTGAAGTACTATCTAAAAATACAGTGTGCTTAGGACACTTGGCCTTGGTGATCCGGGCTCCTTCTACCACCTCGGCGAGGAACTGCTCCACGGTCTGGTCCTTCCCTTCGGGGGCCCTGCAGCGACGACTGCTGCTTCGACACACCGATAGTGCGTCTTCACGCATGCATACACCTGTTGAGCACCCTCCAGGCACGTGGAATGCTTCTAGCGCGTCACTTGGAAGCCGGCCTCTTGCAGCCAAGCAAGTAGCCCAAAGAAGTTGGTCAGTGGTGCCTCCGCAGGACAAAGGTTGACGTAGAGGTCCTGAAGCGTCGGCTTCGCCATGTGGAGGAGCTCCATTAGCCGCTTCATCTGATGATTCAGCGACTCCGGATGCGAGGGCGCCTGGAATTGTTGCCAGAACACCCTCTCCACGGCATAGCCCTCCCGCTCGCCGAAGTAGCGGCGCGTCCGATGTGCTCCTTGGGAGATTTGCAAAGGCCTCTGTGCATCGCCACAGCTGGGTGAGTTTGATGAACCCCTTGCGGCTAAAAACACACTAAAGTAAAAATGGCTTACCAACAGCGATCTGCCTCACTTGCTGGAGTACTTCACGGTCGGAGTCGGCCTGGGACTGGACCTCGGCGTGTACCAGGCGCAGCTTGTCGAGCTCTGCACCCGCCTCCTTCTCCTTCTCCTTGTCTTGAAGGGCGCCGCGCTCCTGGTACACGCCCTTTAGGGTGTACTCCACTTCCAGGACCCGTGTCTGGTCCTTGCCCCTAGCCGCCCTTTCGGCGGCCAAATCCTATTGGCCTTGGTGGCCGCAGCCCTTTGTTGCTCGGCCTCCTGCCGAGCTTTTGCCAGCTCGGCCTTGAGCGCCTCAAGCTGTGTTGTAGCAGTTGTCATGAAAAATAGTTCAGCGTCTGCACTAAAATTTAAGGGTATCCTGAAAGTAAATTTGAAAACCTTGCCACTTCTAGATCTTACCTTGGGATAGCTCGATCTGGTTTTGCATCAGATCGAGGTCCTCCTCGGGCCTCTTGAGCTTCCGGTTCATCTCTGCTAGCTCCTTGGAAGCAGAGTTCAGAGCCGAGGTCGATACTTGCAAAAATACACCCATTCCTTAGTACCCGTTTCTGACATCAATCCCCTGGTCAGTCCTTTTTGAAGGCCAGCAAGAATCTTGGGGGTTACTTACTCATTGCCTTATGATGATCTGCTTCAACCCCAAGGCCAGTTTCTTAAAACTAGCTTTGGGCTTGGGGCAACTAGTTGGCCATGCTCTACAAGTGCTACTCAATGATATAAGCAAAAATTTCTTTGGACAAAAGCACGTGTTTACGAACAATTCTAAGCATGGAGGTTATCCTTAATACAAATATAAAGAAGTATACCTCGAAGCTCTTGACGAGGCCCTTGAAGACCTCATGCATTCTGGCCTCTATGGTTCGGAAGCCATGCAGCGTCGCACCGATCAGCGTCCAATGCTCCCCCGCTATGGAGGAGCCCGCTAAGGCTCCCTTCATCTCATCGCCCTATCTCGCGGTAACCCGCCCTGGGGCGGGAGGCCCGGGCGGTACAAACTCTGAACCCAACACCAAGGTATTAGGAACAAAAACCTCTGGTTGTGCTGTTGGCGCAGGAGATGGTCTCGGCTAGGATGATGTCTGGCTCAGCCCTTCCTTGGCAACCTTGAGGACTGCGTCCCCATGGCCTTGTTTGGCCGAGGAGTCAACCTCAGCCATGATAAATGGTACCTTGGCCCCCATGGTGTTAACTAGGAGGGCCGGACCGGATGATGCTTCCCCCAGCCCCTCGAGAGCTGGAGGGGTAAGTGGCGGGCTTGGGTGTCCTGCTGGCTGTCGATAGCCTTCTTGAGGTGTCGCCGCTGAGGAGTACCTACGGCGGACTAGAGAAATAACCTTTGTAAGTTTTATATTGATGAACATGCTTTTTGAAGACCAAATCTGGTTACAACAGACGTACCTCCGCGGTGCTAGCTTCGTCCTTCCCAACTCGAGGTGGTCATCGTCTGACTCATTAGAGAAGTTAGCCTTCTCCGACAGAGTGGGCTTGTTGGCCGGCTCAGCGGAAGCCTTATGCGGCCTCTTCTGGCCCTTCGGCCATGCTTCCGCATCGGCATCCTTGGATGCCGCCCTCTTCCCCTCAGGGAAGGGTTTCCTTCCCCCATGTCCTCCTCTGCGTCATCGAGGAGGTGTGGGTCTCCTAGGATCGGGTGACCGAAGTCTCCTATGCTCAAAGACCTGCCCGACCCCTCAAAGTTTTTGACTCCTTGGGAAGCACCACATGTGGCTCCTTGATTAAGAGGGCCATGAGCAGGGGGTGGCCTCTCCCCCCGGGCAGCAGCGCTGAGCACAACATTCGCTACGCCTTGGAGATCCACTTCTGCAAATATGAGATTCATTGATCAGCCGAAGTCTATGGGGATTAAAGAAACATGGTGTGTGAATTGTGTATTGCAAATTTACCTCGGGGGCATCATGGCCCGCCTCGAAGCCGAGGTCCCTCCCTTTTGGCAGAAACTCATTCTGGGACGGCTTGAGCAGCAGCGTCCACATCCTGGCCAAGGTGGAGCGAAAGAAGTGGTGGGTGGGCACCACGTCCTCGGGCTTGTACGCCCACATCAGGGTGGCCTGAGATTGGAGCGGCAGGACACGGCAGTGGAGCATGACGTTCACCACGTCCACCAGTTGGAGGTTCTTCTTGTCTATCCAGAACTGAATCTTCTGGAATAGCGCCTTTGCCTCCTCGGGGTTCCCCCAGTCTATGCCCTTCTTCTTCTAGGACACGAACTTCTTCGGAGGTCCAGTGGAGAACGCCGGAACCTCTCCCTGGCCAGCCGCGAGTGGCGCGGTGATGTAAAACCACTCGTGTTGCCATTCCTTGATGGTATCCACGAAGGTGCCTTTGAACCAGCCCACCTTCTGGTTCTTGCTTATCATCGCTCCCCCGCATCCGCGAGGTTAGAGCCACTGGACTTTGGCTTGATGCCGAAGATCATCAGCCACAATCCGAAATGCGGCTCAATGTGGAGGAAGGCCTCGTAGACCATGATGAAGGAGGCGGGTGGAGAATGGTATTTGGGGCTAGGTGGTGGAAATCAAGCCCATAATAAAACATGATCCCGCACACGAAAGGGTGCAACGGGAACCCCAGACCTCTGATGAGGTGGGGGACGAAGAATACCCTCTCCCCAGGGTTGGGAGCGGGTATTTGCTAGTGGAGATCTGGCACGCGGGTGTTGACCTTACTGGGGATGTACCCTGCGCTACACAACTCCAGGATGGTGCCCTTCGTGATGGAGGAGCCGGCCCAATGACCCTTGAGTTTGGCGTCCGCCATGGCTAGGGGTCGAGGCGGAGGAGCGTTGTGGAAGCAAAATGAATTCGGGATGGGATCTGGGCGCTGGAGCTCGAGAGGTAGCAGGCAGGGAGGAATGGGAGCGTACTTTTCTCGTCGATATCCTTTGCTCTTATATAGGCTAATAAAAAGGCCAAGAGTCCCTCCTACCGCGCCGTTGAAATCGCCACTACCCGTAAAAGATGTCGCCATGCGTATAGGGAGAAACAAAATCTTAATGATATCCCTTAGAAAACGGGCACCATCTCCGTTTCGACGGGACGTGCCAATGAGAGGATTTCCTCGGGCCATGATTTACGTGAGTAGTAACTACCCACCCAGTCGTAGGTGGTGCCGCTTTGATAAAGTTGCCAGGCTAGAAGCATTGTTCACACCTACACGACAGGCCTTCACGGCTAAGTAACCTCGCGTCTTCAGATGCTGAGCAGGTTCGGTTACGTCCTGTTTGGGGGATGGCATTCCTTCGAGGAGTGTTCCATGGTGACCTTTAAAAGGAAAGAATCTCGAATTATCATAAAGGGGGAACTCGTCTGTCGAGCCAAGGACTTCGGATCCGAAGTTGTTACAATTGAAGAGGTCGTCCTCGACATAGAAGACCAGTTCAGGGGCTACTGACGATGTCCAGGACTAGGGGGTGCTAACCTAGTCGTCCCATAGTCCTCGAGTTGGGTCTATAGGCCCTCATTCTCCATCAAGTGGACTCCGGAAGCTACACTCCTGGACGTGATCAAGACTGCATCTACCAAAGACTCGGCGTATAGTCCAAGACATCTCCTGCCGCCACCATGCGTACCCCTGGATACCGACCATGTAACCCTAGATGCCCTACCTGGTATATATATAAGCCAAAAGGTTTAGGCCATAGAGGGACCCGAATCACAATTACATTCATCTAGCCCTAGAGTTAGATCTCTCCTTACGATCTCGATGTAGATCAATCTTGTACTCGATACATCATCATCATCATTAATACAATCAAAGCAGGACGTAGGGTATTACCTCCTCAAGAGGGCCCGAACCTGGGTAAACACTGTCTCCTTTGTCCTTGTTATCACCAATCCGAGATCCACATCTTGGGAACTCCTACCCCGAGGTCTTCCGGTTTTACCACTGAGACCGGGTTACAACATCAATTGTCGTACTATCAAGGAGGGTTGTCAAGTGAATAGCTTGATCATATCGTTCGTAGAGATCTCAAACCATTGCATCCTTTCATCAACCATTGCATCCTTACATCATCTTTCTTGGTTATTGGTTGGTGTTTCTCTATGTGAGTCTTGGAGCTTGTGATCATCTTCATGACAATCTCGTGTTCATCAAAAAAGGAGTTCATATGCATCTTCTATCATAGGCATATCTCCCCTGTCACTTCTTACTATAGCCAACAAGCTTGTTTTCGGAGCTTGTGTTTGCTGTATTCGGAGCTGATTTGTAGAAGTTATGACAGATCTGGTTTTCTTATATCCATTAGTTTTGCTTCGGCTATTTTGAAGCTCACTGGCGGTAGTACCTCTCTAGGCAGCGGTAGTACCGCTTCTGTGGTACATCCGCAGTTCCATTGCCGCAGGCACTACCGCTTGTTTTTTGGTGATACGTCTCCATCGTATCTATAATTTTTTATTTTTCCATGCTATTATAGTATCAATCTTAATTTTTTTATATGTCATTATATGCAATTATATATCATTTTTGGGACTAACCTATTAACTTAGTGGCCAGTGCCAGTTGCTGCTTTTGGCTTTTCAGGAAAACAGTATCAAACGAAGTCCAAATGGAGAAAAAACTTTGGATTAATTTTTTCTAGACCAGAAGAGACCCTAGAAGGTTCGGGAGAAGGCCAGACAAGCCACGAGGGAGCGACTACCTCAGGAGGGGCGTCCCCAGGCTTGTGGGCCCTGCGTGGCACCTCCAACCCTAATTCCACCTCTATAAATTCTCAAATATTCCCCTAACATCAGAGAACCACCTGAAATAGTTTTTCCGCCGCTGCAAGTTCCAGAACCACGAGATCCCATCTGGAGGCCTTGTCCGGTACTCTGGCATAGGGGGCATTGATCACGGAGGGGCTCTACATCAACCTTGGTGCCCTTCCGATGATGCGTGAGTAGTTTACCACAGACCTACGGGTCCATAGCTAGTAGCTAGATGGCTTCCTCTCCCTCTTTTATCTTCAATACCATGTTCTCCTTGATGTTCCTGGAGATCTATTTGGTGTAATGACTTTTTGCGGTGTGTTTGTTGGGATCCGATGAATTGTGAGTTTATGATCAGATCTATCTATGAATATTATTTGAGTTTACTTTGAACTCTTTTATGCATGATTGATAGCTTCGTATTTCTCTCCGATCTATTGATTTGGTTTGGCCAACTTCATTGATTTATCTTGCAATGGGAGAGGTGCTTTGTAATGGCTTCGATCTTGCGGTGCTCAATCCTAGTGACAGAAAGGGACATGACACGTATTTCATCGTTGCTATTAAGGGTAAAAGGATGGGGTTTATTCATACGTGAGTTTACTTTGTCTACATCATGTTATCTTGCTTAAGGCTTTACTCCATTATTTATGAACTTAATACTCTAGATGCATGCTGGATAGCAGTCGTTGTGTGGAGTATTAGTAGTAGATACAGGCTGGAGTCGGTCTACTTGTCTCCGACGTGATGCCTATATACATGATCATTGCCTTGGATATCGTCATAATTATTTGCTTTTCTATCAATTGCCCAACAGTAATTTGTTTAACCACCATATGCCATTTTCAAGAGGGAAGCCTCTAGTGAAAACTATGGCCCCCGGGTCTACTTTTTATCATATATTAAAACCAAAAATACCTTGCTGCACTTTTTCTTTCTTTGTTTTATTTTGTATTATCTACCTATCACCATAAAATTTAATCTTGAAAGTAACCGCTGAGGGATTGACAACCCCTTGTTCGCGTTGGGTGCAAGGACTTGTTATATTGTGTGTAGGTACTGCTAACGAGGTGTTGTGTCGTTCTCCTACTGGATTGATAACCTTGGTTCTTAACTAAGGGAAATACTTATCTCTATTGTACTGCATCATCCTCTCCTCTTTGAGGAAATCCCAACAGAGCTCACAAGTAGCATCAGGCTACTGGACTCTTTAGCGCTTCAGCGGTAGTACTGCTCAAGCAGCACTACGGCTCACACTTCTGCCTCATTACCGCAACTATTGCTTTAGTCCTGGGAATTTAAGAGGTAGTACCATTGAGGTAGAGCGGTAGTACCACTTGTGCGGTACTGCCGGATTCTATCTCCGCTTGCACTTTTGCTTATCTTTCTGCTTCTGTAGTCCCTCGCAGCTTTCACGGTACTAGGGTGGTAGTACTGCCCGATAGTACCACTTTGTGCAGTACTACCGCTCTGTCAACCAACTTAGTACCGCAATACCTTCTGGTAGTGTCGCTTGTGCACGGGCAGAGGGCATAACGGTTGGATTTTTCCCTCCTATAAAAGGGGGTCTTCTTCCCAAATGGATCTTATGCTTCTAGCTCGTTTTGGCCCCCCATTGTTGACCTTCTTCGAGCTTGCTATCTCTTAGTCCCTCCAATGATTCTTGCTAGTTCTTGAGGGAAAAGAGAGAGGAGATCTAGATCTATGTCTCCACCAATCACTTTCTCCTCTATGCGAGGGGAACCCCTTGGATCTAGATCTTGGAGTTCTTGGTGTTCTCCTTGTTCTTCCTCTCATATTCCTCCATCGCTTTTGTTGCTTTGGTGGGAATTGGGACTGAGGGACTTGGCCACTTCATGTGTTCTTGCCATTGCATTATTACATCAGTTTGAGCCACGGTGATTCGTGAAAGTGAAAAGTTGAGAATCTTATTACTCTTGGGTGTTTGGTACCCTATAGCTTGTTCTTCTTGGGTGCTTGGGTGCCCTAGACAGTTGGTGGTGTTGCGGAGCTCGATCATTGTGTTATAAAGCTCCGGTCAAGCGTCGGGGTCTCCTATTAGGTTGTGGAGATTACCCTGAGCAATTTGTATGGGTTCCGGTGACCGCCCCCAAGGATTTTCAAAGTGTACGAGTTCGATGACTGCTGCCAAGGGTTGCCATTTGTACGGGTTCGGTGACTGCCCTCAAGGGTCCCTTAGTGGAATCATGGCATCTTGCATTGTGCAAGGGCGTGAGGAGATTACGGTGGCCATAGTGGCTTCTTGGGAAGCATCTTGCCTCCACACCGCTCCAAACGGAGATTAGCATCCGCAAGGGTATGAACTTCGGGATAAATTATCGTCTTCGTGTGCCTCAGTTATCTCTTACCTGAGCCATTTACTTATGCACTTTACTTTGTGATAGCCATAGTGTTTCATGTTATTTATCTTGCTATCACTTAGTTGTTTATCTTGTTTAGCATAAGTTGTTGGTGCATATAGGTGAGCCTAATTGTTTTAGGTTTTCTGCTTGACAAATTAAACGCTAGTTTTATTCCGCATTTGTTCAAACCTAAACCGCAATTATTTTACAGCGCCTATTCAACCCCCCCCCCCTCTAGGCGACATGCAGGATCTTTCAAACTCTATTGAAAAAATTATGACAATCATTATTGGAGGTTTTGAATTTCCTATCCTGGTTCCTGAAAGAATATCAAACTCTTATTGTTGGGACCATCCATATCCCACTTGAGGTAACATAGTTCTATACAAAAATTCTTTGGTTTTATGTCACTCGCAAATAGTTTGTTAATAAGACCTGATCAACCTTCTTAATGGATTCTTTTTTAGGGGCATATGGTTGATGAATTCTGTAAACGCAGCCTTTTGTAAATTTATTTTACTCTCTGTTGTTATTAGTTTAATAAAGTAGAATACCATGTTTATCGTATTTTCTGAATTATCTATGAAATAAAAAATGCTCAGAATGTCGCAAAATTTTAACACATTTTTTTATTGAATAAATAAAATTGGCACTGGACACACCCTAGGGGGTGCACTTGCTATCCACAAGGCAGCACGCCTACCCTCTGGGCGCTCCCAGGTGCCTTGTGGGGCCCATGGGACCCCACTCACTTAGTGCACCTGCCCATCTTCTTCATCTACCTCCAAAAAATTTCATGTCAGGTTATTAGCTTGTTTTCTTGCTCCAAGATACGAAATTTTTGACCTCTTTGCTCGGAACTCCGTTTCTGAAACTTTTCGAAGAAATTGCTCCTTCGTATGTGACTCCTCCATTGGTCCAATTAGTTTTCGTTCTAGTGGTTTATACTTCGCTTATTTTGCTACTGTTCATGGCCAAGAAAATGAGCTTGCATGTTGAATTCATTTGGCTCTAAGTAGTTTCAATGCTTGATATAGCCTCTAGGCACTTGTAGGAGTTGATGCTATCAATTTTTGCTAAGTTTTATTCACCTCTTATTTGTGGCCCAAAAATTTCGGAATTTTTCCATAGGAGGAAAAATGTTGAGAAGGATATTCACAAGGGGTTCCTAGAGCCGGAGTTTGGAGGGAACTTCGAGGGGAGCACCCGGGCTCAACCTTCCTCATAGAGCAGAGGTACGACCATGTGAGTGTTTTAGACACCTTCATCGCCAAAGCCGGGTTTTGCTACTTGTGATAGGCATTAGGTTTCCCCGAAGAGGAAGCGTGAACTAGTATATCAGCAGATAGTATTTCCCTCAGTTAAGAACCAAGGTTTAATAAACCAATAGGAGATCCATGCAAAAAAAACTTTTAGCAGCACCTGCACACACACAAACAAGTACTTGCACCCAACACGGGCAAGAGGGTTGTCAATCCCCTTGTACTTGTTAATTGCAAGGATTAATTCTGATAGTGGTAGATATATAAATTGCAAAACTAAATAAAAGTAAATAAATTGCAACAAGGTTTTTAGGGCTTTAGCAATATGATTTAAATGGTCCCAGGGGCCATAGCTTTCACTAGAGGCATCTCTCTCAAGAACATAGCAACGGTGGGTACACAAATTACTGTTGGTCAATTGATAGAAAGCGCATAGTTATGATGTTATTCATGGCATGATAAGTACATAGGCATTACGTCCGTGATAGCTAGACCGAAACAATTATGCATCTACTACTATTACTCAACTTCAGAGCGCTTTTATGCTTGCCTCTCTACGTATTAAGTTCATAACAAACAGAGTAATGCTTGAAGCATGATGACATAATGTAGACAGAATAAAACCAATCAATATGATCAAACCCTGTCATTTAACCCTTAGTAGCAACAATACAGATATGTGCCTTGCTACTCTTCCTGTCACAGAGTGAGGACAATGCAAGACTGAACCTACCAGAAAGCACATCTCCCACTAAAGATAAATCAATCTAGTTGGCCAAACTAAACGGATAGATCGATGAGAAATACAAGGCTATAAAATCACACATAATAAAATTAAAAAATAACTCAATTAATTTCAATGAACAACCTGATCATAAACCCACAATTCATGGGATCCCAACAAAGGCATCACAAAAGATTACATCGAATCGATCTCCGAAAAGAACATTGTAAAGATCAGAGAGAGAGAGAGAGAGAGAGAGAGAGAGAGAGATCTAGCTACTGATATGGACCTGTAGGCCCTGTGGAAAACTACTCACACATCATCAGTGAGGCACCAAGGTTGATGTAGGGGCCCTCCGTGATCGATTCCCACTCCGGCAGAGTACCAGAAAAGGCTCTAGATGGGATCATGAAAGAACAGAGACTTGCTGCGGCGGAATAATTTTTTTGAGTCGCCCTGGGGGTTTAGGAATATTTGGGAAAATTTATAGCACTAGAATTAGGTTAGAAGGATCCATGAGGGGCCCATAAGGGGGTGCGCCTACCCCCTGGGTGCGCCGTGCTGCCTTGTCGTCTCCTTGTTTGTCGTCTGGACCTCCCCCGAAGCTTCTAGGGTCGCTCCTGATCCAGAAAAAATCATCAAAAAAATTCATCGTGTTTGGACTTCTTTTGGTAGGGATTTTTTGTAAAACCAAAAATATGTGGAAAACAACAACTGACACTGGGAACTAGGTTAATAGGTTAGTTCCCAAAAATAATATAAAATTACATATAAATCATACAAGATTGATATTTGATAGCATGAAACAATAGGAAAATTATAGATACGTCAGAGATGTATCAGCATCCCCAAGCTTAATTCTTGGTCGTCTTCGGGTAGGTAAATGATAAAAACAGATTTTTTTTATGTTGAATGCTACCTAGCATGTCTTATCAGTCTTATCATGTAGTCTCTTTTACGATATGAATATTGAGAAATGATGAAGTAATTTATATCAACATAATAATATCCATGAATACTAGAAGATAATCATTACTCTTCAAAATATACGATGCTTAATGAATGATACCCCTACTCATTGAATTATGAAAGCATGGAATGGATGTCAAAACTAGTTTCCTAAATGGAAAAGGATGTACGAACGGTACCACCAGAAGGTTTGTAGATCCTTAGAATATCGAATGAGTGTGGAAGCTTCAAATGTTTTTATGTTTTGAAGCAAGTATGAAGGAGGTGGAATCAACATTTTAATGAAATAGTTAAAGAGTTTGACTTTGTTTAAATGGTAAAGAAATTTGTGAAGTTTAGTGGGAGATATATAGGGTCTATAATCTTATATGTAAAAGACATATTGTAGATTGGAAATAATATAAAGTTTCTAAAGCACAATGATTTTTTTAAAGAGTATGTTCCCAATGAAAACTGAAGCAAAGAAAATTATTGGACATAAAGATCTATAGAGATAGATCAAGACATCTGATTGCGCTAAGCTGAATTTAATACATTGACAAGTTTTTAGAAAGATTTAAAATGGCGAATGTGTTTTTGCCCAATGTCACATAACATGATGCTTAGAAGAAATCATTGTCCTATGACAGTTGATAAGCATGAACAGATAAGTGGATTATTGAATCCATCATTAATGTTATGATATGTATAAAGCCAAATGTTGTATGTACTAAATCTTAGTAATAGGTACCAAAGTGATCCTAGATTGGCTCACTAGGTCTCACACCATCATCGTTTGGCCAGACACAGGTGACCATGTCACAGGGATGTCGGAACACTTCAACGAGAAAGAAGAACTAAATCGGTAACGAGAAGAATGGTATAGTGAGCATGTGCATGACTCAAGAGGATATCGACGCACCTCAGGTTTTGTAGAGTATCGCGAAGTAGAGGGAACATGACATGATAACCAATGGTTCACTCGAATGCCATTCGTGTAATCATAGGGATCGATATGGATGTCCACGGTTACGCTATCGGTCATTGAACGAAGGAGTTTCGTTCATGTCTATGATTTACCAAACCTACGGGGTCACAAGATTAAGGTAATCACGATCTATTGAGTGTTAGTAGGATGCTATTATCGAGTTTCTATTTGTGGAATTGTTTCATTAACATTCGGAAATAGTTTTGAGAGGAACCAGAAGCGTTTCAGGGTCACCGGAAGGGTTTCAGAGTTTATCGGGCAACATCGGGTATTCCCGATAAATAATATATATATGTGAAAAATGTTTTCGGTGATGTTAAATTAATAATAAAAGGCTCTAGTATTTTTTAGAAGGCTTTTATATTTAATTTAATATCAACGGGCCTTAAAAGGCCAAGTAGTGGAAGGAGTATGTGGCCACCATGGACCAATAGGAAGTGGCGCCCCCCTTTCCTATAAGGGGAGGCCGAATTGGACATGGGGGAGGAATCCTCCCCCCTCCCTCTTGGTCGGCGCTCCCTCCTTGGTGGCAGCCCTTCCCTGTTCCCTCCCCCTCTAACCTATATATACTTGAGGTATTGGCCCTTTTGTAAACGCAAGTTTTGGAGCCTCCTCTAGTTCATCTAGTTCTAGTTCTAGTTGAACCTAGTTAATCTAATTAGAGCTAGATCTAGTTCCTCTAATCCTCGTAATTAGAAGCCCGGTGTGTTTCTAATCTCCTCCCTCTAATTCTCCGATGACAATTAGCTCTGGACAACGAAGCGTTGCCGGATCGTGAAGATCGTACGCTTGGAACCAAGTAGAGAGGTCGTGCTTTCGGTCTTTCGTTCGAGGGCGGTTCATAGGATCATCATCAACGGTTCGAGGGACTCCAAATACGATCTACACAGACTCATCTATTTCCGCGGCACTTCGGAATCAGTAAAGGTCATGATCCAGACCGTTTATGGATCTTCATATTGTTCCTGGGTGTTTGTAGGGCGATTTTTTTTGTTTTCTACTACGTTTCCCAACAATAATCCCACTAGCATAATCACGAAGTATATGAAAACTCTCTATATGAAACTCATGGTACTACTTTGAAACACAAGTGCAGTAAAAGGAGTAGTGAGCCCTCCAAGTCTCTTTTTCTCTCGCTTTTCTCTTTTTTATTGGCCTCATGGACCTCTGATGTCTACTACACAATTTTATTCTTGTAGACTCCGTTAGGCCTCCAAGCACAGAGTTTTGTAGGACAGCAGCAAATTTCCCTCAAGTGGATGAACTAAGGTTTATCAATACATGGGAGGTGTACGATGAAGATGGTTCTCTCTCAAACAATCACGAGGACCCTGGTTCATCGATTTGTTCTAGTCAGCTAAGCAATTAAATTGGATTGAGAACATGCTTGAGTTGATACTTCTCCATGCCACTGACTCCACAGGAATCCTTGCGGCTCCCATGTCGGTGATCAAAACACTTTGGCTGAAGCTTCCCCAGTCAGTAAGCGTTCCAGCGCTAGCCACTTTGGCCTGATCTTAACAGCATCAACCTCATCTTCCCAAATAATGATCTCTAGGTCATTGTCCTAAATATTTAGGTGCTCGATGAGGCTACTAGGTTCCTCTATCTCCAGCCCCTGGGATCCACTCCATTCAGTTGAGCTTCTCGTCTCAAGATCTCCTCAAGCGGTCAAAAACCCGAAAACCCTAAAACACTCCGGCACCATCCCAAGGTCGGGAAGACAAGCAAGTTGTCCCCTTGATCAACCCAAGGAGGATGGGGAGGTGAGTAAGAATGAGGGGGCGCAGACGATTAACAAATGGAAGGGTAAACTCACGGTGTAGGGCTGCTAGAGGACAGGAGAACCCCAGGCGGAACCCCGTGGGAAAACTAACATGCAGCACAACTTAAAAGTCTATGATTCTCAAGTTTATTGCGCCAGGACCATTTGCTTCCATCGTACAATGTGCCCGCTGCTTCCTCGCACACCTATCACATTGCTGCCTTAGATTTTCATTAGGCATGATCTCCACTCGTCATCCTTCGCTAAGTCGCTCTTAATAGTATGGTTTCACTATGACATAAACATAAAAAAAATACAATGACGGAATTGAAGACATCACATTTTTATCCTTTCGCATGGGGAAGGGAGGGGGGCTCCGATCACTTTTACATTATTTTTGTAAGACAAGAAAACTTTTTGTACACTTATAAATACAATTTGCCCCATAGTCACTCATCATTATCACCAAAACCCACATAGAGACTAAGATGTCATTTCGGTTTATCATATCATAGTCGAGCAACCACAAACTTTTCTGATACACGTAAACTGATCTTCTATCAACGATACTTCGGCCATGCCCACTCAAATATTGCATGAATGAATTTGCCTTAGTTTTTGTTTGATTGGAAAACTTGAAACACAAAAGAGTTTTTTCAAGATGTTTGAGTGAATGGAAAATTTCAAATGAATGTAAAAGGATCCTTTGAAGAAAATCTTTAGGACTGGGCAATACAGATCACACAACTGATATAGAGTTTTTTTCTTCTTCTAGAGATTCCAATTCTCCAAAGTCCATATCAATGAAAATCCTCAGGATGAAAGAGACCCCATGTCAGCTATCGCATGAATCGGCCGGTTTGTTCGAAACTAAACTCTTGAAATTGTCAAATCAAAGGTATCATTTCTGTTTCCCTTTTAGGGCCTCTTTGATTCATAGGATTGCAAAAACACATGAATAGGGAAAACTTAGGATTGGAATGGCATGTCCATTGGATCCCTATATAGGATTTGAGTTTGTTTGATTGTGTCACGGGAAAAACAAAGGATTTCTTTCAAGAGGTTGGAGTGGATGTTAGAATTCCTGTAAAATGTAGTACAAATGAATCCTTAGAAAAAAATCCTACAGGATTCAATCCTACGAATCAAACGATCAACATAGCATAAATTCCTAAGGATTCTAATCCTTCAAAGATCCTATGAAAATCCTTTGAATCAAAGAGTTACTAGATACCACATTAGTGTCATCTCGTCTATTCCTAAATGTGGTTTATTTTGTGAAGTATATACTGTAAACATTTTTTGGGAATTCACCACGGCCAATCATGTCGATTTCAAGCTGCCGTCCGCACTCGTCCTGACACGGACTGCTCGTTCAGCCCAGCCAATGTCGAACTAACACGCATGTAGGAGTATTTCTCAGATCCTCTCAGGCGGATTTTGAAGAGAGACAAAAGCATATCCATGTGTATTTTGTGCTGGCGGCTGCGGAACCGAGATGGGTTTCCCCTCCACCTCTTGTCCCGACGCTCGCACCACCTTCACAGGATCTACCCGGTGGAATCCGCCACCCACGGCCACGGACGGCAGGCAGTGGTGTGGTGGCTCCCCCCACTCCGCCACAGGATCTACAATAAGTAGCTTATCGCCTCAGGATTACACGGCCACGCCGCGGCAGCGAATCCCCACCTCCCATGGCCACCACCGCCCTCCTCCTCCGCGCCCACCACGCCTGCCGGCCGCCGCCGCCGCCCGCGCCGCCGGGGCGGGCGGCGATCGTCTGCAGGGCCACGGCGTCCGTGTCGGCGGGGCAGGCGCTGCGCTCGCTGGCCCCGCCGCCGCGGCCCGAGCTGCTCTCCCTCGACCTGCCCCGCTACGACCCGGCGCGCTCCCGGCCCGTCGACCTCGCCGTCGTGGGCGGCGGGCCGGCGGGCCTCGCCGTGGCGCAGCGCGTCGCCGAGGCGGGCCTCTCCGTCGTCTCCATCGACCCCTCCCCGGGCCTCGTCTGGCCCAACAACTACGGCGTCTGGGTGGACGAGTTCGAGGCCATGGGCCTCTCCGACTGCCTCGACACCGTCTGGCCCTCCGCCTCCGTCTTCATCGACGACCACACCTCCAAGTCCCTCCACCGCCCCTACGCCCGCGTCGCGCGCCGCAAGCTCAAGTCCACCATGATGGACCGCTGCATCGCCCACGGCGTCCGCTTCCACCAGGCCAAGGTCGCCAAGGTGGTCCACAACGAGGCCTCCTCCCTCCTCATCTGCGACGACGGCGTCGCCGTCCCTGCCACCGTCGTCCTCGACGCCACCGGCTTCTCCCGCTGCCTCGTGCAGTACGACAAGCCCTACAACCCGGGATACCAGGTCGCCTACGGCATCCTCGCCGAGGTCGACGAGCACCCCTTCGACATCGACAAGATGCTCTTCATGGACTGGCGCGACTCCCACCTCCCCGAGGGCTCCGCGATCAAGGAACGGAACAGCCGCGTGCCCACCTTCCTCTACGCCATGCCCTTCTCGCCCACCAGGATCTTCCTCGAGGAGACGTCGCTGGTCGCGCGCCCGGGGCTCTCCATGGACGACATCCAGGAGCGCATGGCCGCGCGGCTGAGGCACCTGGGAATCCGCATCCGGAGCGTCGAGGAGGACGAGCGCTGCGTGATCCCCATGGGCGGGCCGCTGCCCGTGCTGCCGCAGAGGGTGGTGGGCATCGGCGGCACGGCCGGGATGGTGCATCCCTCCACAGGGTACATGGTGGCGCGCACATTGGCGACCGCACCCATCGTGGCAGACTCCATCGTGCGGTTTCTAGACACAGGCAACGGCGGCATCGCCGGGGACGCGCTCGCCGCCGAGGTGTGGAAGGAGCTGTGGCCGACGGACAGGCGGCGGCAGAGGGAATTCTTCTGCTTCGGCATGGACGTCCTACTCAAGCTGGACCTCCAAGGTACACGACGGTTCTTCAACGCATTCTTCGACCTCGAGCCGCACTACTGGCACGGCTTCCTCTCGTCGAGGCTGTTCCTGCCCGAGCTATTGATGTTCGGGCTCTCACTGTTCGCGCACGCTTCCAACACGTCCAAGCTGGAGATCATGGCCAAGGGCACCGTGCCTCTTGCCAAGATGGTCGGCAACTTGATACAGGACAAGGATAGGTGATGACTTAGAGGGTATGTATGTACCTGCATTTCTCATCTCAAGATCTTCATGGGGTCTTTGATTTTGGCATAGCTTTTTCTCAAATGTACGTATCTATGATTGGCAAAGAGGATTTAAATAGCACTGCTAGCAACAGCAGCTTAGGACCTCCAGAGAGATGTAACAATTCTTGCTGCTGCTACGTTATTGAGATGTATAGTTCATATACTGAGGTATCGCTCCATGTATTATATGTCATGGTGGACAAACACAGATCAAAGTGTTCCCATATATTACTTACAGAAGGTCGCATAATTATAGAAATTTTAGCCTATACAGTAAGAACATGAAGTAGGATGGAACGCAGTGCCAAGTAAAAGGTATGTACTTGTTTGACATCCAACAAAGTTATCCTGTTGCATTAACATTTCTTTTCTCTACCCCGACTAACATGCTGTACACACCGTTGATTTGAGAACACGGTTTAACTGTCAAGTAGACTTCCCCGAACAAAATGAAGAGAAGAATGAGCATAATTGAACAATGTAAATACCAAAATTATCTTCTCAAATTCATTTGATCCTCAACCATCTGAACAACTCATGTATCCAGTTCATATGCAGTCACCCAATTCTTGTATTTGACCCTCAGACCTCCTTTTCACTTTAAGCCATTGAAGAAAATGCTCAGAAGGAAATGTCTCTCGTATCTCCTTCACGTTCTGGAGCTCTGTAAGAAAACCCAAGTTCCTCGCCTGATTGCCGCCTTACTATGCTAGCCCTCTGCATCAGGCGCACAAGTTGCTGGACAACCTCAGACATAGGAGGACGGAACTCTGGCTCCGGCTGCACAAAGAAATCACAGAAACAATTGTTAGGTATTAGGATATGCCCCTGACATGAAATACATGAGGCAAAATATGCCAAGAATAAATTCTAAGAAATGAGCCAGGGTAACTTTATGACACATGAATTTGCTTTATAAATCGAAGCAATTACTCAAACATAGATCAAGTAATTCAGTACTTGCAATGTTAATCAGATTAGCCACGTAAGATTGCAAGAATCTGAACAAACTATAAGACTGTTTTTTCTTCTTTTATAAATTATTAAATGCTACCATACAACTGAATATCTGTCCCAAAGAAAGACGGTACCTGAACACAGAGTGCAATTATGTCTGCAAAGCGGGAGAGTGATTTCGCAGGGTACATTCCGTTCAATGCTGGATCAACCATCTTAGAAAGTGCATCGATATCATGAAGCTGAGGCGTAGCCCATCTAACAAGAGACTGTTCTGACCTCTCTCTAGAACTGCAACAGCCGTCCAAAGGTCATTTTTACTAATTATAAGGTGTAACACAACAGGATCAGAATAGAAGCTAGAGGGTATATACCTGTCTAGTGGCTTCCTTCCGGTCAATAGCTCTAGCATCACTACTCCAAAACTGTACACGTCACTCTTTACAGTATAAATTCCTGACATGGAAAACTCTGGGGCACTGTATCCAAATGAGCCAACCACTTCAGTAGAAACCTGGGACGACAAACCAAGTAGTTAGTGCAGGTTACACCTACAGGTGCCATTTGAGAACTACTCCCTCCGTTCCTAAATATAAGTCTTTGTAGATATTACATTATGAACCACATACGGATGTATGTAGATGCATTATAGAGCATAGATTCACTCATTTTGCTTCGTATGTAGTCCATAGTGAAATCGCTACAAAGACTTATATTTAGGAACAAAGGGAGTATAAGTCTTTCTAGACATTCCACTATGGACTATATACGGAGCAAAATGAATGAATCTACACTCTAAAGTACGTCCATATACATCCGTATGTAGTCCGCATTCAAATCTCTAAAAAGACTTATATTTAGGAACAGAGGAAGTATCTCAGTACTTGGATGGATTTGTGATACTTGCCTGTCTCTCGGTATTGGGTGTCAAGGCAGCGAGCCCACAGTCAGATAAATGTGCATTATGCTCTTCATCAAGTAGGATGTTTGCGGACTTAAAATTTCTGTGAACAACAGAGGGCAAGCACACCTCATGCAGGTATCTATACAAAGGTTTGGAAAACGTTAACATTATATGTGTCATCCACTAGAACCTTCAGAAATAGCAAGGGATTAAAGTAACTTACTCTAATGCCCGAGCAGTGCCTAGTGCTATTCTTACACGGATGTTCCATGTAAGTCTTCTGCTCATCTCATCAGAGAAGTGCAGCATATCATGCAGCGTTGCATTTCCAATGTACTCATAAACAAGAAGCCTTTGGGCATGCTCCACACAGTACCCTGTAAGCGGCACGATGTTTGGATGCCTAAGTCGTGACATACTTGATACAACCTCAAGGAAATCATCTTCTTCCTGCAAGGAAATAGCGGCACTGTCTACCTTCTTAACAGCCATAACCTGCAAAAGTGGCATAGAATTCAGCTGGAGTGCACAGCATTACAGAGGGGGGAAAGAGGAAGAGGATGTATGTATTAAAAACCTCTTATATTCTTACATTTGCTGCATTTTATAGTGAACATGCTAGAAAACAATAATCGCCTGGGCAGTGTAACCAATTCTTATTCGATTAACCATGGTAAATGAATAATCTGCTATATTCATAATGCTCAAGTTCAAAATGCATAAAATAGTTTTGCACTCCAAATTGGCAAAAAAATGGGAATAGAGCTGATTCAGCCACCCACGAACTTGAGGTTTATGAGTATATAACAAGGACTTGTTAAATTCCACCAGGGTTATATAACTCATTTAAAACGGCAGGAAGCATATTTTACCTTTCCATTGGGGAAATCAGCCTTGTAAACACGACCAAGTGAACCCTCTCCCAGAAGGGAATCTTGACAGAAGCTATTTGTCGCAACTTGGAGGGAAGCCACGGTGTAAGGTGTCGCAGTTATGGGAACCTTTGTCTTTCTCATAGAACCAGTTTTACCATAAACCCTCTCGGGAGTCATTTTCTCAGCAGGCAGGACTTTCATAGCCGTATTTTCAAGACCTTGCTCTGGGATTTCCCTGTTAGATACTACAAAACAAAAACACAGATGGAAGGTAAAAATCTGAATTATGACTAACGAGTGTGCAATAAATTCAGTTAAATTACCGAAGATTATCAAATGAGCGAAATTGGGGAGGGGGGGAGGGGAACAGGGTTTGCAGTTTTTATGTGCTACCATTAGATCTATTGAGTGCATATTACAGACTATCCAAGATTTCAAGCTCTTCACTACTAGATTTAGTGCCGTGCCTCAAAAACAAGTTGCAGAACTAAACTGATCTTGATGTCAAAGGCTAGTAATGTGCTACCTTGTGACGGAGGTTGCATCGTGAATCATAGTGTGCCATGTGAGTTTTGTTTATGCAGGCAAAAGGCACTAAATGGCACTTAGGCTCTACGGATGGTCAGAACTCAATTATCTTAAAATGATATGGCTTGGCCTGTGAAACTGGGTTAATGAAGGTAGAAGAACATGATTTTCATTACTGATACATACACCGGTTTCGGACCCAATCAAACAGCACTCAGTTTTACGGTTGCCTTATCAGCTAACGGCAGTATCTCAGCTGATTGAAAATAGATTATACTAGTAAAATACAGCAGCAAGAAAACATGCCAGCATAAGAAAGTGCAGTACCTTCCTCTATGTTCACTGATAGTGGACCTACAAAATCTTTGGATTCTGTGCTGCTATCATCCTTCCTTTTCCGAGATTTGCGAATGCATAATACCAAAAGAAGAAGCACACACAAAGCAGCAAGTATTGAGCCAACAATTATCCCCACAAGAGAAGCTGTCTGCAGACCATTCTTGCCACCTTGACTAGTGGAGCTCTCAGAGCCTTTTGGAGCATTTCCACTTCCCCCAGAACGGTTAGGACGACTGCGCGGCCTTTTAGGGGGTGGTGGCATGAAAGGCGGTGGTGGAGGAGCAGGTCCATTCAGGAATGAGTTTCCATTAAGTCTACAATTGTTGTAATTGCAACAAGTTATTAGAATGTTTTAACAAGGATATCTACTAAGCCTACAGTTCGGGGCGGGGGGGGGGGGGGGGGGGGTGGTAAAGCGTTATGGGACATACATCACGTCTGGGATTGAGCTGAATTCTTTTGGTATCCAGCCACTGAAATTGTTGTTTGCAATGTTTCTGTCAAAAATGAAAACTAGGTTAGCATTTTATCAAGCAAACGACAGGATGAGTTAAATAGTTAAATTGCTGCCTGAAAGATCGCTTACAGGGTAGCAAGGCCTAGACCACTTAGAACATTGACAGAACCTGTTAACTGATTGTTTTGCATATAGCTGCAAAATGTGTTAGAATGTTGCAACCAGGGCTAAAAAGTTGAACATAAAGTCAAATTGTGCTCTTAAGAAAATCACTGAATACTTACAGACTAGAAATATTTGATAGAGAGCCAATAGAAGTTGGAAGATCCCCTGTCAGTTTGTTGAAAGACACGTCCCTGTAATGCAGTATAAATAGCATTAGATGGATTTATGGAACTAAAGGTAAGAGTATGTACGTCAGTACCAAGCAGAAGGTGATTTTATGACCATTACATGTTTGAAGGGTACAAGTGCATTTCAAAACAGAGATGATTAGGTACTAGGGGTAGTGAAAGGATTGTACTGAGAAGGGATGGGTGCTCTCTGTGACAGGGTGGGAATGAGATGCTGGGAGATGGGACTATGGGAGTTATTGGTGGATTGAGAGGGTTTCATATGAACTGTGAAGCCAGCAAATGAGTTATAGTACTTTACATTATTTATGCTCTTAAAAAAAGAAGGTTGAACTATATTGGTTCCAGAAGACATAGATGCTACGTTGTGGAAGAAGTATCCCAAAAGTGCGTGGATGACAAAATTGCCTAATCACATTTTTATAAATTCATAGTTTTCAAATAAAGAGCAGAGTTTGAAGATGCCTTACAACTCTGAAAGTGAGCTGAGGTTTCCAAACAAATCCCCTATTTGTTGAGCCAGTGAGTTGTGGCTGAGATTGCTGCATATATAGAGAAGTTAACTGCAATCACATATTTCCAGCAAAACTGAATGCTAATACATTCATAGTTGAGCATACAAAACCGAAATAGCTGCGAGGAACATATTTTCTTACAGGTACTCAATTGCAGCCATGTTGGATATGGAGTATGGGAGATTGCCAGAGAAATTGTTGGTCGCCAGATTCCTACATCGCCACATTCAGAGTGAAACCACCGACACGCACAATAGCAGTAACAGATTATGCCAGGTAGGATACATACAGATATGTGAGATTTGGTGGCAGCTGGTAAGGAATTGAACCTTGAATTTGGTTGTTGCTCAAATCCCTGCAAGTAATGGAACGGGGGGTCAACATAATGATGCACAAAGAGAAGAAGAAAATCGAGAACAGTTGCCAAGTTGCAAGCTCTCACAATGTTTTGAGTGAGAAGAGATTGGAGAGTTCGTAGCCCAGAGAGCCGTTCAGCCCTGTCCCGGCAAGCTTGCTGTTGGACATGAGACAAGAAGCACAGGCTTAGGATGCACGGAGTACTGGCAAAAATCAATCACCGGCCGAAAAGAAAGACAAATCAACGGGTCGAGGCATGCGAGGATGGATGTTTACATTTCGGTGACGCCCGAGCCGGTGCAGGAGACGCCCTGCCACCCCGCGCCGCAGGGGTCGCCGCCGCCGCCGGCCGACCAGCCGGCCAGCTGCGGCGGGCTGTTCCAGGAGGTGTAGAGATTCCCCAGAGCGGCGGCTGCGCGAACCCAGGCATCGTTAATTATCGCGCCCACCGACACACGCGCTAGAGATCAACAAAAAAAAACTCGGGATCGGGAGCGGAGACGTAGACAGAGGCGCTCACCGTCGGAGGACTCGGTGGTGGCCCCCGCGGTCGCCACCGCGAGGGCGACGAGGAGCCCGGCCAATGCGGCGGCCGTCATCGTCGGCTGGGCTGCCCCCCACCCCACCCGCTCCCCCAGCACCAGCAGCGGAACTCTCGTTCTCGCCTGACAAAACCCACGAGCCTTTCCCGGGGGCCTCCTCGGTGGCTTGTACCGCCAGGCGGCTAGGA
Organism: Aegilops umbellulata; assembly: GCA_032464435.1. Taxonomy (NCBI): domain Eukaryota; kingdom Viridiplantae; phylum Streptophyta; class Magnoliopsida; order Poales; family Poaceae; genus Aegilops; species Aegilops umbellulata. The sequence goes on from CP136057.1 coordinate 352,219,670, forward strand.
CACGGGGATCACCATGGGCGCCTTCTCTCTCCTCCCACTCACCGAGCGCAGGGCAGGGCAGCGCAGCGGGGTACAGCTAATGTGCGCGGCGCAAACAGCTAGCGGAAAGAGGAGAGAGGAGAGAGAAACGGCAATGGGGTGCCTATGCCTTGCGTCGTCCCGGCAGCCGATTTGGATGCGGCGTGGCAATGGGGTCGGCGAAACTTAACTCTCTTTCTCTCTCTGTCTCTCTGCTCGCGTCTTAAATTTTGGTTGGGTTCTGGGTTGGCTCGCTCGCTCGCTCTTGGCTCCCAGCGCTTTTGATTTGACCCAAAAAACGGGGGCAGGTGAAAGAAAGGTGAGCGCGAGGCGAGACTGCCGGTGCTCGCGAATGGCGTGGGCGAAAGCGATTCTTTTTAGTACTACAGTGATTTTGTGCTTTGTGTTTGACTGAGGAGGCCAATAGTAGTTAACTTGGTCAAATGAGATTCTTCCGTTGCTTCCCCTTGCTTTCCACACAGGCTTTAGTACGCCCCTGCCTTCGTTATTAACCACGAAAAGGTTGCAAAGCCATATGCCAAGCAACCCACAGTAAACCGTTGATCACTTTGTTTGTGTACAAAATGGTTAATCGCTTCTAATTTGAATGTTTGTTACTGATACATGGTTTACCTTTTTCAAGAACCGTTGAGATTGGAGCTTCGCTTGGAGCACTGTGTTGACTATTGCTGTCAGGTGGGCCCACCCGGCTAACCAGTGTGGCTCGATCCGATCAGATCCGATCCACTTGCGTCCCTAGTACTCGTTGCGGTGAACCAGCTTGACTGAGAATGATGTACACGTTGAAAACACACGTCTCTCACATGCTAAATTCCAGGCCGTGTTTGGTAGATCCTGCCGGGTGGCCAGTTGGGCAAACGCTGCATTTCGAGTAATTATTGAGTTGCCAGTTACAACTCGCCGATACAGGCTAGATTAGATAGAGTAAGTAGTTGCAAGGTGGGGTGCGGTTAGCTATGGAATGGAATCAAGAAGATGAGTACTAGTGCATCTAAAAATAACATGGGTACTAGATTAATAATGCGTGCATGTGAGAATTTCGTTTACAATATTACGTGTCATTGAATCTGAGGGTTAACTAGTTTGCTTATGACTGTATTTTAAGATGTGGCAGCAGCCAGCAGGGTACCTTGGTTCCTGGTGCTCTTTTTATTTAGAAAACTAAACCCTTACTATTTCTTTACGAAGGGAGTAGATAATTACGCGTGGTGTTGCAGCATAGCATAAATATTCTAGTAGGTTAATCTAGTATGATTTACATGTCCATGGTAATTTAATTGTGTAAAAGAAACATGTTTCATAAGCACTTGTTAAATCAGCAAAGAAAAAGTATTTATGTAGTAACAATAAGAGGTGAGACAATTGAGGCGGTTTATAGGGGGAAAACGTAAAAAGAAAAAAGTAAGTTGTGGGAGGAAAAAATCAAACAAGGATAGAGGGGGAAACATACCTAAGGCGAACCTTACGTTCTTTTCAACTAGGAGAGATACTACTCTAATGCATGCATCCTAGCTTGCAATGCAGAATCGACTTCCCTTTGCCTTTATGGAAAATTGTATAACGCTTGGAGCTTTTATATGTTCTTGAGCCGAGCGAAAATAATCACACCCCCTTCCCAGGGGTCTCTGTTTAAAAGTAAATTCAACTTTTGACCTCCTATGTACTGAAGTGTTGTAGATTGACGGCATAAATTTATCTTCATTTTTCTACCATATAATTGTACATTTGTTTTGTTTTGTAACCCCATCATGATATCTCTAGCTCACTTGTCAGCCACATCCACCACCCCCACCCACCCCCCACCCCCCCCCCCGGCGCAAAATATTGAAAAACAAATGACATGAATTCCCATAAAATGTTTTAAAAAACAAACGATACTCATTTTAACTCCACATAAATTGGTGTTTACCACTTCGCTGCACTCTAAATTCACCCTTCAAATCTTCAAAGAATAAAAATGGCATGCCATAATTTGAATTATTCTTCTATTTTTTGGGGGAAAAGTATTCTTCGGTTTAGATTTAAATTGGGTGATAAATGAATTTTCTACGATTTTAGAGGTTTTTGTAATCATCTTTTAAATATTTTGTGATAAGGCATCCAAACAACTACAACACGACTCTGGCAAGTGGGTCTGAGATGTCAGGACGCAGAAAAACTTAACTAGCGTCGAATGGAATAGTGCATGACTAAAGGGTGAAACTAATTAAAAATTTAAAATCTTGTAGTTTAATTAAACATCAAAACTAGGAGGAAAGCGTGAAAATTTCTTGACTTCTCTTTGGGCAAAATATTGTTTACCTTTTGTACTTCCAGCCTATTTTTAGAGGGATTGTATGTATCATACTAAAAAGAAACATCTAGAGTGCAATTAGTAGATATCGCGTAGAATTGGGGTTGTTTGTCCTTTTTTTTTTTGCTCATTCGATTGTCATGCTTAATCTATTTCTATCATGATTTATCTATTACATTTTTTGAATTATTTATATGAAAAAAATACTCAAATATTCAACATGTATCCCAATTAAGAAAGGGTTAGCAGATTCAAAAGTCAACGGAATGGTACCCGCATAAAAAACGAAGCATTTCTTTTTTAAGTGGGAACGTGAGAGAGGTGAGTGGAGAGCCGTTCCTTCAATGGTTGAAACGACGGGTATCTCGCATTCTTGTCCATTTTGTCTTGTGTCGGCAAAGAAATAGAAAGAACCGAACAAGATTGTGTTCGGCTGTTTGGCAGAAGGATAGCAAAACCTTTTTTCGCCCAAACATGACAATGTTAGGCAGCGAACTGAAAGTGAAAGAGAAGTGCTTAGCAGCCAATAGCTGCGATACTGGCAAGGTAAGATTTTTTTTTACGGGATAAACTTCCGATCTATTCATCTTTAATCATGATAGTACAACGGACACAAGAAATAATAAAAATTACATCCAGATCCGAAGACCATCTAGCGACGACTACAAGCACTGAGGCGAGTCGAAGGCGCGCCGCTGTCATCGCCCCTCCCTCGATGAAGCCGAACAAACCTTGTTGTAGTAGACAGTCGGGAAGTCGTCGTGCTAAGGCCCCATAGAACCAACGCACCAAAACACCAACCGCCGCCGATGAGAGTGTAGATAAGAAGGATCCAACCTGAAGACACACGAACAAAGACGAACGACGAATAGATCCGAGCAAATCCACCAAAGATAAATCCACCGGAGACACACCTCCACACGCCCACCGACGATGCTAGATGCATCACCGGAACGAGGACTAGGCGGTGAGACCTTTATTCCATCTTCAGGGAGTCGCCGCTGTCTCGCCTTCCTGAGTAGGACACAAACCGTAACAAACCTTGAAAAATGATCTAAAAACGGAGCCCCCCCACCAGCAAGGGCCGGGATCCACTCCGCCCCCATGGCCCTGTTGGGGAACGTAGTAATTTAAAAAAATTCCTACGCACACGCAAGATCATGGTGATGCATAACGACGAGAGGGGAGAATGTTGTCTACGTACCCTCGTAGACCGAAAGCGGAAGCGTTATAACAACGCGGTTGATGTAGTCGTACGTCTTCACGATCCGACCGATCCAAGTACCGAACGCACGGCACCTCCGAGTTCAGCACACGTTCATCTCGATGACGTCCCACGAACTCCGATCCAGCAGAGCTTTGCGGGAGACTTCCGTCGGCACGACGGCGTGATGACGGTGATTATGTTGCTTCTGACGCAGGGCTTCGCCTAAGCACCGCTACAATATAACCGAGGTGGATTATGATGAAGGGGGCACCGCACACGGCTTGGAACAATCAACTTGTGTGTCTATGGAGTACCCCTCGCCATGTATATAAAGGATGGAGGGAGGAGGAGGCCGGCCCTCATAGGGCGCGCCCAAAGTGTGGAGTCCTACTAGGACTCCCTAGTCCTAGTAGGATTCCACCTCCCACATGGAATAGGAAAAAGGGAAGGGAGAAGGAGAAGGAAGGAAGCGGGCGCCCCCCCCCCCCTCCCTAGTCCAATTCGGACCAGTCCATGGGGAGGGGTGCGGCCACCCTTTGAGGCCTTTCTCTCCATTCCCGTATGGCCCATTAAGGCCCAATACGAATTCCCGTAACTCTCCGGTACTCTAAAAAATACCCGAATCACTCGGAACCTTTCTGATGTCCGAATATAGTCGTCCAATATATTGATCTTTACGTCTCGACCATTTCGAGACTCCTGGTCATGTCCCCGATGTCATCCGGGACTCCGAACTAACTTCGATACATCAAATCACATAACTCATAATACAAATCGTCACAGAATGTTAAGCGTGCGGACCCTACGGGTTCGAGAACTATGTAGACATGACCGAGACTTATCTCCGGTCAATAACCAATAGCGGAACCTGGATGCTCATATTGGTTCCTACATATTCTATGAAGATCTTTATCGGTCAAACCGCATAACAACATACGTTGTTCCCTTTGTCATTGGTATGTTACTTGCCCGAGATTCGATCGTCGGTATCTCAATACCTAGTTCAATCTTGTTACCGGCAAGTCTCTTTACTCGTTCCGTAATGCATCATCCCGCAACTAACTCATTAGTCACATTGCTTGCAAGGCTTATAGTGATGTGCATTACCGAGAGGGCCCAGAGATACCTCTCCGACAATCGGAGTGACAAATCCTAATCTCGATCTATGCCAACTCAACAAGTATCATCGGAGACACCTGTAGAGCACCTTTATAATCACCCAGTTATGTTGTGACGTTTGGTAGCACACAAAGTGTTCCTCCGGTATTCGGGAGTTGCCTAATCTCATAGTCATAGGAACATGTATAAGTTATGAAGAAAGCAATAACAATATACTAAACGATCAAATGCTAAGCTAACGGAATGGGTCAAGTCAATCACATCATTCTTTAATGATGTGATCCCGTTAATCAAATGACAACTCATGTCTATGGCTAGGAAACTTAACCATCTTTGATTCAACGAGCTAGTCAAGTAGAGGCATACTAGTGACACTCTGTTTGTCTATGTATTCACACATGTACTAAGTTTCCGGTTAATACAATTCTAGCATGAATAATAAACATTTATCATGATATAAGGAAATATAAATAACATTTTTATTATTGTCTCTAGGGCATATTTCCTTCAAACTCCCACTTGCACTAAAGTCAATAATCTAGTTCACATCGCCATGTGATTTAACATCAATAGTTCACATCACCATGTGATTAATATCCATAGTTCACGTCGCCATGTGGCCAACACTCAAAGGGTTTACTAGTGTCAGTAATCTAGTTCACATCGCCATGTGATTAACACCCAAAGTGTACTAAGGTGTGATGATGTTTTGCTTGTGAGAGAAGTTTAGTCAACGGTCTGCCAAATTCAGATCCGTATGTATTTTGCAAATTTCTATGTCTACAATGCTCTGCACGAAGCTACTTTAGCTAATTGCTCCCACTTTCAATATGTATCCAGATTGAGACCTAGAGTCATCTGCATCAGTGTCAAAACTTGCATCGACGTAACCCTTTACGAAGAACCTTTTGTCACCTCCATAAACTAGAAACATATCCTTATTCCACTAAGGATAATTTTGACCGTTGTTCAGTGATCTACTCCTAGATCACTATTGTACTCCCTTGCCAAACTCAGTATAGGGTATACAATAGATCTGGTACACAACATGTCATACTTTATAGAACCTATGGCTGAGGCATAGGGAATGACTTTCATTCTCTTTCTATCTTTTGCTGTGGTTGGGATTTGAGTCTTACTCAGTTTCACACCTTGTAACACAGGCAAGAACTCTTTCTTTGACTGTTCCATTTTGAACTACTTCAAAATCTTGTCAAGTTACGTACTCATTGAAAAAACTTATCAAGTGTCTTGATCTATCTCTATAGATCTTGATGCTCAATATGTAAGCAGCTTCACCGAGGTCTTTCTTTGAAAAACTACTTTCAAATACTCCTTTATGCTTTCCAGAAAATTCTACATTATTTCCGATCAACAATATGTCATTCACATATACTTATCAGAAATGTTGTAGTGCTCCCACTCACTTTCTTGTAAATACAGGTTTCACAGCAAGTCTGTATAAAACTATATGTTTTGATCAACTCATCAAAGCGTATATTCCAGCTCCGAGATGCTTGCACCAGTCCATAGATGGATCGTTGGAGCTTGCACATTTTGTTAGCACCTTTAGGATTGACAAAACCTTCTGGTTGCATCATATACAACTCTTCTTTAAGAAATCCATTAAGGAATGCAGTTTTGACATCCATTTGCCAGATTTCATAAAATGTGGCAATTTGCTAACATGATTCGGACAGACTTAAGCATCGCTACGAGTGATAAAATCTCATCGTAGTCAACACCTTGAACTTTGTCAAAAACCTTTTTCGACAAGTCTAGTTTGTAGATAGTAACACTACTATCAGCGTCCGTCTTCCTCTTAAAGATCCATTTATTTTCTATGCCTTGCCGATCATCGGGTAAGTCAACCAAAGTCCACACTTTGTTCTCATACATGGATCCCATCTCAGATTTCATGGCCTCCAGCCATTTTATGGAATCTGGGCTCATTATCGCTTCCTCATAGTTCGTAGGTTCGTCATGGTCAAGTAACATGACCTCCAGAACAGGATTACCGTACCACTCTGGTGCGGATCTCAATCTGGTTTACCTACGAGGTTCGATAGTAACTTGATCTGAAGTTACATGATCATCATCATTAGCTTCTTCACTAATTGGTGTAGGAGTCACAGGAACAGATTTCTATGATGAACTACTTTCCAATAAGGGAGCAGGTACCGTTTGTTGGAAATATGCCCTAGAGCCAATAATAAAATGATTATTATTATATTTCCTTGTTCATGATAATTGTCTATTATTCATGCTATAATTGTGTTATCCGAAAATCATAATACATGTGTGAATACATAGACCATAACATGTCCCTAGTGAGCCTCTAGTTAACTAGCTCGTTGATCAACAGATAGTCATGGTTTCCTGACTATGGACATTGGATGTCATTGATAACGGGATCACATCATTAGGAGAATGATGTGATGGACAAGACCCAATCCTAAGCATATCACAAGATCGTGTAGTTCGTTTGCTAGAGCTTTTCCAATGTCAAGTATCATTTCCTTAGACCATGAGATTGTGTAACTCCCGGATGTTGTAGGAGTGCTTTGGGTATACCAAACGTCACAACGTAACTGGATGATATAAAGGTATACTACAGGTATCGCCGAAAGTATCTGTTGGGTTGACACGAATCGAGACTGGGATTTGTCACTCCGTATGACGGAGAGGTATCTCTGGGCCCACTCGGTAATGCATCATCATAATGAGCTCAATGTGACCAAGTGTTTGGTCACAGGATCATGCATTACGGTACGAGTAAAGTGACTTGCCTGTAACGAGATTGAACGAGGTATTGGGATACCGACGATCAAATCTCGGGCAAGTAACGTACCGATTGACAAAGGGAATTGTATACGGGATTACTTGAATCCTCGACATCGTGGTTCATCCGATGAGATCATCGAGGAGCATGTGGGAGCCAACATGGGTATCCAGATCCCGTTGTTGGTTATTGACCGGAGAGTCGTCTCGGTCATGTCGACGTGTCTCCCGAACCCGTAGGGTCTACACACTTAAGGTTTGGTGACGCTAGGGTTGTAGAGATATTAGTATGCGGTAACCCGAAAGTTGTTCGGAGTCCCGGATGAGATCCCGGACATCACGAGGAGTTCCGGAATGGTCTGGAGGTGAAGAATTGTATATAGGAAGTCCAGTTTCGGCCACCGGGAAAGTTTCGAGGGTCACCGGTATTGTACCGGGACCACCGGAAGGGTCCCGGGGGTCCATCGAGTGGGGCCACCTATCCCGAAGGGGCCCATGGGCTGAAGTGGGAAAGGAAACCAGCCCCTGATGGGCTGGTGCGCCCCCCTTGGGCCTTCCCTGCGCCTAGGGTTGGAAACCCTAGGGGTGGGGGGGCGCCCCACTTGACTTGGGGGGCAAGTCCCCCCTTGGCCGCCGCCCCCCCCCCTTGAGATGGGATCTCTAGGGGCCGGCGCCCCCTGGACCCCTATATAAGGAGGGAAGAGAGGGCTGCGCACCCTAGCCCTTGGCGCCTCCCTCTCCCCTCGCAACACCTCTCCCTCTCGCTAAGCTTGGCGAAGCCCTGCCGAGATCACCGCTGCTTCCACCACCACGCCGTCGTGCTGCTGGATCTCCATCAACCTCTCCCTTCCCCTTGCTGGATCGAGAAGGAGGAGACGTCTTCCCCAACCGTACGTGTGTTGAACGCGGAGGTGCCGTCCGTTCGGCACTAGGATCTTCGGTGATTTGGATCACGACGAGTACGACTCCCTCAACCCCGTTCTCTTGAACGCTTCCGCTCGCGATCTACAAGGGTATGTAGATGCACCCTCTCTCTCATTGCTAGATGACTCCATAGATTGATCTTGGTGAAGCGTAATTTTTTTTCTGCAACGTTCCCCAACAGTGGTATCAGAGCTAGGTCTATGTATAGTTTCTATGCACGAGTAGAACACAAGATGTTGTGGGCGTCGATTTTGTCAATTTACTTGTCGTTACTAGTCCTATCTTGATTCGGCGGCATCGTGGGATGAAGCGGCCCGGACCGACCTTACACGTACGCTTACGTGAGACAGGTTCCACCGACTGGCATGCACTAGTTGCATAAGGTGGCTAGCGGGTGTCTGTCTCTCCCACTTTAGTCGGATCGGATTCGATGAAAAGGGTCCTTATGAAGGGTAAATAGAAATTGGCATATCACGTTGTGGTTTTGGCGTAGGTAAGAAACGTTCTTGCTAAGAAACCTATAGCAGCCACGTAAAAAATTTGCAACAACAATTAGAGGACATCCAACTTGTTTTTGCAGCATATGTCGTGTGATGTGATATGGCCAAAAAGGATGTGATGAATGATATATGTGATGTATGAGATTGATCATGTTCGGAACCACAACTTGCATGTCGATGAGTATGACAAACGGCAGGAGCCATAGGAGTTGTCTTAATTTATTTATGACCTGCGTGTTAACATAAACGTCATGTAATTACTTTACTTTATTGCTAAACCGTTAGCCATAGTAGTAGAAGTAATAGATGACAAGACAACTTCATGAAGACACGATGATGGAGATCATGATGATGGAGATCATGGTGTCATGCCGGTGACGATGATAATCATGGCGCCCCGAAGATGGAGATCAAAAGGAGCAAAATGATATTGGCCATATCATGTCACTATTTGATTGCATGTGATGTTTATCATGTTTTTGCTTCTTTTTTGCTTAGAACGACGGTAGTAAATAAGATGATCCCTCACAATAATTTCAAGAAAGTGTTCCCCCTAACTGTGCGCCGTTGCGAAAGTTCGTTGTCTCAAAGCACCACGTGATGATCGGGTGTGATAGATTCTAACGTTCGCATACAACGGGTGTAAGCCAGATTTACACATGCAAAACACTTAGGTTGACTTGACGAGCCTAGCATGTACAGACATGGCCTCGGAATACAAGAGACCGAAAGGTCGAACATGAGTCGTATGGAAGATACGATCAACATGGAGATGTTCACCGATGATGACTAGTCCGTCTCACGTGATGATCGGACACTGTCTAGTTGAGTCGGATCATGTATCACTTAGATGACTAGAGGGATGTCTAATCTGAGTGGGAGTTCATTAAAATTTTGATTAGATGAACTTAATTACCATGAACTTAGTCTAAAACCTTTGCAATATGTCTTGTAGATCAAATGGCCCATGCTAATGTCAACCTCAACTTCAACGCGTTCCTAGAGAAAACCAAGCTGAAAGATGATGGCAGCAACTATACGGACTGGGTCCGGAACCTGAGGATCACCCTCATAGCTGCCAAGAAAGCATATGTCCTAGAAGCACCGCTAGGTGAAGCACCCATCCAAGAGAACCAAGACGTTATGAACGCTTGGCAGTCGTGTGCTGATGATTACTCCCTCGTTCAGTGCGGCATGCTTTACAGCTTAGAACCGGGGCTCCAAAAGCGTTTTGAGCAACACGGAGCATATGAGATGTTCGAAGAGCTGAAAATGGTTTTCCAAGCTCATGCCTGGGTCGAGAGATATGAAGTCTCCGACAAGTTCTAGAGTTGTAAGATGGAGGAAAATAGTTCTGTCAGTGAGTACATACTCAAAATGTCTGGGTTGCACAACCGCTTGTCCCAGCTGGACATTAACCTCCCGGACGAGGCGGTCATTGAAAGAATCCTCCAGTCGCTCCCACCTAGCTACAAGAGCTTTGTGATGAACTACAATATGCAGGGGATGGTGAAAACTATTCCTGAAGTATTTTCAATGCTGAAATCAGCGGAGGTGGAAATCAAAAAGGAACATCAAGTGTTGATGGTCAATAAAACCACTAGTTTCAAGAAAGGCAAGGGTAAGAAGAACTTCAAGAAGGACGGCAAGGGAGTTGCCGCGCCCGATAAACCAGTTGCCGGGAAGAAGCCAAAGAATGGACCCAAACCTGAGACTGAGTGCTTTTATTGCAAGGGAAAGGGACACTGGAAGCGGAACTGCCCCAAATACTTAGCGGACAAGAAGGCCGGCAACACTAAAGGTATATGTGATATACATGTAATTGATGTGTACCTTACCTGTACTCGTCGTAGCTCCTGGGTATTTGATACCGGTGCGGTTGCTCATATTTGTAACTCAAAACAGGAGCTGCGGAATAAGCGGAGACTGGCGAAGGACGAGGTGACGATGCGCGTCGGGAATGGTTCCAAGGTCGATGTGATCGCCGTCGGCACGCTACCTCTACATTTACCTACGGGATTAGTTTTAAACCTCAATAATTGTTATTTAGTGCCAGCTTTGAGCATGAACATTGTATCTGGATCTCGTTTAATACGAGATGGCTACTCATTTAAATCCGAGAATAATGGTTGTTCTATTTATATGAGAGATATGTTTTATGGTCATGCCCGGCTGGTCAATGGTTTATTCTTAATGAATCTCGAACGTGATGTTACACATATTCATAGTGTGAATACCAAAAGATGTAAGATTGATAATGATAGTCCCACATATCTGTGGCACTGCCGCCTTGGTCACATCGGTGTCAAACGCATGAAGAAGCTCCATATAGATGGACTTTTGGAGTCTCTTGATTTCGAATCATTTGACACGTGCGAACCATGCCTCATGGGTAAAATGACCAAGACTCCGTTCTCCGGAACAATGGAGCGAGCAACCAACTTATTGGAAATTAGACATACTGATGTGTGCGGTCCAATGAGCGTTGAGGCTCGCGGTGGCTATCGTTATGTTCTCACTCTCACTGATGATTTAAGTAGATATGGGTATGTCTATTTGATGAAACACAAGTCTGAGACCTTTGAAAAGTTCAAGGAATTTCATAATGAGGTAGAGAATCAACGTGACCGAAAGATAAAATTCTTACGATCAGATCGTGGGGGAGAATATTTAAGTCATGAATTTGGTACGCACTTAAGGAAATGTGGAATCGTTTCACAACTCACGCCGCCTGGAACACCTCAGCGTAATGGTGTGTCCGAACGTCGTAATCGCACTCTATTGGATATGGTGCGATCTATGATGTCACTCACTGATTTACCGCTATCATTTTGGGAATACGCTCTAGAGACAGCTACATTCACTTTAAATAGGGCACCGTCTAAATCCGTTCAGACGACATCGTATGAATTATGGTTTGGGAAGAAACCTAAGCTGTCGTTTCTAAAAGTTTGGGGATGCGATGCTTATGTCAAGAAACTTCAACCTGAAAAGCTCGAACCCAAGTCGGAAAAATGCGTCTTCATAGGATACCCTAAGGAAACCATTGGGTATACCTTCTACCTCAGATATGAAGGCCAGATCTTTGTTGCCAAGAACGGGTCCTTTCTGGAGAAAGAGTTTCTCTCGAGAGAAGTAAGTGGGAGGAAAGTAGAACTCGATGAAGTACTGCCTCTTGAACCGAAAAGTAGCGCAGCTCAGGAAGATGTTCCTGTGGTGCCTGCACCGACTAGAGAGGAAGTTAATGATGATGATCAAGGTACTTCGAATCAACTTGCTACTGAACTTCGAAGGTCCACAAGGACACGTTCCACACCAGAATGGTATGGCAACCCTGTCCTGGAAATCATGTTGTTAGACAACGGTGAACCTTTGAACTATGAAGAAGCAATGGCGGGCCCAGATTCCAACAAATGGCTTGAAGCCATGCAATCTGAGATAGGATCCATGTATGAAAACAAAGTATGGACTTTGACAGACTTGCCCGATGATCGGCGAGCGATAGAGAATAAATGGATCTTTAATAAGAAGACGGACGCGGATGGTAATGTTACCATCTATAAGGCTCGACTTGTCGCTAAGGGTTATCAACAAGTTCAATGGGTTGACTACGATGAGACCTTCTCACCCGTAGCGAAGCTGAAGTCCGTCCGAATCATGTTAGCAATTGCCGCATACTATGATTATGAGATATGGCAAATGGACGTCAAAACGGCATTCCTTAATGGCTTTCTTAAGGAAGAATTGTATATGATGCAGCCGGAAGGTTTTGTCGATCCTAAGAATGCTAACAAGGTATGCAAGCTCCAGCGCTCCATCTATGGGCTGGTGCAAGCATCTCGGAGTTGGAACATTCGCTTTAATGAAATGATCAAAGCGTTTGGGTTTATGCAGACTTATGGAGAAGCCTGCGTTTACAAGAAAGTGAGTGGGAGCTCTGTAGCATTTCTCATATTATATGTGGATGACATACTTTTGATGGGAAATGATAAAGAACTTTTGGACAGTATTAAGGCCTACTTGAATAAGTGTTTTTCAATGAAGGACCTTGGAGAAGCTGCTTACATATTAGGCATCAAGATCTATAGAGATAGATCGAGACGCCTCATAGGTCTTTCACAAAGCACATACCTTGATAAGATATTGAAGAAGTTCAATATGGATCAGTCCAAGAAGGGGTTCTTGCCTGTGTTGCAAGGTGTGAAATTGAGCTCAGCTCAATGCTCGACCACGATAGAAGATAGAGAAAAGATGAGTGTCGTCCCCTATGCCTCAGCCATAGGGTCTATCATGTATGCCATGCTGTGTACCAGACCTGATGTAAACCTTGCCGTATGTTTGGTAGGAAGGTACCAAAGTAATCCCGGCATGGAACACTGGACAGCGGTCAAGAACATCCTGAAGTACCTGAAAAGGACTAAGGATATGTTTCTCGTATATGGAGGTGACGAGGAGCTTGTCGTAAAGGGTTACGTCGACGCTAGCTTCGACACAGATCTGGATGACTCTAAGTCACAAACCGGATACATGTATATTTTGAATGGTGGGGCAGTAAGCTGGTGTAGTTGCAAGCAAAGCGTCGTGGCAGGATCTACATGTGAAGCGGAGTACGTGGCAGCCTCGGAGGCAGCGCATGAAGCAATCTGGATGAAGGAGTTCATCACCGACCTAGGAGTCATACCCAATTCGTCGGGGCCGATCACTCTCTTCTGTGACAACACTGGAGCTATTGCCCTTGCAAAGGAGCCCAGGTTTCACAAGAAGACTAGGCACATCAAGCGTCGCTTCAACTCCATTCGTGTAAATGTTCAAGATGGAGACATAGATATTTGCAAAGTACATACGGATCTGAATGTCGCAGATCCATTGACTAAACCTCTTCCGCGAGCAAAACATGATCAACACCAGAACTCTATGGGTGTTTGATTCATCACAATGTAACTAGATTATTGACTCTAGTGCAAGTGGGAGACTGTTGGAAATATGCCCTAGAGGCAATAATAAAATGATTATTATTATATTTCCTTGTTCATGATAATTGTCTATTATTCATTCTATAATTATGTTATCCGGAAATCATAATACATGTGTGAATACATAGACCATAACATGTCCCTAGTGAGCCTCTAGTTAACTAGCTCGTTGATCAACAGATAGTCATGGTTTCCTGACTATGGACATTGGATGTCTTTGATAACGGGATCACATCATTAGGAGAATGATGTGATGGACAAGACCCAATCCTAAGCATAGCACAAGATCGTGTAGTTCGTTTGCTAGAGCTTTTCCAATGTCAAGTATCATTTCCTTAGACCATGAGATCGTGTAACTCCCGGATGCCGTAGGAGTGCTTTGGGTATACCAAACGTCACAACGTAACTGGGTGACTATAAAGGTATACTACAGGTATCCCCGAAAGTATCTGTTGGGTTGACACGGATCGAGACTGGGATTTGTCACTCCGTATGACGGAGAGGTATCTCTGGGCCCACTCGGTAATGCATCATCATAATGAGCTCAATGTGACCAAGTGTTTGGTCACGGGATCATGCATTACGGTACGAGTAAAGTGACATGCCGGTAACGAGATTGAACGAGGTATTGGGATACCGACGATCGAATCTCGGGCAAGTAACGTACCGATTGACAAAGGGAATTGTATACGGGATTACTTGAATCCTCGACATTGTGGTTCATCCGATGAGATCATCGAGGAGCATGTGGGAGCCAACATGGATATCCAGATCCCGTTGTTGGTTATTGACCGGAGAGTCGTCTCGGTCATGTCTGCGTGTCTCCCAAACCCGTAGGGTCTACACACTTAAGGTTCGGTGACGCTAGGGTTGTAGAGATATTAGTATGCGGTAACCCAAAAGATGTTCGGAGTCCCGGATGAGATCCTGGACGTCACGAGGAGTTCCGGAATGGTCCAGAGGTGAAGAATTGTATATAGGAAGTCCAGTTTCGGCCACCGGGAAAGTTTCAGGGGTCACCGGTATTGTACCGGGACCACCGGAAGGGTCCCGGGGGTCCACCGGGTGGGGCCATCTATCCCGGAGGGCCCCATGGGCTGAAGTGGGAAAGGGAACCATCCCCTAGTGGGCTGGTGCACCCCCCTTGGGCCTCCCCTGCGCCTAGGGTTGGAAACCCTAGGGGTGGGGGCGCCCCACTTGACTTGGGGGGCAAGTCCCCCCCTTGGCCGCCGCCCCCCCCCTTGAGATGGGATATCTAGGGGCCGGCGCCCCCTCTGGACCCCTATATAAGGAGGGGGGAGGGAGGGCTGCGCACCCTAGCCCTTGGCGCCTCCCTCTCCCCTCGCAACACCTCTCCCTCTCGCTAAGCTTGGTGAAGCCCTGCCGAGATCACCGCTGCTTCCACCACCACGTCGTCGTGCTGCTGGATCTCCATCAACCTCTCCCTTCCCCTTGCTGGATCAAGAAGGAGGAGACGTCTTCCCCAACCGTACGTGTGTTGAACGCGGATGTGCCGTCCGTTCGGCACTAGGATCTTCGGTGATTTGGATCACGACGAGTACGACTCCCTCAACCCCGTTCTCTTGAACGCTTCCGCTCGCGATCTACAAGGGTATGTAGATGCACTCCTCTCTCTCGTTGCTAGATGACTCCATAGATTGATCTTGGTGAAGCATAGAATTTTTTTATTTTCTGCAACGTTCCCCAACACCGTTACCTCATCAAGTTCTACTTTCCTCCCACTCACTTCTTTCGAGAGAAACTCCTTCTCTAGAAAGGATCCATTCTTAGCAACGAATGTCTTGCCTTCATATCTGTGATAGAAAGTGTACCCAATAGTCTCCTTTGGATATTCTATGAAGACACATTTCTCCGATTTGGATTTGAACTTACCAGGATGAAACTTTTTCATATAAGCATCGCAACCCCAAACTTTAAGAAACGATAACTTTGGTTTCTTGACAAACCATAGTTCATATGGTGTTGTCTCAACGGATTTAGGTGGTGCCCTATTTAACGTGAATACACCCATCTCTAATGTATAACCCCAAAACGATAGTGGTAAATCGGTAAGAGACATCATAGATTGCACCATATCTAATAAAGTACGGTTACGATGTTCGGACACACCATTACGATGTGGTGTTCCAGGTGGCGTGAGTTGCGAAACTATTCCGCATTGTTTCAAATGAAGACCAAACTCGTAACTCAAATATTCTCCTCCACGATCAGATCGTAGAAACTTTATTTTCTTGTTATGATGATTTTTCACTTCACTCTGAAATTATTTGAACTTTTCAAATGTTTCAGATTTATGTTTCATCAAGTAGATATACCCATATCTGCTCAAATCATCTGTGAAGGTCAGAAAATAACGATACCTGCCGCGAGCCTCAACACTCATCGGACTGCATACATCAATATGTATTATTTCCAACAAGTCTGTTGCTTGCTCCATTGTTCCGGAGAACGGAGTCTTAGTCATCTTGCCCATGAGGCATGGTTCACAAGCATCAACTGATTCATAATCAAGTGATTCCAAAATCCCATCAGCATGGATTTTCTTCATGCGCTTTACACCAATATGACCTAAACGACAGTGCCACAAATAGTCCACTATCATTATTAACTTTGCATCTTTTGGCTTAAGTATTATGAATATGTGTATCCCTACGATCGAGATTCAATAAACCATTCACCTTGGGTGTATGACCATTGAAGGTTTTATTCATGTAAACAGAACAACAATTATTCTCTGACTTTAAATGAATAACTGTATTGCTATAAACATGATCAAATCATATTCATGCTTAACGCAAACATCAAATAACATTTATTTAGGTTCAACACTAATCCCGAAAGTATAGGGAGTGTGCGATGATGATCATATCAATCTTGGAACCACTTCCAACACACATCGTCACTTCACCCTTAACTAGTCTCTGTTCATTCTGCAACTCCCGTTTCGAGTTACTAATCTTAGCAACCGAACTAGTATCAAATACTGAGGGGTTGCTATAAACACTAGTAAAGTACACATCAATAACATGTATATAAAATATACCTTTGTTCACTTTGCCATCCTTCTTATCCGCCAAATACTTGGGGCAGTTCTGCTTCCAGTGACCAGTCCCTTTGCAGTAGAAGCACTTAGTCTCAGGCTTAGGTCTAGACTTGGGTTTCTTCACTTGAGCAGCAACTTGCTTGCCGTTCTTCTTGAAGTTCCCCTTCTTCCCTTTGCCCTTTTCTTGAAACTAGTGGTCTTGTCAACCATCAACACTTGATGCTTTTCTTGATTTCTACCTTCGTCGATTTCAGCATCACGAAGAGCTTGGGAATCGTTTCCGTTATCCCTTGCATATTATAGTTCATCACGAAGTTATAGTAACTTGGTGATAATGACTAGAGAACTCTGTCAATCACTATCTTATCTGGAAGATTAACTTCCACTTGATTCAAGTGATTGTAGTACTCAGACATTCTGAGCACATGCTCACTAGCTGAGCAATTCTCCTCCATCTTGTAGGCAAAGTGCTTGTCAAAGGTCTCGTACCTTTCGACATGGGCATGAGTCTGAAATACTAATTTCAACTCTTGGAACATCTCATATGCTTTGTGGCGTTCAAAACGTCTTTGAAGCCCCGATTCTAAGCTGTAAAGCATGGTGCACTAAATTATCAAGTAGTCATCATATCGAGCTTACCAAACATTCATAACGTCTGCATCTGCTCCTGCAATCGGTCTGGCACCTAGCGGTGCATCAAGGACATAATTCTTCTGTGCAGCAATGAGGATAATCCTCAGATCACGGCCAATCCACATCATTGCTACTAACACCTTTCAACTTAGTTTTCTCTAGGAACATATCAAAAATAAAACAGGGGAGCTAAACGCGAGCTATTGATCTACAACATAGATATGCTGATACTACCAGGACTAAGTTCATGATAAATTAAAGTTCAATTAATCATATTACTTAAGAACTCCCACTTAGAAAGACATCCCTCTAATCATCTAAGTGACCACGCGATCCGAATCAACTAAACCATGCCCAATCATCACGTGAAATGGAGTAGTTTTCAATGGTGAACATCACTATGTTGATCATATCTACTATATGATTCACGCTCGACCTTTCGGTCTCAGTGTTCCGAGGCCATATCTGCATATGCTAGGCTCGTCAAGTTTAACCCGAGTATTTCTGCGTGTGCAAAACTGGCCTGCACCCGTTGTATGTGAACGTAGAGCTTATCACACCTGATCATCACGTGGTGCCTCAGCACGACGAACTTTGGCAACGGTGCATACTCAGGGAGAACACTTATACCTTGAAATTTTAGTAAGGGATCATCTTATAAAGCTATCACCGAACTAAGCAAACTAAGATGTATAAAAGATAAACATCACATGCAATCAAAAATATGTGACATGATATGGCCATCATCATCTTGTGCTTTTGATCTCCATCTTCAAAGTACCGTCATGATCTCCATCGTCACCGGCATGACACCATGATCTCCATCATCTTGATCTCTATCAACGTGTCGTTACATGGTCGTCTCGCCACCTATTGCTCTTGCAACTATTGGTATCGCATAGCACTAAAGTAAAGCAATTATTTGGCGCTTGCATCTTATGCAATAAAGAGACAACCATAAGGCTTCTGCCAGTTGCCGATAACTTCAACAAAACATGATCATCTCATACAAAAACTTATATCTCATCACGTCTTGACCATATCACATCACAACAAGCCCTGCAAAAACAAGTTAGACGTCCTCTACTTTGTTGTTGCAAGTTTTACGTGGCTGCTACGGGCTGAGCAAGAACCGTTCTTACCTACGCATCAAAACCACAACGATATTTCATCAAGTTAGTGTTGTTTTAACCTTCACAAGGACCGGGCGTAGCCACACTCGAATCAACTAAAGCTGGAGAAACTGACACCTGCCAGCCACCTGTGTGCGAAGCACGTAGGTAGAATCAGTCTCGCGTAAGCGTACGCGTAATGCCGGTCCGGGCCGCTTCATCCAACAATACCGCCGAATCAAAGTATGACATGTTGGTAAGCAGTATGACTTGTATGGCCTACAACTCACTTGTGTTCTACTCGTGCATATAACATCTACGCATAAACCTGGCTCGGATGCCACTGTTGGGGAACGTAGTATTTTCAAAAATTTCCTACGCACACGCAAGATCATGGTGATGCATAGCAACGAGAGGGGAGAGTGTTGTCCACGTACCCTCGTAGACCTAAAGCGGAAGCGTTATAACAACACGGTTGATGTAGTCGTACATCTTCACGATCCGACCGATCCAAGTACCGAACGCACGACACCTCCGAGTTCAGCACACGTTCAGCTCGATGACGTCCCACAAACTCCGATCCAGCAGAGCTTTGTGGGAGACTTCCGTCAGCACAACGGCGTGATGATGGTGATGAAGTTGCTTCCGACGCAGGGCTTCGCCTAAGCACCGCTATGATATAACCGAGGTGGACTATGATGGAGGGGGCACCACACACGGCTTGGAACAATCAACTTGTGTGTCTATGGGGTACCCCTGGCCATGTATATAAAGGATGGACGGAGGAGGAGGCCGGCCCTCATAGGGCACGCCCAAAGTGTGGAGTCCTACTAGGACTCCCTAGTCCTAGGATTCCACCTCCCACTTGGAATAGGAAAAAGGGAAGGGAGAAGGAGAAGGAAGGAAGGGGGCGCCCCCCCCTCCCTAGTCCAATTCGGACCAATCCAAGGGGAGGGGTGCGTCCACCCTTTGAGGCCTTTCTCTCCTTTCCTGTATGGCCAATTAAGGTGTTGGAAATATGCCCTAGAGGCAATAATAAAAGCATTATTATTATATTTCCTTATTCATGATAATTGTCTTTATTCGTGCTATAATTGTGTTATCCGGAAATCGTAATACATGTGTGAATAACAGACAACAACGTGTCCCTAGTAAGCCTCTAGTTGACTAGCTCGTTGATCAAAAGATAGTCATGGTTTCCTGACTATGGGCATTGGATGTCAATGATAACGAGATCACATCATTAGGAGAATGATGTGATGGACAAGACCCAATCCTAAACATAGCATAAGATCGCATAGTTCGTTTGCTAGAGTTTTCCAATGTCAAGTATCCTTTCCTTAGACCATGAGATCGTGTAACTCCCGGATACCGTAGGAGTGCTTTGGGTGTGCCAAACGTCACAACGTAACTGGGTGACTATAAAGGTATACTACGGGTATCTCTGAAAGTGTCTGTTGGGTTGACATGGATCGAGACTGGGATTTGTCACTCCGCTTGACGGAGAGGTATCACCGGGCCCTCTCGGTAATGCATCATCATAATGAGCTCAATGTGATCAAGGTGTTTGATCACGGGATCATGCATTACGGTACGAGAAAAGTGACTTGCCGGTAACGAGATTGAACGAGGTATTGGGATACCGATGATCGAATCTCGGGCAAGTAAAATACCGATTGACAAAGGGAATCGTATACGGGATTAATTGAATCCTCGACATCATGGTTCATCCGATGAGATCATCGTGGAGCATGTGGGAGCCAACATGGGTATCCAGATTCCGCTATTGGTTATTGCCCGAGAGCCGTCTCGGTCATGTCTGCATGTCTCCCGAACCCGTAGGGTCTACACACTTAAGGTTCGGTGACGCTAGGGTTGTGAAGATATGTATATGCAGTAACTCGAATGTTGTTCGGAGTCCCGGATGAGATCCCGGACGTCAGGAGGAGTTTCGGAATGGTCCGGAGGTAAAGAATTATATATAGAAAGTGTTGTTTTGGCCATCGGGACAAGTTTCGGGGTTATCGGTATTGTACCAGGACCACCGGAGGGTCCCGGGGGTCCACCGGGTGGGGCCACCTGCCACGGGGGCCACATGGGCTCTAGGGGTGCGCCTTGGCCTACATGGGCCAAGGGGAACCAGCCCTAGAGGCCCATGCGCCTAGAGGGGGAAACCCTAAAGAGGTGGGGCGCCCCCTTTCTTGGGGGGCAAGTCCCACCATTGGCCGCCGCCCCCCTAGGAGATTGCATCTCCTAGGGCCGCCACCCCCCCTAGGGGGCTATATAAAGGGGGGAGGGGAGGGGGGCTGCGCACGCTTGCTCCTGGCGCCTCCCTCTCCCTCTCCAACATCTCCTCCTCCTCCGTAGAGCTCGGCGAAGCCCTGCCGGAGTACTGCAGCTCCACCATCACCACGCCGTCGTGCTGCTGCTAGAGCCATCTTCCCCAACCTCTCCTTTGCCTTGCTGGATCAAGAAGAAGGAGACGTTACGCTGACCGTACGTGTGTTGAACGCGGAGGTGCCGTCCTTTCGGTGCTAGGATCTCCGGTGATTTGGATCACGTCGTGTACGACTACGTCATCCCCGTTCGTTGAACGCTTCCGCTCGCGATCTACAAAGTGGTATGTAGATGCAATCTCTCTCCCATGACTCGTTGCTAGATGAACTCATAGATGGATCTTGGTGAAACCGTAGGAAAATTTTTGTTTTCTGCAACGTTCCCCAACATAAGGCCCAATACGAATTCCCGTAACTCTCTAGTACTCCGAAAAATACCCGAATCACTCGGAACCTTTCCGATGTCCGAATATAGTCGTCCAATATATCGATCTTTACATCTCGACCATTTCGAGACTCCTCGTCATGTCCCCGATCTCATCCGGGACTCTGAACTACCTTCGGTACATCAAATCACATAACTCACAATACAAATCGTCACAAAACGTTAAGCGTGCGGACCCTACGGGTTCGAGAACTATCTAGACATGACCGAGACTCATCTCCGGTCAATAACCAATAGCGGAACCTGGATGCTCATATTGGTTCCTACATATTCTACGAAGATCTTTATCGGTCAAACCGCATAATAACATAAGTTGTTCCCTTTGTCATTGGTATGTTACTTGCCCGAGATTCGATCGTCGGTATCTCAATACCTAGTTCAATCTTGTTACCGGAAAGTACTCATTCCGTAATGCATCATCCCGCAACTAACTCATTACTCACATTGCTTGCAAGGCTTATAGTGATGTGCATTACCGAGAGGGCCCAGAGATACCTCTCTGACAATCGGAGTGACAAATCCTAATCTCGATCTATGCCAACTCAACAAGTACCATCGGAGACACCTGTAGAGCACCTTTATAATCACCCACTTACGTTGTGACGTTTGGTAGCACACAAAGTGTTCCTCCGGTATTCGGGAGTTGCCTAATCTCATAGTCATGGGAACATGTATAAGTCATAAAGAAAGCAATAGCAATATACTAAACGATCGAACGCTAAGCTAACGGAATGGGTCAAGTCAATCACATCATTCTCTAATGATGTGATCTCGTTAATCAAATGACAACTCATGTCTATGGCTAGGAAACTTTACTATCTTTGATTCAACGAGCTAGTCAAGTAGAGGCATACTAGTAACACTCTGTTTGTCTATGTATTCACACATGTACTAAGTTTCCGGTTAATACAATTCTAGCATGAATAATAAACATTTATCATGATATAATGAAATATAAATAACAACTTTATTATTGCCTCTAGGGCATATTTCCTTCAGGCCCTAGGGCCACATAAGACGGGGCGGTCCGGCGCCGGCGCTGGCGGGAGGCAGAGGAACCCTAACTTTTTGGGTAGGTGGCGGCTGGCTAGGGCGTCTCACGCATCGAGCCAGGGACAGACTGTCTTTTTTTTTAAAAAAAAAAGGAGGATGACCCCCGACCTCTGCCTCTGGGAGATGCATGCAGCCACTCTATTGATTATTCTCGAGGACCTTACAAAGTATTACAACAATATGTCTGAATCCGCCATCTTGGCAACATATGCCACTACTCCTATCCATATGATGATGGGGTGCTAGCTGGGCCAAATACCCAGACCACGCACCTAAGCCTATCATCAAAAGCCGGAAGCCCCAGCCGAGCCACATACCGGGTCTGGGGCATAAACTGGTCTGACGCACTCACATGTGTCGTCGCCGCCATCTTCCACAGGTCCATCTTCAGAGCAGATATTGAGGCTTCTACCTTGTGAGGCCACTCTGCCATCGATGCCACCATGACGCCTGACAACTACCTCCTCCTGCGCGAGTCCATCACCGCGCATCGGCGCCGAGTCTCCACTGCGCCACGCCGCCGAGATCCGCCGTCATCAATGTGTAGGATGAAGCACCGCTCCACCAAAAAAGCCGCCCACTGGTCCCTCGATCCCGTGTACGCCTCCAAGAATGACATTCCCAAGGAGGAAACGACACCAACGCGCCGCCGTCATCCGATCTACTGATATAGGGGTTTAGGTAGCGGATAGAGGTCTGGAGCTTCTCCACGGCGATGCCTTCAAGAAGGTAATGACACAAAAGAGTGCCGCCAACGCCGGTCTTGGCATCGAGCCGAGAACGAGGTTTTCACCCGGATCTGCTCGAAGAACCTCCATCAAGCATCGTGTGCACGGGTCACCGTCGATCTGAGCCGCCGCACATCGAGCAGGCCGCACCGGCCCGATCAGATCTGTCCGGAGGGTAAACCACGCATGGCGCCGACCCAACCACCAGGCCCTCCATGCCGCCACCGCCGATCCGAGGTCAGATGGTCCGTCGCTGCAGACCCGACCGCCGCCGCCGCCGAACGTAGCCAAGGCCGCTGCCCGAAGCAGGGCCGGCCGCCGCACCTGCCACCATCGCCGCCCTAGGCCGAGGCAGCCGCGCCGCGCCGCCGCCGGTCAAGGCAAGCCTGCCACGCCACCAAGGCCAGATCGACGGTGCCACCACACGCCGCGGGGCTCCGCTCCGCCCCCATGGCGCAAGAGAGAGGGAAGGCCCCCGCCACCGCCGTCAGCCCCCAGGCTATAGGCCGGCAGCGTCCTTCGGCGACGGCGGAGGGAGGGATGGAAGAACGGAGAGCCCCCGGCGGCTAGGGTGCGATCCCGCCCGAGTCGCCCGAGCGGGGGCGACGCGAAGGGTTCCCCTGTTTCTCCGCTCTCAAAAAATGAGGGAGAATTTCACTTCCCCGGCCTCTGCACCAATTAAGGATGCATACGGCCATTTTAGTATGAGTACCTCATAATTTTTTAAATGAGTATCAAGATATTATTTGATGAGTGGTTCCACCCACACCAAACTTGATCCTCAATAAATGGGGGAAACCCCCTGTGCATCACTTGTCAATTCTAGAAATTGAACTCGGGTCGTTAGGCTGCACAACCGCATGGCCAACCATTAATAAAAGCTTCACAGTCCGGAGGCGACGGTCGGCGAGAATCAAGTAACAGAAGGAGTTGTATTCCGGTCTGGATCAAGCATCCGTGACATGCTGACGTTTGGAGTAGGAGTGCATTCTCTCACATTTTGTTTCTTGGGTGCAGTTGACTATATTTTGAACTCGTACCTTCAGTTTGAAGATCTTGTTCGACGTGGTCCTAACCGGCGGTCGCTACTCGACGTGGCACTTAGACGTTGACACGTCGCTCGTGGCCTTTTTATCCGCGGCTGGCACAAGCGACCTGTCTTGGTAGCTGGTAGGCGTGGTTAGGTTAGTTATATGCTTGACGAGGACCTGTGGTGCTAAACTGGCTTGGGGCTCATCATCGACAGGACACCGAGGACGAGGACAGGGTATCAAATCACAGAGAAGCTGACAAACAAACTAATGCTACTCCGTATAAGTTTGTTGTGGCTTCAACGGTGACCATAATAAGCTACTAGCAACATTCAGAAAAATATTAATAAGCTAGCTCGACACGGGCGTCGTCGGTGCCATGTTGGTCAGAGACTGTTTAATTTGAGCTCGTGGACATTAGAGAAACGGACTCATGATCCTCGACTGCAACCACAAGCATCTGCCCGTGCTGCCCATGACCATGATCCTAACACATTTACAGCCTAATTCCACCATTAACCTCTGTCTCTGTGTCGCCGAGCACCCATTGCCTTCCTTTCCCCTCGTGCAATCTCCCGGTCCAGGGCCAGACTGGACAGAAGCCAACCTCTCCGCAACTGCACCTTCCTGAATCATTACGCTATTATTCACCAGTTCTGCACTGTTTCTGTTTGGACCGTTGCATGCACGATGCATAATGCATTCAGACGCGTCTGCTCCTCCTTCCTGGATGCAATGCCGCTGTCCGCGCATGAATCCATCTATAAGTATCCAACCAACCACTCGCCGCCAAAACTTGAACCCCGGAAAAATTATTGGCAGCTCATCCCTCCCACCCACCAAACCTACCCGAGGAAGGATGTGTTCCGCAACTCCGCCGGCGAGTCCGGTCCGAGGTTGCGGAGCGAGAGCGAGCGTCGTAGACGAAGTAGTCGAAGTAGTCGAACAAGCGAAAGTAAATGACACAGAGAGATATGGAGGAGACCAGCTTTATTAATCAATGATCAGGGATTACAATGATAGCTCCTCGTTGCTTTATATAGGGACTAGGGGGTCAAGGGATAAGTACCCACTTAACGTAAAGTGGGGAAACGGGAGGGGCTATCCCGAGCGACTCGGCGCTAGCCGCCGCCACCATCGTGGTGGCCCCGGTTTCCCAACACTCCCCCTTGGGTAATTATCCGTATATCCATGCCTCAAAACTCCGAAAAACCCAGTGGGAAAAAATATGGAGAAAGAGCACACAGTATACGTTGTTGTATTGCACGAATTGCCTCGTCAAAAACCTCGTGTGAGAAACATCAGGAAAACTCACTCAAGGGAAAAAGAGTACAATCCACTCAACCATCAAGTTGAGTACTCGATCATCAGGATTGAGATTTTAGCGACGAGTTTGTGAAGTTTCTCCCCCTGAACCTTGCATCTCTCTAAGTCTCATCATACCGATTCCACGCACACGCCTCTCTAAGGTTGATGCCGGTAATGATTTAGTGAACATATCAGCAAGATTGTCACAAGACTTAGTATGCAAAACTTTCACCTCATTCAACTGCTGCAGCTCATGTGCATAGAAGAACTTGGGACTAATATGCTTAGTGAGGTTACTCTTCACATAACCCATCTGTACTTGTGCAACACAAGCAGCATTATCTTCATAGATAGTGGTAGGGGTTTGTACGGTGTTCAGCCCACATGTCTGCTGAATGTGGCCGATCATCCGCCGAAGCGATACACACTCTTTCGACGCTTCGAATAGTGCCATGATTTCCGAGTGGTTCGTGGAAGTCGATACAAGTGTTTGCTTGGACGATTTTCAGGAAAACGCAGTTCCACCACAAAGGAAAACATATCCAGTCTGCGATTTGCAATCATGCGGGTCCGATAAGTACCCAGCATCAGCATAGCCTATAATAGATAGGTCTTGATTCCTCTTATAAAATAGGCCAAGATCTTTGGTCCCCTGTAGGTAACGGAAGACGTCCTTGGCACCTTTCCAATGTCTTTTGATAGGTTCAGAACTGTACCTTGCAAGCAAACTGACGGCGAACGCAATGTCTGGTCGTGTACAGTTTGCGAGATACATGAGTGCTCCAACTGCACTCAGGTAAGGAAATTCTGGTCCCAGAGTTTTCTCACCCTCTTCCTTTGGCCTGAACGGGTCCTTGTCTGGCTGTAAAGATCTTCCGACCATCGGGGTCTTAGAAGGATATGCCTTATCAAATCCAAATCTTTCCAACACCTTCTGGGTGTAGGCCGACTGGTGCACTAGAATCCCATCAGGGGAATGTTCAAGTTGCAGACCTAGACAGAACTTGGTTTTACCCAAATCCTTCATCTCGAATTCCGACATCAGGTAGGAACTCGCTTCCTCAATATCCTCAGGTGTACCGATTATGTTTAAATCGTCCACGTACACCGAGATTATACAGAATTCATCTTGGGATCGCCGTATAAAAACACATGGGCAATCTTTATTGCTGGTGTAGCCCTTCTCATGAAGGAAAACGCTTAAGCGATTGTACCACATTCTACCAGACTGTCTGAGTCCGTACAGTGCCTTTTGAAGTTGAACACTGTATAGACTCCTGTTTGCTCTATCATGGTTCGGAACAGGGATACCCTCTGGAACCTTCATGTATATGTTCGAATCCAAGTTACCATACAGGTAAGCAGTGCCAACATCCATTAGTTTCATTTTCAAGCCCATGTTTACTGCCATCGAGATCAAGTATCTAAAGGTAACTCCATCCATGACCGGGGAATAAGTTTCCTCAAAATCGACACCTGGTCGTTGAGTGAACCCTTGAGCGACGAGCCTTGCTTTGTACCGTACTACCTTATTATTTTCATCTCTCTTACGAACAAAAACCCACCTATGGCCAACAGGACGAATGTGGGGAGGAGTTCGACAAACTGGTCCGAACACCTTCCTTTTGTTGAGAGATAATAATTCGGCAGTAATTGCCTGCTGCCAATCTTTCCGATCCGACCTTTTTTTGCAATCAGCGAGCGTGTTAGGCTCAGGGTCAAGATCTATGATTGAGGCAATTTTCGTAGCAAAGTTAATGTCGACAACCACCGTTGCTCGGTTCAGGGACTCCCCCGTATAAATATAATTTATGGCCATTTCGTCATGGAGCGCATCCGGCGCAAACACTTGCTCTACCAAATTTCCCATTATGGGAGCAAGGTCCTTTAGATTTCCCGCGCCGATGTGTGCGCTCACATCTCCGCTGGGTGTTTCCCCTATGGGAAAGTTTAAGTCCGGAATTTCGTGCATTGAATTTTCCGTACTTGTGCCAGGTCTCGACTGGCTCCCCATTTCAATTTGGGGTACTTTGGCGACAGGCTGCGATAAATCCCTCTTATCCTTTTTCGTCAGGCGTCCCTGAGTACTTGGGATTTGAGAAGCCGGATTTCTCGTCCTTTTAGGCCTTTGGACGGGAGCGGGTATACCATCATTTTTCTTCGGTATTTCGACCCTTTCCGGTGCATTGCGCGCGTGCACATGCGATTTTGTCACAGTCTTTAAGTCACTAAAGTGGTCAGGCAGTTGATTTGCTAATGACTGCAAATCTATTATCTTTTGGACTTCTCTCTCAGTCTCAGCAGTGCGCGGGTCATGAGCGTGGATTCCCGTGGCTTGCCACGTGATTTCTCGACTTTTAGCATCAAGGGGTTGATTCTCTCCCCCTAAAGTCGGGAAAAGATCCTCGTCAAAAATGCAGTCAGCAAAACGAGCCGTGTGACAGTCACCTGTCATGGGGTCCAGATACCTGATTATGGACACAGTCTCATAACCAACGTATATCCCCGACTTACGGAGCGGGCCCATCGCCGATCGCTGAGGTGGTGGTATTGGTACATATACCTGGCAACCGAACCTACGAAGGTGGGAAATTTTCGGTGCCGACCCTTGCGCAAGCTGAACAGGAGAGTGGATGTTGTAGGCCGACGGTCTAAAGTTGATGAGATTGGTCGCGTGTAACACTGCGTGGCCCCAACATGTAGTTGGTAAATTACAACCCTGAAGGAGCGGTCGGGCAATGAATTTAATTCTTTTAATCAATGCCTCGGCAAGTCCATTTTGTGTATGAACATGCGGTACCGAGTGCTCAACTTTGATTCCCATTGCCATGCAATAATCATCGAACGCCTTTGAAGTAAATTCTCCGGCGTTGTCCATTCGAATAGACTTTATACGATAATCCGGTGCAGAGCCGAATTGTACTCCCCAACCGTCTTGAAGTCCGCAAACCTCAGACGGATCCACTCTGCCTCTGCACGTGGCTTCACAGTGTACTTCAGCCGCTCAAACCGCTGCTTAAGAGCGGTCCACAGGCCAGAAGCACTGCGCTCAGCCATATACTCATCTTTCAGAGTAGGTGACAGGTGATGACGGAGAAAGTGCAGAGCCTGCGCATTCTCAGTTTCGAACTTGGGATCAGTGGCGGCCAGCTGGGCCCCCTTACCGATCGCCCTCAGGAGGGTTCTGCCCTGGAGAAAAATCTCACAGTCCGAGGCCCATGACAGGTAGTTCATCCCCGTCTGGGCCAACTCAGCAAACTCCTTGTGGACAATTCCGGCCATCTGCAATTATGCAAAAATCATGAGATTACAGCAGGTAATCTTTTGCACAAATGCGATGTTGATAAACTTATTCAATAAAAATGGCGTTCCATTATTTAAAACATGCTATTATATGACTTACTAGTGATTAAGAGTGCTAAACAATTAATCTACAGCAGTAAAAATCATACAATAATATCATGTTACAAAGGATAGCATGTGAAGCGCATCCAGTATGTGAAAAACTAGCCCAAAAATTGAATTCCCGAGGCATTTTAAAGCCCAAATACGCATATTTCAGCGAAAACAGCCAGTTCCAGGGGCTTCTACGCGAAAAATTACAGCAGGAATAAAGCTTGCGTTAAATCTGGAAACTACGGGGGCTAAACCGCAATTGTTTTCGCGCTACAGCCGGCGCCCCTATGTTTTTTTTGTGTATTGAGGGATCCCCACAGCCGCGGCTCATCCGGCCCAGGAGCCAGCCGGGCCGGCCCAGCAGCCGGCGGCCTTTCCCGTAGCGACGCTAGGGAAACAAACCCTAGCGCCTGCATCGGGGTGCGGCGGCAGCCAACACGCGGGCGCGGCCGGGGCTGGCCAGGCGCGCGGCCCTCACCGGAGCGGCGACCTGCAGCGGGCAGTGCCGGCCACGGCGCGAGGCGGCGCAGCCAGCGGCGCGGCCAGCGGGGCTGCGGCCATCGGGGCGGGGCGGCGCAGCACGGCCAGCGAGGCGGGGCGGCGTGGCGCGGCCAGCGGGGCCCGCGGCCACGGCGCGCCAGCGGGGCCCGCGGCCACGGCGCGGCCGGCGTGCCATCGGGGCGGGGCAGCGCGGCACGGCCAGCGGGGCCATGGCGGCAGCGCGTGCAGCAGGCACGCGAGCGCGGTGACAGCAGCCGAGTGCGCGGCGACGGGAACGGCCAGCAAGGCCATGGCGACGCCGGCGGCGGCTTGGCACAGTCATCTGGACGTCGGCCTCGGGATGGCAAAATCGTGCGTCTTCGGGACGTCACGACGCGTGTACGTCGGGTACAACGCGGCGGTGCCGTGCTCATCTGGAGTACGTGTAATCACCGTCTCCCTATGGTGTAGTCAACAAATCTCTCTCGATCCAAGAACATCGACATTGGTCGGCGACGTATTCGTCCGCTCGGTTCTTTGGAGAGAAATCCACACCATCGGTAGATTTATCCGAAAAATAAACTAATCGCAAAAACGGAATCGCGGTAACGAGAGGAATCCATTTTTGCAAAAGTAAAGATCGGATCTTATACCTCCGCGGGATCGACGAAAGCCTGCGTGTTGCAGGCTTGACGGAGAGTTGATGGAGCGAAGCGTGCTGATAACGTGTTCCGCAACTCCGCCGGCGAGTCCGGTCCGAGGTTGCGGAGCGAGAGCGAGCGTCGTAGACGAAGTAGTCGAAGTAGTCGAACAAGCAAAAGTAAATGACACAGAGAGATATGAAGGAGACCAGCTTTATTAATCAATGATCAGGGATTACAACGATAGCTTCTCGTTGCTTTATATAGGGATTAGGGGGTCAAGGGATAAGTACCCGCTTAACATAAAGTGGGAAAACGGGAGGGGCTATCCCGAGAGACTCGGCGCTAGCCGCCGCCACCATCGTCAGGATGGACCAGCAGCGGCAGAGGCTTGTTCCTTCGCCCGTCCGCCCGTCCGTTGATTCAGGTGACTGTTTCTGCACGCCTCCGTTCAGTCCGATTCGGAAAACAACCGAGGTCGGGCTGCTGAGGTGAGGTGAATCCATGACGGGAGCCGAGACCGACCAGGTGGCGACCGGGGCCACACGCACGAGACGCAGCAGAATGATGCGCTGTTCGCTTGCGAGGGCGTGATCCAGTGATCAAACCATGTCACGCTGTTTCTGTGTGTGTGCGCCATCATTTGGAGTGTTCTGATCTGAACCATGGTGCATGCACGTTGGTGGCGCCGCTGATCATGCACTGTTCGGTGGGCTGTACTGCCTATAATCTGCTCATTTTTCTACAGAAATGCAGGGCCGTCTCTGCCTGACCAAAGGCTCAAGCCAGATCCGAGGGGATTCTTTTTTGAATTTTTTGTACTACTGTAGACCTGTAGTTCATGTGTTCCCCCTTTATTGCCTAGGTTTTTCCTTCTGCAATCAGTGTGGTGGTTTGATCTTCTAATACCGTCTGTACTTGCTAATCAACGACACGATACAAAAAATGAAAAGGGATGCCTGGAGAAGAAGGGCATGTGTCATTATATTAGTATAGGGGCTCTAAAGAAAAACCAGGTTGGTGAGGCATGTGACGTGTTTTTGTTTCTTAGATGGAAAGTGGCCGGCTGTATATACATTAATATCTTTTTTTTGCGTGGTGATACGTGTCTCATTCATATTATAAAAAACAAAGTACAAATCACGTAAAGACCGACATGACAGACTGAAAAGATAGCAGAAATCATAAAGATGTAGACAAGATCGGAAAAAGGACGTACAAATTAAAAAGGCATGGATAAGCAGATCCTATGCATACACTCGTGTGTATTTGAGAAAAAAAGATAAAAAAAAGAAAAGTATACCACGAGTCCACAACACTGACTGCAACAAAAAATTATTGGAATGAAAAGTGCTTGGGATGTTTGGAGAAGCTTCGGGGCTAAGAATCAATTACAACAAATTTGCGGCTATTATGATCGGAGCGGAGGCCGACGAAAGAGGCTTTGCCATGGAAGATGGAGACTTTCCCGTGCAAATACCTGGGCTTACAACTTAGCATCAAGCAGCTAAAGAGATCGGAGTGGCAACTGGTGGTGGATGCTGCACTTCGTATTGTTCCGGGATGGCAAAGAAGGTTTGTGACTAGGCCAGGAAGATTGATTCTGGTTAATCAGGTTATGAGGGCACGGCCAACCCACCATCTGATTGTTGCTGAGGCTCCAAAATGGGCTTTGGAGCGGGTGGACAAGGGCTGCAGAGCCTTATTCTGGGCTGGATCAGAGGAAATCCATGGTGGTCGCTGCTTGGTGTCGTGGAAGCGTGTATGTCGGCCCAAAGAGCTTAGAGGGTTGGGAGTGATCGACCTGTGCAAGCAAGGGATCACACTTAGAATGAGGTGGGAGTGGCTTTCAAGGACAGATGACACGAGACCGTGGCAAGGTTTGAACTGGACCCAGGACAAACAAGCAAGTGCAACATTTGCTAGTCTTGTGAAGTGGCAGGTAGGCGAGGGAACACAACTTCTGTTCTGAAAGGATAGATGGATCAGCGGGGCTACGATCGGCGAGCCGGCACCGCTGGTATATAAACAAGTCAAAACACAAATTATTAATAGAAGGAGTGTGAAGGATGCGCTGTGGATGCATGGCTGGACGGATGACATTGTAGGTCAGCTATGCACGGAAGAGCCGGCACAATTCATTCGGTTGTGGGAGATACTGATTGATCTACAGCTGGAGACGGGGACCGAAGACAAACCAATCTGGACTTGGAACCGCGAAGGAGTCTACACAGCGTCTTCGGCTTACAAGATGCTTTGCATGGGAGGGATTCGGTTTCAAGCTTATGCTGCTATATGGAAGTGTTGGGCACCGCTAGTGCGCAAGCTTTTCATGTGGCTGGCGGTGCAATACAGACTCTGGACGGCGGACAGACGATATCAACATGGTTTACAGGACCAAAGGTCGCCATGCTATCTTTGCGAGCAGGAGGAGGACACTGTTGATCACATCACTATGCAGTGTGTGTTTGCAAGGCAGGTGTGGTACCTTTGCTTTTGCAGAATGAGCATCAACCCAGATCTTTGCCCGACACACCATTCCACAATTGGTGACTGGTGGAATGCCACGAGGAAGCATATTCCGAAGAGGCAGCGAAAGGGTTTTGACTCGGTGGTCACGTTGATCTACTGGAACATTTGGAAGCAACCCAATAGGAAGGTCTTTGGGAGGAATGACCTTAGGAATGTAGGAGGAACCGTGGACCTGATATGGCAAGAATTAGAAATGTGGTCTAGAGCAGGAGCAACCAGAGTAACTACATGGTGTGAGTAGTAGGGTAGAGTTTGGATGAGTGGAGGGTACGGTGGAGGCATCATTTGAGGGCCATCTACCTACCGTGTAATCTCTTGTACATAAATTTCTCTCTTCTATAAAGCTATGGTACGCCTTTGGCGTACCCTAAAAAAAAGAAAAAAGAGACATAGAAAGTAACTAGCTTTATTATTCTTTATCTAGCTTATCCATGCCTTTTCTATTAAAAAACAAGCACACTTTGTTTTGTTTTTTCTGATCAGTTCTTGGCCTGTTTTTTTATTACAAAACTGTCTAAATTAGCAATGTTTGTGTAAATTTAAAATGTGTCCCCGAGTTTAAAAAATGTGCACAAATTAAAGATGCTCGTGAATTTTAGAAGTTCATGAATTCGAAAAAGTATTCGTGAATTCACAAAATGTTGGCAAAATTTAAAAATGTTCAGGAATCTTAATTTTTTTCCTTCACAATTTCAGAAATATTCATCGATTCGAGGATTTATGAATTTAAAAATCTTCCCAAGTTAAAAATATGTCCACACATTTGAAAAATGTTTGTGAATAGGAATTTGTTGTTTTATTGTAGATCGCTTACCCTTTTTTTTGAGAGAGGATGTAGAACGCTTACCTATGGGTGGTCAACTTCTACCAACCACACGAATCTCTTCCAGCAGGTGCCGGCTTCATCATTGTCACCCCGGTGGCTCGCCCTCCACATGGAAATTTTAAATAAGGCCCATAGGAGGACCATGCCGACGACGATGGTGGCTGTAGGACTCAAAATTTTCATTTATGCCCTCCCATAAATAGGTTCTTCTGAAATATGGGGTGGGGGTGGGGGCATTGGCCCCCTCAGTTAAATATCTCGGCCTCTGCTACTATATTGATATGTTGTATTCATGGTGTAAACATTTTATATGTCAATTGGACCACCTGACTAGAAATTTTGGCTACATCCCTGCATGTGACAACGACTCTGGAGCCTGGACTCGAGTGCTGGTGATGATTTTTCTTGTTTTGCCTGTGCTTATGTGGAATTTTCCTTCTATTGTTAGTTTTTGATGACCTCATTTGATTTGACTCATGGTAGGCATTAGGCAACTAGGCATACAGCCATACGCAGCTTGCTGTTGCCTGCTGTCTTGGAGAGGTACTGCTTGCTTGCTGTCCTGGAGGAGGGAGCAGCTGCAGGAGGGAAGGGGGAGGAGGTATACTGCAGGAGAGGAGGGGGAGGAGGAACTGTAGGAGAGGAGGGGGATCTATCAGAGAGGAGGGGGGAAGCTGCCGTAGAGGAGGGGAAGAAGCTCAGATCCAGCCTGAGGTAGGGGTGGGGGAAACTAAATACAACTCTCTCTCTCTCTCTCTCTCTCTCTCTCTCTCTCTCTCTCTCTCTCCCCCCGCTAGTAACTGTTGGCGCCAAAACAGACTTTCCCGTCCTTTTCTTCCCTTTGAGATCTCTGTATCCCGCCTGAACCTCCCAGCCCTGTCTAAGGCGTCCTCATTTGCCTAAGGCAGGCAGAGTGACGCCTAGGCGGATGCCTTGGACGCCTCATGGACTAAGGCGGACGCCTTAGACACACAAGTAAGGCAAGGTCGACGCCTTGGCTCCTGGGGGCGCCCTGACGCCTTAAAAACAATGCTCCTGTCCGTGTTGCAACCCAATCATTTTTGCTCTCTTTTGAAACTTGTTGTGGCTTTTGAGGCCGTAAGCCAAAAGGTATCCCAAATGCTAATGAACTGATGTCAGTTCAAGGCATTTTTCACGTGAAAGCGCTACGTACCGTTTGATGAGATACACGAATCATGGTGCACAATTCATTGCCACGTCTTCATCGTACAAGTGTCTGCACTTGGCCAAAATGTAGCATGCTCTAGTACTCACACACCCACCCGCTCGCCCCCGTGTTGCACCCCCTGCCTCGTCCACTCCTTCCCGTCGATTCATCACTCCCCGGTGATTTAGTCAGAGTCATTTGTCAGCTCCGCCATGATATTTTGACACACTTGTAGTGATCGGCTATTGGTCAGTTTTTTTAATCTCGGAACTGTCTAAATTAACAATGTTTGCGTATATTTAAAAAGGGTTCCTGAATTTCAAAAAATCAGCACAAATAAAAAATTCTTGCGAATTTTAAAATGTTCATGAATATGAAAAAGGATTCATGAATTCGCAAAAATGCTGGCAAAATTTTAAAATGTTGAGCAATCTTACCTTTTTCTTCAAAACTTCAGAAAATATGCATCAATTAAAAAAATGTTTGTAAATTAAAAAAATATTTTCATGTTTAAAACATGTCCACAAATTTGAAGACTGTTTGTGAATAGGATCTGCCGTTTTATTGTAGACCGTTTACCCCTTTTATTTAGGGGTACTTACCCCCATTTTCTTTGAGAGAATAGAATGTAGACCTCTGACCTGGGCTTCAACCTTGATCCGGCCAGGGAATGACCGGGTTATTTTTTTGAAAAAAAAGAGCTCCCTCTCCAAATTTCATTAGAAGAAACCACAGTGTCCTTGGTTACAGCAAACTAGAACTAAAAGAAGCTACGCAAGAGGCATGAGCTTTCGCGAGAGAAGGAGCCTTCCTCCCTCCTCCCAGCAGCCCAATACGACACGCCTCACACCCTAGCACAAGCACCAGAATGTTAACCTGGAGACAATAACGTTGCTTCATACAACAACATTCAAAAGCGCCACAAGTACTTAGTTCATTACATAATCCAGACTAAATACAACAAAGTAGAAGAGACAAAAAGAAGAATCTTCATCTCCCAACACGAAGGAGCCATGGAACAGCTTCGCCCTGGAATCCTCGACACCCCTGCTCGCCAGTCGTGCGCCGCTATGAAGACCTCCTTCGCAACCCATTCAACCTGCCTTACACCCGCTTTCATTCACTTTATTTCTTCTTAGTTTTTCTGCAACACATTACAATCATGCAACCACTTAATGATCATATTAACTGGAATGCAGGGATTGGTAACCCTGCTATTATCAAACACAACTTTGTTTCTAAGTTTTCCTAGTGTCCAGAAGGTAGCTTATTAAACTTTCTGATCCATATCCCATACAAGTGTTAGATGTTATCAGGGATGTCATGCATGCCAAACGAGCATTTCACGACCATCCACAGCAATCTAGCAGTCGAACAATGAAAGAAGGGATGATTAATATCTTCTTCCCTCCCACAAAAATAACATTTACTATCTCAAGACCATCCCCTGCTAATCAAGTTATTTTTAGTTGGAATGCTCCCTCTCAAAGCGAGCCACGTGAACGCTTTGACCTGAGGGGGCATTTTAACTTTCCAATAGAAAGTTGTATGGGTACTTTTTTTCGAGACATATTTTTTTTTGAGAAAGTTTTGGAGACATAGTTGTGTGAGTACCTGAACCCCCAGTGTTGCGTGCGAGGGGCGGGCGCATGGAGGCCTGGTCGGGAGGTCGGTGGCTTGGGCGGCGGATCTGGCGCTGTGCGGGCGCGGCGGATCTGGCGCACGTTCGGCGCAGAGCGAGCGCGGTGACCGCGCAGGAGGATGTCCCCAGTGCTGCGCGCGAGGGGCGGGCGCATGGAGGCCTGGTCGGGAGGTGCAGCGGATGGCTGGAGGTGGCCATGGGCACGCGGGCGAGCGTGCTAAGGGGTCGGGCGCGGACCTGGCGCTCCGGCAGGTGCGATGGCAGGGTTGGCTGCTGTTCGGGTGGCGCGGCAGGCTGGCGCGGTGAGGAGCCGGTGGACGTCGACCGAGGATTGTGTGTTGTGCAGTGCTTCAGATCTGCTCAGATTCGGAGGTGTGAAGGAGCTCCGGGCGAAAGTCCAGCACCGACTTTGGGTCGGTGCCGGCAACAGCGGCGCCATGGTGTCGTTCCCCTTCTTGAAGGTGTTGCTGTGGAGCTCCATTACACGACTCTCCGGGAGAAATCTCTAGCTTCGGATGGTCGAAGCGGGCGATGACGGCGGCTACGTCGTTTCCTTCTTTGAGGCATCGCTTTGGAGAGTCAGCATATTGCGGTTTGCGCGGATCTCTTTGTCGGCGGGGACAGTGGACGTCGGGGCGGTGGCTTCGAGTGGTTTTTGTTCGTGCGTCGAGATGGCGATCTTGGGAACAATGCGAGTGGCAGCTCTATGAGGTGGGGCTCGATCTCGACATTGGTTGGGTGGCATCCTTGTCCCGCTTGGGCGGTGGGGTGTCGGCTCGGTCAATGCGCCCTAGAGGGGGCGGTCTGACTTTATGTCGGGGCGGCGACCCCGGATGTGGTGCGACGTTCGTGGTCTACGAGCGGTTGCCCTGAGCAGCTTGGGCCGTGGGCAGCTGGGCTGTGCGGCATTGCTGCTTGAGGAGAGCGGTGGTATGTCGGGGCGGCGGCCCCGAAAGGCGGTGCCGGTGGAGTGCGCTGGGCGCGATGGAGCGGTGGATGTCGGGGCGGCGGCCCCGAGAGGATCTCTGTGGCGACCAGGCTTCTGTGGCAACGATGATGGTGGGAGCGATGTCGGCGACGTGGCAATGGTTGACGTAGTCGGCTCTTCTCCGGCGTGTTCGCGGTTTTGCCTCGGTTTGTTTGTTGCTGTGGAGTCGAAGCTGCGACGGCGAGGCCCTGTGGTATACGATGACTGGCTACAAGTGGCCCGTTCGGCGATTTTCCGTGGCGCCAACTTTCGCCTTGATTTTGCTCTTCTGAGTTCTCCGTCTGAGTCGGAGTTGCGTTGTCTGGCCGCAGGTCGACATGTTGTCGATTAGGGTGGGCTCTGCCCTGTGTTTGTCTGTGTCTGGGAGTGGGATTGGCCCTTGTTGTTTCGGTTTTTGACCAGTTTTCCGTAATTAACTGGGCAATTCTCTTCTGCTTAATTAATAGATGAGGCAATATTTGCCTCCGTTCGAAAAAAAAATGCTTCCCGCCTCTCATTTATTTAGTTCTTAAGTTCGTTTTGTTCTTTTATCCTTTTTTTGTTCATTCTTTTTTGTTTTGTTTAATGCGCGACTTCCTCAAATTTCGTGAACCTTTATTCTAAATTGATGAACTTTTAAAATTAGATTGTTTTTAAAAAAATGATGAACTTTTTTTTACAAATTCGATGAACTTTTTTCATTTTTGATGAGCTTTTTTCAAATTTAATGAACTTTTTTCAAATTCAATGAACTTTTTTTTCCAAACTCGATAAACTTTTTTTGAAATCAATGAACTTTTTTGAAATTTGATGAACTTTTTCCTAATTGATGAACTTTTTTAAAATTTTGATGAAATTTTTTCATTAATAAATCGACTGTTCCAAAAAAACGAATAGTTCAAAAATGAGTAACAAATAGCGCGGCTTTTATGGTTCTTAAAGACTCCGTTTTGCTATGCTAGCTGAATAATCCTGCACTTTACAGGCGCGTGTTGGAGTCCTCGAAGTGGTGTATTTTTGCGGTTTTTGTCGTGAGAGATTTACTGCGTTCTTTCGTACGTGGGCCGGCCCACTTGCGTTGCCAGTAGGCGCCGGTTTTCTTCCACGGCGCCGAACGCGCTGAATAGGAGCTCCCACATAGTTGTGTGTGAGTACCTGACCGGGCCTTTTATACCTGCCGTGTTTTGTTTTCGAATTAGATTATATGTGCCGTGGGCTGAAATTTATTATCCGCGATTCGGCCCAGTAGGAAATCAGGACCCAGGTAGCAGTTCGACCTCTATCGCCTCGCCGCCGCCTACACGCCGCCGCCCTTCTCCCTGTCGGCGAACCGGTGAGGACTCCGCGTCCCTTTCGCACCGCTCCCTCGCCTCCGCGCTTACTGGGCCCTGGAGTTTCTATCTTCCACTAGGGACCCCAAGCGTGATATCCCTCCCAGGGAGGCGCCAGGGGCGAAGGCCATGGGGGCGGAGCTGCGGCGCGACGACATGGCGGAGGCGGCGGTGAAGCCCATCCGCGACTCCGTGGCGTTCCGGTTCGTCGAGCACGTGCTCCACTCCGTACGGATGGTATGTACCCTGCACTCATGTAGCTCCAGTCCGCCTCTCTGCATTTTTGGTATTGAGTGAAGACCGGGGAGGCCGAGGAGCAGGGGAAACGCCCCTTTTGTTGCTGGCTCGTCGGCCTCGAACGTTAGCGTTTTACAGCCGGGATTGCATTCGCTGGTAAAAATAGACTCTCAAGCTTCCACTGGTACTTTTTTTCTTTGTTCGTTGGTTTGATTTTAGAGAATTCGAGTTTGGAGAAATTCCTAGTGCATATCCCCCATTTGAGTGTGGGTTGCAATCGCAGAGCCGGAATAGCTTACTACAGCACTTCATAATTCAATCAAGAGTGTGCACATTGAAAAGCCTGTTAAATCGGTAATCCTACTGGAAAACCTCTCAGGCAACAAATGGTTCAGCACTTCAGCTATGGTTCTATATTAAAGAACCGATTTGCTAATTCTCATCTAGATGAGAAATAACAAAGTATCATCTAACCCTTATGCTATCTGATTAATCAAATAAAAAAAGAAAAGAAAAAAATCCGCACAAAACTTCGCTTAAAATCAAATGGAGCAAGAGATTAAGAGTTATATGTGACTTAATTAATTCTCATCTAGATCAGAGTTAGCCACTCCCATTAAAGAATGCCTTGAAACAGATATAAGACACGATTTAAAAAATTCGAAGAGGTGAGACTTAGCTAATAGTAATATTAACTTTAGCATAATAATCAAATGTGAGAACATTTTGAATATGAACAATGTTCAGTTCGTTCGAATGCTTAATGTTCAATTTGATGGTGACTGACCTTTTAAAATTTAGTTCAAATTGCTGTTGTTACTCTGTGGAAGTCAGAAACAAGTAAATTTGTAATTTGATATACAGCTCGCATCTTCTTCCCTGGGACTGCTCGGGCAAAGGCAGGGCATGTAATGATCATAAAGGCATCCTTCCTATGAGGAGATGACGTGGGGTTCTGGGGCCTTATGGAGTTGTGGACCCCTTGATATACCGTGCTCACTTCTGTTGCCTATTGAAGTTAATTTGGGGAGCCAGGTGCTTGCATCCACCCCCTAAACATTGAGGGCATCTGTTGTGTAATATTGAAATGAACATCATTTATAAATAATGCATCTCTTTAGAATAATATTGACACATCTAGTAATGGGTTCAAGTTCGAAATTCAAGGCTGTTATTGACGGTGAGGGAGACTGCCAGATGGGTGTGCAGTGTGAGAGTTAGGGAAATTGGAAGGTGATTATTTTCCTACAGATGCAATTTTTCAATGCCATTGTGGGTTAGGCGGCAAGGTGCATGTTATTTCTTCTATTCATACCTGAAAATCACTTAGGAGCTTCCAGACGTTCCATGTTTCTGCTGCCAAACAAATAGATTCATTCGGCGTCAGACATTACCTTTTCTAGGTTTTTAGAGAGTACTTCCTCTGTAAACTAATATAAGACTTAGTGATCTAAACGGTCTTATATTAGTTTACAGAGGGAGTACTTGTTATTGCTGTAGATATGCATTTTATGGAGGACTGCCATAAGTCCATAACCGACTCGCTAGATAGAATTATACACATGCTTATCGAGTATCTCTTCAAGCCGATTTATTGCTGTATATATGCATTCTACCAAGAGTGACTGTCATACCATACCCGCTAGAGATGCAACCTAAAGTACTGTTGTCTGTGGGCAATTTATGTTGTGTGAAAATCCGTTCCTGTTTTGACTAAGCTTATCGAGTAATTTACTCTTCAGCTTGATCCCATACCAAGAGGAGTCCATGGCGGGCATGGTTTTTCTTGGGTGGCATCAATCAAAATATATATTTCAAGAATGCCTTTTGAACCATTGACACCCTTGTCTTTGATTTAGGATCCACTTCTAGTTGACCCATATGACATGGATCAATATAATAAGATGGTAAGCACTCTAGACACTAGCAAGAAAAAGACTCCAGATGAAGAGGCTTTGTATGTGGTAAGACATTGATCCTGTTTTCATCTATCTACCATTTTTGTATTTAACATCGCTTCTAATAAAATCACATATTGCCTATTTTTCCAGACGACTTTGAAGGCATTGTCAGAAGCAGTATCCAAAATAGACATCATATACCATCATTTGCTTTTGAACAATGTAATGTCATATTGAGTACTACTCTTGCATCTCCATTTGGTTTGTCGAGTTACTTGAATCTCACTAAAAACATGCGTTTCAGATATTTACCGTCCGCATCTGGTACTTGCAAAGAGAT
Organism: Aegilops umbellulata; assembly: GCA_032464435.1. Classification (NCBI taxonomy): domain Eukaryota; kingdom Viridiplantae; phylum Streptophyta; class Magnoliopsida; order Poales; family Poaceae; genus Aegilops; species Aegilops umbellulata. The sequence goes on from CP136057.1 coordinate 352,260,677, forward strand.
ACATTGGATGCTTTCTTAGACCTAATAACCAGATTGGTATTCTTCTAATTGCACTTACATTATTTCCTGCATAATTCTTATGGGTGTCTGACTAATTGATTATTTGTCCATCCAGGCTGCAGTGGCAGATCAGTATCTCAGAGAATGTTTGCAGATGCTTGTGAACAACTTTACACCGCCTCTTGTTCAACGCAATGAGCTGCCCAGGTGGGCGGTTTCAAGGAAGAAGGACATTTTTTTTCATCTGTGCGAGAGTTTGAAAACGATCTCCGATACTGTACCCTTAGCACCAAGGATATTAAGGATATAATAGATCGGAGTATGCCGAAGTTATTTGATAACAAAGCTGTACGTGTGGGCACTATTGTATTATCTGCTTTCGTAGTAATTGTCTTCTGTATTTTACTGTCTCGCATTTCCTTGTTTGTGTGAAATCCTAGGCCAACAATACATAAATGGTGAAAAGGGATCTTGGTTGCTCCAGTTCATCTTCCAATTAGCGTTAAATCTGCAGATCCTAGACGGCTACATCTTCGATAATTGCAGATATTTCTAATACCAACGCCGACTTGTTATTGTTTAGCTTCTGTATGTTTATGTGAAGGTCTTTTCTATCTTATAAGCTTCTTCTATATCAAGTGATAGTTTCCATCGGGCTACCTTGCATCAGCTTTGTGTTGACAATATATGATTCCTAATTGTGTCACTTATACATGGAAAAATCAACCACCAACTTTGTTCATTATTTCATAGAGTATTGTTTCTTATGTCTTTGCAGAAGATGGTCTCGTTTGTCGAATGCATGTTGGGGCTAGATACTGACAGAATGGGGGACCTTATTGGGGCTACATTGCTGGCGAAAGTTGTGGATCTACTTACGGAGTTGGATGTATGCTCCTTTTTTGTGCCGCCACTGTTTTTTCTATCCTGCAACTAATTCTGGACATTTTTTGATTGGTGAATTTTGCAGGTTAATATAACCTGGGAAGATATTATTCAAGGGGAGCATAACAAAGGTATATTTGAAGTGGAGCTTGAAGATTTGAATGAGGATGAGGATGGCCTTGGACAAGCGGGAACAAAGGTTCATGCATTGTACTTAAAACTTGTGCCTATCTTTTTTTTTTGCGGGTCAAAACTTATGCCTATCTAATCGTGTAGCATAGCGAAGTTGCTGACTCAGTATTCATTTTGTCGGCTAGGTCCTTTTTGGAGGAAATGCATGTGCCGAAAAGCTTGACAGCTTAATGGTTGTTGTATGCGAGCACCTTAAGTCATGTGCGGAGCGTGGGTACCTAGATAAGGTGAGTATGTACTATGCAGTATATCCTGCTCTTTGGAAAGAAAAAAATTGCCCTCATATTGTAGTACCCCTAACTTAATTCTCCTACTCCTTCCAGTTCACGAGTAAGTAATAATTTGAACATATCTTCGGTCAAACTTTTAAAGCTTTGAACCATGTTCACCTTGGTATTTTCGCTTTGAGACTGCCAATATTTAGACTGGTTAGTTAAAAACCATATGTATATTTGTGTTGAGAAGTATCTCTAGATTGTTATAGTTCTCTTGGGTTTTATGCATGCACTCTATTACAAATTAGTTGTCAAAGTTAAAATCTTGAAGATCGTGTCAATGTAGAAAACGCCATCCTTTTTGTGAACTTCATGGAGTAGTGTAAACAAGGAAATATAACTGTTGAAGCTGAATTGGTATTTTTTTAATCTGTCATTTCTCACATTCTGGTTTGAACTGGTCAGGAATTTGACATTCTGAAGGCTATATTTCGAGCATCTGTGCTGAGGGTGCACAGATCAAAATTTTGCCAGGTCAGGATTCTCTGTTATTTGGTGTATGTGTAAGCTAGATTCACTAGGATTTCAAGCTTGTATTGAGTTTTATTCACCTTCATGTTTTCTCACTTTGCTTTTCATTTCACCTTCTTATATTTCACCGTATTGTTCTAACTTTGCAGTTTATCATGTTCTATGCCTGCTCACTGGATCCTAAAATCTGTGGTCTTGAATTTGCTTTTTTTCTTACCGAAATTTTTTTGAACAAGGAAGAGGATCCAATTTCAAGGTATGTCTTGGCATGTGAGGAATACATTGTACAATCACAGCTTGCTTTATATGCCGTGGCGATTCATCAATTCTTTGCTTTGTTGCCACACTTTGCTTTAGTCATGTTTGGCAAGTTTGATAATCTTGTGGCTGGTGTTTGCATTGTGACAATAGTTGTCTCGAGCCATGCTTTCTTGGATCTTTCAGCCATCTGTCATAGACATGTCTCTCTGCCAAGTTGCCACAATTGTAGCAAGAAATGTTTACACAGACAATTCATACATACACCCGTCATATTTTCTCTGGCTGCAGTCAGTAGTATATTCTATTATGATCCCCATTTATAGCATAAGCTTGTACAGGTTGAAGAAATGCTAATTACCACTCATGCTTTGAAATGCAGGATGTCTGCAGTTTCGTATGTTGGAAGCTATCTGTCTCGGGCCAGGTTTATTTCCGCTGATACGGTTCTTGCTATACTCAAAAAGTGTGTAAAGAAATTCTTCTCGTTGTGATTTGCCTGATGTTCTTCTCAGATCTAAAATCATCTTTATTTGCTTTACCCAGAATAGTGGATTGGTGCGATGAATATTGTGTCCTTCAGAACAGAGGGACCACAGCTAATCCGAATCATCAAATATTTTACGGGGCTTGTCAGGTTAGTTATTCCACCATATTCCATTTACGACATCAAGGTTTTTTTTGTGAGGGTGTGGGGGTGGGGGTGGGATGTCTGGGCACTGGACCGAATTCATTTGTTAAATTGTGGGGTATGTACATTTAGTGTTGGTTCCATTTTTGGCATCACATTCTCTGTAAGCACTTATTTTCATGTTTGTAAATCTGCAGGCTGTGATGTATGTCCTTTGCTTTCGCTTGAGATCTATTATGGATTATCCCAATCTTAAAGCACAGCTTTTTCAATTGTCTTTTGGATTTATCTTGAACCACCGACTGGAACCTCTAAAGGTCTGTATGACATGCATTCTCTGCCACCTTTGATAATATGCTCCCTTCACATATCTACATGAGTGGCGCATTTTGATGTTTGGCGTCATTAGCTGGGAAATACCATGCTATGTTGGCGGTTCACATTTTCTTCTGTTATCCTAGGTGTGCTTGCCTTCAATAGTAAACGAGTTCCTGAGACAGGCCAAGGATGCCGGATTGTTCGCTGCATCCATGTATTCAGCAGCTGAAGATGCAATCGAATCTGATTTGTCCAGGGCTTTTGGAGGAATCGATAGACTTAACACCTTCTTCCCATTTGATCCTTACCTGCTAAAAGAATCAGACAGGTTTGCACCACTGACATTATTACTTTTGAAACGTATTCTAGTGGCATTGAATCACTGCTCTCTGCATTGTTCGTGCCATGTGGAATTGTGGATTACAATGTCTAGCAAGCCTTGTTGCTGTTGTTGGATTTTTCTTAGGTTTCAGAACTATACTTTGACAAAAGCTGTTTGGGATTTCAGTTTTCTGTTATGTGTATCTGGAGAAGAGCTGCTAGTTGTCCTCGTCATATTAATTTTTGCTCCGCTTGTGCCTGCAGATACATCCGTCCAAATTTCGAGTTCTGGTCCATGGTCAAGACGACATACAGCAACGACATGGACGATGAGCTGCTGGACCTTGATGCCCCTGAAATGAACGTGGGCAGCTTGGACGATCATGTCGAAATAGATATCAACAGCGACGACGACGAGCTGGAGTACTCGATGAACAAGATGTCCATAACTCCACACCGCTCTTTCTACCACGGGTTGTCCGCGGACGGTGATGCTGGCCTCAGCATGCCCGCGAGGATCAGACCTTCGGCGAGTCCCCCGTCACGGTGGGCCATGTCAGGATCACCGTAGGTTGAAGAGACAGCCGAGCCGACTGTACAACAAGGGTCCTTTGGTAGTTTGTGGAGTAAGGTCAAACGGCCCATTCACTGGCAGTGTGTTAAAAGCCCAACCAGGTACGATTTTTTTGGGTTGAAAGTGTTAAGTCCAGATGTTGTTAGAAAACGGTAGTTTTTGAGTGGCTGTGAGATTGTATATGCTATAGGATGTATGTACATCTCCGAGATGTATGCGTAAGACGACCTGATGTGGAAGGGTCCATCATACTGGCGACAGCAGTGCAGTAAGCCCTGTTGTGTATCTCGTAGATGGAAGAGTGTAACATGTCGTCCACAGCCGGTTCCTGCAAGCTGTAGACGGAAGATAAGCCCCCGAAATCTTCCGTCCTCCACGCCGCCAGCATCGATCAACATTTTTTGCTACTGATTGCAAGTGCCAATGATAAGCTGCCTGCCTGCCTGGTTAGCGCCACTGCTTTGCGGTCGTGTTGAGCAGTCTCCCCTTGCCCATCCGTATCTTTTTCCATGGAGTCAAGTGGTGGACAACCCAAAAGAATGTTGTCTGTGTATACACATCTCATCGTAGCTAGCTAGCTAGCTTTGCCCCCGATGCGAAGCTTATGTCGTCGACTTCACGTCAAGGTCTAACAAGAACACCTCCCGGCCCGTTCCAGCCCGGCGCGGTGGATATACATCAACTACTAATTTATCTAGCAACAAATGACTCTCTAACTAGGACAACCTACAAGCGCATAGTCACATAGTTTGTTGCCGCGGGGAAGATGTACCATGGGCGATGTCTTCATTAAACATAGCCTGAGCTACACGGAAACTTTCTGTTGTTGCTACCCTATGCGCTTGGGGGCTTAATAGCACCGATCTGCACTAATACAACTTCATCATACAACCCAACAATTAAGTTTAAACTAAACTAATACTCAAAGAAGAATGCCAACATGTCACTGAATATCAATCAGTTACTAAACTCCTAGTCCACGTGTATGGACCAATGTATATGGACAGGAAGAAGCTACGTACGTGACTAATTGTGTCATGCGTGACACATGAAGAATGGGAAGTGTCAACGGGGTATCATGCATGCTTTCATGCCCGGCCACAGGATTGGGAATAATTAAGTAAGTGAACTCATTCTAGAAGATCACATAATTTTTAAAGCAATATATTAACCTGCAGATGCCATCTTTAAAGGATCATCGCAGGTAGATGCTTACTCGGGGAGTATGTATTCCAGACAGGCAGGTGACTTGGCTGCAGCTAGTCCATGTCCTTTCAAGATGCCAAGGTTGTTTCTTCTAGAAGCTGACCCCCTACTTGGTGCACGGCCTCTAAGGATGATCAGGGCAACTGGCGTCACCCTGTTATCTTTTTTATTAAGGTTTTTTTTTGACGGGACCGTTTTTATTAAGGGTTAGTGGAGGCATAATAATGGTGTTCTATTTCTAGAATAAAAAGTGCACGTAAGTGTGATTGATAAGGTGGCGTGCTTCTGATTGGTAGTTATTCAGTGGTAAATAAGTAAATTTTAATTAAGTAACATCACCTGAGACGTCGGTGCTTACTTGTCCATCGTCTCTTTGTTTACTTAGTTTTGTTGGCACGAAAATAATGGTTTATTTTTTTGCAGAAAGAAAATAATGGTTTATATTACCAACTGTAGAGCAAGTGTGACATGTGATTTATATGTTTTACTGTGGTCATAGGATTTTTGAACAGCATTCTGCAAGGTAGGTCCTACGTGGACTGCCTATGGTTTTCCCTTTCCTTTCTGGTAAGCCAATTTGTTGGCATCAATGCTTGATATTGTTCAGTATTATTTCCCACAATAAGAATACATGGCTATGTGCATCAATCAATGAAGAGGTCAGGGCTATCCTCATTTTCGGGGATGTTTTGCAGAGTAGTTCTAAAATTCTTTCATCATGTTTACAAAGATCACTTCTCAAAAGATTGCATAATCAAAGATGTAACAAGAGGAATGTGTTCAGATCACATTATAGTTGTTCTAGAAATAGTACTGGTACGACTACAAGAGAAGACCATCAAGACAAACATTTACAAACGCTCTAGTTTATATAGGGGATACTAAATTTTACTAAGAAAGCATGAATACTACATAATAAAATAGAGTACAATTTATCACAGGTTGCAACTAAGAAGAAATGACAATTATTTTTTAATAGGGCAAAAGATGTCAGTAGTCACGACTTTAGGTGAAAAGAGGAATATATTCTTTACATTTTATAGTAAGAAATGTGAAGGTTTCTTTTCTAGAACTGGCAGTGCTATGTTTTGAGACATGTATGTGTTAATAATTTAGTCTAATTAAGGATCAATTCCAATTGCATCATGTTAAAGCTTTTTTCTTGCATTTTTACAACGAAAGGGATTTGTTCATGTTAGTACGCTTTACCAATCTATCAGTCTATTTTCGTCTGATACAGTACATCTAAGAATTTTAATTTGTTTATTACATCAGGAATGGATTATATGCTGATTACTGTGAGAAGAACCTCATCATAATGCATCATGTGCTTCCTCTAAATCAATCAAATGGCTGCCAGTACCATGACATAATGTTTATAAGAATTCATAATGTGAAATAATGACATGTGATCACATTAGTTGCAACAACAATACATTTTTTCTCCAATAAAGGGCTTACTTTATTACCTCAAAATGTAGGATCAAGAGGATACAAATCATGATGAGCGCACACACACCCGACTTCCGCGGCAACATGAACACATGGACTCTGCAGCATACATGGTCAATAAGGATGCCAACTACATTTTGTGTAAAGTTTTTATCTTGCATTTTACAACGAAAGGAATTTATTCCTGTTAGTCTGCTTCACCAGTTTATCAGTCTGTCTTGATGTGACATAGCACATCTAAGAATTTTGTTTCTTACATCAGGAATGGATCATATGCCCATTTCCATGCGAATAACTTCAATCCTAATGCATCATATGCTAATGCTTTGAATCAATCTACTAGCTACCATTACCGCGACATAACGTGCATAGGAATTCATAATGTGAAATGAACTGTGATCAGATTAATTAGTTGGATGTGAGGGAATTGGCATAAGTTTTTACGCTCCCGATAAATATGTATATGAGTTATTTAATTGCCAACAACTACATCATTTTGACAAAGTGGGTCGAGCTTGTTAGTTTGGATAAATAATAAAATAGAGTAAATTTATCATAGGTTTCAACTAAGAAGATATGGCAATTATTTGCAATAGGGTAAAAGATGTCACAAGTCACAACTTTACAGAAAAAGAGGAATACTCTTTATGTTTTATAGGAAGAAATGCGAAGGTTTGTTCTAGAACTGGTAGTGCTATGTGTGAGATATGTATGTATTAATAATTTATTGTCAGCAAGGATCAATGCCAACTGCATCTTCTGTAAAGCTTATGTCTTACATTTTTACAATGAAAGGGATTTATTCATGGTAGTACGCTTTACCAGCCTACTAGTCTATTTTCATGTGACATAGCACATCCAAGGATTTTATTTGTTTATTACATCAGGAATGGATTATATGGCCATTTCCATGAGAACAACCCCATTCTAATGCATCATATGCTAGTGCTCTAAATCAATCAAATAGCTACTGGTATCACAACAGAATGTGTATAAGAATTCATAATGTGAAATGATGAAATGTGGTCACATTAGTTGCAACAACAACACATTTTTTTTCCGATAAAGGGTGCACTTTATTACCTCAAAATGTAGCATCAAGAGGATACAAATCATCATGAGCACACACCCGGCCTCCGCAACAACAAGAAGACATCCGCATCATACATTGTCAATAAGGACGCCAACTGCATCTTCTGTAAAGTTTTTATCTTGCATTTAACAACGAAAGGAATTTATTCTTGATAGTCCACTTCACCAGTCCACCAGTCTATCTTCATGTGACATAGCACATGTAAGGATCTTATTTCTTACATCAGGAATGGATTATATGCCCATTTCCATGCGAATAATCACATCCTAATGCATCATATGCTAATGTTGTAAATCAATCAAATAGCTACAGTTCCTGTGACATGACTTGCATAGAAATTCGTAACATGAAATGAACCGTGAACACATTAATTCAACATGAACACATGGACTCCAAGGAAGAAAGATAAACCCTAATACCAACAAGAAGTGGGACGCCAATCTTCCTTGGGATTTGTTTCCTAGGACAAAACCATCCGAAGGGAGGGAGATCTCGCTGGCAGAGTACGAACCCCTATATGTTATGTCAAATTATATGCACATGTTGGTAATGACAACTTAGTTTACACATAGCTGAAGAAAGGGAGGACAGCCTGCACATGTACTTGATTAATCTAAGGCTCGCTTAACAATATGCATATGCCCTCTCACACATAAGTGGCCCTTATGCCAGTGTAGCATTCGTGATGAATTTGTTTTTGACATGTAAAGGAGAGCAAAAGCAAGAAGAAAAGGAATGGCGACGCACTTAATTAGTTTGTCGTACAAAAGGAACGCACACACGCGCAATCTAAGGCATGCATATCTAAGCAAACCCATGATCGGCCCTAGGAAAGGAAAGGTCCCAGGTATAGTAGCACTCGTGCACATCCATTTGCCCCTTTTGGTGCATGGTACAAAGCCAAGTGTGTGAGGAAGGGACGGCCGAGAATGCTTACTTGGTAAGCTTTCTTGCAAAGTACCAAACGAAGTGGAAATGAGCATGGTCCTCCTAGCTAGCTAGGTAGAGGAAGATTGAGCCGCCCTCTCTTTTGCTTTTGCCGACTCTTCTCAAAGGTCTTGATTTACACATAGACATCATCAAAGCAGGAGGCAAGAAAAAAAAGCAAGAAAAGTGGGTTAAATTATGTGATGTTCGTGTCTAGCTTTTATCCATCCTAGAAAAGGATCCATGCATGATCAAAGCACTCCTAGCCCCTTTTTTGTGCAATGCCCATGAAACCTACTTCTGCTACGTAAATCATGTTTCCTTTTCCTTTCTTCCACTGTAGTCTTAAGCTAGCATGTTTGACCTATGTCTTCGGGAGAATGCCGTAGCGTACCTAAATTTGCGAGGAAACGAAAATAACTTTGTATACACACACTACCAGCACTGATTGAAAAAGCATATTCAAACCTCTCTATGTTTGAGCCGTAATACATATAAAACATATTCAGGTATGGCCAGATGCAAAATCATATTAAACGTATTTGGCATGAGTATATTTCAACAGAGTATATCTTTAATTATTTTATAGGCAAAAAAGTTCCTTTTGCGGAAAAGGACCCAAATCTATTAAAAAGGTTCATAAGAAGTATCATAATAAAAATTACATTGAGGATCCTGAACCACCCAACAACCACTGCCGATGCCAGAATGAGCAGTTGTCGCCGCTCTCCTACTAGAGCCGGCATGACCTTGTCGATGACAACTGAGAAGTCTACGTGCACGTGCCCCTAAGGACCAGCGCCACGGAGGCGTAGTCGTCGTTATTGAACCTTTTAATTGATTCGATGTGCCTGACACCAAATTCCGCGTGCGTGTACACACGACGAGAAACCCTAACCTCACTGTCCCAAGGAGACGGTAGGGATCTACACCGGAGCTCTATCAACTCCATCATAAAAGGCCAACTCGGGGAGGACCGGAGCCCAGAAGACCAAGTTGGAGATGAAGCGCCGTCCCTGCGAGAACAAAAACCAACTACTAGCCAGAGCCGAGGCACCGATACCCTCCTTCCCTCTACCGGCTGCATAAGCGGCAGGCAGAGGGGAGGTGGATCCATGGGCTTGCCGGCGAAGCTTGAAGGGATGAGTGCCCGCTAGAGACGGCAGGGAGAGAGAAACCCCAATATTTGAGAATGAATTATAGGCAAAAAAGTTATACCATGATGTTTACAATAGGATCCATTATCTAAGCACTCCTAGCCCTTTCTGTGTAATGCCCATGAAACCTGGTTGCTGATGCACACAAATCATGTTTCCTTTTCTTCTTTTCTTCCACTATAATATTAAGCTAGGATGTTTGACGCGTCTGGCCTGCGCATTAATTTCGCCAAGTGCTCGACATCGCCAATCCGGTGCTCTAGCGAGGAAATCACTGTGATCGCCTCGGGGCTATCATGCGCTGTCAAGGAACTACCCATCCCCTACCTCGGCTTGCCACTCACCATTCGCAAGTGCCATGCCTCCGCGCTCCTCCCCCTGGTGGACAAGCTGCACAAGAAACTCGCCACTTGGAAGGCCTCGCTCCTTTCCCGCGCTGAGCACCTCGCCCTGGTGCGGCACGTGCTCACCGCCATGCCAATCCACATCCTGCTCGCCATGGCTCTGAACCCCACAATCCTCAAGAAGATCACCACGCTGGTGCGGGACTTCCTCTGGCATGGGCGCAAAGACGCTAGACACGACTGTTGCTTCGTGAGCTGGCCCAAACTCTCTTGCCCGCTCGAGCATGGTGGCCTCGCGGTGCGCGACCTCCACCGTACGGGCATCGCCCTACGCGCCCGCTGGTTATGGTTGCAAGCCACTTATCCGGACCGCCCATGGAGCCACCTTCCGCTCCTGCGTGATGAGGAAACGAGCCACTTCTTTCGCGCGTCCACCACCTGGACCATCAGGGATGGACGGACTTGCCGCTTCTGGATCGACCATTGGATCAATGGGTCATCGGCCGCTGAGATTGCCCCCGCTCTCGTAGCACTTGTGCCGCGCCGGCGGCGGCGCCAACGCCTCGTCTCTGAGGCCCTACAAAACTCGCTCTGGATTGAGGACATCCATGGTGCCATGGGCACCGCTGCTGCGATCGAGTACGTCGATTTGTGGCGACGGATCCAAAGCATTCAACCTTCGGCCGAACGGGACAAAATCTCTTGGAAATGGACCGACAATGAGATCTACATGACAAGTTCTGCGTACAAAGCCTTGTTCCATGGATCGACCGCCAGCCCATTCTGGCGTCTCATCTGGCGATCGTGGGCGCCTGACAGCGCCAAGTTCTTTCTCTGGCTCGCCTCGATGGATCGCTGCTGGACGGCTGAGCGCCACGCTCGCCACGGATTGCCTGACGATCCCCTCTGCAAGCTCTGCGGCCAAGAGTTCGAGTCCCTGGATCACCCGCTTGCCCGGTGCGTATTCTCCCGGATTACTTGGCACGAAATCCTCTCATGGTGCCGTCTACCAATCCCTACGCCGTGCTCCACCGACGCCTTCTTCGACTGGTGGTGCAAAACCAACAACACTGCCCCAGCTTCATCTCGCAAGGGGATCAACTCGCTCGTCGCGCTCACTGCCTGGTCCATTTGGAAGCACCGAAACGCCGCTGTCTTCGATAATGCCCGGCCCTCAAATGATGATCCTGCTCGCACAATCAAAGACGAGGCCCGCCTGTGGGCACGTGCTGGAGCAACAAAGTTAGCATCCATCATTCCTGTAACCTAAGATTTATTGTAGCGAGGCTGAGCACCCTCCCCTCTGCTCGTGTTGCACTCTCCGGGTCGCCTTCGGCGCACAATCCCTAGAGTTGCACCCTGTACTACCGCCCCCCCTCACCATCAATGAAATGATACGCAACAATGCGTATTCACCAAAAAGGTTGCCTTAACGTACCTAAATTGGCAAGGAAAAGCGAATACCCTTGTATGCACACTATGCCCACGTTTGAAAATAAAGTTCTCTCGGTTTGAGTCCTTACTTCTTTTTACAGGCAAACTTTTATATACCATGTCAAATGTTCAAACTGAACTCACTGACAACACTTTAATACCCTTGCAAGTGCTCTAAAAACAATTCTATGCCGTCTCTAGCGGCTAGGGTACTCATCCCTACCATGTCTATAAGCAACACAACTGTGCGAAAGGATGAGTTTCACCACCATTTCTTGATTTTTACAAGATTGACAACTCGGCTTTAAAGTGTCACAAAATTATTTAAAAATCCACGTTTAATACAGTGGTTGAATATACACCTATTTTTTGCGGGAAAAAATATACACTTTTTCAAAGTGTATTTAGACTTACACCAAAATATCTAAAAGTGCATTGAATGGGTGTACGGAAATTTACGTATTTCCTACCTATTTTTAAAATGCTTACGTAGTATTTTATCTAATTAAATCGTGCTTTCTTACCAGAATTAAAGGGTGTACATACGTACGCCCATATCCCCTTGTGTGGAGGAGAGTTCTTCCCTTGGCTTATTGGTCATCATTTGCACTGTGAGAATGGAACAGCCAAAGTACGCATAGCTTGCAGCAGGTGGCAGGTTACATCAATCGTTGAACCGTCTCCCTTCGGTTGCTGCTTTCGATCTACTTTTGGCTGGGAGCCGTTGATACGGGTCCTCATCTCTTCTTCCGGACGCCATGGACATACAGCAGAAAAGATGGAGAGGAAACTGCGCGTACGTAGACGACTAATTCATGGTGGTGGTGGTGATCGAATTTTCTGAGTGTGACACATGTACATGTGCATTGTACTTGAGATCATTCTATGCTTGCGACATCTCAAATCTCTATATACTGATTCTTGTCTAAGAACCTAAGTTCTAGCTAGGACGTGTTTGGTCTACTACCACATTTTACTTTCAACACATTTCTAGGTGCGTGTTACGTGTAATATTTCTCATGTACGCTCAAATCTAATCATCATCATCATATATTCCAAGCAATCCATGATATCTTAATTCCCTTTTTTTTATAAAAAATCCTATTTTCAACAATACTTCTGACAAAATTTCCTTGCTTAAATTTCTTGTTTACTTGCTTTTTTAGAATCTGTTGAATTCCCAGTACTTTCTGGATCAACTTTTGTCTGAAATTTTCTAGGTTTAGTCCGTTATTAATTTCAATCGCCACTGATTTCTTTCTCTGCAAAATAATTTCTTTTGTGCTTACTGGGTTGTCTTTTTTTTTTTTGTGTGAGGAAAACCTCCGATCTATTCATCAACTACCAAGCTCACATTCATGAAAACATGGGCACCATTGGTCAAATCATTGTTACCTTGCGTAGGTTATGGTTCAAACTTGTCTAGTGTAGAGTTTATGGACCAAAACTAAATTCAGAAAACAGTTGATCGACATAAATCGACCTTTTCCTAAGTACAAACATGGTGTAGTATCTACTATCCACTCAATCGCGCATGCAACTTAGTTGTCAATAGGAACAAGAAGAAAAGGAAGCATGCCATTCCCTTGTCTCAATCAACAGTGAAAGTATTATGCAATCAGTCGATCGCAAGTGCGAATTTACAACTGAAGAACAGTTTATCCCACTAGACAGGAGAGGGGATAGGACAGTGTGCTGTTCCAGTAGCAGTAGAACGCATGAGATTCCAATCTTTCACTTTTGCAATCTAGCTGCACAGAATAGAAGAAGAAAAATATCCCAACTTGCTATCTGCATAAGAATCTTCGTAGAGCAAGAGCATGCATGCAAGCACTTTTTGTGCATTGTAGGTAGGATCTATTCTTCACCTTTCTATCGCCTCTTTAATTATGCATTCTCAATGCTCTGTGTGCCTCTCTTTTGGGAAGGCGCATAGATTTACTCCTACTTGGTAGCATCTGACCTATATTGTAGATTTCTTAGCAGTAGGTTTGTGTGTGTGTGTGTGTGTGTGTGTGTGTGTGTGTGTGTGTGTGTGTGTGTGTACTCAAAGTGTTGCTCCCCACACAAAAAAGTGGTGTTGCACTATACTTTCACATTAGTTGATCCGGTCTAGTACGTTGATTGATCCTGGTGGCTGATCCTCGTGTGTCATTCCTGCCTAAAGACCTCGCGTATGAAGTATGAACCACTCGTTCTGCTACACGCTTTTCTTCTTCCGGAATATGTTCCCGTGCCATTCACACATTGGAAGGTTATGAGGAAATCTAGATCTCCCAGAGTGAACGTGTTTCTAATATTAGTACAAAGTGCGCGTACTTCCATCTACCACCGCTTCACACCAACAAATCGGCACATGGTTCCAAGTGGCATCAACCATTTCAAATAGTTTGATTATATAAAGCCTTATATCAATATTGATCACTCTCCGCGTTTCCTTGTTTTTCCAGTCCCATACGGCGGCGGCCTAGGGTTTTCCAGTCCTTCGGCGATCTGCGCCGGAGTCTCGTTTCTTCCGGCGAAAGCCGATCTCTCTCCCTTCTCTCCCACGCTACATTCTCCCTTCCCGCTCGGGCTGAACCAGGGGGCGACTGGATCGCCTACCCGGCCTTGGTGGGGAGCAGGGTGTTGCTAGGGTTTGAGAAGAGTCTTTGTTGTTTGTTCTGCTGGTTCGCTGGGAGGCATGGCTAGTCAGGTGGATGAAGAAGCGCCCAAGGGGCCGGGAGTTGATAGTACCACCGATCTACTAGATCGCCTAACCCTGCAGGAGGATGAACTCGATGATTTGGTTTGGGAAGATGAGATTGGTACAGAGGAGGTTAGACCAAAGTGGCTTGCGATTGGACGTATACTGATGACCAAAACGTTTAGCCAGAGCGCCCTAATTGGTGACATGCGTGCGGCATGGAATCCGGCAAATCAAGTAGTTTGGAGGAGGATAAACCCTAACCTCTTTTCTATCCAATTCAACTGCTTGGGTGATTGGAACAAGGCCATGCATCAGGGCCCCTGGGATTTCAACGGACTTGCTTTAATTCTTGCTGAGTATGATGGCTTCTCCAAGCCAGAAAAGGTAAAGCTTGATCGGTTGGAAACTTGGGCGCAAATCCACAAACTGCCAGATGAAGTTTTGAAAAACAAAAGTTTTCTGGAAAATCTCGAAGTACAAGAGGTCCAGGTCACGCTCCCTAATGGTTTTGTTGGCGAGTTTATAAGAGTCAGAGTAAGGCTGGATGTAAGCAAAAAACTAACAAGAGTTGTCAGATTTACCAAGGCGGGTGAAACTGAATCCTACAGTGTGAAGTTTGAGAAGCTCCCAACCTTTTGTTATGAGTGCGGCATGATGGGACACTGGTACGAAGAGTGTGGATCAGGAGAGCATGATACCACGAAGTTTGAGTGGGGGCCGTTCATTCTTGCTTCTAGAAGAGGGGCTAGAGGAGGTAGACCTGGTACTGCTAATCGTGGTGAAGTGCCTGAAATGTCGGGTGGTCGAGGCCGAGGTCGTGGGAGGAGGGAGAATAACTTCGGTGACCGTGGACAAAATCCAAGGGACACAGAACATGAGAACGTGGTGAATCAATCCAAGGCACTTGTTTTGGGAGAAGGTATACTGTCAGATTATGATCCCAGTAGAAGCTGGAGGTTTAATGCCCAAATGGACCCAACAGCCAATATAGGGACATCATCGTTGATGACTGAACAACATCATGAAGATCCCCTTGTGTTGGGGAAGAGGGCTGCTCATGATTCAATATCGAGGGGCTTGACGAATGATCCTCTAGATCAGACTACGAAGCTAGTTCCGATGGGTAATACAACTGCGATTGCTCATCATTTTGAGGGAAGTGAAGAAGAGCCCTTGGTTGACAGGGGCACACCGCAGAAAAGTCTGAATATGAAGAAGCTAAAAGGAACAGATGGAGAGGCAGTTACAAAAAAAATCTGGTAATACATCGGCGACCTCCGAGCAGGGGATCGCCGGAAGCAATGAAAACCTTAGCATGGAACTGTCGTGGAATGCTTTCGTCCCCGGCAGTTCGAGAGCTCTTGGAGCTCCAAGGGCGTGTGAAAGCGGATGTAATCTTTTTGTCAGAATCACATTTAAACAAGGATAAGGCAGAATGAATGAGGGTTAAGCTAGGTTTTGATTTATTCACTTAATGGGCAGTGATGGCCGTTTTGGTGGACTTGTGCTCTTTTACAATTCAGCTAATGAAGTAGTCTTGAATTACTCTTCCGACAATTTTATAGACAACATAGTGATGGATGGCAACAATCCATCATGGCGTCTAACTGGTTTCTATGGGGAACCAATTTGGGAAAGGAAGCACCTCTCGTGGACATGCTTGCGTGATCTTCATAATAACAGTGCGGGGCCTTGGTTAGTGCTTGGCGATTTTAATGAAATAACCAGTATATGTGAGAAAGAAGGAGGTAATTTCCGGCCTCAACACTACATGCAGGAGTTTAGAGATTGTAGCTTGCAAGAGGTCATGGTGATAGGAGACATGTTCACTTGGAGTCGGGGGGCTATTAGAGAGAGGCTCGATAGGGCCTTATGCAACGAGTTATGTGCAGGAAAATTTTCGTACACAGGTTTGGTACATGAGAATCATATACATTCAGATCACAGACCGATTCTTCTCGATACTGAATATTATAAACCAATGATGGTTCAACAGCAGAAGCGCAACCGTATGTTTGAAGCGCGCTGGCTGAACGAAGGGACAGTAAGTGAGATCATCAGTTCGGCGTGGGAACGGGCCAAGTTGGCAGGGATAGGTTCCTCACTTGCTGGCCGAACTAACGCAGTTCTCACTGACCTACATGAATGGGATCGAGAGACACTCAAAAGCCCGAAGAAGAGAACAAACAAGCTTAAGAAGGAAATAGAGAAACTAAGGCGTGGACCTAATACTTTTGAAGCGCGGCAAAAAATGAAAGAGCTACAGGTTCTTGTTGAGAACTTGTTGGATCGGGAGGAGATGATATGGTCCAGCATGGGCGCGCTAACTGGCTACTTCATGGCGACTGGAACACATCTTTCTTTCACAGA
Organism: Aegilops umbellulata; assembly: GCA_032464435.1. Classification (NCBI taxonomy): domain Eukaryota; kingdom Viridiplantae; phylum Streptophyta; class Magnoliopsida; order Poales; family Poaceae; genus Aegilops; species Aegilops umbellulata. The sequence continues at coordinate 352,277,274 of CP136057.1, forward strand.
GCAGCAGCAGCGCGGAAGAAAAGGAACCGCATTAAAAAACTACTAGATGATACAGGAGTGTGGAAAGAAAATGATGATGATATAAAGGTCATTATATCCGGATACTTCACTGATCTATTTACTTCGCAGGTTTAAAATCCGGACCATAATGTGCTGTCTCTAGTGGAACGAAGAGTAACAGATCCTATGAATGAGGCTCTTATGGCACCTTACACGGCTAAGGAGGTTAGGAAAGTTCTATTCTCCATTGGTGATTTTAAAGCATCGAGGCCGGATGGTTTACATGTAGTCTTTTACAAAAGATTCTGGCCAATGCTTGGGGGTGATCTAGTCATGGAGGTGTTAAATGCAGTCAACTCTCAGGAGGTGCCACATGGTTGGAATGACACTATCATTGTAATGATCCTTAAGGTAAACACACCTAAGAAAGTCTCACAGTTTAGACCAATTAGCTTATGCAACGTGGTCTACAAAACTATCTCTAAGATGATTGCTGCTAGGCTAAAAAAATTACTTCCAGAAATTATTATTCCTACACAAAGTGCCTTTGTCCCAGGGAGGCTTATTACTGATAATGTTCTGATTGCATATGAAAGTCTCCATGCTATTAAACAAAGAAGAGCAGGCAAGGAGGGTTGGTGTGCGGTAAAACTAGATATGCATAAAGCCTATGACCGTGTTGAGTGGGTGTTCTTGGAAGCAATCTTGTTGAAATTGGGTTTCAAACCTGATTGGGTCAGAATGATAATGGCATGTGTGTCTTCTGTGGAGTACAAAGTGAGATATAATTCAGTTGAATCGGAGACGATCAAACCTTCTTGTGGACTTTGATAGGGAGATCCCTTGTCACCATATCTATTGCTGGTATGTACAAAGGGACTTACAGCCTTGTTAAGTCATGCAGAGCAGTCAGGAGAGTTAGTGGGAGTTAAGGTTTGTCGTGATGCACCGTCTTTTACCAACCTTTTATTTGCTGCTGATTCGTTAATTCTAATGAAAGCTGCAAAACGCCGCTTGTCTGAAATTGAAGGAAATATGCCCTAGAGGCAATAATAAAGTTGTTATTTATATTTCCTTATATCATGATAAATGTTTATTATTCATGCTAGAATTGTATTAACTAGAAACTTAGTACATGTGTGAATACATAGACAAAACAGAGGCTCCCTAGTATGCCTCTACTTGACTAGATCATTAATCATAGATGGTTAAGTTTCCTGACCATAGACATGTGTTGTCATTTGATGAATGGGATCACATCATTAGAGAATGATGTGATGGACAAGACCCATCTGTTAACTTAGCATAATGATCCTTAAGTTTTATTGCTATTGCTTTCTTCATGACTTATACACATTCCTCTGACTATGAGATTATGCAACTCCCGAATACCGGAGGAACACCTTGTGTGCTATCAAACTTGACAACATAACTGGGTGATTATAAAGATGCTCTACAGGTGTCTCCGAAGGTGTTTGTTGTGTTGGCATAGATCGAGATTATGATTTGTCACTCCAAGTATCGGAGAGGTATCTCTGGGCCCCCTCGGTAATGCACATCACTATAAGCCTTGCAAGCAATATAACTAATGAGTTAGTTGCGGGATGATGCATTATGGAATGAGTAAAGAGACTTGCCGGTAATGAGATTGAACTAGGTATGATGATACCGACGATCGAATCTCAGGCAAGTAACTTACCGATGACAAAGGGAATAACGTATGTTGTTATTGCGGTTTGACCGATAAAGATCTTCGTAGAATATTAGGAACTAATATGAGCATCCAGGTTCCTCTGTTGGTTATTGATCGAAGATGTGTCTCGGTCATGTCTACATAGTTCTCGAACCCGTAGGGTCCGCACGCTTAACGTTCGATGACGACTTGTATTATGAGTTATGTTTTGGTGACCGAAGATTGTTAGGAGTCCCGGATGAGATCACGGACATGACGAGGTGTCTCGAAATGGTCGAGAGGTAAATATTGATATATTGGAAGATGGTATTCGAACACCAGAATGGTTTCGAGTGGTTCGGGTATTTTTCCGGAGTACCGAGGGGTTACCGGAACCCCCGGGGAAGTAATGGGCCTTCATGGGCCATAGGGGAGAAAGAGAGGGGAGTCCGCAGGGTGGGGTGCCCCCCAAGGGAGCACGAATTGGACAAGGGGGAGGGGGCGCGGCCCCCTTTCCTCTTTCCCTCTCCCTCTCCCTTTCCTTCCCCTTTCCCTCCGATGAGAAAGGAAAACGAGGGGGGGGGGGGCGAATCCTACTAGGAGTGGAGTCCTAGTAGGACTCCCCCCTTGGCGCGCCCCCTTGGTGGCCGGCCTCCTCCTCCCCTTCTTTATACACGGGGGCAGGGGGCACCCCAAAGAACAACAGTTGTTCCCTTAGCCGTGTGCGGCGCCCTCCTCCACAATTTACTCCTCCAGACATAGTGTCGTAGTGCTTAGGCGAAGCCCTGTGCGGATCACATCACCATCACCATCTGATGAGGACATGACTACCTTGGATATGACCAAAAAATATATTGCATACATGTATATTTGTAAGGTGATTTCTAATGCAAACTATGCAATAATTTATTTATGTCATCCAGGACAAAAATACTTCACAAACTTTTGTGCCATGTCTAATTGCAGGTGTATGGGACATTTGTAAAACACACATATGAAGATAAGGGAGAAAGATATGTTTACTTGCTGTTCAAAAAGTTCTCTCACGTCACTTTTGGGCCAAGAGAAGATAGAGTCCAAGTCTTTCACGTTCTGGATGCAGATTCGGACTGCACAGACACACCTGATTCAAAACGCCAAGAACTCTTTCATCCGGACTCCGAATTGGGTGATTCTTTTTTTGTTGGAAAATAGATTTCATGCTCGTTCCAACCCAATTGGAATCACCTTAAAATCCGTCCGGAGCGTTGAGTTATGGACGAAACAATCTGATGCTGTAGCAGAATCCGAGTCAAACTACAAGTCCAAAGATGTTACGTCACCTCCACTTGGGCCTATTGGCCTTGTACGACCTAGGGTTAGTTTTAGGCTGCCTTGGGACGTCCTCCCACCTCCTTGGCCTCCACCCCTTGCTCCTATATAAGTAGATCCATCTAGTAGCTTTTTTCCTTGGGATTTGTTTAGTTAAAAGTTAGCCATTGCAACTTCGTGTATTTCGTTTGTGTCCAACGACCAGACCAAGACCGCTTATGGATCCCCACCATTATCAATACTTCATATATATTCGCAATATTCAGATTGCTTTATCATATTCTTGCTTGTTCTTCGATTGCTTGCAGGAATAGACCTTCGTGGTCAGGTTGATCGTGCTCCAGCGTGGTCAATAACCTCTCGGAGTTGGTTTAGCGATTGCTAAGGCGCAACGTCGTGCACGTTTGTAGTCGGATCGTCAAAGTCGTCTCCACCAAATCGATAGTTATCATCTCATCGAAAGATCGGGACACCCTCGCCTCTATCAAGTGGTATCAGTTTTCAGGTTGCTCGGTGAGAATTTCCAGTTTCCCCTAGATTAGATTTATTTTCTTACCTATTGTCCAAGAAAAAGCCCCAAAAAAGTTAGATCTATTCATCCTTTTTGTCCAAGCCAGTCTGAGCCTTTGCAAATTTTCTTTTCATTGTTTGCATTATTGAATTATCGGTTGCATCGCCGTGTCGAGTTGCTGGTCTTAGTGTCTAGTTCGTTTAAAGTTTCGAGTTCTGTTCACATTAGTCACGCCGCCGCTGCATCGTTATCCCTTCCGCTGTCCATCACATCATCCATCAATTTCCACCACATGTTACCCATAGTTCATTGTCACAATCATAGTTGAGGTCGTTCCCATCTTCGCTTGATCCAATCTGCATCTTATCTAGTTTGTCTTGGAAAGAGGGAGAGAAAAAAAGAGAGAGAGAAAAAAAGAAAACAAAATCAGAGAAAAGAAAGAGAAAAATAAAAAGAAAAAAGTGTGAGAAAAAAAAGAGAGAAGAAAAAAAAAACAAAATTCGGATCTATCTAGACTCAATCTCGTAGTTGAATTCGGATTGGAATCTGTTTTGTGCAATGTTCAGTAAAACAGGCATAACTTTCTCATATGAAGTCCGTTTTGGCTCCGTGAGTACTCAAATGAAAGCTAGCGACGAGACGCATCTAAATAGTTTCAGAGGCTAGTTCAATATTTGACACCTCAAAATCTGCTTCTAAATAGGTCTTTTTGCCCTACGAAGTTCGCGGACACAGCTTATTCCAGTTTTTCAGCCTAGTTTTAGAATTCTTTGACTCCTCATATCAATTCGGAATTGAGTGATTCTTTTTGCATTGGAAAGATTGAGTTAGTAGCATTCTATGAAAAAAGTTATCAGAAAATTGGCTCAAACTTTTCAAGAGGAAAGTTGGAGAGAGAGTTGTTGTATATCCTGCTTGGCAGTTGTTTTTCATCATTATCTTTACTGCCGTTGTGATCTTCACTTATATCTTGTTTTCCATAGCTACTTCGTATCCTTCATTGATGCTAGTTGTGCTACACCGTGACCTCATTAGTGTTCTAGGCTTGCGTCTCTAGTCCGGTCTAGCCTAGGACCAGCACAGTACCGTCGTTGAGCGTTTATTCAACATTGCATCTTTGAATTGATTATTGCTAATCTTTTGCTACCATATATAGCCAACCCAGCTCCACATATTTCTACGCCGTGTATACGTACGTTCCCTTGGCAATCGCTTTACACAATCTTCGGAGTTATTTGACACCGCTGGTTGCCTGTCACCACCTGCCGCATGGTAAGAACTTGTAAGATATTGATATTTGCTTTACTGTGAGCGTTTTACCACCACATCCTAGTAGTTATAGGAGCATTATTTTTGGATTTTGTTCTTGTTTCTACTAATCATGACAGGATCTAGAGTCAGTTCATGGGCTTTGTCGATCGCGGGAGACGTGCCACCACCTATGCAAATATCACAACCGTCGCGAGAGGTGCACAAACATCCAAATGCACATGATCAAGTTAATGTTTCTATACCACCATTTAATGGACGTTTTAGACCTGCTTTATATATTGAATGGGAGTTTGACATAAATAATATATTTGCTTCCCATCATTTTGATGAACATAAAAAAGTTAAGGTTGCGGTTGGTTCTTTCACCGGTTATACTTTAGTTTGGTGGAGTGAATATTGTCAGTTACACCCTGATTATATACCTACTACTTGGGATGATTTGAAACTTGCCATGCGACATACATTTGTCCCTGCTTATTATACTCGTGACATGATGAAAAAGTTGCAACATTTAAAACAAGGTAGTGACACCGTATCGAAATATTATGATGATTTACAAACTACCTTGTTGCATTCCTCTTTAGAAGAAAGTGAAGAAGATTTTATGGATAGATTTTGGGGAGGATTAAACCGTGACATTCAGGATATACTAATTCATGAAACATGTTATCCTATGGACCGTTTGTTTCGTCTTGCTTGCAAAGCTGAACAGGAGATAACAAGACGTCTTGCCCACAAGACAAACAAGCGGAAGGAGCAAATCCCAAGAGTTGCGACGGTTGTTCCTTCCACCACCACGTCTCCTATGAAAACAACATCCATTGTTGAGAGCACTACATCACCTCCACCATGTGCCGTGTCGCCACCTAGAGTGCCTACATCGTCTTTGTTAAACATAAGAGGTAATGACAAAGGTACCGATCTTCCACCTCCACATGAGTATGACGAATGCTTTGTCAATTTAAATGAACCATGCGATGAGCTACCCACTACTTTGATCACACCAGCTATTTTAGAGGACTATGTTCATGATTTGACTTTGCCATGTGATCAAACAATTTTGAGTGAACCCATTGAATTAACTATTGACGCAAATGAATCATGTGAATCAGGGAATAAATCATATTTGGATCAAATACGTTTGAAAATAATTGTGCCAATGTTTAATCATTTTGATATGACCTCTAATCTTGGTGATGATTCATCAATGTTAGGATGGTTTAATAATAAGCATTGTCAATCTTTTGATATGAATAAGAGCTTCACTTATATGTGCAAACTGAGTTGCAATATTTTCATGCCTTTGACTTCTTGTGATAATATATTGGCTTTATTTTTCACGACTTTTGAAGGGTGCTCTTGTATAACTGTGTCATATGTGCCACAACTGAGATCAGTTAAAATGGATGACATATACATATACAACGTGTACACCTTGTCTCTTTTGTTAGCCACATTTCAGATTAAGCAACGCCGAGGACGGCTTTGTTTTCAAGAAAGGGAGGATGATGAGGACATGACTACCTTGGATATGACCAAATATATTGCATACATGTATATTTGTAAGGTGATTTCTAATGCAAACTATGCAATAATTTATTTATGTCATGCAGGACAAAAATACTTCACAAACTTTTGTGTCATGTCTAATTGCAGGTGTATGGGACATTTGTACAACACACATATGAAGATAAGGGAGAAAGATATGTTTACTTGCTGTTCAAAAAGTTCTCTCACGTCACTTTTGGGCCAAGAGAAGATAGAGTCCAAGTCTTTCACGTTCTGGATGCAGATTCGGACTGCACAGACACACCTGATTCAAAACGCCAAGAACTCTTTCATCCGGACTCCGAATTGGGTGATTCTTTTTTTGTTGGAAAGTAGATTTCATGCTCGTTCCAACCCAATTGGAATCACCTTAAAATCCGTCCGGAGCGTTGAGTTATGGACGAAACAATCTGACGCTGTAGCAGAATCCGAGTCAAACTACAAGTCCAAAGGTGTTACGTCACCTCCACTTGGGCCCATTGGCCTTGTACGACCTAGGGTTAGTTTTAGGCTGCCTTGGGACGTCCTCCCACCTCCTTGGCCGCCACCCCTTGCTCCTATATAAGTAGATCCATCTAGTAGCTTTTTCCTTGGGATTTGTTTAGTTAAAAGTTAGCCATTGCAACTTCGTGTACTTCGTTTGTGTCCAACGACCAGACCAAGACCGCTTACGGATCCCCACCATTATCAATACTTCATATATATTCGCAATATTCAGATTGCTTTATCATATTCTTGCTTGTTCTTTGATTGCTTGCAGGAATAGACCTTCGTGGTCAGGTTGATCGTGCTCCAGCGTGGTCAATAACCTCTCGGAGTTGGTTTAGCGATTGCTAAGGCGCAACGTCGTGCACGTTTGTAGTCGGATCATCAAAGTCGTCTCCACCAAATCGATAGTTATCATCTCATCGAAAGATCGGGACACCCTCGCCTCTATCACCATCAGCACGCTGTCGTGCTGCCGAAACTCTCCCTCGTCCCTCTGCTACTGGATCAAGAGTTCGAGGGACGTCATCGAGCTGAACGTGTGCTAAACTCGGAGGTGCCGTACGTTCGATACTAGATTGGTTGGATCGTGAAGACGTTCGACTACATCAACCGCGTTAACCTAACGCTTCTGCTTTCAGTCTACGAGGGTACGTGGATACACTATCCCCCTCTTGCTGCTATGCATCTCCTAGATAGATCTTGCGTGGTCGTAGGAATTTTTTTGAAATTGCATGCTACCTTACCAATAGTGGCATCCGAGCTAGGTCTATGCGTAGATGATATGCACGAGTAGAGCACAAAGAGTTGTGGGCGATAATAGCCATACTGCTTGCCACCAACGTCTTATTTTGGTTCAGAGGTATTGTTGGATGAAGCGGCCCAGACCAACCTTACATTACCACGTTCATGAGACCGGTTCCACCGGCAGACATGCAACTTGTTTTGCATAAAGGTGGCTGGCGGGTGTCTGTTTCTCCAACTTTAGTTGACTCGAATTTGACTACGGCCGGTCCTTGTTGAAGGTTAAAATAGCACACTTGATGAAAAATCGTTGTGGTTTTGATGCGTAGGTAAGAACGGTTCTTGCTAGAAGCCCGTAGCAGCCACGTAAAAACTTGCAACAACAAAGTAGAGGACGTCTAACTTGTTTTTGCAGGGCATGTTGTGATGTGATATGGTCAAGACATGATGTGATATAAGTTATTGTATGAGATGGTCATGTTTTGTAAAAGTTATCGGTAACTGGCAGGAGCCTTATGGTTGTCGCTTTATTGTATGAAATGCAATCGCCATGTAATTGCTTTACTTTATCACTATGCGGTAGCGATAGTTGTAGAGGCAATAGTTGGTGAGATGACAGTGACGCTACGATGGAGATCAAGGTGTCAAGCCGATGACGATGGAGATCATGACGGTGCTTTGGAGATGGAGATCAAAGGCACAAGATGATGATGGCCATATCATGTCACATATTTTGATTGCATGTGATGTTTATCTTTTATGCATCTTATTTTGCTTAGTACGACGGTAGCATTAGAAGATGACCCCTCCCTAAATTTCAAGGTATAAGTGTTCTCCCTGAGTATGCACGGTTGCGACAGTTCGTCGTGTCGAGACACCACATGATGATCGGGTGTGATAAGCTCTACGTTCACATACAACGGGCGCAAGACAGTTTTGCATGTGCAGAATACTCGGGTTAAACTTGACGAGCCTAGCATATGCAGATATGGCCTCGAAACACTGTGACCTAAAGGTCGAACGTGAATCATATAGTAGATATGATCAATGTAGAGATGTCCACCATTGAAAACTACTCCATCTCACGTGATGATCGGACATGGTTTAGTTGATATGGATCACGTGATCATTTAGATGACTAGATGTATGTCTATCTAAGTGGGAGTTCTTAAGTAATATGATTAATTGAACTTTAATTTATCATGAACTTAGTCCTGATAGTTTTTGCATATCTATGTTCTTGTAGATCAATGGCCCGTGCTACCATTCCATTTAATTTTAATGCGTTCCTAGAGAAAGCTAAGTTGAAAGATGATGGTAGCAACTACACGGACTGGGTCCGTAACTTGAGAATTATTCTCATTGCTGCACAACAGAATTACGTCCTGGAAGCACCGCTAGGTGCAAGGCCCGCTGCAGGAGCAACTCCGGACGTTACAAATGTCTGACAAACTAAAGGTGATGACTACTCGATAGTTCAGTGTGCCATGCTTTATGGCTTAGAATCGGGACTTCGAAGACATTTTGAACGTCATAGAGCATGTGAGATGTTCGAAGAGTTGAAGTTAACATTTCAAGCAAATGCTCGAGTTGAGAGATATGAAGTCTCCAAGAAGTTCTATAGCTGCAAGATGGAGGAGAACAATTCTGTCAGTGAACACATACTTAGAATGTCTGGGCACCATAACCACTTGACTTAGCTGGGAGTTAATCTTTCTGATGATAGTGTCATTGATAGAGTCCTTCAATCACTGCCACCAAGCTATAAAGGCTTCGTGATGAACTATAACATGCAAGGGACGGAAAAGACAATTCCCGAGCTCTTCCCGATGCTTAAGACTGCGGAGGTAGAAATCAAGAAGGAGCATCAAGTGTTGATGGTTAACAAGACCACTAGTTTCAAGAAAAAAGGGCAAATGGAAGAAGGGGAACTTCAAGAAGAATAGCAAGCAAGTTGCTACTCAAGGGAAAAATCTCAGGTCTAGACCTAAGCCTGAAGCTGAGTGCTTCTACTGCAAAGGGACTGGTCACTGGAAGCGAAACTGCCCCAAGTATTTGGTGGATAAGAAGGATGGCAAAGTGAAAGGTATATTTGATATAAATGTTATTGGTGTGTACCTTACTAATGCTCGTAGTAGCGCCTGGGTATTTGATACTGGTTCTGTTGCTCATATTTACAACTCAAAACAGGGGCTACGGATTAAACAAAGATTGGCTAAGGACGAGGTGACAATGCACGTCGAAAATGGTTCCAAGGTCGATGTGATCGCCGTCGGCACGCTACCTATACATCTACCTTCGGGATTAGTTTTAGACCTGAATAATTATTATTTGGTGCCAGCGTTGAGCATGAACATTATTTCTGGATCTTGTTTGATGCGCGACGGTTATTCATTTAAATCAGAGAATAATGGTTGTTCTATTTATATGAGTAATATCTTTTATGGTCATGCACCCTTGATGAGTTGTCTATTTTTGTTGAATCTTGATTGTAGTGATACACATATTCATAATATTGAAGCCAAAAGATGCAAAGTTAATAATGACAGTGCAACTTATTTATGGCACTGCCGTTTAGGTCATATTGGTGTAAAGCACATGAAGAAACTCCATGCTGATGGGCTTTTGGAATCACTTGATTATGAATCACTTAATACTTGCAAACCATGCCTCATGGGCAAGATGACTAAAACTCCGTTCTCCGAAACAATGGAGCGAGCAACCGACTTATTGGAAATAATACATACTGATATATGCGGTCCGATGAGTGTTGAGGCTCGCGGCGGGTATCGTTATTTTTTGACCTTCACAGAGGATTTGCGCAGATATGGGCATATCTACTTAATGAAACATAAGTCTGAAACATTTGAAAAGTTCAATTTCAGAGTGAAGTGGAAAATAATCATAACAAGAAAATAAAGTTTATACGATCTGATCGTGGAGGTGAATCTTTGTGTTACGAGTTTGGTCTTCATTTGAAACAACGTGGAATAGTTTCGCAACTCATGCCACCTGGAACACCACAGCGTAATGGTGTGTCCGAACGTCGTAACCGCACTTTGTTAGATATGGTGCGATCTATGATGTCTCTTACCGATTTACCACTATTGTTTTGGGGTTATGCTTTAGAGACGGCTGCATTCACATTAAATAGGGCACCATCTAAATCCGTTGAGATGACACCGTATGAAATGTGGCTTGGCAAGAAACCTAAGCCGTCGTTTCTTAAAGTTTGGGGTTGCGATGCTTATGTGAAAAAGCTTCAGCCTGATAAGCTCGAACCCAAATCGAAGAAATGTGTCTTCATAGGATACCCAAAGGAAACTGTTGGGTACACCTTCTATCACAGATTCGAAGGCCAGATATTCGTTGCTAAGAATGGATCCTTTCTAGAGAAAGAGTTTCTCTCAAAAGAAGTGAGTGGGAGGAAAGTATAACTTGATGAGGTAGTTGTACCTTCTCTTGAATTGGAAAGTACTTCATCACAGAAATCAGTTCCAGTGATGCCTACACCAATTAGTGAGGAAGGTAATGACGATGATCATGAAAGTTCAGATCAACTTACTATTGAACCTCGTAGGTCAACCAGAGTATGTTCCGCACCAGAGTGGACAGTAATCATGTTCTGGAAGTCATGTTACTAGACCATGACAAACCTACGAACTATGAGGAAGCAATGATGAGCTCAGATTTCGTGAAATGGCTTGAGGCCATGAAATCTGAGATGGGATCCATGTATGAGAACAAAGTGTGGACTTTGGTTCACTTGACCGATGATCGACAAGCCATAGAGAATAAATGGATCTTTAAGAAGAAGACTGACGCTGACGGTAATGTTACTGTCTACAAAGCTCGACTTGTTACGGAAGGTTTTAGACAAGTTCAAGGGGTTGACTACGATGAGACCTTCTCACCCGTAGCGATGCTTAAGTCTATGCGAATCATGTTAGCAATTGCCCAATTTTATAATTATGAAATTTGGCAAATGGATGTCAAAAATGCATTCCTTAATGGATTTATTAAAGAAGAGTTGTATATGATGCAACCAGAAGGTTTTGTCGATCCTAAAGGTGCTAACAAAGTATGCAAGCTCCAGCAATCCATTTATGGTCTGGTGCAAGCATCTCGGAGTTGGAATATAAGCTTTGATAGTGTGATCAAAGCATATGGTTTTATACAGACTTTTGGAGAAGCCTGTATTTACAAGAAAGTGAGTGGGATCTCTGTAGCATTTCTAATATTATATGTGGATGACATATTGTTGATTGGAAATAATACAGAATTTCTGGATAGCATAAAAGAATACTTGAATAAGAATTTTTCAATGAAAGACCTCGGTGAAGCTGCTTATATATTGGGCATCAAGATCTATAGAGATAGATCAAGACTCTTAATTGGACTTTCACATAGCACATACCTTGATAAAGTTTTGAAGAAGTTCAAAATGGATCAGTCAAAGAAAGGGTTCTTGCTTGTGTTACAAGGTGCGAAGTTGAGTCAGACTCAATGCCCGACCACTGCAGAAGATAGAGAGAAAATGAAAGTTATTCCCTATGCCTCAGCCACAAGTTCTATCATGTATGCAATACTGTGTACCAGACCTGATGTGTGCCTTGCTATAAGTTTAGCAGGGAGGTACCAAAGTAATCCAGGAGTGGATCACTGGACAGCGGTCAAGAACATCCTGAAATACCTGAAAAGGACTAAGGATATGTTTTTCGTTTATGGAGGTGACAAAGAGCTTGTCGTAAATGGTTACATCGATGCAAGCTTTGACACTGATCCGGATGACTCTAAGTCGCAAACCGGATACGTATTTATATTGAATGGTGGAGCTGTCATTTGGTGCAGTTCCAAGCAGAGCGTCGTGGCGGGATCTATGTGTGAAGCGGAGTACATAGCTGCTTCGGAAGCAGCAAATGAAGTAGTCTAGATAAAGGAGTTCATATCCGATCTAGGTGTAATACCTAGTGCATCGGGTCCAATGAAAATCTTTTGTGACAATACTGGAGCAATTGCCTTAGCAAAGGAATCCAGATTTCATAAGAGAACCAAACACATCAAGAGATGCTTCAACTCCATCCGCGATCAAGTCAAGGAGGGAGACATAGAGATTTGCAGAATACATACGGATCTGAATGTTGCAGACCCGTTGACTAAGCCTCTTCCACAAGCAAAATAAGATCAACACCAAGACTCCATGGGTGTTAGAATCATTACTATGTAATCTAGATTATTGACTCTAGTGCAAGTGGGAGACTGAAGGAAATATGCCCTAGAGGCAATAATAAAGTTGTTATTTATATTTCCTGATATCATGATAAATGTTTATTATTCATGCTAGAATTATATTAACCGGAAACTTAGTACATGTGTGAATACATAGACAAAATAGAGAGTCCCTAGAGTGCCTCTACTTGACTAGCTCGTTAATGAAAGATGGTTAAGCTTCATGATCATAGACATGTGTTGTCATTTGATGAACGAGATCACATCATTAGAGAATTATGTGATGGACAAGACCCATCCGTTAGCTTATCATAATGATCGTTAAGTTTTATTGCTATTGCTTTCTTCATGACTTATACATATTCCTCTGACTATGAGATTATGCAACTCCCGAATACCGGAGGAACACCTTGTGTGCTATCAAATGTCACAACGTAACTGGGTGATTATAAAGATGCTCTATAGGTGTCTCCGAAGGTGTTTGTTGGGTTGGCATAGATCGAGATTAGGATTTGTCACTCCGAGTATCAGAGAGGTATCTCTGGGCCCTCTTGGTAATGCACATCACTATAAGCCTTGCAAGCAATGTAACTAATGAGTTAGTTGCGGGATGATGCATTACAGAACGAGTAAAGAGACTTGCCGGTAACGAGATTGAACTAGGTATGATGATACTGACGATCGAATCTCGGGCAAGTAACATACCGATGACAAAGGGAATAACGTATGTTGTTATTGCGGTTTGACCGATAAAGATCTTCGTAGAATATGTAGGAACCAATATGAGCATCCAGGTTCTGCTGTTGGTTATTGATCGGAGATGTGTCTCGGTCATGTCTACATAGTTCTCGAACCCGTAGGGTCCGCACGTTTAACATTTGATGACGATTTGTATTACGAGTTATGTGTTTTGGTGATCAAAGATTGTTTGGAGTCCCGGATGAGATCACGGACATGATGAGGAGTCTTGAAATAGTCGAGAGGTAAATATTGATATATTAGAAGATGGTATTCGGACACCGGAGTGGTTTTGAGTGGTTCGGGTATTTTTCCGAAGTACCGAGGGGTTACCGGAACCCCCCGGGGAAGTAATGGGCCTTCATGGACCGTAAGGGAGAAAGAGAGGGGAGCCCGCAGGGTGGCGCCCCCCAAGGGAGTCTGAATTGGACAAGGGGGAGGTGGGCGCGGACCCCTTTCCTCTTTCCCTCTCCCTCTCCCTCTCCTTCCCTCTTTCCCTCCAATGAGAAAGGAAAAAGAGGGGGGGGGGGGCGAATCCTACTAGGAGTGGACTCCTAGTAGGACTCCCCCCTTGGCGTGCCCCTTGGTTGCCGGCCTCCTCCTCCCCTCCTTTATATACAAGGGCAGGGGGCACCCCAAAGAACAACAATTGTTATCTTAGCCGTGTGCGGTGCCCCCCTCCATAGTTTACTCCTCCGGTCATAGCGTCGTAGTGCTTAGGCGGAGCCCTGCGTGGATCACATCACCATCACCGTCAGCACGCCGTCGTGCTGACAAAACTCTCCCTCGACCCTCTACTGCTGGATCAGGAGTTCGAGGGACGTCATCAAGCTGAACGTGTACATTCGATACTAGATCAGTTGGATCGTGAAGACGTTCGACTACATCAACTGCGTTAACCTAACGCTTCCGCTTTCGGTCTACGAGCGTATGTGGACACACTCTCCCCCTCTCGTTGCTATGCATCTCCTAGATAGATCTTGCGTGATCGTAGGAATTTTTTTGAAATTGCATGCTACATTCCCAACATAAATCACTACTAGATTTATACTGTGGGGCCTCAGGTCAACTGGTAAGGGTAGATAAATCGAGCATTTTCTTCAGTCCTAGCACAGATGTTAACATGAAGGCTCAGGTTTGTGGCACACTTAATATAATGACAGAGGCCATCAATGATAAGTACTTGTGTTTGCCTGCTACCCTGGGTTGGATAAAAGTGACAGCTTCCAGTATTTGATTGATCATTTCATCTTCAGAATTACTGGATGGAAAGAAAAGTGCCTGTCTTCTGGAGGTAAGGAAGTGCTTATTAAGTCTGTTGCACAAGCCATACCATCTTATGCGATGTCGGTCTTCAAAATTCCTAATTTTTTTTTGCAAAGGAATCACATATGCGATATCACATTTTTGGTGGGGTGATGATTCATCACACAAGAGAATGCACTGCTTGCTTGGTGGAAGATGTGCATACCGAAGAGCAAAGGAGGTATGGGATTCCGAGACATTCACTGTTTCAATCTGGCACTATTGGCAAAACAAGCATGGAGGCTTATTGATGATTCTGACTCACTATGTGCAAAGATTCTCAAAGCAAAGTATTACCCTAATGATGATCTTATGAATGTGGGGTTGAGGAAGAAGGCCTCCTACACATGGCAAAGTATAATGGCAGGAGTAGACACCTTGAAGCATGGCCTAATCTAGAGAGTGGGTGATGGACAAAAAATTAATATTTGGGAAGATTGCTGGATCCCGCAATCACCATCTAAAAAAGTTATCTCTCCTAGAGGTAACCACTTATTATCCCGTGTATCTAAGCTAATTGATCCTGCATCGAGGGAGTGGGATAGGCAGCTTGTGTACCAAAACTTTTTTCATGTTGATGTCCAGAGAATACTTGCTATCCCACTACCCTGGCCTGGAGCTTGACAAAGACGGGGGGCTTGACAGTAAGATCTGCATATCATGCTGTTTGGGAGGCCTAGTTTGGTCACCATTTGCAGGCTGGCTGTAGCTCATCAACGACTAAATCTACTTGGAGATCTCTTTGGGGTCTGACTTGTCCTTCAAAAATTAAAATTTTTGCTTAGAGAGTGATCCACAACACTATTCCATGCCGGGCGTTATTGGCGGATAGACATATCAAGATTAAAGCCCACTGCCCTTCATGCAACCTAGGTCCTGAGACCATCCGACACTTGTTGTTTGAGTGCCCAGCGACCACTGAGGTTTGGAAGCTGCTAGGATTGCATGAGGTAATCACTAACGTCCTGTTATTGGACAGATCTGGCGAAGTAACCTTAGAGTTCCTTCTCAATCTACCGGATAATCATATTCATGTGTTGGGACTCCCCAAATTCAGAGAAACAATTGCCACTTGCTGCTGGTTTTTGTGGTGGGAAAGAAGGAAGTTAACACATGGAGGAGTAAACCTTAATGCATCACAGATCAATGTAGCGGTGAGATCACTTGCTGCTAACTATATTAATGCTTATTCTTCGAAACCAAAGATCCAACAGGGTGGCTGGATTAGGCCGAGGAAGTACATTAAGCTGAATGTGGATGCGGGATTCGACTATGATTCGCTGGAAGGATCTGTGGGGGCTATCATTAGAGACCACAATGGTAATTTCGTTGCAGCGGCGAACGAAAAACTGGACATATGTTATGATGCAATTACCGCAGAAGCAATTGCAGTAAGATTTGGCTTGAAACTAGCTCGTGCCACTGGATGCAACAAGATCGAGTTAAATTTGCGTAGTCTTGAGGCCATCAACGCGCTTAAAGAAGGGAGTTCTTCTTCGGTTGCCAGTGCCATCTTTGATGACTGTTTCTTTATGTCCTTCGATTTTACTCATATTATTTATGAACACTGCTGTAGAGAAAACAATAAAGTAGCTCATCAGTTAGCTAGAGTAGTTAAACTCAATCCTCCTGGAATTTGGCTGAATACAGCCCCGGGGGCGGTTATCCCCCTGATTGTTTCTGATGCTACTATTGTAGCTAACCAATAAAGGAGGTGTTAAATGTAAAAAAATAGTTTGATTATATAAAAAACCATTTCAAATAGTAGGGACAAAGGTCATTGAGCAGACAACGCTCGATGCCCGGGTAAGATGAACCACTTTCTTCGGTTCATAAAGAACTGATGTTATGGATAGATATTTACACGGCCATGTAAATTTGATCACATGTTTCTTTCAAGCATATGTTTCAGAAGATCTATCATCAAGACAATGATTGGAACACCGCGGTTCATGTCCGGGGTGAAAAATCCTTGTTCTCGTCTTTATTGGTCGGGCTCGACAACGACGAACTTGTGGTGTGACCTTGTTGAAGGGTGTTGTCTACTTGCCGATGTGCTGGCCTTCATTGGTTGGTCATCGTAATTAGGATGAAAATCCTTGTCCAGGTCGTCTTCGACCAGACGTGACGATGGTGGCATGAGGTCCTTTATATCCTCTTGAAGACGTTGTTGCGGTTGGTCATACTCCCTCCGTTCCAAAATAATTGTCTTTCTAGCCATCTCAAATGGACTACAACATATGGATGTATGTAGACATGATTTAGAGTGTAGGTTCACTCATTTTGCTCCGTATGTAGTCACTTGTTGAAATCTCTAGAAAGACAATTATTTAGGAACGGAGGGAGTAGATGTTAAGTTCATATCTTGTATTGGTTTTGTTGTTGTTTCCTGTTCTTTGTACTCTATTTGTTGATGCCATCTGCGGAAAATTAGAATAGCAAGTTCTAAAACTTTATAAGGCGTATTCCTAAAGGACAAATAAGATATGAGAATGAAAAGAATTTTACCGCTCAAGTGGGATGCTTGTGAGCTCGGCGCAAACCACAATTTCAGAATGATACATCCATATTGTTTCAGTCTCGCAAATTACAGAAAGTTGGTCAACCAATGAAACAATTGTAGTAAGGCATTCATTCTTCAAAGTACCATCACAAAGTTCCAACAATAATTAGTTGTATGGTATGGCTTATGGATGATAATGCACTTTCTGGACCAGAACTCCTTGGCCATGGAAGCACATTTACAACACAAAGAGAGGCGACTTAGTACATGATCGTAAGAAGAATATGACCTGGTAATGTTATTGTGAAGAAGATATTTGTAGAAATAAGACTGGGCATAAGACACTTGGTAGTGCATCAATATATTCAGCGCTAGGGAAATGCTTTTGAAATCGCACACTTCTCGGATATATGCATCAAACTTATGAAAACAATCTGCATATAGTAGTATAAAACAAAGCTTTTTCCTACAAAATCAGCTATTACCTGAATAATGTACTATCACGGAATTTGTTCAATATATAGTACCATGGATTATGAAGATATCAATAAATCATACCTATGAAGAAGAGACACCAGATATTATTATTACCACAAATACTTAGGAATTCTTAAGATAAATATGGATCATAAACTTACTGAATTCCATTTAGGATACCTTTGTTTCCAACATAGCAAATAATGACATGCTATATGAACTAATGAATTTGTTATCGATGACTGCATCAAAGTATCAAATACATATTTAGTTGGTAGTGGAGCATAAAGATTACCTATATTTATTTTCAATCACAACCTGACAGCATTTTCATCAAAGACCTTGTTGATATAGATTAAAACATCTGTACAAAGAAACATTAGACAGATTAGGGGTTTTAATTAGCATGGCAATGCAGCCCAAGATGGTCTGGTACTTGCCCCGCAAATAAAAGGTAAATCCTAAGTTCAAAGCTTTTCCCAAGAATACCAGTTGAACGTATCTAAATCAGTTGCAGCAACGCTTACCGCTGAAGAAATTTATGTGGAATTGAGTGGGGGTGAGAGAAGAGAGAAGGGCAAGATCAGGAGACGGGAAGACAGGAACCTGGAAGATGGGAACCTGACGATCATGACATGATTTTGGATCAAAGGCGCGCGATGTCGCTCCACTGTTTGGGAGGGCAGGGGAACTCACATCTGGATAGCAGGGCGGCTGTGGAGGTTGGTCCTGAGGAGGTTGCCATGGCCGAGGTCCCATGCGTGTGCTACAACTCTCGGCGGCGGATCTGGCCGGAGTACCTGGACCCGTGGAGGGTGACGTCCTCTCCTGAAGCAACCAGCGATGGGAGGTGTGAGGAGCGCTGGGTTGCATGGCACCGTTCGGTGGTGCCTGATGGTGTCTCTCGTTTTGCGGGGATACATACAGAAGGCAGGAAGAGTAATGAGGAGAGATGGAACGATGGGATTCTCATCAGTTATGGAAGACAAAAAATGCCTGCTGCAGTTAATTGCCAGAGTTTAATCATAGGATTTGTTAAAAAATGATATTAGTGCTGCCATAATGAAATGGTTAATCTCCCACGTCCTGTGTATGCAGAAGAGAATCTCACGCAACAACTACTGCATGCGTTGCTCTTTTTCCACCGCTGGTTTCGCATGCATGCTTGAATTAATGCCAAATGCTAATTTGATCTTTTTTCCACTGCTGGTGTGGCAAGCTGAATGTTGACGTGGCATAAAGATGATGTGGACATTGTGCATGTTAAGAGAATAGGTAGAAGTGGGGAGCAACTTCTTAAGAATGTTAATATGGTTGTGTGCATCACAATAATGCAGATGCTGGGGGTATCAATCTTCTTTTCAAAAGAAAAAATGTATAATACTCAAGTAAAAATAGAAACATTTGTTTTATAAAATACCCTTTTGGACAAATCTACGCACATAATTTTCTAGTTCTCAATCTGAAAATATTTAAAATGATATTGACACTAAAAGTCTTACAAGCCTGACAGAGTGTGCACAAGACGCCACTTATTTTGTGAAATACAAATACCTTTTTAAAATCACAGAAGTTCACACCTCCGTTCCCCGAGCTGGCGGGCATCAACCAGCGCAACATGGTGTCCTTTGCACGCTCGATGACACTTCATCCATATGCCTGTGTGCATGCAGAGTCCGCGACTAGCATGCATGCAGCACTCCCGCGTCAACCATGCTAGTACAAAACAGGACCCGGGCGAGCGAGAGATTAGCCGAGGGACCTCCAACAGCCGACCGACTAAGCCATGCATTAAACATGATTATCGCCTAACCCCCCTCCCGACTAAACTAGTGCTAAGCTCACTTCAGGTCGGCGATCTGCGTTTTAAAATGTGGGAGTCGCGTCGCCGTCCCAGCTGTGGATCAGCAGCTTCCGGTCTACTGCTACTGCGGTAGCGTTGGCTTATCCCGAGGAGAGGAGAGGAGAGGAGAGACGTACTCTAAATAGCATAGACATTTAGCCAGCACAGCATAGCACAATCGTCACTACTGACGTTTTCTGGCTCTGCGCCCCGATCTGCGTCACCAGGTCTGCATCTTCTATTGCACCTGCTAATTATATACAGTGGTCGTCGTGGCTGGTTTGGATTGATTCACATGTTTATTAGTGCTAGCTGCTAACTCGGTGTTGTTTTGTCTTCCTCTCACTCTCCAGTTTGAGGGCCTTGGAAGGAAGAGTCGTGATAGCGAAATGTGCCGTGTCAAAATATATAACACATGTCGATTTGCATTTTTTTTTGAAAAGAGGCAACAGATTTGCCTCATTCATTAAATAAAAAGAATAGAGTTACCGTTCATGTTTTTTTGTCAAAAAAGACCGCTTGCCGAGATGAATTGACAAAAAAGACTACCTATGAATCAAATTGACAAAAAAGACCCCCTCAGCCGTGGCGGCAGGCGCGGCAGCCGACGTGTGGCACCTGCCGCCACGCCTGAAGGCGGCAGCACCGGCCGCCACATTGGCAGGCGGCCACTAGCGAGTAACAGGAATCGGCAGGTGCGAGCGTCTCATAATGGAACGTTGCTGGCCTCGTGGGCCATGCCGCCAACGATTGAGGCGGCCTATGCCGCTACTGTTTTGCAACGCGGAGATAGCTTTGCTGTGTTGATTCCCACATGTCATTATTCTATGCACTGATTGCAATGCCTTTCGTCTTTTTAGATGGCACTAATTGCTACGAAGACTACGATGATTGAAGCACTATTTGATTCCCGTCTAAAATTTCATTCGTCTACACACTGATATTAGTGTTTTGGATCACGTATATTTCCCACCTAAAATTCATATGTACTTGCATTATTAGTTTGTACCGGCGTAGGCGGCGGCGGGGCCGCTCCTTTCCCCTCCTCCCGGATCCCCTAGCCGGTGCGGGGCGGTTGGCCGCCGGAGGCGCTGGACTACGGCAGGGCTCAGCGGCGTGACGGAAGGCACGCGAGGGGGTGGTGGCGACGTTTTTATAGGCTTCGATGAAAAATACAAGAGCAACTCCAACGCGGCGGCCTATTTCGTTTGCGCGCGTCCGTTTGGGTCGGCGCGGACAGAAAAGTCGGTTCAACGCGCCGACCCAAACGAACACGCGTCCGCTTTTTGTCCGCTTGCTGACCCATTCCCGGCCCATTTTTCAGCCTCATTTGCATCGGCGCGGACACAAGGCGGACGCACGCGACGTGCGCCAACTACTCCACCTGGCAAGCCTCGCGACCCACCGCAAGACCGCTGCTGCACCCAAGCCGAAGAAGAAGCTGACACCCGAGGAGCGCGCAAGGGAATCGGCGAAGAGAATGGGCCGGAGGCACGCGGCGGACGTAAGGGACGAAGACATCGCGGCGGCCGCCATCGCCGCCACCGCGCAGCAGGAGGCCACCAACGCCCGCGTTGCGGCGGCAACGAGGGAGGCGTTGATGTTTCTAGGGTTAAACCCTGGCCAGCACGGCCTTGTCAACGCTGCCGTCACCGCGGCCAGCACCGGCTCATCTGCTTTTCCTCGGATGGTGTTGCCCGAGTCGCCCCACGCGTCGGCGACGCAGCCGATACCCGGCTTCCACATCTACCCGCAAGGCTCCCGACTCTGGGGAATGCTCGCTCGAGGTGAGTGTGGTGGTGCCTTCGACGCCGGTGGCTCGTCATTCGGAGGGGGGAGGAAACGCGTGCGGCCCATGCCAGCCGACGTGAACTTCCGGCGATGACATGCCCGCTGGCATGATCTATGGCTGCAGGCATTTTTCGAAATTTGCATACGAACATGAAAATGGGTCGCTGTCATTGGGCAAACTGTTGACCCAAATCTTAAAAAGGGCGGCCGTCGAGCGGACGGCCGACACAAAATGGACAAAACGCGAACAAAATCAACATCCGTTTAGGTCGACGTGTTGGAGTTGTTCTAGTGTCATGAAAATAACCGTGAATAGACGATATTTTAGACGGGAAATATACATGATCCAAAACACCGCAATCAGTGTGCAGATAGACGAAATTTTAGACGAAAATCAAATAGTGCTTCAATCATCATAGTCTTGTAGGAATTAGTGCCATCTAAAAATGCAAAAGGCATTGCAAGGCCAAGGCCGCCTCATACATTGGCGGCATGGCCCACAAGGCCAGCACCGTTCCGTCACAGGATGGACGCGCCTGCCAATTTCTGTTACACGCCGGTGGCCGCCTGCCAGTCTGGCGGCAGGTGCTGCCGCCTCCAGCCGTGGCGGCAGGAGCCACGCGTCGGCTGCCGCACCTGCCGCCACGGCTGGGGGGTCTTTTTTGCCAATTTAATCTATATGTAGTCTTTTTTGTCAATTCATCCCGGCAAGTGGTCTTTTTTGACAAAAAATCACAGCACCGACGGCGCCGCAACAGCCCAAATAAAAGTGATCAACTACTCTCGCGGCATTATATATTCCAACTTTCTAGCACCCGCAGTTACCCAAAGCCTGGCCTCTTTCTTGATGTTGGCGAGGAGGACCGTCGGCAGAGCACTCTTCTGACGGAACACTAGCACGTTTCTCTCGTTCCAAATGGTCCAGGAGACTAGCATGGTGAGCGAGGCCATCGCGTTCCTGTTGGAGATAGATGTGTCAGAAAGGCCCACCCACCAATCTTTGATGTTTTCTGGGAGATGCCATGAGGAAGTATCAATGTTCAATAGCTGTAGCCAGTCCTTGACTAAACCCAAAGGCGGATAGAGAACGAGCATTTGTAGAAAAAATGGTCCACAGATTCTTGCTCCCGCTTGCACACTGTACAAAGGCCACAGTTTAGCCATCCGAACCTCTCCAATCTATCCGCTGTCCAAACTCTGCTTTGAACAGTCAACCAAGCAAAGAACTTGACTTTGGGGGAAGCCTAGGCATTCCACACAGTGTCTTCCATAGGGGATTTAATTGTGCCAAGGAATTGCGCTTTGTATGCCGACTCAGCCTTGTATTGGCCGCTAGATGTGTGCTTCCACACAATATCATCCTCGGCGTCCGCTTCAAGGTGGAAGCCACGGATCATTGTCCACAGTGCGACAAACTGACGCAAGTGATTCAGTGAAAAGGACGTCGTGATGTGAATTCTCGAGACCCAAGCATCGATATTGAGAGCTTCATGCACCTTCCAGTTTTTCCTCTTGGACGCCTCATAAATCAGAGGTGCAATGTCCCATGGCTTGCAGTCATTCACCCATAGCGCATCCCAGAAAGGCATCCTTGCTCCATTTCCAACAAAGATGGACGTGGAGGCATAGAACAAGGCAGAATCCATCTTGTCGCAGGGGTTTCTGATGCCCACCCAAAGCTTGGTTGGGTCTTTCCATTCAAACCATAACGAACACAGGCCTAGAGCGCGGGCAAGTTTCTTCGTGTTATGTATGCCAAGGCCGCCAAGGTCCTTGGGCCGACACACCGCGTCCTAATTTACCTTGCATTTTGCACCAGTGATTTTGTCCGTGCCCTCCTAAAGAAAGGCCCTCTCGAGCTTGTTTATTTTGTTTGCATCCATGGATTATCATAGTTTATGTTCTAACCAAACAGGTGAATAGTCTGCATCATATACGCATTAGCTTGACAAGATTAATTTTTACATCGCGAGAAAGATAGACCAAGAGAACAAAACAAGGCAAATTAAATGATCTTGAATTCTCCTTTTCTAAATAGGTACAACCCAATACATGTTCTTCCTAGTGATGCAACCATGCCACATAAGTGACTCATGCATGCAAACCATAAATTATATTTTTTGCATTACTCTATACTGCAATCTATGCTGCCACATCATCAATTCATGCATGTTAGTTATATGTTATTTTTTTCATTAGAGTTCATCCTTCACATTTTCTTTTTCCTATTTCTAAATATCTACAAGGCTACATAATTTGAGTAAATTAGGTACAGTAGTAGTAACATAATATACTCAGATGTCAATTGGCTTATGTGGCAAGTAACTAATGAGGAAAAAGATATTTGTGGTAATATCAAATATTTTTTTTAAGGGAAGGCAACACCATATGTTATCGTACATAACGCACCCCATGACAAAATGAGTCTACATGTAAATAAATGAATGCTTACATGATACTACCATACATATGTTACTACCTATTATCATAGACTAGTAATATATGCATGTTACTAGTCTATAAGTTACTTCGCACTATGACCAGCCTAACTCACTACCTATTTTTTCTAACCACGCAACATAAGCAAGTTATGCGCGCATGCCATACATTAATATTTTTGCATTATTTTGTGCATGCAATGCTGCCAGATCATCTAGTAACTTTGAGAGGTCCCTAACCTAAAGCACTCAGCCTCACGATTGCACAATCATTCTACAACATTTCCATATAATGGAAAATAATTATTTTTTAACAAAAGTGAATTTATTGACTCACACATACATGATTTTTACATGACTAGGATGTACACAGTCGACATCAACACACACACACACACACACACAGAGAGAGAGAGAGAGAGAGAGAGAGAGTTACACTCCCAAAAGAGCAAAGTTAAAGCTATGCCTAGACGGGGAAAAAGCGATCGGCAAACTTACAACAACAGCCAGCCACACGAACCATCTCTTGACATCACAAGGATAACAAGAAAGGTTCTCCAGCAACAACGCTGATTTTATGTGTGTTTTTTTCTTTAGGTTTTATGTCCTGCTCAGGAAGGCGAGGGAATGGTGGCTCCCTGAAGCTGGAATAATGTTCTCTTTGCCTAGCCACGTGCCAATGGTGCGTCTAGCATCGTCGGAGGGCATGTCGAGGTGTGTCTCCGGCGGATCTTGTGGGATTCAGTTGATTTTTGTCTTTGGTGGATCTGCTTGGATTCGGTGTTCGCTCGTCTGCGTTCGTGTATCTACACGTTGGATCCTTCCGATCTACGTACGCTTATCTTCATCGGCGACAGTTCTTGTTCTGGTGTGCTAGTTCGTTGGGGCCTTAGCACGGTGACTTCTCGTTGTCTACTATAGCAAGGTTTTCTCGGCTCGGGTGAAGGAGGTGTAATGATGGCGGCACGCCTTCGGCTCGCTCCAGTGATTTTAGTCATCGCTAGGTGGTCTACGAACATGAATGTAATTTATATTGCTTGCCATGATGTTTGCCGAATAAATTGAAAGATTGTTCCCACAAAAAGAAAAATAAAGGTTCTCCAGCAACAACGCCTCCATCAAGGGAACATCACCAAAGCACCGTCGTTGCTGGATCCAACCGCCAATGGCAGATCTCGGTCTTTAAAACTATAAATATCAAGTTTGAGCAATGCCTTCAACAAAGGTTAACGACGCAAAAACACAACCATTGTCGGGCATAACCAAAAGGGTTAGACCTAGGGTTCTCATCACGAAGCTCAAGATCGAGTACTCGTGAAGCACCAACAAATCGAATTCACCATTTGTTGTTGAAAGGGATCTCAATGGTTTTCGTGGGGAAATATTGCAACCCTAATTTGTATTTGATACGGTGGGAGTGAGTGCATACTTAAGCGTTGAAAATTGAGTTGTCAATTCAACCATAACTGAAACAAGTACTTGCTCAAAGGGATCATTAGTAGAAATGGCAATGTAGTGGATGGAGTGATGTACGTAGCAGCGACACAAAGTAGTGAAATAGATTGTAGTTGTAAAGTACAAGTAACTTAAAAAGAGCAAAAGGTAGTGAAAAATGATGAGTGTTAATTTTACGCTCATCACACCTGAGTTTAAACTGATTTATTTCATAAAAAAAGATACCTGCTCCAATATTCGTATTAATGACTAATAAATGCAAAGGATTTCAAAATCCTCTCTTTATTTTGTTTCCACAGGAAAATGGGTTATGCATCGACTAAATCAAGTGCATACATGGAAAGGGGCAAATAGGAGATAAGAGGAGCCAAGTGGGAGGCGCGGGAATTGATCCAGAGCACGATACAGCGTCTGGTATGAGCGCACGTGCTCATACCAGCGCTCGTACCAGGTGCCTGCAGCACCGTGATTTCCAACCCTCCAACTTCCGTTAAAGGGCCAGCACCAGAGTCAGATTAGAGCAATTCGCGAGACCTCCATCTTCGTCAACAGTAGCATCCACAGACCCTAGTCGCCGCTATTTCCATCTCTACGTCCATAGCCTCCACCATCACCATCACCTTTCGCGGTCATTCGCCACCAAGTTATTTGCATTTCCATCATTCACCACCAAGTTAGCCATACCTTGTAATCATGTATCACATCCGACAACCATTGTAAGACATGTTATCAATAAAGTATTCACCATTATGCGTTCTTCAATTATTTGTTCTTGCGGTCTAATCACCATCTGTGAGTAATTCGATAAGGTCATGGGTTGAGGCATACCCTTGCAACCTTATGTGTGTTTTTAAGGGATCGATGGAATGACTTTGAACTAACTTCTCGTATGTCTGAAATAATTGCTTCATAGTTGCCTCTTTTCTCTTTCGCGGTCTTTGTCCCTACAGGTACCCAGGTTCACGGAGATCGAGCCACTAAGAGGCTAAGGGTAGAGAGACTGTGGATTGCTATTCTAAACACCATTGACAAAAGGCTACTATGGTAGCTTGAATCCTATCTCTAGGTATACAAGAGGTGTAGTCACTAAATGTACAATGCTTTTGTATGATTTTATCTTAATTATAGAGGCAACGCCATGTTGCGAATAGGGCTTTTGGTTTGACAACTGACTCTTGATGACGTTCCGATCAAGAGATAATTTGGACACCCCCACTTCGATACGTTGCAAGCACATCTTGACGGGTGTCTTCCAGAGCACAAATTAATATCACAATGATCCCATTCACAAGTATATGGTTGC
Source organism: Aegilops umbellulata (assembly GCA_032464435.1). Classification (NCBI taxonomy): domain Eukaryota; kingdom Viridiplantae; phylum Streptophyta; class Magnoliopsida; order Poales; family Poaceae; genus Aegilops; species Aegilops umbellulata. Next base: position 352,303,900 of record CP136057.1, read on the forward strand.
AGGAATGAAGACCTCATACCAATGCCTATTTTTATTATAAGTGTTCCATGTTACAACTTGATTTTGACCTGGTCAAAAAATGGAATTAATACTCTTGCAAAAACTTGTTAGAAACTCTTGTATTCAAGGTGCATGTCCTCTCATGGGTTCGATAACTCTCATAGGCTTTCTCTCCCTATGTTTCTCTTCTTTCCTTCTCTCCATAATTAATACATAATGTTAGAGACACTAGCATTATCCCTAAACTAATTGAGTGCAATACACTTAGTTATAACACATAAGAAAAATGCATTGGGGGTGGTTGTCTCTAATTTCCATCCACGGCCTAACATTAGTGATAAGAACCAATGCATTGGGAGAACCCTAATGAAGATTACAAGTTATGGTTGTGTTAATTAGTTGATATGCTAGAATCACGAAGATTACGAGTTGCTCGCATGTGCTATATTAGTCTTTCTTCTCATTTTTCTTCATTAAACCTCTAAGATATATCATAAGTCATACATATGATTGTAGAAGAGATCGTGAGATATTTCTTTAATTAATTTATCTTGTCGTACGTAAATCATCAACTGGTTCCCGATCAAATCATGCGACCGTGGAGTGGGTGAGACTCACAAGAAAGATTTCGTAGCCATTTGGATGTGATCTAATTAGCATGTGTGATTCGTAGTGCAATTCTTTAACCTTTTTAACTTGGCCTTCACTATATCTAGTTTCTGACCCTGCCCTGGTAGTATAAGTTGTGCTTAGTGCTAAATCTACATAACATATGCTTCTTTTGGCACGTAGGTATAATATAAACTTTAGGTGCGCAAGAGATATATTAGCTGATTTTGTTCCTCAATGCACACCCTTAATTATGGTTCCAGCTACAAACTTTGATCAACTTTCACCATGCATGCATCTTGTGACTTTGTTATTATTAGCAACAATTTTTGTATTAATGTTATTATTATTATTTTAAACTTGTCCACGACAAGAGAAAAATGACGTGTTTGCTATTATTCACATGCCTGGAAAATTTTCAGGTACCGGTCGAATCGCTAGGACAGCGCGGCCTAGCCCCGAGCTTGAGACCTAGACGCCACACATCACTGGCGGAGGTGATTCAAAGGTTTGGCAGGTTCAGGTTGCAGGGTGAGGGGGTTCGTTGGCGCGATAGAGCTTAGAGGGAGGAGTGCCTCGAGTAGGACATGATGCAAGGCAGATGCCTATGATGTCGCCAGCTGTGGGGGCGCGGGCAGTTAGGATAGGGTCGGGCTAAGAGGTTTTCATGAGGAGGAAGGTGTTGTAGCCATTGGATTAGATTTCAATCCAACAATTGCGACCAAGTTGATTGAACGGATATTTTTACAAACGATTGCATAATATTCACTTCCAAAAAATGACATGGAGCCACTGCCTCATCGCCTCTAGAGTTAACAAGAAAGCACACCATATCCAATGCTAAGAGCATCTCCAGTAGCAACCCTATAATAGGACACAAGAAACAACTTGGAGTAAAATTGGGGCACCACAATGGTATTTAGAGTAACAAAAAATGCTTATCTCCAACAACAACTCTTCAATAGGGCAGTAAATAGGGCACTACTACTTTTCCACAATTGCATACACATTTCATACAAATAATATCATATTCATATCAAATGAATCCAAAACAAACATAACAACAATTTCATCACTCCACAATATCAAATTATTACCTAGTTCATCAAATCCACAAAATTAAATGCAACACAAATTGTTCATCAAACAATACAACAAAGTTCAGCACACAATACCACAAAGTTCATCACACAATACAACAAACATAGAGATAAGACTAGAGATGTTACTGTTGGGGAACGTTGCATGGAAAACAAAAAAATTCTACGCACACTCAATGATGTATCCATGGAGATGCATATCAACGAGGGGAGAGTGTGTCTACGTACCCTCGTAGACCGTAAGCGGAAGCGTTTCACAACGCGGTTGATGTAGTCAAACTTCTTCGCGCGTCAACCGATCAAGTACCGAACGCACGAGACCTCCGTGTTCTGCACATGTTCAGCTCGATGACGTCCCTCGCCTTCTTGATCCAGCAAGACGTCGAGGTAGTATCTGTCAGCACGACGGTGTGGTGACGGTGATGGTGAAGTGATCTCCGCAGGTCTTCGCCTAAGCACTAGGAAAATATGACCGGGGGTGTAAACGGTTCAGGGGGGCACCGCACACGGCTAACAATTGATCTGGGGTGTGCTAGGCGCCCCTCCCACATATATATAGGTGGGAGGGAGGGAGGAGCAGCCATAGGAGGCGCCCAAGTAGGAGGAGTTCTACTTGGAGTCCCTCCCAAGCCGCGCCCCCCTGCCGTATATAACCGAGGGGGAAGGATAGAGGGGAGGAGAGGGAAGGAAGTGGGAATCCTAATCCACACTTTCCTTTCCCTTATCCCCTTTCCTTCTCCTCCTTAGGCCGGCCAATAAGGGGGGCGCACCAGCCCCTTGTGGCTGGTGCGTTTCCCCTCTTGTCCCATAAGGCCCATATCTTTTGCCGGGGGTGCCCGGAACCCCTCCCGGTGACCCGATAAGTAGCTGGTAGCCCCCGAAATACTTCCGGTGTCCGAATACTATCATACTATATATCAATCTTGACATCTCGACCATTTCGAGACTCCTCGTAATGTCCATGATCTCATCCAGGACTCCGAACAACATTCGGTCACCAAATCATATAACTCATATAATACTATATATCATCATCGAACGTTAAGCGTGCGGACCCTACAGGTTCGAGAACTATGTAGACATGACCGAGACACCTCTCTGGTCAATAACCAATAGCGGAACCTGGATGCCCATATTGGCTCCTACATATTCTTTGAAGATCTTTATAGGTCGAACCGTTATGACAACATACGCAATTCCCTTTGTCCATTGGTATGTTACTTGCCTGAGTTTCGATCGTCGGTATCTTCATACCTAGTTCAATATCGTTACGAGCAAGTATCTTTACCCGTTCCGTTATACATCATCCTGCAACTAACTCATTAGTCACTTTGCTTGCAAGGCTTATGATGTGTATTACTGAGAGGGCCCACAGATACCTCTCCGATACTTGGAGTGACAAATCCAAATCTCGATCTATGCCAACTCAACAAACACCTTCTTAGATACCTGTAGAGCATCTTTATGATCACCCAGTTACGTTGTGACATTTGATAGCACACAAGGTATTCCTCCGGTATCCGGGAGTTGCATAATCTCATAGTCGAAGGAATATGTATTTGACATGAAGAAAGCAATAGCAATAAACTGAACGATCATTATATTAAGCTAACGGATGGGTATTGTCCATCACATCATTCTCCTAATGATGTGATCCCATTATCAAATGACAACACATGTCTATGGTTAGGAAACCTTAACCATGTTTGATCAACGAGCTAGTCTAGTAGAGGCTTACTAGGGACACGGTATTTGTTTATGTATTCACACATGTATTTAGATTTTCGATCAATACAATTATAGCATGAATAATAAACCTTTATCATGAATAAGGAAATATAAAATAACAACTTTATTATTGCCTCTAGGGCTTATTTCCTTCAGTCTCCCACTTGAACTAGAGTCAATAATCTAGTTCACATCGCCATGTGAATAACACCCATAGTTCACATCGCCATGTGATTAACACCTATAGTTCACATCACCATGTGACCAACACCCAAAGGGTTTACTAGCGTCAATAATCTAGTTCACATTGCCATGTGATTAACACCCAAAGAGTAATAAGGTGTGATCATGTTTTGCTTGTGAGAGAAGTTTAGTCAACGGGTCTGTCACATTTAGATTCGTATGTATTTTGGAAATTTGTATGTCTACAATGCTCTGCATGGAGCTACTCTAGCTAATTGCTCCCACGTTCAATATGTATCCAGATTGAGACTTAGAGTCATCTAGATTAGTGTCAAAGCTTGCATTGACGTAACTCTTTACGCCGAACTCTTTATCACCTCCATAACCGAGAAGCATTTCCTTAGTCCTCTTTAAGGCGCCTAAGGATAATTTGGACCGCTGTCCAGTGGTCCACTCCTGGATCACTCTTGTACCCTCTTTGCCAGATAAGTGGCAAGACACACATAAGGTGTGGTACACAGCATGGCATATCGTATAGAACCTATGGCTGAGGCATAGGGAATGACTTTCATTCTCTCTCTATCTTCTGCCGTGGTCGAGCTTTGAGTCTTACTCAACTTCACACCTTGTAATATAGGCCAGAACCCCTTCTTGGACTGAACCATTTTGAACTTCTTCGAATCTTATCAAGGTATGTGTTTTGTGGAAGTTCTATTAAGCGTCTTGATCTATCCCTATAGATCTTTGATGCTCAATATGCAAGTAGCTTCACCGAGGTCTTTCATTGAAAAATTGTTATTCAAGTATCATTTTATGCTATCCAGAAGTTCTATATAATTTCCAATCAGCAATATGTCATCCACATATAATATCAGAAATGCTAGAGAGCTCCCACTCACTTTCTTGTATATACAGGCTTCACTGAAAGTCTGTATAAAACCATATGCTTTGATCACCTCATCAAAGCATATATTCCAGCTCTGAGATGCTTGCACTAGTCCATAGATGGATCGCTAGAGCTTGCACACTTTGTTAGCACCTTTAGGATCGACAAAACCTTCTGGTTGCACCATATACAACTCTTCTTTAAGAAATCCGTTAAGGAATGCAGTTTTGACGTCCATTTACGAGATTTCATAATCATAAAATGCGGCAATTGCTAACATGATTCGGACGGACTTAAGCATCGCTACGGGTGAGAAAGTCTCATCGTAGTCCACCCCTTGAACTTGTCAAAAACCTTTCGACAAGTCGAGCTTTGTAGACAGTAACATTACCAGCAACGTGAGCCTTCTTCTAGAAGATCCATTTATTCTCTATGACTTCCCAATCATCGGGCAAGTCCACCATAGTCCACACTTTGTTCTAATACATGGATCTTATCTCAGATTTCATGGCCTCAAGCCATCTGTCAGGATCTGGGCTCATCATATCTTCTTCATAGTTCATAGGTTCGCCTTGGACTAGTAATATGACCTCCAGGACAGGATTACCGTGCCACTATGGTGCGGATCATGCTCTGGTTGACTTATGAGGTTCAGTAGCAACTTGATCTGAAGTTTCATGATCATTAAAATTATCTTCCTCTCTAGTTGGTGTAGGCATCACGAGAACGGTTTTCTGTGATGTGCTGCTTTCCAATTCGAGAGAAGGTACAATTACCTCATCAAGTTCTACTTTAATTTCCTCCCACTCACTTCTTTCGAGAGAAACTTCTTCTCTAGAAAGGTTCCATTCTTGGCAACAAAGATCTTGACTTCGGATTTGTGGTAGAAGGTGTACCCAATTGTTTCCTTAGGGTATCCTATGAAGACGCACTTCTCCGATTTGGGTTCGAGCTTATATGGCTTAAGCCTTTTGACATAAGTGCCGCTACTGGTGCGCGTCGGTGCTATACAAACGGTTTCTAACCCCTTTCCGTGACATCATTTGGAACCGTCGCCAAGTGAGTGTGTGTGATGGGGGGGGGGGTTCTTCCCACACGACCCAGAAATCATCGGGGATAGGCCCTCCTGGGACACAGGCTGGGGCCGCGTGCGATCGGGCGAGGCATCGAAACCCAATCATTTCCGTAGGTATGTACATCCCACACGGTGAATCCCAGAAAAACATTTCCGTAGGTATGTACACCCCACACGGTGAATCCCAGAAAAACATTTCTGTAGGTATGTACATCCCACACGGTGAATCCCATAAAAACATTTCCATAGGTATGTACATCCCACACGGTGAATCCCAGAAAAAACATTTCCGTAGGTATGTATATCTGATACGTCTCCAACGTATCTATAATTTTTGATTGTTCCATGCTATTGTATTATCTATTTTGGATGTTTAATGGGCTTTATTATGCACTTTTATATCATTTTTGGGACTAACCTTTTAACCGAAGGTCCGGTGCAAAATGTTTTTTTGCCTATTTCAGTGTCTTGCAGAAAAGGAATATCAAAGGAATCCAAACGGAATGAAACCTTCGGTAGAGTTATTTTTGGAACAAACGCAACCCAGGAGACTTGGAGTGGACGTCAAGGAAGCAACGAGGCGGCCACGAGGCAGGGAGGCGCGCCCCCACCCTCGTGGGCCCCTCGTGGCTCCACCAACCTACTTCTTCCTCCTATATATACTCATATACCCTGAAAACATCCGAGAGCACCACAAAACCCTATTTCCACCGCCGCAACCTTCTGTACCCATGAGATCCCATCTTGGGGCCTTTTCCGGCGCTCCGCCGGAGGGGGAATCGATCCCGGAGGGCTTCTACATCAACACCATAGCCTCTCCGATGATGTGTGAGTAGTTTACCACAGACCTTCGGGTCCATAGTTATTAGCTAGATGGCTTCTTCTCTCTCTTTAGATCTCAATACAAAGTTCTCCTCGATCTTCTTGGAGATCTATTCGATGTAATTCTTTTTGCGGTGTGTTTGTTGAGATCCCATGAATTGTGGGTTTATGATCAAGATTATCTATGAACAATATTTGATTCTTCTCGGAATTCTTTTATGCATGATTTAATTATCTTTGCAAGTCTCTTCGAATTATCAGTTTGGTTTGGCCTACTCGATTGATCTTTCTTGCAATGGGAGAAGTGCTTAGCTTTGGGTTCAATCTTGCGGTGTCCTTTCCCAGTGACAGCAGGGGCAACAAGGCACATATTGTATTGTTGCCATTAAGGATAAAAAGATGGGGTTTATATCATATTGCTTGAGTTTATCCCTCTACATCATGTCATCTTGCCTAATGCGTTACTCTGTTCTTATGAACTTAATACTCTAGATGCATGCTGGATAGCGGTCGATGTGTGGAGTAATAGTAGTAGATGCAGAATCATTTCGGTCTACTTGTCGCGGACATGATGCCTATATACATGATCATGCCTAGATATTATCATAACTATGCGCTTTTCTATCAATTGCTTGACAGTAATTCGTTCACCCATCGTAAATTATGCTATCTTGAGAGAAGCCACTAGTGAAACCTATGCCCCCCGGGTCTCTTCCATCATATTATTTTCATATCAATTTGTTATTTCTACTATCTTTTATTTTGCAATCTTTACTTTCCAATTTATATCATAAAAATACCAAAAATATTTATCTTATTATCTCTATCAGATCTCACTTTTGCAAGTGGCCGTGAAGGGATTGACAACCCCTTTATCGCATTGGTTGCAAGGTTCTTATTTGTTTGTGTAGGTACGAGGCGACTTGTGTGTGGTCTCCTACTGGATTGATACCTTGGTTCTCAAAAACTAAGGGAAATAGTTACACTGCTTTGCTGCATCACCCTTTCCTCTTCAAGGGAAAACCAACGCATGCTCAAGAGGTAGCAATATCACACACGGTCAATCCAAGGAATATGTTTCCATTCTTATGTACATCCCACACAGTCAATCCAGGGAAAACATTTCCGTTCGCATGTACATCCCACACAGTTTTATCTGTAGGCTTGTATATGAAAGGTGTAACTATCACACACGCTCTGCCTTGGTTAATTGTTTACTTTTATCAACTACATCACACACGATTTGATGAAGAAAACTGTGTGGCATTGGGCTATCCATCGCAAGCGCTTTTACTGCTAGAACCATTTGCAAAGGTCCATGACACATTTAGCAGGTTTATTAGTTTACAATTAATAATTCTAGTATTACGCAAATTCACATTTCATATCGAACAGCTGTTTGCCAATTTCATATCAGGCACATAAATATATTATAACATCACAGTACGATAGCTACATGAAAATAGCACAATACAACACATAGCTAGTTCAACTTCATAAGAACAATATATTCATTTCCCTAACCGAGATCATCCAGGCTCCTCTTATCCACCTCTGCTTTCAGTTCAGCAAGAACCTGTTTTGCACGGGCCAACTGGGAAAGTGCCTCCTCGTTCGCCAACACCATCTTAGCAAAGTCTGATTTAAGAAAATCTGAGCTCATTCTCCACCTTCAACTTTTTATCCCGCATCTTCAAATATTCTTCAGCGTTGACAACAGTTTCTCTAAGCCTATGTTTGTGCTCTATAGCAACATAGAAAATCAGCAATGCTTATTTTGAAAAACTGAAGACACATGTTAATTATGACATATCTTCTCAAAAAGATCAATGTGCAAATGAATTAATTGCTACCGAGACAACAACCAAATTCTGGAACATCAGAAGCTATAATTAACTACAACAACGCTACAAGTTCTTACTCATGTACAATAAATAACAAATTGAACATTTTATGAGGAAGGTAAATATAACTGCAACAACATAGCGACTGTGTTTGGATGACAACAAATTGATACTAACAGGTGTGTACTAAGGCCGTCCACTATGTATGCCAAAACTGGGGTAAAGACAACTGTTGCTACATCTCGCACCGATGCCCTGCACTGGCGAGCTGATGCAGCGGAAAAAATGAGGGACCCGGACTTCGGAGCACGTAGTTGCTCTGATGCCTAGTTCCTTCGTGCCATAAAGATTTAGTATTTTACTGCTTGGCTGTTCGGATGTGTGGACCAAAGTTGGCTGCACAAACTGCTGAAGCGGTGCCAAATAATTTTATAATGGCACTGCTGATGAGATGGCAACAATTTAAGATACTAGGTACAAACTGTGACACTGTCTTAGGATGCGTTTGGTTGAAGGTGTGGTATCAATGGGTTGGATCGTGACAGTGTCTGAACCACATCTAACAAATGATTTGCAACAACGAAAGAGGGTCTAACCTTCTCTGCACATGCCAGAAACTTCTTCCCATCCTCCACAGATTCAAACGCAATTAGCTTCACACATGGAGATTGATGGTGACAACGAGCAGATAGATCTTCAGCCACCCCGCTCCATTCGTTGCTACTGATGGTCCTAGGGAGCTATAAGAGGAAGAAATGGCTCAAATCTACCACTGGGTAAAAATCCTTCATTCCAAGTCATAGCCCGTGATAGAGAAGAGAGGCATACCCGGGTGGTGAAGGATTCGTCGCCGGAGGAGGAACCGCTGGAGAGGTCTTTGAAGAAGACCATGGTGACCCCATCGGTAGGATGCGAGGCGGCGAGAGCAAGGAAGCGACTATAGCTTAGCAAGGAAGGAATGAAGGAGAAAACAAGGGAAATATGACTTGTGGTCGGGGAGAAAAGGGGGTGGGAAAGGGGGAAGGGGGGCGGGGGTAGATATTTTGGCGGTAGGCCAAGATTTTCGAAAAGTGGAGGGAAACTTTGCGCGCGGTGCTGCCGGACCATTCACTTTGAACGATTGTGTGCATCACAAACGATTCTTCTGCTTTATGCGCATGGGATGAGTTTGATAATTCAAATTTTGGTGGAAATTTCCCGGGTACGTCATTGCGTAATTTAACACCGCTTGCTAATTTGGTCACACAAAAGAGCGTACAGTAGACAGACCACACTTACTGAATCGAGCAATTTTAGTAATAAAACAGAGCCAGTTGACCTAAACATTGCTCTAACAAAAGACCAGCATTAAAAACAAAGCCTAAGTACGCATAATTAACAAATCCGCCGTCGCGCCAGCCTATGCATTGCCGGTGTGAGATGAGACATCGATGACTTGTCCTGGCGACATGCTGCCATTGATGGACTCCGCGTCCCCCTTGCTGAAGTCGACCGCGTCCTCGTCCTCATCCTCGGTGCCGCCCTCAAGGTTGTAGTACTCGTAGTAGTGGCTGCGCCAGAGCTCGCATTGGTACTCCACCGCCGATTCCTCGACGGACAGACTCTTCTCTACCTCGGCCTCGGCCAAGCGCAACTCCTCCTCCCAGCGCTCCTCGATCTCCACCGCCTCCTGCATCTCCAACTCCCGCTCGATGACCTCATGAGGAAGCATGTGCTCCATGGCCACCGCCGCCTTTTCGGACGTGGGTTGCATGCTGTAGTCTGAGGTGGCCTGGAATATCTTGGCGTGTGCATCCTTGATCTTGGTGTGGATGGACTCGACCCGGGCCAGGGCAACATCGGCGGCACGGACGGCAGCTCGAGCACTCCCGGCATTTGCAGCGACCGTCGCAGCAGCAGCTGCAGCCGTCTCATGTGCTGCAGCTGCCCTGTCGGCTGCCGCAAACGCCCTCTCAGCGGAAGCAGCCACGCTCAATGCAAATGCGGCGACACTATTGGCGTAGACGGCCGCGCTCTCAGCGTAGGCAGCGGCGCTCGGGGGAGACGCGGCCATCGTACGGGCCTTCACGAAGCGTTTCCACGGTGTCATCTTTGCAAGAAGGTGGTGCAGGAATGGGGACCGTTATTCGTGGGTTCGGGGGTTGCCAGCACTGGAGCAGACGAGCCGGCAAAGCTTAAGGAGGGAGACTTAAATAGGCCCAGATATTTTCATCGCAAACGGTTCCTAGAAAACAACTGTATGTGATGTTGTAGATATTTTTTATTAGCCATGAAAGACAAATTTGGAGTAAAGTGGCAACGAATGGTGTTTTAAATGTACTAGAAATTTTGTAGTACTAATACAATTGTCATGTCAAATTTTGGAAAATTTCGGGGGTCATTTGACCTTTTAAGACATTTAAGTGATTTTCTAGCCATTTAATGACCATAATTCAAATTTGAACTACATCTACATGCAAAGGCTAACAAAAACGGTTTGAAAAATCATATTTGTGTACTTGTGTGCTAGTTAATTCCATGTGTAGTAAATTAGAAGGAATTTTCGAACATATTTGTCTCGCGACATGGACACATGCATATGTATGCATGGAGTGACATGGCATTTTAATTCCAAAAAATTAAAAAAATATCATAAACACACGAAACCTTGGTTGATGTAATGTCATGCCACCAAGATGATGTGGTAAAAAATTTGGCATGTTTGATGAAAGTTTGGACACAAACCCCTCACAAACTAGAGCAACTCACTAGAAGGCTCGTGGTTCCGAGAGGGAACTATGCATGTTTGATGATGAACGGGAGATAGCTTACTCTTATGGCCTTCAATTTTTTCTACGTCTAACGTGCACTACTACAACTGTAATGTGAAATTTTGGAAAATTCAAGGGGTCATTTGACCTTTTAAAGACATTTAGGTGATTTTCTAGCCATTTAATGACCATAATTCAAATTTGAACTACATCTACATGCAACGCCAAACCAAAACGGTTTGAAAATCATATCTGTGTACTTGTGTGCGAGTTAATTCAATGTGTAGTAAATTAGAAGGAATTTTCAAACATATTGGTCTCAAGGCATGGGCACATGCATACGTATGCATGGAGTGCCATGGCATTTTAATTCCAAAAAATTAAAAAATGATCAGAAAAACATGAAACCTTGGTTGATGTAATGTCATGCCACCAAGATGACGTGGTAAAGAAATTGGCATGTTTAACGAAAGTTTGGACACACACGCCCCACAAACCGGAGCAACTCACTAGAAGGCTCATGGTTCCGAGAGGGAACAATGCATGTTTGATGACGAACGGGAGATAGCTTCCTCTTGCGGCCTTGAATTTTTTTCTATGTCTAACGTGCACTACTACAACTGTAATGTGAAATTTTGGAAATTTCAAGGGGTCATTTGACCTTTTAAAGACATTTAAGTGATTTTCTAGCCATATAATGACCGTAATTCAAATTTGAACTACATCTACATGCAACGGCTAACCAAAACGGTTTGAAAAATCATATTTGTGTACTTGTGTGCGTGTTAATTTCATGTGCAGTAAATTAGAAGGAATTTCAAACATATTTGTCTCACGACATGGACACATGCATATGTATGCATGGAGTGACATGGCATTTTAATTCCAAAAAAATAAAAAAAATAAAAAACACATGAAACCTTGGTTGATGTAATGTCATGCCACCAAGATGATGTGGTAAAGAAATTGGCATGTTTGACGAAAGTTTGGACACACACCCCTCACAAACCGAAGCAACTCACTAGAAGGCTCGTGGTTCCGAGAGGGAACAATGAATGTTTGATGACGAATGGGAGATAGCTTCCTCTTACGGCCTTCAATTTTTTTACGTCTAACGTGCACTACTTCAACTGTAATGAGAATTTTTGGAAAATTCAAGGGGTCATTTTACCTTTTAAAGACATTTAAGTGATTTTCTAGCCATTTAATGAACGTAATTCAAATTTGAACTACATCTACGTGCAACGCCTAACCAAAACGGTCTGAATAATCATATCTGTATACTTGTGTGCGAGTTAATTCCATGAGCAGCAAATTAGAAGAAATTTTCAAACATATTGGTCTCAAGGCATGGGCACATGCATACGTATGCATGGAGTGACATGGCATTTTAATTCCAAAAAATTTAAAAAATATCAGAAACACATGAAACCTTGGTTGATGTAATGTCATGCCACCAAGATGATGTGGTAAAGAAATCGGCATGTTTGACGAAAGTTTGGACACACACCCCTCACAAACCGAAGCAACTCACTAGAAGACTCGTGGTTCTGAGACGGAACAATGCATGTTTGATGACGAACGGGAGATAGCTTCCTCTTATGGCCTTCAATTTTTTTACGTCTAACATGCACTACTAAAACTGTAATGTGAAGTTTTGGAAAATTCAAGGGGTCATTTGACCTTTTAAAGACATTTAAGTGATTTTCTAGCCATATAATGACCGTAATTCAAATTTGAACTACATCTACATGCAATGCCTAACCAAAACGGTTTGAAAAATCTTATCTGTATACTTGTGTGCAAGTTAATTCCATGTGCAGTAAATTAGAAGGATTTTTCAAACATATTGGTCTCAAGGCATGGGCACATGCATATGTATGCATGGAGTGACATGGCATTTTAATTCCAAAAAAATAAAAAAATATCAGAAACACATGAAACCTTGGTTGATGTAATGTCATGCCACCAAGATGATGTGGTAAAGAAATTGGCATGTTTGACGAAAGTTTGGACACACGCCCCTCACAAACCGGAGCAACTTACTAGAAGGCTCGTGGTTCTGAGAGGGAACACTGCATGTTTGATGACGAACGGGAGATAGCTTCCTCTTACGGCCTTCAATTTTTCTACGTCTAACGCCTAACGTGCACTACTACAACTGTAATGTAAAATTTTGGAAAATTCTAGGGGTCATTTGACCTTTTAAAGACATTTAAGTGATTTTCTAGCCATTTAATGACAGTAATTCAAATTTGAACTATATCTACATGCAACGCCTAACCAAAACGGTTTGAAAAATCATATCTGTGTACTTGTGTGCGAGTTAATTCCATGTGCAGTAAATTAGAAGGAATTTTCAAACAGATTGGTCTCAAGGCATGGGCACATGCATATGTATGCATAGAGTGCCATGGCATTTTAATTCCAAAAAATTAAAAAAAGATCAGAAAAACATGAAACCTTGGTTGATGTAATGTCATGCCACCAAGATGATGTGGTAAAGAAATTGGCATGTTTGACGAAAGTTTGGACACACACCCCTCACAAACCGGAGCAACACACTAGAAGGTTCGTGGTTCCGAGAGGGAACAATGCATGTCTGATGACGAACGGGAGATAGCTTCCTCTTACAGCCTTCAATTTTTTTTCTATGTTTAACATGCACTAATACAACTGTCATGTGAAAATTTGGAAAAATTTCAGGGGTCATTTGACCTTTTAAAGACATTTAAGTGATTTTCTAACCATTTAATGACCATAATTCAAATTTGAACTACATCTACATGCAACGCCTTACCAAAATGGTTTGAAAAATCATATTTTTGTGTACTTGTGTGCGAGTTAATTCCATGTGCAGTAAATTAGAAGGAATTTTCAAACATATTGGTCTCAAGGCATGGGCACATGCATGGAGTGCCATGGCATTTTAATTCCAAAAAATTAAAAAATGATCAGAAAAACATGAAACCTTGGTTGATGTAATGTATGCCACCAAGATGATGTGGTAAAGAAATAGGCATTTTGACGAAAGTTTTGACACACACCCCTCACAAACTAGAGCAACTCACTAGAAGGTTAGTGGTTCCGAGAGGGAACAATGCATGTTTGCTGACGAACGGGAGATAGCGTCCTCTTACGGCCTTCAATTTTTTTCTATGTTTAACGTGCACTAATACAACTGTCATGTGAAAATTTGGAAAATTTTAGGGGGCATTTGACCTTTTAAAGATAATTAAGTTATTTTCTAACCATTTAATGAATGTAATTCAAATTTGTACTACATGTACATGCAACGCCTAACCATAATGGTTTAAAAAATCATATTTTTGTGTACTTGTTGGTGAGTTAAAAAATCATCAGACGATGTAAATATCTGGTGTTCAAAAAAGAAAATGTAAAGATGTGGCAAGACAACCGGCCCCCACACGATTGGCACTCTATCTCGCGGCTCGGGGTTTGGTAGGTGAGTGGTGGGGATCATTAATCAGACACGATTCTGTATTGGAAACCGTCAAGTATTATGTTCACACACGGATTTTGCTGCAGGAATCATGTGTAATTCAAACTACAGTACTCGTAAATTCCGGCGACCGGCGTGTGTACTGTCCCCGTCGATCTAGATTCCGACCTCCAATAAATACTACCTTGCTCACGTCGTCCCGCCTGCATTCTCATCTACATCCTCCCCTCGCTCGCCCTCTCTCTCTCTCTCTCTCTCTCTCTCTCAAATCTCTGCCATGGCGCCGCCGATCTGCCCACGCGCCGACGAGGAGTCGCCGCCCCCCGAGGACACTCACTCGATTAGCAGCGACGAGGACCCCTACGCGCCGCCTGATGAGGTTGCGCCGTACCCCCAAACTTTGGATTGGTTTTGGGGCCAGTACAATCTTTGTCTGTGGAAGTCGCTGCCGCCGGCTAAGAAAGCCAGACAAGTGGCATTCAAGAAGGAGATGGCGGAGGAGGAAGCCAGGTACCAGGCGGCCTGTGAAGCCTGTGATGCCGCCTGGAAAAAGGAGGCGGTGAAGCTTTGGGGGCGGGTGCGTCATCGTGCCTAGGAGGTGTACGAAGACGGGTACTTCGCGAGGAAGGTCATAGGCGCTGGGCGCCTCGTTGCTACATGGAGGTGGGCTGATAAGCTCCAGCGTGCCACCGACAAGGAGCTGCAGTGGGCGCCCAACGAAATGGCAAGATTGTCCGCGCGTGTCCGCCAGCAAGAGGCAGATCGATATGTCAAGCGCTGCGAGGCGGAGGAGGTGGAGTACTGCCTCCGCACTTGGATGACGTCGCGCACCAGGGAGCTGCTGGCGAGGGACTGCCGGAATACTGGCCCCAGGAGGGATTATTAGTTTTAGTATTGTTCGTTTTCAATTTTATGCATTGTACCAAGTAGTTAAGTATCATCACGTATATGTGATGATATTATATATATATATATATATATATATATATATATATATATATATATATATATATATATTCTGTGATGAACTAATGAACAATTAATATCTATATATATATATATTATGAATTTCATTTTCTATCTTTTTTGTATACTAATTTGAACCTAGTTGTTATCGTCCACATATACAGAATGGAAAGCGTATATACACACATTGAAATATAACATATAATAATGGAAAACAGAGCACACACATTGAAACAGAGCAATAAACAGAGCAATACTATGATTGTTGTGAATACATAGCTATCCACGTCGAAACGACTCAATAAAATAAAACGCGTCCATGAGACCATGACCAGCAGCCCTTGCCTACGGTAGCTCTTGGCTCTGCCTGAACTCGTGTAGGCATTCGTCCAAGCAGTCGACACGCTCGTGGTACATCTGGAGCGCGATCTCGAGCTCCAAGTTGGCTATTTCATTGGAGATCACCAGCTTGAGGATGCGACGGCCATGTTCCTCTACTTCGCCCAGGTGGACACCTGGGCCAAGGAGGTGGTCGAGCCTACGGACCAGCGCGTTGGCATCCAGCGGGTCGCGGACAAGGCGAACGGCGGCACCCATGCAAACGGCGCGGCGGGTGTCCGGTGCAAGTACGGCGCGGCCGACCTATGATGCAAATACGGCGCTGAGGGCCTTTGTCCACTCCTGGTGAGGAATGGGGCTACTGACGGGACGTGTACCCAGCTGCGGCATCGTGTCGACAACAGGCAAGTGTCGATGGATCCGCTCTTGCTGTGCGGCGCGCCGCGCCTCTCGCTCTACGACGCTCCAACGGTCTCGCCATGCGACGAGCCGCAGCCTATCGGCGCGGACGCGCCTAGCTTGCTCTACAGCGCGCCATTGATCATGTTGTGCAGCGAGCTGTAGCCTGTCAGCGCTGACATGCCTATCTTGATCCGCGGCGCTCAAGTGCCATGCGCTAAAGGTCTGCTCAACCTTGGCGATGACGTGCATCACGACGTCGTCCATCGCGTTGCCGGGGAGCGCCTCGGCCTCGACGGGCCGTGGCGCCTGCTTGTTTTCCTCGTCAACGAGGTTGATGGCAGAGGCGGCGCTTTGGTGGGTTGGCATGCTTGGAAAAGATGGATGTGCTACAGGCTGCACTTCTCGCCTCCATGCGTCGCGCGCCGCCTATGCACAATATCGCTGGGTGGCGGGAAACAGGTGAGGAAATGGTGGGAAATGGTGGCGTGTTCATAAAACGCCATCAATTAATGGAAACTTAGCATAGAAGGAACATCGAGCTAGCATAAGAAGTAGATGATGATCAGATGAACATGGACCACACTAGGGAACCCGTCGGTGATGAATTCATCAATCGCAAACAGTTGAATACTAGCAAGCGTTTACCCATAGAACACACGGCCTATTCCATCACAAACAGGTCGAATGGATCAACTGTATGCCACGTATCGCACATTGTCAAAAAGTAATGCGGTAGACCTTCTTTAACATGTGTTAAAAAATAAAAAAAATAAGAAACAAGGACCTCGAGGTTAAATTAACTCATGGGATGGGTCGTATCAGTCATTTAATTTGACAGATATGACCCATCCTATCAGTTAATTTAACATCAACACAACTTCCCATCCAGTCACCAATCTGATGGCTGCTCCAGCCTGAGCACACTTAACTTGAGAGTTCTCTTACATGAGCTACTGGTGGAACAACTAGTCCTTGCTGATAGGATACCTCTTCGCATCCTTATGGTGTATCCGGATGACCGTCCGTCCCCCAATGGCCAATACATGTTGGGTAGATAGAGCATATCACATACGTCTTATTAGAAGCAATTGTCTGTGTTATTATCGGTCTTGGCACACATTTCTGATTATAGACCTATTTGCCACGTATCACAGACATCTTGTTATATTGAACCGTTTCTATTCTCTTGTCTCAACGCAAACAGTTCATCCGAGTGAACCGCATGCCATATATCGCACACACCTTCGTCTGGCTGCCCGTTTCTTTTGTGTTGCCTAATCACAAACAGTTTATCCGAGTGAACCGTATGTTGTATATCGAACACACCTTCATCTGGATGCCCGTTTCTTTTGTTCCTCCTCATCGCAAATAGTTAATTGAGCTGAACCATATGCCCTGCATCGCACACGCAACTAAAATCTGAACCTTGTTTGATGCATCCTCCATCGCAAACGTTTTGCATCTTTTTGATGGTTTTTTACACCATCGTTTGCGATTATGGCATCACACACAGTTTCGTCGAAGGGTCTCTGATCTTAGTGTCGAGTTAGCAGCAACCTGCAGTAGTGCGCAACCCCAAACTTTAAGAAATGACAACTTAGGTTTCTTGCCAAACCACAATTCATACAGTGTCGTCTCAATGGATTTCTACGGTGCCCTATTTAACACGAATGCAGCTATCTCTAATGCACATCCCCAAAATGATAGTGGTAAATTGGTAAGAGACATCATAGATTGCACCATATCTAATAAAGTACGGTTACGACGTTCGGCCACACCATTACGCTGTGGTGTTCCAGGTGGCACAATTTGTAAAACAATCCCACATTGTTTAAAATGAAGGCAAAACTCGTAACTCAAATATTCGCCTTCTCGATCAGATCGTAGAAACTTTATTTTCTTGTTACGACGATTCTCCACTTCACTCTGAAATTCTTTGAACTTTTCAAATCATCCATGAATGTCAGAAAATAGCGATACCCGCCGCGTGCTTCAACACTCATCAGACCGCATACATCGGTATGTATTATTTTCAATAAGTCATTAGCTCACTCCATTGTTTCAGAGAACGGAGTTTTAGTCATCTTGCCCATGAGGCATGGTTCGCAAGTATCAAATGATAATCAAGCGATTCCAAAAGTCCATCCGCATGGAGATTCTTCATGTGCTTTACACCAATATGACCTAAATGGCAGTGCCACAAATATGTTGCACATTATTAACTTTGCATCTTTTGGCATCAATATTATGAATATGTGTATCACCACAATCGAGATTCAACAAAAATAGACCACTCTTCAAGGGTGCATGACCATAAAAGATATTACTCATATAAATAGAACAACCATTATTCTCTTATTTAAATGAATAACCGTCTCGCACTAAACAAGATCCAGATATAATGTTCGTGCTCAACGGTGGCACCAAATAACAATTATTCAGGTCTAAAAGTAATCCCGAAGGTAGATGTAGAGGTAGCATGCTGATGGTGATCACATCGACCTTGGAACCATTCCCGACGCGCATCGTCACCTCGTCCTTAGCCAATCTTCGTTTAATCCATAGCCCCTGTTTCGAGTTACAAATATGAGCAACCGAACCAGTATCAAATACCCAGGCGCTACTACGAGCATTAGTAAGGTACACATCAATAACGTGTATATCAAATATACATTTGTTCACTTTGCCATCCTTCTTATCCGCCAAATACTTGGGGTAGTTCTCCAGTGTTGATCATATCTACTATATGTTGATCATCAATGGTGACCATCTCTATGTTGATCATATCTACTATATGATTCACATTCGACCCTTTGATCTCCAGTGTTCCGAGGCCATGTTTGTACATTCTAGGCTTGTAAAATTTAACCCGAGTATTCCGCATGTGCAAAACTGTCTTGCACCCGTTGTATGTGAATGTAGAGTCTATCACACCCGATCATCACGTGGTATCTCAACACGATGAACTATCGCAATGGTGCATACTCAGGGAGAACACTTATACCTTGAAATTTAGTTAAGGGATCATCTTATAATGCTACCGCTGTACAAAGCAAAATAAGATGCATAAAAGATAAACATCACATGCAATCAAAATATGTGACATGATATGGCCATCATCATCTTGTGCTTTTGATCTCCATCTCCAAAGCATCATCATGATCTCCATCGTCACTGGCTCGACACCTTGATCTCCATCGTTGCGTCGTGGTCGTCTCGCCAACTATTGCTTCTACAACTATCTCTAACGCACAGTGATAAAGTAAATCAATTACATGGAGTTTGCATTTCATACAATAATGAGAAAACCATAAGGCTCATGCCGGTTGCCGACAACTTTTACAAAAACATGATCATCTCATACAATAATGTATATCATATCATGTCTTGAGCATATCACATCACAACATGCGCTGTAAAAACAAGTTAGACATCCTCTACTTTGTTGTTGCAAGTTTTACGTGGCTACTAGGGCTTCTAGCAAGAACCGTTCTTACCTACGCACAAAACCACAATGGTGTTTTGTCAAGTTTGCTGTTTTAACCTTCTTCAAGGACCGGCCATAGTCAAATTTGATTCAACTAACGTAGGAGAAACAGACACCCGCCAGCCACCTTTATGCAAAACTAGTTGCATGTCTGTCGGTGAAACCGGTCTCATGGGCGTGGACATGTAAGGGGGGTCCGGGCCACTTCATCCCACAATACCGCCGAATCAAAATAAGACGTTGGTGGTAAGCAGTATGACTATCACCGCCCACAACTCTTTGTGTTCTGCTCGTGCATATCATCTATGCATAGACCTGGCTCATGATGCCACTGTTGGGAATCGTGATACCTCCTGAGCTTGCATTGGTTTTTCCCTTGAAGAGGAAAGGGTGATGCAGCAAAGTAGAGTAAGTATTTCCCTCAGCTTTTGAGAACCAAGGTATCAATCTAGTAGGAGACAACGCGCATGCCATCGAATACCTGCACAAACAAACACCAACTTGCACCCAACGCGACAAAGGGGTTGTCAATCCCTTCACGGTTATTTGCTAAGTGAGATCTGATAGAGATGGATAAACGGTAAAGTAACATTTTTGGTATTTTTGGTTTATGGAACGGAAAGTAAAAGATTGCAAAGAAAGTAAATAGGAAACTAAAATTGTAGATCGGAAACTTATATGATGGAAAATAGACCTGGGGGGTATAGGTTAAACTAGAGGCTTCTCTCAAGATAGAAATTATTACAGTGGGTGAACAAATTACTGCCGAGCAACTGATAGAAAAGCGCAAAGTTATGACGATATCTAAGGCAATGACCATGAATATAGGCATCACGTCTGTGTCAAGTAGACTGAAACAATTCTGCATCTACAACTATTACTCCACACATTGACCACGATCATGCATGCATCTAGAGTATTAAGTTCATAAAGAACGGAGTAACGCATTAAGAAAGATGACATGATGTAGAGGAATTAACTAAAGCAATATGATGAAAACCCCATCTTTTTATCCTCGATGGCAACAATACAATATGTGTCGGTTCCCCTTCTGTCACTAGGATCTAGCATCGCAAGATTGAACCCAAAGCTAAGCACTTCTCCCATTGCAAGAAAAACCAATCTAGTTGGCCAAACCAAATCGATAGTTCGAAGAGACTTGCAAATATATAAAATCATGCATATACGAATTCAACGGAGATTCAAATAATATTCATAGATAAGCTGATCATAAATCCACAATTCATCGGACCTCGGCAAACACACCGCAAAAGAGTATCACATCAAATAGATCTCCAAGAACATCGAGGAGAACTTTGTATTGAGAATCAAAGAGAGAGAGAAGAAGCCATCTAGCTACTAGCTATGGACCCATAGGTCTAGGGTAAACTACTCACGCTTCATTGGAGAGGCAATGGTGTTGATGTAGAAGCCCTCCGTGATCAAATCCCCCTCCCGCAGGACGCCGGAAATGGCCCCTAGATGTGATCTCACGGGTACAGAAGGTTGCGGCAGTGGAAAAGTGGTTCCGTGGCTCCCCTGGAAGGTTTTGGGATATTTGAGAATATATAGGCGTAAGAAATAGGTCGGTGGAGTCATGAGGGGCCCACAAGTGTGGGGGGCGCGCCTCCCGACCTTGTGGATGCCTTGTGGCTTTCCTGACATGCACTCCAAGCCCTCTGGATGTCTTCTGGTCCAAAAAAAAATCATCGCGAAAGTTTCAATCCGTTTGGACTCGGTTCGGTATTCCTTTTCCGCGAAACTCAAAAACAAGGAAAAAACAGGAACTGGCACTTGGATCTAGGTTAATAGGTTAGTCCCAAAAATCATATAAAATAGCATATAAATGCATATTAA
The DNA here is from genome assembly GCA_032464435.1 of Aegilops umbellulata. Taxonomy (NCBI): domain Eukaryota; kingdom Viridiplantae; phylum Streptophyta; class Magnoliopsida; order Poales; family Poaceae; genus Aegilops; species Aegilops umbellulata. The sequence continues at coordinate 352,325,411 of CP136057.1, forward strand.
ACATCCAAAACAGATAATGTAATAGCATGGAACAATAAAAAATTATAGATAGGTTGGAGACGTATCAAGCATCCCAAGCATATTGAAGTCCGTCATCATTTTATTCGAGATCATGTTGCTAAAGGAGACACTGATCTTAAGCATGTTTGTACGGATAAGTAATTGGCGGATATATTCTCCAAACCGCTTGATAGAAAGTATTTTGCCGTTTGAGAGGTGAATTGAACATCATTGATGCTTCAAATTTGGAGTAGAAACTCCATTTGGATACATGCAGGGCATGAGCCCTTGACTAATCCTTGACATTTCTCTTATAATGATGATCATATGTCTTGGATCTATACTTGTTCCCTTGCATGCTATCTAACCCTTGTAGGTACTTGGATGAATTTAAATCTATGAGATTGCAACTCACTCACATCTTGAGCAATCTCTAAATCACCAAGTCTCTACAAATTGGTGGTTGAAGACAGGAAGCATGAATCCTTTCAAACATATCCTTTGACAATCTCTATATATCAAATTTCATTTGGTATCAAACTTCATGCTTGTCATTTTGGATACACAAGTGCTCCTCCTTGCAAGACTAACCCATGTAGCTAGATGAACTCAAACTGGAAGTGGTGCTCCCAACTCAATGATGAGCTACATCAACCTTGAGCATACTACACAAGTTCAACTACATGACCAAGATCAACACCACCACCCAAGGTATGTCATTCCATCTTAGAGAAGCTTTACCCCAAAACATGGGTCAAAGCAGCTCAACGAGATGTGAATACATCAAAATGCTTAAAATGAAAAATGGTAACCCCATTTCGAGCTTAAACGATGAGTATGACCTACGATAAAGAGTTCTCACTTGAATCCTCAGTCAATATACTCTAACATAGGTGACTTTGTCGCTAACCAATTCTGGATGAAGTTCTCTAGTGTATCTTTGTGTTTTTGCATTTGTGCCTAGCATGTTTCTCTTTCACTTCACCTAGATTTATTTTCTTTGTCATTTGAGAGAGACCATATGTTGGAAATATGCCCTAGAGGCAATAATAAAAGGATTATTATTATATTTCCTTGTTCATGATAATTGTCTTTTATTCATGCTATAATTGTGTTATCCGGAAATCGTAATACATGTGTGAATACATAGACACCAACATGTCCCTAGTAAGCCTCTAGTTGACTAGCTCGTTGATCAACAGATAGTTATGGTTTCCTGACTATGGACACTGGATGTCATTGATAACGAGATCACATCATTAGGAGAATGATGTGATGGACAAGACCCAATCCTAAGCATAGCACAAGATCGTATAGTTCGTTTGCTAGAGCTTTTCCAATGTCAAGTATCTTTTCCTTAGACCATGAGATCGTGTAACTCCCGGATACCGTAGGAGTGCTTTCGGTGTGCCAAACGTCACAACGTAACTGGGTGACTATAAAGGTATACTACGGGTATCTCCGAAAGTGTCTGTTGGGTTGACACGGATCGAGACTGGGATTTGTCACTCCGTATGACGAAGAGGTATCACTGGGCCCACTCGGTAATGCATCATCATAATGAGCTCAATGTAATCAAAGTGTTTGATCACGGGATCATGCATTACGGTACGAGTAAAGTGACTTGCCGGTAACGAGATTGAACGAGGTATTGGGATACCGACGGTCGAATCTTGGGCAAGTAAAATACCGATTGACAAAGGGAATTGCATACGGGATTGATTGAATCCTCGACATCGTGGTTCATCCGATGAGATCATCGAGGAGTATGTGGGAGCCAACATGGGTATCCAGATCCCGCTATTTGTTATTGGCCGGAGAGGCATCTCGGTCATGTCTGCATGTCTCCCGAACCCGTAGGGTCTACACACTTAAGGTTCGGTGACGCTAGGGTTGTAGAGATATGAGTATGCAGTAATCCGAAAGTTGTTCGGAGTCCCGGATGAGATCCCAGACGTCATGGGGAGTTCCGGAATGGTCCGGAGGTGAAGAATTATATATAGGAAGTGCAGTTTCGGCCATCGGGAAAGATTCGGGGGTTACCGGTATTGTATCGGGACCACCGGATGGGTCCCGGGGGTCCACCGGGTGGGGCCACCCATCCCGGATGGGCCCATGGGCTGAAGTGGGAGGGGGAACCAGCCCATAGTGGGCTGGTGCGCCCCCTTGGCCCACCCCCTGCGCCTAGGGTTGGAAACCCTAGGGTGTGGGGCGCCCCACTTGCCTTGATGGATACTCCACCCCCCTGGCCGCCGCCCCCCTTGGGAGATTCAATCTCCAAGGGCCGGCGCCCCCCCAGGGGGCCTATATAAAGGGGGGGAGGGAGGGGCAGCCGCACCCTTAAGCCTTGGCGCCTCCCTCTCCCCTGCTACACCTCTCCCTCTTGCAGAAGCTCGGCGAAGCCCTGCTGCGGTGACTGCTGCATCCACCACCACGCCGTCGTGCTGCTGGATCTTCATCAACCTCTCCTTCCCCCTTGATGGATCAAGAAGGAGGAGACGTCACGCTGACCGTACGTGTGTTGAACGCGGAGGTGCCGTCCGTTCGGCACTAGGATCTCCGGTGATTTGGATCACGACGAGTACGACTCCCTCATCCCCGTTCTTTGAACGCTTCCGCTCACGATCTACAAAGGTATGTAGATGCATTCGATCACTCGTTGCTAGATGAACTCATAGATGGATCTTGGTGAAACCGTAGGAAATTTTTTATTTTCTGCAACGTTCCCCAACACCATATTCATTCTACGCCTCTCATGGATTGATAAACCTTAGGTCATCCACTTGAGGGAAAATTGCTACTGTCCTACAAAACTCTACGCTTGGAGGCCCAACACATGTCTACAAGAATAAAGTTGCGTAGTAGACATCAGTGCCACTGAAGCAAAAGACTCGGTGTTACCGATTTCAATACTGAGAAAACACTTTGCCATTTGCATCCTGCATATTTGTTCCAGCTCCACTCAATGATTCGTTTCCTCTACCAGCATCTTATATTACATGTTGCTTTGTAATGTGACTCAAGGACCAAACCTACTTGACTCATGCTCCAGAAGATCCCTTCTTGGAAATTGATGTCAAAGGGGGAGAGAGAGCACATCAAAGCTTATCACATAAGAGAGGTTGCACACCTTAAGCTTCTCCAGATGCGTGTTATCCATAGAGGAGAGAAGTCACATGTCTTCAAGAGGGGAAAGACATGTTAGTATGTGTTATGATTGTTTTGCTCTGATTTCCTTTTACCCTATCTTCTCCCATTATCCAATATCAGATTCAGGGGGAGAAAGACATTTAAGGGAAGTAAATCTTCAAATTCATTGCATATCTTTACTCTTTGGGGACATGTCTACATCCAAATAGAGTACTAAGTACTCACTCACTACATGTCATCCCAATCTTGGTACTCTTGTTGTTTCCTGTTCTTGCATTGTTTACTAGGTGTTCTTGTGTTATCTAACCTTGTTTACTCAGGTTCACCTCCTCCAAAGCCAGCTCAAGACCACAAGGTAAGTATATGCATCACACTCATGTACATGATGATCTCTCTTGTCGATGTACATATTGTTTGCAAGAAGGACCCATGAACATGGAGGTACATTTCCTATAGTCACATCATTTGCTCTGATGCATATAGCCAAGATACATGTAACTCATTGCTTGCTCTGTCATGCTTATGCATTCACATGCTCTTATATTCCATATTCACATGATTGCATACATGTAGGGGGAGCCTATGCATGTTACTTGTCCTTCCAAAGCTTTACCTATTATTCTTCATATCTTTATCTAAAGCTTTGGTGTATGTTGTCATCAATTACCAAAAAGGTGAGATTGAAAGCACAAGTGCTCCCTAAGTGATTTTGGTAATTAAGGTCAACATATCTCTTGTTAGGCTAATATTTTTATCTAGTATATTTCACATGAGTTCAACAGTGGAGTGGCATGGCCAAGAGGATGTGGAACTCCTTCAAGATGCTAAGGACAAATATTGGAAAAAGCTCAAGACTCTACATTTTCATTTTAGTGATCCAAGATCACATTGAGTCCATAGGAAAAGCCAATACTATTAAAAGGGGATGAGGTGTTGCTTAATGGCTTGCTTACTCAAAGTGCGTAGTGATATGCTCCAAAGCCCTGAACCACTTTCTCATTTCCACATATGTCCTAAACCTAAAGTCAAACTCGGCCCCACCGTTTTGATCCATCCAGCCCCATCGAGTTCACTTGACATAGCCACTGGCAGAAACCCTAACCAGTTCGTTCTCACCGATGGGATCTCGGTCTCACCAAGATGGGCTCGCAAACTCTCTGTTGCATGTTGCAATATTTCGGTCCCACGGAGATATGCAGTCGGTCCCACCGAGTTTGCTTGACCAACTCTCTGTTTGCTCATTACCAAAATCGGTCTCACCAAGTTTGTGTAAGCGATCAAACCGAGTTGAGGTTTTACACTAACCCTAGCACATCGGTCCCACCGAGTTGACAATGTCGGTCCCACCAAAAACTCTAACGTTCACATTTTGAACCATATCATTCTGACCGAGTTTCACTATTCGGTGCAACCGAGTTTGGTAAATTGTTTGTAATGGTTAGGTTTTGTGTGGAGGCTATATATACCCCTCCACCCATCCTCCATTCATGGACAGAGCCATCAGAACGTGCCTACACTTCCAACATTCATTTACTGAGAGAGAACCACCTACTCATGTGTTGAGACCAAGACATTCTAATCCAAGCACAAGAATCTTGATCATAGCCTTCCCCAAGTTGCTTTCCACTCAAATCATCTTTCCACCATATTCTAATATGTGAGAGAGAGTTGAGTGTTGCGGAGACTATCATTTGAAGCACAAGAGCAAGGAGTTCATCATGAACACACCATCTATTACCTTTTGGAGAGTAGTGTCTCCTAGATTGGTTAGGTGTCACTTGGGAGCCTCCGTCAAGATTGTGGAGTTGAACCAAGGAGCTTGTGAGGGCTAGGAGATCGCCTAGTTCATGAAGATCTACCCAAGTGACACAAGTCCTTCATGGGAGATGGCCATGGTGGGATAGACAAGGTTGCTTCTTCATGGACCCTTCGTGGGTGGAGCCCTCCGTGGACTCGCGCAACCATTACCCTCCGTGGGTTGAAGTCTCCACCAACGTGGATGTACGATATCACCATCTATCGGAACCACGCTAAAAATCTCTGTGTCTCCAGTTGCGTTTGCACACTCCGATCCCAACCCTTTACTTTCTTGCAACTTGCATGCTTTAATTTCCGCTGCTCATATACTCTTGCCATGCTTGCTTGAAATGTATTGTGAATGTTTAAACTTGTGCTAAAACTCCACCTTAACTTGAAGAAATTAAGAACTGCTACTTTTCTTTGTTGAGGGTCTAATCACCCCCCTCTAGACACCTCTTCTCGATCCTTTCAATTGGTATCAGATCATTGGTCTCCATTGCTTTGGTTTAATCACCATTGGAGGAAGATGGACGAGTCTACGTTGGGGAGTGTTAGACATAGAGTGCCTATACTTGATGGAGAGTTCTTTCATGCTTGGAAAAATGAGATGCTTGAGATATTCAATGAATATCACTTGAACAAGTACATTACTACCCCTTGTTGACCCCTTGCATCCTACCCCTAATGAGTCTCTTGACATAATTCGCAATCTTAGAACTATCAATCTTATTACTATAGGTTTGCCTAGAAATTTGATTGTGTGCTTGTCTACTCTTCACTGTGCCTACACCAAATGGAGATTTCATGATGACCGACTTCCAAACTAATCCTTGCAAAGTCTAGATGTGACTCTTCATAAGTCAATTACCTTAAGTAAGATGAATTTCAATGATCCTATGTTTGGTGATTGTCTATTTGAGCTTCGTGACCCTATGCGTGCCAAAGGATATGTCGGAATCATTAGCAACATCATTTCCGAAGTCATTAGAATTCAGAAAGATGAACATTTTCATGATCATATATCTAATGAATCACTCTCTCTAGGAAATGATCAATCAGAAAACGATGTTGAACATGGATACTATTATGAGGATGATGATAGTGACTTTGATTTCGATGAGTCTATGAGACACTCTGGTCTTATGGCTAATCTTCGCGGCTACATGGCTGGAGGAAAGGAATGGGTTCTTGATAGTGGATGTACCGGTCACATGACCGGAGACAAGGATATGTTTCGTGAGCTTACTGAAAATGATGACCCTTGAAAGTATGTCACTTTTGGTGATAACTCAAAGGGTAAGGTGGTTGGCCTTGGTAAGGTGGCCATCTCACATGATAGCTCCATACAAAATGTTATGCTCGTTGAATCTCTTGGCTATAATTTACTTTCCATATCTAGACTAGTTGACTTTGCGTTCAATGTCCTATTTGCTGAAGTAGATTGCCAAGTGTTTTGAAGAGATAATCATAATATGGTCTTTATCGGTATACATAGAGGTGATCTATACATTATTGATTTCACTAAAAAGGCTCAACCTAGAACTTGCTTAATTGCTAAATCTTCTAAAGGTTGGTTGTGGCATAGAAGGTTAGGTCATGTGGGCATGCGAAATCTGGATAAGCTTATTAAAGGTGATCATATCCTTGGAGTGAAAGACGTTATATTTGACAAGGATAGATTGTGCAGTGCTTGTCAAGCAGGAAAACAGGTTGAAGGAAGCCACCCTGTGAAGAACATCATGACCACAAGAAGACCGCTTGAGCTACTTCATATGGATCTCTTCCGTCCAAACGCCTATAAAAGTCTCGGTGGAAACTCATTTGGTTTAGTCATAGTCGATGATTTTTCAAGATTTACGTGGGTGTTCTTTCTTGATGATAAATCACGGGTCCAAATGATCTTCAAGAACTTCGCTAGGAAGGCCCAAAATCAATTTGAAGTGAAGATCAAGAAGGTTCACAGTGACAACGGAACAGAGTTCAAGAATACAAATGGGACACCTTTCTTGACGAAGAAGGGATTTCACATGAGTTCTCGGTTACATACACGCCTCATCAAAATGGAGTTGTTGAGAGGAAGAACCAAACTCTTATTGAGATGGCGAGAACGATGCTTGATGGGTACAAGACGCCAAAACACTTTTGGGCGGAAGCGGTTGAGGCAGCTTGTCATGCAACAAATCGTCTATATCTTCACAAGCTACTCGGCAAGACGACATTTGAGCTTCTCACCGGTAACAAACCCCAAGATGGATACTTTCGAGTATTCGGTTCATAGTGCTATATTCTTGATAAGCATCGTCATTCTAACTTTGCTCCTAAATCTCATGAGGGTTTCCTACTCGGTTATGGCTAAAACTCTCACACTTACCATGTCTACAACAATTTCACCCGAAAGGTTGAAGAGACGGTAGATGTGAAGTTTGATGAATCTAACGGCTCGCAAGTAGAGAAATTGCCAATTGATGTAGGAGACAAAGACCCTTCGGAAGCAATCCAAGACTTGTCTATTGGCAAGATCCGTCAAACGGAGGTGAAGGAGAGTGCCTCGTCTGTCCAAGTGGAAGCTTCTACCTCACGACAAGGTGAACCAAGGGTTGACTCGGAGGCATCCACAAGTGGGACTCGCCAAGATGAAGAAAACGAGGATGTACACCAAGATGAACCTCATCAACCTCCTTCTCCACCTCCACAAGAGAACAACAACACCAACAACGAAGAAGGCCAAGAGGAAGAACAAGATGATGAAGAAGATGTTCCACCCCGACCCAAACAAAAGCTCTCACGAGTTAGAGCAAGAGTCTCAAGGGACCATCCCATCAAACAAATCTTTGACGATATCCAAACCGGGAGAATTACTTGCTCTAAAACTCGTTTGGCTAATTTTTGTGAACATTATTCATTCATATCTAGCATTGAACCTATGAAGGTTGAAGAAGCATTGGAAGATCCGGATTGGATAAATGCCATGCACGAAGAGCTACACAATTTTGAGAGGAACCAAGTGTGGACATTGGTTGAGAAGCCCGACAACAACCACAACATCATCGATACCAAATGGGTGTTTCAGAATAAGCGAGATGAATATGGACAAGTTGTACGCAACAAGGCCCATCTCGTCGCTCAAGGCTACACTCAAGTCGAAGGTATGGACTATGGTGAGACATATGCCCCTGTTGCTAGACTTGAGTCCATACGCATCTTACTTGCTTATGCCAATCATCATGATATCACATTATATCAAATGGACATCAAAAGTGCTTTTCTAAATGGTGAAATTAAAGAGAAAGTTTATGTTAAACAACCTCCTGGCTTTGTCAATCCTAAGAAACCCAACCATGTTTACAAAATTCATAAAGCTCTTTATGGTCTTAAACAAGCTCCTAGAGCGTGGTATAAATGCTTGACGACATTCCTTATTGAAAAAGGCTTTGAGATTGAAATTTTTGATTCTACTATTTTTACTAAAAGGGTTAATGGAGAATTATTTGTGTGCCAAATTTATATTGATGATATCATTTTTGGTTCAACTAACCCTCATTTTAGTGAAAAGTTTGGAAAGCTAATGTCGAAGAAGTTTGAGATGTCTATGGTGTGTGAACTCAAGTTCTTTCTTGGTTTGCAAATCAATCAAACTAAGGAAGGTACCTTTGTGTCTCAAACACAGTATACCAAGGACTTATTCAAGAAGTTCAACATGCAAGAAAGCAAAGGTATGAAAACACCCATGCCTACTAGTGGACATCTTGACTTGACTAAGGATGGCTAACCGGTTGACCAAAAGGTTTACCTCTCTATGATTGGTTCATTGTTATATCTATGTGCCTCCCGTCCCGATATTATGCTAAGTGTGTGCATGTGTGCACGATATCAAGCGGCCCCGAAAGAATGTCATCTTAAGGTTGTGAAAAGTATAGTGAGATACTTAATTCATACACCAAATTTTGGCATTTCGTATCCTGAGGTCTTCTTTTTATCTTGTTGGCTATTCCAGTTCTGACTATGCCGGTGACAAGGCTGATAGAAAGTCCACTTCGGGTACGTGCCAATTTCTTGGTAGATCTCTTGTGTCTTGGCCCTCCAAGAAACAAAACTCGGTATCCTTATCCACCGCCGAAGCGGAATACATTACCGCTGGTTCATGTTGTGCACAATTACTTTGGATGGCCCAAACTCTTAAAGACTATGGGATATATGTGAAACATGTTCCATTGCTTTGTGACAATGAAAGTGCTATTAAGATTGCTCACAATCCCGTGCAACATTCTCGAACTAAGCATATTGAAGTTCATCATCATTTTATTCGAGATCATGTTGCTAAAGGAGACATTGATCTTAAGCATGTTCATACCGATAAGCAATTGGCGGATATATTCACCAAACCGCTTGATGAGAAAGTATTTTGCCATTTGAGAGTTGAATTGAACATCATTGATGCTTCAAACTTGGAGTAGAAACTCCATTTGGATACATGCAAGGCATGAGCCTTTGACTAATCCTTGGTATTTCTCTTATAATGATGATCATATGTCTTGGATCTATACTTGTTCCCTTGCATGCTATCTAAACCTTGTATAGGTACTTGGATGAATCTAAATCTATGAGATTGCAGCTCAGTCACATCTTGAGCAATCTCTACATCACCAAGTCTCTTCAAATTGGTGGTTGAAGACAAGGAAGCATGAATCCTTTCAAACATATCCTTTGGCAATCTCTATATATCAAATTTCATTTGGTATCAAACCTCATGCTTGTCATTTTGGATACACAAGTGCTCCTCCTTGCAAGACTAACCCATGTAGGTAGATGAACTCAAACTACAAGTGGTGCTCCCAACTCATTGATAAGCTACATCAACCTTGAGCATCCTACACAAGTTCAACTACATGACCAAGATCAACACCACCACCTAAGGTATGTCATTCCATCTTAGGGGAGCTTTACCCCAAGACATGGGTCAAAGCAGCTCAACGAGATGTGAATAAATCAAAATGCTTAAACGAAAAATGGTAACCCCATTTTGAGCTTAAACGATGAGTATGACCTACGATCAAGTGTTCTCACTTGACTCCTCAGTCAATATACTCTAAGATAGGTGAATTTGTCGCCGACCAATTCTAGGTGAAGTTCTCTAGTGTTTCTTTGTGTTTTTGCTTTTGTGCCTAGCATGTTTCCCTTTCACTTCATCTAGATTTCTTTTCTTTGTCTGTGATGTTCTGCATTCCCTGCAACCAATTCATTGCAATTCCGTCAGTTAATTCCTTGCAAATCTTTGTGAGGTCTTATTTGCCTAAGTGAGATGAGATGACAATTGTTTTCTCTCTGTGTTGAACTCGGCCTCACCGGTTTGTTTGCTTCGGCTAAACTGAAACACCTCAGTGTCTGATACGTCTCCAACGTATCTATAATTTATGAAGTATTCATGGTATTTTATTATGATTCTTGGATGTTTTACAATCATTTTATAGCAACTTTATATCATTTTTGGGACTAACCTATTGACCCAGTGCCCAGTGCCAGTTGCTGTTTTTTGCTTGTTTTTTACATCGCAGGAAATCAATATCAAACGGAGTCCAAACACCACGAAACATTTTGGAGATTTTTTATGGACCAGAACACCCAAGATGGGCCAGAGCAGCACCTGGGGGGTACCCCGAGGGGGGCACAACCCACCAGGGCGCGCCTGGGGTACCAGGCGCGCCCATGTGGGTTGTGCTCACCTCGGTGGCCTCACGCACACCCTCTTTACCCTATCAATTTACAAATATTCCAAAACCCTTCAGGGTTAACCTAGATCAGAAGTTTTGTCGCCGTAAGGCTCTCTAGCCACCGAAAACCAGTCTAGACCCTTTCCGGCACCCTGCCGGAGGGGGAATCATCTCCGGTGGCCATCTTCATCATCCCGGGCCACCATGATGAGGAGGGGTAGTCCACCCTCGGGGCTGAGGGTTTTTACCAGTAGTTATATGTTTAATCTCTCTCTCTCTCTCTCTCTCTCTTGTGTTCTTGAGATGTCACGATCTTGATGTATCATGGGCTTTGTTAATATAGTCAGATCATATGGTGTTTTTCCCTTTGAGATTTCATTGTTATCGGATTGAATACTTTTATGGATTTGAGAGAACTTGATATATGTCTTGCAAATGAATACTCATGGTGACAATGGGGTATCATATTGATTCACTGAATATATGTTTTGGCATTCAACTTGCGGATTCCCGAGGTGACATTGGGGTAATCTATGCATAGGGGTTGATGCACGTTCTTGTCTTTGTTTCTATGGTAGAAATCTTGGGCACTCTTTGAAGTTCTTTGTGTTGGATTGGGTATTATGATTATGAATTTTCTTTGGTGTTATTTTAGTACAAACTCTAGGATAGATCGAACGGAAAGAATAGCTTGTGTTATTTTAGTACGGACTCTTGAATAGATTAAACGAAAAGAATAGCTTTGAGGTGGTTTCGTACCCTACAAACAATTTACTCTTATGTTCTCCGCTAGATAGGAACTTTGGAGTGATTCTTCATCGCACTTTGAGGGATGGTTATATGATCCAATTATATTAGCATTGTTGAGAGATTGCACTAGCGAAAGTATGGACCCTAGGCCTCATTTTTCAAGCATTGCAATACCGTTTTTGTGCCCGTTTACTATTTGCTACCTTGCTGTTTTTATTTATTCAGATTATAAAAATATATTTCTATCATCCATATTACACTTTTATCATCATCTCTTCTCCGAACTAGTGCACCTATACAATTTGCCATTGTATTGGGTGTGTTGGGGATACAAGAGATTTCTTGTATTTGGTTGTAGGGTCGGTTGAGAGAGACAATCTTCATCCTACGCCTCTCACGGATTAATAAACCTTAGGTCATCCACTTGAAGGAAAATTGCTACTGTCCTACAAAACTCTGCGCTAGGAGGCCCAACACGTGTCTACAAGAATAAAGTTGCGTAGTAGACATCAAGCTCTTTTCTGGCGCCGTTGCAGGGGAGGTGAGTGCTTGAAGGTATATCTTTAGATCTTGCAATTGAATCTTTTAGTTTCTTGTTTTATCATTAGTTTGGTTTATAAAACCAAACTAAAAATGGAATTGAGGTTGCATCATATTATTGATCATCTTTGTAATATCTTTCTTGAAAATGATGGATCGGAAACTTGTGCTCAATTTTTAGAAGAAGAAGTCAATAAAATGTTTGGCACAAAATATTTGAATGATGAGCATGATTGCAATGTTGTTAGTATGAATTCTTTGAATATCCAAAATGTTAATGATGATTGAACAAGTCATGACAAAAATGTTTCTTATAAGCATGTCCATTTTTACGAAGTAAATTGGGAGTGCAATTGCAGACCAAAAAGAGAAGATAGATTTTGTAAGAAGCATAAATATTTAGAAACGAAAAAGTTGCAAGAGAGGCTAGATGATTGTGCTGAAAGATTTTTTTTTGCCATCCTTGTGAACTTTGCAATGAACATGGTCATTTAAATCTCCAATGCAAATTCTTTCATGATCAAATCGTGTCCAAAAATTGTGATAACTTGATTACCCTTGAGTATCATAAAGATCTTAGTCTTGTTTTGGGGTATGAAGAAATGAAACATCTAACTAAGGGTATTCCAAAATTTAATCTCGAGAGATTTGTTGATTTTGATCTAGAGGAAATTTTTATGTTTTGTGCGGTAAATTGCATTGAGAATCCTTATATTGCCAACTATCTAAAGTCAAGAAAACAAATAGAATATGAAGAGAGTACTAATGAAAGGGAAAATATTTCCCAATACCCTCCTAGTGTTTATTATGATGAATCAGGTAACGAGGAGGAGCTTCCTATCCAACCAATCCCATCAATAAGAAGATTGAAAAAATTAATTAAACCCACACATGATGTGGTGAAGAAATAGAAAAGAAGAAAGAATAGAGGAAAAAAGGTATCTCTCCCAAATAATGTTGCTCCTATTATTGTTGTGCCTCATGAAAATGAATCAAAAATAATTGTGGAAGATGATGCACTTGATGATGATTTTGTTATGCCTATTGCTTGTTGTGATGATTATGATTGGGAAGATAATGATATCCCTTATGATATTGAAAACCTTTTTAGCACTTGCTTGGAAGAATATGATAATAATGTTTGCTATACTATTGGTGCCATTCATGCTATTGATAAGAATGATTGTGATGATATGCAAAACCACAAGCTTGGGGATGCTATGTTTAATGAGTATGACATGTTTGAAGATTTATTTGGTGGAAATAATGCGTGTCCTAAGCTTGGGGATTCTTTTCTTAATGAATATGATCCTTTGATTCCTTCTACTTTCGATAAGAAAATTTATTATGATGATAGCATGCCTCCTATTTATGATGATTATGTTGATAAAAGTGGGTTTGGAAGAGTGTCAACTCTAGGTAGTAGTGATCCCACTATTTTGGAGGGTGTGGAATCTTATTACAATATTGATGAAAGTGGATTTGGAGAGGTCATGACTTTATTTAGTGATACATCCACTATTTTGGAAGAGGTTTCAATGGATTATGACAATGAAGTTGCTATCGATGATGATTATTATGATGACATGTATGCCGTAAAGAGTGATAAATCTTCTATGCTTGTGCATCATGAAAAGATTGCTGTATGTGATGGTTATATTGTTGAATCCATTCATGATGTTTCTGAAAATTATTACGAGGAAGGAACTTATGCTCTTACATATCTCAATAATATCAAGTTTCTTCTCTATGTGTTGATTGTTTTGAAGTTGCATTTATTTTGCCTTCCTATGCTAGTTGATTCTTGCTACCATAAGTTGATTGCTCACAAAATACCTATGCATAGGAAGTGGGTTAGACCTAAATGTGCTAGTCATATGCTTCATGATTCTCTCTTTATGTTCCAATTCTTATCTTTTATGCGAGCATCATTGAAATCATCATGCCTAGCTTAAAAGGCATTAAAGAAAAGCGCTTGTTGGGAGACAACCCAACACTTTTACCTACTGTTTTTATGTGTTAACATGATTAATCTACTATAGTAATCATGTTTTATTACTTTTGTTTCAATAAAGTGCCAAGTAAAGCCTTCGGGATCATGTTGGGTGATAGTTGATTTGACCCTGCTGAAAAACAGAAACTTTTGCGCTCACGAAAATAAGTCTCATTTTTAACAGAAGAGTGCTTTTGAGTTGATTCTTTTTGAAGAAGTTTAATATACAAATTTCTCACGTGGTTCTAATTTGTTAATATTTTTTGGAGTAGCAGAAGTATAGTAGTTATCCAGATCATTACAAACAGTTTTGTTTTTGACAGATTCTGTTTTCAATGCATAATTTGCTTGTTTTTTAGTTTCTATGGATTATATTACTCAATATAAATTGTGTAAATTATATTCTACATTAGGAATTGTGTGGAAAAAATTATGAATATTGTCTTTTACATTACCAAAGTGAAATGGTTTGCTCTTTATCATACTAACCTATCTCACGAAGTTCCGTTAAGTTTTCGGTGATTGAAGTTTTCAAGTTTTGGGTGAGATGTCGATATGAGGAGAATAAGGAGTGACAAGAACCTAAGCTTGGGGATTACCAAGGCACCCCAAGGTAATATTCAAGTAATATCCACGCAACTAAGCTTGGGGATGCCCCGGAAGGCATCCCCTCTTTCATCTCCAACATTACTGGTAACCTCACTTGGAGCTATGTTTGCATTCGTCACATTATATGTATTTTGCTTGGAGCGTCAATTTATTTTGTTAATAATTTTCTTGATGTTATTTATAATAATGTTTTGCATCTTTTATTTCAATAAAAGTGGCATTGATAACCTTTGTCATGCTTATCTTGCAAGTATACATGTTGCTGTTTGAAAGCAGAAAGTTTATCGTTGTTGCGAAAATTCCCGAGGAAAGTAAGAATGTTATAAAAAGTTGAAACTTTTTGCATAATAATCTCTGATAAATTTTATACAGTGTGGTAGAATTTCATAATGTTTGGAGTTGAATAAGTATTGATACTCTTGCGTTCTTTACAGACTATACTGTTTTGGCAGATTGCTATTATGTTTGCATTGTTTGCATATGCTTGCTTGTTTAATGAATCTATTTTAGGATATGAGTATTAAATATGAAGAGGCATTTAGTATGAAATGTTGAATAATAATTTTAGTGATTTTCTATAGTAGAGAATGATAAAGCTTTTGCATTGGTTTATACTAACTTATCTCACGAGTTCCTTTTGAGTTTTTGTGTGGATGAAGCTTTTAAGATTTAGGGAGACCGTGATATAAGAGGAATTAAGGAGACACAAAAGCTCAAGATTGGGGATGCCCAATGCATCCCAAGATAATATTTCAAGAAGTCTCAAGCATCTAAGCTTGGGATGCCCCGATAGGCATCACATCTTTCTTCTTCAACAATTATCGGTTAGTATCGGTTGAGCCTAAGTTTTTGCTTCTTCACATGAGTTGTGCTATTCTTAGAATGTCATTTTATTTTTGTTTTACTTGCTGTTTTAATAAAGTACTTAGATCTGAAAGTTATTTAAAATAAATTAGAGTCCTCAAATTGTTGCCAAGGAGGCTGCTACCTCTTGAGCTTGCGTTGGTTTTCCCCGAAGAGGAGAGGATGATGCAGCAGAGTAGCGTAAGTATTTCCCTCAGTTTTTGAGAACCAAGATATCAATCCAGTAGGAGGCCATGCTCAAGTCCCTCGTACCTGCACAAAATGATAGCTACTCGCAACCAACGCGATTAGGGGTTGTCAATCCCTTCACGGACACTTACGAGAGTGAGATCTGATAGAGATAATATTTTTGGTAATTTTTGGTATAGAGATGCAAAGTGAAAAGTAAAAGGCAAAGTAAAAAAGCAAGGCAAGATTAAAGTGATGGAGATTCATATGATGAGAATAGACCCGGGGGCCATAGGTTTCACTAGTGGCTTCTCTCAAGAGCATAAGTATTCTACGGTGAGTGAACAAATTACTGTTGAGCAATTGACAGAATTGAGCATAGTTATGAGAATATCTAGGCATGATCATGTATATAGGCATCATGTCCGTGACAAGTAGACCGAAACGATTCTGCATCTACTACTATTACTCCACTCATCGACCGCTATCCAACATGCATCTAGAGTATTAAGTTAAAAACAGAGTAACGCTTTAAGCAAGATGACATGATGCAGAGAGATAAATTCATGAAATATGAAATAAACCCCATCTTGCTAT
Organism: Aegilops umbellulata; assembly: GCA_032464435.1. NCBI lineage: Eukaryota > Viridiplantae > Streptophyta > Magnoliopsida > Poales > Poaceae > Aegilops > Aegilops umbellulata. The sequence goes on from CP136057.1 coordinate 352,341,590, forward strand.
CTTCGATGGCAACGATACAATGCGTGCCTTGCTGCCCCTTCTGTCACTGGGAAAGGACACCGCAAGATCAAACCCAAAGCTAAGCATTTCTCCCATGGCAAGAACTACCAATCTAGTTGGCCAAACCAAACGGATAATTCGAAGAGACTTGCAAAGATAACCAATCATACATAAAAGAATTCATAAAAGATTCAAATATTATTCATAGATAGACTTGATAATAAAGCCACAATTCATCGGTCTCAACAAACACACCGCAAAAAGAAGAAGATTACATCGAATAGATCTCCACAAGAGAGGGGGAGAACATTGTATTGAGATCCAAAAAGAGAGAAGAAGCCATCTAGCTAATAACTATGGACCCGAAGGTCTTAGGTAAACTACTCACACTTCATCAGAGAGGCTATGATGATGTAGAAGCCCTCCGTGATGACGACCCTCTCCGGCGGAGCTCCGGAACAGGCCCCAAGATGGGATCTCGTGGATACAGAAAGTTGCGGTGGTGGAATTAGGTTTTTGGCTCCGTATCTGTTCGTTTGGGGGTACGTGGGTATATATAGGAGGAAGAAGTACGTCGATGGAGCTTCGGTGGGCCCACGAGGGTGGGGGCGCGCCTGGGGGTGTAGGGCGCGCCCCCCCTACCTCGTGCCCACCTCGAAGCTTCCTTAGCGTAGGGTCCAAGTCTCCTGGGTCATACTCGGGAAGAAAATCACGTTCCAGAAAGGATTATTCCGTTTGGACTCCGTTTGATATTCCGTTTCTTCGAAACACTGAAATAGGCAAAAAACATCAATTCTGGGCCAGGCCTCCGGTTAATAGGTTAGTCCCAAAAATAATATAAAAGTGGAAAATAAAGCCCAATATAGTCCAAAACAGTAGATAATATAGCATGGAGCAATCAAAAATTATAGATACATTGGAGACGTATCAGGCATCCCCAAGCTTAATTCATGCTCGTCCTCGAGTAGGTAAATGATAAAAAGAGAATTTTTGATGCGGAGTGCTACTTGGCATAATTTCAATGCAAAATTTCTTAATTGTGGTGTGAATATCCAGATTCGAAAGATTCAGGACAAAAGTTCATATTGACATAAAAATAATAATACTTTAAGCATACTAATAAAGCAATTATGTCTTCTCAAAATAACATGGCCAAAGAAAGTTATCCCTACAAAATCATATAGTCTGGCTATGCTCTATCTTCACCACACAAAGTATTTAAATCATGCACAACCCCGATGACAAGCCAAGGAATTGTTTCATACTCTAACTTTTTCAAAACTTTTTCAATCTTCACGCAATACATGAGCGTGAGCCATGGATATAGCACTTGTAGGTGGAATAGAAGGGTGGTTGTGGAGAAGACAAAAAGAGGGGAAGATAGCCTCACATCAACTAGGCGTATCAACGGGCTATGGAGATGCCCATCAATAGATATCAATGTGAGTGAGTAGGGATTGCCATGCAACGGATGCACTAGAGCTATAAGTATATGAAAGCTCATCAAAAGAAACTAAGTGTGTGTGCATCCAACTTGCTTGCTCACGAAGACCTAGGGCAATTTTGAGGAAGCCCATCATTGGAATATACAAGCCAAGTTCTATAATGAAGAATTCCCACTAGTATATGAAAGTGACATAACGAGAGACTCTCTATCATGAAGATCATGGTGCTACTTTGAAGCACAAGTGTGGTAAAAGGATAGTAACATTGTCCCTTCTCTCTTTTTCTCTCATCATTTTTTTATTTGGGCCATTTTCTCTTTCTTTTTTCATGGCCTCTTTTTTTTCATCCAGAGTCTCATCCCGACTTATGGGGGAATCATAGTCTCCATCATTCTTTCCTCAGTTGGGACAATGCTCTAAAAAATGATGATCATCACACTTTTATTTTTCTTACAACTCAACAATTACAACTCGATACTTAGAAAAAATATGACTCTATATGAATGTCTCCGACGGTGTACCGGGATATGCAATGAATCAAGAGTGACATGTATGAAATAATTATGAATGGTGGCTTTGCCGCAAATACGATGTCAACTACATGATCATGCTAGCAATATGACAATAATGGAGCGTGTCATGATAAACAGAACGGTGGAAAGTTGCATGGCAATATATCTCGGAATGACTATGGAAATGCCATAATAGGTAGGTATGGTGGCTGTTTTGAGGAAGGTATATGGTGGGTGTATGATACCGGCGAAAGGTGCGCGGTATTAGAGAGGCTAGCAATGGTGGAAGGATGGGAAAAAAGTGCGTATAATCCATGGACTCAACATTAGTCATAAAGAACTCATATACTTATTGCAAAAATCTAGAAGTTATCAAAGCAAAGTATTACGCGCATGCTCCTAGGGGGATAGATTGGTAGGAAAAGACCATCGCTCGTCCCCGATCGCCACTCATAAGGAAGACAATCAATAAATAAATCATGCTCCGACTTCATCACATAACGGTTCACCATACGTGCATGCTACGGGAATCACAAAATTTAACACAAGTATTCTTTAAATTCACAACTACTAAACTAGCATGACTCTAATATTATCACCTCCATATCTCAAAACAATTATCATGCTTCAATCTTCTCTTAGTATTCAACGCACTCAAAAGCAGTTTTCACAAATCTTGAATACCAAGCATATTAATATTAAGCAAATTACCATGCTATTAAAAATCTCAAAATAATTTAAGTGAAGCATGAGAGATCAATAGTTTCTTTAAGACAAACCACCACCTTGCTCTAAAAGATCTAAGTGAAGCACATAGAGCAAAATTATAACGCTCAAAAGATATAAGTGAAGCACATAGAGCAAAACTACATAGCTCAAAAGATATAAGTGAAGCACATAGAGTATTCTATCAAATTCCAATTCATGTATGGCTCTCTCAAAAGGTGTGTACAGCAAGGATGATTGTGGCACACTAACAAACAAAGACACAAATAATACAAGGCGCTCCAAGCAAAACACATTTCATGTTGGTGAATAAAAATATAGCTCCAAGTAAATTACCGATGGAAGTGGACGAAAGAGGGGATGCCTTCCGGGGCATCCCCAAGCTTTGACTTTTTGGTGTCCTTGTATTATCTTGGGGGTGCCATGGGCATCCCCAAGCTTAGTCTCTTTCCACTCCTTGTTCCATAATCCATCAAAAGAATTCACCCAAAACTTGAAAACTTCACAACACAAAACTCAATAGAAATCTCGTGAGCTCCGTTAGAGAAAGAAAACAAAAGACCACTTCAAGGTACTGTAATAAACTCATTATTTATTTATATTGGTGTTAAACCTACTGTATTCCAACTTCTATATGGATTACAAACTATTTTACTAACCATAGATTCATCAAAATAAGCAAACAACACACGAAAAATAGAATCTCTCAAAAACAGAACAGTCTGTAGTAATCTGTAACTAACGCAAACTTCTGGAACCCAAAAAATTCTACAAATATTAGAAGACCTATACAATTTGTTTATTGATCAGAAGCAATTGAATCAGTATTTTATCACGTTCTGGTGATTTTTAACAATTCTGCCACTGAACGCAAAGTTTCTGGAAATTACAGCAAGATCAAATAACTATCGTTCAAGAAGATCCAATAGGTCTAGCTTGGCACAAACACTAATTAAAAAACAAAACCACATCCAAACAGAAGGTATATGGGTTATTTATTCCCTAACAGAATAAAAACACAAAAAACTAAAAATAAAATTGGGTTGCCTCCCAACAAGCGCTGTCGTTTAACGCCCCTAGCTAGGCATAAAAACGAGGATAGATCTAGGTATTGCCATCTTTGGAAGGCAATCCATAAGTGGCTCTCATGATAGTTTCATATGGAAATTTTATTTTCTTTCTTGGAAAGTGTTCCATGACCTTTTTTAATGGAAATTGGAATCTAATATTCCCTTCCTTCATATCAATAATCGCACCAACCGTTCTAAGGAAAGGTCTACCAAGAATAATAGGGCAAGAAGGATTGCAATCTATATCAAGAACAATGAAATCTATGGGCACATAATTCCTATTTGCAACAATAAGAACATCATTAATCCTTCCCATAGGTTTCTTAATAGTAGAATCTGCGAGATGTAAGTTTAAAGAGCAATCATCAAGATCGCGGAAATCTAGCAAATCACACAAGGTTTTGGGGATAGTGGAGACACTAGCACCCAAACCACACAAAGCATAAAACTCATGATCTTTAATTTTAATTTTAATAGTTGGTTCCCACTCATCATAGAGTTTTCTAGGGATAGAAACTTTCAACTCAAGTTTTTCTTCATAAGATTGCATCAAGGCATCAACAATATGTTCGGTGAAGGCTTTCTTTTGACTATAAGCATGTGGAGAATTTAGCACGGATTGCAACAAGGAAATACAATCAATCAAAGAGCAACTTTCATAATTAAATTCCTTGAAATCCAATATAGTGGGTTTAGCAACATCTAGATTTTTATTTCTTTCAATCCCACTTTCATCAATTTCATCATAAAGATCTAAATACTTCGAATTTTTAGAACGCCTTCTAGGTAAAGGAAGATCATATTCAGTTTCATCATGATTCATATTGCAAAACAAAGATTTGATAGGGGACACATCAATAACTTTTAGATCTTCATCTTGATTTTCATAGGAATTGGAAGAACGCGCTTTAATAAAGGCATCTTTGGAAGCACGCATCCTAGCGGTTCTTTCCTTGCACTCATCAATGGAAATTCTCATGGCTTTCATAGACTCATTGATATCATTCTTAGGATGAATAGATCTAAGCTTTAAAGAATCAACCTCAAGAGAAATTCTATCAACATTCCTAGCCAAATCATCAACTTTAAGCAATTTCTCTTCAAGCAAAGCATTAAAATTCTTTTGTGAATTCATAAACTCTTTAACACTATTCTCAAATTCAGAGGGCATCTTATTATAATTTCCATAAGAGTTGTTGTAGAAATTTCCATAATTATTAGAAGGATTACTAGGATATGGCCTAGGATTAAAATTCCCTCTATACGCGTTCTTACCAAAATTATTCCTACCAACAAAATTCACATCCATAGATTCATTGTTGTTCTCAATCAAAGTAGACAAAGGCATATCATTAGGATCATAAGAAACACTCTTAGTAGCAAATAATTTCATAAGTTCATCCATCTTTCCACTCAAAACATTGATTTCTTCTATCGCATGCACTTTTTTATTAGAAGATCTTTCAGTATGCCATTGAGAATAATTAACCATAATATTATCTAGGAGTTTAGTAGCATCTCCTAAAGTGATTTCCATAAAAGTGCCTCCCGCGACCGAATCTAAAAGATTTCTAGAAGCAAAATTCAATCCGGCGTAAATTTTTTGTATAATCATCCACAAATTCAAACCATGAGTAGGGCAATTACGTATCATTAATTTCATTCTCTCCCAATCTTGTGCAACATGTTCATGATCAAGTTGCTTAAAATTCATAATATCGTTTCTAAGAGATATGATCTTAGCAGGAGGAAAATACTTAGAGATAAAAGCATCTTTGCACTTGTTCCAAGAGTCAATACTATTTTTAGGCAAAGACGAAAATCAAGCTTTAGCACGATCTCTAAGCAAAAAAGGAAATAGCTTCAATTTAACAACGTCATTATCAACGTATTTTTTCTTTTGCATATCACATAAATCAACGAAGCTATTAAGATGAGTAGCGGCATCTTCACTAGGAAGGCCGGCGAATTGATCTTTCATAACAAGATTCAACAAAGCAGTGTTGATTTCACAAGATTCAGTATTGGCAAGAGGAGCAATCGGAGTGCTAAGGAAATCATTATTGTTGGTATTGGTGAAGTCACACAATTTGGTAGTATCTTGAGCCATCGCGACAAACAAGCAATCCAACACACGAGCAAACAAAAGGCAAGCGAGAAAAAGGCAAACGGAGAAGGAGAAGGAGAAGGAGAAGGAGAGGGCGAATAAAACGGCAAGGGTGAAGTGGGGGAGAGGAAAACGAGAGGCAAATGGCAACTAATGTAATGCGAGAGATAGGGATTGTGATGGGTACTTGGTATGTTGACTTTTTTGCATAGACTCCTCGGCAACGGCGCCAGAAATTCTTCTTGCTACCTCTTGAGCTTGCGTTGGTTTTCCCCGAAGAGGAGAGGATGATGCAGCAGAGTAGTGTAAGTATTTCCCTCAGTTTTTGAGAACCAAGGTATCAATCCAGTAGGAGGCCATGCTCAAGTCCCTCGTACCTGCACAAAATGATAGCTACTCGCAACCAACGCGATTAGGGGTTGTCAATCCCTTCACGGTCACTTACGAGAGTGAGATCTGATAGAGATAATATTTTTGGTAATTTTTGGTATAGAGATGCAAAGTGAAAAGTAAAAGGCAAAGTAAAAAAGCAAGGCAATATTAAAGTGATGGAGATTGATATGATGAGAATAGACCCGGGGGCCATAGGTTTCACTAGTGGCTTCTCTCAAGAGCATAAGTATTCTACGGTGGGTGAACAAATTACTGTTGAGCAATTGACAGAATTGAGCATAGTTATGAGAATATCTAGGCATGATCATGTATATAGGTATCACGTCCGTGACAAGTAGACCGAAACGATTCTGCATCTACTACTATTACTCCACTCATCGACCGCTATCCAGCATGCATCTAGAGTATTAAGTTAAAAACAGAGTAACGCTCTAAGCAAGATGACATGATGCAGATAGATAAATTCATGCAATATGAAATAAACCCCATCTTGTTATCCTCGATGGCAACGATACAATACGTGCCTTGCTGCCCCTTCTGTCACTAGGAAAGGACACCGCAAGATCGAACCCAAAGCTAAGCACTTCTCCCATGGCAAGAACTACCAATCTAGTTGGCCAAACCAAACGGATAATTCGAAGAGACTTGCAAAGATAACCAATCATACATAAAAAAATTCAGAAAAGATTCAAATATTATTCATAAATAGACTTGATCATAAACCCACAATTCATCGGTCTCAACAAACACACCGCAAAAAGAAGAAGATTACACCGAATAGATCTCCACAAGAGAGGGGGAGAACATTGTACTGAGATCCGAAAAGAGAGAAGAAGCCATCTAGCTAATAACTATGGACCCGAAGGTCTGAGGTAAACTAGTCACACTTCATCGGAGAGGCTATGATGATGTAGAAGCCCTCCGTGATGACGGCCCTCTCCGGCGGAGCTCCAGAAAGGATTATTCCATTTGGACTCCGTTTGATATTCCGTTTCTTCGAAACACCGAAATAGGCAAAAAAACAGCAATTCTGGGCCGGGCCTCCGGTTAATAGGTTAGTCCCAAAAATAATATAAAAGTGGAAAATAAAGCCCAATATAGTCCAAAACAGTAGATAATATAGCATGGAGCAATCAAAAATTATAGATACGTTGGAGACGTATCAGAGGCTAAGTAAGTGGCATTCACATCCCGTCAACGAAGCTCTTTTCTGTGTCATTTACTCTTGTGCTTCACTTATATCATATGAGTAAATTGTTGAATGATGAAGTTGAAATTATATCATGCCTAGTGGTAGCTTCACATTGGGTTTAGAAAGTGAAATCTTTTGAGACTTGACAATCACAATATTGGTCATACAAGCAATTCATGAATAATTAGTATAAGGAAGAGAACTTTCACATGCAAATGCACTATCATGGAAATCTTTTGTGATTGTGAGACCCCATCAAAATATTGTATGCCAAAATTGTTGACGTTGGACAAGGAAGACAACATAATGATTTATGTTTGTTCATATTCACAAAGAAGATATATTGTCATAGATCCGTCAACATGTGGTGCTTTCCCCCCATCTTTGCTAACCAAAAATTCTGCATCAAGTAGAGATACTACTTGTGCATCCAGAAAATCCTTAAACCCAAATCTTATTTTCAAGAGTCCACCATACCTACCTAAGGATTGAGCAAGATCCTTCAAGTAAGTTGTCATCGGTGCAATAAGGCAATAAAAATTGCTTCTAAAAGTGTTAGAGCATTTAGTGTAAGAGAAAATTGAGCGTTGTACGAACTTGTGATGGCGAAGCAATAAAATTGACGGACTGCATAATAATGGTTGCTATCATAAGGGGCAATATAACATGACGTTCTTTTGCACTAAGGGTGAGCATACAAACAAATAAGCGCATGGAAACCTCTGCTTCCCTGTGCGAAGGGCCTATCCTTTACTTTTATGTATTTACTTTTATGCAAAGAGCCAAAGTTTTTCTCTCTATTCATTTTTATTTTTCTCCTTTGGCAAGCATCATGTGGTGAGGAAAGATCTAGGCACATATGTCCTGTTGAATATGGGTAGCATGAGTTATTATTGTTAACATCACCCTTGGGGTGAATACGTTGGGAGGCAAAATCATAAGCCCCTATCTTTCAATGTGTCCAGTTGAAACATTTTGCTCATGTGTATGCGGTGAGTGTTAGCAATCATAGAAGACTATATGATGGTTCAGTATGCGGATCTCTTACTTAAACTGTGTTGAATAAGTTGAATTGCAATTGCTTGGTGACTAAGAACATATGTTGTTGAGTTTCAAGAGAAATCATTGTTTGAACCTTAACATGTGAATTGGTTGCTACTATAACATGAGAAGTTTTATAAGAAAGAATTGTTGTTTTGATGCTAGGAAAAGTTATTGAAATTGTCATTGATCAAACTTGTGCACCTTGCTAGCATTCACACTTCATAAATTATTTCTTTTATCATTTACCTACTCGAGGACGAGTAGGAATTAAGCTTGGGGATGCTGATATGTCTCCAACGTATCTATAATTTATGAAGTATTCATGGAGTTTTATTATCATTCTTGGATATTTTACAATCATTTTATAGAAACTTCATATCATTTTTTGGGACTAACCTATTGACCCAGTGACCAGTGCCAGTTGCTGTTTTTTGCTTGTTTTTTACATCATAGGAATCAATATCAAACGGAGTCCAAACACCGCGAAACTTGTTGGAGATTTTTTATGGACCAGAACACCCAAGATGGGCCGAGCAGCACCTAGGGGGTGCATCGAGGGGGGCACAACCCACCAGGGCGCGCCTGGGGGCCCAGGCGCACCCAGGTGGGTTGTGCCCACCTCGGTGGCCTCCCGCACCCCCTCTTTACCCTATAAACTCACAAATATTCCAAAACCCTTCGGGGTTAACCTAGATCAGAAGTTCCGCCGCAGCAAGGCTTTGTAGCCACCGAAAACCAATCTAGACCTGTCGGTGTACTAAAGTAGGGGTACCTTAGTACCCCGAACTTGTGCACGGGCAGTAGTAGCGTCCCGCGGCAAGGCTTGCCAGGGGAGCGACAAGAGTCTCCACGGCCCTTTCTGGGCCGGACGAAGGCCAAGTGATCGAGCCAAGAAGACCAAGCCCCGGCAAGAGGAGCTTGCCGGGCCAAGAAGGCAAGGTCCGGCAAGAGGAGCTTGCCGGGCCAAGGCGACAAGGCCCCGGCAAGAGGAGCTTGCCGGGACGACTAAGCCGAAGCACCAAGGCCCCGGCGGGGGGAGCTCGCCGGGACGGCCAAACCAAGGCACCCCAAGAGAAGCCCGCCGCGGCGCGCCGCGCGCCCCGGCAAGGCCTGACAAGCGGCAAGCTCTCAGGTGCGGCAAGACAACCACCGCGGCAAGCCACTTGCCGCGGCGAACCACCACCTCAGGCGTGCGCTCCAGCTCACCTGCCCACGCGTCACTCTGGAGCTTCCCCAGAGACACATGGCGGGGCGCCGCACAACCTGGGGCGCGCGCGTGGCATGCGACGTTGGCAGAGTCGCCCCCGTGGCAAGCGGAGGCGCCCCTAACGGTCCGCCTCGGCACTGTTCAGGCGATCCAGACGGGCATTTAATGCCTTTGTCCCCCGCCGTCAGAGTTAGGTGCGATAGCACTGTACGGCCACTATTCGCACAGTTCCTTGCCATTTTTTACCCTCACCTGCGTCGCTACCTGTGGGAAACCCCTTAGCATATAAAAGGAGGCCCATGCGCACGTATGGGGGGGGGACCGAGGGATAGAAGGGATCCAGACCGGAAGAAGGACACCCAGTAGACCCTCGTCTACGTCCAGCTCCAACTTACGGTAGCTTCTTGCGCTCCAGAGAAAGAACTCGAATCAACCAGACAAGCAGCAGTAGGGTTTTACGCATCCATGCGGCCCGAAGCTGGGTAAAATCATTGTGTGTGTGTGTGTGTTGCCTCGATCTGCTCTTTGTGCAACCTCCGCCCCCCCCGCCGAACCGACAAGGGGCTCCGTCCCCATAGGTGCTCGTGGAGGCCGATATCCCCCGACAAGACCCTTTCGGGCACCCTGCCGGAGGGGGGAATCATCTCCGGTGGCCATCTTGATCATCCCGACGGCCACCACGATGAGGAGGGAGTAGTTCACCCTCGGGGTTGAGGGTTTGTACCAGTAGCTATGTGTTTAATCTCTCTCTCTCTCTCTCTCTCTCGTGTTCTTGAGATGTCATGATCTTGATGTATCATGGGCTCTATTAATATAGTCGAACCATATGGTGTTTTCCCATCTATATCTTGTTGTGATGAATTGAGTTTTTCCTTTTGAGATTTCGTTGTTATCGGGTTGAATACTTTTTTGGATTTGAGAGCACTAGATATATGTCTTGCAAATGAATACTCGTGGTGACAATGGGGTATCATATTGATTCACTGGATATATGTTTTGGCATTCAACTCGTGGATTCCCAAGGTGACATCGAGGTAATCTATGCATAGGGGTTGATGCACGTTCTTTCTCAGGTAGAAATCTTGGGGCACTCTTTGAAGTTCTTTGTGTTGGATTGAGTATTATGAATATGAATTTGCTTTGGTGTTATTTTAGTACGAACTCTAGGATAGATCGAATGGAAAGAATAGCTTGTGTTATTTTAGTACGGACTCTTGAATAGATCAAACGGAAAGAATAGCTTTGAGGTGGTTTCGTACCCTACAAACAATTTATTCTTATGTTCTCCGCTAGATAGGAACTTTGGAGTGATTCTTCATCGCACTTTGAGGGATGGTTATATGATCCAATTATATTAGCATTGTTAAGAGATTGCACTAGCGAAAGTATGGGCCCTAGGCCTCATTTTCAAGCATTGCAATACCGTTTTTGTGCCTGTTTACTATTTGCTACCTTGCTGTTTTTATTTATTCAGATTATAAAAATATATTTCTACCATCCATATTACACTTTTATCATCATCTCTTCGCCATGCTAGTGCACCTATACAATTTGCCATTGTATTGGGTGTGTTGGGGACACAAGAGATTTGTTGTATTTGGTTGCAGGGTTGTTTGAGAGAGACCATCTTCATCCTACGGCTCTCACAGATTGATAAACCTTAGGTCATCCCCTTGAGGGAAAATTGCTACTATCCTACAAAACTCTACGCTTGGAGGCCCAACACGTGTCTACAAGAATAAAGTTGCGTAGTAGACATCAGTGCCACCGAAGTAAAAGACTCGGTGTTACCGATTTCAATACTGAGGAAACACTTTGCCATTTGCATCCTGCACATTTGTTCCAGCTCCACTCAATGATTCTTGTCCTCTACCAGCATCTTATATTACATGTTGCTTTGTAATGTGACTCAAGGACCAAACCTACTTGACTCATGCTCCAGAAGATCCCTTCTTGGAAATTGATGTCAAAGGGGGAGAGAGAGCACATCAAAGCTTATCACATAAGAGAGAATGCACACCTTAAGCTTCTCCATATGCTTGTTATCCATAGAGGAGAGAAGTGACATGTCTTCAAGAGGGGAAAGACACGTTAGTATGTGTTATGATTGTTTTGCTATGATGTCCTTTTACCCTATCTTCTTCCATTATCCAATATCATATTCAGGGGTGGAAAGACATTTAAGGGAAGGAAATCTTTGAATTCATTGCATATCTTTACTCTTTGGGGACATGTCTATATCCAAATAGAGTACTAAGTACTCACTCACTACATGTCATCCCAATCTTGGTACTCTTGTGGTTTCCTGTTCTTGCATTGCCTAGTAGGTGTTCTTGTGTTATCTAACCTTGTTTACTTAGGTTCACCTCCTCCAAAGCCAGCTCAAGACCAGAAGGTAAGTATATGCATCACACTCATGTGCATGATGATCTTGTTGGGGAACGTAGTATTTCAAAAAAAATCCTATGGTCACGCAAGATCTATCTAGGAGAAGCATAGCAACGAGCGGGAAGAGTGTGTCCACGTACCCTCGTAGACCGAAAGCGGAAGCGTTTAGTAACGCGGTTGATGTAGTCGAACGTTTTCGCAATCCAACTGATTCAAGCACCGAACGTACGACACTCCGTGTTCAGCACACGTTCAGCTCGATGACGTCCCTCGATCTCTTGATCCAGTTGAGGACGAGGAAGAGTTCCATCAGCACGACGGTGTGGCTGCTACCTCTTGAGCATGTGTTGGTTTTCCCTTGAAGAGGAAAGGGTGATGCAGCAAAGTAGAGTAAGTATTTCCTCAGTTTTTGAGAACCAAGGTATCAATCCAGTAGGAGGCCACACGCAAATCCCTCGTACCTACACAAACAAATAAGAACCTTGCAACCAACACGATAAAGGGGTTGTCAATCCCTTCCCGGCCACTTGCAAAAGTGAGATCTGATAGAGATGATAAGACAATATTTTTGGTATTTTTATGATAAAGATTAAAGATTGCAAAGTAAACAAAGATAGAAATAGCTAGTTGACGGAAGATTAATATGATGGAAAATACACCAGGGGGCCATATGTTTCACTAGTGGCTTCTCTCAAGATAGCATAAGTATTACGGTGGGTGATCAAATTACTATCGAGCAATTGATACAAAAGTGCATAATTATGAGAATATCTAGGCATGATCATGTATATAGGCATCACGTCCGCGACAAGTAGACTGAAATGATTCTGCATCTACTACTATTACTCCACACATTGACCGCTATCCAGCATGCATCTAGAGAATTAAGTTCATAAGAACATAGTAACGCATTAGGCAAGATGACATGATGTAGAGGGATAAACTCAAGCAATATGATATAAACCCCATCTTTTTATCCTCGATGGGAACAATATAAAATGTGCCTTGCGACAAGTACACCGACTCCTGCCTGCATCTACTACTATTACTCCACACATCGACCGCTATCCAACATGCATCTAGAGTATTAAGTTCATAAGAGCAGAGTAACGCATTAGGTAAGATGACATGATGTAGAGGGATAAACTCAAGCAATATGATATAAACCCCATCTTTTTATCCTCAATGGCAACAATACAATACGTGTCATTTCCCCTACTGTCACTAGGATAGAGCACCGCATGATTGAACCCAAAGCTAAGCACTTCTCCCATTGCAAGAAAGATCAATCTAGTAGGCCAAACCAAACTGATAATTCGAAGAGACTTGCAAAGATAACCAATCATGCATAAAAGAATTTAGAGAAGATTCAAATATTGTTCATAGATAATCTTGATCATAAACCCACAAATCATCGGATCTCGACAAACACACCGCAAAAAGAGTTACATCGAATATATCTCCAAGAAGATCGGGAAGAACTTTGTATTGAGATCCAAAGAGAGAAAAGAAGCCATCTAGCTAATAACTATGGACCCGAATGTCTATGGTAAACTACTCACACATCATCGGAGAGGCTATGGTGTTGATGTAGAAGACCTCCGTGATCGATGCCCCCTCCGGCAGAGCACCGGAAAAGGCTCCAAGATGGGATCTCATGAGTACTGAAGGTTGCGGCAGTGGAATTAGGTTTTCGTGGTGCTCCCCGATGGTTCCGGGGTACGTACGTATATATAGGAGGAAGAAGTAGGTCGGTGGAGCTACGAGGGGCCCACGAGGGTGGAGGGCGCGCCCCTGCCTCGTGGCCTCCTTGTTGATTGCTTGACATCCACTCCAAGTCCTATGGATCACATTTGTTCCAAAAATCACGCTCCCGAAGGTTTCATTCCGTTTGGACTCTGTTTGATATTCTTTTCCTGCGAAACACTAAAATAGGCAAAAAAACAGCAATTTGCACTGGGCCTTGGGTTAATAGGTTAGTCCCAAAAATAATATAAAAGTGTATAATAAAGCCCATTAAATATCCAAAACAGAATATATAATAGCATGGAGCAATCAAAAATTATAGATACGTTGGAGACGTATCAAGCATCCCCAAGCTTAATTCCTGCTCGTCCTTGTCGGTGTACAAAAGTAGGGGCTTTCCTTTTGACCCCTTTACTTGTGCACGGGCAGTCAGCGCCACGCGCCACAGCCGCACATAGCAGGGCAAAGGAGGGAAGCCGGAGAGAAGCCGAAGCACAAGACGGGCAAGGCGACACCAAGACCAGAAATACTAAAGAACGAGAGGGCGAGGTGGACCTCCTCCGGAAGGGCTCTTGCCGGGGCGGCCCCCATGGCCCCGGCAAGAGCCTTGCCGGGGCGACTTGCCCAACACCAACAGAGCGGGCCACCCTTGAGCCCACGGGTTCCGAACGCCGCCAATGACTATGTTGGAACCAAGGCTCGGGAGGCACCTCTGCGGTGGCATGCAGATCTTTGTCAAAATCATAAACATGTGTGATCAGATGAGGACCAAAAGACGGCAACCCTCGGCGGGATCCCAGCCGAGGGAATCCACAAGACCCCCGGCAAGCGCCTTGCTGGGGACGACTGTAATGCCACAGCAAGACCCTTGCCGGGCCCCCGGCAAGGCCCTTGCCGAGGACATCAGCGGGGCCACAGCCAGGCCCATGTCAACCGAGACTCCACCGCCGTCCCAAGCAGCTGCTAGCTAACCAGCTAGGCAGGCACCTGCGTGGCAACGGGCGGCCTTGACGCCAACTCAGCAAGCACCTGCGTGGTGGCATGCAGATCTTCGTGAAGACCCTACCACCACACCACCTCAACTGCTTGCCTGCCTACATGGCGCCGCATGCATCGCTGGCTTGGGCGCGTGTCAAAACAAGGCGAGGCGGCGACGGATGGGACGGGCCCCGTTCCCGTCCCCGATAAAGCTAAGGTACACCTATGCGATGCATTAAATGCGTCTTGTCCTGTAAAACAGGCGATAAGCTCACAGCACTGTATACCTTTCCACCTCCTATGTGCCACTGTGGCGGCCCCTTTTGGCTATAAAAGGAGGCCTATGGCGTACTGGAGGGGGATTCGGCTCTTTTGGGCAAGTTGCACCCCGTAGCTAGCTCAAGAACACTCAATACATCCACCAAAGCAGGACTAGGGTGTTACACATCCTCTTGGCCCAAACCTGGGTAAACGATCCGTGTGCTTCCTATTAGACCTGCTCTCCTCACGACCCCGCGCCCGCCAACCATAGTAGGGATTCTTGTGATCCCATAGGTGTCGTTTCCCACCGACATCTATGGCACGCCAGGTAGGGGCGCAGTCGTGAGAATCTGATCTAGCAGTTGGCCTAGCGGTTCTTCATCGCCATGGTTCCCAAGAAGAAGACGATCACGGCGATCGGCTCGTCGGGAGCCGAACGACCCGTGCTGGTGCGGACGAGCAGCGGGCCGGTCGCGGACATAACTCGAGCCGTAGCCCGCGAGCACCAGAATCGCTTGGTAGTCAGAGCCTGGCGAGCGGCGTCGTTCGTGCGCCTGACGATGGGTGCGCATCGCCAAATCCAAAGACGAGGCTGGGCACCCCGCAGGCGGCGCGGGCCCTCCAAGAGTATCGCTGTGCCACCCACGGGCGGCGCAGCAACCTCCAAGACGCCTACGCCAGCGCCCATGACGCTCACTTCCCAGGGTGCGCGCGACGAGCAGCGCCACCACAATGGAGACCCCGGACATCGCCGTGGGAAGAGTCATGTGCATCATCTGTGGGACGAAGGAGTCCAGCATGCCCGCCGAAGTGCTGGCGAAAATGGCACGCAGCTGCTGGGCCGTGATAAAGCTCCTTCTAACGTGGTTAGGAGTCGAAGCACGCCATGGTCCACGCAGTTGTCGCCACCACCCATGCCAGCAGAAGCTTTGGCGCGCGCAGCTGCTCCTCGACCTCCCTCTTGCTGCGGAGAAGCTCGACGAGCGGAGAGCCACCATGCGAAGCCTCGTCGTCGTCGCCAATAAAGATGATCCGCGACCGACGGGGCCCTCGGGCCAGTGCTCCGTCGAACCACCGCATGCCAGCGGTGGAGGGGCCGGGGGTGCTGCGGCCACGGTGCACTCTGCTCCTCCACGCCAGCCACCGCGGGTGTCGATTCATCGCAATGACGCTTGTGATAATATTTCCATAGCATCGTCCGACCCATGGACCCACCGCGACCAACGTCAAGTTCTTCGAGAACGAGCCCATGAAGATTCTCGAACCACTATCGAGCGTCGGTGCGATACATGCCACCAGTCGGACAAACGGGCGGGACCCGCTATGGACCACCCAGCTCCGGGGGGCTCCGGTGGCCTACCTTATGAGGTGGGTTGCCCGGCCTTTACCCGTGAGCTGCGGCATTTCCAATGGTCGTCCCACCGCACGTTCAAGCCCGACGTCGGCGAGAAGTACAACGGCAAGACCCATCCGTCAGAGTTCCTCAGCATCTACACCATCGTGATGCAAGCTGCCGGAGCTCGTGACGACAAGGTGCTTGCCAATTACTTCCCATTGGCACTGAAGTCCAACGTCATGTCTTGGTTGATGCACTTGCTGGCGGATTCCATTTCTCCTTGGTGGGATATGTGCCATGAGTTCGTTGGTGCCTTCACCGGGGGCCACCAAGCTCATGGCCAGGCTAGTGATTTGCATATCATTCCCCAGAAGGAAGGGGAAACCCTGCGCAAGTACATCCAGAGGTTCAACCGGGTGTAGTACAACATCCCCGATGTTCATCCTGCCGCCGTGATCAGCGCGTTCCATCAGAACGTGCGCAACCGCAAGATGCGCGAAGAGCTGGCGATGAACAAGGTTAAGGATGTGGCCGAACTTTATGTTCCAGCCAATAGGTGCGCCCGAGCTGAAGAGGGAAGGAAGTACCCCGGTGAGAACGCCGGCGCGGAAACCGACTCTACTAACGAAGACACCGCCGCCCCGACGAAGAAGGGCCGGCGTCGCAACAGGAAACTCAAGGGCAAGACCGTGCTTGCCGTTGAGGGATCCGACAGCACCAGCGCCGCCAAGAAGGCTAAGACAAACGACCCCGGCAAGGAAATTGCCGGGTGCGCTGCTTGCCGGGCCTTGGCGGCTGCCAACAAGCCGGGGGCTCCGACAAGCAGTATTGCAAGATCCATCGCACCAAGGGCCACGACCTCCAGAACTGCCGACAAGTTGAGCTGCTTGCTGAGAAGCAAAAGGCCGAGTATGAGAGGCGGGACAAGGAGAAGGGCCAGGATGGTGCCGAGGGATCCGGCAAGAAGCATGGCAGCCAAGGAGGTCGCTGCGGCAAGGATAACCAACAAGAGAGGCCCGCTCGGGGCCGCGACAAGAAGCAAGAAGATGATGATCATGACGAGGATGACGAGTCCGGTGAGCAAGAGTTCCAGAAGGCTACAGAGGCCATGTGCATCGACGGTGGCGCCTCGCTGCATACTTCTCACCGCCAGCTCAAACAGTGGGCGTGTGAGGTTACAGCAGCGGAGCCCTCGTTCGACGCTCAGAAGCCACTGAAGTGGTCCAGCACGCCCCTCATCTTTGACGCCGACGACCACCCTGACCGCACAACAGCGGTCGGGTGTTTTCCGTTGTTGGTCTCACTAACAATACACAACCTCAAGGTGAACAAGATGCTGGTTGACGGCGGGGCCGGTCTGAACTTGATCACACCCGTTGTGATCAAAAGGCGGAGACCTCGAGGAAACGGGCACGTTTCAAGGGGTCAACCCGGGAAGGAGCCAACCGAAGGAGAAGTTCACGTTGTGATGCTTGGAGGCGAGCTGAACTACAGGACAGAGAGGATTGTCTTTGACGTAGCCGAGATCCCCTTGCCCTACAATGGGATCCTCGGCCGCCCGGCACTAGCCAAGTTCATGGCGGCGTCGCACTACGCCTACAACACGCTGAAGATGCCTGGGCTGATGAACATCATCACCGTCCCCTCCGACAAGAAGGATGCGCTGATCTGCGCCGACCTACTCTACCGGGAAGCAGTTGCAGCAGCTGCCGCCAAGGCACTTGCTCCTGCCGCTGAAGCCCTGGGAGGGAAGAAGAAGACCGACAAGACCTCTCGGACCCACTCCGGCAAGCGCACCTCTTCAGAGTGTTGTGCTCCCGTCGAGGACGTGCCAGAGAGCTCCACCGGCAAGAGCAAGAAATCCAGAGCTGCACCACCAGAGACCAAGAAGGTGTCCGTCAGGGAGGATGGCACGGGAGGGGCTTTTACCATAAGCTCCACCCTCGATAGCAAATAGGAAGGCGCGCTCGTCACTTTCCTGCGGGCGAATGTCGATGTGTTTGCGTGGCAAGCATCTGACATCCCCGATGTTCCCAGGGAAGTGATTGAGCACCATCTTGTTGTCTGTCCCCATGCGCGACCCGTCAAGCAGAAGGTCAGGAAGCAAGCTCTTGAACGGTAGGAGTTCATCACAGAGGAGATCAGGAAGTTGGAAGCAGCAGGCTTGGTGAGGGGAGTGCTCCATCCGACGTGGTTGGCCAATCCGGTGGTGGTGCGCAAGGCAAACGGGAAGTGGAGGCTGTGTATTGATTACACAGATATCAATAAGGCGTGTCCTAAGGACCCCTTCCCGTCGCCGCGCATCGACCAGATTGTTGACTCCATGGCCGGATGTGATCTGTTATCATTCCTCAACTCCTACTCGGGCTACCACCAGATCTTCATGACAAGAGAAGACGAAGAGAAGACATCATTCATCACCCCACGTGGTACGTACTGCTTTTTACGGATGCCTTTCGGGTTGAAGAGTGCTGGCTCAACATTTGCAAGGGCAGTCCAAATTGGTTTTGAACCCCAGCTGCATAGAAATATGGAAGCCTATATGGATGACATAGTGGTCAAAACCAAGGACAGGGCAACTCTTGTACAAGACTTAGAAGAGACATTTGCCAACCTGCGCAAGATCAACCTCAAGCTGAACCCTAAGAAGTGTGTCTTCGGTGTTCCGTCCGGCAAACTTCTCGAGTTCTTTGTGTCGCAGCGTGGGGTCGAGGAAAACCCAGACAAGATCAGGGTAGTCGAGCAGATTGAGGCGCCCAAGCGGATCAAGGATGTGCGTCGGCTCACTGGCTGCGTTGCCGCCATGAGCCGATTCATCTCTAAGTCTGTCGAGCGCGCCCTTCCCTTTTTCAAGATCCTGAAAAAGGCGGGCCCAATGGAGTGGACCCCAGAGGCTGCAGCGGCGTTGCAAGACCTGAAGAGATACCTTTCCTCTACGCCGATACTAGTTGCGCCTAAACCACAAGAGCCGTTACTGCTATACTTGGCAGCGACGAATCAAGTGGTCAGTGCCGCGCTAGTGGCGCAGAGGGAGGTTTACGAAGAAGCAGTGGCGATGGCAGGGCCCGGCACCGGCAAGGCAAAGCTCCCGGCAGGGTCTGACGCCATCAGGACGGGACCCGCGCGACCAAATGAGGTGGTGCAGAAGAAGAAGATGATGCAGCACCTGGTTTACTTTGTCAGCTCCCTCTTGCAGGGGGCTAGGTCAAGGTACTCCGGTGTGCAGAAATTGCTCTTCGGCCTACTTTTGGCCTCGAGGAAGCTGCATCATTACTTCCAAGCCCACGAGATCACTGTCGTCACCCGCCTCCCGTTGCAACGGATACTGCACAACCCAGACGCAACCAGAAGGATTGTGGAGTGGGCCTTGGAATTGTCAAGCTTTGGGTTGAAGTTTGAAAGTACTTCAACAATCCAGAGCAGAGTCCTGGCGGAGTTCATTGCATAATGGACCTCAACGCCTGATGAAGAGATCCAGGAGACCACTCTCCCCTGCAAGGAAACGGCTCGTGACTGGATTATGTACTTTGACGGAGCTTTCTCGCTGCAAGGCGCCGGTGCTGGTGTGATGCTCGTCGCACCAACCGGGGAGCACCTCAAGTATGTAATCCAGATGCATTTTCACAGGGAGATGTCCACCAACAACACTGCCGAATACGAGGGGTTGCTTGTTGGTCCCAGGATCGCGGCAGACCTCGGAGTTAAAAAGCTCATCGTCCGGGGTGATTCACAGCTTGTTGTCGGACAAGTCAACAAGGATTATCAGAGCCCGTTGATGGAGGCCTACCTAGATGAGGTGAGGAAGCTAGAGGAGCACTTTGATGGTATACAAGCGGAGCACGTTCCCCGAGTGGAGAACGACATCGCTAACTACATGTCAAAGCACGCTGCACTCAAGCTGCCTGTGGAACCAGGTACCTTTTTGCTTCGGTTGACTGAACCATCCGTCGAACCATCAACGGAGCAGAACAAGCACAGGAAATCAGGCCCTGGCAAGTACTTTCCTGCCGAGCCCCCAGGGGCCGCCGGCAAAGGTGTTGCCGTGGACCCTGAGCCTGCCGAGGAGCGATCGACTCCGGTAGGCCGTCGAGCCCTGGCCGTAGAGACGACCGCTCCCATGGCAGAAGAGATGCCTTTGGTCCTTGCCGTTGAGCCCCAGGCTCCGGCATGGGCACAACATACCGTCCGATTCCTCCAAACAGGGGAGCTTCCTAAGGAGCAGGAAGAAACGGAGAAAGTAGCCCGTCGGTCTGCTATGTATCAGTTTGTCGATGACGTCCTGTACAGGAAGAGATCGAACGGTGTGAAATTGAAGTGCATTCCCCGGGAGGAAGGACTGGAGTTGTTGGCGGAGATACACAGAGGCATATGTGGCTCCCACATAGGGTCGAGGGCCCTTGCCGGCAAGGCGTTCCGGCAGGGTTCTGGCCCACTGCCCTCTAGGATGCAACGGCACTAGTAACCAAGTGTGAAGCGTGTCAGTTCCATTCAAAGAAGCTTCATCAACCAGCTCAAGCTCTTCAAACAATCCCTCTCTCCTGGCCATTTTTGGTCTGGGGGCTCGACATACTGGGCCCCTTCCCCCGTGCTGTCGGGGGCTTTGAGTACTTGTACGTTGCAATCGACAAGTTCACAAAGTGGCCGGAGGTGGAAGCAGTGAGGAAGGTGACAACACAGTCAGCCGTCAAGTTCTTCAAGGGACTAGTCTGCCGTTTTGGTGTGCCAAACAGAGTCATCACCGACAACGGCACGCAGTTCACAAGCCACACCTTCATGCAATACATCCAAGACCTCGGCAGCAAGGTCTGTTTGGCCTCCGTGGCACACCCACGGAGCAACGTCCAAGCGGAGAGGGCAAATGCTGAAGTGTTGCGAGGCCTGAGGACAAAGACTTTTGACAAGTTGCACAAGAGCGGAAGGCGCTGGATTGATGAGTTGTCGGTGGTTCTTTGGTCGATCAGGATGGCGCCAAATCGAGCCACCGGCCAGACACCCTTTGCCCTGGTATACGGGGCAGAAGCAGTTCTCCCCACGGAAATCACATACGGGTCACCTCGAGTGCTCTCTTACGACGAGCTTGAGCAAGAGAAACTGCGGCAAGATGACGCAACGCTCCTTGAGGAAGATCCTCTTTGGGCGGCTGTGAGAGCAGACGCCACCAGCAAGCCTTGCGCCGCTACCATAGCCGCAAGGTTCATGCCTGAAGCTTTGAGGAAGGCGACCTTGTTCTTTGGAGCGTTCAGTCGGCCAAGAATTCCAACAAGTTGACGCCAAAGTGGGAAGGCCCTTATCGGATAATACGAGTCACCAGGCCTGGCACGGTCTGCCTGGAGACCGAAGATGCTATTCCGGTGAGTAACTCCTGGAACATCGAACATCTTTGCAAGTTTTACCCATGAGGTGCGGCTTGTCGGGCCCCCCGCCAAGCCACCTTTTGTACAAGCTTTGCCGGCAAGGCATGTAACCCTCTGTACAAAGCCAGGCGCAGACCCTAAGCATAAATAAATGAAGCGCCGGCGCCCTAAGTTATAGCATGCATGCTAGGTTGAGTCTCTCCCTCGGTTAGGGTGGATAGTGCTTAGCGGCGACTAACCCCTAGCCTAGAGGTCGAGTGTGCGTCTTTCTGTCCTCTTTGGTTCATAGGGCACGTGGACACTTCTCCTGAGCCGCTTGGGAGAAAGAGGATGGACCGGCGCTCCGGCCCCGGCAAGCCAGGATTGCCGGGGGCTAAAGACACAAGGATCCAACCACGGCAAGCCAAGGTTGCCGGGGGCTGCGGATTCAGATAAGTATTTCATCCCCTGTTATGCACTTCCGTATGGAACTGGGACAGATGAAACCCCGTTCACATTCTTAAACCACCGTGCTCCCCTTTTCCTGTACCCAAGAGCTATCCCACTGGGTCAAAACTTGGTCGTAGTCACGGTGGCAAGAAGGTAAACGAGGAGCCTAGCTCTACTTCGCCCCTGCCTCCGCCAAGAGCGCGAGAATGGTCGACCGAAGTGGGGGGACGGCAAATGCATGTTGCCGAGCGACAATGTTTATCTTAGAAATAACAAGGACTCATTCCTTGGCATGGGCCTCGCCCACGCACAAAGAGCCCGACAAGCATCCTTTTTCATTAAAAACGTCCCATACAGGTACAGTTCGTACGGAATGAAAAACATGAGCAAGGGGATTACAAGCTTTAAATGTAACAAGCGCCCGCAGGCTTACAAACTAAAAAGAGATAAGGTGCCCGTAATCCCTTTCTTGTCCCTCCCCACAGAAGGTGGAACAAGGCGGCAGGAGGGCAAAAGGGGCGCCTAGGTGAGGTGCGAGGAGCAGAAGGCACCAAGAGAACATCTTCGTGCTGGGAAAGGAGCTGGAAGACGAGGCAGCGGGCCGTCAATATGCGATGAAGGCGTCGGTGCCCACGTACTCCGACTTGACGCCCGCCACCTGCCTTCTCCGGCCCTCCTACGCCAACCGCCCAAGGAGACGACAGGAAGCGCCCCGATGGAGAGCTTGGCGAGGAAGGCCCTCGGCAGGGCGCGAGGCCGAGGGAGGGGCGGCGCGTTCAGTCAAAGTCGGGATCGGCATCCTGCCGCCCGACTCCCTCCTCGTCGTTGTCACTGTCCTCCTTGTCACTCCCGCTCGAGGAGGAATCTTCATTGTCGGAGCAGCTCTCCATGCAGCACTTCAGGCGAGTTCCAAGATCTCCGAAGACCTTGACGGAGAGCAGGCTGCCCTCCATTAACTTGGAAGTAGAGGACGAGCCCCACCGTCAGGCTATGGATGCGAGCAAATTTCTTCCATCCGCGACGGAGATACATAACATGAGGAGCGGGGAAGTCGACGTCGACCCGCGTGCCGCCGGTCCCGCAACCCCTCATGTGCAACCTGAGGGTCTGGGGCGGATCGAGCTCCATCTCCTGAGCGAAGGGGGTGGGGAGACGGAGGCGGCGACGCGGTGGCCGGCGCAGCCTGATGAAGAACTCGCGGGGCTGGTCCCCGACATGACCCTCCGCCGCGGGAGGCACCGCTGGCAGAGGCACGGCTATCGCGCCGCCTCGTCCCCCTCTCCCCCGACCGCCGCGGCGACCTCGGCCACGCCCCCTCCCCCTTCCTCTCGTGGCCGACTCCGCCGTTGTGGGCTCATGGGAAGGAGGGACACGCTGACGAGCAGCAACCCTCGCCGCCACCGTCGAAGGCCCAACACCTCCTCTCGCCATGGTGGGTGGAAGAAAGGAGCGGAGGTGGAGGAGGATGGGTACTGAAGGAATGTGGGATGACGCCCCCTCCCCCTCCTTATAATGGGGCGGGGTCGAGGCTCGGTCGCCCCACTCAGCCAATCCAGCCGTCGGAGGCACTGGGAATCAGGATCGACCCGCTGCCCCAATCAGTGACAGCCTGGTTTCCCGCCTCCACCGCCCGCCACTTGCATGAAGGACGCATGGAGAGCGAGCAGGGTCGAAAGGACGGGTGAGGCGACCGTTCCCCGCCCCGTGATCGGGGGGCGTGGGCACCTTGAAGACTGCGACCCGAGTGCATCCAGTAAATGAGCCGCGCCTCCACGCCTCCCTCTTTTTATGGGGAAGGCGCAAGCCGCCTCTTTACCACGATGTGACGCATCCAAGCGGAAACCGCATCGCACATGACCCCCACGTCGCGCGTTCAATGCGGGTCGTGGGGATGCGTAGCGGACGGAACAGTTACTGCGGTGGAAATCCACCCCGCCTGCTCGCGCACCATCCTGGGTCTGGCCCAACAACGTGTCACGCTTATGTGTGGCCCAGGCCCGGGGGCCCCTCTCGGTATACAAAAGTAGGAGCTCTCCTTTTGACCCCTTTACTTGTGCACGGGCAGTCAGAGCCGCGCGCCACGACCGCACGTAGCAGGGCAAAGGAGGGAAGACAGAGAGAAGCCGAAGCACAATACGGTCAAGGCGACGCCAAGACCAGAAATACTAAAGAGCGAGAGGGCGATGGACCTCCCCCGGCAGGACTCTTGCCGCGGCGGCCCCCGCGGCCCCGGCAAGAGCCTTGTCGGGGCGTCTTGCCCAACACCAACAGAGAGGGCCACCCTTGAGCCCACGGGTTCCAAACACCGCCAACGACTACATTGGAACCAAGGCTCGGGAGGCACCTCTGCGGTGGCATGCAGATCTTTGTCAAGATCATAAACATGTGAGATCAGATGAGGACCAGAAGACGGCAACCCTCGGCGGGATCCCAGCCGAGGGAATCCACAAGACCCCCGGCAAGCGCCTTGTCGGGGACGACTGTAACGCCACAGCAAGACCCTTGCCGGGCCCCCGGCAAGGCCCTTGCCGAGGACATCAGCGGGGCCACATCAGTGGGCCATCAACTGAGACTCCACCACCGTCCCCAAGCAGCTGCTAGCTCAACCAGCTGGGCAGGCACCTGCGTGGCGACGGGCGACCTGTACGCCAACTCAGCAAGCACATGCGTGGTGGCATGCAGATCTTCGTGAAGACCCTACCACCACGCCACCTCAGCTGCCTGCCTGCCTACATGGCGCCGCATGCATCGCTGGCCTAGGCGCGTGTCGAAACAAGGCGAGGCGGCAACGGACGGGACGGGCCCCGTTCCCGTCCCCGATAAAGCTAAGGGACACCTAAGCGATGCATTAAATGTGTCTTGTCCTGTAACACGGGCGATAAGCTCGCAGCACTCTATACCTTTCCACCTCCTGTGTGCCACTGTGGCAGCCCCTTTCGACTATAAAAGGAGGCCCATGGCGTACTAGAGGGGGATTCGGCTCTTTTGGGCAAGTTGCACCCCGTAGCTAGCTCAAGAACACTCAATACATCCACCAAAGCAGGACTAGGGTATTACGCATCCTCGCGGCCCGAACCTGGGTAAATGATCTGTGTGCTTCCTGTTAGACCTGCTCTCTTCACAACCCCGCGCCCGCCAACCGTAGTAGGGATTCTTGTGATCCCATAGGTGTCGTTTCCCACCGACAGTCCTTGAGTAGGTAAATGATAAAAACAGAATTTTTGATGTGGAATGCTACTTAGCATATTCTTCAATGTAATTTCCTTTATTGTGGCATGAAAGTTCAGATCCGAAAGATTCAAGATAAAAGTTTAATATTGACATAAAAATAATAATACTTCAAGCATACTAACTAAGCAATTATGTATTCTCAAAATAACATAGCCAAAGAAAGCTCATCCCTACAAAATCATATAGTTTGGCCATGCTTCATTTTCGTCACATAAGAATGCTCTCATCTTGGACAACCCCGATGACAAGCCAAGCAATTGTTTCATACTTTAGTAATCTCAAACTTTTTTAACTTTCACGCAATACATGAGCGTGAGCCATGGATATAGCACTATGGGTGGAATAGAATATGATGATGGGGGTTGTGTGGAGAAGACAAAAAAGGAGAAAGTCTCACATTGACGCGGCTAATCAACGGGCTAGGGAGATGCCCATCAATTGATATCAATGCAAGGAGTAGGGATTGCCATGCAACGGATGCACTAGAGCTATAAATGTATGAAAGCTCAACAAAAGAAACTAAGTGGGTGTGCATCCAACTTGCTTGCTCACGAAGACCTAGGGCATTTGAGGAAGCCCATTGTTGGAATATACAAGCCAAGTTCTATAATGAAAAATTCCCACTAGTATATGAAAGTGACAAAACAAGAGACTCTCTATCATAAAGATCATGGTACTACTTTGAAGCACAGGTGTGGAAAAAGGATAGTAGCATTGTCCCTTTATATATATATATATATATATATATATATATATATATATATATATATATATATATATATATATATATATATATATTTGGGACATGCCCTTTTTTTGGCCTTTCTCTTTTTTTTATTTGGGACAATGCTCTATATAATGATGATCATCACACTTCTATTTATTTACAACTCAATGATTACAACTCGATACTAGAACAAAGTATGACTCTATATGAATGCCTCCGGCGGTGTACCGGGATATGCAATGAATCAAGAGTGACATGTATGAAAGAATTATGAAGGTGGCTTTGCCACATATACGATGTCAACTACATGATCATGCAAAGCAATATGACAATGATGATGCATGTCATAATAAACGGAACGGTGGAAAGTTGCATGGCAATATATCTCGGAATGGCTATAGAAATGCCATAATAGGTAGGTATGGTGGCTGTTTTGAGGAAGATATAAGGAGGTTTATGTGTGATAGAGCGTATCATATCACGGGGTTTGGATGCACCGGCAAAGTTTTCACCAACTCTCAAGGTGAGAAAGGGCAATGCACGGTACCGAAGAGGCTAGCAATGATGTAAGGTTGAGAGTGCATATAATCCATGGACTCAACATTAGTCATAAATAACTCACATACTTATTGCAAAAATCTACAAGTCATCAAAAACCAAGCACTACGCGCATGCTCCTAGGGGGATAGATTGGTAGGAAAAGACATCGCTCGTCCCCGACCGCCACTCATAAGGATGACAATCAAAGAACACCTCATGTTTCAAATTTCTTACATAACGTTTACCATACGTGCATGCTACGAGACTTGCAAACTTCAACACAAGTATTTCTCAAATTCACAACTACTAAACTAGCACAACTTTAATATCACTATCTCCATATCTCAAAACAACTATCAAGTATCAAACTTCTCTTAGTATTCAATGCACTTATATGGAAGTTTTTATCTTGGATGCCTATCATATTAGGACTAAATTTATAACCAAAACAAATTACCATGCTGTTCTAAAGGACTCTCGAAATAATATAAGTGAAGCATGAGAGATCAATTATTTCTATAAAATATAACCACCAGCGTGCTCTAAAAGATATAAGTGAAGCACTAGAGCAAAATTGTCTAACTTAAAAGATATAAGTGAAGCACATAGAGTATTCTAATAAATTACGAATAATGTGTGTCTCTCTCAAAAGGTGTGTACAGCAAGGATGATTGTGGGGAACTAACAAGCAAAGACTCAAATCATACAAGACGCTCCAAGCAAAACACATATCATGTGGTGAATAAAAATATAGCTCCAAGTAAAGTTACCGATGAACGAAGACAAAAGAGGGGATGCCTTCCGGAGTATCCCCAAGCTTAGGATTTTGGATTGTCCTTAGATTTTACCTTGGGGTGCCTTGGGCATCCCCAAGAATAGGCTATTTCCACTCCTTGTTCCATAATCCATCAAATCTTTACCCAAAACTTGAAAACTTCACAACACAAAACTTGACAGAAAATCTCATGAGCTCTGTTAGCGAAAGAAAAGAAAACACCACTTCAAGGTACTGTAATGAACTCATTCTTTATTTATATTGGTGTTAAACCTACTGTATTCCAACTTTTCTATGGTTCATAAACTCTATTACTAGCCATAGATTCATCAAAATAAGAAAACAACACACGAAAAACAGAATCTATTAAAAACAGAACAGTCTGTAGTAATCTGTAACTAACGCAAATTTCTGGAACTCCAAAAATTCTAAAATAAATTGTTGGACGTGAGGAATTTATCTATTAGTCATCTGCAAAAAGAATAAACTAAATAGAAAGTTGAAGCTAATCTCGCGAGCGCTAAAGTTTCTGTTTTTTACAGCAAGATCGCAAAGACTTTCCCCAAGTCTTCCCAAAGGTTCTACTTGGCACAAACACTAATTAAAACACAAAACCACATCTAAACAGAAGCTAGATGGATTATTTATTCCTAAAAAGAGCCAAAAAGCAAAAACTAAAATAAAATTGGGTTGCCTCCCAACAAGCGCTATCGTTTAACGCCCCTAGCTACGCATAAAGGCAAGGATAGACCCAGGTGTTATCATCTTTGGTAGGCAATCCATAAGTGGCTCTCATGATAGATTCATAAGTTAATTTAATTTTCTTTCTAGGAAAGTGTTCCGTGCCTTTCCTTAACGGAAATTGGAATCTAATATTCCCTTCCTTCATATCAATAATTGCACCAATCGTTCTAAGGAAAGGTCTATCAAGAATAATAGGACATGAAGGATTGCAATCTATATCAAGAACAAAGAAATCTACGGGCACATAATTCATATTTGCAACAATAAGAACATCATTAATTCTTCCCATAGGTTTCTTAATGGTGGAATCCGCAAGGTGCAAGTTTAAGGAACAATCATCAAATTCACGGAAACCTAGCAAATCACACAAAGTTTTTGGAATTGTGGGAACACTAGCACCCAAATCACACAAGGCATTGCATTCATGATCTTTAATTTTAATTTTAATAGTAGGTTCCCACTCATCATAAAGTTTTCTAGGGATAGAAACTTCCAATTCAAGCTTTTCTTCATAAGATTGCATTAAAGCATCAACGATATGTTTAGTAAAAGCCTTATTTTGACTATAAGCATGCGGAGAATTTAGCACGGATTGCAACAAGGAAATAGAATCTATTAAAGAACAATTATCATAATTAAATTCCTTGAAATCCAAGATAGTGGGTTCATTGCTATCTAAAGTTTTCAGCTCTTCCATCCCACTTTTACAAAATTTTGCATCAAGATCTAAAAACTCCGAGTCATTGGGACACCTTTTAACTAAAGTTGACTCATCTCCAGTCCCATCATTATCAAAATTCATATTGCAAAACAGAGATTTAATAGGAGAAACATCAATTACTTTTAGATCTTCATCCTTATTACCCTCCAAATCTTCTGGTTTAGCGGCCATCTTATTGATTGAGGTGGCATGCTTATCCAAAATTTGGGCTATTAATTTTTCAAGATAAGCAAACTGAGATCTCAAGCCATAGAATTCCTTAGACATATCATCAAGCTCTTTATTCATGTACCCCATAAAGCTTTTTGCCATTCAACTCGCGGATTCCCGAGGTGACATTGGGGTAATCTATGCATAGGGGTTGATGCACGTTATTGTCTTCGTTTCTCCGGTAGAAATCTTGGGGCACTCTTTGAAGTTCTTTGTGTTGGATTGAGTATTATGAATATGAATTTGCTTTGGTGTTATTTTAGTACGAACTCTAGGATAGATCAAACGGAAAGAATAGCTTGTGTTATTTTAGGATGGACTCTTGAATAGATCGAACGGAAAAAATAGCTTTGAGGTGGTTTCGTACCCTACATACAATTTATTTATGTTCTCCGCTAGATAGGAACTTTGGAGTGATTCTTCATCGCACTTTGGGGGATGGTTATATGATCCAATTATATTAGCATTGTTAAGAGATTGCACTAGCGAAAGTATGGACCCTAGGCCTCATTTTCAAGCATTGCAATACCCTTTTTGTGCCCGTTTACTATTTTCTACCTTGCTGTTTTTATTTATTCAGATTATAAAAAAATATTTCTACCATCCATATTACACTTTTATCATCATCTCTTCGCCGAACTAGTGCACCTATACAATTTGCCATTGTATTGGGTGTGTTGGGGACACAAGAGATTTATTGTATTTGGTTGCAGGGTCGTTTGAGCGAGTCCATCTTCATCCTACGACTCTCACGGATTGATAAACCTTAGGTCATCCACTTGAGGGAAAATTTCTACTACCCTACAAAACTCTACGCTTGGAGGCCCAACGCGTGTCGAATAAAGTTGTGTAGTAGACATCAGTGCCACCGAAGCAAAAGACTCGATGTTACCGATTTCAATACTGAGAAAACACTTTGCCATTTGCATCCTGCACATTTGTTCCAGCTCCACTCAATGATTCTTGTCCTCTACCAACATCTTATATTACATGTTGCTTTGTAATGTGACTCAAGGACCAAACCTACTTGACTCATGCTCCAGAAGATCCCTTTGTGGAAATTGATGGCAAAGGGGGAGAGAGAGCACATCAAAGCTTATCACATAAGAGAGAATGCACACCTTAAGCTTCTCCAGATGCTTGTTATCCATAGAGGAGAGAAGTCACATGTCTTCAAAAGGGGAAATACATCTTAGTATGTGTTATGATTGTTTTGCTCTGATGTCCTTTTACCCTATCTTCTTCCATTATCCAATATCATATTCAGGGGTGGAAAGACATTTAAGGGAAGGAAATCTTCGAATTCATTGCATATCTTTACTCTTTGGGGACATGTCTATATCCAAATAGAGTACTAAGTACTCACTCACTACATGTCAACCCAATCTTGGTACTCTTGTGGTTTCCTGTTCTTGCATTGGCTAGTAGGTGTTCTTGTGTTATCTAACCTTGGTTACTTATGTTCACCTCCTCCAAAGCCAGCTCAAGACTAGAAGGTAAGTATATGCATCACACTCATGTGCATGATGATCTTGTTGGGGAACGTAGTATTTCCAAAAAATTCCTACGGTCACGCAATATCTATCTAGGAGAAGCATAGCAACGAGCGGGAAGAGTGTGTCCACGTACCCTCGTAGACCGAAAGCGGAAGCGTTTAGTAACGCGGTTGATGTAGTCGAACATCTTCGCGATCCAACCGATCCAAACACTGAACGTACGGCACCTCCGCGTTCAGCACACGTTCAGCTCAATAACGTCCCTCGATCTCTTGATCCAGTTGAGGACGAGACAGAGTTCCGTCAGCACTACGGCGTGGCTGCTACCTCTTGAGCATGCGTTGGTTTTCCCTTGAAGAGGAAAGGGTGATGCAGCAAAGTAGCGTAAGTATTTCCCTCAGTTTTTGAGAACCAAGGTATCAATCCAGTAGGAGGCCACACGCAAGTCCCTCGTACCTACACAAACAAATAAGAACCTTGCAACCAACGCGATAAAGGGGTTGTCAATCCCTTCCCGGCCACTTGCAAATGTGAGATCTGGTAGAGATGATAACATAATATTTTTGGTATTTTTATGATTAAGATTGAAAGTAAAGATTGCAAAGTAAACAAAGATAGAGATAGCTAGTTGACAGAAGATTAACATGATGGAAAATCGACCCGGGGGCCATAGGTTTCACTAGTGGCTTCTCTCAAGATAGCATAAGGATTACGGTGGGTGAACAAATTACTGTCGACCAATTGATAGAAAAGTGTATAATTATGAGAATATCTAGGCATGATCATGTATATAGGCATCACGTCCGCGACAAGTAGACCGACTCCTGCCTGCATCTACTACTATTACTCCACACATCGACCACTATCCAGCATGCATCTAGAGTATTAAGTTCGTAAGAACAGAGTAATGCATTAGGTAAGATGACATGATGTTGAGGAATAAACTCAAGCAATATGATATAAACCCCATCTTTTTAACCTCGATGGCAACAATACAATGCGTGTCGTTTCCCCTACTGTCACTGGGATCGAGCACCGCATGATTGAACCCAAAGCTAAGCACTTCTCCCATTGCAAGAAAGATCAATCTAGTAGGCCAAACCAAACTAATAATTCGAAGAGATTTGCAAATATAACCAATCATACATAAAAGAATTCAGAGAAGATTCAAATATTGTTCATAGATAATCTTGATCATAAACCCACAATTCATCGGATCTCGACAAACACACCGCAAAAAGAGTTACATCGAACATCTCCAAGAAGATCGAGGAGAACTTTGTATTGAGATCCAAAGAGAGAGAATAAGCCATCTAGCTAATAACTATGGACCCGAAGGTCTGTGGTAAACTACTCGCACATCATCAGAGAGGCTATGGTGTTGATGTAGAAGCCCTCCGTGTGCCCCCTCCAGCAGAGCGCCGAAAAAGGCCCCAAGATGGGATCTCACGGGTACATAAGGTTGCGGCGGTGGAATTAGGTTTTCGTGGTGCTCCCCGATGGTTTCGGGGTACGTAGGTATATATAGGAGGAAGATGTAGGTCGGTGGAGCTACGAGGGGCCCATGAGGGTGGAGAGCGCGCCCAGGGGGTAGGCGCGCCCCCCTTCCTCATGGCCTCCTCGTTGATTGCTTGATGTCCACCCCAAGTCCTCTAGATCATGTTTGTTCCAAAAATCATGCTCCCAAAGGTTTCATTCCGTTTGGACTCCGTTTGATATTCTTTTTCTGCGAAACACTGAAATAGACAAAAAAACAGCAATTTGCACGGGGCCTTGGGTTAATAGGTTAGTCCCAAAAATAATATAAAAGTCTATAATAAAGCCCATTAAACATCCAAAACAGAATATATAATATCATGGAGCAATCAAAAATTATAGATACGTTGGAGACGCATCAGTGGCCACGGTGATGATGAAGTTATCGGCGCAGGGCTTCGACTAACCACTACGACGATATTACCAAGGTGTGTAACTGTGGAGGGGCACTGCACACGGCTAAGAGAAGGCTTGGTGTGTCTATGGGGTGCCCCCTTCCCCCGTATATAAAGGAGGGGAGGAGGAGGCGGCCGGCCTAGGGGGCGCGCCATATAGGGGACTCCAACTAGGACTCCCAATCCTAGTTGGATTCTCTTTCCTATTCCGGAGAGGGGGAAAGAGGGAAGGGAGAGGAAGAGGAGAAGGAAAGGGGGCGCCCCCTTCCCTAGTCCAATTCATACTCCCTATAGGGAGGGGGCGCGTCTGCCCCTTGTGGGCTGCCTCCCCTATTCCCTATGGCCCATGTAGGCCCAATCTTCCCCTGGGGGGTTCCGATAACCTCCCGGTACTCTAAAAAAATGCCCGAATCACTCGGAACCATTCCGATGTCCGAATGCAACCTTCCAATATATGAATCTTTACCTCTCGACCATTTCGAGACTCCTCGTCATGTCTGTGATCTCATCTGGGACTCTGAACAAACTTCGGTCATCAAATCACATAACTCATAATACAAATCGTTATCGAACGTTAAGCGTGCGGACCCTACGGGTTCAAGAACTATGTAGACATGACCGAGACACATCTACGATCAATAACAAATAGCGGAACCTAGATGCTCATATTGGCTCGTTCATATTTTTCGAAGATCTTTATCGGTCAAACCGCATAACAACATACATTGTTCCCTTTGTCATCAGTATGTTACTTGCCCGAGATTCGATCGCCGGTATCATCATACCTAGTTCAATATCATTACCGGCAAGTCTCTTTACTCGTTCCGTAATGCATCATCCCGCAACTAACTCATTAGTTACATTACTTGCAAGGCTTATAGTGATGTGCATTACCGAGAGGGCCCAGAGATACCTCTCCGATACATGGAGTGACAAATCCTAATATCGATCTATGCCAACTCAACAAACACCAACGGAGACACCTGTAGAGCATCTTTATAATCACCCAGTTACATTGTGACGTTTGATAGCACACAAGGTGTTCCTCCGGTATTCGGGAGTTGCATAATATCATATTCAGAGGAACATGTATAAGTCATGAAGAAAGCAAAGCAATAAAACGATCATTAATGCTAAGCTAACGGATGGGTCTTGTCCATCACATCATTCTCTAATGATGTGATCCCATTCATCAAATGACAACACATGCCTATGGTTAGGATACTTAACCATCTTTGATTAACGATCTAGTCAAGTAGAGGCATACTAGGGACACTCTGTTTATCTATGTATTCACACATGTACTAAGTTTCTGGTTAATACAATTCTAGCATGAATAATAAATATTTATCACGATATAAGGAAATATAAATAACAACTTTATTATTGCCTCTAGGGTATATTTCCTACAGATCTCTTGTCGATGTACATATTGTTTGCAAGAAGGACTCATGAACATGGAGGTACATTTCCTAGTCACATCATTTGCTCTGATGCATACACCCAAGATACATGTAACTCATTGCTTGCTCTATCATGCTTATGCATTCACATGCTCTTATAATCCATATTCACATGATTGCATACATGTAGGGGAGCCTATGCATGTTAGATGTCCTTCCAAAGCTTTACCTATTATTCTTCATATATTTATCTAAAGCTTTGATGTATGTTGTCATCAATTACCAAAAAGGGGAGATTGAAAGCACAAGTTCTCCCTGGGTGATTTTGGTAATTAAATGTAAACATATCTCATGTTGGACTAATATT
Source organism: Aegilops umbellulata (assembly GCA_032464435.1). Taxonomy (NCBI): domain Eukaryota; kingdom Viridiplantae; phylum Streptophyta; class Magnoliopsida; order Poales; family Poaceae; genus Aegilops; species Aegilops umbellulata. The sequence continues at coordinate 352,375,923 of CP136057.1, forward strand.
TTTATCTAGCATATTTCAGATGAGTTCAAAAGTGGAGTGGCATGGACAAGAGGATGTGGAACTCCTTCAAGATGCTAAGGACAAACATTGGCAAAAGCTCAAGACTACATTTTCATTTTAGTGATCCAAGATCACATTGAGTCCATAGGAAAAGCCAATAGTATTAAAAGGGGATGAGGTGTTGCTTAATGGCTTGCTTGCTCAAAGTGCTTAGTGATATGCTCCAAAGCCCTCAATCACTTAATCATTTCCACGTATGTCCTAAACCTAAAGTCAAACTCGCCCCCACCGATTTGATCCATCCGGCGCCACCGAGTTCACTTGACATAGCCAGTGCCAGAAACCATAATCGGTTTGGTATCACTGATGGGATCTTGGTCTCACCGAGATGGGCTCACAAAATCTCTGTTGCCTGTTGCAATATTTCGGTCCCACTAGATATGCAGTCGGTCCACCGTGTTTGCTTGACCAACTCTCTATTTGCTCATTACCATAATCGGTCTCACCGAGTTTGTGTAATCGGTTAAACCGAGTTGAGGTTTTACCCTAACCCTGGCACATCGGTCCCACCAAGTTGATCATGTCGGTCCCACCGAAAACTCTAACGTTCACATTTTGAACCATATCGGTCTGACCGAGTTTCACTATTCGTTCCCATCGAGTTTGGTAAATTGTGTGTAATGGTTAGATTTTGTGTGGAGGCTATATATACCCCTCCACCCATCCTCCATTCGTGGAGAGAGCCATCGGAATGTGCCTACAGTTCCAACATTCATTTTCTGAGAGAGAACCACCTACTCATGTGTTGAGATCAAGACATTCCAATCCAACCACAAGAATCTTGATCTCTAGCCTTCCCCAAGTTGCTTTCCACTCAAATCATCTTTCCACCATATCCAAATCTGTGAGAGAGAGTTGAGTGTTGGGGAGACTATCATTTGAAGCATAAGAGCAAGGAGTTCATCATCAACACATCATCTATTACCTTTTGGAGAGTGGTGTCTCCTAGATTGGTTAGGTGTCACTTGGGAGCCTCCGTCAAGATTGTGGAGTTGAACCAAGGAGTTTGTAAGGGCAAGGAGATCTCCTACTTCGTGAAGATCTACCCAAGTGAGGCAAGTCCTTCATGGGCGATGGCCATGGTGGGATAGACAAGGTTGCTTCTTCGTGGACCCTTCGTGGGTGGAGCCCTCCGTGGACTCGTGCAACCGTTACCCTTCATGGGTTGAAGTCTCCACCAACATGGATGTACGATAGCATCACCTATCGGAACCACGCATCTCTGCATCTCCAATTGCGTTTGCAAACTCCAATCCCATCCCTTTACTTTCTTGCAACTTGCATGCTTTACTTTCCGCTGCTCATATACTCTTGCCATGCTTGCTTGAAATGTATTGTGAATGTTTAAACTTGTGCTAAAACTCCCCCTTAACTTGGAGAAATTAAAAACTGCTACTTTTCGTTGTTGAGGGTCTAATCACCCCCCTCTAGACACCTCTTCTCGATCCTTTCAATTGGTATCAGAGCATTGGTCTCCATTGTTTTTTTAATCACCATTGGAGGAGGATGGATGAGTCTACGTTGGGGAGAGTTAGACATAGAGTGCCTATACTTGATCGAGAGTTCTTTCATGCTTGGAAAAATGAGATGCTTGAGATTTTCAATGAATATCACTTGAACAAGTACATTACTACCCCTTGTGCGCCGCTTTTTGACCCCTTGCATCCTACCCCTGATGAGTCTCTTGACATGAGTTGCAATCTTAGAACTGCCAATCTTATTACTAGACGTTTGCCTAGAAATTTGATTGTGTGCTTGCCTACTCTTGATTGTGCCTACAACATATGGAGATTTCTTGAGGAACGATTTCCAAACTATTCCTTGCAAAGTCTAGATGTGATTCTTCATAAGTCAATTGCCTTAAGTAAGATGAATTTCAATGATCCTAAGTTTGGTGAATGTCTATTTGAGCTTTGTGACCTTATGCATGCCAAAGGATATGTTGGAATCGTTTGCAACATCATTTCTGAAGTCATTAGAATTCATAAAGATGAACATTGTCATGATCATATATCTAATGAATCACTCTCTTTAGCAAATGATCAATCACAAAACGATGTTGAACATGGATACTATGATGAGGATGATGATAGTGACTTTGATCTCGATGAGTCTATGAGACATTTTGGTCTTATGGCTAATCTTCGCGGCTACATGGATGGAGGAAAGGAATGGGTTCTTGATGGTGGATGTACCGATCACATAAATGGAGACAAGGATATGTTTCGTGAGCTTGCTGAAAACGACGGCCCTCGAAAGTATGTCACTTTTGGTGATAACTCAAAGGGTAAGGTGGTTGGCCTTGGTAAGGTGGCCATCTCACATGATAGCTCCATACAAAATGTTATGCTCGTTGAATCTCTTGGCTATAATTTACTTTTCGTATCTAGACTAGCAGACTTTGGATTCAATGTCCTATTTACTGAACAAGATTGCCAAGTGTTTCGAAGAGATAGTCATAATATGGTCTTTACCGGTATACGTAGAGTTGATCTATACATTGTTGATTTCACTAAAATGGCTCAACCTAGAACTTGCTTAATTGCTAGATCTTTGAAAGGTTGGTTGTGACATAGAAGGTTAGGTCATGTGGGCATGCGAAATCTAGATAAGCTTATTAAAGGTGATCATATCCTTGGAGTGAAAGACGTTATATTTGACAAAGATAGATTGTGCAGTGCTTGTCAAGCAGGAAAACAGGTTGGAGGAAGCCACCCCGTGAAGAACATCATGACCACGAGAAGACCGCTCGAGCTACTTCATATGTATCTCTTCGGTCCAAACGCCTATAAAAGTCTTGGTGGAAACTCATTTGGTTTAGTCATAGTCGATGATTTTTCAAGATTTACATGGGTGTTCTTTCTTGATGATAAATCGCAGGTCCAAAAGATCTTCAAGAACTTCGCCAGGAAATCCCAAAATCAATTTGAAGTGAAGATCAAGAAGGTTCGCAGCGACAACAGAACGGAGCTCAAGAACGCAAATGTGGACACCTTTCTTGACGAAGAATGAATTTCACATGAGTTCTTAGCTAAGTACACGCCTCAACAAAATGGAGTTGTTGAGAGGAAGAACCGGACTCTTATTGAGATGGCGAGAACGATGCTTGATGAGTACAAGATGCCAAAACACTTTTGGGCAGAAGCGGTTGAGACAACTTGTCATGCAACAAATCGTCTATATCTTCACAAGCTACTCGGCAAGACGGCATACGAGCTTCTCACCGGTAACAAACCCCAAGTTGGATACTTTCGACTATTCGGCTCAAAGTGTTATCTTCATGATAAGCATCGTCGTTCTAAATTTGCTCCTAAATCTCATGAGGGTTTCCTACTCGGCTATGGCTCGAACTCTCACACTTACCGTGTCTACAAAATTTCACTTGAAAGGTTGAAGAGATGGTAGATGTGAAGTTTGATGAATCTAACGGCTCGCAAGTAGAGCAATTGCCAATTGATGTAGGAGACAAAGACCCTTCGAAAGCAATCCAGACTTGTCTATTGGCAAGATCCGTCTAACGGAAGTGAAGGAGAGTACCTCATCCATCCAAGTGGAAGCTTCTACCTCACGACAAGGTGAACCAAGAGTTGACTCGGAGGCATCCACAAGTGGGACTCGCCAAGATGAAGAAAACGAGGATGTACACCAAGATGAACCTCATCAACCTCCTTCTCCACCTCCACAAGAGAACAACAACACCAACAACGAAGAAGGCCAAGAGGAAGAACAATATGATGAAGAAGATGTTCCACCCTGACCCAAACAAAAGCTCTCACGAGTTAGAGCAAGAGTCTCAATAGACCATCCCGTCGAACAAATCTTTGACGATATCCAAACCGGGAGAATTACTCGCTCTAAAACTTGTTTGGCTAATTTTTGTGAACATTATTCATTCATCTCTAGCATTGAACCTATGAAGGTTGAAGAAGCATTGGAAGATCCAGATTGGATAAATTCCATGCACGAAGAGCTACACTATTTTGAGAGGAACCAAGTGTGGACATTGGTTGAGAAGCCCGACAACAACCACAACATCATCGGTACCAAATGGGTGTTTTAGAATAAGCAAGATGAAGATGGACAAGTTGTACGCAACAAGGCCCATCTCGTCGCTCAAGGCTACAGTCAAGTCGAAGGTATGGACTATGGTGAGACATATGCCCCCGTTGCTAGACTTGAGTCCATACGCATCTTATTTGCTTATGTCAATCATCATGATATCACATTATATCAAATGGACATCGAAAGTGCTTTTGTAAATGGTGAAATTGAGGAGGAAGTTTATGTTTAACAAGCTCCCGGCTTTGTCAATCCTAAGAAACCCGACCATGTTTACAAACTTCATATAGCTCTTTATGGTCTTAAACAAGCTCCTAGAGCGTGGTATAAATGCTTGACCAAGTTCCTTATTGAAAAAGGCTTTGAGATTGGAAAATTTGATTCTACTCTTTTGGGGGTTAATGGAGTATTATTTGTGTGCCAAATTTATGTTGATGATATCATATTTGGTTCAACTAACCCTCATTTTAGTGAAAAATTTGGAACGCTAACGTCAAAAAAGTTTGAGATGTCTATGATGTGTGAACTCAAGTTCTTTCTTGGTTTGCAAATCAAGCAAACTAAGGAAGGTACCTTTGTGTCTCAAACAAAGTATACCAAGGACTTATTCAAGAAGTTCAACATGCAAGAAATCAAAGGTATGAAAACACCCATGCCTACCAGTGGACATCTTGACTTGACTAAGGATGGAAAACCAGTTGACCAAAAGGTTTACCGCTCTATGATTGGTTCATTGTTATATCTATGTGCCTCCCGTCCCGATATTATGCTAAGTGCATGCATGTGTGCACGATATCAAGCGGCCCCCAAAGAATGTCATCTTAAGGTTGTGAAAAGGATAGTGAGACACTTAATTCATACACAAAATTTTGGCATTTGGTATCCTAAGAGGTCTTATTTTGATCTTGTTGGCTATTCCGATTCGGACTATGCCGGTGACAAGGTTGATAGAAAGTCCACTTTGGGTATGTGTAAATTTCTTGGTAGATCTCTTGTGTCTTGGTCCTCCAAGAAACCAAACTCGGTATCCTTATCCACCACCGAAGCAGAATACATTGCCGCCGGTTCATGTTATGCTTAATTACTTTGGATGACCCAAACTCTTAAAGACTATGGGATATATGTGAAACATGTTCCATTGCTTTGTGACAATGAAAGTGCTATTAAGATTGCTCACAATCCCGTGCAACATTCTTGAACTAAGCATATTGAAGTTCGTCATCATTTTATTCGAGATCATGTTGCTAAAGGAGACATTGATCTTAAGCATGTTCGTACCAATAAGCAATTGGCAGATATATTCACCAAACCGCTTGATGAGAAATTATTTTGCCATTTGAGAGGTGAATTGAACTTCATTGATGCCTCAAACTTGGAGTAGAAACTCCATTTGGATACATGCAAGGCATGAGCCTTTGACTAATCCTTGATATTTCTCTTATAATGATGATCATATGTCTTGGATCTATACTTGTTCCCTTGCATGCTATCTAATCCTTGTAGGTACTTGGATGAATCTAAATCTATGAGATTGTAACTCACTCACATCTTGAGCAGTCTCTACATCACCAAGTCTCTACAAATTGGTGGTTGAAGACAAGGAAGCACGAATCCTTTCAAACATATCCTTTGACAATCTCTATATATCAAATTTCATTTGGTACCAAACTTCATGCTTGTCATTTTGGATACACAAGTGCTCTTCCTTGCAAGACTAACCCATGTAGGTAGATGAACTCAAACTACAAGTGGTTCTCCCAACTCATTGATAAGCTACATCAACCTTGAGCATCCCACACAAGTTCAAATACATGACCAAGATCAACACCACCACCCAAGGTATGTCATTCCATCTTAGAGAAGCTTTATCCCAATACATGGGTCAAAGCGGCTCAACGAGATGTGAATACATCAAAATGCTTAAACGAAAAATGGTAACCCCATTTTGAGCTTAAACGATGAGTATGACCTACGATCAAGTGTTCTCACTTGACTCCTCAGTCAATATACTCTAACATAGGTGACTTTGTCGCCGACCAATTCTAGATGAAGTTCTCTAGTGTTTCTTTGTGTTTTTGCATTTGTGCCTAGCATGTTTCCCTTTCACTTCATCTAGATTTCTTTTCTTTGTCTGTTATGTTCTGCATTCCCTGCATCCAATTCATTGCAATTCCTTCATTTAATTCCTTGCAAATCTTTGTGAGATCTTATTTGCCTAAGTGAGCTGAGATGACAATTGATTTATCTCTGTGTTGAACTCGGCCTCGCCGGTTTGTTTCCTTCGGCGAAAATGAAATGCCTTGGTGCCACCGAAGCAAAAGACTCGGTGTTACCGATTTCAATACTGAGAAAACACTTTGCCATTTGCATCCTGCATATTTGTTCCAACTCCACTCAATGATTCTTGTCCTCTACCAGCATCTTATATCATGTTGCTTTGTAATGTGACTCAAGGAACAAACCTACTTGACTCATGATCCAGAAGACCGCTTCTTGGAAATTAATGTCAAAGGGGGAGAGAGAGTAGAACAAAGCTTATCACATAAGAGAGAATGCACACCTTAAGCTTCTCCAGATGCTTGTTATCCATAGAGGAGAGAAGTTACATGTCTTCAAGAGGGGAAAGACATGTTAGTATGTGTTATGATTGTTTTGCTCTGATTTCCTATTACCCTATCTTCTCCCATTATCCAATATCAGATTCAGGGGGAGAAAGACATTTAAGGGAAGGAAATCTTCAAATTCATTACATATCTTTACTCTTTGGGGACATGTCTGTATCCAAATAGAGTACTAAGTACTCACTCACTACATGTCATCCCAATCTCGGTACTCTTGTGGTTTCCTATTCTTGCATTGTTTAGTAGGTGTTCTTGTGTTATCTAACCTTGTTTACTCAGGTTCACCTTCTCCAAAGCCAGCTCAAGCCCACAAGGTAAGTATATGCATGACACTCATGTGCATGGTGATCTCTTGTCGATGTACATATTGTTTGCAAGAACGACTCGTGAACATGGAGGTACATTTCCTATAGTCACATCATTTGCTCTGATGCATATAGCCAAGATACATGTAACTCATTGCTTGCCCTGTCATGCTTATGCATTCACATGCTCTTATATTCCATATTCACATGATTGCATACATGTAAGGGGGAGCCTATGCATGTTACATGTCCTTCCAAAGCTTTACCTGTTGTTCTTCATATCTTTATCTAAAGCTTTGATGTGTGTTGTCATCAACTGCCAAAAAGAGGAGATTGAAAGCACAAGTGCTCCCTGGGTGATTTTGGTAACCAATGTCAACATATCTCTTGTTGGACTAATATTTTTATCTATTATATTCCAGATGAGCTCAACAGTGGAGTGGCATGGACAAGAGGATGCGGAACTCCTTCAATAGGCTAAGGACAAACATTGGCAAAATCTCAAGACTCTATATTTTCATTTCAGTGATCCAAGATCACATTGAGTCCATAGGAAAAGCCAATACTATTAAAAGGGGACGAGGTGTTGCTTAATGGCTTGCTTTCTCAAAGTGCTTAGTGATATGCTCCAAAGCCCTCAACCACTTTCTCATTTCCACATATGTACTAAACCTAAAGTCAAACTCGGTCCCACCGATTTGATCCATCCGGCGCCACCGAGTTCACTTGACATAGCCACTGCCAGAAACCCTAATTAGTTCGTTCTCACCGATTGGATCTCGGTCTCACCGAGATGGGATCGCAAACTCTCTGTTGCCTGTTGCAATATTTGGTCCCACCGAGATATGGAATCTGCCCCACCGAGTTTGCTTGACCAACTCTCTGTTTGCTCATTGCCAAAATCGGTCTCATCGAGTTTGTGTAATCGGTCAAACTGAGTTGAGGCTTTACCCTAACCCTAGCACATCGGTCCCACCGAGTTGATCATGTCGGTCCCATCGAAAACTCTAATGTTCACATTTTGAACCATATCGGTCTGACCGAGTTTCACTATTCGGTCCCACCGAGTTCGGTAAATTATGTGTAATGGTTAGATTTTGTGTGGAGGCTATATATACCACTCCACCCATCCTCCATTCATGGAGAGATCCATAAAAATGTGCCTACACTTCCAGCATTCATTTTCTTAGAGAGAACCACCTACTCATGTGTTGAGACCAAGACATTCCAATCCAACCACAAGAATCTTGATCTCTAGCCTTCCCGAAGTTGCCTTCCACTCAAATCATCTTTCCACCATATCCAAATCTTTGAGAAAGAGTTGAGTGTTGGGCAGACTATCATTTGAAGCACAAGAGCAAGGAGTTCATTGTCAACACACCATCTATTACCTTTTGGAGTGTGGTGTCTCCTAGATTGGTTAGGTGTCACTTGGGAGCCTCCGTCAAGATTGTGGAGTTGAACCAAGGAGTTTGTAAGGGCAAGGAGATCGCCTACTTCATGAAGATCTACCCAAGTGAGGCAAGTCCCTCGTGGGCGATGGCCATGGTGGGATAGACAAGGTTTCTTCTTCATGGACCCTTCGTGGGTGGAGCCCTCCGTGGATTCGCGCAACCGTTACCCTTCGTGGGTTGAAGTCTCCACCAACGTGGATGTACGATAGCACCACCTATCGGAACCACGCCAAAAATCTCCGTGTCTCCAATTGCGTTTGCACACTCCAATCCCATCCCTTTACTTTCTTGCAACTTGCATGCTTTACTTTCCACTGCTCATATACTCTTACCATGCTTGCTTCAAATGTATTGTGAATGTCTAAACTTGTGCTAAAACTCCACATTAACTTGAAGAAATTAAAAACTACTACTTTTCTTTGTTGAGGGTCTAATCACCCCCCCCCCCTCTAGACACCTCTTCTCGATCCTTTCAGTGATGCAGCAAAGTAGAGTAAGTATTTCCCTCAGCTTTTGAGAACCAAGGTATCAATCCAGTAGGAGACAACGCGCAAGCCACCGAATACCTACACAAACAAATGCCTACTTGCACCCAATGCGACAAAGGGGTTGTTAACCCCTTCACGGTTTTGCAAAGTGAGATCTGATAGATATGGATTAACGGTAAAGCAATATTTTTGATATTTTGGATTTATGGAACGGAAAGTTAAAGATTGCAAAGAAAGTAAATAGGAAACTAAATTATAGATCAGAAACTTATATGATGGAAAATAGACCCCGGGGCCATAGGTATCACTAGAGGCTTCTCTCAAGATAGAAATTATTACGGTGGGTGAACAAATTACTGCCGAGCAATTGAGAGAAAAGCGCAAAGTTATGATGATATCCAAGGCAATGATCATGAATATAGGCATCACGTCCATGTCAAGTAGGCCGAAACGATTCTGCATCTACTACTATTACTCCACACATCGACCGCTATCCAGCATGCATCTAGAGTATTAAGTTCATAAAGAACAAAGTAACGCATTAAGAAAGATGACATGATGTATAGGAATTAACTCAAGCAAGATGATGAAAACCCCATCTTTTTATCCTCGATGGCAACAATACAATATGTGTCTGTTCCCCTTCTGTCACTAGGATCTTGCACCACAAGATTGAACCCAAAGCTAAGCACTTCTCCCATTGCAAGAAAAACCAATCTAGTTGGCCAAATCGAATCGATAGTTCACAGAGACTTGCAAAGATATCAAATCATGCATATAAGAATTCAAAGGAGATTCAAATAATATGCATAGATAAGCTGATCATAAATCCACAGTTCATCGGATCTCAGCAAACACACCGCAAAAGAGTATTACATCAAATAGATCTCCAAGAACATCGAGGGGAACTTTGTATTGAGAATCCAAGAGAGAGAAGAAGCCATCTAGCTACTAGCTATGGACCTGTAGGTCTGAGGTAAACTACTCACGCTTCATCGGAGAGGCAACGGTGTTGATGTAGAACCCCTCCGTGATCGAATCCCCCTCCGGCAGGATGCCGAAAAAGGCCCCTAGATGGGATCTCACGGGTACAAAAGGTTGCGGCGATGGAAAAGTGGTTTCGTGGCTCCTGATGTCTACTACGCAACTTTATACTTGTAGACACGTGTTGGGCCTCCAAGCGCAGAGTTTTATAGGACAGTAGCAATTTTCCCTCAAGTGGATGACCTAAGGTTTATCAATCCGTGAGAGGTGTAGGATGAAGATGGTCTCTCTCAAACGACCCTGCAACCAAATACAAGAAATCTCTCGTGTCCCCAACACACCCAATACAATGGAAAATTGTGTAGGTGCACTAGTTCGGCGAAGAGATGGTGATAAAAGTGTAATATTGATGGTAGAAATATATTTTTATAATCTGAATAAATAAAAACAGCAAGGTAGCGAATAGGAAACGGGCACAAAAACAGTATTTCAATGCTTAAAAACAAGGCCTAGGGTCCGTACTTTCACTAGTGCAATCTCTCAACAGTGCTAACATAGTTGGATCATATGATTATCCCTCAAAGTACAATAAAGAATCACTCTCGAGTCCCTATTAGCGGAGAACAAAAGATAGGAATTGTTTCTAGGGTACGAAGCCACCTCAAAGCTATTCTCTCCGATCGATCTATTCAAGAGTTCGTACTAAAATAACACAAAGCTATTGTTTCCGTTCGATCTATCCTAGAGTTCGTACTAGAATAACAACAAAGCATATTCATATTCATAATACTCAATCCACACGAAGAACTATAAAGAGACCCCGAAGTTTCTACCGGAGAAAAACGTGCATCAACCCCTATGCATAGATTACCCCAATATCACTGCGGGAATCCGCGAGTTGAATGCCATAACATATATCAAGTGAATCGATAAGATACCCCAATTGTCACCTCAAGTATTAATACCACAAGACATATATCATGTGTTCTCATCTCTGAATATTCAATCCGACATGACAAAACTTCAAAGGGTAAAGATTCAATTCATCACAACAAGAGTATAGAGGGGAGAAACATCATATGATCCAACTATATTAACAAAGCCCATGATATAAGTCACGAGAGAGAGAGAGAGAGAGATAAAACACATAGCTACTGGTACAAACCCTCAGCCTCGAGGGTGGACTACTCCCTCCTCATCGTGGTGACCGCCGAGATGATGAAGATGGCGACCGGAGATGATTCCCCCCTCCGGCAGGGTGCCGGAACGGGTCTAGATTGGTTTTCGGTGGCTACGGAGCCCTGTAGCGGCGGATCTTCTGATCTAGGTTAACCACGATAGGTTTCGGAATATTTGGCAATTTTATAGTGCAAAGAAGGGGTACGGGAGGCTACCGAGGTGGGCACAACCCACCTGCGCGCGCCAGGTGGTCCTGGCGCGCTCTGGTGGGTTGTGCCCCCCTCGGGGCACCCCCTAGGTGCTGCTCTGGACCATTGGGTTCCTTCCGGTCCATAAAAAAATCCACAAAAAAGTTTCGCGGTGTTTGGACTCCGTTTGATATTAATTTTCTGCGATGTAAAAAACAAGCAAAAAAACAGCAACTGGCACTGTGCACTGGGTCAATAGGTTAGTCCCAGAAAATGATATAAAGTTGCTATAAAATGATTGTAAAACATCCAAGAATGATAATAAAACAGCATGAATACTTCATAAATTATAGATACGTTGGAGACGTATCGGCATCCCCAAGCTTAATTCCTACTCGTCCTCGAGTAGGTAAATGATAAAAGAAATAATTTTTGAAGTGTGAATGCTAGCAAAGTGCACAAGTTTGATCAATGATAATTTCAATCACTTTTTCTAGCATCATAACAACAATTCTTTCTTATAAAACTTCTCATGTTAAAGTAGCAACCAGTTCACATATTAAGGTTCTAACAATGAATTCTCTTGAAACTCAACAACCTATGTTCTTAGTCACCAAGCAATTGCAATTCAACTTATTCAAAAGAGTTTAAGTAAGAGATCCACGTACTCAACTATCATGTAGTCTTCTATGATTGCTAACACTCACCGCATACACATGAGAAAAACATTTCAACCGGATACATAGAAAGATAGGGGCTTATTGTTTTGCCTCCCAACGTATTCACCTCAAGGGTGATGTCAACAATAATAACTCATGCTACCCGTATTCAACTGGACATGTGTGCCTCGATCTTTCCTCACCACATGATACTTGCCAAAAGAGAAAAAAATAAAAAGGAATAGAGAGAAAAACTTTCACTCTTGCATGAAAGTAAATACATAAAAGTAAAAGATAGGCCCTTCACAGAGGGAGGTAGGGATTTGTAGAGGTGCCAGAGCTCAAAGCGAAAAATGAGAGATAAAAACATTTTGTGAGGCATACTTTTCCCACCAACGAAAATGACTTAGAGCTCCCAACACTTTCCATGCTAGATATATGATAAGCGGTTCCCAAACAGAAAATAAAGTTTATTCCTTTTTCCACCATACTTTCACTTTCCATGGCTAGCCGTATCCATGGGTGCCCTCCATACCAACACTTTCCAAGTAATTTCTTATTTGACAACATAAAGTAAATTCATTTTTCATTTCTGGACGGGGCATCCCTAATGCCTTTGCCTTACTCTCGTGCAATGACAAGTGAATAAACACTCATCGTGAGAATAACACATCTAGCATGGAAAATATTGGCCACCCCTCACCGCCTCGCGAGCGGTACGAGCACACAAAAGAGAAATTTATTTTGAAAATTAGAGATGGCACATACAAATTTGCTTAGAACGGCACGGAAATACCGCATATAGGTAGGTATGGTGGACTCTTGAAAATAAGATTTGGGTTTAAGGTTTTTTGGATGCACAAGTAGTGTCTCTACTTAGTGCGGAATTTTTGGCTAGCAAAGATAGGGGGCAAGCACCACATGTTGAAGGATCTATGACAATATGAATTCTATGTGAAAATGAACAAACATAAACCATTACGTTGTCATCCTTGTCCAACGTCAACAATTTTGGCATATAATATTTTGATGGGGGCTCACAATCACTAAAGATTTGTAGGATAGTGTGTTTGCATGTGAAAGTTCTCTTCCTTATACTAGTTATTTGTGAATTCCTTGTATGACCAATATTGCGATTGTCAAGCCTCAAAAGGTTTCACTTTCTAAACCCAATGTGAAGCTACCACCAGGCATGATATGATTTCAACTTCATGATATTCATTTCATTCAACAATTTTACTTATATGATATAAGTGAAGCACAAGAGTAAATGACAAACTACTCCAAAAAGATATAAGTGAAGATCATGCGAGTAGTTAAATAAATAGGTAGCTATTTGAGGACTATCTCTTATTAAAAACTTTCGGATCTAAGTAATTTATTAAAATAGCAAGCAAAACAAAACAAAATAACGTTTCAAGGATAACACACATCATGTGAAGAAGCAAAAACTTAGGCTCAACCGATACTAACCGATAATTGTTGAAGAAGAAAGGTGGGATGCCTTGGGCATCCCCAGGCTTAGATGCTTGAGACTTCTTGAATATTATCTTGGCATGCCTTGGGCATCCCCAAGCTTGAGCTTTTGTGTCTCCTTAATTCCTCTCATATCACGGTTTTCCTAAATCCCAAAAGCTTCATCCACACAAAACTCAACAAGAACTTGTGAGATAAATTAGTATAAACCAATGCAAAAACCTTATCATTCTCTACTGTAGCAAATCACAAAAATTATTATTCAACATTGCATACTAAATGTCTCTGCATATTTAATACTCCTATCCTCAAATAGAATCATTAAATAAGCAAACATAATGCAAGCATAACATCAATCTGCCAAAACAGTACAGTCTGTAAAGAATGCAAGAGTATCAATACTTCCCTAACTCCAAACATTATGAAATTATACCACACAGTAGAAAATTTATCTGATCTTATTATGCAAAAAAATCAACATTTTATCACATTCTGACTTCCCTCGGGAATTTTTGCAACATCGATAAACTTTCTGTTTTTAAACAGCAACAAGTATACTTGCAAGATAACCATGGCAAAGGCTATCAATGCCACTTTTATTGAAATAAAAGATGATAAATATTATTCTGAATAACATAAATCAAATCCTAACAAAATAAATTGACGCTCCAAGCAAAACTCATATCATGTGACGAATGAAAACATAGCTCCAAGTGAGGTTACCTATAATGTTGGAGATGAAAGAGGGGATGCCTTCCGGGGCATCCCCAAGCTTAGTTGCTTGGATATTACCTTGGGGTGCCTTGGGCATCCCCAAGCTTAGGGTCTTATCACTCCTTATTCTCCTCATATCGATATCTCACCCAAAACTTGAAAACTTCAATCAAACAAAATTTAATGGAACTTTGTGAGATAGGTTAGTATGACAAAGAGCAAACCATTTCACTTTGTTACTGTCAAAGACAAGATTCATAATTGTTTCCACACAATGCCTACTGTATCATATCATTTCCACAATTTATATTGAGCAATATAAGCCACAGAAACTAGAAAGCAAGCAAACTATGCATTGAGAACAGAATCTGTCAAAAACAGAACAATCTGTGAAGATCTGGACTCAAACCATACTTCTGCTACTCCAAAAATTATGAAAAAATTGGTAACACGTGAGCAATTTGTATATTAAACTTCTGCAAAAAGAATCAACTCAAAAGAACTCTTCTATTAAAAATGAGACTCGTTTTCATGATCGCAAAAGTTTCTGTTTTTCAGCAGGGCCAAATCAACTATCACCCAAAGGCTTTACTTGGCACTTTATGGAAACAAAAGCAATAAAACATGATCAATACAGTAGCATAATCATGTTAACACACAAAAACAGTAGATAAAAGTGTTGGGTTGTCTCCCAAAAGCGCTTTTCTTTAATGCCCTTTAGCTAGGCATGATGATTTTAATGATGCTAGCTCGCATAAAGGATAAGAATTGAAACACAAAGAGAGCATCATGAAGCACATGGCAAGCAGATTTAAGTCTAGCCCACTTCTTATGCATAGGGATTTTGTGAGCAAACAACTTATGGGAACGAGAATCAACTATCACAGGAAGGCAAAACAAGCACAACTTCAAGATTTTCAACACATGGAGAGGAAAATTGATATTATAGCAACTCCTACAAGCATGTGTTCCTCCATCATAATAATTTTCAGTGGCATCATGAATTAATTCAACAAAATAGCTATCACATAAAGCATTCTTTTCATGATACATAAGCATAGAACTTTTCTCACTCTCCACATAAGCAAATTTATTCTCATGAATAGTAGTGAGAGCAAACTCAACAAAATAACTATCATGAGAGTGAAAATTAAAATCATGATGACAAGTTTCATGGCTATCATTATTCTTTATAGCATACATGTCATCACCATAATCATCATATATAGGAACTTTGTTTTCATAATCAATTGCAACCTCCTCCAAAATAGTGGATTCATCATTAAATAAAGTCAAGACCTCTCCAAATCCACTTTCATCAATATAATCATCATAAATAGGAGGCATGCAATCATCACAATAAATTTTCTCATCAAAACTTGGGGGAGTAAAAATATCATCTTCATCAAATATAGCATCCCCAAGCTTGTATCTTTGCATATCATTAGCATCATGGATATTCTGAGAATTCATACTAACAACATTGCAATCATGCTCATCATTCAAATATTTTGTGCCAAACATTTTATTGACTTCTTCTTCTAACAATTGAGCACAATTTTCCAAACCATCATTTTCAACAAAGATATTATAAAGATGATCAATAACATGATGCAACCTCAATTCCATTTTTTGTAGTTTTATTTTTATAAACCAAACTAGTGATAAAACAAGAAACTAAAAGATTCGATTGCAAGATCTAAAGATATACCTTCAAGCACTCACCTCCCCGGCAACGGCGCCAGAAAAGAGCTTGATGTCTACTATGCAACTTTATTCTTGTAGACACGTGTTGGGCCTCCAAGCGCAGAGTTTTGTAGGACAGTAGCAATTTTCCCTCAAGTGGATGACCTAAGGTTTATCAATCCGTGAGAGGTGTAGGATGAAGATGGTCTCTCTCAAACGACCCTGCAACCAAATACAAGAAATCT
This sequence comes from Aegilops umbellulata, assembly GCA_032464435.1. Lineage (NCBI taxonomy): Eukaryota > Viridiplantae > Streptophyta > Magnoliopsida > Poales > Poaceae > Aegilops > Aegilops umbellulata. Next base: position 352,392,041 of record CP136057.1, read on the forward strand.
CTTGTGTCCCCAACACACCCAATACAAAGGCAAATTGTATAGGTGCACTAGTTCGGCGAGGAGATGGTGATAGAATTGTAATATTGATGGTAGAAATATATTTTTATAATCTGAATAAATAAAAACAGCAAGGTAGCGAATAGGAAATGGGCACAAAACTGGTATTTCAATTCTTAAAAACAAGGCCTAGGGTCTGTACTTTCACTAGTGCAATCTCTCAACAGTGCTAACATAGTTGGATCATATGATTATCCCTCAAAGTACAATAAAGAATCACTCTCGAGTTCCTATTAGCGGAGAACAAAAGATAGGAATTGTTTGTAGGGTACGAAGCCACCTCAAAGCTATTCTTTCCGATCGATCTATTCAAGAGCTCGTACTAAAATAACACAAAGCTATCTTTTCCGTTCGATCTATCCTAGAGTTCGTACTAGAATAACAACAAAGCATATTCATATTCATAATACTTAATGCACACAAAGAACTATAAAGAGACCCCGAAGTTTCTACCGGAGAAAAACGTGCATCAACCCCTATGCATAGATTACCCCAATATCACCGCGGGAATCCGCGAGTTGAATGCCATAACATATATCAAGTGAATCGATAAGATACACCAATTGTCACCTCAAGTATTCATACCGCAAGACATATATCATGTGTTTTTTCTCATCTCTGAATATTCAATCCGACATGACAAAACTTCAAAGGGTAAAGATTCAATTCATCACAACAAGAGTATAGAGGGGAGAAACATCATATGATCCGACTATATTAACAAAGCCCATGATATAGATCACAAGAGAGAGAGAGAGAGAGAGAGATAAAACACATAGCTATTGGTACAAACCCTCAGCCCCGAGGGTGGACTACTCCCTCCTCATCGTGGTGGCCGCCGGGATGATGAAGATGGCCACCGGAGATGATTCCCCCCCTCCGACAGGGTGCCGGAACGGGTCTAGATTGGTTTTCGGTGGCTACGGAGCCATGCGGCGGCGAAACTTCTGATCTATGTTAACCCCAATGGGTTTCGGAATAGTTGGAAATTTATAGTGCAAATAAAGGGTACGGGAGGCCACCGAGGTGGGCACAACCCACCTGGGCACGCCAGGTGGGCTTGGCGCACCCTGGTGGGTTGTGCCCCCCTCGGGGCACCCCCCAGGTGCTGCTCTAGCCCATTGGGTTCCTTCTGGTCCATAAAAAATCCGCAAAAAAGTTTCACGGTGTTTGGACTCCGTTTGATATTGATTTTCTGCGATGTAAAAAACAAGCAAAAAACAGCAACTCGCACTGGGCGCTGGGTCAATAGGTTAGTCCCAAAAAATGATATAAAGTTGCTATAAAATGATTGTAAAACATCCAAGAATGATAATAAAACAGCATGAATACTTCATAAATTATAGATACGTTGGAGACATATGAGCTCCCCCGCAAGGTTTTGGGATATTTGAGAATATATAGGCGGAAGAAATAGGTCGGTGGAGTCACGAGGGGCCCACAGGGGCGGGGGCGGGGGGCGTGCCTCCCGACCTTGTGGCCGCCTCGTGGCTTTCCTGACGTGCACTCCAAGCCCTCTGGATGTCTTCTGGTCCAAGAAAAATCATCGCGAAAGTTTCATTCCATTTGGACTCCGTTTGGTATTCCTTTTCTGCGAAACTCCAAAACAAGGAAAAAACAGGAACTGGCACTGGGCTCTAGGTTAATAGGTTAGTCCCAAAATTCATATAAAATAGCATATAAATGCATATAAAACATCCTAAACAGATAATATAATAGCATGGAGCAATCAAAAATTGTAGATACGTTAGAGACATATCAAATCGTAGCATGGAAAACAAAAAAAATAATGCTCACGCAATGATCTATACATGGAGATGCATAGCAACCATGGGAAGAGTGTGTCTATGTACCCTCATAGACTGTAAGTGGAAGCATTTCACAACGTGTTGATGTAGTCTAACTTTCTTCGCGCTCCACCGATCAAGTACCGAACGTACACCACCTCCGGGTTCTGCGCACGTTCAGCTCGGTGGCGTCCTCGCCTTCTTGATCCAACATGCTGTCGAGGAAGTAGATGAGTTCCGTCAGCACGATGGCGCGGTGACGGTGATGGTGAAGTGATCCCCGCAGGGCTTCGCCTAAGCACCGCGAGAATATGACTGGGGGTGTAAACTGTGGAGGGGGGCGCTGCACACGGCTAACAATTGATATTGTGTGTTCTAGGCGCCCCCTCCCCACATATATATAGGCGGGAGGGGAGGGGAGGCATCCAGGGGGCGCCCCAAGTAGGATCCAAATCCTACTTGGGGTTTCCCCAAGTGCGCCCCCCCCCCCTTTCCTTTTTCCACCGAACAACAAAGGGAGGGGGAAGAAGAGAAGGAAGGGGGTGAACCCCCTCTTCTCCTTCTCCTATTCGTCCACCTGCCATAGGGGGGCGTGCCACCCCTTATGGGCTGGTATGCTCCCCTCTCATGGCCCATATATTCCCCCGGGGCGTTCCGGTAACCCCTCGGTAGTATGATAAATACTCGATACACTCTGGAACACTTTCGGTGTCCGAATACTATCGTCCTATATATCAATCTTTACCTCTCGACCATTTCGAGACTCCTCGTCATGTCTGTGATCACGTCTGGGACTCTGAACAAAATTCAGCCACCAAATCACATAACTCATATAATACAATATCGTCATCGAACATTAAGCGTGCGGACCCTACGGGTTCGAGAACTATGTAGACATGAACGAGACACCTCTCCGGTCAATAACCTGGATGCTCATATTGTCTCCTACATATTCTATGAAGATCTTTATCGGTCGAATTGTTATGACAACATACGTTATTCCCTTTGTCCATCAGTATGTTACTTGCCCGAGATTCGATCGTCGGTATCTTCATACCGAGTTCAATCTCGTTACCGGCAAGTCTATTTACTCGTTTCATAATGCATCATCCTGCAACTAACTCATTAGTCACTTTGCTTGCAAGGATTCTTATGATGTGTATTACCGAGAGGGCCCAGAGATACCTCTCCGATACTTGGAGTGACAAATCCTAATCTCGATCTATGCCAACTCAACAAACACTTTCGGAGATACCTGTAGAGCATCTTTATGATCACCCAGTTACATTTAACCCAAGTATTTTGCATGTGCAAAACTGTCTGTACATATTATTGCCTCTAGGGAATATTTCCTTCAGTCTGTACATGCAAGGCTCGTCAAGTTTAACCCAAGTATTCTGCATGTGCAAAACTGTCTTACACCCGTTGTATGTGAGCGTAGAGTCTATCACACCCGATTATCACGTGGTGTCTCAAACCGACGAACTGTAGCAATGGTGCATACTCAGGGAGAACACTTTTACCTTGAAATGTAGTGAAGGGATCATCTTATAATGCTACCGCCGTACTAAGCAAAATAAGATGCATAAAAGATAAACATCACATGCAATCAAAATATGTGGCATGATATGGCCATCATCATATCGTGCTTTTGATCTCCATATCCAAAGCATTCTAATGATCTCCATCGTCACCAGCTCGACACCTTGATCTCCATAGTAGCGCCGGGGTCGTCTCGCCAACTATTGCTTCTACAACTATTGCTAACGCATAGCGATAAAGTAAAGCAATTACATGGTGTCTGCATTTCATACAATAAAGAGATAACCATAAGGCTCGTGCTGGTTGCCAGGTGGCTTACAAAACATGATCATCTCATACAATAACATATATCACATCATGTCTTGACCATATCACATCATAACATACCCTGCAAAAACAAGTTAGACATCCTCTACTTTGTTGTTGCAAGTTTTACGTGGCTGCATATTCGATCGTCACAACATGCCCATATTGGCTCCTACATATTCTACGAAGATCTTTATCGGTCGAACCGTTATGACAACATACGTAATTCCCTTTGTCCATCGATATGTTACTTGCTCGAGATTCGATCGTCGGTATCTTCATACCTAGTTCAATCTCATTACTGGCAAGTCTCTTTACTCGTTTCGTAATATATCATCATGCAACTAACTCATTAGTCACTTTGCTTGCAAGGCTTATGATGTGTATTACTGAGAGGGCCTAGAGATACCTCTCCGGTACTCGGAGTGACAAATCCTAATCTCGATCTATGCCAACTCAACAAACACCTTCGGAGATACCTATAGAGCATCTTTATGATCACCCAGTTACGTTGTTACGTTTGATAGCACACAAGGTATTCCTCCGGTATCCGGGAGTTGCATAATCACATAGTCGAAGGAATATGTACTTGACATGAAGAAAGCAATAGCAATAAACTAAACGATCATTATGCTAAGCTAACGGATGGGTCTTGTCCATCACATCATTCTCCTAATTATGTGATCCCGTTATCAAATGACAACATATGTCTATGGTTAGGAAACCTTAACCATCTTTGATCAACGAGCTAGTCTAGTAGAGGCTTAGTAGGGACACGGTATTTGTTTATGTATTCACACATGTATTTAGGTTTCCGATCAATGCAATTATAGCATGAATAATAAACCTTTATCATGAATAAGGAAATATAAAATAACAACTTTATTATTGCCTCTAGGGAATATTTCCTTCAGTTATTGCCCATGTCATGCCTACCACTCCTCCATGAGATATTTTTGAAGATCTTTGTGTGTATCATAATCTTCAATGTCATTCTGCACCTAAAGAGAGCGTTGGATTTGTTCTTGCCTTCTAACCGTCCACACCCGTTGTTCCATGAGACCATAGTTGGTGTAATCCAAATTTGTCCACGCTTGTTCTCAATGACCATGTTGTGCAAGATACGCATGTTGTGATTATATAAAAGATCTCTTGATCCCAAAACCTAGACGCTCCTCATACAATAGAAAATTGTGATTGCAAAATTTCAAAAGCCCTCTCCACATCTTTCCTAGGGGCCACTTGAGTATTATGTAAGTAGATTTCTTTCTTACCTTGGGAGCTTGCAATTAGCTTCACAAAAGTAGCCCACTTCGAATAAATCACATCCGGAAGATAGTATTCAACATCGTACGTGTGGCCATTTTCTTGGAACTCCAACGGTGGTGGTTCTCCATTTGCTGGCTTTGTAAAGAGAGGTGGTCGGTTGAGCGCATTGATGTTATTGTAAGATCCAGGTATACCAAAATATGCATGCCAAATTCATGTCTCCTGATCGGCCACGGCTTTAAGAATGATGGTGGCATCCTTCTTTGTGTCCTTTGAACTGTCCATGCCATGTTGTAGGGAAGTTCTTCCCCTTCTAGTGCATGCAATCAATTGTGCAAAGCATACCTAGAAACCCACGGGCTTTGTTCATCTCCAAAAGCCTCATCATGTCATGAGCATTGGTGCTCTCCAATGCAATTCCTCCTCTGCTCGAAGGACCGGTCATGTTGCTTCAAGCAATTGCAAATGTGAAGGAACAAATCTGGAGACATCCTAGACTAACATCAAAAGTACCGCTCCAGATACATCAGATTTGGACCAAAATAGTTGTGCATCAATCTATTGTGAACCTCATGTTGTTCACTCTATAAGAATTCACAGCCGTAGGCAGAACCAACATGCTCCAGCCTCTTCTTCTTGTGCATCATCATGAGCAAAGCAATCTCTTCATCCTCGGTCATGTCATATTCCTAACCCAAAGAGGAATCATCCCAATGAGGGGTGTCACATGAACTCATCTACAATACAAACATCTCCATCAAACTACTTCTTGGCGCTCAACAAAAAAAGCGAGAAGGAAAATATTTTACCTTCTAGAAATTTGGCCTAACAACTTGTGGGCGGGGAGGAAGAAACCTATCGGCTCCTCACTGGAGCCTAGATATAGTCACACCGGAGCGAAAATGCCTAGGGAAGGGCCTCTTGACGTCGCGAGGTCGAGTTTGCGGCGGGAAATTGACGACGTCGCTCCATTGACACCGTCCGAAGCAGTCGTCGCTCAGCTCCGTTATGGCACTCCGAAGGCGGCTAATCCAGCTCCATAGGGCGCGGACGAGCTGCGTCGACCTTTACGGGCAACGGTGCTCCAACGACTAGCCAGAATCGACCAGTATCGTGCACTGCCGGATCCCAAATCGACGGGGCAATAGGGCTATAGCGGCCGGCCAAAGTGGCGGGGTCGTGGCGGATTTTGGGTGGGGGCGACCGATGACCTTGGCCTACATAGCCAAAATCGCCACCGACGGTGGTCGGCGGGGAGGTGCAATTGCGAGCGGGAAATGTCCGGATGGTGGTTTGGGCTTGTCGCGTGGCTCGTTGTGTTTTGCGGCAGCAGCCCAAATGACGTATTGGCAGCCCTAAAAAATTTGGAGCAAATTTTACATCAAGGGTAGTGGTCGGAGCAGCGTTTTTTGCCCATGCCCTATAAAACGGCTATGCCCTTTTATAGGGCTGTGATTGGAGATGCTTTTGAACGCTTGTTTAGACGCTAAAGAAAAAACTGCAAATCTCTACTCCTAAAAAGGGAGTACATAGCCTGGTATCCCGGTTTATTTTTGTCTGTTTTTTTTTTTTGGCATTTAAATATCATTAGATGGGAAGATATTGTTTCGTGCTTGCTTCGGGAGGTGCTGATTCAATTTAATCACGTAAATAATAGGTAATTAAGAATTCAAAAATCGCATCATATATGTGAGATCAACTTTCTAAAAGACAGGCAAAAGATTTTTCTCGATAACCTTCCAAAACAAAATCAGATTTTTTTTTTCAATAACAAATCGCTAATCCCACGCACTATGTCATTTATTATTATCATTATCTCTACTATTAATTTACAAAAATTCCCAGCACACTAGGGTTCAAGTCCTGGTGCTCTCATTATTTTTGGATTTATTTATGAATTTCCAGCGATGCACTTTCAGTGGGAGAAGACATTCCCGTGGACGACGAGGCACCTACGGTGACTTCGTAAATCTCAATATGATATGTCGGCTCAGTCTCTCGGAGATGCTCATAGGGGTAGGGTGTGCGTGTGTGTGTTTATAGGGATGCGTGTATGCACGTATGTATGAGAGCTTGCGTCTGTAGTGTGTTAAATAAAATTAACAATCACAAGTTTTCTAATAAAAAATAACATATATTTTCTTATGGGCGTACGCATGCATATGCGCACCCCTGCGCGACACCATGAAGAATGCCAGGGTGTGTATCACGGCATCAAGGACGACCGTGGCGGAAGGCGGGTCGTCGCATCGCCATGTATAAGCGTTCGTGGACGTGGTTATATTATATTTCTTGTTAGTCATATAGAGAGCTAGGCTACATTCTCAAATCAAGTGTGTCCATTTAAATGACAAAAAAATCATTAAGGAAATATCTGCTACAATATTTGGTAGTCATCACCGTTCGTAGCATCCATTCATGCGAAAATATTTTAAAAATCAAGTGTTGAATCAATTTGAAAATCAAAACAGTAATGCAATTAATTAGCTAGATAGTTAATTAATCTATAATTAATTAGGCTCATTTAAATAGGATTTTTACACCAAATTAATTTAGAAATCGAGTCATTAATTTGATTAATTAATTAATTAGGTAGATAGTTAATTATGCATACAGATAATTAGAAGTAGGGATTTTCTCAATTAGGAAAATAATTAATTGATTAGGTTGGTAGTTAATTAGGCATGTAGAGAATTCGGTAGGTCATTAATTATTTGTGTAGTTAATTAATTAAAAAAGTATTTAATCACATCTAATCATTTTGAAAGCGCTCATGGGCAAGAAAGATCAATAGTCTGTCAACAACATGGTCGAGCACCATTCACCAACATGGACAACGGTTACCGAGCGCTTGCGACATGGGCGACCTAGGGTTCTCCAAGACGGATGACTATCATACTCTGCAGGATGTCCACATGCTGGAGATTATTCGCGCTAAGTACCTTCGTAGGCAACCATGGCCTTTGCCTCTAGGTCAGGCGGGTCCCAGTTCTGGCAATCGGTGATCCGTCTGATGCCTGTGCTACGCATTGGGACCGCCATCTCTGTAGGGTCCGGCGCTGGTACCCTCTTTTGGCTAGATCGATGGGCGGGGCCCCGCTCATTTGCGGTGCACTTCCCTTCATTGTTTTCGATCTGCACCCGCCCACTCTTATCGGTTGCGGTTGCCTTAGCAGACTTGGGGGTTGTTACCTCCCGCCGTACCTTTGGGGCGGCGGAACGCGAACAATGGGACGAGCTAGTCGAATGTATTGCACTCCGCTCCCCCTCCCTCGAGCTGGACACGCTATCTTGGCATCTTGAGCCAAATGGCCGCTTCTCAACTAGGTCCCTTTATCAGGCAATTGTACCCACTCCGGGACCGGCGGAACTATCCGTTCTTTGGGAAATCAAACTTCCCCTGAAGATCTGCATCTTCCTTTGGCAGTGGGTTCGAGGCCGGCTACCCTCGGGCACGGAGGCCCGCAAGCGTAGTGGCCCTGGGGATGGCCTCTGCCCCCTCTGCTTGGTCCCGGAAGATTGCAACCACATTTTCTTCCGTTGCCCTGCAGCACAATTCCTGTGGAGTTGCTTCCGGGAGGTCGTGGGTGGCAATTGGTGCCAGGATAACCTCCCGGACCTGTTTGGGGAGGCCTTTAGCCTCCCTAGCCCCCGGAAAGCCACCACTTGGGTGGCTTTGGGGACCCTTGTTTGGACCCTATGGTGTATCCGCAATAAGCTTGTCATTGAGCGTGTGATTCCCAACCGTGCGACTGATGCTATCTATAAAATATGTGGCCTCTTACAGCTCTGGAGACCGCTTAGCAAGCGGTGTGATCGGGACACCCTTGACAACATTAGTGCAGGCCTTCGATCTTCGGCAGCAGCCCTTTCGCCGCCACCACCTCCACCGCCACCCCCACCCGAGCCGGATTAGCTCTCTTTTTCTTTCTTCTTCTTTTTTGGGGCTTGTTACGCTGTGCCCCCAGCATGACTTGTTGACTTGATTGGTACATGTACTCTTGTGTTGGATGCTTGGTCGATGGCTTTATAATATAAAACGGGGGGAAACCCTTTTTCGAACGGTTGCCGAAACGTCCACGGGTGAGGATAACACGATACAACATTGACCAGGTGGTTAATGCTATAGTGGAAAGCAAGAGCGTTCCAAGAATAAGAAGAAAAAAGAACTAAAGCGACCGAGTGGTCCATGGTGGTGAAGAAGGAAAGAGTGTTCGAAAAAAATAAAGCAAAAAAAGAGTATTCTTGAAAATGATAGGAACGAGAAATAAACGAGGAAGGAGGGAGAAGAAGATGAGGCGTCGCTAATGAACGCACTGATGTTGACGTGGTATTGGTTGGCGCCAACGAAATGGATTAGCAAATAGGCTAGGAGTAGGAGATGTAGGGAAGGACATGAAGAGAAGAACAACAATTATCCCTTCTAGAATGAATGGAATGTGGGCGAGAGGTGGAGCTTATTGGTGACTAGGAATACATTTAGATTGCCACTCACCTCCCATGTCAGTATGCATTTGCAAAGTTGAATGGACCTTTGAGAATGATTCTATAGTTATTTATTGTTTTGTGTCAATGGCATGTGTTAGTTTAACCCACTCTATTATATTGTAAACATGAAAATTTTCATCTCTGTTTCAATGCACGGTGAAGGTGAGGTGAGCTTATCTAATTTTAAGGAGGAGGCTCCAACGAGAAATATCTAGCGGGAAACCAAGCACGAAGGCAAGGGTCCGACAGAAAAACAAAACAAGGGTGCGTCATGGTGTGGGGTTTTTGTGTTGGATCTGCATGTTGGAGATTACATATAGGATAGTCCAAACAACCATATATCTCCTCAACATATGGTCTGTATTTGGGGAGACCGAACGGTTCAGACGGTTCAATTTTGTGGAACGTACATAACGCTTGTTTGATGTTAAAACACGTCCGGACGTATAAGAAAGAAATGAGCTTTCAAGACGACTTTAATCATTTATTTAATTATTTATATATGCATTATAGCTAGTAGAAAACACACGAATTTGATTATATGTTCTGCTAGTTTAAGTTAGGCGTGGGTGTTAATAACATCGCGAATTTAAGAGCGGTACACTCAAACGCACGAAGTCTGTCGAGGCAAAGCCTCGTACTGGAGATTTTTTTCAGGGCCAGCCTTTTAGCGCCGCAGTTAGTTCTTGCGTCGACGCAACAACAGAATTTCCCAGGACCGGGCGGGAATCATCAAGAGAAAAGTACTCCGGTCCAGGATAACTCCCTCGCGCATGCACCTGCTGCCCGGCGCCCTATATATAAGCCAGCCGGAGCCATCCCTCTCTCCTCCGGCGGACGAGCTTGGCTAGACAAGTCAGAGTCTACCACCTAATCAAACGACCTGAAAAGGAGGCCGGGTTATACTTCTATACTCCAACCTAGAGTCAGCCAACATATCGGGTAAACTCTCCATCGGAAGCAACCAACGAGCGAGCTCGCGGGTTCGCCGGGCATGGGTGGCGCGGCAGACGACAAGAAGGCGCCCTTCGGCTCGTCGCTCGTGTCGGTGTTCATGCACGCCGACGCGGCGGACGTGGCGCTCATGGTGCTGGGCCTGGTGGGCGCCATCGGCGACGGCTTCTCCACGCCGGCGATGCTTCTCATCACCAGCCGCATCTTCAACGACCTCGGCAGCGGCCCCGACCTCCTCCAGGAGTTCAGCTCCAAGATCGACGAGGTACGACTTCAACATTTCTGCCCATTGTTAAATGTTAATACGCCCGTGGCGAGATATTAACATGCAATTCTCGTGTTGGATGAACCCACTCTATCGGCCAGAACGCGCGGAACCTCGTCTTCTTGGCGCTGGGCTGTTGGGTCATGGCGTTCCTAGGTGAGTGACAACGACGACATGTTTGGATGCCGTGCCAATGGCGTACATGCAGTCATGCATTTCTCAATGTGATCGATGCGTGTGCAGAGGGGTATTGCTGGTCACGGACGGCGGAGCGGCAGGCGTCGCGGATGCGCGCGCGGTACCTGGCGGCGGTGCTCCGGCAGGACGTGGAGTACTTCGACCTCAAGGTGGGGTCGACGGCGGAGGTGATCGCCAGCGTCTCCAACGACAGCCTGGTGGTGCAGGACGTGCTGAGCGAAAAGGTGCCCAACTTCGTCATGAACGCCGCCATGTTCTTCGGCAGCTACGCCGTGGCCTTGGCGCTGCTGTGGCGGCTCACCCTGGTGGCGCTGCCGTCGGTCCTGCTGCTCATCATCCCCGGCTTCATGTACGGCCGCATCCTCATCGGCCTCGCGCGCCGGATCAGGGAGCAGTACACGCGCCCGGGCGCCGTCGCCGAGCAGGCCATCTCGTCGGTGCGCACCGTCTACTCCTTCGCGGCGGAGCGCGCCACCATGGCGCACTTCTCGGCGGCGCTCGAGGAGTCGACGCGGCTCGGGATCAAGCAGGGGCTCGCCAAGGGCATCGCCGTCGGCAGCAACGGCATCACCTTCGCCATCTGGGCCTTCAACGTCTGGTACGGCAGCCGACTCGTCATGTACCACGGCTACCAGGGCGGCACCGTCTTCGCCGCCTCCGCATCCATCATCCTCGGCGGCCTGTACGTAGCAGTAATCTAGTTTCCGGTCCATGTCCATGCACGATACATAGCCGCGCGCGCGCCGACATTAACGACGATCCTTGAAAAACGCGTGCATGCAGGGCGCTGGGGTCGGGGCTGTCGAACGTCAAGTACTTCTCGGAGGCGAGCGCGGCTGGGGAGAGGGTGCTGGCGGTGATCCGGCGGGTGCCCAAGATCGACTCGGGCAGTGACACCGGGGAGGAGCTGACGAACGTGGCCGGCGAGGTGGAGTTCAAGAACGTGGAGTTCTGCTACCCGTCGCGGCCGGAGAGCCCCATCTTCTCCAGCTTCTGCCTGCGCGTGCCGGCGGGGCGCACGGCGGCGCTGGTGGGCAGCAGCGGGTCCGGCAAGTCGACGGTGGTGGCGCTGCTGGAGCGGTTCTACGACCCGTCGGGCGGGGAGGTGGCGCTGGACGGCGTGGACATCCGGCGGCTGCGGCTCAAGTGGCTGCGCGCGCAGATGGGGCTGGTGAGCCAGGAGCCGGCGCTGTTCGCCACGTCCATCATGGAGAACATCCTGTTCGGCAAGGAGGACGCGACGCCGGAGGAGGTCACCGCCGCCGCCAAGGCCGCCAACGCGCACAACTTCATCTCCCAGCTGCCGCAGGGCTACGACACACAGGTAATAATCAATTACTACTCCCTCCGTAAACTAATATAAAAGCATTTAGATAACTATTTTAGTAATCTAAACGCACTTTTTTTTGAATTACTACAAACTTTTTTCTTACTCTAGTACCGTGATTCCCAATCCATGGCAACTGTTTCCTCTTTGCAAGTCGCTGTCGATTTCCTTTTCGTCAACTTTTGTTCTCGTTGCGAAATGCCTATACGATTCGTCGAGTTGTTTTCTCCGCGAACTTTCTGCTAACATGTTCGGTGGACTAGAGTACGGAGTCACACAAAATGCGGTAAAAAGGCGAGAATTTTCATGATGCATGTTGTTTCCTCTCCTTCTCTCTTTGCTTTCTCTATGTGTATTTTTCTCTCAAAAAGTCAAGAGCGAGAGCCGAGCGATTACTACTAGTGAAAGGAATACGATTCAGATAGTTTTAAAACATGCTATTAAAGGCTAGATTCTAAAGAGAAATCAACAATATACAAATCATAGAGCACCATCCCAAAAAACGGAAGCTCTACTTTGCACTGACATGGACATGCCTAGTTATGGAGTATGTATATGTAAGAAAGATCTTACTGGAACTAGAAAAGATAAGAATAAGAAGGGATGTAAACCATAAAGGTGCTTCCGTTTCCATACCCCTGCAGTACCACAAACGGGGCGGGAATTTTTGGAGCATGGCTCCACATGCACCCATGAACAGTAAAAAAGAAAGTAGTACTTCCTCTGTCTCAAAATATAAGAATGTTTTTAACACTACACTAGTATCAAAAACGTTCTTATATTATGGGACGGAGGGAGTAGTACTGAATTTTGTTGTAACATAGATAGTCGATTGTGAAGTTTCGCTAAGAAATGACATCCATGATAATCTAGAAAAAAGACATTGCTTGATGAATAGTAAGATCCCAATGGTGCGTGTGGAACCATATTCACCTTGATATTTTGCCACAAACTGGCCCAAACTAACCAACAGAATAACTGAACATGTCACAGCGAAATTCTCCTCGTAGTTTAATTGAACAGGAATACTACTGGTAGGCAGCCGCGGCGTGTGGCCCTGGAATCCCAACTCCTCCCGTTGTACGTTGCGAATTGTGCCTTCCTTTTATGGGGGGGTTCTTAATAAGGCATTTATTGATCGTTTTCTGGAAGTAGTAGCACCCTTTGTTTCTAGTGTGGTCACCCTTTTTTAAGTGAGCATTAGCACTGGAATAAAATCTTTTGTTGTTCATCATCCTGTCGAGTTCCCAATCCCACCAAAATGCAACCCAGTTCCCAATCCCACCAAAATGCAACCCCTCAGTTTTGTTGACCCAGTGGAAAGGAAATACTCTCTCTTATGTCTCAAAATCAAAATAGTATCAAAAAACTTGTCTTACATTTTGAGACTGATGGAGCACTAAAGTCGTCTAGAAAAGAAACCAGTTCAATCAAATTTCCCTCAACCGTACGATCTACATCCCACAGGCCAGAGTCATATTCTTCCTCCTCCCGTGTCTGCCCGTAGACTCACCCTTCGACGCCGGCTGAACTGTCGGCTCCCGCATCCCCGTCTCACCCTCGGAGGCTCCGCGGATTCGACTGGCGCCTGAATGTTTTTCGGACGCCTAAAAAATAGCAAACGCGCAATAAGTATCATTATATGCCATCACATAGAAAGTGATCCGCTTAGTATCCAGTCTCCATGAATGTTGCCCTTCCTGCACCAAGTTCCAAAAGGTGGACTCAGTCGAACCAAGTCAGCAGAATGGAAGCGATGCCCATGATTAAAGTAGCACACACAACACCATATTGGGTACAAATGTAGTAGGTGTTTGGATGGAGACTTGCAGTGTGAGAAGTGTACCCTTGGAGCGCCCTCAAGGATCCCAAGACTGGAGATGCATGCGCATATGCACAAAATTTTAACACCAAGTCAGGCACTGGAAAGCTACCGAATCATCCTGCAACAAAAGAGTTCATTACATACAGAAGTTATTTAAAATTAAAGCTGACAAACATATGAACACCTGAGGACCCAGTCAAGCACTGGAAGTCTGCAAGCTAATGAACACGAAATCACGTAAACTAAGGTGCATCATCAGACAAAACAAAAACAAAAAGCTCTAAGCAACGATTTACTCCCTCCGTCCCAAAATCAGTGTCGTTGTTTTAGTTTAAATTGAACAAATTTGAAGTAAAACCACGACACTTGTTTTGGGATGGAGGGAGTACAAAACATCACACTGCGGCACATTGCTCTGGGATGAAGGAGAGTGGCCGCCTTGTGGTGCGTGGGCGTAAAGTGCATTATCCGTCACCAGTTCAGCTTCAGCATACAGTTCAGCCACCCTTGCCACCAGTTCAGCTTCAGCATACAGTTCCTCTCCACTTAGTTCTTCTCCAGCAGACCCTACCTTTTTTTTTTTTTGGAAAAGGGGTGATTCCCCGGCCTCTGCATCAGAAAGATGCATACGGCCATCTTATTAACCAAATAAAGTAGTGTCAACATGGTTCTAAAGGTCTCCAGAAATAATAAAAAGGCACAGACAGCTCACACAGAGCCAATAGGGGCTTGAAACACCAACTAGCCGAGAGAAGGCGCCACAACCGGCTGGCTATAAAATAGATAGGAAATCTAAATGCCTATCCTATTACATGACCGCCATCCAAACCGGTTGAATATATCCCGAGCTACCATCTCCCAGCGGAACGACCCAGTAACCAAATGCTCCCTGGCCTCCGTCTGGGTGAGTAGCGACCACGAACGGATCAGTGCCGTAGTTCGGAATATGACCTGCAAAAAATGTATACATGATATTCTGTTAAAAACCAAATCATTTCTGCAAGTCCAGATAGTCCACAGCAAAGCACAAACTCCAACCCGAATATGTCTGGCTAAGTTAGGCTCAATCCCATTAAGCCATGTCCCAAATAACGCATACACAGAATTCGGTGGATTGATACTAAAAGCAATGTGGACTGTCTGCCAAAGTACCTTGGCTAACGGGCAATCAAAAAAGAGATGTTTGATGGTCTCATCCCGATCACAGAAACTACACCTAGTAGGTCCTGTCCAATTACGCTTTATGAGGTTGTCCTTAGTTAAAATAACTTGTTTGTGGACAAACCACATAAACACTTTTATTTTCAAAGGAACTTTGACATCCCAAACATGCTTGGACGAAGGAATGGAGTTTGAATTAATAACATCAATATACATTGATTTAACCGTAAATACTCCAGACTTAGTTAGTTTCCAGCGTAATTCATCGGGTTGTTGTGAAAGCTGGACTTCCATCAGTCTCCTAACTAGATGGAGCCATTCTTCCCAACGATTGCCCGCTAGCGTTCGTCGGAACTGAATATTAAGGGGGATAGATTGAAAGACCAATGCAACGAACACCTCACATCGTTGAGCAATACGGTATAGAGACGCATATTGGATGGCCAAGGGTGTCTCGCCAAGCCAAGTATCCTCCCAGAAACGTGTACTCATGCCGTTTCCAATAACAAACTTCGTCCTATTAAACAACGACTGTTTGACTTTCATCAAGCCTTTCCAGAAAGGCGAATCGGTCGGCCGGACCGTAACCTGGGACAAAGTTTTTGTCTGGAGGTACTTGTTGCGAAGGATTTGAGCCCACATAGCATCATTCTCCAATAAGAGCTTCCACAGCCACTTGCTAAGAAGGCATCTATTCTTAACTTCTAGATTCTCAATACCTAGACCCCCTTGGTCTTTCGGTCTACAGATGATGTCCCATTTAGCAAGCCGATATTTTCTTTTAAGCTCATCACCCTGCCAAAAGAAACGTGATCGATAGAAGTCCAGTCTCTTCCTAACACCAACTGGGACCTCAAAGAACGATAGGAGAAACATTGGCATACTCGTGAGCACCGAGTTAATCAGGATTAATCGGCCTCCGTATGACATGAGCTTACCCTTCCAACAACTCAATTTTTTCTCAAATCGATCCTCGATGCACTTCCACTCTCTGTTAGTCAGCCTACGATGGTGGATTGGAATCCCCAGGTAAGAGAAGGATAACTCTCCCAACTCACACCCAAACAATTGCCTATAAGCATCTTGTTCATCTTTGGCCCTACCAAAGCAGAACAGCTCGCTCTTATGAAAGTTAATCTTTAACCCGGTCAATTGTTCAAATAGGCATAACACCAGCTTCATATTTCTCGCCTTAGCCAAGTCATGCTCCATAAAGATGATTGTATCATCCGCGTACTGAAGGATGGACACACCTCCATCAATTAGATGAGGTACCAATCCACCTACTTGACCATTTTCCTTAGCCCTTCCTATCAAAATTGCTAACATATCCACCACAATGTTAAACAAAATAGGGGACATCGGATCTCCTTGTCTTAGGCCTTTATGTGTCTGGAAGTAATGACCTATGTCATCATTAACTTTAATTCCCACACTACCTTTTTGCGTAAATGATTCAACCTGTCGGCGCCGGGCTTCATCAAAACCTTTCATACGCAATGACTGTTGGAGGAATGGTCATTTGACCTTATCGTACGCTTTCTCGAAATCCACCTTAAAAATTACTCCATCTAATTTTTTGGAATGGATTTCATGGAGCGTTTCATGCAGGACGACCACCCCTTCAAGGATATTTCTGTCCGGCATGAAAGCAGTTTGAGACTGTTGCACCACAGAATGCGCAATCTGTGTGAGTCTGTTTGTCCCGACCTTGGTGAAAATTTTGAAACTAACATTGAGGAGACAGATTGGCTTGAATTGCTCAATTCGCACCGCATCCGTCTTCTTGGGTAGCAGCGTGATAGTCCCAAAATTCAAGTGAAATAATTGAAGCTGGCCAGAGAACAGATCATGGAACATAGGTAATAAATCCCCCTTAATAATGTGCCAGCACTTTTTATAGAACTCTGCCGGGAATCCATCCGGTCCGGGAGCCTTATTGTTTTTCATCTGTGCAATAGCATCAAACACCTCTTTCTCCGAGAACGGGGCAACCAGAATATCATTATCGGCATCCGATAGCTGAGGCACATCCTCAGTCCTGGACTCATCGAGGGACACGCAATTATCCTCCGAAGATCCAAACAACTGCTTATAATAGTCGGTAATATATGTTTTTAGGTTATCCTGGCCTAGAATAGTACCCTCGTCTTGCTCAAGCTGAAAAATTCGCTTCTTTCTGTGCTTGCCATTGGCTACCAAATGGAAGAACTGAGTATTCGCGTCCCCTTGGACCACTTTGCGGACTTTAGCACGCAAAGCCCACTTCAGTTCTTCTTCGCGGAGCAGTTCTTTCAACCTCGTCTCCGCCTCATTTTTAGCCTGAAGCTCAGCTGGCGTTAAGATAGTGGATTCGGCCTGTATGTCCAGGGCCTGTATAAGAGCAAGGAGTCTATCCTTTTCCATCTTATATACACCACTTAGGTGCTTAGCCCAGCCCCGTAAAAAACTCCTTAAATGCCTAATCTTATTCTGCCAGCGCTCTAACGCAGTCTTGCCTCGAACATCTCTATCCCATTCCCTGGCAATCAAGTCCAAGAACCCTTCACGTTCAAACCATGACATCTCGAACGAAAAGTTATTCTTGTTACCCACATGGTTCGGCTCACCTGAGTCCACGAACAATGGGGTATGATCGGATATTCCCCTTGAAAGAGCTTGCACCGTCATGAGAGGGAACTTTTGTTCCCACTCCACGCTCGCAAGAACTCGATCAAGTTTTTCATAGGTTGGGTGTGGCAGAGCATTGGCCCAGGTGAACTTTCTACCAGAAAGCTCTATCTCTCTCAGATCTAAGCTTTCAATAATGGTATTGAACATAAACGACCATCTGCCGTCAAAGTTATCATTGTTCTTCTCCTCTCTCCTCCTGATGATATTGAAATCACCTCCAACTAAAATTGGAAGCTGTTCAGACCCACAGATACGAACAAGGTCCGCCAGAAACTCCGCTTTAAGCTCGGGCTGTGCGGCACCATACACCGCCACCAAAGCCCAGTTAAAACCATCTATCCTAGACCTGACTCGAAACTTCACCGCGAAGTCGCCCATTACTACACTTCGGACTTCAAGCGAATCGCATCTCACACCCAGTAAGATACCATCCGACCTTCCTCGCGGAGGGAGGCAATGCCAATCAAAATCAATACCACCCACAAGAGAAGAGAGAAACTGGGGTGCAAAGTTATCTCTACCCGTCTCCGAGAGAGCAACAAAATCTAACCTCTGCTCTAAAGCTGCCTCAGCAAGGAATCTTCTTTTAGCCAAGTCCTTAAGACCTCTGCTATTCCAAAAAATTCCTCTCATAATTCATCATGGAATTTTTTAGTGGTACGAATCCTAGCACTCCTACGAACTGCGGAATCGGGATAGATCTTCCGTTTCCATTTACACTTAGGTTTACTAGGCTCTGTCACCCGGTCCTCATAACCGGGTTCACAAGTATTAGTAGCATCATTCTCTAAGGGTACATCATCTTCCTCAGTCATGATTGGGGGTACTAAATCCGCACACAGATTATTGAGCACTCTGACCCCTAACGCATTAATCTCATCATCCTTCATTGGTTTAACAGCTGCCAGATTACGAATAGTCTCTAAGGCACGCTCCGCCTCCAAATCTAATAGATCATTCACCGAATTGTTAATCTCACTATCCGTAGCACCTAGTGAAACTCCTAATTGGTTTGCATTATTTATAATCTCCTCATTAGAAAAATGCAATAAGGAATTAGATAGGTTGACGGACATACCGGAAGACAAAGCAGCCTCCTGAAGCTTGGCCGCCCTCATAGCGCACCGCTGCTGCATATCATCCACCTCAGGGATGTCGAGGATGCGAGCACTCATCCGTCTCCCCTCGGTGATAGGGTCCGGGATCCCGCCAAACGCGACAACCTCCTCCCTAGTAACACCTGGCATAGAGTCCCTCAAAGGCTCTACCGGGGTTACCAGAGAAGGCGTCTGCGGGCTCCCGACCCCCTTAGATGGGCGTCCCACACTCGGGACCCTGGCCATGGGTAGAAGCGAAGAGGAGATGACGGGGGCCGCCTGCCCGCGCCCTCCTCCGACCTCAGCCGCCGGCTCAGACGTACTGGCCATCAGCGAGGGAGAGACGGTCCTCCTGATCATCGAAGGAGGAGCCAAGGCCTCCTGCCCCTGCACCCCCCCCCCCCAGCAGACCCTACCTGCCACACATCATCCGTCCACTTCCGGGCAACAACAAATCAGTGCATTATGATCTCTCAATCGTTTTCATTACCGAAAGAATATTGTACCAGATGTCTTCCAAATACTCGTACTGCATGGCAGCATGAGCTTAATTATAAGCTAAGGCCAAATGTTAGAATCCAGCATAAATTGCCCTATAAATTTCATCTTTTTTCCCCTGTTAGCTCAAAGTGTCGGTACTATTACTTCTAAGGCTGCTACAACACCACTTCACGGTGATTCAGTTCGAGTGGAGATGGCACGGAAATTCAAAGCACTCGCTTTGCAGTTTCGAATATGGCCGATGGCGGGGGCTAGGAATCAGAGTGGTGAAACACAAGTGGAAAAGGGAGGCTCGTCGGCCCACCACTCAGGGTGTGTGCCTCCATGTCCATGGTCGGTGGGCACTGCCGGCAAGCAACTAGGAGGCCTTTTTGCAAATCTAGTAACAAGAAAAGGCTTGCCAGCCAACAGTTATGGTGTTCCAACTTTCCCAGCAAACAGGATTTTTGCCCAGGTCCTGTCATGCACTCAATATTTTTGACAGCAATATGTTAGGCAGAGATCTGACAGAAGGAAGTGCCCGTGCGCCGTGCGTGTGTACGTGTCGTGCCATGGCTGGTTCTGAAAGGCAACTTTAATCGACCAAAAAATCAAAAACGATTCAGAAAATGCATCACTGATCTGGTCCGCTGCCGCCGGTCACTGCAAACTCTCACTCAGCGTTAAAGGGAAAAGGGTGTGTCTTTTTCCAGCCACTGTGCTGTTCCAACATAGGTCTTCTTCAAGATGCAGCCCCCAGCTAATAATGAGAGATCCCCTGATGATTCGAACTCCAAGTGGCATGCATGTAAACCTCAAAAGTTCATTCATGGCCAGAAACCCCACCACTACCATTTCTACTGTGTGCAAACCTGCTGCGGGGCGCATAAAATTAGGACGCACTAGATTTTGATGTGGGCGAACCAGCTAACACAATGACCTGATAGGCACTAAAAACGCTGCCCTCCCTGTTGAGTATCTACCAGTTCATATCCATGTACTCAACTTCCATTTCCATTGTTCAAGAACTATGAAAAGATCACAGTAAAGTGTCCCATGAAAATGATAGGCACCTTAAATCTTTCCACTGTACCTACAAACCACACTAATAACACTGTACACTTATTAACTGAACAAGCTTGCCGATGTAACCAGTGCACAGTGCACATATCACATATGCAAATATTGTGTTGGAAAAAAAACATGGTTTGCCAGTGATTGTTTTCAGAAGTCAGATTTACCTTAATGTGGTTGCGGCGAGTAAGTGTATGGCTTGAGAATATATGATCAAGTCGTGACAATACGACGGATAAGTGCATTTTTTGAAGACAAAAGAAAAACAAGAATCCAAATCTGCAAAAGTAAAGGTATATGGTCAGTATGATGATGTTAAAGTAGATAGCCACATAACTAATGTCCATGTCAATTTTCAATATTATAGGATAAAGAAGAGTAATGGCCTTCAGGACGCTTTACCACTTTGATTCTGAACCACTATTCCGGCCAGGATCAACTAACATGGAAGGATAGGATGACTTAGTTCTGAGAATGAAAAAATGAATCCAATATTGTATAAACACATACTTGGATCAACTTTCAGTGACTACCATTGTCCATGATCAATTGACGCCATACGGGTAAATAATGAGCCGAAATATTGATGGAACAAACATGATTTCATACTTAAAGTGACGCTGTTATATTCCTCTGATGCTGATGTTTATAAGGTCTCTAGGTTTTCAGAACAAAGGCTTCCTGCTTATCATTTACTCCCTCCGTCCCATAATGTAAGACGTTTTTTGACACTACACTAGAGCCAAAAAAAGTCTTACATTATGGGACGGAGGGAGTATTTATCAACTAAAGTTGCTGTTTATTCCCTGCAACGCTTTTGACTACCATTGACAGCTTATGTGCTCAATTTTCTGGGCACAGTATGTAGGGAGGGTAAATTTACATATATGGATAAATATGATAACCCATTTTACAAATGCTGAGCTAGATGTCTAAGATAAGCTAGGTTCAACTTTGAGGTGGCAACATTAGATGTTTATGATCAATGGAGGAACAGCCGAGCAGTATGTAAACAAACAGACTGGAGTATACATATCAGTGCTGCATTAGTATATTTTTTACTGTACTTGTGCACCATAGGATCATAGGCATTTCTTCCAAAAAGGAAGTATCACACAGGCATTTCTAAATATTCTTCTAGTGAGAATGCAGTTTTGAAATGAAAAGGAGAGTTGTACATACAGAAGTTTGAGACCAAAAAAAACTCACTTATGTGTCTTCGAATTTGATGTACTTGTCACAAGAAATTAAGGATTAGAATTGTTAGCTCATCAAGAAACTAGGTCATCTTAAGCTATTGATACTTTCCAATTTTTCCTTCTTATGTGAAGTTGTGAACTAAATTTGTGGTTCACACTCCAATAGTCTGGTATTAACCGTGCTTGAAACAAAAACAGGTGGGTGAGCGTGGTGTCCAAATGTCTGGAGGGCAGAAGCAGAGGATTGCTATTGCCAGAGCAATCCTGAAGTCACCCAAGATCCTCCTCCTTGATGAAGCCACCAGTGCATTGGATACTGAGTCAGAGCGTGTCGTACAGGAGGCACTCGACCTGGCCTCCGTAGGCCGGACGACTATCGTCGTTGCACATCGGCTCTCCACTATCCGCAATGCTGACATGATTGCTGTCATGCAGTACGGCGAGGTCAAGGAGCTGGGCTCCCATGAAGAGCTCATCGCCGATGAGAATGGCCTCTACTCATCTCTAGTTCGCCTTCAGCAGACTAGAGAATCGAATGAGGTTGATGAGGTCAGTGGAGCCGGCAGTACTTCTGCCGTGGGGCAGTCCAGTAGCCACAGCATGAGCAGGAGATTCTCCGCGGCTAGCAGGTCAAGCTCAGCCCGTTCATTGGGTGATGCAGGCGATGCTGACCACACTGAGGAGCCAAAGCTTCCACTGCCGTCCTTCAGAAGGCTGCTTATGCTTAATGCACCAGAGTGGAGGCAGGCGCTTATGGGAGGCTTCAGTGCAATTGTGTTCGGAGGCATCCAGCCTGCTTATGCATACGCCATGGGAAGCATGATCTCAGTCTACTTCTTGACCGATCACGACGAGATCAGGGACAAAACAAGGGCCTACGCTCTCATCTTTGTCGCCCTTGCAGTGCTCTCGTTCTTGATCAATATTGGACAGCATTACAACTTTGGTGCTATGGGAGAATACCTCACCAAGAGGATCAGGGAACAGATGCTAACAAAAATCCTCACTTTTGAGATTGGATGGTTCGACCGCGATGAGAACTCCAGTGGTGCCATATGCTCACAGCTTGCCAAGGACGCCAACGTGGTAAGTACCAGACATAAATTAAGCATGTTGATGCTTCAACGGATATTCATCTAACCTTGCATAATGATTTTGTGTTTTGTTACAGGTGAGGTCTCTAGTGGGTGACCGAATGGCACTGGTGATCCAAACAGTTTCTGCGGTGCTTATTGCTTGCACCATGGGTCTGGTCATTGCTTGGCGCCTGGCCCTTGTCATGATAGCAGTGCAGCCTCTCATCATCGTCTGCTTCTATGCTCGCCGTGTCTTACTCAAGAGCATGTCCAAGAAATCAATACAGGCACAATCTGAAAGTAGTAAGCTAGCTGCTGAGGCTGTCTCCAATCTCCGTACCATCACGGCCTTCTCGTCCCAGGACCGCATCTTAGGCCTCTTCAACCAAGCACAGAACGGCCCACGGAAGGAAAGCATCCGGCAGTCGTGGATAGCAGGCCTTGGCCTTGGCACTTCCATGAGCCTGATGACATGCACATGGGCCCTTGACTTCTGGTTTGGTGGCAGGCTCATAGCTCAGCACCACATTACTGCCAAGGCACTCTTCCAGACCTTCATGATTCTAGTAAGCACAGGGCGGGTGATTGCTGACGCAGGTAGCATGACAACAGACCTAGCTAAGGGTGCTGATGCAATCGCCTCGGTGTTTGCTGTTCTTGACCGGGTAACAGAAATCGACCCTGACAACCCTGAAGGATACAAGCCAGAGAAGCTCAAAGGCGAAGTGGACATCAGAGGAGTCGACTTTGCATACCCGTCAAGGCCAGATGTGATCATCTTCAAAGGATTCTCATTAAGCATCCAATCAGGCAAGTCAACAGCCCTGGTTGGGCAAAGTGGCTCTGGCAAGTCGACTATCATTGGGCTTATAGAGCGATTCTATGACCCGGTGAGGGGAATGGTGAAAATTGATGGCAGAGACATCAAAACATATAATCTTAGAGCCCTGCGGCAGCACATTGGACTGGTCAGCCAGGAGCCAACGCTATTTGCTGGCACAATCAGAGAGAACATTGTGTATGGCACAGAAACAGCAAGTGAGGCAGAAATTGAGAATGCAGCAAGGTCCGCTAATGCACATGACTTCATCAGCAACCTCAAGGATGGATATGACACATGGTGTGGCGAGAGAGGTGTTCAGCTGTCAGGAGGGCAGAAGCAGCGCATTGCAATTGCCCGTGCTATCCTGAAGAACCCAGCTATCTTGCTACTGGATGAGGCTACCAGTGCACTGGACAGCCAGTCCGAAAAGGTGGTACAGGAGGCATTGGAGAGAGTGATGGTTGGCAGGACAAGCGTGGTGGTGGCACACAGGCTCAGCACAATCCAAAACTGTGACCTGATCACTGTGCTCGACAAAGGAATTGTTGTGGAGAAGGGCACACACTCATCCCTCATGTCAAAGGGTCCCTCTGGAACATATTATAGCTTGGTTAGTTTGCAACAAGGAGGCAACCAGAACTAAGTATTTCCATGACAATAGAGCACTCGTATTCGAACTAGAACTGTAAGCAAGGATGACGATCAGATCATTTAAACTTTCGGCGACAATGGGCTATTTTTCCTCCTGTTGCTCTATCGGTGTATAGAAGTGTGCCAAGCTTATAGTTATTCATATAACTGCTGGATATGTACTGCAGTGATGCAAATGTCAAGAAATCTAAGATAAGCAGTATAGTAGGTTTCTAGGTTGTATCTGTATTTATTTTTCTGTCTCCTAATTATTCAAACCACTATACTTATTCACAACACGGATTTGTACCAGCATGAGCTAAGTTTCACAATTCAAAAGTAGCAGAACAAACATTAATTAAATTCTGATATCTTTGACCCAGATGTGGATTGACAAGGAATGCAAGGAAACAAATAAATGAGGTCTACAATCCATAGAGCGGCAATAATACGACGAAGTCATAGGAACAGATAAGAGACAAGTATGTGTTTGCAATTTTTCTATGTTAGAATCAAAATGTTAAAAAAAAACAGCAATTTTTATAAGATGTCTGATACCAACACTTGGAAATGGAGCATGAGCAGATCCAGTGCATAGTCTATGGGAGGTATCCCCACTCCCTCCCCCAAACAATTAGCAAAACTCACTAGTTCATATACATGTTGTATGCCAAATTTAGTCTAGCCCAACACCTCAAACAAACCACTAATGTCATTGAGGATTTCACAGCACACAAATACCAGCTTTATTTGGACAATCGACTTGATTAATTCTAAATATATTATTAATGTCACTTTTACCAACATAACCCTGCCACTTCTTGTATCAACACTTGTTTATCTGCTACTCTGTTGTACCTAGCTAGTTGGGGTTATATTAGATACATTAGAGCCAGTTTACTTCTCTTGGATCTTGCTTTAAGTATTGCAATCGTCCAATTCTAAGACCATTGTTGGACAGGTGGGCAGAATAGAGCAAGAACTTTGAGAAGTACTTTGAAGGGCTGGAATATTAATTATGAGTGTTTCTTAAAAAAAAGTAGATACAGTGAGGTAAATGGTCTAGATTTGACTAATTTTAATCTGAGAAAGCAGTTGAGTGAACAGTGCATTAGGAAAGAGGAGCAGGTCAAGTGGTTTCAGAGGGCTAAGATGACTGGGTTTCTTAAGGCCTTGTTCGGTTAACCCTCTTCCCAAGAGGATTGGAGGGGATTCGCAAGGATTGGGACATATTTTGACTTACAAGTGGTTTAAATCCCCTTCAAACCTCTTCAATCCACTCGGATTCACACTGAACCGAACAAGGACTAAAGGGGATTCTCACACTTCCTATTTTATTTCTAAAGCTAGTGGTAAGAAAAGGAAAAACAAGATTTACTACAAACCTACAAAACTTATATAATCACTGACCATCAGATTGCATATATAATTGAGCATCACATTGCACAATTGTGCGTCACATTGCATTATATAATTGAGCATCACATGTATATTTCTTTGCATCAGGAAGAGGTGGTTGTACAGGGGGGTGAGGAGATTTTGATATGCTACTAATTTCTATAAAAAGCTGTTTGTCCTTGTAGAAGATAGTGCATATTTCTATAGAGGTTCCTTTGGAAAATGTTCTAGAGGATTATGATAAAGCTAAATTACATGCACCTTTTCCTGTAGAGGAAGTTAAAAATGCTACTTTTTAAATGAAACGTAATAAGGCTCCTGGCCTAGATGGTTTCCCTATAGAGTTTTATCAGCACTATTGGCCTTTGATTAGTAAAGATATTATGAGTTTGTTTGACGGTTTTTATCTAGGTAAATTAGATCTTGCTTGTCTTCATTAGAAGATGCTGGCTGAGAGTGAGAGGGAAAATCAGACTCAGGGACTTTCCGTGGACTGGAACCTTTCCTCCCTCGCGACCGCGCCACCTCCCCGCGGGCGGCCGGCCGCGCTTCCGTTCCCCTTCTCCAGAGGCCTTCCCCCGCCACCTCCCCCCCACCGTCGCCGGCGTGCGGTGCCGGGCTTGCCCCGGGCGGCGCCGGTGGCGGCAGCCCCTGCTTTTCCCCTCCCGGAGGCGACCTGCGCGGGGCGGCGCGTTTCCTGGTGGTGTGCTCAGGCGGCGGCGGTCCGGCGCGGCGGCGGGGCAACCTGGCGCAGGCGTGGGAGGCTGGCTGCGCGGCGGCGCTGCCGTTGGCGGCGGAGCTCGCGGTGGTGCGGGGTGGCGGCGCCTGCTCGGCCCAGATCTGGGCCCCTTCGGGCCCATCTGGGCCGCGGCGGGCCGGCGGCTTCTCATCGACGGCGGAGCCCCCTGGAGGTGCAGTTCAGGCGTAGGAAGGCTGGGTGGGGGCGGCACCGTCGCCGGCTTGCTGCGGCGGGGCGGCAGCGGCTTTGCGGGCCCGAGATGGGCCTAGCCGGGCCCGGGTGGCCTGGTGTGCCACTGCGGCCGCGTCCGGTCGGCACCCGCGACGGTGCTGGAGGCACAGGCCTCCCGCACGATGGTGGTGGAGGTGGTTCCCTCCGGCGCGGCTCCGGTGCTGCCCCTCCCGATTTCTGGCGCTCCGCTCTCCATCCTCTAGGCCTCGTGATGGCGGTCTCAATGAGGCGGCATGGATGACTTCAAGACCATGGTGGCGTATGCTGGTTGGTGGTTGGCTGGCTGGTTGGCTCCGGATCGGACGGATAGTGGTGGTTGGGATGTGGGAGAAATCCCTGCCGGTTCTTCCGGCGCCGACGCGGTGTCGCCTGCAGGCGTCGCCTTTCCTTCCTGAGGGGCGTAGGTGTTACCCATCCTCCACTCCTCTCCGCGTGCCGGGGGAAACCCTAGGACATGTCCGGGCAGCAGCGTCGTCGACGTCACACCCCTTCTTGGAGGTGCTGCTTGGTTACGCGGCGATTCGGAGCCTTGGTGTGTGGTGGGACGAATCCGGAGGGCGCAGCGGTGGCGGATCATCTTAGCTTTGCCGAGTTGCCGTTGTTGGCATTTTGTTCTTCTTCTTTCTCTTTTGGGCTTGATGTGCTGTGCGCCCCAGCAGTTACCGTGTGATTGGTGGAAGTTGCTTTATTTATAAAGCGGGGGGAAACCCATTTTCGGTATTAGAAGATGCTCTAAGACCATTTAGCAGAAATATCAAAATAGAAGTAAAGGCTACTAATTTGGTCTTGTGAGCAACCATGTTATTTTGGTTTGATGCTATTTAGTATCCCCAGTTCCCATCTTGTAATGGCTAACTTTGGATCTTGGCTTTTTTATGGAGGGCCTAGATCACCAAGATAGTAGTAGCTTTCTGTATTTATATTCTGTCTGCTCTAGGATAGTAGTTATGGGTGGGCACAACATCTGCAGTTTCGTCTAGAAAATCTAACTCGTGGAAAGCTTGCAAATTCCCTGAAGTTAGGCAGGCCCAAAGTTTCACAAACAAGTGAGCTACTAGCAGCTAAGCTAATTAAGGTTCGGTCAAACTGCGGCCACCACTATCTTTCACCTTTCTTAGGTTTTGCTGATGGAATCAATAATAAACTAGAGCAGACATGCTTGCTTTCTCTATTTTGGGATACATTTGGCATTTTATTTTTAAAACGCTATTTTGAATATAGCACGCTATAACTTGTATAGCATTTGGAGAAGGGTCACGCTATTTTTGGTAGCACTCTATTTTTTACATTGGTTCATATGCTGCATATTGTACGTCAAATTTAGTCTAGCCCACTAAAACCTCAACAAACAACACAACAGTAATGTTATTGCAGATTCAACAAGATTAGTTTCCAACCAGGTAACATCATTAATGACATAAAAGAGATGATAGGCTCAAAATTTTAAGAAAAAAATCTTGTGATCTTTCTATTAACCTTACGGAGATTATAGAGTTAACTTCCAAAATGTTAATTGTCAAGCCATATATTACAATTTAGCTTCGATGTTACTTCAGCGCTGGTATTCAGTGTAGGCTGCAACGGGGTACCGATGACCATTCCTGGATTTATTGTAACTATTACAGACCATCATCATTTGAGACCTTCCATGCAGCCTCCTCGCATCCTCGGCAAGGGTCTTGGATAACACATAGTACACATCTGAGCTATTTGGAGTTTTATAACACGCGTCTGAACTATTTTGTGAGCGCAAAAGGCATTCACGGTCCCTTAGCTGAATTTGGTGCTTCGACTCAGAATGTACCTTTGACTTTACAGCCTCCGTAAACCCACTGAATTATGCTAGCTAACGTTTTCCCAAAAAAAAAAAATTGCGTGTGAAAAATGGCCCCCGTGTAAGTAAAATCCTAAGTCCGCCATTCAAACCAAGGAGTGAAACCCTCCTGAGCCATGACTAATCAAGGCAGTTTTAACCCGCACTCCGAACCCTACGACGAGCATTTGATAACTCTACCAAGCAACGTCAGCAGATGCGAGTAGAATTGGTGGTGGTATCGGTTTGATTCACCTTGCGGCGGTGGGGGCGAGGTGGATAGGTCTCTCGTGGTGGCGCTGGAGAGGCCTTCCGGCGTCATCCCGTCTGAAGGAGCGGGGCGCGGGCGCTGCGCTGCGGCGGCGGGGTCGGGATTGGCGCGCGGCACACGATTTTGGGGGAGGTGTTGGGAGCCTTGCAATGCCGTGTCGCTCGGGGTGGTACGTGGGCGGTGCCGGCGGGGAGCTTTTTTTTTTTTTTTTTTTTTAGAAGACGGCGGGGAGCTCGCGCCTTATGCGCCGGCTAGGAGTTCTGGCGCTCGCTAAGCTACAGAAACGGGCCGGCCCATTAAACCACTAGCAAAGCACTCCCTCGCCAGAAAACAAAGTTACATTGGTCAACAGTTGATCAGTCAACCCTTGATTTTTGAAAAAATAGAAAAAACAAAAGAT
This sequence comes from Aegilops umbellulata, assembly GCA_032464435.1. Classification (NCBI taxonomy): domain Eukaryota; kingdom Viridiplantae; phylum Streptophyta; class Magnoliopsida; order Poales; family Poaceae; genus Aegilops; species Aegilops umbellulata. Next base: position 352,421,124 of record CP136057.1, read on the forward strand.
CTGAATTCAAAATGTTCACAAACTTTTGGAAAATATTCAAGAATTTTTAAAAAGTTCATCAAAATCCAAAAAAATTTCAAAAAAGGCATCGATTTTGGAAAAAGTTCACAAATTTTAAAAAAACATCATTTAAGAAAATAGTCCACCGATTCTGAAAATGTTCAAAATTTGAAAAGGAAGTTCATGATTTTGGAAAAAGTTTCATTGATTTTGATAAAAAATTCATAAATTTGGGAAAATGATCATGGATTTTGGAAAAATAATGTTCATGTATTTGAAAAAAGTTCAGAGATTATGATAAAAAGTTCACAAATTTGGGGAAAAATCATCGATTTAGTTCGTGAATTCAAAAAAATCACCAATTTTGACTTAAAAAATCACGAACTTAGAAAACTTTGCGCATATAATAAATAAGAAAAAAAGCAAGAAAAAATAAAAGGAAAGAAAAGGAACAAGAAAAACAAGTAAAAAGAACAAGAACGAGAAAAAGGAAAAACAATTAAGAACCATCCGGAAACTGTCCATCGAACCAGAAAAGCTTCCCAATACCAGGGGCTTTCCACTATCTGAGAAGTAATAAAAGAGAAAAAGAAGTGTTAAGTCACAAGCAGTAACATGTCCTACTGGTTACTGTTGTCCTCTCCTAGCCGTGAGGTTGCAGAGTCGGTTTGCTATTTAACGGGAAAAATACTAAGGCCTGTACGAAATGAATGTTTAAAAAACAAAGGAACAAAAACCTTTGTAGGGATAGGGTTGAGGTGCTAGTAGAAACTTATGTGACATAAAAACCGGAAGCAACCAACGTTCGGTTCACAGGAAAGGAAATACAAAACATACAAAAGGTTTGGGCCCACAAATCGTTGCACAATCCAAATTTAATAATTGCATGCATGACCTAAGACCCCATGTTGTGTGGGACTCTACTAGCTTTTTCTGTGTTTTGCCTCGGGACTCCGCCCAAAGAAGAGCTCTCGGCAGATGTTTTGTTTCCGGTGAAATCGAAGGCTATTGAAACTTTCGTAAAAATTTCCTCTGATTTACTTTCTTGTATTTTTTTCTTCACGATTCCTTCAAACTGAACACAGCCTAAATGGGCTGGTCAGCGAGGAATTGATGTGTGCGTCTGATTGCGAAAACACTACAAATGGGTGGTTAAACCGTTGTTTAGGATTCGCCGCGCTGGCGGAGGCTCTTTTTTTTAGTAAAGGAACGCACCCAGGGATCTAACCCAAGTCTCCAGGAGGATCACCAGCGCAACTAACCACTCCGCTCACTTGCTTAACATTTTTTAAATACTTGTTCAACATTTTTATATATCTTATCAACATCTATTTTCAAATACATGTTCAACATTTTTAAATACTTGTTCAACATTTTTTGAACACTTGTTCAATATTTTTATATACATGATCACCATTTTTTCAAATACTTGTTAAACAATTCTTCGAATACTTTGTTCAACATTTTTCAAAAACTTGTTCAAGATTTTTATACATGATCAATATTTTTTTTCAAATGTTTTCTGAAGAATTTTTTGTAATATATATATTTATAATATAGTATAAACAAAAGTATAAAAATAAAAATAAAAAGGACAATAGAAAATAAAAATAAAAAAATGGGTTGTGGCCTCCCGTGCTCATGGGACGGTGAAGCTCGCTCGTCCTTGCGAGACATAGTCCCGCTCATCGACGTCTCGCAAATTGAATTTCAACTTGAACTGGGCATGTAGTCCGTTTCCATTGAGAGCGACACATAAGGTGCGTGGTAATGGACGCTCGCTTGTAGCAAGCGCAACAGCTATTTATAGCATTAAACGATGCTACAAATTAAGTATCACATCGAGTTTTCTTGCTGTGGTCCTTACTGGGCTAGTTCATTTTCGCGCAAAAATAATGGAAAGAAAAAGGGGAGCGCAAGTAAACACTACGCCACGCCAACAGTTCGTGATAATAGGAAGGACGCAACCCACTTGCAGCAAGACGTGTTGGTTTTCTCCCTTTTTTCATTTTCTTTTCTTTCTTTTCTTTTTGGTTCTCTTTTTTTTTTTCATTTTTTTCTTTCATTTCTTCTTCTTTCTTCTCCATTTTTATTCTTTCTGTCATTGTCCGAACGCTTAATCAATATTTTTAAAATACCTTTCAACATTTTACAAATATTTTTTCCAAATTTAAAATGTTTGTTCGACATTTTTCAAATGCTCTTTAAACATTTTTAATACTCATTCAATGTGTTTTAATTTCTTTTCTTTTTTTTATTCTACATTCTTATATACGTGATCAACATTTTCTCTAAATACTTGTTCATTTTCAAATACTTGTTCAACATTTTTATATACTCGTTCAACATTTTTCAAATACTTGTTCAAAATTTTTAAAAATACTTGTTCAACATTTTTCAAATACTTGTTCAATATTTTTTAAATGCTTGTTCAACATTTTTTTTTGTTTTCGAGAGGCACGGCCAAGCCTCTCGGGAAGGAAAAAAACGTGTTCTAGGGTTTTTTCTTCCGCGAAAGGTACGACTTTTTTGCTTTCGCGAGAGGCACGGCCATGTCTCTTTCGTAAAGGAAAAAAAACTATGCTCTCGGTTCAATTTTTTCGTTCAGTTCTTTTGGTGAAAAAGAAGTTAATCAAAACCTTTCAACATGGGATCTAATCTTAAAGATCTCGACGCCATGAATCCAGCGGTGAAAACGGTTCGAGATTTGGACGCACTATTTAAGAGATAAAAATATTTTGAGTAAATGGATCTACAAGTAAAGGGAAACTACCATGTTGCGACAGGTGGCGTACATACAATATGCCATTTGTCACAATCTGGGAGGTGGGAGTGATAAGTACTCTTCAATTAGTGATTTCGAGAAGCCAGTAGCGAGATCGAGTACAGATCTCCCGAGTAATGCAAAGGTACTTAGTTAGATTCCTTACCTTTATTCGTGTTTTTAGCCTAGAAAATTTTTGTTCGTGTTTTTTAATTTCCCTTTGATTTACTAAAAATGTTCATTATGTGTGTAAGAAATGTTCATCGTGCATTTAAAAGATGTTCAATGCCCATTTGACAAATGTTCGACATGTATTGATAAAAATGTTTAACGTGTATCTAAAAAATGTGCAACAGGTGTATAAAAATGTTTAATGTCCATTTCACAAATGTCTCAATATGTATTCGGATAAAAAATATTCAATGTGTATTGATAACCCATAAGTATAAGGGATCGCAACAGTTTTCGTGGGTAGATTATTCAACCCAAATTTATTGATTCAACACAAGGCGGGCCAAAGAATATTCTCAAGTATTAGCAACTGAGTTGTCAATTCAACCACACCTGAAAGACTTAATATCTGCAGCAAAGTAGTATGGAAGTAACGGTGACGGTGGCAAAAATAACAATAGCAGTTTTGTAACAATTGTAACAGTGACAACGGAAAAGTAACTTAGCAAAGATCAATATGAAACGAACTCATAGACAATGGATCAATGATGGATAATTATGTCGGATAGTATTCATCATGCAACAGTTACAACCTAGGGTGACACGGAACTAGCTCCAATTCATCAATATAATGTAGGCATGTATTCCGTATGTAGTCATACGTGCTTATGGAAAAGAACTTGCATGACATCTTTTGTCCTACCCTCCCGTGGCAGCGGGGTCCTAATGTAAACTAAGGGATATTAAGGCATCCTTTTAATAGAGAACAAAACCAACGCATTAGCACTTAGTGAATACATGAACTCCTCAAACTACGGTCATCATCAGGAAGTGTCCCGACTATTGTCACTCTGGGTTGCCAGATCACAACGCGTAGTAGGTGACTATAATTTGCAAGATAGGATCAAGAACATAAATATATTCATGAAAACATAATAGGTTCAGATCTGAAATCATGACACTCGGGGCCTAGTGACAAGCATTAAGCATAGCAAAGTCATAGCAACATCAATATTAGAACATAGTGGATACTAGGGATCAAACCATAACAAAACTAACTCGATTACATGATAAATCTCATCCAACCCATCACCGTCCAGCAAGCCTACGATGGAATTACTCACGCACGGCGGTGAGCATCATAAAATTGGTGGTGGAGGATGGTTGATGATAACGATGGCGATGATTTCCCCTCTCCGGAGCCCAAAACGGACTCTAGATCTGCCCTCCTGAGGAAGAACAAGACGTGGCGTCGGCTCCGTATCGTAAAACGCGATGAATCCTTCTCTCTAATTTTTTCTCCCCAAAAGTGAATATATGGAGTTGGAGTTGAGGTCGGTGGAGGTCCAGGGGACCCACAAGGCACGGGCGCGCCCTCCACCCTTGTGGACAGCAGGTGGGTCCCCCTTTGTTGATTCTTTCAACAATATTTTTTATTTATTCCAAAAATATTCTCCGTGAAGTTTCAGGTCATTACGAGAACTTTTATTTCCGCACAAAAATAATACCATGGCAATTCTGCTGAAAACAGCGTCAGTCCAGGTTAGTTCCATTCAAATCATGCAAATTAGAGTCCTTAACAAGGGCAAAAGAGTTTGGAAAAGTAGATACGATGGAGACATATCATGTATCTAAATTTTTTTCGAGAGTGTATACAAAAATTGTTCGGTGTGCATTCGAAAAAGTTGACTTGCATTTAAAACTAGAAGGAAAATGGAGAAATGAAAAAAAAAAGAAATAGCAAAAATAGAGAAACCTTGGTCATTACCGTGTTCATTCTTTAACTTCTTCATACGGTTTTTTTACATCGTGTAGAGGCAAATTATGAAAATGAGCCGTGTTTTGATTGTGAAACTTTAACCAAATAACTATGATGTGTTGCATCTGGTGGATCTCATCTATCTCTAGGAGCTCTTCTGTCTCTTTTGATAATTTTGGCATGCAATATTTCCACTCGTCAGATCTTTCCTAGTAACATTCTCCAATTCTCTGTGGGTACCATGCAATTTTCTCCTTGTTCTCTTCACACCTGATATGTCTCATTTTTTGCAAGTGTTCATGAACCATAGCAAGACTTCCTGCCAAAGACAGATTTTGGAAATGTAGATTATCCTAAAAGGGTTGAACAACATATGCAAAAATTAAGAAAATATGGTTTCTCCTTATAAGAGTGTCTTCTACAGATGATGTAAAAGTTGATGTCATAAAATTGTTTCAGGATAGGAGAGATAAAGTTTTGGACACTAGCAACAAAATTGTTGAAACTGTTGCACTAAAACTAGTGCCCTAATTTCTTTGGCCATCTTCAACTACCACACATTTTTAAGCATGTTAAATATAATTAATCCAAAAGAAATAATATAAAAGTCATTTCAAATAAATCTGAAACAAATGAAATAGAATTAGCACTTAATTGTCGCATAGTTCATCAATCCATAAGTTCAAGTTCAACACACTTGTTAATCAACCATAACACAATGTTCATCACACATGACATGAAACATAGATATAGAACTAATGTTCTTGTTGTCCATTCCGCATCCACCACTCCCCGATGAGATCTTTTTTAAGATCTTCCTGAGTATCAACATCTCAAAATTTATCCTGAAGAAAGCGGTGGATGTGTTCTTCCCTTCTACACGGATGCGCCACCTTTCCCATGAATGCATCGAAGGATACTCCAAATCTTGCCCATGCTCATGCTCAATTATCAAGTTGTGGAATATCATGACGACGGGCATGATGTACCAAATGATGTCTTGATCCTAAAACCTAGTCGATCCTCACCGAATAACAAACTGCGCTTGCAAAATCCCAAACGCCCTCTCCACGTCCTTCCTACATGTTGATTGAGCATTATGGAATTGAAGTTGTTTCTTACCTTTTGGGCTTAGAATTGGCTTCACAAATGTTTTGCACTTTGGATATATCCCATCTGCTAGGTAGTAGACAATGTTGTATGTGTAGTCATTTGCTTGAAACTCAGTGGATGGTGACCCCCATTGGCTACCGTGCAAACAGTGGTGATTGGTGGAGCATATTGATGTCATTACAAGATCCAGGCATCCCAAAGTATGTATGCGAGAATGATGTCTCCTAATAAACCATGACTTGAAGAATGATGGAGGCATCCTTCACATGGTCTATGAATTGTTAATGTCGCCCCTAGGGTAGTTCTTTCACCTATGGTGCATGTAATCAGATGAGCTGACCATACCTTCAAACTCATGTGTTTTCTCATCTCTGGCCAGTGTAGCTCTCCGGCTGAGGCCCTGGGCATCTTCTAGGAGTCGATGGTTGTGGCCAAATCTGACGGCGCCATGTCGGCCGACGGCTGAGAGCTCAAAAGGAGCGGCGGCGGTCGCTAATCAATGTCAAAAGTCGGGGGGTTGTGATGCGGCGGCCATATTGGGAGGTGGCAGGGAACAGGGAATGACATGTGGAAATCAAGCGCGGTCACGAGGGTTGCTGCAGATGTATGGAGCAACAGAAATGAGTGCATGGTGGGGGCGGGGACGGAGGACGAAGTCGCAGCGACAACACGCAATAACAAAATTTGACTGTAGTCGACAAGGGGTGGTGATGGTCAGATGGCGAGAAAAGTTTTGGCTGGGAAATTGGGACACGACGTCATTTTTTTTTGCGGCAGCAACTATAGGTGCTGCAAATTTACAACACATGTAGCTAAATTTTGGGCAGTAAATTTTTGTTTTAGGCACCAAATAAAGATAGGGCGTTTGTGGGAGTTATGTTTTGGTCCAAAGTGTAGTGACTGGGCATGTGTGAGACAGGTCCAGTCTATAAAATTCATCTCCGCTCTAAAAACGCAAGCCAAACGGGTTGCTCCATGGTGTCTAACTCCGTAAAAACTCGAATCTGAGGCACAACTTCCTTTTTTTCAAAACACTAGGGTGCATAAAAACTCCATTACGAGGAGTCCTCATGGTGTTGTGGGAAAATTATCCACTAATGTGGGATAAGTTTCCAACAACACCATGAGGACTCCTCGTAATGTGGGGCGACACTAGTGTCACCGTCATGAGGGTGGATTTGATGGAGCCACACCAAATTTTAAAGAGGAAATCAGTTCAAAAGGCCTTAGAGTATAGCCGTGATGAGTAAATCCGGCCCCTCAAATGACTGTGGACGCGTCTGTGGACACTGACCAGTCACATCTCAAATATTTGATTTTACAATCAGACATCTCAAATTAGAACCCTGAAATCCATATTAAATGCAACGTGAAACCTAATCTAACCAGAGGTCGCCCGGTTCTGCTGTAGCCATGTCTGACGACCGGCTGCGCTTCCCAGAGTGTTGGTACGGTCATCGGCAAGGTAGAGTAGGGCATGGGACACGCATCGGCTCACGACACTCAAGGCGCTGCTGTCTCCCATGCCATCTTCTTCCTAGTCGTAGAGTAACCCAAACGGCGCCGATGGACGTCATATCAATGATGGATCCGTATTGGGATGAGCCAATGGCGTCCACCATGATGTGGTTGCGGCATCCGGACTGATGTACCATACGGGGCACCGGAGAATGTGACTCCGCCTTGTCGACATTCATCGCCGCGAGGGCTGCCGCCGCCTCCCGCACCTGCTGCCTGGCGCGCCAACGAGGGGTTGCGTCCGCCACCGCGTCCCGATGCTCGGCACGCCAACGGAGGGGTTGCGCGTCCGCCACAACACTTGGACGCCAGACGGACTGCATCGCCTCCGGCGAGGCAGCGACTACTGCCCTAGCGCTGGACCCATGCGCCATTTGGGTGGACACAATGGATTCCCAATGAAAAGAGTCTGAGCGCTACCATGCACGGACCTCCTGAAGGAAATATGCCCTAGAGTCAATAATAAAGCTTTTATTTATTTTTCCTTATATCATGATAAATGTTTATTATTCATGCTAGAATTGTATTAACTAAAAACTTAGTACATGTGTGAATACATAGACAAACAGAGTGTCACTAGTATGCCTCTACTTGACTAGCTCGTTGAATCAAAGATGGTTAAGTTTCCTAGCCATACACATGAGTTGTCATTTGATTGACGGGATCACATCATTAGAGAATGATGTGATTGACTTGACCCATTCCGCTAGCTTAGCATTTGATCATTTAGTATGTTGCTATTGCTTTCTTCATAACTTATACATGTTCCTATGACTATGAGATTATGCAACTCCCGAATACCGGAGGAACACTTTGTGTGCTACCAAACGTCACAACGTAACTGGGTGATTATAAAGGTGATCTACAGGTATCTCCGATGGTACTTGTTGAGTTGGCATAGATCGAGATTAGGATTTGTCACTCTGATTGTTGGAGAGGTATCTCTGGGCCCTCTCGGCAATGCACATCACTATAAGCCTTGCAAGCAATGTGACTAATGAGTTAGTTGCGGGATGATGCATTACGGAACGAGTAAAGAGACTTGCCGGTAACGAGATTGAACTAGGTATTGAGATACCGACGATCGAATCTCGGGCAAGTAACATACCGATGACAAAGGGAACAACGTATGTTGTTATGCGGTTTGACCAATAAAGATCTTCGTAGAATATGTGGAAGACAATATGAGCATCCAGGTTCCGCTATTGGTTATTGACCGGAGACGTGTCTCGGTCATGTCTACATAGTTCCCGAACCCGTAGGGTCCGCACGCTTAACGTTCGGTGACGATCGGTATTATGATTTTATGTGTTTTGATGTACCGAAGGTAGTTCGGAGTCCCGGATATGATCACGGACATGACGAGGAGTCTTGAAATGGTCGAGACATAAAGATCAATATATTGGATGACTATGTTTGGACATTGGAAAGGTTTCGAGAGAGTTCGGGCATATACCGGAGTACCGGGGGTTGCCGGAACCCCCTGGGGAGTATATGGGCCCTAATGGGCCTTAGTGGAGAGAGAGAGGGGCAGCCAGGGCAAGTCGTGTGCCCCTCCCCCTTTGGTCCGAATTGGACTAGTAAGGGGGGGGGCGGCGCCTGATACATCTCCATCATATCTACTTTTCCAAACACTTTTGCCCTTGTTTTGGACTCTAACTTGCATGATTTGAATGGAACTAACCCGGACTGACGTTGTTCTCAGCAGAATTGCCATGGTGTTATTTCTGTGCAGAAATAAAAGTTCTCAGAATGACTTAAAACTTGATGGAGAATATTTTTGGAATATATAAAAAATACTGGCGAAAGAATCAAGGCCAGGGGGCCCACACCCTATCCACGAGGGTGGGGGGTGATACGTCTCCGTCGTATCTATAATTTTTTATTGTTCCATGCCAATATTCTACAACTTTTACATACTTTTGGCAACTTTTTAATCTATTTTTGGGACTAACATATTGATCCAGTGCCCAGTGTCAGTTCCTGTTTGTTGCATGTTTTTTATTTCGCAGAAAATCCATATCAAACGGAGTCCAAACGGGATAAAAACTGACGGAGATTCTTTTTTGAATATATGTGATTTTTGGGAAGAAGAATCAACGCAATACGATGCCCGAGGGGGTTGATGAAGCTATGTACCTAGGGTAGGGGCATGGACCTGTCCTAAGTGCCCTACCCAAGGACATCCCTAGAAGAAGTCACCTTTCAATCAACTTGGAGGTATCCCACTCGACGGATTCAAGACACTCAACCACGAAGCAATCACTCGACCAAGATCCAACCACTCGACTACCAGGAGATCTAAAGTCACCCCGCACACAAACGGTCGGTCATTAAGTAGCTTTTATGGTCATCATAGCACTTTATTAGGGGCGTTACCAGTAACGCCCAGTCTTAATGTACTTTAAACCCTGCATTACTGAGGGCTGGAGGGGCCTGGCGAACTCTATATAAGCCACCCCCTCCTCAGTATCAGGGGTTCGCACCCCTGTTATTCATACACACATAATTCAGTCGACCGCCTCCGGGCACCGAGACGTAGGGCTGTTACTTCCTCCGAGAAGGGCCTGAACTCGTAATCCTCGTGTGCTTACAACTCCTCCATAGCTAAGATCTAGCCTCTCCATACATACCCCCTACATCACTGTCAGAGTTAGAACCACGACAGTTGGCGCCCACCGTGGGGCTAGGAGTCTTAGCGCCTAGTTGGAGAAGTTGTGATTTTTCCGATCTCTTTGATCATGGTTTCGGGCGGAGCTTTGGTGGAGGGCCACGAGATCCGTCTCGGCGCGCTCACGTTCATCGCCGACGACTCCGCTTGTCTTCAGGAGGCTCCACTCGACATCGACGCGGTCCCCGTCCGTGGGGCGACGCACTTTCGCGCATGCGTCCATGGTGTCCTTCTGCGGCAACCGTCGACCCAGTATCGGTCGGCTCCTGTGGCATCCCCCCGCCCTGTCTCTCGTCGGCGCAAGCGCTTCAGTCGGTCGATGCTTCAGAGGTGGGTGAGGCATGCGGTGGCCCGCCAGTTGGCCACCCCACAAGTCGCGGCAATCGAGCCCGACAAATCCCTCTATGGCCTGTTCGACCTGTCGACTAGCTCCGCAGAGACCGCATCCGAATGCGACAGCAGTGACCCAACTGCAGAGGTTCTGGTGATCGATGGGCCACGCAGTCCTCCCGGTTTCCCCCGCACTGACGGAGGCGCGGATGGGGGCGACCCGTCGCGTCCTCACGAGGAGTATCTCCCCGAGCCTCTCACGTCATTGCAGCGGGAGGAGCTTCGCCGCCGGAACATGGATGCACTTCACACTCCTATCGTTGGAGAAACCCCCGAGGCCTGAGCCTTGGAGGACGCGCGCTTGGCTAACTTGGCCGAGCACACTCGACTGGAGAATCTCCAGCGAATACTCGACGAGCGAGCGCGTCAACGGGCTCCAGAATCCAGTCGACGTCAACTCTTTCCGCCCCCGCAGGTGTATCGTACTCCGATTCAGAATTTGGCGGCTGCGGCCCGTATAGCAGAGTCGATTCAGCCCTCCTAGTCAGAGGCTGGCACAGGCTTGTTGCAAGTCAGAGCGTTGCTCCGGGCAGCGGGAGACCAGAATTCCGCTGTTTCTCAGTCGCGGAACAGGATCCATAGTTGATCCGTTGCAGCGGATACAGTCCAGTCGGCTCACAGCCCAAGATCGCCTCCGAGGCGTGAGGGACGTGGAGACCGGCGTGATCAGTACAGAAGGAATGAGCAATATGATCACCGATTCGATCGTGATGATCGACGTCGAGTGCCAACCCCTCCCCCGAGGAGTGGATCATATGTGCCTCGACAGCAGGATGACAGACGCCCTCATAGTGTTGGGCGGAGAATTCCAGTCGACCCCAGGGAACCAGGCTTTGATGCGAGATTCATTCTCGTTCAAGGTTTGGTCGACAGGAATAGAGCTCACCGAGAAGGCCACGACAGAGATGCGCCTACCAGTAGCAGAGTACATGTTTCAGGGTTGGAGTGTTTCAGTCGAGCCATCAGAGCCGCTGTAATTCCTCCCAACTTCAGGTTGGCGACTGGAGTTAGTAAGGGGCTGTTTGGTTGCCGCCCGCACCTTGCCACGCCAAAGGTGCGGCGCGCCACAGCCACCTAGGCTGCCGTTTGGTTGCCTCCTGAGATTAGGCTCGCCACACATGTGCAGTGTTTTTTGTAGTTAATTTCTCGCCACACTTTGTGGCGCCCGTTTTCAACACCACACTTCGTGGCGCGCCGCAAGTGCGGCTAAACAAATGTGGCGCCCCTAGTCCCCAACCAAACAGCCTCTAAGTTCACCGGTGAGTCCAAGCCCGATACTTGGCTCGAAGATTACCGAGTGGCTGTCCAGATTGGCGGTGGGAATGATGAGGTAGCCATGAAGCACCTGCCTCTCATGTTAGAAGGCTCGGCCAGAGCGTGGCTGAATCAGTTAGCACCCAGCAGCATTTACACTTGGGAGGATCTCTCCCGAGTGTTTGTCACAACATTTGAAGGAACATGCAAGCGACCTGCAGGCCTTACGGAATTGCGGTCTTGCGTGCAGAAACCGAATGAAACTCTGAGGGATTACATCCAGAGGTGGATCACGTTGCATCACACAGTTGAAAATGTACCAGATCATCAAGCATTTTGTGCCTTTAAAGAAGGCGTTAAGTACAGAGAATTGAATCTAAAGTTCGGTCGAACCGGAGAGATGTCTCTGAATCGGATGATGGAGATTGCCACCAAATACGCTAATGTTGAAGATGAGAATCGACTCCGGAGTGGCAAACATAAGTCAGTCGCCCAGGAAACCAGAGGAAATTCCAGTCAGAAACAGAAGCGGAAAGCCGAGCCAGCCGCTCCTGGGGAGGCCCTGGCCATAACCCAAGGAAAGTTTATGGGAAAACCCAAAGGACCTTGGAATCCCAAGAAAGTTAAAGACCAAGATGGAAATGATGTTTTGGATCTGCCGTGTCACATTCATACCAAGAAAGATGAAGAGGGTAAACTCATTTACCCAAAGCATACCACTCGACAGTGTCGGCTCCTGATCCAGCAGCTTCAGGGCAAGCAGTCCAAAGATAAGGAAAAGGAGTCGGACAAAGTTGAGGACAAGGAAGATAGTGACGATGGATACCCCCAGGTCAATTCCACCTTGATGATTTTTGCTGATGTTGAAAGCAAAAGTCGACTGAAGGTTATTAACCGTGAGCTGAATATGGTTGCTCCGGCAACACCCAGTTATCTGAAGTGGTCTCAAACTGCCATCACATTCGACCAGTCTGATCACCCTACGCACATTGCCACCCCTGGGAGGCAAGCTTTGGTGGTCGACCCAGTTGTCGAAGGCACTCGACTGACCAAAGTCCTGATGGACGGTGGCAGTGGATTGAACTGTATGTAGAAACATTGAAAGGGATGGGCATTCCGATGTCCAGGCTCAGTACCAGTAACATGAGTTTCCATGGAGTCATTCCTGGGAAAAAAGCCGAGTCACTCGGCCAAATTACTCTTGATGTGGTTTTCGGTGATTCCAAGAATTACCGCAAGGAAAAGTTGACATTCGAAGTTGTGGATTTCCAAAGTGCTTATCACGCTATTTTGGGCAGGCCAGCTTATGCACGCTTCATGGCTCGACCATGTTATGTGTATCTCAAATTGAAGATGCCTGGTCCCAAAGGTGTGATCACTGTTACAGGCAATCAGAAGAAAGCAGAAGAGTGTTTTCAGAAAGGCTCAAAGATTGCTGACGCTCAGATGGCAGTGGTCGAGCTGCAAGAGTATCAGAAGACTGCAGATCCGAGTGAGTTGCTACGAGCCAAGAAGCCTGCTTCAGAGTTAGCTTTTCAATCGTCCGGTGAAACGAAGCCAGTTCACATTCACCCGACCGATCCAAATGCTGCTCCGACTCACATCTCAACAACGCTCGACTCCAAATAGGAAGAAGCGCTCATCCAGTTCCTCCGTGAGAACTTGGACATCTTCGCATGGAAGCCTTCTGACATGCCTGGAGTTCCCAGGGGGCTGGCTGAGCACCGTCTATGAGTCGACCCAAAAGTTAAACCTGTGAAAGAACATCTTCGACGGTCCGCCGTTCAGAAGAGGAAGGCCATTGGCGAGGAGGTGGCTCGGCTCTTAGCAGCATAGTTCATCCGAGAAATTTACCACTCCGAGTGGCTCGCCAATGTTGTCATGGTCCCCAAGAAGGACAAGTCACTTCGCATGTGCATTGACTTTAAACATATCAATCAGGCCTGCCTGAAAGATCATTTTCTCTCCCCCGCATCGACCAGATAGTCGACTCGACCGCGGGATGTGAACGTTTGTCTTTTCTAGACGCCTATTCCGGGTACCATCAGATCCGTCTGTACGGGCCCGACGAGATCAAAATAGCTTTCATCACTCCATTCGGGTGCTTCTGCTATGTCACCATGCCGTTCGGCCTCAAGAATGCCGGAGCCACGTTCATGAGGATGATTCAGAAGTGTTTGCTCACTCAAATCAGTCGGAATGTGGAGGCATACATGGATGATATTGTGGTTAAGTCACGGAAGGGTTTCGACCTGCTGACTGACCTTGCTGAAACCTTTGCCAACCTCAGGAGGTATGATATCAAGCTCAATCCATCAAAGTGCACATTCGGAGTTCCAGGTGGGAAGTTACTCGGTTTTCTCGTTTCCGAACGGGGAATCGACGCCAATCCTGAAAAAATTGGTACTATAGTCCGGATGAAACGTCCGGTGCGTGTGCATGACGTCCAGAAGCTTACAGGATGCTTGGCCGCTTTAAGTCGATTCATCTCTCGCCTCGGTGAAAAGGCATTACCTCTTTACCGACTGATGAAGAAGTCCGACAAGTTCGAGTGGACTCCAGAAGCTGATGCAGCGTTTATAGAGCTCAAAGCTCTGCTCTCCAGCGAGTCGGTGCTTGCTGCCCCAATCAGCAAGGAGCCTTTGCTGCTTTACATTGCAGCCACAGGACAAGTTGTCAGTACAGTACTTACGGTCGAGCGGGAAGAAGAAGGAAAGGCCTTCAAAGTTCAGCGCCCAGTATATTATGTTTCTAGAGTTTTGACTCCTTCAAAGCAAAGATATCCTCATTACCAGAAGCTTGTATATGGGATTTATATGACCATGAAGAAGGTTGCACCTTACTTCTCTGATCATTCCATTACAGTCGTCAGCGACGCTCCACTATCAGAGATTTTGCACAACAGAGATGCAACTGGTCGAGTGGCCAAATGGGCGATTGAACTTCTTCCCCTAGATATCAAGTTTGAGGCAAAGAAAGCCATCAAGTCAAAAGCAATTGCAGATTTCGTTGCCGAGTGGATCGAACAGCAACTTCCGACTCAAGTTCACTCGGAGCACTGGAGCATGTTCTTTGATGGATCTAAGATGCTGAACGGTTCCGGTGCTGGGGTAGTATTGGTTTCCCCCCGAGGAGATAAGCTCAGATATGTTCTCCAGATTCACTTTGATTCCTCCAATAACGAAGCAGAATATGAAGCACTTTTGTATGGGTTGCGCATGGCCATTTCACTCGGCGTCCGTCGCCTCATGGTCTATGGCGACTCAGATTTGGTGGTTAATTAGGTGATGAAGGAGTGGGACGTCAGAAGTCCAGCTATGACTGGTTATTGCAATGCAGTGAGAAAGTTAGAGAAGAAATTCGAGGGGTTAGAGCTTCATCACATCCCCCGACTGAAAAATCAAGCGGCCGATGATTTGGCAAAGATAGGCTCCAAGAGAGAAGCCATCCCCAGCAATGTGTTTTTGCAACACATCCACTCGCCATCAGTCCAAGAAGATCCTTTTACAGATGAAGCCCCGCAGCCAAAGAGTGCCATAGATCTGACTGAAGTTGAAATTCCAGCAGTGGTCGACCTAATCATGGAAGTTTTGGCAATCACCCCTGACTGGACGATACCGTACATCGTGTATATCCTGAGAAAGGAACTCCCGGAGGACGAGGAAGAGGCTCGACAGATCGTCCGTCGATCCAAGGCCTTTACAGTCATAAAGGGACAGTTGTATAGAGAAAGCGCGACTAGAGTCGGTCAGAAGTGTATAACACCAGAAGAAGGTCAGATAATCCTTGATGATATCCACTCGGGGACCTGTGGTCATCATGCGTCCTCTCGGACCATTGTGGCTAAAGCATACCGAGTGGGATTTTACTGGCCAAGAGCGAATGAAATGGCAAAAGAGATAGTCGACAAGTGTGAAGGGTGCCAGTTCTACTCCAACATGTCGCACAAGCCTGCATCAGCCCTGAAGACCATTCCACTCGTCTGGCCCTTCGCTGTTTGGGGACTGGACATGGCTGGCCCATTGAGAACAGGCAGGAGCGGTTTCACACACGTGCTTGTGGCAGTCGACAAGTTTACCAAATGGATTGAAGCTAAGCCTATCAAGAATCTTGATGCTTGCACTGTTATCAGTTTCGTCAGGGAGTTAACATTCAGATATGGAGTCCCGCATAGCATCATCACTGGCAATGGGTCAAACTTTGATTCAGACAAGTTCAGAGCTTTTTGCGCCTCTCAAGGCACACGAGTCGACTACGCATCGGTCGCCCACCACCAGTCGAATGGACAAGCAGAAAGGGCAGATGGTCTGATTCTCAAAGGACTCAAGCCTCGGCTGATGCGTGATCTCAAGCACGCAGCAGGCGCTTGGGTCGACGAGCTTTCGTCAGTTCTGTGGGGATTGAGGACCACACCGAATCGGTCGACTGGAAGAACTCCGTTCTTTCTGGTTTACGGAGCGGAAGCAGTCCTGCCGAGTGATCTACTTCACAATGCACCCCCCGTCGAGCTTTATACCGAAGATGAAGCAGAACAAGCCCGGCAAGACGCAGTCGACCTTCTGGAAGAAGAAAGAGAAATGGCTATGATCCGATCGACCATTTATCAGCAAGACTTGCGTCGATTCCATGCCAGAAATGTGAAGAGTCGAGCCTTCCAAGAAGGAGATTTGGTCCTCCGAGTGGATCAACAGAAACCACACAAGCTCGCTCCTACTTGGGAAGGTCCCTTCATCGTCACCAGAGTCCTCCACAATGGAGCGTATCACCTTTACAATGTCGATCGCCAGATCGATGAGCCACGAGCTTGGAATGCGGAACTGCTCCGCCCCTGCTTGAATTCTCACTCGGATGAGATGTAATAAGAAAAACTTCTGTAGTCTATTTATCAAAGACAAGAGTGTTACAATTTTTCCTATAATTGTTGTCGCTTTTGTTTGCGTGTGAAATCCCCCAGTGGGTGGCTTAGCTGCGAATCCGTTTCGCCTAAGTTTGTAAAAAAATCCTACCGAGTGGTGAGCCAGACTCCCACTCAGAGGCTTAGCTGCAGCTCAGTGCTCGCCTAAGTGTTTAAAAATCCTACCGAGTGGTGAGCCAGACTCCCACTTGGGGGCTTAGCTGCAGCCCAGTGCTCGCCTAAGTGTTTAAAAATCCTACCGAGTGGTGAGCCAGACTCCCACTCGGGGGCTTAGCTGCAGCCCAGTGCTCGCCTAAGTGTTTAAAAATCCTACCGAGTGGTGAGCCAGACTCCCACTCGGGGGCTTAGCTGCAGTCCAGTACTTGCCTAAGTTTGAAAAAAAATCCTACCGAGTGGAGAGCAAACCTCCCACTCGGGGGCTTAGCTGCAGCCCAGTGCTCGCCTAAGTGTTTAAAAATCCTACCGAGTGGTGAGCCAGACTCCCACTCGGGGGCTTAGCTGCAGTCCAGCACTCGCCTAAGTTTGAAAAAAAATCTTACCGAGTGGAGAGCGAACCTCCCACTCGGGGGCTTAGCTGCAGCCCAGTGCTCGCCTAAGTGTTTAAAAATCCTATCGAGTGGTGAGCCAGACTCCCACTCGGGGGCTTAGCTGCAGTCCAGTGCTCGCCTAAGTGTTTAAAAATCCTATCGAGTGGTGAGCCAGACTCCCACTCGGGGGCTTAGCTGCAGTCAAGTGCTCGCCTAAGTGTTTAAAAATCCTACTAAGTGGAGAGCAAACCTCCCACTCGGGGGCTTAGCCGCGGTCCAGTACTCGCCTAAGTGTTTAAAATCCTACTGAGTGGAGAGCAAACCTCCCACTCGGGGGCTTAGCTGCAGCTCAGTGCTCGCCTAAGTGTTTAAAAATCCTACCGAGTGGAGAGCAGACCTCCCACTCGGGGGCTTAGCTGCAGCCCAGTGCTCGCCTAAGTTTGAAAAAATCCTACCGAGTGGAGAGCAAACCTCCCACTCGGGGGCTTAGCTGCAGCCCAGTGCTCGCCTAAGTTTGAAAAAATCCTACCGAGTGGAGAGCCAACCTCCCACTCGGGGGCTTAGCTGCAGCCCAGTGCTCGCCTAAGTATGGAACACATCCCAATCCGCAAGGACGATGAGGTGCAAATCGACTGCTACCTTCTCCTTCGGAGCTGCACCACAAATACAAAGTTATTTCGAGTGAAGAACAAGTTCCACTCGACAGATAATTCATGAAGATATTCAACGATAAATCAAGTTCCGATAAGATCCAAAGGTCCTGGACCGCAGATCAAAGTACTCGAGCCTCCAGCTCGACAGAGTTTAACGGTTACAAAATCCACTCGGCATTCCGAGGCAAATTTAAAGTGAAGCATAAAAAGTTTTTATTCCTCAGGCGGAGGACTGGAAGGGGCAACGAACTCGTCCAAGTCGATCCCGTCTGCAATGCGAGTGGCAGCAGCAATGAAAGTCTCCATGAAGTCTTGAAAGCTGTGCTTCCTGGTATTGGCAACTTGGATGGCGGCCAACTTTTCCTCTCGCGCCTCCTTGCAGTGGACGCGGACCAGAGACAGAGCGACGTCAGCGCCACATCTAGCAGAAGATTTCTTCCATTCCGCCACTCGACCTGGGACTTCATTCAGTCGAATCATCAGGGACTCGAGGTCATTCTAAAGCGTCGTCCTAGGCCAGAGCGACATGTCGATCCGCGACATCGCAACCTTCAGCCGAGCAAGATAGTCAACAACGCCGGCAACACGAGATTCCAGTCGAAGCATGTTCATAGCAACCTCGTCCTTCACTTGAGAATTGATGGGGTCCAAGCCTGTCTCCACTCGACTGGTCTCCTCTTCGAAGTTCCGGCAGAATTCTATAAACACGATTCAAGGATAAGTCAGTGGCTCTACACGGGTTTGGTAACTGCAAGTCAGTCGGGCCGGAGTAATTACCCTCAAGCATGTCGAACAGCTTCTCGGCGAGTCCACCGAGATAAGCCTCCAGATCGTTCCTCTTCCCCGCCAGTTCACTTGCCTTGTCATTCAGAGCTATCTTGTCATTCTTCAGACGGCTGACCTCTTGATTAGCCGCGTCGAGAGCAGTTTTCAGCCTGGAGTTTTCCTTTTCAAGAGTACCGACTGAAGCCAGTTTTTCTTCAGCAAGCTTCGTTTTGTTCAGGGCCTCCTTCTGCGCTTTGGCGAGGTCTTGATCCTTCTTCTTCAGAGCCTCCTCCATTTTGTCTGCGAAACAGCAAGTGAGAACAACATCGAGAACGGCCAGAAAGAAAGGACAGTCGACAAAAGCTCACCAGCCATACCTTTTGCTTCATCCCTCGCCTTCTGCAAGTTCTCTTGAGCAAGCTTCAAGTCAAGGTTGAGCTGGATCTGTTTGTTCTCCAACTCAGTGTAACGAGCCACAAGTTCGCAGGATTTCTGCAAAAAATCAGTCGACAGACGTCCAAGATAAGTTGCTTCCGAGTAACCAAGAGACAATGATGATGTTTCTAAGACTACAGCCGAATCAGAAACATTCGACAGTAGTCTCGGGGACTACACCCAGTGGGTGCACTCAGCGTGCCCCCACTGGTTCGACCAAAAAAAAATCGACTGCCCGCAGTCGACCGTGTACAGTTCCATTCGACATGGCCTGACCAGACCAAGTGAACAAGTTCAACTAAAGCAACACAATATAAAGACTACAGTCGACTGCCAGCAGTCCACCGTAGTCTCGGGGACTACACCTAGTGGGTGTGCTTAGCGTGCCCCCACTCGTCCAAAAAATACTAATCGACACACCCAGTGGGTGTACAGGTATAAAGATCTTCGGAAAAGAGATTCTTCAGATAGCATATCCTAACAGAACAAGCGGTGATCGACTGACCTGGACGTTGCTCTGAAGAGTTCAACTCGCGTCATAAGCTGCTTGGCTGGCTTCCTGAACCACCTTCACTTGCTCCATCATGATCCCCGCCTGGAGTATAGCCTCTTTAGCGGCACCCACTTGGTCCTCAGGGACGTGGTGTGTGGCAAAAAGTGAAGGCGGATCTGCAGTTGACGTTGAAGGCCGGACACTCGTCAGAGGTACAACGAAGGTCACAGAAGCCCGAGTGGTATCACCACCCTCCCGGACTACGGCCTCAGGCGCCGGAGTAGTTTGTGGGGTCTTGCCAGCCGGCGCCCTCCTGTTCCTTCTCGCCCTCAGCGGCACTTCGTCGTCATCATCAGGGAGGTCAATGACATGAGGAGGAGCTACAAGAAAATCCAATCGACCGGAGTTATAAGAAATCGTCAGTCGACTAAAAGCAGAGCACCAGTAATCATACCGGGGTTGGAGGTAACAGCCTCTTCCATCTCTTGATCATCGTCCTTGGCGGAGATCTCCGAGGTGGCAGCACTGCAAATTTCGAAAGTCAGTCAGCTTATTCAATGAGTCGACCAAGAGTCCGTCACATTCAAGAAAGGAAAACAAATTCTACTATTACCCAGAAATGGTGGGGACAGTCATCTTCATCTTGGGCAGAGCCTTGGGAGGCTTGGACGGCGTCGCGCGTGGGTGCTTGGGAGCCTTTTCTGTCGGCGCTGGAGAAGAGGTCCGAGGGCGCTTCGACGACTGCCCAACAGGGACAGTCACCTTACCACGTTCCCGCGCAGGGTCGTGTGTAAGCTTGGATCGCCTTTCCGAGCGGGGAGGTTCGACTTCTTCCTCCTCCTCTTCACTGGAGTCGTCGTCATCCCCCTCTCCTTCGCCGTCAGATTCCCACTCTTCTCTCTCGTCTCCACTTTCGCCTCCGCTCGCCTCTCCTTCCTCGGCCTGCTCCTGTGCTCCATTGGGTGTCGAGTACATCTCAGTAATGGCCTAGAGGACAACAAACAAGACAAAAGTCAATCGACTGATCCAAAGAGAACAAATAAAGAAAGCAAGATCTCAGTCGGAAACGCAAGGTCAGACCTTGTCCACTTCGTATGTTTGGTCGAGTGGAGGAATCCTCCTGGCTCCTCGGGGGTTGTCCTTGCTCCCTGTGATACTCGACAGCCACCCTTCCAACATCTCGTCAGTGACCTCCTCTGGATGAATCCGAGTGGTGTCTTCGAGACCCGAGTACAGCCACATCGGGTGGTCACGAGCCTGAAGTGGTTGGATGCGCCTCCGAAGGAAGACTTCCAACAAGTCCATGCCAGTCACACCCTCGCGGACAAGCTGAACCACTCGACCGACCAGCACCTTGACTTGCGCCTTTTCCTCTGGCGTAACTTTCAAAGAGGCAGGTTTTTGTGCTCGATTCAGAGAAAAAGGGGGAAGCCCAGTCGACTGTCCTGGGGTCACCTGGTCTTTACAGTAAAACCAAGTCGACTGCCACCCACGGACTGACTCGGGAAAAGTGATAGACGGAAAGGAACTTTTTCCCCTCATTTGGATCGCCAAGCCCCCGCACAGCTGGATCACCTGCGTCCTTTCGTCACTCGACTCGGCCTTCTTGACCGACTGAGAGCGACAAGTGAAGATGTGCTTGAAGAGTCCCCAATGGGGGCGGCAACCCAAGAAGTTTTCACACAAGGAAACGAAAGAAGCAAGATACACAATAGAATTGGGAGTAAAGTGATGGAGCTGCGCTCCGAAGAAGTTCAAGAAGCTCCGGAAAAAAGGATGAGGAGGCAGAGAGAATCCGCGATCGATATGGGTGGTGAGGAGGACAGACTCACCATCAAGAGGCTGGGGTTCGACTTCTTTCCCCGGGAGACGCGCAGATTCGTGGGGAATGAATCCCCCTCGACCAGATCATCAAGATCATCCTGCCAAATCGCCGACGGCATCCAGTCGCCCTGGATCCAGTCCTTGGGCAGAGCAGTCCTCGAGGAAGATCCGCCCCGAGCGGACTTCTTCCCCTTCCCCTGCACCGCCGCCTTCTTCGCGCGCTCCAGAGCCGACGTCTTCTCCTTCACCATCGTCGCCGGCGAAGCTCGAACAGACCTACGGCACCAAGGTGAGAGCGGAGGTGGCGGAGGATCTTGTGAAGGAAGGGGGAAAAGTGAAGGTGCACTGTTCGGGGGTCCCGAGTCGGCAGCTTATAAGAGGTCGCTTCCGAGTGGCTGAGTGGTAGGCCCAGGCAATCCTGTCAAATCCCGCAACAGGCGCGCGCGCAGTACGTGGCGAAAAAAGTGGCGCGGGATCGAGGAGCTTCCGTCCTATCCCATCCGATTACTGCGGCCGCCCCCGCCCCGCGCGCTTCCCGAAATTCAAATCCCGCAAAATCCGTGGGCTGCAGAACAACTCGTCAAATAGAAGATCCCTTTCACACCATCACTCGGAACTTCACAAGTAAAGAAATTCACTCGACAAGAGGCCAAGAATGGATCAAGGCGACTGAAAGAAGTTGACGATGTCATCTGTGACAATTGATCCAAAACAAGACGTTCATATAACACGAAGAACCAGTCGGAAAGATCCCCAACTCCTTCCCCACTCAAACCTCGATCCATTCGGGGGCTAATGATGAAGCTATGTACCTAGGGTAGGGGCATGGACCTGTCCTAAGTGCCCTACCCAAGGACATCCCTAGAAGAAGTCACCTTTCAATCGACTTGGAGGTATCCCACTCGACAGATTCAAGACACTCGACCACGAAGCAATCACTCGACCAAGATCCAACCACTCGACTGCCAGGAGATCTAAAGTCACCCCGCACACAAACGGTCGGTCATTAAGTAGCTTTTATGGTCATCATAGCACTTTATTAGGGGCGTTACCAGTAACGCCCAGTCTTAATGTACTTTAAACCCTGCATTACTGAGGGCTGGAGGGGCCTGGCGAACTCTATAGCCACCCCCTCCTCAGTATCAGGGGTTCGCACCCCTGTTATTCATACACACATAATTCAGTCGACCGCCTCCGGGCACCGAGACGTAGGGCTGTTACTTCCTCCGAGAAGGGCCTGAACTCATAATCCTCGTGTGCTTACAACTCCTCCATAGCTAAGATCTAGCCTCTCCATACATACCCCCTACATCACTGTCACAGTTAGAACCACGACAGGGGCCACGAGGCAGGGGGCGCGCCCTGGGCCCTCGTGGCCACCCCGTGAGGCGGTTGGAGCCCTTCTTTCGCCGCGAGAAAGCTAATATCCAGATAGAGATCGTGTCCAAATTTCAGCCCAATCGGTGTTAGGGATCTCCGGTTATAAAAAAAGGGTGAAAGGGCAGAATCTGGGGCACAGAAACAGAGAGAGACAAAGAGACAGATCCAATCTCGGAGGGGCTTGATACATCTCCGTCGTATCTACTTTTCCAAACACTTTTGCCCTTGTTTTGGACTCTAACTTGCATGATTTGAATGGAACTAACCTGGACTGACGTTGTTTTCAGCAGAATTGCCATGGTGTTGTTTATGTGCAGAAAACAAAACTTCTCGGAATGACCTGAAACTTCATGGAACATCTTTTCGGAAACAATAAAAAATCGTTGCAAAAGATGAAGGCCAAGGGGCCCACCACCTGTCCACGAGGGTGTGGGGCATGCCCCCCTAGGGCGCGCCCCCTACCTCGTGCGCCCCCTGAGGCTCCTCCGACGCCAACTCCAACTCTATATATTTGCTTTCGGGGAGAAAAAATCAAGGAGAAGAAATCATCGTGTTTTACGATACAGAGCCGCCGCCAAGCCCTAAAACCTCTCGGGAGGGCTGATCTGGAGTCCGTTCGGGGTTCCGGAGAGGGGGATTCGTCGCCGTCGTCATCATCAACCATCCTCCATCACCAATTTCATGATGCTCACCGCCGTGCGTGAGTAATTCCATCGTAGGCTTGCTGGATGGTGATGGGTTGGATGAGATCTATCATGTAATCGAGTTAGTTTTGTTAGGGCTTGATCCCTAGTATCCACTATGTTCTGAGATTGATGTTACTATGACTTTGCTATGCTTAATGCTTGTCACTAGGGCCCGAGTGCCATGATTTCAGATCTGAACCTATTATGTTTTCATGAATATATGTGTGTTCTTGATCCTATCTTGCAAGTCTATAGTCACCTACTATGTGTTATGATCCGGCAACCCCGAAGTGACAATAATCGGGACCACTCCCGGTGATGACCATAGTTTGAGGAGTTCATGTATTCACTATGTGCTAATGCTTTGTTCCGGTTCTGTATTAAAAGGAGGCCTTAATATCCCTTAGTTTCCATTAGGACCCCGCTGCCACGGGAGGGTAGGACAAAAGATGTCATGCAAATTCTTTTCCATAAGCACGTATGACTATATTCGGAATACATGCCTACATTACAATGATGAATTGGAGCTAGTTCTGTGTCACCCTATGTTACGGTTGTTACACGGTGAACCGCATCCGGCATAATTATCCATCACCGATCCAATGCCTATGAGTTTTCCATATACTGGTTTACGCTTATTTACTTTCCCGTTGCTATTGTTACAATCACTACAAAACACCAAAAATATTACTTTTTCTTTCATTACTCTTTTGTTACCGTTACCACCACTATCATATTACTTTGCTACTAAATACTTTGCTGCAGATATTAAGTTATCCAGGTGTGGTTGAATTAACAACTCAACTGCTAATACTTGAGAATATTCTTTGGCTCCCCTTGTCTCGAATCAATAAATTTGGGCTGAATACTCTACCCTCGAAAGCTGTTGCGATCCCCTACACTTGTGGGTTATCAGGTCTCTCGCCCCTCCCACACCATGGAGACCATGGACCAGAGGGGAAACCCTTCTCCCATCTAGGGAGAAGGTCAAGGAAGAATAAGAATATGGAGGGGGGCTCTCCCCCCTCGCTTCCGGTGGCACCGGAGTGCCGCCGGGGCCATCATTGTCACCGCAATCTACACCAAGAACTTCACCGCCGTCATCACCAACTCTTCCCCCCTCTATGCGGCGGTGTAACCCCTCTTTTATCCACTGTAATCTCTACTTAAACATGGTGCTCAACGCTATATATTATTTCCCAATGATGTATGGCTATCCTATGATGTTTGAGTAGATCTGTTTTGTCCTATGGGTTAATTGATGATCGTGATTGGTTTGAGTTGCATGTTTTATTATTGGTATTGTCCTATGGTGCTCTCTGTGTCGCGCAAGCGTGAGGGATTCCCGCTGTAGGGTGTTGCAATACGTTCATGATTCGCTTATAGTGGGTTGCGTGAGTGACAGAAGCATAAACCCGAGTAGGGCGGTTGATGCGTATGGGATAAAGAGGACTTGATGCTTTAATGCTATGGTTGGGTTTTACCTTAATGATCTTTAGTAGTTGCGGATGCTTGCTAGAGTTCCAATCATAAGTGCATATGATCCAAGAAGAGAAAGTGTGTTAGCTTATGCCTCTCCCACAAATAAAATTGCAATAATGATTACCGATCCAGTTATCGATTGCCTAGGGACAAATAACTTTCTTGTGTGACAACAAGCTCTCTACTAAAACTAACTTAGTTGTGTCTTCATCTAAACAACCCCTAGATTTTATTTACGCGCTCTTTATTATCTTGCAAAGCTATCCAAAAACTTCTACAAAGTACTTCTAGTTTCATACTTGTTCTAGGTAAAGCGAACGTTAAGCGTGCGTAGAGTTGTATCGGTGGTCGATAGAACTTGAGGGAATATTTGTTCTACCTTTAGCTCCTCGTTGGGTTTGACACTCTTACTTATCGAAAGAGGCTGCAATTGATCCCCTATACTTATGGGTTATCAAGACCTTTTTCTGGCGCCGTTGCCGGGGAGTCATAGCGTGGGGTGAATATTCTTGTGTGTGCTTGTTTGCTTTGTAACTAAGTAATTTTTATTTGTTGTTCCAAGTTGTTCTCTATCTTTAGTTATGGATGTGGAACACAAAATACCAAAAAAATTAAGTGTGCTTGCTACTCATGGAGATGGGGAACCTCCTAAAACCCTCGATGCTGGTTATGTGAAAAATATTATGTACTACTTTGATAATCCTGAGAAAACCCCATTCAATTATGTAATGGGAGACACGTTGGATCAACGTGAATACTTTAGGGATTATCGCTTGAATCAAAAAGGGAAACTATTATGGGATCAAATTCATATGTTGCACTGGTATGCTCGGGAACTATGCTTGAGATATGATTATACTTGTTGCTCTAGGATGAAGGCTCCACACCTTCCCTTTCCATGCAAATTTAATGATGATAAAACCTTGGCTTCTTATGCTAATGGTATATATGATTACTATGATGTGGAACAAATAGAATAATTCGTTGCTTTAATGGGTGCTTATGAAATTGAATCTTTGTTTAAAGAGTGTGAAAATCTTGATGATTCAGTTTATAGACCTGAAAATTTAGCTATCCTTAAATATTGCTATGAGAATTATGAATTCAATTCTGATATTGATGATTTTATTGAGAGAGTCTCCTCTGTCCAAGAAGAGACTCATATTTTGCAGGAGTCTATGGAAGAAGAAATTGATGACACTGTGAGCTCATTAGATGAAAAAGATGATGAGGAGAGCGAAGAACAAAAGGAGGAAGAGCGGATTAGCTACCCGTTCCCACCTTCTAATGAGAGTAACTCTTCAACTCATACATTGTTTAATTTCCCTTCGTGCTTACCGAAGGATGATTGCTATGATGATTGTTATGATCCCGTTGACTTGTTTGAAATATCCCTTTTTGATGATGCTTGCTATGCTTGTGGCCAAGATGCCAATATGAATTATGCTTATGGATATGAACTTGCTATAGTTCCTTATGCTAAACATGAAATTGTTGTTATTGCACCCACGCATGATAGTCCTATTATCTTTTTGAATTCTCCCGACTACACTATATCGGAGAAGTTTGCACTTATTAAAGATTATATTTATGAGTTTACTTTTACCGCTACACATGATGATTTTGGTAGATATAATATGCATGTGCTTGCTGCTCCTACTTGCAAATATTATGAGAGAGGAACTATATCCCCACCTCTCTATGTTTCCCACATGATAAAATTGCAAGAAACTGTTTATACTATGCATTGGCCTTTACTATGTGTGCATGAATTGTTCTTTTATGACATGCTGATGCATAGGAAGAGAGTTAGACTTCGTCATTGCTTGATATATGTTGCTTTGTTCTCACTACTAAATGCTAAATCATTGTTAATTAAAATTGGCTTTGACATACCTTGGGATCCGGGTGGATCCATTACTTGAGCACTATATGCCTAGCTTAATGGCGTTAAAGAAAGCGCTGCCAGGGAGACAACCCGGAAGTTTTAGAGAGTCATTTATTTCTGTTGAGTGCTTTTATATAGTTTAAAAACAAAAAAAATAAATAGGGGAATCTAAAACTTTTTTGAAAAGAAAAGCGAAAGTGAGAAAGACGAGCATTGTTAAAGTGGGAGCTAGCCTTGAACTTTGTTCATGCTCACGGAAACTTTGTGAATCTTGATTACAGAAACTTTCCAACAAAAATAATTATCCTCTTGTACAATTCCATTGTATTATAAAAATAATGTGCCAAGATTGGCCTTTAGGATGTTTACATTGCTTGTTGGTTTGTGCAACGCAGAACAGAAACTTTGGCTGTAGTGCACGAATTTACATTTTTCACTGGAACGTCAAACGGTTCTAAAACTTTTTGCATTGTCTTTCTATACAAATTTTTTATTTTTACCAATTTTGGCAGATTTTTTGGAGTACCAGAGGTATGGTGAATGTTCAGATTACTACAGATTGTCCTGTTTAAGACAGATTCTGTTTTTGATGCATAGTTCGCTTGTTTTGATGAAACTATCGATTCCTATCAGTAGCTAAAATGCAAAGACAAAATATGAATTGGTTTGCAACAGTACTTAGAGTAGTGATTTGATTTATTATACTAACGGATCTTGCCGAGCTTTTTGTTGAGTTTTGTGTGGATGAAGTGTTCGAAGATCGAGGAGGTCTCGATATGATGAGGAGGAGAGACAAGAGCTCAAGCTTGGGGATGCCCAAGGCACCCCAAGTAAATATTATAGGAGACTCAAGCGTCTAAGCTTGGGGATGCCCTGGAAGGCATCCCATCTTTCTTCAACAAGTATCGGTATGTTTTCGGATTCATTTCGTCCATGTGATATGTGCAAATCTTAGAGCGTCTTTTGCATTTAGTTTTCACTTTTCTTTTATGCACCATGATGGTATGAGATAGTACATGGTTGATTTATAGAATGCTCTTTGCATTTCACTTATATCCTTTGAGTACGGCTTTATAGAATGCTTCATGTGCTTCGCTTATATCATTTGAAGTTTGGATTGCCTGTTTCTCTTCACATAGAAAACCGCCATTTGTAGAATGCTCTTTTGCTTCACTTATATTTGTTAGAGCGTGGGCATAACTTTTGTAGAAAGAATTAAACTCTCTTGCTTCACTTATACCTCTTTAGAGACTTGACAGGAACTGGTCATTCACATGGTTAGTCATAAAATCCTACATAAAACTTATATATCACTGAATATGATATGTTTGATTCCTTGCAATAGTTTTGCGATATAAAGATGGTGATATTAGAGTCATGCTAGTGGGTAGTAGTGGATTGTATAAATACTTGTGTTGAAGTTTGTGATTCCCGTAGCATGCATGTATGGTGAACCGTTATGTAACGAAGTTGGAGCATGAGGTATTTAACGATTGTCTTCCTTATGAGTGGCGGTCGGGGACGAGCGATGGTCTTTTCCTACCAATCTATCCCCCTAGGAGCATGCGCGTAGTGCTTGGTTTTTGATGACTTGTAGATTTTTGCAATAAGTATATGAGTTCTTTTTGACTAATGTTGAGTCCATGGATTATACACACTCTCACCCTTCCATTATTGCTAGCCTCTTCGGTACCGTGCATTGCCCTTTCTCACCTCAAGAGTTGGTGCAAACTTCGCCGGTGCATCCAAACCCCACGATATGATACGCTCTGTCACACATAAGCCTCCTTATATCTTCCTCAAAACAGCCACCATACCTACCTATCATGGCATTTCCATAGCCATTCCGAGATATATTGCCATGCAACTTCCATCATCATCATATACATGACTTGGGCATTTATTGTCATATTGCTTTGCATGATCGTAAAATAGCTAGCATGATGTTTTCATGGCTTGTCCGTTTTTTGATGTCATTGCTATGCTAGATCATTGCACATCCCGGTACACCGTCGGAGGCATTCATATAGGGTCATATCTTTGTTCTAGTATCGAGTTGTAATATTGAGTTGTAAGTAAATAAAAGTGTGATGATCATCATTATTAGAGCATTTCCCTAAGAAAAAAAAGAGAGGCCAAAGAAGCCTAAATAAAAAAAAGGGGGCCAAAGAAGCCCGCCAAAAAAGGGGCAATGTTACTATCCTTTTACCACACTTGTGCTTCAAAGTAGCACCATATTCTTCATAAAGAGAGTCTCTTGAGTTATCAGTTTTATATACTAGTGGGAATTTTCATTATATAACTTGGCTTGTATATTCCAACGATTGGCTTCCTCAAGTGCCCTAGGTCTTCATGAGCAAGCAAGTTGGATGCACACCCACTTAGTTTCCAGTTTGAGCTTTCATACACTTATAGCTCCAGTGCATCCGTTGCATGGCAATCCCTACTCTCGTATTGACATCAATTGATGGGCATCTCCATAGCCCGTTGATTAGCCGCGTCGATGTGAGACTTTCTCCCTTTTTTGTCTTCTCCACACAACCCCCATTATCATATTCTATTCCACCCATAGTGCTATGTCCATGGCTCACGCTCATGTATTGCGTGAAAGTTGAAAAGGTTTGAGAACCTTAAAAGTACGAAACAATTGCTTGGCTTGTCATCGGGGTTGTGCAAGATGTGAATATTTTGTGTGGTGAAGATGGAGCATAGCCAGACTATATGATTTTGTAGGGATAACTTTCTTTGGCCATGTTATTTTGAAAAGACATGATTGCAATATTAAAATGCTTGAAGTATTATTGTCTTCATGTCAAATGATAGACTATTGCTTTGAATCACTCGTGTCTTAATATTCATGCCATGATTAGATTACATGATCAAGATTATGCTAGGTAGCATTCCACATCAAAAATTATCTTTTTTTTTATCATTTACATACTCGAGGACGAGCAGGAATTAAGCTTGGGGATGCTGATACGTCTCCGTCGTATCTATAACTTTTGATTCTTCCATGCCAATATTCACAACTTTTACATACTTTTGGCAACTTTTTGTACTATTTTTGGACTAACATATTGATCCAGTGCCCAGTGCCAGTTCCTTTTGTTGCATGCTTTTTGTTTCGCAGAGAATCCATATCAAACAGAGTACAAACGGGATAAAAACTGATGGAGATTTTTTTTGGAATATATGTGATTTTGGGGAAGAAGAATCAACGCGATACGATGCCCGAAGGGGCCACAAGGCAGGGGGCCAGGCGTGCCCTGGGACCTCGTGGCTACCCCGTAAGGCAGTTGGAGCCCTTCTTTCACCACAAGAAAGCTAATATCCGGATAGAGATCATGTCCAAAATTCAGCCCAATCGGAGTTACGGATCTCCGGTTATAAAAGAAACGGCGAAACGGCAGAATCTGGAGCGCAGAAACAGAGAGAGACAGAGAGACATATCCAATCTCGGAGGGGCTCTCGCCCCTCCCACGCCATGGAGACCATGGACCAGAGGGGAAACCCTTCTCCCATCCAGGGAGAAGGTCAAGGAAGAAGAAGAAGGAGGGGGGCTCTCCCCTCGCTTCCGGTGGCGCCGGAGTGCCATCGGGGCCATCATCGTCACCACAATCTACACCAACAACTTCACTGCCATCATCACCAACTCTTCCCCCCTCTATGCAGCGGTGTAACCCCTCTTTTACCCACTGTAATATCTACTTAAACATGGTGCTCAACGCTATATATTATTTCCCAATGATGTATGGCTATCCTATGATGTTTGAGTAGATCCATTTTGTCCTATGGGTTAATTGATGATCGTGCTTGGTTTGAGTTGCATGTTTTATTATTGGTGCTGTCCAATGGTGCTCTCCGTGTCACGCAAGCGTGAGGGATTCCCACTGTAGGGTGTTGCAATACGTTCATGATTCGCTTATAGTGGGTTGCGTGAGTGAAAGAAGCATAAATCCGAGTAGGGGGGTTGATGCGTATGGGATAAAGAGGACTTGATGCTTTAATGCTATGGTTGGGTTTTACCTTAATGATCTTTAGTAGTTGCGGATGCTTGCTAGAGTTCCAATCATAAGTGCATATGATCCAAGAAGAGAAAGTATGTTAGCTTATGCCTCTCCCTCAAATAAAATTGCAATAATGATTACCGGTCCAGTTATCGATTGCCTAGGGACAAATAACTTTCTTGTGTGACAACAAGCTCTCTACTAGAACTAACTTAGTTGTGTCTTCATCTAAACAACCCCTAGATTTTATTTACACGCTCTTTATTATCTTGCAAACCTATCCAAAAACTTCTACAAAGTAGTTCTAGTTTCATACTTGTTCTAGGTAAAGCGAACGTTAAGCGTGCGTAGAGTTGTATCGGTGGTCGATAGAACTTGAGGGAATATGTGTTCTACCTTTAGCTCCTCGTTGGGTTCGACACTCTTACTTATCGAAAGAGGCTGCAATTGATCCCCTATACTTGTGGGTTATCAGGGGGCGCGCCTACCCCCTGGGCGCGCCCCCTGCCTCGTGGGCCCCCTGGTGCTCCACCAACCTCAACTCCAACTCCATATATTCACGTTCGGGGAGAAAAAAAATAGAGAGAAGGATTCATCACGTTTTACGATACGGATCCGCCGCCAAGCCCTAATATCTCTCGGGAGGGCTGATCTGGAGTCTGTTCGCGGCTCCGGAGAGGGGAATCCGTCGCCATCGTCATCATCAACCTTCCCCCATCACCAATTTTATGATGCTCGCCACCGTGCGTGAGTAATTCCATCGTAGGCTTACTGGACGGTGATGGGTTGGATGAGATTTACCATGTAATCGAGTTAGTTTTGTTAGGGTTTGATCTCTAGTATCCACTATGTTCTGAGATTGATCTTGCTATGACTTTGCTATGCTTAATGCTTGTCACTAGGGCCCGAGTGCCATGATTTCAGATCTGAACCTATTATGTTTTCATGAATATATGTGAGTTCTTGATCCTATCTTGCAAGTCTATAGTCACCTATTATGTGTTATGATCCGTTAACCCCGAAGTGACAATAATCGGGATACTTACCGGTGATGACCGTAGTTTGAGGAGTTCATGTATTCACTAAGTGTTAATGCTTTGGTCCGGTACTCTATTAAAAGCAGTCCTTAATATCCCTTAGTTTCCAATAGGACCCCGTTGCCTCGGGAGGGTAGGACAAAATATGTCATGCAAGTTCTTTTCCGTAAGCACGTATGACTATATTCGGAATACATGCCTACATTACATTGATGAATTGGAGCTAGTTCTGTGTCACCCTATGTTATAACTATTGCATGAGGAATCGCATCCGACATAATTCTCCATCACCGATCCAATGCCTATGAGCTTTTCACATATTGCTCTTTGCTTAGTTACTTTTCCGTTGCCACTGTTACAATTATTACAAAACTACTACTGTTACTTTTGTTGCTGTTACCGTTACTTCCATACTACTTTGCTACTAAATACTTTGCTGCAGTCACTAAGTTATCGAGGTGTAGTTGAATTGACAACTCAACTGCTAATACTTGAGAATATTCTTTGGCTCCCTTGTGTCGAATCAATAAATTTGGGTTGAATACTCTACCCTCGAAAACTGTTGCGATCCCCTATACTTGTGGGTTATCAAGACTATTTCCTGGCGCCGTTGCCGGGGAGCATAGTGATACGTCTCCATCGTATCTACTTTTCCAAACACTTTTGCCCTTGTTTTGGACTCTAACTTGCATGATTTGAATGGAACAAACCCGGACTGACGCTGTTTTCAGCAGAATTGCCATGGTGTTATTTTTGTGCAGAAATAAAAGTTCTCGGAAAGACCTGAAACTTCACGGTGAATATTTTTGGAATTAATAAAAAATACTGGCGAAAGAATCAAGGCCAGGAGGCCCACACCCTGTCCACGAGGGTGGGGGGCGTGCCTACCCCCCTGGGCACGCCCCCTGTCTCGTGGGCCCCCTGGTGCTCCACCAACCTCGACTCCAACTCTATATATTCACGTTCGGGGAGAAAAAAATCAGAGAGAAGGATTCATCGTGTTTTACGATACGGAGCTGCCACCAAGCCCTAATCTCTCCCGGGAGGGATGATCTGGAGTCCGTTCGGGGCTCCGGAGAGGGGAATCCGTCGCCATCGTCATCATCAACCTTCCTCCATCACCAATTTCATGATGCTCACCGCCGTGCGTGAGTAATTCCATCATAGGCTTGCTGGACAGTGATGGGTTGGATGAGATTTACCATGTAATCGAGTTAGTTTTGTTAAGGTTTTATCCCTAGTATCCATTATGTTCTGAGATTGATGTTGCTATGACTTTACTATGCTTAATACTTGACACTAGGGCCCGAGTGCCATGATTTCAGATCTGAACCTATTATGTTTTCATGAATATATGTGAGTTCTTGATCCTATGTTGCAAGTCTATGGTCACCTATTATGTGTTATGATCCGTTAACCCCGAAGTGACAATAATCGGGATATTTATCGGTGTTGACCGTAGTTTGAGGAGTTCATGTATTCACTAAGTGTTAATGCTTTGGTCCGGTGCTGTATTAAAAGGAGGCCTTAATATCCCTTAGTTTCCAATAGGACCCCGCTGCCACGGGAGGGTAGGA
Organism: Aegilops umbellulata; assembly: GCA_032464435.1. Lineage (NCBI taxonomy): Eukaryota > Viridiplantae > Streptophyta > Magnoliopsida > Poales > Poaceae > Aegilops > Aegilops umbellulata. Next base: position 352,454,433 of record CP136057.1, read on the forward strand.
CAAAAGATGTCATGCAAGTTCTTTTCCATAAGCATGTGTGACTATATTCGGAATACATGCCTACATTACATTGATGAATTGGAGCTAGTTCTGTGTCACCCTATGTTATAACTATTGCATGAGGAATCACATCCAGCATAATTCTCCATCACCGATTCGATGCCTACGAGCTTTTCACATATTGCTCTTTTCTTAGTTACTTTTCCGTTGCCACTGTTACAATTATTACAAAACTGCTACTATTACTTTTGCTACCGTTACCGTTACTTCCATACTACTTTGCTACTAAATACTTTGCTACAGATATTAAGTTATCCAGGTGTGGTTGAATTGACAACTCAACTGCTAATACTTGAGAATATTCTTTGGCTCCCCTTGTGTCGAATCAATAAATTTGGGTTGAATACTCTACCCTCGAAAACTGTTGCGATCCCCTATACTTGTGGGTTATCAAGACTATTTTCTGGCACCGTTGCCGGGGAGCATAGCACTATTCTTTGAGTCACTTGGGATTTATATCCGCTGGTCACTATGAGGAACTTGAAAGACGAAAGAACTAAGATTTTTTCCTCAACTACGAGGGGAGGTAAGGAACTGCCATCTAGCTCTGCACTCGATTCTCCTTCTGTTTTGAGTAAACTTGCGACGCCTAAACCTACTTATGCTATTAATTCTGATATGTCTCATGTTATTGATGATTCCACTTCTGCTATGCATGATACTTATGATGAAACTACTTCTATGCTTGATACTACTATGCCATTAGGTGAATTTCTTGATGAACAACTTGCTAGGGCAAGATTCTCCCCCTAGATATGAATTGCATGTTGTGCCTGAGGGTTATGTTATGGATGAAGAAACTGCTAGGGACTTTCTTGCTTGCAATGATATAAATGATCTTAAGAGGCTAAGCTTAAAGAAAAATCTCTGAATGCTAGAATGAAATATGACCCTGCTTTTGCTACTTCACCTATCTGTGTTACTGATAAGGATTATGATTCCTCTGTTGATCTGGGGATAATTACTTTGGTTTAATCCAATCCTTTTTATGGCTATGAATCTGAAATTGTTGTGGCACATCTTACTAAATTAAATGATATAGCCACCCTGTTCACTAATGATGAGAAAACTCGCTAATACTATATCCTTAAATTATTTCCGTTCTCATTAAAGGGTGATGCTAAAAAATGGTTTAATTCTCTTGATCCTGGTTGTGTGCGTAGTCCCCAGGATATGATTTATTACTTCTCTACTAAATATTTCCCCGCTCATAAGAAACAAGCTGCTTTAAGGGAAATATATAATTTTGTGCAAATTGAAGAAGAGAGTCTCCCACAAGCTTGGGGAGGCTTCTCCAATCACTTAATGCTTTGCCTGATCATCCTCTCAAGAAAAATGAAATACTTGATATCTTTTATAATGGACTAACCGATGCTTCCAGAGACCACCTGGATAGTTGTGCTGGTTGTTTTTTCAGGGAAAGAACAGTTGATCAAGCTAAATTTCTATTGAATAATATGTTGACTAATGAAAATAATTGGACACTTCCTGAACCAACTCCTAATCCAACCCCGAAGAAAAGGGGTATTCTATATCTCAGTCCTGAGGATATGCATGAGGCAAAGAAATCTATGAAAGAAAAAGGTATTAAAGCTGAAGATGTTAAGAATTTACCTCCTATTGAAGAAATACACAGTCTTAATTTTCCGCCTGTTAAAAAATACACGGTCTTGATAACCCTACATAGGTAGTAAAGGTAAATTCTCCCTATAGATTTGATGAAGGTGATATTCCTCGTTATAAGTCTGCTAGCCAATGCTTAGATGAGTTTGATAATTTTATTGTTAAACAAGAAAATTTCAATGCTTATGTTGGTACACAATTGAAACGAAATGCTTATATGATTGAACACTTGGGTGATTATATGTCTAGAGTTAAAGGTGAACTTAAACTCCTTAGTAAACATGCTTCTATGGTTACCACTCAAGTAGAACAAGTGCTTAAGGCTCAAAATGATTTGCTCAATGAATTAAATAATAAGAAGGATGATAATGTTGTTAGAGTTATGACTGGAGGGGGTAAAATGACTCAGGAACCTTTGTATCCTAAGGGCCACCCTAAGAGAATTGAGCAAGATTCTCAGAGAACTAATGTTGATGCACCTTGTCCTTCTAAGAAGAAGAAAAAGAAAAATGATAGGACTTTGCATGCTTCTAGTGAACCTGTTGTTGACACACCTGAGAATCCTAATGATATTTCTATTTCTAATGCTGAAACACAATCTGGTGATGAACATGAACCTAGTGATAATGTTAATGATGATGTTCATGTTGATGCTCAACCTGGCAATGACAATGATGTAGAGATTGAACCTGCTGTTGATCTTGATAACCCATAATCAAAGAATCAACGTTATAATAAGAGATACTTTGTTGCTAGGAAGCACGGTAAAGAAAGAGAACCATGGGTTCAGAAACCCATACCTTTTCCTCCCAAACCATCCAAGAAAAAGGATGATGAGGATTTTGAGCGCTTCGCTGAAATGAGTAGACCTATCTTCTTGCGTATGCGTTTTACTGATATGCTTAAAATGAATCCTTATGCTAAGTACATGAAAGATATTGTTACAAATAAGAGAAAGATACCGGAAGCTGAAATGTCCACCATGCTCACCAATTATACTTTTAAAGGTGGAATACCTAAGAAACTAGGAGACCCAGGAGTACCAACTATACCATGCTCCATTAAAAGAAACTATGTTAAAACTTCTTTATGTGATCTTGGAGCCGGTGTTTGTGTTATGCCTCTCTCTTTATATCGTAGACTTCATTTGAATAAGTTGACACCCACTGAAATAACATTGCAAATGACCGATAAATCAACTGCTATACCTGTAGGTATTTGTGAGGATGTGCCTGTTGTGGTTGCAAATGTTACTATTTTAACGGACTTTGTTATTCTTGATATTCCCGAGGACGATAGTATGTCGATTATCCTTGGGTGACCCGTTTTGAATACTGCATGCGCTGTTATTGATTGCAACAAAGGCAATGTCACTTTTCATGTTAATGGTAATGAGCATACGGTACACTTTCCGAGGAAACAACCACAAGTCCACAGTATCAATTCTATTGGAAAAATTCCAACAATTACTATTGGAGGTTTTGAATTTCCTCTTCCTACTTTCAAGAGGAGATATGATATTCTTATTGTTGGGGACGTGCATATCCCCATTGAGGTAACCTAGTGCTATTCGAAAGTTCTCCGGTTTCATGCGATTCGGAATGAGTTTGTTAGCAAGACTTGATCAACCTTGTTAGTGGATTCCTTTTGCTGAGCATGAGATGGATGAAGTTAGAAAGCACAACTCTCTGTACCCTCCTTTTACTTTCTGTTATTTAGATTAAATAAAGCAAAAATAGTATTTTCTGTTAGTTTTCTGAATTATCCATGCAATAAAAAATACCCCAAAAATAAAAGTTCTCCAAATGTCCCGAAAATGAAATATGATTTTTTCTAGATTATTTGAGAATATCTGGCACTAAGAACACATCAGGGGGAGCAAGCACCTGGCCACGAGGGTCCAGGGCGTGCCCCCTGCCTCGTGGGCCCCTGGTGGCCCCTCTCCACTTATTCCAAGCACCACACACTCCTTCCTCCCAAAAAAATCACCAACCATCTCAAGCACGAGTTCTAGCTCATCTTGCTGCGATTTTCGATCTCATTGCTCAAAGCTCTGCTCACAAAACTGCTTTGGGGGATTGTTCTTCGGTATGTGACTCCTCCAATGGTCCAATTAGTTTTTGTTCTAGTGCTTTATTCATAGAAAATTTTTGCTGCTTAGGTGACCCTGTTCTTGAGCTTGCATGTCAAATTTATATGGTCCCAAATAGTTCTAATGCATGATATAGTCTCTATGGCACTTGTGGGAGTAGTTGCTATCAATTGTTGAGTTTGGTTCACTTTTATTTTTAGTTACTAAAATTTTCAGAAATTTTTCAGAGGAAGAAATATGTTTAGGAAATTGTACCAAGGTGGTTCTTCAAGGAAATAAGGACCAAGGCCCGCAATACGTGAGCCGGACCATGAACCACCAAGAGAAGCTCAAGTGCGGCCTTGTGAATGGCCGTCAGAAGATTTCATGGTCCGAGCAGGAATTAAGGAGGAATTTGACGCATATGTGTGTAATGCTGAACTCGAGGTCTTCATGCTAGATAAGTGCCCTCAGTATTATCACCTAACTGATTCCTTTGTGAGAAGGTTCAAATTTTCATCTTCATGCAATTCTCACACCGTCCTATTTGATATCTATGGTAAATCTTATACTATGGACTTAGAGGATTCTAATACTGCCTGTAAACTTCCGAAGTGGGGTAGTGCGAGTGAACCTCGCAAATCTGAGTTTAAGGATTTTCTTGCTAGTATCACTGTGGGGGAATCTAGGGAAATAACACAAGCTACCATAGGAAGCATTCATTTTCCTGCTATACATTATTTTGCTCTCTTTATAGGTAGATGCATAAACGGTAAGGATGAGGCATGTCACATATGTGTTCCTGACCTTAGTGTTCTCAAGAGTGTTGTCTTAGGAGATAAACAATATAACTTGGGGGCCATTGTTGCACGAAGGTTGCATAATAATGGTTTAAGTGGATACTTGTTTGGTGGGATCTATGCAACCCGTGTGGCTAATTTTCTTGAGATACCCATACATGAAAATGAAATGGAATTGCCTCCCACTTATCTAGATTATAATGCTATGGTTCGCCATCAGTTTATTGAGAGGAATGAACAACCTCTCCAGTACCGACTAATGTTTGACAGGCGCCGCATTTTCCATGTTGCTCTCCCTGCTCCTACTTTCTTTGACTTCCAGGCAAAAGGGGGATATATTATAACCAGGGAGGAGGCAAACGAGTATAAGAGGAGGACGGAGGTAGCTCGCCTCCAAGCTGCAACTCATGAGGCAATAGCTACTGCATCTCAGTACGACCCCAACTACAACTTTGATCCATGGGCATAGACCAACTTAGGCCAAAAGCCTAAGCTTGGAGGAGTACGTATTTCTCGCTGACATTACATTCATGTTCACACACTCATGCTAGTTGTCAGTGCTCATACTTTTTCATTGTAATATCCATGCTAGTTTATTTTCTTTTTCTCGCTTTCTTCTTGTGTGTTTGAAAAACCTTAAGAAAAACCAAAAAAAAACTAGTTGTAGCTTCTAGCTAGTTTACTTTCCATGCCTGCAGTAGTAATAATTAAAAAAACCAAAAAGATTTCATGTTCTTCTTTTGCTTGTTGGGAGCTTTCCCGTGTAAATAGTTTTATTTCTTTTCTTGTTCTTTGGGGGTCGAGAGGAGAAGACCATAATGAAAATGTTGAAGTGGCTCTTATATGCATTATTGTTGATTTAACCAAGACCCCATATTACCTTGTCTTCTCCTTTGTATCAGATGCTTGCAGATTCCAGCTTAGTCCAATGCACATGCACTATTATTATTGTACACACCGTTCGGTCGTGCAAGTGAAAGGCAATAATGACGATATATGATGGACTGATTGAGATGAGAAAAGCAGGTATGAACTCGACCTCTCTTGTTTTTGTAAATATGATTAGTTCATCGTTCCTGATTCAGCCTATTATGAATGAAACATGTTTGCAATGACAATTAGAGATTATAGTTGCTTATGCCATGCTTAATCCGCTAGGAGTTTATAATGGTTTACCTTGTGTGCCAACATGCTATTAAAATGGTTGTGATGTGGATAGGGTGGTATCCTCCTTTGAACGATTCGAGTGACTTGACTTGGCATATGTTCACACATGTAGTTGAAATAAAATCAACATAGCCTCCACGATATTTATGTTCATGGTGGATTATATCCTACTCATGCTTGCACTCAATGTTTATTAATTTTAATGCATGTTCATGACTGTTGTCGCTCTCTAGTTGGTCGCTTCCCAGTCTTTTTCTAGCCTTCACTTGTACTAAGCGGGAATACTGCTTGTGCATCCACTTCCATAAACCCCAAAGTTATTCCATATGAGTCCACCATACCTTCCTATATGCGGTATCTACCTGCCGTTCCAAGTAAATTTGTATGTGCCAAACTCTAAACCTTCAAATGAAGTTCTGTTTTGTATGCTCGAATAGCTCATGTATCAACTAGGGCTGTCTATATCTTCCATGCTAGGCGGGTTATTCTCAAGAGGAGTGGACTCCGCTCCTCACGAGAAAATGGCTGGTCACCGGGATGCCCAGTCCCATGCTCTAAGCAAATCAAATCAAAATAATTGCAAACAAAACTCCCCCTGGGCTGTTGCTAGTTGGAGGCACTCATTGTTTCGAGCCAGCCATGGATTGATGCTTGTTGGTGCTGGGGGAGTATAAACTTTACCATTCTGTTTGGGAACTGCCTATAATGTGTGTAGCATGAAAGATATTGAGATCTCTCGGTTGTTATGTTGACAATGAAAGTATGCCGCTCAAAATATTATTCATATCTATTTCAAAATCGAGTTCTGGCACCTCTACAAATCCTTGCTTCCCTCTGCAAATGGCCTATTGATACGTCTCCAACGTATCTATATTTTTTATTATTCCATGCTATATTATATTTTGTTTTGGATGTTTAATGGGCTTTATAATACACTTTTATATTATTTTGGGACTAACCTATTAACCGGAGGCCCAGCCCAAATTGCTGTTTTTTTGCCTATTTTAGTGTTTCGAAGGAAAAGGATATCAAACGGAGTCCAAACAGAATGAAACCTTCGGGAACGTGATTTTCGGAACAAACGTGATCCAGAGGACTTGGAGTCTACGTAAAGCAATCAACGAGGAGAGCACGAGGTAGGGGGGCGCGCCCGCCTCCCCCAGGCGCGCCCTCCACCCTCGTGGGGCCCATGTTGCTCCACTGACGTACTTCTTCCTCCTATATATACCCATGTACCCTAGAAACATCATATACGGAGCCAAAACCCTAATTCCACCGCCGCAACCTTCTGTACCCGTGAGATCCCATCTTGGGGCCTTTTCCGGCGCTCCACCGGAGGGGGCATTGATCATGGAGGGCATCTACATCAACACCATAGCCTCTCCGATGATGTGTGAGTAGTTTACCTCAGACCTTCGGGTCCATAGTTATTAGCTAGATGGCTTCTTCTCTCTCTTTGGATCTCAATACAAAGTTCTCCTCGATCTTCTTGGAGATCTATTTGATGTAACTCTTCTTTTGCGGTGTGTTTCTCGAGACTGATGAATTGTGAGTTTATGATCAAGTTTATCTATGAACAATATTTGAATCTCCTATAAATTCTTTTATGTATGATTGGTTATCTTTGCAAGTCTCTTCGAATTATCAGTTTGGTTTGGCCTACTAGATTGATCTTTCTTGCAATGGGAGAAGTGCTTAGCTTTGGGTTCAATCTTGCGGTGTCCTTTCCCAGTGACAGCAGGGGCAGCAAGGCACGTATTGTATTGTTGCCATCGAGGATAAAAAGATGGGGTTTATATCATATTGCATGAGTTTATCCTTCTACATCATGTCATCTTACTTAAAGCATTACTCTGTTCTTATGAACTTAATACTCTAGATGCATGCTGGATAGCGGTCGATGTGTGGAGTAATAGTAGTAGATGCAGAATCATTTCGGTCTACTTGTCGCGGATGTGATGCCTATATACATGATGATACCTAGATATTCTCATAACTATGCTCAATTCTATCAATTGCTCGACAGTAATTCATTTACCCACGTAATACTTATGCTATTGGGAGAAGCCACTAGTGAAACCTATGGCCCCCGGGGTTATTTTCCATCATATTAATCTCCCTTCAACAAGCTATTTCTGGCGCCGTTTATTTTGCTTTCTTTACTTTTACTCTTTATCATAAAAATACCAAAAATATTATCTTACCATATCTATCAGACCTCACTCTCGTAAGTGACGTGAAGGGATTGACAACCCCTTTATCACGTTGGTTGCGAGGTTCTTATTTGTTTGTGTAGGTGCGTGGGACTCGAGCGTGGTCTCCTACTGGATTGATACCTTGGTTCTCAATAACTGAGGGAAATACTTACGCTACTTTACTGCATCACCCTTTCCTCTTCAAGGGAAAACCAACGCAATGCTCAAGAGGTAGCAAGAAGGATTTCTGGCGCCGTTGCCGGGGAGTCTACGCACAAGTCAAGACATACCAAGTACCCATCACAAACTCTTATCCCTCGCATTACATTATTTGCCATTTGCCTCTCGTTTTCCTCTCCCCCACTTCACCCTTGCCATTTTATTCGCCCTCTCTTTTCCGTTCGCCTCTTTTTCGCTTGCTCCTTGTTTGCTTGTGTGTTGGATTGATTGCTTGTCATGATGGCTCAAGACAATACTAAATTGTGTGAGTCTACCAATACCAACAACAATGATTTTCTTAGCACTCTGATTGCTCCTCTTACCGAAGCTGAATCTTGTGAAATTAATGCTGCTCTGTTGAATCTTATCATAGATCAATTCGCCGGCCTTCCTAGTGAAGATGCCGCTACCCATCTAAATAGCTTCGTTGATTTGTATGATATGCAAAAGAAGAAAGATGTGGACAATGATATTGTTAAATTGAAGCTATTTCCTTTTTCGCTTAGAGATCGTGCTAAAGCTTGGTTTTCGTCTTTGCCTAAAAATAGTATTGATTCTTGGAATAAGTGCAAAGATGCTTTTATCTCTAAGTATTTTCCTCCCGCTAAAATCATCTCTCTTAGAAACGATATCATGAATTTTAAGCAACTTGATCATGAACATGTTGCACAAGCTTGGAAGAGGATGAAATTAATGATACGTAATTGCCCTACACATGGCTTGAATCTTTGGATGATTATACAAAAGAATTATGCCGAATTGAATTTTGCTTCTAGAAATCTTTTAGATTCGGCCGCGGGAGGCACTTCCATGGAAATCACTTTAGGAGAAGCTACTAAAATCCTAGATAATATTATGGTTAATTATTCTCAATGGCACACCGAAAGATCTACTAATAAAAAAGTGCATGCGATAGAAGAAAATTAATGTTTTGAGTGGAAAGATGGATGAACTTATGAAATTATTTGCTACTAAAAGTGTTTCTTCTGATCCTAATGATATGCCTTTATCTACTTTGATTTGAGAATAATAATGAATCTATGGATGTGAATTTTGTTGGTAGGAATAATTTTGGTAACAACATGTATAGAGGAAACTTTAATCCTAGGTCGTTCCCTAGTAATTCCTCTAATAATTATGGTAATTCCTACAACAATTCTTATGGAAATTTTAATAAGATACCCTCTGAATTTGAGACTAGTGTTAAGGAGTTTATGAATTCGCAAAAGAATTTCAATGCTTTGCTTGAAGAAAAATTGCTTAAAGTTGACGAATTGGCTAGGAACGTTGATAGAATTTCTCTTGATGTTGATTCTTTGAAACTTAGATCTATTCCACCTAAGCATGATACCAATGAGTCTCTCAAAGCCATGACAATTTCCATTGATGAGTGCAAAGAAAGAACCGCTAGGATGCATGCTAAGAAAGATTGCTTTGTGAAAGCGTGTTCTTCTAATTGTTGTGAGAATAAAGATGAAGATCTAAAAGTTACTGATGTGTCTCCTATTAAATCTTTGTTTTGTAATATGAATCTTGATAATGATGGGACTGGAGATGAGTCACCTTTACCTAGAAGGCGTCCCAAAACTTTGGAGTTTTTAGATCTTGATGCAAAAATTGGTAAAAGTGGGATTGAAGAGGTCAAAACTTTAGATATCAATGAACCCACTATTTTTGATTTCAAGGAATTTAATTATGATAATTGCTCTTTGATAGATTGTATTTCCTTGTTGCAATCTGTGCTAAATTCTCCTCATGCTTATAGTAAAAATAAAGCTTTTACTAAACATATCGTTGATGCTTTCATGCAATCTTATGAAGAAAAACTTGAGTTGGAAGTTTCTATCCTGTTGGGGATATTACCACTGGGCGTAAAAATCGGCCAGGAGAGGCCGGGTTAACCCTATAAGTAGTTCATTATATCTGAAGCCCATGAAGACAGATGGTGACGCTTTATGAAGGCCCAGGGCCCAAAGCCGGTTTAAGGCGTGTAAACATAAACCGGTATTAATATGTAAATTTGTGTTGTAAGGTAGAAAGAGCAGAAACCGAGCCGGACACGTTTATGAGCCGGCCTCGGGATTATGTAAACCGACCGGTGTCAACCCGTGTATATAAGGGGACGACCCGGCGGCGGTTCAGGGACGACAGACAACAACTCGAGACTCAGGCAAAGCGTATTCGCTCCCTGGTCATCGAAACCCCAGCAATTCCATCGCAACTAGACGTAGGCTTTTACCTTCATCGTAAGGGGCCGAACTAGTATAAAACTCTCGTGTCCCTTGTCCGATTTAACCCCTTTAAGCTAACCCATAGCGATGGCTCCACAACTAAGTCCTTTCACGAGGACATCTGCCGTGACAAAACCACGACAGTTGGCGCCCACCGTGGGGCTATCGCACGATGGTTTCGAGTTCTTAGAGGGCAGCTTCGAGGGACTCAAGGGCTACCCTGTGGGCCGGATGACCAAGAGTCGTCGCGGCAAGCTCAACATCGATGATGCAGGCTGGGGCCTCGAGGCCGGCTCGATTGAGTACGGGTACCGGGTCCCCTTTGGTGGCATACACGTTTTCATTGGCAAGATCGGCGAACCGGGCCCTGAGCCGGACATCTGCACCGACCTCGTCAAAATGGCTCAGCATGCGAGATCTGCCCGGGTCAAGCCTATCATGAAACGTGGCTTCGTGGGAGTCATCCATGGAGGGGAATCTGAGGATAGATCGGAATCTGGTGGTGAAACCGTCGTTTATTCCGGCGACGAGTCATTGATCGGAGAGACCGAGTCGTTATATCAGTTACAAGATGGCCGGATTGGGGGCTGTTCCGATGGCGACAGTATTCCGGACCCCTTCGATCTGCCAAACCAGGTTGCGATCTTCATGGCCGGTATGCAACCAGCGCTCCACTCTTCGACCGCAGCGGCGATGATTTCTGGATCAACAGCGGCCGAGGCAGGAGGCCCTGTGCGACTGCCGGCTTAGGTTCTATCTGATTTGTTTGACGCGTTGGCAACGCTGATGGCGGAGGTTAACCCGGCGGATCAGGATGCACACAATGCGGAAATCGCAAAGGTGAAAGATCATATCACCCAAGCCAAAGCCGACTTGGCAGCTGAGGATACCAGGATGGCCGCAGAGCGGGCCGCTTTGGATGCACAGGCTTACTGGATTATGCTGGATCAGAGTGCGTCGAACGAAGTCCTGAAGAGGAGGTACCGATCTCGCCTGCCGCCGGTTTATGATGCTAGAAACCTCTTTAACACCCCGGGAGCAGGGACCAATAATCTGCCGGTGGTAAACCGGGCGGAGGCACCTGATGCAGGGGCGCCGGTTCAGCCACGTTTGGTGGATCTGCCTCGCCAGAACAACATTGTAACACCGCATGTCCCAACGCCACCGGGTCATTACTCTAACCCGATGGACAACATTGTCGCTGCCGCTTCACGGCTGGTGGCCATCCCGATCGAAGGCGATTCTCCAGCGGCGGTCGAGACGGTCGGGTTAAGGAGCTTCTTTAGACAGCCTTGGTTCAATAGGAGGCCTATTCATATAGTCGTGATCGGATTCATTCCACTCGCCGTCAAAGCTAGAGTTACAGCAGGCGCATGGATGAACCGGCAGTGTCAAGCAACGAGCGGAACCGTGATCCGCCCCGTGGCAATAACCCGGCGGGTGGTGCTGGAGATGCTCAAGAGGTGGTGGACCGGGCTCGGGCATGCAGAGAGGCCGAGTTAGCAGCGCAGCATGAAGCCCGTCAGCTTACTACGGTTCGTCCAACCACGTCGCTGGAACCAGGAGTTACTTCTAGTTCTTTGGGAGTGCCGTGTCTCGTCCCAGCGTTGCGCAATGTGCGCCTGCCCAAGGATTTCAAAGGACCGAGCAAGGTGCCGAATTACACCGCCGATTTATCCCCTGAGACATGGGTCGAAAGCTATGAGATGGCCATGGAGATGCTAGATGTGGATGCTGCGGCGTGTGCGAAATACTTCACCATGATGCTAGAAGGGACGGCCCGCACTTGGTTAAAGAGCTTACCGGCTAATTCCATCAGGTCATGAGACGAGTTGAGAGCCCGGTTTATATAGAATTTCCAGGATACATGCAAGCAACCCATGTCAATTGTGGACTTAGCTTCCTATGACCAGGAGGAAGGAGAGTCAACAACCCATTGGGTGCGCTGGGTTTCAGAAATTTTGCATCCATCGGACCGCATCAACTCTGACACCGCAGTTTTAACATTGGAAGGCAATTGCCGGTTTGAACTGCCGAAGTTGAAGTTGGGACGGCTCAAACGTCATTGTAATGACATGGGAACCCTCATGGCTACTCTGGTGAAGTATGCCGACTCTGATAGTACCAAGGATCCCAAGTCTGACGATGATAAGACAGGGAAGGGAAAAAGGACCGGCAACGCCACGGGACAGCACCACAACCCGGCGGGTCATGGAAACGGCGGCAAGCATAAAACGGACCACGGCTTAGACTTTGTGGCTAATACCAACACGTAGGACAAGGGCCAACGGCGTAAGGGTAAACCGCCCCAGCGCAGTGGAGGACCAAGTCCTAACCCGGACCGCCTGTCTTATCTGTTGAACCAGCCTTGCCCAAAGCATGGGACGAAGGAGAATCCGTCCACGCACCTCTGGAAAGATTGCTACATCATGCAAGAGTTCAAAAATTCTAATTCTTTCCGGTATGATGATGGACCGGGTGGTGGTTCGGGCCCCGGGTCTCATGGTCCGGGTTATGGTGGAGGCAGTTCCGGTTCAGGTTTTCACGGTAATCAGAGCGGGCATGGCAATCAAGGCAATCAGGGCAACCAAGGTGGTTATAACAATCAGGGGAACCAGCAATAGCAGCAGCAACAGTCGGGTTACCAGAGCAACCCGAAGTAGTTGAATAGCGGACAGTATCATGTCTTCACCACTAGCCTGGACAAGCGCGATCAGAAGCTTCATAAAAGGGCAGTGAATGCCGTTGAACCGGAGGTGCCCTGTTATTTGCGCTGGTCCGAGCAGCCGATTGTGTGGAGTAGAGAAGATCATCCACCCCGGGTTGACAACCCGGGTCATCTGGCACTGGTGGTGGCACCTCAGGTGGGAGGTTATAAGTTCACTAAGGTACTCATGGATGGAGGGAGTAGTATCAATATCCTTTATTATAAAACTTTTCGTTGCATGGGGTTAACAGATAAAAATCTTAAACCGTCCAATACGGTGTTCCATGGTGTGGTGCCTGGTAAATCAGCATATCCTGTTGGTAAGATAGCTCCGGAGGTGGCTTTTGGAGATGAGCATGACTCAAGATCAGAAACTTTGACCTTTGAAGTGGTGAAAATCAAAAGCCTGTATCATGCTTGTTTGGACGACCAGCTTATGCTAAGTTTATGGCACGGCCTTGTTATGTCTATCTGCAGCTTAAGATGCCGGGTCACAAGGGAACTATAACAGTGCATGGGAGCCGCAAGATCGCTCTAGAGTGTGAAGAAGGTGATGCGGCTTATGCTGAGTCGGTTTGTGCAACAGAGGAGTTAAAGTTTTACAAAGACAATATTGATCCGGCAGATATGACTTCATTAAAGAAACCAACTACAGATCATGATCCGGCCCTAAAGTTCAAATCGGCTGATGAGACTAAGCTTGTTGACTTCGTGCCCGGTGATTCGTCCAAGCAGTTTAGCATCAGCCCTAACTTGGATCCAAAATAGGAAAGCACGCTCATCGAGTTCATCCGTGAGAATCGGGACAGCTTTGCGTCGAAGCCTTCTGACATGCCAGGTGTACCGAGAGAACTCGCTGAGCGCACTCTCAATGTTGATCCCAAGTATAAACCGGTCAAGCAGTTTCTCCGCCGGTTCAATGAAGAAAGGCGCAAAGCTATTGGAGAAGAAGTTGCCAGGCTCTTGGCGGCTGAGTTTATCATCGAAGTGTTTCATCCTGAGTGGTTGGCTAATCCGGTGCTGGTCCTTAAGAAGAACGGCACTTGGCGTATGTGTGTGGACTACACAGATCTCAACAAAGCTTGTCCAGTAGATCCTTTCGCCCTCCCCCGTATCGACCAAATTATTGACGCTACGGCGGGTTGCGAGCGTTTAAGCTTTTTGGACGCATATTCTGGCTATCATCAGATCAAAATGGCAGTTAAGGACCAGGAGAAGACAACCTTCATAACTCCCTTTGGGGCCTTCTGCTATGTGTCTATGCCCTTTGGGCTCAAGAGTGCACAGGCGACTTATCAATGGTGTGTGCAGAATTGTCTTCATAAACAGATCAGCCGCAATGTTCACGCCTATGTGGATGATATTGTGGTGAAATCAAGGAAGAAGGAGACATTGATTGATGACTTGAAGGAAACCTTTGATAACCTGCGGGTTTATAAAATGATGCTTAACCTGGCCAAGTGCATCTTTGGTGTACCTGTAGGCAAGCTCTTGGGTTTTCTGGTGTCTAACAGGGGATTTGAAGCTAATCCGGAAAAGATCAAAGCCATCACCTCCTTGGCCAAACCGAAGTGTATCAATGATGTTCAACACCTGGCGGGCCGGACTGCCGCGTTGAGCCGGTTTATCAGTCGCCTTGGCGAGAAGGCCATACCTTTATATCAGATGCTGAAGAAAATGGATAACTTCGTCTGGAGTGACGCCGCTAATGAAGCATTTGAGGACTTAAAGAGCCAGTTGGCCAATCCACCGGTTCTCGCTGCTCCGGTTGACAAGGATCCATTGTTGCTATATGTGGCAGCTAACGCCTGGGCTGTTAGTGTGGCTATTGTGGTAGAGCGTAAAGAGGTCGGAAAGGAATATCCGGTTCAGCGGCCGGTTTACTATATCAGTGAGGTACTTATCGAGTCCAAGTAGAGCTATCCACATTGGCAAAAGTTGGTATATGGAGTTTTCATGGCAAGCCAGAAGCTTAAACAATATTTCCAAAGTCATCCCATCACGGTGGTCAGCTCTGCTCCTTTGGGGGATATAATCCAGAACAGGGAAGCAACTGGCCGGATTGCTAAGTGGGCTATCGAGCTCGGGCCTCATGGGTTGAAATACATACCCCGGACGGCGATCAAATCTCAGGCACTTGTGGATTTCATCAATGATTGGACGGAACTACAAGCGCCAGAAGAGAAGCCGGATCATACTTATTGGACTATTCATTTTGATGGGTCCAGGCAATTGGAGGGCTCAGGGGCTGGAGTTGTATTAACTTACCCACAAGGTGATAAGTTTTGTTATTTTCTCCGTTTAATGTTCCCTTGCACTAACAATGCAGCTGAATACGAGGCCTTACTCCATGGTCTTCGGATGGCTAAGGAGATGAATCTAAGCCGCGTTAAGTGCTTCGGTGACTCGGACCTGGTGGCTCAACAAGTGTCCGGCACTTGGGATTCCAAGGACCCACTCATGGCGGCATATCGTCGAGAGGTGGATATTGTTGTAGGTCACTTCAAAGGCTATCAGGTGGATCATGTGGACCGGCGGAAGAATGAAGCGGCGGACGCTTTAAGCCGTTTAGGTTCCCAACATAAACCGGTTCCACCTAATGTCTTCCTGGATGTGTTGCATAATCCGTCCGTTAAGCTCCCTGGTGAAGAGGATTTGGCTATTCCTGATCCGGAAGCTTAGTTGGTGGCGGCTCTTCATGTTATCCCAGATTGGACGGTTCCATATCTGGCGTATATGAACCGGGGCGAGTTACCAGAGGATGAAACTTTGGCCAGGCAGATAATCCGGCGGTCCAAGTCCATGACTATAATAATGGAGAGTTACATCATTGCAGTGTGACAGGGGCATTTCAATGTTGTGTGTCTCCTGAGGAAGGCCGTGAAATTTTGCGTGAGATCCACGAAGGAAATTGTGGTCACCACGTCGGTTCAAAGTCTTTGGTGGCCAAGGTGTTTCGTCATGGTTTCTATTGGTTGACAGCTCATGTTGATGCCGAGGACTTGGTCAAAAGATGTGATGGCTGCCAGAAATTCTCAGGGCGCGCTCATGTACCGGCTCAAGAATTGAGGATGATTCCAATCACCTGGCCGTTTACAACCTGGGGGCTGGATATCGTTGGGCCTTTCAAGAGATCCAAGGACAAGAAGACCCACCTCTTGGTGGCGGTTGATAAATTCACGAAGTGGGTGGAGGCAGAGCCAGTCAGTAAGTGTGATGCAGCTACGGCGGTTCAATTCATCAAAAAGGTGATCTTCCGGTTTGGCTTTCTACACAACATTATAACGGACAATGGTACCAATCTATCAATGGGTGCCATGAAGGAGTTCTGTCAACGTGAGCACATCCGGCTTGATGTGTCATCAGTGGCTCACCCACAGTCCAATGGTCAAGCGTAGAGGGCCAATCAAGAGATCTTGAGAGGCATCAAACCCCGGCTTATGGTTCCTTTGCAACGGACGCCGGGTTGTTGGGTTGAGGAGTTGCCTTCTGTGTTATGGAGCATCAACACCACACCCAACAGATCGACAGGATACACACCGTTCTTCATGGTTTATGGAGCGGAAGCGGTTCTTCCTAGTGACATCCGTCATGACTCACCTCGGGTAGCGGCATATGTTGAAGCTAACAACGAGAAGGCACGGCAGGAAGCTCTTGACCTGTTAGATGAGGAGCGTGACATGGCGGCAACCCGTTCGGCGATTTATCATCAAGATCTGCGTCGTTATCATAGCCGCCGGGTTAGAATCAGAACCTTTCAAGAAGGTGATTTGGTGCTTCGACTCATCCAGGATCAGACGGATATGCACAAGCTATCCCCACCTTGGGAAGGACCCTTCGTGGTCAGCAAGAATCTGCACAACGGGTCATACTACCTCATTGATGTTCGAGAGCGCAAAGACTCACGTAAGTCGGAGGAGGAGACCAACCGGCCGTGGAATATTGCTCATCTTTGGCCTTACTATACTTAAGCCATGGGCTCTGCTTATGTACATATTATGACAATGTATATATTATGATCAATATAATAAACCGGAACCTCAGCTAAAGCAGGGTATCTGTTGTTTTTCTTACATCATGTATGGTTACATGGAGCTTCTGTTTATAAAGCGGCGTCCGGTTTACCCCTTGATTTAGCTTCTCAAAGCTTTACGATACATCACTTGGGGGCTTGGTCGTATCCGAACCATAGCTACACCTCTTGATCGGCGCAATGCCACAGCATCACTTGGGGGCTTGGTCGTATCCGGACCATAGTCACACCTTTTGATCGGCTCAAAGACAAATCAATCCGGGGCCAAAGAGGGTGTTGTCAAATAACAACTCAAACATAGGCACCCATTGAGCACAGCTCAAAATGTTACTTGGGGATTCTTTGCTATCAAAATGAACAAAGAATCTACACTTGTAATAGGCTATCAAGCCATGGCTTGGAAGCCTGGTGTATACACCTAAAACCCCGGGTTAACCTGCCTATTTAAGTAAGTCACTCCGCCCAGGTAAACCTGGTATGACCCTTCGAACTCTGACAAGTTACTCTAAAATAAAGACCCTGAACTTGTCAAGTTAAAACGATGATTGGTTAAGCATTGAGGACCATCTTAAAAGGCTTTGCAAAAATGGTTTAACTCAGTGGCTTGGCAGCCCATGAAAAGCCTCGAATTTGGGGCCTGGCAGCCCGTGAAAAGCCTCGACTACAAGGGTTTTATTTGCCTTTTGTTAAGTTTTTCTTTCTTTTGATAAGATTTGTGATGTTTTCAAACCGGTGTTTATCAACCCGGTTAGACTGTCAACTACAAGTTGTCAGTGCATGATCAAGTTATAATCCGGAGACTATCAGCCCGGTCTAGTTTTGAATCAAAGTCATCAGTATGGAATAAACCGGTGTTTATCACAACCCGGAACGGTTTTATTGTAAATCGACATCATATAGCAGGAGTTACTTATCCTCTAGAGTAGGGTCATGACCCTCACTACAATGTTGGTCAGGCAACATTATGCCTAAAGGTCACAGGTATCATATATTTCCATATTTGGTTATCTTTTACAACCTTGGTTATAAACCTTGGTTGTATATATATATATTTGGGGATCATAACCCGCCCGGTGGTAAACCGCCAGGGCGCTTTAAGTTTCTCATCTGTAGGAACAGCTTGAATAAATGGCTATGGATTATGAATATCATATCTTAAGCATGCCGGATTAAGCAAGCATCAGTCGCTGATAAAAATGCACGAAGGCACACCAGACCAAGTATTTTTGCTAGCCTATTTCAAGGTGTTTCAGTGCCCAAAAGGATAATTGTTTTTTCAAAGACATGTTGCAGCATGTAGAAGACTAAACCGGCCTCTGGTTCATGATTGGTCACCAGCTTGGCCTGACGGCTGCGGATCATCTCGCGCCGGTTCAACTCCCTCATCTCTACCGAGTGGCTGGAAGTCAACAGTTGCCCAGTCGATCCCAGTTAGGGCTTGGAATACAGGTTCATCGCTTATAAGTGTGGACGGTTCAATGTCAGGGGCATAAGTGTGCTTACGGATGGGTGGGATAAGATTTTGCGCTCCTGGAATTGGTGCAGCAACCCGTTTGTTCTTATCATCATAACTCGCCTGATAGTACGAGAGATCCGCTTCTTCAACTAGTTGACAAGCCAATGGGCGTACTTCCCGGTTTATGATTCGGAGATCATCATTGCCAAATTCTGTTCTGTCTTCAGCTGGTAGCTCAGAGGATGCAGTGGTCCTTTTCTTGGCAGGTTTCTTAACAACCTTGGTCTTTAGGCATTGTGGCTTGGTCGGTTTGTCTTGCGGCTTGGCCGGTTTTTCTTGAGGTTTCTTATTCCAGAACGGATCATCACCCTGTCAAGAAAATAATCAAACTTTCAGAAAATACTTGGATAAAAGCAAATTAAGATGAAAAGATTATATGATTCTTACAGCGGGCGGTTTGTTGAAAGTGCAGAAAGGGAGTAGTCCGGTTTGGGCACAGACAGCTTCCGGTTCGTTCAGCATCTTGTTTACAGCCTCAGTAACTTCCGCATCTGTAAGCTGAATGTCAATGTGTCGTTGAGCATCCTTCAGACTCCCCGTGTACTCACACATCAAACCGGAGCGCTGGCTTAATGGCAGAATACTCCAGCTTATCCAACAAGGAGCAAAGTCAATTCCTATCTAACCGTTTGCCATGAAGGCTCTAAGCTTTGACAATTGAGGGGCATACTTGGCCCTTTCTTTTGCAGTCAACCTCGGAGGAAAGGGATGTGTGTTGCTAAGGCGTTCAGGACGGTAACCCGGCAGGGGGTTTTCATCAGTTGGAGATGTATCCTTGCAATAAAACTGTCACACCCTGCATTTTGTAACATGATTATTTGCATTAATAGAGCATGAAGTTTTGGACCAACAAAAACTTTTGCATTATTTGGCTTTTATTTGGAGTTGGATTTCTCTCTATGGTTTTTCAAGTGCTCTTAATAGTCAACTACTTCACCTTCTCTACTTCATCTCCTTGTCCCAAACTTCTGCCCAATGATCATGCCATGTGTATAGAGCAATATAGTATTTTCTTACAAAAATAATTTGGCCAAAAAGTATTTTCAAAAGCTAGTTTTCCAAAACCCCCTTGATTGAGGTTTGCACTGCAAGTACTTAATTAAGGGCAGTAAAAATCTTTCCAAAAATATTTTTGACTCCTATTAGATATAGGATACCCAGAAACCACAAAAATATAATTTTAAAAGTTATTTTCCTATTTTATTTAAAGGCTTTTTCTTAAGGCCAGAAATGGTCTTTAATAGGTTAAAATTATTTAAAAGCTTTAAAAATATTTGAGAAAAAATAGGGAGACTCAATGGACATATATTTTCCATATATAAGAGTTTCAACACATGGTTATGATCAAATATTGGATAAAACCTCCCAAAACCATTTCTGCCCATTTCAAGGGTTTGAAATATTTCTACAGGAAATATTTTCATAAAAATCCAAGAAAAATCCAGCAAGTCACAAATGCATATTGTGATGATCTTGCAAAGCCTCATGTCAATTAAAGTCATTTTGGTCCACCAAAATGCCCCAAAACCCTCTCTGACCAGAACCATATTTGAACAAGTTTGTACTACCAACTTTCTCTCCTTGACCCCAACTTTTGTGAGCATGTTCACATGACCAAATGAGGCCACTACGCCAAGTGGTGCATCAAGGAGAAGTGATTTTCTCAACTAGATCCACTCAAGTCTATTTCTGCTCATTTCTAGGGTTTGCCAAAGTTGCATTGGAAACTTTACCCAAATAAGCTCAAATTTGGTGGCACACCCTATTTCTAAGTCTCTTTCCATCCTGTTAAGTATCATGGCTATTGGAGTTCATTTGCTTGCCCAAAACATTATCAAACACCTTCTGGCATTTTGCAAAAACCACTGTTTTGACCCCTTCCACTATTCTTGGAGAGCTCCAATTTTTACCACAACCCCTTCTAGTCCCCTTTCACCTCTAGTAACAAGGGCAAGTCCCCAGCTAAATAATTGAGGGGTGAAACCACCTCTTTCTCTCTCTGGTCAGCCCTTGTACCCCTCTTCCTCACCTCCCTCCTCACCCCAGTGGCCATCTATGGCATCCAATGCACCACCCCACTTCTTTACTCCCTCCCAGACCTGCTAGACACTAGTGGGCACGCCCCTGCCCTTTAAACAATGCCATGGCAGCCATACGCATGCTCTGGAGCGCGCTACAGTGCGCCCCCGCACTGTAGCCGCCCCCTTCCAGCTGCTTCCGGCTACCTCGGGCCTCCCCCGCACGCCTGCCGATGCGCCTCGGCGCCCGCATCACGCTACGCGGTCGGCCCCCTCCTCTCTCCTCCTCCCCGCGCCTCCGCGCTAGCGGACACCGGCCGCCCGAGCACGCCAATGCAGCGGCTCACACGCGGTGCCCCTGGCCCCCTGTTCCCTCTCTCTCTTCTTTCCCTCGCTCTGGACCGAGCTCATGAGCACCCCAGACATGCCCACGCGCATCCCCGTGACCCACAGCGACGGCAACGACCTCGTCGGCGCACGAGTCCACGGTGAGCCGTGGCTCGCCTACTTAAAGGCTTCCCCGAGCCTCCCTCTCCTCACCACTCGCTCTCTCACTCCCCTAAACACCCCCTACACCACTCACCCCTCTCCAGGAGCTCCCAAGCTCGAGATCGAGCTCCGCCGCCTCGGGTCGCCGTCGATCCAGAGGTACAGGCCTCCTCCGCCCCCGTTCTCTCTCAATCTGGAACCGCACGGCCACGCTGACCCTTTCCCCTCTCTTCCCCGCCTCATTTGTAGTCGGAATCGGCTGGAGCCACCGCCTCCCGAAGCTCCTCCGCCGCGAACCTCGTCGCCGGCGAACCCCTGCACTCTGGTGACGCCCGCCACCTCCACCCGAACGGCGACACAGCGCTGAGTCCAGCCGTGCCCTCGCCTGACCTCGCCGTGCCCTGCGCCGTCGCCGGTGAGCTCGCCGCCCCTCTGGCCTAGGGTTGACGACGGCGGCCGTGGGCCCCGTCTGTCAACCCCTCGCCCTGACGCCTGGGCCCCGCCCGTCAGGTTCAAATCTGGCGCGCGCGCGTGCACGGGTGCGCTGGGCCGCCTCTCTGCTGGGCCTGCTGCGTTGCGGCTGTTCTGGCCCAGCAGGCACAGTGCCCCTTTCCTTTTTCTTTTCTGTCTCTTTTTCCAAATATTCCACAGGACAGAATAATAGTCCAAATGAATTAATTCCAATTTCTAAAATCCTAGAATATTGCAACCTATTTAATGGTGCAACTTCCATTCAAATCCAACCAACTTTTCTTTACTGTAAATATTTAAATGTGATTTTAAGCATTTAAATGTGCCTTTGAAAATCCATATCTCCTGTTCCACAACTCCAAATCCAAAACTAGCAATTTTCCCCTTCTTAGATTTCCACCTAATATTTTACAAAAAAGAGTTGACATTTTTCTGAGCACTTTGATTTTTCTGTTTTATTATTGCCTTATTTTTCTCGTTATTATTTTGCGACGATAGATTGCGTTGCTGACGAAGGGGTTGGACTAGAAGACTTTGAAGACCCAGAAGACTTTGTTGAGCCAGGCAAGCAACCCTTTGACCATGTTTATGAAACCCTTTTTATGCATGTCATATGGTACTTTTATTGCTTGCATCAAGATCATGATGAGATGATAACCACCTTGGTGGGTTGCCTTCGTTACTTCCTCGTTGATACTTGCATGGTGCATGACCCTACCTCCTTATGAGGGTTATGCCGGTGGGAGTAGATAGGATGCTAAAGTAGTTGCTACGCAAAAAGGGACAGGAATATGCATGGTGATGGAGACAAAGTACTTTCAAAGGACTTTTCGAAAACCCCATCGGGTGCCACTTATGCCCGAGGGAGATGATGAGTTGGGTAACCACTTGATGACGAAGTGGTGTACCGAGGCAAGGGTGTGTGTTGTTTTGAAAACGGATTAGATTTAAGATTTGTTGACTGTCCCAACCTTACATGCGCAACCACACTACCCTTATATGGGAAAGGGCATTATTGATTACTTAGGTCGATACTAGCTTGGAGCCCGCATTACTAGTGACGGGGGAGAGTTGGTGCTCTCTCTCGGGACGGGATCGTGCCAGGTAGGGCGGCCATGACTGTTTTTACAGGGCACCGGATACACCGTTGTGTCCCCTCTCGGATGTTACGATCTCGAGTGAGTCTCGTACGATGTACATCGTGAGGATACGGAACAATGAGTGGACTCCTTGTTAGTGTCGTCTAGGGAAAGGTAGTGATCGGGTGCTTACCCTGGGTACTTGAGGTACCGTGGGTCGTGGATGACACGGAAGTTCCCCGGATCTTGTGGGTAAAGTGTGCAACCTCTGCAGAGTGTAAAACTATTCGAATAGCCGTGTCCACGGTCAAGGACAGTTGGGCGGTGCTGCTTAAACTACGTCCATGTGTTTTCAAGCCAGTGTGCGTGTTGGACAAGTGGGAAGAACTATTTGGGTCAAGTCAAGGACTTGACATGATTGAGTTGGGTTGGTGCCCACTCTATTTATGTTGATATCTGTAACCGCCCTCATGGTTACTTGAATTCTCCTGATGCATGTCTTACAAGTTGTTGAACATGTCATTGCACTCAAAATTAGCTTTCCGCAAAAATTTACCTATATCATGCATTATTGTTCCTTGAACCAAGACATGGGTTGCTTGCGAGTACATTCAAAGTACTCATTGGCTTGCCACTGGTTATTTAATTGGCCAGGCATGGAAGAACCGGAGTTCGAAGAAGAGTTCTTTGGAAACGAACTTGCGAACTAGGACGCTTCCCAGTCAGAATGCCTGTAGGGTTAAGGCAGATGGCATGGGTTCTTTTTATCGACGAAGATTTCCGCTGCTTGTGTTTCATTTGATGTTCAACCCTTAAGGCTTTATCAATGTAAGACTTGACCATAATGGTCATAATTTGTGTAAGACGATATTTTTGGATGTAAGACTCTTGTTATTCAGCTTCTGTGTGTTCAGTGAGCATTGATCTCTGGGATCACTGTACACGTGCATTCGGTGATCACGACTTATGAGTCGGGGTCCCCACAGAGCTGGTATCAGAGCCATCCTGACTGTAAGAAGCCTTAGTTAGCATGGACGTTAGTTAGCTTGAGACCATCTGAACCTCTCTTCTTTTCTAAGCTTATCCACCCAAGATATATTTCCCTTATTGACCTCTCCCATTCAACCTTTGTAGATGGCTGCCATACCCGAAGACTTCCTGACCACCAGATTTCCCGTGCTTCTCGAGGATAGCCTCAAGAAGTGCCAGTTCTACCGAGCCCCCATTTTCACCTACCATGAGCATTGGATCAATGGCACCGAGACGGAGTATCATGTGGAAGTAATCATGAAGGCCAATGACTCTCCAACAAGCTGGTTCTTTGAGGGACCCCAGATGGCAACACTAGTTCTTGCCGTCGAGACGGCAACCCTCAAGGCAATCACCCGCCTTCGAGACCTCCTTCCCGAGATGGCAGACGAGATGGCAACCCGCTTATTGCCTTATCGGAAGGAAGGCGAGGATGAGAGCAGTGCACCAGCTCCACCACTAGAAGAAGGACTTCCACTTCGATTCCAGACCTACTTCAGCCTTTGTGCCGATAGTTTGGCGCAACACTTGGCCTCGGAATCAATGGAACTCCGAAAGGAACTTCACGAGACCAAGGCACTTCTTTGCCAAGCACAAGAGAAGACGGATAGGATCAAGAAGGAAGGTGCTCCCCCTGGACAACCCGCAATTGCGTACAAAGGCGGAAGACCCCCAAAGGATGGAGAACCACCACAGCAACACCGCATGAGCGCAAAGGAATACCGCAAGATCTTCGCACCACCAGCAAAGCAACACCGTGTTGAGCTCCTCCACTCCCCCACTCCTTCAAGTGAAGAAGAAAGTCAGGCCACCGATGACGAGGAGGAAGACCCAGAAGAGCCAAATTACGCGACCGAGCATTCCACCACCTAGGCATCATTCGCAATCCGGATATGCCCGTTAGCAACCCCTACGGTACGATAGGTCGTGTACCCCTATGCGAAGTCGAGTCCTTGTAATGGTTCATATGAAACCATGTAGTGTTGTGTTTGCTTTTGATGTGTTTGATGGACGTCGTACTTTCCTTTGGGAACTTGTAAGCGACTACATCACCCATTTGGATTTTAATGGATGTGTTTTGCCTTTTGGCCCTTGCATGAAAACCATTAGTGTCATACCAACCCCCTTACTAGGCATCCCATCTATATTGCTTTCCCCATCTTTCCCAATCATAAGACCTTGATCGCTCCAACAGGATGCCTGTTGTAACTCGTACTGGTACCTCTACCCAGCAGCAAGAAGCCGGAGAAGGAGCCAGTCAGGACCAAACCCAAGGACAAGTTCCACCACCACCACCTCCAAGCATGGACATGGCTCAGCTTCTCCAAGCCTTCTGAGAGGAACGCCAAGCCAACACTGCAGCCCTCCAGATGATTGCTCAAGCTGTCAACCGCCAGCCGGCGGGGAACGGCAATGCACGTTCCACGTTGGTGGAGTTCAAGAAGCATGCACCACCCACCTTCATCGAGACCGCTGAACCCCTGGATGCAGATGACTGGGTCCGCACCATTGAGGATCTGCTGGAACTAGTCGGAAGCACTGAGGACCGTGATAAGGTGGCATATGCTGCTCACTGTCTCGGGGGAACTTCTAGAGCTTGGTGGGATGGATTCAAGGCCATGCGTGCTGAGCAAAATATCACTTGGAATGACTTCAAGGCAGAATTCCGCAAGGCCCACATTCCTTCCGGAACCATGGCCATCAAGAAGCGTGAGTTCCGAGCCCTGAAGCAAGGTAGTAGCACCGTCAAGGAGTACATGCAGAAGTTCAGTGTTCTCTCAAGGTATGCCCCTGAAGATGTTAGCACTGATGCTGCCAAAAGGGAGCGCTTCATGGAAGGCCTTAACCAGACTCTGCAGCACTCGCTTGTTGTGTGTGACTGCCAGACCTTTCCTGATCTGGTAAACAAGGCACTCATGCTTGAAGACAAGCGACGTGCTTTGGATGATACCCGCAAGCGCAAGATGATCAACAAGGGTAGCTTCAGCAACCAGAAGCCTCACCCGTGGTAGCCAGCCCCGGTCAAGCCAACCTATCAGCAGCCAAGAGTTCCTGCACCCCGCATCAACTATCCAACTCAGCAGTATGCCAACCCCAGGCCAGCTTACAACAACCCCAATAACAATGCCGGCAAAAGCAGCAACCCCAACCAAGTCACTTGCTTTGGATGTGGTCAGCCAGGACACTACTCCAAGAATTGCCCCAACAAGAAGCCCGACGCCCCGCGCCCCAATGCGCAGAACCCAGGGCAAGGCCGTGGAATGCCACCATGGAACCAAGCTCCCCGCAACCAACCCAACAACGGCAGGGGTCGGGTGAATCATGTCACTGCGGAAGAAGCCCAGGAAGACCCGGACGTCATGCTGGGTACGTTCCTTGTCAACTCAACACCTGCAACTGTCTTGTTTGATTCTGGAGCCACGCATTCATTTGTCACTCAAAAGTTTGCATTAAAAAGTGGCATGACCCCTACACCCCTAAATAACCCTATGGTGGTACAAACCCCCGGAGCAGAGATGAGAGGCAGGTTGGGATGTAAAGGAGTCGGGATTGTCATTAATGGGGTAGACTTCCAAGCAGACCTTATTATCTTAAGATCACAAGGCTTGGATGTGATCTTAGGAATGAATTGGCTCATCAAGCACCAAGGCTTGTTAGATTGTGCCAACCGGACCGTCACAGTGACCAATGACCAAGGAGTCGAAGTTAAGTTTGCTCCCAACTCCTCCTATGCTCAAGGCACCCAAGTCAACTATCTGTCAGAAGTTGGGTTGGAACAAGTGCCGGTAGTATGTGAGTACCCCGATGTCTTTCCTGATGAGCTACCGGGAATGCCTCCTGACCGAGACATTGAGTTCATCATCGAGCTCATGCCCGGAGCAGGACCCATCTATAAGAAGCCTTATAGAATGGGATCGGAAGAGCTAGCAGAGCTGAAGAAGCAACTGGAAGAGCAGTTGAGGAAAGGATTTATCCGCCCCAGTGCCTCCCCTTGGGGATCGCCTGTTCTGTTTGTGGCAAAGAAGGACGGTACCATCCGCTTATGCATTGACTACCGCTCCCTCAATGAAGTTACAATCAAGAACAAGTATCCACTTCCCAAGATTGAAGATCTGTTTGATCAACTCAATGAAGCCAAGGTGTTCTCCAAGATTGACCTCAGATCTGGGTACTACCAGCTGAAGATCAGACCCCAAGATATTCCGAAGACGGCATTTGTAACCAGATATGGCCTGTATGAGTGCACGGTCATGTCCTTTGGATTGACCAATGCCCCAGCTTACTTCATGTATCTCATGAATAAGGTCTTCATGGAATATTTGGACAAGTTTGTCGTTGTCTTCATTGATGACATTCTTGTCTTCTCGAAGTCGGAGGAAGAGCACGAGCAACACTTGAGGATGGTCCTAGACAAGCTTCGAGAGCACCAACTGTATGCCAAGTTTAGCAAGTGTGAATTTTGGCTGCATAAGGTTGGGTTCTTGGGTCATGTTTTGACTGAAGAAGGATTGTCGGTCGATCCCACTAAGATTGAAGCCGTGACTGAATGGCAATCCCCAAGCAATGTGAAGGAAGTCAGAAGTTTCCTCGGGCTCGCGGGATATTACCGCAAGTTCGTTGAAGGATTCTCAAGCATTGACCGACCCATGACTCAGCTCTTGAAGAAGGACAAGAAGTTTGAATGGATGCCGAAGTGTGAAGAAAGCTTCCAGGAGCCGAAGAAGAGATTGACCACCGGCCCAGTTTTGGCCACACCAGATATACACAAGGAGTTTGTGATATATTGTGATGCGTCAAAGACCGGACTAGGAGGTGTTCTGATGCAAGAGGGCAGAGTCGTAGCCTACCTTTCAAGGCAACTACGGCCTCATGAAGAGAACTATGCTACCCATGACCTCGAGTTGGCAGCTGTAGTTCATGCCCTAAAGACATGGCGACATTACCTCCTAGGGAAGCGGTGTGAGATATACACAGATCACAAAAGTCTGAAGTATATTTTCACTCAGAAGGAATTGAATATGAGGCAAAGAAGATGGCTAGAGCTGATCAAGGATTATGACCTCAGTGTTCAATACCACCCGGGAAAGGCTAATGTGGTAGCAGATGCATTAAGCAGGAAGGCATGTTCCTTGAATGCTATGCTTAAGGGAAGGCTACCCGCCTTGCATGAAGAACTTGAAAGCTTCGAATTGGAACTGGTTACACCAGGATTCTTAGCTAACCTTGAAGTCAAACCTACCCTGGTGGATGATATTAAGGAAGCTCAGGAGGGACACGAAAGTATTGAAGGCATCAAGAGGAAGATCAAGGCAGGCAAGGCCCCCGGATTCTCAGAAGATGAGCAAGGGATTGTGTGGTTTGGGAATTGCATTTGCGTACCCAACAAGATTGAGCTCAAGAATTTGATCTTGTAAGAAGCTCATGACACCCCGTATTACATCCACCCTGGAGGAACCAAGATGTATCAAGACTTGAAGGAAAGATTCTGGTGGCATGGCATGAAAAGGGAGATTGCCACCTATGTTGCAAAGTGTGATGTATGCCAAAGGGTCAAAGCTGAATATCAGCGGCCTGCTGGATTGCTCCAACCACTCAAGGTTCCCGAATGGAAATGGGATAAAGTCGGAATGGACTTCATCACTGGATTACCCAGGTCAAATAAGGGACATGACTCCATCTGGGTCATAGTCGATCATTTGACCAAAGTAGCCCACTTCATTCCGGTGAAGACTACCTATGATGGCAACCAGCTGGCAACTCTATACCTCAACAGAATCGTGAGCCTTCATGGTGTTCCCAAGGAGATTGTGTCAGACCGAGGAACCCAGTTTACCTCAAGGTTCTGGAAGAAATTCCAAGAGGCCCTGGGAACCAAGTTGTCCTTCAGCACTGCTTTCCACCCGCAGACCGGAGGCCAGACAGAACGAGTAAATCAGATACTCGAAGACATGCTCCGAGCCTGTGTCTTAGCTTATGGAGCTAGGTGGGAAGATTGCCTTCCTTTTGCCGAGTTCTCCTACAACAACAGTTATCAGTCAAGCCTCCAGATGGCACCATTTGAGGTGTTGTACGGACGCAAGTGTCGCACACCCCTCAATTGGTCAGAGACCGGAGAAGGGCTAGTCTTTGGGCCCGAAATTCTCCGTGAAGCAGAAGAGCAAGTTCAGCTAGTCAGAGAGCAACTGAAGACCACCAAGTCCAGACAGAAGAGCTATGCTGACACACGTCGCCGACAAGTAGACTTCCAAGTCGGAGACCATGTGTACCTATGAGTAACTCCTCTTAAGGGAACCAAGCGTTTCCACATTAAGGGAAAGCTCGCACCAAGATTTATCGGCCCCTTCGAGATCACCGCATGACGTGGAGAAGTGGCTTACCAGTTGGAACTGCCACCTGAACTATCCGATGTGCACAACGTATTCCACGTGTCACAACTCCGGAAGTGTCTCCAAGTCCCAGACAAGCCTGATCTTTACAAGGACGTCAATCATCAAGCCATTGACCTCCAGCCTGATTTGACTTACCGTGAGAGTCCCATCTGCATTTTGGATGAGGCTGAACGGCACACTCGAAGCCGCACCATCAAGTACTTCAAGGTCCAGTGGAGCAACCACTCTGAAGCAGAAGCAACCTGGGAACGTGAAGACTACCTTAGATCCGAGTTTCCATATCTCTTGTAAGGGGGGTAGGTCTGTCACACCCTGCATTTTGTAACATGATTATTTGCATTAATAGAGCATGAAGTTTTGGACCAACAAAAACTTTTGCATTATTTGGCTTTTATTTGGAGTTGGATTTCTCTCTATGGTTTTTCAAGTGCTCTTAATAGTCAACTACTTCACCTTCTCTACTTCATCTCCTTGTCCCAAACTTCTGCCCAATGATCATGCCATGTGTATAGAGCAATATAGTATTTTCTTACAAAAATAATTTGGCCAAAAAGTATTTTCAAAAGCTAGTTTTCCAAAAACCCCTTGATTGAGGTTTGCACTGCAAGTACTTAATTAAGGGCAGTAAAATCTTTCCAAAAATATTTTTGACTCCTATTAGATATAGGATACCCAGAAACCACAAAAATATAATTTTAAAAGTTATTTTCCTATTTTATTTAAAGGCTTTTTCTTAAGGCCAGAAATGGTCTTTAATAGGTTAAAATTATTTAAAAGCTTTAAAAATATTTGAGAAAAATTAGGGAGACTCAATGGACATATATTTTCCATATATAAGAGTTTCAACACATGGTTATGATCAAATATTGGATAGAACCTCCCAAAACCATTTCTGCCCATTTCAAGGGTTTGAAATATTTCTACAGGAAATATTTTCATAAAAATCCAAGAAAATTCCAGCAAGTCACAAATGCATATTGTGATGATCTTGCAAAGCCTCATGTCAATTAAAGTCATTTTGGTCCACCAAAATGCCCCAAAACCCTCTCTGACCAGAACCATATTTGAACAAGTTTGTACTACCAACTTTCTCTCCTTGACCCCAACTTTTGTGAGCATGTTCACATGACCGAATGAGGCCACTACACCAAGTGGTGCATCAAGGAGAAGTGATTTGCTCAACTAGATCCACTCAAGTCTATTTCTGCTCATTTCTAGGGTTTGCCAAAGTTGCATTGGCAACTTTACCCAAATAAGCTCAAATTTGGTGGCACACCCTATTTCTAAGTGTCTTTCCATCCTGTTAAGTATCATGGCTATTGGAGTTCATTTGCTTGCCCAAAACATTATCAAACACCTTCTGGCATTTTGCAAAAACCACTGTTTTGACCCCTTCCACTATTCTTGGAGAGCTCCAATTTTTACCACAACCCCTTCTAGTCCCCTTTAACCTCTAGTAACAAGGGCAAGTCCCCAGCTAAATAATTGAGGGGTGAAACCACCTCTTTCTCTCTCTGGTCAGCCCTTGTACCCCTCTTCCTCACCTCCCTCCTCACCCCAGTGGCCATCTATGGCATCCAATGCACCACCCCACTTCTTTACTCCCTCCCAGACCTGCTAGACACTAGTGGGCACGCCCCTGCCCTTTAAACAATGCCATGGCAGCCATACGCACGCTCTGGAGCGCGCTACAGTGCGCCCCCGCACTGTAGTCGCCCCCTTCCAGCTGCTTCCGGCCACCTCGGGCCTCCCCCGCACGCCTGCCGATGCGCCTCGGCATCCACATCACGCTACGCGGTCGGCCCCCTCCTCTCTCCTCCTCCCCGCGCCTCCGCGCTAGCGGACACCGGCCGCCCGAGCGCGCCAATGCCGCGGCTCACACGCACGGTGCCCCTAGCCCCCTGGTCCCTCTCTCTCTTCTTTCCCTCGCTCTGGACCGAGCTCATGAGCACCCCAGACATGCCCATGCGCATCCCCGTGACCCACAGCGACGGCAACGACCTCGCCGGCGCACGAGTCCACGGTGAGCCGTGGCTCGCCTACTTAAAGGCTTCCCCGAGCCTCCCTCTCCTCACCACTCGCTCTCTCACTCCCCTAAACACCCCCCCTACACCACTCACCCCTCTCCAGGAGCTCCCGAGCTTGAGATCGAGCTCGAGCTCCGCCGCCTCGGGTCGCCGTCGATCCAGAGGTATAGGCCTCCTCCGCCCCCGTTCTCTCTCGATCTGGAACCGCACGGCCACGCTGACCCTTTCCCCTCTCTTTCCCGCCTCATTTGCAGTCGGAATCGGCCGGAGCCACCGCCTCCCGAAGCTCCTCCGCCGCGAACCTCGTCGCCGGCGAACCCCTGCACTCCGGTGACGCCCGCCACCTCCACCCGAACGGCGACACAGCGCTGAGTCCAGCCGTACCCTCGCCTGACCTCGCCGTGCCCTGCGCTGTCGCCGGTGAGCTCACCGCCCCTCTGGCCTAGGGTTGACGACGGCGGCCGTGGGCCCCGTCTGTCAACCCCTCGCCCTGACGCCTGGGCCCCGTTCGTCAGGTTCAAATCTGGCGCGCGCGCGTGCACGGGTGCGCTGGGCCGCCTCTCTGCTGGGCCTGCTGCGCTGCGGCTGTTCTGGCCCAGCAGGCACAATGCCCCTTTCCTTTTTCTTTTCTGTCTCTTTTTCCAAATATTCCACAGGACAGAATAATAGTCCAAATGAATTAATTCCAATTTCTAAAATCCTAGAATATTGCAACCTATTTAATGGTGCAACTTCCATTCAAATCCAACCAACTTTTCTTTACTGTAAATATTTAAATGTGATTTTAAGCATTTAAATGTGCCTTTGAAAATCCATATCTCCTGTTCCACAACTCCAAATCCAAAACTAGCAATTTTCCCCTTCTTAGATTTCCACCTAATATTTTACAAAAAAGAGTTGACATTTTTCTGAGCACTTTGATTTTTCTGTTTTATTATTGCCTTATTTTTCTCGTTATTATTTTGCGATGATAGATTGCGTTGCTGACGAAGGAGTTGGACTAGAAGACTTTGAAGACCCAGAAGACTTTGTTGAGCCAGGCAAGCAGCCCTTTGACCATGTTTATGAAACCCTTTTTATGCATGTCATATGGTACTTTTATTGCTTGCATCAAGATCATGATGAGATGATAACCACCTTGGTGGGTTGCCTTCGTTACTTCCTCGTTGATACTTGCATGGTGCATGACCCTACCTCCTTATGAGGGTTATGCCGGTGGGAGTAGATAGGATGCTAAAGTAGTTGCTACGCAAAAAGGGACGGGAATATGCATGGTGATGGAGACAAAGTACTTTCAAAGGACTTTTCGAAAACCCCATCGGGTGCCACTTATGCCCGAGGTAGATGATGAGTTGGGTAACTACTTGATGACGAAGTGGTGTACCGAGGCAAGGGTGTGTGTTGTTTTGAAAACGGATTAGATTTAAGATTTGTTGACTGTCCCAACCTTACATGCGCAACCACACTACCCTTATATGGGAAAGGGCATTATTGATTACTTAGGTCGATACTAGCTTGGAGCCCGCATTACTAGTGACGGGGGAGAGTTGGTGCTCTCTCTCGGGACGGGGTCGTGCCAGGTAGGGCGGCCATGACTGTTTTTACAGGGCACCGGATACACCGTTGTGTCCCCTCTCGGATGTTACGATCTCGAGTGAGTCTCGTACGATGTACATCGTGAGGATACGGAACAACGAGTGGACTCCTTGTTAGTGTCGTCTAGGGAAAGGTAGTGATCGGGCGCTTACCCCGGGTACTTGAGGTACCGCGGGTCGTGGATGACACGGAAGTTCCCCGGATCTTGTGGGTAAAGTGTGCAACCTCTGCAGAGTGTAAAACTATTCGAATAACCGTGTCCACGGTCAAGGACAGTTGGGCGGTGCTGCTTAAACTACGTCCATGTGTTTCCAAGCCAGTGTGCGTGTTGGACAAGTGGGAAGAACTATTTGGGTCAAGTCAAGGACTTGACATGATTGAGTTGGGTTGGTGCCCACTCTATTTATGTTGATATCTGTAACCGCCCTCATGGTTACTTGAATTCTCCTGATGCATGTCTTACAAGTTGTTGAACATGTCATTGCACTCAAAATTAGCTTTCCGCAAAAATTTACCTATATCATGCATTATTGTTCCTTGAACCAAGACATGGGTTGCTTGCGAGTACATTCAAAGTACTCATTGGCTTGCCACTGGTTATTTAATTGGCCAGGCATGGAAGAACCGGAGTTCGAAGAAGAGTTCTTTGGAGACGAATTTGCGAACTAGGACGCTTCCTAGTCAGAATGCCTGTAGGGTTAAGGCAGATGGCATGGGTTCTATTTATCGACGAAGATTTCCGCTGCTTGTGTTTCATTTGATGTTCAGCCCTTAAGGCTTTATCAATGTAAGACTTGACCATAATGGTCATAATTTTTGTAAGACGATATGTTTGGATGTAAGACTCTTGTTATTCAGCTTCTGTGTGTTCAGTGAGCATTGATCTCTGGGATCACTGTACACGTGCATTCGGTGATCACGACTTATGAGTCGGGGTCCCCACAAAAACCAGGTCTGGTTCCACTCTTTGGGGTGGCTGTGGAGCTTGGGATGAGGGAAAGTGACTTCCTTCCTTTTCTGAACCGCCATTTCGCCCAATTCAGTATTGGGTCCATCCGTGAATTCTGTGCGATGGTTTAAGTAAAAGAAATCCCTAAACAGTTCGACTGTAGGTTCCTCTTGTAGGTAAGCCTCACAAAAGACTTGGAAGTGGCAGATGTTGGTCACAGAATTTGGACCGATGTCTTGAGGGCGCAGTTGAAAACTGGCCAGTACATCCCGGAAATTTTTTGAACCGGGAGGGCTAAAACCCTGGCCCAGGTGATCAGTAAACACGACTACCTCTCCATCCTTGGGTGTAGGAGGATTTTCCGGGCCAGGGACCCTCCAGTGGATGACATCTTTCTTGGCTAAAACGCCCGTTTTAACACAGTTGATTAACTGCTCTTCGGTGACTCGAGAAGGAGCCCAATTGCATTCATAGAGTTGCTTGGCCATGGCAATGAAAATCTGAAACATGATTGTTGCCGGTTTAAGATTTACAGTGGACAACTATACATCGGTAAGGATGCAAGCATATTATTAAACCAGAGTTGGTTATTCGTAAACCGGAGTCTGATGGTGGAGACAGTATAATGATGAGTGCATTGGCGGTTCAACAGGGGATTAATGGTATCTACTGGGTCATCATTTTTCTAGGGAGTTAAACCGCCTAATCTGGTATCGAAGATACAAGTCTAAAGATGCGTAAGTGAAGGAAAACAAGTTTGACAGCTTGGCATGGTAATTTCAGATCTGCCATGCGTTAGAAAATCAAAATAAATTCTGACCTAATCTCAAGTGTTGGAACAGTGCGGCAAGGTTCAGATGAGTTTTGCGTAAAGGAACATATCTAACAAAAAGGGGGTTATGGCTACGACCGTGTAAGTAGTATCGGATCCAGCTAGTTGTTTATGCTAATGAAAAGAACAGGAAGGAACAATGGCGGAGGTTGGATAAACTCCAATGAACCTTGAAACCCTAATGGTGGATCTAGAACAAAGAAAAGAAGAACTCACTGGTGATGAGGGAACAGCGGAGGAGTGCCGCACTTCTCTGATCCAGTCAGGTTGATGCAGCGGCCGTGGCGGAGGCAGAAACGAAGGTCGACGGTGGCGGCGGAGCTCCAAAGGTCGGGCAGCGCAAGGAAGAGGATGAGGTGAAGAGATACGGGGGGGGGGGGGAATGGAAAGACCCCCTGGCCCTATTTATAAAGGCAAAAAGATAAGCGTCAGGCGCGAAAATCGAGGAGCCCAAAATTTGGATATGAGGCGGAGCTGTCGCCTCGATTGTCGGAGGCTCATTAATGAGGATGGGTTATATACAGTTTTAAATAACAGATGATGTCATGGCGGTTTACCATGGTCCTGGAAGGTGACGTCACGGCGGTTTACAGATTATGTGAAGATGTCGAAGAAGAAATTTTCTGAAGTATTGAGGATTGACATGAACCAGTTCAAATCAATCTGGGGCCTAATGTTGGGGATGTTACAACTGGGCGTAAACCGGCCAGGAGAGGCCGGGTTAACCCTATAAGTAGTTCATTATATCTGAAGCCTATGAAGACAGATGGTGACGTTTTATGAAGGCCCAGGGCCCAAAGACGGTTTAAGGCCTGTAAACATAAACCGGTATTAATATGTAAACTTGTGTTGTAAGGTAGAAAGAGCAGAAACCGAGCCGGACACGTTTATGAGCCGGCCTCGGGATTCTGTAAACCGACAGGTGTAGACCCGTGTATATAAGGGGACGACCCGGCGGCGGTTCAGGGACTACAGACAACAACTCAAGACTCAGGCAAAGCGTATTCGCTCCCTGGTCATTGAAACCCCAGCAATTCCATCACAACTAGACGTAGACTTTTACCTTCATCGTAAGGGGCCGAACTAGTATAAAACTCTCGTGTCCCTTGTCCGGTTTAACCCCTTTAAGCTAACCCGTAGCGATGGATCAACGACTAAGTCCTTTCACGAGGACATCTGCCGTGACAAAACCACGACATATCCCTAGAAAACTTCATGATGAGTGGGAACCTACTATTAAAATTAAAATTAAAGATCATGAA
Source organism: Aegilops umbellulata (assembly GCA_032464435.1). Taxonomy (NCBI): domain Eukaryota; kingdom Viridiplantae; phylum Streptophyta; class Magnoliopsida; order Poales; family Poaceae; genus Aegilops; species Aegilops umbellulata. The sequence continues at coordinate 352,490,197 of CP136057.1, forward strand.
TGCTATGCTTTGTGTGATTTGGGTGCTAGTGTTTTCACGATTCCAAGAACTTTGTGTGATTTGTTAAGGTTCCGCGAATTTGATGATTGCTCTTTAAACTTACACCTTGCGGATTCCACTATTAAGAAACCTATGGAAAGAATTAATGATGTTCTTATTGTTGCAAATAGGAACTATGTGCCCGTAGATTTTATTGTTCTTGATATAGATTGCAATCCTTCATGTCCTATTATTCTTGGTAGACCTTTCCTTAGAACGATTGGTGCAATCATTGATATGACGGAAGGAAATATTAGATTCCAATTTCCGTTAAGGAAGGGCATGTAACACTTCCCTAGAAAGAAAATTAAATTGCCATATGAATCTACTATGAGAGCCACTTATGGATTGCCAACCAAAGATGGCAATACCTAGATCTATCCTTATTTTTATGCCTAGGTAAGGGCGTTAAACGGTAGCGCTTGTTGGAGGCAACCCCATTTTATTTTAGTTTTTTGCTTTTTGCTTCTATTTAGGAATAAATCTTTGATCTAGCATCTGGTTAGGTTTGTTTTTTTGTTTTAATTAGTGTTTGTGCCAAGTTAAACCTATAGGAACTTCTTGGATGATAGTTATTTGATCTTGCTGAAAATTTCAGAAACTTTCTGTTCACAAAAACAATTGTTAAAAATTACCAGAATGTGACATAATACTAATTCCAATTACTGCAGATCAATAAACAAATTATTTAGGTCTTCCTAGTTTGGCAGAATTTTTAGAGTTCCAGAAGTTTGCGTTAGTTACAGATTACTACAGACTGTTCTGTTTTTGACAGATTCTGTTTTTCGTGTGTTGTTTGCTTATTTTGATGAATCTATGGCTAGTAAAATAGTTTATAAACCATAGAGAAGTTGGAATACAGTAAGTTTAACACCAATAGGAGCACGTCGTGATGGTTCGACCTCCTCCTTCCCACCTACGACGACCATATTCCCCCTCGCACGATCTCTCACGTAGAAAAAAATCGCCAAAAACCCACATTTCAAGCCAAAGAAAAGCTAGGGGAAAAAAGCCATCGACCGAAAAACTCTGGCGTCGCGTGAGGGCCATGACCGCACCACACGAAAAAAGGCAGCTCAGCCACGTACGAGATTCATCCCCACGCACGTCCCACACCCCTATCTCCCCCAACCCCCTCTCGATCCCATCTCTCTCCCGATTTTTTTGCCAATGTCGGCCTCCCCTTTCATCTCCCATGGCGACCATAGGAAAGGGTAGGTAGATCCATCTCGCCCACTTCTTCCTGCCGCCGTCATCGTCCTCCACTCATCGCAGGTGGCGGCGGCCGTTGGCAAGGGCTCATTTGGAAGAGCAGGTGGCGTACAAGGTCGCGTCGAGGTCCAACGACCGGAGTATCAGCTCCGTAGAGGACGCCGTCCTAGGTGCGTCGATTTCAATCTTGTCCTCCATTGCCGTTGTCTTCGTTACCCGTGCGTGTAGCAGGTGTGCTCTCACACTCAAGAATTTTCAGTACGCGATGGGTTCTTTCTAATTCAGATCGTCTTGCTTGCCTTGTCGTGATATCTCCTTGGCCATGGTAACACAACATGGTTCGTCCGCCCTCATGACTTTTGTTATGACATTAATGTTGTTCAGAAAGCAGTTTTAGTGAAGATCGAATGGTTTTTAGATTAGGGTTTTTATCAGTTATGCCACCGGTTGTGTCCCATTACTCAATTTTGCCACTAGGAATTTTAACTACTCAAAAATGCCATCGCTTCGTTAGACACATGCTCAAAAATGCCACTGGACACCATTATTGTGATCTAAAATCTCTTTTGCCATGTCATACTGATATAAATACCTATGAATCGACATGCCAGCTTTCCTCTATCTCACTACAATAAAGTGTGGGGCCCACTTGATCCCAAAAACGTTCTTATTTTCCTATAAAATTATTCGCTTGGTTACTCCTGACAAGTGGGGCCACACTTATCATTGTGAGATAGAGAGAACTGACATGTGGTTCTAGGCTTATTTTTGTCATATAACATGGTCAACGGGTTTGACATGAAAATAACAATGTCTAATGGCATTTTTGAGCAAACATCTAACAGAATGATGGCATTTTTTAGATATCTAATGGCATTTTTTAGCAAGCCTCTCACAGGTTGATGGCATTTTTGAGCAGTTATAACTTCTAATGGCAAAACTGAGTAGTGCGACACAACCGGTGGCATAAATGATAAAAACCCTTTAGATTAAGTAGAAAATACATGAGTACTCTTCTGTAGTGTATTGTTGTTCAGTGGGTTTGATGGCCGCGGCAGGATAATTAAAGCCAAGGTAAAGACTATACATTCACAATTCCTATAGTTATAAACAAGAAAAAAAATATAGGCAAGTACTATTGTTTTAGATGCCGATAAAATGGACTAGAATTTCATGAGCTGTTTAGTCAGCATGCTACCGCTCATCAGTGGCGGAGGACCAAAAATTTTCGAGGTAGGGCAGCCGAGATTACAGCACGTGAGACTTCTTCGCTGCTAGCCTCTCGCACCAAGGAGTACGTCTCCACCATCTACTTTGGCCTCCGACACCAGCTGCTAGCGTCTAGCCCGCTGGGGTTCGCGCGTGGCATGCGCCTGGGCTCGTGGTTTGTGTTCTGCTGCTCCTGTTTGTACCTTCATGATGACTGGTTCGGTACGTCGTGTGTGTGTCGTATGTGCAGCCATCAGGCAAGGGCATGACCCAAATAAGGAGCCTTCTCACAAGTCACGGCCCAACATCAAAGAGAACTCTTCCTTTCAGTGACTTATTGCACCTGTCATCCTTCGATCGAGCGTGTTTGCCGGAAATAAAGGTTGGGCGGACACCCTGCCTCGCCCTACCGAGAGCTCCGCCGGTGCTACCACTAATATCCTTGTACTGTAGTAGCTTCAGTATTTCTCCCACTTTTTCTGCTACATGTGTAAATGTAGTTACAATTGAGAAAGCGAGAAATATTTGTTTTGTGAAATTTTTTTGACATATCTTTGTTATCTAGATATCAAAATTATTGCAATTTATTGTTGAATGCATCTTCATGTGAGAAAATGTGAACGGCCACAGCAGAAACATAAACTTTGTCATATAAAGTTGGAAGTGTTTAACTGCTCAAACTTTCTACTTTGCAAACAAATAAAGTGATGCGAGGTATTCAGATGTGTGCGGTTGATGAGAATTTACATTGAGTTCAGCATTAAATTAATATTTAATTGTCGCCTTTGTGATTGCTATTGTTTCATGGTTTCAGAAACATGTCTACTGTGGACTGTTTCATAGCTTATCTTTTCCAACTAGTTATATACATATATCTACCTCATGTTAATGCACTATCAAAATTGTCTCATTAATTCTTGTCACCTTCTCAAAAACCAATTATCCTTTGCCTAGCTTGCCCCTAATTTTACAAATCCTGTCAGAATTTTAAATCTTATTTCATATGCAGGACTCGAAGAATTCCAAGAAAGATCATTGCTTCAAGGTTGGCAGCGGCCACAACATAATTGACATCAAAACTAGATCTTGGTCCTACATATCCGGTCTTGCTCGGTGATATTTCTTTTTTCCATTCCGTTATATACCTACGTATATGACTGGTTTGCTACATGAGGTAGTGATGAAATCAACAATACTGGCTACTAGCCAACAATATGTGTTTACGACTCTCATCACAAAGTGATTAATCATAGTAAACTATGTGCCAGCTTATGTGAGTCCAATCGATCTATCTTTTACTGGCATTACCCATTGTGTAGATTAGGATTACCTCTCCAACCTTCATAGACTCCTAAAACTATCCTAGGATTATCAGTTTCTCAAACAATTGAAGTTGCAGCCTATGTGAAATCTTTATTTCCTGATATGGTAGCAATAACTATTTTTCTTTATTTTATGAATCACAGTCTAAAGGCTCAAAAGCAGTTGAACATTACCTGTCACAGTATACAAAACACATATCTAATATTGGGGAAAATGTATGTATTTTCTCGAGCAGCTATGTGGATATAGGTCTTGCTGAAAATTTGTAATTGAGCTTGTAATCTTAACAATTGTTGTCAAACAGTCAGCTGATATGTTCATATGTGAATCATCCACCCAATTAGCTACAATACTTTCCAAGGCCAGTACCATACCAACATTGGATCCAGAAGAGCATGTGGTAGCATCAAATGGTATCACCTTTCACATGACATATTTTTTCATTCGAGTACAATTATCTGTAGATCTAGATTGGTTAAGTATATATGTGCTTGGTAGATTGGTCATTATTGAAACTACATAACATTGTTTGTGCCTTTGCATTGCCCTTACTCTTGGAATGGCCTGACTTGATGGTACTGTTCTACTACTTTGCTTGTATTGTTGTCTTGTGTGCTCGTATTCTATAACATGGTCTTAAGAAGAGGAAGAGATTATGTTGCAAGAAAAATCAATTTTCATAATATGTAAAACCACATACAAAGCCAGAAATTGTTTCAAGAACCTCCCTACATTTGTAAGATGCTTCCAATAGTCACTTTTGATGATATAACCGCGAACTGCTATGGAATATGGTATCATACTGAGGTTGGATGATATTTAATTGACCGCTTTTTCCTTCTATACTGTTGATGATCTCTTAATGCACAATATCAGAATTTTATTTTTCGCCATCTTCACCTATTTCCTATTGTTTCTATTCAATGTACGTTAATGCAAATTAATTCGAAGTAAATTATTCTTTGTAGCCAAATTGGACACATACATACGGTATGAAAATTTACGCAGAAGACAAGGACCCATCACTCCAGAGTCTAGGAAAGTTGGGTAAATGTAATCTTTTTATGGTACGTGATTTGATCTGGATCAAGTCTTACAGTATTAAATGTGGAATTTTCATTCAGTTTTAGAACTCTTTTGTGTTTGAAAATAATTAAACAGGAACTGAAAATAAGCATCGGCTTGCTTAGGCACTTAATACTACTATTTTGGTAGCAAGGTATTCATTTCCATCTTTATATTTTCTGTTGTCATTTTTTTTCTATTTCTGCTGAACTGGACACATACATACATAAACACCGGTTCCGCTGAAGAGAAGGGACACTTTACTCTAGGAAAGCTGGGTAAATGTAATCTGGTAGATAATCTAATCTCGTGCAAGTCTTGCAGGATTAAATGTAGAATTTTTCGTCGGTTTAGATTTTCTATGTGTCCAAATAGAATTAAAACATGAACTAAACAGGAAATATTGTGCTTCCCTATAGTTTTGTGTAGTAATGCAGTATGATTTTGCACGTGTTGGACTGTCCTATGCTGCCAATGGAGTCCCGCCAATGTTGTTCTTTACTTGGTGCACTTATAAATTGTTCTCCGAGCCTTACTAATTGAACAGTCTTGATTATCATAATGGTGTTCCTTTGGTCTTTGCAATTGGCTTATATTGTCTGCAAAGATTGAATGTAAATGAAGTTCTGATGTTGTGGTTTTGTCTGCAAGGATTATGTGTAAAACAAGGGGCAAAGAAAACAAAATATATGCAGTTTAAAATTATTAATTGTTATCCATTTAAGTCTATAGTCTATCTGATAGATTGGTTAAAAAGCAAAAAAATGAGCAGTTGGTATTTCCACAACCATGGTTATGCTTGTTTGTATGCATTGAGCTGACCCACAGTGCTCATACTATCATGGATGTTCTTGTGGAGCACTGGCAACTCGAAAATTTCCAAACTTAAGTTTCGCCATTAAAAGATGAAGGATATTCATCTATCCAAGTTTGATATGCTACTGTAAAAAATTGCCAAAACAATCAGTCTACCATTTTTATCTCATACTTCTTCACACTTATTTCAGGAAAAATGCAAAACTTGTCAGCCATCAACCCTAGCAGAGGGGCAAGTGCTCTTTATCTCTAATGTATAATCCTTTTATTTGGCGTTGTTGCCATGCCGCTATAGCTGGTCTTTTGCTGTTCTCCTTTTCCTGTAGCCAGTTGTACTTGGTTTTCTCTATCCTCATATCAATGAAAATGCAGCATTGATTATGTTTTGTCAAGAACATCCTCCATTCTGAGCGCTTCAAGTAGATCTTAGTTAATACTGTCTCTGATCTATAATAAGGTTTGAACTAAAACCAGGACACCTATTATGGATCATAGGGAGTACAAGATAATCAGATAGATGCTTGTTTGTATGCGTATGCCATGTCTAACTATATTATTCTACGAGTACATTTCAAGTGAAATCAAATTTATTGTTTTTGGAATATTAGATGTCTATATTTTATATATTTGTGTGATCTTTGACATGCCTTATGTCTACACTATATGAGATGACAAAAAGCACAAGGAGCCGTGGCAACGCACGGGCAGTCAACTAGTAAATAAAGAATGAGTTCAATACAGTACCTTGAAGTGGTGTTTTGTTTTCTTTCGCTAACGGAGCTCATGAGATTTTCTGTTGAGTTTTGTGTTGTGAAGTTTTCAAGTTTTGGGTAAAGATTTGATGGATTATAGAATAAGGAGTGGCAAGAGCCTAAGCTCGGGGACACCCATGGCACCCCAAGATAACCTAAGGACACCAAAAATCCAAATCTTGGGGATGCCCCGGAAGGCATCCCCTCTTTTGTCTTCATCCATCGGTAACTTTACTTGGAGCTATATTTTTATTCACCACATGGTATCTGTTTTGCTTGGAGCGTCTTGTATGATTTGAGTCTTTTCTTTTTAGTTTACCACAATCATCTTTGCTGTATACACCTTTTGAGAGAGACACACATGATTCGGAATTTATTAGAATACTCCATGTGCTTCACTTATATCTTTTAAGCTATATAGTTTTTGCTCTAGTGCTTCACTTATATCTTTTAGAGCACGATGGTGGATTTGTTTTATAGAAACTATTGTTCTCTCATGCTTCACTTATATTATTTTGAGAGTCCTACAAAACAGCATGGTAATTTGCTTTAATTGTGAAATTAATCCTAATATGCTAGGTATTCAAGATTAGTAATAACTTTCTTATGAGTGTATTGAATACTAAGAGAAGTTTGATGCCTGATGATTGTTTTGAGATATGGAGGGAGTGATATTAAAGTTGTGCTAGTTGAGTAGTCGTGAATTTGAGAAATATTTGTGTTGAAGTTTGCAAGTCCCATAGCATGCACGTATGGTAAACGTTGTGTAACAAATTTGAAACATGAGGTGATCTTTGATTGTCCTCCTTATGAGTGGCAGTCGGGGACGAGCGATGGTATTTTCCTACCAATCTATCCCCCTAGGAGCATCCGCGTAGTGCTTGGTTTTTGATGACTTGTAGATTCTTGCAATAAGTATGTGAGTTCTTTATGACTAATGTTGAGTCCATGGATTATACACACTCTTACCCTTCCATCATTGCTAGCCATTTCGGTACCGTGCATTGCCCTTTCACACCTTGAGAGTTGGTGCAAACTTCGCCGGTGCATCCAAACCCCGTGATACGATACGCTCTATCACACATAAGCCTCTTTATATCTTCCTCAAAACAGCCACCATACCTACCTGTCGGTGTCAAAACCGGCGGATCTCGGGTAGGGGGTCCTGAACTGTGCGTCAAGGTCGGATGGTAACAGGAGACAAGGGACGCTTTATTTTACCCAGGTTCGGGCCCTCTCGATGGAGGTAAAACCCTACTCCTGCTAGATTAATATTGATGATATGGGTAGTACAAGAGTAGATCTACCACGAGATCAAGGAGGCTAAACCCTAGAAGCTAGCCTACGGTATGATTGTGTATGATGATGGTTGTCCTACGGACTACAACCCTCCGGTTTATATAGACACCGGATAGGGTTAGGGTTACACAGAGTCGGTTACATTGGTAGGAGATCTTGAATATCCGCACGCCTAGCTTGCCTTCCACGCCAAGAAAAGATCCTTCCGGACACGGGACGAAGTCTTCAATCTTGTATCTTCATAGTCCTCGAGTCCGGCGGAAGTTATAGTCCGGCTATCCGAACACCCCCTAATCCAGGACTCCCTCAGTAGCCCCTGAACCAGGCTTCAATGACGATGAGTCCGGCGCGCAAATTGTCTTCGGCATTGCAAGGCAGGTTCCTCTTCTGAATCCTGTGTACCTGTACGAATAATGTCCGATTCTCGTAATGTAATGCTCCTCGGCTTCTGTGCCCAATAATGACCGTCTTCCACGTGTTGAACGAAAGCGAAAAGCCCGAGGTATTTTTGCATCCACACCCTTAGTCGTATGAACAAGCCGCCTATTTAATGGGATAGGGATTTAGATCCAAACCACATCTTCTCCCCCCCCGCGAGTTATCATCAAAGCGTCCCCAGCAAAGGTCCATTCCAACATGGCCAGCCGCCGCAGCTCCTCCCCTTGCCCCTCCGGTCCTAAACCCGGAGACTGGGAGAGTTGCACCATCCCGCACAGCGAGTTAGTGTCGCTGCAAGCCAAGGGATTCCTCCCCCAGGCATACATGGTCCCGGTCCGAGCCGGACTCGCCACCTACAATGGCGGAAAGCAAGCGGAGAGCACCCCCAACCCTTCTAAAGGAGAGCGGGTGTGCCTCGTCCCTTATCTATTAAGGGGACTGGGATTTCCAATTCATCCATTCCTCCGCGGGCTCCTGGATTTCTACGGCCTCCAGCTGCACAATCTCACACCCGGCTCTGTACTACATATTGCGGGCTTCGTTGCCCTCTGCGAGCTATTTCTAGGCGTCGAGGCTCATTTCGCGCTGTGGAAGAGGTTGTTCTGCTTGGTACCCCGTTCTCAAGAGGGGTCCATACATCAAGTGGGCGGAGCCGAAGTATGGCGCATCGCCGGGACCAGATACTTATCCGGAACCCCAAAAAAGGTGTCCGAGGACTGGCCTTCAGAATGGTTTTATATAGATGACGTCCCGCTGCCGGACCCTATCCGGGTCGGTCTCCCTGAGTTCAACAGTGCTCCCTTGAAGAAACGCTTGAGCTGGCGTCCGCGGAGCTCTCAGAGGGAAAGTGACAGAGACGTCCTTTACCTGATGGGCCGGATAAGACTGTTGGCTCATTCCGGGCTAACCATGATTGGAGTCATGGCCGCATGCATTATGCGAGGGGTGCAGCCGCTTCAATACAGAGGCCACCCCATGTGGGATTTTAATGGGGAAGATGATGCCACCCGTTACGGCCGTAAGGGGCCAGGTTCAGCTGCCGCTCTAGTAAAGATTTTAACATCTTTATACAAGGGAGAAAAGGAGGACTTCCTCCGCGTCAACCCGCGGGACGGATTCACTATGTACGAACCTCCGAGTTGGGTAAGTGGTCAATTGCGCTTGCCCGTTCACATAACACTCCCCTGATTAGATGTATAGTCTGACGACCTCAATGCAGGAACTGCTACAGGAAGTGAAGGATATCGACAGTCGCCCTCCACAGCCCGAGGACCCAGAACGGTCTCTCAATCCGGACTCCAAAGAGGACCCGGACATAGCGGTGGAGCTTATCGACGGGGTGTTCCATCAATTAAGCAAGGACAATACCTTGGTAGCCATTACGGCTGATTACCCCGGGTTAATCCCGGCCTCCCAGGTGATAGAAACCGGAGTGTTTTATTCCCTCGAGAGAGATTCCATTCTCACATATTCCAGTGCTTCAAACGACAACCGTATTTTGCAGGGGAGATTTCCGAGGCGGGAGACCGAACCTGCGGCGACTAGCCAACGAGGGGTCGCAGGGCCCCGTGGGGCAAAAAGAAATGTAGTCCGGACTGAGATTCCGGCGCAAGGTATAACGCGCCCTCTGTTCTCCTGGTGTTATTCCGTCAAGGCACGTTAACATTCATACTGTTTCCAGGACAAAGAGGCCTCGCCAGACTATATCCGGAGAGGCTGCCAACCGCGCCTCCACCAGCCAGGCTCCAACGTCTGGTCCGGAAGCGGGGACGAGCACCATGCGCGCACCGGACGCTCCTTCAACAGAGGATGCGGACCGGCTATCTGCCACAAATTCAAAAGTGGAGAGCGCCATGAACCACAGGCGTCGCCGGACAGTTCTACGCGATGCTTGTTTCTACCGAGAGGCTTTAGATGCCTTTAATTCGGGAGATGCGTACCTTCGTGCCGCTCAAGATGGTCTAGCCAGAGCCACGGAGCAGTATGTGAAAGACATACGGGTAAGAAAATTTTGGTTAAATATATATATACTAGTAGCCCCCGAGACTTGAAACAGTTAAAGTAACTGATTTAACGATCATATAACATGCATGTTATTACAGAGAAGAACACCGTGCTGTCCCAGGAGCTGGAAAAGTGCAAGGCCCAACTAGAGGCCGCACTAGCCGCGACAGGGGAGCCCAAAGGGACCCCCTCAGGTAAGATACACTTCAAAAGATTAGTATTTGTGTGGCTTGTGCGCAAATCTGACAATTAATGTTGCAGATGGCGCCGGACTTGATCCGGAGAAGCAACAACTCTTACGCCAGTTAAATTCCGGTGAGAGTACGTTGACAAGGGTGAGGCGAGAGAAGAATGATCTTCAAGATGCCAACACCAAGCTGGATGTTGAACTGAAGGACGTTCGTGGCCAGCTGTCGAACTCCACAAAGGAGAATCAGCGGCTTCGACGCAACATATTTAGTAAGTGCTTGAGCGAACTTTTTTAAAAAATGAGTTCGGCGAGGAAGTCGAATAACAGAGTATTGTCTGTAGGTATGCTCATAGGTCGTCCTGCAGAGGAAATGCCCGGTTCTACGGGTGACCTTCTTCCCGAATTCCTGCAACTGCACGAGCGAGTTCGGCAGGTGATGCAAGGCGTTGCCCAAGCCTTATGGCCTGCCCACTCCACGCCCGAGGGCCTTGGAGAGCTTGCGGAGAAGCTGAAGGGAGCTCGGCGGCGCTTCCGGTTGTGGAAGATATCAGCCTGCCGACAAGGCGCTAGGGAGGCCTGGGCCATGGTGAAGACCCATTTTACGAAGTCTGACCCCAATCACATGGCCGAGGTCGGACCGGTAGGGCCTGACGGGAAGGAGATCCCTGTGAGCTTAGTGTATGGCCAGGTAGAATTGGCCGCAAAGTATTCCCGGCAGGACTGTAAATTAGACAGCCTGTTAGATGGTATAGAGGAGGAATACGATCAGTCAAGATGACTGTGTAAATTATAATTGACATGTGTAATGCCTTCTAGCCGGATTGTAGATAGTTTGTCGTAGCCGACCTTTTCGCTTCAACCTCGAGACCTGACGGTCCGGAGTTTGTCCGAATACCATAACGGTTATATAAGAACCGGGGTATGCATGGAGACCAGGCGTAGGGGTCATTAGTGCTTTATCAGACAAGTGCCCAACTAGTTATGTTATATTACATGGTTAGTAAGAAACATCTTTCAGAGAGAATAGTTCCGTTAAGGGTTCCTTTCGCTGGGGTGGCGTGCCCTAAAGTGCACGTCCGGACTGCAAATGCAGAAAATCATCTGGGGGCATGTATTAATAAAAAAGGTTCATCTTTAGTTCACCGACCGAATATTCCCTTAAGAACACTAGCTTTCGGCTTCACCCAGTCTGAGGTACACATCCGGCTTATCCGGCAGTAGCAATCGCAGAGGTGCTCCCTTTACTGCCTAGCCGAACAATCGGGAACGTAGGGGTAAGCACAGGAGCCAGGCAACCCAACTTGGCCAAAACTTAAGTCATATCGATGCATATAATGGTGAAGAAAAGGTGCATGCGGAAGTCTGACGCATGCGTTGGGTGTGAAACCCATATAAACAAGCTTCTATTAAAGAAGCCCCCAGGTTTAAGGAGCGCGGGTAGCGCGTCACATAATGAGCCTTTAAGGGCTATAAAAGGAAAGAGTAGGAGGAGACAAAATAAAAACAGAAAAATATATATGTAAAAATGGACAGAGGAAGGAGACAAACACAGAGTCCGGCGCTAGGCATAGAATCTTCGGAGACGTGCGGCGTTCCATGGGTTTGGCTCGAGTCGGTTGTCCGACGCATCTCGCAGGCGGTACGCTCCACCAGTCAGGACTTGGTCAATTATGAATGGACCTTACCATTTGGGCTTGAGTTTGTTCTTTTTCTTATCCGGCAGGCGTAGAACTAGTTCACCAACGTTGTAATTTTTGGCCCGTACTTCTCTGCTTTGATATCTTCGAGCTTGCTGTTGATAAAATGCGGAACGGGCTTTAGCCACGTCGCGCTCCTCCTCTAAGGCGTCCAGGTTGTCCTGCCGATCAAGCTCGGCTTCTCTTTCTTCGTACATGCGCACTCGAGGTGATTCATGAATTATGTCACAGGGCAGAACCGCGTCAGCGCTGTACACCATAAAGAATGGTGTGAATCCGGTGGTACGATTTGGCGTGGTTCGCAGCCCCCAGAGTACGGAGTCGAGCTCCTCTACCCAGTGCGTATTAGATTCCTTGAGGGACCGCACTAGTCTGGGTTTGATGCCGCTCATGATGAGACCATTTGCACGTTCGACCTGACCGTTAGTTTGTGGGTGATAGACAGAAGCATAATCGAGCTTAATGCCCATGTTTTTGCACCACAACTTTACTTTGTCAGAGGTGAAGTTTGTGCCGTTATCGGTGATAATGCTATGGGGGACACCGTAACGGTGTACGACCCCGGATATGAAGTCTATCACAGGTCCGGACTCGGCCGTCTTGACAGGCTTGGCTTTTATCCATTTGGTGAATTTATCCACCATGACCAATAAGTATTTTTTCTTGTGGGTTCCGCCTTTAAGGGGTCCCACCATATCAAGCCCCCAGACCGCAAAAGGCGAAGTGATGGGGATAGTTCGGAGGGCGTTGGGTGGCATATGGCTTTGGTTGGCAAAGAGCTGGCAACCGACGCATCGTTTGACTAGGTCCTGAGCGTCTGCTCGGGCCGTCAGCCAATAGAAGCCTGTACGGAGAGCCTTGCTTACAAGGGACCGAGCTGCGGCGTGGTGGCCACCGAGTCCGGCATGAATTTCAGCCAACAGACTCCGCCCTTCCTCTTCGGAGATACATCTTTGAAGGACTCATGTAGTGCTTTTCTTATATAGCTCTCCTTCATGGACTTTATAGGCTTTAGATCGCCGCACTATGCAGCGTGCCTCATTTTGGTCCCCAGGGAGTTCCTGCCTAGTAAGGTAGGCTAGGAATGGTTCTGTCCACGGGGCGATGGCCGCCATTATTACGTGGGTTGAAGGTGTGATTTCGCTGGCGGGGCCACCGATTATGTCGGATTGTTTGGCGTCAGGTTGTGCGGTTATGTCCGGACTGTTATCCGAGGGTTCCCCCTCCCATGCTATGGATGGTTTGAATAATCTTTCTAAGAAGATGTTGGGGGGGGGACTGCATCTCGTTTTGCTCCGATGCGTGCCAGGACGTCCGCTGCCTGATTATTTTCTCGGGCTATATGGTGAAACTCCAGTCCCTCGAACCGAACTGACATTTTTAGTAGGACATTGCGATAAGCTGCCATTTTTGGGTCTTTGGCGTCGAAGTTGCCATTTATTTGGGATATCGCGAGGTTTGAGTCCCCGCGTACTTCCAGGCGTTGAATACCCATGGATACTGCCATCCGGAGACCATGTAGAAGGGCCTCATATTCGGCTGCATTGTTGGAGTCCGTGTACATAATTTGGAGTACATATTGGACTGTGTCTTATGTAGGGGACGTCAAAACGACGCCAGCCCCCAGTCCGACCAATATTTTGGAGCCGTCGAAATGCATGATCCAGTTTGAGTATGTGCCGTACTCTTTAGGGAGTTCGGCTTCTGTCCATTCGGCGACGAAGTCGGCTAGGACTTGTGATTTAATGGCTCACCAAGGTTTGTAGGTTATATCGAACGGGAGGAGCTCTATGGCCCATTTTGCTATCCGGCCCGTTGCATCGCGGTTGTTGATAATATCGTTGAGTGGTACTTCCGAGGCTACTGTTATAGAACACTCTTGAAAGTAGTGTCGTAGCTTTCGGGATGCCATGAACACCGCGTATGCGATCTTTTGGTAGTGGGGTACCGTGATTTGCATGGTGTGAGGACAGTGGACACGTAGTAAACTGGCCTTTGAAGGGGGAGTTTGTGTCCGTCCGTTATCCGTTCGACGACGAGTACTGCGCTAACAACTTGATGAGTTGCGGCAATGTACAACAGCATGGGTTCGCCAGTGTTTGGCGCGGCCAGGACGGGGTTTGTTACCAAGATGGCCTTTATTTCCTCGAGTCCGGTCGTAGCAGCGTCCGTCCACTCGAAGTGTTCGGTGCGCCTAAGGAGGCGGTAAAGGGGCAACGCCTTTTCTCCCAAGCGGGAGATAAAGCGGCTTAAAGCCGCCACGCATCCGGTGAGTTTCTGTATTTGTTTGAGGTCTTTTGGGACGTCCAATTGTGACAAAGCTCGGATTTTAGTTGGATTTGCTTCAATTCCTCTACCGGATACAATGAAGCCCAGGAGCTTTCCGGCTGGAACGCCGAAAACACATTTTTCCGGATTGAGCTTGATGTCGTATTTTCGGAGGTTGTCGAATGTAAGCCTCAAGTCGTCTACTAGAGATTCGACATGTCTTAATTTAACGACCACATCATCTACATACGCCTCCACTGTTTTGCCAATCTGGTTTGCCAGACATGTTTGAATCATGCGCTGATATGTTGCGCTGGCGTTTTTTAGCCCAAAGGGCATTGTGTTGAACCAGAATGGGCCGTATGGTGTGATGAATGCTGTTGCGGCTTGGTCTGATTCTGCCATCTTTATTTGATGGTAACCGGAGTATGCGTCGAGGAAGCACAGTGAATCGTGTCCTGCAGTGGCATCGATGATTTGATCTATTCGAGGGAGGGGAAATGGATCCTTTGGGCAAGCCTTATTAAGGTCTTTGAAGTCGACACACAGGCGACAGGATTTGTCCTTCTTTGGTACCATCACTAGGTTTGCTAGCCAGTCCGGATGTTTTATATCTCTAATGAATCCGGCCTCCAATAACTTGGCTAACACCTCTCCCATGGCCTGCCTCTTTGGTTCGGAGAAACGCCGAAGGGCTTGTTTGACAGATTTGAATCCTTTCTGGATGTTTAAGCTGTGTTCGGCCAGCCTGCGTGGGATTCCTGGCATATCTGAGGGGTGCCACGCGAAAATGTCCCAGTTCTCTCATAGGAACTCTCGCAGTGCGGCGTCAACATCAGGGTTCAGTCGTGCCCCGATAGAGGCTGTTTTATTGGGGTCCGTTGGGTGGACCTGGAATTTGACTATTTCGTCCGCTGGTTTGAAGGATGTGGATTTGGATCTCTTATCGAGTATCACATCATCCCTGTTTACCATGGATCGCAGCGCCGTCAGTTCTTTGGCCGTGAAGGCTTCGGATAGTGCCTCGAGGGCCAATGCGGCTGTCTTGTTTTCGGCGCGGAGTGCTATGTCCGGATCACTAGCGAGAGTGATAATTCCGTTTGGCCCAGGCATCTTAAGCTTCATGTACCCGTAATGGGGTATAGCTTGAAACACTGTAAAAGCCTCCCGTCCTAGTATAGCGTGGTATCCGCTTTTGAACGGGGCCACCTGGAACGTGATTTGTTCGGACCTGTAATTATCCGGCGTGTCGAATACCACATCTAGTGTGATCTTTCCGGTGCAGCACGCTTCCTGACTGGGGATTATTCCTCTAAAGGTTGTGCTGCTTCGCTCAATGCGGTTCCAGTCAATTTCCATCTTTTGGAGGGTTTCCTCGTAAATGAGGTTCAATCCGCTGCCTCCGTCCATGAGTACCTTTGCGAGGCGACAACCGTCCACTATGGGACTGAGGACCAATGCGGCTGGTGCTCTGGCTGTTCGAAATTTGGGTTCGTCACTCGCGTTGAAGGTGATAGCAGTATTACTCCATGGATTTATTGTAGCTACTTGGTAGACTCCGGTGAGGTTGCGGAGTGTTCTTTTTCGCATATTATTTGATGCGAAAGTCTCAAAGACTGTGAGAACGGAACTGAAATTCCCGGGCTGGTTTCCTTCGACCTCTGGAATTAGGAGGTCCTCGCCAATTTTGGCCACCTGCCGGAGTATCCAACATGCCCTGAGGCTGTGAGTTGGGGTGGCGTCCTCTGCACTATGAATCTTGCAGGGTCCATCTAGCCACTTTTCCAGTACGGTTCCATGCCCCCTAGAGGGTTTTGATTTCTTGATGTTTAGTCCGGGCGCCTTACTGTGGTGCGCCCTCTTGATTCGGACGGGATTGCTATTTAAGGCCGGATTATCCCAAAATTTAGTTTCGGTTTTCCAAGCACTTTCCATCGCACAGTATTTTTGTACTATGGACGCCAAGTCAGCGAAGCGCGTAATATTACGACGACTTACGGCGTTGAGTATTCCCTTGTCCGTGCAGTTACTGCAAAAGATTGAGATTGCGTCTCCCTCGCGGCAGTCCTTTATCCTGTTCATAAGCAGGAGGAATCTGGCCCAGTAATGATGTACTGTTTCTTCGGGCATCTGCCTGATTTGGGAAAGATCATTTAAAATCGGGCGGGCGGGTGTCGTTGAATCTGAGACTTCGCCCGGTGTGCTGTTCGGAAGCCGAAGAACTTCCGGATTCTGAGATCCGGAGTCTTGGATGTTATCCGATTTGCCTGATTTTAAGCTCAGATCTTGGATTGTATCCTCCCCTCCGCGAGTATCCGGCATGGAGGGTTCGGGAATTCGGACGTAGCTAGTCCTTAAGATAGATGAAGGGTCGCCGCATTGTGTCTCGACCACAGCAACATGATGGGTGACTTGGGGAGAGTTAATTTCCCTCAGATCGGGTTTAAGCCCAACCTGGTCATAATCTGTAGCGACCCCCAGGGCGGCGATGCGATCCAAGAGCTCGTTTACGGAAGAGAGCTCCATTGGATCCAGCCGCTCGGCAAGTTCCGAGCTGACGTGGAGGTTGCTTTCGATGACCCGAGAGGTCACCGTCGGCGCAACGGCCGAACAGGCGGTCATGAGAAAACCACCTAGCCGGAGGGTTTGGCCGATAGCCAAAGCTCCCTCAGTAACGGCGCCGTCTTTAAAGACGGGAAAAGGCATCCTTCCTAATTGCGACGGCACAGAGGAACTCTCAATGAAAGCACCAATGTCGGTGTCAAAACCGGCGGATCTTGGGTAGGGGATCTCGGATGGTAACAGGAGACAAGGGACGCTTTATTTTACCCAGGTTCGGGCCCTCTCGATGGAGGTAAAACCCAACTCCTGCTAGATTAATATTGATGATATGGGTAGTACAAGAGTAGATCTACCACGAGATCAAGGAGGCTAAACCCTAGAAGCTAGCCTACGGTATGATTGTGTATGATGATGGATGTCCTACGGACTACAACCCTCCGGTTTATATAGACACCGGATAGGGTTAGGGTTACACAGAGTCGGTTACATTGGTAGGAGATCTTGAATATCCGCACGCCTAGCTTGCCTTCCACGCCAAGAAAAGATCCTTCCGAACACGGGACGAAGTCTTCAATCTTGTATCTTCATAGTCCTGGAGTCCGGCGGAAGGTATAGTCCGGCTATCCAAACATCCCCTAATCCAGGACTCCCTCACTACCTATTATGGCATTTCCATAGCCATTCCGAGAAATATTGCCATGCAACTTTCCACCGTTCCGTTTATCATGACACGCTCATCATTGTCATATTGCCTTGCATGATCATGTAGTTGACATCGTATTTGTGGCAAAGACACCACGCATATTATTTCATACATGTCACACTTGAGTCATTGCCCTTCCCGGTACACCATCGGAGGCATTCATATAGAGTCATACCTTGTTCTAGTATCGAGTTGTAATCATTGAGTTGTAAATAAGTAGAAGTGTGATGATCATCATTCATAGAGCATTGTCCCAAAAACATGCCAAAAGAAATAAAAAGTCCCCAAAAAAATAAAATAAGAAGGGGAAATGCTACTATCTTTTTTCCATATTTGTGCTTCAAAGTAGCACCATGATCCTTATGATAGATAGTCTCTTGTTTTGTTACTTTCATATACTAGTGGGAATTTTTCGTTATAGAACTTGACTTGTATATTCCAACAATGGGCTTACTTAAATGCCCTAGGTCTTCGTGAGCAAGCAAGTTGGATGCACATCCACTTAGTTTGTTTCGTTGAGCTTTCATACATTTATAGCTCTAGTGCATTCGTTGCATGGCAATCCCTACTCCTCACATTAACATCAATTGATGGGCATCTACATAGCCCGTTGATAAGCCACGTTGATGTGAGACTTTCTCCTTTTTTTGTCTTCTCTACATAACCCCCATCATTATATTCTATTCCACCCATAGTGCTATATCCATGGCTCACGCCCATGTATTGCGTGAAAGTTCAAAAAGTTTGAGATTACTAAAGTATGAAACAATTGATTGGCTTGTCATCGAGGTTGTGCATGATGAGAGCATTCTTGTGTGACGAAAATGGAGCATGACCAAACTATATGATTTTGTAGGGATGAACTTTCTTTGTCCATGTTATTTTGAGAAGACATAATTGCTTAGTTAGTATGCTTGAAGTTTTATTACTTTTATGTCAATATTAAACTTTTGTCTTGAATCTTTTGGATCTGAATATTCATACCACAATTAAGAGGGTTACATTGAAAATTATGCTAAGTAGCATTCCACATCAAAAATTCTATTTTTATTATTTACCTACTCGAGGACGAGCAGGAATTAAGCTTGGGGATGCTTGATACGTCTCCAACGTATCTATAATTTTTTATTGTTCCATGCTATATTATATTCTGTTATGGATGTTTAATGGGATTTATTATACACCTTTATATTATTTTGGGGACTAATCTATTAACCGGAGGCCCAGCCCGAATTGCTATTTTTTTTTACCTATTTCAGTGTTTTGAAGGAAAAGGATATCAAACGGAGTCCAAACAGAATGAAACCTTCGGGAACGTGATTTTCGGAACAAACGTGATCCATAGGAGTTGGAGTCTACGTAAAGGAATCAACAAGGAGAGCACGAGGTAGGGGGGCGCCCACCTCCCCCAAGCGCGCCCTCCACCCTCGTGGGGCCCATGTTGCTCCACCGACGTACTTCTTCCTCCTATATATACCCATGTACCCTGGAAACATCATATACGGAGTCAAAACCCTTATTCCACTACCGCAACCTTCTGTACCCGTGAGATCCCATCTTGGGGCCTTTTCTGGCACTCCGCCGGAGGGGGCATTGATCACGGAGGGCTTCTATGTCAACACCATAGCCTCTCCGATGATGTGTGAGTAGTTTACCTCAGACCTTCTGGTCCATAGCTTTTAGCTAGATGGCTTCTTCTCTCTCTTTGGATCTCAATACAAAGTTCTCCTCGATCTTCTTGGAGATCTATTTGATGTAACTCTTCTTTTGTGGTGTGTTTGTTGAGACCGATGAATTGTGGGTTTATGATCAAGTTTATCTATGAACAATATTTGAATCTCCTCTAAATTCTTTTATGTATGATTGGTTATCTTTGCAAGTCTCTTTGAATTATCAGTTTGGTTTGGCCTACTAGATTGATCTTTCTTGCAATGGGAGAAGTGCTTAGCTTTGGGTTCAATCTTGCGGTGTCCTTTCCCAGTGACAACAGGAGCAGCAAGCCACGTATTGTATTTTTGCCATCGAGGATAAAAAGATGGGGTTTATATCATATTGCATGAGTTTATACCTCTACATCATGTCATCTTGCTTAAAGCATTACTCTGTTCTCATGAACTTAATACTCTAGATGCATGCTACATAGTGGTCGATGTGTGGAGTAATAGTAGTAGATGCAGAATCGTTTCGGTCTACTTATCGCGGATGTCATGCCTATATATATATATGATCATACCTAGATATTCTCATAACTATGCTCAATTCTATCAATTGCTCAACAACAATTCGTTTACCCACCGTAATACTTATGCTCTTGGGATAAGCCACTAGTGAAACCTATGGCCCCCGGGTCTATTTTCCATCATATTAATCTCCCGTCAGCAAGCTATTTCTGGCGCCGTTTATTTTGCTTTCTTTACTTTTACTCTTTACCATAAAAATACCAAAAATATTATCTTACCATATCTTTCAGACCTCACTCTCGTAATTGACCGTGAAGGGATTGACAACCCCTTTATCACTGAAAGTGCGTTATATCGACTAGAGGGGGGTGAACAGGCGATTTTTATGAAATTCTTCACTGAGGAATTTGCTCGTGAGGAAATTCCTTAGCGAAGAACTACTAGCAACGGAATAAGTACTCAGAGATAAACATAACAGAATACATGCATGGTCATCATGATAAAATGAAGACAAACATAGAGTACAGAAAGCGTAAACACAGGATAACACAAGATGAAGACAAACAGACTGAAGAAATTGAACTGAGGAAATTGAGAAAGTCTTCAGTCAAAGTCTTCAAACACAGATATGAATAAACATACAACACAGTAATGAGGAAATGAAAGTGTTGAGGAAATAGAACAAGTAAGCTTGGTGAAGACAATGATTTGGTAGACCAGTTCCAACTGCTGTCTCAGTTGTACATCTGGTTGGAGCGGCTGAGTATTTAAACTCGAGGACACCTAGTCCCGGACACACAGTCCTCACCGTATTCTCCTTGAGCTAAGGACACACAGTCCTCGCCCAATCACTCGTGGTAAGTCTTCAGGTGACTTCCAAACCTTCACAGACTTGGTCACTCGGCGATCCACAATTCCTCTTGGATGCTCTAGACCTTGACGCCTCACCGTCTGGAAGAAGCACAGTCTTCAAAGGTAACAAGCATCGGATCCACGCAGGATCAATCTCTTCAGTGATGCTCAATCACTTTGGGTTTGTAGGTGTTTGGGTTTGGGTTTGGATTTTCCTCACTTGATGATTTTCGCTCAAAGTCCTCGGAGGATGGGTTGCTCTCAAATGACAAGTGTCAAGTTCTCGCGGAGCAGCCAACCAACTAGTGGTTGTAGGGGGCAGCTATTTATAGCCTAGGGAGCAGCCCGACATGATAAGACATAAATGCCCTTCAATGATATGACCGTTAGGTGGATAAGATATTTTGGGACAGCTGGCGCATAGCACAGCAACGGTCGGAAATTTGAGGTACAAATTCCTCAGGGCTATCATGTTCCTCATTGTGTAGATAATTCGCACTGGCGAATTCCTAACTCCTTAGTCAGAACAAAGTCCTTAGTGACCAGAAGAACGGCGTCTCTGTCACTGAAGAAATTGACTGAACTGTATGAAATTTCCAATGGCTTCACTCGAAGGGATTGGTAGGTGTAGGATTTGAGTTGAGCATCACATGGAAATTTTCTCCTTAGTATTTCCTCGACCCCCTTTAACAGTACGGTGTTTCCTATGACTCAAGAAAGAGAAAATGAAACTATGAAAACAAAAGTCTTCACGCTTCATGTTCCTCGAATGAATACCAAGTCTTCAAGGTTACACCAATTTCTTCACTTTCAAAGTCTTCAGAAAGTCTTCAAAATATCAAAGTCTTCAATCGAAGAACTTCATTTTTAGGGGTCGACTTTCTCTGTAAATATCAAACTCCTCATAGACTTATAGACCTGTGTACACTCATAAACACATTAGATCCTTAACCTATAAGTCTTCAATACACCAAAATCACTAAGGGGCACTAGATGCACTTACAATCTCCCCCTTTTTGGTGATTGATGACAATATAGGTTAAGTTTTCAACGGGGATAAATATATGAAGTGTAAATACTGATATTGAGGAATTTGATTGCAAGATATAGAAGAACTCCCCCTGAAGATGTGCATAGTGAGGAATTTTCTTTTGAAGCAATGCACACTTGAAGAGTTGAATCATGGAGATCTCCCCCTATATCTTGTAATTCATACACACATTTGATATATAGTATGAAGAATTTTGAAATGCATGATGAAATATGGTGCCTGATGTAATTCAGCATGCGTGCAATAATATTAACGAGGAATAAGCATGCCGAATAGTGCATCAAAGTATCAGAGCATAGTGCAACAAAAGTATCAGCGCGCCATCGGGTTTAAGATTACAAATCGATCCAATAAAAGTTTAGGAAGAACGAGAGTTGTAACTTAGCAAAAAACGCCCTAAATATAGACCCGCTTGAAGACCAACTCAGATTTCTCCCCCTTTGTCATCAAATGACCAAAAGGACTAACGCCCCTGAAGATATTCAAGTTGATGAAGGAGCGCCAGCGTTGTTGGGGTCGGTTGTTGAGGTAGGGCCTGCCGCAGTGTCGTCCAAGTCTTCATTTTCATCAGTCTCACGCGATGAAGAATATGAACTGGCCACCAGAGAAGGAACCTTGACCTTCTTGTATTTCTTTGGAGGAGGTGCAGACCAGTCAAATTCTTCTTTGAGACCCATTTGCTTCAGATCTTCAGCGCTGTAAACTTGAGACAGAACAGCCCAGGTGCGGTTGAGGGTTTCATGAAGGTAGTAGTGGTTTTTCTTCACTGCATTATGTGTTGCAGTCATGTTGTGAAGAATTGAACCAAACTGACGCTTGACCCATTTGTGATTGTGATCAACCTTTTGATGAAGACTGAGGAGTAACTCACGATCAGTCATCACCCTGGGTGCTGTGGCTTGAGGATTTGGCTTGGCATTGTTGGCGGCAGAGTCATGTGTGGCAGAGTCATCATTGGTGGAATAAGATGCAGCCTTGCGAAATTGACCATCCAATGGATGAATGCCTTCATCTATCACAGCAGTGGCTTTGCCCTTTTCTTCAGCTGAGGAAAATGTCCTTTTGAGGACTTCAATAGGGGGAAAGTAGCTGCAGTGATTCAGAGCTTCAGCTTTGTAATTGAGTGAAGACCTTGTCCCGATGAATCTCATAATCCAAGGTGCATAAGGCTTCAGTTCAAATGGTGACATAGCAATATTTGCCAAAGTCCCCATGAAGAAATCATGGAAGTTGACGGGAACACCATGAATGATGTTGAAAAGCATATTCTTCATGATGCCAACGACTTCTTCATCAGTTGAGTCGTGGCCTTTGATGGGACTCATTGTCTTCGTCAGAATGCGATAGACAGTCCTAGGCACATACAACAATTCCTTGACGAGGAATTTGGTTCGAGGGGCCTGCCCTGGCTTCAGAGGCTTCATCAGCACTTGCATATAGTGATTTGAAAGCTCAGGTTCGTTGTAAACACAACGTGCATCTTCAGTGGGTGGACTCAGAGGAAGGGCATGAAGCAATTCAGATGCTGGGGCCTTATAATGTGTGTTCTCAGTCATCCAGTCCAGAACCCATGAATTCACATCTTCAGAGTTGCCGGTGATGTGCAGTGTTGCATAGAACTGAAGAATGAGTTCTTCATTCCAATCGCATATGTCAGTGCAGAAGTTGAGCAGTCCAGCGTCATGAAGAACACTGAGGACTGGCGTGAAGCACGGCATAGACTCTATATCCACGTGAGGAATATGTGCATGGTCGAAGACTTTGTCCTTGTTGAAAAGCACTGAGGAATAGAAATTTGCTTGACTAGCTGTCCAGAAACGCCTCTTCCTTATGCGAGCAGAGTCATAAGGGTTGTATTCAGTGAAGAACACGTGCTCGCCAAAGAAGTCTTCAGCCTTGAATTTTTGCTTCCGTGAGAACGGATCCTTTGGCTTTGGCAGAGGAGTGTCAGTGAGTTGCATCACTACCTCAGGAATCACGATCTCAGGTTCTTCAGGCTGAGGAATTTCAGGTTCTTCCTCAGGCGCAGTCACCTTTTCAGTATTAGCAGCAGTTTCTTCAGCACTAGTGGCTGGAATTTCTTCATTCACAGATGCAGTGGGATGAGTTTCTTCAGAGCCCAATTGTACTGTTGGTGAAGGAGAGTGAGGAATTTGCTGCAGAGGGTTGAAGAGTGGGGAATTGGGATGCTGACTTTTCCAAAAGTCGTCATTCATCAACGGAGTTGTGCTTCCAATATCCACATCTTCATCATCAATTTCTTCGACACCAGCCTCTTCAGCATCAAACTGAGGCATTGGTGATGAGACCATTGGGGTTGAAGGGATTGCATCCACTTCAATTTCTTCATCAATCTGCTCTGACGAAGCAGCAGATTGAGTTTCTTCATTAGATCCACTTGGGATCTCATAGTCTTCACCAAAAGGAACAAGGTCCTTTGATGGCATGGATGAGATAGGAACAACATCAATGGGATTGGCAAACGAGCTGGTCATCGGCTTCATCTTCTTGGGAGCTGAAGATTCTGAAGCATTTGATGCTTTCCTTTTCTTCACTGCAGCTCGCTCTGCAGCCTTGGTCTTCTTCACATCTGATGCAGATGGAAGAATAGGAGTTGGCGTAGGCGCAGGTGGAGCTGAGGAATCTGGTTGATTTTCCTCAGGCGCAACTGATGCAGTTGCCCTGATTTCTTCAGTTTCTTCAGGCGCACCACTAGTGGATGCCCTGGCAATTTCTTCAGCGGCTAGAATGGAGTCATCAGCCCTGGAACTAGCATTTTCTTTAGCAGCCTGAAAATCATCAGCGGTGTTGGCATGTTCTTTAGTTTGCTGAACAGATGCTTCAGCGTGAGGAACTTCTTGTTGCTTTGGGGCTGCACCCTTGGTGAAAGTATCAGTCAGCTTCACAAATCTGACCTTGGCTCCTTGCCAATCAGCATAGTAAGAATTGAAGTTGTCGCTGAGGGCTTTGATTTCAGCCTGCATCTTGATGAGTTCTTCAGTTGTCATCTTGACAACATTTTTCTTCAGCAGTTTCTCCTTGCGGTACTGTGATTTCTTGATCTCTCTGGCCCTATCATATTTCCACTTCTCCTCTTGGATGAAGTGAGTCAGCATGTGACTTTGGCCAGGTGTCAGCTTGAAGTCAGACATAGGTGTATTGGGATCCTTATGCCAGAGATCAATGTAATCAAGGATCGCCCTTGGATCCAACAGCAGTGGCACAGGTGTGCCTTTGGCTTTAGCAGCCCTTTCTTGGCGGTCCCTGATGATTTCAGCAAGTTCTTCTTCATCAGCTTCATCATCATCAGACGGTACACTGAAGACTACTTGCTTCTTCTTAGGACTTGGGCGAGTGCCGCGTCCAGCAGTAGCCTTTTTCTTCAGCAGAGAGGGTCCAGCTGAGGAACTTGGTGCAGCTGAGGAACTAGCTGAGACACCAGAGGCAATAGAGATGCCTGTAGTTCTTTGGCACGAGGCCAGATGTGCAGGTGCTGAGGACTTTGTTGGGACAGCTGAGGATTGTGGAGGAGCAGGGGCAGCTTGAGGAATTGGCCTTGAAGATTTTGAAGTTTCAGGCCGTGAGGGCGCAGCTGAGGAACTTGGTCGTGAGGGCATTGATGGTGAAGCACTTGGCTTACGAGCGGGCTTCTTCATCATTGATTTCCTCGGCTTGACACAGGCCTCAGTGGCAGCAGCAACAGCAGAATCTTCATTGAATTTCCTCACTGCTTCTCTGGCTTGTCTCGCCAATTTGTCTTGGCGCTTGGCCCATTCTTCAGGAAAATCCTCACCGCGCTTGATGCTAGTGGAATCAGCCACTTGGCCAGGTGCCAATGGGGCTCTTGGGCATGGAGGATTAAGAGCGAATTTCTTCATGTATTTTGGAGTAACATATCTGTACTCCCTCCATTCACGTGCCCATCTCCATTCAATCCTATGAATGCGCACCTTGCGCTGATTTTTGTCTTCTTTGCCAAATCTGGCTTCATCAGGCGTGCAGTAATCTTTATATAAATCCTCAGGGATTTCAAAAGCAGTCATGACCTCAGGCTTCTTTCCTCATTTCTGTGGCCTTTTTCCTTCAGCCATTTTCTTCAGTTGAGGAATTTGAACAATTGAATTCTCTGAAGAAGTATGCAACTTTTCTTCGAGGAACGCTGCAAATGAGTTAAGTTGATGAGAACCTAATGATTCAGCAGCGGGCATGTGTACCTGTGAACAGAGTATAGTTGCGAGGAATTTGGAGAGGTCATATGCGTTCTGAGAGGGTTTAAAAAAAACAAGTTTGAGGAATTTGACCAGATGCATCTTGAAGAATTTCACTAAGCGCGCGATATCTTAGGTTCCAGAGTTGTATAGATCGAAGATCCACACAATTGAGGAATCTTGAAGAAATGATGCTTAGGGAAATGAATCAAGAACAGATAACATGTGAGGTGTTTTGTGTGTGAGGATTTGAAGAATAAAACACCTTCGAAGATTTTGTAGAAAAGTTTCGAATCAAAGAGGGCAGTAAAAGTAGCTTTTAATTACCCTGAACGAAAAACACAACGAACTGTGAGTTGAAACAGTGAAGTTCGTCGATGCAGATCTTCCACGCCCTAACTTGGCAGAGGAAGACGTCTACGACGGCAGCGGAGGTGAAGATTTCCGCGGTCGGCGCGAGTACGACGGCGACGAGGTCGAGGCAGTGAAGCTCTTCCTCACCGGCGACGATGGAGTAGCGGCGGCGCTAGGGTTTGGAAGCTCGAGCGGGAGAGAGAGATCAAGCGGAGTAAAAGAAGTGAGGAAGGGGACAGGGGTATTTATAGCCACGGTGAAAAACTGCTCGCCCGAAGATTTGGGACGAACGTGCCCCTGCCCGTTCTCCTTCTCACGACATGTGTCACCCACGTACTGTGTAGTGGAGATCGTGTAAGATCGTGGGTGAAATAATGCATCGTGGGATGCGGAACGGTTTGAGCGGCAAAACCGAAAGTTTGGATAAGATTAGTTTTAATGTTCCGTTCGCAATTTCTTCAGCTGACAAGGACACAGTGAAGAATTTGAACGAGTTTCAAATAGAACACACATGAAGAATTTGTGAACAGATTGGATTGAGTATAGCATAGAGGGGAAGGGTCCGATCACATTCACTTAGCAGAAGATCCAACTTGAAGAAATAGCTATAAGTGAATGCTGTAGAGGACATAAATTCATATATATATATATATATATATATATATATATATATATATATATAGCCAATGAAGAAAAACGACGGCACAAGTGAAGATTTCGAAGGTTGAAGAATTTGAAAAACTGAGGAAAAACTCAAATTGAAGATTTTCAACTTTTGTGGTGGCGTGACCCACCGTATAAGAATGATGATTTCAGACACCGCGTACAATTCTCGTAGGGTTCTGAGAATCAAATTCTTCATTAATTTCTTCACACTTAGAGTGTTATTCTTCATTGATTTGAAGAAAAACGTTTCTTCATGTGTTGCACATCTAAGTCATCAATTTTGCATAAGTGTTAGGGCGAGTGCCTTTTCAAAGTACATTCGAAGACTCTAAGATATTTAGCTCACACCGCAACTTGCTAAATATCTTTTCATCCAAGGGCTTAGTGAAGATATCGGCTAGCTGTTCTTTAGTCTTCACATGCTCAATAGAAATGTCGCCCTTCAACACATGATCACGAAGAAAATGATGACGAATCTGAATGTGCTTTGTCTTCGAGTGCTGAACTGGGTTGTGAGCAATCTTGATGGCACTCTCATTGTCACAGAGGAGAGGCACATTCTTCATGTTGATGCCATAGTCCTTGAGTGTTTGCTTCATCCATAGCAGTTGAGCACAGCAAGAACCAGTAGCAATGTACTCAGCTTCAGCAGTAGACAGTGATACGCAGTTCTGTTTCTTCGAGGACCAACAGACCAAGGATCGTCCAAGGAAATGACAAGTACCAGATGTTGACTTGCGGTCCACACGGTCACCAGCATAGTCAGAGTCAGAATATCCAATGAGATCAAAATCCGAGCCCTTGGGATACCATAATCCAAGTGTTGGTGTGTGAGCTAGATATCGAAGAATATGCTTCACAGCCTTATGGTGTGATTCCTTCGGTGCAGCTTGAAATCGGGCACACATGCAAACACTAAGCATTATATCTGGCCTAGATGCACATAAGTACAATAAAGAGCCAATCATGGAGCGGTATACCT
Source organism: Aegilops umbellulata (assembly GCA_032464435.1). Taxonomy (NCBI): domain Eukaryota; kingdom Viridiplantae; phylum Streptophyta; class Magnoliopsida; order Poales; family Poaceae; genus Aegilops; species Aegilops umbellulata. The sequence continues at coordinate 352,518,067 of CP136057.1, forward strand.
TATGATCGAAGTTAATACCATTTTCATCAGTGCATAGATGACCATTTGTGGGCATAGGAATTTTGATGCCTTTGCAATCTTGCATTCCGAATTTCTTCAGGACATCCTTGAGGTATTTCTCCTGAGATATGAATATGCCATTGCGCTGTTGACGAATTTGAAGACCTAAGAAGAATTTCAACTCTCCCATCATAGACATTTGATATTCTTCACTCATCAAATAGGCAAATTCATCACTATAACGTTGGTCAGTACAGCCAAAGATGATATCATCAACATATATTTGGCACACAAACAGTTCACCATCATAAGATTTAGTAAAGAGAGTGGGATCGAGTGAACCGGGTGTGAAGCCTTTCTTCATGAAGAATTCCTTCAATGTATCATACCACGCCCTTGGGGCCTGCTTGAGGCCATAGAGGGCCTTGTTAAGTCTGAAGACTTTGTCAGGATGTTTTGGATCCTCAAAACCTGGGGGTTGAGCAACATATACTTCTTCCTCAAGCTTACCATTGAGGAATGCACTTTTCACATCCATTTGGTATAAGATGATATCATGATGGTTAACATAAGCAAGTAATATGCGAATAGCCTCAAGTCTAGCAACAGGTTCAAAAGTTTCATCGAAATCAATTCCTTCAACCTGTGTGTAGCCTTGAGCTACTAGTCGTGCCTTATTCCTCACCACAACACCATTTTCATCTTGCTTGTTGCGGTAGATCCACTTTGTGCCAATGATGTTATGCTTGCGAGGATCGGGACGATTGACTAGTTCCCAGACATTGTTGAGCTTGAACTGATGTAATTCTTCTTGCATGGCCTGAATCCACTCAGGCTCTAGAAATGCTTCATCTACCTTAGTGGGCTCTGTGATAGAGACAAAAGCAAAGTGCCCACAAAAGTTAGATAGATGTGAAGCTTTTGAGCGTGTGAGAGGACCTGGTGCTCTAATGTCATTGATGATCTTCTCCACTTGCACTTCTTTTGCAACGCGAGGGTGAGTTGGTTGTCGTTGAGGAATTTGATCAGCATTTTCTTCAGCATCAATTTCCTCAGCATTTTCTTCAGGTTCATCAGCTCGACGTTCTTCACGTTCTGGAATGAATTCTTCAGCAGATTCTTCAGTCGGAATGACATCTTCAGTAGCCTTGTGCTTGATAGAATCCTCAGGTGCTGGTTCATCTAACACAGAAGGTAGGTGCTCTCTTTGCGAGCCATTAGTTTCATCGAACCGCACATCTACAGTTTCAACAATCTTGTGAAGAACATTGTTGAAGACTCTGTTGGTGTGCGAGTCCTTTCCGTAACCAAGCATAAAACCTTCATGTGCTTTCGGTGCAAATTTAGAGTTGTGATGAGGATCTCTAATCCAGCATTTAGCACCGAAGACTTTGAAATAACTCACATTGGGTTTCTTGTCAGTGAGGAGTTCATAGGCAGTCTTCTTGAAGAATTTGTGAAGATATACTCTGTTGATGATGTGGCACGCAGTATCAATTGCATCAACCCAGAAACGACAAGGGGTTTTGTACTCATCGAGCATAGTGCAAGCCATCTCAGCAAGAGTCCTGTTCTTGCGCTCCACGACGCCATTCTGTTGAGGAGTATAAGGAGCAGATAACTCATGAGTAATACCAAGTTCATCAAGATAGTCATCGAGACCCGAATTCTTGAACTCAGTGCCATTGTCACTTCTGATGTGCTTGATCTTCACACCAAAGTTGGTTGAAGCCCTCGAGGAAAATCGTTTGAAGACTTCCTGTACTTCAGTTTTGTAAGAGACAAGGTGTACCCATGTGTAACGAGAGTAATCATCAACAATAACAAAGCCATATTGAGATGCTTCATTTGAAACAGAGGAATAATGATTAGGACCGAAGAGATCCATGTGAAGCAATTCAAATGGACGAGTAGTGGTCATGATAGTCTTCGCTCGATGCTTGGCCTTGGTCATCTTTCCAGCTTCACAGGCACCGCATAAGTGATCCTTGAGGAATTTGACATTTTCAATGCCAATGACATGCTTCTTATTTGCAAGCGTGTGCAAATTCCTCATGCCTGCATGACCAAGTCGTCGATGCCATAGCCATCCTTCTGAAGCTTTTCCAAGTAGGCACACGGCTGGTTGTGAATCTGCAGAGAAATCAACAATATACAAGTCTCCTCTCCTAAAGCCTTCGAAGACTTTGGATTTGTCAGCTTCCATAATCACAACACAATGATACTTGCCAAAGACAACAACCATATCAAGATCACAAAGCATTGAGACAGACATAAGGTTGTATCCTAAGGACTCAACAAGCATGACTTTGTCCATGTGTCGATCCTTTGTGATAGCAACTTTACCTAGACCCAATACCTGACTTTTGCTTTTGTCAGCGAAGATGATATGCTTCAGATGTGATGATGATAAGGGAGCATCCATCAACAGATTCCTGTCACCAGTCATGTGATTTGTACATCCACTATCAAGTACCCGTTCAGTGGCTTTGGGTTGATCATCCTTGGCACCCTTTGCCATAAAGCAATAGGTGGGAGCGTAGTCATCATTGCCTTCATCAGCCTTGTTGGTGAGATCACTTTCTTCAGCGTTGAAGATGGATTTGCTGACGAATGCAGTAGCGAGGGCAATGCTTGCCACTCCAGACTCAGAATCATTAGATTCCTCTTCTGCTTCATTTTCTTCAGATTCAGCCTCAGAGTCCATTTCCTTGCCAATGAATGCCCGAGCCTTCTTGGAGCTGCTCTTCTTGTGAGACGAAGACTTTGAGGATTTTGATGATGAATATTTTGAGGACTTCTTCTTTTTCTTCGCATCATCAGAACTATAATCCTTGTATTTCTTCTTCTTTGATTCCTTTTCCCACTGAGGACAATCTTGAATGTAATGTCCTGGTTTCTTGCACTTGTGACAAAGCCTCTTCTTATAGTCACTGGATGAGGAATCATTGCTCCTTGAGGGTTTTCCAAAGCGACCACGTCTTGAGAACTTCTGGAATTTCTTCACTAGCAGTGCTAGATCATGACTCAGTTCTTCGGGGTCACCAAGGCTGCTACCAGAGTCTTCATCTTCGGACTCAGATACTACCTTGGCCTTTAGAGCATGTGATCTGCCATAGCTCGAACCATAGAGATCTCTATTTTTAGCAAGCTGGAACTCATGAGTGTTAAGCCTCTCGAGGATATCAGCGGGGTCAAGTGACTTGTAATCAGCACGCTCTTGTATCATCGGTGCCAGAGTGTCAAATGAGGAATCAAGCGATCTCAGCAATTTCTTCACCACCTCATGGTCGGTGATGTCAGTGGCACCAAGTGCTTGCAGCTCATTTGAAATGTCAGTGAGGCGATCAAAGGTTTGCTGAACATTTTTGTTGTCGAGTCTTTTGAAGCGGTTGAAGAGATTGCGAAGAACATCAACTCGAGAGTCGCGCTGAGTTGAAACTCCTTCATTGACCTTGGACAGCCTATCCCAGATAAGCTTAGCAGTTTCCAAAGCACTCACTCTACCATACTGTCCTTTACTCAGATGGCCACATATGATATTCTTCGCTTGGGAATCGAGTTGCTTGAATCTCTTCACATCGGTAGCGTTCAGTGAGGGTGAGACGGAGGGAACACCATTTTCCACAACATACCAGAGATTGTTATCAATTGCCTCAAGATGCATGTGCATCTTGTTCTTCCAGTAAGGGTAGTCCGTCCCATCAAAGGTAGGACACCCAGCAGAGACCTTGATCATAATTGCGATCGACATAACTAAAACTCCAGGCGGTTAAAGCAAAATCACACAAAACAAGGGAGTACCTTGCTCTGATACCAATTGAAAGTGCGTTATATCGACTAGAGGGGGGGTGAATAGGCGATTTTTATGAAATTCTTCACTAATGAATTTGCTCGTGAGGAAATTCCTTAGCGAAGAACTACTAGCAGCGGAATAAGTACTCAGCGATAAACATAACAGAATACATGCATGGTCATCATGATAAAATGAAGACAAACACAGAGTACAGAAAGTGTAAACACAGGATAACACAAGATGAAGACAAACAGACGGTAAATTAAGACCATGTATTTCTTCAATAGGAGGTAAATTCTTAACATCTTCAGCTTTAATACCTTTTTCTTTCATAGATTTCTTTGCCTCTTGCATATCTTTGGGACTGAGAAATAAAACACCTCTCTTCTTAAGAGTTGGTTTAGGAATAGGATCATTAATTGGAGCGGGAGCTGGCTCAGGAGCTAGCTCAGGAGGTGCCTAATTATTATCATTTGTCAACATATTATTCAATATAATTTCCGCTTCATCCGGTGTTGTTTCCCTGAAAAGAGAACCAGCACAACTATCCAGGTAATCTCTGGAAGCATCGGTTAGTCCATTATAAAAGATATCAAGTATTTCATGTTTCTTAAGAGGATGATCAGGCAAAGCATTAAGTAACTTGAGAAGCCTCCCCCAAGGTTGTGGGAGACTCTCTTCTTTAATTTGCACAAAGTTGTATATTTCCTTTAAGGCAGCTTGTTTCTTATGAGCAGGGAAATATTTAGCAGAGAAGTAATAAATCATATCCCGGGGACTACGCACACAACCAGGATCAAGAGAATTAAACCATATCTTAGCATCACCCTTTAATGAGAACGGAAATATTTTGAGGATATAAAAGTAGCGCGATCTCTCATCATTAGTGAACAGGGTGGCTATATCATTTAATTTAGTAAGATGTGCCACAACAGTTTCAGATTCATAACCATGGAAAGGATCAGATTCGACCAAAGTAATTATATCAGGATCAACAGAGAATTCATAATCTTTATCAGGAACACAGATAGGTGAAGTAGCAAAAGCAGGGCCAGGTTTCATTTTATCTCTAAGTGATTCTTTGTTCCATTTAGCTAATAATCTCTTGAGCTCATATCTATCTTTGCAAGCTAAAATAGCGGCAGAAGATTCCATATCAAAAACATAACCCTCAGGAATAACAGGCATATCTTCATCATCACTTTCATCATTATAATCAGATTCAATAATTTCTTTCTCTCTAGCCCTAGCAATTTATTCATCAAGAAATTCACTAAGGGGGATAGTAGTATCGGGCATAGAAGCAGTTTCATCGTAAGTATCATGTATAGCAGAAGTGGCATCATCAATAACATGCGACATATCGGAACGAATAGCAGAAGCAGATTTAGGTGTCGCAAGCTTACTCATAACAGAAGGTGAATCAAGTGCAGAGCTAGATGGCAGTTCCTTACCTCCCCTCGTAGTTGATGGATAAATTGTTGTCTTAGCGTCTTTCAAGTTCTTCATAGTGTCTAGCAGATATAAATCCCAAGTGACTCAAAGAATAGAGCTATGCTCCACGGCAACGGCGCCAGAAAAAGGTCTTGATAACCCACAAGTATAGGGGATCGCAAAAGTTTTTGAGGGTAGATTATTCAACCCAAATTTATTGATTCGACACAAGGGGAGCCAAAAAATATTCTCAAGTATTAGCAGCTGAGTTGTCAATTCAACCACATCTGGAAACTTAGTATCTGCAGCAAAGTGTTTAGTAGCAAAGTAATATGATAGTGGTGGTAACGAAAACAAAAGTAAAGGACACAAAAGTAATGTTTTTGGTATTTTGTAGTGATTGTAACAGTAGCAACGGGAAAGTAAATAAGCGTAAACCAGTATATGGAAAGCTCGTAGGCACCGGATCAATGATGGAGAATTATGTCGGATGTGATTCCTCATGCAATAGTTATAACATAGGGTGACACATAACTAGCTCCAATTCATCAATGTAATGTAGGCATGTATTTCGAATATAGTCATACGTGCTTATGGAAAAGAACTTGCATGACACCTTTTGTCCTACCCTCCCTTGGCAGCGGGGTCCTATTGGAAACTAAGGGATATTAAGGCCTCCTTTTAATAGAGTACCGGACCAAAGCATTAACACTTAGTGAATACATGAACTCCTCAAACTACGGTCATCACCGGTAAGTATCCCGATTATTGTCACTTCGGGGTTAACGGATCATAACACATAATAGGTGACTATAGACTTGCAAGATAGGATCAAGAACTCACATATATTCATGAAAACATAACTGGTTCAGATCTGAAAGCATGGCACTCGGGCGCTAGTGACAAGCATTAAGCATAGCAAAGTCATAGCAACATCAATCTCAGAACATAATGGATACTAGGGATCAAACCCTAACAAAACTAACTTGATTACATGATAAATCTCATCCAACCCATCACCGTCCAGCAAGCCTACGATGGAATTACTCACGCACGGCGGTGAGCATCATGAAATTGGTGATGGAGGATGGTTGATGATGACGACGGCGACGAATCCCCCTCTCCGGAGCCCCGAACGGACTCCAGATCAGCCCTCCCGAGAGGTTTTAGGGCTTGGCGGTGGCTCCGTATCGTAAAACGCGATGAATTCTTCTCTCTTATTTTTTTCTGCCCGAAAGCCAATATATAGAGTTGGAGTTGGCGTCGGGAGGTCTCCAGGGGGCCCACGAGGTAGGGGGCGCGCCCCCACCCTTGTGGACAGGGTGTGGGCCCCCTAGTCTTCTTCTTTGGCGAGGACTTTTTATTATTTTTTATAAGACATCCCGTGGAGTTTCAGGTCATTCCGAGAACTTTTGTTTTCTGCACATAAAACAACATCATGGCAATTCTGCTAAAAAGAGCGTCAGTCCGGGTTAGTTCCATTCAAATCGTACAAGTTAGAGTCCAAAACAAGGGCAAAAGTGTTTGGAAAAGTAGATACGAAGGAGATGTATCAGCACTCAATGTTTATTAATTTTAATGCATGTTCATGACTGTTGTCGCTCTCTAGTTGGTCGCTTTCCAGTCTCATTCTAGCCCTCACTTGTACTAAGCAGGAATGCTGCTTGTGCATCCACTTCCATAAACCCCAAAGTTATTCCATATGAGTCCACTATACCTTCCTATATGCGGTATCTACCTGCTGTTCCAAGTAAATTTGTATGTGCCAAACTCTAAACCTTCAAATAAAATTCTGTTTTGTATGCTCGAATAGCTCATGTATCAACTAGGGATGCCTGTATCCTCCATGCTAGGCGGGTTATTCTCAAGAGGAGTGGACTCCGCTCCTCACTCACGAGAAAATGGTTGGTCACCGGGATGCCCAGTCCCATGCTCAAATCAAATCAAAATAATTGCAAAGAAAACTCCCCAAGACTGTTGTTAGTTGGAGGCACCCATTGTTTCGGGCCAGCCATGAATTGATGCTTGTTGGTGGTGGGGGAGTATAAACTTTACCATTCTGTTTGGGAACCGCCTATAATGTGTGTAGCATGGAAGATATCGAGATCTCTCGGTTGTTATGTTGACAATGAAAGTATGCCGCTCAAAATATTATTTATCTCTATTTTAAAATCGAGCTCTGGCACCTCTACAAATCCCTGCTTCCCTATGCGAAGGGCTTATCTATTTACTTTTATGTTGAGTCATCATCCTCTTATTAAAAAGCACCAGTTGGAGAGCACCGCTGTCATTTGCATCCATTACTATTAATTTACATTGGGTATGACTATGACTGGATCTCTTTTACCATGAATTACAATGTTTAGCCAGTCCTTGATCTTCAAAGGTGCTCTGTATTTATGTTTTACGGTCTCAGAAAGGGCTAGCGACATACCATCTTGTTATATCATATTATGATTGTTTTGAGAAAGTGTTGTCATCCTAAATTTATTATTATTGCTCGCTAGTTCATTATGCCATTGATATGAGTAAACATGAGACCTAAATGTTATTGTGAATATGGTTAGTTCATAATCTTTGCTAAAAACTTGAATGCTGGCTTTACATATTTACAACAATAAGAGTAAACAGAGTTTGTAAAAGTTTTTTCTTTATCATTTTATGTTTGTCAACTGAATTGCTTGAGGACAAGCAAAGGTTTAAGCTTGGGGGATTTGATACGTCTCCATCGTATCTACTTTTCCAAACACTTTTGCCCTTGTTTTGGACTCTAACTTGCATGATTTGAATGGAACTAACCTGGACTGACGCTGTTTTCAGCACAATTGCCATGGTGTTATTTTTGTGCAGAAATAAAAGTTCTCGGAATGACCAGAAACTTCATGGAGAATATTTTTGGAATATATAAAGAATACTGGCAAAAGAATCAAGGCCAGGGGGACCACACCCTGTCCATGGGGGTGGGGGCGCGCCTACCCCTCCTGGGCGCGCCCCCTGCCTCATGGGCCCCCCTGGTGCTCCACCGACCTCAACTCCAACTCCATATATTCACGTTCAGGAGAAAAAAAACAAAGAGAAGGATTCATCACGTTTTACGATACGGAGCCGCCGCCAAGCCCTAATCTCTCTCGAGAGGGCTGATCTGGAGTCTGTTTGGGGCTCCGGAGAGGGGAATCCGTCGCCATTGTCATTATCAACCTTCCTCCATCACCAATTTCATGGTGCTCACCGTCGTGCGTGAGTAATTCCATCGTAGGCTTGCTGGACGCTGATGGGTTGGATGAGATTTACCATGTAATCGAGTTAGTTTTGTTAGGGTTTGATCCCTAGTATCCACTATGTTCTGAGATTGATGTTGCTATGACTTTGCTATGCTTAATTCTTGTCACTAGGGCCCGAGTGCCATGATTACAGATCTGAACCTATTATGTTTTCATGAATATATGTGAGTTCTTGATCCTATCTTGCAAGTCTATAGTCACCTATTATGTGTTATGATCCGTTAACCCCGAAGTGACAATAATCGGGATACTTACCGATGATGACCGTAGTTTGAGGAGTTCATGTATTCACTAAGTGTTAATGCTTTGGTCCGGTACTCTATTAAAAGGAGGCCTTAATATCCCTTAGTTTCCAATAGGACCCCGCTGCCAAGGGAGGGTAGGACAAAAGGTGTCATACAAGTTCTTTTCCATAAGCACGTATGACTATATTCGAAATACATGCCTACATTACATTGATGGATTGGAGCTAGTTATGTGTCACCCTATGTTATAACTATTGCATGAGGAATCACATCCGACATAATTCTCCATCACCGATCCAATGCCTACGAGCTTTTAACATATTGCTCTTTGCTTAGTTACTTTTCTGTTGCCACTATTACAATTACTACAAAACTACTACTATTACTTTTGATGCCGTTACCGTTACTTCCATACTACTTTGCTGCAATTACTAAGTTATCCAGGTGTGGTTGAATTGACAACTCAACTACTAATACTTGAGAATATTCTTTGGCTCCCCTTGTGTCGAATCAATAAATTTGGGTTGAATAATCTACCCTCGAAAACTGTTACGACCCCCTATACTTGTGGGTTATCAGCGCCCCCCTTTCCCTCCTCCATCTCTTTCCCTTCCTTCTCTCCTAGTCCAACTAGGGAAGGGGGGAATCCTACTCCCGGTGGGAGTAGGACTCCTCCGGGGCGCGCCACAGAGGGTCGGCCCTCCCCCTCCTCCACTCCTTTATACACGGGGGAGGGGGCACCCCGTAGACACACAAGTTGATCATTGATCTCTTAGCCGTGTGCGGTGCCCCCTCCACCATAATCCACCTCGGTCATATCGTTGCAGTGCTTAGGCGAAGCCCTGCGCCGGTAGCTTCATCATCACCGTCATCACGCCGTCGTGTTGATGAAGCTCTCCCTCGACACTCAGCTGGATCGAGAGTTCGTGGGACGTCACCGAGCCGACTGTGTGCAGATCGCGGAGGTGCCATACTTTTGGTACTAGGATCGGTCGATCATGAAGACGTACGACTACATCAACCGTGTTTTCATAACGCTTCCGCTTTCGGTCTACGAGGGTACATGGACAACACTCTCCTCTCTCGTTGCTATGCATCACCATGATCTTGCGTGTGCGTAGGAAAATGTTGAAATTACCACGTTTCCCAACAGTGGCATCCGAGCCAGGTTTACACATAGATGTTATATGCACGAGTAGAACACAAGTGAGTTGTGGGCGATAATAGTCATACTGCTTACCAGCACGTCATACTTTGATTTGGCGGTATTGTTGGATGAAGCGGCCCGGACCGACATTACGTGTACGCTTATGCGAGACTGGTTCTACTGACGTGCTTCGCACACAGGTGGCTGGCGGGTGTCAATTTCTCCAACTTTAGTTGAATCGAGTGTGGCTATGCTTGGTCCTTGTTGAAGGTTAAAATAGCACATACTTGACGAAAAATCGTTGTGGTTTTGATGTGTAGGTAAGAACGGTTCTTGCTCAGCCCGTAGCAGGCACGTAAAACTTGCAACAACAAAGTAGAGGACATCTAACTTGTTTTTGCAGGGCATGTTGTGATGTGATATGATCAAGACATGATGCTAAATTTTATTTTATAAGATGATCATGTTTTGTAACAGAGTTATCGGCAACTGGCAGGAGCCATATAATTGTCGCTTTATTGTATGAAATGCAGTCGCCATGTAATTGCTTTACTTTATCACTAAGCGGTAGCGATAGTCGTAGAAGCAATAGTTGGCGAGACGACAACGATGATACGATGGAGATCAAGGTGTCCCGCCGGTGACGATGGTGATCATGACGGTGCTTTGGAGATGGAGATCAAAGGCACAAGATCATGATGGCCATATCATATCACTTATATTGATTGCATGTGATGTTTATCCTTTATGCATCTTATTTTGCTTAGTTCGGCGGTAGCATTATAGATGATCTCTCACTAAATTTCAAGGTACAAGTGTTCTCCCTGAGTATGCACCGTTGCGAAAGTTCATCGTGTCGAGACACCACGTGATGATCGGGTGTGATAAGCTCTACGTTCACATACAACGGGTGCAAGCCAGTTTTGCACACGCAGAATACTCGGGTTAAACTTGACGAGCCTAGCATATGCAGATATGGCCTCAAAACACTGAGACCGAAAGGTCGAGCGTGAATCATATAGTAGATATGATCAACATAGTGATGTTCACCATTGAAAACTACTCCATCTCACGTGATGATCGGACATGGTTTAGTTTATATGGATCATGTGATCACTTAGATGATTAGAGGGATGTCTATCTAAGTGGGAGTTCTTTAGTAATATGATCAATTGAACTTTAATTTATCATGAACTTAGTACCTGATAGTATTTTGCATGTCTATGTTGTTGTAGATAGATGACCTGTGATGTTGTTCCGTTGAATTTTAATGCGTTCCTAGAGAAAGCTATGTTGAAAGATGATGGTAGCAACTACACGGACTGGGTCTGTAACTTGAGGATTATCCTCATTGATGCACAGAAGAATTACGTCCTGGAAGCACCGCTAGGTGCCAAACCCGCTGCAGGAGCAACGCCAGATGTTATGAATGTTTGGCAGAGCAAAGCTGATAACTACTCGATAGTTCAGTGTGCCATGCTTTACGGCTTAGAACCGGGACTTCAACGACGTTTTGAACGTCATGGAGCATATGAGATGTTCCAGGAGTTGAAGTTAATATTTCAAGCAAATGCCCGGATTGAGAGATATGAAGTCTCCAATAAGTTCTACAGCTGCAAAATGGAGGAGAATAGTTCTGTCAGTGAACATATACTCAAAATGTCTGGGTATAACAATCACTTGATTCAACTGGGAGTTAATCTTCCTGATGATAGTGTCATCGATAGAATTCTTCAATCACTGCCACCAAGCTACAAGAGCCTCATGATGAACTATAACATGCAAGGGATGGATAAGACAATTCCCGAGCTCTTCGTAATGCTAAAGGCTGCGGAGGTAGAAATCAAGAAGGAGCATCAAGTGTTGATTGTCAACAAGACCACCAGTTTCAAGAAAAAGGGTAAAGGGAAGAAGGGGAAATTCAAGAAGAACGGCAAGCAAGTTGCAGCTCAAGTGAAGAAGCCCAAGTCTGGACCTAAGCCCGAGACTCAGTGCTTCTACTGCAAAGGAACTGGTCACTGGAAGCGGAACTGCCCCAAGTATTTGGCGGATAAGAAGGATGGCAAGGTGAACAAAGTTATATGTGATATACATGTTATTGATGTGTACCTTACTAATGCTCACAGTAGCACCTGGGTATTTGATACTGGTTCTGTTGCTAATATTTGCAACTCGAAACAGGGACTACATATTAAGCGAAGATTGGCTAAGGACGAGGTGACGATGCGCGTGAGAAATGGTTCCAAAGTCAATGTGATCACCGTTGGCACGCTACCTCTACATCTACCTTCGGGATTAGTTTTATACCTGAATAATTGTTATTTGGTGCCAACATTGAGCATGAACATTATATCTAGATCTTGTTTGATGCGAGACGGTTATTCATTTAAATCTGAGAATAATGGTTGTTCTATTTATATGAGTAATATCTTTTATGGTCATGCACCCTTGAAGAGTGGTCTATTTTTATTGAATCTCAATAGTAGTGATACACATATTCATAATATTGAAGCTAAAAGATGCAGAGTTGATAATGATAGTGCAACTTATTTATGGCACTGCTGTTTGGGTCATATTGGTGTAAAGCGCATGAAGAAACTCCATTCTGATGGACTTTTGGAATCACTTGATTATGAATCACTTGGTACTTGTGAACCATGCCTCATGGGCAAGATGACTAAAACACCGTTCTCCGGAACAATGGAGCGACCAACAGATTTGTTGGAAATCATACATACTGATGTATGTGGTCCGATGAATATTGAGGCTCGCGGCGGGTATCATTATTTTCTCACCTTCACAGATGATTTGAGCAAATATGGGTATATCTACTTGATGAAGCATAAATCTGAAACATTTGAAAAGTTCAAAGAATTTCAGAGTGAAGTGAAAAATCATCGTAACAAGAAAATAAAGTTTCTACGATCTGATCGTGGAGGAGAATATTTGAGTAATGAGTTTGGTCTTCATTTGAAACAATGCGGAATAGTTTCGCAACTCACGCCACCCGGAACACCACAACATAATGGTGTGTCCGAACATCGCAATCATACTTTACTGGATATGGTGTGATCTATGATGTCTCTTACTGATTTACCGCTATCGTTTTGGGGTTATGCTTTAGAGACGGCTGCATTCACGTTAAATAGGGCACCATCTAAATCCGTTGAGACGACACCTTATGAACTGTGGTTTGTCAAGAAACCCAAGTTGTCGTTTCTTAAAGTTTGGGGTTGCGATGCTTATGTGAAAAAGCTTCAACCTGATAAGCTGGAACCCAAATCAGAGAAATGTGTCTTCATAGGATACCCAAAAGAGACTATTGGGTACACCTTCTATCACAGATCCAAAGGCAAGACATTCGTTGCTAAGAATGGATCCTTTCTAGAGAAGGAGTTTCTCTCGAAAGAAGTGAGTGGGAGGAAAGTAGAACCTGATGAGGTAACTATACCCGCTCCCTTATTGGAAAGTAGTTCATCACAGAAATCTTTTCCTGTGACTCCTACACCAATTAGTGAGGAAGCTAATGATGATGATCATGTAACTTCAGATCAAGTTACTACCGAACCTCGTAGGTCAACCAGAGTAAGATCCGCACGAGAGTGGTACGGTAATCCTGTTTTGGAGGTCATGTTACTCGACCATGACGAACCTACGAACTATGAGGAAGTGATGATGAGCCCAGATTCCGCGAAATGGCTTGAGGCCATGAAATCTGAGATGGGATCCATGTATGAGAACAAAGTGTGGACTTTGGTTGACTTGCCCGTTGATCGGCAAGCCATCGAGAATAAATGGATCTTCAAGAAGAAGACTGACGCTGACGGTAATGTTACTGTCTACAAAGCTCGACTTGTTGTGAAAGGTTTTCGACAAGTTCAAGGAGTTGACTACGATGAGACATTCTCACCCGTAGCGATGCTTAAGCCCGTCTGAATCATGTTAGCAATTGCTGCATTTTATGATTATGAAATTTGGCAAATGGATGTAAAAACTGCATTCCTGAATGGATTTCTGGAAGAAGAGTTGTATATGATGCAACCTGAAGGTGTTATCGATCCAAAGGATGCTAACAAAGTGTGCAAGCTCCAGCGATCCATTTATGGACTGGTGCAAGCATCTCGGAGTTGGAATAAATTTTTTGGTAGTGTGATCAAAGCATATGGTTTTATACAGACTTTCGGAGAAGCCTGTATTTACAAGAAAGTGAGTGGGAGCTCTGTAGCATTTCTAATATTATATGTGGATGACATATTGTTGATTGGAAATGATATAGAATTTCTGGATAGCATAAAAGGATACTTGAATAAGAGTTTTTCAATGAAAAACCTCAGTGAAGCTGCTTATATATTGGGCATTAAGATCTATAGAGATAGATCAAGACACTTAATTGGACTTTCACAGAGCACATACCTTGACAAAGTTTTGAAGAAGTTCAAAATGGATCAAGCAAAGAAAGGGTTCTTGCATGTGTTACAAGGTGTGAAGTTGAGTCAGACACAATGCCCGACCACTACAGAAGATAGAGAGAAAATGAAAGGTGTTCTCTATGCTTCAGCCATAGGCTCTATCATGTATGCAATGCTGTGCTAGACCTGATGTGTGCCTTGCTATTAGTTTAGCAGGGAGGTACCAAAGTAATCCAGGAGTGGATCACTGGACATCAGTCAAGAACATCCTGAAATACCTGAAAAGGACTAAGGATATGTTTCTCATTTATGGAGGTGACAAAGAGCTCGTCGTAAATGGTTACATCGATGCAAGCTTTGACACTGATCCGGATGACTCTAAGTCACAAACCGGATATGTATTATATTGAACGGTGGAGCTGACAGTTGGTGCATTTCTAAACAAAGCGTCGTGGCGGGATCTACGTGTGAAGCGCAGTACATAGCTGCTTCGGAAGCGGCAAATGAAGGAGTCTGAATGAAGGAGTTCATATCCGATCTAGGTGTCATACCTAGTGCATCGGGTCCAATGAAAATCTTTTGTGACAATACTAGTGCAATTGCCTTAGCAAAGGAATCCAGATTTCACAAAAGAACCAAGCACATCAAGAGAGGCTTCAATTCCATCCACGATCAAGTCAAGGAGGGAGACATAGAGGTTTGCAAGATACATACGGATCTGAATGTTGCAGACCCGTTGACTAAGCCTCTCTCACGATCAAAACATGATCAACACCAAGACTCCATGGGTGTTAGAATCATTACTGTGTAATCTAGTTTATTGACTCTAGTGCAAGTGGGAGACTGAAGGAAATATGCCCTAGAGGCAATAATAAAGTTGTTATTTATATTTCCTTATATCATGATAAATGTTTATTATTCATGCTAGAATTGTATTAACCGGAAACTTAGTACATGTGTGAATACATAGACAAACAGAGTGTCACTAGTATGCCTCTACTTGACTAGCTCATTGAATCAAAGATATATGGTTAAGTTTCCTAGCCATAGACATGAGTTGTCATTTGATTAACAGGATCACATCATTAGAGAATGATGTGATTGACTTGACCCATTCCGTTAGCTTAGCATTTGATCGTTTAGTATGTTGCTATTGCTTTCTTCATAACTTATACATGTTTCTATGACTATGAGATTATGCAACTCCCGAATACCGGAGGAACACTTTGTACCAAACGTCACAACATAACTGGGTGATTATAAAGGTGCTCTACAGGTGTCTCCGATGGTACTTCTTGAGTTGGCACAGATCGAGATTAGGATTTGTCACTCCGATTGTCGGAGAGGTATCTCTGGGCCCTCTCGGTAATGCGCATCACTATAAGCCTTGCAAGCAATGTGACTAATGAGTTAGTTGCGGGATGATACATTACTGAACGAGTAAAGGGACTTGCTGGTAACGAGATTGAACTAGGTATTGAGATACCGACGATTGAATCTCGGGCTAGTAACATACCGATGACAAAGGGGACAACGTATATTGTTATGCGGTTTGACCGATAAAGATCTTCGTAGAATATGTGGGAGCCAATATGAGCATCCAGGTTCCGCTATTGGTTATTGACCGGTGACGTGTCTCGGTCATGTCTACATAGTTCTCGAACCCGTAGGGTCCGCACGCTTAACGTTCGGTGACGATTGGTATTATGAGTTTATGTGTTTGATGTGCCAAAGGTAGTTCGGATCTCGGATATGATCACGGACATGACGAGGAGTCTCGAATGGTCGAGACATAAAGATCGATATATTGGATGACCATGTTTGGACATCAGAAAGGTTTCGAGAGAGTTCGGGCATATACCGGAGTACCGGGGGGTTACCGGAACCCCCCGGGGAGTATATGGGCCCTAATGGGCCTTAGTGGAGAGAGAGAGGGGCAGCCAGGGCAGGCCGCGCGCCCCCTCCCCCTCTGGTCCGAATTGGACTAGGAAGGGGGGCTTTCCTTCCTCCTCTCTCCCCCTTCCTTCTCTCGTAGTCCAACTAGGGAAGGGGGGGAATCCTACTCCCGGTGGGAGTAGGACTCCTCTAGGGCGCGCCATAGAGGGCCGGCCCTCCCCCTCCTCCACTCCTTTATATACGGGGGAGGGGGGCACCCCATAGACACACAAGTTGATCATTGATTTCTTAATCGTGTGGGGTGTCCCCCTCCACCATAATCCACCTCGATCATATCGTTGCAGTGCTTAGGCAAAGCCCTGCACCGCTAGCTTCATCATCACCGTTATCACGCCGTCGTGCTGACGAAGCTCTCCCTCGACACTCAGCTGTATCGAGAGTTCGTGGGACGTCACCGAGCCGAACGTGTGCAGATCGCGGAGGTGTCGTAGTTTCGGTACTAGGACCAGTCGATCGTGAAGACGTACGACTACATCAACCGCGTTGTCATAACGCTTCCACTTTCGGTCTACGAGGGTACGTGGACAACACTCTCCCCTCTCGTTGCTATGCATCACCATGATCTTGCGTGTGCGTAGGAAAATTTTGAAATTACTACGTTTCCCAACACCTCCTCCCGGGAGCAGCGGAGCGCAAGCCGGACGGCCATCTCCTCCTCGGGGCCGCGTGGGATGAACTCAGGGTCGACGCATCTGGAGATGAAGGGCTCGGATCCGCTGCTCGCCATGCCGGAGACGGTCGGACGATGCCGGAGACGAGCTTGAGTGGCGGAGCGAAGTGAAGGGGAGTGGGATGAACTGGCTAGGGTTTGGTTCGGCGAACGTGAACGGATGAGAAAAAATATATGTTAGTTGAGTGGGCCAGCGTAGGTCGGGTCTGACGTGGCGGATGTGTCCCTTACATTTTGAGCTAGATATGAAGGATGCCGGTTAAACCGGACGTTTGAGGCGTCCGTCTAGATCAGATTTTTTGATCGAACGGCCCGTCCTGACGTTTAAAGAGGATTTATTAGGATGCGCGGCTATAGACGCTTTTAAATGACCGGTTTTGGGTTTTGGGTCATTGGAGATGCTCCAAGTCGGTTAAAGCTGTCTGAAAGGAGAAAAGTCTGGCAGCTCGTATGCAGCGCAGCCGGCGAACAACCATGTCCATGACCATGAGGCCGCGTACGTTCCCCCTCGAGCAGACGTGCACTACCACCCGACGCCGAGTCCAACGATGGGGATGGCTCGGCTTGTTGTTTAACCGTGAGTGGTGCGTGCGTACATCATATGGAACGACCCGGGCGTGTACGTATTAACTGAACCACAGAGGTTTACCGGTGAAGTGACGATCAAGAGCTGGTGGCCAGCTATCCAAGACATGACATAGGCAATGTCCGCCTCTTTCTTCTACGAGGATGAGAAGACGCTCACGCCATTTCTTCTTCTTCCGATCCAATCGCCGTCTCTGTCCCTTCTACCGACGTTCTTGCCCTCACGCACGCTTGCCATGCTAAGCGCTGTAGGATGAGAGCCACTGCGCCTGCCTACGAGGGTAACGCGACGGCGACCGAGGTTACTTGACAAGACGCGTCATTTCCCCTGTTTACACTGTTGCGTGAACACAGAGATCTTGCTGCGATTCCTTGTGAAACTGCAACTTGATCAATTGGTCATTGGTGGTTCGCGCAGTTACGGAGGACTGTTGATGTGTGCATGCGATTGCAACTCTGGTTTGCTATTTTTCTTCTCCGCTCTGTTTTTCTTTCGAGGGGCCTTCGTTTTGGTTATTTTTTCTTTTCGAGAGTACGCCAATGAAGTATCATATTTTTATAGAAGCCAGAAGGTTATTTACAAGAGCTTGCGTGCGATGCGAACATCCACACAAGGAAGAACAACTCAACACCAACACAAAAGCCTAATGCTACTCTCTCATAAAATGATGTAAACTACCAACACCTAGTCCCGCATCCTTCCACTCCTTGAGCTCATTGAGGATGTGAAAATGCAACTCATCAACGGTCTTTTGCTGATCCCTTCGGTTGAATACACGGGCATTCCTTTGCTTCCATAGCGACCAGGCAATCGCAATGAAAAGGTGTCGAAGCCTCTCTTATCCTCTCAACAAAAGGTCTCCTAGCTCGAAGCCACCAGTCAAGCATGCTATCATGCACCTGCGGTATGTCTACGTTCAGGTCGAGGCTTTGGAAGCATTTGTGCCATACCTGCCGTGCATAGACGCATTGGATGTGGATGTGATCCACGTTATCCTCCTCCTCTAAACACGTGAAGCAAGCCGAAGGATGATCCTGTAAACCATGCCTAGCGCGATGATCAGATGTCCAAACCCTATGTTGCACTGCCAGCCACATGTGTAACTTGCACTTCAAAGGAGCCCAGCTTCCAGATGCAAGAGGCAAAAGGCACCCTTTCTAAGCCCTGACATAGTCTGTCGTAAATCGAGCTGACGGTGTACTTTCCAGAACTGTCAGCAGGCCAGGAGAAAACATCAGGGCGGTTGTCATTACGAGGAACCGAGGCAATGGCTTGCCCCAAGATGATCAGCTGCAAGTGCGCTGTGAAGTTCATGTCACCGTTGATGTCACTGACCCATAGATTGTTCTGGAGCGCTTGCTGAACTGTACGTCTATTTTGTGTCCTTCTTTCCACCAAGTTTATGATCAAAGGGGCAAAGTCTGCAATGCCGAATACATGGATCCATCTACCACGCCAAAATAAGGTGTTGGCTCCATCACCAACCCAGATGTGCACCAAACAGTCAAAAACTTGTCGAGCCTCTCTATCAACCACCAAGGGCATATCCTACCACGGCCTATCCGGATCTGTTCTTCTCAACCATTCCCATCGGACGCGCAGCGCAAGTGCTTGCAGCTCCAGGTTTTTGACTCCCAGACCACCAAAGTAGAGGGTCCTGCAAATGGTATTCCATGCGATCAAGCACTGTCCTCCCTTGACCTTGTCTTCCGCAGTCCAAAAGAACGCACGCATCCACTTGTCCAGGTCCTCAAAAACCCACTTTGGAGCATCCATGATCATGAAGTGGTGGATAGGCCGCGCAGTCATGACAAAATTTATAAGAATCAGCCGGCCAGGACGGTGAATGAGTCCCCTTTGCCACGTAGGGACCATATTTTTTGGCTTGTCCAAAATAGGCTGCCAATCACCACGGGTAAGCTGCCTGATGGCAAGCTGAAGCCCAAGATACTTGCACGGGAATTCTCCAATGTTGCACTGCAGCATACTCTCGACTCTGCCTTGGTCATCTTCATTGCCATGGATCAGAATTGCTGAGGATTTACGATAGTTAACACGAAGACCGGACGGTTGCCCAAAAGCTCCCAAGGCAGTCCTGACAAAAATGAGGTCTCCAACGCTGGGCTTCACAAATAATGCAACATCATCGGTGCAGATAGAGACCCGTTGCATAGCCGAGATCCCTCTGATTGAGCTAAGCACACCCATATTGGCCCCCATGCTGAAGATATGTGTGAGGACGTCCATGGCAATGACGAACAGCAAGGAGGAAACCTGATCACCTTGTCTTAAGCCACAAGCAAGATATACACTCTTTCCAGGGGTGCCATTGACTATGACCTTAGTGGAGGCGGTCTGGAGGAGAATTGCGATCCATCCAATCCACTTTGGCCCAAACCCTTTCCTCCTCATCACCTCAAATAGGAACGGCCAGGATAGCGTATCGAAAGCTTTGGAGATGTCTAATTAGGAACACACTGACTTCCTTTCTTCCATGAATCTTCCTCGCAACTTGGCGAATAAGCAGAAAGTTGTCATGTAGATTTCTCCCAAGAATGAACGCCGACTGGTTGGCAGCAACTACTTCCTTCATCCTCCTTCTCGCCCGGATAGCAAGCATCTTTGCGAATATTTTCGCAGCACTGTGAGGAAGGCTGATGGGCCGGAAGTCCCCCACTACTTCAGCATCCGGCTTCTTAGGGATCAGCACAATATGGGCTCTGTTAAGCTTGGCAAATCCCCGGCCATCACCAACGTATAACTTCATCAAGACAACAAAGACATCCTGCTTGATAATGGGCCAAGCACGCTGGTAAAAAGCACCAATGAAACCATCCGGCCCCGAGGCTCGATCAGGTGGCAGCTCCTTGACGGTGTTCCATATCTCATCTTCGGTGAAAATACCATCCAACTCTTGCAGATCACAACCCGGGATGTTCAAGAACTCCAAGTTCACCGTCTCCTCCCTGGCTTTGGCCGTGCCCAACAGCTCCTCATAGGCCGAGGTGAAAATTTCAGCCATGCGATCATGCTTAGTGGCAATCTCATCATCCTTTCTGACCTTGAAGATGTAGTTTTTCGCACGCCTCCTGTTTGTCACCAATTGAAAGAGTTTGGTGTTGGCGTCACCATCCTTCAGTCACCTCAATCTCGACCTCTGTCTGGCTATTGTACGCTCGAGGGAAGCCAATCCCAGAACATTCATCTTAAGCATGCGGCGTAACCAAAGTTCCTCCGAGCTCAAGGGTCTCAATTCCTGTGCGCGATCAAGCTTGAGGATAACGTAGTTAGCCACTGCAATAATGTTGCCAACTTTCCTTTGAGCCCACGCCTGCAAGTAGGTGGCCGTGTTCCTAAGCAGAGCATCGAGCCTCTGGAACGGGCCGGTAATAGATGCATCACAGATCCAGGCTTCCTTGACAGCGTCCAGAAAGCCCTCAAGCTTGGTCGAGAACATTTCAAAGCGGAATCTTCTCTTCGGACAGAAGTGAGCAGAAATCAATAGATGGAGGGGTGCATGATCCGAGACATTAGTGGAGAGAGCTTGGAGAAGATTGTCTGAATAGTGCGTTCCCAATCCACCGAAACAAAGACCCTGTCGATTTTGGTTAACACCGGGGCATCTCTCTCATTGGACCAGGTGAAGCTCCGCTCTTGTTTTGTGAAGATGAAGAATAGCTCCTGCAGTTGGCCCGACGTGGACTTGAAAATCGCTTTGACGTTGGAGATTCGGCTCACCCATTATTCGGCCGTTCCGAGGCCGCATCGCACGTCTCGGCAGGCGCGCTACCGACGAACAAGGCTCGTTAGGTGCAACGACGCAACGTCGTCCGTCCGTCCATCATTGCCCATCATGATCGATCGCGCGACGTCGCCGCTTATGATGATCGATCGACGTTGCGTAATCTGGACACGACATTGGGGAAAGCACCAGCCCGCGCCGGCCGGAATTATTGCCCGCACGAGCGGAGCCTGCTTACAATGGTCGTTGGGCGCCGCGCCCTTCCGTCTCAACAAAGAGCCGCTCCTCCTGGCCTGGTCCGGTCCGGTCCAGAAGCAGCCAGAGCACGCGTGCTCCGCTCCGTCCACCAACAGCAACAGGCCGGCCGTGTCTTTCTCGCCGAACGCGACGTGTAGTTTTACTTGGTGTCCTCTCGATCGATCTTTCGTCGACATCATGAGACGATAAAAATTTACTGTATGCTTCGCCGGCCTGGCCACGCCGGGTTAATTCCATTTAATAGCCCCGTGCGGAAAGCCATGGAACGCGGGGAGCTGTCAGCGAAGGCGGACCGGGGGTCGAGTCCGTCGGGCGTCCCCTCCTTCCTGTACGCATCTCAGCAGGATCCATACGCAGGGCGCGCGGGTTACGAGGCCCACGGGGGGCAGCGGCACATGGCGCGCCATCACTCTCGCCCCGCTCCATCAGCCGCGCCCCGCGCCGGTGCTGGGCCTCCTGCTCTGCTTTTGTTTAGCCACGGCGTAGACCAGCGGTAGTCGGTCGCAGGCACGCCACCGCTCTGTCTGCTACGATCGCAGCGAGCAGATGCTATCAGATTATCGGGCAGGCGGCACGGCATCAGCCTGGGTGGGGTGTGGTGGATTCTTTACTTGTTCACGGCGGTTGCCCGGTGCCGGTGGGCGGTGGGCGGGTTGGTTAACCCACCGGACGACGCCTCCCCCTCCCCTCGTTGGACGAATCGGGGCGGGAAAAGCATCTGCCTTTGAACGCAACGCGCTCGCGTCGCGGGTAGAGCTAAGAGAAGGAAAAACGAGCGAGCAAAAGGGAGAGGAGAATAAAAAAACAAATAAGCAAAGCGAAACGAAAACAACAACAACAAATGGAAAAATACTGCAAATGAGCACAATAAGGCATCTTCCATCAATCTCTGTAGATCCACGTATGTTGGAAATATAACCCTACAGAATGACTCGGTCAGATCATGGCCGGGTTATCCAGTGACGACTTGAAGAACAGATGATGATCAAGAGCTCAAGGCCAAGAAGGCGACTCACAGAGCAGGCCGGCTCATGGCCCAGCGCCTGGGACACCGGCTCGATGAGGAGACAAAGGAAACTCCCTTATTGGGATGAGTAGGAAACAGATCAGGACACTGGTTGTATTACGATCTGGACTTTGTTGTAAGGCCATCGCCTCGACCTGTATATGAATGGAAGCCTCTGAGGCAGGAATACTAAGTTACAAACTCTCGAGTACTAGGCTAGCTAAGTCACACCATTGTAATCGAGATCTCAAACAATAATCAATCAAGCAAGAAGTAGGCCATTACCTCTATCGCGAGGGGCCAAACTTGGGTAAACCCTCGTCTTTCGATTCCAATCAACCCTGTTGGGGATATAACTATTTGTGTAACCCGCCCAGGAGGGGCCGGGTCACGCAATGGCGATTTCATCATATGAAGCCCAATATCAAGCTTGAAGATGGCGGTTTAATGGAGGGCCTAAAGCCCACAGGCGACTTAAGGTCCATAGTAATAAACCGCCGTAATGGCATGACTTGTGTTGTAAGGCAAGATTAACTAGTCACCGAGCCGGACGCTGTTTATGAGCCGACCGGGACTCTATAGGCGGTGGGGCGTCAACCCGTGTATATAAGGGGACGACCCGCCGGCGGCTTAGGGCAAGTAACACCAAATCGAGAGCCGGGCTAGCAGATTTGCTCCCTGGTCATCGAAACCCCAGCAATTCCATCACAACTAGACGTAGGCTTTACCTTCATCGTAAGGGGCCGAACTAGTATAAAACTCCCGTGTCCTTTGTCCCACTTTAACCCCTTTAAGCTTTCTAGTTGCGATGGCTCCACGAATAAGTCCTTTCACGAGGACATCTGCCGTGACAATTCCACGACAGTTGACGCCCACCGTGGGGCCAGCGCATGGTGGATTTGAGTTCTTGAAGGGCAACTTCGAAGGGCTCAAGGGATACGCTGTGAGCCGGATGACCAAGAGTCGTCGCGGCAAGCTCTACATCGACGACGCCGGCTGGGGTCCCGCCGCCGACTCAATTGAGTACGGGTACCGGGTCCCCTTCGGCGGAATCCATGTCTTCATCGGCCGGATTGGCGAGCCGGGCCCTGAGCCGGACATCTGCACCGACATCGTTGAGACGACTCAGCATGCGAGACCCGCCCGGGCTCAGCCCGCCGTGAAGCGTGCCTTCGTGGGTTGCGTCCATGGAGGAGAACTTTCTGAAGGATCCGCGGACGGCGATGAGACGGCCGTCTATTCTGACGGTGAGTCATCCACTGGTGAGACGGATTCGTTATACCAATTGCAGGACGGCGGGCTTGGGGGCTGTTCCGATGGCAGCAGTATTCTGGACCCCTTCGAGCCGCCAAGCAGAGTAGGGATCTTCATGGATGGCACTCAACCCGGCCAAAACTCTACGGCTGGGGCAGGAGACCCTGTGCGCCAGCCGACTCAGGTGCTGATTGATCTCATGGACAAATTGACGGCCCTGTTAACCGCCACAGTTATTCCGGCAAGTCAAGAGGAGCACGATGCAGAAGTGGCGCAGGTACGCGAGGAGATAGCCCGAGCCAAGGAGGCCCTAGCGGCTGAAGCCACCATATTGGCCGCAGAGCGGGCGGCTTTGGATGCACGGGCTCAACAGCTCGAGTCAGAGGCTTTCCAGCTTACGATGAGCCTGAACGCATCTAACGAGGTGATGAGGAGGAGACACCAGAAGACTCAATCCCGTCTGCCTCCGGTTTATGATCCTCGGAATCTCTTCTGCACGCCCGGAGCCGGCTCTAGTAACCCGCCAGAGGCAAATCAATTCGGAGCAGGGGCACCGGTTCAGCCTCGGGTGATGGCACCTCCTCACGTGAATACGGCCCCGCCTCGCTACGTACCAACACCACCGGGTCACTTTTCTAACCCCATAGAGAACCTGATCACTGCATCGACACGTTTGGTGGCTCTCCCGGTGGATGGCGGCTCTCCAACAGCGGTGGAGACGCGAAGGATCAGAGAACTCGTCCAAACGGCTCTGGCTCAGCAGGAGGCTTACTCCTATAGTCGGGACAGGATTCATTCGACTCCTCGCCCAAGCCGGAGCCCAAGTTACAGCAGACATATGGATTCGGAGGCCTTGTCAAGCAACGCCCAGCGCCATAACCAGCCCGGTGGATATAATCCGGTGCAGGACAGGATACGTTGAGAGGACGAGCGGGCGGCTCAACTGGCGGCTCAGCAGGCGGCTCATCAAACCTTCCCGGATTATCCGACGACTTCTGTTGAGCCAGGAGTGGCCACCAGAACCGGCGGTGTTCCTTGTTTGGTGCCGGCTTTGCGGAATGAGCGTCTGCCCAAGGACTTCAAGGGACCCCGAAAGGTGCCAAATTATACGGCCGATTTACAGCCCGGGGCGTGGATCGAAAGCTATGAGATGGCCATGGAGTTGTTGGAGGTCAGTGATGCGGTGATGGCTAAGTACTTCACCATGATGTTGGATGGAACGGCCCGCACTTGGTTAAAGGGGCTGCCGCCTAATTCCATTGGCTCATGGGCAGAGTTAAAAGCCCGGTTCATCCAGAATTTCAAAGATACCTACAAGCAGCCCATGTCAATTGTGGACTTGACTAATTGTAAGCAAGAGGAGGGCAAGTCTACCACTCATTGGGTGCGCCGGGTCAAGGAGATAATACATTCGTCTGACAAGATGGATGCCGGCTCTGCAGTCTTAATGTTGGAGAAGAATTGCCGATTTGAACCTCTGAAACAGAAGCTGGGGCGCCTCAAGCGTGATTGTAATGATATGGGCCAGCTGATGGTCAAATACGCCGATTCTGATAGTACCAAGGATCCCGCGTCTGATGAAGAGAAGACAGGGAAGGGAAAGAAGAATGGCAATGGAAAGGGTCAGCAGCATAACCCGACGAATCAAGGAGGCAATAAGCATAAGGCCAACGGTAACCCGGAGTTTGTGGCCAATACCAATTCACAGGGTAACAATCAACGACGCAAGGGGAGGCTGCCCCCTTGGTCCGGCGGGTCAGGTCCGTCTCTTGAGCAACTGCTTAACGAACCCTGTCCGAGACATGACACTCAGGAAAGGCTGGTCACTCACCTGTGGAAGGATTGCGCGATCATGAAGGCTTTCAAAAATTCCAACACGTTCGATGGCAATCATGGGTCTGGTGGCGGCTCAGGTGGCAGCGGTTTTCATGGCCCAGGTGGCGGCTCAAATTCCGGTTTTCAGGGAAATCAAGGTGGCTATAATCAGCAGTCTGGTCAGGGAGGTCAGCAGCAGCAGCAGTCGGGTTATCAGAGCAATCCAAAGCAGCTGAATAGTGGACAGTATCATGTGTTCACCACTAGCTTATACAAACGAGACCAGAAGCTTCATAAAAGGGTTGTGAACGCTGTTGAGCCAGAGGTTCCCCGTTATTTAAGGTGGTCAGAGCAGCCTATTGTGTGGAGCAGGGAAGATCACCCTCCCCGGGTTGATAATCCGGGTCAGTTAGCCTTGGTGGTAGCACCTCAGGTTGGTGGATATAAATTCACTAAAGTACTCATGGATGGAGGTAGCAGCATTAACATCCTCTATTATGAGACCTTTCGACGTATGGGGTTGACTGACAAAAATTTAAAGACATCCAACACTGTTTTCCACGGAGTAGTGCCTGGTAAGTCGGCATACCCACTTGGTAAGATTGAGTTGGAGGTAGCCTTTGTAGATGAGCATGATTCCAGGGCTGAGAAGTTAACCTTTGAGGTGGTCAAGATCAAGGGCCCATATCACGCTCTGTTCGGACGGCCGGCTTACGCCAAGTTCATGGCGCGGCCGTGTTATGTTTATTTGCAGCTCAAGATGTCGGGTCACAAGGGCACCATTACTATGCATGGGAGTCGAAAGATAGCCCTGGAATGTGAGGAGGGTGATGCTGCTTATGCCGAATCTGTTTGTGCAGCAAAGGAGCTGATGTTTTATAAGGATAACGTTGACCCGGTGGACGTGACCTCTCTGAAGAAGCCAACCACGGAGCATGACCCGGTGATGAAGTTTAAGTCGGCTGATGACACTAAGCTTGTTGATTTTACTCCAGGCGACTCATCTAAACAATTCAGTATCAGTGCCAATCTAGATCCCAAATAGGAAAGCGCGCTCATCGAGTTCATTCGTGAGAATCGGGACATCATTGCATGGAAACCTTCTGACATGCCGGGTGTACCGAGAGAAATCGTTGAGCACACTCTTAATATTGATCCAAAGTTTAAGCCGGCTAGGCATTTTCTTCGGCGGTTTAACGAAGAGCGACGGAAAGCTATTGGTGAGGAGGTGGCCCGACTCTTAGCGGCCGGGTTTATTGTTGAAGTTTTTCACCCGGAATGGTTGGCTAACCCGGTGCTTGTACTTAAAAAGAACGGCACCTGGCGGATGTGTGTGGATTTCACGGACTTAAATAAGGCTTGTCCAGCTGATCTTTTTGCTCTTCCCCGTATCGATCAAATCATTGATGCTACGGCGGGTTGTGAGCGTTTGAGCTTCCTAGACGCTTACTCTGGTTATCATCAGATCAAAATGGCAGTTAAGGACCAGGAGAAGACGGCTTTCATCACTCCGTTTGGAGCCTTCTGTTATGTATCTATGCCATTTGGGCTCAAGAGTGCCCAGGCGACTTATCAGCGATGTGTACAGAACTGTCTCCACAATCAGATTGGGCGCAATGTTCACGCTTATGTGGATGATATAGTGGTGAAATCCAGAGAGAGGGAAACCTTGATAGATGATCTGAAGGAAACCTTTGATAATCTCCGGGTATACAAGATGATGCTTAACCCGGCCAAATGTGTGTTTGGCGTGCCAACAGGCAAGCTTTTGGGTTTTCTAGTCTCTAACAGAGGCATTGAAGCTAATCCGGAGAAGATCAAGGCAATTACCTCTTTGGCTAAGCCGGCGTGCATCAATGATGTTCAGCGACTAGCGGGTCGTATCGCTGCTTTAAGCCGGTTAGGTGAGAAGGCCATACCGCTGTATCAGATGATGAAGAAAACATACAATTTTGTCTGGAGTGATGCTGCTAATGCTGCTTTTGAAGATTCAAAGAGACAGCTATCCGAGTCACCGGTCCTTGCAGCTCCCATTGATAAAGAGCCGCTATTGTTATACGTGGCCGCTAACTCACGTGCTGTCAGTGTTGCAATTGTGGTGGAGCGCAAGGAGGCTGATAAGGAGCATCCGGTTCAACGGTCGGTTTACTACACCAGTGAGGTGCTTATTGAGTCTAAGCAAAGATATCCACATTGGCAGAAACTTGTTTATGGGGTGTTCATGGCGAGCCGGAAACTTAAGCAATACTTCCAGGGTCACCCCATCACTGTGGTAAGTTCTGCTCCTTTGGGAGACATCATCCAGAATAGAGAGGCTACAGGACGAGTCGCCAAGTGAGCCATTGAGCTTGGGCCTCATGGTTTGAAGTATGTGCCATGCACTGCTATTAAATCTCAAGCACTGGTGGACTTCATCAATGATTGGACAGAGCTGCAGACGCCTGAGGAAAAGCCGGATAACACATATTGGACTATTCACTTTGATGGACCCATGCAGTTGGAGGGCTCGAGGCTGGAGTCGTTTTAGCTTCCCCTCGAGGTGAAAAATTTTGTTATGTGCTCCGGTTGATGTTTCCTTGTACTAACAATGCAGCTGAGTATGAGGCCTTGCTCCACGGTCTTCGGATGGCTAAAGAGATGAACTTAAGCCGGGTAAGGTGCTTGGGCGACTCAGATCTGGTGGCTCAGCAGGTGTCAGGCAAGTGGGACTCTAAGGATCCCCTCGTGGCGGCTTATCGCCGTGAAGTTGATGTTGTAGCTGGGCATTTCAAGGGTTATCAAGTGGAGCACATTGATCGAAGGAAGAATGAGGCGGCTAATGCTTTAAGCCGGCTGGGATCTCAGCGTAAGCCAATACCGCCTAACACTTTTTTGGATGTTTTGCATAACCCTTCTGTCAAGTTGCCCACAGAGGAAGACTTAGCTGTTCCAGATTCAGAAGCGCAGTTGGTGGCGGCTCTTCACATCATCCCGGATTGGACAGTGCCATATTTGGCTTACATGACCCGGGGAGAGTTGCCTGAGGATGAGACCTTGGCTAGACAAATCATCCGGCGGTCTAAATCCATGACAATTGTTCATGGTGAGTTGCATCATCGCAGTGTTACTGGGGCGTTTCAACGTTGTGTGTCACCTGCGGAAGGTCAGGAAATACTTCGTGAGATCCATGAAGGGGATTGTGGTCATCATGGCGGCTCAAAATCTCTTGTGGCCAAGGCTTTCCGTCATGGTTTTTATTGGCTAACGGCTCATGCTGATGAGGAGGATCTGGTCAGTAAATGTGATGGTTGTCAAAAATTCTCACGACGAGCTCATGTGCCGGCTCAAGAATTAAGGATGATTCCAATTACTTGGCCATTTGCAGTCTGGGGGCTTGATATGGTTGGGCCTTTCAAAAGGTCCAAGGATAAAAAGACACACCTCCTGGTGGCGGTCGATAAATTTACAAAGTGGGTTGAGGCAGAGCCGGTCAGTAAGTGTGATGCAGCCACGGCGGTTCAATTCATGAAAAAGGTGATTTTTTGTTTTGGTTTCCCACACAGCATCATAACTGACAATGGTACTAACCTGTCCAAAGGCGCTATGGAAGAGTTCTGTCAACAAGAACATATCTGGCTTGATGTTTCAGCAGTAGCTCATCCTCAATCCAATGGTCAAGCTGAAAGATCCAATCAAGAGATCTTGAAAGGTATAAAACCCCGGCTCATGGTCCCTTTACAGCGGACGCCGGGTTGTTGGGTGGAGGAATTGCCCTCTGTGATTTGGAGCATCAACACTACACCTAATAGATCTACGGGTTATACACCTTTCTTCATGGTTTACGGAGCAGAGGCGGTCCTACCAAGT
Source organism: Aegilops umbellulata (assembly GCA_032464435.1). Lineage (NCBI taxonomy): Eukaryota > Viridiplantae > Streptophyta > Magnoliopsida > Poales > Poaceae > Aegilops > Aegilops umbellulata. Next base: position 352,547,512 of record CP136057.1, read on the forward strand.
GACATCCGTCATGACTCGCCCCGAGTGGCAGCTTACGTTGAAGCGGATAATGAACAAGCTCGTCAGGATGCACTTGATTTGTTGGATGAGAAGCGAGATTTGGCAATAGCCCGCTCGGCGATTTACCAATAGGACCTGCGCCGTTATCACAGTTGCCGGGTTAGATCCAGAACCTTTCAAGAAGGTGACTTAGTGCTCCAGCTCATCCAGGATCAATCCGATATGCACAAGCTATCCCCCCTTGGGAAGGGCCTTTTGTGGTCAGCAAGAACCTGAACAACGGGTCATATTACCTCATCGATGTTCGAGAGCACAAAGACTCACGTAAGTCGGAAGAGGAGACCCGCCGGCCGTGGAATATCGCTCATCTTCGGCCTTACTACACTTGAGCCACCGGCTCTCAGGATGTACATATTTTTGACGATGTATATATTATGAAAAGCAATAAAGGAGGACCTCTGTTCTTTTCATCCTCAAAGGTTTATGTCTTTCTGATTATATTTTGAAACAACCAACAGGGAGCGGATCATATTTGAATCCGGCTTTCCCCTTGATACGGCTTATGATCATATTTGAATCTAGCCATGATCACTTGGGGGCTTCCTGTTCAAACATAGGTCGTATTCGAACCAAAGAGAACATAGCTGTCGATACCCTCTTGATCGGCATACTGCCAAACTCACTAGGGGCTTCTTGATCGTATCCGAATCATAGCTCAACCCCTTTTGAGTCTGACGTGGATCGTATTCGAATCAGCGTCATTAAACAACTTTTAAGGTCACTTGGGGGCTTCCTGTTCAAACATAGGTCGTATTCGAACCAAAGAGAACATAGCTGTCGATACCCTCTTGATCGGCAACGCCAAAGCCACTGGGGGCTATATGATCGTATCCGAATCTTAGCTTAACCCCTTTGGAATGGTTTACTGATCGTATTCGAATCAGAAGCCTTAGAATTTTGTCTGTTTCTCATAACACTTTGCAATCACATTTATTTGACTGTCTTGAGATCATTTTTTGGAAGCGTTTATGGGGTGGTTTCTATTCCACCGGCTTAACCTTGATCAATACAGTTGTTAGCACATAACAAACACCGGCTTAACAAGCATTTATTGTTCGGGTCCCATAAACCAGCATCATAATCAAAGGATCTCAGGTATGCTGTTACGATTATGTCTTAGGGATATAATTGAGAATCGGCCTTTTATGATTTTTTGATTCATACTTCGGGTTATCTGCAAAATATATGACCCTCCATGCGGTAAGCCGCCAAGGGAGTTGTGTTTTTGTTCTGTATGCAGGACAATTAAAGCAACTCTTTAAGCATAAGGAAAGCAGCGGATCAGCATAATATGGAGGAATATAAAGATGGCGGCTTAAACAATATTGAGCGCCACACACGTGCGCGATGGCACGACAAAATTAAGTGTTTTGCTACCCTATTATATGACTCCCCGAGTCTAGATAATGAAGCATTGTTTTTAGCAAAGCATAAGTATAAGTCGCCTGACGGATCACTCGTTTTGTTGGCCTGAAGCTTCCGGTTCATCCCTTTCCGCTCCTCCGTCTGTTTCCCTGTCCTGGAAGGTTGATGATGACCAATCAATGCCACTCAAAGCTTCAAATTCAGTTTCATCATCAATAACCCGGCCGGATCGACTTCAGGGGCGAAGGTATGCTTACGAATTGGAGGGATCAGGCTGACTGCTTCATAATGTGGCGTTGGGATTCTCTAATTCTGGTCGTCATAACCCGGCTGGTATTTGGAAAGGTCCGTGTCATTACCAATCAGAGTGGCCACATGGCGTATTTCCTTCACGCAGGCGGCAAATTTCTTCTGGTCAAATGGGGTGCCGGCCTCCTTCAGGCTTCGATACCCAAGGGCGATGTCGGCCGGGTCCAGCTCTGGTAGCCACGCATTGGCCCGGCTTAATGCGGCTATAGCTCCGGCTCTTGCAGAAGCCCGTCTTAATTCTTGGACCTGTTGAGGCAGCACGACAAGCTGCCTTAGTACATCCATCAGGAGAGTGGGAACCTCATTCGACAAAGCCACAACGACTAAAGCATGTTGTGACCCGGTGTAGAGTTGTTCCACCAGGGTATAAACTGCCTTCAGCTTTGTCACCATGTTTTGGTTCAGATTGGAGCTCCTGGGGCCTGCATTACAACATCAGGTGAGTCGGTGACCATTGAGATACTCGTTGAAAAAGATTTAAAGTGTCTAACACTTTCAGGGTAACTTACCAAAGATTGCTGAGACCATCTGAGATATATGGCGTTTTAAGTCGGATAACTCGGCAGTTGTTTCCGCAAGAGCTGCCATCCGCTTTCTCCACCCGGTTGATCAAGGAGACCTTTTCATCAGCCCAAGGTTTCTTATCTGCTTCAAAGCTCTTTTTCAATTTCTCTTGTTCAGATACACTGAACTCAAATTTAGAGTTGGCCTTTTGAGTTTCAACCTCCTGAGCTTCCAGGCGATTCTTCAAGTCAGAAATCTCCGATTCAAATTGACTCATGGCGGCCTGTATCAATGCAGGGTTACAATCAGAATCATCATAATGCAACATTAAGTCCCAGGCCCTTTGCAAGCAAAGATACTTGGCACTTGGAGGCTAATGTATGCTGAAGAACTCTATTTACAGTGGTGGTTCATGGAATTAAGTCCCAAGCACTTTGCAGGCAAAGATACTTGACACTTGGGGGCTAATGCATATTGCTGTTCAAGTATTTAATTGAAACATGGTAAGGACCGGTTCAAACATCTTGTTCTAAGCCGGCTTTCGGGTGCTACATGATAAGCCGGGCTTCTGGCAAATATTATTAAGCTGATATTAAGTCTACAACATATTTCATCATAAGCAATAGACTTGGGGGCTGGTGTAGTAAGGATAAATAAAGAATAGCAACAAGAGTTATACCTCAGATTTTTGGTGCATCTGTTTCACCATGTCAACTTCTAGGTCACGGCTGCTGTGCACTTGACTTATATAACTAGAGACAATTTCTCCAATACTCAGATGAGTATAATCAGTGACATCCAGCTTGGTTTGCGGCGTTCCAGAAGTTCTTCCTTGGAAGAGCACTTGGCCAGCACAGTGGGTCTTCCCGGTTCAACAAAGTTAGTCTTAATGATCTCGACATCCGGGTCATCCGTCTTGGCCGGGCTAGGGATCTCCGGGTTTTCAGAGCCGTCAAGGGCTTGCTCGGCAGGTGGATCAGTAGTAGGCGCTGGAATGTCGTCGGTTGGTTCAGGCGGCGGCTCATGTGCGGAGGTGTCAGGCGCAGCCGTTCCGAGCTCCGGTTCAGGCGCGATCGGCTCTTCGGCCGGCTTATTCTTCTTCGCCCTCTTGCTGGGCTTCACTTGCACGCTGTGTACAAATCAGAAGGGTTAGTACAAAAACATGAGTAAGATAAGCATAAGATAAACAGGTTATCATTACCCTGGAGCAGTTTTGAAAAGCCAACATATTGGACTGCATTGATTCGCCTTCCTGATAGTTTGAGTCAGATGAATTGAGTGGTTGACGAATGAAACCCGCCAAAGGGTAAAAAGAATGTAAATCAAAGATGACCTCAGTCCGGCGCTTCCTTGTTACATCAGGTAAGCCGGAGGAGAGTTCCGTATCTTTGCTGATCCGGGTCTGCCTCCGGCTCTCATGAATCTGTCGCTTCAAAAGAAGGATCTTGGTAAGCTAAAGGATGTGTGAGGGAGTCCTGGATTAGGGGGTGTTCGGATAGCCGGACTATACCTTCGCCGGACTCCTGGACTATGAAGATACAAGATTGAAGACTTCGTCCCGTGTCCGGATGATTCTTTCCTTGGCGTGGAAGGCAAGCTAGGCGTGCGGATATTCAAGATCGCCTACCAATGTAAACCGACTCTGTGTAACCCTAACCCTATCCGGTGTCTATATAAACCGGAGGGTTCTAGTCCGTAGGACAACCATCATCATACACAATCATACCATAGGCTAGCTTCTAGGGTTTAGCCTCCTTGATCTCGTGGTAGATCTACTCTTGTACTACCCATATCATCAATATTAATCTAGCAGGAGTACGGTTTTATCTCCATCGAGAGGGCCCGAACCTGGGTAAAATAAAGTGTCCCTTGTCTCCTGTTACCATCCGACCTTGACGCACAGTTCGGGACCCCCTACCCAAGATCTGCCGGTTTTGACACCGACAATGTGAAAATCTTACTTTCCGGGTTACCCTTCGGACTTCCTGTCTCGGCAAAGGCTCGAAGTCGGAGGAAATTATAGTTACCTCGTCAATTGCTACATCACTCGCTCCAGTATCCTCCTGATGATAATCAGTGTCAATAAGATGATTAGAAAAGGAGCCTAAAGAGTCAAGGGCTACCTCTGACTCGGAGGTATCCTCCAAATGAAGCATATCTGATGCGCTAGGCTTGTTCCCCTTCTTCCGGGCAACGGCTTTCCTAGCGGCTTTTTTAGCTTTTCTGGCTTTCTTTGCAGCCTCATGATCATACTTGACCTTCCAAAAGTCGTCGTCTACCTGTAAATTGCAACAAAGGTCTTGAGTATAGGTGAAATTATTAAATTTGAAGGTGAAATACTCAAGTTAATGGCTTACCGCTGGAGCCGGGTTAGTCTTGCAGAAAGGACTTAAGCCCACTTTCCCGCAATCTGCCAGGCTCTCATTCAAAAGAGATTTGGTCATGTCATCAACAACATCCTCAGGTAAGTCGTCAGGACTGTGCCGTAGAGGATCAGTGTTTTGGCCGGTACAATCGCACATCAAGCCAGGGCGGCGGCTCAAAGGAATAACCCGCCAGGCAAGCCAGACTCGGACCAGATCAATGCCGTTTAGGCCATTCCCCAAAAGAGCCTTGACCTTACTCATGGTGGGGGAGAGTGTTAGACGTTCAGCCAGTGACAGCTTATCCGGCAGGGGGTGAGTTGACTCCAAGCGCAGGGCGCGAAAGCCGGGCAGAGGGTTCTCATTAGCCGGAGAGGTGTCTTGACAGTAGAACCATGTCTGATTCCATTCTTTAGGGTGACTTGGCGGTTCGGCATATGGAAAGAGACAGTCCCTCCGTCGCTGGATTGAGATTCCACCAAGTTCCACACTGGGTCCATTGGCGCGTTCATTTTGACGGTTCAAATAAAATAACTCCCTAAAGAGCAGTAAGATGGGTTCTTCTCCAAGCTACACCTCACAGAACACTTGAAAATTGCAGATATTTGACACGGAGTTAGGTCCGATGTCTTGAGGTTGCAGGTCAAAGAAGTGCAAGACGTCTCTGAAGAACTTTGAGTCGGGTGGAGAAAAGCCCCGGTTCATGTGATCAGTGAAGACAATAACTTCTCCTTCCTTGGGTTGAGGTTTTTCTTCTACCGGGTCAGGAGCGCGATAGGACATGATTTCCTTCTTCGGCAGATAATCCGTCTTCACAAACTCCTTAAAGGTGTTGTCTGTGACGATGGATTTAACCCAGTTGCACGTAACGGGTGCTTTGGGAGCCTTGGGCAGTATTATGAAGTCAGAAGCCTATGACAAAGCAAAATTTCTCGGCTCAAATTTAAACCGGAGAAAATAGTTCAATTCATATCCAAACTGGCGGCTTATGAAGGGGTCTAATGACATATGGCTAAATATATGAGATTATCCAAGCCGCCATGAGCATCATAAACAGTCAAGTTATTTAAACTACCATGGGTGGTCGAAATTATTGATTATTATCTTTTTTTAAAACGGCACTAAGAGTCGCCATAGCTAGGCGGATCTAACAGATACAGTTTTGCCTAAGTGTCACACAAACAAGATTCACAGATTACAGTTGCCATTTTGGATCAAACGGATGTAAAAGAAAATATTCTAGACCTAAACATCTAGTGCAGATGAGTCTGTGAGCTCCAATGAGGCCTCTGAACTAGAGGAAGGAATCTGCTGGCATCTGAAATGGATGCGAAACAGTTACCACACAAGCTATATGTTCTTTTTGGATCAGGAAAAGCTGCGGGGGAGGAACCGTGAAGAAACGATGAAAAACCATGACAAACACGGAAGAACTTGAAAGCCCTAAATGCAGATCTGAAGTGCGGGAAGGTGAAGACTTACAACCGTAGATCTACTGCGGAGGATCGCCGCTGTTCTCTGGTCGAGTTAGGTTGATGCAGCGGCCAAGGTCGACGAAGACGAGGTGCTCTGCTGCGGCGACGGCGGTGGCGGAGCTCGAGCGGCAGCGGAGTCGCGAGAGAAAGAAGGTGACAGAAGGGGGAGAATGGAAAAAGACCTAAGGGTCATGCTTATTTATAAGGAAAGACTGATAGAGAGAGCGTGAGAAACGAGGAGGCCAGACGTGGTTATCTAGATACTCCGACGCCTAGATTTTCAGAATGGTCATTAAGATAAGGATCCGTTGGGATATGATAGAATAAAATATGAATTTAATGGAAGATGACGTCATGGCGGGTTATCGTGAATCCAGAAGATGACATCACGGCGGGTTATAACTTTTGCACAGACAGAAGAAGAAGGCTTTTTTCTTAAGGTATTGAAGATTGACATGAACCAGTTCAATTCAATCTGGGCCTAATGTTGGGGATATAACTATTTGTGTAACCCGCCCAGGAGGGGTCGGGTCACGCAATGGCGATTCATCATATGAAGCCCAATATCAAGCTTGAAGATGGCGGTTTAATGAAGGGCCTAAAGCCCACAGGCGACTTAAGGCCCATAGTAATAAACCACCGTAATGGCATGACTTGTGTTGTAAGGCAAGATTAACTAGTCACCGAGCCGGACGTTGTTTATGAGCCGGCCGGGACTCTATAGGCGGTGGGGCGTCAACCCGTGTATATAAGGGGACGACCCGCCGGCGGCTTAGGGCAAGTAACACCAAATCAAGAGCCGGGCATAGAAGATTTGCTCCCTGGTCATTGAAACCCCAGCAATTCCATCACAACTAGACGTAGGCTTTACCTTCATCGTAAGGGTCCGAACTAGTATAAAAATCCCGTGTCCTTTGTCCCACTTTAACCCCTTTAAGCTTCCTAGTTGCGATGGCTCCACGACTAAGTCCTTTCACGAGGACATCTGCCGTGACAATTCCACGACAAACCCCGTTCAAGCTGCTACCTAACGGTGATGGCCTCATGACTAAGTCCTTTCACGAGGACATCTACCATGAAAAAACCACGACAGTTGGCGCCCACTGTGGGGCTATCGCTAGGTGGTGTTGAGTTCTTGGAGGGAGCTCTCCCAGGGATCGAGGGGTATGCGTTCGGCCCCATGACCAAGAGTTGTCACGGTAAGCTCTGCATCGACGATTCAGATTGGAGCCCCGAGGCCGACTCAATCGAGTACAGGTACTGGGTCCCCTTCAGCAAGATCCACGTCTTCATCGGTAAAATCGGTGAATCAGAACCCGAGCCAGACATCTGCACCGACATTGTCGAGCCAACTCGGCACACGCAACCTGCCCGGGCTCAAGCCGGTTGGAACCACGTCTTCGTCGGTTTCATCCAGGGGGTTGATCTCGCGGACAACTCCGCGTCTTGTGGGGACACCCTTGTCTACTCCGACGGCGAGTCATTGGTTGGGGACACTGAGTCGATCCTCCCGCTGTACGATGGCAGGAACTGTGCCGGCTCTTGACTCTACGGCGGCAGGCGCCATGGGAGGAACCGGTACTTCAACAACGGCTCCGAGCATGGCTGGCCCGATCAAGCCGCCGGCTCAAGTTCTTTCGGAGTTGTTCGCCTCATTGACAACGCTCCTAGAGTCGCCGGTGACAGCGGAGAACCAGGCGGAGCGCATTGCGGAGGTAACTAAACTTCACGAGCAGATGGCTAAGGCTCAGGAAGATATCAACGCTGAGAACACTCGATGGTGGAGCTACAAGCCCAGATTCACAATGAGGTGGAGCACATGAAGACAGAGGCATGGCACAATGGCCTACGACATAGCACTTTGGATGTGGTTCATCGGAGGAGGCACCCGAGCCATCTGCCACACAATTTTGAGCCCATGTGTCTGTTCAACACGCCTGCTCCGGGAGCTGGGATGAGCACCCCGGAGGCTCCAGTTATACCCTAGTTAAACCAAGTCATGCCCCAGGATGGAGACGAACAGCCACCGCCCGCTCAGCCTTGTCAGTCGGCTCAGCAGCACCTGTTGGAACCGGCCCCGCGCCCACCGCCTGTCCAGACGACTCCAGTACGTCTCTTGACACGCGATAAAGGGGTTGTCAATCCCTTCACGATTACTTGCAAGGATGAGATCTGATAGAGATAGGTATAAAAGATAAATAAAAGTGCAAAATAAAGTAAATGTAAATAAATTGCAGCAAGCTATTTTTGGGTTTTTGGTTTTGTAGATCTGAAAATAATATGGTAAAAGATAGATCCGGGGGCCATAGTTTCCACTAGAGGCTTCTCTCTTGAAAGAACGCATGCAGTGGGTAAACAAATTATTGTTGAACAATTGATAGAAAAGCGCAAACTTATGGTGATATCTAAGGCAATGATCATGAATATAGGCATCACATTCGATACAAGTAAACCGACTCCTGCCTGCATCTACTACTATTACTCCACACATCGACCGCTATCCAACATGCATCTAGTGTATTAAGTTAACAAGAACGGTGTAACGCCTTAAGCAATATGACATGATGTAGAGGTATAGATCCAATCAATATGAATAAACCCCCACCTTTTTATCCTTAATGGCAACAATACAAATATGTGCCTCGCTACCCCTTCTGTCACTGGGTGAGGACACCTCAAGATTGAACCCATTACAAAGCACCTCTCCCATGGCAAAAAAAATCAATCTATTTGGCCAATCCAAATCAATAGATCGAAGAGAAATACAAAGCTATCTTAATCATGCATAAAATAGATAAAAAAGACTCAAATACTATTCATAGATAATCTGATCATAAATCCACAATTCATCGGATCTCAACAAACGCACCGCAAAAGAAGATTACATCGAATAGATCTCCAAGAACATCGAGGAGAACATTGTATTGAAGATCAAAGAGAGAGAAGAAACCATCTAGCTACTAGCTATGGACCCGTAGGTCAGTGGTAAACTACTCACCAATCATAGGAAGGGCAACAAGGTTGATGTAGAGGCCCTCCATGATCCAATCCCCCTTCGATGGAGCACCAGAACAGGTCTCCAGATGGGATCTCACGAGGACAGAAACTTGCGGCGACAGAAAAGTATTTTTTGGTGTGCCCTCTGGTATACGGGGAATATTTGGGTATTTATAGAGCAAAGATTAGGGTTGGAGGAGCATCAGGGGCCCGCAAGCCTGGGGGGCACCCCCCTAGGGCGTACCTCCTGAGCTTGTCACTAACTGGTGGCCCCTCTGACCCCCTCACGAAGGTTCCTGGGTGTCTTCTGGTCCAAGAAAAATCCTCAAAAAGTTTCGTTCCGTTTGGTATTGATTTTCTGTAAAAAAACAAAAATAAGGAAAAAACAACAACTGGCACTTGGCACCAGGTTAATAGGTTAGTCCCAAAAAATGATATAAAATAGCATAATAATGCATATAAAACATCTAAGATGGATAATATAATAGCATGGAACAATAAAATATTATAGATACGTTGGAGACGTATCAACCCGCCTTGGCATGGAGCCCTAGACGCCTAAGAAATCGTCGACACGGCTAGATCACGACAAGAAGCAGAAGCAGCCAACGCGGCGGCCCAGCCATCACCTACTACAAGCCCTTTGGCTTCGTAAGGTGTTGGATCAAGTATTAAAACCATTGGGATTCCATGCCTGGTGTTGTCTTTACGCAACGAGCGCATGCCTAAGGATTTAAATGGCCCCTGGAAGGTTCCCAATTACACGGCTGATCTTGAGCCAACTGCGTGGATTGAGAGCAATGAGATTGCCATCGACATGCTAGATGCTCGCGATGCAGTTTGTGCCAAGTATCTAACTATGATGTTGGAGGGGCCGACTTGTACTTGGCTGAAGAATCTGCCCCCAACCCCATCAACACTTGGGAGGAATTGATGGATTGCTTCATGAAAAACTTCCAGGGGACTTGCAAGCGCCCAATGACAATTGTTGATCTACAACATTGCTTCCAGCCCGAGGGTGAATCGGCTCATCATTGGGCTTGCCGAGTCGTAGAAATTATTCACTCCTGCGATAGCATAACAGCTGTTCAAGCCGTATTGATCCTGGAGAAGAACTGTCACTTTCATCCCCTAGTCCAGGAACTTGGGCGACTTAAGCGAAAGGTCCAGGATATGGGTGACCTTATGGATGTCCTCACCAGGTATGCCGAGTCAGATGGCACGAAAGGTCAAGGATATGGGTGACCTTATGGATGTCCTCACCAGGTATGTCGAGTCAGATGGCATGAAAGCTCCTAGTTCAGATGATGACAAGTCTGGCGAGGGCAAGAAGAACGGCGGTGCCAAGGGGCAGCAGCAGAATAATCTCGGGTACAATGACAACCATGGAAATCAAGGCAATGGTGGAAAGCATAAACAACGAGAGGGCGGCTTAGATTTTGTCGCTAACACCAACACTGGTTTCAAGGGTTAGAGACGGAACAATTCGGGATGATCTTTTGGTGGAAATAAAGCTCGTAATTTTGAAGAAGCCCTCAAAGTCCTGTGTCCCAAACACAGCCTCCCTGACAAGCCAGTGAACCACTCTTGGGAAAATTGCTACATCATGCGGGCTTTCCGCAATCAGACGTACCAGAACCATCAGGGAGGCAGCGGCGGAAACCCGGGGCAAACAGGAGCATGCGGCTCAGGGTCTGGTTTCCTAGGGGGCGACTCATCTAGTGGCTTCCAGTATCCATGCTATTAGGGCCAGGGCGGTTCAGGGTCTGGCTACCAAGGTTCTGGCAACAATGGAGGTAATCAACGATCTGGCCAAGGCGTTCACCAGTTGGTCAACTAGACATGTTTTTAGAGCAACCCCAACCAGTTGAATAGTGGGCAGTGTCATGTTTTCACGACTAGTACTTGCAAACGGATTGCAAGCCCCAGAAACATGCTGTCAACATGGTTGAGCCGTCTATTCCTGAGTACTTGAATTGGTCCGAGCAGCCAGTCACCTGGAGTAGGGCGGATCACCCCCCCGGGTTGAGAACCCAGGTTGTGTAGCCTTGGTGGTGGCACCTCAAGTCGATGGTTATAAGCTCACTAAAGTACTTATGGACGGGGGAAGTAGCATCAACATCCCGTACTATGATATCTACAGACGCATGAACCTGTCAGAAAAGCAACTCCGGCCTTCTTCAACCATTTTCACGGGATCGTTCCTGGAAAATCTGCTTATCCTATTGGGCGAATCAAGCTGGAAGTTGCGTTTGGCAATGAGCATAATTTCATATCAGAGTTTTTGATGTTTGAGGTGGTCAAAATCAAGAGTCCATATTACACCCTCTTCGGTGCAGCCGGCTTATGCTCGTTTCATGGCCCGACCTTGTTATGTTTATCTCAAGCTCAAGATGCCCGTCCAGAGGGCACTATCATGGGCGATGGTGACAGAAAAATCGCATGTGAGTGTGAGGAAGGGGACACGACTTATGTTGAATCGGCCTGTGTAGCAGAAGAGCTCAAGTTTTACACATCCAATGTTGACCCGGCCGACATAATGGCTTTGAAGAAGCCCTCCACAGAGTCTAATCCCCTGCTCAATTTTAAGTCAGCCGAAGACATGAAACAGGTTGACTTCATCCCTGGTGACTCATCCCAGCAGTTCACCATTGGGATTGGCATGGATCCCAAATAGGAAAGTGCGCTCATCGAGTTCATCCGTGAGAATCGGGACATTTTTGTATGGAAACCCTCTGACATGCCAGGTGTACCGAGAGAACTCACTGAGCACCACCTCAATGTGGATCCTAAGATGAAACATGTCAGACAATTCCTTCGTCGTTTTAACGAGGAGAGACGCAAGGCTATTAGGGAAGAAGTGGCCCGACTCCTAGCTGCGGGGTTCATCATTGAAGTATTCCACCCTGAATGGCTGGCAAATCCAGTGCTTGTTCTGGAGAAAAATGGCACTTGGCATATGTGTGTTGATTACACAGATCTTAACAAGGATTGTCCCAAAGACCTGTTTGCCCTCCCCTGCATTGATCAGATCATCGACTCTACTGCTGATTTTGAGTGCTTACGTTTCCTGGATGCTTACTCTGATTATTATCGGATTGAGATGGCCATCAAGGATCAGGAGAAGACAACTTTATCACACCTTTTGGAGCTTTTTGCTACGTCTCTATGCCTTTCGGGCTTAAGAGCGCAGGTGCGACTTATCAACATTGTGTACATAATTGTTTTCATAAGCAGATTGGACGCAATATTCATGCTTATGTTGATGATATTGTGGTCAAGTCTCAGAAGAAGGAAACCTTATTGGATGACCTCAAGGAGACTTTCGACAACCTTCGAGTTTACCAGATGAAGCTCAACCCGGCCAAGTGCGTGTTTAGTGTTCCTGCAGGCAAATTTCTAGGTTTCATGGTGGTTGAACGGGGCATCAAGGCTAACCCGGACAAAATCAAAGTAGTAACTTCGCTCGCTAAGCCCGCCAATATCAATGACGTCCAATGCATGGCGGGTTGGATCGCGGCTTTAAGCCAGTTTATAAGCCGCCTTGGGAAGAAGGCGATTCCACTATATCAGATGATGAAAAAGACTGACAACTTCGTCAGGAGTGATGCTGCAGATAAGGCTTTTGAGGATCTCAAGAGACAAATGGCTGAGTTACCCGTCCTTGTTGCTCCTATTGAGCCTATGCTCCTGTACATAACTGCCAATAACAAAGCAGTAAGTGTGGCAGTTGTCGTAGAGCGCAAGAAGGCAGGAAAGGAATATCCGGTCCAAAGGCCAGTCTATTATGTCAACGAGTTTTTGACTGAGTCCAACCAGAGGTATCCACATTGGCAAAATCTGGTTTTTGGTGTTTTCATGGCTAGTCGCAAGATGAAGCATTACTTACAAGAACATCCTATCACCATGGTCAGTTCAACCCCTCTGGGAGACATTATCCAGAACAGGGAGGCCACGGGCCGGGTTGCAAAGTGGGTGACTGAGCTTGGGCCGCATCATCTGAAATATGTGCCCCGGACGACTATCAAGTCTCAGGCATTAGTGGATTTCATCAATGATTGGACTGAACTTCAAGTTCCCGAGTAGAAGCCAGACAACATGTATTGGACAATCCAATTTGGTGGGTCCAGTCAGTTGGAAGGCTCGGGGGCTGGAGTTATAATATCTTCCCCACAAGGTGACAAATTTTGTTATGGTCTGGAGGATCATGTTTCCATGTACTAACAATGCACTCGAGTATGAGGCCCTACTCCTTGGTCTCCGTATGGCTAAGGAGATGAACCTTAGCCGGGTCAGATGCCTGGGTAACTCTGATCTGGTCGCTCAGCAAGTTTCTAGGAAGTTGGACTCAAAAGAACCTGTCATGGCGGCTTATCGGCAAGCGGTGACTAACATCGCAGGACATTTTAAAGGTTATTAGGTTGACCACATTGATCACCGGCTTAATGAGGCGGCTGATGCATTTTCACGACTCGGCTCTCAACGCAAGCCTGTCCCTCCCAAAGTGTTCCTTGATGTTCTCCATAATCCTTCTGTCAAGTTGCCGTTAGAAGAAGATCTCGCTATACCTGATCCGGAGGCACAGTTGGTGGCTGCTCTTCATGCTATACCAGGTTGCACGACTCCTTATCTGGCTTATCTAACTTGAGGCGAGCTCCTTGAGGATGAACTTATTGCTCGAGAGATTGTCCGGCGCTCCAAGTCTATGACTATTGTCAATGGCGAGTTGCACAGAAGAAGCATCATTGGCGTTTTCCAGCGATGTGTCTCCCCTGAAGCAGGGCGAGAAATACTTAATGAGATCCACTCTGGTGATTGCGGTCATCATGCCGGCTCAAGATCCCTGGTGGATAAGGCTTTTCAACATGGTTTCTATTGGCTAATGGCTCATGCAGATGCTGAGGATATCGTGTGCAAGTGTGATGGATGTCAAAAGTTTGCCCGTCAGGCTCATGTACCGACTCAGGAACTCTGAATGCTTCCCATCACTTGGCCCTTTGCAGTCTGGGGGCAAGAAGACCCACCTTTTGGTTGCTAATGATAAATTCACCAAGTGGGTTGAAGCAGAGCCAATCAACAATTGTGATGTAGCCACAACAGTTAAATTCCTGAAAAAGTTGATCTTTCACTTTGGTTATTCACATAGCATCATCACTGATAATGGCACTAATTTTTCTAAGGGAGCTATGAAGCAATTCTGTCAAAGGGAGCATATCCGGCTTGATGTACCATCAAAAACACATCCTTAGTCCAATGGCCAGGCAGAACATGCTAGCCAGGAGATTTTACGAGCTATCAAACCAAGACTTATGGTCCCTCTTGAGAGCACTCCGGGTTTTTGGATTGAGGAGCTCCCCTCAGTCCTTTGGAGCATACGAACCACCCCGAACAGATCAATGATGGCTCGTGTCCGCATCAGTTTTTCCCCGAAGAGGAAGGGATGATGCAACACAGCTACGATATGTATTTCCCTGAGTGATGAAACCAAGGTTATCGAACCAGTAGGAGAACCAAGCAACACTATGTAAACGGTACCTGCACACAAAGAACAAATACTTGCAACCCGACGCGTAAGAGGGGTTGTCAATCCCTCCCGGGTAAAAGATTGGTAAAGATATAATTTGGTAGATGCAAATAGAATAACGGTAAATAAAATTCAGCGAGGTATTTTTGGGTTTTCGATAATATATATCTGAAAATAAAATATGCAAATAAATGAAAAGGCAAATAGAAATATAAATCTGAAAATATATGATGAGAAACTAGAGCCGGGGGCCGTAGATTTCACCAGTGGCTTCTCTTGAGAAAATAGCATACGGTGGGTAAACAAATTACTGTTGGGCAATTGATAGAACTTCAAATAATTATGACGATATCCAGGCAATGATCATTATATAGGCATCACGTCCAAATTAGTAGACCGACTCCTGCCTGCATCTACTACTATTACTCCACACATCGAACGCTATCCAACATGCATCTAGTGTATTAAGTTCATGGAGAAACGGAGTAATGCAATAAGAACAATGACATGATGTAGACAAGATCTATTCATGTAGGAATAGACCCCATCTTGTTATCCATAAGGTCAACGATCAATATGTGTCTTGTTGTCCCTTGTGTCACTGGGAAAGAACACCGCAAGATCGAACCCATCACAAAGCACCTCTTCCCATGGCAAGAAAAATCGATCTAGTCGGCCTAACTAAACCAAAGATTCGAAGAAGAAATATGAGGCTATAAGTAATCATGCATATAAGAGATCAAAGACTCAAATAACTTCCATGGATAAAATAAATCTGATCATAAACTCAAAGTTCATCGGATCCCAACAAACACACCACAAAAAGACTTACATCTAATAGATCTCCAAGGGACCATTGTATTGAGAATCAAAAAGAGAGAAGAAGCCATCTAGCTACTGCCTATGGACCCGTAGGTCTACAAATGAACTACTCACGCATCATCAGAGAGGCACCAATGAGGATGATGAACCCCTCAGTGATGGAGTCTAGATTGGATCTCGTGGTTCTGGAACTTGTGGCGGCTGGAATTGTGTTTCGTCGACTCCCCTAGGGTTTCTGGAATATTTGGGTATTCACTACAGCAGGAGATTGCTAACGCGACACTATGATCAGAGACCCTTTGCCGAAACTGTGTGTGATGCTATAATCGCAAACGATGGTGTAAAAAAACCATCCAAAAAGGTGCAAAACATTTGCGATGATGTATGCATGAAACATGGTCCAGATTTTAGTTGCGTGTGCGATGCCGGGCATACGGTTAATCCATTCAAACTGTTTGTGATGAGGCAGAACAACAGAAACGGGCAGCCATAACAATGTGTGTGCGATGCAGGACACACAGTTAATCCATTGGAACTGTTTGCGATGAGGTAGAACAATAGAAACGGGCAGCCATATCAATGTGTGTGCGATATACGACATACGGTTAACTCGGACGAACTGTTTTCGATTAGGGAACACAACAGAAACGGTTCAACTTAAGAAGATGTGTGTGATATGCAGCATACAGTTCACATGGATGAACTGTTTGCGATGAGCCAAAAGAACACAAACGAGTCGTGTAAACAAGATGTGTGTGGTACGTGGCAAACAGCCGACTCAGATGAACTGTTTGCGATGAGAAATTACAACAGAAACGGTCAATATAGTTACTTCGTGTGTGATTCTCTGTGTACAAAAAACTTTGAAAAATGCAAACTAGTTGCTTGCGGTGGCTAGGAGTATCACACACGACGCGATTGCGAGTACTCGTGTGCAATGATTAGTATGTTACACATACGTTTCCTTATGTGAACATGTGTGTGAATTTGCAATATGGATAGTTAATATGCAAATGCCTTCTGGACATCGGGCACACGCTTAAGCTCAATGAACTGTGTACGATACTAATACTTTCCATGAAAATTTATGAACTTGGGTAACAACATTTGAGTAACATATATATAGTGGTTACACTATTCGACAAAAGGAAGATCTTTGTAACACGGTTTTGACAACCATATGGTCCATATCTACATACTTAACATAGTAACAACTATCGCATTTTAAGAGGCTAAGGGCCAACAACCATGCATATGGTCCATATCTACATACTTAACATATATAGTAACAACTAGCACATTTTAAGAGGCCGAGGGCCAACAACCACAACTATCCACTGGAAGCAGCTTGATCACGGCGACTCGGCATCTCGTCAATGAAAAGGAAGAGCCCTCCCGTGCCTTGGTAGAGCAGGAGTAGAACAGTGTCTCCAATTTTCCAATATGGATGCATTGCCACGAGAAGCGAGAACTGCTAAGGGGGCAATTTCTGTTGACATGTAGAATAAAAAACAATTGTAACATATCGTTGAAGATATATATAGTTTATGAGCATCAACATTAAAATAAGACTTTTTACCAGCGCTTTGTGCACACAATTCGTCTTGTTCAGTGTGTGCACCATAGGTATAATTAATCCCATCCAAAATCCAGTGTTCATACGTTGTGCTATCTCTGTCAGATTATCAACAAAGTTTATGACATGCTTCAAGTCCTTCCAATGAAATTTGGTACGCTTAGTAACATACAGATCGTTCACTATGGATCCAACATATCATGCTTAAAAGGTGGAAATGTATTATTTATTCAGAACATGGCAGAAGAATATATAGTGCGCATAAATTGGTAAACAGAATTTGTTACTGCCTAGGAACGGAGTCAGAATATGATATCACAATTGGTTGTTTAAATAGTGATCAATTGGTTGCTTAAATAGTAATATGACAACATGGAGAAAGTTGAAAGGACTTTGATCGGCTGATGACGTTGGGGAAGTAAACATCCATGTTAATTAGACGAGGCTGTGGTACACGCACTAGAATTTTATTGCCAGCTTTCAGTTCATAACACTTAGACATTTTTCTCCAAAGGTCCGCATTAAAATAGGAGTGACCATCTTTATGAAGTATTACGCTAACCGTCATTGTAAACCCATGTAAAGTAAAGCCCGAGATTTCCTTCTACTCCTATTCTTGCAAAGCAAGGGATGTACTGCTTGAAATGAAAATTAAGATCGTTAATTAGATATATTGAAATAACCGAGCAAGATGCAAATATGGGAATAACTGATAGAACATATCCATATATAGATGCAAGCAAAGTACAAAAATATAGAATTAAAAATAGATAATGTAACAAAGATTTGATGCAAATATATAAATAATGTAGCAACAGATGGTATATGTTCACAAATTTAGGCCATGCCGACCGTGGTAGGTTGAGATTGAACATACCGAGCGCTCCCAGAAGTCATCCGGAATGGTGAGATAGAACTTCGTTTCCGACTGGCCACGACCACACTTTCCCGATTTGTGCTTGCACTGTGCACACATGAATGAACACCCACGAATCAGCTAGAACAAAAATGATTCCACGGCGATTTCCGCTGGTTGATTAACAACGATGGATGGACTGCGATAAGAGATGAGTGAATATTTTGCTAATTAAGTTGATTACCTTCTCCATGAGAAAAATCCCCGGCACAATCCCGCAGAAAACCCCAGTCGACCAGAGTCTAGAATGTTGGTGCATATTGGCGGCGGAAAGCGGTGGAGGCAAAATCCGGTGCCGTTTGGAGCACGACCTACGGCTGCCGCCAACAGCCGTCGAGCTTAGGGTGCAGAGTTGCGGAGGATTCCGCGGCAAGTGTGTGGGGACGAAGTGGGCGAGGGTTTTCTTTTCCTTTTGCATGTGTGAGTGAACACACACGGTTCACAGAGGCGACGGAGATGAAACGTGTGCGATAGTAAAGCACCGAGATTGAATGGGAATCCAAATTTCCTTTGTCTTTCATCCATGAGTTTTTTTCTACGATGAACATAAACCCTGCTAATCACCATGTTCAAATTTGACACTTTTCCTGGTTCATTTACAATATTTAGGGGATTTTGTGCATTTTGTAGGCATTAATGCACGTAATTCAAATTCAAATAATTGGTGCATGAAAGGGTGCACAAGAACGGTCTGGAAATACCATAATCATGGTATTTAGTAATTTCTCAAGCCTTTTACAAGGAATGGGCAGAGATTTCAATGGACTCAACCACAAACGCGTCATTTACTGGGTTATCAACTATAGAACACTGAAATATGTGCTTGTAAAACATGACGGCTGGCATGGTGCCATGGTATGGCCTCACCGTGCGCTGGTTAAAAGCTGAGAAGGTTTGATTTATGTCGTCATGCACGCCCTTCATAAATCGAACCATCACCGAGGAAGTTCAATGCTTTCGAGAGGGAAATCACCAAGATTGAAGGGGAATCCAAATTTCCATCCTAGTTTGTCTTTCAGTTTTTTTCCAACGATCAACATACCGTCTCAAAATGAAACGTGTTCAAATTTGACATTTTTCCGAACTCATTTACCATATTTAGGGGATTGTGTGCATTTTCTAGGCATTAATTATGCACATAATTCAAATTCGAACAATCAGTGCGTGAAAAGGTGCACAAGAATGGTCTGGAAAACCATGCTCGTGCTATACAAAAAAATGAAACACATGGTTGGAAAACATGACGCCTGGTGTGGTGCCATGGTATGGCCTCACCATGCCCCTGGTAAAAATTGGAGAATGTTTTCCTTATGTGTGATGCGCGCCTTTCATAAAATGAACCATCATCCGAGGAAGTTTCATGGTTTTGAGGGGGAAATCACCAAGATTGAAGGGGGATCCAAATTTCCTTTGTCATTTGTCCATGAGTTTTTTCTATGATGAGCATACAACCTGCAAATCACCGTGTTCAAATTTGGCACTTTTCCGGGTTCATTTGCCATATTTAGGGGATTATGTGCATTTCCTAGGCATTAATGTGCATAATTCAAGTTCAAACAGTCGATGCATGAAAGGGTCCACAAGAACGGCCTAGAAAACTATGCTCCTGCCATTTAGTAAATTCTCATGCCTTTTACAAGGAATGGACAGATATTTCGATGAAATGTGTGGCAATAGTCAACCACAAATGTTTGTTTGTTGGGTTTTCAACTATAGAAAAATGAAATAAATGCTTAAAAAAGATGACTCCTGACATGGTGCCATGGTATGACCTCACCATGCCCTGGTAAAAATTTGAGAAGGTTTGGCTTATGTCGTCATGCACGCCCTTCATAAATCGAACCATCACCGAGGAAGTTCCATGCTTTTGAGAGGGAAAATCCCCAAGATTGAAGGGGAATCCTAATTTCTGTCCTAGTTTGTCATTCAGTTTTTTTCCAACGATCAACATACCGCCTCAAATGCAACGTGTTCAAATTTGACATTTTCCTGGGCTCATTTACAATATTTAGGGGATTATGTGCATTTTCTAGGCATTAATGGACATAATTCAAAATCAAACAATCGGTGCATGAAAAGGTGCACAAGAACGGTTTGGAAAACCATGCTCGTGTTATTTAGCACATTCTCATGCCTTTTACAATGAATGGGCAGATATTTCAAGGAAATGTGTGGCAATAGTTAACCATAAACGCGTCGGTTACTCGGTTAACAACTATACAAAGAATGAAACACATGGTTGGAAAACATGACACCTGGCTAGGTGCCATGGTATGGCCTCACCATGCCCTGGTAAAAATTGGGGAATGTTTTCCTTATGTCGTGATGCGCGCCTTTCATAAACCGAACCATCACCGAGGAAGTTTCATGGTTTCAAGGGGGAAATCACCAAGATTGAAGGGGGGGGGGGGGTCCAAATTTCCTTTGTACTTTGTCCATGAGTTTTTTCTACGATGAACATACAACCTGCAAATCACCGTGTTCAAATTTGGCACTTTTCCGGGTTCATTTGCCATATTTAGGGGATTATGTGCATTTCCTAGGCATTAATGCGCATAATTCAAGTTCAAACAATCGATGCATGAAAGGGTCCACAAGAATGGCCTAGAAAACCATGCTTGTGCCATTTAGTAAACTCTCATGCCTTTTACAAGGAATGGACAGATATTTTGATGAAATGTGTGGCAATACTCAACCATAAATGTCTATTTGTTGGGTTTTCAACTATAAAAAATGAAATAAATGCTTAAAAAACATGACGCCTGGCATGGTGCCATGGTATGACCTCACCATGCCTTGGTAAAAATTCGAGAAGGTTTGGCTTATGTTGTCATGCACGCCCTTCATAAGTCGAACCATCACCGAGGAAGTTCCATGCTTTTGAAAGGGAAATCCTCAAGATTGAAGGGGAATCCAAATTTTCTTCGTTCTTTGCCCTGGAGTTTTTTTCTACGATGAACATACACCCTGCAAATCACCGTGTTCAAATTTGGCATTTCCAGGGCTCATTTACCATATTTAGGGGATAATGTGCATTTTCTAGGCATTTAGCGCATATAAATCCAATCCAGCGACAGGTGCACGGGTGTGATGTGAGGGACGTGGATTGCCGTTTGATCGCGACGCATACAACGGTGCACACACGCGATCCGCGTGTCCGGGGTCCTGGCCAATCAATACGCAACACACAATAGGCTCAGGGCACACTGTTTCCGAAAGCGATGGAGATGAACCGTGTGCGATAATGAACGAGCAAAATTGGAAGGGAAGCCAAATTTCTGTTGTCGTTTGTGGTTGAGCTCTTGAATACCACCACACTATACGGCGGCCCGGCCCCTCCGTCCCAGATCTCTCTCCAGGCATCGTCCATGGCACCGCGGTGCACAGTAACTGGTAAGGAAGCGATGGCATCCCGCTGCGCCATGTTCGTCGCCGCCCGCGACCGCGCACATGGTAAGGAAGCGATGGCATCTGGTCGCGCCGAGTTCATCGCCGCCGCCGGCCAGACAGTTACATGGGCAGACTTTGAGGCTGCCATGGCCGAATGGGTGGTGGATCTAGAGGCGGCCAAAGCCACATAGAAGGAGCGGAAAAGGCAGAAAGCAGTCAAGAAAAGAGAGTCCCGCCGCCGCAAGAAAAAAGAGGCTGCATGCCGTGGTGAGGAGAGCTTGGCGGAGATCGAAGCACGGTGGGCTGCCGCCTACCAGGCCGGGAAGGAGAACGTCGGCGTCTGGCCAGCATGCTCTGATGGCAGCATGTGAGAAGTAGTTTAAGTTTGTAGTATTAGAGCAAATTACCAGTAGTCTTTAAGTTTGTAGTATTAACGTACAATGTTGGTAAGAGCATCCTTTGAGGTATTTGAGCGTTGATTAGGATGTGTGCCCGTGTGCGTTTTTTTGCGTAATCATTAGAAGATCACAAAACACACGGTTTCTATGCCGTACCCGTCTGCGTTTTTGCGTTAATGACCCATAAGTCAGTTACATGTGCGATATTTCCTAATAAACCAGGCGCACCATTGACCGAAAAAATCAAGTACACATGTACATTTTTTTGGAGACGGGATCTACCAACTTTCTTTTTTCTCGCACACGAGTATTTTACGCGCTTCGTCTGTGTTGTGTGTTTCCCCCGCCCAAGTTTCAAATTCCGCACCGAAATTTTCATTAGGCGCGTGATTTCAGAATTTATTCCTCCAACCACATCCCCTTCCCCTCAGTATCCCCCTCCCTCGCGCCTCCCCCTACCGGCATCTCAAACCGCCGCTGCCGCAACCACAGCTTCAACCACATCTATGTTCTGCTCAGATCCAGTCAGGTAACCCACCGATCTCTATCACGTCCCCCGCCTGATTGCTTAAATGGCGCCTGCGAAACATCCTCATGCCTCCAAATCCCCCCCGCCAGGAGCTGATGGCGGTCCATGGTGCGATGGCCGCTGTGCGTGTTGACCCGGAGGAACACCTTGCCTCCGCCGCCGTCGCCGACATGGTGCAGGCTCTGGCCCAAATGAAGTCCCCCAGCGACTACCCCCTAGGACTTAACAGGTAAGATCTGACCAGCTAAATCTTACCAATACCACTTGCAACGGCTATGATTTGTACGGTTGATGTATTAAGCAGGTTCATGCCTTGTTTATTTCAGTACTACACACTGTGTGATGTTCAAATATTACCGTGTCCATCTCAATTTCACCAATACCAGCAACAAACTTACAATACATGACTCAGGATATCACTAGAGATGCTGCCCATTTGCTATTTTTAGTGGATGCTAACCCTGTTGCACTTAACATGCTTGTCCATGTACATACGCAGGGTCATAACGGACGATGCTTTTGTTTGCCGTCGAGGTGAGCTGCATCCCATGTCTTACAATATTTCACATAATTTGTGCAATTGCAGTTTAACTTCTACCCATTTACTGGTTGCCTGTTGGTCCACATGTCAGTGGCACTGATCCACGCTTCGACCCAGAGGAACAGCTCGCCTCCGCCGTCGCTGACTTTGGGCGAGCTCTGGCCAAGATGAAGTGCCCCGGCAACTACCTCTCTAGACTTACTAAGTATGTACTCACCATTTCAATCTTACCAATACCAGTTGCAATTAATGGCTATGTTCTGTACGGTCGATGTATTAAGCATGTTCTATTAAACATGCCTAACACGTTTTTGCTACTATCCCTACCTTTTTATAGACATCTGGGCCATTCTCTGCTCTGGCAGCACCTGCCTTGTGATATTTAACTATGCCAATTGCATTTTTATCAGTACCGGTTTCAATGTCTATTAAGCCTGTTGCAATTAACATTTGAATCCATTTTTAAACAGTTGCCTTTCATTGGCTACAAACTTACAGAACATGACTTGTGATGTTTAACTATGCCATTTGCTATTTTTGGTGGATGCTAACCCTGTTGTACTTAACATGCTTGTCCACGTACTTATGCAGGGTCATAATGGCCGATGCTGTTGTTTGCCGTCAAGGTTAGCTGCATCCCATGTCTTACAGTATTTCACATCATTTGTGCAATTGCAGTTTAACTTATACCATTTACTGGTTGCCTGTAGGTACACATGTGTCGGTGTGGAACGACACCTATGGGATCACAAGAATCCCTACTACGGTTGTCGGGGCGCAGGGTTGCGAGAAGAGCAGGATTAGTAATCAGCACAAGGATCGTTTACCCAGGTCTGGCCGCGAGGATGCGTAAAACCCTAGTCCTGCTTTGGTGGCTGTATTTCAGAGAGTTCTTGAGCTCTCGAACTAGCTATGGTGGGTGCGTGGTTCCAAAAAGCCGAATCCTTTTCCAGTATGCCATGGGCCTCCTTTTATAGTCGAAAGGGGCTGCCACAGTGGCACACAAGAGGTAGAAAAGCCTACAGTGCTACAAGCTTATCGCTCGTATTACAGGACAAGACACATTTAATGCGTTGCTGAGGTGTCCCCTAGATTTATCGGGGACGGGAGCGAGGCCCGTCCCGTCCGTCGCCGCTCCTCCTCGCTTTGACACGCGCCCTGGCCAGCGATGCGTGTGGCGCCATGTAGGCAGGCAGGCAGCTGAGGTGGCGCGGTGGTAGGGTCTTCACGAAGATCTGCATGCCGCCACGCAGGCGCTTGATGAGTTGTCCTGGGAGCTGCATGATGCCACGCAGGTGCCTGCCCAGCTGGTTGGGCTGACAGCGGCATGCGAATGGTGGTGGAGACTTGGCTGGTGCGGGCCTGACAGTGGCCCTGCTGGCCTCCTCGGTGAGAGCCTTGCCGGCTGGCCCGGCAAGGGTCTTGCCGTGGCACGCTGTCGTCCCCGACAAGGATCTTGCCGGGGGTCTTGTGGCTCTCCTCGGCAAGGATCTTGCCGAGGACCGTTGTCTTTCAATCCTCATCTGATCTTGAATATTCCTTGGTCTTGACAAAGATCTGCATGCCACCATGGAGGCGCCTCCCGAGCCCTAGTTCCACCGTGGTTGGTTGAGTTGGAACCTGTGGGCTCGAGGGTGGCTCACTACGCTGGTGTGGGCGAGCCACCCCGGCAAGGGTCATGTCGGGGCTGCTGAGGTTACCCCCGACAAGGATCTTGCTGGGGGAACCTGCTTCGTCTCTCTGCTTCTTTGTGTTCTTGGCCTTGGCGTTGTTCTGGCTGTCTTGGGCTTCGGTTTCACCTTGGTTCACCTCTCCTGCTCTGCTTGGTGTGGCCGTGGGCGCGGCTCCGACTGTCCGTGCACAGGTAAAGGGGTACAAAGGTGCGCCTCTTCTTTTGTACACTAACAACATGTCAGTGGCACTGATCCACGCTTCGACCCGGAGGAATAGCTTGCCTCCGCCGCCGCTGACTTTTGGTGGGCTCTGCCCAAGATGAAGTGCCCCAACAACTACCTCTCAGGACTTACCAAGTATGTACCCACCAGTTCAATCTTACCAATACCAGTTTCAATTAATGGCTATGTTTTGTACTGTCGATGTATTAAGCATGTTGTAGTAAACATGCCTAACACATTTGAGCTATTTTCCCTACCTTTTTATAGACAACTGGGTCATTATCTTCTCTGGCAGCACCTGCACTGTGATGTTTAACTCTGCCAATTGCATTTTTACCAGTACCGGTTTGAATGGCCATTAAGCCTGTTGCAATTAATAGTTGTATCCATTTTTAAAGAGTTGTATTTCACTGGCTACAAACTTACAAAACATGAATTAGGATGTTGTTAAGCCTGTTGCAATTAACAGTTGTATCCATTTTTTAATCCGTCCCTTTGCTACCGTGCTACTCTTTCGAAATGAAGATATCACTACAGATGCTGCCGTTTTATTACCATTTGCTATTTTTGGTGGATGTTAACCCTGTTGTAGTTAACATTGGCTTTCCATGTACTTACACAGGGCTACAATGGGCGATGTTGTTGTTTGCCGTCGAGGTTAGTTGCATCCCATGTCTTATACACCGTCTATTCCTAAATATAAGTATTTTTAGAGATTCCAATATAGACTAAATAAGGAGCAAAATGAGTGAATCTAGATTCTAATCTAAACTATATCTATAATTCTATATACATCCGTATGTAGTTCATATTAAAATCTCAAAAAAAATACTTGTACTTAGGAACATAGGTAGTTGTATTTTACATCATTTGTGCAATCTCAGTTTAGCTTCTAACATTTACTGGTTGCTTGTAGGTACATATATGAGGGGTACTGATCCACGCTTCGATCCCTTTTGCGTATGGGGCAATGAGATATTCATGAACAAGCGTCAAGTGAGGAAGCTAAGAAAGATTGTTAGGCGAAAGAAACGGGTGATTGGAATTAAGCTCTTTATTTACACTTTGTCAAAGACAACAATGAACTTTAGGATGGTAAGTAATGTGTTTCCTTTTCCCCCTACCCACAACAAGTTACTCTATTAGACCTCAGTATCTGATATTTTTCTCTTTTTAGTGGTTTCTGAAGCTATTTACTGATGATTACCTTGCAAACTACATGACCGGAGTGGATGCAACTAGGTTAAAGTATATAATTCATGCTACCATGATAATGCTCTAGAAGTCTTCCTGAAGGCGGTGAAAGGAAGGGCGGGCGATTGTCACAAGGGGTTGGACAAAAGCGGTTAGTGCCTATGGCATGCAGGAAGGCACATACGGGCATTCCGCTTCTTAAACACCGTCGGCAGTCAAAATGATTTACACTTGTCTCTTCACCTTTACCGCCTTTAAATACTGCGGTTCATCATAGTTAATTGCTACCTAATCCTGTAATTACTAAACATATTGTACTGGCAATTTTATTTATGGATTCGTTGTTGAACCATTGTGCTGAGAATTTGAATTGCACGTTTTGTATTTCAAAATTTCCAATTAGAATAATAAATTACAGGCAAAAATAATAATAGAACAGATGGCCATGGACCTTTGCAAACGGTTCTAGCAGTAAAAGCGCTTGCGATGGATAGCCCAATGCCACACAGTTTTCAATATCAAATCGTGTGTGATGTAGTTAATGAAATCAAATAGTTAACCAAGGCAGAGCGTGTGTGATAGTTACACCTTTCACACACGAGCGTATACATAAAAACCGTGTGGGATGTACATACCTACGAAAATGATTTCTGGGATTCACCGTGTGGGATGTACATACCTACGGAAATGATTGGGTTTTGATGCCTCGCCCGATCACACACGGCCCTAGCCTGCGTCCCAGGAGGGCCTATCCCCGACGATTTCTGGGTCATGTGGGAAGGACACCCTATCGCACACACTTACTTGGCGACGGTTCCAAATGCCGTCGCGGAAAGGGGTTTTAAACCGTTTGTTTAGGATCGACACACATCAGTGATTTATAGGGCGAAGAGGAGGTGCGGGAGGCCACCGAGGTGGGCACAACCACCAGGGCGCGCCTGAGCCCCCAAGTGCGCCCAGGTGGGTAGGGCCTCCCTCGGGGCACCCCTCTGGTACTTCTTGGGCCCATCCCGTGTCTTCCGTCCTAGAAAAATTCTCCAAAAAGTTTCGCTACGTTTGGACTTCGTTTGGTACTGATATTCTGCGAAATAAAAACAAGCAAAATATAGCAACTGGCACTGGGCACTATGTCAATAGGTTATTCCCAAAAAATATATAAAGTTGCTATAAAATGATTGTAAAACATCCAAGAATGATAATATAACAGCATGGAACAATAAAAATTATAGATACGTTGGAGACTTATTAGTGATGACCCACAAGTATAGGGGTCAATTGTAGCTCTTTTTGATAAGTAAGAGTGTCAAACCCAACAAGGAGCAGAAGGAAATGACAAGTGGTTTTCAGCAAGGTAATGTCTGCAAGTGCTGAAATTATAAGTAGCAGAGTAGTTTGATAGCAAGATAATTTGTAACAAGCAAGCAACGATAGAAGTAACCAAAGTGCATCAAGGTAGCCCAATCCTTTTGAGGCAAAGGACAGGCCAAAACGGTCTCTTATGATAAGCAAAGCGTTCTTGAGGGTAGACGGGAATTTCATCTAGTCACTTTCATCATGTTGGTTTGATTTGTGTTCGCTACTTTGATAATTTGATATGTGGGTGGACCGGTGCTTAGGTGTTTTTCTTACTTGAACAAACCTTCTACTTATGATTAACCCTCCCGCAAGCATCCGCAACTACGAGAAAAGTATTAAGAATAAATTCTAACCATAGCATTAAACTTTTGGATCCAATTGGTCCCTTACGGAATAGCACATAAACTGGGGTTTAAGCTTCTGTCACTCTCGCACCCCATCATCTAATTGTTACTCCACAATGCATTCCCTTAGGCCCAAATATGGTGAAGTGTCATGTAGTCGATGTTCACATGACACCACTAAGGGAATCACAACATACATACTATCAAAGTATCGAACACATATCAAGTTCACATGATTTCTCCCGTGACCTCAAGAACAAAAGTAACTACTCACAAATGATAATCATGCTCAAGATCAGAGGGGTATTAAATAGCATATTGGATATGAACATATAATCTTCCACCGAATAAACCATCACTACTGCAGGATGCTGCTAACGCGACACTACGATCAGAGACCCTTCGAGAAACTGTGGGCGATGCCATAATCGCAAACGGTGCTGTATGAAAACCGTCAGAAATGTGTAAAACGTTTGCGATGACGGATGCATCAAACACGGTTCAGGTTTTAGTTGCGTGTGCGATGAAGGGCATACAGTTCAGTTCAATGAACTGTTTGCGATGAGGAGGAACAAAAGAAACGGGCAGCCAGATGGAGGCGTGTGCGATACACAGCATACGGTTCACTCGGATGAACTGTTTGTGATTAGTCAACACAAAAGAAACGGTCAGCCAGATCAAAGGTGTGTGCGATATACGGCATGCGGTTCACTCGGATGAACTGTTTGCATTGAGACATGAGAACATAAACGGTTCAACTTAACAAGATGTGTGTGATACGTGGCAAACAGGTCTGTAATCAGAAATGTGTCTGAAGACCGATAAGAACACAGACGGTTGCTGCTAATAAGACGTGTGTGTTGTGCGATGGGATTGCATACAGAACAAGAACATATATATATATATATATATACACACACACACACACACACACACACACACACACACACACACACACACACACACACACACACACACTTATAAGGACATGCTTGCATAACCAAATTAAACATCCACTTACATAGGTGGCTACTACAACCATGGCATTTGCACACACCAAAGTAAACTATTACATGCATAATTACATAGGTGGCTACTACACACATGACATTTCCACCCACACCAATAAAGTAAACTATATATTACATCCATGATTAACTAGCATAAACGGTCATCTGATCATCATCTACTTCTTGTGACGCTTGCTCTTCTTGTGGCTCGACCTGGGCACGTCGATTTGGGTAACGAGGCACTTCCTCATGTCAACGATCCGCCTGTGCATCTCATAGCATGTGTACACGCTCTTGGCCTCGAAGCTGAGGTGAGGTTCATCCAGTTGTCGCATCCAGGTCTTGTGCCAGGATACGGGACTTGTTCTCTGGGCATCCTGCTTCATCTCTTCATAGTATGGGTGGATGATGGCCGAGGCAAGTTCGACCAGGGAGTCCTGCTTCGTATTGCCCCAGGCCCTGTAGTGGTCACAAATTTCGACAAGGTTCTTGCAGGCCAAGCCCATAACACTGAGCGCTTTTACTTCGTCTTTGGTATCCACCGTGGTGAACTTGTAGTCGGTGTTGTTGACAAACCTGTTGAAACGGTCGCAAGGCTCTGTGGCCATGCAGTAGTGGTAGATGAGGACATGATGGCGCACACACAACTGGGCGACGACAACCTTCTGATCTATGCCGGGACGACCGGCGGTGTACTGGAGGTTGATGCTGACCACCTTGTACTTGTTTCCAGCAAGCAACTGCTCAACGCTGTTGATGTAGTCGTCCACCACGGCCGGGTCGATGGTGTACACCACCGAGAGACCCGTCTCTCTCGCGTGGGTCTCCACTCTATGCTCGCCGAACTCCATTGGAGCGCCGCCGGACATCCCCTCTCTATGTGTCATCATGGGTGTGCTTGTTGTGTTGTGGGGCACGATCGAAAGGTTGAAGAGACTAAGGTTATAGTGGCCACGGGAATTAAAGGGGAAGCCGGACGACCAGGAATATCGGCAGGCCCTGATGGCAGTTATAATTTGCAGCGTGTAACTCCATCGTGCCACATGTAACTGCGTCGTGTGGCAACGTGCGCAGCGCAACCGCATGCATATGGGGCCCCCGACGTGATCGTGCGCACGCCCAACCGCTGGCAGAGCACGCACGAAGGGACGCGAGCAGAGCGCTGCGCGGTCGCCTCAAGGAAAAGTTGTCCACAAGCCGAGCGCGCCGAGGGACGCAAGCAGAGCGCGCCATCGGACGCGAGAGAGCGCGTCGTGGTGCCTAACGGTGAGCACAGCGCCCTGCGGCGCCTAACGGCGAGCAGAGCTTGCCGATGGACGCGAGCAGATGACGGCACAGTGATACGTGGCAAATAAGACGAACTGTGCGAGCGATGTTGGAGACATCAAGCACGAGTCATATTAGAGTTGCGTGTGCGATACGTGGCAGACAGTTGATCCATCAGAGCCGTTTGTGATGGAATAAGCCGTGTGTGTTGCGGGCAAACGCCTGCTGGTGTGTAACCTTAAATTTAACCAAAAGAGTGTTAATGCATGTTACAAAAATTGTATAGCTGGAAACTATGTTCAAATACGACTCCAACGATATAATCTATGGCGACATGCATTCGTATTATATTATTTAAATCCTACTTATAAACCAGGACGGGGTATAGTAGGTAATTAAATCGCAAACATTTTTTATTAACTGTATGTGTACGTGTCCTCTCGTCCTCCTCTTGCACGTCTTGTCACCCCGCTGCCGCAGGCGGCTTACAGCGCAAGCTTGCGCAGCGTGCGGGGGCGTGCTTTTGGCCAAACGGTGGCGCCAATGAATTGTCGGTGAGCCCGTTCCCGCGCAAGCTTCCCTCCCGACTCAGTGAAATCCCCCAAAATCCCAATGCTTACCGGCCTGCTATAAAAACCCTCACGGCCGGCGAGTCCCGCGTCGCATTTTTCCCTCCCTCCCTGTAGCTTATCTCGGCTGCTTCTCCCACAATCGCCAATGGCACCAGTCCATCATCGTCGCTCAGCCACTCTGCCGTCATCGGAGGACAGCTCCAGCTGGGAGGCTACACCGCGGCGGTGGCGCAATCCCCGGCGTAGTGTAGTGCACGTGGCGTCCCTGTTGGGTGTGCGTGGAACACCCACCACACGCTCCGCCGCCGTTGCCCGCCGGCAGCTGTTGCCGGCCGCCGTTGCCGCCACAGCACCATCGAAAGCCAGGGCCATCTCCCACTCCGCCGCCGCGGCCCGAAGCCGGGAGGTGGCCGTCGTGGCCGCCACCCCACTGCCAGCCACCGTGGCTATCACCCGCTCCGCCACCGTGGCCGAAGGCGGGAGGTGGTGGTCGTGGCCGCCACCCCATCATCGGCCAACTTGGCCGCCAGCCCACCATCTACCGTTGGGATCATCACCCGCTCCGCCACCGCTGCCCTAAGGAGGGAGGCGGAGGTGGAGGACCGCACGTGCGTCAGCGACCTTGCGCACTACATCGAGTTCCTGCGGGAGGAGGAGGAGCACCTCGTCGAGCATGCAAACAGCCTTACCGCAGCCGTGGCCGCAGCACACACCGACGCAGAGGCGAGGAATGAGGAGATCTATGAGCAGTCCGGCCGCTTCGAGAGGGATCGTCTGGAGCGGCAGTCGGTGTTCGAGCTGGCGAGCTTCGCTGAACATGCAAAAGTGGCGGGCACCGTATTGCATTTCTCCAGCTCGTTGTTAGGCTCCTCCTCCTTCTCTGCCTCTCACTGAGCGTGCTCGGCAGAGGAGAGCCTGCCATAAGTAGCACAAAGCCCCTCCGTGGTAGTAGTAGTATTTAGGGCCTATTTTGTTTAGTTCATCTAACTATAGATGTGTAGTCGAACTGTACAATGTACTTAAAATTAGCTAGTATATATAGTTGAACTAGCTATTTCAGTACGTGGTTGGCAACAATTGGGGAGAAGTTTGGTCGGTTCAGCTGTCGAGTTGAACTGTTTGTATAAATTAAGAACGACTGCTTAATCTATGAATGAAATCTATGCTTAATTACTGAATTTTAGTTGCAAAAATTACATAGTGCTAATGGTTTCTAGCTGCATATTTTGACAAATCGCAGTGTTACAAGGATTGACAAATGGCAATGTTACTAGATCAACAAATGTAAATCTTTCCAGTTTGACAAATGGCAACATACCCAATATGACAGATGCAAATCTTACCAAATTGTTTGTACGGGGTTGCACACGGGTCATCCAGAACAACCGTTTGCGTTGAAGGGATGCACAAATCCTGCGGTGCTCTCACTTTGCATACGGGTGTTCTATTTAAATCGTTTGCAATCAAGAGCTGCAGAAATCTCTTTCAATCAAGGTCAAGCAGCTGTCCGCCCGACACCTCCTATAGCCATTAAAACCAATACACGTGGCGTCATGTGAATGGTTAACATAACTTTGGATTTACTAGAATTTAAAACAAGGCATCTTAATGTTTTGCCAGCAATCAACGGTGCCCTGGTGTTTGAAATTCATGCCCATTTCTTGCATGTGACCTAAGCATTCACCCAAGGACACAGATTTGATTTTTCAACCAATTTATATGGACTGGAGCATGTGCATGTAGTTCAAATTTGAATTATGCACATAAATGCATTGAAAACTCAGTTAATGCATAAAAATGTCCAAACGAACCCCGAAAAATCACAAAAATTCACACAACACTCCTGTTGTTCTATGTTGACACGAGAAAAAAATTAGAAAGCAATAAGAGGCAATGGATATCGTTTCGTCCCCAAAGGTGGGATGTTCCCTATCGAAAACCGTCATGCTTGTTATGAGAAGCTCCGGTTTGTGAGAAGCATATACCCAAACCTGCCCCAAATGGGATAATATTTGTACCACGACATGTTGATGCCGCTTCATGATAGCATGCCAAGTTTCATGAATTTCAGACGAGTTTTGGATTTACTAGAATTTACAAACCATGCATCTTAATGTTTTGCCGGCAATCAACGAGCCCTGGTGTTTGTAATTCATTCCCATTTCTTGCATGGGACCAAAGCATGCACCCAAGGACACAGATTTGATTTTTCAACCAATTTATATGCACTGGAGCATGTGCATGTAGTTCAAATTTGAATTATGCACATAAATGCATTGAACTCTCAGTTAATGCATAAAAATGTCCATACGAACCCCGAAAAATCACAAAAAATCACACAACACTCCAGTTGTTCTATGTTGACACGAGAAAAAAATTTAAAGCAATAAGAGGCAATGAATATCATTTCGTCCCCAAAGGTGAGACGTTCCCTACCGAAAACCATCATGCTTGTTGTGAGAAGCTCCGGTTTGTGAGAAGCATATACCCAAACCTGTCCCAAATGGGACAAAATTTGTACCACGGCATGTTGATGCAGCTCCATGATGGCATGCCAAGTTTCATGAATTTCAGACGAGTTTTGGATTTACTAGAATCTAAAAACTAGGCATCTCAATGTTTTGCCGGCAAACAACGGTGCCGTGGTGTTCGAAATTCATTCCCATTTCTTGCATGGGACCTAAGCATGCACCCAAGGACACAGATTTGATTTTTCAACCAATTTATATGCACTAGAGCATGTGCATGTAGTTCAAATTTGAATTATGCACATAAATGCATTGAAAACTTAGTTAATGCATAAAAATGTCCAAACGAACCCCAAAAAATCACAAAAATTCACACAACACTCCTGTTGTTCTATGTTGACACGAGAAAAAAATATGGAAGCAATAAGAGGCAATGGATATCGTTTCGTCCCCAAAGGTGGGACGTTCCCTACCGAAAACCAACATGCTTGTTGTGAGAAGCTCCAGTTTGTGAGAAGCATATACCAAAACCTGCCTCAATGGGATAAAATTTGTAGCACAGCATGTTGATGCCGCTCCATGATAGCATGCCAAGTTTCATGAATTTCAGACGAGTTTTGGATTTACTAGAATTTAAAAACCAGGCATCTCAATGTTTTGCCGACAATCAACGGTGCCCTGGTGTTCGAAATTCATTCCCATTTCTTGCATGGGACCTAACCATGCACCCTAGGATACATATTTTATTTTTCAACCAATTTATATGCACTAGAGCATGTGCATGTAGTTCAAATTTGAATTATGCACATAAATGCATTGAAAACTCAGTTAATGCATAAAAATGTCGAAACGAACCCTGAAAAATCACAAAAATTCACACAACACTCTTGTTGTTCTATGTTAACACGAGAAAAAAATTGAAAGCAATAAGAGGCAATGGATATCGTTTCGTCCCCAAAGGTGGGACGTTCCCTACCGAAAACCATCATGCTTGTTGTGAGAAGCTCCAGTTTTTTGAGAAGCATATACCCAAACCTGCCCCAAATGGGACTAAAAATTTACCCCAGCATGTTGATGCCGCTTCATGATAGCATGCCAAGTTTCATGAATTTCAGACGAGTTTTGGATTTACTAGAATTTACAAACCATGCATCTTAATGTTTTGCCGGCAATCAACGGGCCCTGGTGTTTGTAATTCATTCCCATTTCTTGCATGGGACCAAAGCATGCACCCAAGGACACATATTTGATTTTTCAACCAATTTATATGCACTGGAGCATGTGCATGTAGTTCAAATTTGAATTATGCACATAAATGCATTGAAATCTCAGTTAATGCATAAATATGTCCATACGAACCCCGAAAAATCACAAAAAATCACACAACACTCCAGTTGTTCTATGTTGACACGAGAAATTTTTTTAAAGCAATAAGAGGCAATGAATATCATTTCGTCCCCAAAGGTGAGACGTTCCCTACCGAAAACCATCATGCTTGTTGTGAGAAGCTCCGATTTGTGAGAAGCATATACCCAAACCTGTCCCAAATGGGACAAAATTTGTACCACGGCATGTTGATGCCGCTCCATGATGGCATGCCAAGTTTCATGAATTTCAGACGAGTTTTGGATTTACTAGAATCTAAAAACTAGGCATCTCAATGTTTTGCCGGCAAACAACGGTGCCGTGGTGTTCGAAATTCATTCCCATTTCTTGCATGGGACCTAAGCATGCACCCAAGGACACAGATTTGATTTTTCAACCAATTTATATGCACTAGAGCATGTGCATGTAGTTCAAATTTGAATTATGCACATAAATGCATTGAAAACTCAGTTAATGCATAAAAATGTCCAAACGAACCCTGAAAGATCACACAAATTCACACAACACTCTTGTTGTTCTATGTTGACACGAGAAAAAAAATTGAAAGCAATAAGAGGCAATGGATATCGTTTCGTCCTCAAAGGTGGGGCGTTCCCTACCGAAAACCATCATGCTTGTTGTGAGAAGCTCCTGTTTGTGAGAAGCATATACCCAAACCTGCCCCAAATGGGACAAAAAATTTACCACAACATGTTGATGCCGCTCCATGATAGCATGCCAAGTTTGATGAATTTCAGACGAGTTTTGGATTTACTTGAATTTAAAAACTAGGCATCTCAATGTTTTGCCGGCAATCAATGGTGCCCTGGTGTTCGAAATTCATTCCCATTTCTTGCATGGGACCTAAGCATGCAACCTAGGATACAGATTTGATTTTTCAACCAATTTATATGCACTCGAGCATGTGCATGTACTTCGAATTTGAATTATGCACATAAATGCATTGAAAACTCAGTTAATGCATAAAAATGTCCAAACGAACCCCGAAAAATCACAAAAATTCACACAACACTCCTGTATCTACGTTGACACGAGAAAAAAATTGAAAGCAATAAGAGGCAATGGATATCGTTTCGTCCCCAAAGGTGGGACATTCCCTACCTAGAACCATCATGCTTGTTGTGAGAAGCTCCAGAAGCATATACCCAAACCTGCCCCAAATGGGACTAAATTTTTACCACGACATGTTGATGCCGCTACATGGTATCATGCCAAGTTTCATGAATTTCTGACAAGTTTAGGATTTACTAGAATTTAAAACCAGGTATCTTAATGTTTGCGGCCGAGTGACTGTGGTAGGGTGTTTGAAATTCATTCCCGTTTCTTGCATGGGACCTAAGCGTGCAAACAAGGACACATATTTGATTTTTCAATAAGTTTATATGCACTGGAGAATGTGCATGTAGTTCACATCTGAATTATGCGCATAAAATGCCTGGAAAACCCAGTTAATGTATAAAAATGTACAAACAAACCCTGAATAATTCCATTTTTTGACGACACACCTATAGTTGCATGTTCACTGCAGATAAAAGTTCTAACAATTCAAACACCATCCTTTGTAGCTGTGACCCCATTACGTAATTCAAATGATCAAAAAGATAAATCAAGTAGATCGCACACAGTTTATTATCACCAACCGTGTGAGATGCAACACAAAATATATTGGAGCACCGTCGGTGTATAGTACGCCCATGCCTTACGAGAGAAGGCGCGTCAGCTACTGTCCACAGCCGGCGTGTAAAGCACGCTAGCTAGCTCACTCCCCAAATATCATTTCACTGTTCATTCGTCGCCGGTGAAAGATGGGGACGTGGACCCACGTCGTGAGGGAAATTTTGACGGCCCACTCCGGCGAGAGCATGGCCGCAGCCGCCAGGCGTGTGCTAACAAGCTTCCTGAGGTAGACCGTAGTCTGCGTCCGGGCGGCCAAGGCAGGCCAAACGTCCGGTGTTACTTCTCAGGCGGCGACAGCAGCATCTGCCTCTGGAATAGCAACTGGCGAGAGTGGCACAATAGTTGTCCGTTCCGCAGCGGCGGCCTTAGCCCTGCTGGAGGCCGCCCACTACCATGTCGAGTCCGTCCACACCCAGGTCGTGGCGGTCACCGCACAAATCGAACGAAACTTCTCCGACAACGGTCGACAATCCATGGTCGAAGAGCTGGCAATTGCAGAGAGAGTTCAAGCAGCCGTCCGTTCCTGCGCGGCATACCTTGCCAAGACGGAGCCCGCTAGAGCCCACATGGCGTTCGCCCACGCCCAGCTCATGGCGGCCTTTTCCAAAGATATGGCGGACGCGGATGGCGAGATGCTTGCCGAGTATGGTGCAATTGATGCCATGGAGCCCCTTCCCCAGGAGACCGTCGGGCGCGAGTTGGACATGGAGGCAGCGGCGGAGATCGACGAGAAATGTTTTGTTTTGTTTAATTAAGTGCTCCGGTCTTTAATTTGTTAGAGTAATGTTTAGGTCAGCTAGCTCTGTTTAATTTCTGAACTTGTCGATTAAGAAGTTAGTCTCCTTTGTGTACCCAAATTATGCAATGACGTGGATGACCACTGTAACCAGGGAAATTCGAACCAAAATTTTTGGCGTTCAAACTCAACACACACGGGTTAAGCTATCTGAATCGTTTGTGATGTTCACATATCGTACACAGTTCTAAATAAGGGACCGTGTCTGATGACACTTTGCGCGCCAGTTTTTTGGCTGAAGCGATTCCAAATTTTCGGCTTCCGCGGAAATATCTACCTCCCCGCCCCCTCCCCCTTACCAAAAGCCACATTTCCCCTCTTTCCGCCTTCCTTTACAAGTTGAAACCTTCACTGCTTGCTTGCAGCACCGTCGCCTCCCCGCCGGTGACCCTCCTTCACGCTCCTCGGCCTCGCCTATCCAGGTAGGTAATCCACACCCGACCCCATCCTCCTCCTCCTTCCACATCTCACATGCCCCTACCACCGGTGCGAGCGCGACACCTTCCACCCAAATCACCGACCCCTCCACCAAATAAGCGCCGGCCTAAGCCATGGTGCACGCAGTATAGCCAGGACCTCAAGGAGCATTTGGCAGCGGAGAAGCAAATCGCGGCTGCACGTGCGGATGAGGTCGCGATGGCTGCCATTTGTGCCGACCCCCAGATCTTGAAGGATCACCTTGCCATTTGCTAGCTATGCCGGTTAAGCATGCTCGGTTTACCCGTTGTGTGTGCTGCTCCTGCCTTTCCTTCACAAATTCTAGTGAATTGTGCTATCTAATTTTACCATGCAATCTGTTGCTCTAGTGTATATGTTCTATATGTCGTGCAGTGTGGTGCTCACTTATTAACTGTTTTGTTAATTAGTTGTCATCTTCAGTTAACTTTTTGGTTCAATTCTACAAATGTGATGTTCAATTCTTCAGGCTGCAATTTTGTATTGTCTTCCATGTGAGAAATAAATCGAATTTATCTTTACAAAATTTTGCGTGCATTCTGTTATTGTATACCATGTGAGGAATAAATTGAATTTGGTTGTAGTAAATACAAGAGAAACAAATACAATTGCTACAATTGGTTGTAGTTAACTGTTTGGTTAACTGTCTGATCTTCTATTAGGAGTATGTTATATTGTGCAATGTGGTGCTCAGTTAATGTTTGGTTCATTTGTTGTGGTGTTTAGTTAACTGCTTGGTTCAATGTTATATTGTGCAATGTGGTGCTCAGTTAATGTTTGGTTCATTTGTTGTGGTGTTTAGTTAACTGCTTGGTTCAATTCTGCAATGCAATGTCCAATTGTCGTGGGTAGAATTTTGTATTGTTGTGCATGTGAGGAATAAATCAAATTTAGCTACACTTAATACATGAGAAACATATACAAGTGTTATATTTCCTAGTTCTTAATCATGCTTGGTTTGGGTAAATGGGTTTTCCCTGTGGCTTGAATTAATCTGATGAATCTGCAATGTGATTATTTTTCATCAACATATTTTACTGATAGCATGCGAACCCTTACTTAACCTGATGACTAACTACCTTATATGTGTTGCAGGGAAACAATGGGATGCACTGAGGTTTATAATCGAGGTTAGCACGTGCCTGGTCCATTGTCTAATAGCACATTATTGTGCAATTGCAGGAACCATTCTAATATTTAGGTTTTTAAACAATTTGGTCTTGCACATGTAGGTCCTGCTGTCAGAGGTTTTGACCAACTGTTCGACCCTTATTGCATATGGCAAAATTAGTTGTCCATGAATATCAGTCAAGTCAAGAAACTCAGAAAGATTGTTAGGATAAAGGAATTAGGGACAAAAAACAACAAGATCTTTGTGTGCACAATGAAGAAGACATCAGTTCACTACAGGATGGTACTAACTATTATACCTTGCATTTTTAATTCCTTTGCCCCATTTCCAATATAGAGAAGATATTTATGCACATCCTTGTTTTCAGGCCTTTCCAAAGCAGTTCACTGATGATTACCTCTCAAACCACCTGTATGGTCAGGAGGCGAGGAAGGTATTCATACAACACCCACGGTTCAATATTGAAGTGTTCCTGAAGAGGACGAAGGATGGACGGTCAATCATCCACAGGCACTGGCCTAAAGTTACAAAGACCTTCAACATCAATGAAGGCTCAATATTCGCCTTCTGCTTCAGCAGATTTCCAGATGAGATACATATGTCTATGTACCGTCTATGATGCTAATTTTGAAAGGTTATACATGTTGCATGTGAAACTTGGTCCTGGTGTAGTCGTGTAATGGGGTAGCTGAGTGCTGAAGCTATATGATGCTGTACTCTGATGTATTTCAATTATGAAAATGAAATATATTGTGTGCTTAATATGAACTATCAATTAGATTAATAAATGGATTATGAATAATAATTAGCTTGCTAGTGGCGAATTAGCCCGCTAATTGGGTTTTTGCTATTGCAAACGGTTGTTGAAAAAATACCGTGGGGAATGACCGCACGCAACGCACACAGTTTCTAGGAATAAACCATGTTGGATCAATGAACAATCACACACGACTTTCTCTTGAAAACTGTTTGCGTTAGGCCACCTTGCGCAAACGTTTACCACATGAAAACTGTGTGTGATGGACAACCTTTGCCACACAGTTTCTTCCACGGACCATGTGTGATATATTCAATAACGCAAGCGATTTAATGGGAAAAATTGTGTGTGATGTACCTGTGAACAGAAACGTTTTCCTTCGAGTGACTGTGTGGGATGTACATACGAACCGAAACGTTTAGCGGGGACTGACTGTGTGGGATGTACTTGCGACCGGAAACAATTTTGCTGTATAATTGTATTTTTTAGCTCTATTGTACTGTTGGAAATATGCCCTAGAGGCAATAATAAAAGCATTATTATTATATTTCCTTGTTCATGATAATTGTCTTTATTCGTGCTATAATTGTGTTATCCGGAAATCATAATACATGTGTGAATAACAGACAACAATATGTCCCTAGTAAGCCTCTAGTTGACTAGCTCGTTGATCGACAGATAGTCATGGTTTCCTGACTATGGACATTGGATGTCATTGATAACGAGATCACATCATTAGGAGAATGATGTGATGGACGAGACCCAATCCTGAACATAGCATAAGATCGCATAGTTCGTTTGCTAGAGTTTTCCAATGTCAAGTATCCTTTCCTTAGACCATGAGATCGTGTAACTTCCGGATACCGTAGGAGTGCTTTGGGTGTGCCAAACGTCACAACGTAACTGGGTGACTATAAAGGTATACTACGGGTATCTCTGAAAGTGTCTGTTGGGTTGACACGGATCGAGACTGGGATTTGTCACTCCGCTTGATGGAGAGGTATCACCGGGCCCTCTCGGTAATGCATCATCATAATGAGCTCAGTGTGATCAAAGTGTTTGATCACGGGATCATGCATTACGGTACGAGTAAAGTGACTTGCCGGTAACGAGATTGAACGAGGTATTGGGATACCGACGATCGAATCTCGGGCAAGTAAAATACCGATTGACAAAGGGAATCGTGTACGGGATTAATTGAATCCTCGACATCGTGGTTCATCCGATGAGATCATCGTGGAGCATGTAGGAGCCAACATGGGTATCCAGATCCTGCTGTTGGTTATTTCCCGAGAGCCGTCTCGGTCATGTCTGCATGTCTCCCGAACCCGTAGGGTCTACACACTTAAGGTTCGGTGATGCTAGGGTTGTGAAGATATGTATATGCAGTAACCCGAATGTTGTTCGGAGTCCCAGATGAGATCCCGGACATCACGAGGAGTTTCGGAATGGTCCGGAGGTAAAGAATTATATATAGGAAGTGCTGTTTTGGCCATCGGGACAAGTTTCGGGGTTATCGGTATTGTACCGGGACCATCGGAGGGTCCCGGGGGGGTCCACCGGGTGGGGCCACCTATCCCGGAGGGCCCCATGGGCTGAAGTGGGAAAGGATCCATCCCAAAGTGGGCTGGGGCGCCACTTCCCCAGGGCCCATGCGCGCCTAAGGTGGGGGAAACCCTAAAGGGGGGCCGCCCCCTTGCTTGGGGGGCAAGCCCCACCCATTGGCCGCCGCCCCCCTAGGAGATTGCATCTCCTAGGGCCGGCGCCCCCCTAGGGGACTATATAAAAGGGGGAGGGGAGGGGGGCAGCCGCACCCCTTTGCCCTGGCGCCTCCCTCTCCCTCTCCAACATCTCCTCCTCCTCCGTAGAGCTCGGCGAAGCCCTGCCGGAGTACTGCAGCTCCACCATCACCACGCCGTCGTGCTGCTGCTGGAGCCATCTTCCTCAACCTCTCCTTTGCCTTGCTGGATCAAGAAGAAGGAGATGTTACGCTGACCGTACGTGTGTTGAACACGGAGGTGCCGTCCTTTCGGTGCTAGGATCTCCGGTGATTTGGATCACGTCGTGTACGACTACCTCATCCCCGTTCGTTGAACGCTTCCGCTCGCGATCTACAAAGTGGTATGTAGATGCAATCTCTCTCCCATGACTTGTTGCTTAGATAAACTCATAGATGGATCTTGGTGAAACCGTAGGAAAAATTTTAATTTTCTGCAACGTTCCCCAACAGTGGTATCAGAGCTAGGTCTATGCATAGTTCTCTATTGCACGAGTAGAACACAATTTGTTGTGGGCGTAGATGTTGTCAACTTTCTTGCCGCTACTAGTCTTATCTTGCTTCAGCGGTATTGTGGGATGAAGCGGCCCGGACCAACCTTACACGTACACTTACGTGAGACCGGTTCCACCGACTAACATGCACTAGTTGCATAAGGTGGCTGACGGGTGTCTGTCTCTCCCACTTTAGTTGGAGCGGATTCGATGAAAAGGGTCCTTATGAAGGGTAAATAGAAGTTGACAAATCACGTTGTGGCTTTCACGTAGCTAAGAAAACGTTCTTGCTAGAACCCTAATTCAGCCACGTAAAACTTGCAACAACAATTAGAGGACGTCTAACTTGTTTTTGCAGCAAGTGCTTTGTGATATGATATGGCCAAAGTTGTGATGAATGATGAATGATCTATATGTGATGTATGAGATGTTCATGCTATTGTAATAGGAATCACGACTTGCATGTCGATGAGTATGACAACCGGCAGGAGCCATAGGAGTTGTCTTTATTTTTGTATGACCTGCGTGTCATTGAGAAACGCCATGTAAATTACTTTACTTTATTGCTAAACGCGTTAGCCATAGTAGTAGAAGTAATAGTTGGCGAGCAACTTCATGGAGACACGATGATGGAGATCATGGTGTCAAGCCGGTGACAAGATGATCATGGAGCCCCAAGATGGAGATCAAAGGAGCTATGTGATATTGGCCATATCATGTCACGTTTATTATTTGATTGCATGTGATGTTTATCATGTTTTGCATCTTGTTTACTTAGAATGACGGTAGTAAATAAGATGATCCCTCATAATAATTTCAAGAAGTGTTCCCCCTAACTGTGCACCGTTGCGACAGTTCGTTGTTTCGAAGCACCACGTGATGATCGGGTGTGATAGATTCTAACGTTCACATACAACGGGTGTAAGACAGATTTACACATGCAAACACTTAGGTTGACTTGACGAGCCTAGCATGTACAGACATGGCCTCGGAACATAGAAGACCTAAAGGTCAA
This sequence comes from Aegilops umbellulata, assembly GCA_032464435.1. NCBI lineage: Eukaryota > Viridiplantae > Streptophyta > Magnoliopsida > Poales > Poaceae > Aegilops > Aegilops umbellulata. The sequence goes on from CP136057.1 coordinate 352,589,876, forward strand.
GCATGAGTCATATAGAAGATACGGTCAACATGAAGATGTTCACCGATGTTGACTAGTCCGTCTCACGTGATGATCGGACACGGCCTAGTTGACTCGGATCATGTTGTACTTAGATGACTATAAGAGGGATGTCCATCTAAGTGGGAGTTCATTAAATAATTTGATTAAATGAACTTTATTATCATGAACTTAGTCTAAAATATTTACAATATGTCTTGTAGATCAAATGGCCAACGTAGTCCTCAACTTCAACGCGTTCCTAGAGAAAACCAAGCTGAAAGACGATGGCAGCAACTATACGGACTGGGTCCGGAACCTGAGGATCATCCTCATAGCTGCCAAGAAAGATTATGTCCTACGAGCACCGCTGGGTGACGCACCTGTTCTCCCTGCAGAACAAGACGTTATGAACGCTTGGCAGTCACGCTCCGATGATTACTCCCTCGTTCAGTGCGGCATGCTTTACAGCTTAGAGCCGGGGCTCCAAAAGCGTTTTGAGAGACATGGAGCATATGAGATGTTCGAAGAGCTGAAAATGGTTTTCCAAGCTCATGCCCGGGTCGAGAGATATGAAGTCTCCGACAAATTCTTTAGCTGTAAGATGGAGGAAAATAGCTCTGTTAGTGAACACATACTCAAGATGTCTGGGTTGCACAACCGCTTGACTCAACTGGAAGTTAATCTCCCGGATGAAGCGGTCATTGACAGAATCCTCCAGTCGCTTCCACCTAGCTACAAGAGCTTTGTGATGAACTACAACATGCAGGGGATGGTAAAGACCATTCCTGAGGTATATGCTATGCTGAAATCAGCAGAGGTAGAAATCAAGAAGGAACATCAAGTGTTGATGGTGAATAAAACCACTAAGTTCAAGAAGGGCAAGGGTAAAAAGAACTTCAAGAAGGACGGCAAGGAAGTTGCCGCACCCGGTAAGCAAGTTGCCGGGAAGAAGCCAAAGAATGGACCCAAGCCCGAGACTGAGTGTTTTTATTGCAAGGGAAGTGGTCACTGGAAGCGGAACTGCCCCAAATACTTAGCGGACAAGAAGGCCGGCAAAACAAAAGGTATATGTGATATACATGTAATTGATGTGTACCTTACCAGTACTCGTAGTAGCTCTTGGGTATTTGATACCGGTGCAGTTGCTCACATTTGTAACTCAAAACAGGAGCTGCGGAATAAACGGAGACTGGCGAAGGACGAGGTGACGATGCGCGTCGGGAATGGTTCCAAGGTCGATGTGATCGCCGTCGGCACGCTACCTCTACATTTACCTACGGGATTAGTTTTAAACCTCAATAATTGTTATTTAGTGCCAAGTTTGAGCATGAACATTGTGTCTGGATCTCGTTTAATTCGAGATGGCTACTCATTTAAATCCGAGAATAATGGTTGTTCTATTTATATGAGAGATATGTTTTATGGTCATGCTCCGATGGTTAATGGTTTATTCTTAATGAATCTCGTACGTGATGATACACATATTCATAGTGTGAATACCAAAAGAGTTAAAGTTGATAACAATAGTCCCACATATTTGTGGCACTGCCGCCTTGGTCACATAGGTGTCAAACGCATGAAGAAGCTCCACGCAGATGGACTTTTAGAGTCTCTTGATTATGAATCATTTGACACGTGCGAACCATGCCTCATGGGTAAAACGACCAAGACTCCGTTCTCAGGAACAATGGAGCGAGCAACCAACTTATTGGAAATCATACATACCGATGTGTGCGGTCCAATGAGTGTTGAGGCTCGCGGTGGCTATCGTTATGTTCTCACCCTCACTGATGACTTGAGTAGATATGGGTATATCTACTTAATGAAACACAAGTCTGAGACCTTTGAAAAGTTCAAGGAATTTCAGAGTGAGGTTGAAAATCAACGTGATAGAAAGATCAAGTTTCTACGATCAGATCGTGGAGGAGAATACTTGAGTCACGAATTTGGCACACACTTAAGAAAATGTGGAATAGTTTCACAACTCACGCCGCCTGGAACACCTCAGTGTAATGGTGTGTTCGAACATCGTAATCGCACTCTATTAGATATGGTGCGATCTATGATGTCTCTTACCGATTTACCGCTATCTTTTTGGGGCTATGCTTTAGAGACTGCCGCATTCACTTTAAATAGGGCTCCGTCGAAATCCGTTGAGACGACACCGTATGAATTATGGTTTGGGAAGAAACCTAAGCTGTCATTTCTAAAAGTTTGGGGATGCGATGCTTATGTCAAGAAACTTCAACCTGAGAAGCTCGAACCCAAGTCGGAAACATGCGTCTTCATAGGATACCCTAAAGAAACTATTGGGTATACCTTCTACCTCAGATCCGAAGGCAAGATCTTTGTTGCCAAGAATGGATCCTTTCTAGAGAAAGAGTTTCTCTCGAAAGAAGTAAGTGGGAGGAAAGTAGAACTTGATGAAGTGTTACCTCTTGAACCGGAAAATGGCGAAACTCAAGAAAACGTTCCTGAGGTGCCTGCACCGACTAGAGAGGAAATTAATGATGATGATCAAGATACTTCTAATCAAGCTCCTACTGAAATTCGTAGGTCCACAAGGACACGTTCCGCACCAGAGTGGTACGGCAACCCTGTCTTGGAAATCATGTTGTTAGACAATGGTGAACCTTCGAACTATGAGGAAGCAATGGCGGGCCCGGATTCCGACAAATGGCTAGAAGCCATGAAATCCGAGATAGGATCCATGTATGAAAACGAAGTATGGACTTTGACTGACTTGCCCGTTGAGCGGCGAGCCATAGAAAATAAATGGATCTTTAAGAAGAAGACAGACGCGGATGGTAATGTGACCATCTATAAAGCTCGGCTTGTCGCTAAGGGTTATCAACAAGTTCAAGGGGTTGACTACGATGAGACTTTCTCACCGGTAGCGAAGCTGAAGTCCGTCCGAATCATGTTAGCAATTGCCGCATTCTACGATTATGAAATATGGCAAATGGACGTCAAAACGGCATTCCTTAATGGTTTCCTTAAGGAAGAATTGTATATGATGCAGCCGGAAGGTTTTGTCGATCCTAAGAATGCTGACAAGGTGTGCAAGCTCCAACGCTCGATTTATGGGTTGGTGCAAGCATCTCGGAGTTGGAACATTTGCTTTGATGAGATGATCAAAGCGTTTGGGTTTACGCAGACTTATGGAGAAGCCTGCGTTTACAAGAAAGTGAGTGGGAGCTCTGTAGCATTTCTCATATTATATGTAGACGACATACTTTTGATGGGAAATGATATAGAACTCTTGGACAGCATTAAGGCCTACTTGAATAAGAGTTTTTCAATGAAGGACCTTGGACAAGCTGCTTATATATTAGGCATCAAGATCTATAGAGATTGATCGAGACGCCTCATAGGTCTTTCACAAAGCACATACCTTGATAAGATATTGAAGAAGTTCAATATGGATCAATCTAAGAAAGGGTTCTTACCTGTGTTACAAGGTGTGAAATTGAGCTCAGCTCAATGTCCGACCACGGCAGAAGATATAGAAGAGATGAGTGTCATCCCCTATGCCTCAGCCATAGGTTCTATTATGTATGCCATGCTGTGTACCAGGCCTGATGTAAACCTTGCCGTAAGTTTGGTAGGAAGGTACCAAAGTAATCCCGGCAAGGAACACTAGACAACGGTCAAGAATATCCTGAAGTACCTGAAAAGGACTAAGGAAATGTTTCTCGTTTATGAAGGTGAAGAAGAGCTCGTTGTAAAGGGTTACGTCGACGCTAGCTTCGACACAGATCTGGATGACTCTAAGTCACAAACCGGATACGTGTATATTTTGAATGGTGGGGTAGTAAGCTGGTGCAGTTGCAAGCAGAGCATTGTGGCGGGATCTACATGTGAAGCGGAGTACATGGCAGCCTCGGAGGCAGCACATGAAGCAATTTGGGTGAAGGAGTTCATCACCGACCTCGGAGTCATACCCAATGCGTCGGGGCCAATCAAACTCTTCTGTGACAACACTGGAGCTATTGCACTTGCCAAGGAGCCCAGGTTTCACAAGAAGACCAGGCACATCAAGCGTCGCTTCAACTCCATTCGTGAAAATGTTCAAGATGGAGACATAGAAATTTGTAAAGTACACACGGATCTGAATGTTGCAGATCCGTTGACTAAACCTCTCCCTAAGGCAAAACATGATCAGCACCAGAACTCTATGGGTGTTCGATTCATCACAATGTAACTAGATTATTGACTCTAGTGCAAGTGGGAGACTATTGGAAATATGCCCTAGAGGCAATAATAAAAGCATTATTATTATATTTCCTTGTTCATGATAATTGTCTTTATTCGTGCTATAATTGTGTTATCCGGAAATCGTAATACATGTGTGAATAACAGACAACAATATGTCCCTAGTAAGCCTCTAGTTGACTAGCTCGTTGATCGACAGATAGTCATGGTTTCCTGACTATGGACATTGGATGTCATTGATAACGAGATCACATCATTAGGAGAATGATGTGATGGACGAGACCCAATCCTAAACATAGCATAAGATCGCATAGTTCGTTTGCTAGAGTTTTCCAATGTCAAGTATCCTTTCCTTAGACCATGAGATCGTGTAACTTCCAGATACCGTAGGAGTGCTTTGGGTGTGCCAAACGTCACAACATAACTGGGTGACTATAAAGGTATACTACGGGTATCTCTGAAAGTGTCTGTTGGGTTGACACGGATCGAGACTGGGATTTGTCAGTCCGCTTGACGGAGAGGTATCACCGGGCCCTCTCGGTAATGCATCATCATAATGAGCTCAATGTGATCAAAGTGTTTGATAACGGGATCATGCATTACGGTATGAGTAAAGTGACTTGCCGGTAACGAGATTGAACGTTGGGATACCGACGATCGAATCTCGGGCAAGTAAAATACCGATTGACAAAGGGAATCGTATACGGGATTAATTGAATCCTCGACATCGTGGTTCATCCGATGAGATCATCGTGGAGCATGTGGGAGCCAAGATGGGTATCCAGATCCCGCTGTTGGTTATTGCCCGAGAGCCGTCTCGGTCATGTCTGCATGTCTCCCGAACCCGTAGGGACTACACACTTAAGGTTCGGTGACGCTAGGGTTGTGAAGATATGTATATGCAGTAACCTGAATGTTGTTCGGAGTCCCGGATGAGATCCCGGACGTCACGAGGAGTTTTGGAATGGCACAAAGGTAAAGAATTATATATAGGAACTGCTGTTTTGGCCATCGGGACAAGTTTCGGGGTTATCAGTATTGTACCAGGACCACCGAAGGGTCCCGGGGGGTCCACCGGGTGGGGCCACCTATCCCGGAGGGCCCCATGGGCTGAAGTGGGAAAGGATCCAGCCCAAAGTGGGCTGGGGCGCCACTTCCCCAGGGCCCATGCGCGCCTAAGGTGGGGGAAACCCTAAAGGGGGGGCGCCCCCTTGCTTGGGGGGCAAGCCCCACCCCTTGGCCGCCGCCCCCCTAGGAGATTGCATCTCCTAGGGCCGGCGCCCCCCTAGGGGACTATATAAAGGGGGGAGGGGAGGGGGGCAGCCGCACACCTTTGCCCTGGCGCCTCCCTCTCCCTCTCCAACATCTCCTCCTCCTCCGTAGAGCTCGGCGAAGCCCTGCCGGAGTACTGCAGCTCCACCATCACCACGCCGTTGTGCTGCTGCTGGAGCCATCTTCCTCAACCTCTCCTTTGCCTTGCTGGATCAAGAAGAAGGAGACGTTACGCTGACCGTACGTGTGTTGAACGCGGAGGTGCCGTCCTTTCGGTGCTAGGATCTCCGGTGATTTGGATCACGTCGTGTACGACTACCTCATCCCCGTTCGTTGAACGCTTCCGCTCACGATCTACAAAGTGGTATGTAGATGCAATCTCTCTCCCATGACTCGTTGCTTAGATGAACTCATAGATGGATCTTGGTGAAACCGTAGGAAAATTTTTAATTTTCTGCAACGTTCCCCAACATGTACGTATTTCCGTATTTGAGCGCTCGCCGGTCGCACACGACCTCATTTTGCCAAACGTGTGTGCCAGGAGGGCATATCCCCGACGGTTTCTGGGTCGTGTGGCAAGGACCCCCCTATCGCCCACACTCACTTGGAGACGGTTCCAAATTCCGTCGCGGAAAAGGGTTTTAAACCATTTGTTTGGGAGCTCGCTGTACTAGTGCATATAGTAATCAACTACAAGATGTAATCAATACTACTAGTCACCTACAAGCACCAATCTATAGTTCCGGTAACAAGATTGAACACAAGAGATGAACTAGTGTTTGAGATGAGATGGTGCAGTTGAAGATGTTGATGGAGATTGCCCTCCCCAAGACGGGAGAGTTGTTGGTGATCATGATGACGATGATTTCCCCCTCCAGGAGGGAGGTTCCCCCGGCGGAATCGCTCCGCCGGAGGGAAAAAGTGCTCCTGAAGTTCCGCCTCGAGGCGGCGGCACTCCGTGCCGAAAGTCCTCTCCTTATTTCTTTTCTAGGTCAAAATGACCTATATACCATAAGATGGGCACCGGAGGTGGCCCTGGGTGAGCACAACCCACCAGGGCGCGCCAGGGCTCTTGGCGTGCCCAGGTGGGTTGTGCCCACCTGTTGGGCCCCCTCTGCTAGTTATTTGCTCCAATAATTCTCAAATATTCCATAAAAAATTCTCGTGAAGTTTCAGCTCATTTGGAGTTGTGCAGAATAGGTAGCCTGACGTAGCTTTTCCACGTCCATATTTCCAGCTGCCGGAATTCTCCCTCTTTGTGTATACCTCGCATATTATGAGAGAAAAGGCAGTAGAATTACTCCAAAAAGCATTATTATGGATAAAAATATTATAAATAACAGTAAGAAAACATGATGCAAAATGGACGTATCAATCAGCATCCCCAAGCTTAATTCCTACTCGTCCTCGAGTAGGTAAATGATAAAAACAAATTTTTTGATGTGGAATGCTGCCTAACATGTTCATCACATATTCTTTTTCTTTTGTAGCATGCACATATGGACTTTTATATGGTTCAAAGCAATTGTCTAGTTTTGACATGAAGATTTCAATACTCAAGCATATCAACAAGCAACCATGTCTTTCAAAATATCAATACAAACAAGTTATCCCTAGCCCATCATGCTCAATCATTGGTCCATTGATGAAACACACTCGCATATTAGCTACATCCAATGCTCAAGTACGATCATAGTGCCCCTTAGTTGGTGCTTTATAAGAGAAGATGGAGACTCAAATAAACATAAAAATTGCATAAAGTAAATAGAAAGGCCCTTCGCAGAGGGAAGTAGGGATTTGTAGAGGTGCCAATTGTAGAGGTGCCAGAGCTCAAAGCGAAAATTAAGAGATAAAAAATTTTGAGAGGCATACTTTTCCCATCAACGAAAACGACCGAGTAATTTCCAACACTTTCCATGCTAGATATATCATAGGCGGTTCCCCAACAGAAAATAAAGTTTATTCCTTCTTCCAACATACTTTCACATTCCACGGCTAGACGTATCCATGGGTGCCGTCCATACCAACACTTTCCACATAATTTATTATTTGACAACATAAAGTAAATTTCTTTTTCATTTTGGGACTGGGCATCCCTAACGCCTTTGCCGTACTCTCGTGCAATGACAAGTGAATAAACACTCATCTTGAGAATAACACATCTCGCATGGAAAATATTGGCCACCCCCTGCCAATTCATGAGCGGTGCGATCACACAAAAAGGAAATTTATTTTGAAATTTGAGATGGCACATACAAATTTGCTTAGAACGGCACGGAAATACCGCATAGGTATGGTGGACTCATATGGCAAAACTGGTTTTAAGGATTTTGGATGCACAAGTAGTATTCCTACTTAATACAAATGGAGGCTAGCAAAAAGATTGAGAAGCAACCAACCAAGAAACAAAAAATCACGTAAGCGAGCATTAAGCATAACTAACAGCGAATAATGCACCACAAGTAGGATGTAATTTCATTGCATAACTATTGACTTTCGTGCTTGCATAGGGAATCACAAACCTTAACACCAATTTTTTACTAAAGCATAATTACTCATCAACATAACTCACATATCATCATCATATCTCAAAACTATTACAAAGAATCAAGTTTATTTTGTCCAATGATCTTCATGAAAGTTTTTATTATATCCCCCTTGAATATCCATCACTTTGGGACTAATTTGATATGTTGCTTTTGATTAGCTCAAACAAATTTAAGTGAAGAACATGAGCATAAAAGTTTTCGTCTCTCAAAATAATATAAGTGAAGCATGAGAGAATTTCTTCAAAAATTTACTAACTCTTAAATAAATCTAAGTGAAGCATGAGAGCCTTTCTTCAAAAATATTAAAGCACACCGTGCTCAAAAAGATATAAGTGAAGCACAAGAGCAATTCCATAGCTAAAAAATAATTAAGTGAAGCATACAGAGCATTCTAACAAATCATAGAATAATATTGGCTCTCTCAAATAGGTGTGTCCAGCAGGATACTTGTGATAAACTAAAAATCAAAACAAGCAAAGACTCATATAATACAAGATGCTCCAAGCAAAACTCATGATATGTGACGAATAAAAATATAGCTTCAAGTAAAATACCAATGGTCGTTAGAAGAAAGAGGGGATGCCACTCGGGGCTTCCCCAAGCTTAGTTGCTTGTTCATCTTTGAATATTACCTTGGGGTGCGGTAGCATCCCCAAGCTTAGGCTCTTCTTCCTCCTTATTCCTTCATCCATCGTTATCTCACTCAAAACTTGAAAACTTCAATCACACAAAACTTAACAAAATCTTCGTGAGATCCGTTAGTATAAGAAAGCAAATCACTACTCTAAGTACTGTTGCAAACCCATTCATTTTTTTGCATTATATCTAATGTATTTCAACTTTACCATGGCTTATGCCCTCCAATACAAACCATAGATTCATCAAAATAAGCACACAACGCAAAGAAAACAGAATCTGTCAAAAACAGAACAGTTTGTAGCAATCTAAAGACTTCGAATACTTCTGTAAATCAAAATAATATGAAAATTAGGACAACATGGGAAATTTGCATATCAATCTTGTGTAAAAATTTCAGAATTTTATCACGCTTCTGTGATTTTAAACAATTCTGTTAATGGCGCACAAAGTTTCTATTTTTCAACAAGATCAAATCAACTATCACCCAACATGAGCCCAAAGGCTTTACTTGGCACAAACACTAATAAAAACATAAATAGACAATCATAACAGTAGCATAATTGTGCAAACACTCAAGAACAGAAAGAAAAAGGCAAAAATAAATTTTATTCATTGGTTTGACCCCTAACAAGCGCTATCCTTTTATGCCCCTAGCTAGGCGTAATGCATAGTTTCAAGTATTGTCATCTGTCGGCGACCTGGGAACGGGGGTGCCCAGACTTTCCTGCCTGCGGCCCACGACGCGGCTCCGTCAACGGCCCGGTACGGCCCAGCGTCAGCAACAATCGCCCAAGACCCTCGCGAGGCGGACGACACTAAGACCTCCTTGGGGGCGGCCTCGCTAGGCTGGCTCCTGAGAAGCGAAGATACCTATGCAAGGTGCACCTCGCGAGGTTCATATGACGTGAGCCATGATGACCAAGGCCAGGCGAGTGCCAGCGGGCGCAGTGTACCAGTTTCCTCTTTGGTGCTAAGGGGCAAGCGCAGGCGTGGAGTCCCAAGGAATCAAGCAAAGGTTTCCATATCGGTGCAACGAGACCAAGACCACGAGGACGACAGGACGGAGGTCATCACGGAGCCCACCATAGCATCACCACCAGAGCCTTTTGCGGGTGAAGACCACTTTTATCAGGATAGCTTGTACTTGTTGTTCCCCTTCAAATTTGGCTGTTGTAGAATCCCTTCCCGCCTACATTTGGGATGAGGACCAAGGCCACTATATATAGGACTTAGCCACCATCATGGGGGAGGGGGATTCCACCTGAACCACCTCACCATCTCATCGATCTCAAGAACACGCCTCCTCCTGAGGCTGTTCATCCACTGTAGTAGTTCATCCTCAGCCCCTCGAGGCAATCCACCACAAAGCTGGAGTAGGGTATTACACCGCAAGGTGGCCCGAACCAGGATAAACTGTTGTGTCTCTTGTCCCTTGGGTTCGTCGAGCTAGGCTGTGGGATCGTCGAGCAGGCAGATAGGGAAGAGGGATTTCTTCGCACGCACCCCAGAGTTCAAATCTCTCAAGGGTCTGCGGAACCCCAAATCCGAGATCATCTTTGGTTTCCAATTCCTCAATCACACAGCCATTGTTCCTCAAATATTTAGCATAAATATTTTCAATAACAATACTCCTAGGAATGAGGTTGAAAAATTCATTCTTGCAAGTAGGGTTTCTCACAACTTCAACAAAGTCGGGGTGAATACTAATCATCTTAAGATCTTCTTTGTTATTATTGGAAGTTGCACCCTTGTTCTTAGTGGCATGAGTAGTCTTGCTAATTTTTACGGGAGTTTTTTCCAAAAGCCGAGCTTAGATTACTAAAAAATTCTTCCAACTTATCAATCCATGAAGAACTTTCCTCAATTCTTTCATGAATTACGGTTCCTTTTCCTTTTAGCAACTTGAAAACCTCTCCCGTTTTTGACCCAAATTTATTAGCAAGATTATGCAATTTTTATCTAAGTTTTCAATATGTTCCCCAGTAAGCATATTCTTTTCAATAGCATCAAGCCTTTGCATAACATGCTCAAGTGTTAAAGCAGTTTCATTGATAGTAAGAGGTGGTGAACCTATTAGATTTCCCATAGCACTAAAAGCATCCAAAGATGGACACATCAAGAAGTTCCCACCGGTAATCGTATCAAGGACGAATCTATACTAGGTGGTAATACCCACATAAAAACAGCTAAGAAGCACAACAGTAGATTGCTTACGAATAGAACTATTATGATCATTGCAAATCCTATACCAAGCGTCTTCCAAATTCTCCCCTCCCCTTTGTCTGAAATTAAGAACCTCGTTCTCAGGGGTAGACTCAATAGCAGAAGAACTAGCCATAACGGGAAGTGAGGGAGTCCTGGATTGGGGGGTGTTCGGATAGCCGAACTATACCTTCAGCCGGACTCCAGGACTATGAAGATACAAGATTGAAGACTTCGTCCCATGTCCGGAAGATTCTTTCCTTGGCGTGGAAGGAAAGCTAGGCGTGCAGATATTCAAGATCTCCTACCAATGTAACCGACTCTGTGTAACCCTAACCCTATCCGGTGTCTATATAAACCGGAGGGTTGTAGTCCGTAGGACAACCATCATCATATACAATCATACCCATATGCTAGCTTCTAGGGTTTAGCCTCCTTGATCTCGTGGTAGATCTACTCTTGTACTACCCATATCATCAATATTAATCTAGCAGGAGTAGGGTTTTACCTCCATCGAGAGGGCCCGAACCTGGGTAAAATAAAGTGTCCCTTGTCTCCTGTTACCATCCGACCTTGACGCACAGTTCGGGACTGCCTACCCGAGATCCGCCGGTTTTGACACCGACATTGGTGCTTTCATTGAGAGTTCCTCTGTGCCGTCGCAATCAGGAAGGATGCCTTTTCCCGTCTTCAAAGACGGCGCCGTCACTGAGGGAGCTTTGGCTATCGGCCAGACCCTCCGGCTGGGTGGTTTTCTCATGACCGCCTGTTCGGCCGCTGCGCCGACGGTGACCTCTCGGGTCATCGAAAGCAATCTCCACGTAAGTTCGGAATCTGCCGAGCAGCTAGATCCGGTGGAGGTCTCCTCCGTAAACGAGCTCCTGGATCGTATCGCCGCCTTGGGGATCGCTACAAATTACGACCAGGTTGGGCTTAAACCCGATCTAAGGGAAATCAACTCTCCCCAAGCCACCCACCATGTTGCTGTGGTGGATACGCAATGCGGCGACCCTTCATCGATCTTAAGGACCAGCTATGTCCGAATTCCAGAACCCTCCATGCCGGATATCCACGGAGGGGAGGATACAATCCAAGACCTGGGCTTAGAACCAGGTAAACCGGATAACGTCCAAGACTCCGGATCGCAGAATCTGGAGGTTGTTTGACTCCCGAACAGTAAACCGGGCGAAGTATCAGACTTAACGGGTTCCGCCCGCCCGATCTTAAGCGATCTCTCCCAAATCAGGCAGATGCCCGAAGAAACAGTACATCATTACTGGGCCAGATTCCTCCTGCTTATGAACAGGATAAAGGACTGCCACGAGGGAGACGCGATTTCAATCTTCTACAGTAACTGCACGGACAAGGGGATACTCAACGCCGTAAGTCGTCGTAATATTACGCGTTTTGCTGACTTGGCGTCCATAGTACAAAAATACTGTGCGATGGAAAGTGCTTGGAAAACCGAAATTAAATTTTGGGATAATCTGGCCTTGAATAGCAATCCCGTCCGAATCAAGAGGGCGCACTACAGTAAGACGCCGGATTAAACAAAAAATCAAAACCCTCTAGGGGGCATGGAACCGTACTAGAAAAGTGGCTAGATGGACCCTGCAAGATTCATAGTGCAGAGGACGCCGCACCAACACACAGCCTCAGGGCATGTTGGATACTCCGGCAGGTGGCCAAAATTGGTGAAGACCTCCTAATTCCAGAGGTCGAAGGAAACCAGCCCGAGAATTTCAGTACCGTTCTTACAATCTCTGAGACTTTCGCATCAAATAATATGCGAAAAAGAACACTTCGCAGCCTCACCGAAGTCTACCAAGTAGCGACAATAAATCCATGGAGCAATACCGCCATCACCTTCAACGCGAGCGACGAACCTAAATTCCGAACAGCCAGAGCACCAGCCGCATTGGTTCTCAGTCCCATAGTGGACGGCTGTCGCCTCGCAAAGGTACTTATGGACGGAGGCAGCGGATGGAACCTCATCTATGAGGAAACCCTTCAAAAGATGGAAATAGACTGGAACCGCATTGAGCGAACCAGCACAACCTTTAGAGGAGTAATCCCCAGTCAGGAAGCGCGCTGCACCGGAAAGATCACACTAGATGTGGTATTCGGAACGCCGGATAATTACAGGTCCGAACAAATCACGTTCCAGGTGGCCCCGTTCAAAAGCGGATATCACGCTATATTAGGACGAGAGGCATTCACAGTTTTCCAAGCGATATCCCATTACGGGTACATGAAGCTTAAGATGCCTGGGCCAAACGGAATTATCACTGTCGCTAGTGATCTGGACACAGCACTCCGCGCCGAAAACAAGACATCCGCATTGGCCCTCGAGGCACTATCTGAAGCCTTAGCGGCCGAAGAACTGACGATGCTGCGATCCACGGTTAATAGGGATGATGTGATACTCGATAAGAGATCTAAATCCACATCCTTCAAACCAGCGGACAAAATAGTCAAATTCCAGGTCCACCCAACGGACCCCAATAAAACAGCCTCCATCGGGGCACAACTGAACCCTGATGTAGACGCCGCACTGCGCGAGTTCCTACGAGAGAACTGGGATATTTTCGCTTGGCACCCCTCAGATATGCCAGGAATCCCACGCACGCTGGCCGAGCATAGTTTAAATATCCAGAAAGGATTCAAACCTGTCAAACAAGCCCTTCGGCGTTTCTCCGAGCCAAAGAGACATGCCATGGGAGAGGAGCTAGCCAAATTATTGGAGGCCGGATTCATCAGAGATATAAAACACCCGGACTGGCTAGCAAACCTGGTAATGGTACCAAAGAAGGAAAAATCCTTGCGCCTGTGTGTAGACTTCAAAGACCTTAATAAGGCCTATCCAAAGGATCCTTTTCCCCTCCCTCGAATAGATCAAATCATCTATGCCACTGCAGGACACCATTCCCTGTGCTTCCTCGACGCATACGCAGGTTACCATCAAATAAAGATGGCAGAATCAGACCAAGCCGCAACAGCTTTCATCACACCATACGGCCCATTCTGCTTCAACACAATGCCCTTTGGGCTAAAAAACGCCGGCGCCACATATCAGCGCATGATTCAAACATGTCTGGCAAGCCAGATCATCAAAACAGTGGAGGCGTATGTAGATGATGTGGTCGTTAAATCAAAACATGTCGAATCTCTAGTAGACGACTTGAGGCTTACATTCGACAACCTCCGAAAATATGACATTAAGCTCAATCCGGAAAAATGCGTTTTTGGCGTACCAGCCGGAAAGCTCCTGGGCTTCATCGTATCAGGTAGAGGAATTGAAGCAAATCCAGCTAAAATCCGGGCTTTGTCACAATTGGATGTCCCAAAAGACCTCAAATAAATACAGAAACTCACCGGATGCGTGGCGGCTTTAAGCCGCTTTATCTCCCGCTTGGGAGAAAAGGCATTGCCCCTTTGCCGCCTCCTTAGACGCACCGAACACTTCGAGTGGACGGACGCTGCCACGGCCGGACTCGAGGAAATAAAGGCCATCCTGGCAACAAATCCCGTCCTGGCCGCGCCGAATACCGGCGAACCCATGCTGTTGTACATTGCCGCAACTATTCACGTTGTTAGCGTAGTACTCGTCGTCGAACGGATAACGGAAGGACACAAACTACCCCTTCAAAGGCTGGTCTACTACGTGTCCACTGTCCTCACACCATGCAAATCACGGTACCCGCATTATCAAAAAATCGCATACGCGGTGTTCATGGCATCCCGGAAGCTACGACACTACTTTCAAGAGTGTTCCATTACAGTAGCCTCGGAAGTACCACTCAACGATATTATCAACAACTGCGACGCAATGGTCCGGATAGCAAAATGGGCCATAGAGCTCCTCCCGTTCGATATAACCTACAAACCACGGCGAGCAATTAAATCGCAAGTCCTAGCCGACTTCGTCGCCGAATGGACAGAGGCCGAACTCCCTAAAGAATACGACACATACTCAAACTGGATCATGCATTTCGACAGCTCCAAAATGCTAGCCGGACTGGGGGCTGGCGTTGTTTTGACGTCCCCTACAGGAGATACAGTCCAATATGTACTCCAAATTATGTACACGGACTCCAACAATGCAGCCGAATACGAGGCCCTTCTACATGGTCTTCGGATGGCAGTATCCATAGGCATTCAACGCCTGGAAGTACGCGGGGACTCAAACCTCGCGATATCCCAAATAAATGGTGACTTCGATGCCAAAGATCCAAAAATGGCAGCTTATCGCAATGCCGTATTAAAAATGTCAGCTCGGTTCGAGGGACTGGAGTTTCACCACATAGCCCGAGAAAATAATCTGGCAGCGGACGTCCTGGCACGCATCGGAGCAAAACAAGATGTAGTCCCCCAACATATTCTTAGAAAGATTATTCAAACCATCCGTAACATGGGAGGGGGAACCCTCGGATCACAGTCCGGACATAACCGCACAACCCGACGCCAACAACCAGACATAATTGGTGGCCCCTCCACCAAAATTACACCCTCAACCCATGTAATAATGGCGGTCATCGCCCCGTGGACGGAACCATTCCTAGCCTACCTTACTAGGCAGGAACTCCCCGAGGACCAAAATGAGGCACGCTGCATAGTGCGGCGATCTAAAGCCTATAAAGTCCGCGAGGGAGAGCTATATAAGAAAAGCACTACAGGAGTCCTTCAAAGGTGTATCTCCGAAGAGGAAGGGCGGAGTCTGTTGGCTGAAATCCATGTCGGACTAGGTGTCCACCACGCTGCAGCTCGGTCCCTTGTAAGCAAGGCTTTCCGTACGGGCTTCTATTGGCCGACGGCCCGAGCAGACGCTCAGGACCTAGTCAAACGATGCGTCAGTTGCCAGCTCTTTGCCAACCAAAGCCATATGCCACCCAACGCTCTCCGAACTATACCCATCAGTTGGCCCTTTGCGGTCTGGGGGCTTGATATGGTGGGACCCCTTAAAGGCGGAACCCACAAGAAAAAATACTTATTGGTCATGGTGGATAAATTCACCAAATGGATAGAAGCCAAGCCTGTCAAGACGGCCGAATCCGGACCTGTGATAGACTTCATATCCGGGGTCGTACACCGTTACGGTGTCCCCCACAGCATTATCACTGATAACGGCACAAACTTCACCTCTGACGAAGTAAAGCTGTGGGGCAGAAACATGGGCATTAAGCTCGATTATGCTTCTGTCTATCACCCACAAACTAATGGTCAGGTCGAACGAGCAAATGGTCTCATCATGAGCGGCATCAAACCCAGACTAGTGTGGTCCCTCAAGGAATCTAATATGCACTGGGTAAAGGAGCTCGACTCCGTACTCTGGGGGCTGCGAACCACGCCAAATCGTACCACCGGATTCACACCATTCTTTATGGTGTACGGCGCTGAGGCGATTCTGCCCTGCGACATACTTCATGACTCACCTCGAGTGCGCATGTACGAAGAAAGAGAAGCCGAGCTTGATCGGCAGGACAACTTGGACGCCTTAGAGGAGGAGTGTGACGTGGCTAAAGCCCGTTCCGCATTCTATCAACAGCAAGCTCGAAGATATCAAAGCAGAGAAGTACGGGCCAAAAATTACAATGTTGGTGAACTAGTTCTACGCCTGCCGGACAAGCAAAAGAATAAACTCAAGCCCAAATGGGAAGGTCCATTCATAATTGACCAAGTCCTGACTGGTGGAGCGTACCGCCTGCGAGATGTGTCGGACAACCGTCTCGAACCGAACCCATGGAACGCCGCACGTCTCCGAAGATTCTATGCCTAGCGCCGGACT
The DNA here is from genome assembly GCA_032464435.1 of Aegilops umbellulata. Lineage (NCBI taxonomy): Eukaryota > Viridiplantae > Streptophyta > Magnoliopsida > Poales > Poaceae > Aegilops > Aegilops umbellulata. Next base: position 352,606,538 of record CP136057.1, read on the forward strand.
CTATGTTTGTCTCCTTCCTCTGTCCATTTTTTACATATACATTCTTCTGATTTTACTTTGTCTCCTACTCTTTCCCTTTCTAAGCCCTTAAAGGCTCATTATGCGACGCGCTATCTGCGCTCCTTAAACCTGGGGGCTTCTTTAACAGAAGCTTGTTTATATGGGTTTCACACCCAACGCATGCGTCAGACTTCCGCATGCACCTTTTCTTCACCATTATATGCATCGATATGACTTAAGTTTTGGCCAAGCTGGGTTGCCTGGCTCCTGTGCTTACCCCTACGTTCCCGATTGTTCGGCTAGGCGGTAAAGGGAGCACCTCTGCGATTGCTACTGCCGGATAAGCCGGATGTGTACCTCAGACTGGGTGAAGCCGAAAGCTAGCGTTCTTAAGGGAATATTCGGTCGGTGAACTAAAGATGAACCTTTTTATTTTATACATGCCCCCAGATGATTTTCTGCATTTGCAGTCCGGACGTGCACTTTAGGGCACGCCACCCCAGCGAAAGGAACCCTTAACTGAACTATTCTCTCTGGAAGATGTTTCTTACTAACCATGTAATATAACATAACTAGTTGGGCACTTGTCTGATAAAGCAGTAATGACCACTACGCCTGGTCTCCATGCATACCCCGGTTCTTATATAGCCGTTATGGTATTCGGACACACTCCGGATCGTCAGGTCCCGAGGACGAAGCGAAAAGGTCAGCAACGACAAACGATCTACAATCCGGCTAGAAGGCATTATACATGTCAATTATAAATTACATAGTTATCTTGACTGATCGTATTCCTCCTCTATACCATCTAACAGGCTGTCTAATTTACAGTCCTGCTGGGAATACTTTGCGGCCAGCTCTACCTGGCCATACACCAAGCTCACAGGGATCTCCTTCCTGTCAGGCCCCACTGGTCCGACCTCGGCCATGTGATTGGGGTCAGACTTCGTAAAGCGGGTCTTCACCATGGCCCAGGCTTCCCTCGCGCCTTGTCGGCAGGCTGATATCTTCCACAACCGGAAGCGCCGCCGAGCTCCCTTCAGCTTCTCCGCAAGCTCTCCAAGGCCCTCGGGCGTGGAGTGGGCAGGCCATAAGGCTTGGGCAACCCCTTGCATCGCCTGCCGAATTCGCTCGTGCAGTTGCAGGAGTTCTGGGAGAAGGTCACCCGTAGAACCGGGCATCTCCTCTACAGGACGACCTGTGAGCATACCTACAGACAATACTCTGTTATTCGACTTCCTCGCCGAACTCATTTTTTCAAAAGGTTCGTTCAAGCACTTACTAAATATGCCGCGTCGAAGTCGCTGATTCTCCTTTGTGGAGTTCGACAGCTGGCCACGAACGTCTTTTAGTTCCACATCCAGCTTGGTGTTGGCATCCTGAAGATCATTCTTCTCTCGCCTCACCCTTGTCAACGTACTCTCGCCAGCCTTTAACTGGCGTAAGAGTTGTTGCTTCTCCGGATCAAGTCCGGCACCATCTGCAACATTAATTGTCAGATTTGCACACAAGCCGCACAATACTAATCTTTCAAAGTATATCGTACCTGAGGGGGTCCCTTTGGGCTCCCCTGTTGCGGCTAGTGCGGCCTCTAGATGGACCTTGCACTTTTCCAGCTCCTGGGACAGCACGGTGTTCTTCTCGGTAAGAACCTGCATGTTATATGATCCTTAAATTAGTTAATTTAACTGTTTCAAGTCTCGGGGGCTACTGGTATATATATATTTAACCAAAATTTTCTTACCCGTATGTCTTTCACATACTGCTCCGTGGCTCTGGCTAAACCATCTTGAGCGGCACGAAGGTACGCATCTCCCGAATTGGAGGCGTCTAAGGCCTCTCGGGAGAAACAAGCGTCGCGTAGAACTGTCCGACGACACCTGTGGTTCATGGCGCTCTCCACTTCTGAATTTGTGGCAGATAGCCGGTCCGCGTCCTCTGTTGGAGGAGCGTCCGGCGCAAGCCTGGTGTTCGTCCCTGCTTCCGGACCAGACGTTGGAGCCTGGCTGGTAGAGGCGCGGTTGGCGGCCTCTTCGGATATAGTCCGGCGAGGCCTCTTCGTCCTGGAAACAGTACGGATGTTAACATGCCTTGACATAATAACGTGAGGGAGACAGAGGGCGCGTTATACCTTTGTGCCGGACTCTCAGTCCGGACTTCATTTCTTTTTGCCCCACGGGGCCCTGCGGCCCCTCGTTGGCTAGCTGCAGCAGGTTCGGCCTCCCGCCTCGGAAATCTCCCCTGTAAAATACGGTTGCCGTCAGAAACGCCGGAATATGTTAGGACGGAATCTCTCTTGAGGGAATAAACACTTCAGTTTCTGTCACCTGGTAGGCTGGGATTAACCCGGGGTAATCAGCCGTAATAGCTACCAAGGTCTTGTCCTTGCTTAGCTGATGGAACACCCCGTCGATAAGCTCCACCGCTATGTCCGGATCCTCTTCGGAGTCCGGATCGAGGGACCGTTCTGGGTCCTCGGGTTGTGGAGGGCGGCTGTTGATGTCCTTTACTTCCTGTCGCAATTCCTGCATTGAAATCGTCAGAATACATATCTAATCATGGGAACATTAGAACAAATAAAGTGCCACTGACCGCTTACCCAGCTTGGAGGTTCGTACATGGTGAATCCGGCCCGTGGGTTGACACGGAGGAAGTCTTCCTTTTCTCCCTTGTACAAAGATGTTAAAATCTTTACCAGAGCGGCAGCTGAAGCTGGCCCCTTACGGCCGTAACGGGTAGCGTGATCCTCCCCGTTGAAATCCCACATGGGGTGGCCTCTATATTGAAGCGGCTGCAACCCCCGCATAATGCATGCGGCCATGACTCCGATCATGGTTAGTCCGGAATGAGCCAACAGTCTTATCCGGCCCATCAGGTAAAGGACGTCTCTGTTGTTTTCTCTCTGAGAGCTCTGCGGACGCCAACTTAAGCGTTTCTTCGAGGGAGCCCTGCTGAACTCAGGGAGGCCGACCCGGATAGGGTCCGGCAGTGGGACGTCATCTATGTAAAACCATTCTGAAGGCCAGTCCTCGGACGCCTTCTTTGGGGTTCCGGATAAGTATCCGGTCCCGGCGATGCGCCATATTTCGGCTCCGCCCACTTGATATATGGACCCCTCTTGAGAACGGGGTACCAAGCAGAACAACCTCTTCCATAGCGCGAAGTGAGCCTCTACGCCTAGAAATAGCTCGCAAAGAGCAACGAAGCCCGCGATATGAAGTACTGAGCCGGGCGTGAGATCATGCAACTGGAGGCCGTAGAACTCCAGGAGCCCGCGGAGGAATGGATGAATCGGAAATCCCAGTCCCCTTAATAGATAAGGGACGAGGCACACCCGCTCTCCTTTAGAGGGATTGGGGGTGCTCTCCGCTTGCTTTCCGCCATTATAGGTGTCGAGTCCGGCTCGGACCGAGACCATATACGCTTGAGGGAGAAATCCATTGGCTTGCAGCGACACTAACTCACTGTGCGGGATGGTACAACTCTCCCAGTCTCCGGGTTTACGACCGAAGGAGCGAGGGGAGGAGTTGCGACGGCTGGCCATGTTGGAATGGACCTTTGCCGGAGGCGCTCTGATGATAACTCGCGGGGAGGAGAAGATGTGGTTTGGATCTAAATCCCCATCCCGTTAAATAGGTGGCTTGGGGTGTAGATGTAAAGACGCCCCAGGCTTTTCGCATTCGTTCAACATGTGGAAGATGGTCATTATTGGGCACAGAAGCCGAGGAGCGCTACAGAAATCAAACATTATTCGTATAGGTACACAGGATTCGGAGGAGGAACCCGCCTTGCAATGCCGAAGACAATTTGCGCGCCGGACTCGTCGTCATTGAAGCCTGGTTCGGGGGCTACTGAGGGAGTCCTGGATTAGGGGGTGTTCGGATAGCCGAACTATACCTTCAACCGGACTCCAGGACTATGAAGATACAAGATTGAAGACTTCGTCCCGTGTCCGGAAGATTCTTTCCTTGGCGTGGAAGGCAAGCTAGGCGTGCGGATATTCAAGATCTCCTACCAATGTAACCGACTCTGTGTAACCCTAACCCTATCCGGTGTCTATATAAACCGGAGGGTTGTAGTCCGTAGGACAACCATCATCATACACAATCATACCCATAGGCTAGCTTCTAGGGTTTAGCCTCCTTGATCTCGTGGTAGATCTACTCTTGTACTACCCATATCATCAATATTAATCTAGCAGGAGTAGGGTTTTACCTCCATCGAGAGGGCCCGAACCTGGGTAAAATAAAGTGTCCCTTGTCTCCTGTTACCATCCGACCTTGACGCACAGTTCGGGACCCCCTACCCGAGATCTGCCGGTTTTGACACCGACAGCAAGGTAATCAAACAAGGTCACACACAAAAAACAGATCTGACGAGAAAACGGTGAATGAAAAATAGGGCGAATAAAATGACAAATTTTGGTGAAGTGGGGGAGATGAAAATGAGAGGCAAATGGCAAATAATGTAAATTGCAAGGAGATGAGATTTTTCATTAGGAACCTGATAGATATTGATGATGTCTCCCCGGCAACGCCGCCAGGAATCCTTTCTTGATAGCTCGTGTTTGCGTCAGTTTTTCCCCGAAGAGGAAGGGATGAAGCAACACAGCTATGGTAGGTATTTTCCTCAGTAATGAAACCAAGGTTATCGAACCAGTAGGAGAACCAAGCAACACTATGTAAATGGTACTTGCGCACAAAGAACAAATACTTGCAACCCACGCGTAAGAAGGGTTGTCAATCCCTCCCGGGTAAAAGATTGGTAAAGATATAATTTGGTAGATGCAAAAAGAATAACGGCAAATAAAATTCAGCGAGATATTTTTGGATTTTTGATAATATAGATCTGAAAATAAAAGATGCAAATAAATAAAAAAGGCAAATAGAAATATAGATCTGAAAATATATGATGAGAAAATAGACCCGGGGCGTAGATTTCACTAGTGGCTTCTCTCGAGAAAATAGCATACGGTGGGTAAACAAATTACTGTTGGGAAATTGATAGAACTTCAAATAATTATGACGATATCTAGGCAATGATCATTATGTAGGCATCACGTCCAAGATTAGTAGACCGACTCCTGCCTGCATCTACTACTATTACTCCACACATCGACCGCTATCCAGCATTCATCTAGTGTATTAAGTTCATGGAGAAATGGAGTAATGCAATAAGAATGATGGCATGATGTAGACAAGATCTATTCATGTAGGAATCGACCCCATCTTGTTATCCTTAATGGCAATGATCAATACATGTGTTACTGCCCCTTCTGTTTCGAAAAGTACATCGCAAGGTCGAACCCATCACAAAGCACCTCTTCCCATGGCAAGAGAAATTGATCTAGCCGGCCTAACTAAACCAAAGATTCAAAGAAGAAATACGAGGCTATAAGTAATCATGCATTTAAGAGATCAAAGACTCAAATAACTTTCATGGATATAATAGATCTAATCATAAACTCAAAGTTCATCGGATCCCAACAAACACACCGCAAAAAGAATTACATCAAATAGATCTCCAAGAGACCATTGTATTGATAATCAAAAAGAGAGAAGAAGCCATCTAGCTACTGCCTACGGACCCGTAGGTCTACAATGAACTACTCATGCATCATCGGAGAGGCACCAATGAGGATGATGAACCCCTCTGTGATAGTGTCTAGATTGGATCTCGTGGTTCTGGAACTTGCGGCGGCTGGAGTTGTGTTTCATTGACTCCCCTAGGGTTTCTGGAATATTTGGGTATTTATAGGGCGAAGAGGTAGTGCGGGAGGCCATCGAGGTGGGCACAACCCACCACGACGCGCTTGGGCCCCCAGGCTCGCCTAGGTGGGTTGTGTCCTGCTACTTCTTGAGCTTGCGTTGGTTTTTCCCTTGAAGAGGAAAGGGTGATGCAGCAAAGTAGAGATAAGTATTTCCCTCAGTTGGAGAACCAAGGTATCAATCCAGTAGGAGACAACGCACAAATCACCAATACCTGCACAAAGAATCAAACACTTGCATCCAACGCGATAAAGGGGTTGTCAATCCCTTCACAGTCACTTGCAAAGGTGAGATCTGATAGAAATAGATGAAACTAAACAAAAGATAAAGTAAATATTTTTGGGTTTTTGGTTCATAGATCGGAAAGTAAAAGATTGCAAAAGGGTAGATCGGAAACTTATATGATGGAAAGTAGACCCGGGGGCCATAAGTTTCACTAGAGGCTTCTCTCAAGATAGCAAATAATACGGTGGGCGAACAAATTACCGTCGAGCAATTGATAGGAAAGCGCAAAGTTATGACGATATCTAAGGCAATGATTGTGAAATATAGGCATCACATCTGTGTCAAGTAGACTAACTCCTGCCTGCATCTACTACTATTACTCCTCACAACGACCGACTCCTGCCTGCATCTAGAGTATTAAGTTCATGAATAATAGAGTAACACTTTAAGTAAGATGACATGATGTAGAGGAATAAACTCAAGCAATATGATGTAAACCCCATCTTTTTATCCTCGATGGCAACAATACATTATGTACCTTGCTGCCCCTACTGTCACTGGGAAAGGACACCGCAAGATTGAACCCAAAGCTAAGCACTTCTCCCATTGCAAGAAAAACCAATCTAGTTGGCCAAACTAAACGGATAGTTCGAAGAGAAATACAAGGATATCAAATCATGCATATAAGAATTCAGAGAAGATTCAAATAATATTGATAGATAAGCTGATCATAAATCCACAATTTATCGGATCTCGACAAACACACCGCAAAATAAGATTGCATCAGATAGATCTCCAAGAACATCGAGGAGAACATGGTACTGAGAATAAAAGAGAGAGAAGAAGTCATCTAACTACTAGCTATGGACCCGTAGGTCTGAGGTAAACTACTCACACTTCATCGAAAGGGCAATAGAGTTGATGTATAAGCCCTCAATGATCGAATCCCCCTCCGGCTGGATGCCGGAAAAGGCCCCAAGATGGGATCTCACGGGAACAGAAGGTTGCGACAGTGGAAAAGTGTTTTCATGGATGCTTCTGGAGGTTTGGGAATATATGTGAATATATAGGAGGAAGATCTAGGTCAGGGGGTCACCGAGGGGCCCACAAGGTAGGGGGCGTTTAGGGTGAAGTAAGACCAAGCTCATGAAGCCTGTTGGCACAGAAACAATTAAAAGAACGCCCAATAACTTATTGGGTTAACAGCTGGAGCGGTTTTGCGAGAATAGTTAATATGGGAGGCGAGAACCACCGCTTTTAGGAAAGAAGACTACAATTTGATTCTCGTCTCGTTTCACTTGCATTTTATTTCGTTGAGTCTTGTTCTGAGAGTGGAATAGAATGTAACGCCCCGGATTCGATGCGCTAGGTGTCCGCCAGTTATTCGCCTTCATTACCATGTCATGTGCTTGCGTGTTGCACTTTGCCATGTCATCATCTGCATTTCATATCATGTCATCATGTGCATCTCATTTTGCATACATGTTCGTTTCATGCATCCGAGCAGTCTTCCCGTTGTCCGTTTTTCAATCTGACACTCCTATGTCCCCCTGTGCCCCCTTTCACCTCTTTTCATGTGTGGGTGTTAAACTTTCTCGGAATGGACCGAGGTTTGCCAAGCGGCCTTGGTATACCACCGGTGGACCGCCTGTCAAGTTTCGTGCCATTTGGAGTCCGTTTGATACTCCAACGGTTAACCGGGAAACCGCAAAGGCCTCTTTTGGTGCAGCCCAACACCCCCTTCAAAGTGGCCCAAAACCCAACTAAACCCCCTCCATCCTCTCGGTCGTTCGATCACAATCGTGTGGGCGAAAACCACACTCCATTTGGAGCCTCCTAGCTCCATCTACCTATAAAAACACCCCCTCCCCCGAAATTTCGGATCAATTCCACCCTAACCCTAGCCATCTTCCTCCTCGCGCCACCGGACACGTCCGCCCCCGCGTCGGACATGTCCACGCCGCCCGCCGCAGCGAATCCCGCGCTGCCACGCGGCCCTCCGCCCCCGTCCACCGCGCCAGGCCCGCGGGGCTCGGATCGATCCCGCCGCCGTCGCCCGAGCCCCCGCGCCTCGACCTAGCGCCGCCCGAACCGCCGCCGCGGCAGGCCCGCGCGCGCCCCGCGCCTCGCCGCCGCCGCTCGCGCCTCTCCACCGTGCCGCCGCCGCGCCTCGCCCGCGGGCTCACGCCGGCACGCCCCCGCCGCCCGCCGGACCCCGCCCGCTCGCCTCGCCGGCCGGCGCCGCCTCCTCTCGCCGCCCTGCTCCACCGCGTCGCGCGCTCCTCGCCGCCCCGCGCCATCCGCCCCGCGCCGCCTCCCCGTCCGCCGCTCAGCGCCCGCGCCGGCGACCTCGCGCCCTCGCCGGCCGCCCCTTCCTCCATCTCCGGCGAAGCTCCGGCCCCGCCTCGATCCGCGTGCCAAGACCTAGATCTGAGATTTGGAGGGTAATATTTCGTCTAAGTCCTTTTACCTGTGATATTTTGGTGCCTCATTCATCATGCCATATCTCTGCATCTGTAACTCCGATTCGTGCGTGTAGCATATCAAATTGTTCGTCTCGACGAGTAAATCATTTCGTCTCAGTGCATCATTTTAATTTGAGCTCATCTTGATGCCCGAAATGCTGTTGGAAGAGGGCTATGTGATGTTAGCTTCAGATTCTCAGCAGAACATGCACTTTTGTCATTTTTGCCATGATTGATGTGTGCACCCAATGAACTTGAGTCCTACATGTGTTTTGCAATATGCCATGCCATATTTACAGGAGTGTATGCCATGTATTTTTGTGATCTATGTGGTGACTAGAACAAGCATGCAAACTAGGCTTTGTGATGTTGCTGATTTCAGCGTTGTTCTGCTGTTATTGTGATGCCATGTATTCATGTTGCTACAGTGATATTCATGCCTCTTTTGAGTTTGTTAAGTGAGGATGTTTTGTTATATATGTCATGCTATATCCATCCATGGTCTTTGTGGCAATTATGGAGTGCTATAGCATGTCTCAATCGAGCTCTACGTTTGCTATAAAATGTTCCTGGCAGATTGTTTACATGTTATTCGATTTTGCCAAGCTTGTTGTTGTTGATCCGTGCATGCTATGTTATTGTTCTTGCCGTTTCTAGCTTCTATGCCATGTCTAGTTGCTGGATGTATGCTTATTTTGTCATGCAATGCCTCGTAGTGAGTGCATCGAGCTCGTAAACATGCCTACTTGTTATCTGCTTTGCCATGCTCCAGTTTTTCACTAAGTCTGAATCTGTTTATGATTTTGCTATGTTCACACGCTTGCCATGGTATTTTCTGATCCCTTTTGGCTTATGGTCAGTAAGGGACTTTTGTTATATGCTTTGAGTAGATTCATGCCATGCTCTAGTTTGACATGATAGCTTGCTGTAACATGTTGTTTGATAGCTCTAAACATTGCAACCTGATGTTATTTCTGCCATGTCCTGAAATTCTGCTAAGTCTGTGAACCTGTTATTATTTGCAATCTTGCCATGCTTATTTGAGTATGATCTAGTAGTTTCTGGAGATAGCTCAGTGTTCATGTTTTGTAATGCTTTACCTGTACATCGTGTCCATGCCTTTTATTTTCATGTTGAGATCCTGTAGCATGCTGTTTTGATGCTTGTTATATGCCTAGTTGCTGTTTTGGGCAGATTGTTGTTATATCTTGTATAGGGTGTATGTGTTGCACCGTTGCTTCGTTTTGAGTGTGCTCTATATGAAACTTGCTTAGTTTTGTGTGTAGCTTCATGTTACCTTGTTGCATCCATGTTTTGAAGTGTGTGCTTGATGTTTGAATGCATTTTGCAGCAATGCCATGTTTAACTTGTTTTGCTCATATCTTCTAGGCCGTAGCTCCGAATCTAATGAACTTTATATGTAACTTGACTAGAATTTCGTGTAGATCATCATGGTGCATCTTAACTTTCTGTTTAACAACTTGAACATAAGGTTTATTCAGATCTGGACCAATTTCGAAATTTGCATATGAGGACTTACCGGATTTGTTATATGTTAGTTTCCGGCCTCATTTAAACTTGCTTTGATGTGTTGTTCTTGTATGCATCATCTCTTGCCATGAGTAGCTTCATGTAGTCTTGTCATGCATCATACTTGGTTGAGCATCATGCCTTGTTCATGTGTGGTGTGTTTACCATGTTGTGTGCTTCTTCTCGATAGTTCCCGTTTCGTTGCGATCGTGAGGATTCGTTCGTCTACGCTTGGTTCGTCTTCGTGGCTTCATCTTCTTCATGGATTCATTCTTCTTCCTTGCGAGATTTCAGGCAAGATGACCGTCACCTTGGATCTCATTACTATCATTGCTATGCTAGTTGCTTCGTTCTATCGCTATGCTGCGTGACCTACCACTTGCTGCTCAAGCCTCCCAAATTGCCATGAACCTCTGACCTTTGTTACCCTTCCTAGCAAACCGTTGTTTGGCTATGTTACCGCTTTTGCTCAGCCCCTCTTATAGCATTGCTAGTTGCAGGTGAAGATGAAGATTGCTCCATGTTGGATTATGTTTATGTTGGGATATCACAATATCTCTTATATTATTAACGCATCTATATACTTGGTAAAGGGTGGAAGGCTCGGCCTTATGCCTGGTGTTTTGTTCCACTCTTGCCGCCCTAGTTTCCGTCATATCGGTGTTATGTTCCCGGATTTTGCGTCCCTAACGCGGTCGGGTGATTTATGGGACCCCCTTGACAGTTCGCTTTGAATAGGACTCCTCCAGCAAGGCCCAACATTGGTCTTACCATTTGCCTCACCACCACCTACTTTTCCCTTGGGAGTCGCTCTCTCGAGGGTCATCTTTATTTTAGACCCCCGGGGCCAATGCTTGTCTAAGTGTTGGTCCAAACTAGAGCCACTTGCAGCGCCACCTCGGGGAAACTTGAGGTCTGGTTCTAGTTGTACGTAGTGTTCATCCGGTCGTGGCCTGAGACGAGATACGCGTGGCTACTATCAGGATGTCGGCACGCCGGGAGGCTTTGTTGGACTTGTTTTATTACTATCGAAATGTCTTGTAGCCGGGATTCCGAGAATGATCGGGTCTTCCCGGGGAGAAGGAATATCCTTCGTTGATCGCGAGAGCTTATAATGGGCTAAGTTGGGACACCCCTGCAGGGTTTGAATTTTTGAAAGCCGTGCCCGCGGTTATGTGGCAGATGGGAATTTGTTAATATCCGGTTGTAGAAAACCTGAAGTTGATCTTAATTAAAATACACCAACCGTGTGCGTAACCGTGAGTGTCTCTTTTCGGGGTTGATCGAGAGGAGAACACGGTTTCTGGGTTATGTTTGACGTAAGTAGGAGTTCAGGATCACTTCTTGATCATTACTAGTTGACGACCGTTCCTTTGATTTCTCTTCTCGCTCTCATTTGCGTATGTTAGCCACCATACATGCTTAGCCTCTACTACAACCTCACCACTTTACCCCTTCCTTGCCTATTAAGCTTTGCTAGTCTTGATACCCATGGTAATGGGATTGCTGAGTCCTCGTGGCTCACAGATTACTACACCACTAGTTGCAGGTACAGGTTATGTGATGATCCTGACGCGAGAGCGATGTTATTTGTGTTGGAGTTCTTCTTCTGCTTCTTCTTTGATTGAGGGATAGGTTCCGGGTCGGCAGCCTGGGCTAGCAGGGTGGATATTGTTTGAGTTTCTATTTATGTTTCATCCGTAGTCGGATGTTGATCTTGTATGTTGTATTGTTGTATTCATGTGACATTGTATGTATTGGATGTATCCCCACTATTATGTAATGTTGATGTAATGATATCCACCTTGCAAGCGTCTTCAAGATGCGCTTCTATCCTTGGTGGGACCTTCGAGTTCCTTTCGGATAGGGTCGCATCTTGGGCGTGATAAGTTGGTATCAGAGCCTCGACCGACTTTAGGAGCCCCCTTGATTGATCGTGTAGTTTTGGCCGATGTCGAGTCTAGAAGAAATCTTTTTCGGAATCTAGTTATATCGGAGAGTAGGATTTCTTTTTACTCCTCTGCCCCTTCATCGCTCTGGTGAGAAATCTTGACGTAGGTATTTTGAACTACTCCTCTTCCCGTTCAAAATTTTCTTTAGGATCACGTGGTTAGTTTTCGTTCGTTGTCCATCCTCTTTTGTCCGGCGCATTTCTCGTCAAGACGACTCGAACCTCCTTGTCTTTCGTGAGATCAATCCTTAGTTCTTTTCAATCGTCGTTGATTCCCTGTCCAAAGTTGTCCTTGTTTTTTCCCACCCGCCCACATATTTTCTTCTCGGAACCGGAGTCTGTCGTGGATTTGTCACGGCAGATGTCCTTAGTGTCAGGACTTAGTCGCGAGGCCAACGCATCCAGGTGGTAGCTTGAGAGGGGTTGAGTGGGACGAGAGACGCAGGGCGGATCAACACGCAAGACAAGGGTTTAGACAGCTTCAGGCTCCGGGAAACATCATCCGGTAAAAACCCTACATGCTGTTTGAGGCTCTCATTATCATCCCGTGGGAGACGCCGTAAACCGGCTCTTGTGTCTAGCCCTAGAGATTATTGATTGCTTGTAGCTTGTAGCTTCTAACTTGTCCCTCTTTGGGGAGCCCTGCCCCTCCTTATATATGTTGAAGGGGCGGGTTACATGTGGAGTCCTATTAGGATTAGGACTAGTCTATCTCTAATACAAACTGGATACAAGTCTTGGTCTTAACTCCTTGTAAGGCAAATATTCCTTTCCTCTTAAACCGACCCACCATAGTTGAACCGGCCTTCTGGGCCTTGGGCCTTGTCATCTGTCTAATCCGCCCGCCGGGTTACCAGTGAGTCATAACGACCAAGCGGGCTGCTTGTAAACCGCCAAGGTCAGGGCGGGTCTTCAGATAAACCGCCAAGTCCGGCCGGGTTAACTTTCGGTCGGTTTACACCGCGGGGTATATCCCCAAGTTTAGCTTGGATTCATCCATGGTGAACTTATGCTGATCATCCTTAAGTCCTTGTTATTTCTCCTTCTAGAAAATCCGGTTTAATAACCAGCTTCATATTCAAATTGCTGACATTGGTTTCTCATAGAAAAATATTGTGAAGAATAATCCACTTGAATCGGCTTCCAAAGCGTCGGTTTAAGAAATATTGGTCTTGACATACTCATCTGATATTCAGCCGGTTTGAAAATGATCCCGGTCTTGAAAACTTGTCGGTTTAACATTACCAAATGGCCGGGTCATAAAAACTGATGATCCCGGATTATGATTGTTGCAGACACCGGTTCATGATTGTTGATGACACCAGGTTGCAGCCACAGGGTCATAATGATTGCTGACGCCGGGTCAATCTAGTTTGCTCAACAGAGAATTTGAAAATATTTCTTCGATAATAATATAATACCTGTAGCCCCCAAGTGCCGGGTTGTCATGCTTGCAGCAACCTGGGACTTGTAATTGACTGATGCCCATAAAACTTCAACCAATGCAGCCCCCAAGGGCCGGGTCATTATGTAATAATCAGCAGGGACTTTGTAAATATAATCTTGTAAACTTTGAACAGCAACGTGTAGCCCCCAAGGGCCGGCTCAGTAAGACAATATTGAGCTGGGACTTTGATATATACTTCAATGAAAATAACATCATATGATGTAACCCCCATCATGGGACTTGAATCCATGTCCACAAGGTTAAGAGCCTTGTGCTTTACCAACTGAGCAGTGGACCCTTCAATATAATGTATAAAAAGCTTTGTACCTTGAATTGTTGACAGGAGCAATTGGTGGCCCCCAAGGGCCGGCTCGTTATGATATGATGAGTTGGGTCTTCAATAAGATTAGCAAAAATGACCTTGCATTAGCCCCCAAGTGTCATGGTGCATGCTTGCAGCGACATGAGACTTGCATATTTGATATAATCTCAATTTTGAATAATGTAGCCCCCAAGTGCCGGGTTGTAAGCCTGCAGCGACTCGGGACTATTCCTTCAATTGTAGAAAATGATAACCATTGCGCTAAAGCGACTTTGAAAACCTTAACCATAATATTAATAACCATAATAAAAATCCAGCCATGTTGGCTATTCAAGATAATATAATCTGGTATGAAAACCTTATTCATCCAATATCGTAATGAAAATTCAGCCAAGTTTGGCTATTTGAATAATATAATCCAATAATTTATAAGCGCATGATTCCAATGGCGCAATCCAAATATATACTGGCGACTTATAGTCCAAAGCCAGACCGGCTTAATAAACACTGGATAATTTATTATCATACTGGCGACTTATCGTCTTAAAGCCAGGCTGGTTTAACAAACACCGGATAATTTATCATCATACTGGCGACTTATCGTCTTAAAGCCAGGCCGGTTTAACAAACACCGGATAATTTATCATCATACTGGCGACTTATCGTCTTAAAGCCAGGCCGGTTTAACAAACACCGGATAATTTATCATCATACTGGCGACTTATCGTCTTAAAGCCAGGCCGGTTTAATAAACACCGGATAATTTATAATCATGCTTTATTCAACCTGTGACATTGAATCACATCGTTGGTTTACCAACTTTTTGTAGTAAGAGTGATAACCCCAATCTTGAGTAATGATAACTCCTTCCATATTGCCGATATATGATAAAATCGTACCGGGTTGTGATAAACACCGGATTAACCATATATATACTGGTGACTTGTAGTCAAACCAGACCGGGCTGATAGTCTCCGGATTATAACTTGATCGTGTACTGACAACTTGTAGTTGAAAGCCGAGCCGGGTTGATAAACACCGGTTTACTCCATTATAGGATGGTAACAGAAAATCAAACCGGGCAAATAGCCTCTGGATTAAGATTTGACCGTGTTCCGTCAATTTGTAATTTGACAGTCAAACCGGTTTAAGAATTGTCGGTTTAAAAATGCAACCAAGATAAAAAACAACTCCTCAAGAAAGGCAATTGAAGCAAAAGCAATGGTAACAACTTTTTGCAAAAGAAGAGCTCTACTGAGCTGGTCATATGGAGTTACCATGGTCAGACGCAACCAAGCCCCCCGAAGGTGTAGCGATGGTGCCAGTCAGCCAGGACCCCAAAATGACGCGTGGCATTACGCCGGCCAAGTGGCATTGCTATGGTTCGGGTTCGACCAAGCCCCCAAATGACTCTAAGGCCCGTAGGCCGACCAAGAGGCGTGACCGGTTCAGACGTGACCGTGTCCCCAAATGATTCTGGTGGCTTTCGCCGGCCAAGAGGTATTGCATCGGTTCGGACACGAACGAGCCCCCAAATGACTCTGGTGGCTTTCGCCGGCCAAGAGGTATTGCATCGGTTCAAACATGACCGAGCCCCCAAATGACCTCATAAGGACAGCTACGTTCTCTTTGGTTCGAATACGACCTATGTTTGAACAGGAAGCGTCAACTGAAGATTTGCAAGGGGTAAACCGGACGTTGCTTTAAAACAACTCCATGTAATCACACATGATATAAAAAGAACAGAGACCCCGCTTTATGAAGCAGAAGCCCCCATGTGATCAATAATATGTCAGGCCAATAAGGCAGGATACCCATGTTTGAACCGGGCATCATGGCAACAGGTCCTCTTTGGCACCATTTAACTTTTTGCAAGAGATAAATCCTTCTTGAACCGGGATTTTAAACCGGATATTGAGAGCTTCAAAGCTTTGTGGGAGACATCCTTCCCTTGAACCGGATCTTAAACCAGAATCTTCATTTTCAGCCGGAAATTTTCTGACGGCCTTTAAACTCAAACTTGTGAGAAGTTAACTCCTTTTTGAACCGGACATTGTTAAACAGGATCTGAGCGCTTCAGAGCTTTGTGGGAGAATAGATTTCTCTTGAACTGGATTGTAAACCGGATATTTGAGAGCTTCAGTGAGACTGACTTCCCTTGGGCCGGATTTCAAACCGGAATCCTTTCTGATGATCCGAAACTTCTTCATTGAGCCGGGATTTTGTAACTGTCATATACTTTCTAAGCCGGAAATTTTCTGACGGCCTTTAAATTTTCATTAATATAACAGTAGCCTCCGGGACCGGGTTATCTTTCCCTCCGTGTCCTGGGTTTCTTAAACCGGCTGAAACTAGCAAGATTTGCTGAGTCATGCCATCGTAGCCCCCAAGTCTCAAGGTGACTCGAGGAGTTGACTTTGAGATTCTCCATATTTGAACGTGATATAAACCAGCATAACTTGTATATCATTGGTGTTGATAGCACGATGTGAATCCACAGAAGGTTGGGGTGACTGCGGCGGGTTATAAATGATCCCATATGAGCCGTATCAGCAACTCGGCCAATGGTTCCTTCCAACTGGCGATTTGAAGCTTAACCAAACTGTAGTGACAGCGACTCGTGCGCCTGCCCATTGAGCCATCCAGTGCAGACGACGGTCGATAGTATATGATAATTTGCCTCCAATTTGTTGAAAGAAAAACCGCGCTACCCAAGTTGTGACTTGCTCATACTCAATAAATGGCTCATGCAGACAGATGCGGCCCGATATGTTGATGTAGACCGGACTGCGGGGGATGACGGCCTGTGCACGCGCTATTGGGTAATTCACATGGTCCTGACGAGTTGACGCAGACTGGACCGCGATATAAACCGGCATGGGTTATCCAATAGTTCAGCGATATAATAATCCCTTTTTGCATGAACCGGTGGCCAGGGCGGACGGGCGAGTCAACCGGCATGTTAACGTAAACCGGACCGCGATACTCGTGTCCATGAATGGCATAAAAATTGTCCTGTGTAAAAATATGACAGGATAGAATAATTGTTTCTTTGACAAAAAACAATAAGTATTTAATACATAAATTTAGATGAATACCACCTGATGTTTGGGCGGACAGTAAAAACGATCACAGCATCAGAGGTAGTTCGGACAGATGAGTCGACCGCGACATTATAAACCGGTTCGGACGGGCGAGTCAAATGCAGTCGCGGTCCCAGCAAGCTGATGTAAACTGGGCCGTAAGGGCGGCGTCTTGCACGCATCCATTCACCGTGGAATGTGGCACGGACGAACACCGGGCAGGACATTGCCAGCGCGTACTCCGTACCCATGGCATAAACCATGTTTGTAGTAAATGATTATCCTGTATAAAAAGTATATAGATCAAAGTAATTGTTCTTATGTGATTTAAATATGCTTATAAAACACAAAGGAAATATATCACCTGATGTATTTGGTCAACTGATGTCAAACATCCGCTAGGATCGGTCCAGGACGTTCTGTACTGCAATTTTAACTTATCTCGTGTACTCATACTGGCGGAAGCAGACAGAGAGGCCGAGGCAGTCACTCGAGGCATGCCAACACGAGAGCCAACCCGAAGCAACGACCAGCCGGAGGCAGAGGCGACAGCCGGCCAGGCGCAGCGACGGAGTCCGTGCCCATGATCCTATCTTCTTCTGGGTCATGGTTGATCTCCGATCTTGATTCCAGCCCAGTCACGCATGCGTCGACACGGATTGGTTCCGCCCCCACGTCGTTGAAGCGACGCCGACGAAGGAAAGTAGCGTGACGACAAAGATCCAGCGCGGCGGAGACGGCCCGCGGCAATAGAGAAGCAGCGCAGTAGCAGGCTATGGCTGCAAAAGCTGCAGCGGCGGTTTAGAGCGGCAGAGCGGCTTGCGGTCAAGGTGATGAAGCCCGGCGGTTTAGCGCGGGGTGGTTCGGCAAACCGGCATCTCCCTCACCGGCGACTCAGCGGGCTGCGACGGCAACTGATACTCAGCCGTGAAGGTGCGCCAGGACCTTGGCCAGACCGGCGACTCGGCGGAGGCAGCGATTTTGAAGGCCGCGGTGGCCGCTTGAAACGGAAGAAGAAGCCCAGCAGCGGGGCAGGTTACTCGGCCGGCTCAAGGCGCGGCGGCAGTAATTTGGAGCTCTGGTGGAGGCGAGGCCAGCGGGCGGCGGAAGCCCGCAGGCGGCAGTTACCGCTAACGGCGGTTTAACATGAGGTCCATGCAGGGCGGCTCTCCGGCGGCGGCATGGTAGAGGCCAGTTGAAACTGAATCAGCAGCGGCCTCGAAAACATCCCTTGTGTCGGTCATGTAGTAATACAACAGATGAAACACCCGTGCAGCTGTCCCAGTCTTGGACTCGGCGTTGCATAGATGATGGAAATCCTACCGATGGTCTCGACAACTTCTTTGCGGCAGCGAAAAAACAGATCGTATCCCTATTTTCTCTTCATTGACTTAAATCTCACGGATTGCAAAATCTAAACCGATGAACTCGAAGTTGATGCCGATCCTTCCGAGCTAAATCTTTCTTATCTGGAAAATTGCAAACTTCTCGATCCTTGGAAGAGATCCCTCCAAGAACTCAACACCACCGTGCGCAAGCCCCACGGTGGGCACCAACTGTCGTGGATTTGTCACGGCAGATGTCCTTAGTGTCAGGACTTAGTCGCGAGGCCAACGCATCCATGTGGTAGCTTGAGAGGGGTTGAGTGGGACAAGAGACGCAGGGCGGATCAACACGCAAGACAAGGGTTTAGACAGCTTCAGGCCACGGGAAACATCATCCGGTAAAAACCCTACATGCTGTTTGAGGCTAGGTCTCATTATCATCCCGTGGGAGACGCCGTAAACCGGCTCTTGTGTCTAGCCCTAGAGATTATTGATTGCTTGTAGCTTGTAGCTTCTAACTTGTCCCTCTTTGGGGAGCCCTGCCCCTCCTTATATATGTTGAAGGGGCAGGTTACATGTGGAGTCCTATTAGGATTAGGACTAGTCTATCTCTAATACAAACCGGATACAAGTCTTGGTCTTAACTCCTTGTAAGGCAAATATTCCTTTCCTCTTAAACCGACCCACCATAGTTGAACCGGCCTTCTGGGCCTTGGGCCTTGTCATCTGTCTAATCCGCCCGCCGGGTTACCAGTGAGTCATAACGACCAAGCGGG
The DNA here is from genome assembly GCA_032464435.1 of Aegilops umbellulata. NCBI lineage: Eukaryota > Viridiplantae > Streptophyta > Magnoliopsida > Poales > Poaceae > Aegilops > Aegilops umbellulata. The sequence continues at coordinate 352,625,430 of CP136057.1, forward strand.
CTGCTTGTAAACCGCCAAGGTCAGGGCGGGTCTTCAGATAAACCGCCAAGTCCGGCCGGGTTAACTTTCGGCCGGTTTACACCGCGGGGTATATCCCCGACAGAGTCCATAATCGAGTATCCATCCTACTCGTGCAAAGTCTTTGCATTCTCTCCGCATTCATTTCAACCGGTGTTTTTTCTCTTCAAGTTACTCGTTGATTCCTCGTTCAAGTTGCCTGTGTTTTTCCCCCGCCCTCCCACCCCTTTTATCCCGGAGTCTGAGCCTCTATTTGAGCATCTATTTCATTCGTGCGGAGTATCTTCAGTCTTTCCTCAATTGTCTCAACCGGTGAAGTCTCGTCTAGTTCATCATTGTTCGTGATTTTCTTTCCGGTGGACCCAAATTCAAGTTTTCCGTTGTCGATCGTATTCTTTCCATCAGCTCTAATATTTCCCTTTGCTCGTGCGCCTCTCGCCATTTAATCCTTCCGGAGTGCTGAAGACATCTCAGAGGATTCATGTTTGCATTCTTTTATTTCGAGGTTGTCACCTCATTCAACTCCCTTAGTTGTTCCGGTGCATCATTTCTCATTCGGCAATCCTTTTCCAACGGTGGTTCTTTTCAGTGGGCCCTAACCCACAGGTCTTTTCCCAGGATCTTACCTGACTCTTCTAAGTTTCCCGGAGTTATTCTTAAATTATTTTTGAAGTTTGACGTAAGTATGAATTTCATCAGTCAGATGCTTTCTCCAAGATCACTTTTCAAAATTCTTTCATGTTCGGCTCAATCTTTCCTCTTTTCATTCTCCCGGAGCATCTCAACAATTTTATTGTTGTTCCTCTCGTCAAGTGTAGTGCCATCTTGTTAAGTTCATGTTCTATTCCATCCATGTTCAACCGGAGTGCTGCCTAAATTCCTTCATTCTTATTCCATTCTTATCTTGTTCTAACCGGAGTGGTTTCGAATCCATTTTTGTTTTGGAGCTTCGATTCTCATCATATTCGTCGGTTCTTCTCTTCCTACTCGAGTGTTCTCGGTCTTGTTCATCCTCTCTCTTTCATTCTTGTTTCACCTCATCCTTTTCCCTTCTGTCTCGGTCCTAAGATCTTGGGACGAGATCTCTTGTTAGTAGAGGAGAGTTGTAACGCCCCGGATTCGATGCGCCAGGTGTCCGCCAGTTATTCGCCTTCATTGCCATGTCATGTGCTTGCGTGTTGCACTTTGCCATGTCATCATCTGCATTTCATATCATGTCGTCATGTGCATCTCATTTTGCATACGTGTTCGTTTCATGCATCCGAGCAGTCTTCCCGTTGTCCGTTTTTCAATCCGACACTCCTATGTCCCCCGGCGCCCCCCTTTCACCTCTTTTCATGTGTGGGTGTTAAACTTTCTCAGAATGGACCGAGGTTTGCCAAGCGGCTTTGGTATACCACCGGTGGACCGCCTGTCAAGTTTCGTGCCATTTGGAGTCCGTTTGATACTCCAACGGTTAACCGGGTAACCGCAAAGGCCTCTTTTGGTGCAGCCCAACACCCCCTTCAAAGTGGCCCAAAACCCAGCTAAACCCCCTCCATCCTTTCGGTCGTTCGATCATGATCGTGTGGGCGAAAACCGCACTCCATTTGGAGCCTCCTAGATCCATCTACCTATAAAAACACCCCCTCCCCCGAAATTTCGGATCAATTCCACCCTAACCCTAGCCATCTTCCTCCTCGCGCCGCCGGACACGTCCGCGCCCGCGTCGGACATGTCCACGCCGCCCGCCGCAGCGAATCCCGCGCTGCCACGCGGCCCTCCGCCGCCATCCACCGTGCCAGGCCCGCGGGGCCCGGATCGGGCCCGCGGGATCGATCCCGCCGCCGTCGCCCGAGCCCCCGCGCCTCGACCTAGCGCCGCCCGAACCGCCGCCGCCGCAGGCCCAAGCGCGCCCCGCGCCTCGCCGCTGCCGCTCGCGCCTCTCCGCCGCGCCTCGCCCGCGGGCTCACGCCGGCGCGCCCCCGCCGCCCTCTGGACCCCGCCCGCTCGCCTCGCCGGCCGGCGCCGCCTCCTCTCGCCGCCCTGCTCCACCGCGCCGCGCGCTCCTCGGCGCCCCCCGTCGCCTCCCCGTCCGCCGCTCAGTGCCCGCGCCAGCAACCTCGCGCCCTCGCCGGCCGCCCCTTCCTCCATCTCCGGCGAAGCTCCGGCCCCGCCTCGATCCGCGTGCCAAGAAACCTAGATCTGAGATTCGGAGGGTAATATTTCGTCTAAGTCCTTTTACCTGTGATATTTTGGTGACTAATTCATCATGCCATATCCCTGCATCCGTAACTCCGATTCGTGCGTGTAGCGTATCAAATTGTTCGTCTCGACGAGTACATCATTCCACCTCATTGCATAATTTTCGTTTGAGCTCATATTGATGCCCGAAATGCTGTTGGAAGAGGGCTATGTGATGTTAGTTTCAGATTCTCAGCAGAACATGCACTTTTGTCATTTTTGCCATGATTGATGTGTGCACCCTATGAACTTGAGTCCTAAATGTGTTTTTCAATATGCCATGCCATCTTTACAGGAGTGTATGCCATGTATTTTTGTGATCTATGTGGTGACTAGAACAAGCATGCAAACTAGGCTTTGTGATGTTGCTGATTTCAGCCTTGTTCTGCTGTTATTGTGATGCCATGTATTCATGTTGCTACAGTAATATTCATGCCTCTTTTGAGTTTGTTCAGTAAAGATGTTTTGTTATATATGTCATGCTATATCCATCCATGGTCCTTGTGGAAATTATGGAGTGCTATAGCATGTCTCAATCGAGCTCTACTTTTGCTATAAAATGTTCCTGGCAGATTGTTTACATGTTATTCGATTTTGCCAAGCTTGTTGTTGATACGTGCATGATATGTTATTGTTCTTGCCATGTCTAGTCTTCTATGCCATGTCTAGTTGCTGGGTGTATGCTTATTTTGTCATGCAATGCCTCGTAGTGAGTGCATCGAGCTCGTAAACATGCCTACTTGTTATCTGTTTTGTCATGCTCCAGTTTTTCACTGTCTGAATCTGTTTATGATTTTGCTATGTTCACACGCTTGCCATGGTATTTTCTGATCCCTTTTGGCTTATGGTCAGTAAGGGACTTTTGTTATATGATTTGAGTAGATTCATGCCATGCTCTAGTTTGACATGATAGCTTGATGTAACATGTTGTTTGATAGCTCTAAACATTGCAACCTGATGTTATTTCTGCCATGTCCTGAAATTCTGCTAAGTCTGTGAACCTGTTATTATCTGCAATCTTGCCATGCTTATTTGAGTATGATCTAGTAGTTTCTAGAGATAGCTCAGTGTTCATGTTTTGTAATTCTTTACCTGTACATCGTGTCCATGCCTTTTATTTTCATGTTGAGATCCTGTAGCATGCTGTTTTGATGCTTGTTATATGCCTAGTTGCTGTTTTGGGCAGATTGTTGTTATATCTTGTATAGGGTGTATGTGTTGCACCGTTGCTTCGTTTTGAGTGTGCTCTATATGAAACTTGCTTAGTTTTGTGTGTAGCTTCATGTTACCTTGTTGCATCCATGTTTTGAAGTGTGTGCTTGATGTTTGAATGCATTTTGCATCAATGCCATGTTTAACTTGTTTTGCTCATATCTTCTAGGCCGTAGCTCCGAATCTAATGAACTTTATATGTAACTTGACTAGAATTTCGTGTAGATCATCATGGTGCATATTAACTTACTGTTTAACAACTTGAACATAAGGTTTATTCAGATCTGGACCAATTTCGAAATTTGCATATGAGGACTTACCGGATTGTTATATGTTAGTTTTCGGCCTCATTTAAACTTGCTTTGATGTGTTGTTCTTGTATGCATCATCTCTTGCCATGAGTAGCTTCATGTAGCCTTGTCATGCATCATACTTGGTTGAGCATCATGCCTTGTTCATGTGTGGTGTGTTTACCATGTTGTGTGCTTCTTCTCGATAGTTCCCGTTTCGTTGCGATCGTGAGGATTCGTTCGTCTACGCTTGGTTCGTCTTCGTGGCTTCATCTTCTTCATGGATTCATTCTTCTTCCTTGCAGGATTTCAGGCAAGATGACCGTCACCTTGGATCTCATTACTATCATTGCTATGCTAGTTGCTTCGTTCTATCGCTATGCTGCGTGACCTACCACTTGCTGCTCAAGCCTCCCAAATTGCCATGAACCTCTGACCTTTGTTACCCTTCCTAGCAAACTGTTGTTTGGCTATGTTACCGCTTTTGCTCAGCCCCTCTTATAGCGTTGCTAGTTGCAGGTGAAGATGAAGATTGCTCCATGTTGTATTATGTTTATGTTGGGATATCACAATATCTCTTATATTATTAACGCATCTATATACTTGGTAAAGGGTGGAAGGCTCGGCCTTATGCCTGGTGTTTTGTTCCACTCTTGCCGCCCTAGTTTCCGTCATATCGGTGTTATGTTCCCGGATTTTGCGTCCCTAACGCGGTCGGGTGATTTATGGGACCCCCTTGACAGTTCGCTTTGAATAAGACTCCTCCAGCAAGGCCCAACATTGGTCTTACCATTTGCCTCACCACCACCTACTTTTCCCTTGGGAGTCGCTCTCTCGAGGGTCATCTTTATTTTAGCCCCCCCGGGGCCAATGCTTGTCTAAGTGTTGGTCCAAACTAGAGCCACTTGCAGCGCCACCTCGGGGAAACTTGAGGTCTGGTTCTAGTTGTACGTAGTGCTCATCCGGTCGTGGCCTGAGACGAGATACGCGTGGCTACTATCAGGATGTCGGCACGCCGGGAGGCTTTGCTGGACTTGTTTTATTACTGTCGAAATGTCTTGTAGCCGGGATTCCGAGACTGATCGGGTCTTCCCGAGGAGAAGGAATATCCTTCGTTGATCGTGAGAGCTTATAATGGGCTAAGTTGGGACACCCCTGCAGGGTTTGAACTTTCGAAAGCCGTGCCCGCGGTTATGTGGCAGATGGGAATTTGTTAATGTCCGGTTGTAGAAAACCTGAAGTTGATCTTAATTAAAATACACCAACCATGTGCGTAACCGTGAGTGTCTCTTTTCGGGGTTGATCGAGAGGAGAACACGGTTTCTGGGTTATGTTTGACGTAAGTAGGAGTTAAGGATCACTTCTTAATCATTACTAGTTGACGACCGTTCCTTTGATTTCTCTTCTCGCTCTCATTTGCGTATGTGAGCCACCATACATGCTTAGCCGCTGCTGCAACCTCACCACTTTACCCCTTCCTTGCCTATTAAGCTTTGCTAGTCTTGATACCCATGGTAATGGGATTGCTGAGTCCTCGTGGCTCACAGATTACTACACCACCAGTTGCAGGTACAGGTTATGCGATGATCCTGACGCGAGAGCGATGTTATTTGTGTTGGAGTTCTTCTTCTGCTTCTTCTTCGATTGAGGGATAGGTTCCTGGTCGGCAGCCTGGGCTAGCAGGGTGGATATTGTTTGAGTTTCTGTTTATGTTTCATCCGTAGTCGGATGTTGATCTTGTATGTTGTATTGTTGTATTCATGTGACATTGTATGTATTGGATGTGTCCCCACTATTATGTAATGTTGATGTAATGATATCCACCTTGCAAGCGTCTTCAAGATGCGCTTCTATCCTTGGTGGGACCTTCGAGTTCCTTTCGGATAGGGTCGCATCTTGGGCGTGACATAGAACCACTCACTCTGTTTGGATTTCGAGTGCCCTACCCCCCTGGGCGCGCCCTCCACCCTTGTGGCCGCCTCGTGGCTCTTTTGACTTGCACTCCAAGTTTCTTGGGTGTCTTATGGTCCAAGAAAAATCACCGTGAAGGTTTTATTCTGTTTGGACTCTGTTTGGTATTCCTTTCTGCGAAGCTCAAAAACAAGGAAAAAACAGAAACATGCACTGGGCTAGGTTAATAGGTTAGTCCCAAAAATAATATAAAATAGCATATTAATGCATATAAAACATCCAAAACAGATAATATAATAGCATGGAACAATAAAAAATTATAGATATGTTGAAGACGTATCATGTCCCTTTCGGGGAATCCCTCTGGTACTTCTTTGGCCCATCCATGTCTTCCGGCCCAGAAAAATTCTCCAAAAAGTTTTTCTGCGTTTGGACTCTGTTTGGTACTGATATTCTCCAAAGTAAGAAACAAGAAAAAACAGCAACTGGCACTGGGCACTATGTCAATAGGTTAGTCCCAAAAAATGATATAAAGTTGCTATAAAATGATTGTAAACATCCAAGAATGATAATATAACAACATGGAACAATAAAAAAATTATAGATACGTTGGAGACGTATCAATCAACAGGCTATACACCTTTCTTCATGATCTATGGTGCAGAAGCCATGTTACCCAACGACATCCATCATGATTCTCCAAGAGTTGCAGCCTATGTCGAAGCACATAATGAACGGGCTCGTTAGGATTCTTTGGATGCCCTGGAGGAAGAACGTGACTTCGCCGTATCATGATCTGTAATTTATCAGCAAGACGTATGTCGCTATCATTGTCGTAGGTTTCGCAGTCGTACTTTCTAGGAAGGTGACTTAGCGCTCCGTTTGATACAAGAACAGATAGGCATCACTACAAAAAAAAAGACACATCCGTGAAATTTTGGCCGAACGAATTTTTTTTCTGTCATACATATGACACTTCTATGACGATAATTGTGACAAAACCCGGTATCATCATATATGTGGTGGGCTCCTACTTCTATGACAAAAAATCATGACAGAAAATGGGCTTTTCGTCCTGGGCGGGCCGAAGACGCAGCTGCATGACATTCTTTGGGCCGTCCATGATGGAAAAAACCGTGGTAGAAGCGAGGGGGAGGAAAATTTCGGGGAGTTCCCGGTTACGGTGGGAGGTCGGGGGCCGAGCAATGCGCGTTTCTCTACACATACACGCGTGTGTGCGAGGCGTTGGCTCTAACTGAACCCGAGCGACGCGTTGGACTCTAACTGAACCCTAGCGATTGCACTGCAGGCTACGCGTTACTCAACCCGAGCGATCGATCGATGGCTGTTAACTGAACCCGATCGAGCGATTCCTTCGCTACTACTACTAACTGAAGCCGATCGATGGAATGAACAGTGAGCATTGCGGGGGGGGGGGGGGGGGTTTGGATGAACTGTGAGCGGTGGCGTTGCCTCTGGATGAACAGGACCCCGTGGTGTGGTGGAGGGCTGGATGGACAGTAGACGATGGAGGGGTTCCCGTGGAGGGGTGGTTGAACAGGACCCCGTGGTGTGGAGGGCTGGATGAACAGTAGACGGTGGAGGGGTGGTTGAACAGGACCCCGTGGTGTGGAGGGCTGGATGAACAGTAGATGGTGGAGGGGTGGTTGAACAGTAGCCGGTGGAGTAGCGCGCGGTGGAGGCTGGAGGAGGTCGACGGTGGAGATGAACAATATCCCGTGGAGTCGCGTTTTGCGGTACGCCAGACCCCTCCCGATGAACAGGACCCCCGTTTCGACCGTAGCGCTCCAACACAAGTACGTTTCCTCCGTTTTGCGGTACGCCACACCCCTCCCGATCAACAGGACCCCCGTTTCGACCGTAGGAGGTCTGTTTCCTCCGTTTTGCGGTACGCCAGACCCCTCCCGATCAACAGGATCCCGTTTTGAACGTGGCCGGTCGAACACAAGGCCATTTCCTCCATTCTGCGATACGCCAGGCCTCGTCTCCATCGCCTATTCCGTCCAAGCCCTCCCGATGACCACGACCACGCATTCCGTTCCGACCCAGCCGGTTGGCTCCCACGCGTTTTGTTGCCTCCCGATGAACACGACGCATTCCGTTGCCTCCCCATGAACATGACGCATTCCGTTGCCTCCCCATGAACACGATGACGATGCTGTTTCTCCGTTCCGACCCAGCCATGTACACGAGCCCTCGCCATACGTATGCGCGAGTAGGCGTTCGAGACCCTGCCCGTATGTACGTATGTGGCCGTATTTTCTTTCTTGTACCCTGGCCGCTGTACGTATGTGTACATGCTACGTGCGCGCCTCTACTACGACACGTACGCGCCTCTACTACAACACGTGCGTGCCTCTACATCCACCAGTATATATGTACGTACACGTTTGCCACCAGAATGACAACGCTACATATGCTTCGACCAGGTGGGTCCCGACTGTCAGGCACTTCCTTGCATGCGAAGATGTTGCTGGTGGGTCCCAGCAGTCAGGGGGCGAATCGTTTTTTTTTTGCCCGGACGCACTTCCTTGCGTGCGAAGATGTAGCTGGTGGGTCCCAGCAGTCAGGGGGGCGAATCGTTTTTTTTCAGGACGCACTTCCTTCCGTGCGAAGATGTAGCTAGTGGGTCCCAGCAGTCAGGGGGAAATGTTTTTTTCGCGAAATACAGTGACCCGTCCGGTGGGTCCCAGGTGTCAGGTGGAGGAATCATTATTTTGCACGTAATAAGGAGGCACTTCCTTGCTGCGGCCGTGGACCCAGTTGTCAGCCTCTCCACGTACAGTCCACGTCCGATGGAAGTCATTCCTTGACCACGTTGACCACGCCGTGCCGAGAGCACCACGGCGGTGGACGACGGCGAGGACTAGGAAGGGGACGACTCGGAGCCGGGGAAGATGCAACAGTGGATGCCCACGCGAAGAGGAGTAAGAGGGTTCACTGGTTCGGCTGCGCTGTGAGGCTGCTGTCGCCGCAGAATAACAGGGGGTGTGGGTGAGTAGAGGGATGGCCTGGCCAGCGGTGGGAGTAGTAGGGGGAGGTGAGGCCTCCGCGGAAGCACAGCCGGCCACGGGAGGCAGGAGCAGGCGGCACGACTGGCGCTGCTTTGGGCGGCTGGAGCAAGAAGACCAGAGGTTGAAGAAGCACTACGGCCGTTGGATGGACATTGTACGGTCACTGGAGCTACAATCGTTCATATTGACTAAGTTGACAAAGCCCTCTGTCCCCGTCAACTTAGTAGTCCCACAAGTCAGCCTCCCACCAAGGTGGGTCCCAGCTAGCAGGGGGACTATTCATTTTTTTGTGCGTAATAAGGAGGCACTTCCGGTGGGTCCGAGCTGACAGCGGGGGGAACGTTTTTTTTGCGAAATACGGTGGCCCGTCCGGTGGGTCCGAGCAGTCAGGGGGGAAACATTTTTTCGCGAAATAAGGTGGACCTTCCGGTAGGTCCCCGCTGTCAGGTGGAGGAATAATTATTTTGCGCGTAATAAGAAGGCACTTCCTTGCGGCCGCCGTGGACCCAGCTATCAGCCTCTCCACGTACAGTACTCTTCCAATGGAAGTCGGTCGTTGACCACCTTGACTACGCCGCTCCGAGAGCACCAGGGAGGTGGACGACGACGAGGCCTAGGAAGGGGACGACGCGGAGCCGAGGAAGACACAACTGTGGAAGCCCGCGCGGAGAGGAGTACGTGGGTTCACGGGTTCGGCTGCGGTGTGAGGCTGTCGTCGCCGCAGAATAACAGGGGTGTGGGTGAGTGGAGGGATGGCCTGGCCAGCGGTGGGAGTAGTATGGGGGCGGTGAGGCCTCCGCGGCAGCACAGCCGGCCACGGGAGGCAGGAGCAGGCGGCACGACCGGCGCTGGTTTGGGCGGCTGGACCAAGAAGAACAGAGGTTGAAGAAGCACTTCGGCCGTTGGATGGACATCGTACGGTCACTGAAGCTAGAATCGTTTATATTGACTAAGTTGACAAAGCCCTTGGTACGCTCCAACTTAGTAGGCCCACAAGTCAGCCTCCGAAAGGGTGCGCCTCAGATGTCAGGGGGAGGAATCATTTTTTGGGCGGTCGAAGCTTAGAATATCCGAGATTGAAGAAGAAGCACGTCATCCGTTGGATAGACATCCAACGGCCACTGCTGCTAGAACCGTGTGTTGACTATAATAAGTTGACAAAGCCTTGCATACGCGTCAACTTATTTTTGTAGGGGGCGCGTCACTTAGTAGGCCCACAAGTGTGTGGCAGAGAACTTATAGCCCATTTGCGTTTTGTAAGAATGTACAACCCATTTTTGAATTCTAATGGAATTTACAACAGCCCACTTACAGTTTGTTAAAAGTATAGCCCATTTTCTAGCTAGGACAATGATTAATAATTTCATCCAACTGTTGAAGACAGAATGCAATAAAATTTCCCACATTTTGATGGGCTACGAAATATTTTTATCCCGAAATTTCTAGCCAGATTAAATATAAATTTGTATTACGTAAAAATCCAATGAAACATTGCGCGTGCATCAATGAAAATTTAAGATTTTCAAAATCCATAAATAATATTTTATAAACTAATTTCGTGTTTGGTGCATTTTTTATAGTTACTGCCCAGTTTTTATAATTACATCACATTTATTATTTTTAAAACCCATTTTCCTGTTAAGCCTAATGCATCCCTCCTAGGAAAGATTTGCAGCCCAGCGGGGCGGAGAATAACAAGTTGACCTTGCCTGGGTATTCCTCAAAAGGACGTATAGCTGGGCTAGCCATTTTCATCTTGAAAAAATTAGTATCTGGGCTGGATATCTGGCCTGGGCTAGACGGGCCACAGCCCGCCCAGTTAATACCCTGCTCTCATCTGAACAACAACGAAATCATCGCCAAGAAAAACTCTGCAGTGCTCACGCCTCAAAAAACACAAATACTGCTCGAGCTGCTTGGTCCCAGCAGTCGGCCGCACCTTGTGCAATTCTCTCGTTTATATTGACTACATAGGTTGACAATGGTGTGGGACCGTACTGTCAGGAAACCAGGAGAAAGCAAAAAAAATATAGTTGTACATAATATGGAGGCACTTGCGTACGTACGGCTATGGCCCTAGTGGGTCCCTAGTTTCATCCACTCAAAATAAAGTCATGTACTGAATCCTCATGTTCGTTGACGATGTTAACAATGCTCGGTGCCACGGCGAGCGCAACAACTCGAAGGACAATGGAGAGGGCCTCGCGGGCCCTACGGATGGTCTGATACAGCGCCCGCTGCTCATTCAGGAAGCCAGGATCATCGGACACCTATGAGCACCTTCGAGAAACTGAGACGGCATGAAACGGTAAGGCCGCGCTTGGGAGCTCTGGTTTATTTCAAACCTGTATTAACATACAAGTGTAATTTACTCGTGATCGGAAACAACGCGTAAAATACAGGCGTAATGAAACCGAGGGCCCGAGTTCTGTAAGTAAAACCAGCGGGTTACGCATGTAATTTGAGAGACCAGTGTATATTTTACGAGCACTGCTATATGGACGACATTACCAGACGATGCATGCACGACGTGCGTATCATGCCATCCATGGGCAAGGCTGAAACAACAGCTAACGGTTGGATTAGCAATCGTCCGATTGTCGTTCATCGTTTTTATCGTGTGTGAAGTACTTCCGATATTTTACTAGTCGAAATCGACCAACCAAGCGCCTTCGCCCGAGACCATCTGCTTTAATTTACAAGCATCAGTTTTACAAGCGGTTTTGGTTGGAAAACGATGGTCCAATCACTGCCTAATATCATGAGTTGGTCGGAAGATCATATGGTTTCATGTCTAACCTACCCGACTTGTCGTATAGGCTATGAATGAAACATCAGACGATGAACTTCTTAAGCATGGAAACAACAGAAGAGGGTGATCTTCTTAACAAGCAAATCACTGGCATTAGATCGACATGCAAAACAATACGAAGCATTATTCCTAGGAGGCACGGTGAACAGCTCGTGATGCCGCATGCCACAACATTCCAAGCTCAACTTTGTAATCAAACACAAGGCCTGGCATTACATAGACAATATTCAGAACAAACTCTTAACACAGGAATATCTCAGCAGAGTAACTATTTACTTCTAAACTGAACACAGGAATAGGAAAAAACAATCAACGCTGCTCACAGCAAGGGCGTCCCACTCAAAAATATCAAATGCATGTCTTCTGGCTAACATCAATGAGCAAATTTTGACAAGGTTTTCCAATTCCAATATATTAAACTAACGTCTTCTTGCTAACATCAATGATTAAACTTTGACAAGCTTTTCCCATTCAAAATATGTAATGCCTATGACCGTGGAGTCCTGTCGCTTCTTGTACTTGTTTGGGCACTTTTTGCCCAAGGCACTCCACGTGTTGTTAAATTGCCAATGGTCTCTGCAGACTAGTCATGTCACCGGTGTCTAATATTTATGGCACCGACTGAAACAATGGAGGGATTCGGTGCCAAACTAAGAAAAGGTGAAATTGGCACCTCTTTTGGCCTACATAGTGGAAGGCCTAATACTCTGTAAAGCTTCTCAGTCATTCCTTCTGTAATGTAGCGCAAACAGTGACTGCTTCTTTCTTCAAAGTGGAAAGACCAACTGGACCCAGTAATGCAGCAGTTTTCCTTGGACACATTGGCTCCTTTTGTGCAGTTCAACTAAAATCGAAGTCGGAATAAAACCGAGCTTTAATTTTGATATCCCTGTAAGAAAAAAAAGGTATAAGGGAAACAATTACTGAGAAATAACGGTTGATGACTTGTACTCCCCGACGAAAAACATCTACTGATCTACCTTATCTTAATGGGAAACAAAGCAGGAGAGTAGCAATTCTCGATCAGTGTGATTCATTCATATTAACTAAGACATTATCTTAACAATGCCTTGTTTCAACATGTATAAAGAACGAAAAACCAGAAAAGTATCATTGCTAAAACAATGCGACCGATTCATTTCAAGAGAGACATTATCTTAACAATACCTTGGTTAAACATGTAGACAGAACTACAAAGCAGGATAGTACCATTTGTAAAACACTGTAAGTCTGTAACTGATATATAATAATAGAGACATTATCTGAAAATACATTTCTTAAACATGTACTCCGACCGATCCATAACAGAAATGGTACTCCTGCCGATCCCTAACAAGTGTTTGCAGTTTTGAACTAAGATTCAGTAGTTAATTCTGAGGAAGGTCAGTACTGACCTTTCAAGACCAAAATGTCGCGATAGCAACAAGTTGAATAGATATCCCTGTTTAAACAGAGGCCAAAAAGGAAACAATACTAGCTAATAAAGGAGGATGAAACATGCGGCCACAAAAATGGTAATCCCGCCAATCCCTAACAAGTGTTGCAGTTTTGAAATAAGATTCAGTAGTTAATTCTAAGAGTGGAATCAATTACTGCTTATAAAGGCGGTGATGCTGAATTTGTTGTAACAAAGCAACAAGCATCATGTCTGGGTTGGTCCCATTTTTATTCACTGCTTAATGGGAAAAGACAGCAATACAATTGCTTCAATTCAACATTTATTTAAAACAATACCAAAACAAGTAGCACAACATCTCAGAGCACACTGCACATCATGTGGTTGAGACCAAGATTTGAAACAACTCGCCACGAAGACTGGAAACAAATCTCGATCTCCTTTTGTGCAGTTCCACCAAAATTAAGCAAAGTCATCGGTGTGACATTCAAGTTGAACTTCACAAACACTCTTAAAACATAGGTGTTTCGAGTAGCGAAGCAAAATGTCGCAATAGTAACAAGTTGAATCGATACCCCTGTCTTAACAGAGGCAAAAAATGAATAAATTACTTGCCGATAAAGGAGGATGAAACAAATGGTGACACAAAGAAGCATCTAACTTATCTTGGATGAAAAACAAAGTAGGACATTAGCATTTCTAAAACGGTTGCATTGATTCATATTAACAGAGACATTCTCTTGAAACAACATTCGTTAAAAAATGTAATTTACTTTTAACAGTGGCATTGCTTCAATTTTCCGGCGGCATTCTTAGATTAACAACAGCAAAATAGCTATATGGGACATGCCAGGACCATGTGCGTCCACACGTATACATGGGTGATGCAGAGTATGTAGCCAAGCAGCATATATGCGTTGGTCCCATATTTGTTCTCTTTGAACCTTCTTCCTATGTGAGGGCAGCAAATCTAGTCCTGCAGAAACTACCCGACCCCCCCCCCCCCAGTTTCTTTCCCTTTTCAAAAAGAGATCGGTTCCTTACAGATGTGTGTACTGGGTTACCCCCTTTTTCCCTTTTCGACCTACAAAGCGGCAGGATAGCCAGTCTATACTACTTTTCGCCCCTCCTTTCCTCATTGAACCATGTCCTAGATTCTTGCTCCAGCCCACCGCACCCTTCTTTCCTCTTTGAACCAAGACCTAGATTCGACTACAGATCGAAGAAGATACACATGCAGCTAGAGTAACGACGGTTTCAAAGAAACTTATACCTTAGGGTCGTCGGGATGTGGCAAGGTGTGCGGCGGGAGGCCGGATCTGCCCACACTACGTACGACAGCGAGGAAGAAGGGGTCGGTGGCCCTCCCGCACAGGCGCTGGGTGAAAGAGAACAGCACAGCCGGCAGTGGATTGCCTCCCTCGCCGAAGGCGATATAGTGAACGCTGCACCTCCTCCCCTTCCCGGTGCGACGGGATACGGACGCTTCCTTCACCAGCTGTGAGGGGGGAGAGAGAGACAAGAGGCCAACGCAGTCTTGTTTAGATCTGGTGAAGAGAGGGTGAGAGACTATGAATATAGCAAACCCTAGCGAATGAACGCTGAGCCTCCCGCGTGTAACATATATGTAGTGCGGCGAGCGTGTGGAGAGTGCAAACCCTAGCGAACAAGCACTGAGGTTCCCGCTTATATATATACTACTGTAGTACGGACTGAGCTCCGGTGCCTTCACTGCACCTGCTTTTGGCTGTATGACAGGTGAGCCAGCCACATTTTGGGCCCACCTGTCATAAATCCAAAGGCAGGTGCACTAAGTCAATGAAGCTGCGTCCATATAGTACTCTCGTGTATACGACTAATATATAGTGGAGTGGTTTTCTTATTATCTCCATAACAATTGTTTTAAATTGTGTAAGTACGAAACGAAACTCTTTATTTAAGGTACAATGAAGAAAACTAGTACTACTTCCGATGAACTAACGATCCACGCCCACGCGTCCTGGTCGCACTTCCTGTCCTTCACGTGTGGTACACTACCCTCCCTTAAGTGAACAACCACACATGCGCCAAATTATCGAAAACGTGTGAGAGTGTGTACAAATAGAGAATTTTAATTTCAATTATCAGAAAGGTTTGAGAGTATTACAAAGTTTGACTTCAGTAAAATCTAATATGCGGAGTAAATAAAAATGGAGGGCTACTACGTCCATCCGGGTTTTTAGTCCACACCATTTTTAAAATCAAAGTTAATAGCTGGACAAATAAAATTACAGGGGAGCTAGAGACAAAGTTGTGAGAAGGCTTAGAAATCAATACAAAACTTATGCTCTTAGTACCAACGTCGATCCTTCTTCGAGGAAACATTTGGTTCATAACCAATTGTGTGATAAAATTGCACCAATGTGAAAGACGACTGCGTCTCCAACGCAACCAAGCAAAGAGCACTGATGGAAGACAACTTGGTTTTCGTCAAAAATCGATCAGCTTCACCAGCCGACGCAACCATGAGGCGCAACCACGAGCATCGATAGGTCATCGTGGTGATGCATCATCCATTTGGCATCAAGTTTGGGTGAGGCACCTATGAAGTTTGACAAATCCTCACTGTGCTCTGTTTCTTCTCAGTAATCAAGCTCGAGGAAGGAAGAACCACGTGGCAGAGGACAATTATGCGGAACAACAATGGCCATCCAATTTTGTGCAGTTCCAGTAAACTTGAGGAAGACATGCCCGGGTATGGAGACACGCATCGCTGTTTCCGAAATATAAAAAAGGGTTAGCAACGACATCTCAATTGTCAATAAGAATTAATGAAAATTACACCAACAAACAGAAGCATCATAATTATCTTGATGGGAACTAAACCAGGATACCCGAGAAAAAAAGCATTTCTTCATTTAACCAGTGATAGTACTACCACCATATGGACAACGACCGCACAACCACCATGTACTTTTTGTTGAAACAACATGTATATCTCCACCGAGGCATAAATCAGGACAACTTTTCGAAGGTGATGTTGGACCAGCCGACGAACCCTAGCTACTATGCATGGGGAGCTGGGGAGTAGTCGCATAGAAGAAAACCCGCACGCAGCGACCTGGGGAGCTGGACCAGTACAAGAAGTTATACCTCAGGTGGGCGAGATGTCGTTTAGGCGGGCAGGCGGGATTTGCCCACACGACGGCAGCGAACAAGGGCGCGGAGGATCTTCATCCGCGCCAGCGCCGGCTCCGAGAGGACGGTACGCATCGGCCTCCTCCATCACCGACGGCGACAACGTCAACGCTGCACCTCCTCACCTCCCGCAGCGGACGGGATTCGGCCGGATCTGTGACCACCGATGAGGAGAGAGATAGAGTGGACACTGTCATCTTGTTTTGATTTTGAGAGGGTGAGAGAGCGAGACGCGAGAAACTCTATCAAAGAAGAGTCTATAATGGAGTAAAAAAATTATCTCCATAGTAGTGGTTTTAAATAGAATACGTGCGTTCCCGGAAAAAAGAAACGAAAACTGGCGGACAATTTTTTAAGGGTCTGTCTAGGACACATCTAGATGTGACATAGTTATGTCACATCTAAGTTGATGTCCACTCTGTTTGTGGTTTTTTTCCTAGTTTTTTTGTTTCTCGTTGCTACATTATATACTTGTGGGAGCTTAGATGTGATATCCTTAAATAACATCTAGATGTGAATTAGACAAACTGATTTTCTAACGTACCAAGAAATAAAATTCCATTTCCATCTCCATCTCCAATCATATTTGTCCAACTGGCACATTATTTACGTTGTTAATTATATATGCAGCAATATTAACGTACAACATCTCTTGTTTGCGCACGTCCGGACCGCTGCCACGGCCGGTCCTGACCAACCCGAACCCTCTTCATCACCCGCGCGTGCTTCCCGCCCAAAACGATTAGTGCCGCATTCATGCCCGGTCAGAGCGGACGCGACCTCTCACTGGCGCCGGCATTGAAGCGGCGCGCCGGCCGAGAGAGCGTCGCCCGCGCCGCTTCCGGGTGCATGCGGCTGCTCCACGTTCAAAGGTCGCAATAGCAGGCTACAACATGGATGTAAAAAGTTCTTGGGAGTCCGTGCTACAGCTAGCTGTCCTCCCCCAACTCGTCAATCTCTTCCAGTAGTGCTAGTACTCCATGGCGCGATCCATCGACAAGCAGGCGGGAAAGTTATGGTATACTACTCGGTTTGCGGTGAGTGGCATGTCGAGCGACCGTGTGGGGTCGAGTAGTGGAGGAGGGTGAGACACAAACACGACAGATGTGATTTAAATGTTGGTTTTGCTCGATGGCGCGATCCAACGAAACGAAATGTTGGTTTCTCTCCGTTTCCATTTTTCTCCGTGAAAACGGTAACTTTTCCACTCCATTTTCATTCCTATTCCAAGGTTGCCCCGTTACAACATTCCATCAAATACAAAGGAAAACTAACATGCATGCTGATGCATCTCAATGATTCACAGATCATAGCCAATATTTACTTCACAACTAAAGAAAAAAGTTGTGAGAGCGTGTACAAAAGAAAAACTACTGATGGGGTCACTACGACTTAAACCCTAAACCCTAAACATGATTTAATTTCCTGGCCAGATAGAACCTGTCGAAGGAAAGATGGCTGGCACCCTCAGATCATATGATGCTTTTGTGTCGTTCCACTAAAATCGACCTCAGCATCCCTGATGGCAAAGATATTGAAGAAGTGTGATTAGAATAATAGTACTGGCACTAGTTCATGAGACATAAACTCATCACAAGTAGAAGCCGGTAGAAGTAGAGAAAGATGGACATGCACATGGAGCTATGGCAGTGGAGCAAGCCGGCTCCAAAAGGAAGATGGACTACCTGGGACGTCGGGCTGTAGCTAGAAGGGCGGTTGGGACGCGGCATCGGCCCATACCGCGGTGACCCCCGATTGGGACGCACCGACTGTGGGTTTTCTCCCTCGCCGATGTCTACCGCGTCTACGTAGAACATTGTTCCCTTCCCCCAGCCGCGGGATCAGGCCCGTCGTTCTATGCTTGTGAAGAGAGCAACCTAAGAAAGCAGGCTTGTAGCTTAGGCTCCTGCTAGTGTATATATAGTGGTTTTCTTTTTCTCTCCATATCAACCATTTTATATTGCGTACGTGCCATTCAAGAGTGAAATGATGGTTGCTTCTTCCGACTAACTTACTGTGTGATTTGACTGCTCCTTAGTGGCCCCTACACGTACTCCCCCTACGTGTATGCAACAGTCACGCGTACACATGGGCGTAAAAACGCGCGCGACGCCCTAATGCATGCATGTCCGAGCACACGACGGAACACACACGGTCACGCTCAAGTGCTCAACCTACACGTGCATGCACACACATACTCAGTCAGGGTGAGCTAGTGACTGTATGAACACAGGAAAATATATATATTGAGCGCAATGAGCGTATTATGAAGTCCACTGACCGTATTTTTACAAATATACAGTGACAGATAGTGTATTTATCTCGTTTGAAATTAAGCCAGATTAACCGGAGAGGAGGCAGTATGTACTAGCATTACTTTGCTGTGTCCCGTCAACTTGCCGAACGAGGAGAAGGTTGCAGGACGGGAGAAGCTTGCGCGTGTTGTCTCGTAGGACAAGGAGAAACTTTTGACTAATGCAAGCTCTCCCTCGCTCAGGCGATGGACGTGCAACAGTTAATTCGGTGTCAGATTGCCACAAGCATACACTATACTACTAGTGCTATTATTGTTCGACTTCCCGAATAGGCGAACATCCAAGCGAAAAGTTTACTAGTACTACTACTATAGTCTATAAAGGTACATACTATACTAGTACTAGGAACCGGATGGAGGAGCGTCTGCACTCTTACTATAATTTTAAAATGTGATAAAGCAATCTTCAACACATTTGGTTCTCTTCGAGGGTTCTCGCATGTGATAATGGAAGTTGATTGCATGGAACACTCGCCACAATTCTCGCTTAATTTTGGCTCATATCCTGTTACAAATAGTAGCCCTCGGTAATATTTCCTCTTTTTTGTTATTCAACATGTAAACAGGTCAGCAAACCTTGCGGCGCATCTTCATGCGAACCGTGCTTGCTGCACTTTGAATGTGGCCGAGAGCTGGCTTGATGAAACACCTCGCTTCCTACTTCTTTTTTTGTGGGGTACCTCGCTTCCTAGTGACCAGCGTCTTGGCTGATCATCCTAAGAATGCTTATATATGAATAAAGCTCTCTCATTTACCCGCAAAAAAGATTAAGCCATATTAACTGGAAAGGAGGGAGTATGGACTAGCACTACTTTTTGGTGTGTCCCGTCAACTCGCAGAACGAGGAGAAGCTTGCAGGACAAGGTGAAGCTCGCTTACGCCTTTTGACTAATGCAACCTACCCTCAGTGGACATGCATTAGTCCATTCCGTGTCAGATTGTCAGAGACATACACTATAGTACCCAACATGCGAAGTACCATCATTGTTCGACTTCACGAAGAGGCGAAGAGCCCAGTGTAGTAGTACGAGTAGTACTACTACTAGAACCGCATGGTGGAGCGTCTGTACTCTTATTTTTTTATCTCTGATAAAGTACACGTTTATTCCGGAGAAGGGCGGAAAACGGCAGTGAGGGAGTCCTGGATTAGGGGCTGTCCAGATAGCCGGACTATACCTTCAGCCGGACTCCAGGACTATGAAGATACAAGATTGAAGACTTCGTCCCGTGTCCGGAAGGGACTTTTCTTGGCGTGGAAGGCAAGCTTGGCGATGCGAATATTTAGATCTCCTACCATTGTAACCGACTTTGTGTAACCCTAACCCTCTCCGGTGTCTATATAAACCGGAGGGTTGTAGTCCGTAGGACAACACAACAATCATACCATGGGCTAGCTTCTAGGGTTTAGCCTCCTTGATCTCGTGGTAGATCTACTCTTGTACTACCCATATCATCAATATTAATCAAGCAGGATGTAGGGTTTTACCTCCATCAGGAGGGCCCGAACCTGGGTAAAACATCGTGTCCCTTGTCTCCTGTTACCATCCGCCTAGACGCACAGTTCGGGACCCCTACTAGAGATCCACCGGTTTTGACACCGACATTGGTGCTTTCATTGAGAGTTCCTCTGTGTCGTCACTTTTAGGCCCAATGGCTCCTCCGATCATCAATAGAGATGCAGTCCAGGGTGAGACTTTTCTCCCTGGACAGATCTTCGTCTTCGGCGGCTTCGCACTGCGGGCCAATTCGCTTGGCCATATGGAGCAGATCGAAAACTACGCCTCTGGCCACCAGGTCAGGTTTGGAAGTTTAAACTACACGGCTGACGTCCGCGGGGACTTGATCTTCGACGGATTCGAGCCACAGCCGAGCGTGCCGAGCTGTCACGATGGGCATGATCTAGCTCTGCCACCGAACAGTGCCCTGGAGGCCGCACTCGCGTCGGCTCCGACCCTTAATTCGGAGCCAACTGCGCCGATCGAGGATGGGTGGTTGGACGCCGCCTCGGGGGCTACTATCCCAACGACGATCGAGCAGAACACCAGCCCCGCACTCCGCAAAGCCCGTGACTTCGAGGGGCCAGACTCCTCTTCGGACTCCGAGCCCTCCGCGCCCCTGCCGATCGAATTCGATTGGGCGCCGATCATGGAGTTCACCGCCGCGGACATCTTTCAGCACTCGCCCTTCGGCGACATTCTAAAGTCACTAAAGTCTCTCTCTTTATCAGGAGAGCCCTGGCCGGACTACGGTCAGCAAGGTTGGGATACAGACGATGAAGAAATTCAAAGCCCACCCACCACCCACTTTGTAGCCACTGTCGATGATTTAACCGACATGCTCGACTTCGACTCCGAAGACATCGACGGTATGGGCGCCGATGCAGGAGACGATCAAGAACCAGCGCCTATAGGGCACCGGAAAGCCACCTCGTCGTATGACATATACATGGTGGACACACCAAAAGAAGGAGATGGCGATGGAACAGCGGAGGATGACCCCTCCAAGAAACAGCCTAAGTGCCGGCGTCAGCGGCGCCGCTCAAAATCCCTCCAAAGCAAAAACGGTGATTCCGGCACGGGAGATAATAATACTCCGGAGAGTGCCGAAGAAAACCCCCTCCAGCAAGATTCAGCACAGGAGGATGGAGAAGCCAGCCCTCATGAGAGAGCGGCAGACAGAGAGGTCGAGGACGATAATTATATGCCTCCCTCCGAAGACGAGGCAAGCCTCGACGACGATGAATTCGTCGTGCCAAAGGATCCTGTCGAGCAAGGGTGTTTTCAATGCAGGCTTATGCCCACGGCAAGCAGCCTCAAGAAAAAACAGCAACAACTTAGAGCTGATCAAGATTTGCTAGCCGACAGATGGACCGAAGTCCTTGCGGCCGAAGAGTATGAACTCGAACGCCCCTCCAAGAGCTACCCAAAGCGCAGGTTGCTACCCCGATCAAAGGAGGAAGCACCTAAACCTACATCACCAGCGCATGATACGGCTGACCGGCCACCTCGTGGCCGCGACAGAGAGGCCTCTCGGCCCTCCACTCAAGCCGCACCCCGGCGTCGCTCAAAATATACCAAGGCACGGGAAAATGCGCCAGACCTGCGAGATATATTGGAGGACAAGGCAAGGCAAACAAGATCGATCTACGGATCGCGCGGGCGCCCCACAGCACGTGACGGTGATCGTCACTCCGGATATAGTAAATCCGGCCGGGCCGAACACAATAGACAAAGCTCGTTTGAGCTACGTCGCGATATAGCCCAATACAGAGGCACCGCACACCCACTATGCTTCACAGATGAAGTAATCGATCATCAAATCCCTGAGGGTTTCAAACCCGTGAACATTGAATCGTACGATGGCACAACAGATCCTGCGGTATGGATCGAGGATTGTCTCCTTCATATCCACATGGCCCGCGGCGATGATCTACACGCCATCAAATACCTCCCACTCAAACTTAAGGGACCAGCTCTGCATTGGCTTAACAGCTTGCCAGCAGAATCAATCGGTTGTTGGGAGGACCTGGAAGCCGCATTCCTCGACAATTTCCAGGGCACCTATGTGAGACCACCAGACGCCGATGACCTAAGCCACATAATTCAGCAGCCAGAGGAATCGGCCAGGCAATTCTGGACACGGTTCCTAACAAAGAAAAACCAAATAGTCGACTGTCCGGACGCAGAGGCCCTAGCAGCCTTCAAGCACAATATCCGTGACGAGTGGCTTGCCCGGCACCTTGGACAGGAAAAGCCGAAATCTATGGCAGCCCTCACGACACTCATGACCCGCTTTTGCGCGGGAGAAGACAGCTGGCTTGCTCGCAGCAACAATATGACCAAGAACCCTGGTAATTCAGATACCAGAGACAGTAGTGGCAGGTCGCGTCGCAACAAGCAAAAGCGCCGCATTAACGATGACAATACTGAAGATACGGCAGTCAATGCCGGAGTCAGGGGCTATAAATCCGGTCAACGGAAAAAGCCATTCAAAAGAAATACTCAGGGCCCGTCCAGCTTGGACCGAATACTCGACCGCTTGTGCCAGATACATGGCACCCCCGACAAGCCAACCAATCACACCAACAGGGATTGTTGGGTGTTCAAGCAGGCGGGCAAGTTAAATGCCGAAAATAAAGACAAGGGGCTGCATAGCGATGACGATGAAGAGCCCCGGCCGCCGAACAACAGTGGACAGAAGGGTTTTCCCCCACAAGTGCAGACGGTGAACATGATATACGCAACCCACATCCCCAAGAGGGAGTGGAAGCGCGCGGTAAGGGGCGTATATGCCATGGAGCCAGTCGCCCCAAAGTTCAACCCATGGTCTTCCTGCCCGATCACCTTTGACTGAAGGGACCACCCCCACTAGCATCTGTCATGGCGGATTCGCCGCATTGGTTCTAGACCCAATTATTGACGGATTTCACCTCACTAGAGTCCTCATGGACGGCGGCAGTAGCCTGAACCTGCTTTACCAGGATACAGTGCGGAAAATGGGCATAGATCCCTTGAGGATTAAGCCCACCAAAACACCCTTTAAAGGCCTCATACCAGGTGTAGAAGCCAATTGTACAGGCTCAGTTACACTTGAAGTGGTCTTCGGATCTCCGGATAATTTCCGAAACGAGGAGTTAATCTTCAACATAGTCCCGTTCCGCAGTGGCTATCACGCCCTGCTCGGGCGAACCGCATTTGCTAAGTTCAACGCGGTACCGCACTACGCATACCTTAAGCTCAAGATGCCAGGCCCTCGAGGAGTAATTACGGTCAATGGAAACACCGAACGCTCCCTCCGAACGAAGGAGCACATGGCGGCCCTCACAACGAAAGTATAAAGCAGCCTCTCAAGGCAGTTCCCCAGTCCGGCCATTAAACGTCCGTACACCGTCAAGCGCGCCCGGAGTAACCTACAACAAGACCACTTGGCACATTCCGAGCAGGCGTCGCAATGCGGCCCCAACCCCAGCCCTCGCGAAAATGTGAAATCAGTGCTCCGCGTACATAACTACGCTCTTGAAATACCATGGGCACAGGGGGAGGGGCACCATCACGGCACGCACAAAACACAGCTTAAACCATACTAGGGGCTGCCGATTTCTTTTTTTAATTTTCTCTTACTTTCAGGATTCCATTCTTCGGAAGGCCTGTCCGGCAGTACAATTGCCGCACAAACGATACAAGAACCAGGGAAACAGACAAGCCATGCCGCATTATGGAACTCCCAGGTGGTCTCTATCACGAGCAGTATACCTGTTTCGCATACAATTCCGCAGCCTGCCCCTGGACCGTACATGTTAAATAGTCCAACCATTTGCTTATCGCGTTATTTGTATCGTTCTGCCTTGATCGCAGACTTTTTAATAAACAATGCATAACTTTTGTCTATTTTGCATTACTCTTTTTATGAATATATGTTCATTAATGACATGTTGCACCCGTACACTGTGGTACGGCCAATACGCCAGGGGCTTCAGTACCCCTCAATATGGCGTGAGAAGTCCGAACAACTTAACAGGTGCGGCACCCCGAACTTATAGCATTATATGCATCGGCTCCGAATCATGTCTTGGGTCAATAGTTGGGGTTGCCCGGCTCCTATGTTTTGGTGCCTTACGTTCCGCTATATCGGCTAAGGTAACACTAGGAGAAATACTGCGATTGTGCCCCAGTTGAGCTGGGCTGAGCACCTTAGTAGAGAAAGCTAAAACTGACTATCACGATGAAGCGAGAGCTGGTCGCTGTTCGAGAGGTTTTTTTGAGTCCCTAAAGACTTATGCCGCTTAGAGCGAGTGTCGGTGGGAAACGACACCTATGGGATCACAGGAATCCCTACTATGGTTGCGGGGCGCGGAGGTCGTGAGAAGAGTGGATCAAATAGATAGCGCACAGTTTGTTTATCCAGGTTCGGGCCACGAGGATGCGTAAAACCCTACTCCTGCTTTGGTGGATAGTATATGTGTGTTCTTGAGCTAGCTATGGGGCGTGAGGAGCTCCAAAAAGCCGAATCCTCCTCCTGGTCGCCTCGGGCCTCCTTTTATAGGAAAGGGGCTGCCACAGTGGCACACAGGAGGTGGAAAGGGTACAGTAATGCGAGGTTATCCCTCGCATTACATGACAAGGTGCATTTAATGCGCCTTGCTTAGGTGTCCTTGCTTTATCGGGGAAGGGGGAGAGCCCTGTCCCATCCGCCGCCGCTCCCTCTTGCGTTGACACGCGCCCTAGCCAGCGGTGCTTGTGGTGCCATGTAGGCAGGCAAGCAGTTGTGGTGGCACAGTGGTCGGTCTCCACGAAGATCTGTACGCCGCCACGCAGGTGCCTGCCCATCTGGTTGGGTCGGCGGCTGCATGCGAATGGCGGTGGAGGTGCGACTGGTGCGGGCCTGATGGTGGCCCCACGGGCGTCCTTGGCAAGGGCCTTGCCGGGGCCCCGACAAGGGTCTTGCCGTGGCGCCTGCTGTCATCCCCGGCAAGGCGCTTGTCGGGGGCCTTGTGGTCCTCCTTGGCTGGGATCCCGCCAAGGGTCATTATCTTCTTAAGTGGGCATCTGGTCTTGAATGTCTTCACAAAGATCTACATGCCACCATGGGGGTGTCTCCCGAATCCTTGCCCCATAGGGGCAGTGGACTCAAGGGTGACCTCGCTCCGTAGGTGTGGGGCGAGCTGCCACGACAAGGATCTTGCCGGGCTAGCTAAAGCTGCCCCCCGGCAAGGATCTTGCCGGGGGGTCTGCTCTGTCCCCTTTGCTCTTTGTGGTCTTGGCGTCGTTCTGCTTCTCTTCAGCTTCGGCCTTACCTTGGCTTACCTCCCTTGCCGTGCTCGGTGTGGCGGCGCCCGTGGCTCAGACTGCCCGTGCACAGTCATAGGGGTACAAAAGGTGTACCCCCCTTTTTGTACACCGACAGGAGCCCCCGGGGAATGTATTCAGCCTGTATACCGTCAAAACGCACTTCTCAGGGTTCAGCTTGAGATTGATCTTGCGCAGGTTTGCAAATGTCTCTTGCAAATCTGGTATGAGGGTTGCCCTGTCCTTGGTTTTGACCACTATGTCGTCCATATAAGCTTCCATATTTCTATGGAGCTGGGGTTCAAAACCAATCTGGACCGCCCTCGCAAATGTCGAACCAGCACTCTTCAACCCGAAAGGCATCCGCATGAAACAATACGTACCACATGGGGTGATGAATGCTGTTTTCTCTTCGTCTTCTCTTGTCATGAAGATCTGGTGGTAGCCGGAGTAGGCATCGAGGAATGACAGCAGATCACATCCAGCTGTGGAAGTCTTTCGGACAAGCCTTATTGATATCTGTGTAATCAATACACAGCCTCCACTTCCCATTCGCCTTGCACACTACGACCGGATTGTCCAACCACGTCGGATGGAGCACTCCTCTTACCAAACCCGCTGCCTCCAGTTTCCGGATCTCTTCTGTGATGAACTCTTGTCGTTCCAAAGCTTGCTTCCTGACCTTTTGCTTGACGGGCCGCGCATGAGGACAGACAGCAAGGTGGTGCTCAATCACCTCCCTGGGAACACCGGGGATGTCGGAAGCTTGCCAAGCAAACACATCGACATTCGCCCGCAGGAAGGTGACGAGCGCGTCTTCCTATTTGTCGTCAAAGGTGGAGCTTATGGTAAAAGCTCCTCCCGTGCCGTCCTCATTGACGGAAACCTTCTTGGTTCCTGGCGGTATGGCCCTGGACTTCTTGTTTCCGCCGGTGGAGCTCTCTGGCACGTCCTCAACGGCAGCGCTACACTCCGAAGAGGTGCGCTTGCCGGAGTGGGTGTCCGAGGTCTCACCAGTCTTCTTCTTCTTCTTCCCTCCCGGGGCCTCAGCGGCAGGAGCAAGTGCCCTAGTGGCGGCAGCTGCTGCAACTGCTTGCTGGTATAGTTGGTCACCACAAATCAGCGCATCTTTCTTATCGGAGGGGATGGTAATGATTGTCACAGGTCCTGGCATCTTCAGGGTGTTGTAGGCGTAGTGTGACGCCGCCATGAACTTGGCCAGCGCTGGGCGGCCAAGGATCCCGTTGTAGGGCAAGGGGATCTTGGCAACATCAAACACGATCCTCTCCGTCCTGTAGTTCAGGTTGCTTCCAAAAGTCACGGGCAGCGTGAGCTTTCCCTTGGGTTGGCTTCTTCCCGGGTTGACCCCTTGAAACGTTCCCGTCTCTTCGAGGTCTCCATCAAGAATTTGCAGTTTCTCGATCACCGCAGGCGAGATCAAGTTCAGACCGGCCCCGCCATCGACTAGCATCTTTGTCACCCTGAGGTTGCATCTTGTTGGTGAAACCAACAACGATAAGCACCCGGCCGCAGTAGTGCGATCAGGATGATCCTTAGTGTCAAAAATGATAGGTGTGCTGGAGTACTTCAGCGGCCTTTGGGCATCAAATGACGGTTCTGCCGCTGTAATCTCTCGCGCCCACTGTTTTAAGCCGGCGATGAGAGGTATGCAGCGAGGCGCCACCGTCGCTGCACATGGCCTCTGTAGCTTTCTGAAACTCTTGGTCGCCGGACTCGTCGTCCTCTTCGTGATCGTCGTCTTCTGGCTTTCTGTCACGACCCCGGGCGGGCCTCTCCTGTTGTTTATCCTTGCCGCAATGGCCCGCCTGGCCGTCACGCTTCTTGCCGGATCCCTCAGCACCGTCTTGACCCTTCTCCTTGTCCCGCCTCTCATATTCAGCCCTCTACTTCTCAGCGAGGAGCTCAACCTGTCGGCAGTCCTGGAGAGCATGGCCTTTGGTGCGATGGATCTTGCAGTACCGCTTGTCGGAGTTTCCTAACTTCTCGGCAGCCGCCAAGGACCGGCAGGCGACACATCCGGCAATTTCCTTGCCGGGGTCATCTGCCTTGGTTTTCTTGGTGGAGCCGGTGTCATCAGATCCCTCAACGACAAGCACGGCTTTTCCTTTGCGCTTCCTGTTGCGGCGGCGGCCTTTCTTCGCCGGGGCGGCGGTATCCTCATCTGAGGAGTCGGTTTTTTTTTGACTGGGAACTGTGGGGCAAAAAACCCACAGCAGATCAAAACTTTATTGATTTAAAGGACATATACAACAAGTTGATTACAAGGAGTAACCAGAGTACAAAGAAGAAAGAGAGCCTTACTAGCCTAGCTTAGGGGGGGAGGAAAGAGATCCATTTGAGCAGGTCATCCTTGTAAGCAGATCTGATTCTATGCTGCATGAGGCTAATATCATGCCTAAAAGCAAACCTCCATTTATTAAAAGTAGCCCTCTCATTTCTGAATACTTTGGCATTCCTGATGATCCAAATATTCCAGCAAGCAATGAACACCACTTCAGAGAAGAAAGGCCTATCAAAGCTTCTCCTTGCCTGTGTAAACAACTCAATCATGGAGGTGCCAGCAGACCAATCAATCTGCAGATAGTTCCAGACCCTTACACTGAAATTACAGTTGAAGAATAAGTGATCCCTGGTTTCTCTTGCCTGCAGAGGGCACAGCCTACAGTGGACTCCATCTTCCATATGCCAGTGCCTTCTCTCCACCATATCCTTGGTGTTCAACCTGTCCATAATAAGCATCCAAGCAAACACCTTGATCTTCTGAGTACAGGAGGATTTCCAAATCCAACATAGCAAAGGGTTAAAGGTCTCAGACTGAAAGGTGTGGGAGTAAAACATGTTGGGCTTGAAAAACTTGGAAGAGCCCTGCCAGAACCAAAGATCCTTTGAGCTGGGGTCCCTTCTGTGTGAATCCATCAGATCCTTTATCAGGTTTAACTCATCAAAAGCCTGAGCAGATAATGGGAGGTTGAAAAGATGGTGCATATCCTGGGTATTGAAGATTTCCTTAACAGAGATCCAGGGGTCCTTGGCAAAAGAGAAAAGCCTTGGGAATCTTGTCTGCAATAAGAATCCCAAACTAGGGAAACCCAAGGAATATCTTGCTTGTTCAGGAAGTTACTGGCATGCTTGAGAAGAAGAGCCACATTCTGAACCCCCATATTTAGAATACCAAGACCTCCTCTGTTCTTTGGCCTACATATGAGACCCCAAGCAGCAAGAGATGGAGCTGGATCATCCCTATGCTTTCTCCACAAGCACTGCCTTTGGATTCTTTCCAACTGCTTTAGAATACCATCTGGGAGTGCAAGACTACCCATAAAAAATATTGGCAATGAGGAAAGAGCAGAGTTAAGGAACTGCAGCCTTTCTCCTTGGTTAAGGAAAGAAGAACTGGCAGTCATTCTTCTCTCCATACAGTCAACCAGTGGCATGAAGTCTACCATTTTGGGTCTTGTGGTCCCCACAGGTAATCCCAAATATGTAAATGGCATTTTTCCAATTTTGCAACCAAAAGCAGAGGCCAGATCCTCCATTAGAGCAGAGTCAACATTGATTGGGATGATGAAGGACTTATGATAGTTGACATCCAGACCAGTGGACTGAGAGAACACCTTTAACATATCCTTCAGAGCTAGAAGTTGAACCCTGTCTGCAGGGAGGATGATCAAAGTATCATCAGCATACTGGATCACAGGGTAGTCTGAATCATGGCAAGGTATAGGTAAATGCAGAATTCCTTTCCTGAACATATCATTAATCACTATTTGTAGCAAGTCAGCAGCTATAACAAAAAGAAGGGGAGATACAGGGTCACCCTGTCTAACTCCTTTCTTACAAACAAACTTCCTCCCAGGGACTCCATTGAGCAAAACAGAAGAAGTACCAGTGGCAAGGAGTTGCTTCATCCAAGAAATCCACTTCTCATTAAAACCCTTACATCTGAGAATTTGAAAGATAGCTTCATGCTCAATAGAGTCAAACGCCTTTTCAAAATCCAATTTGAGGATCACTATAGGTCTCTTGGACTGGTGGCATTGGTGCAAGTACTCAAATGTCCAACCCAAGCAATCCTGGATTGTTCTGGTCTTAATGAAACCATATTGGTTCTTATGGATGCACTGCATAATCATTGCTTGAAATCTGTTTGCAGCCATTTTGGACAGAAATTTGAGCCCCATACTAGTGAGGGAGATAGGCATGTAGTCCCCCACTTCCTCAGGAGAAAGTTTTTTGGGCACCAGAGTAATAAAAGAACTGTTGATATTTTCCAAAACAGCAGTTCCTTCATAAAAAGCCTGAGCTAGCTCATAAAAATCCCCAGAAATTAAGTGCCAGCATTTCTTAAAAAACAGGCCATTGAAACCATCAGGACCAGGTGCTTTATCCACAGGCATATGCTTGACCACATTGTCCATTTCCTCCTTTTCAAAAGGCCTAGTGAGCACCTCAAGGCCAGACACAGGAGAGATTAGTGAAGGCAAATCAAAACCCATCACAATCCCTCTAGAGGTGCCCATTCTATTCTTAAAACAACTCCATATAATTCCAGCCATTTGGGAGTGGTCAGAGACTACAGATCCATCAGGTAGTCTAAGACTAGCAATAGAGTTCCTCCTATGCCTCTCAGTGGCCATAGCATGGAAGAATTTGGTGTTTTCTCCCCCCACCTTAAAGTACCTGATAGAGCACCTCTTCTTCCAGTACATAAACTGTAAATGCAGCAGCTTTTCCAAATGTGCTTTGACAATTCTTCTGAAGTTGTTCTCCTGAATAAAAAGAGGCCTCCACTCCTCTAACTCATCCAGAAGGAAGATAACATGATTGCATTTGCTGATCAATAATCTCAATTTAGAAACATTCATTTGCCACCTCTTAAGGCACATTCTCAAACATTTAAATTTGTCTGCAATTTTAGCAGTTATGTGCGTTTTCCGAGAGGGCTGCTTCCAGGAGGATTCAACACAGTCCATGAAACCCTCAAGTTCAAGCCAATAGTTTTCAAACCTAAAGAGATTTGATTTTGGAATGGATGTCTTCATGGAGACTAAACAGGGCACATGATCCGAAGCAGTCCTAGCCAAGGGCAGAACTTCAGTCATGGGGTAATCAGTAATCCAATCCACAGAAGTAAAGAACCAATCCAGCTGCTCAAGAAGTGGGATATCCTGCATATTGGACCATGTGTATGATTTGCCTTTAAGTGGAAGTTCAAGGAGGCCCAGGTGACCAATAATCTCATTGAAAATGAACATGTCATTAATGTCCCCACCAGGTAAGTTTCTGTTATCCACTGACCGAAGAAAATTAAAATCGCCAAGCAACAACTAGTGCTCATTGATAGGAATAACCAGATTGTATAGCCAATTAACAAAGTTGTCCCTGGCTTCACCCTGACAAGGGCCATAAACAGCAACTAGAGTCCAAGACTCATTATTCTGCCTGGAAGTAAACTGAACAACCACAACAAACTGCTGCACTTCAACTACAGTGCCACTAAAAACAGCAGAATTCCAGACAACAATAATTCCTCCAGAAGCTCCAATTGAAGGGGAGCAGACAAAAGAATCAAATCTTTTAGGGCAGAAATATTTGATTGACCTAGAGTCAAAAGAAGTGCATTTTGTTTCCTGCAGACAGGCTATAGAACATTGGCTTTCCTCAATTTTCTGCCTAACAGCTCTCTGCCTAGCTTCAGAGTTCAGGCCTCTAACATTCCAACAAAGAACATTCCAGTTTCTATAGATATTACTCATTATAACATAAGATAGAGGCCAGAAACCACATGGCACACAATACCACATGTCCAAAAGAGCATAGTCCAGTCGAACCCAACATTAACACACACCAAAGTTCCTGAAGAACACAACTGCCTAAAAATAAAGATAAAGCAAAATTAAGGGCTTGCGAAACCCAACAATCCATGGACACTCTAATCATCACGTTTAGGCGAAGCAACAGCAGGTGGATCCACCATAAGTGCATCCACAGATAGCAGCGCAGCATCAATTTCAAGCTCACGCCCAACTTCCTGAAGTCGACTGACAGGGGTTGCAGGAGGAACATCAGAAGCAGGCTCTTCATGCATCTGGGCCGTGAAAGGCTTGGCCTTGGGCTTCTTCCTCTTGGGCTACAGTGTGAGCTCCTGAAAAGTGGGCTTGAATCCATCCCGCTGAGCCGAGCTTCTGGTGCAGCGACGAACTGCAGTGTCAACAATTGGAGTTGGCGCCAAAGTCTTCCGCGGCCTGCGAGCTTTAACCGCAGCAGGAGGAGGAACCTGCACAGGTTGCACATCAATAGGATCAGCAAAAAGCGCCCTGGCAACAGGCCTAGCTGGCTCCTCATCTCTCCAGGTAAGGCGTGGCAGATCTGAATCGCTGAAAGCCAAGTCCCAGCTTCTCTTGGACAGAACAACCAGCGACAGAGGTTGCAGTAGCACTGGCCTGGGAACAGAGAAAACCACAGGAGCTTGCAGAAGGCTCTCAAAGGATCTCCTCCAAATCATCTCCGGGGGCAAAGGAGGCCCAAAAGGAATCGCATGCAGAACAATTTCGTCCCTGACAGCAGGAGGCTGATAAACAACAATTGCCCAATTGTCAGCTGCATTTTCATTGATCAAAGGCAACACCGGAGCTTCAGACGGATCATCCTCCACCACTATGACAGGTGGATCCTGGTCAGCAGCAGAGCTTGGCTGGGCGGAGACATCCACCACCATTGATTCTTGGTCCTGAACAGGTTCAGGCTAGACATTGTCATTCCAATTACCCCAATTGTCCTCAGCCACCTCATTAATCACAGGCTCCGGCGGCGGAGGAGGGACAGCATTCCACCCCAAGGCGGGGTAGGCAGGTAAATTGAACGGAGGCAGCTCGGGGAAAGGAACACCCGGAATAGGATGTGGATTTCCATTGAGTAGCATCCAATCTTCATCCTGGGGCATCTGCTCTGCAAAGTTCGCTCCCAAAATGTACAGAGGCGCAGTCCAAGAAACCCGAGCACCACCATAGGCCGCATAATCCATGGAAACCACATCGCGTGGCGCAAGGATATCCTCTGGGAATGAAGCAAAAACCAAAGAGCGAACCATATATGGGTCCTCACTGACCCAGTGATGAAACTTGCCAAAAGTATTCACGGCTGCCCTAATACATTCAGTGTTGCGAAGGTCCAACGGAATCCCAAGAAACATAAGAAGTCCCTGACGAAAACCCTGAACTCCACGAAAAGTTTCACCCTCATCGTGCTTCATGAATCGCACAAATCGGTCATTACCCAGCGGCTGAGGTGGAAGTTGCAGCAGAGAAAATATGACGGCAGCGTCACGAAGCTCAAACAACCCAACAGAACGGATCCAAGGCTGAGCTGACCGAACAAGAACACCATGTCCTTGCAACCACTTCACTACTTCCTCTCTAACAGCACCAATCTCATCTGGCTGAGGAATAGGCATTACCTACGCAAGCATGAACTCCTCATGACGGCGCACAATTGGGATATGTGGCGTCACAAAGGTTCGCGGCAGACAGTCTTCCCCACCATCGGCGGTATGATGACCAGCAGGCACATACAACAGGGGATCCAGGTGGAAGTTGGCCATCGGAGCTGGAAGCTCCGCCTCCAAGGACGGTGAGTGCATAGGTGGAGGAGGGGTTGCAGGCGGCGAGACAGATGGTGTCTTGGGGCCGGGGCTGATGGAACTGGACGACGGTGTAAATGCGGAAGTGCAAGGGAGGTCCAAGTTTGGTAAAATATTTGTCAGAGAGATATTCCCGCAGCGCGCCTCGGAAGATGGATCGTTAACGGGTTTGGCTTGCCAAACGAGTCCCAAGATTCTAGCAAACTTGTTGCAATCTCTTTTGACGTGACCAGACCTGAGGCAGGAGATACACCAAAGCTTAGACGTGCATGCAGAGGCAAAATGTCCCTTCTCAAGGCACTTCTGACACGTAGAAATTTCATCGACCATATCCGAAATTAAATTATCAAAATCTTCCCTGGCTTGTTGAGACAAGGGGATATCCAACTGCTCCCCAGAGAGGACCGGCTCGGGCCAGCCCATCTCAGAGAAAGATGAGGGCTGATCAAGGCCCACTGAAGCCATCGAGGCTGGCCCAACATGGTCATGCACATCCTCGTTCGGAGGAACAGAAATCCCGCCCGAGATTGGTGGCGTGCGATCAGCAGAGGGCGTAAGATCCTGCATCGTACCAAACGAAATAGATGGCCTCGCCGACGTCCACCGCAGAGTCGGCGGTAATGTTGGACGAATAATAACTCGTTCATGAGAAGAAAAAGAGTAACCCGCCTCTTCATGAACACGAATGCAACTTTCTGAAGCTGGATAACGATAGTCCTGGCAAGCACCATAGTTTTGAAAAACTGCAAATGAAAGCTTCTTGCCAGTTGAATGAGCAGATTTGAGAGAAGACTTAGATGGCTTAGAACACAGAGCTAGAACTCCAAGTGCCGCACGTCTTTTTGAAGGACTCACTAGGATCCACTCAGCATCACACTCCAAATTCCAGATCTTGAACTCACGACTCCAATTAGGACCACCGTTACTCCACAGATGAAAGTAACATTTGAACTGATCGCAAGAAAAAGACCGAAGGCGAAGAATAATCATGGCAACAACCTTGCAAGAAACTTGAAATCCAAATACCTTATCATTTATCAGAAAGACCATGAAATCAATGCCCGAACCACCAATAGCTGCTTCCAGAGCCGCAGCCACAGAATCTTCATTCAAACGAAAATTGTGGTGTCCAAACGAAACCACCATGGTGAAGATGTCAGAGTCCTCCATGGGGTGCACCGAAAAGCCCGTAGATTGGAAAACCTTCTCCGCAAAAGCCAAACCCTTGGAGAAATCCAAGGCAAGGGTGGAACCCTCCATGAAACCCATTAGAGATGGGTATGAACGTGTAGATCTCAGGGCGCCGAAGAGATCCACTGGAAGGGAACTAGGATTTAGTGGCTAGAGGAGGAGATCGCCGGAAGGGGGTGGAGATCGCCGGGGTGGGGGTGGGAGCGCCCATTCTCTATTAAGCTTGGGGAAGCTATGTTTGATTCTGAGGAGTCGGTTTTCACGCCGACATCTTCGCCGGGGTACTTCCTTCCCTCTTCAGCCCGGGCACATCTGTCAGCGAGAACATAGAGTTCTGCTACATCTTTCACCTTGTTCATCGCCAGCTCTTCGCGCATCTTGCGGTTACGCACGTTCTGATGGAACGCGCTGATGATGGCGGCAGGGTGAACATCAGGGATGTTGTACTGTATCCGGCTGAACCTCTGTATATACTTGCGGAGACTCTCACCTCCCTTCTGGGGAATAACGTGCAGGTGGCTCGCCTGGCCATGGGCTTGGTGGCCTCCAGTAAAGGCGCCCACGAACTCATGGCACAAATCCGACCAGGAGGAAATGGAGTCTACCGGCAAGTGCATCAACCATGACATGGCGTTGGGTTTAAGAGCCAACGGAAAGTAATTCGTAAGCACCTTATCGTCGCGGGCTCTGGCAGCTTGCATCGTGATGGTGTAAATGCTGAGGAACTCGGACGGGTGAGTCTTGCCTCTATACTTTTCGCCATGTCAGGTTTGAAAGTGCGGTGAGTGGGCCACTGGAACTGCCACAGCTCACGGGTAAAAGCCGGACAGCCTACCTCGTAAGGTAGGCCTCCAGGGCTCTCCGGTACCGGGTGGTTCACAGCAGGCCCTGCTCGCCTATCTGATTGGTGGCGCGCTCCGCGCCAGCGCTTGATAGTGGTTCGAGCGTCTTCATGCTCTCGCGCCCGAAGGACTTGGCGCTGGTCACAGTGGGTCCGCGGGTCGGACGACGCTATGGAGATTTTGTCGCCCGTGACGCCATGACGGGCTGGCGTCCGAGGCGCCGGGCGAGGAGGGGGCGAGTGCACCGTGGATGCGGCGTCACCGGCTCTCCTGCCACTGGTGCGTGGGACTCCGTCGGAGCGTCGACCCGGGGGTTCCACTGGACTCGGTTCGTCTTTGTTGGCCACCGCAACAAGGCTTCGGATAGTGGCTCTCCATTCGTCGAGTTTCCCCGTAGTGGGAGGGAAATCAAGGAGCAACTGCGCGCGCGCCAGGGCTTCTGCTGGCGTTGGTGGCAGTGAAACCTGCACGGATCGCGACGCGCTTCGACTTCTGACCATGTCAGAAGGAGCTCTATCATGACCCCGCGGTCGCATGCCATCCTCACCAGCGCCTCGGCGAGCGGGCAGGTCTTCTACATCCCGGGAGGGGCGCTCGGGGCTCTCCCCGCGGCGACGCCCGGGGTCTTCGGTGTGATTACGCCGTTCGTCGCGCGCCGCTTGAGAGGAGTGCGTCGTCGGCGCCGGAGTGGGAGTCTGGGAAGCCCTCGCGTCGCCTTCGGGCGGGGTGGCAGCGATCTTGGAAGGCCCCGCGCCACCCACGGAGGGCCTGGCTCCGCCTTTGGATTTGGCGGCGTGCAGCCCGTTGCCAGGCGCACGAACATCGGCGCCTCCCAAACTCCGGCTGTTGGGACGACGTTGGTGTTCGCGAACGGCGCCCGGGTCCTTTCCGCGACCGGTTCGCTGCTCGCCCGCGTCGGGACGGGATGTCCGGCTTCCGACGGGCCAACCGCCACCGTCGTCTTCTTCTTGTGCGCCATGACGATGAAGGAGCGTCGAACTAACTGCTAAAGCCGATTCTCACAACTGCGCTGCCCCCTACCTGGCGCGCCAAAGATGTCGGTGGGAAACGACACCTATGGGATCACAGGAATCCCTACTACGGTCGCGGGGCGCGGGGGTCGTGAGAAGAGCGGATCAAACAGATAGCACACGGTTCATTAACCAGGTTCGGGCCGCGAGGATGCGTAAAACCCTACTCCTGCTTTGGTGGATTGTATATCTGTGTTCTTGAGCTAGCTATGGGGCGTGAGGAGCTCCAAAAAGCCGAATCCTCCTCCTGGTCGCCTCGGGCCTCCTTTTATAGGAAATGGGCTGCCACAGTGGCACACATGAGGTGGAAAGGGTACAGTAATGTGAGGTTATCCCTCACATTACATGACAAGGCGCATTTAATGCGCCTTTCTTAGGTGTCCTTGCTTTATCGGGGACGGGGGAGAGCCCTGTCCCGTCCGCCACCGCTCCCTCTTGCGTTGAGACGCGCCCTAGCCAGTGGTGCTTGTGGTGCCATGTAGGCAGGCAAGCAGCTGAGGTGGTGCAGTGTTGGGTCTCCACGAAGATCTGTACGCCGCCACGCAGGTGCCTGCCCATCTGGTTGGGTCGGCAGCTGCATGCGAACGGCGGTGGAGGTGCGACTGGTGCGGGCCTGATGGTGGCCCCACGGGCGTCCTTGGCAAGGGCCTTGCCGGGGCCCCGGCAAGGGTCTTGCCGTGGCGCCAGCTGTCATCCCCGGCAAGGCTCTTGCCGGGGGCCTTGTGGTCGTCCTTGGCTGGGATCCCGCCAAGGGTCATTACCTTCTTAAGTGGGCATCTGGTCTTGAATGTCTTCACAAAGATCTGCATGCCACCATGGGGATGTCTCCCGAATCCTTGCCCCATAGGGGCAGTGAACTCAAGGGTGACCTCGCTCCGTAGGTGTGGGGGGAGCTGCCACGGCAAGGATCATGCCGGGCTAGCTAAAGCTGCCCCCCGGCAAGGATCTTGTCGGGGGGGGGGGTCTACTTTGTCCCCTTTGCTCTTTGTGGTCTTGGCGTCGTTTTGCTTCTCTTCAGCTTTGGCCTTTCCTTGTCTTACCTCCCTTGCCGTGCTTGGTGTGGTGGCGCCCGTGGCTCAGACTGCCCGTGCACAGTCATAGGGGTACAAAAAGTGTACCCCCCTTTTTGTACACCGACAGCGAGGAGTCGGCCTTGTCCGGCCAAGGCATGGATAGCGCCCCGAACTCGGTCTTCCGAATACTAGGGGCTTCGCCGAAATTTAAAATTATAGAATTCTATGGCTAAGTGAGAGTGTTCAAGCATTATAGTCTGATTGCCTCGTTCTTTGTGCTGAGCGCCTCCCTCGAAGGACCCAAACATGGGAAAAAGAGCGCTCAGGTTTATCCCAAACACCCCAGCACTAGTGGCATGGGGGCAGAAGCCGACGACTCGCCATCTCTCAAATTTGATAAACGGCCGCACATAAGGTAATATTTTAAATTCAAAAAGCATTGCTTAGCGCATATGAACAATTTTCAGCGCACAGGACAAAACGAGCGAGTTTACTCAAAAATTACATCCCTGGAACATTCATCCGCCACAAGGCGGGCACCATTCAAAACGTCCTTATAATAATTCTCGGGCTTGCGATGCTCTTTCCCCGGCGGTGGCCCATCCTTCACAAGCTTCTCAGCATCCAGCTTGCCCCAGTGCACCTTAGCGCGGGCAAGGGCCCTACGGGCACCTTCGATGCAGACGGAGCGCTTGATGACCTCGAGCCTTGCACAGGCCTCCACCAGCCGCCGCACCAGCCCGAAGTAGCTCCCAGGCAGAGCCTCTCCATGCCACAGCCGAACTATGAGTCCCTTCATGGCCTGTTCGGCTACCTTGTGGAGC
Source organism: Aegilops umbellulata (assembly GCA_032464435.1). NCBI lineage: Eukaryota > Viridiplantae > Streptophyta > Magnoliopsida > Poales > Poaceae > Aegilops > Aegilops umbellulata. Next base: position 352,663,164 of record CP136057.1, read on the forward strand.
TCGACCAGCTGCTTCAGCTGGTCGCTCAGGGTCACATGGTGTCCGGCCTCAGCATACTGAGACCAGAACACCTTCTCCATCGAGCTGCCCTCTTCGGCTCGGTAGAATGCGGCGGCATCGGACACGCTACAGGGAAGATCTGCGAATGCTCCTGGAGAGCTCCGGATTCGGGTAAGTAATAAGAAGCTCACTTTTACATGTTTGCTTTGCATAAAGAATGCCTTACCCGCCGCTATCTTTTTCACCGCATCCAACTCCTGGAGGGCCTTCTGGGATTCAGCCTTGGCAGACTTGGCATTTTCAATACCTGCCGCGAGCTCGGACGCTCGCATCTTTGAGTCAAGCTCCAAACTCTCATGTTTTTTCATGAGAGCCTGGACCTCTTGCCGCACCTCACCAACCTGGGCTTCATACCTCTCCCGCTCGGTGCGCTCCGTGGCCGCCATCTTCTCGGCCTCAGATTGCGCTTGCTTAAGGGTCGCCACTTCAGACGTGGACCCTACAATAGCCATGATAATCCTGTCATTTTTTGCAATTGCACTTTTTATATATTTCAATAAAGGTATTTCTTACCTTCCTTCTCCTCGAGCTGCCGCTTGGCAAGGCTGAGCTCTTGCTCGGACCGCTCGAGATCCTGCTTCAGCGTATCCACCTCCGCAGTTAGTGCGGCGGACGCTAGAAGCGAAGCCTGCATACGCATATTGACTCATTTTTTGTTAGACTCCTGCGAATTATTTTAGATCCTCTATTCGGCTTTTCTTTCCGAACGCCAAACAGAGCATCAGGGGCTACTGTCTATGCGGTAATAATTTTACATATTCTTTACTTACCTCGAAGCCTGTTAGAAGGCTGGCACAAGCTTCAGTCAGTCCGCTCTTGGCGGACTGAACCTTGTGGATCACCGCACTCATAACAGAGCGGTGCTCCTCGTCGATGGAGGCGCCGTTAAGCACCTCCAACAGATTGTCCGGTGCCTCAGGTTGGACGGGGGCCACCGGCTCAGTAGGCTTGCTCCTCTTGGAAGGAGTTCGCCTACCGCACTCCGGAACCGTTGAAGATTCCGGCGCGGTGTCCGGTTCAAAGCCGGACTTAGAGCCCTAGGGGGTCTTATCCCCTTTACTCCTGGAGTCCGGGAAGTCGCCTTGTGGCGCCTCCAGGACCACCTCCTCCTGTCTTGGAACCTGTTGGGACAACACTTCGGCGTCGTCCGTAGGGCGGGGGGAGGTAGCCGTCGGAAGTGAATTCACATCCGACGAATCCAGGGAGCAGCTCGACGACTCGTCGAGCCCGGCCTTGGGCGGACTGCATAATCATATTCGACATAAGGAAAGGCTGTGCAATAAAGGAATACTATGAATTACTCGGGTGTCCGGATGCTTACGATTCCGCCGGACGCTTGGCCCTATGCGGCCACTCCTCTTCGTCGTCGTCAGCGTCGGTGGGGTAGTCCGGAGGAAGGGTCTTCCCCTTCTTGGACCCTTCGGCCTCCCCGGTCGGGGCGGCCTTCCTTTTCTTTCCTTCCCCCGCTGGAGGGGGAGAGGTTACTTCCTCCTCCTCGTTTTCACGGGAGGAGCGCGTCTTGGATTCGTCGGATGATGAATCCGACACCTCCAGGCGCCGGTCACTCTTTCGAGTCCCTGTGGCCTTCTTCTTGCCTTCTTCTCCGGCACCACACAAGGTGCCGGAGCCAGCAGCTTTGCTAAGTGAGCATCGGCTGGGTCTTCGGGCAAAGGGGTCGGATAGTCGATTTGTCCGGACTTCGCCTGCCAATCCTGTCAAAGGAAAGGGAGATTAGACCCCGCATAGAGTCAAACTATGGAAAACTAATATCCTGTAAAAGGTAAAAATAGCTTACCGCACTAGCGTGACGCTGCATGCTGAATCCGCGGTCCTCGGAAGCGGATGCGGGAGCCTCGGCGCCTTTGAATAGCACCTTCCATGCGTCTTCGTACGTCATGTCGAAGAGCTTGTTCAGGGTTTGGTGCTGCGCCGGGTCGAACTCCCACAGATTGCAAGCACGTTGTTGACACGGGAGGATCCGGCGGATGAGCATAACCTGGACTACGTTGACAAGCTTGAGCTGCTTGTTCACCAGGGTTTGGATGCATTTTTGCAGTCTGGTTACCTCTCCTTTGTTGCCCCACGACGGGCCCGTCTCTTTCCAAGACGTGAGCCGCGTAGGGGGTCCGGACCGGAACTCGGGGGCTGCGACCCATTCGGGGTCGCGTGGCTCGGTGATGTAAAACCACCCCGATTACCACCCCTTCAGGGTCTCCACAAAGGAGCCCTCGAGCCATAGGACGTTGGCTATCTTGCTCGCCATGGCACCTCCGCACTCCGCCTGGTTGCCGCGCACCACCTTAGGCTTGACGTTGAAAGTCTTGAGCCATAGGCCGAAATGGGGGCGGATGCAGAGGAAAGCCTCGCACACGACGATAAACACCGAGATGTTGAGGACGAAGTTCGGGGCTAGATCATGGAAATCCAGGCCATAGTAGAACATGAGCCCCCGGACGAATGGGTGGAGAGGAAAGCCCAGTCCGCGGAGGAAGTGGGGGAGAAACACTACCCTCTCATGGGGCCTTGGGGTGGGGAGGAGCTGCCCCTCTTCAGGAAGCCAGTGCGCGATGTCGTTAGACAAGTATCCGGCCTTCCTCAGTTTTTTGATGTGTCCCTCCGTGACGGAGGAGACCATCCACTTCCCTCCCGCTCTGGACATGGCCGGAGAAGGTCGAGGTGGGAAGTGCGGACTTGGGCGCTGGAGCTCGAGTGCACGGAAGATGGATAGGCAAAGGAGGAAGAAGGCGTAGGTAGAAACGTGGATCCTTATCCCCTTATATGGGCGGATGCGGCTATGCGTCCCCACCAGCCTAATAAAACTTGCTTATCTCCCAAGCGCCGTAATCAATGGCGCGGTTGGGTTACCCACGTCCGTATTGATGAGAATCCCGTAAATAAGGGGACACAATCTCTGCTTTGAAAATACGTGCCAAGGAAGCCGCCTCGCGAAACGCCCTGAGGTGGGGGAGTAAAAACGATTCGAATAAAGGCTTGGCCATGGTGTGATGTCACGCTGCGGAATACGTCAGCAGATTAGATTTGTGTAAATGTTATTCTCTCTATGGCAATATGTGGAAAATTATTTTGCAGAGTCGGACACTATACTTAGTGTTCAAAATCTTCTATGAAGTTCTTGGAGGAGGAACCCGTCTTGCAATGCCGAAGACAATCTGCGCGCCAGACTCGTCGTCATTGAAACCTGGTTCAGGGGCTACTGAGGGAGTCCTGGATTAGGGGGTGTCCAGATAGCCGGACTATACCTTCAGCCGGACTCCAGGACTATGAAGATACAAGATTGAAGACTTCATCCTGTGTCCGGAAGGGACTTTCCTTGGCGTGGAAGGCAAGCTTGGCGATACGGATATGTAGATCTCCTACCATTGTAACCGACTCTGTGTAACCCTAACCCTCTCCGGTGTATATATAAACCGGAGGGTTTTAGTCTGTAGGACAACACAACAATCATACCATAGGCTAGCTTCTAGGGTTTAGCCTCCTTGATCTCGTGGTAGATCTACTCTTGTACTACCCATATCATCAATATTAATCAAACAGGACGTAGGGTTTTACCTCCATCAAGAGGGCCCGAACCTGGGTAAAACATCGTGTCCCTTGTCTCCTGTTACCATCCGCCTAGACGCACAGTTCGGGACCCCCTACCCGAGATCCGCTGGTTTTGACACCGACAGGCAGCCCAACATGTAACGAATGATATCGATCAACCAACCATGCTCGAATATATCTTGGCCTCCGTGCGAGCCCGTCTGTGTGTTCTCGCTCCTCGTCCCTCTCAAGGAACGGCGGGTTGGCTCTTTGTCGTTAATTGAGATCGGTTTGCTTACACTCCTGTCCCACATGTCAGTGATATGCCAAGAGGAGGTGCGTTGACCGACTGGCCATACGCGTACTTGGTTTTGCACCTTCATACTACTCCTCCCTCCGTCATAGTTTACAGGGCGCGCTTCATTATGATGCATTTCTCTCAATGCATTTCCACCACCAGAGAGACTTTAGACGCGTTTGGTTTAATGCTCAATTAATTAGGGCGTGGTAACCGCAATCAAGTCCACAATTTTCTCTCCATGTACTGTACTACTATGGAGTGGAGTAAGTGCATGCATGTGTGTACCCGGGGTGGAAGCACTGCATGCATGTGTGTACGCATTATTCCCTCTAGTAATAGACGCCGTGCTATGACTATGAATGCTATTTTTCAGGCCGATCGCTAGTCGCCTTGGTCCCACAGATTTTTTTTCTTTTTTCTGAAGCGCTCTGTATAAACAGGGAAGGATGGAGTACTATGAGCGGATTCAAAGAAGAGCGTATTGATGGTTGCTTCTTTATAGCAACTTAAAGTGGGAAAGGCGGGGCTCATGATTTGACTGCTCATTACTCACTATTAATGCAGCGCAACGACCGGGCTGAGTCTCCCATGCGGTTGTGCACTACCCCCTCGGTTCTTAAATATACTCCGGAGTATTTGTCTTTCTAGAGATTTCAACGAGTGACTACTCAAATATTTGTCTTTTTAGAGATTTCAAATGGACTGGCACATACGGATGTATATAGACATATTTTAGAGTGTAGATTCACTCATTTTGCTCCGTATGTAGTCACTTGTTGAAATCTCTAGAAAGACTAATAGAATATTTAGGAACGGAGGGAGTACACATACGAAGCAAAATGAGTGAATCTGCACTCTAAAATATGTCCGTTTGAAATTTGTAAAAAGACAAATATTTAGGAACGAAGGAGTATAATTTTGTGCATGGCACATGGACCCGGATGATGAAGAGGCTTCTGGCAATGCTATCAAGCTTCCATCATTTGTTTACATAATTCACGTACTATACAAATTGTACAATGGTGTGAGCTTTCAGCTTTTGTTTCGCGTGTCTTGCCATCGATGCTCTTTCGGAAACAATAAAAAACTAACTTCCTTGCTAATGCATGTCAATTATTAGCAGATCAGAGCTAATAATTACATCACAACTGAAGACAGAGTTGTGAGAAGGTGTTAAATTAAAATTGATCCATGCTTTCATTGGCAGCAACGTCCCCCCAGCTCTGTCTAAATCAACAAGGCATGTTGGAAAAAAAAAGTAGCTGTTTGGAGCATGCAACATTCCGATCATTTTGTGCAGTTCCACTAAAATAGAGCTGAGCGTCCCTGTTCCAAAGATATTAAGTGTGATTACGATAATAGAGGACTGCTGATGAAACAATAAACACACAAATAGAAGCCGGTCACCTTTGCAGTCTCTCTTAAGACTAACTAGTTGGAGAAGATTAGGCTCGGAGTTGGATGAGGAGGATAGAGCAAAACCAATCTCCCTTTGTGCAGTCGCACTGAAATGTAGAGACGTTGCCCGTGTGACATTTTAGTACAACTGCACAAAACACTCTTAAGAAAAAAGTGATTTGTGCAGTTCACCAAAAGGTCGCAATAGCAACGAGGTGAAATGGATAGCCCTGTTTGCAAAAAAGAGGTAGAAAGGAAACAATTACTGGCCAATAACAGTTGATGACACAATCGACGACAAAAAAGAAGCATATTCCTTGTCCTAAGGGAAGATAACAACACGGTTGTGTTTGTCTAAAACGGTGTGAGGACGAGAATGCAATATGGAAAGTACGCCGGACGAGCTACGTTTTGGGCAAAGAACTATGGAAGATCCACATGCAGCGACGTGGGAAGACGGGCAGTGGAGCAAGGACGGAGGGGATACCTGGAGGTCGTCAGGATGTAACTAGGTGAGCGGCGATGGTCAGAATCTGCGAGCAGGTGGCGTAGGCCCTGCCTCGCTGGAGCTTGGTCAGAGAGAACGGCGTGTGCCGCAGATCGGGACGTGCTGCCTCGGCGCCGTCGAACGGAGAAACGATGCACTTCCTCCCTTTCCCCCGGCGAACAGGATGCGGCCGGATCAGTGACCAATGGTGAGAGAGAGAGAGGCCACCGCACTCCCTTTCCCCCGGCGGACGGGATGCAGCCGGATCAGTGACCAACGGTGTGAGAGAGAGAGGCCACCGCAGCCTTGTGTGAGATACTCTGAAGAGAGACAAACCAGGAAGGCAGGCTCCATTGTATATAGTGAGCGAACTACTTTTCTCCATAAAAATCATTTTATATTCTGTGTACGTGCCATTGAGCGCTATAACTTTATTTAAAAATAACGCGGCAACGCGTCAAGTCGAACTTTGTTTCGTGCATGCGTGGTACACGACCTCCCTAGGTAAACAACTGCTACATGCGTTCAAATTAGCACGTGCGCTGCCATTTCGTAAAGAAATGAGCTCCACCGTGTACCCGCGCGGGTGTGGCTGGGCATGAAGCATGAGTACGTGCACGGTGCACCTATTCTCTTCTTGTATACGTACACCACCTACGTGGGGTTGTGTGAGAGAGATACAAACCTGGAGAGATATAGTGTGTGGGTTCTTGAGAGTTTTTTTGGGGGGGGGGGGGTTAATCAAAAAATGTAAGATATGCAATGTGTGTGAAATAGAGTCCTGGATATAACATATATATAGAGGGGGCGATCCACGAGAAGAGAGTGGAGGTATCATCGGCTTGACGTGTCCATAGAATCGAAGAGAGGGATGATGTGTGTGTGTGCGCGCGCGCGATCGATAAAGAGTGCCATCGAATTGGAGTCTGCCCACGTCAAAGATATAGAGTGGCTGGCCTACTGGAACGTGAGATGGGACATGTGCAGTTTGTCTCTGTGGCATGGATACCTACCTGCAGCGCTCGACTATCGGTGTGTGGTGGGGGAAGAGGGAGGCCCAATTAACTATAGAGGTACAATGGCTGGTATATGTGTGGAGGAGGAGAGAGGCCTACCTCATGTATTAAGGAGATCGATCTGCCTCATGTATTGAGGGAGATCGATCGGCATCCATGCATATGTGCAGGAGAGGAATAAGGTTGGGAGAGAGACAGAGCTAGAGTGTTGGAGGGGGTGGTAGTGGAGTTGCTTCTAACAAATGGTGGGATAGGCTCGCTAGAAAAACGGAGGGCACGGCGGCAATATCAATAAGAGAGGAGATGGATGCTTGTTGTTTGTGCACGTGCGTGTGAGAGACGGGTCAGGAGGCATGCACGAATGATGAGGGGGGACGATGTGGCTGTGGTAAGTAGACGTAACTACATAGGAAGATCAATCGCCCTTTGTAAGAGAAAGGAGAGACATAACTTGTGAGGTACGTCGATCGATGGGGGGGGTAGTTAAAGTCGATCTAGGTATATGTTGGGAGATCAATCGGTATAAATGCATGTGTGTGTTAGAAGCAAATGAGGCACAAGGAGAAGGATAGAGAGAGAGGGATGCATGTAGGAGGTGGTACGAGAGGCATACTATATCGAGGGAGGAGGAGTGTGCGAGTACGAGAACGATGAAAAGAGTGGTGGGAGTGAGGCATGGACGGTGACAAGAGAAGAGGGGAAGCTTGTGTTTGTGCTAGGCACACCTGGCTAGAGAGGCATATCGATTGATGTGTGCCGTAAAGAAGGAGCTGGGGGGACCTAGACACACCTGAGGTAGGGTGAGAGGGATGCGGGCGTGTGCATGCACAAGAGAAAGTTAGCGCTAGCTACAAAGATAAGAGGGTTGTGTGGGTGTAAAAGACGAATAGAGATCATATATACTTCATTATAAAAAGCGAATTCGGATATTTGAAGAATTTATCATAGTGTTTCAAACCGACACATGTGTGAATATATATAACGGTGATACACATGGTGTGGTTATGAACATGTTATACTACATTTAATATATTTTATCTCTACTCTTATAAAAATGGAGTTGTTGATAATGGTGTGCCTGCCATCCTGCATTATAGGCCGTCCGATTTATATCTGGCGGATAGCAATGAAACTATGATGGTTGAAGTTGGCAACAATCATGATTGTAGATTCTTATTGAAATAGAGAAACAAATTCAAATTTAGTTCGAATTGCAGCGGTAGTATAGACATTTGGAATGCACTAAAATGTTGGTATGAGTAGGTTACATGCATTATACAACAAGCGAAAAAAATTAACCGGACATTACATGGATTCATACTCCCTCCTTCCATCTATATAGGGCGTAATGAGATTTTTAAGACCGCCTTTTTTTGAGTATAAACTGCAAGGCAACAGCCTCACAGCTCTTTATTCAAAACAAAACAAAAGTTCTTTGTACAACAAAAGGAAGGAGGAAAAAATACAAAGGAAAGCTATCATACTTACAAAGAGAGTTAGGGGAGGGAGGCTATCCAGGCTAATAAACTGTCCCTATATTTACATTTAATTCTATGTGCCAGTAATGATATATCATGCACAAAATTCCTCCTCCAAGCTCTGAAACTTGGAGTCTCATTTCTGAAGATCTTGCCATTCCTCTGTGTCCAGATGTTCCAAGTGGCAGTAAAAACCACCTCAGAGAAGAAAGGCCTGTTGAACTCCCTCTTAGAAGCTGCAGCCATCAAATAAGTAGACTGACTGGGCGTTACAGACCAGGAGATCCCAAGATAATTCCAAACTCTTTGACTGAAGTTGCAAGAGAAGAAGAGGTGTACTCTATCTTCATGAATTGAAGACTGGCATAGCACACAAGTATCATCCTGGATATTCCAGTGTCTTCTCTGCATCATGTCTCGTGTGTTGAGGCGATCCATCAATAAAAGCCATCCAAAAACCTTGATTTTGAGGGTACAAGAGCTTTTCCAAATATACTTGAACAATGGGTCAATCCTCAAATGGGAGAAGGTGAACTCATAATAGAGTTTGGATTGATATTCTCCAGATTTGGATGGCCATTTCCAAACATCATTCTCCGCAGACTGCATACTTATGGGTTGTAACAGGTTCTGCAGTTGGGTTAGTTCCAAATATGCCTCCACTGAGAATGGTAGATGAAAACCTTCCATAATCGTCTGATAAGAAAGAAAGCCCTTAACTGTTATATTGTCATCCATGGCAAATGAAAGAAGTCTAGGGAATCGATCCTTAAGGGCAATCATTCAGTTATCAATTTGCCATCGATCAAGCCAAAAAACCACAGTATCTCCAGCATGAACTTCGGGTGTGGCTAGCAAAACAAACTTGTCATGCAATTTGAGCACATCGCGCCACCAAAAGGAGCCACAAAGCTGAGTGACTTGAGGAGGTGAGGAATGATAGTAAGTATCCCAGATTAGATTCACCCATGGAACATCTTTCTTGTTAAAAAACTTGTACAGATGCTTGAGTAGAAGAACTTCATTTTGCACGCCCAAATGGGTGACCCCTAGCCCTCCATACTTCTTTGGTCTACATACCAAATCCCAAGCAGCTAAAGATTGCCTTGGAGTTTCAGTATTCCCCCTCCAGAGGGATTGTCGTTCTATCCTTTCAATCTGTTTAAGGATACCCTGTGGTATTGATAAGGAACAGAGAAAGTAGATGGGCATGGATGTGAGGACAGACTGCAGAAGTTGGAGTCGACTGCCTTGGTTGAGGAGGCAGGAAGATGCCGAAAGTCTTCTCTCAATGTGATCAAAAAGAGGCAGCAGATCATAAATGGTCGGTCTAGAGGTACCCATGGGCAGACCAAGATACGTAAATGGCATGGATCAAACAGAGCATCCCAGTAGAGCAGCAATACGATCACCTTCTTCCGCAGACATGTTCATTGGGATGAGAGATGATTTGCTAAAATTTACCCGCAGACCCGTGGATGTAGCAAAGTTGCGTAGCATATCCTTGAGAGCAATGAGTTGGCTGTCCACCGCTGGCAAAACTATCAGAGTATCATCCGCATACTGGACGATCGGGTAATCATTAGATCTCGTTGGGATTGGCAAAGTGAGGATATTACGGGCACACATATCATTGACGACCGATTGCAAAAGATCCACCGCAATGACGAAGAGGAGGGGCGATAGGGGATCGCCTTGCCGAACACCACATTTGCACTGAAAATGCTGGCCCGATACTCCATTTAACAAGACCGAAGAAGAACCAGACGATAGGAGGTTACTCACCCAACCATTCCAACGGTCATCAAAGCCCTTATGTTTAAGAATTGTGAGGATGGCATCATGCTCAATCGTGTCAAATGCTTTTGTGAAATCGAGTTTCAGTAACACAATGGGCCTCTTTGAAGCTTTGCACTGGTGTATATATTCAAAACACCATGCAAGACAATCCTGGATAGAGCAACACTTGAGGAAACCATATTGGTTACGATGAATGCATTGGAGGATTACTTTCTACAGCCGATTCGCCAGAAGCTTGGTTAAGAACTTTAGACATGTATTAGTTAAAGAAATTGGCCGAAAATCACCAACAGTCTCCGGACTTAACTTCTTAGGAATGAGAGTAATGAGGGATGTGTTCAAACATTCCAGGCTGCATTTTCCTTGATAGAACTCCTGAGCTAACTTCATAAAATCTGGCTTAAGAATGCTCCAGCATTTCCTGAGGAAAAGGCCAGTAAATCCATCCGGGCCAGGGGCACGGTCAGATGGTAAATGTTTAATGACCTCCTCCACTTCATCATCAGAGAAAGGCTTGGATAACTCCTCAAGACCCTGGACTCTAGACAGTAAGTTGTCAAGATCAAAGGTCATGCGAATCCCCTTGGATTGGCCCATACGTTGCTTGAAATCTGACCAGAACATGGAAGCTAGTTGATGGTGATCAGTCACAACCTCTCCTGCAGCGTTTTTAATGTAGGTGATTGTATTCCTTTGGTAGCGCTCAGTGGCCATGGCGTGGAAAAAGTTCGTGTTTTCTTCCTCAACTTTGATGGATCTGATAGTGCATCGTTGTTTCTAGTATATAAATTGCAAACGAAGAATATCCTCAAGGTGAAGTTTAACAATTCTACGAAAGTTCATCTCCGGCCAAGTGAGTACCCGTAGTTCCTCCAAGCCATCAAAGTGCAGGATCGCCTTGTTGCAATCAGCAATTAGAGCTTTAACCTTCGAGAGGCTAACATGCCACCTCTTAAGAGCATAACGAAGAGCTTTAAACTTGGTCGAGATTGTGGCAGCAGCAGAAGACCATTGGACAGGCCTGTTCCAGACTTCAGAAACACATTCAACAAAACCAGGTAGATTTACCCAATAGTTTTCAAAACGGAAAACATTGGCTTTTGGGATAGAAGTGGCAACCGATACCACACAAGGTACATGGTCCGATGCAGTCCTCGCCAGAGGCAAGACCATCGTATTAGGGTGGTCAGAGGTCCAAGATACTGTGGTAAAAAACCAGTCAATCTGTTCAAGTAGAGGACTCGTTTGCATATTGGACCAGGTAAACTGCCGACCTTTTATTGGTAATTCAACCAAGCCTAAATGGCCAATGATTTCACAATGACATGCACAATGTCAGAGGTCCAAGATACTGTGGTAAGACCGCCTTTGACTATTGACAAGATTAATAGTACATGACATGCACAATGTGAAAATTATATCATTGAAAGAACCTTTCATAGACGAATTTAAGGATATGCTTCGTGTAAGTTGCATGTCATATATCATTGCTCTAATATTTGGTCAAAGTTAGCATCGAAAAACGCATTAGGCCCTATATAGATGGAAGGAGGGAGTAGCTTTGAATAGCATTTGTATAGTAAAACGGGGCAAGACTCTCTCTCTGTGTGGTGTGAATAGTTTTATTTTTTTCGTTTTCTTTTTGGTTGGGGGAAGTGCGAATTGATTTGGTATGTACAAGTACAATATTACTACACGTTAGGCTTGTCCCTAAAATTCAAGCCGCGTCTTGTTATATCACGAAAATTCAGATATCGTGCTCCCAAAACTGGCGCCTTCACAACCCGTGCCTTGCTTTCCCGAAATTACAATGCGCGCGAAAACTCCCTCCAGCTGCCAAATCCCGACACACGAAAACCCCCTTCTAACCCTGAGCTGAAAGGGTCGCTAGTTCAAATCGGTGGGGGGTACTTTTGTAACACACCCTACATTTTGGACAAGCACATTCCTAAGTCATGCTTCACCCCTCCCATCGCCCCCATTTCGCCATTCGAAATCCCAGGCCGCCATAACCTCTCAGCTCCAGCCGCGAAACCCCACCCTCCTCCGTCCGCCACGTCACCACTGCCCAGCCGGAGCCTCTTCCCCGGCGATGTCGTCCACCGCAACAGCTTGACGTCCCTCGACCACCTCCCCGGATGAGGATCCGCCGTCCATCTCGCCGTCCTCCACCTCCAAGGAGCTGCTTCGATGATCGCCTCGTCTATCGCGGCTGTTCCATCCCCACAGCGCCGCCTTAACCTGCTCCACCGGAACCGCAACATCCTCACCGACTCCTCAGACAAAGCTGAGGCCTACTCGGCGCCACCAAAGAGGTTTTACACTCATCGCATCGCACCTTCTCCTTAACTCGACTCCCGGCGCCGACGGTGCTCCATCCCGCACCCCCATGGAGCGGCTACCTTGAAGTCGGCGCCGCGGGCGACATCTCCATGGCGGCTCTCCCCCAGTGTGAGGCCCCTTTGGCGGCGGCGTCCATACTAGCTGGATCTGCTACTGCTGCTCCGGCTCTCGCTCGCTCGCTCGTGCTGCTGCTCCGGCTCTCGCTCGATCACTCGTTCGCCCAGCTGTTGCTGCTGCTCCCCCCTCGCTCGTGCTGCTGCTCCGATTAAGCCACACTTCAGTCGACTGAATGGACTTTTGGGTCGGTCAATTTTCAGGGGTTGGGGGGCTCACTGGAGTTAAGGAAGAACCACCCGCAGCGGGGACGGGGGCTCGCTGGAGAGGTACCCCACTATCTATCTTAGGGTTCAGGGTGGGAGCGGGGGGCCTAGAGGGCTAGCCGGGGCGGCGGTGGCGAGTTGTTTCGAGGCGGCGAGGCGGCGCTGGGGCCGGCGGTTCAGCCGGTGGTGGCTGGCGGCTCAGGGGTGCAGGTTGAAGATGAACTGCATGCCCTCCCTAAACTACATGTCAAGTGCCTCTCTGCTACCATTGTGTTCAGTTTTGACAGTAGCATTCAGATTCCACAGTAAATTTTAGTTTCGACAGTTAAGTTCACAGTCAACAGTTTTTACCTCATCTGTTGTAGTCAGGTGGTTTTTGGTGATGTTAATTTTATATCCATTTTACATCATCTATTGGAGATGCTATTAGAATCCCACTTGAGATTGACGATGTCTGTCTTGTGCTGCTTCAGCCTTGACGTCTTACGGCTCACCAGAGCTGCTCCAACGACAGAATGATCCATCACAACAGAGTTGTGCCCTAGACGCCGTCTACAGATTCCTCAGATCTTCCTCCACACCTCCGGCAGCCACCTCTGCCTCAACTGCTTCAGCGACCAACTCAATGATGCTGAGGTCGACACGGCTACGACAAAGAGGTTATACACTTGTTGCATCACTTATTACTATACATTCACATCGATCCATTAGGGCTATTTTGTTTGAACGGAAAAATGTTGATCCACTGGTTGTTACCATCACTCTAAATTTCTGCATGCTCTCCTTACATAATCTCACCATATTTTTTTCGTATGCATGTCAGATATTGCACACAGTCATGCTGAACATGTAGAGAAAAAGAGAAGAGTTTTGTACGGCAATACAATGTCATGCAGACATCGCTCCATGGTGGGTTCAATGGCAAACCCTCCCCACCCTTCTCCAGATTGTAATCCAGAGGAAGATATCTGTTCTGAGGCGGATTCAGACGCCGCTGACCACTCCTATTTACCCCCCAAGGTGTTTCCTCTACCTTGGCATGATGATGTTAGTCATATCATGCATATGTTGCCTTGCAGTGCCTACTTTTGACATCATATATGTCAGCTGCTTAGTTTAGACATGTTCTGTAATGCCACCTGTTTAGTCTCTATATCATATATGGGAATTATGCAGTCTCATGTCTTTTAGCCAGCAATAATATATGTGAAATGTGCAATGCCATCCTGTTTAACCAGGCGTCATATATTTGAATGATATCTTGCACTAACTTGGCACGGTGTCGGTGGGAACGACACCTATGGGATCACAAGAATCGGTACTACGGTTAGCGGGGCGCGGGGTTGTGAGAAGAGCAGATCAAATAGATAGCACACGGTTCGTTTATCCAGGTTCGGGCCGCGAGGATGCGTAAACCCCTACTCCTGCTTTGGTGGATTGTATATCTGTGTTCTTGAGCTAGCTATGGGGCGCGAGGAGCTCCAAAAAGCCGAATCCTCCTCCTGGTCACCTTGGGCCTCCTTTTATAGAAAAAGGGGTCGCCACAGTGGCACACAGGAGGTGGAAAGGGTACAGTGATGCGAGGTTATCCCTTGCATTACAAGACAAGGCGCATTTAATGCGTATTGCTTAGGTGTCCTTGCTTTATCGGGGACGGGGGAGGAACCGGTCTCGTCCGTCGCCGCTCCTTCTTGTGTCGACACGCGCCCTGGCCAGCGATGCATGTGATGCCATGTAGGTAGGCAGGCAGCTGAGGTGGCGCAGTGGTGGGTCTTCACGAAGATCTGCATGCCGCGACGCAGGTGCCTGCCCAGCTGGTTGGGTCGGCAGCTGCATGCATGCGGTGGTGAAGGTTTGGTCGGCGTGGGCCTCATGGTGGCCCTGCGGGTGTCCTCGGCAAGGGCCATGCCGGGGCCCCGGCAAGGGTCTTGCCGATGCGCCTGCTGTCATCCCCGGCAAGGTGCTTGCCGGGGGCCTTGTGGTCTTCCTCGGCTGGGATTTCGCCAAGGGTTGTCGTCTCCTTACTGAGTATCTGATCTTGAATGTCTTCACAAAGATCTGCATGCCACCACGGGGATGTCTCCTGAATCCTTGCCCCTTGGGGGCAGTGGACTCCAGGGTGATTTGCTTCGTAGGCACGGGGCAAGTCGCCGTGGCAAAGGTCTTGCCGGGGTCGCTAAGACTGTCTCCCGGCAAGGATCTTGTTGGGGGAGTCCGCTTCGTCCCCTTCGCTCTTCGTGGTCTTGGTCTTGGCGTCGTTCTAGTTCCCTTGAGGTTCGGTCTTACCCTGGCTCACCTCCCTTGCCGTGCTTGGTGTGGTGGTGCCCGTGGCTCAGACTGCCAGTGCATAGTTATAGGGGTACAAAAAAGTGTACCCCTCTTTTTGTACACCGACAGGAGCCCCCGGGCCTGGGCCACACATAAGCGCAACGCGTTGTTGGGCCAGGCCCAAAAACGGTGCGCGGGCACGCCGGGCGGTTTTTACCGCGGTAAGATTCTTCGCGCGCTGCGCTTCCCACGCTTCCCGCGCGTGGCGCGGCGTGGGGAGGTGCGTGTGACGTGGGTGGCATGCGTGGGGTTGGTCTCTGCACGCATGCGTCACGTCATAGTAAAGGGGGCGGTTCGCGCCTTCCCCATAAACAGAGGGAGGCGTGGAGGCACGGCCCATTTACTGAATGGGGCTGAGGCACGGTCTTCAAGGCATCCACTCCCCATGATCACAGGGTGGGGAGAGGTCGCCTCACCCGTCCCCTCGGTTCTGCACGTCCGCCATGTGTCTCCCATGCGCCTGGGGTGGCAAACGGTGGAGGCCGGAAACCGGGCCGTCGCTGGTTGGGGCGGCGGGTCGGTCCTGGCTCCCTGCGCCTTCCGTGTCTCGATTGGCCGAGCAGGCCGGCCGAGCCCCAACCCCGATCCTTTATAAAGAGCGGGAGGGGGGATAGAGTCCAGCATTCTCTCATCTTCTTCTTCCTTCAGCTTTTGCCCCTCCCTTCCATCCGTCATGGAGAGAGGGAATCCCGGTCCTTCAACAGTGGCGGCGAGGGTCGCTGCTCGACAACGCATCCCTCCTTCTCCTGCGCCTGCGGTGGCAGAGCCAGCTACGAGGGGAAGGGGGAGGGGGCGAGGCCGTGTGCGAGGCCGGGGCGCTCGGGGAAGAGGAGGACGAGGTGGCGCGCTGGCCTCGCCTCCGCCAGGAGCTCCTCCTCCAATGGAGGGCCATGTTGGGGATGACCCTTGTGAGTTCTTCGTCAGGCTGCGCCAGCCGCCGCGCCGTCGCCTTCGTCTCCCAACTCCATTTGCGCGGAAGATGGAGTTGGATCCGCCAGAGTCATTGCGGCTGCACATGAGGGGCTGCGGGATCAGTGGCACGCGGGTCCGCGTCGACTTCCCCGCTCCTCATGTGATGTATCTTCGTCGGGGATGGAAGACGTTTGCTCATATCCACAGCTTGACGGAGGGGCTCACTCTCCATTTTAAGCTAATGGAGGGTGGCCTTCTCTCCGTCAAGGTCTTCGGGCTCTTTGGGACCCGTTCAAGGTGCTGCGTGGAGAGCTCTTCTGATAGTGAAGACTCCTCCTCGGGCGGGAGTGACGAGGAGGACAGCGGCAGCGACGACAAGGGCAGTAGGCGGCAGGGTGACGGGTCCGACTAGGTGTCGGGTGCCGCTCCGTGCGGCACCGGCGACCCCATCATCCATGTTGCCGGCTCCTTGAACTTCTCGGGGTCGTCTCCTTGGGTGGCTGGCGTTGGGAGGCTGCGGAAGAGGAAGAGGGCGGGCGGCAAGGCCGTCAAGTTGGAGTACGCGGGCACCGATGCCTTGGACGCGTGCTGACGTCCTGCCTCCTCGTCTTCGAGCTCTGCTTCCGGCGCCGCCATCACCATCCAGCCTTCAGACAGCCACCGAGATGTTCTCTTGGTGTCTTCTGCCACCCGTAGCTCGCCTAGGCGCTCCTTTTGTCCTTTTCGCCTCCTTGACCTGCCTCCTGAGGAGAGGGACAAGAAAGGGATTGCGGGCACCTTATCTCTTTTTAGATTGTAAGCCTTCGGGCCCTTGTTGAATTTAAAACTTGTAATCCCATCATTCATGTTTTTCATTCCCTATGGACTGTACCTGAGTGGAATGTTTTTAATGAAAAAGGGATGCTTGCCGGGTCATTTGTTTGCGGGTGGAACCCACGACAAGGAGTAAATCCTTGATATCTTCAAGATATACATTTCCTTGCCCGAAAACAGGCCTTGCCGTCTCCCCACTTCACTCGACCTTTCTCATGCCTTTGGTGGAGGCAGGGATGAGGCGGGTTCAGGCTCCTTGTTTCATCCTTTCGCTGCCGCGACTACGACCAAACTTGGCCCCAGGAACGAGCCCTAGGGCCTAGAGTTAGGGGAGCACGGTAGCTTAGGGAAAAATGAGGTTTCACATACCTCAGTCCATAATGGTATGCATGATAAGGGATGAAGAACTTATCTGAAGCTGCAGTCCCCGGCAACCCTGGTTTGCCGTGGGTGAATTTTTGCTCTTGCAGCCCCCGACAATACTGGCTTGTCGGGGGCTAGATGAAGGTTTATTCCTCTTTTTTTTCCTCCCCAAGTCGTTTGGCATGAATATCTGTGTGTCCTGTGAACCAAAGAAGACAAAATAAAGACAATGAGAAGCACACTCGACCTCTAAGCTAGGGGTTAGTCGCCGCTAAGCACTATCAACCCTAACCAAGGACGAGACTCGACCTAGCATGCATGCTATAACTTAGGGCGCCAGCGCTTCATTTATTTATGCTCCGGGTGTGCTCCTGGCTTTGTACAAAGGGTTACATGCGTCATCGGCAAGGCTTGTACAAAAGGTGGCTTGCCGGGGGGCCCGACAAGCCGCGCCTCACGGGTAAAACTTGCGAAGATGCTCAATGTTCCAGGAGTTACTCACCGGAACGGCATCTTCCGGTCTCCAGGCGGACTGCACCGGGCCTGGTGACACATATTACCCGATAAGGGCCATCCCACTTTGGAGTCAACTTGTTGGAATTTTTGGCCAATTGAACACGCCGAAGAACAAGGTCGCCTTCCTCAAAGCTTCGGGCATGGACCTTGCGGCTATGGTAGCGCGCTGCTCTCACAGCCGCCCGAAGACGATCTTCCTCAAGGAGCATTGTGTCATCTTGCCGCAGTTGCTCTTGCTCAAGCTCATCATAAGCGAGCACTCGAGGTGACCCGTATATGAGTTCAGTGGGGAGAACTGCTTCTGCCCCGTATACTAGGGCAAAGGGTGTCTGGCCGGTGGCTCGATTTGGCGTCGTTCTGATCGACCAAAGAACCGTCGGCAACTCATCAATCCAGCGCCTTCTGCTCTTGCGCAGCCTGTCAAAGGTCTTTGTCCTTAAGCCTCGCAGTACTTCAGTGTTTGCTCTCTCAGCTTGACCATTGCTTCATGGATGAGTACCGGAAGCGAAACAGACTTTGCTGCCGAGGTCTTGGGTATATTGCATGAAGGTGCGGCTTATGAACTGTGTGCCGTTGTCGGTGATGATCCTGTTGGGTACACCAAAATGGCACACTAGTCCCTTGAAGAATTTGACGGCTGACTGAGTGGTGACCTTTCTCACTGCCTCCACCTCTGGCCACTTTGTGAACTTGTCGACTGCGACGTACAAGTACTCAAAGCCCCCGACAGCGTGGGGGAAAGGGCCCAGTATGTCGAGCCCCCAGACCGAGAAGGGCCAGAAGAGAGGAATGGTTTGGAGGGCTTGAGCTGGCTGATGAATCTTCTTTGAATGAAACTGACACGCTTCACACCTGGTGACTAGTGTCGTCGCATCCTGGAGGGCGGTGGGCCAGAAGAAGCCTTGCCGAAACGCCTTGCCGGCAAGGGCCCTTGACCCGATGTGGGATCCACATATGCCTCCATGTATCTCCGCCAACAGCCCCAGTCCTTCCTCTCGAGGGATACACTTCAATTTCATGCCGTTCGACCTCTTTCTGTACAGGACGTCATCGATGAACTGGTACATAGTAGAGCGACGGGCTACTTTTTCCGCTTCTTCCTGCTCCTCAGGAAGTTCCCCAGTTTGGAGGAATCGGATGGTATGTTGTGCCCATGCTGGAGCCTGGGGCTCGACGGCGAGGACTAAAGGCATTTCCTCGCTTCTTTGGGGCTACTTTTTCCGCTTCTTCCTGCTCCTCAAGAAGTTCCCCAGTTTGGAGGAATCGGACGGTATGTTGTGCCCACGCTGGAGCCTGGGGCTCGACGGCGAGGACTAAAGGCATTTCCTCCGCTATAGGGGTGGCTGTCTCGACGGAAAGAGCTTGACGCTCCGCCGGAGCTAGCCGTCCCGTAGCGGGCTCAGTGTCTCCGGCAACGATCTTGCCGGCGGCTCCGGGGAGCTCGGCGGGAAAGTACTTGCCGGGCCCTGATTTCCTCCTCTTGTTTTGCTCTGTTGATGGATCAACGCATGGTTGAGTTAGGTGGAGCACAAAGGTACCTGGTTCCACAGGTAGCTTGAGGGCAGCGCGTTTTGACAGGTAATCGGTGATGTCATTCTCCGCTCGGGGAATGTATTCTGCCTGTATACCATCAAAACGCTCTTCCAACTTTCTCACTTCATCGACGTACACCTTCATCAATGGGCTCTGGTAATCGTTGTTGACTTGCTTGACGACAAGTTGCGAGTCGCTCCTGACAATGAGTTTCTTGATTCCGAGGTCTGCCGCGATCCTAAGACCAGCAAGCAACCCCTCGTATTCAGCAGTATTGTTTGTTGATGCCTCCCTGGAGAAGTGCATCTGGACCACGTACTTGAGGTGCTCTCCGGTGGGCGCGACAAGCAGTACGCCAGCCCCGGCGCCCTGTAAGGAGAAAGCTCCATCAAAGTACATGATCCAGTCGCAGCTTGCCTCCTTGCCGGGGAGAGCGGTCTCTTGGCCTTCTTTGTCAGGCGTCGCGGTCCATTCTACAACGAACTCCGCTAGGACTTGGCTTTGAATCGTCGAGGTACTCTCAAACCTGAGGCCAAAGCTGGACAGTTCCAGTGCCCACTCCACAATTCTTCCCGTTGCGTCTGGATTGTGCAATATCCGTTGCAGAGGGAGGCGAGTGACGACAGTGATTTCGTGTGCCTGGAAGTAGTGACACAGCTTCCTCGAGGCCATAAGAAGGCCGAAGAGCAGTTTCTGCACACCGGAGAACCTTGATCTAGCCCCCTGCAGGAGGGAACTAACAAAGTAAACCGGGTGCTGCATCATTTTCTTCTTCAGCAGCACTCCAACTGGCTGTGTCGTCTCTGCGTCGGTGGCATCGGGCTCCGTTGCTGCAATTACCTCGTCATCAATTTCCCTCTGCGCCACTATTGCGGCGCTGACCACCTGGTTCGTGTCGGCGTTCTGGGAACGGGGGTCCCCAGACTTGCCTGCCTGCGGCCTGCGGCGTGGCTTAAAGGGGGCTCAGCACGGCCCATGTTCATCAACACAAGACCCAAGACCCTTGCGAGGGGCCAGGCCTCGAGGGGCGGACGATGCGGAGCTTCTTCAAGCGCGGCCTCATCAGGCTGGCTCACGAGGAGGCGGAGAGATCAAGGCGGGGTACCTCACGAGGTGCCCATGACGCAAGCCATGACGACCAAGGGCGCCAGGAAGGCGCCATCCCGTGCAGCGCCCTCCTTTCATCTTTGGTGCAAAGGGGGCAAGCGCAGGCGAGAGGATCAAGCAAAGGCATCCATTTCGGTGCAACAAGACCAAGACCAGTCCAATGGCAGGGAAGAAGTCATTGTGGAGACCAGGACGGCGTCACCACCAGAGCCTTTGGCAGGCGAGGACCAACTTTAGTCAGGATAAGTGTACCAGATGTTCCCCTTCAAAATGGCCAATTGTTGGCGCCCTTCCCGCTCAATATTTGGGAAGAGGCCCTGGGCCTTTGCCTATAAATAGGACTAGCCACCCACAGGGTAGAGGGATCGGTCGAAGGATCTGGATCTGCATCTGGATCGAGCGATCGAGAAGGCATCTAGCAATCGAGGGATCAGGCATCCAGAACCTGGGCAATCAGAGAGAGAGAAGGGCGGCTGAACTCCTCCTAGCAGTTCATCGCCCCAGCCAAGAGCAGACCCTCGCGAGGCTGTTCTTCCTTGTATTGTTCTTCATCATCAGCCCAAGAGGCAATCCACCCACCACAAACTAGAGTAGGGTATTACACCAGAACGGTGGCCCGAACTAGTATAAACCCTGTGTCTCTTGTGGTGTTCTTTCGTTAGCTTAGATCTTTGCGAGGCGGAGAGGTAGAAGGCGTAATCTCCGCGCGCACCCCAGAGTTCGAACCTCAAGGGTCTGCCGGAACCCGAAATCTGACATTTGGCGCGCCAGGTAGGGGTGCGCCGGAATTCGTCTTCTACCGCTCTGTTCTCCTCTGACCGTCGCGTCCATGTCTGACGCTCGTCGGGCCCGCGCTGAGCGCCGGGCCGCCATCGCTTCCCGTGTCGCCCAGACGGCTCCCGTCGGCGGGCGTCCTCATCGTTCCACGTCACCCACCGTCAACATTGCCACCGGCCCGGCGGGGAACGAGCAACAAGCGTCGTCTCATCATCCGTCCGTGCGGCAGGACGGCCGCACTGCTACTCCTTCGCTCACCCCAGCTGGTTCTTCGTCCCGCGCGCTCCGCGCACCCTTGGAGGCTCGAGCTGCGCTCATCGCGGCAAACGAGCTCCTGCGCTACCGTCCCGTCGACGACGTCTACGAAGAGTGGCCCGACCGCGTCGCCGAGCTCATCCGCACCGCAGGGGGCTCTCCCGCGCCGTCCGTTCCGTTGCGCCGCACCCCGCCCCGCGCGGGCAACGAAGCTCCGGGGGCGTACCAGCCGCCTCCTCTTCAAGAAGACGCCATGGCTCCAAGGCGCGTGGCCCTTGGCCGGAACCCGCTCCGTCAGGCGCCGGCGCGACAAGAGCAGAGCTGCCAAGAAGTCCCTCGCCCGCAAGAAGCTACCCGGGCGCTCCTGCTCCCGCGCGTCAAGACCCCGTGCTGCTCCCAGCTGCAGTGCATGGGGACCCGCAAGACCAAGCTCTCCACCAGCCAAGGCCTCCCGTGACCACCGCAGGCTGCCGTGCCTACACCACCGAGCTGCGTAGCTTCGCGTGGCCCTGCAAGTTCAAGCCGGACCTGCCTCCTCGCTACGACGGCACGACCGACCCTGCAGAGTTCCTCCAGCTCTATGAGCTGGGCATCGAAGCTGACAACGGGGACGAGAAGGTCAAGGCGAACTGGTTTCCCATGGCGCTGAAGGAAGGAGCTCGCACCTGGCTCCTGAATCTGGCCCCAGGCATGATCTCTTCCTGGGAACAGATGCGCACCCGCTTCATCGCCAACTTCCAAGGTACTCGCGACCGGCCGCCCGCCATGAGCGACATGCGCCGCATCAAGCAACAACCCAGAGAAACCCTGCAAAAGTACATCCAGCGCTTCAACAGCGCGCGCCTCAAGATTCCCAAGGTTTCTGAGGAGGCCATCATCTCAGCCTTCTCCGACGGTGTGCGCGACGTCAAGATGAAGGAGGAGCTGGCGATGCATGAAGACCTGTGCACTTCCTTGGAGCTGTTCAACTTGGCGACCAAGTGCGCCAGGGCTGAGGAAGGGCGTCTCTCTCTCCTCGAGCTGTCTGCCGCAGACCCAGAAGAGAAAAAGCCCAAGGCCAATGACGTGAAGCGCAAGGGGGCTGCTGTGCTCGCGGCAGAACCAGACACCAAGCGGGTCAAGGACCTGCCCGAATCCTCCAGGGGCAGCCGGTACTGTGTGTACCACGACCTCCACACCCACAACACCAACGAATGCCAAGAACTCTGCGCCGTGCGAGAAGGAAGGATCGGCCGTCGTCCCGACCGCGTTGACCGGGGCTACGACCGAGGAGGAGGAAGAAACGCAGGACGCTGGGAAGACCGTGGCCCGCGCCAAGGGTGGCGCGATCAACCTCGCGAAGACCGTTGGCGGGACCTGCCTCGCGAGGGGGACTGGCGCGATCAGCCTCGCGAGGACCGCCCAGAAGGTAACGCAGGCCTCCGACCGCTGCCGCCTCAGCCAAGGAGAAACGAGGACCGCCATCAAGACGAGGGGGCTGGGGGCTTCTAGGAGCCACGCGCTATCACCTGCATCCTGGGCGGAGCTGAAGCCCCAGCCTCCCAACGCATCTTCAAGCAGTTTGCCCGTGAGGTGAATGCAGTTCTCCCCAAGCTAGAAGCAACACGCTCTCTCAGGTGGTCAGCGTGCGCCATCACATTCAGCTCAGCGGATCAGCTCAAGTGTGCGGCCACAGCCGGAGTCCTCCCGATGCTTTGCTCCCCAGTCATTAGCAACGTACTGGTCACCAGGACCCTCATCGATGGTGAGGCAGGGCTCAACGTCCTGTCCGTGGAAACATTCAACAACCTCCAAGTACCCTATGACCAGCTTCAGCCAACCATGCCTTTCTCCGGAGTCACCGACGGTTCCACGGTCCCGATTGGGCAGGTCCGCCTCCCTGTCACCTTCGGGGCCCGCGACAACTACCGCACCGATCTCATCGACTTCGACATCGCTCACATCCGCCTGCCGTACAACGCCATCCTTGGGTACCCAACGCTGGCCAAGTTCATGGCCGTAACTCACCATGTCTACAACGTCCTCAAGATGCCAGGAAGTGGCGGAGTCATCACGGTGCCCTGTGAAGAGAAGGATGCAGTGTGTTCCCTGGAGCGACCCTTTCAGGCCGCGTCACTGGAAGACCCGGATCGCGGAAGCAGGAGGCTTCCCGATACCACCCCCAAGAAGAAGAAAACATCGTCCAGACCGGCCCCTCAAGAGGCAGGCCTCTCAGGGCCCGTGTCTGCCCAAGGGGAACCTCCTTCCATCGCATAGGAAAGCGCGCCCGGCGCCCTCCTCAGGCAGGGCTCAGGGGCTCTCCCCTGGAGGGCCACCGACATCGCCATGGTCACGAGGGAGGCGCTTCGGCACCACATGGAGGCATGTTTCGAAGCACGTTTCCCTCAAGAAGGAGCAAGGCAAGGAAGGTCAGACCAGCAGGAGTTCGTCAACAAGGCCGTTCAAGAACTACAGGAATCAAGAGTCATGAGAGGCTGCCGCCGTCTACCCGCTGTGGCTCCCCATCTAGGCGAGGATGGTGGGCTGCGCGTCTGCATCGACGTACCAGGACTCAACCAAGTCGCCACGATGGAGCGCCTCTGGCCCTCGCAAGTGGAGCGCTGCGGAGGTCCGCCCCACAGCTACGTTCGCATGCCTTAAGGCCTGCCGAACGTGGCTGCCACGTACCAGCGCCTCATGAGGGGCATCATGGAGGCTCAAGAGGCCAGGCGTTCCGCAGCCTTGGCGGAGATGGAGATGATTCGTGAGGAGCCACCAATGCCTCCAGAGCCTCCCGAGGCCCCTGGGCCTGGGGGCTCGTGAGGATCGGCTTCCGCAGCCCACCGAGTCTGCTGCACCAACACCCCTTCGTCCTCGACATCATCAGGTGACATCTTTCAAGTTTCATTTCCAGCTGGGAGCGCCCCTCCCAGGGCTGCATTATTCCCAGGCCGCGTGGGTCCGTCGGCATGTATCCCTTTTTATTTCATGTTGATTAGCTTGCTTTGTTGGGGGCGCCCCTCGGGCTGCATCATCCCCAAATCGCTCGGGCCTGACCCGGCGATGTCTACCTTCCCAGCATATATTTGAATGAATCCACTCCTTCGCGGCTAATGTGTTTGATCTAGTTGCCTGCTCAACTGACGCCAACGGACGGAACTGCTCCCACAACGGCACGACGCTTGCGCATGGGTCCGTCCCTGCAACGCCGACAAACCTGAATGGCTGAGCTCTGGCCGCAGCAGCCCCGCACGACGCCACCTTGTCAAGCCTTCAGTGCCTCATCTCCCCTTGGAAGCAATCAACGGCTGATTGTCAATTGTCATGGCAATCCCTTTTTCCTTCTATGATGAGTCTACATGATTTCCAAAGGAAACTGCGCCAGGCAAGGCCCTTGCGGCGTCTCCTTCACTCTCGTCCGCGCGAACCGCTTGCATGTTAAAGGGGGGGTGCCTGAGCATCGCGACTCAGGGCTCCTACTGGCTCTCCAGCCCTCACCTTCTGGCCTTGACCACGACATCACGACCTGGCATACCAGCGACGGCTGAGACACGCTCGAGGGTCGGGACCCGAGGACGCAGAGCAGAAAGGGGAGCAAAGGCGAGGGGGAAGGGACACGCGAGGACCTCGCCAAGCGATCTCGCTCCTGCCGACGCGCGGACCCGGCGACACACCAGTAATGATCCCCAATTCTCGAGATAAGTCACCGCCCGAAAGCACCAGCTACCATGGCACCACCCTCGCACCTAGTGCAATCCCGTGTTAGCGACGCCGCTCTCCTTTCTCACCAGACGACGGCTGCTTGAGCGCCAAAGGGGACCTCCTGAGCATCGTGACTCAAGGGCTCTAACCGGACCCCGGGTCGCTCACCTCCTGGTCTTGACCATCGCATCGCGACCTGGCATACCAGCGACGGCTGACGCCGCCTTGGGACTGGGACCTGTCGACGCAGAGCACCAAGCCCTCACGAGGTTTGAAAGGGAGAACTGAGCTAAGACGGAATAAGCAACTCACGCAATTCTGCGACAAGGGTTATATATTAACAAACAGGATCACAGGCACCTTACAAGCCCCCATGGGGCGCATTTTGATTCCTCGCAGGAAACGAATCCTAAAGGATGCTAACTACACGTGCAGTTCCGTACTTATAGCCGGCGAAGGCCAACCATCGGCCTCCACGATCACAGGTAATCATGACCCAGTTTGCATGCAGGGACTTGTCCAATCCGCGCGGTCACCGAGGCGTCGTGGGGGAGCGGAGATGCCCACGTCCAATCAACCGCCACGCGGCGCCCAAGGCCGCAGGCTGTTAGGGCCCGCGACGCTTCGCCCTTGTCCTTTCGCCTCTCAGCACGGCCAAGTCCGGGCGCGCCTTGGGCCCGGGGGCTACTGTCGGCATTCTGGGAACGGGGGTCCCCAGACTTGCCTGCCTACGGCCTGCGGCGTGGCTTAAAGGGGGCCCAGCAGGGCCCATCTTCATCAACACAAGACCCAAGACCCTCGCGAGGGGCCAGGCCTCGCGGGGCGGACGACGTGGAGCTTCTTCAGGCGCGGCCTCATCAGGCTGGCTCACGAGGAGGCAGAGAGATCAAGGCGGGGTACCTCACGAGGTGCCCATGACGCAAGCCATGACGACCAAGGGCGCCAGGCGGGCGCCAGCCTGCGCAGCGTCCTCCTTTCCTCTTTGGTGCAAAGGGGGCATGCGCAGGCGAGAGGATCAAGCAAATTCATCCATTTCGGTGCAACGAGACCAAGACCAGTCCAACGACAGGGAAGAAGTCATTGTGGAGGCCAGGACGGCGTCACCACCAGAGCCTTAGGCAGGCGAGGATCAACTTTAGTCAAGATAAGTGTACCAGATGTTCCCCTTCAAAATGGCCCTTCCCGCTCAATATTTGGGAAGAGGCCCTGGGCCTTTGCCTATAAATAGGACTAGACACCCACAGGGTAGAGGGATCGGTCGAAGGATCTGGATCTACATCTGGATCGAGCGATCGAGAAGGCATCTAGCAATCGAGGGATCTGGCATCCAGAACCTGGGCAATCAGAGAGAGAGAGAGAGAAGGGCAGCTGAACTCCTCCTAGCAGTTCATCGCCCCAGCCAAGAGCAGACCCTCGCGAGGCTGTTCTTCCTTGTATTGTTCTTCATCATCAGCCCAAGAGGCAATCCACCCACCACAAACTAGAGTAGGGTATTACACCACAACAGTGGCCCGAACTAGTATAAACCCTCTGTCTCTTGTGGTGTTCTTTCGTTAGCTTAAATCTTTGCGAGGCAGAGAGGTAGAAGGCATAATCTCCGCGCGCACCCCAGAGTTCGAACCTCAAGGGTCTGCCGGAACCTGAAATCCGACAATTCGTTGCCGCCAAGTATAGCAGCAACGGTTCATGTAGCCTAGGCGCAACTATTATTGGCGCGGAAGAGAGGTACCTCTTCAAATCTTGCAATGCTGCTTCAGCTTCTGGCGTCCACTCCATCAGGCCCGCCTTTTTCAAAACCTTGAAAAAGGGAAGGGCGCGCTCGGCGGACTTGGAAATGAACTTGCTCATGGCGGCAACGCAACCAGCAAGCCGACGCACATCCTTGACTTGCTTGGGTGCTTCAATCTGCTCTATAGCTTTGATCTTGTCCGGATTGGCCTCTATCCCACGCTGTGATACAAAGAACCCGAGAAGCTTGCCTGACGGGACGCCAAAGACGCACTTCTCAGGGTTCAGCTTGAGATTGATCTTGCGTACGTTTGCAAATGTTTCTTGTAAATCTGATATGAGGGTTGCCCTATTCTTGGTTTTGACCACTATATCATCCATATAAGCTTCCATATTTCTATGGAGCAGGGGTTCAAAACCAATCTGGACCGCCCTTGCAAACGTTGAGCCAGCACTCTTCAACCCAAAAGGCATCCGTATAAAACAATACGTACCACATGGGGTGATGAATGTCGTTTTCTCTTCGTCTTCTCTTGTCATGAAGATTTGGTGGTAGCCGGAGTAGGCATCGATGAATGACAACAGATCACACCCAGCTGTGGAGTCAACAATCTTGTCGATGCGCGGCAATGGGAAGGGGTCTTTGGGACAAGCCTTATTGATATCTGTGTAATCAATACACAGCCTCCACTTCCCATTTGCCTTGCGCACTACCACCGGATTGGCCAACCACGTTGGATGGAGCACTCCTCTTACCAAACCCGCCGCTTCCAGCTTTCGGATCTCCTCTGTGATGAACTCTTGTCGTTCCAAAGCTTGCTTTCTGACCTTCTGCTTGACGGGCCGCGCATGAGGACAGACAGCAAGGTGGTGCTCAATCACCTCCCTGGGAACGCCGGGGATGTCGGATGCTTGCCATGCAAACACATCGACATTCGCCCGCAGGAAGGTGACGAGCGCGTCTTCCTATTTGTCGTCAAGGGTGGAGCTTATGGTAAAAGCTCCTCTCGTGTCGTCCTCCTTGACAGAAACCTTCTTGGTTCCCGGCGGTGTGGCCCTGGACTTCTTGTTTCTGCCGGTGGAGCTCTCTGGCACGTCCTCGATGCGAGCACTACACTCCGAGGAGGTGCGCTTGCCGGAGTGGATGTCCGAGGTCTCGCCGGCCTTCTTCTTCTTCCCCCCCCCCCCGGGGGCTCCAGCGGCAGGAGCAAGTGCCCTAGTGGCAGCAGCTGCTGCAACTGCTTGTTGGTAGAGTTGGTCAGCGTAGATCAGTGCATCCTTCTTATCGGAGGGGATGGTGATGATCGTCACAGGTCCTGGCATCTTCAAGGTGTTATAGGCGTAGTGTGACGCCGCCATGAACTTGGCCAGCGCTGGGCGGCCAAGGATCCCGTTGTAGGGCAAGGGGATCTTGGCAACATCGAACACGATCCTTTCTGTCCTATAGTTCAGATCACTTCCAAAGGTCACGGGCAGCGTGACCTTCCCCTTTGGTTGACTTCTTCCCGGGTTGACCCCCTGAAACGTGCCCGTTTCTTCGAGGTCTCCGTCAGGAATCTGCAGCTTCTCGATCACGGTAGGCGAGATTAAGTTCAGACCGGCCCCGCCATCGACTAGCATCTTTGTCACCTTGAGGTTGCGTATTGTTGGCGAGACCAACAATGGCAAGCACCCGACTGCAGTAGTGCGATCGGGGTGATCCTCAGTGTCAAAAATGATAGGCATGCTGGACCACTTCAGCGGCTTTTGGGCACGAAACGACGGCTCCGCCGCTGTAATCTCACGCGCCCACTATTTAAGCTGGCGGTGAGAAGTATGCAGTGAGGCACCGCCATCGATGCACATGGCCTCTGTAGCTTTCTGAAATTCTTGGTCACCAGACTCATCGTCCTCTTCATGGTCATCATCTTCTGGCTTTTTGTCACGGCCTCGGGCGGGCCTCTCCTGCTGTTTATCCTTGCCGCGACGGCCCGCCTGGCCGTCACGCTTCTTGCCGGACCCCTCAGCACCGTCCTGGCCCTTCTCCTTGTCCCGCCTCTCATATTCAGCCCTCTGCTTCTCAGCAAGGAGCTCAACCTGTCGGCAGTTCTGGAGATCATGGCCTTTGGTGCGATGGATCTTGCAGTATTGCTTGTCGGAGTTTCCTGGCTTCTCGGCAGCCGCCAAGGCCCGGCAGGCGACACATCCGGCAATTTCCTTGCCGGGGTCATCTGCCTTGGTTTTCTTGGCGGAGCCGGCGTTATCAGATCCCTCGACGGCAAGCACGGCTTTACCTTTGCGCTTCCTGTTCCGGCGCCAGCCTTTCTTTGCCGGGGCAGCAGTATCCTCGTCTGAAGAGTCGGTTTACACGCCGGCTTCTTCGCCGGGGTACTTCCTTCCCTCTTCAGCCCGGGCACATCTGTCAACAAGAACAAAGAGTTCTGCCACGTCTTTCACCTTGTTCATTGCCAGCTCTCTTGCGGTTACGCACGTTCTGATGAAACGCGTTGATGATGGCGGCAGGGTGGACATCAGGGATATTGTACTGTACCCGGCTGAACCTCTGGATATACTTGCGCAGACTCTCGCCTCCCTTCTAGGGAATGACGTGCAGGTCGCTTGCTTGGCCATGGGCTTGGTGACCTCTAGTAAAGGCGCCCACAAACTCACGGCACAAATCCGACCAGGACGAAATAGAGTCTACCGGCAAGTGCATCAACCACGACATGGCGTTGGGTTTAAGAGCCAATGGAAAGTAATTCGCAAGCACCTTATCGTCGCGGGCTCCGACGACTTGCATCGCGATGGTGTAGATGCTGAGGAACTCAGACGGGTGAGTCTTGCCGTTGTACTTTTCGCCAACGTCAGGTTTGAAGGTGCGGTGAGTGGGCCAGTGGAACTGCCGCAGCTCACGGGTAAAAGCCGGACAACCTACCTCGTAAGGTAGGCCTCCAGGGCTCTCCGGGGCCGGGTGGTTCACAACAGGCCCCGCTCGCCTGTCTGACTGGTGGCGCGCTCCGCGCCGGCGCTCGATAGTGGTTCGAGCGTCTTCATGGGCTCATTCCCGAAGAACTTGGCGCTGGTCACAGTGGGTCCATGGGTCAGACGATGCTATGGAGATGTCGTCGCCCGTGATGTCGCGACGAGCCAGCGTCCGCGGTTCCGGATGGGGAAGAGGTGAATGCACCGTGGTCGCGGCGCCGCCGGCTTTTCCGCCACTGGTGCGCGGGACTCCATCGGAGCGTGGACCCGGGGGCCCCGCCGGACTTGGTTCATCTTTGTTTTCCACCGCAACAAGGCTTCGGACAGTGGCTCTTCATTCGTCAAGTTTCCCCGTAGTGGGAGGAAAGTCGAGGAGTAACTGCGCGCGCCAGGGCCTCTACTGGCGTCGGTGGCAGCGAAAACTGCACGGATCGCGACGCGCTTCGACTTTTGATCATGTCAGAAGGAGCTCTATCACGACCCCGTGGTCGCATGCCATTTTCACCAGCGCCTCGGCGAGCGGGCAGGTCTTCTACGTCTCGGGAGTGGCGCTTGGGGCTCTTCCCGCGGCGACGCCCGGGATCTTCGGCGTGATTACGACGTTCGTCGCGCGCTGCCTGGGACGAGCGCGCTGTCGGCGCCGGCGTGGGAGTCTTGGGGGCCCTTGCGTCGCCTTCGGGCGGTGCGGCGATGACCTTGGAAGGCCCACTCCACCCGTGGAGGGCCTGGCTCCGCCTTTGGATTTGGCGACGTGTGGCCCGTTACCAGGCGCACAAACATCGCCGCCTCCCAAACTCCGGCTGCTGGGATGGTGTTGGTGTTCGCGAGCAGCGCCCCGGGTCCTTTCTGCGACCGGCCCGCTGCTCGCCCGCGTCGGGACGGGCTGTCTGGATTCCGACTGGCCAACCGCCACCGTCGTCTTCTTCTTGGGCGCCATGATGATGAAGAAGCATCGAACTAACTGCTAAAGCCGATTCTCACAACTGTGCCCCCTACCTGGCGCGCCAAAGATGTCGGTGGGAACGACACCTATGGGATCACAAGAATCCCTACTACGGTTAGCGGGGTGCGGGGTCGTGAGAAGAGCGGATCAAACAGATAGCACACGGTTCGTTTATCCAGGTCCGAGCCGCGAGGATGCGTAAAACCCTACTCCTGCTTTGGTGGATTGTATATGTGTGTTCTTGAGCTAGCTATGGGGCGCGAGGAGCTCCAAAAAGCCGAATCCTCCTCCTGGTCGTCTCGGGCCTCCTTTTATAGAAAAAGGGGCCGCCATAGTGGCACACAGGAGGTGGAAAGGGTACAGTGATGCAAGGTTATCCCTTGCATTACATGACAAGGCGCATTTAATGCGTCTTGCTTAGGTGTCCTTGCTTTATCGGGGACGGGGGAGGAACTGGTCTCGTCCGTCGCCGCTCCTTCTTGTGTCGACACGCGCCCTGGCCAGCGATGCATGTGATGCCATGTAGGTAGGCAGGCAGCTGAGGTGGTGCAGTGGTGGGTCTTCACGAAGATCTGCATGCCGCCACACAGGTGCCTGCCCAGCTGGTTGGGTCGGCAGCTGCATGCATGCGGTGGTGGAGGTTTGGTCGGCGTGGGCCTCATTGCCGGCGAGGGTCTTGTCGAGGCGCCTGCTGTCATCCCCGGCAAGGTGCTTGCCGGGGGCCTTGTGGTCTTCCTCGGCTGGGATTTCGCCAAGGGTTGTCGTCTCCTTAGTGCGTATCTGATCTTGAATGTCTTCACAAAGATCTGCATGCCACCACGGGGATGTCTCCCGAATCCTTGCCCCTTGGGCACAGTGGACTCAAGGGTGATTTGCTCCGTAGGCGTGGGGCGAGTCGCCGCGGCAAAGGTCTTGCCGGGGTCGCTAAGACTGTTCCAGGCAAGGATCTTGCCGGGGGAGTCCGCTTCGTCCCCTTCGCTCTTCGTGGTCTTGGTCTTGGCGTCGTTCTAGTTCCCTTGAGCTTCGGTCTTACCCTGGCTCACCTCCCTTGCCGTGCTTGGTGTGGTGGTGTCGTTGGCTCAGACTGCCCGTGCACAGTTATAGGGGTACAAAAAAGTGTACCCCTCTTTCTGTACACCGACACACGGTTATACTGCTCATATCATGCATAAGGTGTCTTGCATTGCATAGTTTAGACATCATATACAAAATATTCAACACCATGTTCTTAGTTCAGACATCATAACGAATGCCCTCTGTTTAGCATATAAATCACATGTGAATTAAATGATGCGATCCTGATTACTTAGAAAACATGTAGGTGAATTATGTCATGCAATCCTGTTTAGTTATTCATCATATCTTTGAATTATGTTATGCTATGCTATCCAGTTTAGATAGACATCATATATGTGAAATTATGTCATGCTATCCGTTTTAGTTAAACAATATACATGTCAACTATTTCATGCCCTCTTTTTCCACACTATCTATTGCATTAGTCTCTCATACAATGTCTGTGCATTCAACTATGTTTCCTTTTTATCAGCCATTTGAATTGGAGCGGGTGATGCTAGTATCTAGCAGGCTAAAAACACCGTCTTCAAATAAAACAGTGCTACCTCTTGGTGGAGATAGCACCCCGGTTGTACATGCACAAGAACCAGCCCTACCACACATAACCCAAACTCTTGCAGATTGTACCCCTACTGCGATGGACAGAGAACCGGCTTCATCCAATCTAACCCCAACCCCAGCCGATAGTAACCCAGTTCCTGTTGACACGGCACCATCTCCACCAGAGAGCTCCCAAACAAGAGCAGTTAGTAAGGCAGCTCCAGTGCCCAAAGGGCCAGTACTATCACGGCGAACCCCAACTCCACCAGTTAGTACGCCTATTCCTGTGGAGGAAGCACAACCAGCTAGTCGTAGTTTAGCATCTATCGCATTTGATGTTGTTAAATCGTATGTGCGTATCTTGACATCTTGGAAATATTATACTAAAGATGAAGGAAAATGCCAGTTGCAGGTGTTTGTCCAGGAGTTATGTGTAAGTTATGTTATTCATGGCAATTACTTTGCTTCGTCCCATACATCCTACCTCCATGATGGTTATAATATAGCAAATTTTACCATTTTTCTCTATAGAGAAGGACTGATTTGGAAACTCAGGATGAGGTAAACTGTGCTAATACCTCTGCTATCTTCAAGAATGCTTGGTGGCGGTATCGGAATTACCTGAAGAAAACGTACTTCACCGGCAAAGAAACTCATCAAATTCCCTTACGTTCTCCTGAGAAACATTTATTGGACGATGACTGGGAACGCCTTGTTCTGTACTGGTCCCGAACCAAGAATGTGGTAAGGTCTATGAGCTCATTTTCTATTTTTTAAGTATTATATTCTTGCGTCTTACTGTACTCTGTTCATGTAGAACAAGTGCCTAAACCTGAAGAACAACTGTTCTAATTTAAGATTCCATTGCTACCATAGGACATAGATATATGTTTGTTTGATGCTTTCATTATGTACTAGTACTTGGCAATAGAAGACTTGGTAGTTTAATCCTGTCCACCTTACTAATGAACTGGTTCACCGAAATGAGTTTCATATACTAGTACATGCCAAACTTGTTATGTGTCTGCTTGTTTCTTCTTTTAGAATGCTGATAGAATATTGGGGAAGAGTGCCCTATTAAGCAATGGTAAAGGAAGTAATGCAGATAAGGTTCAGGATAGTGACACATCCTGTCTTGGTTTAGTGTTCGAGTTACTAGCCACTACCACTTGCACCAAACTCACTGTCTGAATCAACTCGGCTTCTTGAGTCTCAACTACAAGCTGAAAGACATCGATCAGCTATGCTGCGACAAGAAGCGGAAGGACTGCATAAGTCCCTGGAGCATTCAGATGCATACTTTCTGGTGCAACAGCAAGCGTTGGAGGATTTTAGCGCCAAACAGGACAAAGCTAATCAGCTTGCTAAGCTTATTGCCAGCATGGTGGATACCCAGGATAACGTTTCTTGAGCTCTTCTGAAGTTGTTTCAGTTATGCTCTTGTTTTGCTATCGCGTTTATTTGCACTGGTGGCCAATTTTGAGGGCCAGTGTATATGGTATGCTGCTTTGTTCCCTATATTTGCACTGGTGGCGAACTTTGATGCCCATTGGATGTAGTATGTGTAATAGTCGTGATAGCCTAGCGTTAGTTGCTTGCTTATTTATTTCCTTGTTGTCTTGTTTATTTGTTTGCTTGTAGTCATTGCAATTCTTTTTCCGCGGTTAGCTAGTGTCTCCAATAACCTATTTTTAAAACTAGGCCACAATGACCATGGGCTAATATTTACTGTAGTGACACTAGGCCTCCTACTGGCCGTAGAAACAGTGGGCCTTCTACGGGCCGTAGAATTAATGGGCCTTCTGCGGGCCGTATCATCAATGGGCCTTATACGGGTTGTATGATTGATTGGCCAAACGTGGGCCAAACAGACCGCATTATGGCCATAAACAGGCTAGAGTTGGAATCATCTATTCATGGGCCGACCATAACGGGCCATCGTTAATAGGCCGTATTTGATGATGCTATGAAAATGGCCCAACGTATTAACGTACCAAACGGGCCGACTGTAACCACAGGCTGAATTTGGCCCACAAGTAGAAAATGACAGTAAAGGGCCGTAAGTAAACGAATGCTGGAAATGAGCCCAAGAATAAATGGGTTCTAAGAAGGTCGAAAGATAACATGGGCTGGAAACAGCCCAATGGAATAACGGGTCGTTAATGGGTATAAAGTGATACACTGTTCTTTACGGGCCAGTTTCACCACGGGCCGTTAATGGGTGTAAAGTGATACACTGTTCATTACGGGCCAGTTTCACCACGGGCCGTTAATAGGCCAAGAGTTACATAGGGCCTCATATGGGCCAAAAGACATCATGGGCCATACATGGGCCAGAAGTGAAAACGGGTTGGAATCATATTGGATGGCCCAGATGACGCTACTGGGCCTAATTCGAATAGGGCGTAACGGGCCTTGGGTTAGCGGGCTGTAAATGGGCTATATGCGAACAGGCCGTTAACAGGCTTTCCATGGGCCAGCCCGCCACCTTTTGACCAAGTCAAACGGGCCGGCCTTTTCACAAGAATGGGCCTCTGTTGGGCCGTGCCACATGTCGACGTATCATAGGCGCCTATCTAACCCACTGACGAGCTGACACGTGTTTTGTCCGGCCAATAAGAATTTTACACGTGGAAATTTCCCATTGGTCGGGGTTGTTAACGGGTTATCGGATCCAAAACCTGACCCGATAGCTTAACGGCGTTCCGTTATGGTGGATGCCATGTGTCGGTCACCCTTGACGAAAGCACTTCTGTGACGCGCGATTTATCATCATGGAAGTGGACACTTCCGTGATGATAATTTTGGTAATGTCATGGAACACTTCTATGACAGCATAGGTATGATTATCTTGATTCAGTCATAAATTTTTCATGGATGTACATGCATGACAAAAAACGCGACCTACTGTGACAAACACGTATCATCACGGAAGTGTATTTTTTTGTAGTGTATGCATAAGCTCTCACCTCCATGGGAAGGGCCTTTTGTCATCGGCAAGAACCTAAAAAATGGGTCATATTACCTGATCGACATACATGAGCACAATAAGTCACGTACCTCTGAAGAAGAGACCAACATGCCTTGGAATATTGCTCATCTTCGGTCTTATTATACCTAGAGCCACTGGATCCAACTTATTGTAAAATGCCTTTGTATATTTTTTATGATCATTATAATAAAGCCGGCATCCCCGAAACTCAGGGCCTCTGTCGTTTCGTCTCATATATTGAGCATGAGTCTTTATTTTATGATCATAGGTCACTTGGGGGCTTCCAACTCAACGAGTTTAGCTATTAAACATCCCTCTTGACCCGGCATATGCCATCATAAATTTTGGTTAAACCTGCGTGTCTGTTGATTGCTTGTATCTACGTTGGTAATTCCCCAAAGAGGAGAGGATGATGCAGCACATCAACAGTAAGTATTTCGCTCAGTTATGAAACCAAGGTTATCAATCTAGTAGGAGAACCAAGCAACACTATGTAAACAGCACCTGCACACAACCACAAAAACATGCATCCCAACACGTAAGAGGGGTTGTCAATCCCTCCTCGGTATTGAGATAGATTAAATTGTATGAGATTGGATAAATAGATCTAGCAAAAAAACAAAATAAAATAAATAAAGAAAAAGTATAGCAAGGTATTTTTCGATTTTTGGAAAAATAGATATGAAAACAATATGATAGGAAATAAACCCAGGGTCCATAGATTTCGCTGGAGCCTTCTCTCGGGAAAATAACATACAGTGGGTAAACAAATTACTATTGGGAAACTGATAGAAGAGCAAATAATTATGACGATATCCAACGCAATGATCATGTATATAGGTATCTCGCCCAAGATTAGTAGACTGAAATGATTCTGCACCTACTACTATTACTCCACACATCGACCGCTATCCAGCATGCATCTAGTGCATTAAGTTCATGAAAAAATAGAGTAATGCAATAAGAACGATGACATGATGTAGACAAGAACTATTCATGTAGGAATAGACCTAATCTTTTTATCCTTAATGGCAACAATACATGCTTGTCATGTCTCCTTCTATCACTAAGATTGAGCACCGCAAGATCGAACCCGTCACAAAGCACCTCTTCCCATGGCAAGAAAAGTCAATCTAGTTGGCCAAACCAAACCGAAGTTTCGAAGAAGAAATACGAGGTTATAACAATCATGCATAAGAGAGTTCAACAAATACTCAAATAATATTCATGGATATAAATAATCATAAACTCATTGTCAGAGTAATGGGCCATGGGTAGGCTAACCGGAGACCCCAAACCTTCCAAGACATCGGGGCAGGCTGCGCCCCTCAAGGCATCAAGACAAAGTGTCGCCTTCTGGTGGCCGGATGGAGGAATAGCTGGCTGCCCATAGATGGCCAAGTTCCAGAGAAGTCGACTCCTAGTGGGCGGCTTCCAGAGAAGCCGGCCCCTAGCAGTCGGCCCATGACGCCCTCAGAGTCCGCCCCCTGATTAAGAAGACAAGACAGGGTGAGGCTACAGTGTAGCTCATCACCCCCATATCCAGGGCCGGGCCCGGCCATAGTGATCCGTACAGGCGGAGATCTCCGCCCGGCGTGGCACTGTTGCCACCCCGCCCCTAATGTCATCCCTGTCAGGCGGACCCCTGCTCCCACGACCGCCTGTCGCTACGGCCTGAAGACGGCGGGCCCTACCAGGCAGCAAGAGCCTCGAAGACGACGGAAGCCTGACCAGTCGGACCCGAGGGAGGCTGGCTTCCAGCAGGCGGCCCGTTCCTTCCTCGAGGCCCCACGCGCCATCAACCAGATAAGACACGGTGTGGCTACAGTGATCTCCCACCAGGCGGCAGGACTGTAGCCACGCCCCCCTGACCAAGCCTGCGCCATTAGCACCACGGCTACAGTAGTGAGCAGCCGACAAGACCCACGAGAGGTGGAGGCGGCCTGTTGGCTCCATACCAGATTAGTCGGCGGGGGCCACCAGCGGCGGGCCCCAGCAGCCGGCGGAAAAGCCGGCGACCAGAGGGACTGACAGCCGGGACCTACACCCGGCTGGATTACCATTGTACCCCTGGGGGGTAGGCCTATATAAACCCCCCAGGGCACCTATGCAAAGGGTTGGAACCTGTTAGAATTAGACCAGCACCTAGGGGAGAGGAGAGCAAGCCTCGCCTTCTTCTTCCTCTAGCATATAGCTCGAGGAGCACAATTGTACTCACTAGTGCCTTAGTGATCATGCGGAGACCCCACAGAGGAGGACTAGGGGTGTTATCTCCTAGGAGAGCCCCGAACCTGGGTAAAGTGCGCCGGCATTCGTGTCTATGCCTCGTCCCGCTTCCAGGCACCGGCGACGTTCTACTCGCTCCCACCATGATAAGCCATTCTTTGGCATATGTCGCACCAAACCCCTGACATTTGGCACCCACCGTGGGTCAAGGTGCACCATCGTCCGGAGACCTGTTCTGGACAGGAACACTGTTCCTCCCTGGCGAGCGCAGCCAGCCGGCACGCGAGACGGAGTCTGCGCCGACGCGCTGCATGGCGCGGAGGTCGCCTGCGCGGGGAGCTGCCTCGCCGATCTTGTTGGCGAGGTTCGTCTTTCCGACGAGCCCGCGTCTGATGCGGGCTCCGATGGCCCAGAGAGCTACCTCGCGGGCCTCCTCGATCAGCTCCACGTCACCAGTGATCCTGCTGTAGACTTGGAGTCTGTTGGCTCCACCGACTCGATGCTTGTCGACTCCGACACTGCGTCCGTTGACGCGTTCCCCACCAACATGGTGGTCTACGACGAGCCGCTTCCTCGCGCGGAGAGCGGCGGAAGCACCGTCACGGAGGTGCTTGTCATGGGCCACACCGAGCACTCCGGCGGAGGTGCTCATGACCCGCTCGATGCAGCACTGCTAGACCTGGCGGCGCCCATTCCAGAAGACGCCGACGCTGAGATGCTGGAAGCATGCCGCGCCCAGCTCGTCAAGAGCGCCAAGAAGCTGGCCAGCATGAGATGCCTATCGAAGGCCTACCAGCGCGAGATGGAACGCGCTGTGGGTG
Source organism: Aegilops umbellulata (assembly GCA_032464435.1). Taxonomy (NCBI): domain Eukaryota; kingdom Viridiplantae; phylum Streptophyta; class Magnoliopsida; order Poales; family Poaceae; genus Aegilops; species Aegilops umbellulata. Next base: position 352,701,483 of record CP136057.1, read on the forward strand.
GCACGCCGCCTCCTGGTGGGCCTAGCCGCATCAGCACGGTCCAGCAACACGACGTGGCCATCGCCAGCCTGTTCGGGGCAGATCGCCCCATCTACGCCATGCCCGCGGAGAACATACGAGCTGCCAGGCGGCAGCAGAAGAGTTAGACAAGTTCGAGGGCGAAGAGCGTCGCTAGATGGCGGAGCACGTCCAGCGAATCCTCGATGTGGCTGCTGAGCAGCATGAGGCTGGCTGCCGCACTGAGGCGCCCAACAGGCAAAATGACAATCTGCCTCCCCGCCGAGACCAAGGCGCGACATCTTGGACGCGGACTGGCGGAGTCTGTGGAAGAAGAGACAAGGGACCGGCTGCCAGCCGCAGCCCGACCCGCATCACTATCGAGCGCGACCTAGACGGCCGCCCGAGAGCAGTGGAATGACGGGACGACTGTGCGCCTCCTCCCCCCCCCCACCGCAGGGAGAGGCGCGTCTCCTCGCTGCCTGTTGAGCACCCGACACTCGGCGACCGCCTTGGCCGCCGAGAAGGAGTCGGAGAGAATGACGCCCGCCATCGGATCGACCTTCTCAACCGATCCCTAGCGCTAGAGGAAGAAGATGAGCTGGGTCTGCCTTGTTTTGGTCCCCGCATTCGAGATGAGCCCTTCCCCAAAGGGTTCACGCTCCCGAGAGATACGCCCAAATACACTGGCTCTGTGAAGCCGGAGGACTGGCTAGTCGACTATTCCAGAGCTGTCAACATCGCGAACGGCAACAAGCGCGTTGCCGTGAAGTATGTTCTGCTCATGCTCCAGGGCACGGCCCGGACGTGGCTGAACAGCCTGAAGCCCCGCAGCATCAACAACTGGTTCGACTTCACCAAAGCCTTCATCCGCAACTTCACCAGCACGTACAAGTGGCCGCCCAAGCCTCGCCAGCTCTCCTTGTGCGTCCAAGGCCCCAACGAGTCGACTCGTGACTACCTCACGCGTTGGGCCGAGCTCCGCAACTCTTTCTAAGGCGTGCACGAGGTGCAGGCCATTGAGTACTTCACTGCCGGGTGCCGAGAGGGCACCCTTCTCAAGCACAAGCTTCTCTGCGACGAGCCGGTGACCCTTGACGAGCTGCTGATCATAGCAGATAAATACGCCACGGCCGACTCCTCCATGAAGGCAGAGATCCAAGTTGATGCATCTGGCAAAGTGGCTCCTCCAGCTCCTCGGGCCCCGGCTGGAGACACCAGTCGGCGTCAGCAACCCAACAACAACAAACGCAAGGCCACGCAGCCAGCTTCTACAAGCCGGCAGGTGGCGATAGTCGAAGACCAGCAGCCAGAAGGGCAGCCTCCATCCAAGCGCCAGAAGGGCGGAAAGCCCAATTGGCTGCCTGCTTTCACGTATGAGCAGACTCTTGATGCACCCTGCAAGTTTCATAGTGGCGCGAAGCCATCAACCACACCACTCGGAAGTGCCACTGGCTCACCAGGATCGCCAAGGGTGACGGCCTTCTGCCTCCTCCGCCTGCTAGGCAGCCACCTCCTCCTCCTCCCCAGCAGCCGGTGGCCCGGCCAGTCGGTGCCATACAAGATGAATACCCCGAGGAGCACAGAGCCTACGTCGTGTTCACCATCGTGGCCGACGACAGACGCAGCAGACGGCAGTAGCAGCAAGAAGTGAATGCGGTAGCATCAGAGACCCCCGAATTCATGCATTGGTCAGAGAAGCCTATCAGCTGGAGCAGAGCTAACCACCCGGAGGTGATGCCCAATCCCGGCTCCTATGCCTTAGTGTTGGACGCCACATTTGCCACAGAGAGGCGAGCTGCTCGCTTCTCCCGAGTTCTGATAGATGGCAGCAACAGCATCAACATCATGTGCAAGGATACCATGGAGAAGTTGGGGATCAAGCAGAGACATCTTCAGCCCAGCCAGACTGTTTCCCACGGCATAGTTCCTGGCCTTTCCTGCTCACCAATCGGCAAGACTCAGATAGATGTTCTCTTCGGGGACAAAAATCATTTCCGCCAAGAGCTAGTCTGGTTTGAGGTGGTGGACCTTGAGAGCCCCTATCATGCACTGCTCGGCCGGCCTGCTCTGGCCAAGTTCATGGCGATCCCCCACTATGCCTACCTCAAGATGAAGATGCCGAGCTCCAAGGGAATCCTGACCGTAGCAGGAGACTACAAGAAGTCGTCCGCCTGCGCGGCAGAGAGCAGCCGGTTAGCCGAGTCCCTCGTGATCGCGGCTGAGAAGCGGCTCCTTGACCGAGTTGTGGCAATGGCGGGCAAGCAACTAGAAATGTCACCCGACCCCAAGGAGACGGAAGCTGAGGGCTCGTTCAAGCCGGCGAAAGAGACAAAGAAGATACACTTGGACCCGGAGCACCCGGAGAGGTACGCTATCATAGGTGTGAACCTTGACAGCAAATAGGAAGGAGAGCTCATCGATTTCCTCCGTGAGAATTGGGACATCTTTGCATGGTCCCCCAAAGACATGCCGGGTGTTCCGACGGATTTCGCCGAGCACAAATTACATGTCCGGTCTGATGCCAAGCCAGTCAGGCAGCCCTTGCGCCGCTTGTCAGAAGAGAAGAGAAGAGTCGTTGGAGAAGAGATAGCCCGGCTGCTGGCAGCCGGCTTCATCATGGACGTGTTCTTTCCAGAGTGGCTGGCCAACCCAGTCCTTGTGCTGAAGAAAAACAAGCAGTGGCGCATGTGTATTGATTATACCAGCCTCAACAAAGCTTGCCCCAAAGACCCATTTGCTCTGGCGATAATTGACCAAGTGATAGACTCCACAGCAGGATGCGAGCTCTTGAGTTTCTTGGATGCATACTCAGGGTATCACCAGATCAAGCTGAACCCGGCCGACAGGCTGAAGACCGCCTTCATCACCCCGTTTGGACCCTTCTACTACTTAACCATGACGTTTGGCTTGAGGAATGTCGGCTCCATGTTTCAACGTTGCATGCAGAAGTGCCTCCTCAAGCAACTCGGCAGGAACGCCCACGTTTATGTGGACGATGTTGTGGTGAAGACGGAGAAGCGTGGAACGCTGCTAGAAGACCTCAAGGAGACCTTTGAGAACTTGCGCCGATTTCAAATCAAGCTCAACCCGGAGAAATGCGTCTTTGGATTACTAGCCGGACAGCTTCTTGGTTTCCTGGTCTCAGAGCGCGGCATAGAATGCAAACCCGTGAAAATCAAGGCCACCGAGAGGATGGAAGTGCCCACCCGACTGTTGGACATGCAGAAATTCACCGGCTGCTTGGCATCCATCAGCCGCTTCATCAGTCGGCTGGGCGAGAAGGCTCTTCCCCTGTACCAAGTCATGAAGAAGACCACTTTTTTGAGTGGAATGACAAGGCGGACGAAGCTTTTCTCCAGCTCAAGAAGATGTTGACCACTCCGCCAGTCCTAGAGGCTCTGACTCCTAAGGAACCCATGCTCCTCTATGTTGCTGCTACCAGCCGGGTGGTCAGCACAGTCATAGTGGTGGAACGCAAGGAGGAAGGCAAAGCACTACTAGTCCAGAGATCGGTGTATTACCTAAGCGAAGTATTGTCCACCTCCAAGCAAAATTACCCCCACTACCAGAAGATGTGTTACAGCGTGCACTTTGCCGCCAAGAAATTGAAGCCGTACTTCCAAGAGCACCCAATCACGGTGGTCTGCATAGCTCCGCTTGCCGAGATCATTGGAAGCCGAGATGCTTCGGGCCGAGTGGCCAAATGGGCCATAGATTGGCCCCCTACACCATCTACTACCAGCCTCGCACCACCATCAAGTCACAAGCACTGGCCGACTTCCTCGTCGACTGGGTTGAGACTCAGTACCTGCCGCCAGCGCCGGACTCCACCCATTGGCAGATGCATTTTGATGGTTTCAAGATGCGCACCTGTTTGGGAGCTGGCATCGTCCTTACCTCTCCCAAAGGCGACAAGCTCACATATGTGCTGCAAATTCATTTTGCCGCCTCCAACAACATCACTGAATACGAAGCACTCATTCACGAGCTCCGGCTTGCCAAGGATGTGTTATGGAGACTCTGACTTGGTGGTCCAGCAGTCGTCGGGCGACTGGGACGCCAAAGATGCAAACATGGCTAGCTACCGCTTCCTCGTCCTGCAACTCAGCGGATACTTTGAAGAGTGCAAGTTCCTCCATGTGCCAAGAAATGACAATGAGCAAGCAGATGCCTTGGCACGAATCGGCTCCACCCGGCAAGCAATACCAACAGGCGTCGCCCTACAGCGCCTCCTCAAGCCATCTGTCAAGCCATCACCAGAGTCGGATTCCATCTTTGTGTCGGCTCCTCCCGAAGCAGCCGGATCCGACTTTAGGATCCCAGCAGCCGGCACGAGGAATTCGGCAGGCGACCCGGGGACTGCAACAGCCGCACCCGGCCTGGGGACTTCAGAACACGGCTCAGGGACTGCAGCAGTCGGCCTGGGGACTTCCTTGACTCAGCAAGCGCTAGCCCAACCCGCCGCCTCCCGGCCCAACCGCCCTCGTGCAAGTAGCAGTCCTAGCAATCGAAGAAATCGCAGCGCCTTCATGGGCCAAGCCCATCCTCAACTTCCTAGTGAATAAAGAGCTGCCGACTGATGAGATCTCGGCCCGGCAAGTGCAACGCCGGGCAGCAGCATACGCCATAGTCAACAGAGAGCTTTGTAAGGCTCAGTGTCACTGGTGTCTACCAGCGCTGCGTGGAGCTGGAGCAAGGCCAAGCAATCCTCAAAGATATCCATCAAGGCGAGTGCGGTCACCACGCGGCTTCAAGAGCACTTGTTGCCAAAGCTTTCCACCATGGTTTTTTCTGGCCGACTGTTCTAGAAGACACCAAAGATTTGGTCCAGAAATGCAAATAGTGCCAGAAGTTCCGCTCCAAGCCTCATCAGCCGACTTCTGCACTCAAGACCATCCCCATTGCCTGGCCCTTTGCTGTGTGGGGCCTGGACATGGTGGGACCATTCAAGACTGCACGAGGTGGCATGACTCATCTTCTTGTCGGAGTGGACAAGTTCACCAAGTGGATAGCAGCAAAACCAATCAAGAAGCTGAATGGTCCGACTGCTGTGACTTTCATCTCCGACATCACCATCCGGTATGGCATACCACACAACATCATCACCGACAATGGCACGAACTTTGCCAAAGGTGCCTTCGCCCGTTTCTGCGCGACGCAGGGCATCCGACTGGACTTAGCGTCTGTTGCACATCCGCAGTCAAACGGCCAAGTAGAGCAAGCAAACGGCCTCATCTTGTCCGGCATCAAGCCCCGACTGGTCGAGCCTCTGGAGCGCTCAGCCGGCTGTTAGCTCGATGAGCTGCCGGCCGTCCTCTGGAGCCTGCGCACAACTCCGAACAAGTCAACCGGCTTCACGCCTTTCTTCCTTGTCTACGGTACCGAAGCCGTCATCCCGACGGACATAGAATTCGACTCCCCTCGAGTCAGCATGTACACCGAAGAGGAGGCAGAAGAAGCACGACAAGACGATGTCGATCTGCTGGAAGAGGGCTGGCTGTTGGCACTCAACCGGTCCAGCATCTACCAGCAGAGCCTGTGCCGATACTACAACCGGAAGGTCAAGCCGAGATCCTTTCAAGAGGGAGACCTTGTGCTCCGGCTGATCCAGCGAACAGCCGGCCAACACAAGCTCTCAGCACCGTGGGAAGGCCCCTTCATCATCAGCAAAGTGTTGGGCAACGGCTCCTACTACCTGTTCGACGCCCAGAAGCCTCGAGCGCGCAAGAGGGACGACTCCAGCAAGGAGATGGAGCGGCCATGGAATGCAAATCTCCTCCGAAGATTTTACAGTTGATGCAGTATGTACCACGCTACCTTTTGTATTAAAGTACGAAGACTCTGGGTCCCCCGAGAAGAGCTCGGGGACTGCCCTCTTTTATTTATATGATAAGAATTATGCCTATGAATGTGTCATTTCCTTTATGTCGCTTGGCACCGGGTCCGACTAGTCGGCCCGGGGACTCGCCGCCTTGTACTATGAAATGCTTCCTATAGCCGAACAAGTAATGTGTTGGCACTTAAGCCTTCTCCTACCAGGAGCCGCAGCTCGCAGAGCGACTGCCTGGTGGATAGGAGAAAGGCAGAAAGGGTGCCCACATGAAAAATGGCTAAGGACCCAAAGCACGTGCGTAGTTCAAGCCGGCCTCCCGCCTCTACGACCGGCTGTTGAGCAGCCGGCCGGCCGGCTTCTACTTAACTTGCTATAGAACTCTAAAACGGCTAAGTACTTGCCTCCCCGGAAGTAGCTAAGTACTTGACCCAGCCACAGTCCACAGAGCGGCTGTGCGGCTGGCAAGATGGCAACCAAGGGAAGGCGGCAAAGGAAAAAAGCCAAAGAGCAGCAAGCAAGAAAAGATAGAACTCGAAAAAATATTTACATAGCAAAAGGCCCCTGGCTGACATTCAACTGAAGTTTGAGATACACCCCGCGTGTGGAATTGTGCAAAATTAACAAGTTCGTCGAGACCGATAAGCAGGTAAAGCAAAAGATAAACTGGCGGCCTAGGGAGCGGCAGACGGGTTCGGTGGATCGGAGGAGTCGGTGGCGCCGGTTGGTGGAGCGGCCGGCTGGTCAGTCTCCGCTTGGTCGCCTCCAGTGGCAGCTGGCTCGCTCGGGCGTGGCTCGTTGCTGGAGGCGCGGTCGAGCTGAGGTTGGCCGTCCGCTCCGACCTCTTGCGCCTCCTCTTCGCCTTCCTCCTCCTCGTCGTCTTCTTCCTCGCCGCTGGAGTCAATCACCTTGGCCGAGTCCTCTCCGTCCTCTGGGTTCAGCCCGAACCATTCTGGTGGCGCCTCGGCGCCATTTTTGGCCCGCTCCGGGATGAAGACGCTGGTGTTGGTGTACTCGGCAATTGCCGCCGCACGCTTGACAAGGTCATCTTACACAGCCACTAGCTCCTCCTGGGCCTCCTGCCAAAACGTGGTCAATTGGGCTAGATTTAGCTCAGGATACCACGCCTTGACAAACTCCAAGGCCTGGCGCGCTCCAGCTTGGGCCGAGGAACCCTTCCAGGCCTCAAGACGGCCGGCCACCACTTCCAGCCAGTTGGCAGTCCGGCTGGGAGTACGCGGTGCCGGCATGTCCGGCCATAGAGCAGCGGTCGCCTGGGCTCCGACGCGCTGAAGATGGCGCAACATCCGGTGAGCTAGCCGAAGACGGGCCTCGATGCTCAGGAGCTGCTCGCTAAGGGTTCGGGGGGTGTCAGCAGCGATATATGCGCCTTCCGCCCTCCGTCCTTCGCGATCAACTTCAGTGGCCTGATTGGCGGCATCAGAATGACCAGGGAAGAAGTCTGCCAAACAGAAAGCGAAAGAGCCAAAGTTAGAGACCAGAGGCCGGCTCGACTAGCAGCCGGCAGCTCAAAGAAGGAAAAAGAGGGAAGCTCGCCATCAACTATGTCTTCAATCTCGTGAAAGCCGGAAGTCAACATCGCCTCCTTGTCGGTCCAGGCAGAGCGTTCGGTCGCAAACTCAGCAAGGAGGCTGGTCTCCTTGTCCTCCGCCTCCTTCGGGGCCTTCTTGAGAAGCTCCGCCTACTCCGCTAGTTACGCGACCAGCCGGTCACGTTCTTCAGCCAGCTTGCCGCACTCCACCTCCTTATCACGCAGCACGGTGTTGGCTTCGCCCAGCTGCTGCTGCAAGACGGTGTTGGCCTCTTGAGAGGAAAGAAGAAGGGAAAGGTGTCAATTGCCAACAGAGAAGAAGTATAGTCACCGGGGAGATTTGGGCCGACTGCTCCACAGTCGGCCCAAATCTCGGGGACTACAGCCCGCGGGTGCGCCAGCGCGCCCCGCGGAGAAAGGAGTCGTCTAAATCAACAGAAAAGAAGAACAGTTGTCGGGGAGATCCGGCCCGACTACTCAGCAGTCGGCCCGAATCTCGGGGACTACAGCCTGCGGGTGCGCCAGCGCGCCCCCACAGAGAAAGAAGAAGACTTACTCCGGCTCTCCGACAAGTCGACAACACGTTGATCCATCTCCTGGACTTTGGAGTTGAAGGGGGCCGCGCGGAGGTTATGATAATCCTGCAGCAAGGATATTAGCACTCAGAGCGTGCTAATTAAAGTTCCGAGCCGCCTGCTCAGTAGATGGCCTGAAACTCGGGGACTACACCCAGTGGGTGCGCTAACGCGCCCCCACAAAGCAATACAAGAGTTAAAAACGAAGAAGCAAGAAGTGTACCCAGATGGCCTCTTGTGATTCCAGGAACGCCTTGTTATGGTGCTTGATAGCGTCGGCCTCGGCGCGAAGTTTGGCTTGAACGTCCAGGATCGCCTTGTTCAGAGGGCCTGTCCCACCTCCCCGCACCCACTCAGTGGGTGCGGTGCTGGTCGCCTCGGTGTCCGGGATCGAGGAGCTTGCGGCGCCGGTCTCTAGTGGGCGTGGCGCCGAAGCCACCTTTGCAAGACGGCGACGCGTTGGTGAGCAGACCTCAGGAGTCGGGCCCGTCACCACCTCGTTTCCGGCTGGCGGCACCGGCGGGTCCGCCGGCTGCTCGCCTTGCGCGTTCCTGGACGGTGGCGGTGGAGGCACGATTACGTCCGGCATGGCGACATCGCCGTTGTCCCTCTCCATGATAGGGTGCTCACCGCCGGCTTCCCCAGTCTATGCCACGAACTCCGGCGGTGGCGGCGCGGAACTCAGGGGGCGACGAATATCGCCAACTGGCGACGTGCGGCCTCCTCGGCCTACTTCTTCACAGCCTCGGCTGCCTCGGCCTCTGCGAATTTCTTCAAGGCGGCAGCCTCCGCCTTCTCAGCTTCCGCCTTCTCCAAGCGGGCAGCTTCCTGCTCCTTGTGCGCTTCCCGCGCGTTCCGCTCCGTCGCATCCTGGAGGTCGGCGGCCGGATCGATCAGCCGAGTGGTGGTGGAAATCTCCGCCGACCCCACGATGGAGGCAGCGGCCGACTTCTCAAGAGAGAGCGGAGCCCTAGATCAAGGGAAACAAAGCAAAGGAACTCAGACAAGATCAACAAGGAAGGAGAAAGTACGAGATGAAGGCGGTACTTACGCGGAAACCAGCGGCGGCTCCTTCACCGCCTTGCGAAAGCGGATGGCCTTCGCGGCCGCTCCATCCCGCTTAGTCGCCGCGGCCGAGCCCCTGGGCTTCTTCGGCCGGCTGCCGAACACGCTCGGCGCGGCCCTGCGCTTGTGCGCACCACCTCGGGCTGCCGGCGTGGCAGATGAGCTCGCGCCCGACTGGTCGGATCCTGGTTGGTGGCGCGGGGCGCCTTCCCCGCATCGTCGTCGAGCCAGTCCTCGAGGCCTGCTTCGAGCCCTGAGCCGCCTGCTTCGCCGCCTCCTCCCTCGGCGTCGTCCTTGAAGACCGCCGCCCCCAAGTCGGGGTCATCCACGTCGCTCTCCGCTCGGTCGGGGAGGAATTGATGCTCCAGCCCCGCGGCGCTGGCGGCCGGCTGGAGGAGGGGGCTCTATTCAAAGGCCCATTGGTCAAGTTAGACAGGCAGAACTCAGCAACAAAAAAGATAGAGAAAAGGAAAGACAACTTAACATAGGCAGGGGGTCGGCGCGCGAATACGGCTCCTTGCCAAACCGCCACTCCTCCGTGAGCTCGCAGTTCGCAAGGTAGTTCACCATGTGAGCCACCTCTGCGCGAGGCATCTCCTTGGTGCACAGCCGGCTTGGGTCCCGATGCCCGCTCATCTGGCAGATCATGTGAGGGCAGCCCTAGAGCGGGAGCACCTGGCGCGCCACGAAGGCGGATAGCAAGTCAGGCCCAGTCAGGCCCTCCGACTGTGTCAGCACCCGGAGCCGCGCGATGGCGGCGGCTCTAGAAGGCGACAGTGTCTTGGCCCGGTACGACCAGTTGGGCCGCCTCCCAGCCGGCGGGCCGGCTACGTAAGCCGGCAAGTTGACCCAGTCACCCTCCGGGAAGACGCTCTTCACGTAGAAGTACAACCGCTGCCACATCTTCACCGACTTGATCAGCGTGATGGGAGGAAACGGATTTTCGACCGCCGGCCTCTGCACCGCAATGAAAGCGCCGCATTGAGCCAGCACGCCCGCGACGAGGGTGCCGAGCTTGGTGTAGAAGAACTCCCCCCAAAGCTCGATGATGGGGAGGACGCCTGGGAAGCCTTCACACAGAGTGACGAAGGAGGACAGCGGCACCACCATGTTCGGGGTGAGGCGGTGTGGCTGAAGACCGTAGAACTCGAGGAAGGACCGGAAGAAGCCGCTCGCCGGCAGGCCGAGGCCGCGCAGGCAGTGTGAGCGGAAGATGACCCACTCGCCCTCCTCCGACGCTGGCAAGATCTCCCTCTCCGGCGCGAGGCGGACCTTCATGTAATCTTTGTCGGGCAGCCGCCGCATCAGGCGGAGGAAGTCGATGTGGTCTTCATGGACTTCGGAGCGGTCCCATGCTCCGGAGCGTGCCATGGGCGGCGTGAGGTTGACAGACGAGCTCATCGGAGACGAGTAGTGGCAGCGCCCCGGCGTGGCTTGGAGGTGCTGCGGCGAAAGGAAGAAGAAGGAGGCAAGAATGGGGTGGAGGGGCGCGCGTGCTCTGCCGCTCCTTCTCCTCCCCCTACTTATAGGCCTACGGGCTGCGAAGCCCAGGGGGCGATCATGGGATTTACCGCGCCCACGACCCCACTGCCCCACGTTTATCGCGCGAGTTACTGCGTGCACCTCGGTAGTGGCGGGCCCACCTCGGCCGCAGCGGATCCGCTCGCATGCCGAGGCCCGGTAGTGGCGGGCCCCGCCCACAGGCACGTCCCATCGCGCGCGTGGGCTGGCAGACTGGCCCAACCGCTAGACGCCACGTGGCATGCCCATGACGGGCGGTGGCCTGGAAGCTTAGCAAGAACGCCATCTAGTTCCCGCCATCGCATTCAAAATTCTGGATAAGTCAGGCTGGACGAGGCCGACACCCGCCAGGCGGCTCGGCAGAAGTCGGACGAAGCTCCACCTCAAGCACTCGGAGAAGGAAACTGCTGAGGCTCCTCGGCTGCTCAGCATGGCACCTCACCAGCTTCGGGGACTACTATCGGAGTAATGGGCCACGGGTAGGCTAACCCGAGTCCCTGAACCTTCCAAGACATCGGGGCAGGCTGCGCCCCTCAAGGCATCAAGACGAAGTGCCGCCTTCTGGTGGCCGGCTGGAGGAATAGCCGGCTGCCCGTAGACGGCCGAGTTCCAGAGAAGCCGACTCCTAGTGGGCGGCTTCCAGAGAAGCCAGCCCCTAGCAGTCGGCCTGCGGCGCCCTTAGAGTCTGCGCTCCCATTAAGAAGACAAGACATGGTGAGGCTACAGTGTAGCCCATCATCCCCATATCCAGGGCCGGGCGCGGCCACAGTGCTCCGTACATGCGGAGATCTCCGCCCGGCACGGCACTGTTACCGCCCCGCCCCTGATGTCATCCCTGTCAGGCGGACCCTTGCTCCCACGATCGCTTGTCGGTATGGCCCGAAGACGGCGGGCCCTACAGGCAGCGAGAGCCTGGAAGATGGCTGAAGCCTGGCCAATCGGACCCGAGGGAGGTCAGCTTCCAGCAGGCGGCTCGTTCCTTCCTCGAGGCCCCATGTGCCATCAACCAGATAAGACACGGTGTGGCTACACTGATCTACCACCAGGCGGCGGGACTGTAGCCACGCCCCCCTGACCAAGCCTGCGTCATTAGCACCATGGCTACAGTAGTCAGCAGCCGACAAGACCCGCGAGCGGCGGAGGCGGCCTGTCGGCTCCGTACCAGATCAGTCGGCGGGGGCCACCAGGCGGCAGGCCACAGCAGCCGGCGGAGAAGCCGGCGACCAGAGAGACTGACAGCCGGGACCTACACCCGGCTGGATTACCATTGTACCCCTAGGGGGTAGGCCTATATAAACCCCACAGGGCACCCATGCAAAGGGTTGGAACCTGTTAGAATTAGACCAGCACCTAGGGGAGAGGAGAGCAAGCCTTGCCTTCTTCTGCCTCTAGCATACAGCTCGAGGAGCACGATTATACTCACTAGTGCCTTAGTGATCATGCGGAGATCCCGCAGAGCAGTACTAGGGGTGTTATCTCCTAGGAGAGCCCTGAACCTGGGTAAAGTGCGTCGGCGTTCGTGTCTATGCCTCATCCCGCTTCCAGGCACTGGCGGCGTTCTACTCGCTCCCACCATGATAAGCCATCCTTTGGCATATGTCGCACCCAACTCCCGACACTCACAATTCATCGGATCCCAACAAACACACAGCAAAAAGTCATTATATCAAATAGATCTCCAAGAACATCGACGAGAACATTATATTGAAGATAAAAAAGAGAGAAGAAGCCATCTGGCTACTGCCTACGGACCCATAGGTCTGTGGTGAACTACTCACGCATCATCGGAGGGGCAAGGGTGATGACGAAGAACCCCTCCGTGATCGTTGACCCCTCCGACAGAGTGCCGGAGACGGCCTCTATATTGGATCTTGTGGTTCTGGAACTTGCGGCAGCTAGAATTGTGTTTCGTCAACTCCCCTAGGGTTTTTGGAATTTTAGAGTATTTATAGAGCTGATAGTCGGTGGAGAAATCTCCCGTAAGCCCCACTACCCACTAGGGCGTGCCCTGGTGCCTATTGGGCCCCAAGGGCCTCCTCTGGTGCACTTCTTTGGCTCCCTAGTTGTCTTTTGTCCAGAAAAAAATCTCCAAAAAGTTTTGTGGCATTTGGACTTCATTTGGTATTGATATTCTACAAAGTAAAAAACAAGCAGAAAACAACAACTGACACTAGGCACTATATCAATAGGTTAGTCCCAAAAAATGATATAAATTTGCTAGTAAATGAGTATAAAACATCCAAGAATGATACTTTAAGAGCATGGGACAATGAAAAAATTTAGATACGTTGGAGACGTATCAGCATCCCCAAGCTTAATTCCTACTCATCCTCGAGTAGGTAAATGATAAAAACAAATTTTTTGATGTGGAATACTACCCATCATATTTATGACATATTCTTTTCTTTTGTAGCATGGACATTTGGACTTTAGATGATTCAAAGCAATAGTCTATAATTTGACATGAAGACCTCAATACTCAAGCATATTAACAAGCAACCATGTCTTTCCAAATATCAACACTAAAGAAAGCTATCCCTAGACCATTTTGCTCAATCACTGATCCATTCATGAAACACACTCAAATATTAGCTACATCCAATTCTCAAGTATTATAATAGTGCTCCCTAGTTGGTGCTTTATAAGAGAAGATGGAGACTCAAAAAAAATAAAATTGCATAAAAGTAAATAGATAGACCCTTCGCAGAGGGAAGCAGAGATTTGTAGAGGTGCCGGAGCTCAAAGCTTAAATTGAGAGATCAAATTGTTTTAAGAGGCATGCTTTTCCCACCAACGAAAACGACTGAGAATTCCCAATATTTTCCATGCTAGATACATCATAGGCGGTTCCCAAACATAAAATAAAGTTTATTCCTTTTTCCACCATTCTTTCATAATCCATGGCTAGCCGTATCCACGGGTGCCTTCCATACGAACACTTCCCAAGGAATTTATTACTAACAACATAAAGTAAATTTCTTTTTCAATTCGGGACTGGGCATCCCTATTACTGGCCACACTCTCGTGCAATGACACGTGAATAAACACTCATCTTGAGAATAACACATCTAGTATGGAAAAATATTGGCTACCCCTGCCGCTTCATTAGTGGTACGGTCACACAAAAAGGAAGTTCGTTTTGAAAATTAGAGTTGGCACATACAAATTTTCTTGGAACGGCATGGAGATACCGCATATAGGTAGGTATGGTGGACTCATTTGGCACAACTTGGTTTAAGGAGTTTCGATGCACAAGTAGTATTCCCGCTTAGTACAAGGGAAGGCTAGCAAATAGATTGAGAAGCAACCAACCAAGAAACGAAAACGATCATAAACGAGCATTAAACATAACTAACACCGAATAATGCACCATAAGTAGGATGTAACTTCATTGCATAACTATTGACTTTCGTGCTTGCATAGGGAATCACAAATCTTAGCACCAATATTATTACTAAAGCATAATTACTCACCGACATGACTCACATATTACTACCTCCATGTCGTAAAACTATTGCAAGGAATCAAGTTTTAATATCCAATGATCTTCATGATAGTTTTTATTATCCCTCTTGAATATCTATCACTTTGGGACTAGTTTCATATATTACCATTTCCTTAAACAAGCTCTCAATCAAATTTAAGTGAAGAACAAGAGCATAAATATTTCTTCAAAATTTTCAACTCTCAAAATAATATAAGTGAAGCATGAGAGGATATTTCTTTAAAATTCTACTAACTCTCTAAATAATATAAGTGAATCATGAGAGCATTTCTTCAAAAAAAAATTAACAACCACCATGCTCAAAAAGATATGAGTGAAGCACTAGAGCAATTCCATAGCTCAAAAATTTTAAGTGAAGCACACAGAGCAATTCTAACAAATCATGGCATCATTATGGATCTCTCAAATAGGTTTCCAGCAAGGATGATTGTGGCAAACAGATAAACAAAACAGACAAAGACATATAATACAAGATGCTCCAAGCAAAACTCATGGTATGTGACGAATAAAAATATAGCTCCAAGTAAAATTACCGATGGTCCTTACAAGAAAGAGGGTATGCCTTCCGGGGCATCCCCAAGCTCAGTTGCTTGGTTCTACTTGAATATTAACTTAGGGTGCCGTGGGCATCCCCAAACTTAAGGCTCTTTTCACTCCTTATTCCTTCATCCATCGTGATCTCACCCAAAACTTGAAAACTTCAATCACACAAAACTTAATAAAACCTTTGTGAGATCCGTTAGTATAATAAAGCAAATCATCACTCTAAGTATTGTTGCAAACGCATTCATATTTTATTACTGCATTATACCTACTGCATTCTAACTTTAACATGTCTTATACCCCCGATACAATCCATAGATTCATCAAAATAAGCACACAATGCAACGAAACAGAATGTGTCAAAAACAGAAAAGTCTGTAGTAATCTGGTCTTTGACCATACTTCTGTAACTCCAAAAATTCTGAAAAATTAGAACAACATAGACAATTTTTATATCAATCTTGTGTAAGAACATCAAAATTTTATCAAGCTTTTGTGATTTTTAGCAATTCTACTACTTGGCGCAAAAGTTTTTGCTTTCCAACAAGATCAATAAACTATCACCAAACATGATCCTAAAGGTTTTACTTGGTACAAACACTAACTAAAACATAAAAGGCACAATCATAACATAAGCATAATTGAGTATTTATTAAATAACAGAAAGGAAAACTATTGGGTTGTCTCCCGACAAGCTTTTTCTTTATAGCCATTAAGATAGGCTTGAGATTTCAAAGATGCTCACATGAAAGATAGCAATTGAAACACGAAGAGACCATCATGTAGCATGTGAAAAACACATTTAAGTCTAACATACTTCCTATGCATAGGAATTTTATAAGCAAACAAATTATCAAGACAAGAAACATCTAGCATATGGAAAGGAGAGGAATAAAACATTGACAGTCTCAACATAACGAGAGGTAATTTAGTAACATGAAAATTCCTAAAAACCATATTTCCCTCTCTCATAATAATTACATGTAGGATTATAATCATATTCAGCAATATGGCTATCATATAAAAACTTCTCTTCATGATCCACATGCATAAAAGTTTTATAATCTTCCAAGATAGTGGGTTTAACATCAACTAATGTCATGACCTCTCCAAGCCCACTTTCATCAAAAAATTCATAAGATTGAACATTCTCCAAATATGTGGTATTAATTTTACCTAAAGTTGACGCTCTTACAAACCTACTTTCAATATTATTGCAAACATTATTATCAATATCATATTCATCATAAACTTTCAAGATCATAAGAAGAATCACCCCAATCATGATCATTACAATAAGTGGTGGACATAGCCAATTAGCATCCCCAATCTTGGGGTTTTGCATATTACTACCCCCGTCCTGGTTTACTAGTCCCCTTTGTATTTTGTGTCAAATTTTGACCATATATTTAACTAACAAAATGTTAATGCATGTAACCAAAAATTATATTGTTGGATTTGTATTTGAACATATTTTTCAATGGTATAATTTTTGGTGACATGCATTGACACTTCGTTGGTTAAATCGATGGTCAAAATATTACACTAAATACGAAGGGGACCAATAAACTAGGACGGAGGTAGTATTAACACAATTGACATTAATAGAATTTATAATAACCTCATAGCAATCATGCTTTTCATTCAAGGAGCTATGGTGAACCACTTTATAAATTTCTTGTTTTAGCACTTCATCACAATTTTCAAATTCATGAAGTTCAAGCAAAACTTCGTTAAGATAATATAGTGCACTCAACTCACTAGCAATTGCTTCATCATAATTGGATCTTTTAAAAAGATTAGCAAGTGGATGAGGATCCATAAGCTTTTTGTTTTCTGATTTTCAATAAACATACAATTATGCCAAACAAACAAGCAAAGCAACAAAGTAAAACATTTTTGTGTTTCTATTTTGATAAAATATTTTAGAAGTGGGGGAGATGAAAACGAGAGGCAAATGGAAAATAGAGTAACTTCAGGGAGATGAGAGTTTGTGCATAGGAACCTGATAGATGTTGATGATGTCTCCCCGGCAACGGCGCCAAAAATTCTTCCTGATTGCTTGTAGCAGCGTTGGTAATTCCCTGAAGAGGAGAGGATGATGCAACACAACAACAGTAAGTCTTTCCCTCAGTTATGAAACCCAGGTTATCAATCCAGTAGGAGAACCAAGCAACACTATGTAAACAACACCTGCACACAAACCACAAAAACTTGCAACCCAACGCGTAAGAGGGGTTGTCAATCCCTCCTCGGTATTGAGATATATTAAATTGTATGAGATTGAATAAATAGATCTAGCAAAAACACAAAATAAAATAAAAATAAAAAAGTGCATCTAGGTATTTTTGGATTTTTGGAATAATAGATCTGAAAACAATATGATAGGAAATAGAACCGGGCCGTAGATTTTATTAGAGGCTTCTCTCGAGAAAATAGCACACGGCGGGTAAACAAATTACTATTGGGAAATTGATAAGAGCAAATAATTATGACGATATCCAAGGCAATGATCATGTATATAGGCATTACGTCCAAGATTAGTAGACCGAAATGACTCTGCACGTACTACTATTACTCCACACATTGACCACTATCCAACATGCATCTAGTGTATTAAGTTCATGGAAAATAGAGTAATGCAATAAAAACAATGACATGATGTAGACAAGATCTATTCATGTAGGAATAGACTTATCTTTTTGTCCTTAATGGAAACAATACATGCATGTCATGTCTCTTCTGTCACTGAGATTGAGCACCGCAAGATCGAACCCATCACAAAGCACCTCTTCCCATGGCAAGAAAAATCGATCTAGTTGGCCAAACCAAACTGAAGTTTCGGAGAAGAAATACATGGCTATTACAATCATGCATAAGAGAGTTCAACAAAGACTCAAATAATATTCATGTATAAAACTGATCATAAACTCACAATTCATCGGATCCCAACAAACACACCGTAAAAAGTCATTACATCAAATATATCTCCAAGAAGATCAAGGAGAACATTGTATTGAAGCTCAAAAGGATAGAAGAAGTCATCTAGCTATTGCGTACGTAATCGTAGGTCTATGGTGACTACTCACACATCATCAGAGGGGCAAGGGTGATGATGAAAACCCCCTCCGTGATCATTGACCCCTCCGGCAGAGTGCCGGAGAAGGCCTCTATATTGGATCTCGTGGTTGTGGAACTTGTGGTGGCTGGAATTGTGTTTTGTCGACTCCCCTAGGCTTTTTGTAATTTTAGAGTATTTACAGAGCTGATAGTCGGTGGAGAAGCCTCCCGTGGGCCCCACTACCCACCAGGGCTCGCTTGGGCCTCCTGGCGCGCCCTGGTGCCTAGTGGGCCCCATGGGCCTCCTCTGGTGCACTTCTTTGGCTCCCTGGGTGTCTTCTGTCCAGAAAAAATCTCCAAAAAGTTTCGTGGCATTTGGATTTCGTTTGGTATTATTATTCTGCAAAGTAAAAAGCAAGCAAAAAACAACAACTGTCACTAGGCACTATGTCAATAGGTTAGTCCCAAAAAATGATATAAAGTTGCTAGTAAATGATTATAAAACATCCCAGAATGATACTTTAATTGCATGGAACAATAAAAAATTATAGATACATTGGAGACGTATCATCTGCTCGATGCTACTCCGCCAAGGTGACCCGGCGTACTCTTGACAATCAATCTATGATGACCCTGAACTTGCCAACGTTAAAATGCCGACTTAAGTCACGTGAGAGTCGGCTTACAGAAAGCAGGATAGACCGTTATTTATCTATGTATTTGAATTTTATTTTGTTTTACCTAATTTTTGCTCCTTGATTAGTTATTATATCGACCATGAGTCACCGAATTAACAACGCACTAGATTATTTTGATCAATATTGAGCTTATATCGACCAAGAGTCGCCGGGTCAAACAACACACCGGGTTATTTTGATCAAAGATTGTAATGACAACCAAGAGTCTCCGGGTCATGAATATATGACCCAGGCTATCATTTCAATGACGGCTCATTGCTGCGAGCAGAAACATATTACAAGTATTAAGGACAACTGGTGGATTAGCAAACACCGCACTAGCTCAACATCTTCTCCAAAAAAATCCAAAGTCTCAAGTGTGCAATGCCACCACAGATAAAGCAAGTATTTTTTTACTACCCTATTACAAGCAAAAACTGGGCTAAATATGAGACCAAGTTTTTTCAAGGACAATCACTCATTCAAGTCGCCCTGAGAGCTCTTTAGGACTTCATGTTGGCCTTTCATGCCAATTGCTTCTGGATCAGCCTGCGCCGGCTCTTCTTGCTCAGTCTGGCGGTCCCTTAGTGTCCACTAGATAGTGGACAAAGCTTGGAACGTTAAATCATTAGTGATTATAGCAGACGAGTCGACGTTAGGAGCGAAAGTTTGCTTACGACGTGGCTGAGTCAACACGAACGGATTAAACTCTGGAGGGCCAATGCACTTGTTATCTTCCGAATAGTCAGGTTGATATTTGCCCAAGTTCAGCTCTTCCACCATTTGAGTCGTCGCCACCCGGGTGTCCTTCACACAGCGCTAAATCCTGGAAGAAATGCCTTTTGTTAAGGCATGTCTCTCTCTAAGTAGTTTTGGTGATTGACGATAATGCTTTTGCGGACTAATCGTGCGCGTTGAGTATTTCAGAGATTCATTCTTTGGCACGAGATGATTCCATCCCCTCAGAGTTTTAAGCGAAGACGGTGTAGCTCTTTCGTTTCAGTTTTGGTGGACTTGTTTCGTAGGAGTCACCATACTATCAAGAGGGGGTCCGCATTGGAAAGGCTAAGGTGGAATCAACACGTACACATCTCCTTTGCACCCACTGAGCCTTCCCGCTTCGATGGAGGATCTTTCGTTGCTTCCTATGTGAGCTTTGGTCCCAGCGGTATAACCGCAGACCCCAGCGGTAGTACCAATCAAGAGTCACAAGCGGCAGTACCGCTCCAAAGCGGTAGTACCACCTGGGGCTCTCAGCCGTAGTACCGCTGTTGTGATAAGCTTCTACCGCCTCGACTCGAGAGTGCCGCCTCTCGTGTCGGGTTTTGTGGCACTAGCAACGGCAGTAGAGGCGGTAGTACCGCTCGCAAGCGGTAGTACCGCCCCTACCACCGCTGCTAGTACCACCCTAGGTCCGCTCCTCGCTCCGCCTCTGGTCTCCCTCTGTCTGCATGGTAGTATCGCATGGGGGAGCGGTAGTACCGCGACACCCAGCAGTAGTACCGCTGCCCCCAGCGGTAGTACCACTCTGTGCCGGCTGAATGGGGGGTAACGGTTGGCCTTTTCCCCCACTATAAAAGGAGGTCTTCTTCTCCAAGTTGACTTACCTCTTTTCCCCCAAGCTCCATTGTTGCTCCAAAGCTCATTTTCGCCCGATCTCTCTCCCTAGCCAATCAAACTTGTTGATTCTTTAGGGATTGGTTGAGAAGGCCCAGATCTACACTTCCACCAAGAAAAATTTGATTTCCCCCACTAATCCCTTGCAGATCTTGTTACTCTTGGGTGTTTGAGCACCCTAGACGGTTGAGGTCACCTCGGAGCCATATTCCATTGTGGTGAAGCTCCGTGGTATCGTTGGGAGCCTCCAATTGAGTTGTGGAGATAGCCCCAACCTTGTTTGTAAAGGTTAGGTCGCCGCCTTCAAGGGCACCAATAGTGGAATCACGACATCTCGCATTGTGTGAGGGCCCGAGGAGAATACAGTGGCCCTAGTGGCTTCTTGGGGAGCATTGTGCCTCCACACCGCTCCAACGGAGACGTACTTCCCCTCAATGGGAAGGAACTTCGGTAACACATCCTCGTCTCCACCGGCTCCGCTATTGGTTATCTCTCACCTTTACTTGTGCAAGCTCATATTGTGTTGTATTCTTTGCTTGCTTGTCCACTTGTTGTTGTTGCATCATATAGGTTGCTCACCTAGTTACATATCTAGACAACCTACTTTGATGCAAAGTTTAATGTGGTAACTAAAAGCTAAAAATTGTTAGTTGCCTATTCACCCCCCTCTAGTCAACTATATCGATCCTTTCAATTGGTATCAGAGCCTCGTCTCTTTATTAAGGACTTTGTCATCCGAAGAGTATGGTTGACACCGTAGACGGTGGGGATGAGCACTCCGGTGTGAATCCGTTCTTGTCTACGGCCGATGCGGCAACCGCGGTCTCACGTGAGGAGTTCAATGTGGCCTTGGACACATTGAAAACCTCCATGATGACCGAGGTTGAAAGCATGTTTAACAAATTCTTAGAAGGCCTTAAACTTTCCACCGCACCAATGAAAGTGGGTGATCCCGCTAACAAGGTGACGGATGCTAACTCCGACAAGGGGGAAGCTACTAGTGACAAAGTTCCCTTATCTAGTGGTAGAAATGGAAGTGGCATCTTTGCCCATGTTGAACCTCCAATTACTTATGGAGGACCGGTTCCCTCCACTCATTTGAATCATGTTGGTCCTCCTCCTAAGATTGTGAAAAATGAGGATTTTGACTCTTGGGTCTATCGCTTTAAACGTCATTTAAATCATGTTAATACTAATCTTTGGAGAATCATTGAGCAAGGTTTCTATCCGCATGACCCAAGCAACTTCACCCCTAGAGAAGCTGTGGATCATCAATTCAACGAGAATGCTCTCTTCATCATCCAAGATGCAATTCCATCGGAAGATGTTGCACATCTCCGACCTTTCACCGTGGCAAAGGAAGCATGGCACCATGTTGTTTCCATTTACAAGGGAAGCGCAAGCATTCAACGCTCCAACTATGAAGTGGTGCAAAATGAAGCCGATGAATTTGCAATGAATGAAGATGAAGAACCTCGTGAGCTTTACCGGAGATTAACCACTCTCGCGGTCTCACTCTGAGATCATGGGAGCAAGGATATGGATGACAATTGGATCAAGCGCAAGTTTCTCAAGGCCATGATGCCTTACCATAAGACCATGCCCTACGTCATCCGTCAAAGGCCGGACTTTCACACCTTGTCCTCAAGTGAAGTGTTGGATGAGTTTGTGGCAATGAGGATCTTGGACAAGACTGCCGACAATGTGGTGTTGCATTCTCAAAGAGCAAAGAAGCCCAACCTAGCCTTGAAAGCCAAGGCTAGTGTGGAATAAGAGGATGAAGAGGAAGAAGAGGAGAGTAACCCTGAAGATACAAAATATGCTTATCATGAGCACATGGCTCTTGCTTCAAGGCAATTTTGGAGCAAGAAGAACTCAAGGCCCAACTTCAACAAGAACAACTCAAGTGGCGCCAAGGGCAAGCAACGTGTGAGGACTTGCTATAATTGTGGTAATATAAGCCATTTTGTTGCGGAGTGCCCATATGAGAAGAGGGAA
This sequence comes from Aegilops umbellulata, assembly GCA_032464435.1. Classification (NCBI taxonomy): domain Eukaryota; kingdom Viridiplantae; phylum Streptophyta; class Magnoliopsida; order Poales; family Poaceae; genus Aegilops; species Aegilops umbellulata. Next base: position 352,723,426 of record CP136057.1, read on the forward strand.
GACAATGGTGGCAAGCTCATCCGAAAAGACAAGGCCAAGTCCTTCCTCAACAAGAACAACTTCACCAAGAAGACTCCTCCCAAGGGGTTGGTGGCACAAGAAGAGTGTAATGAGGATGATGATGATGATTAAGACGGTGAGGTGGTTGCTATGGCCTCCGCTGCCATTGCGACAACTCTACGGGTGTCCCTCTTCGACTCACCCAATGAGAACATCACTGCCAAGTGTGTCGTGGCTAAAGCCACCAACAAGGTAACCTCCAACATCAAAACTACCATCATTACTAATCCTTCTTTGACAGATTGCATTGATGAAAGTGAGGGGTCTAATGAGGAGGAAAATGAATTTGAGTCTTTTATGAGTAAGCTCAAGGGTAAGTCCAAGAAGCACTTTGCTGATGTCTTGGAACAACTTGGTGAAGCCAATGACATGATCGAGGCTCACGAAGAAACCATCTCTAAGATGGAGGGGCATAGTCGTGACTATGCCGATGAGATATAGGATCTATCTAATGCGCTTGAGGACGAGCGTGGTCATTGTTTGGCTCTTGAGGAGTCACAAAACGGTGATCATGCTAAAATTAAGAAAGATCTTGATCATGCTCTTGTTGTATCTCGTGTGCTCATTCCGAGAAGGCCAAACTTGGTGTTGATCTTGCTAGACTCAAGGAGGAGTTTGATATACTTGACAAGGCTCACAAGGCCTTGAAGGGTACTCATGCTAGCCTTAAAGAGTCTCATGATCAACTCCAAGTGAAGCTAACCAAGGAGAAAGCCACTTTTCCTCATATGGTGTTAATTGATAATGCAAATGCTACTAGCCCTTGTTGTGAGCACGTGCGTCTTGTGGAGGAGAATGCAAAGTTGAAGGAGCAAATTGAGAAAGGCCTTGTGTCTTGTATACAAGGTGAGAAGAACCTCAATGACCTTTTGAGCAATCAAAAGTAAGTTGTGGCCATGGAGGGAATTGGGTTCACACCCAAGTCCAAGAACAAGAAGATGAATGACAACACTACATAAAAAAGACACATCCGTGACATTTTGGGCCGAACGAAATTTTTTCTGTCATACATATGACATTTCTATGACGATAATTGTGAAAAAACCCGGTATCATCATAGATATGGTGGGCTCCTACTTCTATGACAAAAAATCATGACAAAAAATGGGCTTTTCGTCCTGGGCGGGCCGGAGACGCAGCTGCATGACATTCTTTGGGCCGTCCATGACGGAAAAAACCATGGTAGAAGCGAGGGCGAGGAAACTTTCGGAGAGTTCCTGGTTACGGTGGGAGGTCAGGGGCCGAGCGATGTGCGCTTCTCTCGTACACGTATGCACGTGTGTGCGAGGCGTTGGCTCTAACTGAACCCGAGCGAGGCGTTGGGCTCTAACTGAACCCGAGCGATTGCACTGCAGCCTACGCGTTACTGAACCCGAGCGATCGATCGATGCCTGTTAACTGAACCCGATCGAGCGATTCCTTCGCTACTGCTGCTAACTGAAGCCGATCGATTGGATGAACAGTGATGGTTGCGGGGGGGTTTGGATGAATAGTGAGCGGTGGCGTTGCCTCTGGATGAACAGGACCCCGTGGTGTGGTGGAGGGCTGGATGAATAGTAGATGGTGGAGGGGTGCCCGTGGAGGGGTGGATGAACAGGACCCCATGGTGTGGAGGGCTGGATGAACAGTAGACGGTGGAGGGGTGCCCGTGGAAGGGTGGTTGAACAGGACCCCGTGGTGTGGAGGGCTGGATGAATAGTAGACGGTGGAGGGGTGCCCGTGGAGGGGTGGTTGAACAGGACCCCGTGGTGTGGAGGGCTGGATGAATAGTAGATGGTGGAGGGGTAGTTGAACAGTAGCCGGTGGAGTAGCGCGCGGTGCAGGCTGGATGAACAGGAGCCCATGGAGGCTGGATGAACAGGAGCCCATGGAGGCTGGATGAACAGGAGCCCGTGGAGGCAGGAGGAGGTCGACGGTGGAGATGAATAGTATCCCGTGGAGTCCCGTTTCGCGGTACGCCACACCCCTCCCGATGAACAGGACCCTCGTTTCGACCATAGCGCTCCAACACAAGTTCGTTTTGTCCGTTTTGCGGTACGCCACACCCGTCCCGATCAACAAGACCCCCGTTTCGACCGTAGGAGGTCCGTTTCCTCCGTTTTGCGGTACGCCACACCCCTCCTGATGAACAGGATCCCATTTCGAACATGGCTGGTCGAACACAAGGCCGTTTCCTCCGTTGTACGGTACGCCAGGCCTCATTTCCATCGCTTGTTCCGTCCAAGCCCTCCCGATGAACACGACCACGCATTCCGTTCCGACCCAGCCGGTTGGCTCCCACGCGTTCCGTTGCCTCCCGATGAACACGACACATTCCGTTGCCTCCCCATGAACACGACGCATTCCGTTGCCTCCCCATGAACACGAGGCATTCCGTTGCCTCCCCATGAACACGACGCATTCCGTTGCCTCCCCATGAACACGACGACGACGCTGTTTCTCCGTTCCGACCCAGCCATGTACACGAGCCCTGGCCGTATGTATGCGCAAGTAGGCGTTCGATACCCCGCCCGTATGTACACATATGTGGCCATATTTTCTTTCTTGCACCCTGGTCGCTGTACGTACATGTACATGCTACGTGCGCGCCTCTACTACGACACGTGCGCGCCTCTACATCGACCAGTATATATGTACGCACACGTTCATGACCAGAATGACAACGCTACGTACGCTTCGACCAGGTGGGTCCCGACTGTCAGGCACTTCCTTGCATGCGAAGATGTAGCTGGTGGGTCCCAGCAGTCAGGGGGGCGAAATACGGTGGCCCATCTGGTGGGTTCCCGCTGTCAGGTGGAGGAATAATTATTTTGCACGTAATAAGGAGGCACTTCCTTGCTGCGGCCGTGGACCCAGCTCTCAGCCTCTCCACGTACAGTCCACGTCCGATGGAAGTCGTTCCTTGACCACGTTGACCACGCCGCGCCGAGAGCACCAGGGCGGTGGACGACGGCGAGGCCTAGGAAGGGGACGACGCGGAGCCGGGGAAGACACGGCAGTGGATGCCCACGCGTAGAGGAGTACAAGGGTTCACTGGTTCGCTGCGGTGTGAGGCTGCCGTCGCCGCAGAATAACAGGGGCTGTGGGTGAGTAGAGGGATGGCCTGGCTAGCGGTGGGCGGTGAGGCAGGAGCACGAGGCACGACCGGCGCTGGTTTGGGCGGCTAGAGCAAGAAGACCAGAGGTTGAAGAAGCACTACGGCCGTTGGATGGACATCGTATGGTCACTGGAGCTAGAATCATGCATATGGACTAAGTTGACAAAGCTCTCCGTCCCCGTCAACTTAGTAGGCCCACAAGTCAGCCTGCCACTATACTGGGTCCAGCTAACAGGGTGAGTATTCATTTTTTTGTGCGTAATAAGGAGGCACTTCCTTGCGTGTGAAGATATAGCTGGTGGGTCCGAGCTGTCAGCGGCGGTAACGTTTTTTTCGCAAAATACAGAGGCCCTTTCGATGGGTCCCTGATGTCAGGTGGAGGAATCATTATTTTGCGCGTAATAAGGAGGCATTTCCTTGTGTGCGGCCATGGACCCAGCTGTCGGCCTCTCCATGTACAGTCCACTTCAGATGCATGTCGGTCGTTGACCACGTTGACCAGGCCGCGCCGAGAGCACCAGGGCGGTGGACGACGTCGAGGCCTAGGAAGGGAACGACACGGAGGCAGGGAAGACTCGGCAGTTGTTTCCCACGCGGACGGGAGTACGACTGTACGAGGGTTTACTGGTTCGTCTGCCATCGCCGGAGAATAACAGCAGGTGTGGGTGAGTAGAGGGATGTCTAGGCCAGCGATGGGAGTACGGTGGGGCGGTGAGTCCTGCGCGGCAGCACAGCTGGCCGCGGGGAGGAGGGAGTAGGCAGTCCTGTCGGCGCTTGTTTGAGCGGCTGGAGCGGGAAGAGCAGAGATTGAAGAAGCACGATGGCCGTTGGATGGACATCCAACAGTCACTGCTTGTGCGTCAACCTTTTTTTAGGAAAGCCTCAAATCTGTGGAAAACAGCATACAACCCATCTGCCATTATTTCTAATAATTTTCAGCCCATTTGCTAATTCTTAAGGTTTTTTTTGGAGCCCATATTCTTTTTGTTAGCATTACAGCCCAAATTATGGCCACAGTTAAAAAATTATACGAAATTTTTCATATTTCGGTGCGGTCCGAACTGTTTTTAATCCTGAAATTTCGACTCACATTCAACCTGATTTTAAAAATAAATGTATATCAATATAAAATCTAACAAATTCTCCATGCATAAAAATTAATGTAATTTAAAATCTTGAAATGAAAAAAAAGATATTTGAAACTAATTGCCGGTTTGATGTGTTTTAAAAATGTACAGCCCATTTCTCATTACTGATGGGCCATTTTCTCGGCCAGCCGAATGAAAGCTCTCCTCGTCTTGAAAGATTTGCAGCCCAACAGGCCTGACAAAGCGACTTACTTGGCAAATCACAAAAAAACTGGGCTGTGGCCGTGGACCCAGCTGTCAGCCTCTCCACATACAGTACTCTTCCGATGGAAGTCGTTCCTTGACCACGTTGACCACGCCGCGCGGAGAGCACCACGGCGGTGGACGACGGCGAGGCCTAGGAAGGGGACGACATGGAGCCGGGGAAGACACGGCAGTGGAAGCCCACGCGGAGAGGAGTACGAGGGTTCACTGGTTCGGCTGCGGTGTGAGGCTGTCGTCCCCGCAGGACCTGGCCAATGGTGAGAATAGTAGGGGCAGTGAGGCCTCCGCGGCAGCACAGCCGGCCACGGGAGGCAGGAGCATGCGGCACGACCGGCGCTGCTTTGGGCGGCTGGAGCAAGAAGACCAGAGGTTGAAGAAGCACTACGGCCGTTGGATGGACATCGTACGGTCACTGGAGCTAGAATCGTTCATATTGACTAAGTTGACAAAGCCCTCCGTCCCCGTCAACTTTGTTGGCCCACAAGTCATCCTCCCACTATGGTGGGTCCCAGCTAGCAGGGGGTATTCATTTTTTGTGCATAATAAGGAGGCACTTCCTTGCGTGCGAAGATATAGCTGGTGGGTCCGACATGTCAGCGGGGGGAACGTTTTTTCATGAAATACAGAGGCCCTTCCGGTGGGTCCCAACTGTCAGGTGGAGGAATTATTATTTTGCACGTATAGTCCACGGTCGATGGATGTCGTTCGTTGACCAAGTTGACTAGGCCACGCCGAGAGCACCATGGCGGTGGACGACGGCGAGGCCTAGGAAGGGAATGACATGGAGCCGGGGAAGACTCGGCAATGGTTGCCCACGCGGTGGGGAGTGCAAGGGTTTAATGGTCCGGCTGCCATCGCCGGAAAATAACAGGAGGTGTGGGTGAGTAGAGGAATGGCCTGGCCAGTAATGAAGTAGGGTGGGGCGGTGCGGCCTGTGCGGAAGCACAGCCGGCCACGGGAGGCGGGAGCAGGCAGTCCCACCGGAGCTGGTTTGGGCGGCTGGAGCAAGAAGATCAGATATTGAAGAAGCAGCACGGCCGTTGGATTAACATCCAACGGTCACTGCTGCTAGAATCGTTTGTGGACTAAGTTGACAAAGCCAAAGTACATGTCAACCTAGTTAACCCACAAGTCAGCCTCCAAATCTGTCCCAAACAGCATACAGCCCGAAATTTCTAGCCAGATTCAAATTAATTTTAAATCTAAATATACCTTAATTCAAATTCAATGAAATTTTACCCGCACAAAAACAAAGAAATTTAAAATATCAAAATCCAAAAGAAAACAATATTTTGGAACTAATTGTCTGTTTGCTGTATTTTTTCATTTTACAGCCCATTTATTATTACTTATAGCCCATTTCTTATTACTTATAGCCCATTTTCTGGGCAAAATGCATCCCTCCTCGTCTTGAAAGATTTCCGGCCCAGCAGGGCATAGAAAAGCAAGTAGGCCTACGTTGGTTATTCTTCAAAAAACAAAATAGCTGGCTAGCAATTTTCAGAAAGGAAAAAAACAAACTGGGCTGGTCATGTGTTAAACATATGAAATAAAAGTCTGGGCTAGACGGGTCACGGGTCCCGCACAACCTAGATGATACCCTTCTCCGTCCCAAAAAAACAAAACTACTGCGCGCGCTGCTGGGTCCCTACTGTCATCCTCACCATGTACAGTCATCTCCTTATTCCTCTCGGTTGTTGACCATGTTGACAACACCAGAGGGCGGCGCCGCGGCGAGCGAACCAAGGCGGAGGACGATGGTGAGGCCTCGGACGGGAACGAACAGGAGCCGGGGCAGATCACAGCCAGCCATGGGAGGCGGGAGCAGGCGGTCCCGCCAGCGCTGGTTTGGCTTTGGCGGCTCAAGGAAGAAGAGACTGAAGAAACGCGACAGACTTTGAATGTCAATCCAACGGTCAAGGTTGGCACAATCGTTTGTTGACTAAGCGGACACCAAGTAGCATACTTTTTTATATATAGGAAGAAAAATGCAAGGAAAATGCGTTCGTCTGCCGTCCTCCTCACAGGGAACGTTTGCCACTTAAGTGACTAGCACCCTTGGTTTTCAACCGAGAGGTCTTGGGTTCGAGTCCCGGGAACTCTCAATTTTGTCCTCCTTACTTCCTCGCAAAAAAAGGGAAAGAAAACAAAAGACTTGGGAAGGCGTACAGAACAAGCTAGTGTACCAGTAAAGAGACGTTGCCGAGTTTTAGAAAAAAGAAAGACGTGCTCCTGTAGCTGGTTCGAATCCAAACCTAGACTATGACTATATATGGTTCTATGCTACTCTGCAAGTAATGAAACTGAAATATCCAACGTTCGCTTCTCCTCTTCTCTACTTACTCTGCCTAGCATCAGAAGCTCTGGCCGCAGCAACCATGTCCGCTGGCTGCTCGTCCACCTGCTCTTCAGCAGGCAACAACCAGATATGCGCCAAGTCGCAACCCGTACCATCGCCGGTGGGTCTCATCACACCCTCGCCAGCACGCGCACCGCAGCCGATTGCTTATCGCAACCCGCTGCCGGTGTGGTGCCACTGCTGCAAATCACGCAGAGTCATCCGTCGCTTCTCAACCACAATCCGCAACCCTGGCCAAGTCTCCTACAAATGCCCGAATCATGGGGTAATAATATGTTTAAGTGTTGTTCTGCTGCGCGCTATTCGGAGGTAGAGCTATATCATGCCCCTCGGGATAGTGCGGCGCGCTTGGCTGTGGCTCGAACCCGTCGAAGATCAAGTCTCCGCGGATATCTGCCGTGTAGTTTAAGCTTCCAAACCTGACTTGATGGCCAGGGGCGTAGCTTTCGATCTGCTCTAGATGACCAAGCGAGTTGGCCCGCAGAGCGAAGCCGCCGAAGACGAAGATTTGTCCGGGGAGGAAAGTCTCACCCTGGACCTCATCATTGTTGATGATCAAAGGAGCCATCGGGCCTAAAAGCGACGACACAGAGGAACTCTCAATGAAAGCACCAATGTCGGTGTCAAAACCGGCGGATCTCGGGTAGGGGGTCCCGAACTATGCGTCAAGGTCGGATGGTAACAGGAGACAAGGGACACTTTATTTTGCCCAGGTTCGGGCCCTCTCGATGGAGGTAAAACCCTACTCCTGCTAGATTAATATTGATGATATGGGTAGTACAAGAGTAGATCTACCACGAGATCAAGGAGGCTAAACCCTAGAAGCTAGCCTATGGTATGATTGTGTATGATGATGGTTGTCCTATGGACTACAACCCTCCGGTTTATATAGACACCGGATAGGGTTAGGGTTACACAGAGTCGGTTACAATGGTAGGAGATCTTGAATATCCGCACACCTAGCTTGCCTTCCACGGCAAGAAAAGATCCTTCCGGACACGGGACGAAGTCTTCAATCTTGTATCTTCATAGTCCTGGATTCCGGCTGAACGTATAGTCCGGCTATCCGAACACCCCCTATTCCAGGACTCCCTCAGTAGCCCCTGAACCAGGCTTCAATGACGATGAGTCCGGCGCGCAAATTGTCTTCGGCATTGCAAGGCAGGTTCCTCCTCCAAGTTCTTCAAGAAGATTATAAACACCATGAATAGTGTCCGACTCTGCAAAACAAGTTTCCACATATTGCCATATAGAGAATAATATTAACACAAATCAAATCTGCTGACGTATTCCGCAGTGCATCATAACACTGCGACCAAGCCTTCTGTATAAATTATTTTCATCGTTCCACCTCGGCGCGTTTAGCGAGGCGGTTTCCTTGGCACGTCTTGTCAAAGCAGAGATTGTGTGCCCCTTTTAACGGGATTCTCATTAATACGGATGTGGGTAACCCAACCGCACCATTTACCACGGCACTTGAGAGGCAAGTGAGTTTTATTAGGTAGGTGGGGACGCATAACCGCATCAGCCTATATAAGGGGATAAGGATCCACCTTTTTTACCTACGCCTTCTTCCTCCTTTGCCCATCCATCTCTCGCGCACTCAAGCTCTAGCGCCCAAGTCCGCTCTTCCTTCCTCAACCTTCTCCAGCAATGTCCGGAGCGGGAAGAAAGTGGATGGTCTCCTCCGTCACGGAGGCTCAAGTCAAAAGGCTCAGGAAGGCCGGATACCTGTCCAAGGACATCCCGCACCGGTTTCCTGAGGAGGGGCAGCTTCTTCCCACCCCAAGGCCCCATGAGAGGGTAGTTTTTCTTCCCCACTTCCTCCGCGGACTGGGTTTTCCACTCCACCCTTTTTTCCAGGGGCCCCGAACTTTATCCTCAATATCTCAGCGTTTATCGTCGTGTGTGAGGCCTTTCTCCGCATCCGCCCCCACTTCGGCCTCTGGCTCAAGACCTTCAACGTCAAGCCCAAGGTGGTGTCCGGCACCCAGGCGGAGTGCGGAGGCGCTATGGCTGGCAAGATGGCCAACGTTCTCTGGTTCGATGGCTCCCTTGTGGAGTCCCTAAAGGGGTGGCAAGCTGGGTGGTTTTACATCACCGAGCCACGCGATCCGAAATGGGTCGCGGCCCCTGAGTTCCGATTCGGACCCCCCACGCGGCTTATGTCCTGGAAAGAGACGGGCCTGTCGTGGGGCAACAAAAAAGAAGTGACCGGATTGCAAACTTGCATCCAGTCCCTGGTGAACAAGCCAATCCGGCTTCTCAATATAGTCCAGGTTATGCTCGTCCGCCGGATCCTCCCATGCCAACAACGGGATTTTACTTTGTGGGAGTTCGACCCAGCGCAGCACCAAACCCTCAGCAGGCTCTTCGACACGACGTATGAAGACGTCTGGAAGGTGCTGACCAAAGGCGCCAAGTGCCCCACATCCGCTTCCGAGGATCGCGGATACAGCTCGCAGCGCGACGCTCGCGAGGTAAGCTATATATACCTTTGACAGGTTCGTTTAAGCTTTTCTTCATAGATTAACTCTATGCGGGATCCAAACTCCCTTTGCCTTTGACAGGCGTGGCTGAAGATAGCCGGACCAATTAACTGCCCGGCTCCCCTGCCCGAAGACCCCGCCCCAGCTCTCCTAGAGAAGCTGCTGGCTCCGGCGCCTTATGTGGTGCCGGAGAAGAAGGTCAAGAAGAAGAAAACCACCGGGACTCGAAAGAGTTCCCGCAACATGGTGGTGTCGAGCTCGTCATCTGATGAGTGTGCGACGCCCTCCTCTCGTGAAAAGAAGGAGGAGGAGCAAGGAAGCTCCCCCCCCCCAGTGAGGGGAGAAAAGAAGAAAAAGGCCACCCCAACGGGGGAGGCCGAGGGGTCGAGGAAAAGGAAGACCCCTCCGCCGGACTGCTCCCACGACGCCGAAGAGGGCGGAGGGGAGTGGCCGGACAGAACCAAGCGTCCGGCGATATCGTAAGTACTTACATACCAGAGTGACTCATGATATTTTCCAATGCGCGGCTTTCCCTAATGTCGAACGTAATTTGTGCAGCCCGCCCCGGGCCGGACTTGACGATTCGTCGAGCGGCTCCCTGGATTCGTCGGACGTGAACTCTGTTCCACCCGCTGTCTCTCCCAGCGGGGCAGACGACGCCGAAGTGGCGCCCCACCAAGCTTCAAGGCAGGAGGAGATGGTCCTGGAGGAGCCGCAAGGCAATCCTCCGGACCCCAGGAGTAAAGGGGATGAAACCCCCCAGGGCTCCAAGTCCGGCTTTGTGCCGGACACCGCGCCGGGCTCAACAGTCCTGGTCCGCGGTTGGCGAACTCCTTCCAAGAGGAGTAAGCCGTCTGAGCCGACGACCTCTGTCCAACCAGAGGCGCCGGACAATCTGCTGGAGGTGCTGGAGGGCACCACCATCGACGAGGAGCACTGTACTCTTATGAGTACGGTGATCCAAAGGGTTCAGTCCGCCAAGAGCGGACTGACTGAAGCTTGCACTAGCCTTCTAACAGGCTTCCAGGTAAACAGAAATATGTCAAATTATTTACCGCATAGACAGTAGCCCCTGATGCTCTGTTCGGTGTTCGGAAAGAAAAACCGAATAGAGGATCTAGTAATTTTCGCAGGAGTCTAACAAAAAAAGTCAAATATGCGTATGCAGGCTTCGCTGCTGTCCACCGCCGCACTGACTGCGCAGGTGGAAGTCCTTAAAAAGGACCTCGGGCGGTCCGAGCAAGAGCTCGGGCTTGCCAAACGGCAGCTCGAGGAGAAAGAAGGTAAGAAATACCCTAAAAAAGGTGCCTATAGAGAGGCTTGATTGTAAAAAGAAATAACAGGATTGTACTGCTTATTGTAGGGGCCACAATCGAGGTGGCAACCCTGAAGCAGGCGCTGGCTGAGGCTGGAAAGAAAACGGCCAAGGAGCGCGCCGAGCGAGAAAGGCTTGGGGTCCAAGTCAGCGAGGTGCAGCAAGAGCTGCAAGCTCTCATGAAAAAACATGAGGGTTTGGAGCTTGAGTCGAAAGCGCAAGCGTCCGAGCTCGCGTCGGCCATTGAGACCGCCAAGAGTGCCAAGGCCGAAGCCCAAAAGGCCCTCCAAGAGTTGGAGGAGGTGAAAAAGATAGCAACGGGTAAGGCATGCTCAATGCAAAGTAAGAATATAAAAGTAAACTACCTATTACTTACCCGAATCCGGAGTTCTCCAGGGGCGTTCTTCGATCTTCCCCGCAGCGCATTCGACGCCGCCGCGTTCTACCGAGCTGAAGAGGGCAGCTCGACGGAGAGTGTGTTCTGGTCTCAGTATTCTGAGGCCGGACACCCTGTGCCCTTGAGCGATTAGCTGAAACAGCTGGTCGAGCTCCACAAGGCGGCCGAACAGGCCATGAAGGGCTTACTAGTTCGGCTGTGGCCTGGAGAGGCCCTGCCTGGGAGCTATTTCGGGCTAGTGCGGCGGCTGGTGGAAGCCTGTCCACGGCTTGAGGTCCTCAAGCGCTCCGCCTGCATTGAAGGTGCCCGTGTAAGGGTACACTGGGGTAAGCTGGACGGAGAGAAGCTGGTGAAGGACGGGCCGCCGGCGGGGAAGGAGCATCGCAAGCCCGAGAACTACTACAAGGAAGTTCTTGCCGGAGCTCGCCTTGTCGCGGATGAATGTACTATAGATGTAATATTTGAATGAACTCGCTCGTTTGTATCCTGTGCGCTGAAAACTTTTTCATATGCGCTAATCAATGCGTATTGAATTTAAAATATTATTTTCTGTGCGGCCGTTTATCAAAAATTGAGAGATGGCCAGTCGTCGGCTTCTGCCCCCATGCCACTAGTGCTGGGGTGTTCGGGATAAACCTGAGGGCTCTTGTTCCCATAGTTGGGTCCTTCGAGGGAGGCACTCAGCACAACGAACTAGGCAATCGGACTATAATGCTTGAACACTCTCACTTAGCCATAGAATGTTATAATTTTAAATTTCGGCGAAGCCCCTAGTTCGGAAGGCCGAATTCGGGGCGCTATCCACGCCTTTGGCCGGACATAACCAGCTCCTCGCTCGAAGCGGCATAAGCCTTTAAGGGCTCGAAAAACCTCTCGAACAGCGACCGGTCTCAGGCCTTATCATGACAGTCTGTCTTAGCTTTCTCCACTGAGGTGCTCAACCCACCTGAACTGGGGCACAATCGCAGTGGTTCTCCTAGTGCTACCTTAGCCGATATAGCGGAACGTAAGGCACCAAAACATAGGAGCCGGGCAAACCCAACATGTGACCAAAATCATGACTCGGAGCCGATGCATATAGTGCTATAAGTTCGGGGTGCCGCACTTGTGAAAGTGTACGGACTTCTCACACCAGATAAAAGGGTAATGAAGCCCCTGGCGTGTTTTGCCGTACCATGGTGTACGGGTGCGATCATGTTATTTAATAAACATATATATGAAAAGATGATAATGCAAAAAATAGACAAAAAGCTATGCATTGTTTATAAAGAGGCTATTTATCAAAGCCGAACGATACAAGTGGTGCGATAAGCAAAAAAGATACTAGACTATTTAACATGTCCTGACCAGGCGCAGGCCACGGAATTTAGAAACAGATATATCGCTCGAAATAGAGACCACCTGAGGGTTCCGTAATGAGGCGTAGCTTTGTCTGCTTTCCTGGGTCTTGCATCGTCTGTGCGGCAGCAAGGTCGAACAGTCTATCCAGAGTATGGAGTCCTGAAAGTAAAAAAGAAAAATTCGGCAGCCCCTAGTACGTTTGACGCCGTATTGTAGGCGTGCCGTTAATGTGCCCCTCCCCCTGTGCCCATGGAATTTTAAAGGCGTAATTGTGCACTCTAGGTACTAGCTCTGCTATGGTGCGATAGCTGGGGTCGGGGCCGTATTGCTACGCTTGCTCCGAGCGTGCCAATCGGTCCTGTTGCAGGTTACTCCGGGCGTGCTTTGCATTGTCTGGCTTTTTAACGGCCGGACTGTAGAGTTGCCTTAAAAGGCTGCTTTGTACTTCCGCTGCGAGGGCCACCGTATGATCCTCCGTCCGGATGGAGCGTTCGGTGTTTCCGCTGACCATGATTACTCCTCGAGGGCCTGGCATCTTGAGCTGGAGATATGCGTAGTGCGGCACCGCATTGAATTTAGCGAATGCGGTTCGTCCAAGCAGGGCATGATAGCCACTGCGGAACGGGACTATATCGAAGATTAACTCTTCGCTTCGGAAGTTATCCGGAGATCCGGAGACCACATCAAGTGTTATCGAGCCTGTGCAATTGGCCTCTACACCCGGGATGACGCCTTTAAAGGTCGTTCTTGTGGGCTTGATCCTTGATGGATCTATGCCCATTTTCCGCACTGTATCCTGGTAAAGCAGGTTCAGGCTGCTGCCGCCGTCCATGAGGACTCTTGTAAGATGAAATCCGTCAACGATTGGGTCAAGAACCAATGCGGCAAAACCGCCGTGACGGATGCTAGTGGGGTGGTCCCTTTGATCGAAAGTGATCGGGCAAGAGGACCATGGGTTGAACTTTGGGGCGACTGGCTCCATCGCGTATACGTCCCGTAGCGCACGCTTCCTCTCCCGCTTGGGAATGTGGGTCGCGTATATCATGTTCACCGTCCGCACTTGTGGGGGAAACCCCTTCTGTCCGTTGTTGTTCGGCGGCCTGGGCTCCTCCTCGTCGTCGCTATTTAGCCCCTTGTCTTTGTGTTCGGCTCTTAACTTGCCTGCCTGCTTGAACACCCAACAATCCCTGTTGGTGTGATTGGCTGGCCTTTCGGGGGTGCCATGAATCTGGCACGATCGGTCGAGTATCCGGTCCAAACTGGACGGGCCCTGGGTATTCTTTTTAAATGGCTTTTTCCGCTGACCGGATTTATAGCCTCTGACTCCGGCATTTACTGCCGTATCCTCATTGCTGTCGCTGCTAACGCGGCGCTTTTGCTTATTCCGACGTGACCTGCCACCTTTGTCCTTGGTATCCGAATTACCGTGCTTCTTCGATAAGTTGTTGCTGCGAGCTAGCCAGCTATCTTCGCCCGCGCAAAAGCGGGTCATGAGTGTCGTGAGGGCTGCCATAGTTTTCGGCTTTTCCTGTCCCAGGTGCCGGGCCAGCCACTTGTCGCGGATGTTATGTTTGAAGGCCGCTAGGGCCTCTGCATCCGGACAATCGACTATCTGATTTTTCTTTGTTAGGAACCGTGTCCAGAATTACCTGGCCAATTCTTCTGGCTGCTGAATTATGTGGCTTAGGTTGTCGGCGTCCGGTGGCCGCACATAGGTCCCCTAGAAGTTGTCGAGGAATGCGGCTTCCAGGTCCTCCCAAGAACCGATTGAGTCTGCTGGGAGGCTGTTAAGCCAGTGTCGGGCTGGTCCCTTGAGCTTAAGGGGTAAATATTTGATGGCGTGCAAATCGTCGCCACGTGCCATGTGGATGTGAAGGAGATAATCCTCAGTCCATACTGTCGGATCTGTCGTACCATCGTACGACTCGATATTGACGGGTTTGAAACCCTCTGGGATTTTATGATCCATTACTTCGTCTGTGAAGCATAGTGGGTGTGCGGCGTCCCTGTACTGGGCTATGTCACGACGCAGTTCGGAAGAGCTGTGCCTGTTGTGTTCGGCCCGGCCGGATTTATTGTGTCCGGAGTGAAAATCATCACGTGTCGCCGGGCATCCGCGCGATCCATAGATCGATCTTGTTTGGCTTGCTTTATCCTCCAGTAGGTTTCGCAGGTCTGGCTCGTTTTCCCGTGCCTTAGTTGAACGGCACCAGGGCATGGCTTGTTTAAAGGTTCGACAGGCTTCTCTGTCGCGGCCGTGAGGTGGCCGGTCTGCCATGTCATGTGCTTCCTCCTCTGATTGGGGTAGCGGCCTGCGCTTAGGATAATTTTTAGAGGGGCGCCCGAGTTCATACTCTTCGGCCGCAAGGACTTCAGTCCATCTGTCAGCTAGCAAATCTTGATCAGCTCTAAGCTGTTGCTGCTTTTTCTTTAGGCTGTTTGTCGTGGCTAAAACCCTGCGTTGAAAGCGCTCTTGTTCGGCGGGGTCTGATGGTACGACGAATTCATCATCGCCGAGGCTTGCCTCGTCTTCGGAGGGAGGCATGTAGTTATCATCCTCAACCTCTCGCTCTGCCGCTCTCTCGTGAGGGCTGTCTTTTCCATCTTCCTGCGCCGAATCTTGCTGGTTTTGGTGTTCTTCGGCGCTGTCCGGGGTAGTATTGTCTCCCGTGCCGGAATCACCGTTTCTGCTGTGGCGGGATTTAGAGCGGCGCCGCTGGCGCCGGCGTTTTGGCGGCTTTCTCGAGGTGCCATCCTCCGCTGTTCCATCGCCATCTCCATCCTTTGGAGCATCCACCATATATGTGTCATATGACGAGGTGGCGGTCCAGCGCCCTACAGGTGCTGGTTCTTGTTCGTCTCCTCCTTCGTCGTCCATACCGTCGAAGTCTTCGGAGCCGAAGTCAAGCATATCGGTTGAATCATCGACAATGGCTATTAAGTGGGTGGTGGGTGGGCTTTGAATTTCTTTGCTGTCCGAATCCCAACCTCGCAGACCATAGTCCGGCCTGGGCTCTCGTGATAAAGAGAGAGACTTGAGAGAGTTCAGGATATCACCAAAAGGTGAGCACTGAAAGATGTCCGCGGTGGTGAACTCCATTACAGGCGCCGAATCAGATTCGATCGGCGGGGGCACGGAAGGCCCGGAGTTCGGAGAAGAATCCGGCTCCTTGGAGTCATGGGCCATGCGGAGTGCGGGGCTGGTGTTCGGCTCGATCGCCTTTAAGATCGCAGCCCCCGAGGTGACGTCCAACCGTTCATCCTCAAAGAACGCGGCGAGTTCCGAGTCGAGGATCGGGGCCGGAGCGTGTGCGGCCTCTAGGGCACTATTCGGAGGTAGAGCTATATCATGCCCCTCGGGATAGTGCGGCGCGCTTGGCTGTGGCTCGAACCCGTCGAAGATCAAGTCTCCGCGGATATCTGCCGTGTAGTTTAAGCTTCCAAACCTGACTTGATGGCGAGGGGCGTAGCTTTCGATCTGCTCTAGATGACCAAGCGAGTTGGCCCGCAGAGCGAAGCCGCCGAAGACGAAGATTTGTCCGGGGAGGAATGTCTCACCCTGGACCTCATCGTTATTGATGATCAAAGGAGCCATCGGGCCTAAAAGTGACGACACAGAGGAACTCTCAATGAAAGCACCAATGTCGGTGTCAAAACCGGCGGATCTCGGGTAGTAGGTCCCGAACTGTGCGTCAAGGTCGGATGGTAACAGGAGACAAGGGACACTTTATTTTACCCAGGTTCGGGCCCTCTCGATGGAGGTAAAACCCTACTCCTGCTAGATTAATATTGATGATATGGGTAGTACAAGAGTAGATCTACCACGAGATCAAGGAGGCTAAACCCTAGAAGCTAGCCTATGGTATGATTGTGTATGATGATGGTTGTCCTACGGACTACAACCCTCCGGTTTATATAGACACCGGATAGGGTTAGGGTTATACAGAGTCAGTTACAATGGTAGGAGATCTTGAATATCCGCACGCCTAACTTGCCTTCCACGCCAGGAAAAGATCCTTCCGGACATGGGACGAAGTCTTCAATCTTGTATCTTCATAGTCCTGGAGTCCGGCTGAAGGTATAGTCCGGCTATCCGAACACCCCCTAATCCAGGACTCCCTCAGTCTTGTTGCATCGAAATGGATGCCTTTGCTTGATCCTCTTGCCTGCGCTTGCCCCCTTTGCACCAAAGAGGAAAGGGAGACGCTGCGCGGGCTGGCGCCCGCCTGGCACCCTTGGTCGTCATGGCTTGCGCCATGGGCACCTCGTGAGGTACCCCGCCTTGATCTCTCCGCCTCCTCGTGAGCCAGCCTGATGAGGCCGCGTCTGAGGAAGCTCCGCGTCGTCCGCCCTGCGAGGCTTGGCCCCTCGCGAGGGTCTTGGTCTTGTGTTGATGAAGATGGGCCGTGCTGGGCCCCCTTGGGCCACACCGCAGGCCGCAGGCAGGCAAGTCTGGGGACCCCCATTCCCAAAACGCCGATAGTAGCCCCCGGGCCCAAGCCGCGCACGGACTTGGCCGTGCCGAGAGGCCAAAGGGCAAGGGCGAATTCCGCGGGCCCTAACAGCCTGCGGTCTTGGGCGCCGCGTGGCGGTTGATTGGACGTGGGCGTCTCCGCTTCCCCATGACGCCTCGGCGATAGCGCGGATTGGACAAGTCCCTGCATGCAAATCGTGTCATGATTACCTGCGATCGTGGAGGCCGACGGTTGGCCTTTGCCGGCTATAAGTACGGCACTGCGCGCGCCCTCCCAGTCCATCTCTCCTTGCTTCTGCTTCTTCTCCATGGCTCCGTCAAGGAGGTTCTCGGCTGCGGAGAAAGGGAAGGCCTGCCAGGTTGAGCCTGCCTCTCCCCCACCCAAGCGCGGCCAGGGCGCCCCCGGAAGCATCCCGTGGCTGCCACGGCAGCGTCCCGCGGTCGCGGGGATGGTTCCCAGCGTGGTGGTGGGCGAGCTGCTGCGGCCGGGGGACGTGCTTTGGTCGCTCGCTCCCCTAGGCCGCGCTTTCGCCCGGCGGAGGTGCTGCCGGAGTTCGTCGTGTGGTCGGCAGAGCGGACTAGCGCCCGGCTCCAACTTCGTCGCTTCCTCCTTGGTGAGCTCCCGGCCGATGCCCCGGGCGGTCTCTGGCTTCAGGCGGACGGCAGCTGCAGCCGGGCCTCGTGGGCTGCACTGGAGGTCTCCGCCGCTGGGAGCCTGGCCTTGACTCGTGGTTGGCAGGCGTTCGCCCATGCCTGCGGCCTGGAGCGTCGGTGCACCCTGCACTTTAGGTTTGACGGCGATGCCACCCTCTACATGAGGGTGTTTGGGGAAGATGGTTGCCGCGCAGGGTGTTCCCCTGAGGACGACGACCGCGGCTGAGGACCCAGCCCCGACGACGATGGAGGAGACAGCGCCTGCGTGGTTGGCGGTGCTCGGGGCTCCCCAAGCTTCATCGACTCTTCTTCAAGCGACTCTTCTGGCAGTGGCCGCAGTCACCCCCCTAGCCGTTGCGCCTGCCTGGGAGGCGGCAGTACGTCCGCCCGCCGTCGCGCCCCGGTGAAGCGCGAGAGGGAGTCCGCTTGAGCTCCAGAGGCAACCCGAACCTCCTCCGCAGGCCGGTGTGAGGCGAGCCGCGCCGGGCGTGTCCCTTCTTTCCCTTTTGTTTCCTGCATAAAGAAAACAGCTGTGTGGAGCCCCGCGGGGGCGTGTTCGGGGTTACTGCTATTAACCGTTACCTTGATTCCGTTTTTCGCGCCTTTCAGCTATGTGCTTGCGCGTAGATAGTTCCCGGCCCCAGCCGTGGGGGGCAACCGACCCAGGCCATGTGTGTGTGTCGCGGTGCCCGCGGGGCGCAGACTGGAGGGGTGCTTCCGCAATGGACCCGGGTCGTGAAACCTTAGAACGATTAGAACAGGAACTCTCGCGAGGGCGCTCGGCTGTCCTCCCTCGCAAGGCCTTTCATAAGAGGAATAAAAACGGGGGAGTGAAAATCGACGAAACATAAACCATCGATGGCAATAATTTCAATAACACTTCAACTGCGAACAAACAAGCCAACTGCGGAAAGCAAATGAAAAAGCCGCGTCCGGCACCTAATCTAGTCTTCGACGTCTTCTCACCAGCGCGGAGCTAAGTGCTGCCACTGGGCGTGGGAGGGAGCCCCAGGGCCTGAGGCCGGCGCTCCTGAGACTCCAGGGCGTGTACAGCCCCAACTCATTATTACGTGAGAGTGTCACGGGCGGCGAGCTTCACAGGCGTTGGCCTTCTTCACAGGCTCCGGGCCTTTCTTCTTAGGGGAAACAAGCTTCACAGGCATTTGCCCTCTTCACAGGCTCCGGGCCTTTTCCAAAAAGGATAACCTTCACAGGCATTCGCCTTCTTCACAGGCTCTGGGCCTTCTCCAAAAAGGATAATCTTCACAGGCGTTCGCCTTCTTCACAGGCTCTGGGCCTTCTCCAAAAAAGGATAATCTTCACAGGCGTTCGCCTTCTTCACAGACTTTGGGCCTTCTCCAAAAAGGATAATCTTCACAGGCGTTCGCCTTCTTCACAGGCTCTGGGCCTTCTCCAAAAAGGATAATCTTCACAGGCGTTCGCCTTCTTCACAGGCTCTGGGCCTTCTAGGGGTAGAACCTCCGGAGGTGCTGGATGTTCCATGCGTTCTGGACCGGCTCCCCCTCCTGAGTCTCCAAGCGCACGGAGCCTGGCCTGGAAACATGAACAACCTTGAACGGGCCCTCCCACATGGGAGAGAGCTTGTGCAGCCCCTCCCTGGAGAGAACCCGCCTGAGTACGAGGTCTCCTACCTCGAGAGTCCTGGGGCGGATGTTGCGGCAGTGATATCGTCGTAGCGCCTGTTGGTACCTCGCCGCTCGTAACGAGGCTTCTCGGCAACGTTCCTCCCCCAGCACGAGGTCCATCCCCCGCATGGCGTCCTACTGCGCCTCGTCGAACGCTAGGACCCACGCGGAGCGACGTCTGACCTCGTGAGGGAGGACTGCTTCAGCTCCATAGACCAGGAAGAACGGGGTCTCTCCAGTCGACTTGGTCGCGGTTGTGCGGATGGACCACAACACGGATTGGAGCTCATCGTACCAACCTCTACCGCAGGCCTCCAGCTTCTTCCTGAACGTCCTGGTCTTGAGGCCCCTCAGGACCTCCGCGTTGTCTCTTTCGGCCTGGCCATTGCTTCGTGGATGCGCCACCGAAGCGTAGCATATCTGCGTTCCAAGGTTAGCACAGTATGTTCTGAAAAGGTTACTGGTGAACTGCGAACCATTGTCCGTGATAATGCGGTTCGGCACCCCAAACCGGCTCAAGATGCCCCTGATGAACTTGACCGCAGAACCCGCGGGGATGGTGCGGACAGCCTCCACTTCTGCCCACTTGGTTAACTTGTCAATGGCGACGTAGAGGTAGCGGTAGCCCCCTGGCGCCCGAGGAAACGGGCCCAGAATGTCCAGCCCCCAGACCGCGAACGGCCACGAAAGGGGTATGGTCTACAGGCCTCCCGCCGGCTGATGGATTTGCTTGGCGTGAAATTGGCATGCTTCGCAAGCCTTCACCAGCTCGACAGCGTCGCTGAGTGCGGTGGGCCAATAGAACCCACGGCGGAATGCCTTGCCAACGAGGGTTCGTGATGATGAATGATGCCCACAGTCCCCGCCGTGTATGTCTTCCAGTAGTTCCTTTCCCTGCTCCCTGGAGATGCAGCGCAGGGATACGTCATTTGGTCGCCTCCTGTAGAACTCTCCATCCCTGAGCCAGTATGCCGTGGCCTGCCGCGCCACACGCTCCGCTTCCTCCTCCTTTTCTGGCAGGGTCCCTTGTGTCAAATAACTCCGGAGTTCCGCGATCCAGCACTCCTCCTGAGGTTCCATTGTCAGGGGCAGGCGTGCCCCTGACGTTGGGCCGCAGATCGGGGCTCCTGAGGCAGGTGGCTGGGGGAGTTCCTCCCGAGGCTGAACAGTGTTTGATAACGACGGCTGGGCGGAGGGCTTGAGGAGCCGCTCTTCAAAGACGCCAGGTTCCTGAGGTAACCACCTAGACGCCCGTCCGCGATGTCATCGGCCTCCTGATTGGTGCCATGGGACACATGCTTCAACTCCAGCCCCCAGAATTGCTTCTCCATCCTGCAGACCTCCGCTAGGTAGGCTTCCATGTGCTCATCCTTCGGCTCATACACCTTGTTGGAGAAGTTGACAAGGAGCTGTGAATCGCCCTTGACGGTGAGGCGCTTCACCCCCAGGGCTGATGCGGCCTTCAAGCCCGCAATTAGACCTTCATACTCTGCTATGTTGTTGGAGACTTTTTCACCTTGCTGGAAACAGAGCTGCACGGCGTGGTAGAGCTTGTCCTGAGTGGGTGATATTAGTACCGCGCCAGCCCCGGCGCCGTGCCTGGATAATGCCCCATCGAAGTACATGACCCAACCTTCTGGCGCCTCGCTCCCCGGGAGGAGGGACCGATCCTCATCGCCCTTGAGGCCCGGTGGCTCCGTCCATTCTGCCACGAAATCTGCTAATGTTGCTCCCTTGATGACCCTGGCCGTGCTAAACTCAAGTTGAAATGCCTGCAGTTCTATGTTCCATTCAGCGACCCTTCCTGCTAAGTTAGGGCTCCTGAGCACTCTCTCCAGGGGGTATGATGAGACGACCTTGATGGGGTGACCCTGGAAATAGTGACGCAACTTGCGCGAGGCCACCAGTAACGCGAGGAGGAGCTTCTGAGGCATGGGATACCGTGCCCTCGCATCCCGTAACACCGTGCTGACGAAGTATACAGGATGCTCAACAAGGCTAAGTGCATTAGTGCTTGCGGCGCCCTCCTGAGGCAAGGGCGCCTCGCGAGGCAACGAGGCCTCGGGAGGCGGACCATCCAGTGGAGTGGCCTCTCCCGCTTCTGGCGTACTCTTCGGAAACTGATCTTCCTCAACCATGGCTACGGCTTCTGCGGGCCTTCCTTGTTCCTGTTTTGCCTTGTCTCGAGTTGCTGTCATGGTTCTGATTTGGCGCTCCTCCCTAACCGCCACCAGGGCTGCGCTGGCGGAGTAAGGAGTGGCGGCGAGGTAGAGCACCAGGGGCTCTTGTGGATGCGGAGCCACCATGATCGGGGGACTGGTCAGGTATTTCTTGAGACCTTGAAATGCCTTGTCTGCCTCTTCAGTCCATTCAAAGGGCCCCTTTTTCTTCATCAGCTGGAAGAAAGGCAGCGCTCGCTCCCCCAGCTTGGAGATGAAGCGCCCTAGCGCGGTCACACGTCCAGTGAGCTTCTGCATTTCTCTGAGGGTCTTCGGCGGGCTCATGTCCTCGACCGCCTTGACCTTTTCTGGGTTAGCCTCAATGCCTCGATGGGACACGAGGAAACCCAAAAGCTTGCCTGATGGGACCCCGAACACACACTTCTACGGGTTGAGCCGCAGGTTCACTACGTCGAGGCTTGCGAAGGTTTCATCCAGGTCTTGTATCAGGTTCTTGGCCTCCCGAGACTTCACCACAATGTCGTCAACGTAAGCTTCGACATTCTTCCCGACCTGCGGGCCCAAGATGATGTGCATCAGCCGCTGAAAGGTTGCCCCTGCGTTACGCAGCCCAAACGGCATGAATGTGTAGCAGTACACCCCGCAGAGGGTCAGGAAGGCGGTCTTCTCGACGTCTTCTACCGCCATCTTGATCTGGTGATACCCAGAGAAGGCATCCAGGAAGCATAGCAGGTCGCACTCTGCAGTGGAATCGATGATCTGGTCGATGCAGGGGAGCGGGAATGGATCTTGCGAGCATGCCTTGTTGAGGTTGGTGAAGTCGACACACATGCGTTCCTTCCCTCCCTTCTTGGGCACAACGACAGGGTTGGCCAACCAATCCGGGTATCGGACCTCGCGAATGACCCCAGCGGCTTCTAGCTTGCGGGTTTCTTGGACGATGAAAGCTTATTTCTCTGTGGACTACCGCCTGCCTTCTGCTTCACGGGGCGCACGTTTGGGCACACGTTGAGGTGATGCTCGATTACACGTTGAGGCTGGGCGTAGTGTTGTGAACATCTAATGATTTCTATTAACGGAAATCAAGGGGTATCCCCTTTTGCTCATATAAATAAATAAATAGCAGAGGCCCTGTCGGGTCAGCTTTGTTCTCATTCGAAGACGTCGAGCAAATTGCAGTCCAACAGCAAAGTATGTCATCAAATTCAAGTTTCACAGCCAAATATGAGTACAACTAAACAACAATGTCATCATGTTTTAGTTGTCATACAATCACCAAACACAAATCAGCATACATAACAAGTGATGTTCTCACAGCAAAATACTAAACAACATGTTCATCAGGTTTCAGTTGTCATAGCAAACACAATTTCACATAGTAGATAAAAAACGTCTTCTGACAGGCAAATACGACAAAAGCAATGTAATCATCATCCGCAGCAGCAGCGTCAACATCTTCGCCATGTGTATCAGTCTGAATCGTAATTCCCCACGGTGTCATCTTCCTCTTTGTCCTCAATGTCCTGAACGTTGGCTTCTTCTTGATCAACTCTTGTATGTCCACAACACGACAGGCAATCTTTTTTCCGGCGTCATTGATGTGATGGTTCTCAAAGATATTAGGAACATCTGTGTTATCTTGTACATCAGGAGTAGTGTAAGCATCATCTTGTTGTGCAACTTCATCAAATGAATTCCTCTACTCAAACCTTTGCAATACTCTCCAGTCATCGCTACGTGCAAATGTGTCTTCCAAGAAAAATATCTGTGTTGCTTGATTTGCCAAAATAAAAGGCTCGTTGGTCTGGTACGCCGCCTTGACATTGATGGATTTGAAATAATCATCAGCCCTGGGTTTTGCGATCCTGGAAAACATGTTATACCAATGACAGCACAACAGAACCACACACCGATGATCCTCGAAACTGGAGATATACTGCAACTGAATAACGTCTGTTATGTTAGCATACATTTCAGTTGTCTCTTTGTCCTATGTATCCGTGCTCATGATGGCACTGTTTTGTGTCTTCCTGCCTTCGCCTCGTGCAAGAGTGTTGTAGCGCACATCTCAAACAACGCAAGATTCATAATGTCTTACACGAGTATCAGGACCCATTGCTAGTGAGTAAAGGGCATCATCAACTGCCTGCCCATCCTCCCGCATCTTCTTAACCTATGGTTAGAAAATTGACAAGTCGATCATCTTATGTACTCAATATATTAAAAAACTGACAGTGCACTTCAAAAGCTTACATGGTTCTTGAACCATTTCGCAAATCCCGCCATAACCAGTTTGTCAATGTTTCTTGGATTTTGCGGCAGTAACTCCTCTTTGTAGATGCTGCACAACATAGTGATCGCGTCAAACATCTAAATATATAAGAATGTGCTGCAAGTTTAGTAGATTACGATGTATAAGCTGCAGTACTACACTTACTTGATATAAGGTAGTATCTTAGGACAGTTATTCAACACATACCAAACCATTTTGTCCAAATCTGTAGGTTTGTCCTCTTGTCGACTCTTCCCTGTAACTCGAACAGAATAATCAAAAACATTGAGCCCGGGATTGTCCTCACCCACCTCTTTGCTAAGCTGATCAACTGTTTCAATGTATTTTGAGCAGAATGTCAACGCTTCTGTAGCAATGTAGGCCTCTGCAATGGAACCCGGGTCTACCTCTGTTCCTAACATAGCCCTTGAAAGTGCCTAGCCGCCTTTCAATAGGGTACATCCAGCCATACTGTACTGGACCTCTAAGTAGTTCCTCATCAGGTAGATGAACAGCCAAATGCACCATCACATCAAAGAAGGCTGGAGGATATATCTTCTCAAGGTCACATAGGATAGTTGGTATCTTGTCTCTAAGACGCTCCAAAGCATCTATCCTGATATTCCTATTGCAGAGTTCCCTGAAGAATTGTCCCAACTCTGCAACTGCTCTGTATAAGTCAGGGTGGCCCAATCCTCTAAGGATAACAGGTAAAACCCTTTGAAGTAGGACGTGGCAGTCATGAGTTTTCAACCCTTGTACCTTGTTTCCATCTGCACTGACTCTCCTTTCAGGGTTGGAAGCAAATCCATGTGGGAATCTCACACGTGACAGGACCTTGCAGAATTCTTTTCTTTTTACCTTGTCCAAGACGTACACAGCTGGTGCCATATCCCGTGGTTTACCTTCATCTTGCACCTGCAAATCCTTTCTGATACCCAGGTGTGTCAAATCAATCCTAGATTTTAAGGTATCTTTCGTCTTGCCTTCAATATTAAGAAGTGTGCCGATAATGTTGTCACATATATTTTTGTCGATGTGCATCACATCAAGATTATGCCGCAGATCCAAATCTTTCCAATACTTCAAGTCCCACAAAGTGGACCTGCGGGTAAACAATAATCTCTCTTCTACCCTGCCACGCTTCCTTTTCCCGCTACCATTACCAGGATGGTTTCCTGGTATAATATGCCTGACCTTCTCTGATTCCACTTGCAACTCATCGGCGGTGAGCCTCTTTGGCGCATCGCGGTTTCCATGCTTTGCATTGAACACATGTCTTCGGTATTTTCTAGGATGCGGCTTGTCCTTGGCAAGGAAACGGCGGTGTCCAATGTAACAGATCTTGCTAAGTATTGCGTATGACAGCGGATTCCTGTCACAGCGAACACATGCATTGTAACCATGTGTCGTTCGCCCTGACATAGTGCCCAATGCCGGATAATCATGGATGCACCAAATTATAACAGCACGCAGAAAGAAATCAGTTGGTGGGCTGCTATATAGGTCTCGAGTGAGAACACCCTTCCATAGATGTTGAAGTTCCTCCACAAGAGGCTCCATGAACAAATCAAAATCCTTTCTAGGACTTTTCGGACATGGGATGAGCAAGGCCATCATGTAGTTTGATTCTTTGGTGCAGACATTTGGAGGCATGTTGTAAGGGATAACAAGCACTGGCCACATGCTATATGTGGCGCTCTGGTGGCCAAATGGGTTAAAGCCATCTGAAGCTAAGCCAAGTCTAATGTTTCTCGGGTCAGCAGCAAACTCTTTGTGTTTATCATTGAAGCTTTTCCACTCACTACCATGAGATGGATGGCTCATTACATTCTGATCTCTGTACTCCTGGTTCCTAGAATGCCACAGTACATCCTCTCTTGTTTCAGCATCATGAAACAACCTCTGCAATCTTGGTGTAATTGGAAAATGTCTCAGAACATTATGAGGAATCCTCTTCACAACATCGCCATCTTTCCATCTTGATGATTTGCATTTCGGGCATTCACTTAAGTTGGCAAAATCCTTCCGCAACAGAACACAATTATTCTTACAAACATGGATCATATCATATCCAATTCCAACTGCACGAAGGAAATTCTTCATTTTACTGTAGGTGTGTGGCAGCTCAGACGCATCTGGGAAAGATTCGCGGAAAGCAGCCAACATCGCATCGAATGATTTGTTGGTCATCCGCTCAGATGTCTTCACCTGAAGAAAGGTGACCATAGCTGAGAATACTGGCAGCTTATTTCCTGGGGTGACAGCAACATTGCATTGTTCCAACATGCGGGCCCACCGTTTTTCTTCTGCAGGTGAAAGTTCACAGAATGCACGAGCATTTCGTAGCATTGTTTCAATGTTGGTCAAACTCACTGGCTCCGCCACCACCACCACCTCCTCCTCTTCCACCTGAGCATCAGGCAGATCAAGATGGTGATCTGCTGCTTCCACGTAGTCAATAACATTAACGTTCACAGCTTCACCATGATGAACCTACCTAGTATATGTGACCGACATCCCATACAAGTGTAGATGATTTTGCACAGTTGACTGGGGTCTTGTAACTGGATTCATACAACTGCTACACGGGCAGAGCACATTTGATTTCGGACCACCGTACTCAGCTCTGATAAAGTTCATGAAGTTTTCAACCCCCTCGACATATCCAGCGGAGAATCTTCGAGCAAAAGTTATCCAAGTCCTGTCCATCTGTTAGACATACAAATTAGTTCTTCTACTAGATATTACAGGAAAAACATATGTGCTTTTTTATGAAGTCCAGAAAAAAATACCTAGGTCGATGTCTAAAGCTATGGCAAGATATTTGGACAAGCAGATCTAAGTAACGAAATACATGTAAAGCTAATTCAGCAAACAGATTTGAGTGCCAAATTATGGCAGGCTATTTCAGCAGTCAATGAGGCCGAGCACACAACCATCGAACTATCGAAGGCCATCGCAGCAACAAAGATCGAGTATAAAATGGTGTAGAGCTATTTCACCTAACAGATTGGCTACTAGACCATGGCAATCTACGTCACAATAAATATATGGCAGGATATTTTAGCAACTAATCGGCCTTGGCATGCCATCTTAGCTAAGCAGATTGAGTGCAGAACAGGGCAAGGAAGCTTCTTAAGCAGAGCATATTGATAGTAAACTACTTCGGAAAACAGTGAGATTAACAGCGTCTATCAGCTAACATTCAGCGCTACACCGACATGAACGGGGCCTCAGTCTAGAATGTGTGTACCGTGGGAGAAGCTGACCGCCGTGCGTCTCCACACGAACGTCGCCAGCGGTGGCGGCGCTGACCGCCGTGCGCCTCCACAAGAACGTAGCCAGAGGTGGCGGCGCGGCTAGAGGACGGCAGTCTACGAGAGCGTACTGTGGGAGCGAGAGGATCGCTGAACCGCGGCACCGACGTATCGGCGCGGTGGGGAGGGCAGCTTTGGCGGAGCGAATGGAGTGGAGGGGGACAGGGGGAGGGGGTTTGGGGAATATTATTGGCTAGTTGGACGAAGGGCGGTTGAATCGGATTTGGGGGGAAATTTTGGGTGTGGGGGGGAAGGATTTTCGTGCGGTGGGCGGGGGGAGTTTGGCGCATGGTCGGTTCTCCAAGTGCAGTCCCACGTGTCAGTGAAGAGGCAAGCCGAAGCGCGTTCCGTTTGCGTGAGCCGTGTGCAGGACCGAACGTGTGTGGGGTGCAATGCGACCGCGACAGGAGTGCTGTGAGTGTACCGCATTTTTTCCTTTTAAACTAGGTGCTTCGCCCCCTCAAAAAAAATATGTTGCTTCGCGCGATCCATCGATACTACTACTAGTAATCCAGTAATCCCGACTAAAACGGCGCGGCCGGGTCTTTTCCCGCGCGATATGCTGGGAGGTTGGCTTAGTTGGGTTTTTTAGGACGAGTAATGCTACACCTACGTAATCCCAGTTACGTAATTAACGTAATGTGAAACGTGTGAGCTATTGATTGTAGATTGGGGGGAGGGAGGGGCCCACCACCATGAAAATCAGGGGAGGAGAGAGAGACGCAATTTACGTTAACCCTTTTGTAGGTTCCCGTAGATGTAGAAAGATGTGTCCGATCCTGCAATATTAGGCCGTCCGATCTATATCTAACGGATAGGAAGGAAACCATGACAATTTACCCGCACTCCTCTCCACATTTGCAGATAAGGCTTTCCCTCGTTCATCCTTTTCTCCCACAAGATCTTGATCTTCCGTGCAATGCACGGGCATCTTGCTAGTACTCCTACAATATGTATATTATTGTGAAAGTTCATATACACCGGCCGAGATTAATGCAAACACAGTAGATTTTCATTACATTTCAAACTTTTATAGGACAAAAAAATAAAATAAACCCGATCCTAAACCTATTCTACGGCGACGACCGACGTCTTCCATCTGTGTTCTCCATGTACTGGGGCGGGGTTCAAGACCCGTGAAGTGAAGGTGCGGTCTCCGGCGAGGAAAAGTAGAACACGAGAGACGGACCGACCAGTTGGCACACCATGCCCTACCGCATCCCATGCCCTACTGATCCTCGGAGGAGTCCCCAACCTCGGCGGTGCCAGACGTTGGATGGCGGCAAGTAGGACGCGTGGCTGACGGTGCTCCCATCGTCGGCTGCCAGCGTGGCCACCGCTTGTGCGGCGACTTGAGCGAGGGCGGCGACCTCGAGCTCCATCCCCGAAGACAAGCTCTCCCGCAGAGCATTTGCGCTTACGGTCATGGCGGATGTGGTTCCAGGTAGGAGGACGATGCGCTATGGTGTGGAGGTTAGCTGGGCGTTGCCGCTTTAAGTAGCGCATTCCGTTGAGGCCAAGCGTCCGGGTGCGTCATTAAGTCGCCGGAGTTGGTTCCTCGCGCACCAAGCCTCTTAATGATGACATACGAACGGACGGCATGAATGCGGGCAGCTGGCGCCGGCTGGGAACGCACCACGCGACGGCGCGAGGGACGAGGGTTTTGGTGTGCCAGGGTAGTCAGCTGCGGTCGTGGCAACGTTGGAGATGCCCTTTGCTCACATGCGATCCCCGCATGTCATTGAAAAAGCAAGACGGCCCAGCATGGTCTCAGGTCCAGAGGATGCAGTTGGCCGCGCTACACCACTCCGCGGACGCGTCGCGGCGCCACGTGCATCCTCGACGAGCCGGGTGTTGGGGTATGTTTGGATTGTGGCCAAAGTGTACCTTGCCAAAATTTTGGTCATGACCAAAAGACTGGTCTTTGTTTGGATGGTTGCCATTTTTTTTGGCATGCCAATGAACTCTAGCCGACTCTAGTTCATTTTCTTGCCAATGTCGGCCAAATCATGGGCAACCAATACCTCAACCAAAATTTTGGTCATGACCCAAAGATTGGTCTTTGTTTGGATGGTTGCCATTTCTTTGGCATGCCAATGAACTCTAGCCAACTCAAGTTCATTTTTCTTGCCAATGTTGGCCAAATCATGGGCAACCAATACCTCAACCAAAATTTTGGCTACCCAATGCTTTGATGGGGCAACCTTGGGCGCAATCCAAACATACCGTTGGTCGTGCCACAGCACTAACGCCACCCTCGGCAAACTGAAACCGATCGTGTCTAGCGATGATATGAGCGTGTCGCTCACCGCGGTCGCCGTGTCCAGAGGCGGTGCTTGAGCTGCGCCGCGTTGTTGGCCCCAATGACCCACATGAACGGTTGTCGGTAGCGAGGAGGTCGTGGGCCAGCTCCTCCATTGGACTAGTCTGCGCTACGTCGTCCCGATGGGTGTGCCCCACATGTCTGTTTCCCTGTTTTCCCGGCCATATTCGAGCGTCAGTGCTCCGCGTTGCGCATTAGGCCTTTCACTATGTAGGCCAAGCGAGACAACTTATTGTTTACTTGAGCCGTTCAAGTATAATCATGTGGCATTTGCTTATTTCTCATTCCTCTCCAACCCTCTTCTCCATCGATCATGTCGCCCTCCAGTCGAGTCCATCCTCCCGCATGCCTCATTTGAACATTCCGCCGAGTATCATTCGCATGTACCCACCCTAGTCCTCTTTCAATAGATCTTCGGACCCCGAGATGAAATCGAGAGGGAACGAGTGGGGGCACGTGATACCTAAGGCGGATTCAAAATTTTGAACCGGTGATCATAGCATCCGCAAATCATATATAAAGGGTATTCAATGTTCGTTTCGTTTTTGAACGTACAATATACTCCCTCCTATCCTTTCTAGTTTACATATAAGTTTTATGTGTAGTCAAAGTATATCAACATTCAACAACGCCCAATAAATATTGTTAGATTCGTACGTACTCCTAGATTTGTATTCGAGATGGTTTCCAATTTGACTATTGACAAGATTAATAGTACTTGAGATGTATAATGTGAAAATTATATCATTGGAAACTCCTTTCACATACGAATTTGACCGTATGCTTTGTGTAAGTTGCATGTCATATATTATTACTCTAACATTTGGTCAAAGTTAGCCTCGAAAAACGCATTAGACCCTGTATGCTTTGTGTAAGTTGCATGTCATATATTATTACTCTAACATTTGTGTAAGTTGCATGTCATATATTATTACTCTAACATTTGGTCAAAGTAGTATAGTGGAAGTGGATCCTCTGACATAGGTATCCCTGCCTTACCCTCCCTTTCGGTCACTTACTGGCGGCCCCCATGCTTGCTAGGCCCCGCATGTCAGTTACTCAATGGGTTCGGCCACGTCAGGGGATCCTCATATGTAGTATACTCCCTCTGTTTTTAGTTACTCCGCATAAAATGGAGGGAGTGGTGGTATAAAAATGAAGCGGGCGGGGAGGGGGAGGGACGTCGGTTTGCTCTCAACTGCGGTCCCACAAGCGAGCGAAAACGCAAGACGAAGCGCGTTCCATTCGATGAGCGACGTAGAGGGTCCAGCGTGCCGGGCTGCAACACAAACGCGACAAGAGCGATCTACAGTCAAAACCGATTGACCAGTCGTCACCGGAACCACTATTCACACCAGAACCTTCGCTGCTCGGCCTATGCCAGCCACTTCCCTAAAACCACACCAAATCTCCAGCCCATTCCCCCACCTTTCGATCCCCTAGTGTGGGATCTTGAGAAGATGTGTCTAGAGGGGGGGGGGGTGATTAGACACTTAGTGCTAAAGTTGCAGTTTTTAAACTTTTTCGGTTTAAGTGGAGTTTAGGCACAATTTCAACATACACAATACATATCAAGCAAGCATGCAAAGAGCATATGAGCAGCGGAAAGTAAAGCATGCAACTTTCAAGAATGTAAGGGGAAGGGTTTGGAGAATTCAAACGCAATTGGAGACACGGATGTTTTTGGCGTGGTTCAGATAGGTGGTGCTATCCTACATCCACGTTGATGGAGACTTCAACCCACGAAGGGTAACGGTTGCGTGAGTCCACGGAGGGCTCCACCCACGAAGGGTCCACGAAGAAGCAACCTTGTCTATCCCACCATGGCCATCGCCCACGAAGGACTTACCTCACTAGCGGTAGATCTTCACGAAGTAGGCGATCTCCTTGCCCTTACAAACTCCTTGGTTCAACTCCACAATCTTGTCGGAGGCTCCCAAGTGACACCTAGCCAATCTAGGAGACACCACTCTCCAAGAAGTAACAAATGGTGTGTTGATGATGAACTCTTACTCTTGTGCTTCAAATGATAGTCTCCCCAACACTCAACTCTCTCTCACAGGATTTGGATTTGGTGGAAAGAAGATTTGAGTGGAAAACAACTTGGGGAAGGCTAGAGATCAAGATTCATATGGTAGGAATGGAATATCTTGGCCTCAACA
This sequence comes from Aegilops umbellulata, assembly GCA_032464435.1. Taxonomy (NCBI): domain Eukaryota; kingdom Viridiplantae; phylum Streptophyta; class Magnoliopsida; order Poales; family Poaceae; genus Aegilops; species Aegilops umbellulata. The sequence goes on from CP136057.1 coordinate 352,754,867, forward strand.
CAAGGGTAGGTGGTTCTCTCTCAGAACATGTGAGTTGGAAGTGTAGATGTGTTCTGATGGCTCTCTCCACGAATGAAGAGGAGGTGGAGGGGTATTTATAGCCTCCACACAAAATCCAACCGTTACACACAATTTACCAATCTCGGTGGGACCGAATCAACAAACTCGGTCGGGCCGATTTAGTAAACCTAGTGACCGTTAGAGATTTTCGGAGGGACCGACATGCAACTTGGTAGGACCGACATGGTTAGGGTTAGGGCATAACGTAATCTCGGTGAGACCGATTACACAAACTCGGTGAGACCGATTTTGGTAATTAGCTAACCAGAGAGTTGGTCAGGCAAACTCGGTGGAACCGATTACTAAACTCGGTTGGACCGATTTTGGTAATAAGTTAACCAGAGAGTTTGCATTGTAATCTCGGTAGTACCGATTGCCTAAACTCGGTGAGACCGATTTTGGTAATGGACGTACACAGAGAGATTACAATCCCATCTCGGTGAGACCGAGATCCCTATCGGTGAAACCAATTTGCTAGGGTTTGGCAGTGGCTATGACATGTGAAACTCGGTGGCGCCGGATAGAAAGAATCGGTAGGGCCGAGTTTGACTTTGGGTTTAGGTCATATGTGGAAGTGGGAAAGTAGCTGAGGGTTTTGGAGCATGTCACCAAGCACATGAAGCAAGAGGCTCATTAAGCAACACCTCATCCCTCCTTGATAGTATTGGCTTTTCCTATAGACTCAATGTGATCTTGGATCACTAAAATGTAAAATGAAGAGTTTTGAGCTTGAAGCTTTAGCCAATCCTTTGTCCTTAGCATCTTGAAGGAGTTCCCACAACCTTTAGTCCATGCCACTCCATTGTTGAACTTATCTGAAACATACTAGATAAAAGTGTTAGTCCAACAAGAGATATGTTGACATTAATTACCAAAACCACCTAGGGAGCACTTGTGCTTTCAATCTCCCCCTTTTTGGTAATTGATGGCAAAATACATCAAAGCTTTAGATTAAGATATAAGAAATAGCAAGTAAAGCTTTGGAAGGACATGTAACAAACATAGGCTCCCCCTACATGTATGCAATCAAGTGAATATGAAACATAGAAGCATGTGAGAGCATAACCATGACATAGTAGGCAATGTGTTACATGTATCTTGGCCATATGCATCAGAGCAAAAGATTATTAAGAAAAATACCTTCATGCTCATGAGTCCTTCTTGCAAACAGTATGTACATAAGCAAGAATTCCTCATTCTCATGATTTTGATGCATATACTTACCTTGTAGTCTTGAGTTGGCTTAGGATGGAATGAACCTGCACAAACAAGATTAGATAACACAGGTACATCCACTAGCCAGAGCAAACCAAAGGGAACCACAAGAATACCAAGACTGGGATGACATGTAGAGAGTGAGTACAAGGTACCACATTGGTTTAGACATGTCCCCAAGAGTAAAGATATGCAATGAATTTGAATGATTTCTTTCCCTTAGATGTCTTGCTCCCCCTGAATCTGACATGGGATATTGGGAGAAGATAGGGAACAGAAAAACAGAGCTGAAAGATATGAATGAATAGAGCTTAATGCAAATAAGCACATATGAACATGTCTTTCCCCCAAAAGACATGTGGCATCTCTCCTCTTGAACATCAAGCATCTGGGATCCTTGAGTATTCTCTCCCCCTGGAGATCTCTTTCTCCCCCTTAATATTCTCTCCTGTAGGTGATAAGCTTTGATGTGATCTCTCTCTCCCCCTTTGACATCAATTTCCAAGAAGGGCTTTCTGGAATCTGTCGAATGGGTTTGGTCCTTGAGACTCAGCACAAAGTAATGGATAAAACTGTGATGCTTGTAGAGGACAAGATTCATTTAGTGGAGCTGGATCAGAAGAAATATAGAACAAGTGGCAAACTGTTTTTCCTGTTGTGAATTCGGTGGCACCGAGTGGTATGTTTCGGTGGTACCGAAAGGATTCGGTTGGACCGAAAACTACAAGTCGGTGAAACCGAGTTCATCACAGATAAAAACACTTGTCACCACAGCTCACTAGACAAATAAGCTTTCACAAAGATTTGCAATGAATTATCTGAAAGATTTGCAATGAATTGGATGCAGAAAATGCAGAACAAAAAAAGAAAAAGAAAAGAATGAAAGTTCTAGATGAAGTTTTTTTGTTTTAAAAAAAGGAAAACGAATATGCAAGGGACAAATGCAATAACACAGAAAAGAACACAAGAGAACTTCATCTAGAGTTGGGCGGTGACATAGTCACCTATGTTAGAGTATATTGACTTGGGAGTCAAGTGAGAGCACTTGATCATAGGTCATACTCATCGTTTAAGATCAAAATGGGGTTTCCATTTCTCGTTTAAGCATCTTGATGTATTCACATCTTGTTGAGTTGCTTTGACTCATGACTTGGAGTAAAGCTTCTCTAAGATGGAATAACATACCTTGGGTGGTGGTGTGGATCTTGCTCATGTAGTTGAACTTGTGTGGGTGCTCAAGGTTGATGTAGTTCATCAAAAGTTGGGAGCATCACTTGGAGGTTGAGTTCATCTACCTACATGGATTAGTTCTTGCAAGGAAGAGCACTTATGTATCCAAAAATGACAACCATGAAGCTCAACATAGAATTTGTCAAAGGATATGTTTGAATGGTTTTGTTCTTCCTTGTCTTCAACCACCATTGTGTAGAGACTTGGTGATGTAGAGATTGCTTAAGATGTGAGTGAGTTGCAATCTCATATAATTAGATTCAACCAAGTACCTACATGGGTTAGATAACATGCAAGATGCAAATTTGTCCAAGACATAAGATAATCATCATAAGAGATATATCATGGATTAGTCATAAGCTCATGTCTTGCATGTATCCAATGGAGTTCCTACTCCAAGTTCGAAGCATCAATAATGTTCAATTCACCTCTCAACCTGCAAAACACTTTATCATCAAGTGGTTTAGTGAATATATCTGCTAATTGCTTATCGGTGCGAACATGCTTAAGATCAATGTCACCCTTAGCAACATGATCTCGAATGAAATGATGACGAACTTCAATATGCTTAGTTCGAGAATGTTGTACAGGATTATGACCAATTTTGATAGCACTTTCATTGTCACAAAGCAATGGAACATGTTTCACATAGATCCCATAATCTTTAAGAGTTTGGGTCATCCAAAGTAATTGAGCACAACATGAACCAGCGGCAATGTATTCCGCTTCGGCGGTGGATAAGGATACTGAGTTTTGTTTCTTGGAGGACCAAGACACAAGAGATCTACCAAGAAATTGACAAGTACCCGAAGTGGACTTTCTATCAACCTTGTCTCCGGCATAATCCGAGTCGGAATCGCCAACAAGATCAAAAGAAGACCTCTTAGGATACCAAATGCCAAAATTTGGTGTATGAATTAAGTATCTCACTATCCTTTTCACGGCCTTAAGATTACATTCTTTAGGAGCATCTTGATATCGTGCATGCATGCACACACTTAGCATAATATCAGGACGTGAAGCACATAGGTATAACAATGAACCAATCATAGAGCGATAAACCTTTTGATCAACCGGTTCACCATCTTTGGTCAAATCATTATGTCCACTAGTAGGCATGGGTGTAGGCATACCTTTGCATTCTTGCATATTGAACTTCTTGAATAAGTCTTTGGTGTACTTCGTTTGAGAGACAAATGTACCTTCCTTAGTTTGCTTGATTTGCAAACTGAGAAAGAATTTGAGTTCACTCATCATAGACATCTCAAACTTCTTCGACATTAGCTTTCCAAACTTTTCACTAAAAAGAGGGTTAGTTGAGCCAAATATGATATCATCAACATAAATTTGGCATACAAATAGTTCTCCATTAACTCTTTTAGTAAAAAGTGTGGAATCAATTTTTCCAATTTCAAAACCACTTGCAATAAGGAACTTGGTCAAGCATTTATACCATGCTCTAGGAGCTTGTTTGAGACCATAAAGGGCTTTATGAAGTTTGTAAACATGATTTGGTTTCTTAGGATTGACAAAGCCGGGAGGTTGTTTGACATAAACTTCCTCCTCTATTTCACCATTTAGAAAAGCACTTTTAATGTCCATTTGGTACAAGGTGATATTATGGTGATTAGCATAGGCAAGTAAGATGCGAATAGACTCAAGTCTAGCAACGGGAGCATATGTCTCACCATAGTCCATACCTTCGACTTGTGTGTACCCTTGGGTGACGAGACGTGCTTTGTTGCGAACCACTTTTCCATCTTCATCTTTCTTGTTGCGAAACACCCATTTGGTACCAATGATGTTGTGGTTGTTGTCGGGCTTCTCAACCAATGTCCAAACTTGGTTTCCCTCAAAGTTGTGTAGATCTTCATGCATAGCATTTATCCAGTCCGGATCTTCCAATGCTTCTTCGACCTTCATAGGTTCAATGCTAGAGAGGAATGAATAGTTTTCACAAAAGTTAGCTAAACGAGTTTTTGAGCGAGTGATTCTCCCGGTTTGAATATCATTGTAGATTTGCTCGACGGGATGGTCCTTAGCAATTCTTTCTCGAACTCATGAAAGCTTTTGCTTGGTTCTTCATTGAACATCTTCTTCATCTTGTTCTTCTTCTTGGCCTTCTTCATTGTTGGCGTTGTCGTTCTCTTGTCGTGGTGGAGAAGGAGGTTGTTGATGTTCGTCTTGATGCATTTCCTCATCTTCTTCATCTTGGTGTGTCCCACTTGTGGATGCTTCCGTTTCAATTCTTGGTTCACCTTGTCGTGATGTAGAAGCTTCCACTTGGACGGACGAGGTACTCTCCTTCACCTCCGTTGGACGAATTTTGCCAATAGACAAGTCTTGGATTGCTTCTGAAGGGTCTTTGTCTCCTACATCAATTGGCAATTGCTCTACTTGCGAGCCATTAGGTTCATCAAACTTCACATCTACCATCTCTTCAACCTTTTAGGTGAAATTGTTGTAGACACAGTAAGTGTGAGAGTTTGAGCCATAACCAAGTAGGAAACCTTCATGAGATTTAGGAGCAAACTTTGAACGACGATGCTTATCAAGAATGTAGCACTTTGAGCCGAATACTCAAAAGTATCCAACTTGGGGTTTGTTACCGGTGAGGAGCTCGTATGTCGTCTTGCCGAGTAGCTTGTTAAGATACAAGCGATTTGTTGCATGACAAGCTGTCTAAACCGCTTCTACCCAAAAGTGCTTCGTCGTCTTGTACTCATCAAGCATCGTTCTCGCCATTTAGATGAGCGTCCGGTTCTTCCTCTCAACAACTCCATTTTGTTGAGGTGTGTACGTAGCCGAGAACTCGTGTGAAATCCCTTCTTCGTCAAGAAAGGTGTCCACATTTGCGTTCTTGAACTCCGTTCCGTTGTCACTCCGAACCTTCTTGATCTTCACTTCAAATTGATTTTGGGCCTTCCTAGCGAAGTTTTTGAAGATCTTTTGGACCTGCGATTTTTCATCAAGAAAGAACACCCACGTAAATCTTGAAAAATCATCAACTATAACTAGACCAAAAGAATTTCCACCGAGACTCTTGTAAGCGTTGGGACCAAAAAGATCCATATGAAGTAGCTCGAGTGGCCTCCTTGTGGTCATGATGTTCTTCACGGGATGCCTTCCTCCAACCTGTTTACCTGCTTGACAAGCACTGCAAAGTCTATCCTTATCAAATATAACATCGTTAACTCCAAGGATATGATTTCCTTTAATAAGCTTGTCCAGGTTTCTCATGCCAACATGACCTAGTCGTCTATGCCACAACCAACCTTTTGAGGATTTAGCGATAAAGCAAGTTTTAGGTTGTGCCTTTTTAGAGAAATCGACAATGTAAAGATCACCTCTACGTATACTGGTAAAGACCATTTTATGATTGTCTCGACGAAACACTTGGCAATCTACCTCAGTAAATAGGACATTCAAACCGAAATCAGTAAGTCTAGATATTGAAAGTAAGTTGTATCCAAGAGATTCAATGAGCATGACATTTTGTATGGAGCTATCGTGTGAGATGGCCACCTTACCAAGGCCAACCACCTTACCCTTTGAATTATCACCAAAGGTGACATATTTTCGAGGGCCGTCATTTTCAGCAAGCTCACGGAACATCTCTTCATCTCCGGTCATATGATCAGTACATCCACTGTCAAGAACCCATTCCTTTCCTCCTGACACATATCCCCGAAGATTTGCCATAAGACCAAAATGTCTCATTGCATCATCAAGATCGAAGTCACTATCATCATCTTCATCATAGTATCCATGTTCAACATCATCTTGTGATTGATCATATCCTAGAGAGGGTAATTCATTAGATACATGATCATCAAAGTGGTTACCTTTATGAATTCTAATAGCTTTGGGTATGATATCACTAATGATTCCAACATTTCCTTTAGCACGCATGAGATTGGTAAGCTCAAATAGACAATCACCAAAACTAGGATCACTAGAGTTCATCTTACTAAAGGCAATAGATTTATGGAGAATTTCATCTAAATTTTTCAAGGAATAATCAGAAAATTGTTCCTCAAGAAATTTCCATATAGTGTAAGCACACTCAAGAGTAGGCAAATCTAATCAAGTTTCTAGGCAATCCTCTAATGATGAGCTCAACAGTTCTAAGATTGTGAATCATGTCAATATCTTCATCTAGGGTAGGGTGCATAGGATCAACATGAGGCGCACAAGGACTAGCAATGTACTTGTTCAAATGATATTGATTGAAAATTACAAGCATCTCATTTTTCCACTCATGAAAATACTCTCCATCAAGAATAGGCACTCTATGTCTAAGACTCCCCAAAGTAGACTCATCCATCTTCCTCCAATGGTGATTAAACCAAGGCAATGGAGACCAATGCTCTGATACCACTTGTGGGATCTTGAGAAGATGTGTCTAGAGGGGGGTGATTAGACACTTAGTGCTAAAGTTGCAGTTTTTGAACTTTTACGGTTTAAGTGGAGTTTAGGCACAATTTCAACATACACAATACATATCAATCAAGCATGCAAAGAGTATATGAGCAGCGGAAAGTAAAGCATGCAACTTGCAAGAATGTAAGGGGAAGGGTTTGGAGAATTCAAACGCAATTGGAGACACGGATGTTTTTGGCGTGGTTCAGATAGGTGGTGCTATCCTACATCCACGTTGATGGAGACTTCAACCTACGAAGGGTAACGGTTGCGCGAGTCCACGGAGGGCTCCACCCACGAAGGGTCCACGAAGAAGCAACCTTGTCTATCCCACCATGGCCATCACCCACGAAGGACTTGCCTCACTAGCGGTAGATCTTCACGAAGTAGGCGATCTCCTTGCCCTTACAAACTCCTTGGTTCAACTCCACAATCTTGTCGGAGGCTCCCAAGTGACACCTAGCCAATCTAGGAGACACCACTCTCCAAGAAGTAACAAATGGTGTGTTGATGATGAACTCCTTGCTCTTGTGATTCAAATGATAGTCTCCCCAACACTCAACTCTCTCTCACAGGATTTGGATTTGGTGGAAAGAAGATTTGAGTGGAAAGCAACTTGGGGAAGGCTAGAGATCAAGATTCATATGGTAGGAATGGAATATCTTGGCCTCAACACAAGGGTAGGTGGTTCTCTCTTAGAACATGTGAGTTGGAAGTGTAGATGTGTTCTGATGGCTCTCTCCATGAATGAAGATGAGGTGGAGGGGTATTTATAGCCTCCACACAAAATCCAACCGTTACACACAATTTACCAATCTCGGTGGGACCGAATCAACAAACTCGGTCGGACCGATTTAGTAAACCTAGTGACCGTTAGAGATTTTCGGTGGGACCGACATGCAACTCGGTAGGACCGATATAGTTAGGGTTAGGGCATAACGTAATCTCGGTGAGACCGATTACACAAACTCGGTGAGACCGATTTTGGTAATTAGCTAACCAGAGAGTTGGTCAGGCAAACTCGGTGGAACCGATTACTAAACTCGGTTGGACCGATTTTGGTAATAAGTTAACCAGAGAGTTTGCATTGTAATCTCGGTAGTACCGATTGCCTAAACTCGGTGAGACCGATTTTGGTAATGGACATACACAGAGAGATTACAATCCCATCTCGGTGAGACCGAGATCCCTATTGGTGAAACCGATTTGCTAGGGTTTGGCAGTGGCTATGACATGTGAAAGTCGGTGGCGCCGGATAGAAAGAATCGGTAGGGCCGAGTTTGACTTTGGGTTTAGGTCATATGTGGAAGTGGGAAAGTAGCTGAGGGTTTTGGAGCATATCACCAAGCACATGAAGCAAGAGGCTCATTAAGCAACACCTCATCCCTCCTTGATAGTATTCGCTTTTCCTATAGACTCAATGTGATCTTGGATCACTAAAATGTAAAATGAAGAGTCTTGAGCTTGAAGCTTTAGCCAATCCTTTGTCCTTAGCATCTTGAAGGAGTTCCCACAACCTTTAGTCCATGCCACTCCATTGTTGAACTTATCTGAAACATACTAGATAAAAGTGTTAGTCCAACAAGAGATATGTTGACATTAATTACCAAAACCACCTAGGGAGCACTTGTGCTTTCACCTAGCCCGCATCAAGCGTCCCCTAGTTCGCCGGAAAGCCATGGTGCGCCGCAAGATCACTTACTACAAGATGCTGACGCCGGAGCGCCGCGCAGAAATCGCGGCGGCGGTCGGCGCCATAGACCTTTGTTCCCAAGCTCGCTTTGCGACGGGCCAATCCCCGAGTTCTCTGGAGCCAAGATACGAGGAGGAGGAAGCCGCTCCAATGTTCATGGCGGAGGTCGCGGCGCAGAAGGCCCCCGATGGGTATGAGACAATGGACGTCGACTTCGTGCCGGCGACTGAGTCCCCCATGGTGCAGGTGGACCAGCGGTTCAACATGGCAATACTAAAGGAGGACCGAGAGGCAGAGGCTCAACTCTACGCGGAGCGCGCGCATGCCGCTGCCATCGAGGCTCTCCTGCAGGCGGATCCAGATGTCGTGGATGTGAACCGGGCGGCGGAGGCTCAACTTGAGGCGGATGTCGTTGCCATCGAGGCCCTCCTGTAGGCGGAACCGGACGTCCTGGACTTGAACCGGGCGGCAGAGGCTTGACTCGATGCAGAGCGCGCGGATGCCGCTCTCATCGACGCCCTCCTGCAGGCGGAACCGGACGTCCTGGACTTGAATCGAGCGGCGGAGGCTCGACTCGACACGGAGCGCGCGGATGCCGCTGCCATCGAGGCCCTCCTGCAGGCGGAACCGGGCGTCCTTGACTTGAACCGGGTTGTGCGCTCGTCCGTGCAGAGCGCCCGCACGCTCTGCTTGAACGAGTAGCTGGAGGCCGAGGACAACCACGGTGCCGAGACACACGTCAGCAGCGACGGCTGGTTCGCGCCGGCAGCCAAAGACGACGAGGCCGTCTCTTTCCGCGAGCAGTGATAGTTTTTCTTTATGTTGTTGTTTTCATGGATCTTTTGCTGTGTAAAAACATATATTTTTATGCAAGTCGCCTGACTTAGGTCAGTCTACCATTTCAGGCGGTTGGATGAATATCCTATGTCTCCTAACCCTTCTTTCCTTCTTCCTCGCCTCTTCTTCTTCCCCAACAGACCACCGCACGGGCCGTACGGATACTCCCCAAACATGCGGTTGGATAAACATACTCTATGAACGAAAATTATGTGTCAGTGATAGGATGGCTGAGTTTGGTGTTTTCACATGCGACAACACGTGTCAGTGAGGGTGCGTTCCCTTGGTTGGGTTTGCGGCGTGCAGGAGCGACTGTGTGAGGGTGCGGTGCGACCGCGGCGTGCAGGAGCGACCGTGTGAGGGTGAGGTGCGACCGCGATAGTCGTGCGCAAGTGTACCTCCTTCTCATTTTGAAAACTTTAGGCAAGCTTGGCAAAAATGTGTGGCGAAGTTTGGCAATGCAAGGCCTAGACCCAAACAGGATAAGTACGTACGTACTCGGAGTACTAGTGCTAAAAAAGAAAGGCTGGGTTTTCCTTCGCGGGATTTAATCGATACAAATCCTCGTTTCACATGTCAATTAATGCGTATTTTTTTGTCCAAAGACCAAAGAGCTAACCATCTCACTCCTCATCACTTGATTAATGTAGCGCCATGCAAACCAACCTTCTCACTTCCGCATGCATGCAGGGGATATTATTGTCCTTGGTTGCTAACCCCATCAATTTTGCCTCGATTAGTGTTAGTGGCCCTTTGCAAATTGTAATTTTGATATACTGGCCTTGTGTACAAAAAAATTGAGGTAGTAACTATATTTGACTTCCTTCCCCATTGCGGTGACGTCGACGATATTTTTTTTGGTGGTTTGGCGAAGTGCGTTCGACGGAGAACACCATTGAGGGAGACCACGGTAAGTCGTTCGCAAGTGTCGCCTGCAAGCCGAGACAACCGCCTTATTTGCACCCAGGAAGTCCTTTACTAGTACTACTAGGAGTAACTAATGCGGTGAGATGGCTTCTTGAAGAAGACGATGGAGAAGTGGAGTCAGCGAAGAGTGAAATGATGGTTGCTTTGTCCGTGCTTTTTGTGATTTGACGCCTCACTGCTTTGTGATTTGTGATAGAAGGGACAGGGGAGTAGACTCTGTGCTCTATAATGTATACATGCGTCCAAGCATGGGAGAAAGAGGAGAGACGTTGCATTTTTCTATTCCTTCAATCAATCAATCAGGGAGCTTCGGTTCCATCTTTTTGGCTTTGGCAACACCGTCCACAATGGTTCCCACGATGCCAAAAGCTATTTTCACATTTGGCTACACATTGTGGATGCCCTTAACCGTACCACTTGGTTTTGCTCCTGTGTGCTATCTATACAAATCTCAATTATATTGATCTAAAAAATTATAGAATCGAGATTAGTAAAAATGAGGTGATTTTGCCGCGCGGATTGCGGGGGAGATTTCTTATTTGAGCAATGCTACATCCACGTAATGGTTTACGTAAAGTTACGAACTGATGTGACGTGGGACTATTTGATTGGATTAAAGGAGAGGATTAGGCCCACCTCACCTGAAAATCAGGGGGACGGGCATATATATATTAGATGGAAAGTATACGTAGCAGCTACGTAGCCCTTTGTAAGTCTAGGATTAGGCTTCTTATTTTCAGAGGACGTTGTCCTGGAGGTTTGCTAACATGCGGTCCCACGTGTCAGTGCTTTACCAAGCCGATCCGCGTCCCACATGAGGCAGAACAACAACAGAAGCAACACGTTGTTAAGTTGAAGAAGATGAGGGAGAAGCGGATTCAGCAACGAGTGAAATGATGGTTGCTTCGTCCCTCCAACTTAACTGCGGGAAAGGTGCAACTTTGTGATTTGACGCCTCATTGCTCATTACTACGTCGGTGCCATGACTGGGGTGCTTCACCTCGGCTGCTCTGCACTGTATTCCGGTACGGCACGTGGACCCGGTAGCTTGATGTCCCACATGTCGGCGAAAGGGACTAGAAGATTTATGAAAGCGAGCGCTCCACTCTTACGACGGAGGAGTAGACGACACGACGGCCCAGTGAACTGTCACTTGTACTGTATAGTACTATAGTTTTGCTGTTCCGCACGATCCATCGATACAAACCCGATTAAACAGGGAAGGGCGAGATTTTTCCCGCGCGGTAGATGATACTGGCCATACATTTCAAAGGCAATTTTAATGTATGCAAACTGAATAATTATAAGTAACAATATGATATCTAGTAAAACTAAAAACACATATGATTTATTGTGTTAGAGTGTAGTAGTAGTGTTGTATTGCATAGTTGTTAGATGTAACATGCGAGAACGTGTAGAGATGTAGTTTTGGAGGGCCTACAGAGAGAAAAGCGTAATACGGTCACCGAACTTTAGAATAAGCTGATTACGGTCACTATATACGTTTTGCGGTGATTATACGGTCACTTGCTCACAGCTCAGCATCGGATTGCACTCTGTTGACCGGCCAAATAGTCTGCGTGGCGCCATGTTGACTAGTTAAATTGACCACGTTTGTTGTGGGTCCCACCTGTCAGTTCGCATAGGCAAAAGGTCAGATAAACACAAATTTATGCAGGCGCGACAAGGCTCCAACCCGTGCGCGGGAATCACCTGGTTGTGTATGTGTCTGTCAGGGCCTGATATGTGCGCATGCACGTGTAGGTTGAGCACTTGAGCGTGAGAGTGTGTGTTGGTCGTGTGGTGTACTGGTGTGTGCATGCATGCGTGCGTGTGTGCGTGTGAGTGTTGCGTGCGTGCGTGTGAGTGTTGCGTGCGTGCGTGGCTGCATGTGTACGTGTGAGTGTTGCGTGCGTGCGTGGGTGCATGTGTTTGTGTGAGTGTTGCATGGATGCAGTTCGTGTGCATGCGTGTGTGTATAATCACCACACTAGCTCCTGTGTGTTAAAACAGACGGCTCAGCATACAATACAAGGCCACCTTGTCCGTTGTGCCCGCGGTCATGACTCCGAACCACCGTCCAAATATTTTTTTTGCCATTTTCTTTCATTCTTACTAGCAAGATGCCCGTGCGTTGCACGTAACATTAAGATGCATTTGTATGATTTGTTTATCTTGTGAGAGAAAAGGATGAATGAGGGAAGGCCTTATTTGCAAATGTGGAGAGGTGTGTGGGTACCTTTTTTGCAAAATTGCCATAGTTTCTTTCCTATCCGTCAGATATAAATCGGACGGCCTATATTGCAGGATGGCAGGCACACCATCATCACCAACTCTGTTTTTATAAGAGTGTATTTTATGTATTTTATAAGAGTGTAGATGTAGAGTAGATACAAGTTGACAGGTGGGCACGATGGTAGTGAGATAATGTGATGCAACACTAGAGGTGCCACGTGGAGCGTTTAACTGGTCAACTAGTCATGTCATGAGCAAATACAGAGTTGTACGGTGAGCCCGTGACTGCATAATAACCACTAAACATAAATGGTGACCGTAATGAGTGGATTCTGAAGTCCAATGTACGTATCGTTCTTTCGCTTCAAATACAATGATCGTCATTGCATATATCGCGAGAGAAAGATGAAACATGCATTAATTTTCTGGGGCTTACTTTTGGAGGACCTGGAGATAGTTTTGTGTGCATACGTGAAAGGGGCGTACAGGGGGGTATGCGATGGAGAGAGAGATGCTCTTCGTTTCTCTTTATTATGACTAACTTTGTATATAGTATAAAAATATACAAATTCACAGTGCGGAATAAATATCATTGTGGGCACCATGCAATGCAAATTAGCGTTCGTACTCCACCATATAACTTTGTAATGTTGTATATATGTAGAAACTCTAAAATAATTTTTTGGCCACACTTTATTCAAAAGTAATGTTGTATGCGAAATAAACGTGAAGAGAGGGCTTTTTAGATCAATGGGGGTACGTGATGTAACATGTGTGAATGTGTAGTTGATGCATTTGGCGGGGCCTAAAGAGATATGTGTGTGTATTACGTATTCGAGAGAGGCATGGATAGAGGGGCCGACGCGTGGGAGAGATAGCACGAGAAATGAGAGTGGTCTAGAAAGATAGATATGAATATGACGTCACTACAAGAGATTCCATTCCCTTGAGTGTGTATATGCAAGGGGGGAGGGAATAGAGGCACCAGGAGAAATTTTCTGTCTGTGTGGTGTTTGTGTTGGTATGTGTGGGTGTGAGAAGATAATGAGACGTGAGGGTAGAGGGTGTGTCACGGCGTGAGGTCCGGTGGGTCGAGGTGAGGCCCTTCGTTCTGTTCCGTCCTGCGCCACATTGGTCGGCATGTGACGCATTTAGGAAGACCCATGGATGACTACTCGTACAAGACAAAGATAGCAGAATTGTGAAGGAATCTGTGTCCACTGACAAAGCCGGCTAGGATTTGTAACCCTAGGTTCTCGGACTAAGGTAACCCCTTTATCTCTGATATTACTATTTATCCAACCTAACTTTAAGGGGCATCCTACAGAATACTCTGCTAGAATCATACTCGTCGATTAGGAAGAGAGGTGTGAGACAATGCGTGAGAGACAGGCGTAAAGAGAATGTGCGTACATGAGACACGTAGGCAGGTCCATGTATATAGCAAGGGTCGATGAGGATTGTGCGTGTGTATGTTTGCGAGAGGAAGAGTGCTTGTGATAAAGGTTAGTGAAAATAGTTGTAAATGGTTACGAGAGGGAGGGAGGGTTATATCTAGAGCATGTGTGTGAGAAAGACACCTCGGGAGTGAGTGTGTGAGCATGTGTGAGAGATCACCGATGGAGAGTGAAACTACATGTAAAAGACTGCTCTACACATTGATTAAAGATATAAATTGTATCCAAATATTAGGATGGGATCATGATATTTGCAATTCGCGTAAGGAGCGGTTATTGATCCATCAGACAACTAGATTCTATCGAATTTGAGCATTTCTATGTTATTATTTGACACAATTGATCCACATAGTTAGTATTTTGAACTCCAGACAATGCATCGCTTTAGCAATCGAATATAAACGTGAGTATAGTTCATGTTGTGTGTGTAAAGCACATTATACATACGAAAGTTACACAATGGACATTATAAATAGCTACTACCCATGAACTAGCATACATTTGAATTCAACTTAAGGTGGTTTAAAAAAATCGAATTCAACATGAAGTCCATTCAATTATTTGAATTTGATATCATGGCATTTGTAAACCATACCTAAATTATGGGGGCACCAATCTTTGCTCTGATTTTGTACATAATAGCATATGTAGTCATGTACAAAATAGATTCAAATTTAGCTCCTCCATTCCAAAATAATCGTAGTTATAGGATTTTCAAGTGACAAAATTTCAAAAAGAAGTGGATAATTTAATGAGGTTTTCAAACATACAAGGTCAAATGTAACGTTGTATATTTAGGTCAATCATCATAGTTCAAGAGTACTCTAAACGTGAATGCTTGTGTTTCAAAATTTCGAACGAAGCGCCAAAAGAGCCTCTACTCGCCCGAAACCGCGTGAGACCAATGTTAGGTAGTATAAGGAAATTACTTTTTTAATAACTCTGACCCGTGAAACCTACCGGCCCGACGTCCAAAGGTCTAAACCGGGGTAGGTTTGTAGCTTCATCTAGACGCCACGCAACCGCATCCGAAAAACATTCATACACAATGGCCGCCTAATCACACATGCGCGTGGCCGAAATCGCTCCCGCCCACTATTTGGGACACCTGGGATTACCATCCTACCCCCGACCCGCAGTAGGTTCGAAATTTAAGAGGGGGGCAAAGTTTGTACTTTCCCCAAATTTCAAACAAGCGTGTCCCATATTTTGTTCAAAAAAAGCCAAAAACAAGCACGTCCCAGACCGAAACATGGTTCCCCCCCACCCATCCGATTCCCCACTCGTACTCCGTGGGCGCCAAAACTACCTCTCCACCAGCCGCGAAACCCCGGCGTCCTCCGTCTGCCACCCCATCCCACCCATCAACCGCCGCCCTCCTCCATCATGCCGGAGCCGATACCCCGGCGTCGTCCACCGCAACCTCAACCGCAACACCCTCCACGGCTAGTAGTTGAAGCCGAGGCCGAGCCGTCCGTACCCGAGCCAATTCAACCACGCCGTCCTGCGCCTCACCGCTGCTGCTCCAACTTTGCCACCCTCCACCGCACTGGAGTTGTTCCTGCTACGCTGTCCTTTTCCGCCTCGGATCTGCTTCCCCTCCGCCGACATACAGCCATGGCAACACAGTCAACAATGTGGCCATGGGTTCGTCCAAGCCTGCACCCGCCAGAAAATCGGTTTCCCCGGTAAAAAGAAGAAAATCGACGCGAGAGGCGACCACACCGGCAACCGAAAAAGGTACTCCTCTTCCCTTATTCGTGCAAATCTTACGTCTCTGCTTGCACGGTATTCTTCCCACAGAAGACACTAGTTGACCGCTTCTTCTTGATACTAGATGTTCCTAGTAACTCGCGATGCACAAGGTTTCTCCTCATATACTATTTCACCTTAGCTAGAGGTCCGTCGTCCCCCTGAATTTCAATTTCTGGCCACTTGATTCCCAATTAACGGAAGCATTCCCCAGCGTAACAGGCGCTAGTACGCCTATTACGCCGGGGAAGCAGCGCCTTGGTGTTTATCTTAGGGGCGTGTGCGCATAGAGCTACTGGCGCCCGATCTGGAGGTCGGCCGGGATTAAAGGGATGGCCTGGGGGCGCTGCCAAGCACGGCGGTGGTGTGAGGTCGATGGGAGGGCGGGGCGGCGGAGGCAGGGGTCTGGGCCGGTGGTCGCTGGCGGTTCGAGAAAGATCGTCAACAGTGACTGGCGGGAGGTAGACGAAGGACATCTGCCCGTTCCTTATAGATCGGACGGTTCATTAAAAAATCGACTGACCTATTTATTTTCACTCGACTGTTATCCTAGATATGAACACATGTGGTGGTGTGCTGGAGGAGTACCTGCATTTCCTGTGCTCATATATTACAAAATCATACAGAGTAGAATCTAATTTTGTTTGCCATGCAATGTTGTAAAGCTATCATATGTCTCCTATCATTTATTTTTCAGCCACCTGCTATCTGCTACTTTTACAGTGCACTAGTTCTGCACACACTTCACCCTTACTCTCACTGTTGTGTTTTTATGCAAGGGTATTTCAGACTCTGCTGCCATGAGAGAAGCCAAAAAGAAAAGAGAGAAGTCGCTCCAGCTTGATGTGCGGCTAGGCAAGACACGTTTCAACGCTTTAAAGGGTGTAGTGTCAGCAGATGGAGACGGGGAACGTAGCTCTGGAGTTGATGACCTCGCTCGCAATGAACCACCATCCCAGGTGCTTGCTTTAACTTCGCGGTGTCATATGTGGTTGCATGTTCCATATGGTGTCTAGCTTTTATTCGAAAGGCCGAAGTCGGTAAGATAAGGAAAGATATTTTTTTTACATGAACCACCATCCCGTGAGCACCAGAAGACAAATAGCTAGTCAGGGCACTGGCCGAGCCAGTGACAAGCCCAGCAAAGATAGGCATCACCTGGAAGCCAACAAAAAATCTGCGATGGTGGCGAAGCAGCCCGCCTCCCACCAGGCTCTCAGGTCCTAGATGATCATGCTCACCACTCCAGCCGAATGTCTAGCTTGTATTGCTTCCAATTTGATTAAATTGCATCTGCTTAGGTTACACATTATACCTTTCAATATGACATGCCTTTTTGTTTTTGGTACATACTAGTACATCTGTGTATTAACCATGTTCTTACATCAAACTAATGTTCTTGTGTATCCCTCATCAATCACTTATGACGAGGCAGGCAGGCAAGGGGACTACTCCTCATTTAAAGAATGCAGCGTCAACCTCCCGACATGATTCTCAAGAAACAAAAATGCTAGATGAAGATAGTGAACGTAGCTCTATAGTTGATTACAGCATTTCCCCTACACTAGCATCGCAGGTGCTTGCTCTAACTTGGCAACGTGATATGTGGTTGCATGTTGCATATGGTGTCTAGATTGTAATTCTTCCAATCTGGTTAAACTGCATGTGCTAGTCTACTTAGCTTATACATTATACCTGTTAATGTGACATGCCTTCCTGTATTTAGTACATAGTACATCTGTCTATTAAGCATGTCCTTACATAAAACTATTGTTTTTTTGTATCCCGCATCAATCAACATGACGAGACACCTTTAGTATATGCAGTGCGATATTAGTTGCATCTTTCATATGATTTATAGCATGCGCTGCTTCTAATTTGTTGAAATTCCATTTATGATGGGACGCTTTTAACTTGGCAGAGTCATATTGGTTGCATATTTCATGTGGTGTCTAGCTTGCATTGCTTCTTATTTGCTGGAATGGTTTTTGCTTAGTTTACACAAACAGTTGTGAACATGCCATGCCGTCCTGTTTTTCGTACATATTCCATCCTGGTATCATGTGTTTGCCTTACATCAAAGTAGTGATTGTCAGTGTCATGCATGAATGAGTTCTGAAGAGAGAATTTTATTGCTTTTTCTTGTCAGTTTTACTTGACAATTCAAAATCAATAAAGCGGAAGGAAGTTAGCAAGGCCGCGGATAAAGGTTCTCCTTTCGGATGGAGGGCCTCTACAGTTTCTACTCCTCCACACCCCCAAGATGATTTCCAAGACAACACATGCATAGACACTCAACAAAGCTGTGTTTATGATGAGCACGTCTCCCCTAGTGCAGCATCACCGGTGCTCCCTCTAACTTGGCACTGTTATATGTGGTTGCATGTTATGTGTGATGTCTAGCTTGTATTGCTTCTAATTTTGTTGAATTCCATCTGCTTACTTTACACATTATACTTGAATAAGACACGTGTTCCTGTTTCTAGAACATACAATATTTGTCTATCACGCCATGTTCTTACATCAAATTACTACTAGTGTGTAACCTGCAACAATCACTTATCATAAGACACGTTTGACTTCGGAGTGTGATATAGGTTACATCTCACATTCTTTTCTAGCTTGTACTACTAATTTGTTGAAATGGCACTTATGATGAGACAGTTTTAACTTGGTAGAGTGATATTCGTTGCATCTTTCATATGGTGTCTAGCTTTCATTACTTCTAATTTGTTGAAATGCCTTCTCCTTAGTTTACACATCATAAGCTGTGAATATGCAATGGCACTAATGACGAGAGACCTCTAACATGGTAGTGTGATGTTGTTTGCATCTTGCATATGATTTATTTCTTGTACTGCTTCACATTTGTTTAAACGCCATTTATGATGAGACACTGTTAACTTGGCAGAGCGATATTTGTAGCATCTTTCATATGGTGTCTACCTTCCATTGCATTGCTTCTAATTTGGTGAAATGTCTTCTTCTTAGTTTACACATCATAGTTCTGGTTATCTCTTCCGTCCTGTTTTTCATACATATTACATCCTCCTATCATGTGGTTGTCTAACATCAAAGTTCAGTTCGTCTGCATCACACATCAATTTGTTCTGAAGAACTAAATTGTTATTCGTTTTTCTTGTCGGCTTGACTTAACATGGCACAGAGAAAGAGGAAGAAACACAGAATGGCAGGGAATGAGAAGCGGATGAATCCTGCAGATTCTGCTGGTACTGATGGTGCAATAGAAGGTCAAAGTCCAGCAGAAAATTCTACAAACACGGCATCCCATGCTACACGAGTTGCAAAAAAAGACAAACATAAACAAATAGTTGCCACCAAACAAGCAGAGACAGCCCTAGTTCTTGCAACACCTACTGTC
Source organism: Aegilops umbellulata (assembly GCA_032464435.1). NCBI lineage: Eukaryota > Viridiplantae > Streptophyta > Magnoliopsida > Poales > Poaceae > Aegilops > Aegilops umbellulata. The sequence continues at coordinate 352,774,077 of CP136057.1, forward strand.
GGTGTCAAAACCGGCGGATCTCGGGTAGGGGGTCCCGAATTATGCGTCTAGGCGGATGGTAACAGGAGACAAGGGACACAATGTTTTACCCAGGTTCGGGCCCTCTCGATGGAGGTAAAACCCTACGTCCTGCTTGATTAATATTGATGATATGGGTAGTACAAGAGTAGATCTACCACGAGATCAAGGAGGCTAAATCCTAGAAGCTAGCCTACGGTATGATTGTTTTATGTTGTCCTACGGACTAAAACCCTCCGGTTTATATAGACACCGGAGAGGGTTAGGGTTACACAAAGTCGGTTACAATGGTAGGAGATCTAAATATTCGCATCGCCAAGCTTGCCTTCCACGCCAAGGAAAGTCCCATCTGGACACGGGACGAAGTCTTCAATCTTGTATCTTCATAGTCCAGGAGTCCGGCTGAAGGTATAGTTCGGCCATTCGGACACCCCCTAATCCAGGACTCCCTCAGTAGCCCCTAAACCAGGCTTTAATGACGACGAGTCTGGCGCGCAGATTGTCTTCGGCATTGCAAGGCGGGTTCCTCCTCCAAGTACTTCGTAGAAGATTTTGAACACAAAAGACAGTGTCCGACTCTGCAAAATAAGTTTCCACATATTGCCGTAGAGAAAATAATATTTACACCAATCTAATCTGCTGACGTATTCCATAGCATGACATCATACTACGGCCAAGCCTTTATTCGAATCGTTTTTACTCCCCCACCTCAGCGCATTTTGCGAGGCGGTTTCCTTGGCACGTCTTGTCAAAGCAGAGATCGTGGCCCCTTTATTTACGGGATTCTCATCAATACGGACGTGGGTAACCCAATCGTGCCCGTTGGCATGTCTTCTCGATTAAAGACGAGTCCTAGACGGTTACGGGGAGGGCCCTTGGTATTCAACCTCTTATAAAGAGACCAAGGCCTTGCTCCTTTCTTTTAATCTCAAACGATTTCGCCCTTCGCCTCGAGTTCCAACACCCAAGGCTCCAAATTTCGGGCACTTCGGATCTTCGACAATGTCCGGTTCCGACCTTCGAGGCCGATGGGCGCCCTCTTCCGTTACGGAGGAGGACGTGCTGAAGCTGAGAGAGGCCAGGTTTTTGACCGGCGAAATCTCGCATAGGTTGCCTGCTCAAGGGCAGGTCATTCCCACTCCCAGGCCTGGTGAGAGCGTGGTGTTCATGTCTCACTTCCTTCGGGGGCTAGGCTTCCCAATGGATCCCTTTGTGAGGGGGCTCATGTTTTACTATGGGCTAGAATTTCACGACTTAGCTCCGGAGTCCATCCTCCACATTTCCTCTTTCATTGTCGTGTGCGAGGCCTTCCTCCGTGTTAATCCCCACTTCAGACTATGGCTCAAGACCTTTAAAGTAGTGCCGAAGATGATCGAGGGGCGGCACGCAGAGTGTGGAGGCGCTGTCATAAGCAAGAATGCTGATGCTCCATGGCTCGAGGGCTCTTTTCAAGAGGAGCTCGGCTTATGGCAACGAGAGTGGTTCTATATCACTGCTCCCAAGGGCACCAAGTGGGTGGCGCCGCCTGCTTTTTGCTCGGGTCCCCCACCACAGCTAGCGTCGTGGGTCAATAAAGGACTAGACTGGGGGTCATCCAAGGACGTGCCCTTGTTGCAGGGCCGCATCAGGGATCTCTTAGAAAGAGACCTCAGCCTGGTCAAGGTGATGCAGGTCATGCTGATCCGCCGAACCCTGCCCGGCAAACGTCGCTCCCTTCGCCTGTGGGAGTTCAATCCAGAGGGACCGTGAGCTCTCCAGCATTTCATGGGCGCGACGCCCGCGGAGATATATAAATTGTTCTTCGGACCACAAGCAACGTGTATGAACTTGACCAAGGACGCAGGTCTGAGCTGCAATCGCCCGGATACTCAAGTAAGTAGCCTTGTACCCGGACTCGCCATCCGTATGTTCGTCATAAAACCTGCCTCTAAAGAGCTGTTCTTTTAAACATGAGTGGATAGCGAAAGTAAACTTATCAGGTGTCCGGCTCCCCTCCCCGAGACCACGCCGGATCCCGTGCTGGTCAGGATGTTGAAGATTGTGCCTTTGAAGGAAAGCGAGGGAGGGGACAAGGAAACTACGGCCTCCTCGAAGGAGGTTGTTCGGAGGGAAGGAATAGAAAATTCCTCTCCTCAGGGAAAGAAGAGGACCGCCTCTGAAGACCCGGAGACCATGGCCTCAAAACGGGGGAAGAAATCTTCATCAGAGGGTCCTGCGCCGGGGGATACCTCGGCAGAACTATGCCCTCAAGGGGGCCAGCCCTCCACCGAGCCGTAAGTAGAGAGAGGTTTTTTCTTTGAGAAGAATCCTTGTTTTATATCCGAGAAGAGTAACCTAAAATTTACCTTGTAGTTCGGACCTCAGCCCTTCTCAGCAGAGCTCGTCCTCGGGGGATCTTCTTCCGGAGATGATGGAGAGTGGGACGCCTCCCCCAGCCGAACCTCCTAGAGAGGCGGGCGACTCTGAGATATCGTCGCGGAGGGTTTCTCCGAATCCGGCAGGGCCGGAAGGCAGCCATATGGCCCCCCAAGGTTCTCCGTGTCCGCCCTCTGAAAAGGCCATAGGACGAGTCTGGCACCGTCCGGTGCCCGGTCGGAGGAGCTGAAGGATCTGCTAGGGCGAGCATCTATCTCAGAGGAGCATCGTGCATTGATGGGCACGGTGATTGAAAGGGTTTCGTCCGCGGAAAGCGGATTGCACGAGGCCGTCAGAAGTTTACTGACGGGTTTTGAGGTATGCGGGATAACGCACCCTTTTTTAACAGTGGCGCATAAATGAGATGCGCCTTGTGCACATAGCAGCCCCTGAGACTCTGTGCGTTGTCAAAATTGACGGCGCGCAGAGGATCATAACCTCAGGTCCAAAATGCTATCTTCGTATGTAGGTGACGAAGTGTCTGGCGTCCAGCCGGATTGATGAATTTGCCGAGCTAAAGCGGCAACTTGACATGGCAGAGGCCGACATCATGCTTGTTAACAAGCGGCTTGACGAGGCGCAAGGTATGTGACCCCTCCGGTGGCACTTGGTAAGAGGAGCTTATGCTAGTATCTTACTATGTGTGTGCTTGATGCAGATGGTGCGGCTGCCATGGAGAGTCTTCGGGCGGAACTTGCCCAAGCCAAGGAGCAAGCCAGAAAAAGTGATTCGGCTGCCAAGAAGGCCCTTGAAGAGCTGAGAGACGAACAGGCTTCTCACTGCCAAAGCAAGAAAGAGATGGCCGAGATGGCCGTGAAGCTTAAGAGCGCTGCTGACCGTTGTAGGCTTCTGGAAAAAGAAGACCGGGCGGAAAATATGGACTTGGAGAAGGCCGTTGCCGATGCCAAGGACGCTCGCTCTGCGATGAGAGCTGCGAAGGAGGAGCTGCGTCAGGCCGGAGAGATCACGGCTGGAAAGCCCTTTATGCTGCGGAGGAAGTTTGTGATCCTAAGCATGCTCCGTTGGACCGGTTGTGGAGTACAGCGGACACCTATCTGGATTTGGCGGCAAGTGCTGCTGATGCGACCGAACACTTTCGAGATCAAGAAGATCGCGAAGTGGAGAAACTCTTCTGGTCGCAGTTCCACAATCCAGAGCGTCCATTGTTAGTGGCCGATCGTCTGGCCGAATGGGCCGAGCTGAATAGGTTGTCCGGACTCGCCATGAAGTGCGTCACGAGTCATCTGTGGCCGGAGAGATCGGAGCCGAAGAGTTATTTCAGCTTGGTGCAGCAGTTCCTTGGTGCGGTGTCGCGTATTAATGCAATGAAGAGGTCAGCATGCATAGAGGGTGCACGGATGGCTCTTTCCTGTGTCAAGACATACTGGGCGGAGATGGAGACCACCATTGTTGCATCCCGAGATTCGGACAAAAGCCGAGTACCTGCCGAGCACTATTTTCAGGAAGTCCTTCAAGGCGCTCGTGTAATAGAGACGCGGTGCTCGAAGGATGCTATGTTCTAATAGCATATTTTATTGTAAAACAATATTTTGATAAATTGTAGAAGCCTTTTATACTTGTGCCTTCAAGTATTTGTAACACCTCCTGTGCGGCCGTTTTAAGATATATATATATATATATATATATATATATATATATATATATATATATATAATCTGAAAGATGGCAGTCGTCGGCTTCAGCCCCCACGCAAATAGTGCGGGTGTGCTCGCAGAAGGCGTATTTTCACACTTGATCCAACGTCTTGGTCCTACAAAGGAGGTGATAGCGCAGCGAGCTAGGCAATCGGACTATAATGCTTTATCACTTTCACTTAGCCATAGGAGCTTGACAGCGAGGCTACTTAAATAGCCCCTGGTGGCGCCTGCGCTCACCCGAATTCGGGGCGCATATGTGCCTGGCCGGGAAACGGCCCTTCGTTAATGCGGAGGAATCCTATAGATTCCGGTGAGTCAACGAGTGGTTGACCAGTCTCACGCTATATCATGACAGTCAGTTTTCGGCTTTCTCTACTAAGGTGCTCGCATGGCCGAACCGGGGCACAATCGCAGTAGTTCTCCTGGTGCCGCCTTAGCCGATAGAGCGGAACGTAAGGCAGCAAAACACAGGAGCCGGGCAACCCAACATTTGACCAAAGACATGATTCGGAGCTGATGCATATAAGGCCAAACTCGCGACGCCGAACACTCCCTAAGGTATTCGGTCTTTATGAGTGCGGGCGGGACCACGCCCTTAGTTATAAGACCCTAGTGTCCAGGTACGCGCAAAATTCCTGACGCGGCCACATGCCAAGACGCCAGTCTCCTCCTTGATTATACCGAAAAACCAGAGGATGTGTATCAACAAGAGACAGTAAAAAAGGTTTACGCAGGGTCTTAATCTGAAAAGAATCCTTGGAACGGGTCCCTGCTGCACGTCTGCGCATGTGTCTCCGTTGTGCCGTATCCTGGACGGGCGCGGCACGATGTTCATCTGTAAAAGAGAGGAACTTAGTTGAAAAAAGGTTGTGTCGAACAGAAGTTATACTGAATAAACAAAGTATAAATTGAAATGGGAAAAATTGAGCTTGATTGTCTCATATTTTATATGCGCGGAACCCCTAGCGCAGGGGTATATGGCTATTAAGCCTTTATTAATTATATTTTTATGCCGGACTCGTCTAGCCGTGTCCGTGGTCTTAACGACCTGTTTGGCTGTTATTTGCTGGTGAAGCCGTTTTATTGTGGGGTTGTTAAGGCAGCCGCACGATCCTCCGCGTGGGGGGCGCGTTCGATGTTTCCCTTTAGTGAGATGATGCCTCGTGGACCGGGCATCTTGAGCGTAAGGGATGCGTAATGCGGTATTGCGTTAAAGCGGGCGAAAGCTTCGCGTCCCAGCAGTGCTTGATAGCGACTTGAGAATGGGACGATGTGGAAATTTAGCTTTTCGCGGCGGAAGTTATCGGGGGAGCCGAATATAACTTCAAGCCGGAGAAAACCCATGCAATGGGTATCCGGACCTGGCGTTACCCCTTGAAAGGAGGTTTTGTTGTGGCGAATTCTTGTTGGGTCTATCCCCATGTGGCGGATTGTGTCCTGATATATCAGGTTTAGACCGCTGCCGCCGTCCATCAGGACATTTGTAAACTAGAGTCCGTCAATTATTGGATCGAGTACCAAGGCAGTCCAGCCTGCGTTCCTGATATTTCTAGAGTAACCCAGATGATCGAAGATGATTGGTTTTGACAACCAGTGGCGAGACTCCTTTGGGATAGGCCGTATGGCGCGTACCTTTATGGGCGCCGCACGTTTTGTTATGTGAAGTAAGTTTACTGTTTTTACTTCTTGTGGAAAATTCTTTTGTTTCCTGGTGCTCTGCTTTTGGGGTTCGTCATCGTCTTCGCTTTGTGTGTCGAGCCCCTTGTGTTCGGCGTTGAGTCTGCCGGATTGCTTAAAAACCCAGCAATCTCAGTAGGTATGGTTTTGCAGGCTTCCCAGGAGTACTGTGTAGCTGACATATCTTGTCCAAGATTTTGTTTAGGTTGGACAGCTCGTCCCTATTATTTTTGAGGGGCGGCTTTTTCTGATTCTGCTGCAAGCTTTTGAATCCGGCATTGACTGTCGTGCTCTTCGGACTGTTTTCCTTAGTCCGGCGTCGGTCCTTATTGCGTCGCGGTTTTCCGTTTCCATCCCTAGTTTCGGATGTACTTGGGTCGCTGGTGCTACATCTTGCCAACCAGCTGTCCTCTCCTGCGCAAAAGCGGGTCATGAGGCTTGTTAATGCGGCCATTGTTCTTGTCTTTTCTTGGCCGAGGTGTCTGGCGAGCCATTCGTCTCGGACATTATGTTTAAAAGCTACTAAGGCTTCGGCGTCCGGACAGTCGACTATCTGATTCTTTTTAGCAAGAAATCTATTCCAGAATTGCCGAGCTGACTCTCCGGGCTGTTTAGTTATGTGAATGAGGTCGTCTGCATCCGGAGGGCGAACATAGGTCCCTTGAAAATTTGCTCGAAAAGCATCCTCGAGCTCTTCCTAACTTCCAATTGTGTTTTCGGGAAGGCTTTTGAGCCAATGCCGGGTTGGCCCTTTAAGCTTGAGGGGTAAGTATTTTATGGCGTGGAGGTCATCTCCTCTGGCCATATGTATGTGGACGATATAATCCTCGATCCAGACTCCAGGGTATGTTGTTCCGTCATACGCCTCTATGTTTATGGGTTTGAATCCCGCTGGAAATTCATAATCCAGGACCTCGTCGGTGAAACATAGGGGGTGTGCGGCACCCCTGTATTTGGGTGTGCCGTGATGTTCGGATACTTTGTTGCATTGCTTGCGAGAGCTTGCTTTCTTGGCCCATAAATAGATCTGGCTGGGCCGTCTTTTTGATGCGAGTCCTTGAGTGGATCGTGTGCCGGCTTGTGTGCTGCGCCGCTTGCCGCTCCGTGCTGGCCGTTGGGTCGTCTATCCGACCGTGTGGCTTTCTTACTCTTTGACTGCGGGGGATCTAAGGCCTCCTCGTCGAATTACGGTAGTAGCTTTTGCTTTGGATAGCTTTTTGTGCGGCGACTGCCGCCGTATTTGTCGGCAGTGTTGAGTACTTTGCTCCATTTGATTTTGAGTGCGTCTTCCATGCTTTTGAGCTTTCGCTTCTGTTTTTTCAGGCTACGTGCAGTAGCAACGAGCCTTTTGTGGAGGTTCTTCTGCTCCATGAGCCTATCCGGTGTAAGGTCGTCCGGAATGCCGTTTATGCCGTGGACGGGTTGTTCGGTTTCTTTATCCGAGTTGCCCTGTTCGGACGGTTGCTCTAAGGCATGCTCGTCGTCCGCCCGCTCATCCTGCTCTGTGGCTGGGTCTTTATCGAGGCGGGGCTTGGAGCGGCGTTTACGCCGCCGCTTTGATTGCTTTTCGAGAGATCGATCCCTCGTTGCATCCCCGTGTTCCTCGTTGCTGCTTCCTTTAGGTGTATCCACCATGTACACATCATGAGATGAGGTGGCTGTCCAATGCCCTATAGGCGTTGGTTCATGTGCGTCTCCTGCATCGTCGTCCATACCGTCGATGTCTTCGGAGTCGAAATTGAGCACGTCGTTTAAATTATTGATAGTGGCTACCAAATGGGTGATGGGTGGGTTTTGAATTTCTTCATCGTCCGTATCCCAACCTTGCTGATCGTAGTCCGGCCAGGGCTCTCCTGATAAAGAGAGAGACTTTAATGACTTCACAATATCGCCAAAGGGCGAATGCTGAAAGATGTCCGTGGCGGTAAATTCCATGATCGGCGCCCAATCGGATTCGATTGGCAGGGGCGTGGAGGGCTCGGAGTCCGGATAGGAGTCCGGCCCCTCGGGGTCACGGGCCTTGCGGAGTGTGGGGCTGGTGTTCGGCTCGATCGCCGTTGGGAACTTAGCCCCCGAGGCGGCGTCCAACTACTCATCCTCAATCGGCGCAGTTGGTTCCGAATCGAGGGTCGGAACCAATGCGTGTGCGGCCTAAAGGGCACTGTTCCGTGGCAGAGCTAGATCATGCCCATCGCGACAGTGCGGCGCGCTCGGCTGTGGCTCGAATCCCTCGAAGATCAAGTCCCCGCGAACGTCAGCCGTGTAGTTTAAACTTCCAAATTTGACCTGATGGCCAGGGGCGTAGCTTTCGATCTGCTCCATATGGCCAAGCGAAATGGCCCGCAGTGCGAAGCCGCCGAAGACGAAGATCTGTCCGAGGAGAAAAGTCTCACCCTAGACTGCATCGTTTTTGATGATCGAAGGAGCCATCGGGCCTGAAAGCGACGGCACAGAGGAACTCTCAATGAAAGCACCAATGTCGGTGTCAAAACCGACGGATCTCGGGTAGGGGGTCCCGAACTGTGCGTCTAGGAGGATGGTAACAAGAGACAAGGGACACAATGTTTTACCCAGGTTTGGGCCCTCTCGATGGAGGTAAAACCCTACGTCCTGCTTGATTAATATTGATGATATGGATAGTACAAGAGTCGATCTACCACGAGATCAAGGAGGCTAAACCCTAGAAGCTAGCCTATGGTATGATTGTTCTATGTTGTCCTACGGACTAAAACCCTCCGGTTTATATAGACACCGGAGAGGGTTATGGTTACACAAAGTCGGTTACAATGGTAGGAGATCTAAATATCCGCATCGCCAAGCTTGCCTTCCACGCCAAGGAAAGTCCCATCCGGACACGGGACGAAGTCTTCAATCTTGTATCTTCATAGTCCAGGAGTCCGGCTGAAGGTATAGTTTGGCCATCCGGACACCCCCTAATCCAGGACTCCCTCACCTACGACAGTACTACCAGCTGCACGGCGTACTCATGCGTCAACTGAGCTAGCAGCACGTTCCCAAGCTCCCTTGCCACCTGACACTACTTCCCAGGCACTCTTGACACAAGACGAGTTGGCAATATCAGATGAACCTTGTGAGCTTCAACAGCAAGAAGGTAGTTGCTGGAGTCAAGTTACAGTTGCATGCTTCTTTATATGTAGTCTCACAGTTTGATGTACACTAACACTTCCTATGTTTGTTGTTGGACTAGCACCTAGGTGCAAGAGGAAACAAACATCAGGGATAATGCTCGATAGGTTAACTAAATCTAGAGGAGGAAGAATGGACATCCGTTATGAGGCAGGTTTAAAAAGGCCACGTGATGCTACAGAGTCAGCCAAGTTAGTATCAGAGGCAGCGGTTGCTGTTAGGTGTCATGTACGTATCCTCCCAACATGGATTCAGTACAGGAATGAAAAAGAAGAAACCCAGTTCAACATCTTCCTCGACCATTTATCTGTAAGTATGGTTATGTATGGAAACTAGTAATATCGCCTTGCTCTATCCAATACTTTCTAGGTTGCTGATAATGAGACTCCCATAATTTTCAACAGATGAGGTTCAAGTTGGATAGCCAAGATGATGCCACCAGACAAGCTTGCACCCATGTTTTCAAGTCTGCTCTGCGACAGTATCGGTATAACTTGAGGAAAACTCACTTTGAAGGCAAGGCTAATAGTGAACTTGCCCAAACATCTCCAGTGGAAAATATATCTGATGAAGACTGGAGAGGCCTCGTTAAACTCTGGTCCGATCCGAAGTATCAGGTACATTATATATATATATATGTCATCAGATCACATGTTGAAGTCCTATTTACGCATGTGCCACACAAATCTATCTTCTTGTAGGTGAACTGTTCAAAGAACAAGGCCAACCGTACGAAAGTGAAATTCCAACAGACGACAGGATCTCGTAGCTATATTGCACACTGCGAGGCTCTTGTAATTAGCTGTTGTTTCACTCTTTTCCTGTACCATATTATCAGAACTATATTGACTTGTTCCAAATGCAGAGGAAAGCCCGCAAGGACCAAAAAGTACCTGAACCAAATGTTGTGGAAATCTTCAAGGACTGTCACACCAGCAAGAAGAAGGGCATGACTACACCAGTCAAAGCCGTTGTTGTAAGTCCTTAATCCTCATGCCTTTTAACTACTACTTACTCTGACTTATGCCTTGAACTGCATGGTTTGCAGCCAATGTCTATTACTCTTTTCAATTTTATACACAATTGTCTTAGCGTATCATTGCACCTTACAAGGTTTAAAAGAGAGGAGTGATGTTCCTTTGATCTTGACCCGTAATCTAGTTCCGTGCTGGACTTGCCCACACAACGTTACAATTGCATGTTTGTCTGTTCTCAGTTGTTTTGTGATATGAATGACGTCATACTATGCTTACCGTATTATAAACTTCGTCTCTTTATCCTTAGCCCTCAATACAATGTGAAGAAATAGACAATACATTAGCGATGGTACATGGTCATATGTTTGGAACCTGGTTTTATTATGTACTTTGTAATAAAATACAACTAATATTTTACATGGGTTCACCAGAATAAGTTTTGTATATAGACCAAAGCTATTTTGTTTGGTTTTGTTGCCTCCTTAATATCTTCTGTTCTGGTACTACTAATGTAAAACCTCAACTTTTCAGCGAGCTCTGGAAAAAATGGTGGAACCGCCACCTTCTGAAGGTGGCGAGGCAACTATAACCGCAATGTCAGCTCTTGCTGCAGTGGGTCAGTACCTGTCCACTAACAGTGCCAAAAGCACGTTCCTGTGTAATACTGGGTTGGTTGTTAAGGCAATATCGTCCAAACTGCCTCATGATCAAGATATGCAAGCTCAAAGCAATGTTGTATCTGCACTCCAGACACAAGTCCATTCCCTAACAAAGACCCTTTGTGAAACAAGGAGAAACATTGCTCAATGTCGTCAAGATATGCATGGTTTTGAAACCAGACTATCAGACATTTGCTATGTTGTTCAGGAGCCTAGGGGAAACCAAGGCGAGGGTTATGGTGCTCCATCGGACAATACAGCATGGAAACGTAACAGTCAGGTCAAATGAACTGAGCTTCTAAACTTCTGGTGGTGCATTTATCTGCTAGACTGTTAAGTTTTATGCCAACCTTCCTTTTGTTATATAGTTGTAATTTGTTTTGGTGCGATACAAAATTTATTCGTAACGTGGAGCCACCGCCTGAAGAAAACAGCAAGCCATTTTTGTATAGTGTAGGGTGTTCCCTATATTTGCACTAGTGGCGATCTTTGATATCGAGTGGATGTAATATGTGCAATCGCCTTAATAGCCTAGCGTTAGTTTCGGCCTTATTTATTTCCTAGTCTTCTTTTTCCCTGGTTTGTGTCACATCCCACCTAGCTCATGCATTAGAGTGTGCATCATGTTTACTTTTGACAGAAAATTGAAATGGGGAAGGCAGTACCCCCAGCACCCCCCCCCCTGAATCTACTAGGGTTTACTAAAATCTTTTTCAATGAACCTGAAATGCCCTTCTAAAATGTTCATCATCTTTGCTTTGGTCTTAAACCTCTGGCAAAAATAGTGCATATTTTTCTAGGTCAACAAAAGGTCATTGAATTAATGCATTAGTATTTGAATTTGGGCATTTAAAATTTATAAAATATTTCAAATGCTCAAATATCTCCAAACTAAAATGTTCCTTGCTGGAATTATTCTAACTAAGGACCAGGTGCAGTTTGGTGATTTTAGGAGTTGTTTTAGTATTTTTAATAAGTCTACAAAGTTACAGAAAAATAGAAAAGGAAATAAAAAAAGGAAAATACTTACCTGGCACCTGCAACCGGCCCACCTGTCGGCCCAGCCCAGCTGTCGCGCCAGCGAGCTGCTTGGCTCGGCCAGGCAGGCACGCAGGTGCTCGACGCCGGCACCAGCGAGCGCCACGCAGCTCCCCGCCGCCCTGCTTCACCTCCTCGCCGCCTCGCTGCCCTGGATGAGCTCCACGTCGTCGCCCCGAGCCCCTGGACACGCCATTCGCCTCTGCCTCGCCTCCCTCGCTCTCCTTCGCCATGGCCGACGCCATCGTCGCCGCTCCGCCGTCATAGCCGTAGCCACCGTCGTCCCCGTGCCACGAGACCGTGTCCAACCTCTCCGCCGTCGTCGACTTCGTCGAGCAGCACGAGCCCGAGCGCTCGCGTGCCTCGAAGCCACTATATCGACCTCGTCTTCACCGAGCATCGCCGGAGATCCCTTTCGCCGTCGCCGCCGCACCAGCTCGTCCCCGACCGCGCCGTCTGGCTCTACGAGACCGCGGTGAGCCTGGCTACCGCCCCATCCTCTCCTTTCCTCTTCCCGTACACCACAACGAGCGCACGAAGCTCGCCCGCACCCACCGCCGCGGATCTCGTCGCTGACGTGCTCCCGGCCTAACTCCGGCCACACCACCGTGTCCATCACACTCACCACGTTGCGTTGGGTTCAACGTGCACTCCCCACACCTCACCATGCCCCCTAGCAACGAGTTCGAGCTCACCCGAGCTCCGGCCGCCGCCAAATTCATCGCCGGCGACATCTCCGGCCACCCTGAGCCAAACCACCGCCACCAATAGCCGCGGCTTGTTCCCAGGAGCCCGTAGATGCCTTCCGCGCCTCATTTGGTGGCCGGAATGGCCAAAACCACTTTCTCCGCCGCGTCGGGCCTCGCCGGCGACTAGACGCCGGCGAGTTTGACCTTGACCGTTGACTGGTGGGCCCCTGTTGACTCCCCTGAGTCTATGACATGTGGGCCCCGCCCGCTAACTAATCCAGGATTAGAAATAATCTAATCTGTTTAAGCTAATGACCCTGACACGCGGGACCCACGCGTCAGGTTTGACCTGGACCGGGTCTGTTGACCTGCTGAGGTCAGCATGACCTCATGCTGACGCCACAATTAATTTTCTGGATTTATTTTTGCACAGGAAATTCCAGAAATTAGTTCAAACTTCAAAAATTCATAGAAAATTATCTATAACTCCAAATGCAAAGTTTTATATATGAAAAATTATCAGAAAAATCCAACCTATCCATTGGTACTGGTTTCATGCATGTCAGAACAAGTTAAACCCACTGTTTAGGCATTACAAGTTGTTACACTAATATGATCTTCATAAATGAGCTACCATTTGAATCTTTGGTTCAAATGGGTTCATTCCCTTCTGGTTTAACTTGCACTAGGTCAGGCCACATCCATATTGCCATGTCATAGCATGCATCATATTGTTGCATATCGTCATGTATTGATTGTGTTCCGATGTGTTCATCGTGGTAGGTTCTGCCTCCGAGGATATCTCCGAGTATCCAACTGAAGGGCAGTATCCCACGACCACTCCATCAGGCAAGCAACCCATTGATCATTCCGATACAAACCCATGGTCTCGCTTCTGCTCTCGTTTACTGCATTAAGACAACGCGTTTCAAACTGCTGTGTGTCGCGGTAGTTGAACCCACTTCCTTTGCATGACCTGTCTTTGCCACAGTAACTAGATGAAACCCACTAGCATGTGTAGGAGTTGATTGAGCCAATGCATGTGTGTGTGTTCCTACCATGCTATGCTTGCTATGCTTAGAGTTGTGTCAGGTCTGGCTCATCGGGATGATGAACTGGAGTGAAAGGTTGTGTCAGTGACAAGAGTGAGGTGTTGAATACGATTTGGTAAAGGAATCGATGAAAGGCCATGTAGGAGTACATGGTGGGTTGTTTCATTGAGGCCGTCCTTAAGAACTGAGATCTGTGTTTGTGATCCATGATACAGTTACTACCACACATTGGGCCCTGAAATATGACCCCGCTCGACTTCTTATCCACCCTTGTTCTCTGTCCAGGAGTTGCAAGTAGTTTCTGGTGTTTGTAGTATGCTGGGGGCCACACGCGGCGCTGACCATCGGGGTGGGCTGTGTTGCGGTAGGCACGTGGCCGGGTCAACCGGGCGCCCGTTTGGTGTCTCAGAACCCTGTTCACATTGTTCGGGGCCGTTAGTGGAAACCTCGGCCGGACTCCCTGCGGATGGAACCCGAATAGGCGATAAACCTAGACTAGAGACTTGAGTGTTTAGGTAGGTCGTGGTCTACACCCACGTCGGTTTTCGCTTGAAGTCTGCCGAGCACATGTCGTGTGCAGACGCTAAGTGGTGGAAACATGTGTGAAGAAGTACACCCCTGCAGGGTTATAAATGAACTATTCGAATAGCCGCATCCGCGGTAATGGACTTCTGGGTTGCCTATAACAGTTCATAGACAAGCAAATGGATTCTACTAAAAATCTCAAGATAAGTGTGAGTACCGCGGATGGCCCTCTCGTAGGATGACGAGAGAGGATCCTCGGTGGAGTATTGTGTTGGTGATAGTGGACTCGTGTGCGACAAATGATTTACAAGTGGTGTCTATCGTAGGATAGCTTAGCCAAGAGTCAAAGCTGGCTTGCTGCAATAACCCCACCACCTTTTGAGAATGTGCATGTATGATAGGTTCCTGTTGTAAGACTTGCTGAGTACCTCTGTACTCATGTTGCTTTAATCATGTTTTTCAGACGACTGCACCAACCCCTCTGATGGGTTCTATGTAGACCTCGACGTTGACGAGTGACTTATCACCCAGGTGGTGATCCAAGACTTGTGAAGGGTCGATGTAGATAGACAGGCTTCATCAAGCCTTCTTTCTTTCTAGTGTCTGTACTCAGACTAGTTTGCTTCCGCATGTGCTTGTATGCTTGTATGACTTGAGTGTTGGGTCATGTGACCCCTATCTGTATGGATGATATGTATGGCTCCTCGGAGCCTTCTAAATAAAGTACTTGAGTCGTAGGGTACTGTTGTGATGCCATGTTGTATTTACTCATATCGGGCATATTGTGGGTATGATTGAAATGCTTGGTACGAGTGGGATCCGACTATCTAGTTGTTTATCCTTGGCAGCCTTTCATATGGGGAAATGTAAGTCTAGTGCTTCTGAGCGATAGTAGTCCGCTACAGCCCGGATCACCGGAGTCCTGCTAGCCCAGCACTACTGCTTGGAACACTTGACTGGCCGGCATGTGCTTCATGTCGTTCCTATGTCTGTCCCTTCGGGGAAATGTCACGCGCTGTTATTCGGAGTCCTGCCTAGCCTGCTACAGCCCGGGTTACCAGAGTCCTGTTAGCCCAGTGCTACAGCCCGAATAAATACGTTGATGACCGACATGCTCGATGTGATTCACGTATGCCTGTCCTCATAGGCTAGCGCCGCTTTGGGTTCACGACTAGCCATGTCGGCCCGGGTTCTCTGTCATATGGATGCTAGCGACACTATCATATACGTGAGCCAAAAGGCGCAAACGGTCCCGGGACAGGTAAGGTGGCACCCGTGGGAGTACCGTGCGTGAGGCCGCAAAGTGATATGATGTGTTACACGCTGGATCGGTGTGACTTAGGATCGGGGTCCTGACAGCGTTGGTATCAGAGCCGGACTGCCTGTAGGTTCGCTAACCCAAACTGGTCGATGTCGAGTCTAGAAATGCTTTAGTTATATGTAGGGGAATTGATTGTGGGAGGGAACGTAAGGCTCTTTTACTCCTTTACCTTATGCCCTCTATTCTGAGTCATTCTCTTCTCATTCTACGTGGGTTAAGGACTAGGCTCTCTTCTCTCTATCAGGTTCACGTGTTACTAAATCCGTAGTAACTTATAGGATTGTTGGTTCAACCCAGTTCAGTTCTACTAAAGTTTAGTATGTTGCCATTTGAACCAGAACCTTGATATGATGTTGTTGAGTGGTTTCGCAAACTGTTGTGGATGTCTCAAGTCTTTTTCTGAGCATTTACAGCCGTTATGCTGTCCAATTTCATCCAGAAATTCTAATGCCTTTGCACTATTTTGTGCTTTCAGATGGCTACCCGTCCCCAAAACCAAGTGGTTCGTCTGACCCGTTGCATCGGTATATGTGGTCATACCGCCATGTTGGTTCGAGTGATGGTTGAGGCAGGTTACCGATGGTACCCTGAATACACCGTCGAAGAGCAGTTTAGAGATTTCAACCAGAGCCAATATCTGTGCACGGTCAGGATATATCCATCTTATCCCGGAGCCACGGAACCACTCCACTGTTCTTATGGACTCGGGATCACTATTGGGATGTCCGTTCAAGATGCAGCCTACTCGATGATGACCATTATGCGAGCTAGAACTGCCTTGTTGAGCAACACTGATTTTCGCTACATGCCAGCATCCCTCCCTGGGGCGCATGGTTACCTTCAGGGCATGTACAGTGATGCATCCCATGAGGACTCACTCCTTTGCACCACTACTGAGATGTTGGAAGATAAGGACCATGAAAACCGGGCCTTGCGTATGGAGCTCTTTAATGCTCGTGCTGATCATTGGGCCACCTTGACGAGGTTTGCACCTGCTGTGCAAGCCGGATACATGGACATGAGACTTGTATCCTGTGCGGGCTAGTCTGCCAGACTTCATGGAATGGCGTGAGGTGGGAGGCATCACCCCTCCTCGTGGACCTCGTCTGCCGCCGCCTGTTGGACCGAGGCCGCACCCAAGTCCCTATGGTCCACAAGCACCGCAGGACCGTCTGTTCCCAGATGACCATGTTCCGCTTCCAGGTCTGGGTGGTGACTTCTATGAGGTTTACTACGGAGCGGCCTGAGCTAGTAGTAGCCTCGCTAGTATTGCAATAGTTGTATGTCCACCGTCCTGCGTGATTGTGGAATATAACTTAGTGTGTATCAATTCCGGAGGTGTAGAAAAATAATGTATAGGAGCTTGGAATGCCTCCGATGAGATGTAACGTCTTTCGTCTTAGTTGTACTTCAGCTTGAGCTTGTACTAAGCTATGTATGATGTGTATGACCGTTGGTATATATATGGCAGTTTCTATATTACCATGTCATACGGATGATCATCTCTGCATTCCTTGTTATCCATTACATTCCGCACTTCCTTGGCCAGATTTTGCCATCCTGGTTTAAATCGCTGTTTTGTTTTCCCAGGATGGTCAACACCCGCAGCAACCCTGCTGCTTCGGAGCAGGGAGAAGCTAGTGCACCTAGAGAGGAAAGTCTGCCTCAACCACCTTCTCTGGCCGAAGTGATGCTGGAGGCAGAGCGCAACAGGCGCGACACCAACCGCTTGTTAGAGCGGATTGAGCAGAACACTGCACGCCAGCAGAGGATCAATTCGGTGTCCATCAATGACTTTGTCAAGCTGTACCCGCCAAAGTTCAATCATTCCATCGAACCTCTCGATGCGGATGACTGGCTCCGCAGCATCGCCCACAAGCTACGTTCTGCCAACGTGGCTGAAGACGATAAAGTCACCTTTGCTGCCTATCACCTCGAAGGCCCTGCCAGCCTTTGGTGGGAGAATTATGAAGCTATGCGTCCGGTCGGCCAACTCACTACTTGGGCTGATTTCAGTGCCGCTTTTCGTGAGCATCATATTCCGGAAGGTCTCATGGATCGCAAGAGGGAGGAGTTCTGTAACTTCACCCAGGGGAAGCTGACTGTGGATGCATACAGTCGCGAGTTTGGAAAGCTTGCACGCTATGCTCCCGAAGAGGTATCCACCGACGCCAAAAAGCAGGCAAGGTTCCGCAAGGGACTTAGCCCTGAGCTCCGTCATGACCTTCGTCTGCATGAATGCACTTCTTTTCCGAAGCTAGTCAATAAGACCATCAGTGCCGAGACAGGGCAGAATGATTTTGAAGCTTCACGCAAGCACTCCCGTGACTATGGTTCTTCATCCGGCTCTGGATCTCAGAAGCGCCGGGTCTGGATTCCAAATTCTGCTATGCCACCCAGGTATACTCCGAGGCCATCCTTTGAGGCGCCTCGCCCCAATCAGCAGTATATGCCGCCCAAGACTTTTGGTGGCCCCACTGCCAATGCTGCTCCACGCCCCAATTCGATAACTTGCTTCAAGTGTGGTGAGCCGGGCCACTATATCCGTGAGTGTCCCCAGAACAACCCCAGCCAGTTCGGAAAGTCTGTTGGACGTGGTAAGTCCACAGCGAAGGTGCTTGTCGCCAAGCCAGCCACCACTGCTCGTGGCCACGTCAACTACGTCTCAGCTGAAGAGACTCAGGAGAACCCCAACGTCGTTCTCGGTACGCTCCTTGTTAATTGCCACCCGGCAACTGTTCTCTTTGATACTGGAGCATCTCATTCATTTATTTCTGAGAGCTATGCTCGATTGCACAACACTACCTTTAGTGACATGCCCACCTCCATGGAAATTCAAACTCCCGGTTCTAGATGGCAAACCTCTAGGATCAGCCATGGAAATGAAATTCTTGTTGACAGATTGGTCTTCCTTGCGTCACTAATAGCTCTCAAGTCTTCAGACATAAACATCATCTTGGGTATGGACTGGATGTCAGCTCATTACGCCAAGATCGACTGCTCAACTAGAACTGTTCAACTTAC
This sequence comes from Aegilops umbellulata, assembly GCA_032464435.1. Lineage (NCBI taxonomy): Eukaryota > Viridiplantae > Streptophyta > Magnoliopsida > Poales > Poaceae > Aegilops > Aegilops umbellulata. The sequence continues at coordinate 352,792,277 of CP136057.1, forward strand.
CCATCCGTCGGGCAAGACAGTCAATGTTTTGACTCGAGTATCGGAGCGTCAGCTCTACTCTCTAAATGCCAATCCCCTTCCAGACCTCGAAGATATTCCGGTAGTCCGTGACTTCCCGGGTGTCTTTCCAGAGGAACTGCCAGGTGTTCCACCTGACAGAGATGTCGAGTTCGTGATAGACCTTGTTCCAGGAACCGTTCCAATCTCTAGGAGACCTTATAAGATGGCACCCCTAGAACTAGCTGAGCTTAAGAAACAACTCGACGAGTCCTTGCAAAAGGGTTTCATCCGTCCTAGTTCATCTCCATGGGCTTGCCCCGTCCTCTTCGTCAAGAAGAAGGATGGAACGGATCGGATGGTTGTAGATTACCGACCTGTCAATTTGGTCACTATCAAGAACAAGTATCCGCTCCCCAGGATCAACGACCTGTATGACCAGCTCGCTGGATCCTCAGTCTTTTCCAAGATGGATTTGAGGTTGGGCTACCATCAAATCAAAATCAAGAATGGGGACATTCCCAAAACGACTTTCGTTACTCGTTATGGTCAATACGAGTACACCGTCATGTCCTTCGGTTTAACCAATGCTCCAGCCACCTTCTCTCGGTTAATGAACTCGATCTTCATGGAGTACTTGGATAAATTCGTCGTCGTATACCTCGATGATATACTCATCTACTCCAAGAATGAGGAAGAACATGCCGAACATCTAAGGCTAGTATTGATGAAACTTCGAGAGCATCGCCTTTATGCCAAATTCTCCAAGTGCGAATTCTGGTTGCCAGAAGTGACCTATCTGGGCCATGTAATCTCTGGTAAGGGCATTGCTGTCAATCCCGAGCGAGTTCAAGCTGTCCTTGACTGGACTCCACCTGAAACGGTCAAGCAAGTCCGGAGTTTTCTTGGTTTAGCGAGCTATTGCCGCCGCTTCGTCGAGAATTTCTCCAAGGTTGCTAAGCCTCTAACTGAACTCCTCAAGAAAGATAACAAGTTCGAGTGGACCCCACAGTGCGAGGTCAGCTTTCAGGAACTGAAAAGACGCCTGACGTCTGCTCCCGTACTGGTACCACCAGAGTTCTCTAAGGACTTTGTTATCTATTGCGACGCCTCGCGACAAGGACTAGGTTGCATACTCATGCAAGATCGTCATGTGATTGCCTACGCATCTCGACAGTTGCGTCCACATGAGGATAATTATCCTACTCATGATCTAGAGCTTGCAGCGGTAGTCCATGCACTCAAAACCTGGCGACATTACCTTCTGGGTAATCGTTGCGAAATCTACACTGATCACCAAAGTTTGAAATATATCTTCACCCAACCGGATCTGAATCTCAGGCAAAGACGTTGGGTCGAGTTGATCTCGGATTACGACTTAGGAATAACTTACACCCCAGGCAAAGCCAATGTCATGGCTGATGCACTAAGTCGTAAATCTTATTGTAACAACCTGAGGTTACAACAAAGTCAACCACTTATCCACGAGGAATTTTGTAAGCTTAACCTTCACATTGTTCCTCGAGGATTCCTTTCCACCCTGGTGGCGAAACCTAACCTTACGGATCAAATCATAGCTGCCCAGAAGCGCGATAAGGGCATATCTCGGATTAAGGAAAACATCGCTAGCGGAGTTGCTAAATGTTTTTCCATAGATGAACAAGGTGTTGTCCTCTTCGAGAACCGCTTGGTGGTTCCCAAGAAACAACATTTACGACAATTGATCCTTAAGGAAGCTCATGAATCCCCTCTCACCATTCATCCCGGTAGTACTAAAATGTATCAAGACCTACGCCAGAGGTTTTGGTGGACTAGGATGAAGAGAGAAATCGCTCAATACATTGCAACTTGCGACGTCTGTCGTCGTGTTAAAGCAGAGCATCAACGGCCTGCTGGCACCCTTCAACCTTTGGAGATTCCTGAATGGAAATGGGATAAAATCGGTATGGATTTCATTATCGGGTTTCCCAGAACCAAAAGAGGGAATAATGCTATCTTCGTTGTTGTCGATCGTCTCTCCAAAGTAGCCCACTTCTTACCTGTTCGCGAGAGTATAACCGCTAGCCAGCTAGCTGATTTGTACATCTCTCGAATAGTATCTCTCCATGGTGTTCCATTGGAAATTAATTCAGACCGTGGAAGTCTTTTCACCTCTCGATTTTGGGAAAGTTTCCAAAATGCTTTGGGAACTCGACTCTCCTTTAGCACCGCCTTCCATCCTCAATCAAGTGGTCAAGTAGAACGAGTCAATCAAATTCTGGAGGATATGCTCCGAGCTTCTGTCATCTCTTTCGGTATGAATTGGGAGAAGTGCCTTCCATTCGCCGAGTTCGCTTATAACAACAGTTATCAAGCTAGCTTGGGTAAAGCCCCTTTCGAAGTTCTCTATGGACGAAAATGTCGAACGCCCCTTAACTGGTCAGAAACTGGCGAGAGACAACTCTTTGGCCCGGACATGATCCAGGATGCAGAAGAGCAGGTTCACATTATTCGTGAGAAGTTGAAAACCGCCCAATCCCGACAAAAGAGTCAGTATGACTGCAAGCATAAGCCCATGGCTTATGAAGTCGGCGAGATGGCTTACCTTCGGGTTACACCTTTAAAGGGAACCCATCGATTCGGTATCAAAGGCAAATTGGCTCCTCGTTACATTGGACCTTTTCGCATTCTTGCCAAACGAGGAGAAGTTGCCTACCAACTGGAACTACCTCCGCATCTCTCCAGAGTCCATGATGTCTTCCACGTTTCTCAACTCAGGCGTTGCTTCTCGGATCCTATCCGTGGAGTGGACCACGAAACGCTTGATCTCCAAGATAACCTCACTTATCGGGAATACCCCGTTCGTATCCTTGATCAAGCCGAGCGTACCACTCGACGCCAGAATATCAAGTTTCTCAAGGTTCAATGGTCACACCATTCCGAGCAAGAAGCTACATGGGAAAGGGAGGATCGTCTTCGACTCGAGTACCCCACCTTCTTTCCGACAGATCCTAAATCTCGGGACGAGATTCTTTTGAGTGGGGGTGAGTTGTCACATCCCACCTAGCTCATGCATTAGAGTGTGCATCATGTTTACTTTTGACAGAAAATTGAAATGGGGAAGGCAGTACCCCCAGCACCCCCCCTGAATCTACTAGGGTTTACTAAAATCTTTTTCAATGAACCTGAAATGCCCTTCTAAAATGTTCATCATCTTTGCTTTGGTCTTAAACCTCTGGCAAAAATAGTGCATATTTTTCTAGGTCAACAAAAGGTCATTGAATTAATGCATTAGTATTTGAATTTGGGCATTTAAAATTTATAAAATATTTCAAATGCTCAAATATCTCCAAACTAAAATGTTCCTTGCTGGAATTATTCTAACTAAGGACCAGGTGCAGTTTGGTGATTTTAGGAGTTGTTTTAGTATTTTTAATAAGTCTACAAAGTTACAGAAAAATAGAAAAGGAAATAAAAAAAGGAAAATACTTACCTGGCACCTGCAACCGGCCCACCTGCCGGCCCAGCCCAGCTGCCGCGCCAGCGAGCTGCTTGGCTCGGCCAGGCAGGCACGCAGGTGCTCGACGCCGGCACCAGCGAGCGCCACGCAGCTCCCCGCCGCCCTGCTTCACCTCCTCGCCGCCTCGCTGCCCTGGATGAGCTCCACGTCGTCGCCCCGATCCCCTGGACACGCCATTCGCCTCTGCCTCGCCTCCCTCGCTCTCCTTCGCCATGGCCGACGCCATCGTCGCCGCTCCGCCGTCATAGCCGTAGCCACCGTCGTCCCCGTGCCACGAGACCGTGTCCAACCTCTCCGCCGTCATCGACTTCGTCGAGCAGCACGAGCCCGAGCGCTCGCGTGCCTCGAAGCCACTATACCGACCTCGTCTTCACCGAGCATCGCCGGAGATCCCTTTCGCCGTCGCCGCCGCACCAGCTCGTCCCCGACCGCGCCGTCTGGCTCTACGAGACCGCGGTGAGCCTGGCTACCGCCCCATCCTCTCATTTCCTCTTCCTGTACACCACAACGAGCGCACGAAGCTCGCCCGCACCCACCGCCTCGGATCTCGTCGCCGACGTGCTCCCGGCCTAACTCCGGCCACACCACCGTGTCCATCACACTCACCACGTTGCGTTGGGTTCAACGTGCACTCCCCACACCTCACCATGCCCCCTAGCAACGAGTTCGAGCTCACCCGAGCTCCGGCCGCCGCCAAATTCATCGCCGGCGACATCTCCGGCCACCCCGAGCCAAACCACCGCCACCAATAGCCGCGGCTCGTTCCCAGGAGCCCGTAGATGCCTTCCGCGCCTCATTTGGTGGCCGGAATGGCCAAAACCACTTCCTCCGCCGCGTCGGGCCTCGCCGGCGACTAGACGCCGGCGAGTTTGACCTTGACCGTTGACTGGTGGGCCCCTGTTGACTCCCCTGAGTCTATGACATGTGGGCCCCGCCCGCTAACTAATCCAGGATTAGAAATAATCTAATCTGTTTAAGCTAATGACCCTGACACGCGGGACCCACGCGTCAGGTTTGACCTGGACCGGGTCTGTTGACCTGCTGAGGTCAGCATGACCTCATGCTGACGCCACAATTAATTTTCTGGATTTATTTTTGCACAGGAAATTCCAGAAATTAGTTCAAACTTCAAAAATTCATAGAAAATTATCTATAACTCCAAATGCAAAGTTTTATATATGAAAAATTATCAGAAAAATCCAACCTATCCATTGGTACTGGTTTCATGCATGTCAGAACAAGTTAAACCCACTGTTTAGGCATTACAAGTTGTTACACTAATATGATCTTCATAAATGAGCTACCATTTGAATCTTTGGTTCAAATGGGTTCATTCCCTTCTGGTTTAACTTGCACTAGGTCAGGCCACATCCATATTGCCATGTCATAGCATGCATCATATTGTTGCATATCGTCATGTATTGATTGTGTTCCGATGTGTTCATCATGGTAGGTTCTGCCTCCGAGGATATCTCCGAGTATCCAACTGAAGGGCAGTATCCCACGACCACTCCATCAGGCAAGCAACCCATTGATCATTCCGATACAAACCCATGTTCTCGCTTCTGCTCTCGTTTACTGCATTAAGATAACGCGTTTCAAACTGCTGTGTGTCGCGGTAGTTGAACCCACTTCCTTTGCATGACCTGTCTTTGCCACAGTAACTAGATGAAACCCACTAGCATGTGTAGGAGTTGATTGAGCCAATGCATGTGTGTGTGTTCCTACCATGCTATGCTTGCTATGCTTGCTATGCTTAGAGTTGTGTCAGGTCTGGCTCATCGGGATGATGAACTGGAGTGAAAGGTTGTGTCAGTGACAAGAGTGAGGTGTTGAATACGATTTGGTAAAGGAATCGATGAAAGGCCATGTAGGAGTACATGGTGGGTTGTTTCATTGAGGCCGTCCTTAAGAACTGAGATCTGTGTTTGTGATCCATGATACAGTTACTACCACACATTGGGCCCTGAAATATGACCCCGCTCGACTTCTTATCCACCCTTGTTCTCTGTCCAGGAGTTGCAAGTAGTTTCTGGTGTTTGTAGTATGCTGGGGGCCACACGCGGCACTGACCATCGGGGTGGGCTGTGTTGCGGTAGGCACGTGGCCGGGTCAACCGGGCGCCCGTTTGGTGTCTCGGAACCCTGTTCACATCGTTCGGGGCCGTTAGTGGAAACCTCGGCCGGACTCCCTGCGGATGGAACCCGAATAGGCGATAAACCTGGACTAGAGACTTGAGTGTTTAGGTAGGTCGTGGTCTACACCCACGTCGGTTTTTGCTTGAAGTCTGCCGAGCACATGTCGTGTGCAGACGCTAAGTGGTGGAAACATGTGTGAAGAAGTACACCCCTGCAGGGTTATAAATGAACTATTCGAATAGCCGCGTCCGCGGTAATGGACTTCTGGGTTGCCTATAACAGTTCATAGACAAGCAAATGGATTCTACTAAAAATCTCAAGATAAGTGTGAGTACCGCGGATGGCCCTCTCGTAGGATGACGAGAGAGGATCCTCGGTGGAGTATTGTGTTGGTGATAGTGGACTCGTGTGCGACAAATGATTTACAAGTGGTGTCTATCGTAGGATAGCTTAGCCAAGAGTCAAAGCTGGCTTGCTGCAATAACCCCACCACCTTTTGAGAATGTGCATGTATGATAGGTTCCTGTTGTAAGACTTGCTGAGTACCTCTGTACTCATGTTGCTTTAATCATGTTTTTCAGACGACTGCACCAACCCCTCTGATGGGTTCTATGTAGACCTCGACGTTGACGAGTGACTTATCACCCAGGTGGTGATCCAAGACTTGTGAAGGGTCGATGTAGATAGACAGGCTTCATCAAGCCTTCTTTCTTTCTAGTGTCTGTACTCAGACTAGTTTGCTTCCGCATGTGCTTGTATGCTTGTATGACTTGAGTGTTGGGTCATGTGACCCCTATCTGTATGGATGATATGTATGGCTCCTCGGAGCCTTCTAAATAAAGTACTTGAGTCGTAGGGTACTGTTGTGATGCCATGTTGTATTTACTCATATCGGGCATATTGTGTGTATGATTGAAATGCTTGGTACGAGTGGGATCCGACTATCTAGTTGTTTATCCTTGGCAGCCTTTCATATGGGGAAATGTAAGTCTAGTGCTTCTGAGCTATAGTAGTCCGCTACAGCCCGGATCACCGGAGTCCTGCTAGCCCAGCACTACTGCTTGGAACACTTGACTGGCCGGCATGTGCTTCACGTCGTTCCTATGTCTGTCCCTTCAGGGAAATGTCACGCGCTGTTATTCGGAGTCCTGCCTAGCCTGCTACAGCCCGGGTTACCGGAGTCCTGTTAGCCCAGTGCTACAGCCCGAATAAATACGTTGATGACCGACATGCTCGATGTGATTCACGTATGCCTGTCCTCATAGGCTAGCGCCGCTTTGGGTTCACGACTAGCCATGTCGGCCCGGGTTCTCTGTCATATGGATGCTAGCGACACTATCATATACGTGAGCCAAAAGGCGCAAATGGTCCCGGGCCAGGTAAGGTGGCACCCGTGGGAGTACCGTGCGTGAGGCCGCAAAGTGATATGATGTGTTACACGCTGGATCGGTGTGACTTAGGATCGGGGTCCTGACAGTTTGCTAGTGGCCGCAACTACCATGGGCCATATACGGGCCGTAGGATCCATGGGTCTCCTACGGGTCGTCGATAAATGGGCCTGTAATCGGTGGGCCTCGGGCCGTCGGATAAATGGGTCTACATGGGTGTCGGTGTCAAAACCGGCGGATCTCGGGTAGGGGGTCCCGAACTGTGCATCAAGGCCGGATGGTAACAGGAGACAAGGGACACGATGTTTTTACCCAGGTTCAGGCCCTCTCGATGGAGGTAATACCCTCTCCTTCTTGATTAATATTGATGATATGGGTAGTACAAGAGTAGATCTACCACGAGATCAAGGAGGCTAAACCCTAGCAGCTAGCCTATGGTATGATTGTGTATGAAGATGGTTGTCCTACGGACTATAACCCTCCGGTTTATATAGACACCGGATAGGGTTAGGGTTACAGAGTCGGTTACAATGGTAGGAGATCTTGAATATCCGCATCGCCTAGCTTGCCTTCCACGCCAAGGAAAGTCCCATCCGGACACGGGACGAAGTCTTCAATCTTGTATCTTCATAGTCCAGGAGTCCAGCTGAAGGTATAGTCTGGCTACCCGAACACCCCCTAATCCAGGACTCCCTCAGTAGCCCCCGAACCAGGCTTCAATAACGACGAGTCCGGTGCGCAAATTGTCTTCGGCATTGCAAGGCGGGTTCCCTCCCAAATCCTGTGCACCTGTACGAATAATGTCCGATTTTGTAATGTAGCGCTCCTCGGCTCCCGTGCCCAATAATGGCCGTCTTCCACGTGTTGAACGAATGCGAAAAGCCTGGGGCGTTTTTACATCCACACCCCCAGCCCTATAAACGAGCCGCCTATTTAACGGGATGAGGATTTAGATCCAAACCGCATCTTCCCCTCTCCGTGAGTTATCATCAGAGCTCTCCCAGCTAAAGTCCATTCCAACATGGCCAGCCGTCGCAGCTCCTCCCCTCGCCCCTCCGGTCCTAAGCCCGGGGACTGGGAGAGTTGCACCATTCCGCATAGCGAGTTAGTGTCGCTTCAGGCCAAGGGATTTCTCCCCCAGGCGTACATGGTCCCGGTCCGAGCCGGTCTCGCCACCTATAATGGCGGAAAGCAAGCGGAGAGCGCCCCCAACCCTTCCAAAGGAGAGCGGGTATGCCTTGTCCCCTATCTGCTAAGGGGACAGGGATTTCCGATTCATCCATTTCTCCGCGGGCTCCTGGAGTTTTACGGCCTCCAGCTGCACAATCTCACACCCGCCTCCGTATTACATATTGCGGGTTTCGTCGCCCTTTGCGAGCTATTTTTAGGCGTCGAAGCTCATTTTGTGCTGTGGAAGAAGATATTCTGCCTGGTGCCCCGTTCACAAGAGGGGTCTATATATCAAGTGGGCGGAGCCGAAGTATGGCGCATCGCTGGGACCGGATACTTATCCAGAACCCCGAAGAAGGCGTCCGAGGACTGGCCCTCGGAATGGTTTTACATAGACGACGTCCCGCTGCCAGACCCTATCCGGGCCGGTCTCCCTGATTTCAACAGTGCTCCATTGAAAAAACGCTTGAGCTGGCGTCCGCGGAGCTCTCAGAGAGAAAGCAACAGAGACGTCCTTTATCTAATGGGCCGGATAAAATTGTTGGCTCATTCCGGACTAACCATGATCGGAGTCATGGCCGCATGCATCATGCGAGGGGTGCAGCCGCTTCAATACAGAGGCCACCCCATGTGGGATTTCAATGGGGAGGATGACGCCACGCGCTACAGTCGTAAGGGGCCGGCCTCAGCTGCCGCCCTAATAAAGATTTTGTCCTCTTTGTATAAGGGAGAAAAGGAGGAGTTCCTCCGCGTTAACCCGCGGGCCGGATTCACTATGTATGAACCTCCAAGTTGGGTAAGCGAACAATTGCGCCTGCCCATTTATTTTATACTTCCATGGTCAGGTACATAGTCTGACGACTTCAATGCAGGAACTGGACAGGAAGTGAAAGATATAAGGAGCCGCCCTCCACAACCCGAGGACCCAGAACGGCCCGTCGATCCGGACTCCAAAGAGGATCCGGACATATGGTGGAGCTTATCGACGGGGTGTTTCATCAGCTAAGCAAGGACAACACCTTGGTCGCTATTGTGGCCGATTACCCCGGGTTAATCCCGGCCTCCCAGGTGACAGAAGCCGAAGTTTTTATTCCCTTGAGGGGGATTCCATTTTCACGTATTCCGGCGTTTCTAACAACAACCGTGTTTCACAGGGGAGATTTCCGAGGCGGGAGGCTGAACCTGCCGCGGCTAGCCAGTGTGTGGCCGCAAGGCCCCGTGGGGAAAAAAGAAATGTAGTCTGGACCGAGATGCCTGTGCAAAGGTATCACGCACGCTTCGTTGCCACGGTGTTATTCCGTCAGGGCATATTAACGTTCGTGCTTTCTTCAGGACGAAGAGACCTCGCCGGACTATATCCGGTGAGGCTGCCAATCGCGCCTCCACCAGCCAGGTTCCCGTGACTGACCAGGGAGCGGAGGTGAGCACAAGGCGTGCACCGGACGCTCCTCTAACAGAGGATGCGGACAGGCTTTCTACCACAAATTCTGAAGTGGAGAGTGCCATGAACCACAGGCGTCGCCGGACAGTTTTACGCGACGCTTGTTTCTCCCAAGAGGCTTTAGATGCCTTTAATTCAGGAGATGCGTACCTCCGTGCCGCTCAAGATGGTTTAGCCAGAGCTACGGAGCAGTATGTAAAAGACATACGGGTAAGAAAAATTTGGTTAAATATATATATATATACCAGTAGCCCCCAAGACTTAAAACAGTTAAAGTAACTGATTGAAGGATCATTTAATACACAGGTTCTTACAGAGAAGAATACCGTGTTGTCTCAGGAGCTGGAAAGGTGCAAGGCTCAATTAGAGGCCGCACTAGCCGCAGCAGGGGAGTCTAAAGAAACCCCTTCAGGTAGAATATACATCGAAAGATTAGTATTGCGCGGCTTTGAGTGCCAATCTGACAAATCGTATTGCAGATGGCGCCGGACTGGATCCGGAAAAGCAACAACTCTTACGTCGGTTAAAGGCTGGTGAGAGTGTGTTGACCAAGGTGAGGCAAGAGAAGAATGATCTTCAGGATGCCAACACCAGGCTGGATGTCGAACTTAAAGACGTTCGGGGCCAGTTGTCGGACTCCACGAAGGAGAATCAACGACTTCGACGCGGCATATTTAGTAAGTGCTTGAACGAACCTTGAAAAAAGAGTTCGGCGAGGAAGTCGACTAACAGAATAATGTCTGTAGGTATGCTCATAGGTCATCCTGCGGAGGAGATGCCCAGTTCTACGGGTGACCTTCTTCCCGAACTCCTGCAACTGCACGAACGAAGTCGGCAGGCTATGCGAGGCATTGCCCAAGCCTTATGGCCCACCCATTCCATGCCCAAGGGTCTTGGAGAGCTTGCGGAAAAGCTGAAGGGAGCTCGGCGGCGCTTCCGGTTGTGGAAGATATCAGCCTGCCGACAAGGCGGTAGGGAGGCCTGGGCCATGGAGAAGACCCGGTTTATGAAATCTGACCCAAACCACATGGCCGAGGTCGGACCAGTGGGGCCTGACGGGAAGGAGATCCCTGTAAGCTTAGTATATAGCCAAGTAGAATTGGCCGCAAAGTATTCCCAGCAGGACTGCAAATTAGACAGCCTGTTAGATGGTATAGAGGAGGAATACAATCAGTCAGGATGACTATGTAATTTATAATTGACATGTGTAATGCCTTCTAGCCGGATTGTAGATCGTTTGTCGTTGCCGACCCTTCCGCTTCGACCTCGCGACCTGACATTCCGGAGTGTGTCCGAATACCATAGCGGTTATATAAGAACCGGGGTATGCATGGAGACCAGGCGTAGGGGTCATTAGTGCTTTATCAGACAAGTGCCCAACTAGTTATCTTATATTACATGGTTAGTAAGAAACATCTTCCAGAGAGAATAGTTCCGTTAGGGGTGCCTTTCGCTGGGGAGGCATGCCCTAAAGTGCATGTCCGGACTGCGTAGAATGACGCAGTAAAAGCATCTGGGGGCGCGTAAAATTAGTAAAAAGATCATCTTTTAGTTCACCGACCGAATATTCCCTTAAGAACACTAGCTTTCGGCTTCACCCAATCTGAGGTACACATCCGGCTGACCCGGCAGTAACAATCGCAGAGGTGCTCCCTTTACCTCCTAGCCGAACAATCGAGAACGTAGGGGTAAGCACAAGAGCCAGGCAACCCAGCTTGGCCAAAACTTAAGTCATATCGATGCATATAATGGTGAAGAAGGTACATGCGGAAGTTTGACACATGTGTTGGGCGCGAAGCCCATATAAATAAGCTTCTGTTAAAGAAGCCCCCAGGTTAATGAGCGCGAATGGCGCGTCACTTGATAAGCCCTTAAGGGCTATTAAAGAAAAGAGGGGAAGGGGAGAAATGTAAGACAGAAAATGTAAAAAATGGACAGAGGAGGGAGACAAACACAGAGTCCGGCGTTAGGCATAGAATCTTCATAGACGGGCTGCGTTCCATGGGTTCGGCTCGAGTCGGTTATCCGACGCATCTCGCAGGCGGTACGCCCCACCGGTCAGGACTTGGTCAATTATGAAGGGACCTTCCCACTTGGGCTTGAGTTTGTCCTTCTTCTTGTCCGGCAAGCGTAGAACTAGTTCGCCGACATTGTAATTTTTGGCCCGTACTTCTCTGCTTTGATATCTTCGAGCTTGCTGTTGATAAAATGCGGAACGGGCTTTTGCCACGTCGCGCTCCTCCTCCAAAGCGTCCAAACTGTCCTGCCGATCGAGCTCGTCTTCTCTTTCTTCGTACATGCGCACTCGAGGTGAGTCATGAATTATGTCGCAGGGCAAAACTGCCTCTGCGCCGTACACCATAAAAAATGGTGTGTATCCGGTGGTGCGATTCGGCGTGGTCCGCAGCCCCCAGAGTACGGAGTCGAGCTCCTCTACCCAGTGCGTATTAGATTCCTTAAGGGACCGCACTGATCTGGGTTTGATGCCGCTCACAATAAGACCATTTGCGCGCTCGACATGACCGTTAGTTTGAGGGTGATAGACGGAAGCATAATCGAGCTTAATGCCCATGTTTTTACACCAGAGTTTTACCTCATCGGCCGTAAAGTTCGTGCCGTTATCAGTGATGATGCTGTGGGGGACGCCGTATCGATGTACGACCCCTGATATGAAGTCTATCACCGGTCCGGATTCGGCCGTCTTGACAGGCTTGGCTTTTATCCATTTGGTGAACTTGTCCACCATGACCAGTAGGTATTTTTTTCTTATGGGTCCCACCTTTAAGGGGTCCTACCATGTCAAGCCCCCAGACCGCAAAAGTCCAGGTAATGGGGATAGTTTGCAGTGCGGTGGGTGGCATATGGCTTTGGTTGGCAAAAAGTTGGCAACCGACGCATCTTTGGACTAAGTCCTGAGTGTCTGCCCGGGCCGTCGGCCAATAAAAGCTTGTACGGAAAGCCTTGCTAACAAGTGACCGGGCAGTAGCGTGATGACCACCAAGTCCGGCATGAATTTCGGCCAGCAGGTTCTGCCCTTCCTCTTCGGAGATGCAGCTTTGAAGGACTCCGGTAGTGCTTTTCTTGTAAAGCTCTTCCTCATGGACTTTATAGGCTTTAGATCGCCGCACTATGCAGCGTGCCTCATTTTGGTCCTCTGGGAGTTCATGCCTAGTAAGGTAGGCTAGGAATGGTTCTGTCCACGGGGCGATGACCGCCATTATTACGTGGGCTGAAGGTGTAATTTCGGTGGCAGAGCCTCCAATTATCTCAGATTATTCAGCGTCGGGTGGTGCGGTTGTGTCCGGACTGTTATCGGGTTCCCCCTCCCATGCTACAGATGGCTTGAATAATCTTTCCAAAAAGATGTTGGGGGGGGACTGCATCTCGTTTTGCTCCGATGCGTGCCAGGACGTCCGCTGCTTGATTGTTTTCTCGGGCTATATGGTGAAACTCCAGCCCCTCGAACCGAGCTGACATTTTTAGGACGACATTGCAGTAAGCTGCCATTTTTAGGTCCTTGGCGTCAAAGTCGCCATTTATTTCGGATATCTCAAGGTTTGAGTCCCCGCGTACCTCTAGGCGTTGAATGCCCATGGATACTGCCATCCGGAGACCATGTAGAAGGGCCTCATATTCGGCTGCACTGTTGGAGTCCGTGTACATAATTTGGAGTACATATTGGACTATGTCTCCTGTGGGGGATGTCAAAACGACGCCTGCCCCCAGTCCGGCCAACATTTTGGAGCCCTCGAAATGCATGATCCAGTTTGAGTATGTGCCGTACTCTTTAGGGAGTTCGGCCTCCGTCCATTCTGCGACGAAGTCGGCCAACACTTGTGATTTGATAGCTCGTCGTGGTTTATAGGTTATATCAAACGGGAGGAGCTCAATGGCCCATTTTGCAATCCGGCCCGTTGCATCGCGGTTGTTGATAATGTCGTTGAGTGGTACTTCCGAGGCTACTGTTATCGAACACTCTTGAAAGTAGTGTCACAGCTTCCGGGACGCCATGAATACCGCGTATGCAATCTTTTGATAATGTGGGTATCGTGATTTGCATGGAGTGAGGACAGTGGACACGTAGTAGACCGGCCTTTGAAGGAGGAATTTGTGTCTATCCGTTTCCCACTCGACGACGAGTACTGCGCTGACAACTTGATGTGTTGCCGCAATGTACAATAGCATTGGTTCGCCGGTGTTCGGCGCGGCCAGGAGTGGGTTTGTTGCCAATATGGCCTTTATTTCGTCGAGTCCGGCCGTGGAGGCATCCGTCCACTCGAAGTGTTCGGTGCGCCGAAGGAGGCGATAAAGGGGCAGTGCCTTTTCTCCCAAGCGAGAGATGAAGCGGCTTAAGGCCGCCACGCATCCGTTAACTTTTGTATTTGTTTGAGGTCTTTTGGGATATCCAGTTGTGACAAAGCTCGAATTTTGGCCGGATTTGCTTCAATTCCTCTACCGGATACGATGAAGCCCAAGAGCTTTCCGGCCGGAACGCCGAAAACGCATTTTTCCGGATTGAGCTTGATGTCGTATTTTCGGAGGTTATCAAATGTAAGCCTCAAGTCGTCTACTAGAGATTCGACATGTCTTGATTTGACGACCACGTCATCCACGTACGCCTCCACTGTTTTGCTGATCTGGTTTGCCAGACATGTTTGGATCATGCGTTGATATGTTGCGCCGGCGTTTTTCAGCCCAAAGGGCATTGTGTTGAAGCAGAATGGATCGTATGGTGTGATGAATGCCGTTGCGGCTTGGTCTGATTCTGCCATCTTGATTTGATGGTAACCGGAGTATGCGTCGAGGAAACACAACGAATCGTGTCCTGCTGTGGCATCGATAATTTGATCGATACGAGGGAGGGGAAGGGATCCTTAGGGCAAGCCTTATTGAGGTTTTTAAAATTGACACACAGGCGCCAGGATTTGTCCTTCTTTGGTACCATCACCAGGTTTGATAGCCAGTCCGGATGTTTTATATCTCTGATGAATCCGGCCTCCAATAACTTGGCTAGCTCCTCTCCCATAGCCTGTCTCTTCGGTTCGGAAAAACGCCGAAGGGCTTGTTTGACAGGTTTGAATCCTTTTAGGATATTTAAGCTGTGTTCGGCCAGCCTGCGCGGGATTCCTGGCATGTCTGAAGGGTGCCAAGCAAAAATGTCCTAGTTCTCTCGTAGGAACTCTCGCAGTGCGGCGTCTACATCAGGGTTTAGTCGTGCCCCCATGGAAGCTGTTTTATTGGGATCCGTTGGATGGACCTGGAATTTGACTATTTCGTCTGCTGGTTTGAAGGATGTGGATTTGGATCTCTTATCGAGTATCACATCATCCCTGTTAACCGTGGAGCGCAGTGCAGTCAGTTCCTCAGCTGCTAAGGGTTCGGATAGTGCCTCAAGGGCCAATGCGGCTGTCTTGTTTTCGGCGCGGAGTGCTATGTCCGGATCACTGACGAGAGTGATAATTCTGTTTGTCCCGGGCATCTTGAGCTTAATGTACCCGTAATGGGGTATGGCCTGGAAGACCGCGAATGCCTCCCGCCCTAGTATAGCGTGGTATCCGCTATTGAACGGGGTCACCTGGAACGTGACCTCTTCGGATATGTAATTATCCGGCATGCTGAATACCACATCTAGTGTGATCTTTCATGTGCAGCGCGCTTCCCGACTGGGGATTATTCCTCTAAAGGTTGTGCTGCTTCGCTCGATGCGGTTCCAGTCTATTTCCATCTTTTGGAGGGTTTCCTCGTAGATGAGGTTCAATCCGCTGCCTCCATCCATGAGTACCTTTGTGAGGCGAAAGCCATCCATTATGGGACTAAGGACCAATGCGGCTGGTGCTCGGGCTGTTCGGAATTTGGGCTCGTCACTCGCATTGAAGGTGATAGCAGTATCGCTCCATGGGTTTATTGTTGCTACTTGATAGACTTCGGTGAGGCTGCGAAAAAGTGCTCTTTTTCGCATATTATTTGATGCGAAAGTCTCGAAGACTGTGAGAACGGTACTGGTATCCTCGGGCTGGGTTTTTGCGGCCTCTGAGTTTAGGAGGCCCTCGCCAATTTTGGCCACCTGCCGGAGTATCCAACATGCTCTAAGGCTGTGAGTTGGTGTGGCGTCCTCTGTACTGTGAATTCTGCAGGGTCCATCTAGCCACCTTTCCAGTACGGTTCCATGCCCTGAAGAGGGTTTTGGCTTTTTGATATTCAACCCGAGTGTCTTATTATGATGCACCCTCTTAGTTCGGACGGGATTGCTATTCAAGGCCGGATTATCCCAAAATTTTGTTTCGGTTTTCCGGGCGCTTTCCATCGCACAGTACTTCTGTACTATTGACGCCAAGTCAACGAAGCGTGTAATATCACGACGACTTATGGCGTTAAGTATTCCCTCGTCCGAACAATTACTGCAAAAAATTGAAATTGCGTCTCCCTCGCGGCAATGCTTTATCCTGTTCATAACCAGGAGGAATCGGGCCCAGTAGTGATGTATTGTTTCCTCGGGCTTTTGCCTGATTTGGGAAAGATCGCTTATGTTCGGGCGGGCTGGTGGCGTTGAATCTGAGACCTCACCCAATTTGAGATTCGGAGGCTGAAGAGCTCCCGAACTCTGAAGTTCGGGGTCTTGGATGTTGTCCAATGAATCTAGCCCATTGCCTGATTCTAAGCTCAGGTCTTGAATAGTATCCTCCCCTCCGCGGATATCCGGTTTGGAGGGATCAGGAATTCGGACGTAACTAGTCCTTAAAATAGATGAAGGGTCGCCGCACTGCGCCTCTACCACGGCAACGTGGTGGGTGACCTGGGGAGAGTTAATTTCTCTTAGATCGGGTTTAAGCCCAACCCGGTCGTAATCCGTCGCGACCCCCAGGGCGGCAAGGCGATCCAAGAGCTCATTTATAGAAGAGAGCTCCATCGGATCCAACTGCTCGACAAGTTCTGAGCTGACATGAAGGTTGCTTTTGATGACCCGAGAGGTCACCGTTGGCCCAACGGCCGAACGGGCGGTCATGAGAAAACCGCCTAGCCGGAGGGTTTGGCCGTCAGCCAAGGCTCCCTTAGCAACGCGCCGTCTTTAAAGACAGGAAGAGGCATCCTTCCTGATTGCGACGACACAGAGGAACTCTCAATGAAAGCACCAATGTCGGTGTCAAAACCGGCGGATCTCGGGTAGGGGGTCCCGAACTGTGCGTCAAGGCCGGATGGTAATAGGAGACAAGGGACACGATGTTTTTACCCAGGTTCGGGCCCTCTCGATGGAGGTAATACCCTACTCCTGCTTGATTAATATTGATGATATGGGTAGTGCAAGAGTAGATCTACCACGAGATCAAGGAGGCTAAACCCTAGCAGCTAGCCTATGGTATGATTGTGTATGAAGATGGTTGTCCTACGGACTACAACCCTCCGGTTTATATAGACACCGGATAGGGTTAGGGTTACACAGAGTCGGTTACAATGGTAGGAGATCTTGAATATCCGCATCGCCTAGCTTGCCTTCCACGCCAAGGAAAGTCCCATCCGGACACGGGACGAAGTCTTCAATCTTGTATCTTCATAGTCCAGGAGTCCGGCTGAAGGTATAGTCCGGCTACCCGAACACCCCCTAATCCAGGACTCCCTCAATGGGCCATAATCGGGCGTAATTGGTAGCGGCCCAGCATGGTAACAGGCCGTTAACAGGCCGTAGGACAGCAAAGGCTTAATTTTGTCACAGGCATAACGGGTCGTTAATGGGCCAGAATATAGGACGGGCTGGAAACGGTGCAACGGGTTAACATGCCAGAAACGGGCCGACTCTTGCCATGGGCCGAATTTGGCCCATTAGGGTAACAGGCCAGTAACGGGCCGACTCTTGCCATGGGCCGAGTTTGTCCCATTAGTGGAACAGGCCAGTAACGGGCCGACTCTTGCCATGGGCCAAATTTGGCTCATTAGGGGAACAGGCCAGTAACGGGCCGAAAGTAATCGAGGGCCGAAAAGGAGCCCAAGAACGTATGGGCCATCAATAGGCCGAAAGCTAACACGGGCTGGAAACGGCCCATGTAAATCACGGGCCGTTAACGGGTATAAAGAAAATTACTGTTCATTATGGGCTAGAGTCACCGTGGGCCTGTAATGGGCCGAAAGATACGAAGGCCTCATATAGGCCGAAAGACGTCGTGGGCCATACATGGGCCGAAAGTGAAATGGGCTCGTATTATATTCGACGTCCCGCATGACGTTGTTGGGCCGATTTCCTTTAGGGCCTAACGGGTCGTGAGTTAAAGGGCCGTAAAATGGGTTATTTGCAAAGAGACCATTAACATGCTTTTCATGGGCCAGCCCGTTAACTTTTGACCAAGTCAAACGGGCCGACTTTGTAAGCTAAATGGGCCACTGTTGGGTTGTGCCACGTGTCGACATATCATAGGCGCCTATCTGACCCACCGACGAGCTGACACGTGTTTCGTCCGGCCAATAAGAATTTTACACGTGGAAATTTCCCATTGGTCGGGGCTGTTAACGGGTTATCGGATCCAAAACCCGACCCGATAGCTTAACGGCGTTCCGTTACGATGGATGCCACGTGTCAGTCACCCTTGACGAAAGCACTTCTGTGACGCGCGATTTATCGCCATGGAAGTGGACACTTCCGTGATGATAATTTTGGTAATGTCATGGAACACTTCTACGACAGCACAGGTATGACTATCTTGATTCTGTCATAAATTTGTCATGGATGTACATGCATGACAAAAAACGCGACCTACTGTGACAAACACATATCATCACGGAAGTGTATTTTTTTTGTAGTGCAAGGCCAAACGACCTCCTCCTATCAAGCAAACTTTTGTGAAGGAGGGAGATGGTTCTTCTACGGAGAAGAAGAACAATGTGAAGGGTGGTGATGCCAAGAAGGGCAATGCCACCCCTTCCAACAAAGTCGGCGACTTTAACCCGTCCTGTGTGCTATGTCATGCTAGTGATGGGCATATTTAAGCTAAATTTGTTGGTTCTCCTTATGAGTACATTGAATGGTCTATTTGGGTTCCTAAGACCCTTGTTACTAACATTAAAGGACCCATTACAAGATGGGTACCTAAAACCAAGCATTGATCTCTTGTAGGCGTTTGCTTTCGGTGGGGGGTCATGGTTGCTTGATAGCGGAGCCACACATCATATGACCGG
This sequence comes from Aegilops umbellulata, assembly GCA_032464435.1. NCBI lineage: Eukaryota > Viridiplantae > Streptophyta > Magnoliopsida > Poales > Poaceae > Aegilops > Aegilops umbellulata. The sequence continues at coordinate 352,811,072 of CP136057.1, forward strand.
AAGCAAGGACTTGGTGGTGGACGTGCACAAGATTTCATCTATGCCCACCAATGTCGAGTGGGGTGATGCCTTGTCTTCTAAGGTATTGGACTTGGCAAGGTTGTCATTTCTCATTATCTCACGATCGAGAAAGCCATGCTTGTTGAGTCCCTCTCATACAATTTACTTTCCATTCGCCAACTTGCACTCATGGGCTTTGCCACTTTCTTTGATATTGATACCGTGGTCCTCTTGTGGAGTAATACTCTTAAAGTAGCCTTTGTTGGGCATGTCAAGAAGGGTCTCTACGTGATTAACTTTTCGGAGCGACCCACTAAGACCGCGACATGCCTAATGGCTAAAGTTGACGTGGGATGGCTTTGGCATCGCCGTTTAGCCCATGTCAATATGAGATCTTTTCAAAGTATTCTCAAGGGGGACCATGTCCGTGGACTAACAAATGTTAGTTTTGCCAAAGATCATGCTTGCAGTGCTTGTATTGAAGGAAAGCTAGATGAGAAGGCTCACCATCCCACGACTATCATCTACTCGAAGAGGCCCTTGGAGATCCTCCAATTGGATCTCTTTGGACCTCCATCCTTTGATAGTCTTGGGGGTAGAAAGTATTGCTTAGTGATTGTGGATGATTATTCAAGATACACTTGGGTATATTTATTCAAGAGGAAGAGTGAGACCCAACAAACCATCATCGACTTTGCAAATGAAGCTCAACGCCAACACAATGCAAAGATCTTGACGATAAGAGGTGACAATGGCACCGAGTTCAAGAACTACACCTTGGATGAGTTTCTTAGTGATGAGGGATTAAGCATCAACATTCCACACCATACACCCCTCAACAAAATGGTGTAGCAGAGAGGAAGAACCAGACGTTGATGGATGCGGCAAGGACCATGATGCCAGAGTTCAAGTCTCCATACAACTTTTGGGCCGAAGCCATCAACACCGCTTGTCATGCATCCAATCGGCTCTATCTCCACAAAGGCTTGAACAAAACTCCATATGAGATACTCACTGGTAACAAGCCCAACCTCAAGTACTTCCGGGTGTTCAGGTGTAAGTGTTTCATTCTCAAGAAAGGTGTTCGTTTGTCTAAATTTGAGGCTAGAGCTCATGAGGGCATATTTGTTGGTTATGCTACAAACTCTCATGCTTACCGTGTCCTCAATAAGTCCACGGGACTTATTGAGGAGACGTGTAACGTGGAGTTTGATGAGAATAACGGCTCCCAAGTGGAGCAAAGTGGTACTTGTGATGTAGGTGATGAAATTCCTCCCCAAGCCATAAGAAGAATGGGTGTTGGCATATCCTACCCATTGAGGAACCCCTTGTGGCCGAAGGAGAAGGACAATATTCCACTCAAGTGGAACCATCACCAACCCAAGACCCACACGCTTCGGAAGAACAAAGTGAAGGCCCTCAACCAAATGAACAAGATCAAGGGCAAGATCAACCACAAGATGGTGGTGAACCACCAAGTGATGCCCGAGGTCAAGTTCTCACCACTGAGCAAGTTCAAGATCAAGAGCAAGCTCAAGATCAAGAACAAGCTCATGACGACGCTCAAGATGATCAAGTTTCCGCTCCTCAACTCACTCCTGAGGAGGAATTGGAGCTTCATGCTGCCAAGATTGCATCCAAGCTCACTACCAAGGGTCATCTCACGACGAATGTGCTTGGAAGCATAAGAAAGGGGGTAAGCACTCGTATACAATTAGCAAACTATTGTGAACATCACATGTTTGTTTCTTGTGTTGAACCCCAAAAGGTCTATGAGGCGCTCGAGGATCCGGATTGGCTTAATGCCATGCATGAAGAACTCAACGACTTCAAGGACAACAAGGTGTGGAGATTGGTGCCAAGGCCAACGGGGAACCATAATGTCATTGGAACCAAGTGGATATTCGAGAAAAAGCAAGATGCTCATGGAATTATTGTTCGCAACAAGGCTCGGTTGGTAGCACAAGGCTACTCCCAAGTCGAGGGTATCGACTATGGTTAAACCTTTGCTCCAGTTGCTCGCCTTGAATCTATTCATTTGTTGATTTCTTATGCCTCTCATCATAACTTCAAGTTGCAACAAATGGATGTGAAGAGTGCTTTTCTTAATGGTCCTATTGATGAGTTGGTGTATGTCAAACAACCCCCAGGGTTTGAGGATCCCTATTTCCCCGATCACGTGTACCAACTCGATAAGGCACTATATGGCCTTAAACAAGCCCCTCGTGCATGGTATGAGCACCTTACCGAGTTGTTGCAAGATCATGGATTTGAAATTTGGAAAATCGACCCCACTCTTTTTACTAAGAAGGCCAAAGGGGAGTTGTTTGTATGCCAACTATATGTTGATGATATTATCTTTGGTTCCCCTAACAAAGCTTTCAATGAGGAATTTGCCGCTCTCATGACCTCGAAGTTGAAGATGTCCATGATGGGAGAGTTGAAGTTCTTTCTCGGGTTTGAAATCAAGCAAAGAAGAGAAGGAACCTTCATCAAACAAGCCAAATATACTAAAGACATGCTCAAGAGATTCAAGCTAAGTGATGTCAAGCCGGCTTCCACTCCAATGCCCGTCAAATGCCAACTTGACATAGATCCCAATGGTAAACTGGTGGATCTAAAGGTATATTGCTCCATGATTGGCTCCTTGCTTTACCTTTGTGCATCTAGACTGGATATTATGTTGAGTGTGGGAATTTTTGCACGGTTTCAAGCCGCACCTAAGGAAAGCCACTATGTGGCGGTCAAGCGAATCTTTCGATATTTGGATCATACCCAAAACTTTGGCTTATGGTACCCAAGAGGAGCAAACTTCAACCTTGTGGGCTTTTCAGACTTGGATTGGGCGGGAGACAAAGTGGATAGGAAGTCAACTTCCGGAGGGTGCCATTTCATGGTTGCTCCTTGGTGAGTTGGTCTTCTAAGAAGTAGAGCTGTGTGTCTCTCTCGTCCACCGAAGTGGAGTATGTGGCCGCTGGTAGTTGTTGTGCACAACTCCTATGGATGAGGCAAAATTTAAAGGATTACAGTGTCAGTTGTGACAAAGTGTCTCTTTGGTGTGATAATGAAAGTGCCATCAAGATTTCTCTCAACCCGGTGCAACACTTCAAGACGAAGCATATTGAGATTAGGCATCATTTCATCCGGGATCACATTAGGCGAGGGGAGATCGAGCTCAACTATGTCAACACCCATGATAACCTTGCAGATATCTTCACGAAGCCCTTGGATGAAGCAAGATTTCGCAAGTTAAGGCATGAGCTAAATATCATTGATTCGAGCAATGTGGCTTGAACCTTTGCACATCCCACCATACTCATCATGATGTCTTATTTAGGTGTAGGCATGGACAAAGGGGGGGTGTTGTTCTCTCAATGAACTCTCCGTCCCCCCATTATGCATAAATTGATCAAGTCTTTCACATTAGCCATTTTTATGGTACTTGTGCTTCAAAGATGAGTTTTGGTCATGGGCCCAAGGTTAAAATCTTCGCAGTGCCATACCTCTTGACTCAAACATAGGTGGTCTCGGCCACCACCCTCTCTTGGAGAGGAGTGTGGTTCTTGTCCTCTCGCTGGTATTTTTCTGCCTTTGTGTTTGCTCTCTCTTCTCGTCGGTTCTTTTCCTTTCTTGACTTAAGCCCCTTAGTGTCTAGTCCTTGAGTACGTGGCTGAGCGGTACTACCGCTGGTGGAGCGTGGTACTACCGCTGATGGTCAGTAAGCGGTACTACCGCCCTCCCCAGCGGTACTACCGCTACGGGGCGGGACTGGAGGGGTTATATCGGGCAGGGGGAGTATCTTTCTCCCCACACCCATTCGCTAACCTCCCTCGACCCCTCTCGTGCTTCAGCATCGTACTCACCGCGGGAGGGCTCCGGCGGGCCACCCCTCTCCATTTCCTTCGGTGGAACCGATCCCCACCCCGTCCTCTTGCCATGGATGCCGGTATTGCCCCCGTTCCTCTTCTCTTTGTGTCTAGTTTTCAGATCTAGTCCTTAGGGGCAATAGTTGTTGCATTTCTCGATTTTTGGCTAAATCAAGACTTGAGTAGGTTGAAGAAGGCATCTAGACTGTTTGGCTTGATGTTTGGTAGGATTATTTTTGAATTTGGCATCCCGGTAGTGCCGGATTTGGCCACGGCGGTAGGGAACCTCCGTTCCCCTTCCTGGAGCGGTACTACCGCTTGGGTGGTACTGCCGGTCTGATCGCGGTACTACCGCTGGATGCCCACTTCCATCATACTCATACCAAATTTTGACCCATGTTGTTTTGTTTGGTGGCCTATGCTCGTTCTTTCGTGTTGTTTCTTGTGTCCGTGTGTTTGGTTCTAGGTGATGGCCCTTCTGAGCAACATGTCCGCCATGTCAACCCCAGGCGTTCAACTTCAAAGCGCTATCGCACCTCTAAGACAACGACTACCTCCTCGAGTGCTCCTCCTCCTCCTCCTCAGCCGAAGAAGACGATTGCGACCAAGCCCAAGCCGAGGGCCAAGTCTGTGATAGAGATGTCTGCAAAGGAGTTCTGGGAGAAGTGCCAGCAGAACCCATATACGGAAGATCAAGAACCCACTTTGGTCAACCGTCCTTTCTGGAACCGCTTTCAGTGGGCCATCTACTTTGATGTGATCAAAGCAAAGAAGAATCTCTATGTTGATGTTCACACCATCGACACTGACTATATGGAGAAGGATCCTGCCTACTTTGGCAAAGCTCTTCAGATATGTTCTCAGCTGAACATTCTCAAGATCATGCAGTTCAACAAGGACTTTGATGCTGATTTGGTGGCTCAGTTTTATGCCATGGTACATCTTGGAACATATGAGGAAAGAACTCTGACTTGGATGACAAATGGCAAGATGCTTTTGTTCAAGTGGAAAGAATTCATGGAGTTACTTGGAGTTGAAGATTACCGATTTGAGAACCCAGTTGGCTTTCGCCCTCACCGCAATGCAACTTCCACTCACAAGAAATCTCTCTAGCCATACTGTACTTTGAAGATTAACCCCACGACTTAGAAGGAGACCTATGAGTTGCCTGCTGTCGGTGTCAAAACCGGCGGATCTCGGGTAGTGGCTCCCGAACTGTTCGTCTAGGCGGATGGTAAAAGGAGACAAGGGACACGATGTTTTTACCTAGGTTCGGGCCCTCTCGATGGAGGTAAAACCCTACTCCTGCTTGATTAATATTGATGATATGGTTAGTACAAGAGTAGATCTACCACGAGATCAGAGAGGCTAAACCCTAGAAGCTAGCCTATGGTACGATTGTTGTTCGTCCTACGGACTAAAACCCTCCGGTTTATATAGGCACCGGAGAGGGCTAGGGTTACACAGAGTCGGTTACAATGGGAGGAGATCTACATATCCATATCGCCAAGCTTGCCTTCCACCCCAAGGAAAGTCCTATCCGGACACGGGACAAAGTCTTCAATCTTGTATCTTCATAGTCCAGGAGTCCGGCCAAAGGTTATAATCCGGCCATCCGGACACCCCCTAATCCAGAACTCCTCAGTAGCCCCTGAACCAGGCTTCAATGACGATGAGTCCGGCGCGCAAATTGTCTTCGACATTGCAAGGCGGGTTCCTCCTCCGAATACTTCATAGAAGATTTTGAACACAAGGATAATGTCCGGCTCTGCAAAACAAGTTCCACATTTCATCGTAGAGAGAATAATATTTGCACAAATCCTATCTGCTGACGTGTTCCACAGCGTGACATCACGTCATGACCAAGCCTTTATTCGAATCGTTTTTACTGTCCCACCTCAACGCGTTTTGCGAGGCGGTTTCCCTGGCACGTCTTGTCGAAGCAGAGATCGTGTACCCTTTATTTACGAGACTCTCATCAATACGGACGTGGGTAACCCAATCGTGCCCGTTGGTATGTTTCCTCGATCGAAGGCGAGTCCCAAACAGTCACGGGGAGGGCTCTTGGTATTCAACCTCTTCATAAAGAGACCAAGGCTTGAATCCTTTCTTTCAATCTCAATCGTATCCGCCTCTTGCCTCGAGTTCCAACACCCAAAGCTCCAGATTCAGGCGCTTCAGACCTTCGATGATGTCCGGCTCCGACCTTCAAGGCTGGTGGATGCCTTCCTCCGTCACGGACGAAGACGTACTAAAGCTAAGAGCTGCCAGGTATCTAACTGGCGAAATCTCGCATAGGCTGCCTGCTCAAGGGCAGGTTATTCCCACTCCCAAGCCTGGTGAGAGTGTGGTGTTCGTGTCTCACTTCCTTCGGGGGCTAGGCTTCTCGACGGACCCCTTCGTGAGGGGGCTCATGTTTTATTATGGGCTGGAGTTTCACGACTTGGCTCTGGAGTCCATCCTCCACATCTCATCGTTCATCGTCGTGTGCGAAGCCTTCCTCCGCATTACTCCTCACTTCAGATTGTGGCTTAAGACCTTTAAAGTAGAGCCGAAGATGATCGAGGGACAGCATGCGGAATGCGGAGGCGTGGTTATAAGCAAGAATGCTGACGCTCCATGGCCCGAGGGCTCTTTTCAAGAGGAGTTCAGCTTATGGCAACGAGAGTGGTTTTATATCACAGCTCCAAGGGGCACCAAGTGGGTGGCACCACCTGCTTTTCGCTCGGGTCCCCCACCACAGCTAACGTCATGGGTCAATAAAGGGTTGAACTGGGGGCCATCCAAGGATGTGCCCTTGTTGCAGGGCTGCATTCGAGATCTCCTAGAAAGAGACATCAGTCTGGTCGTAGTGACGCACATCATGCTGATTCGCCGAACCCCGCCCTGCAAATGTCGCCCCCTCCGCCTGTGGGAGTTCAATCCGGAGGGACCACGAGCTCTCCAACATTTTATGGGCGCGACGCCCATGGAGATGTACAAATTGTTCTTCAGATCACAAGCAATGTGTCCGGATTCAACCGAGGACGCAAGTCTGAGCTGCAATCGCCCGGATACTCAAGTAAGTAGCCCTATACCCGGACACGCTATCCGTATTTTTATCATAAAATTGCCCTTAAAAGAGTTGTCCCTTAAACAGGAGTGGATAGCTAAAGCAAAGCTAATCAGGTGTCCGGCCCCCCTCCCTGAGACCGCGCCAGATTCCGTGTTAACCAGGATGCTGGAGGTCGTGCCTTTGGAAGAAGGCGAAGGGGGGAACAAGGAAGCTACTGCCTCCCCGAAGGAGGCTGTCAGGAAAGGAGGAATCGAGAATTCCTCTGCCCAGGGGAAGAATAGGACTGCCTCTGAAGACCCGGAGACCATGCTCTCCAAGCGGGGGAAGAAATCTTTGTCAGAGGGTCCTGCGCCGGGGGATGCCTCGGCTGCACTGTGCCCCCAAGGGGATCAGCCCTCCACCGAGTCGTAAGTAGAGAGGGGAGTTTAAGATGAGAGGCATCCCTGTACTATTCCTGAGGAAAATAACCGAAATTTTACCTTGTAGTTCGGATCTCAGCCCTTCTCAGCAGAGCTCATCTTCGGGGGATCTTCTTCCGAAGATGATGGAGAGCGGAACGCCTCCCCCTGCCGTGCCGCCTTGCGAGGTGGGCGACCCTGAGGTGTCGTCATGGAGGGTTTCTCCAAATCCGATAGGGCCGGAAGGCAGTCGTATGGCCCCCCAAAGCCCTCCGTGTCCGGCCTTCGAAAAAGGCCATCGGACGAGTCCGGGACTGTCCGGTGCACGTTCGGAGGAGCTGAACGATCTGCTCGGGCGAGCGTCTATCTCAGAAGAACACCGTGCGTTGATGGGTACGGTGATTGAAAGGATTGCATCCACGGAGAGCGGGTTGCACGAGGCCGTCAGGAGTTTACTGATAGGTTTTGAGGTACGCAAAATGGTGTACCTTTTGACAGTTCCGCATATATAAGATGCGTCCTGTGTAGATAGTAGCCCCTGAGACTCTGTGCGTTGTCAAAAATGACGGTGCGCAGAGGATCATAATCCCAGGTATAATATGACGCCTTTCCTATGTAGGTGGCGAAGTGTCCGGTGGCTAGCCGGACTGATGAATTTGCCGAACTAAAGCGGCAACTTGACATTGCAGATGCGGACATCGCGCTTGTCAACAAGCGTCTTGACGAGGCACAAGGTATGTAATTTCTCCGGAGACACCTGGTAAGAGGAGCTTAATGCCCGTATCTTATAACGTGTGTGCTTGATGCAGATGGTGCTGCTGCCATGGAGAACCTTCGGGCGGAACTTGCCCGAGCCAAGGAGCAGGCCAGAAAGAGCGATGCGGCTAACTTAAAGGCGGTTGAAGAGCTGAAAGGCGAACAGGCTGCTCATTGCCAAAGCAAGAAAGAAATGGCCGAGATGGTGGAAAGTTGAAGAACGCTGCCGACCGCTGCAAGCTTCTTGGAAAAGAAGATCGGGCGGAACAGACGGACTTGGAGAAGGCCACTACCGAGACCAAGGATGTTCGCTCTGCGATGAGAGCTATGAAGGAGGAGCTACGTTAGGCCGGAGATATCGCGGCTGGAAAGCCCTTTATGCTGCGGATGAAGTTCGGGGATCCTAAATATGCTCCATTGGACCGGTTGTGGAGTACGGCAGACACTTATCTGGATTTGGCAGCGAGTGCCACGGGCGCGGCCGAACACTTCCGAGATCAAGAGGATCATGAAGTGGAAAAGCTTTTTTGGTCGCAGTTCCACAATCCAGAGCGTCCACTTCTATTAACCGATCGTCTGGCCGAATGGGCGGAGCTGCATAGGTTATCCGGACTCGCCATGAAGTATGTCGTGAGTCATCTGTGGCTGGAAAGGCCCGAGCTGAAGAGTTATTTTAGCTTGGTGCAGCAGTTCCTTGGTGCGGTGCCGCATATCAATGCAATGAAGAGGTCAGCATGCATAGAGGGTGCACGGATGGCGCTTGCCCGTGTAAAGACATACTGGGCGGAGATGAAGGCCACCGTTGTTGCATCCCAAGACTCGGACGGAAGCCGAGTACCTGTCGAGCACTATTTTTAGGAAGTTCTGCAGGGCGCTCGTTTAATAGAGACGCAGTGCCCTAAGGATATTATGTTCGAATAACATGTACTATTGTAAAACAATATTTTGATGTAATATAGAGGCTTTTTATACTTGTGCCTTCAAGGATTGAAATACCTCCTGTGCGGCCGTTAATGTATATGTGTATATAACCTGAAAGATAGCGGTCTTCGACTTCAGCCCCCACGCATATAATGCGGGGGTGTTCGTAGAAGGCGCATTTTCACACTTAATCCAGCGTCTTGGTCCTATTAAGGAGGTGATAGCGCAGCGAACTAGGCAACCGGACTATAATGCTTTATCACTTTCACTTAGCCATAGGAGTTTGACAGTGGGGCTACTATATAGCCCCTGGGGGCACCACGCTCACCCGAATTCGGAGCGTGTGTGTGCCTGGCCGAGAAACGGCCCTTCGTTAATACGGAGGAATCCTAAAGATTCCGGCGGGTCATCGAGTGGTTGACCAGTCTCACGCTATATCATGACAGTTAGTTTTCGGCTTTCTCTACTTAGGTGCTCGCCTGGCTGAACGGGGCACAATCGCAGTAGTTCTCCTGGTGCCGCCTTAGTCGATAGAGCAGAACGTAAGGCAGCAAAACACAGGAGCCGGGCAAACCCAACATTTGACCAAAGACATGATTCGGACCTGATGCATATAAGGCCAAACTCGCGACACCGAACACTCCCTAAGGTATTCGGTCTTTTATGAAAATGGGTGGAACATCGCCCTTGGTAATAAGCCCCTGATGTCTAGGTACGTGCAAAACTCCGACGTGGCCACATGCTAAGACGCCAGCCTCCTCCTCGGCTATACAGAGAATCCAGGGGATGTGTCAACAAGAGACAGTAAAAAAGGTTTACGCAATGATATGATATGAACTTACAAACAAATGATGACTGTCTATTCCTAGGGGACTTCAATTATATTAGAGGCCCTGAGAACCACAACAAACCGGGAGGTGATCCTAATGACATGTGCACTTTTAGTTGAACTGCCGCTCAAGGGTCGTCTCTACACGTGGAGCAATATGCAACAAGATCCTTTATTGGAGCAACTTGATTGGTTTTTCACCTCCCTCCACTGGACCTTGACATATCCCAACACGCTAGTCAAGCCTCTCTGCAAGCCGGTCTCGGATCATGCACCCTGTGTGGTCAGCATTGAAACAAAAATTCCCCATGCCAAATTATTCAGATTCGAATCATACTGGCTCCTTCACCCGGGATTTATGTATGTGGTCAAAAAAGTCTGGGATCGGCCTGTTAACTCTTCTAATGCAGCCACAGTTCTGTGTCGAAAATTCAAGAGGTTACGTCATGAATTAAAGGTGTGGAGCAAGAATACCTCTAGATTATCAGTGGCAATTGAAAACACAAACAAAACCCTTACTGAGCTGGATGATCTGGTGAACCTACGAGCTCTCACCCTCCCCGAATGCAATTTTCGCAAGATCATCAAAGCCCATCTCCTTAGACTCTTGGAATACCAAAAGCAGTATTGGAAGAAGAGATGCAACATTCGTTGGGTTAAATTCGGTGGCGAGAACACCAAATTTTTCCAGGCAGTTGCGACAGAACGTTACCGAAAAAAAAATGTGGCTATCCTGCACACTCCTGATGGTCTCATGGTGGAAGATCATACGGGTAAAGAAGCCCTCCTATTTCAAGCATATACTGACAGACTTGGCACTTCAAACCCAACACAGATGTTGTTCGATCTCCCATCCCTCATCCGCCCGACTGAGAACCTCGACCATCTCACGGTGCCATTCACCAAGGAAGAAATATACATGGTAGTCAACGACATGCCTGCTGATCGCGCTCCAGGTCCTGATGGATTTAGTGGAATGTTCCTCAAAGCCTGCTGGGATCGTCAAACAAGACTTCTATACCCTCTGTGCGCAATTCCATGCGGGAGACCTCGACCTTCAAACCATAAATGAAGGCCTAATCACTTTGATCCCCAAAAATGGCTCTCCCACTACAGTCAATGATTACCGGCCGATCACTCCGCTTAACTGCTGTCTTAAGTTAATCACAAAACTTCTGGCCAACTGTTTGCAAAAGGTCATCCTGCGCATCATACACCGCAACCAATACAGCTTCATTAAGGGGCGCTCTATCCAAGATTGCTTAGCCTGGACATTCCAATATATTCATCAGTGCCAGGCATCCAAGCGGCAGATAATTCTCCTAAAACTAGACTTTGCTAAAGCCTTCGATACGATCGAGCACGAAGCGATGATCAACATCATGAAACACATGGGGTTTAATGATAAATGGTTGTCATGGATAAGAACAATTTTTTCTTCTGGGCGATCCTCCGTACTTCTCAATGGGGTGCCGGGGCGAGAATTTCACTGCCGATGTGGGGTCCGGCAGGGGGACCCCCTCTCCCCACTCATTTTCGTCCTGGCAGCCGACTTGCTACAATCTATAATTAATGACACCTTTAGGAGAGGACTGATTAACTTGCCCTTCCCATCCAATGGCAATATGGACTACCCTATTGTCCAATACGCCGATGACACGATTGTGCTCATGCCGGCCTGCCCTAGTCAAGCTTTGATCATCAAGAACATTCTGACCGACTACGCTCAATCCATTGGCCTGAAGATCAACTTCCATAAGTCCACACTCATACCCATTAACTTGGATGTTGAACTGTCCAACGATATTGCAAGGATTTTTGGGTGTTCCATTGGCTCCATGCCTTTCACATACCTCGGCCTGCCCCTTGGCACCTCCCGACCCTCAATTCAGGATCTCATGCCACTTGTCAGTAGGGTTGAGAGGAACCTGACCTCAACGCTTTCCCTTATGTCATATGCTGGCAAGCTAACATGGCTCAACACCTCAGTCACATCCTTGCTCATTTATGTCATGTGCACATTAAAGTTCCCTCCAAAACTCATTGAAATGTTGGACAGAATCAGGAGAAGATGTCTTTGGATTAAGAAGACAGATCAAGGGGAGAAATGTAATTCTCTTGCGGCATGGGATATGGTATGTAAACCAAAAAAACAAGGGAGGCCTTGGTGTGCTCAACCTCAAGATCCAGAATGAAGCCTTGCTTATGAAATTCCTTCACAAATTTTATAACAAACTGGACATACCTTGGGTGCAACTCACTTGGGACACGTACTATCAACAAAAAATCCCGCATGCAGTAGACCCAGTCGGATCCTTCTGGTGGAGGGATGTGCTCAAGCTAACTCCTTGCTTTCGTGGAGTATCTCGTATCAACATTGTCTGTGGCACCACAGCCCTCCTATGGAAAGACCTCTGGGCCGACCAAGTACTACAGGAATCACATCCCCGGGCTTTCTCGCATGCAACCAATGAAGATGTCTCCGTCCGCGATTTCTTGGGGATCACGTCACTTGGGATGGCCTCCCACCTTCCGCTCTCTCCCCAAGCGCTGGACGAGGTACGACACATGCAAACGATTGTGTCATCGTTTCAACCCATGGCATCCTCATCAGACGTCTAGCACTATACTTGGGGCAAAACCTGTTGGAAATATGCCCTAGAGGCAATAATAAAAGATTATTATATTTCCGTGTTCATGATAATTGTCTATTGTTCATGCTATAATTGTATTGTCCGGAAATCGTAATACATGTGTGAATACATAGACCACAATGTGTCCCTAGTGAGCCTCTAGTTGACTAGCTCGTTGATCAACAGATAGTCATGGTTTCCTGGCTATGGACATGGGGATGTCATTGATAATGCGATCACATCATTAGGAGAATGATGTGATGGACAAGACCCAAACCTAAGCATAGCATAAAGATCGTGTAGTTCGTTTGCTAGAAGCTTTTGCAATGTCAAGTATAGACCATGAGGTTGTGCAACTCCTGGATACCGTAGGAGTGCTTTGGGTGTGCCAAACGTCACAACGTAACTGGGTGGCTATAAAGGTACGCTACGGGTATCTCCGAAAGTGTCTGTTGGGTTGGCACAAACCAAGACTGGGATTTGTCACTCCGTATGACGGAGAGGTATCTCTTGGGCCCACTCAGTAATGCATCATCATAATGAGCTCAATGTGACCAAGGAGTTAGTCACGGGATCATGCATTACGGTACGAGTAAAGTGACTTGCCGGTAACGAGATTGAACAAGGTATTGGGATACCGACGATCGAGTCTCGGGCAAGTAACGTACCGATTGACAAAGGGAATTGAATACGGGATTGATAAGTCCTCGACATCGTGGTTCATCTGATGAGATCATCGAGGAGCATGTGGGAGCCATCATGGGTATCCAGATCCCGTTGTTGGTTATTGACCAGAGAGGTGTCTCGGTCATGTCTGCATGTCTCCCGAACCCGTAGGGTCTACACACTTAAGGTTCGGTGACGCTAGGGTTGTAAAGATATGTATATGCAGTAATCCGAAAGTTGTTCGGAGTCCCGGATGAGATACCGGACGTCACGAAGAGTTCCGGAATGGTCCAGAGGTAAAGAATTATATATAGGAAGTGCAGTTTCGGCCATCGGGAAAGTTTCGGGGGTCACCGGTATTGTATCGGGACCACCGGATGGGTCCCGGGGGTCCATCGGGTGGGGCCACCCATCCCGGAGGGCCCCATGGGCTGAAGTGGGAGGGGGAACCAGCCCTTAGTGGGCTGGTGCGCCCCCCTAGGCCCACCCCCTGCGCCTAGGGTTGGAACCCTAGGGTGGGGGGGCGCCCACTTGCCTTGGGGGGCACTCCACCCCCCTTGGCCGCCGCCCCCTTGGGAGATTGGATCTCCCAGGGCCGGCGCCCCCCCAGGGGGGCCTATATAAAGGGGGGAGGGAGGGGCAGCCGCACCCCAACACCCCTACGCCTCCCTTTCCCCTGCTACACCTCTCCCTCTCGCGCAGACGCTCGGCGAAGCCCTGCTGCACGTGACAACGGCATCCACCACCACGCCGTCGTGCTGTTGGATCTTCATCAACCTCTCCTTCCCCCTTGCTGGATCAAGAAGGAGGAGACCTCATCCGCTCTGTACGTGTGTTGAATGCGGAGGTGTCGTCCGTTCGGCGCTGGTCATCGGTGATTTGGATCACGGCGAGTACGACTCCATCATCCACGTTCTAGTGAACGCTTCCGCACGCGATCTACAAAGGTATGTAGATGCAATCTGAATACTCGTTGCTAGATGAACTCATAGATGGATCTTGGTGAAACCATAGGAAAATTTTTGTTTTCTGCAACGTTCACAACAATGGTATCAGAGCTAGGTCTATGCGTAGTTCTCTTTGCACGAGTAGAACACAATTGTTGTGGGCGTTGATGTTGTCAACTTTCTTGCCGTTACTAGTCTTATTTTGCTTCAGCGGTATTGTGGGATGAAGCGGCCCGGACCAACCTTACACGTACGCTTACGTGAGACCGGTTCCACCTATTGACATGCACTAGTTGCATAAGGTGGCTGGCGGGTGTCTGTCTCTCCCACTTTAGTTGGAGCGGATTCGACGAAAAGGGTCCTTATGAAGGGTAAATAGAAGTTGACAAATCACGTTGTGGCTTTTACGTAGGTAAGAAAACGTTCTTGCTAGAATCCTATTTCAGCCACGTAAAACTTGCAACAACAATTAGAGGACGTTAACTTGTTTTTGCAGCAAGTGCTTTGTGATATGATATGGCCAAAGTTGTGATGAATGATATATATGTGATGTATGAGATCATGTTCATGTAATAGGAATCACGACTTGCATGTCGATGAGTATGACAACCGGCAGGAGCCATAGGAGTTGTCATTATTCTTTTATGACCTGCGTGTCAACGGAAACGCCATGTAAATTACTTTAATTTATTGCTAAACCTGTTAGCCATAGTAGTAGAAGTAATAGTTGGCGAGCAACTTCATGGAGACACGATGATGGAGATCATGGTGTCGTGCCGGTGACAAGATGATCATGGAGCCCCAAGATGGAGATCAAAGGAGCTATATGATATTGGCCATATCATGTCACTATTATTATTTGATTGCATGTGATGTTTATCATGTTTTACATCTTGTTTACTTAGAACGACGGTAGTAAATAAGATGATCCCTTGTAATAAATTTCAAGAAAGTGTTCCCCCTAACTGTGCACCGTTGCGACAGTTCATTGTTTCGAAGCACCACGTGATGATCGGGTGTGATAGATTCCAACGTTCACATACAACGGGTGTAAGGCAGATTTACACACGCAAAACACTTAGGTTATCTTGACGAGCCTAGCATGTACAGACATGGCCTCGGAACACGGAGGACCGAAAGGTCGAGCATGAGTCGTATAGAAGATACGATCAACATGGAGATGTTCACCGATGTTGACTAGTCCGTCTCACGTGATGATCGGACACGGCCTAGTTGCATCGGATCATGTTTCACTTAGATGACTAGAGGGATGTCTAATCTGAGTGGGAGTTCATTAATAATTTGAATAGATGAACTTAATTATCATGAACTTAGTCTAAAATCTTTACAATGTGTCTTGTAGATCAAATGGCCCACGCTAATGTTGCCCTCAACTTCAACGCGTTCCTAGAGAAAATCAAGCTGAAAGATGATGGCAGCAACTATACGGACTGGGTCCGGAACCTGAGGATCATCCTCATAGCTGCCAAGAAAGATTATGTCCTAGAAGCACCGCTAGGTGAAGCACCATTCCCAGCAAACCAAGACGTTTTGAACGCCTATCAGTCTCGTGCGGATGATTACTCCCTCGTTCAGTGCGGCATGCTTTACAGCTTAGAACCGGGGCTCCAAAAGCGTTTTGAGCAACACGGAGCATATGAGATGTTCGAGGAGCTGAAAATGGTTTTCCAAGCTCATGCCCGGGTCGAGAGATATGAAGTCTCCGACAAGTTCTTTAGTTGTAAGATGGAGGAAAACAGCTCTGTCAGTGAACACATACTCAAGATGTCTGGGTTGCACAACCGCTTGACTCAGCTGGGAGTTAATCTCCCGGATGACGCGGTCATTGACAGAATCCTTCAGTCGCTTCCACCAAGTTACAAGAGCTTTGTGATGAACTTCAATATGCAGGGGATGGAAAAGACCATTCCCGAGGTATATTCAATGCTGAAATCAGCGGAGGTGGAGATCAAAAAGGAACATCAAGTGTTGATGGTCAATAAAACCACCAAGTTCAAGAAAGGCAAGGGCAAGAAGAACTTCAAGAAAGACGGCAAGGATGTTGCCGCGCCCGGTAAGCAAGTTGCCGGGAAGAAGTCAAAGTATGGACCCAAGCCTGAGACTGAGTGCTTTTATTGCAAAGGGAAGGGTCACTGGAAGCGGAACTGCCCCAAGTACTTAGCGGACAAGAAGGCCGGCAACACTAAAGGTATATGTGATATACATGTAACTGATGTGTACCTTACCAGTGCTCGTAGTAGCTCCTGGGTATTTTATACCGGTGTTGTTGCTCATATTTGTAACTCAAAGCAGGAGCTGCGGAATAAGCGGAGACTGGCGAAGGACGAGGTGACGATGCGCGTCAGGAATGGTTCCAAGGTCGATGTGATCGCCGTCGGCACGCTACCTCTACATTTACCTACGGGATTAGTTTTAAACCTCAATAATTGTTATTTAGTGCCAAGTTTGAGCATGAACATTGTATCAGGATCTCGTTTTATTCGAGATGGCTACTCATTTAAATACGAGAATAATGGTTGTTCTATTTATATGAGTGATATGTTTTATGGTCATGCTCTGATGGTTAATGGTTTATTCTTACTGAATCTCGTACAAGATGATACACATATTCATAGTGTGAATACCAAAAGAATTAAAGTTGACAACGATAGTCCCACATACTTGTGGCACTGCCGCCTTGGTCACATTGGTGTCAAGCGCATGAAGAAGCTCCATGCTGATGGACTTTTAGAGTCTCTCGATTATGAATCATTTGACACGTGCGAACCATGCCTCATGGGCAAAATGACCAAGACTCCATTCTCCGGAACAATGGAGCGAGCAACCAACTTATTGGAAATCATACATACTGATGTGTGCGGTCCAATGAGTGTTGAGGCTCGCGGAGGATATCGTTATGTTCTCACTCTCACTGATGACTTGAGTAGATATGGGTATGTTACTTGATGAAACACAAGTCTGAGACCTTTGAAAAGTTCAAGGAATTTCAGAATGAGGTAGAGAATCAACGTGACCGAAAAATAAAGTTCTTACGATCAGATCATGGAGGAGAATATTTAAGTCACGAATTTGGCACACACTTAAGGAAATGTGGAATTGTTTCACAACTCACGCCGCCTGGAACACCTCAACGTAACGCTGTGTCCGAACATCGTAATCGCACTCTATTGGATATGGTGCGATCTATGATGTCTCTCACTGATTTACCGCTATCATTTTGGGGATACGCTCTAGAGACAGCCACATTCACTTTAATTAGGGCACCGTCTAAATCCGTTGAGACGACACCGTATGAATTATGGTTTGGGAAGAAACCTAAGCTGTCGTTTCTAAAAGTTTGGGGATGCGATGCTTATGTCAAGAAACTTCAACCTGAAAAGCTCGAACCCAAGTCGGAAAAATGCGTCTTCATAGGATACCCTAAGGAAACCATTGGGTATACCTTCTACCTCAGATCTGAAGGCAAGATCTTTGTTGCCAGGAATGGATCCTTTCTAGAGAAAGAGTTTCTCTCGAAAGAAGTAAGTGGGAGGAAAGTGGAGCTTGATGAAGTACTGCCTCTTGAAACGGATAGTAGCGCAGCTCAGGAAAATGTTCCTGTGGTGCCTGCACCAATTAGAGAGGAGGTTAATGATGATGATCATGAAACTTCAGATCAAGTTGCTATTGAACTTCGTAGGTCCACAAGGACACGTTCCGCACCTGAGTGGTACGGCAACCCTGTCCTGGAAATCATGTTGTTAGACAACGGTGAACCTTTGAACTATGAAGAAGCGATGGTGGGCCCGGATTCCAACAAATGGCTAGAGGCCATGAAGTCCGAGATAGGATCCATGTGTGAAAACAAAGTATGGACTTTGACAGACTTTCCCGATGATCGGCGAGCGATAGAAAACAAATGGATCTTTAAGAAGAAGACGGACGCGGATGGTAATGTCACCATCTATAAAGCTCGACTTGTCGCTAAGTGTTATCGGCAAGTTCAAGGGGTTGACTACAACGAGACTTTCTCTCCCGTAGCAAAGCTGAAGTTTGTCCGAATCATGTTAGCAATTGCCGCATACTATGATTATGAGATATGGCAAATGGACGTCAAAACGGCATTCCTTAACGGCTATCTTAAGGAAGAACTGTATATGATGCAGCCGGAAGGTTTTGTCGACCCTAAGAATGCTAACAAGGTATGCAAGCTCTAGCGATCCATTTATGGGCTGGTGCAAGCATCTCGGAGTTGCATTCGCTTTGATGAGATGATCAAGGCATTTAGGGTTTATGCAGACTTATGGAGAAGCCTGCGTTTACAAGAAAGTGAGTGGGAGCTCTGTAGCATTTCTCATATTGTATGTAGATGACATACTTTTGATGGGAAATGATATAGAACTTTTGGACAGCATAAAGGCCTACTTGAATAAGAGTTTTTCAATAAAGGACCTTGGAGAAGCTGCTTATATATTAGGCATCAAGATCTATAGAGATAGATCGAGACGCCTCATCGGTCTTTCACAGAGTACGTACCTTGACAAGATATTGAAGAAGTTCAATATGGATCAGTCTAAGAAGGGGTTCTTGCATGTATTGCAAGGTGTGCGATTGAGTGCGACTCAATGCCCGACCACAGCGGAATAAATAGAAGAGATGAGTGTCATCCCCTATGCCTCAGCCATAGGATCTATTATGTATGCCATGCTGTGTACCAGAGCTGATGTAAACCTTGCCGTGAGTTTGGTAGGTAGGTACCAAAGTAATCCCGGCAAGGAACACTGGACAGCGGTCAAAAACATCCTGAAGTTTCTAAAGAGGTCCAAGGATATGTTTCTCGTTTATGGAGGTGCCGAAGAGCTCGTCGTAAAGGGTTACGTCGACGCTAGCTTCGACACAGATCTGGATGACTCTAAGTCACAAACCGGATACGTGTATATTTTGAATGGTGGGGCAGTAAGCTGGTGCAGTTGCAAGCAAAGCGTCGTGGCGGGGTCTACATGTGAAACGGAATATATGGCAGCCTCGGAGGCAGCACAAGAAGCAATCTGGATGAAGGAGTTCATTACCGACCTCGGAGTCATACCCAATGCGTCGGACCCAATGACTCTCTTCTGTGACAACACAGGAGCTATTGCCCTTGCGAAGGAGCCCAGGTTTCACAAGAAGACCAGGCATATCAAGCATCGCTTCAACTCCATTCGTGAAAGTGTTCAAAATGGAGACATAGAGATTTGTAAAGTACATACGGACCTGAATGTGGCAGATCCGTTGACTAAACCTCTCCCTAGAGCAAAACATGATCAACACCAAAATTCCATGGGTGTTCGATTCATCACAATGTAACTAGACTATTGTCTGTAGTGCAAGTGGGAGACTGTTGGAAATATGCCCTAGAGGCAATAATAAAAGATTATTATATTTCCGTGTTCATGATAATTGTCTATTGTTCATGCTATAATTGTATTGTCCGGAAATCGTAATACATGTGTGAATACATAGACCACAATGTGTCCCTAGTGAGCCTCTAGTTGACTAGCTCGTTGATCAACAGATAGTCATGGTTTCCTGGCTATGGACATGGGGATGTCATTGATAACGGGATCACATCATTAGGAGAATGATGTGATGGACAAGACCCAAACCTAAGCATAGCATAAAGATCGTGTAGTTCGTTTGCTAGAAGCTTTTGCAATGTCAAGTATCACTTCCTTAGACCATGAGGTTGTGCAACTCCCGGATACCGTAGGAGTGCTTTGGGTGTGCCAAACGTCACAACGTAACTGGGTGGCTATAAAGGTACGCTACGGGTATCTCCGAAAGTGTCTGTTGGGTTGGCACGAACCAAGACTGGGATTTGTCACTCTGTATGACGGAGAGGTATCTCTTGGGCCCACTCGGTAATGCATCATCATAATGAGCTCAATGTGACCAAGGAGTTAGTCACGGGATCATTTACGGTATGAGTAAAGTGACTTGCCAGTAACGAGATTGAACAAGGTATTGGGATACCGACGATCGAGTCTCGGGCAAGTAACGTACCGATTGACAAAGGGAATTGAATACGGGATTGATAAGTCCTCGACATCGTGGTTCATCCGATGAGATCATCGAGGAGCATGTGGGAGCCATCATGGGTATCCAGATCCCGCTGTTGGTTATTGACTGGAGAGGTGTCTCGGTCATGTCTGCATGTCTCCCGAACCCGTAGGGTCTACACACTTAAGGTTCGGTGACGCTAGGGTTGTAAAGATATGTATATGCAGTAATCCGAAAGTTGCTCGGAGTCCCGGATGAGATCCCAGACGTCACGAGGAGTTCCGGAATGGTCCGGAGGTAAAGAATTATATATAGGAAGTGCAGTTTCGGCCATCGGGAAAGTTTCGGGGGTCACCGGTATTGTACCGGGACCACCGGATGGGTCCCGGGGGTCCACCGGGTGGGGCCACCCATCCCGGAGGGCCCCATGGGCTGAAGTGGGAGGGGGAACCAGCCCTTAGTGGGCTGGTGCGCCCCCCTAGGCCCACCCCCTGCGCCTAGGGTTGGAACCCT
Source organism: Aegilops umbellulata (assembly GCA_032464435.1). Taxonomy (NCBI): domain Eukaryota; kingdom Viridiplantae; phylum Streptophyta; class Magnoliopsida; order Poales; family Poaceae; genus Aegilops; species Aegilops umbellulata. Next base: position 352,831,695 of record CP136057.1, read on the forward strand.
AGGGTGGGGGGCGCCCACTTGCCTTGGGGGCACTCCACCCCCTTAGCCGCAGCCCCCCAGGGGGGCCTATATAAAGAGGGGGAGGGGGCAGCCGCACCCCAACACCCCTGCGCCTCCCTCTCCCCTGCTACACCTCTCCCTCTCGCGCAGACGCTCGGCGAAGCCCTGCTGCACGTGACAACTGCATCCACCACCACGATGTCGTGCTGCTGGATCTTCATCAACCTCTCCTTCCCCCTTGCTGGATCAAGAAGGAGGAGACGTCATCCGCTCCGTACGTGTGTTGAACGCGGAGGTGCCGTCCGTTCGGCGCTAGTCATCGGTGATTTGGATCACGGCGAGTACGACTCCATCATCCACGTTCTAGTGAACGCTTCCGCACGCGATCTACAAAGGTATGTAGATGCAATCTGAATACTCGTTGCTAGATGAACTCATAGATGGATCTTGGTGAAACCGTAGGAAAATATTTGTTTTCTGCAACGTTCCCCAACAAAACCATCTTCAAAGCCACAGATTACTACCGTTTCTTCTTCAAGGATGTCCAATCTCACCAAGTGTTTAGATGGCTATGGAAGTCTAAGTGCACGATGAAGTTGAAGGTCTTTGCTTGGTTCTTGCACAATGACAGGTTAAACACCTGGAACATGCTCAAACGACGACACTACAACAATGGGGACGATCACAACCGCCTCCTGTGTGGACTAAGCATTGAAGAAACAATTGAACACATGATCTTCGCATGCCCATTCAGTAGACAGTGCTGGCATGCTTTACATATTAATTGGGAGCCCTTCCCTGGCTGGTTACAAGCTATCGAGGACCAAAAAACCAACCACCCCACGCCCATGCTGTTTGAAAATTTTGCTGTGGCGGCGTGGAGCATATGGAAGGAGAGGAACAACAAGCATTTTAGAGCAATAGACCCTTCCTTTCGGTCCTGGCTTGATAGATTCAAAAAGGAGTTTGAGCTCCTTCAATATAGGGTCAAAGAGGACCGTAGGCCTCTTGTACTAAACTTTGTAAACTCTCTACACTAGACCCCCTTGCATTGTCTCTCTTATCTTGTCTTTGTCACAAAGTGGCCAAGCCACCCCCCCCCCCACCACCATGTAATTATCACCCCTGTACAGTACTTTTTGATCCTTAATATATTTACACAGTAGGAGCCTTTCCTACTGTTTCCCAGTCAACAAAAAAGGTTTACGCAGGGTCTTAATCTAAAAAGAATCCTGGAGACGGGTCTCTGCTGCACGTCTGCGCCTGTGTCTCCATTGTGTCGTGTCCTGGACGGGCGTAGCATGGTGTTCATCTGTAAAAGAGAGGAACTTAGCTGACAAGAAAAAGAATAGTAGTGCGGAATGTACGTTGTACTAGATAAACAATGTATAATTTAAGACGGGTAAAATTGAGCCTTATTGTCGTGTATTTTACATACGCGGAGCCCCTTGTACAGGGGTGTACGGCTACTAAACCTTTATCAATTATATGTTTGCTCTGGACTCGCCTAGCCGAGTCCGTGGTCTTGATGACCTGGTAGATGCTTTTGTTGGTGAAGCTGTTTTAATGTATGGCTGTCAAGGAAGCCGCATATTCTTTCGCGCTCGAGGGACACTTGATATTTCCCTTTAGTGAGATGATGCCTCGTGGACCGGTCATCTTAAGCGTAAGGGATGCATAATGTGGTATTGCGTTAAAGCGGGCGAAGGCCTCTCGTCCCAGTAGTGCTTGATAGCTACTTGAAAATGGGGCGATGTGGAAGGTTAGCTTTTCACGGCGGAAGTTATCGAGGGAGCCGAACATAACTTCTAGCCGGAGAGAACCCAAACAATGGGCATCCGGGCCTGGCATTACTCCTTGAAAGGAAGTGTTGCTATGGCGAATTTTGGTTGGGTCCATCCCCATTTTGCGGATTGTGTCTTGATATAGCAGGTTTAGACCACTGCCGCCGTCCATCAGGACATGTGTAAAGTGGAGTCCGTCGATTATTGGATCTAATATCATGGCAGTCCAGCCTGCTTTCTGGATACTTCCAGGGTAATCCTGGTGGTCAAAGGTGATCGGTTTTAACAACCAGTGGCGAGACTCCTTTGGGATAGGCCGTGTGGCGTGTATCTCTATAGGCGCCACTCTATTTTTCCCTTTTGTCACATGAAGTAAGTTTACTATTTTGACTTCTTGTGGGAAATTCTTTTGTTTCCCGGTGCTCTGCTTGTGGGGTTCCTCATCGTCCTCACTTGGTGTGTCGAGCCCCTTGTGTTCGGCGTTGAGTTTGCCGGATTGCTTGAATACCCAACAATCTCTGTGCGTATGATTTGCGGGCTTCCCGGGAGTACTGTGGATTTGACATATATTGTCCAAGATTTTGTTCAGGTTAGATAGCTCGTCCCTGTTATCCTTAAGGGGCAGCTTTCTCTGATTCTGTCGAGAGCTTTTGAATTCGGCATTGACTGTCGTGCTCTTTGGGCTGCTTCCCCTATTCCGGCGCTGGTCCTTGTTGCGTCGCGGTTTCCCGTTTCCATCTCTGACTTCGGATGTACTTGGGTCGCTGGTGCTGCATCTTGCCAACCAGCTGTCCTCTCCCGCGCAAAAGCGGGTCATGAGGCTTGTTAATGCGGCCATTGTTCTTGGCTTTTCTTGGCCGAGGTGTCTGGCGAGCCATTCGTCTTGAACGCTGTGTTTGAAAGCTGCTAAGGCTTCGGCGTCCGGACAGTCGACTATCTGATTCTTTTTAGTAAGAAATATGTTCCAGAGTTTCCGGGCTGACTCTCTGGGCTGTTGAGTTATATGGCTTAAATCGTTCGCATCCGGAGGTCGGACATAGGTCCCTTGAAAATTTGCCCGAAAAGCATCCTCGAGCTCCTCCCAACTTCCAATGGTGTTTTCGGGAAGGCTTTTAAGCCAATGCCGGGATGGCCCTTTGAGCTTAAGGGGTAAGTATTTGATAGCGTGGAGGTCATCTCCTCTGGCCATGTGTATGTGGAGGATATAATCCTCAATCCAGACTCCAGGGTCTGTTGTTCCGTCGTATGCCTCTATGTTTACGGGTTTGAATCCCGGTGGAAATTCATGATCCAGCACCTCATCGGTGAAACAGAGGGGGTGTGCGGCACCCCTGTATATGGGTGTGCCGTGTTGTTCGGATATTTGTTGAGTTGCATTGCTTACTAGAGCTTGCTTTCTTGGCCCGTAGATAGACCTGGCTGGGCCATCCTTTGGATGCAAATCCTTGGGTGGATCGCGTGCTGGCTTGGGTGCGGCGCCGCTTGCCGCTCTATGTTGGCCATGAGGTCGTCTATCTGACCGGGTGGCTTCCTTGTTTTTTGATTTAGGGGGCTCTAGGGCCTCCTCATCAAATTCAGGCAGTAGCTTTCGCTTCGGGTAGCTCTTTGTGTGGCGGCTGCCGCCGTATTTATCTGCGGTGTTGAGTACTTTGTTCCATCTGATCCTGAGTGCATCTTCCGCAGTTTTGAGCTTCCGCTTCTGCTTTTTCAGGCTACGCGCGGTGGTGACGAGCCTTTTGTGGAGGTTCTTCTGCTCCAGGAACTTGTCCGGCGTGAGGTTGTCCAGACTGTTATCTTCGCCGGGGACGGGTTGTTCGGTTTGTTTATCCAAGTTGCCCTGTTCGGACGGTTGCTCGATGGCATGTTCATCGTCCGCCGGTTCGCCCTGCTCTGTGGCTGGGTCTGTATGGCTGCTGTCTCTGTCGAGGCGGGGTTTGGAGCGGCGCTTACGTCACCGCTTTGACTGCTTTTCGAGGGAATGATCCCTCGTTGCGTCCCTTTGTTCCTCGTCGTTGCTTCCTTTAGGTGTGTCCACCATGCATACATCGTGAGATGAGGTGGTTGTCCAGTGCCCTATAGGCGCTGGCTCCTGTTCGTCTCCTACACCGTCGTCCATACCGTCGATGTCTTCGGAGTCGAAATCGAGCATGTCGGTTGACTCATCGACAGTGGCTACCAAGTGGGTGGTGGGTGGGCTTGAGAGGAGTCCGACACCTTGGAGCCACGGGCTTCACAGAGAATAGGGATGGTGTTCGGCTCAATCGCCGTGGAGATTGCAACCCCCGAGGCGGTGTCCAGTCACCCATCCTCGATTGGCGCAGTCGGCTCCGAGCTAAGGGTCGGAGCGGACACAGGTGCGGCCTCCAGGGCACTGTTCGGTGGCAGAGCTAGATCATGCCCATCGTGATAGTGCGGCGCGCCCGGCTGTGGCTCGAATCCGTCGGAGATCAAGTCCCCGCGGATATCCGCCGTGTAGTTCAAACTTCCAAATCTGACCTGATGGACAGGGGCATAGCTTTCGATCTGCTCCAGATGGCCAAGCGAATTGGCCCGCAGTGCAAAGCCGCTGAATACGAAGATCTATCCGGGGAGAAAAGTCTCACCCTGGACTGCATCGCTGTTGATGATCGGAGGAGCCATCGGGCCTAAAAGTGACGACACAGAGGAACTCTCAATGAAAGCACCAATGTCGTGTCAAACCCGACGGATCTAGGGTAGGGGGTCCCGAACTGTGCGTCTAGGCGGATGGTAACAGGAGACAAGGGACACGATGTTTTTACCCAGGTTCGGGCCCTCTCGATGGAGGTAAAACCCTACTCCTGCTTGATTAATATTGATGATATGGGTAGTACAAGAGTATATCTACCACGAGATCAAAGAGGCTAAACCCTAGAAGCTAGCCTATGGTATGATTGTTGTTCGTCCTACGGACTAAAACCCTCCGGTTTATATAGGCACCAGAGAGGGCTAGGGTTACACAGAGTCGGTTACAATGGGAGGAGATCTACATATCCGTATCGCCAAGCTTGCCTTCCACGCCAAGGAAAGTCCTATCCGGACACGGGACGAAGTCTTCAATCTTGTATCTTCATAGTCCAGGAGTTCGGCCAAAGGTTATAATCCGGCCATCCGGACACCCCCTAATCCAGGACTCCCTCACCTGCCTTTCTAGACATTCTTCATCGCATCTTCAGAGAGACCCTCTTTCATCACATTGGGAACTTGGATATGGTTCACTCTTTTCTCGTGGACATGCTTCTTTTCTGCCAGCATGAGAAGGAAGAAAACACTAGAGAATCTTTGGATATCTCTCATGTCATGTGGTCTGAACTGATCTCCGCCATCTCTGAGCGCAAGTGCCCTATCTATGGACCATTTATCGTGTTGCTTATTGAGAAGGCTTGGGCGCGCGTTTATCATAATTTAGTACTGGAGACTGGCGAGTTAATCTCTCATGAGATCAAGCGTCTGAGGAAGAAGGAGAACTGGTCACCTTGGCTCCGAGGTCTGGGATTCCATCTAGAGCTGCTGACATGGAGACAGCGGCTGATGCTGATGATGACGATGACTATGAGCCCTCTGGAGCGGAGCCCTCATGGGCAAAGAAGCTCAAGCGCAAGATGAAGAAACTCTTCTACATGGAGTCTCATGGACAGTACATGGCTCATGTGTCTGAGAAGAAGGCCAGGAGCCGTCACAAGGAGCTGATGCATCAGTTGGGTGCGACCGTTGCCAGCGGATCTGAGGGCAAGATCACCGATGAGGAGGAGTGGGTTCAGCAGCACTGCCCGTGGACCGATTCAGACACCGAGCAGTTTCCTACTGATGAAGGCGGTGCAGACGATCCCGCTGGGATGTGATGATGGAGATTCTTAGTTTGCTATCACCTGGAACCATAGCAGCGCTCTTTGCCTTTTTGGTGTCTTGATGCCAAAGGGGGAGAGACTTTAGGGATTTGTCGTTGTCGAGTTGCGAGCATGTGTTTGTGTGGCTTGTCAGCCTTGCCTTTCTTTCTCGCAAACTCCTTTCTCGTTATTTGCTTTGGTTTGGTTTGTGCTTTTGAGACCTGGTACCCTATCATATGGTGTGAGACATATGCTACATCATCCTTTTATTATCTATGTCTGTCGAGTACTTTGGTAGTATGTGAGTTGCATGCTTATCTTGTCATATACTTTGCTCACACCTACTCTACTGCATCCGAGCTATATTTGTACCATTTTCTGTTGCTAATACTGTCAGACTATAAAATATAGGGGGAGTGTTGATCCTAATGTGTGTGTCCTGCTTTCCAAAGGCACCTCTAATTAGGTTCACACATTCAGGGGGAGCCCCGTCTATACTTTGTAGTTTGGGGATTAGTTTACTTTCATGTCTTACCTTTGTGCAAATCCCGTGTTGTCATCAATCCACCAAAAAGGGGGAGATTGTTAAGGCATGTCTCTCTCTAAGTAGTTTTAGTGATTGATGACAATGCTTTTGCGGACTAATCATGTGCGTTGAGTATTTCAGAGATTCATACTTTGGCACGAGACGATTCCTTCCCCTCGGAGTTTTAAGCGAAGAGGGTGTAGCTCTTTCGTTTCAGTTTTGGTGGACTTGTTTCGTAGGAGTCACCGTACTATCAAGAGGGGTCCACATTGGAAAGGCTAGGGTGGAATCAATACGTACACATCTCCTTTGCACCCACTAAGCCTTCCCGCTTCGATGGAGGATCTTTCGTTGCTTCCTGTGTGAGCTTTGGTCCCAGCGGTAGTACCGCAGACCCCAGTGGTAGTACCGCTCAAGAGTCACAAGCGGCAGTACCGCTCCACAGCGGTAGTACCACCTGGGGCTCTCAGCCGTAGTACCGCTGTTGTGCTGAGCTTCTACCGCCTCGACTCGAGAGTGCCGCCTCTCGTGTCGGGTTTTGCGGCACTAGCAGTGGCAGTAGAGGCGGTAGTACCGCTCGCAAGCGGTAGTACCGCCCCTACCACCGTTGCTAGTACCACCCTGGGTCCGGTCCTTGGTCCGCCTCTGGTCTCCCTCTGTCTGCACGGTAGTACCGCATGGGGGAGCGGTAGTACCGCGACACCCAGCAGTAGTACCGCTGCCCCCAGCGGTAGTACCACTCTGTGCGGGCTGAATGGGGGGTACCGGTTGGATTGTTTCCCCCACTATAAAAGGAGGTCTTCTTCTCCAAGTTGACTTACCTCTTTTGATCTTTTCCCCCAAGCTCCATTGTTGCTCCAAAGCTCATTTTCGCTCAATCTCTCTTCCTAGCCAATCAAACTTGTTGACTCTTTAGGGATTGGTTGAGAAGGCCCGGATCTACACTTCCACCAAGAGAAATTTGATTCCCCCCACTAATCCCTTGCGGATCTTGTTACTCTTGGGTGTTTGAGCACCCTAGATGGTTGAGGTCACCTCGAAGCCATATTCCATTGTGGTGAAGCTCCGTGGTATCGTTGGGAGCCTTCAATTGAGTTGTGTAGATAGCCCCAACCTTTTTTGTAAAGGTTCGGTCGCCCTAGTGGCTTCTTGGGGAGCATTATGCCTCCACACCGCTCCAACGGAGATGTACTTCCCCTCAAAGGGAAGGAACTTTGGTAACACATCCTCGTCTCCACCGGCTCTGCTATTGGTTATCTCTCACCTTTACTTGTGCAAGCTTATATTGTGTTATATTCTTAGCTTGCTTGTCCACTTGTTGTTGTTTCATCATATAGGTTGCTCACCTAGTTACATATCTAGACAACTTGCTTTGATGCAAAGTTTAATGTGGTAAAGAAAAGCTAAAAATTGTTAGTTGCCTATTCACCCCCCCCCCCTCTAGTGAAGTATATCGATCCTTTCACCTTTGCTCGTGCAAGAACCATGCATGTCCCCGCACAAGCCGCCGATCTCACCAACTCCTGAATCCGTTGGGGCACCGTAGACAACTCATTCAGCATATCTTTAATGCATGGAAGGGGTGGTGCGTCCTTGTTTGCTTCCATTACGTACGCACCACCTGTGTATAATTGCTCCACATAAGTGTAAACCGCCTTCAATTTCACCAAAGGAAGTTGGATGGCATTATCATTTCTTCTCCCTATGCAAGGAACAAACACACATCAACAAGCCGGCTAAACAGTTAACCCGAAATTTGATTATGATTATGATATTACTTACCAAAGATGGCGACTATCATATTGGTGATGTGACGCTTTAGACTATTCAACTCCTCTGTGACCGGCTCAAGCTGGACCTCCACCTCTTCGGCGCTCTTCACAAGTATTGCCTTTTCTTCTTCATGGGCGTCTTTGACGGTTTGCAGGTTCTCTTTGACAAGAGCAACATACTCTTGTAAATATGCGGAAGATGATTCTGCCCTCTCCCGTAGTTTTTGCTCCATTTTCAATTGTTTTTGCAAGCCGTCAGCCTTTGTCTTGGCCAGATCCAACATATTCTATCACTAAAGGTGCAAAACTTAGTTCAATTATAAAGTACCGAGCCAGCGAGGTCGCACGACCCGACACTTGGGGGCTATAGTGTAGAATTTTATATTTTATCAAGACAAGTCTCATGAAGCTGCAAGCAGACCCTATGACACTTGGGGGCTAATGCAAGTCACTTTTTAACTCATCTACAATGAAAGACCTGGCTATCTCATGGAGATGAGCCGTCCCTTGGGGGCTACATGTCTTTTTTCTACCAAGAATTGATTAAGTGTTCTTAAAAGAACCGACTCGTCATTACCAAGACGACCTGGTCCTTGGGGGCTATACTTTCACATATGTCGTGACAAAACCACGACAGGGGGGCGGAGAAGCTCGATCGTCTACGAGGGATCAGTGGGTGGTTTCCGCTGGCAACGGACCTCAGTGACAAGGTGTGTGCTGCAAGGGTGGCGGTGGATGGAGAGGAGCTGGCAAGGTGCTCCAGCCACAACGTGCCATGGCGGTGTGTAACGCCCCGGATTCGATGCGCCAGGTGTCCGCCAGTTATTCGTCGTCTTTGCCATGTCATTTGCTTGCGTGTTGCATCCTTGCCGTGTCATCATCTGCATTTCATATCATGTCATCATGTGCATCGCATTTGCATTCGTGTTCGTCCCATGCATCCGAGCATTTTCCCCGTTGTCCGTTTTCCAATCCGACACTCTTATGTCCTCCGGCGCCCCCTTTTACCTCGTTTTGTGAGTGGCAAAAAATGTTCTCGAAATGGGTTGAAACTTGGCGTGCGGTCTTATTATAGTGTAACAGAGCGCCTGCCAAGTTTCGTCGCATTCGGAGCTCGTTTGATAGCCCAACCGTCATCCATAGTGGCACTGTTGTCGGTTTATTCATCGGACGTTTTCGGTCTCTAGAAATCGTTGCCGGGCTGCCTTCTCTTCTCTCCTCTCAGCCCAACCCACTCTCCACAACCCACCTAGGCCCAGCCTACCTCTCCTCACGTCCGGAACCGCCCGATCGCGATCGGAGGGTCCAGAAACCCCTCCTAACCCCTAACCCTAGACCCCTGCCTATTTAAGAAGCCCCCCTTGACATTTTTGGGTGCCCCTAGCCTTCCCCTACCCTCAGCCGCCGCATCTTCCTCGAATTCCGTGCCGGACGAGTCTCTCTCCGCCACTTGGCACGCCGCTGTTCGCCAGCCGCCGCCAGCGCCGGCGCCCCGGCCAACCGGGCGTCGACACGTCGCCTCCCCAGCGCGCCTCCACCTCCCACCTCCCAGCGCGGCCTGCCAGGACCCGGATCGGGCCCTGGGAAGCCCATCGGGGCCCGGGCGCCCCGCCGCCGCCGCCCGAGCGCCCGCTCCAGGGAGCCCGCCCGACCGCTCCGCCTCCCGTGCGGCGCCCGCCTCCGGAGCTTCTCCTCGCCGGCCGGAGCCGCCCCGTCGCAGTCCTCCGCGCCGCCACACAGGGTCCTCGCCGCCGGTGAGCAGCCCGCCGCCTTCTCCTTCCTTCTCCTCCCTTCTCCCTCTCCCTCATGGCGTCTGCCTCTCTCTCTCTCTCCCGCAGGTTGCTGCCGCCGCCGAAGCTTGCCTCCCCGCGCCTCGCCGGAGCTTCTCACCGCTGGGAACGGGATCCCCGGGTCCGGATCCGGCCAGATCCGGCCATCCCCGGCCTCCTCCGCCCCTTCCCGTGCCTCGCCGGACTTCCCTGAACCACCGGAGCTCCATTGCCGCCCGCGTTGAATTTCCCCGAGGTCCATTTTTTCTGCTAAGTCCCCGGGATCCTAGCATTAAGTGTGCATCTTCATCCCATCATATCTCCGTGTGTACTACTCCGTTTCGTGCGTATGAGATATCGAAATGTTCATTATGAGATGATCTACACTTTGTTCCATTGTGCCATGTTTGTTTGAGGTGATCTTGATGCCCTAATCATCATTGCAAAACTGCTATGTGATGTTGTCTGCTATAGCTTATCAGAACATGCCCATTTGTCATTTTTGTATATTTATGTGTGATCTCCTTTTGAGCATGAAGTCTACATGTGTTTTGATATATGCCATGTTATCTATGCTGTGGTGCAACCCGTTCTTTATGATATGCCATGTGTTGATTGTTTCAAGCTTGCAAAGTAGCCTCCGTGATGTTGCTGATTTCAGGGACTTAGAATTTCTCCAAGTCTGTCTGCTGTTATTTTTATGCCATGTATTCTTGTTGCTACAGTGAAATCCATGCCTCTTTTGAGGATGATCAGTGATAGTATTTTGTTCATATGGTTATGCTCTATCCATACATGCCTCTTTTTACATTTATGGAGCAATTTTGCTTGACTCAAGCAAGCTCTACATTTGCTATAAAATGTTCCTGGCAGATTGTTTACATGTTATTTGATGTTGCCAAGGTTGTTGTAGTCGATCCGTGCATGCTATGTTATTGTTCTTGCCATGTCTAGCTTCTATGCCATGTCTAATTGCTGGATGTATGCTTATTTTGTCATGAAATGCCTCGTAGTGAGTACACCGAGCTCGTAAACGTGCCTACTTGTTATCTGTTTTTGCCATGCTCCAGTTTTTCATCAAGTCTGAATCTGTTTATGTTTTTGCTATGTTCACATGCTTGCAATTGTATTCTCTGATCCCTTTTGGCTTATGGTTAGTAAGGGACTCTTGTTATATGCTTTGAGTAGATTCATGCCATGCTCTAGTTTGACATGATATGTTGCTTTAACATGTCGTTTTATAGCTCTGAACATTGCAACCTGATGTTATTTCTGCCATGTCCTGTGAATTCTGCTAAGTCGGTGAACCTGTTATTATTTGCAATCTTGTCATGTCCTTTTGATCATGTTATAATAGTTTTTGGAGATAGCTCAGTGTTCATGTTTTGTAATGCTTTACCTGTACATCATGTCCATGCCTTTTGTTTTCATGTTGAGGTCCTGTAGCATGTTGTTTTGATGCTTGCTAGATGCCTACTTGCTGTTTTGGACAGATTGTTCTTATAACTTGTATAGGGTGTATGTGTTGAACCGTTGCTCCGTTTTGAGTATGATCTATATGAAACTTGCTTAGAATTCCATATAGCTTCATATTATCATGTTGCATCCTTGGTTTGACGTGTTTGTTTGATGTTTGTATGCATTTTGCATCAATGCCATGTTTAACTTGTTTTGCTCATATCTTCTAGGCCGTAGCTCCGAACCTAATGAACTTTATATGCAACTTGACTAGAATTTCGTGTAGATCATTGTGGTGCATCTTAACTTGCTGTTTAACAACTTGAACATAAGGTTTATTCAGATCTGGACCAATTTCGAAATTGCATATGAGGACTTACCGGAAATGTTATATGTTGTTTCCGGCCTCATTTAAACTTGTTTTAATGTGCTTCTCTTGTATGCATCATCTCTTGCCATGCATAGCTTCATGTAGCCTTGTCATGCATCATACTTGGTTGAGCATCATGCCTTGTTCATGTGTGGTGTGTTTACCATGTTGTGTGCTTCTTCTTGATAGTTCCCGTTTCGTTGCGATCGTGAGGATTCGTTCGTCTACGCTTGGTTCGTCTTCGTGGCTTCATCTTCTTCATAGACTCGTTCTTCTTCCTTGCGGGATTTCAGGCAAGATGACCGTCACCTTGGATCTCATTACTATCATTGCTATGCTAGTTGCTTCGTTCTATCGCTATGCTGTGTTACCTACCACTTGCTGCTCAAGCCTCCCAAATTGCCATGAACCTCTGACCTTTCTTACCCTTCCTAGCAAACCGTTGTTTGGCTATGTTACCGCTTTTGCTCAGCCCCTCTTATAGCGTTGCTAGTTGCAGGTGAAGATGAAGATTGCTCCATGTTGGATTATGTTTATTGTTGGGATATCACAATATCTGTTATATTATTAATGCATCTATATACTTGGTAAAGGGTGGAAGGCTCGGCCTTATGCCTGGTGTTTTGTTACACTCTTGCCGCCCTAGTTTCCGTCATATCGGTATTATGTTCCCGAATTATGCGTCCCTAACGCGGTCGGGTGATTTATGGGACCCCCTTGACAGTTCGCTTTGAATAAGACTCTTCCAGCAAGGCCCAACTTTGGTTTTACCATTTGCCTCACCACCACCTATCCCTTTCCCTTGGGTCGGCCAGCCCGAGGGTCATCTTTATTTAGCCCCCCCCCCCCCCGGGCCAGTGCTTCTCCGAGTGCTGGTCCGAAACGAGCAGACTGCGGGGCCACCTTGGGGAAACTTGAGGATTGGTTTTACTCGTAGGATGTCTCATCCGGATGTGCCCTGAGAAAGAGATATGTGCACCTCCTATCAGGATTTGTCGGCACGTTCGGGCGGCTTTGCTGGACTTGTTTTATTACTGTCGAAATATCTTGTAGTCGGGATTCCGAGACTGATCGGGTCTTCCCGGGGAGAAGGAATATCCTTCGTTGATCGCGAGAGCTTATAATAGGCTAAGTTGGGACACCCCTGCAGGGTTTGAACTTTCGAAAGCCGTGCCCGCGGTTATGTGGCAGATGGGAATTTGTTAATGTCCGGTTGTAGTAAACTTGAAGTAAACTCTTCTAAAATACACCAACCGTGTGTGTAACCGTGAGTGTCTCTTTTTGGGGTGATCGAGAGGAGAACACGGTTTCTGGTTTATGTTTGACGTAAGTAGGGGTTCAGGATCACTTCTTGATCATTACTAGTTGACGACCGCTTGCTTTGCTTCTCTCCTCGCTCTTATTTGCGTAAGCTAGCCACCATACATGCTTAGCCGCTGCTGCAACCTAACCACTTTACCCTTTCCTTTCCCATTAAGCTTTGCTAGTCTTGATACCCATGGTAATGGGATTGCTGAGTCCTCGTGGCTCACAGATTACTACAACACCAGTTGCAGGTACAGGTTTTGCGATGATCATGACGCGAGAGCGATGTTTATTATTGTTGGAGTTCTTCTTCTGCTTCTTCTTATTGAGGGATAGGTTCCTGGTCGGCAGCCTGGGCTAGCAGGGTGGATATTGTTTGATTTTCTGTTTATGTTTCATCCGTAGTCGGATGCTGATCTTGTATGTTGTATTGTTGTATTCATGTGACATTGTATGTATTGGATGTATCCCCACTATTATGTATTGTTGATGTAATGATATCCACCTTGCAAAAGCGTCTTCAAGATGCGCTTCTATCCTTGGTGGGACCTTCGAGTTCCTTTAGGATAGGGTCGCATCTTGAGCGTGACAAGTTGGTATCAGAGCCTCGACCGACCCTAGGAGCCCCCTTGATTGATCGTGCAGTTTTGGCCGTTGTTGAGTCTAGAAAAAAAGTTCGGAGTCTAGTTATATCGGAGAGTAGGATTTCTTTTTACTCCTCTGCCCCTTCGTCGCTCTGGTGAGAAATCTTGACGTAGGTGTTTTGAACTACTCCTCTTCCCATTCCAATTTTTCTTTAGGATCACGCGTTTAGTTTTCGTTCGTTGTTCATCCTCTTTTATCCAGCGCATTTCTCTTCGAGTGGTTTCGATCCTCATCATCTTTCGCAAGATCAGTCATCAGTTCTTTCTCTTTTGGTGGTGTTTTCCCTGACCGAAGTTGTCCTTGTTTTTTCCCACCCGCCCACCCCTTCTTCTTCTTGGAACCGGAGTCCGGAATCGAGTATGCATCCTACTCGTGCGAAGCCTTTGCTTTCTCTCCTCAGTTATTTCAACCGGTGTTTTTTTCTCTTCAAGTTGTTCGTCTGTTCCCCGTTCCAAGTTGCCTGTGTTTTTCCCGCCCTCCCACCCATTTTATTCCGGAGTCTGAGCCTTTATTCAATCAATCACTTTCATTCATGCAAAGTATCTTCAGTCTTTACTCAGTTGTCTCAACCGGTGATGTCTCGTCTAGTTCATCATTGTTTGTCTTGTTTTCTTCCGGTGGATCCAATTCAAATTTTCGTTGTTGATCATATTCCTTTCCTCGACTCAAGTGTTTCCTTTGCTCGTTCGCCTCTCGCCATTTAGTCCTTCTGGAGTGCTGAAAACATCTCAGAATATTCGTGTTTGTTTTCAATTATTTCGAGGTTGTCACCTCATGCAAATTTTTCAATCGTTCCGGGGCATCATTTCTCTTTCAACAATCTTTTCCAACGGTGTTTCTTTTCAGTGGGCCCTAACCCACAGGTCTTTTTCCAGGATCTTACCTGACTCTTCTGATTTTCCCGGAGCTTCTAAAAAATTCTTTTCGAAGTTTGACGTAAGTATGAATTTCATCAGTCAGATGTTTTTCTTCCAAGATCGATTTCAAATCATATTCATTGCTGGCTCAACCTCTTCGCTTTTCATTCCCCGGAGTGTCTCAACAATTTTGGTGTGGTTTCTTGTCGTCATCCTCAACAATTTTGAAGACCAAAGAAGAATTTCTCTTAAAATCTTGTCCGTTCTACCGGAGATTCGCGGTGCTAGCTCGATGCTATCCTATTGAATTGTTTCCAGTCTTGAAAATTCTTTTCATCCATCCGGAGCATTTCAGGAGTTATTGTCTCTCTCAATTCTTCCGGAGGCATTGTGGTGTTACTCTCGTCAAGTATCATTTCCATCCTCGCAAGTTCATGTTCTATCCTTTCCTTGTTCAGCTGGAGTGCCACCTAAATTCTTTCATTCTTATTCCGCTTCTATCTTCTTCTAACCGGAGTGGCTTCAAATTCATTTTTGTTTCGGAGCTTTGGTTCTCGTCATATTCATCGTTTCTTTTCCTACTCGAGAGTTCTCGACTTTGTTCATCCTCTCTCATTTGTTTTTTTTACCTCATCCCTTTTCCTCCCCGTCTCGGTCCTAAGATCTCGGGACGAGATCTCTTGTTAGTAGAGGAGAGTTGTAACGCCCCGGATTCGATGCGCCATGTGTCCGCCAGTTATTCGTCGTATTTGCCATGTCATTTGCTTGCGTGTTGCATCCTTGCCGTGTCATCATCTGCATTTCATATCATGTCATCATGTGCATCGCATTTGCATTCGTGTTCGTCCCATGCATCCGAGCATTTTCCCCGTTGTCCGTTTTCCAATCCGACACTCCTATGTCCTCCGGCGCCCCCTTTTACCTCGTTTCGTGAGTGGCAAAAAATGTTCTCAGAATGGGTTGAAACTTGGCGTGCGGTCTTATTATAGTGTAGACAGAGCGCCTGCCAAGTTTCGTCGCATTCGGAGCTCTGTTTGATAGCCCAACCGTCATCCATAGCGGCACTGTTGTCGGTTTATTCATCGGACGTTTTCGGTCTCCGGAAATCGTTGCCGGGCTGCCTTCTCTTCTCTCCTCTCAGCCCAACCCACTCTCCACAACCCACCTAGGCCCAGCCTACCTCTCCTCACGTCCGAAACTGCCCGATCGCGATCGGAGGGTCGAGAAACCCCTCGTAACCCCTAACCCTAGACCCCTGCCTATTTAAGAAGCCCCCCTTGCCATTTTTGGGTGCCCCTAACCTTCCCCTACCCTCAGCCGCCGCATCTTCCTCGAATTCCATGCCGGACGAGCCTCTCTCCTCCACTTGGCACGCCGCCGTTCGCCAGCCGCCGCCAGCGCCGGCGCCCCGGCCAACCGGGCGTCGACACATCGCCTCCACAGCGCGCCTCCATCTCCCACCTCCCCGCGCGGCCCGCCAGGACCCGGATCAGGCCCTGGGAAGCCCATCGGGGCCCGGGCGCCCCGCCGCCGCCGCCCGACCGCTCCGCCTCCCGCGCGGCGCCCGCCTCCGGAGCTCCTCCTCGCCGGCCGGAGCCGCCCCGCCGCAGTCCTCCGCGCCGCCACACCGGGTCCCCGTCGCCGGTGAGCAGCCCGCCGCCTTCTGCTTCCTTATCCACCCTTCTCCCTCTCCCTCATGGCGTCTGCCTCTCTCTCTCTCTCTCTCCCGCAGGTTGTTGCCGCTGCCGAAGCTTGCCTCCCCGCGCCTCGCCGGAGCTTCTCACCGCCGGGAACGGGATCGCCGGGTCCGGATCCGGCCAGATCCGGCCATCCCCGGCCTCCTCCGCCCCTCCCCGTGCCTCGCCGGACTTCCCTGAACCACCGGAGCTCCATGCGTTGAATTTCCCCGAGGTCCATTTTTTCTGCTAAGTCCCCGAGATCCTAGCATTAAGTGTGCATCTTCATCGCATCATATCTCCGTGTGCACTGCTCCGTTTCGTGCGTATGAGATATCGAAATGTTCATTATGAGATGCTATACATTTTGTTCCATTGTGCCATGTTTGTTTGACGTGATCTTGATGCCCTAATTATCGTTGCAAAACTGCTATGTGATGTTGTCTGCTGTAGCTTATCAGAACATGCCCATTTGTCATTTTTGTATCTTTATGTGTGATTTTATTTTGAGCATGAAGTCTACATGTGTTTTGATATATGCCATGTTATTTGTGCTGTGGTGCAACCCATTCTTTACGATATGCCATGTGTTGATTGTTTCAAGCTTGCAAAGTAGCCTCCGTGATGTTGCTGATTTCAGGGACTTAGAATTTCTCCAAGTCTTTGTCTGCTGTTATTTTTATGCCATGTATTCTTGTTGCTACAGTGAGATCCATGCCTCTTTTGAGGATGATCAGTAAGAGTATTTTGTTCATATGGTTATGCTCTATCCATCCGTGCCTTTGTTTACATTTATGGAGTACTTTTGCTTGACTCAGTCAAGCTCTACTTTTGCTATAAAATGTTCCTGGCAGATTGTTTACATGTTATTCGATTTTGCCAAGGTTGTTGTAGTTGATCCGTGCATGCTATGTTATTGTTCTTGCCATGTCTAACTTCTATGCCATGTCTAATTGCTGGATGTATGCTTATTTTGTCATGAAATGCCTCGTAGTGAGTACATCGAGCTCGTAAACGTGCCTACTTGTTATCTGTTTTTGCCATGCTCCAGTTTTTCATCAAGTCTGAATCTGTTTATGTTTTTGCTATGTTCACATGCTTGCAATTGTATTCTCTGATCCCTTTTGGCTTATGGTTAGTAAGGGACTCTTGTTATATGCTTTGAGTAGATTCATGTCATGCTCTAGTTTGACATGATATGTTGCTTTAACATGTCGTTTTATAGCTCTGAACATTGCAACCTGATGTTATTTCTGCCATGTCCTGTGAATTCTGCTAAGTCGGTGAACCTGTTATTATTTGCAATCTTGCCATGTCCTTTTGATCATGTTATAATAGTTTTTGGAGATAGCTCAGTGTTCATGTTTTGTAATGCTTTACCTGTACATCATGTCCATGCCTTTTGTTTTCAAGGTGAGGTCCTGTAGCATGTTGTTTTGATGCTTGCTAGATGCCTACTTGCTGTTTTGGACAGATTGTTGTTATAACTTGTATAGGGTGTATGTGTTGAACCGTTGCTCCGTTTTGAGTATGCTCTATATGAAACTTGCTTAGAATTGCATGTAGCTTCATATTATCATGTTGCATCCTTGGTTTGACGTGTTTGTTTGATGTTTGTATGCATTTTGCATCAATGCCATGTTTAACTTGTTTTGCTCATATCTTCTAGGCCGTAGCTCCGAACCTAATGAACTTTATATGCAACTTGACTAGAATTTGCGTAAGTAGGGGTTCAGGATCACTTATTGATCATTACTAGTTGACGACCGCTTGCTTTGCTTCTCTCCTCGCTCTTATTTGCGTAAGCTAGCCACCATACATGCTTAGCCTTTGCTGCAACCTCACCACTTTACCCTTTCCTTTCCCATTAAGCTTTGCTAGTCTTGATACCCATGGTAATGGGATTGCTGAGTCCTCGTAGCTCACAGATTACTACAACACCAGTTGCAGGTACAGGTTTTGCGATGATCATGACGCGAGAGCGATGTTTATTATTGTTGGAGTTCTTCTTCTGCTTCTTCTTTGATTGAGGGATAGGTTCCTGGTCGGCAGCCTGGGCTAGCAGGGTGGATATTGTTTGATTTTCTGTTTATGTTTCATCCGTAGTCGGATGCTGAACTTGTATGTTGTATTGTTGTATTCATGTGACATTGTATGTATTGGATGTATCCCCACTATTATGCATTGTTGATGTAATGATATCCACCTTGCAAAAGCGTCTTCAAGATGCGCTTCTATCATTGGTGGGACCTTCGAGTTCCTTTAGGATAGGGTCGCATCTTGAGCGTGACACGGTGCTACTGTGGGCAATGATGGAGTTGGAGTTGCCGGATCCAGGCAACCGCAACAAGTGGGCGCCCTTCAGATCTCAGAGGTTAGTCCCACCGTATGGCGGCGAGGTGAATGTGGTGTTGGGGATGCCGATATCAGGGACAAGTGTTCTTCCGATAGTGATCTCCGGCGAGGAGGAGGAAGCGTCGCAGAGGATGCAGAAGAAGAAGATGGTGGTGGCGCTCCCTCGTCGCTCGCCGCATTTCCCACGCTGCTCCGCTAGGCTCATGGACCTCTCCCGTTCGGAGTAGGGTCTCTCCGGCTGGCAGGCGCTTTTGTGTGCTGGCCGGAGACGACTTTGATGACGATTGTGAGGGGCTGTCATCGGATTTATCAGGTATCCATGTCGATCCAACAAAATATTTACAGTCTACCTTGCGTATGAGTGAGGATAGACTTGCTCTGAAAATTAGGGATGCTAAAATGAAGGTGAAAAAGATGCAAAAATAAAATATATGTGGTGAATGATCATGTGACTCGTAATGAACGAAAACATAGGATGAAAATAAGGGGGATCTAACTAGAGTAGTGATGTTGATAGGAGAACTACTGTTGATGTAGTAATAGACATAGTACATGACTTTTGCTCTCTCGAACAATGAAAACAGGTAGAAGACAAGGCATGGGGAAATGTCTGGTTGTGATAAAATTCAACAAATGGGAGATGATGATGTTGTTTTAGATAGTGATTTTGTGATGAAACATGCTAGTAAGATATTTTTACAAGGACCCCCTCCTATATGGGAGGTGAATACCGTAGTAGTTGTTGTGCACCCAAAATTTGAATGTCAATTGACATTTGTGGAATTGGGCGGCGTGGTCGAAATGGGGGAATGTGATTGTGGGCTTGATTTGGGCCCGGAGGGGCAAGGAGTAGAGTGGGTGGACAAGGGGAAGAGCCCACGAGAGAGGGATATGGTGGAGGCACTAAAGGCAAGTACGCCTTCTCAGGCCTTTAGGTTTTTAGTCCCTCCTTATATTCATGAGCTGGTGGTTGGAGATACCCTGATCTCGGTCAAATTAGGGTTTGGAGGTGTGGTGTCGGTGGAGATGTCGGGGGGGCTGGTGCCCTTGTAGAGGAGGTTGGCAGGAAACACAAATAGACATAATTTTCAGTACCAGAGGAAAGGATCTACAGGAAGGGGTCATGGAAATTTTGGGAGAGCCGTTGGGAAAGGAATTACAACAACTCGTGATTTTGTAAGGAGCGGTGTGGAGCAGAGAGAGAAGAGTGTAAAGGGTGGCGAAGATCAAGAGATGATGAAAGCTTCCAATACTCAACAGAACTCCAAGACCCAGAAAGGGGAAAGCTCGCAGAGTGGTAATTTGCAGAAGAAAATGGCCCATAGAGGGGGGGGGCAGGAGACGACACAACAATGGATGATGTTGGTTGGATCTTTGGCAGTGCAGATTCCTAACATGGCACTACAACAACAATGGTTTGCGCAAATGCGACAGGCAGGAGGAGAGGGGTCTAGTCAAGGGGAGGAATCCCGCAATGGAATGTGGGTATGGGAGTGTTACCCCATTTCATATCTTACTCTAAAGGACTAGACACTAAGACCAACAACTTAACATGATGATGCAACCGCAAATTCAACAAGGCAAACCGACCGAACAAAAAAATAAAAAGACTTAGATTGCTTCAGATATGATGATCTAGCCCCCCAAAAAATTTGTTGCTTTTTCGTGGACTGTAGATATGAGAAACATATGCGATCTAGACTATAAGAAACTGGAAAAACCTCACCAAGCAACCTGAAAATATGATACCACTTGATAGAGATGAAGGTGCCCGTCTTTCGATGAGAACTATCGTTTTTGGTGGAAGTCGGCTTTGACGATTCGACTATGAACATGTGAAGATGTCGCGTAGCAATCGTTAAACCAACTCCGAGAGGTTATTGATCATGCTGGAGCACGATCAACTTTACCACGAGGGTCTATTTCTTGTAGGCAAATGAAGAACAAACAAGAAACTAATATTGCAATCTGGATATTGTGCATTTAAGAGGAAAACTTTAGTGGGGTTCTGAAACGTCTTGGCCTAGTCGTTGGACACCAACAAAGTACATGCCCTGCACTATGGCAAACTTTAATCTAAACAAAACATAAGTCTAACCGGTGCCTTAAGGGTTGTATTTGTAGGGGAAATGAGAGGGGATTTCATCCACCCTTGACAAGGTGGGACTAAAACACCTCTTGAGTCGTTTCCCCTACAATACGGACTCTAAAAACAACCTATGAAGTATTATTTCAAAATTACATGGGTCTTGCCCAAAAATAAGGTGGCGCAACGCCTATATTAAGCTATCAACGGAATTTATGATAGTTCATCTTGTATATTTCGTCCATGTCCTTGTATGTCATCATGACGGCTTCAAAGTGCTGAAAACTCCATTGGAAATCCCGTTTTTGTTCCCCCTTGCGCGCACCATCATCTTCATGCTTGATCATGCTCCCACATTCATCATTCTTGTCTATGATAGGCCCTTTATTCGTAAGCAAAACAAATGTATTCAATTTAGACAACATCATATTCTCATGAGCATTAGAATCATTACACAAAATACGAATGTACCTGGTAATTTAATTGGCATGCGCGAGCTCTAGTAATCGGTCCAGTAGGTGTCGCAGCAAAGGTTGTGCGTGTAACTGTATTAGTGATGTCCTCATCAATTGTCGTATCGAATTACTCACACATGATGGTCGGTTCGCACGAAGAAATCATCAAATAAGATACAAAGTTGAATGCTTTATTGAAAATGTCTCACAATGGTTGCCGGATGCAATACACAATTACAAATTGTGAAAACTTGGAGGGAAGATGTTGCAGTGATGGTGGTGGCTATGGCGATGAGATGAGAAATGGCGACGGCTAGGGCTAGAAGATGACTTTTTTCTTCTGTTTTTGTCGCTCTCCTTGTTCTCTCCATTGTGAGTCTGGTGCTGGCCCCTTTATAATTGTTGGAGGGTTGGACCTTTTGGAGCCGCCAACACTTGGTACGAGCGCTGGTGTGAGTGCATGCGCTCGTACCAGACACCCGTCTTATATTCTTGATAGGTCGTCGCATCTCCAATTTCCTTCATCCCTTTTACGATTTCCTTGTTTCATTCTATGGGGTGATTTGTCTTCATATTTGGCCTCTTTTCTTGAGAAACAGACTAAAATAGATTTTGTGATCTCTCGCATTCATTAGTCAAAGAAGTGTTTTTCTCAGGATTTCCAAGACTATCATGTTTAAGCAACTATGTGATGAGCGTAAAAATATCACTCATTAGTAATGCAAACTCTTTTTAATTGTTGTACGATGGAGGTTAAATTATTGAATAATTTGCGTGCACGAACATGTCCTAAGTTAATCACAAGACTCCAAAGGGAAATACTTAATTAGCAAGATTTTTCAAAGTTTAGCGTAGTCCAATTGGCACCCTATATGTGCATGATCCTCTAGTGGGTAAAGATTTTAGCATGAGAAAGATAGACCATCTACCCCTCACAATGTGCATGCATATAAATGTATGATATTATAAGTAAAGCACCTTGGTAAACCATAAATAAGTGTTAATTAAGATGATCATACGAGCTTTACCGTCACGGTCACTCATCAAATTTCATCATTGTTACCCAGTTGCTCCAGTGAATAATTTCCGGAACATAATAAGCAAGTGTAACGAGGACCATATACAAGGAGTTATATTATGCAAGGGAAAACAACAATGCAAAGAAGAATGAAAAATATTTTTGGATTTTCCGGTTAACAAAAATAAAGCAACCTATATACAAGAGAGAAGAAAGCGAGTGAAAAGCACTTCAAAAACAAAGAAGAACCAAAAATAACAACTGATAAACCAAATAATAACCAAGAGAAACCTTTTTGGAAATTATATTTTGTTTTTACACCAGGATAAAAAGCAAAGAAAAAGCACAAGAATAAGAAAGAACCAAAAAACATCAAGAAGGACTAAGAAGAAAAACAACCGAGAAAAAGAGCAAAGCAATTCTTTTTTTATTTTTGAAAGGCATAAGAAGAAAGAAGAAAACAATAGTAGTAAGTTTTTTTTTAATTTTCTTAAACATTTAGAACAACAAGAACAACCAAATAAACACAAGAAGCATAAATATTTTTCTTATTTTCAAAAGATCACAAGTCAAACCAAAAAGAACAAGAGAAGAATGAATGAAATGTTTTTGGACTTCTCTTTTTAAAGAAACATAAGAAGCAACTAAGAACCAAATAAAACGAAAAAACAAGCAAAGAAATAATGAAATATTTTGGTAATTTTTAAGTTCAAGAATGAAAAGAAATAAATAAAAATCAGTAGCAATATAAATCATTTTTACAATGAAACATGTAGGCTGAATAGACCAACAAACTATCAAACATTTAAGAAGGGAATTTTGGCTCCATTGAATACATTTTTTTAGGGTTTTAGCCCTTTATTTAATGTTGAGGCTTTTAAATTCCTCAATTCAAATTTCTTTGAACTTAGACATGATGCATGGATGCTTCTAAATGCATCTGTTTACACTATTTATTCTAGGGTTGTGACACAAACGAAAAGCACAACAAGTTTACCAAAGGATAAAACATATAAGATTTACCAATGATGAAAGAAAATGGAGGCATACGTACTCCCCCAAGGCTGGCTTTTGTCCAAGGCTTGGCAATCTCACTGTCTTGGACCGTCGGGGTAGTAGAACAGTAGAGGTGGTTAATATGCCGTGTGCTGAGCCACTTGTTGGTCTAGTTGCTCCTCCTCGTAATATTCTGTCATGTCCATGTTATTCACGTTCCATCTTCCCTGATTTGAACATGAAAGAAAAAAGTGCAAGGAAGTGGCACAGTCCAAGAGCAATTGTCTCCGTTAGTAACAAAAGTAGGAGTATATCATAAGGTCCTCTCACATCTTCAAATTCTTAAGTAGTGATGATTTTTCAATGTGGTGATTTATCCAAATATTTAGAACACGGTGCTTCATAATTATTTATGGTGTCAAGCGCATTCAACCACACACAAAGTGGCAATAACACCACAACAAAGATTATAACTCCCGCTATCAGAAAGAGCATGCACAAAAAATTCATAAGTTACCCCTGGCGCTAAACCGAAGGTAAACGTTGCACGTAAGAATAGGAAGATCATGCATGTTGGTAGCGAGGTGGCATTTAGGTTGCACATAAGAATATAGTAAGATCGTAGGTGACGGTTCATGGTAAATGAGATGGTGGAGATCGGACAGTCCTGATGTGTGGGCTTTAAGAATGAGTCATTTGTTACAATGTTTGCAATGACGAGGAAGAGACAAGGGACAGAGGATCATTCTACCTCATCGCATTGCGTCAGGACATCAAATTGCCCGAGGCGCTGTCCAAATGCCTATTAAAGACAAATCCTATCACGTCACAAAGATAGGAGAGCCAAATTTAACTTTGGCATTTAGGGGACTAATTTGGACGAATTTCAGCCAAAAACACGGTAGTATGCGTCACATATTGCTTAACCTGTTTTTCGGGTACATATATTGCTTAATCAAGGAAACAAATCTTCAGTCAAAGAAATAATAAAAGGGAAGTTTATAAAAAGAGGGAAGAAAGGAAAAGGCCCAAAAGCAGCCCATAGAGGCATTGACACAGCCGTTTGAAATGAAAGAGAAAAGTCGGAAGAAGAAAAAGAAAAGGCGAAACCTCCCGCGAGACCGAGAAGAAAAAGCCGGCTGGTGGTGGTGGGAGGAGGCGCGCGCGGGTGGGGTGGGCGTCGTGGGCGGTGGCAGCACAAACAAGCAAACCTTCCAATTTACTCCTCCCCACCTTCCCATCCTCCTCCTCCTCCTCCTTCCCCCCTTCCCCAAATCTCAAAATTCCCGATTCCCGTTCCAACGAGCCCTCCTGCGCCGTGCCAAAGCTCACGAGCACACGCCACGTGATTCCGATCCCGCTAGAGGAATCCCGAGCCTCGGCTCTGTTGCCGGCATGCGGCGGGGCGGCGGCGCTGCGACGGCCGTTGCGGCCGCGGCGGAGCCGGAGGGCGACGCGGGGGCGCGGTTCCGCGGCGTGCGGAAGCGGCCGTGGGGCCGGTACGCGGCGGAGATCCGCGACCCGGCCAAGAAGGCGCGGGTATGGCTCGGCACCTTCGACTCCGCCGAGGACGCCGCCCGCGCGTACGACGCCGCCGCGCGCATGCTGCGCGGGCCCAAGGCCAAGACCAACTTCCCCCTCTCCCTTCCCCATCACCACCAACTGCCGCCCAGCTACTCGCCCTACCCCGCCGCCGCTGTCCCGACGTCCGTCGCCGCCGCGGCGGCCAGGCCAGCCTGCAGCAGCCTGAGCTCCACCGTCGAGTCCTTCGGCGGCCCGCGGGCGCGGCCGGTGCTCCCGCTGCGGCCTCCGCCGCCGCCGATCCTCGACGGCGACTGCCATAGCGACTGCGGGTCCTCGGCCTCGGTGGTGGACGACGATTGCACGGACGCCGCCGCCTCGCCGTCCTGCAGTCTCCTGCTCCCGTTCGACCTGAACCTGCCCCCGGAGTTTGGCGGCGTTGCATGTAACGACGACGACGAGCTGAAGCTGACGGCGCTGCGGCTCTGAAGTCAGAACCACCGGCTGGTGGTTAGAGAAAAAGGATAAGGAGAAAAATATTTGGTTCTTCCCTTCTCTCCATAGCCAGCACGATCCACCTCCACGCTGTTGTTGCTGTTGCTCTTTACGTGATCTGATGATGATTAATATGGCCTGATCTACGAATCGGCCTGCTTGTTGCCGCTGGTAGCGGTGATTGTTGCCGACTACCGCCGGCAGCTTGCTGTGGTTGTTGTAATATAGCAACGTTTTACTTGCTTCCTCTTGTGAGGAAGTAGACACCTAAAGTAACTTATTTTCTTTTTAGCCACATGTGTTACTGTTACTCATTTAGGCTCATTTGTTTCGAATTGAGAACAATGGAAAACAAAGTTTTGTTTATGAGAATGATACTGGGTGCTTAAATGCTAGAAAATTCGAGCTAAAGGTTGTTGTGTTAGAGGGATGACCTTGATCTTAATTTCAACCTTGGTACAACCTTCTACCTGAATATCCCCATTATTCTTCGAGTACTGTAAATAGACTAACCTTACCATGGTTCTCATAATGCTTATGTTGCTAACATGTGATTTCTTCTGACATGTAGTTTTGGTTCTTAAATCAAGTCTCACACTGATGTAGATGTCTGTCAGCAAAAGAGAAGTTTACTTTGGCTGCTCAAGATGATGGGATGTTTGTCCTATTCTAATTCATATAAAGTAAGTTCACAAACTAATTTGTTGTGGACACCTTCAGCTATGATTAATGCCTTTGGCATAATTTATGCCGAATCATTAGCTTGTATAATTGGGCATACTCATGAGCTGAAATCAACAGACAACACAACTGATCATGATGACACAAGATGCTAACAAGATTAGTTCTGATAATTAGCAAAGTTATGCTAACAGCAAACTATGATGGAGTAACATGAAAGTAAAAGGATTTTGAATATACTCTTGTATCAGTAGATTTTTCGTTTCTGTTTGATGTATGCTAACGAGATTATATTTGATTGCTTTACTGGTTGTGAGGCCTACCCACAAACCTCACATTTCTTGGCAGTTGCATATTGCTGGCGCAGCAATGGTGATCCACCTGATCCTATTACGTATATCTTGTTACATTCATGTGAGCAAATATCTATCTACGTAGGGCATTATCTGTAATTAAAAGATAGAAGGAACTTTTATTAGTTTATTAAGCCTACCCACAAACCTCACATTTCTTGCAACTTGCATATGGCTGGCGCAGCAATGGTGATCCACTGATCCTATTATGTATATCTTTGTTACATTCATGTGAGCAAACATCTATCTACTCAGGGCTTCATTTATAATTAGAGAATAGAAGGAACTTTTATTAGCTTAATATAATAATCACATTGTCTTTGTTGTACAGTGATTTATTTGTATGTGGTGACAGAGTTCCACATGAATGGTAATTTGACTATCGTATTACATGCATAGCACTCTTTGTGATATCACCATTAGGATAAGTTGATTTTGTTATGGAAGGCATCTGGAACTCCACGTTCTTCTGGATATTCCAGTTTCCTATTTTTTGCATCCATCAGGACAAATTGGATGACCATTCAGATGGTAAATTTATGATAGCAGGTGCATAGGGTTTGCCTATGAATATATGCTTGGATACATACAAGAATGCACTGCATCCTTTCCCTTAGTAAACTGTTGATGTTTTAGTTGACGTGGAATTTTTTCCGGGTGCCTTCTAGAAAACATGCTCTGCAAATTTTTATCGTAACATATCTGATTATGCAAGCGGTTGATTTTTATTCACAAGTAATTTTCATGCTATTCTCCTAGCAGCAGTGACGGACCATGGTGTGCCACAGTCAAGCAATGTTGCTCAGTTGCTAAGTATGTGCTTCTGGTCTTTTTCCAGTCATATACTTTCTACAGTTGATGCTTATAAGGTGGATTGAAATTCCTTATTGTGCTATTAGTTTGGCAAATTCTATGGTATCATGAAATTTATATTATTACGTGTCGTCATGCAATTTGACCTTGTCGCATGTCGCACCACGTCTTTAAAGTACTGTAATGGTCATGCAATTCCGATATAGGAGTAATAACCATATAATGTTGCGCATATCGGAAGCTTAGGGGTTCCAACGGCAAAATATTTACAGTGCACTTTGTTATTCCTTTCTTCATGTTTGGTACATTCAGCAATGGGATACTTACCTAACCAACCTCAAGTATTGGAGAAAGGTGATGTTTTGAAGCTTAACAGTGCCAGCAACAGCTTTGTGAATTACTCTAACTAAGTAACAGTGCCAGCAACAAAGCAGTGGACATCCGTTGCATCTTCGAGTGATCTGTACCTGGACAGCAGGGTTTGGAGCCAACTGAGGTACATGTGGGATGTTGCCAATTTGTGAGTGCTTCTTTTCTAGCTGTCAACAATTGCACAAAGGCTATTTATTTGTTGTTGTGAACACGGTACTCTAATATGCTAATGCTGCTGAGTGATGTTTAATTCTCTAAAAATGGGGTGTTGTTAGGAATATAGTATCTGGAGATATCATTGGATTGACTTGCTTATTTGCTATGCTGTTAGTACTTGGCAGCCCAATCCTCTGTTAGCCTGACTCCCTCGTTATACTTTAGGACATCAGGGTGCATCCTAATATCACTGACATTCTAGCAGACACACTGCTAGTTACAATGGTAGCCAGAACTATTTTTTACTGCCAGATTCAAGTTCACTTATAACCAATTCTACGAGGACGGAGAAAACCTTCGGACAATCAATTTCCTAACTTGCAGTGCTCTTCCTTGAACCATCTCTCTTGTGGCAGGAGTATCTGTCGGGAGGAGGACCGGATGCATAACAAGAAAAGAAAGAATAGTAGTGGTGCATGCGTGCAAACAATCTGTAGAACCGAGCTCTTGTAAAGCTGGGTGTTCCTATGCTCAAAGCCCATATCTCAGATGCATGCCCATTGGAATAGCCCATCACCAGGATGAAATTATTCATTTAGTGCAGTTCCCCTTTCCTCTCTTATTCCAACTTCACATCCTAACCACCAAAAGGAAGGGAGAAGCAAACTCGACCTGGTGTCTGTTGATCATTTTATTGATGCGATTTTCAGTGAAAGCGGAGATGGGGCAAGTGTGAAGAGTCAACTATTCCCCTATTTATCTTACGTCTCTATCCTAAATTAACACTTGATGAGGATTAGTCAAGCAAAGTATACCATATCATTCTCATTTTCTCATATCAGTTTCTATTTGATTGTAGAATTAAGGAAAAAAGTGTAATGTGAAACATCTGGTAGGTTATAATTAAAAACCAAAATTTCATACTGTTGATGAGTATACTGTTGATGGGATGAATAAGGCATTGTTCTCTTGGGATTAAGTTTCTTGAGAAAACACTAAAAATCTGGTGACCTCTGTATCTGGCTCATCTCAATCTTGTCATTCAGAAGACTTGTAATTTGTAATAATTATTATTGGATCATGCTTGATACTCCACAGTAATTTTGCTCAGAGGCTCTGGATTATCCACATATATTACTTCTCACCCCGTGCAAATTCCTTGGGTGCATGTGCTCACATGCCTGCTCTTATTTTCTCTTGCGGGCATCTACGTTCTCTCTCCAATCTAAATCTCTCGGGGCATGCAATATGATTGCTGGTCTCACATGCATCTGATTTGTGTATAATTTGATCTGCTACTATTGTTGATGGCACTTGTTCCACCAGCCTCGACCACTGACTGAGCACCTGTTTTTTTTCTGATAATGCACACAAGCAGGTTGTGGGGTGTATTTTCGCACTCTACATCTGGTATTTTCTTTGTATTTGGCATCATGAAGTATTGAGCAGCAATGGTCATGGCGATGACCATTTTCTGTTGTGTCTTCCATGTCTGCATGCAAAAGAAGATGTTCGAAGTTTGAACCAGCCGCCCTTGAATTGCTTGTAGTTTTAGTTTGTACTTTGATTCCCATGTTCAGTAGTGTTGCAATTCACATTCATCTTTTTTTTATTTACGGGCCTTCTTTAAAAGCAGGGGAAAGTGAGATGGCCTATCATCGTTGTTGAATGATGCCCGCCACGTTATTTCAAAATACGTCAGATCTATTTTCTTCTTCTAAAACGTAAAGTTAGCTGGTAGTACGTACTTGCTAGCCACCAAAGGTGCCCCAAATTTTGCGCGCACAGCAGCATCATTTCCCGTGATAATATGTACGCTTGTGCAGGGTTAGCGGGCACTACTAACTAATATCGACATCTTATCGCAGCATCTGCCCCGACATTGGTGCCATTAATCTACAAGAATGGTGATCTTTTGATTAGATTCTTCCTTGTTGACTAAGTTATTGGTCTGCTCCTTTGTTTCAGCTGCCCCAGATCCTGCGCGCTCGGTGTCTGCCGATGAGCATGCAAGGCAAGGGTCTCCCATGTGACGTGCCTGATGCCGCGCACAATTCCGTGTGGTAATCGGCTGACAAAGACGGTGGCGATCGTGTTTGTGGATTGCAGGGCTGGACTTGTTTCTGGGCGCAATAAAGCTTTGGTCATGGCTCCGCTTCCAGCCCACGTTGAGGTTCTCGGTGCCCCCTCGGTGCGTCTTTCTTCTCTCCATCGTCCGTCTCTCCCTTTCCGATTGCGTCGCCATTAATGCGTCAGCTGTTGATGAAATGTGAGCCAGCTAATAGCGGGCCTCTGCACGCTGCAGTACTGGCTGCACCCTTGCTGTGCCGAAAGGGGTACCGCTCTGCTGCCTTGCACATAAATTTCTCGACGGTTCGCTTACGTCTTCCTTTTTTTTTCTTGCCTGCTAATAATACGCTGCAAGTATAATGCGTGTTGTTAAAGCTTAGTCATGTCTTGAGGAAGTTTTGATCTATCTAATTCTTGTCCTTATTCGTCCTTTCTCCACAGTAGCAAGCAAGCTACGTTTGGTCCGAGTGATCAATTCCATCTACCCCACAAACTTGCTGCTGTTATCTACAGCTCATACTAAACAAAAGATGGAGAAGCCACAACAGATTCGGCTGAAAACATAAGCCTGTCATACGATGTTGGTTGCCAATCTGAAAAGAAAAAATCTCCGAGGAACAACTCAACTCAACAGAGACACAATTGTATACATAGTATTACAATAACAAAGTAAATGGCGTATGGGTAGATAATTGCAATTTGTTTTCTGCCTTGACCAGGTCAACCCATTTGAGGATGGATGGTATAGTGGCAACTTGGCGAGAACAGTTCATTTAAGAAGCGGCCATGGCCGCAACAACTACCGTCCTCCCTGTGGTTAAGTTAGGTGGGAGATTAGGTTTTTAAGCTTTGAGCTGTTCCTTTGGCACCATCCTCCTTGCTTTCCAGTGTCTCCCTCCATAAAAAGCACAGCACATTCCAACTGCCACCTTGCTCCGCCGCGTTCCATCGCCTCACAGCTGTGTGTGCTGTCCCGTGAACTCTTCTGTTGTGTTGTGCGCTTCCCTTTAATTAGGCCGCTGTCAGTTCCAGCAGGCTTCTGAAACTCCAATCATAAGAACCATCCTGCCCCTTCCATCGCTCCTGCCTGCCTCCCTCCCTTCGGGCTCCCTCTCTCCTCCTCGTTTCCTCTCGTCAATTGTGATCGAGAGGGGAGCGAGAGAGAGAAGAAGAGCGGGGAGGAGAAAGAAGCATCGCAAGAGGTTCTCTTTGATCAGTTAGTTCATCGCCGGGCGTCATCATCATTTCTTAATGGCCGTGAGTACCTATCTCGCTACGTTTACATCTCCCCTTTTGTGGTTACCGATGCTTTTACTGCCTATACTCAGTGCATGCACGGATGATTTGGACATTGTTATGGCCGCTTGATCATGCATTTGTTTTGTTTTTATAATTTTGGCTCATGGTTGCTGCGTTTGCATGATTGTGATCAGTAGGGGAGTAGTGTGTACACGTATGGCCGTATGGAATTGACCATGGTTGGGCATGGAACGACGATGGATCATGGGGCGGTGCCGCCGTCCCCATGTGCGAGCATCAAGTTGGCAACACATGGTTATTGTTAGGCAGCAGCAGACAAGGAGTTAGGGCTCACGGATCTGGGCATGATATGGAGGGCTGGGGCACATGGCATGCTCCGTCCTCAGATCCATCTAGCATAGCATGATCGGTTTCAGTCTCTCTTGGCATGAGCGGAAGGATTCTTCAGAATGGGG
This sequence comes from Aegilops umbellulata, assembly GCA_032464435.1. NCBI lineage: Eukaryota > Viridiplantae > Streptophyta > Magnoliopsida > Poales > Poaceae > Aegilops > Aegilops umbellulata. The sequence continues at coordinate 352,862,788 of CP136057.1, forward strand.
AAAAGGAGACCGAGCTTTGCTTTGCTTGGGATGGACGATTGATTGTTTAGAATTAGACGTCCAAGCCACTCCTCTCATGCCTACTATCCGGTGCATTTGCCACTGCCAGGTCTAGTTTGGTGTTTATTACCCGCTAACTAGCTGACGACGCGGGCAGCACTAGCACGGTGCTGGTTTCGCTTTCCGACGATGCGTACGTTGGTTGGCCTTAGCTGGGAGCTTGCTGACATACTACATAGGTGTCATACCTAAATTTTCCTCCTCATCTTTAAGCGCCGCTAATTACAACCTTGGAACTTATTAAGGTTCGACCTGCTCTGAATTTTTAATCAACCAAGTAAATGAAAAATGAGGTCAAAATTAGATTAATTTGTATCTGTAAAATTATACTATCGGGTTATTAAGATTTTGGCGTGGTGCGTGTGCGTGCAGGGGAAAGGGCCGGTGGTTCCCAAGTTCGGGTCGTGGGACGCCGAGAACATCGGCTACACCGTCTTCTTCGAGAAGGTGCGCGAGAACAAGGCCGCGCCCGTGCCGGGCACGGCGGCGCCCCCGGCTGCGCCAGCGCCCAGGGGCCACGACAACCAAGAGTTCGACCCCTACGAGTACTACGAGAACCTCAGCCGGAACGTGCCCTCGCGCCCGCCCAGCTCGCACGGCCACGGCCACGCGGCCCCGGCGCAGCACTACGACCACCTCGGCGGTAACGTGCCATCGCGCCCGCCAAGCTCGCACGGCCACGGCCACCCGTCACCGGCGCAGCACTACCCCGCGCAGCACGGCCACGGGGGCTACCACCGGCGGAACGGGAGCAACGGCAGCAGCGCCGCGTCCGAGGTCAGCAGCCGCGCCAGCAAGTTCTCGCCGCCCAGGCCCTACCAGCCGCGCTACGGTAACAGCGGCGGCAGCTACCACCAGCCGCAGCAGCAGCAGCAGGTCGCCGGCGCGTACGCCGCCCCTGTGCCGAGGCACCATCAGCAAGCGGCGCCAGCGCCGAGGGTCACCGCGTCCCCGCCGGCTAACGAGCGGCGCCCGGGCCAGGGCGCGCCACCGCAGGCCCGTGCCGCCAAGGCCCCGTCGGCCGTGCCCAAGTTCGGCGTGTGGGACGAGCAGAACGCGAACGCGGCGGCGCAGGGCTTCACGGTGCAGTTCGAGAAGGTGAAGCGGCACCGGGAGGTCGCCAAGGCCGCCGCGCCGGACGTGCCGCCGGTCGCGAAGCGGCAGCTCTCGCCGGACCGGGTGGTGCCCACGTGGGGCCACCCGCGGAGGAAGCCCAAGAAATCCTTCCTGTCCAAGGTACGTAGGCCTGCACAGTTTGACGCCGACGCTGCCACTACTACTTGCTATTCACCGCATTTTTTTTGCGGGGCCCGTTCACCGCATTTTTTGACTCACTGTAAAATAAAATCTCTTGTTTTGTGCAGGTCTACGGGTGCCTGTTCCCAGTGGTCAGACAGTGACGGGGCAGCTGGTTGATAATATTAATCCGACCACAGTGGCTGCTGCTTTTGATCTTATATGTGTTTTTCTGGAAGGAACCCTGTAGTGTACACAGTATTTCATTTGTTCATTCGTTGTTCGTTATGAGTAATATATATACTCCTGGTATTAATAAATCATGGCAAGATAAAAGCACCTGGCGTATACGTATTTTAAGTGCCAAACTCTGTGTATCGATGTATGCATTTGAGACTTTCAAATGCGTGGAACGTGCATGTGTTACTACTTACTAGAACTAATGTAATCTGGTGCGTATGAGTGCGATAAGGGATGAACAAAAGGCTGTGGTTGTTCTTTGTTTGGAGCATTACACAAACCATAATAAGGCATCCATTTTATTGCCATTGGCTCTTTCATTGTTTGCTTAAGTGGTTTTGGTATAACAAATATCAGCTGAAGTGAGTTCTTTCATCGGATAAATATTTTTGAAAAGGGTATATTCATCCAAAATACTTGCTGAAATGAGTATCTTCATGTCCAAAGACTTCCTGAAATGTGTTCTTTTAGAGCAACTCCAACGTGCCGACCCATTTCGTCCGCGTGTGTCCGTTTGGGTCGGCGCGGACAGAAAAGTCGGCCCAACGCGCCGACCCAAACGGACGAGCGTCCCGATCCATTCCCGACCCAATTTTGGGCCTCATTTGTGTCGGCCGCATAGCAGGAGGAAACCAACGCCCGAGTGGCGGCGACAACGAGGGAGGCCCCGATCTAGCTAGGGGACGAAGCAACGGCAAGTCCTTCAACCTCTCCCATTGTTGGATGGTCATCAATGGGGATGAAAAGTTCAAGGCGCAATATGTCACCCTCATGGCGCGTGGGAGGAAGAAAGCCGTTGAGGAGGTTGGGGAGGGCGAAAAGCCACGACTGCGGGGAAGACCAACTCCAAGAAGGAAGGCAAGCGTGATGCAGCGTCGATCGCCTTGCTTGCAACCGTGAAGGACATGATGAGTAAAAAGGACTCAAGGGAAGAGAAGCGCCGGAAAGACAAGGAAGAGCAAATGAATGCCTTCATGGAGATCCAAAGGAAGAGGCTCGAGATGGACACGGAGAAGCAAGCCAAGATGCTTGAGATGGAGGCGAAGAAGCAAGTCAAGATGCTCGAGATCGAGGCCACCAATGCTAAGACCAAGACGACAGAAGTGGCGCTCGCGAGCATGATGACGGGGGTCGAGATCATGAAGGTGGACCTCAACACCGTGTCGCCGAGGAAGAGGCCATGGTTCGAGAAGATGTAGGCCGACATGCTCAAGTTCGACGAAGAGTGATCTATGGCGGCCAGGCCATCCATTTTTTGTAGAGATTTTTATTTCTGTGCCCCTGGTTTGTTAGTTCTACTCATTCATCCTCATGCTCTTAACTTTTGCTCACCTTTCCCCACTCCCTTGCCCGAAATCCTTAGAACTGGTCACAGCGGACGTTGTCGTCGGGTCAATGGCTTGACTGTTAACTCTGACGAGTGGGGCCGCGTAGGCCCAAGTCCACATTTTGACCGTTACGTGCTAACGAGTGGGGCCGCAAAACTGACACCCACTGTAACCTGAATCAGATCGAGTCGCTTCCACGCCGCCCCCTCCGCCGCTGTCGTGCCGCCTCCGCCGCGTCTACCCTCTCTCCTCATCTAGGATTAGGAAGCAATGTCGGGGGAGCACCCCGTCCGGCCCATCGACCGTGGGGATGATTGGGTTGAATCAGAGGCGGATAATTCATGGATTCCACTTAGGTAAGCATCGTTTTCCTCTCAAATTGATTAGGAGATCCGTAAATTAGGTTGTATTTGACCACCGTTGGCATGAACCAGTGCAATTTTTCTGAAAATTTTCGGCCTAACTGCGCCATTTATTTCAATCGAATAGGGTTGATCCTGCACTTGCTTTTCGGCTGGCGGTTAGAATGGAAACTAGTGAGCTGCGTGGAACTAAACACGTATCTGATTTCTGGATTTTTCTATCCGAAAGTGGTAGAAACCAGTGTTTCGTTCACAGATTTCCGCGAGGCACTCTGTTGTGAGTATCCGTGGAGCCCTGCCGATGCTGTTGAACTGAGATATTTCGACAGAACTGTCCCATTAACTTGTGATGAGCATCTGGGATTGCTATTTAGTTTGAATGCTGACAGCCGTTTCGGTAAAATCCGTATCAGTGTGCTTCAGGCATGCAAACAACGTACCCCGAAGGGGAAGGGTGTTCAGACATCATCTATTTCTGCTAATAGCGAGCGTCCTCGCACTCTTTGTAGGTCGATACCAACTAAACCTAGTGGTTCTGAAAGCCAGAACATGTCGGCTGCCGCTAATTCTGCCACTTCTCCTCTCCCTTCTGCACCTGATGTAGAAGTAGATGCAGAGCCTGACGAGGAAGTGCCTCGACATGATGATGAGGATAAGGTTCTATTCCCTGAACTGGTAGATAGAGTCAGTCAACAGGCAATGGAAGATGAATATCCAGAGGAGCCTAGCAGCCATGCTAGATTTGATGACACTGATGATGAAGAGAGGGAGGAGAACATCGGCTCCTTACTTTTACAGGAATATGATGGTGAGGACATGCCAACAATTGAGTGGAACAGGAAGAATCCTCAGCTTACTCCAGGAACCGTATTCGAATCGATGGTGGACTGTCGTAATGCAGTGACTACATATTGCATTCTCACTGAAAACTCCTATGAGGTTGATAGGAGTGAGCCAGGAAGATTCACTGCTCATTGCCCTTATGATAGGTGTAGGTGGTGGTTGCATGCATCCACTATGCTAAAGAGCAAATTGATTCAGGTATTACAACTAAATCTTTTTTTCCAGATTATTTATCCATTCGATATTCAGATCATGTGTGTTGTTTCTTAATTGTATTTGACACCATTTTTCATTTTGTTTCAAATAAAAAACAACCCACACGGGCACACTTGCCCACCTGGAGGGGGAGGGGGAAAGGACAAATCAAAGCTTGCAAAGACTAGGTGGGTGGCAAATGCAATCTTGGATTGGGTGAGGGAAACACCAACAATTGGTGCAACAACACTCCATGGGAAGCTATTTGAGAAGTACAAGATTAGTATACCTTACATGAGGATTTTCTATGCTAAGGAAAGGGCTCTTGATAAGATTAATGGTCCATGGAATGAGAGTTTTCAGTTGCTTTATACCTTCAAAGCTGAAGTGAAGACGGCTAGTCCAGGGAGTGTTGTAGAGATTGACAAGCATACAGTTCAGTCCAAATTAAAAGGGAAGACAGTGGAGAAGGAGTGCTTCAGGAGGGCTTTTGTTTGTTTCAAGGCTTGCTGGCAGGGGTTTCTGAATGGTTGTAGGCCCTATTTGGCTGTCGATGCAGCTGCTTTGAATGGAAGATGGAGAGGCCAGCTAGCAGCAGCTTCTGCAGTTGATGGACACAACTGGCTATTCCCAGTTGCATTTGGTGTGTTGCAGGCAGAGTCTGAGGAGAGTTGGGTCTGGTTTCTGTAGCAGTTGCGCAACATTATAGGTACATCCTCAGGTTTAGTTATACACACGGATGCTTGCAAGTGTTTGGAGAGTGCAATAGAAATTGTATTCCCTAGAGTGGAATATAGGGAATGTATGCGACACCTAGCGCAGAATTTTAAAAAGAAATTCAAAGGCAAAGTTTATGATGAGAACCTATGGTCAGCATCATATACATGCAGCTTGAGGAAGCATGAGCACCATTTGAGAGCATTGCATGCTCACAATCCTTTGGTGAAGGAGTACATGGATGAACATCATGGAAAGGTGTGGTCAAGAAGCAAATTCAATGAAATCTGCAAAGTAGACTATGTGACCAATAACCTCGCTGAGTGTTTCAATGCAAAGTTCAAGTCAGTGAAAGGGATTTTGTTGTGCCGAGCATTTGATAAGATCAGGCAGATGATCATGATAAAGATGGCTCTTTGTAAAAGAATCGCAGAAACACAATATGTTGGCCATCTTATGCTCCCATCTCTGATTAAGGCATTACATGCCAAGGCAAGAGGACTAAGGATGAAATGCATTCGACCGTCAACATACGAGGCTGAGGTGACATACACTGACAGTAAAAATAGGGAATGGAGATATCCAGTGAACCTTGCAACTATGGAATGCATCTGTAGGCAATGGCGGATCCACGGGATGCCGTGCATACATGCCCTACATCTCATGCCTGTTATTGGAGGTGAAGATGGTGAAGTTGATCAGTATTGCTCTGAATATTTCTCTGTTGCCAAATTTAGGGTTGCTTATGCTGAAAATGTGCCTGTACTCTTGGAAAAAGACCAATGGTACATAGTAGACCCAGGGTTCAAACTCCATTCTCCTGTACTGACTAGACCACCAGGAAGACCAAGGAAAAACAGGATAAAAGCTAGTGAAGAGGGTCGTGTAAAAAAACAACGTAAGTGCAAAAGATGTGGTATCCTAGGGCATATTGCTAGGCATTGTACCAATCCAATTGATGCATCATTTGGAGAAGAGGAACAATGGGCAGCAGCAAATGCACAGGAGAATGCAGCAGCAGACGAGAATGCAACAAGTTTAGAGGAGAATGAAGCAACTCAAGTAGCAGCTTGGTATGTGTGCAACCTTTCCCTTTTTGCATTTGTTCTCTTTTTTATCGATGGCTAAGCTTATTTCGGTTTGACCCAGCTCTAGGTTAATTTGAGGCACATGACAGAAACGACCTAGAGGGGAAGAAACTTCGGTTGAACCATCATCTGATGCTGAATTTGAAACCATGGCTTATGAAGGTTTTGAAGCTATAAGAGAGGAGGAAGTTATTTTGTCTGAAGTTCCTTTAAGGATTAGTGAACCCACAGATGACCGTCAACTGGTCATCACTTGCTCGGTCAGTCAAAGCTCAACAAAACCGCCACCACCAGAAGTGAAGATCAGAAGCAACAAGACAAAGCTTTCAAAAGCACAAAATATCCGAGCTAGGGAAACCAGGAGCAAGACGGTTAACCCATCCCAGAACACAAGGAGCAAGGCAAAGATTTGAATTTGAACTTAAATGCAAGTCATAAACTTTGAACTTTAAGGATTTGTAATAAGGATTCTGTCGTCAATTTTTACTCCTGTGAAAATTTGTAAGGTGTAAATGTGTAATAATTCTATTTGTAATTTGATGTGAAATTTAAGGTAAAATACAAAACTGAGGCAAAATTTGAATTTTAGGCAAACTTTGAATTTGAACCAACACTTGAAGTCCATTGCCATGTGGTGTGAGTTGCAAAGTTTGCTAAACTATTATAAACATTAGGTGATCAATCCGATCTCTTTTGCGTGGTAAAACTTGTAGTCATCAGAAATGTGCTCCAAATGAGCTCCCATGCTAGGGTAAACATCCCCATTTGTAATCAAGTTTTTTTGAACCTACTCTAAATGATATATTTTTTATTAACACCTATTCAATCTATATAGTGTAGATTCGAAGTATCACTATTTATTGAATTAATCTTCATATTTTTACATTTTTTTGAAAAAATATACTTTAATAGAAAACCATTAAAAACACGTTTAAAATATGAAAAATGGAAAACTAAGTTCAGATCCTTCTTATTCACTTTGAAATCAAGCTTTGGTGATTTTTTTTAATTTTCAAAAACCGAAGGGAACCCTACCTCGTCTCCTTGGTCTCTACGAAATGTTGTACGTGATAGCTCATATGTGTGAAGGTTTTTTTCATGAAAATGTCCATAGACAAAGTTTATGATTTTTTGTTGGTAACATGTCGCACAAGACAACATTGTGCGCATGTTTTATATTTTTTTTGATTTTTTTAAATTAATGGTGCTCATTTGACCTCGATCATGCTAGCTAGGTTTTTTTGTAAATGTCCGTACACCTAGTTTATTATTTTTCCTCGTTAGTGTGTCTTATAAAACGACGAACGACGAATATTTCATATTTTTTTGATTTTTTTTAAAATTATTTATGCTTAGTCAAAGCCTTGGAAACCCCGTTGACCAGCTCAAAACCCCGCGGGGTTTCGCCTAACCCTAGCTCCGAACGCCAACCGTCCGATCATACCCTAGCGCCAAGCGACAACCCTCAGATGTTGTCTTCTAAAAGGAATTCCGAGGGTAGGTTGCGTGTAGGCTCCGCGCCGTTGGATCACATGGACAGCTCCGCATCATTGGATCCTGGGGCGATCCGCAAGAGTTGTTGGTTGTGCCTCCCCTTTCTTCTGCTACTTATTCTGCGGCAACGAGAGGATCCACTCCTCTGTTTCTTCTTCTCCGACGACGAGAGGAGCCACTCCTCTGCTTCTTATTCTCCGGCAACTTTGGGCGATACGTCGAGCTCCACTTCAGCCTCTCGCCCCTCGTGGACCCAGTATGGTCCACTTCCCATGGAGCGATGTTCTGACTGCCCACGCAGCGCGCCACTGATATGGTTGACTTCAAAGGAGGTCAAGAATGACAACTATGGGCGCGAGTTTGTGAAATGCGAGAGCAAGCCAGAGGGGCATGTTAGATCTCATGATTTTTCTCTGATTTCTTTTTCTATTTACTTTTAATTCTTTTTCCTTGGATCTGGGATTTAGGGTTCATGTTTTCGTTTCAGATCGTGAAGAAATGCACACATTTCGAATGGCTGGATGACTACGTTAAGCGGATTCAATTCAATGGGGCCCCAACCCAGGAGCTCAATCTGCCGTCAGCACCAACAAATTTGGTCTCTGAAAGTGTTGCTCTGACAGTTGGGGATGCAGATCTGAAGGGGGAATTAAAGAAGATGAACAAGAACTAGAAGCAGATGATTCAATTGAACAAGCAGACGAATCTGATAGCTTTAGGATTTTATCCCTTATATTTTTGTATAGTTTCTCTAGGATTTGCTTACTTGCTCGTCATCACTCGTTAGAGATGTTATTAGTGTGGTGCCATGTGCTCTAGGATTTGGTTAAATTTGTGGATCATGTGCTCCAGGATTTGCTTAAATTTGTGGATCATGTGCTCCAGGATTTGCTTAAATTTGTGGATCATGTGCTCTATGCTCCGTGTTGCTTAATTTGTGGATCATGTCAGTTTCGTCAGTTTTGTACACTTTCAGTTTCTTCAGTTTCGTCAGACAACACCGACCACAGAAGAAAAAAAATGTAGTTCTAGGCCCAAATAGAAACTAAGCTCTGGTTGGACCGTCACATTGCGTTGAGTGTCGAAGGCCCACAAAGATAAAATAGGCCTAGAAAATAGTGCACGCGCTAGCTCTATTTTTTGCTTAATTATTGCCATGATAAATCCATTTATTGCCATGCCGAACAAAGATAGTGCATGATGGTAAATCGATTTATTGTCGAACTTTCCGATGTCAAATTCATTTGTACATATCGTGGCAATTCCTTCTGTACATAGCCTATGGCACGACACTTTGATTTTTGACATGCGGGTATTATAAACATGTTTTTGTTGCAAGAAAAATATTATATACACGATTTTTGGTTTTTTTATTAAGAGCATGTCAGATTTAATTATGTAGATCATGATATCCATCTGAAACCACGTCTAAAATAAAGTCTGGTGGCACCATTAGCCACCATATCCATCTAGAGAGCATGTGTAGGGCTCGGCTACTGCACCATATCCATCTAGAGAGCATGTTTATGGCTCGGCTATTGCACCATATCCATCTACCGATATCTCACGTAGCAAGCATACATCCATAACATAGGAAATAGCAACCGCAGCATAGTTCTTACATAAAACATAGGGTGCCCTAGAACATTTTTTTGTGGGCGAAATAATGTATTACTCATCACGAAAGGTTCAAAAAATCAATGGCAACTAGCTCTGTCGCTACCAAAGGCCCCGACCCTATCCAAGTCATAGTTCTGCCTTCTAAACAAGCAAACTTACCTAAGCTATCACTAATTTATTGCGTAGATAGATCTATCCACCTCTTTTGCCTAGATCAACTTCACTGCAACAAAGGAGTCAATCTGGATCATAACTGGAAGAGATAACGACAAACCCTCCATACACGCACATAGTTCAGCTTCGAGGGTAGCCAACGACATAACATAAATATATAACACGTTGTACATAAAAGAGTTCATGGTACAACCAACCACATAACATAAAAATATATAAAAGCCCTAACGGAAAAGACAAGCTTCACGAGAACGGCCGGGCCTTCACCACCATCTTTACTGCGCCTTATCTTCAATGCTCCTCCTCCATGCCGTCCTCGCCGAGGTAGTAGGGGAGGCTGTGCATACCGTTAAAGGTGGGGAAGAAGCTATCGAAGTCCGTGAAGATGTTGTAGGTGGTGAATGCGATGAACTCGCACCCACACCAAAACACCTTGCCAAGAAGGTACTACGCATCGAATCTGTTGGTGAAGTTGGCGATGAGCCCTATCGCCGGAGTGGTGGAGTTTGGACGCACTTCCTCCAGTCGGAACATCACCGGCGAGCCCGCCGAGACATGGGCGAAGCCCGCACCGAGGAATCACTGGGCAAACTCCTTTCCAACCCTCCAGCATGAGAACTGTTGGGGAACGTTGCAGAAAATAAAAAAAATTCTACGCTTCACCAAGATCAATCTATGGAGTCATCTAGCAACGAGAGAGAGGAGTGCATCTACATACCCTGGTAGATCGCAAGCGGAAGCGTTCAAGAGAACGGGGTTGATGGAGTCGTACTCGCCGTGATCCAAATCATCGATGACCAAGTGCCGAACGGATGGCACCTCCGCGTTCAACACACGTACGGTTGGGGAAGACGTCTCCTCCTTCTTGATCCAGCAAGGAGGAGGGAGAGGTTGATGGAGATCCAGCAGCACGACGGCGTGGTGGTGGAAGTAGTGGGATCCCGGTAGGGCTTCGCAAAGCGCAAGCGGGGAGGAAAGGTGTTACGGAGGGAGAGGGAGGCGCCAGGAGCAAGGGTGCGGCTGCCCTACCTCCCCCCTCTTTATATAGGGGCCCTGGGGGGGCGCCGTCCCTAGGAGATCCAATCTCCAAGGGGGGCGGCAGCCAAGGGGGTGGCTTCCCCCCCCCCCCAAGTGGGGCGCCCCCCACCCCTAGGGTTTCCAACCCTAGGCGTAGGGGAGGCCCAAGGGGGGCGCACCAGCCCACCAGGGGCTGGTTCCCCTTCCCACTTCAGCCCATGGGGCCCTCCGGGATAGGTGGCCCCACCCGGTGGACCCTCGGGACCCTTCCCGTGGTCCCGGTACAATACCGATTACCCCCGAAACTTTCCCGATGGCCGAAACTGGACTTCCTATATATAAATCTTTACCTCCGGACATTTAGGAACTCCTCGTGACGTCCGGGATCTCATTCGGGACTCCGAACAACTTTCGGGTTACCGCATGCTAATATCTCTACAACCCTAGCGTCACCGGACCTTAAGTGTGTAGACCCTACGGGTTCGGGAGACACGCAGACATGACCAAGACGACTCTCCGGTCAATAACCAACAGCGGGATCTGGATACCCATGTTGGCTCCCACATGCTCCTTGATGATCTCATCGGATGAACCACGATGTCGAAGATTCAAGTAATCCTGTATACAATTTCCTTTGTCAATCGGTACGTTACTTGCCCGAGATTCGATCGTCGGTATACCAATACCTCGTTCAATCTCGTTACCGGCAAGTCACTTTACTCGTACCGTAATGCATGATCCCATGACCAAACACTTGGTCACAATGAGCTCATTATGATGATGCATTACCGAGTGGGCCCAAAGATACCTCTCCGTCATACGGAGTGACAAATCCCAGTCTCGATCCGTGTCAACCCAACAGATACTTTCGGGGATACCTGTAGTATACCTTTATAGTCACCCAGTTACGTTGTGACGTTTGGCACACCCAAAGCACTCCTACGGCATCCGGGAGTTACACGATCTCATGGTCTAAGGAAATGATACTTGACATTGGAAAAGCTCTAGCAAACGAACTACACGATCTTGTGCTATGCTTAGGATTGGGTCTTGTCCATCACATCATTCTCCTAATGATGTGATCCCGTTATCAATGACATCTAATGTCCATAGTCAGGAAACCATGACTATCTGTCGATTAACGAGCTAGTCAACTAGAGGCTCACTAGGGACATGTTGTGGTCTATGTATTCACATATGTATTACGATTTCCGGATAACACAATTATAGCATGAACAATAGACAATTATCATGAATGAGGAAATATAATAATAATCATTTTATTATTGCCTCTAGGGCATATTTCCAACAGTCTCCCACTTGCATTAGAGTCAGTAATCTAGTTACATTGTGATGAATCGAACACCCATAGAGTTCTGGTGTTGATCATGTTTTGCTCGCGGAAGAGGTTTAGTCAGCCGATCTGCAACATTCAGATCCGCATGTACTTTGCAAATATCTATGTCTCCATCTTGAACATTTTCACGAATGGAGTTGAAGCGACGCTTGATGTGCCTGGTCTTCTTGTGAAACCTGGGCTCCTTGGCAAGTGCAATAGCTCCAGTGTTGTCACAGAAGAGAGTGATCGGCCCCGACGCATTGGGTATGACTCCTAGGTCGGTGATGAACTCCTTCATCCAGATTGCTTCATGCGCTTCCTCCGAGGCTGCCATGTACTCCACTTCACATGTAGATCCCGCCACGACGCTTTGCTTGCAACTGCACCAGCTTACTGCCCCACCATTCAAAATAAACACGTATCGGGTTTGTGACTTGGAGTCATCCAGATCTGTGTCGAAGCTAGCGTCGACGTAACCATTTACGACGAGCTCTTCGTCACCTCCATATACGAGAAACATGTCCTTAGTCCTTTTCAGGTACTTCAGGATATTTTTGACCGTTGTCCAGTGTTCCATGCCGGGATTACTTTGGTACCTTCCTACCAAACTTACGACAAGGTTTACATCAGGTCTGGTACACAGCATGGCATACATGATAGACCCTATGGCTAAGGCATAGGGGACGACGCTCATCTTTTCTCTATCTTCTGCCGTGGCCGGACATTGAGCTGAGCTCAATTTCACACCTTGCAACACAGGCAAGAACCCCTTCTTGGACTGATCGATATTGAACTTCTTCAATATCTTATCAAGGTATGTGCTTTGTGAAAGACCTATGAGGCGCCTCGATCTATCTCTATAGATCTTGATGCCTAATATGTAAGCAGCTTCTCCAAGGTCTTTCATTGAAAAACACTTATTCAAATAGGCCTTAATGCTGTCCAAAAGTTCTATATCATTTCCCATCAAAAGTATGTCATCCACATATAATATGAGAAATGCTACAGAGCTCCCACTCACTTTCTTGTAAACGCAGGCTTCTCCATAAGTCTGCATAAACCCAAACGCTTTGATCATTTCATTAAAGCGAATGTTCCAACTCCGAGATGCTTGCACTAGCCCATAGATGGAGCGCTGGAGCTTGCATACCTTGTTAGCATTCTTAGGATCGACAAAACCTTCCGGCTGCATCATATACAATTCTTCCTTAAGAAAGCCGTTGAGGAATGCCGTTTTGACGTCCATTTGCCATATCTCATAATCATAGTATGCGGCAATTGCTAACATGATTCGGACGGACTTCAGCTTCGCTACGGGTGAGAAGGTCTCATCGTAGTCAACCCCTTGAACTTGTCGATAACCCTTGGCGACAAGTCGAGCCTTGTAGATGGTAACATTACCATCCGCGTCCGTCTTCTTCTTAAAGATCCATTTATTCTCTATCGCTCGCCGATCATCGGGCAAGTCTGTCAAAGTCCATACTTTGTTTTCATACATGGATCCTATCTCGGATTGCATGGCTTCAAGGCATTTGTTGGAATCTGGGCCCGCCATTGCTTCTTCATAGTTCGAAGATTCACCGCTGTCTAACAACATGATTTCCAGGACAGGGTTGCCGTACCACTCTGGTGCGGAACGTGTCCTTGTGGACCTACGAAGTTCAATAGCAACTTGATCTGAAGTTTCATGATCATCATCATTAACCTCCTCTCTAGTCGGTGGAGGCACCACAGAAACATTTTCTTGAGCTGCGCTACTCTCCAGTTCAAGAGGCAATACTTCATCAAGTTCCACTTTCCTCCCACTTACTTCTTTCGAGGGAAACTCTTTCTCTAGAAAGGACCTGTTCTTGGCAACAAAGATCTTGCCTTCAGATCTGAGGTAGAAGGTATACCCAATGGTTTCCTTAGGGTATCCCATGAAGACGCATTTTTCCGACTTGGGTTCGAGCTTTTCAGGTTGAAGTTTCTTGACATAAGCATCGCATCCCCAAACTTTTAGAAACAGCAACTTAGGTTTCTTTCCAAACCATAATTCATAGGGTGTCGTCTCAATGGATTTAGACGGTGCCCTATTTAAAGTGAATGTAGCTGTCTCTAGAGCGTATCCCCAAAATGATAGTGGTAAATCAGTGAGTGACATCATAGATCGCACCATATCCAACAGAGTGCGATTACGACGTTCGGACACACCGTTACACTGAGGTGTTCCAGGCGGCGTGAGTTGTGAAACGATTCCACATTTCCTTAAGTGCATACCAAATTCGTGACTTAAATATTCTCCCCCATGATCTGATCGTAAGCATCTTTCGGTCACGTTGATTCTCTACCTCATTCTGAATTTCCTTGAACTTTTCAAAGGTCTCAGACTTGTTCTTCATCAAATAGACATACCCATATCTACTTAAGTCATTAGTGAGAGTGAGAACATAACGATAGCCACCGCGAGCCTCAACGCTCATTGGACCGCACACATCAGTATGTATAATTTCCAATAAGTTGGTTGCTCGCTCCATTGTTCCGGAGAACCGAGTCTTGGTCATTTTACCCATGAGGCATGGTTCGCACGTGATTCAAAATCAAGAGACTCCAAAAGTCCATCTGTATGGAGCTTCTTCATGCGTTTGACACCTATGTGACCAAGGCGGCAATGCCACAAGTATGTGGGACTATCATTATCAACCTTACATCTTTTGGTATTCACACTATGAATATGTGTAACATTACGTTCGAGATTCATTAAGTATAAACCATTCACCAGCGGGGCATGACCATAAAACATATCTCTACTAATATGGTAACGGTTTAGCAATAAAGTAAAGTAATTACATGACATTTATGTTGACACGCATGTTATAAATAAATTAAGACAACTCCTATGGCTCCTGCCGGTTGTCATACTCATTGACATGCAAGTCGTGATTCCTATTACAAGAACGTGATCAGTCTCATACATCACATATATCATTCATCACATCTTTTGACCATATCACATCACACCGCACATGCTGCAAAAACAAGTTAGACGTCCTCTAATTATTGTTGCAAATTTTTACGTGGCTGCTATAGGTTTCTTAGCAAGAACGTTTCTTACCTACGCTAAAACCACAACGTGATATGCCAATTTCTATTTACCCTTCATAAGGACCCTTTTCATCGAATCCGATCCGAGTAAAGTGGGAGAGACAGACACCCGCTAGCCACCTTATGCAACTAGTGCATGTCAGTCGGTGGAACCTGTCTCACATAAGCGTACGTGTAAGGTCGGTCCGGGCCGCTTCATCCCACAATGCCGCCGAATCAAGATAAGACTAGTAACGGCAAGAAAATTGACAATATCGACGCCCACAACTGCTTTGTGTTCTACTCGTGCATAGAAACTACGCATAGACCTAGCTCATGATGCCACTGTTGGGGAATGTTGCAGAAAATAAAAAAATTTCTACGCTTCACCAAGATCAATCTATGGAGTCATCTAGCAACGAGAGAGAGGAGTGCATCTACATACCCTTGTAGATCGTGAGCGGAAGCGTTCAAGAGAACAGGGTTGATGGAGTCGTAGTCGCCGTGATCCAAATCACCAATGACTAAGTGCCGAACGGACGGCACCTCCGCGTTCAACACATGTACGGTTGGGGAAGACGTCTCCTCCTTCTTGATCCAGTAAGGGGGAGGGAGAGGTTGATGGAGATCCAGCAGCACGACGGCGTGGTGGTGGAAGTAGCGGGATCCCGGCAGGGCTTCGCCAAGCGCAAGCGAGGAGGAGAGGTGTTATAGAGGGAGAGGGAGGCGCCGGGAGCAAGGGTGCGGCTGCCCTCCCTCCCCCCTCTTTATATAGGGGCCCTGGGGGGCGCCGGCCCTAGGAGATCCAATCTCCAAGGGGGGTGACGGCCAAGGGGGTGGCTTCCCCCCCCCCAAGCCAAGTGGGGCGCCCCCCCCACACCAAGATTTTCCAACCCTAGGTGCAGGGGAGGCCCAAGGGGGGTGCACCAGCCCACCAGGGGCTGGTTCCCCTTCCCACTTCAGCCCATGGGGCCCTCCGGGATAGGTGGCCCCACCCGATGGACCCCCGGGACCCTTCCCGTGGTCCCGGTACAATACCGATTACCCCCGAAACTTTCCCGATGGCCGAAACTGGACTTCCTATATATAAATCTTTACCTCCGTACCATTTCGGAACTCCTCGTGATGTCCGGGATCTCATCCGGGACTCCGAACAACTTTCGGGTTACCGCATGCTAATATCTTTACAACCCTAGCGTCACCGAACCTTAAGTGTGTAGACCCTACGGGTTCGGGAGACACGCAGACATGACCAAGACGACTCTCCGATCAATAACCAACAACGGGATCTGGATACCCATGTTGGCTCCCACATGCTCCTCGATGATCTCATCGGATGAACCACGATGTTGAGGATTCAAGTAATCCCGTATACAATTCCCTTTGTCAATCGGTACGTTACTTGCCCGAGATTCGATCGTCGGTATCCCAATACCTCGTTCAATCTCGTTACCGGCAAGTCACTTTACTCGTACCGTAATGCATGATCCCGTGACCAAACACTTGGTCACATTGAGCTCATTATGATGATGCATTACCGAGTGGGCCCAGAGATACCTCTCCGTCATACGGAGTGACAAATCCCAGTCTCGATCCGTGTCAACCCAACATACACTTTCGGGGATACCTGTAGTATACCTTTATAGTCACCCAGTTACGTTGTGATGTTTGGCACACCCAAAGCACTCCTACGGCATCCGGGAGTTACACAATCTCATGGTCTAAGGAAATGATACTTGGCATTGGAAAAGCTCTAGCAAACGAACTACACGATCTTGTGCTATGCTTAGGATTGTCCATCATATCATTCTCCTAATGATGTGATCCCGTTATCAATGACATCTAATGTCCATAGTCAGGAAACCATGACTATCTGTCGATCAACGAGCTACTCAACTAGAGGCTCACTAGGGACATGTTGTGGTCTATGTATTCACACATGCATTACGATTTCCGGATAACACAATTATAGCATGAACAATAGACAATTATCATGAACGAGGAAATATAATAATAATCATTTTATTATTGCCTCTAGGGCATATTTCCAACAAGAACGCCCACACGCGGAGCGTCGTCTCCATGACGAGACCGGCGGGATACCGCCTCTCCAGCATAGTCAGTGGGAGCTGGAAGGTGGGGCCGTTGTACTGCATCCTCGCCTGGCTTTGAGAGTGCTCTGGGTTTGGGTGAAGAAGAGAAGGGGGCGGCGCAAATGGATGTGTGGAGAATAGGTGGAGGCGTGGGTGGTATAAATAGAGAAAGGGGAAGCGAAGGGGAGTGGCACCGACCGCACTTTGGATTTGCTACGTACAAATGAGCGGTGTCGATCGATATGCCACTTTAATTTCCACGTTGAATAGATGCGAGTGGATTGAAAAGTTTGAAACGATGCTATACATCGAGGAGACATGCGTGCGAGATGAGACGAACCAGCAGCAGCGACCGTCCCTGCGTCCATGGCGGCCGAGGCCGGTCAGCGTCCGTGGCGGCTCGGGTGCAGAAAGAGGGGAGGTCATCGCATCGTGGCGTCGGGCATTAGCGCATGCAGGCGGGCTAGCTACGTGCATGCATAACATGCTCATGTCGTTGCGGCGCGCGCAGGGCCCAACAATCTAACCACGGCCCAACGGGCGAACAGCGGCACCGTCCGACGCGGCCCCAATTGTCAGGTCCAACGGGCGACACAGTCCAGCGGGCCCCACTGGTCAGAATTAACGGTCAAAGCACTGACCCGACGGCATCCGCCGTTTGCGACCATTTATGAGGGTTTCAGATAAGGGAGTGGGGAAAAGTGAGCAAAAGTTAAGAGCATGGTGATTAATGAGTACAACTAAGGACCAGGGGCATAGGTGTAAAAAACCCTTTTTTGTATGCTAGCAAGTGTGCTGGTATGACCACGGCCGAGATGGCGTGGTCGAATTCCCGCCCCTTTTTGTGTGTTGGCATATGTGCCGACCGCTGGCAAGTGAGCCATCATGAACTATATGGTGTTTTTTAAGGCTGGCATGGTGCCGACATGAACTTTGGGCGACATCATGACTGCTGGCATGATCTATGGCCACGGGCCTTTCAAATTTGTGCGTAGACATGAAATAGGTCGCGGGCTTTGGACGCACGGCCGACCCAAAATAAAAACAAGGCGGACACCGAGCGGGCGGCCGATCCAAACGGACGAAAAGCGGACGAAAAGCGGACAAAATCGATGTCTGTTTGGGTCGGCACGTTGGGGTCACTCTTATGCCTTAACCAATGGACTTCAAATTTTCTTCTAAAGTACCTGCCCTTTAGGACTTCGGACCACGAATTGGCAAACGTGGAGAGGGTGGAATACACAGTAGATTGGATGAATGAGAATGACCAAATTGTGAAATCCCACGGTTAACGAGGCACAAGGGTTGAGAGGACTGGAAAGAGGCTTGGTTTTATACTATTCTAAAAATATTCGATGAAATTTATTTGCATTGCATATTAGATGCTATATTATTATTTTTGTTTCTAATAGGCCCACAAAGATGTTGAACCCTTCCTTACATGACTATTGGTCATTATAGTCAGATTATGATTATGGACAAAGGAAGCATGGCTACACGGCAATATACCATAGACTCAAGTAAGTCGCTACCTCGCATGAAGATGATGGACGAAGGAAGCACGGCCACACAACAATATACAATAGACTCAAGTACGTCGCTACCTTGCATGAAGATGAGTCGTTGGCTTCCAAAACTAAATGATCCAAAACTAATCCTTGTGTGGAAGAGGGGTTATAAGCAACCATAATGGCTTATAATGAAAGACTTACTATTGCCATACCGAAGATTTCTAACAACTATAACATATCTATAAGGGCATCTCCAATGGGAGACGCTTAAGCAGGCGCTTACGGAGAAAATAAATAAATGTTATTCAATTAGAATTCACCTAAGCTCTTTACGTCCCAACGCTAGACGCTAACCGCCAGTGCCAAATATAATCACTAATCAAACAACCAACCCATCTCTATCAGGGGAGAGAAGGAACAGGCGGCCGATGCCAACCTTTGCGCCCATAGCATCCGACTCTAGGAATTCTGGGCTCAACCACCAATCGACGGGGAAATCGCTAGGAAATCAATCCTAGGGTCTCCCATTGGAGATGCCCTAAAGGGTTGTTTGGAGAACATGAAATAAATCTTCGGGTTGGTTTGGATTTTATTGCTAATTACTAATCTACTATGCATATTTGGTTGACAACCCTCATATTGCAAGGAAGTTCAAAGCTTTGGAGAACGCTCAAAGTATGTTGTGGGTTGCTCGGTGTTTGAAGCGTACATTTCCGGAAGCTGGAGATTGAAGATTGCTTGCATATGTGGTGTTTGACTTGTGTTTTTGATAACAACCAAAAGACTGAACTATGGGTTGTATGGACTTGTTCTTTTGGTTACAACCAAACATTGAACTATGGGTTTTATAACTATGAGTTGTATGGACTCGTGATTCATATGGAATGTTGAACTCTGACATGAAATGAAATGATATTCAAATTTTGTTCATCTTATGGAGTTACTGTTCTAATATGTTTTTATAGTAATATGATGTCGAAGTTTTGTGGCAACTACTTTTTTAGGATACATTAATAAGATTCAGTTACAGTGAAGAGTACAAAGTGTATATGGACTTATGAGAATACAAGAACAATATATCAAATTGAAGGGAAATCACTGAGGATTAAGAGATCTTCCTCCTCTCACCCTCGACACTAAGGCCACACCTCTTGGACGCTTCACACTAGGATCAACTTAAACATGGAACCAGTCGGACGAAGCCAATCCACCATTGCTCTCTCTGTGCAAGCTCGCATGAGGGGGGGTGTATTTTGCACTGCCACACAATGAACCTGGCCGTAGCTTAAACGCACGACCGAGCCACCAGCACCACCGCATGGTGGTCTAGACGTAGACTCACGTACGTCCACCCTCAGTAAAGCCAATTGGATGGTCCAAAAAACCTAATCCAACAAGAGGAACAAAGGATCGGACACCTTGAAGCAAGGCGGCGAAGATGTACCTTCTAGACCCAGCGCCGACCGCAAAAAGAAGATCATACGCATTGAAGATGGACTTGGGAGGAGGTTTATTTCCGAGCACCGTCGCCACCACATCCATGACTCGAGTGCTGCTGGATGACTCAACAACCCTAGCTATGAGGAGAACCCCAAATTACTAGTACAACTAAACCTACTCCTAGATCCGCACCACCCCTCTCCTGAATCCGTCGAGTCTAGATGGGAGGGGGGGAGGGGGGGTGGCGATGCGATGGGGGAGGTGGAGAAGGCAAGTAGCATTTTTCTTTTTTCTTTTCTCAGGAGCGAAACAAGAAAGACCTCGTAGAGTCTAAATGAAATTTCCACTTGTGACAACTACTTTAGGCATTACAATTAAATGCCACCACACAGTGGTCTACGCATAGATCCGCGTCCATCCCCAACAAAAGTCGGCTAGATGATTCGAAAAACCTAATTCGACAAGGGGAACAAAAGGTCAAACGCTTTAAAGCAAGGCGATGAAGATGTACCTCCCAGATCCGGCGCCGGTCGCAAGAAGAAGAAGAAGATCATCACATTGAAGATAGATTTGGAAGAGGTTCATTTCAAGCATCGTCACCACCACATTCACGGCTGGATTGCCAGATGACTCAACAACCCTAACTATAAGCAGAAACCAAACTACTACTACAACTATACCCATCCCAGATCTGCACCACCCCTCCCCCGACTCCGTGTCTCCGTCAAAGCCGGGTGGAGGAGAGAGGAGCCTGGCGATGCAACGGGGGAGGCGGAGAGGGCGAGTATCTTTTTTTTTTTGCCCCTGAGGAGCAAAGCAAGGAAGACGTGAAGTGTGAACGAAATTTCCACTTGTGACAACTAGTCGGGCATTTTACAACTACAAAACGCATACAAAACAACAGTAGCGACATCACTAGATCCAACCTTAACAATGTCGATTAACGTGGGTAAGTTCATCGTTTACATCTCCCAGCTATGCCGCGCATAGTACAATGACGAGCACTGAGATGTCGAAGCGGCTTAATTGCTATTTATGTCGATTCTCACACGTTAATTATTTTCCTACCCGTTTAGTCATACCAATCCAAGAGTTGAAGCGGAGTGTACGTACTAGGGGAGGCGCATGTCCGTCCAGGGGAGGCGCGCCTCCTGCTACGACTGGTGCAGCGACTTCACGTGCGCGCATGTATTAGACTAAGTATATATTAGATATACGTGTTGTAACATAATCTGTATTTGTACGGTTCCCTCTTATAAATATATGACAGCCGTACCCACCAAGAGTATCGAGCATTGTTCCAAACCCTAATTTGTTTAACATGGTATCAGACGACGCGTTCGATTCGCGCCGCGCTTCCGCCTCCTATGCTGCCGCCGCCGCCGCCGCGTCGGCCTCCTCTGCCGTCCCGCCTCCCTCGACCCTGGCCACGGACTCGCCCTTCATGGCGTCCACACCGCTCGCCTGGGCTCGGCAGGCGGCCTCGGACTCGCGCCCGACGGCGCCGTCCCGATCTCCCGCACTCGATCCATCTGCATCGGCTCGATCTCCCGCGCCCTCCTACGGCGCCCCGATCGTCGCCCCGGTACACTACAGCGCTGCCCCGGGCCAATCCCGCGACGCGCCGCTGGCTGCTGGTCCCTACGGCGCCGCCCCGGGCGAATCCCGCGATGCGCCGCTGGCTTCTGGCGCTGGTCCCTACGGCGCGTTCCCGGGCCAATCCCGCGATGCGCCACTGGCTTCTGGCCCCTATGGCGCTCCTCCGCAGCAACCCTACGGCGCTCAGGGCCTCTACGGTGCCCCTGTCCAGCAGCCCTATGGCGGGGTATACCCTGCGCCGTACGTCGCTCCGCCCTCGACGCCGTATGCGATGTCGCACACCGCGCCACCTCTGCAGTCCTACGGCGTGCCCTCTGTGCAGCCCTACGGTCATCACCAACACTCCCGTGTGCTGCCTCCGTCGGCCGATGCGCTGGTTCCATACAGTGCCCCTTCGACGTATGACTCGCAGCTTCCCGCATCAGTGTCCGAACCAGGACCGTTCCACTTTGCTCATCTGGTGACGGTGAAGCTCTCTGCTGATAACTACCTCCTGTGGCGCGCTCAGGTGTTACCGCTGATGCGCAGTCACTACCTTGAGGGGTATGTCGATTGTACGCTGCCCTGTCCGCCGGCCATGATTCCGGTGCCCTCAGCTGCAGGTGGTTCTGTCATGGTGTCCAACCCTGCTCATCGTCGGTGGATCGCTCAGGATCAGGCTATTCTGGGTGCTATTCAGTCCTCGCTCACTCCCTCCGTGGCCGGCAAGGTGGTCTTTGCTGCGACGTCGAGGGATGCATGGGCAACGCTCGACTCCAGCTTCTCTTCACAGTCGCTGGCTCGGTCTTCTGCCATCCGTAATCAGCTGGGTGAGGTCAAGAAAAATGATCTCTCCGTCACTGCCTTCTTCAACAAGGTCAAGACCCTGGCTGATACACTATCATCCATTGGGAAGCCTCTTCGTGACGAGGAGTTCACTTCATTCATTCTCAATGGGCTTGACGAGGACTATGATTCCCTTGTTGAAAACATCAACGGACGTGACACGCCGATGCCGCCTCTCGATCTCTATGCACGCCTCCTCAACACCGAACAGCGCCTCGCTGCTCGCCGCTCCGTTGGCGTCTACTCGGAGGGTCCATCTGCGAATGCTGCTCTTCGCGGAGGTGCTCGCGGTGTCAAGCAGAAGGCGCCGTCATCTTCGGGCAGCCAGCCCCGTCCGCCCGCTCCACCTCCACCGACGTCTGGCCGCAAGCGGCTCCACTGTGAGGCGTGTGGCGGTGGGGTTGAGTGTCAACTCTGCGGTATTGAGGGACACTTGGCGTCTCGCTGCCATCGTCGCTTCAAACGAGATTTTCTTGGCATTGGGAACAATGGGAAGGGCAATGAGAAGCAACCTTCTCTCGCTACACAGGATCCTGGCTTCACTCCATCATACTCTGTGGATCCTGCCTGGTACATGGACACGGGCGCTACGGACCACTTGACGAGCCAGCTTGACAAACTGGCCACTCGCCAGCCCTACACCGGCCATGATCAAGTTCGCACTGCAAATGGATCAGGTATGCCCATCTCACATGTTGGTCAGGCATCTCTCCTTTCACGCACCACTAAAACCTTGCGTCTGCTTGATGTCCTTCGTGTTCCCTCAGTCACACGTAGTTTACTCTCGGTTCCTAAATTAACTCGTGACAACAATGTGCTCGTTGAGTTTCACCCTTTTCATTTTTTTATTAAGGACCGAGACACGAGGGACGTTCTTCTTAGTGGTCGAGCTCGTGACGGCTTATACGCGCTTGATGTGCCACGAGCCTCTCAAGTTTTCAGTGGTGTTCGGGTGTCTTCGTCGCAGTGGCATTCTCGCCTTGGCCACCCTGCCACTCCCATTGTGCGCCATGTGCTTCATCGTCATCGTCTTCCTGTTGAGTCAAGTAATAAGGAGTTTCTAGTGTGTGATGCCTGTCAACAAGGCAAATGTCATCAGTTGCCTTTTTCTGTATCGAGTCGTGTTGTCACGGCTCCTCTTGAACTTGTGTTCTCCGATGTATGGGGCTATGCCCAAACTTCTGTCAGTGGTCACAACTATTATGTCAGTTTCATCAATGCTTTCAGTCGCTTTACTTGGATTTATCTTATTAAGCGCAAATCTGATGTGTTTCATGTCTTTATGCAATTTCAAGCACATGTTGAGCGACTGCTTAAGCACAAAATCATCCATGTCCAGTCAGACTGGGGTGGTGAGTATCGTAATCTTAACACCTTCTTTCAGAAGCTTGGCATCTCACACCATGTGTCTTGTCCTCATACACATCAGCAGAACGGTGCTGCTGAGCGCAAGCACCGTCACATAGTTGAAACTGGTCTAACACTTCTTGCGCATGCCTCTGTTCCGTTTCGGTTCTGGAGCGATGTGTTTGTTACTGCCTCTTTTTTGATTAACAGGATTCCCACACGACTTCTTCACATGAAGTCTCCGCTGGAAGTGTTGCTCAATGAAACTCCTGATTACTCCCTATTCAAAGTGTTCGGTTGTGCGTGTTGGCCACATCTTCGTCCGTATAATAAGCATAAACTTGAGTATCGGTCCAAACAATGTGTGTTTCTTGGATATAGTCCTCTCCACAAAGGTTATAAGTGTCTTCACATTCCGACGAATCGTGTTTACATTTCTCGCGATGTTGTGTTTGATGAGACTGTCTTCCCGTTTTCCACACTCACGTCACGCACCGATACTCCCGTCACCGAGTTGCACTCTTTTCCAGTTTTGCCTGATCAATTTGTGGATGCTACATATTCTCCTTTGTTGTTGCCTAACCATGGTGCAGGAACTGGACGAGGCGCTCGACTTTAGCTGCTTGATGATGATGTGGACACTACTGCGCCGGCTGCTGCTCCGTTGACTGCCCCCGCCGCTACGCCCACTGTCCCCGACGTCGATCACGCATGCATGCCCCATGCACATGGAACCAACGGGGCGCCCGAGTCGCCTGGGCTGGCGGCCTCGCACATGCCTGGGGCGGCCTCTCCGTCGCCTGGGCTGGCGGCCTCGCCCTTGTCCCGGGCGGCCTCTTCATCGCCTGGGCTGGCGGCCCCGCTGTCGCCTGGGTTGGCTGATCCCGCGGCGCTGATGGACAGGGCACCTGATTCCCCTGGGCCGGCGGACTCGCAATCGGTGTCCCCTGGGCCGACGGACTCGCCAGCCACTGCATCCTCGTCGCCTGGCTCGTCGACGCCACCCAGCCTGGCTTCGCCGACCCTGACCGTGCCCTCTTTCGTGGCAGCTCCATCGCCACCGCCACCTGTTGTCCTGCGTCCTCATACTCGCAGCAAGAGTGGCATCTTTCAGCCGAAGAAGCGCACCGATGGTACCGTTGCGTGGCTTGCGGCTTGTGTGGCGCATGCTGAGGCTGATCCTACAACCGAACCATGACATTTTCGAGCAGCGCTTGGCATTCCGCATTGGTGTGATGCGATGGAGAAGGAGATCTGTGCTCTTCGGAAAAACAACACTTGGCGTCTCGTTCCACCTCCATCTGGTGTCAATATCATTGACTCTAAATGGGTATTCAAGGTGAAGAAGCATGCTGATGGCTCCATTGAGAGGTACAAGGCGCGCCTGGTTGCCAAGGGATTCAAGCAACGGTATGGCATTGATTATGAAGACAAGTTCAGTCCTGTTATTAAACCAACTACTATTCGTGTTCTCCTCTCCTTGGTTGTTACTCGTGGATGGTCACTTCGACAGCTTGATGTTCAGAATGCCTTCCTTCATGGAGTACTGGAGGAAGAGGTTTACATGCGTCAGCCTCCAGGTTTTGTTGATCCTGCTCAGCCACATCATTTGTGTTGCCTTGTCAAGGCTCTCTATGGTCTGAAGCAGGCCCTGCGTGCCTGGCATGCCCGTCTTGGTGCTGCTCTTCGTGCACATGGGTTTGTTCCTTCTACAGCGGACACGTCTCTGTTTATTCTTCAGCGACCTGAGGTGACTATGTACGTTCTGGTTTATGTTGATGACATTATTCTTGTCAGTTCGTCTGCCACTGCTACAGATCGGCTTGTGTCCTCTCTTGGCGCTGAATTTGCTGTTAAGAATCTTGGAAGACTGCATTATTTTCTGGGTCTGGAGGTTCTTCATTCTGATGGTGGCTTGACTCTTACTCAGAAGAAGTACTCTCAGGATCTCCTGCGTCGCGCAGGTATGTTGCAGTGCAAGCCTGCTATGACTCCCATGTCTGCCACAGACAAACTGACAGCTCTTGCTGGTGACTTGCTCTCTCCTGAGGATGCCACTGAGTACCGCAGCGTTGTGGGTGGACTGCAGTACTTGCTCATTACTAGGCCAGACATATCATTTGCAGTTAACCGTGTGTGCCAGTACCTTCATGCACCTCGTGATTCTCACTGGTCTGCTGTTAAGCGTATCTTGCGCTATATTCGTCACACTGGTTCCTATGGCCTCCATCTTCAGCCTGCACGTTCTGGACTGATCTCAGCATTTTCTGATGCCGATTGGGCTGGTAGTCCGGATGATCCGCGATCCACGGGGGGGGGGGGGCATGCTGTGTTCTTTGGACCCAACTTGATCGCCTGGCAAGCCCGCAAGCAGGCTACGGTGTCTCGGAGTAGTACCGAAGCTGAGTACAAAGCCGTTGCTAATGCCACAGCTGAGATCATGTGGGTACAGTCATTGCTTCGAGAGCTGAAGGTCTCCCCAACTCAGCCACCTGTTCTTTGGTGTGATAACATCGGTGCTACGTATCTGTCAATCAATCCAGTATTTCATGCCCGAACGAAGCACATCGAAGTTGACTACCATTTTGTGAGGGAACGTGTTGCTCAGAAGCTCCTTCAGATTAAATTTGTTTCTTCTAAGGATCAGCTTGCTGATATTTTCACTAAACCCCTGCCCTTGCCTTCTTTCGAAGGATGTCGTTGCAATCTTAACCTCCTGTGTGTTTCAGGACATAGTTAAGATTGAGGGAGGGTGTTAGACTAAGTATATATTAGATATACGTGTTGTAACATAACCTGTATTTGTACGGTTCCCTCTTATAAATATATGACAGCCGTACCCACCAAGGGTATCGAGCATTGTTCCAAACCCTAATTTGTTTAACAGCATGCCATCTTCGCCAGCGGGTTCGTCACCGCGTCGGTCGCCGTCGTGCACTTCGTCAAGCGGCCCTACTCCGGCCCCACCATCTTGTTCGCAGGGTTCGCCGCGTTCTGCACTACCGTCAGCCTCATCCTCTGCTGCAAGTTCTACGCCGAGCTCAGCCGGCCGCCCTGGCCCCGGTGGCTGTCGTCGGCGTCCGCCGAAGCGCGCCATCTTGAACAGCAGGACGGCCGAGAGACGGAGGTGTCGTCGAACGAGCAGCTTCGCCACCTTGAGCAGGCCGTGATGTGGCGCGAGCGCGACCACCTGCGAGCCGCTCTCGTCCCGAGCTACGAGCACCCGGGGGGCGACGCCGAGTGCGCGGTGTGCCTCGGTGAGGTGGAGAAGGGGGAGGCGGTGCGGCGGATGCCGGTGTGCCTGCACGTGTTCCACACCGGGTGCATCGACCGGTGGCTGCGCTCGCACGCGACGTGCCCGATTTGCCGGTCCAGCGTCTTCACTCCGCCGGAACGGCCACCGGAAGTAGTGTTGAACGTCGAGTTGGCGCTCGTCTAGCCGGCTTCAAAGGGAACCAGTGGTTGGGGCGCATTCATATGGCGCCACTTGAGAAAAAATTATGCGCACATTTTCACTTAAAAAAATACATAGAGTCCTCATCTTCGTTTAAGAAAACATCTTAAAAAAAAATTCTCGAGAAGAGAGGGGCAACAGAGAGGACGGGCTCGCGTGCTCCCGCGAGGCGTTTCAATGAGACAGGGACACGTTCATCCGAATATTAAATGCAATCGCATGAAGCAAGGAGCGATACGTCCAAGCGAACAGTTCTATACGGCCACGGCGCCGTGATAATTAAAGGAAACGTGACGGGGCACTCTATCTGTTCCGTTGGTACATGTATTTCTTTTAAAAATACCAGTAAGTTTGTTTAGATGACAGCATGTGATGCACTCGTATGCTGTTTTTATCTAGTAGTATGTGGTTTAAAAAAATTGTAAGACTATCAACTAACCATGCCATGCGCCCAACAGGTTGTTGAAAAAAAAGCATTACCTCCTGCATTACAATGGAGTACACCTTCATTGCAGATGTGAGTTGTCCACCGCGATCTCATCATGAAAACAAACAACAAAAGGGTCCGTCCCTACCCTGGCATACACCAGAACAATGGTTTCAAAATTTGCAAAACTGATGTTCACTCTGATTATGGTCTTTTTTTTTCCTTGTTTTTTTTAATTTCTTGTTACTACATTATATATTTATGGAAGCTTAGATGTGACCTTCTTAAAAAATATCTAGATGTGAATTAGACAAACTGTTTGAGATCACCCACATCCGGAAATAGTCCAAGAACGACACTGAGCATGGCTGCAAAACAAACATCCCTTCTGTTTGAGAGCATACTTCGAAACATCGAAAATTAAACACTGAAAACATAAGACTCAAAAATTTTGAAAAAGAAAAGAAAAAACCCGTAAAATAACATCTGATGATTCATCGAAATGAACACAAAATTGTCCAAGAAAAACTTTGATATGCAAAAAGGCAAATTATCAAAATCGATGGACAAACACATACATAAAAAAAGAGACGAGCATACTGTCAGCTGTTTACAATTGTCGTTCAATGGATCTCCCCCTTAAACTCTATGTGTGGAAGCTGCTGCATACCAAGGGCTAAAAAAATCTACTTGGTCCAAAAAATATGTGTGCCTCTGTGAACAAATCACAAAAAATTATGCATGTGTATTTTCATTTTTTATTTACATCATAAACTAATGGAGGACCTAAATTATGCAGTTCAAATACCGTAAAACCTCTAGTACAAATCAAGAAACTCTGTTTTCCCAAAAATATATTTTCCAAAAAAAAAACTTGCTCTTCACAACTACATCCAAGTTACCATAAGAAGGCATCACAAAATAAAATAAACAAGATGTTTCACATATAGATTAAAAAAATGTACCATACACGCAACTACACCCGCGTGGCAAAACCAAAAACACAAAAATGCTTTCTCCACCTCACAACTAGAGTGCAAGAAAATTCTCTCTTGACATATGACCATGCGAGGATCACCATCCCCCCTATGAATATCATCATCACAATGTATACTCGACACGGCAGAAATATATATATGACCCACCGGATAGATGGTATCACATTTTCAAACAAGTATTAGCAAAACCTGTTTTAAGAGGATTTTTAGAAAAACTAGTTCTAAATTGTTGCTATGTTAAAGCTGATTTATAGGATACTTTGTTTGGACTTGAAAAGTTCAGATAGTACTGATGTAAATGGATTTTCGTCTTTGAGTTCCTTTCGTCCGTGATCTCTCTTCCTCCACGAGCACACATGCATGCACGTGAACTCCATGGTACTGAAATGGGGCAAGCACAGTGATGCTCTTGAGTACGCGTTATCTTTTTTGATTGTGTGGCTGCAATAGCATTAGCAACACATACAGCGAGGGCTCGTCAAAGGTGGATGTGGCGACGGCGACCATGGGCAAGGCCCGGCAGCGGTGCCCATGGAGAGGGTTGACAGTAGAGCAGTAGAGGAGGCGGAAGCGGCCATGGCGACCATGGCCAAGGGCCTGCAGTGGCGGAGGGCGGAAGCGGCAACAGCGAATATGGCCGCGGGCTGGCAGCGACGGAGAGTGGAAGCGGCAACAGCGGCTATAACCGCCTGATCGTCTAACACCACCGTCTCAAGGCCGTCACGTACACACAATAAATATCCCCTCAACCACCACAGCTAATACAGCGTACGTGACACATCCCGAGCCGAACGAACGCACGACGATACAGAGAGCGTGCGAGCTCGCCAAGCAATTTTCGAAGGTGAGAATTTCTTTTTGAGATGTTTTCTTAAACGAAGATGAGGACTTTATGTATTTTTTAAAGTGAAAATGTGCGCATCTATAAAGAAGTAAAAAGAAAATTTATCACCGCAGCCTACCTTGCATATCCCTCCATTTAAAAAATATCAAAGGTTCTCAACTCCATCTAAAATAAATACATTTAAAAAATAATTCACACCTTCATCAATTTTTTTTCCAAAAGATTTCTCACCGCCGTCAACCAGCTTGCGCCACATGGCATAGTTGATTGGCCGCCCTTTATGCGTAGGTTAAGGAGTTTAATTCCCCTTACCAAAGATGACCAGCGTTTGTGATATAACCAGGGATTTGGTTACCAGAATTAACGCCCAGTAACCACATTTCTCGTTTTTTAACACAATACAAATGCAGATACTTATACATACGCACATACATTTAGGACACGTTTGATAGGCTGCGTACAACCCAACCAGACACGGGTGGGATGAAATTGGGTCGTTTGCTTGCCAGCAAGCAGGCCTGACTCGCATCGGCACCGACTTAAAGCACCCCAGAGCCTGACTCACTGGAAGAAGGGCTCAAATCGTCCGTTTCCAGCGAGCCAGGCCGAGTCGGGCGAAAAACAAAGACGCGGCGTAGGGCGCGGTGCAGGGGGGTCCGGTTAGAGAAGAAGAAGAAGAAGAAGAAGAAGAAGAAGAAGACCGGTGCCGCCGCTCGAACTCGGCTATCCGACGATCTTCGTTCGCGCCAGTGATGCTTCTCGGTATGCTTCTGCTTCGGTGTCTCCTTTTCGTCAGGGCTGTGCTTCATGGTGGCCCGGACGACGTTCGCGGGGACATCCTAGGGTGGCCTTGGCAGCACGCTGCCCTTCGACCTCGGCGGCGGTACACCGGTGCCGCGCCCTTCGGTCTCGGTGGTGCGTTGTTTTTTGGCTTCGCCGGTGCACACCGGTGTCGCCGCATGAACTCGGCTATCCGACGCCCTTCGTTCATGCCAGTGATGTTCCATTGTGAGTTGTTGGTCTGGTGCCCGTATGTTTCTCCCTAGGCCTTGTTGTGGTTCATTGTCAGAGGTGGAACAAGCTGCTCAGCGGAGCTCGCTACCCAAGATGTCCGTCTCCAGGGGTTTCGGTTTGGTACTGGTGCCAGCCTTCCCCTCCATTTTGTTTCTTTCTAGTTTTGGGCTTTCTCTTGCCGTTCCCTGTAATTTTCTTTTGCGCCTTTGGGCGCTTACTTGTATCTGTACTGACTGCCAAGTCACCTTCGAGTTGGAATATAACAAGCGGTGGGCTTTTTGCCCCCCCCCCCCCCCCCCCGTCAATCTCGAAAAAAAAAACATGTCTTGGATGGTCACGAGTTCGAGTATCATCGACTTAAGCACAAAGGACAGGTACATAGGAACTAACCACTGCGCCAACAGGGAGGTGCTAAATAAATCGAGTTCGTTACCAAGCTATTGGGGCGTTAACATTTTGAATTAAAAAAACTTGGATAACCACACAGGAATAGTGTTGCAAATTGGAAAACATTTCTGAAGGCTTTCCGAAACGGCAATGCTACACATACGAAAACTTGCTTCAGGCTTTTACGTAAAAGATGATGTGGAGATGATTAATTGGGCTACGATTGGCAGTTGGGCCCACCCCGATTAAATGGGGGGGGGGGGGGGGTTAAGTAAAGGGAAACAATTCCGTAAAGCGAACTTACATAGGACTTTTAGTACGTGTATTGTTCCTGAAAATGTTAATGGATTGAGGATGAAGGATTAGTCCCCTGTACGGTTGTGCCCCTTGTGAAACCGCAGAGAGAGATTGATGGCAGAGATCGCACAAGATCATCATAGGAGAAGGACTACACTGCACTTGCAATCTTGTGTATGGGGTCATTCTTGCCAAATTTCCCCACCTATCATTTAAGTTGCAATGCCGCATGGGCCGACTATCCTGGAGTTGATGCTGTACTAGAAAAAAAAAACATGCATGATCGTCACACCGAAACCTGAGACCGTTGCCCCGACCTCTATTGTCAACTAACCCCTCTTCAGGTCATTTCAATCGGCTTTAGCTCGACAACCGCTGCAAAGGAGTCACCACTCAATGACATAGGCAGAAGCACCGCTTCTTGGATTCACTGATGTATCGGGCTTGGGACTACCACCACGGCTTCATCATCTTGCCAGCACTAAGTTCGACGAGCCCGTTGCATCTCCAGTGGGAAACTACGAGCACACGTGAACTCTAGAAAATGTTGTATAATTTTCATTTCAATCCCGCATACAGTTTTTGGTTGTTTGAGAATAAAGAGAGTAGACACAAGGTAGGATATTAATTGGAAGTCTGATTTATCTATCTTTGATCTTCTTGAAATGTCACTGTTGAAAAAGTTATCGTTCCAAAATAAAAAAAATTCAAGTGAAGAGGACGGTACAAATGATAAGTTCCCTTTTAAGTTGTGAATCCCTATGATGAAACTTGTGAAGACTCACTTTTGAAATTAGAAATAAAAAGTTTTAATGCTACATGTTTCCTAATTAGGAAGAAAATAGTTGCCAAACTCATCATCGATAGCATTATTGACTTGTTTGGAGAGCTCAGTAATCGTCATATGCAGCTTTTTTAACAATAGAACATATGTTGATATCTAGGATTTGATAGATATATTGTGATGTTAGACCTATTGTGCGGTCCTCATCCTCACCCCCTCCTCATGCCCCAATCCAGACTCCGCCCCTGGTAGTGACCTAACATGTAGGGCCATGAATCAAGTTGAGGCATGACCCAACCTCTCTCTCGATCCTTTCCAAACCCTACCCGCCGCCAACCCTCTCTCACACACACACACACACACACACACACACACACACACACACATATATATATATATATATATATATATATATATATATATATATATCTTTCATCTCATGGTAAAATATTGTCACAACTCACGGGGATGGGGCAGAAATCCCCATGGAAAAATATAGCTGGCGGGTAAAGGGGACGAGCGAAAACCTGCCCCAAGAGCGGGGACAAGGACGCGCGTGGCGAGTACAAGGATCACATGGTAATACCATACGGGTTTCTCCCCTTTGCCATTCTGACTCCAGCTCATGCTCACATCATCAATTCATCACATTTCATTGCTAAATTCATATTTTCCAAAATGTTTATCTCATAAAAAGATAGTTTGATTCAGGATCCATCTTCATCGTTGAGTTCATCTTGACGAGGCTTTAAAACAAGATCCCATGTTAGCATGTTCCAATGAATTTTTTTCGTCGCCACTAGTTGCGAAATTATGCCACATAGTTGCCATCTTGACATTGAATAGTTTCCACGATGATTGTGCAATGTTACCAGGTAATAGTTTCTTATGTTTATGGAAATTCTGCAATGTTACACAGAGTCATATTATTTTTATTTTATTGACAACGGTGATAAATATGGTCATGATATTATGCAAATGGATAGCTCATGATGTTACTGAAAGGACACCCGCCCCTAGT
Organism: Aegilops umbellulata; assembly: GCA_032464435.1. NCBI lineage: Eukaryota > Viridiplantae > Streptophyta > Magnoliopsida > Poales > Poaceae > Aegilops > Aegilops umbellulata. The sequence continues at coordinate 352,895,605 of CP136057.1, forward strand.
AAGGTTTTGATGTTAGTGAGAATAGTGATTAGACGACTAACTCTGTTTCAAGCATGTTTGAGTTTACACATCTATGAAAATAAAACATATTCTAGGTTCGCAACCTCCCAAGCTAAAAGGACAAAAGAAGACGACATGCCAAATTTGCACTGACGATTTATCATTTTGAATCGTAGGTACACCGCACTATAAAGAGGAGATGCACCTTGGATCAAGTGTGGGAATCACTGAAACTTTTATAGCCAAATACACCCACATCCTATGAGAGAAAGAGCACGAATATTTACACTTAGTTTGCCTTAGTTTTGACAGTCAGGATCAAGCCGGAGTATCCGACCTATGTTGGACTATCCGACATATCGGACTATCTGACATAGTGTCTGACCTTGGGTCCGACTTTGTCCAATGCTCCAGATAAGGCCAGACACTGGATTGAGAACTAGCCCAGACTATCCGACAAGTCAAAATGTCAAACTTAGGTCTGACTGTCTGACTTTTTTGGGTTTTGTGCATAACGGGCAGATATTTGTGACTACTATATATAAACCACCCTTCTTCTCCATAGAAGGTTGAGTGGATGACGACTTCATTCCTCTTTCCTCCATTGATTCAAAGCTTGCACCTTTGATTCCTCCTTCTCTAGCCAATCAATCCACACCATATTTTAGAGAGACGATGAGAACACCCGATCTACAAATCGATCCAAGAAAAACTCAAGTTCGTTGATTCCCCATGAGATCCTAGCAAATATTTTTACTCGCGAGTTTGTGGGAAACCCCAGATGGTTGGTGTTACCCGGGAGCTTCCAAGTCGTGTGACTGTGGCCCGGGCTCATTTGTGACTGTTTGGAGATTCCCCATGAGATCCTAGCAAATCTTTTTACTCGTGACTTTGTAGGAAAACCTAGATGGTTGGTGTTACCCGGGAGCTTCCAAGTCATGTGATTGTGGCCCGGCTTGTTTGTGAGTGTTTGGAGCTCGCCCCAAGAGCTACCCCTAGTGGAAGGGAACCTAAGCATTCAATGCTTGTGGTTCTCGAAGAAGGTGAGACATTCGTTGTCGTGGGAGCATTCGTTGTTCCCCACTCTCCAAAAAAGATTAGCACGCCCTCAAGTGTGCAAACTTCGAATTACATCCTCGTCACCACTTTCAGTTGTCTCTTAACCCTAGCTTTACTTGTTAGTTTACTTGCTTGTGTATTACCTTGTGTGGCTTACTAGCTTATCGTAACACATCATATAGGGTTGTATCACCTAGTTGCATTTCTAAAGAACTTATATTTCTGCTCTTGACTCTAAAAAGCAACTAAAAAAAGAATTTAATTTGGTAGTCGCCTATTTGAACCCAACATTATCTCCATCTTTGATCCTCCAATTGCATCTCCAACTTCGACCATTTATGTGGTGACATTTATTTTGGGTGCTGGGGGCCGTAAAGATCTCTAACTCGATTACCCCAAACCTCTATCGGCACAGACTGAAAATTCCAAATTCCAGATAGAAATCTGGTCAAAATCGGAGCAACACATAGCTTTCATCGTATTACGCAAACCTCGTTTAGAAAAGTTGACATTTCACTAAAAGCCTCGTCTCCTACACTTCAATGAGAGGTATATGTGCAGCAAACTACTCCATCCGTCCCATAATATAAGAGTGTTTTTTACGCTGCACTAGTGTCAAAAACGCTCTTATATTATGGGACAGAGGGAGTAGAGTAGAAGAGTGTTTTGGTTTTAACATGCCTAAAAAGGCATAAGGTTGACACACAAGACTGGCTCCAAATGATTTCTGCAAAGACCAAAAGGAACACCGCTGCCAGTATATTCATGTACTGATCCGTCCCATAATATAAGACGTTTTTGAAAGCTAATATAGTTTGCAAAAACGTCTTACATTATGGGACGGAGGGAGTAGCTTTTATGTGACACATGGAATTTACAGTATTTATGTCTTTGCTCACGTGTATCCTGCAAGGACTATAATGCAGGGGTTTCAGTAAGGGACAGGGATACGAACTGAAGGTGGACCAGATCTCATGTCCTCAAGAATAAGGTGGAAAAGTGTTTGAGCAATTGGGCCTTCATCACCTGTGAAGGAACATGGAAAGCAATCGGCATTTCGTAGATGTTGGAGTTTGCAGTAAACCATGAATGTTTGAAAGAAATTGACATAATTAAAACTAGCTAACTGAATTTTAACTTTTTAAGTAAGGAATTCTTCTTACCGGAGCCAATCATCTGATCATCCCACTGAACAACAGGTTTGACAAGAATTCCACTCCCAATGAGCATCATTTCGTCGGCCTCCTTCCCTTCCTGGACACTCACATTCCTTGAAGATATCCCACTGAGCATTCCATTCTCCACTAGCTGCTCTGCAAGGGCCAGAACCCGTTTTGCCGTGCACCCACTCAGGATCTTGTCGAAGCGGGGCATGAGAAGCTCCTTGTTCAGTGTCACAAAGCCAACATTCATGTTTGAACCCTCAGCGACGAAACCCTCATCATCCAACCAGATGCCGGTAAACCCACCATTTTCCTCACCTTCCAGCTTGGTGAGTGCATTCGGAAGGTAGTTTACATTCTTCATGACCGCAAACTGTGGAGACTTTACCGGTATGGATGATGTGATCACTTTGCAGCCCGATGGTTCTGGCAAAGATGGACTTTCAATGACAACAGCGTAGAGAGCTGGGTTTCTACAGCCAGATGAAGATAACTGGAAGTCTCCAGGTCCAGCAGACAACCAGTACCTGAGTGATCCTTGAGAACATTTTGATGCACACACAGTTTGAATAAGTACGCTTCGAATTGTTGAACGGTCAAATGGCAATAGGATTTTGGCCATCTGTGCAGAATTCAGGAAGCGGTCGATATGCTGTTCTAACTCATAAAGGTGACTGCCAGTAATATGGAAAAAAAAGTTAAGTAATTGATACTGATGAAGTTTGGACCATTACTTAAAAGAAATTGAGTAAGAAGAATAAACCCTTGTTCACTTGCCAAATTCACACACAACTGCATGCATGTGCGTCGACAAGAAGAAACTTACAAACTTAAACTTTTTTTGCGGGGTACAAACTTACAAACTTTAGTATATATGCTAAGAGTAAATGACGGGTTAAGCAGAAAAAAGAGAGACATCTTAGAAATTCATGCTAGTTGATAGAAGCAGATTTCTTACCCATCCATAATAGCAGCAGTATCAAAAACACCATGTCCTCTATGGACCATGTGATCATCAATCGGTATCACCATTGCTGAGGGATCTGTGGTAATTCCACCAAAAATACTAGAGTACATGGCCAGGTAATTTTGACTTCTAGCACCAGATGCTTGGAACGCATCAAGCCGTTCTGCAATCTATAGCAAAAAAAAGTTCATTTTTTTGTAAGTTTGTGTTGTGGCACCACGCTTCAAGAAGATCCTACTTTCATCAATCGCTTCGTCAATACATCTTAGACAAATATTAAACTGATGGGAATAAAAAAATCTAATGCAGTTTAGATGCATAATTCATGTTTCCCGTTTTTTCTATACAATCTGATAAAGAAGTATAGAACTTAAGAAATGCTCCAAGGCAGTCTCTACTTTCATGTAAGTACTAGGGTATGCCTTGAAGGAGAACTTCTGACTGGAAACTTGCCAAATTGAACCCAATGGCAATCCCCAAATGTCTTTCTATAACTCTGCATATTGTTTACTAATCAAGAAAGCTAAGTGAAGATGAAACAATGCTTTGAGGTTGCCAAATATACTGTGGTTGCAACAAACAGCTCTGAAGAACTTCAATGCAGAATAGTGTCCATCTAGCGCATGCTAACAGTGTAATGTATAGTGTAGACAATTGTGCGCTAACAAAAGCATTAACTATGACGAGTGCAAGAGTAATGAGAACAAGTAGGACAGTTTGTTTCGAAAAGATGAAAGCATCAAACTTCCATGTTTTGCAAATGCCAGCAAAAGATTCCAAATTAAACTATAGCAGACAAGACAAGAGACAAAGAAGTCCACCTCAGAGAAAGACAAGAGAGGGGCATCAATTGGATTGACAATGGTGCCGGCCGGTGCTGCAGAACAAAGTAGCTGTTTAGTTTAATATTGTTGCAAAAGGGACTGCTAAGAGTAGTGTTGGTCTCGATACACACAACGGATTTCATGTATGTGAGAGCAGAGAGCTGAGAATTATGATATTTCCAAAAGTATCTAAATACAACTAGAGATACCTAATAAAAGGTATCAAAGGGTGAAACACGACCATTTGTGTTCAACTCAGCTGGTGTTAAATATATGCTGTTATTTCAAGCCCAACAAAATCAAGATGTAAGGAATAGGAAATTATCACTAATTTGTAGAAATACAGTTTTTTTGGGGGAAATTTTAGAGATACAGTTAATTACAGATTCCCATGTTTGACTAAAGGAACTGGCCTCACATTGCATCAGCCTATCGTGAAGGATCATCATGAAACAGAGTCACTAAAACGAACAACACATATCCTGATCAACATGAGCTCACGATACAACAAAACTACACATAAACGCAGCACATATCCAGTCAAAAAAAATCCAGTCTTGGTTGATGGTTTATGAAAATTCAGGTGGGCGGTTTTCTCTGTCCCCGGTGACGCTTAAAAAAAAGTATCTTCGCAGACTTCAACTAGTTCATCTTACCAGGAGAAACTTTCATTAGACATGTACTGTCACTTAAAATACTCACATTATTGTAGAAAGGTAAGCCCAATTCAGATCAATGATCCATTACACATGAAAAAGAGTTCCAATTCAGCAACCTTTATCAGCCTGAACAATATATGTTAACTCGTATAGAAAGGAAACAGACTCAAAATCCAGGGCACTTCAGGCAAACTTGGAACGGAACTAATGTTCGTAAATCATGACTGATGAAAGGATATGGCACTCTTTAAGTTCGGGCGAACAAAATGCATGACTGAACAAATTCACTGGGCCACGGGAAAGCAAGGCTGGAAAAATGTTTAGTCCTTCTCTGGCACCAACGAAAGGTACGAGACGGCAGCCGCACGAAGCCGATCAGCACGGAGCTGGGCACACCCCGACTGTAACGATGCAGGAAGAACGAAAGGACAGAAGCGAGAAACTGCACGCTACAAACCTGCCCGATTGGAGCTCGCGGCGGCTCTAGCCACCGCCGCCCTCCAAGAAGGAAGCCCTGCCGGCGCGATGGCTCGGCCCGATGACGGCGCGATTTTCTTCAAAGCGAGGAACGGCCGATGCGAAGGGGAGACGCGGTGGCCGGCGGCAGCAGGCGGGGCGGAGGGGTGGGCCATCGGAGGAGAATTGGGCAGAGGTGGAAGTGCAACCGTAGGCTATCAGCGACTCGGCACTTCGTCAGAGTCCATTCCGTTTTATGCACAAGTTGGGGGCCGTTGTAACCTGGGACCTGGTGGTCGCACCTCATATGGTTATTTGGATTATTCAATTCACATGACTATGCATACTTGTGCTTTTATCCACGGTTATTATTTGTTCTAGAATGCAAATATTTTATTTACACTATTCTGCTCATTACTTGCTGCAGCTAGCAAAACTACAACCACAAAGTCAATTTCTTGGACGCTCCTTGATAAGTTGGTCCTCGAAGAAACAAAATTGTGTTGCTCTCTCCACCGGCGAAGCTGAATACATTGCAACCCCCGGTTGTGCAACTCAATTGCTATGGATGAGGCAAATTTTAAAGGATTACAGTATCACCTACAGAAATGTGCCTCTTCTATATGATAATGAAAGTGTCATCAACATTGCTGAGAATCCCAAAGATCATACCCGAACCAAGCACATTGATATTAGGTATCATTTTTTGAGAGATCATGTGGAAAAGGGTGACATTGATATTGCTCATGTTAGTACAGATATGCAACTTGCAGATATTTTCATCAAGCCATTGGATGAAGCAAATGTTTTGTCAACTTAGGCGTGAACTTGGTATCTTGGAGCTTGACAGCATTATGTGAAATCTAGTACCCATCCATGCATTCACTTCATGTCTTGTTTAGATGTAGGCATATATTTAAGGGGAGACACTCAACTCATGAATATTCTCACCCTATATAATGCATAAAAAGAACAAACACTCTCAAAGTTACCATGTTCTTCGAACTACGGTACTTTAAATGATGGAGTAGTGTTAGTGAGCCCAAGGACATTATCTTCGCAGCTTCACGACACCTATATTCACACATGGTGGCCTTTTGGCCACCGACTCTTCTCAAAGGAAAGGCGGTCCAATCATGTTTAGGGGTCTTAACATGTGTGTCTTGTTGCTCACCATGTGGTGTTTTACATGTCTGATTGCCCATAGTATTTTGTCATATACTTGTATTTTGGTTCCTCTAGGTTTTCTTGTGCTATTTGCCAAAAACTTTTGCCATCGGTCGTCCAACGGTTATCGGACGTCCGATGACTCACAGTCTCCCGGTCGTCCGACGTCACTCGGTTGTCCGGTTGCTATGCAGAAATCGTGCACACCCCAAAACCATTCCCCAGGTCTCGGACGTCTGTGGTTCTCCGGCCGTCCGTCGCCTGGTGCATCCACCAGTGCCCGGACGTCTGACCCCGGTCGGTCGCCCGACGTAGTTTGCGGCCCACACATATATCATCGGGGTCGGGTTTGAGCAGTTTCCCTATCCAGTCTTTTCCCCTCTCCTCGTCTGCGTCCGCCGCCGCGCCGCCAGGAGGGCGATTTCGCCCTCGTCATCGCCGGGGGGAAACATAATACATGTGTGAATACATAGACAAACAGAGTGTCACTAGTATGCCTCTACTTGACTAGCTCGTTGATTAAAGATGGTTATGTTTCCTAACCATAGACACGAGTTGTCATTTGATTAAAGGGATCACATCATTAGGAGAATGATGTGATTGACTTGACCCATTCCGTTAGCTTAGCACTTGATCGTTTAGTATCTTGCTATTGCTTTCTTCATGACATATACATGTTCCTATGACTATGAGATTATGCAACTCCCGTTTACCGGAGGTACACTTTGTGTGCTACCAAACGTCACAACGTAACTGGGTGATTATAAAGGTGCTCTACAGGTGTCTCCAACGGTACTTGTTGGGTTGGCGTATTTCAAGATTAGGATTTGTCACTCCGATTGTCGGAGAGGTATCTCTGGGCCCACTCGGTAATGAACATCACTATAAGCCTTGCAAGCATTGCAACTAATGAGTTAGTTGTGGGATGATGTATTATGGAACGAGTAAAGAGACTTGCCGGTAACGAGATTGAACTAGGTATTGAGATACCTACGATCAAATCTCGGGCAAGTAACATACCGATGACAAAGGGAACAACGTATGTTGTTATGCGGTCTGACCGATAAAGATCTTCGTAGAATATGTAGGAGCCAATATGGGCTTCCAGGTCCCGCTATTGGTTATTGACAAGAGAGGTGTCTCGGTCATGTCTACATAGTTCTCGAACCCGTAGGGTCCGCACGCTTAACGTCCGTTGACGATATAGTACTATGAGTTATGTATGTTGGTGACCGAATGTTGTTCGGAGTTTTGGATGAGATCATGGATATGACGAGGAACTCCGGAATGGTCCGGAAGTAAAGATTGATATGTGGATAGTAGTGTTTGATCTCCGGAAAGGTTCCGGAATCCATCGGAAGGGGTTCCGGATGTTTCCCGAAATGTTTGGGCACGAGAGCACTTTATCTGGGCCAAAGGGGAAAGCCCATGAGGCTTTTGGAAAGTGCAAAAGGAAGTTTTGTGGAGACCAGAGGGTAGACGCCAGGAACCCTGGCGTCTAAAGGGTAGACGCTGGGAACCCTGGCGTCTAGCCGTGGAGTCCGAGAAGGACTCTTGCCTTTCGGGTGAAACCGACTTTGTGGAGGTTGTTACTCCAAGTTTCGACCCCAGGGCTCAACTTATAAATAGAGGGGTAGGGCTAGCACCCAAGACACATCAAGAAACACCAAGCCGTGTGCCGACAACCCCGTCTCCTCTAGTTTATCCTCCGTCATAGTTTTCGTAGTGCTTAGGCGAAGCCCTGCGAAGATTGTTCTTCACCAACACCGTCACCACGTCGTCGTGCTGCCGGAACTCATCTACTACTTCGCCCCTCTTGCTGGATCGCGAAGGCGAGGACGTCACCGAGCCGAACGTGTGCGGAACTCGGAGGTGCCGTGCTTTCGGTACTTGGATCGGTCGGATCGTGAAGACGTATGATGTAACGCCCGGATAATCATGCTACAGTAATCTTATGTTAATGGTGGCACGTCACCTCTGTCACCATAGTTAATCTTGGGTTAATTCAAAACCGTTTCAAATTTAAATCCTAAATAAGTCAAACGACAAAAGTTTTCATAATATTAAACTAAAGTGTTCGGACGGTGCCATATTTTGCTTAAGTAAATATGGTGTAACAAACACATTTTTATAAAATTCCTAGATAATTTAAAGTGATGTAAAACAGAAAAGAAAATAAATAAAAAGAAAAGAAATAAAAAACAGAAAACAAACTAACACAAAGAAAAAAAAAGCAGTCACCCCCCACTGGGCTTCGGCCCAGCAGGCCGCCCGACCGGCCCACCCGGCCCAACCTATCGGCCGGCCCACCCCCACCACTTAACCCTCCCACACCCCGTAACCCTAACCACCCCAGTCCCCACTTCCATGATCCCCACCCCACTCTCTCCTCCCTCTCGCCCCCTCATCTGGATCGGGGAAAAACGGTGCCCCGACCCCATCGCCTCGTCGCCTCGCGGACGCTGCCCGGAGCCCGCACCGCCGCCTGGACCTCGTTGGCCTCCCCGCCCGGACCGCACGCCTTCCTCGTCCTCCTCCCCGACTCGCATCACCGAGCCTCGCCGCCCCGTTCCCCTGCACCGCAAGTGAGGCCCAGCCTCTCCTCCTCTCTTCCCCTGCTCCGTGCCCGTCTGCGCCGCACTCTCACCACGCTCATCGCACGCGCTGCACGGCCGTCGCCGTGCTCTACCGCCCGCATCGGTGCCTCGTTCACGCCCAGCGCTCGCGACCACCGCGCCCTCCTCCGCATGTGCACGCCGCCTGCCCGCTTCGGCTATTGCCCCATCGCCGCGCCCCACTGCCTTTCCTCTGCTGCATCCCATGTCGCGCCACCTTGCCCGCGTCGCGCCCCGCTACGGTGCTCACGCCCGTCGTCGACCCTAGCCCTCGCACCGCACTCCTCCCCTCTCTCGCTCGCGACCTTCATCGCCCCGCCGCCCCGCTGCTATGCTTCCTGTCGCAGCTCCAGTCGCGCCACGACACCCTTTTCCCCACCCGCGGCACAACCACACCGATCGCCTTGCTCATCGCTGCCCCTGGCCTTGCCCCGGCCACCGCGGCTCGCTCCCACCCCCACTGGCTGGCGACATGGCTGTCGGCGCCCGGGCCGCTGGCCGCGTCCGGGGCCAGCCCCGCACAGCCGCGCCCGTTCGGGCACCCGTCGCCCTCCTGTCCGCTATCCTGCTAAGGCCCCCTGTGCCTATGACATAGGGGCCCCACGCCCCAGAACGTTTAATAAAAAAAGGTTAAAAAATAAATATTTAAAAAACTAATTAATTAATTAATTAACTCTATTTAGACTAACCTAATCATTAGGTAAACTAATTAACTCTGTTTAATTAACCTGCTAACTAAACAGAGTATGACATGCGGGACCCACATGTCAGATTGACCCAGTCAACGCCATGTTGACTGCTGACGTCATGATGATGTCAGCATACACTATTCTGGATAATGTTAGAATTAAATAGATGAATAAATTCAGAAAATGATTAAAACTCTAGAAAAACATAGAAAATAAACCGTAGCTCAGATGGAAATGTTTTCTACATGAAAGTTGCTCAGAACGACGAGACGAATCCGTATACGCAGCCCGTTCGTCCGCCACACATCCCTAACCTATCGAACACGCAACTTTCCCCCTCTGTTTCATCTGACAGATAACGCGAAACACCGGATATACTTTCCCAGATGTTTCCCCCCTTCACCGGTATCACCTCATACCGCGTTAGGGCATGCCTAACATCACGCTTTGCTTTGTCATGCATCGTTATGCATCTGTTTGCAGTGTATTCATTGTTTCTTCCCTCTTCTTCCGCTAGACATCGAGACCGACGCCGCTGCTACCCAGTACGACTACGGAGTTGACGACCCCTCCTTCTTGCCAGAGCAACCAGGCAAGCCCCCCCTTGATCACCAGATATCGCCTATTCTACTCTATACTGCTTGCATTAGAGTAGTGTAGCATGTTACTGCTTTTCGTTAATCCTATTCAGTTGCATAGCCTGTCCTTGTTACTATTGCTGATACCTTTACCTGCAATCCTACATGCTTATTATAGGATGCTAGTATTCCATCTGTGGTCCTACATTCTTGTCCGTCTGCTATGCTATACTATCGGCCCGTGATCACTCGGGAGGTGATCACGGGTATATACTATATACTTTATACATGATACATGTGGTGACTAAAGTCGGGTCGGCTCGAGGAGTACCCGCGAGTGATTCACGGATTGGGGGCTGAAAGGACCTTTGTCCCGACGGCCCTCTGGGTGGATCTTTGTGGCGGAGCGATAGGGCAGGTTGAGACTACCTGGGTGAGAGGTGGGCCTGGCCCTGTCGGCGTTCGCGGTTACTTCAAATAACACGCTTAACGAGATCTTGGTATTTGATCTGAGTCTGGCCATTTGGTCTATACGCACTAACCAACTACGTGGGAAAGTTATGGGCACTCGACGTCGTCGTATCAGCCGAAGCCTTCGTGACGTCAGCGACTGAGCGGCGCGCGCCAGATTGGACCGTGTAACGTGACTTCCGTTGTACTGGAGGTTGCTAGGTCTGTTTCCGGCCGCCCACGCAACGTGCAGGTGTGCTAAGGGCGATGGGCCCAGACCCCTGTGCGCTTAGGTTTAGACCGGCGTGCTGACCTCTCTGTTGTGCCTAGGTGGGGCTGCGACGTGTTGATCTTCCGCGGCCGGGCATGACCCCGAAAAGTGTGTTCGGCCAAATGGGATCAAGCGTGTTGGGTTATGTGGTGCACCCCTGCAGGGAAGTTAATCTATTCGAATAGCCGTGATCTTCGGTAACAGGACGACTTGGAGTTGTACCTTGACCTTATAACAACTAGAACCGGATACTTAATAAAACACACCCTTCCAAGTGCCAGATATAACCCGGTGATCGCTCTCTAACAGGGTGACGAGGAGGGGATCGCCGGGTAGGATTATGCTATGCGATGCTACTTGGAGGACTTCAGTCTACTCTCTTCTACATGCTGCAAGATGGAGGCTGCCAGAAGCGTAGTCTTCGACAGGATTAGCTATCCCCCTCTTATTCTGGCATTCTGCAGTTCAGTCCACCGATATGGCCCCTTTACACATATACCCATGCATATGTAGTGTAGCTCCTTGCTTGCGAGCACTTTGGATGAGTACTCACGGTTGCTTTTCTCCCTCTTTTCCCCCTTTGCATTCTTCTTGGTTGTCGCAACCAGATGCTGGAGTCCAGGAGCTGGAGACCCTGAGGATGATTCTACGTGGAGTTCAGCTTCCAGGAGTAGCTTAGGAGGATCCCAGGCAGGAGGCTTGCACCTCTTTCGATCTGTATCCCAGTTTGTGCTAGCCTTCTTAAGGAAAACTTGTTTAACTTATGTCTGTACTCAGATATTGTTGCTTCCGCTGACTCGTCTATGATCGAGCATTTGTATTCGAGCCCTCGAGGCCCCTGGCTTGTATTATAATGCTTTTATGACTTATTTATTTGTAGAGTTGTGTTGTGATATCTTCCCGTGAGTCCCTGATCTTGATCGTACATGTTTGCGTGTATGATTAGTGTACGCTTGAATCGGGGGCGTCACATACGACTACATCAACTGCGTTGATATAACGCTTCCGCTTTCGGTCTACGAGGGTACGTAGACAACACTCTCCCCTCTCGTTGCTACACATCACCATGATCTTGCGTGTGCGTAGGAAATTTATGAAATTACTACGTTCCCCAACAATATCTATATTGAACCATTATGCTTTATGCTCTGTGTGGGTGTATGACATTATATCTATGACTTATGTTGTAATGATGAACCACTATGTCCTATGCCACTATGTCCTATGAATATTGAGATATTATGGTGATATGCGTTTATGATGATGGATTTTATCAAGTTTTCTTGATATTGTGCTCATATATTCTTGATGGTTGTCTCTGTGAAGGGGAGCTCTCCATATAATGTTTGCAATAATTATGTTTGAGAGGGGGAACTCCTAAATAAATTTATCTTAAAAGCATAGAGCAACCTTATTTCTTTTATACTATGTGTATATTGTCATCAACTACCAAAAAGGGGGAGATTGAAAGTGCATGCCCTTAATATTATTTTGATGTTGATGACAATATACTCATAGGGGACTAACAAAGTTTGTCAAGTATATCACAGGTTCTAGTCCCCTCGGAATCAATTTTGTGTGTGGATTATGTCTTTGGAAATATTTAACTTCATCAAGAACGTAGAAACAAGACTATATTTATGTTTGTTCTTGAGTATAGGGATCCTGCACTATTAAGAGGGGAACATAGGGTCTGGTGAAAGTCTTGCTCAAAATCTACTTCAGTCTCATTATCTAGTTCTCATATCTGTCGGACGACCGGTTCCACTGGACGTCTGGCCCCTCCTAGACAGAGCCAAAACATCGAACGTCCGGTAGTCACCGGACATCCGGCAATCTTCCACCAGAGCCAAAACATCGAATGTCTGGTACCCTCCGGTATATTATATGTAGTGGCAAAACATCGGACGTCCGGTCCCTGTCGGTCGTCCGTTGTCTTCTGAGCCCTTGGTCGTCCGATATTCTTTGGTCATCCGGTACCTTAGACGATTAGAGGGATGTCTATCTAAGTGGAAGTTCTTAAGTAATATGATTAATTGAACTTTAATTTATCATGAACTTAGTCCTGGTAGTATTAACATATCTATGTTGTAGATCAATGGCTCGCATTTAGCTCCCTTGTTTTATTTTGATATGTTCCTAGAGAAAACTGAGTTGAAAGATGTTAGTAGCAATGATGCAGATTGGATCCGTGATCGGAGGATTATCCTCATTGCTGCACAGAAGAATTATGTCCTTGATGCACCGCTAGGTGACAGACCTATTGCTGGAGCAGATGCAGACGTTATGAACGTTTGGCTAGCTCAATATGATGACTACTTGATAGTTTAGTGCACCATGCTTAACGGCTTAGAATCGGGACTTCAAAGACGTTTTGAACATCATGGACCATATGAGATGTTCCAAGAGTTGAAGTTAATATTTCAAGCAAATACCCGAGTTGAGATACATGAAGTCTCCAACAAGTTCTATAGCTAAAAGATGGAGGAGAATAGCTCAAGCAGTGAGCATGTGCTCAGAATGTCTGGGTACTACAATCGCTTGAATCAAGTGGGAGTTAATCTTCTAGATAAGATAGTGATTGACAGAATTCTCTAGTCACCATCACTTAGTAGAACTTCGTGATGAACTATAATATGCAAGGGATAACGAAAACGATTCCCAAGCTCTTCGTGATGCTGAAATTGACGAAGGTAGAAATCTAGAAAAACATCAAATGTTGATGGTTGACAAGACAACTAGTTTCAAGAAAAGGGCAAAGGGAAGAAAGGGAACTTCAAGAATAACGACAAGCAAGTTGCTGCTCAAGTGAAGAAACCCAAGTCTGGACCTAAGCCTGAGACTGAGTGCTCTTACTGCAAAGGGACTGGTCACTGGAAGCGGAACTGCCCCAAGTATCTGGCGGATAAGAAGGATGACAAAGTGAACAAAGGTATATTTGATATACATGTTATTGGTGTGTACTTTACTAGTGTTTGTATCAAACCCTCAGTATTTGATACTAGTTCAGTTGCTAAGTTTAGTAACTTGAAAACGGGAGTTGCAGAATGAACAAAAACTAGTAAAGGGTGAGGTGACGATGTGTGTTGGAAGTAGTTCCAAGATTCATATGATCATCATCGCACACTCCCTATACTTTCGGGATTAGTGTTGAAACTAAATAAGTGTTATTTGGTGTTTGCGTTGAGCATAAATATGATTTGATCATGTTTGTTGCAATACGGTTATTCATTTAAATTAGAGAATAATTGTTGTTCTGTTTACATGAATAAAACCTTCTATGGTCATACACCCAATAAAATGGTTTGTTGGATCTCGATCGTAGTGATACACATATTCATAATATTGAAGCCAAAAGATGCAAAGTTAATAATGATAGTGCAACTTATTTGTGGCACTGCCATTTAGGTCATATTGGTGTAAAGCGCATGAAGAAACTCCATGTTGATGGGATTTTGGAATCACTTGATTATGAATCACTTGATGCTTGCGAACCATGCCTTATGGGCAAGATGACTAAGACTCCGTTCTCAGGAACAATGGAGCGAGCAACAGACTTGTTGGAAATAATACATACTGATGTATGCAATCCGATGAGTGTTGAGGCTCGCGGCGGGTATTGTTATTTTCTCACCTTCACAGATGATTTGAGCAGATATGGGTATATCTACTTGATGAAACATAAGTCTGAAACATTTGAAAAGTTCAAAAAAAATTAGAGTGAAGTGGAAAATCCTCGTATCAAGAAAATAAAGTTTCTACGATCCGATCGTGGAGGAGAATATTTGAGTTACGTGTTTGGTCTTCATTTGAAACAATGCGGAATAGTTTCGCAACTCACGCCACCTGGAACACCACAACATAATGGTGTGTCCGAACGTCGTAATCGCACTTTAATAGATATGGCGCGATCTATGATGTCTCTTACTAATTACCACTATCGTTTGGGGGTTATGCATTAGAGACAGCTACATTCACGTTAAATAGGCCACCATCTAAATCCGTTGAGACGACGCCTTATGAACTGTGGTTTGGCAAGAAACCAAAGTTGTCGTTTCTTAAAATTTGGGGTTGCGATGCTTATGTGAAATTTTTTCATCTGATAAGCTCAAACCCATATCGGAGAAATGTGTCTTCATAGGAAAAACAAAGGTGACAGTTGGGTACACCTTCTATCACAGATCCAAAGGCAAGATATTTGTTGCTTATAATGGATCCTTTCTAGAGAAGGAGTTTCTCACGAAAGAAGTGAGTGGGAGGAAAGTAGAACTTGATGAGGTAACTGTACCTGCTCCCTTATCGGAAAGTAGTTCATCACAGAAAATTGTTCATGTGACTCCTACACCAATTAGTGAGGAAGCTAATGATGATGATCATGTAACTTCAGATCAAGTTACTACCGAACCTCCTAGGTCAACCAGAGTGAGATCCGCACCAGAGTGGTATGGTAATCCTGTTCTGGAGGTCATGTTACTTGACCATGATGAACCTACGAACTATGAGGAAGCGATGATGAGCCCAAATTCTACCAAATGGCTTGAGGCCATGAAATCTGAGATGGGATCCATGTATGAGAACAAAGTATGGACTTTGATTGACTTGCCTGATGATTGGTGAGCCATTGAGATTAAATGGATCCTCAAGAAGAAGACGAATGCTGATAGTGGTGTTACTATCTACAAGGCTAGAATTGTCGCAAAAAGGTTTTCGACAAGTTCAAGGTGTTGACTACGATGAGATTTTCTCATTCGTATCTATGCTTAAGTCTGTCCGAATCATGTTAGCAATTGCCGCATTTTATGAAATCTGGCAAATGGATAAACAAAACTGCATTCCTTAATGGATTTATTAAAGAAGAGTTGTATGTGATGCAACAAGAAGGTTTTGTCAATCCTAAAGGTGCTAACAAAATATGCAAGCTCCAGCGATCCATCTATGGACTGGTGCAAGCATCTCAGAGTTGGAATATACGCTTTGATAAGTTGATCAAAGCATATAGTTTTATACAGACTTGCGGTGAAGCCTATATTTACAAGAAAGTGAGTGGGAGCACTACATCATTTCTGATAAGTATATGTGAATGATATATTGTTGATCAGAAATAATGTAGAATTATTCTGCAAAGCATAAAAGGAGTGTTTGAAAGGAGTTTTTCAAAGAAAGACCTCGGTGAAGCTGCTTACAAATTGAGCATCAAGATCTATAGAGATAGATCAAGATGCTTGATAAGTTTTTTTCAGTGAGTACATACCTTGACAAGATTTTGAAGTAGTTCAAAATGGAATAGGCAAAGAAAGAGTTCTTGGCTGTGTTACAAGGTGTGAAATTGAGTAAGACTCAAAGCCCGACCACAGCAGAAGATAGAAAGAGAATGAAAGTCACTCCCTCTGCCTTGGCCATAGGTTCTATAAAGTATGCCATGTTGTGTACCAGATCTATTGTATACCCTAAACTAATTTTGGCAAGGGAGTACAATAGTGATCCAGGAGTAGATCATTGGACAACGGTCAAAATTATCCTTAGTGGAATAAGGATATGTTTCTCGATTATGGAGGTGACAAAAAGGGTTCGTCGTAAAGGGTTACGTCGATGCAAAATTTGACACTGATCACGATGAGTCTAAGTCTCAATCTGGATACATATTGAAAGTGGGAGCAATTAGCTAGGGTAGCTCCGTGCAGAGCATTGTTGACATAGAAATTTACAAAAATACATACGGATCTGAATGTGGCAGACCCATTGACTAAATTTCTCTCACAAGCAAAACATGATCACACCTTAGTACTCTTTGGGTGTTAATCACATAGCGATGTGAACTAGATTACTGACTCTAGTAAACCCTTTGAGTATTGGTCACATGGCGATGTGAACTACGGGTGTTAATCACATGGTGATGTGAACTATTGATGTTAAATCACATGGTGATGTAAACTAGATTATTGACTCTAGTGCAAGTGGGAGACTGAAGGAAATATGCCCTAGAGGCAATAATAAAGTTATTCTTTATTTCCTAATATCATGATAAATGTTTATTATTCATGCTAGAATTGTATTAACCGGACACATAATACATGTGTGAATACATAGACAAACAGAGTGTCAATAGTATGCCTCTACTTGAATAGCTCATTGATTAAAGATGGTTATGTTTCCTAACCATAGACACGAGTTGTCATTTGATTAACTGGATCACATCATTAGGAGAATGATGTGATTGACTTGACCCATTCCGTTAGCTTAGCACTTGATCGTTTAGTATGTTGCTATTGCTTTCTTCATGACTTATACATGTTCCTATGACTATGAGATTATGCAACTCCCGTTTACCGGAGGAACACTTTGTGTGCTACCAAACGTCACAACGTAACTGGGTGATTATAAAGGTGCTCTACAGGTGTCTCCAATGATACTTGTTGGTTTGGCGTATGTCGAGATTAGGATTTGTCACTCCGATTGTCGGAGAGGTATCTCTGGGCCCACTCGGTAATGCACATCACTATAAGCCTTGCAAGCATTGCAACTAATGAGTTAGTTGCGGGATGATGTATTACGGAACGAGTAAAGAGACTTGTCGGTAATGAGATTGAACTAGGTATTGAGATACCTACGATCGAATCTCGGGCAAGTAACATACCTATGACAAAGGGAACAACGTGTGTTGTTATGCGGTCTGACCGATAAAGATCTTCGTACAATATGTAGGAGCCAATATGGGCATCCAGGTCCCGCTATTGGTTATTGAAAAGAGAGGTGTCTCGGTCATGTCTACATAGTTCTCGAACCCGTAGGGTCCGCACGCTTAACGTTCGTTGACGATATAGTACTATGAGTTATGTATGTTGGTGACCGAATGTTGTTCGGAGTTTTGGATGAGATCACGGATATGGCGAGGAACTCCGGAATGGTCCGGAAGTAAAGATTGATATGTGGATAGTATTGTTTGATCTCCGGAAAGGTTTCGGAATCCATCGGAAGGGGTTCTGGATGTTTCCCGAAATATTTGGGCACGAGAACACTTTATCTGGGCCAAAGGGGAAAGCCCACGAGGCTTTTGGAAAGTGCAAAAGGAAGTTTTGCGGAGACCAGAGGCTAGACGCCAGGAACGCTGGTGTCTATGGGGTAGACGCCGGGAACCCTGGCGTCTAGCCCTGGAGTCCGAGAAGGACTCTTGCCTTTCGGGTGAAACCGACTTTGCGGAGGCTTTTACTCCAAGTTTCGACCCCAGGGCTCAACATATAAATAGAGGGGTAGGGCTAGCACCCAAGACACATCAAGAAACACCAAGTCATGTGTCGGCAACCCCGTCTCCTCTAGTTTATCCTCCGTCATAGTTTTCGTAGGCTTAGGCGAAGCCCTGCGAAGATTGCTCTTCACCAACACCATCACCACGCCGTCGTGCTGCCGGAACTCATCTACTACTTCGCCCCTCTTGCTGGATCGAGAAGGCGAGGACGTCACTGAGCCGAACGTGTGCAGAACTCGGAGGTGCCGTGCTTTCGGTACTTGGATCGATCGGATCGTGAAGACGTACGACTACATCAACCGCGTTGATATAACGCTCCCGCTTTCAGTCTACGAGGGTACGTAGACAACACTCCCCCCTCTCGTTGCTATGCATCACCATGATCTTGCGTGTGCGTAGGAAATTTTTGAAATTACTACGTTCCCCAACAATATCTATATTGAACCATTATGCTTTATGCTCTGTGTGGGTGTATGAGATTATATCTATGACTTATGTTGTAATGATGAACCACTATGTCCTATGCTGCTATGTCCTATGAATATTGAGATATTATGTTATTATGGTGATATGCGTTTATGATGATGGATTTTATCAAGTTGTCTTGATATTGTGCTCAGTTATTCTTGATGGTTGTCTCTGTGAGGGGGAGCTCTCCATATAATGTTTGCAATAGTTATGTTTGAAAGGGGGAACTCCTAAATAAATTTATCTTAAAAGCATAGAGCAACTTTATTTCTTTTTATACTATGTGTATATTGTCATCAACTACCAAAAATGGGGAGATTGAAAGTGCATGCCCTTAATATTATTTTGATGTTGATGACAATATACTCATAGGGGACTAACAAAGTTTTTTAAGTATTTCTCAGGTTCTAGTCCCCACGGAATCAACTTTGTGTGTGGATTATGTCTTTGGAAATATTTAACTTCATCAAGAACGTAGAAACAAGACTATATTTATGTTTGTTCTTGCGTATAGGGATCTCGCACTATTAAGAGTGGAACATAGGGTCTTGTGAAAGTCTTGCTCAAAATCCACTTCAGTCTCATTATCTAGTTCTCACATCTGTCAGACGACCGGTTCCCACCGGACATCCAGCCCCTCCTAGGCAGAGCCAAAACATCGAACGTCCGATAGTCACCGGACATCCGGCAATCTTCCACCAGAGCCAAAACATCGAATGTCCGGTACCCTCCGGTCATCCAGTATATTATATGCAGTGGCAAAACATCAGACGCCTGGTCCCTGTCGGTCGTTTGTTGTCTTCCGAGCCCTCGGTCGTCCGATATTCTTCGGTCATCCGGTATTTTATCCACCGAGCCTAAACATCGGATGTCCGGGATCGTCCGGTCGTCCGGTACCTTCTATACCATGCCAAAACATCGGACGTACGGTCCCTGTCGTACGTCCAATGCCTACTGAGCCTTCGGTCGTCCGTTGCACATCGAACGTCCGACGCTGCAGTGCTGTTTTGAGCTCCAATGGCCACTTATTGAGGCATACTATAAATATCTCCCTCCTATCCTGTGTGAGGGTTGACCATTCACTTCAAGCATCCTCAAGAACACATTTCACTCTCCCTATCACTCTTCCACACCAAATCTTAGATCCCTAAGGGATTTGAGAGCATTTGAGAGAAGTTGTCCACTCAAATGATAGATCCACTCCTTCCCCTTCTTTGCACCAAAGGAATTCGTGATTTTAGCAAGTCTTGAGCTTTTCCCGATCGTTCTTGTTACTCTTGGAGGTTGGAGACTCCTAGGCGGTAGGAGTTTTTCGGAGAGGAATCGACCATTGCGATTACCCCTGGAAAAGTTAGTGAGGGTTTGGAGACCACCCAAAGGTCTACCACTAGTGGTTGAGAAATGCCTTGGTGGTGTTGTCTCAAAGGGAGAATAGGGTGAGCCTTCGTGGCGTTGGTGTGCCTTCGTGGTAACATCCACCTCTCTACTGGTGACGTAGCTTCTCTCCAAAAAGTGAACATCGACATACATCCTCGTCTCCCGGAGTTGCAGTTATTCCTAACCCTAACTCTCTACTTGTGGTTACTTGTCTCTCAGCACTTACTTACATCATATTGTGCTTGCTTACTCACCTATTTGTGTTACTTGTTTATCTTGCTTAGCTCTTATTAGCATCATACTTGCAATTGTTAGGCTCACTTTCATATTCCGCATTATTGCCTAAAATTGCTAAGTAACAATTAAAATTTGTAATTGTACCTATTCACCCCCCTCTAGGTCCATCTCGATCCTTTTAGCCCCCCCCCAACAGGCCCCCAGGGCACCATT
Organism: Aegilops umbellulata; assembly: GCA_032464435.1. Lineage (NCBI taxonomy): Eukaryota > Viridiplantae > Streptophyta > Magnoliopsida > Poales > Poaceae > Aegilops > Aegilops umbellulata. The sequence goes on from CP136057.1 coordinate 352,916,041, forward strand.
TTTAGTGCTGGCGCTGAAAAATCTCCCATTCGCGCCCCCAACTCCTCGTGTATCACCGGTTTGGTCCGAGATAACAACCGGCAAACCCGAGCCGAACCCAGCCCCACGGGGGGCGCCTGCTGGCGCCGGCCGAAGCAAAAAGGCGCGTGGGCCTGCGCTGTCAGCGACAGACAGGCCTATTCCCGCCGTTTTCTCCCATTTTCCCTCTATTTCCTCATTGCTTCCCCCTTCTCCCTCTCCGCTCCCGCCATCCGACCACCATGCCACCGAAGAAGTATTCGGCCCCTTGCTGAGGGAGTCCTGGATTAGGGTGTCCTCGGACAGCCGGACTATATCCTTTGCCGGACTGTTGGACTATGAAGATACAAGATTGAAGGCTTCGCCCCGTGTCCGGATGGGACTCTCCTTGGTGTGGAAGGCAAGCTTGGCAACTCGGATATGTAGATCTCCTCCCTTGTAACCGACTCTGTGTAACCCTAGCCCCCTCCAGTGTCTATATAAACTGGAGGGTTTAGTCCGTAGGACAACAACAATCATAATCATAGGCTAGCTTCTAGGGTTTAGCCTCTATGATCTCGTGGTAGATCAAATCTTGTAATACTCATATCATCAAAATCAATCAAGCAGGAAGTAGGGTATTACCTCCATCGAGAGGACCCGAACCTGGGTAAACATTGTGTCCCCCGCCTCCTGTTACCATCCGCCTTAGACGCACATTTCGGGACCCCTTACCCGAGATCCGCCGGTTTTGACACCGACATTGGTGCTTTCATTGAGAGTTCCACTGTGCCATCACCATAAAGGCTTGATGGCCCCTTCGATCATCATCAACGATGCGATCCAGGATGAGGTTTTCCTCCCCGGACAGATCTTTGTATTCGGCGGCTTCGTACTGCGGGCCAACTTGCTTGGCCATCTGGAGCAGATCGAGAGCTACGCCCCTGGCCATCAGGTCAGGTTTGGAAGCTTGAACTATACTGCCGACATCCGCGGAGACTTGATCTTTGACGGATTCGAGCCCATGTCAGGTGCGCCGCACAGTCACGACAAGCATGACTTAGCTCTGCCGTCGGACAGTGTTCGGGAGATCACACATGTGGCCCTTCTGGCCCTCAATCCGGAGCAGATCACACCGTCCGAGGACGGGTGGATGGACCCCGCCATGGAGGCCGCGCACTCAGCGGCGATAGAGCCAAATGCTGACTTCACCTCCTATGAGACCTGTGTTGCCGGACACTTGGATTCGTCCCCGGCCACGGGCTCCAAACCGCCTGCATCCGTGCCTATCGAATCCGATTGGGCACCGATCATGGAGTTTTCCTCCGCGGATATCTTTCAGCACTCGCCCCTGGGCGACGTGCTAAATTCATTAAGGTCTCTCTCCTTGTCAGGAGACCTTTGGCCGAACTATGTCCGGCTTGAGTGGGAAGCGGACGACGAAGAAATTCGTTCCCCACCCACCACCCACTTAGTAGCCACTGCCGACGACTTAACCGACATGCTCAATTTCGGCTCCGAAGACATCCATGATGAGTGGATCACCTGACACCTCGGCCAAGAGAAGCCGAAGTCCATGGCAGCCCTCACGACACTCATGACCCGCTTTTGCACGGGCGAAGACAACTAGCTGGCTCGCAGCAATAACACATCAAGAAATCCTGGCAATTCAGATGCCAAATATAGCAATGGTAGACCACGTCGCAACAGACACAAGCGCCACAACAACGACGACAACGCCGAAGACATGACAGTCAATGCCGGATTCAGTGGCTCTAAATCCGGTCAGCAAAAAAGCCGTTCAAATGAAGCAATCCGGGCCCGTCCAGTTTGGACCGCATACTCGATCGCTCATGTCAAATTCACGACACCCCCGATAAGCCAGCCAACCACACCAACAGAGAATGATGGGTGTTCAAACAGGCCGACAAGTCGAATGTCGAAAACAAGGAAAAGGGGCTGCATAGCGACGATGAGGAGGAGCCCCATCCGCCGAACACATGAGGACAAAAGAAATTTCCTCCCCAAGTGAAAACGGTGAACATGATATACGCAACCCATATTCCCAAGCGGGAACGGAAGCGTGCACTAAGGGACGTCTATGCGATGGAGCCAGTCGCCCCAAAGTTCAACCCATGGTCTTCTTGTCCGATCACTTTCGATCGCAGGGACCACCCCACTAGTATCCGTCATGGCGGTTCTGCCGCCTTGGTCCTTGATCCCATCATTGACGGATTTCACCCCACTCGAGTCCTTATGGACGGTGGCAGCAGCCTGAACCTGCTCTATCAAGATACAGTGTGCAAAATGGGTATAGACCCCTCGAGGATCAAACCCACAAAAACCACCTTCAAAGGTGTCATACCAGGTGTAGAGGCCTGTTGTACGGGCTCAATCACACCAGAAGTGGTCTTCGGATCTCCGGACAACTTCCAAAGCGAGGAACTAATCTTCGATATCGTCCCATTCCGCAGTGGCTATCACGCACTACTTGGACGGACCGCATTTGCTAGATTCAGCGCGGTACCGCATTATGCATACCTCAAGCTTAAAATGCCAGGACCTCGCGGGGTTATAACAGTTAATGGAAACACAGAACGCTCGCTCCGCATAGAGGAGCACACTGCAGCCCTTGCAGCGGAAGTACAAAGCAGCCTCCTGAGGCCAACCGCCAATTCGGCGAACAAGCCCCCGGACAACTTCAAGTGAGTCTGGAGTACCCTGCAACAGGATCGCCAGGCACGTTCAGAACTCGCCTAGCAATTCGGCCTCCGTCCTAGTCCTAGTCAAGCGGCGAAAGTTGTGCCGCGCGTACATAATTACGCACTCAAAATACCATGGGCATAGGTGGAGGCACGGCTATGGCACGTCCCACAATGCAGCTCAACCGCCTCAGGACCCAAATATCTTTACCATTTTCTTCCTTTCAGGACCCTATTCTTTGGAAGCCCTTTCCGATAGCCTGACTATCGGACCCATCACAGGAAGGAAACAACAAGGAAACAAGAAGCTTTGACGTACAAGGGAATCCCTAGGTGGTCTCTGATAACGATCGCTATACCTGTTTTACATACCCACACGCAGCTTCCCCTTGGATAGGACATGTCAAATAGTCCTATTTTCACTTATTGCACTACTTGTATACATACGCTTTGACGTATCATTTAAATAACAATGTACAGCGTTAGCTTATTATTGCATTTCTTCATCTTTTTCCTTGTCTGCTTATTTACGACAAATTGCACCCGTACATTCTGGTACGTCCAGTGCGCCAGGGGCTTCATTGTACCCCATAACATGGCAAGAAAAGTCCGAACACTTTCGACAGTGCGACACCCCAAACTTATAGCATTATATGCATCAGCTCCGAATCATGTCTTGGGTCAATAGTTGGGTTTGCCTGGCTCCCATGTTTTGGTACCTTACGTTCCGCTATATCGGCTAAGGTAGCATTGGGAGAACTACTACGATTGTGTCCCGGTTCTTCCGGACGAGCACCTCAGTAGAGAAAGCCGAAAACTGACTGTCATGATAAGGCGAGAGCTGGTCGCTATTCGAGAGGTCTCAAATCCTTAAAGATTTTTCCGCTTCGGGCGAGGAGTCGGCCTTGTCCGATTTAGGCGTGCATAGCGCCCCAAGTTCGGCCTTCCGAATACTAGGGGCTTCGACAAAATTTAAAATTGTAGACTTCTATGGCTAAGTGAGATTGATAAAGCTTTATAGTCCGATTGCCTTGTTTGTTGTGTTGAACACCTCCCTCGAAGGACCCAAAACTGGGATAAAGAGTGATCGGGTTTATCCTGAACACCTCTGTACTAGTTACATGGGGGCAGAAGCCGACGACTGGCCAACTCTCAGATTTTATAAACGGCCGCACAGAAGGTAATATTTTAAATTAACAAGCGTTGCATAGCGCACATGAACTCGTTTCATATTACAGGATCACATGAGTACATTCATTCAAATATTACATCCTTAGCACATTCCTCTGCAACAAGGTGAGCACCCTTCAGGACACTGTCATAATACTTTTCGGGGTGGCGATGCTCCTTGCCCTCCGGCGGCCCCTCCTTCACCAGATTTTCGGCGTCCATCTTCGCCCAGTGCACTTTCGCGCGGGCAAAAGCCCTGCGCGCACCTTCAATGCAGACGAACCGCTTTATGACTTCAAACCGTGGGCAGGCATTCACAAGCCGCTTCACCAGGCCGAAGTAGCTGCCAGGCAGGGGCTCGCCAGGCCACATCCGAACTATGAGACCCCTCATGGCCAGTTCGGCTGCCTTGTGAAGCTCGACCAGTTGCTTCAACTGGTCGCTCAAGGGCATCGGATGTCCGGTCCCAGTGTACTGAGACCAGAACAACTTCTCTGTCGAGCTCCCTTCCTCGGCCCGGTAGAACTCCGCGGCATCCAATACGCTGCGGGGCAGATCTACGAATGCTCCTGGAGAGCTCCGAATTCGGGTAAGTAAAAGGAAAGTTTCCTTCACATGCTTGCTTTGCATAATGAATGCCTTACCCGCTGCTATATTCTTGACCGCCTGAATCTCCTAGAGGGCCTTTTGGGCTTCGACCTTGGCATTTTGCGCATTCTCGAGGGCCTTCGCAAGCTCGGACCCTTGCGTCTTAGAGTCACGCTCCCAGGACTCGTATTTCTTGATGAAATCCTGGAGCTCTTGCTGAACCTCGCTGACTCGGGCCTCTTGCTTCTCGCGCTCGGTGCACTCCTTGGCCGCTTTGTCTTCGGCCTCAGACAACGCCTTCTTCAGGGCCGCCACTTCAGTCGCGGCCCCTAGCAAATTCATGATGATCCTGTTATCTAACAACCACCTTCTTTTTCCTTTTATCAATATACAAACGGGGTATCACTTACCTTTGTTCTCTTCGAGCTGCCTCTTGGTAAGGCCGAGATCTTCCTTGGACCGCTCAAGGTCCCGCTTCAGTACGGAGACCTCCGCAGTACATGCGGCAGCGGCCAGCAGCGAAGCCTGCTTATTCACATAGACATATTCTCATTAGACTCCTGTGATTATTATTTGGTCCTCTGTTCGGCCTTTCTTTACGAACGCCATACAGAGCATCAGGGGCTATTGTCTATGCTGTAACATTTTCTTATAATTTGATTACTTACCTCAAAGCCTATTAGGAGGCTGGCACACGCTTCACTCATCTCGCTTTTGGCGGACTGAACCTTCTCGACCACCGCACTCATGACAGTGCGGTGCTCTTCGTCAATGGAAGTGCCGCGAAGCGCTTCCAGCAAGTTGTCCGATGCCTCTGGATGGACAGAGGCCATCGGCATGGACTGCTTGCCCCCTCAGCGAGGGGTCTCCTGATAGAGTCCAGAACCACTGGAGGTTCCGGCGCAGTATTCGGCTGGGGGCCAAACTTGCTGCCCCCGTCATTAGAGCCCATGGGATTCTTGCTCCCCATGCGCCCAGCGTCTGGGCTATCGCCTTGGGACGCCTCCAGGACTATCTCCCCTTGGTTCGGTACCCTTTGAGACAACACCTCGACATCGTCCGTAGGGCGGGGGGAGCTGACGGTCGGGAGTGAATCGTCGTTCATCGCCGACTGGCCCAAAGACCCATCCGAAGAGGATACGTCGATATGGGCTTTGGAGGGACTGCATGATCATGTTCGGCATGATGAGAAGCAATAAAACAGAACATACCATGACTATTATAGTATCCGAATACTTACGACTTCGCCAGGGGTTTGTCCCTGGGCAACCACTCCTCGTCGCTGTAAGCGGTTGTTGTGGAATAGTCCGGAAGGAGGGTCCTTCCCTTCTTGGACCCTTCGGCCTCCCCAGATGGGGCGGCCTTCCTTTTCCTGTCTCCCCCGGCTGGGGGGGGGGGGGAGAACTTTCCTCTTCCTCCTCCTCGTTTTCGTGGGAGGAGAGCGCTTCGGTGTTATCGAACGATGAGTCCGATATAACCTTGCGCCAGAGACCTTTCCTGGTCCCCGCAGCCTTCTTCTTGGCCTTGTTCTCTGGCGCCTCATAAGGCGCTGGAACCAGCATCTCCATTAGGAGAGCATCTGTTGGATCTTCGGGCAGGAGGGCTGGACAATCGATCTGCTGCGCTGTCGCTACCCAGTCCTGCTAAAATGGCATAGAGGCTCAGACCCCTCACATGGTTATGCTGGGCAAAGGAACGTTTTGTGAGATATAAAAGACTTACCGGATTGGCAAGGCGCTTTGCGCTGAGTCCGCGGTCCTCGGTAAGGGGAGGAGGTACCTCGGCGCCCTTGAACAGCACCTTCCAGACGTCTTTGTGCGTCGTGTCAAAAAGCTCTCGTAGCATTTGGTGCTCGGTCGGGTCAAACTCCCACATATTGAATGCCCGTCTTTGACACGGGAGGATTTGATGGAAGAGCATGACCTGGACCATGTTGACAAGCTTGATTTTCTTGCTTATCATATTCTTGATACATTTCTGTAGTCCAGTCAACTCCACCGATGAACCCAAGGATAGGCCCTTCTCTTTCCAGGAGGTGAGCCGCATGGGGATTCCAGATCAAAATTTAGGGGCCGCCACCCAGTTGGTGTCACGCGGCTCGATGATGTAGAACCACCCTGATTGCCACCCCTTCACGGTCTCCACATAGGAGCCTTTGAGCCAGGTGAGTTGGACATTCTGCCCACCATGGCACCTCCGCACTCTGCCTACTGACCGACCATCATCTTTGGTTTCACGTTGAAGGTCTTCAGCCATAGGCCGAAGTGGGGCTTGATGCGAAGGAAGGCCTCGCACACGACGATAAACGTCGAGATGTTGAGGATGAAATTAGGGGCCAGATCATGGAAGTCCAGCCCATAGTAAAACATGAGCCCACGGACAAATGGGTGGAGGGGAAATCCCAGCCTGCGGACGAAGTGGGTAAGGAATACAACCCTCTCATGGGGTTCTGGAGTAGGGATGATCTGCCCCGCGTCTGGGAGCCGGTGCGCGATGTCTGCGGCTAGGTATCCGGCTTCCCGGAGCTTCGTAATGTCCTCCTCCGTAAGGGAGGAGACCATCCACCACTAGTAGAAAACGGAGCTTTAAAACCGGTTCGTAAGGGCCTTTAGTGCCGGTTCCATAACCGACACTAGAGGGTGGGCACTAAAGGCCCCCCCCTTTAGTACCGGTTCGGCACGAACTGGCGCTAAAGTGCCACCACGTGGCGTGAGCTCGCGCCCTGGTATGGGGGACCTTTAGTACCGGTTGGTGTTACCAACCGGTACTAAAGGGTTTTTTTTGAAAATTTTGGATTTTTTTTTGATTTTTTTCGATTTTTAATTTTTCTGAATTATTTGATGATTTAGTGTAATGCCCCAGATGTAACTTGCCATATTTGTAATCCAACTCTTGCCATTTTCGGCTATGTGCTATGATATTCCCTCCGTGGTTGGGTTCTCTCCGTTTTGCATTTTGGTCATGTCATGCATTTCATATCATGTCATCATGTGCATCGCATTCGCATACGTGTTCGTCTCTTAAATCCGAGCATCTTTCCCGTTGTCCGTTTTGCAATCCGGCGCTCCTATATCCCCCGGCGTCCCCTTTTACATTTCTTCGTGAGCGGGTATTAAACATTCTCGGAATGGACCGAGGTTTGACATGTGGCCTTGGTATAGCACCGGTAGACCGCCTGTCAAGTTTCGGGTCAATCGGAGTTCGTTTGGTACCCCAACGGTTAACCGGGTAACCGTGAAGGCCTCGTGTGTGTTGCAGCCCAACACCCCTTCAAAACAGCCCCATAACCCATCTAAGTCACTCCCATGTCCTCCGCCGTTCGATCACGATCGCGTGGGCGAAAACCGCACTCCTTTTGGAGCTCCCTAGCTCCTTCTGTCTATAAAAACGTCTCCCCCGTCTAAATCTGAGAGAGAGACACCCCGAAACCCTAGTCTTCGCCTCGAAATCCGTGCCACCAGCTCCGCCGCCACCTGTCCCGCCGCCGGCGCGCCCGGGCCAACCGCCCCTCGCCACGTGTCGCGCCCCGCCGCCCGTACCGCACCGGCCCGCCCGGGCCCGGGGCGAGCCCCCGCGGCCCGCCGCCGCCGCCCCTCCCGCGGAGCCGCGCGCCCCGCGCCGAGCTCCCGCGCCGCCGCCGCCTCCGCCTCCAGCGCCGTCCGCCGCGCCTCGCCCCGACTCCGGCGCCCGCCGCCGTCGCCGCGCCTCCCCGAGCTCGCCGCCGCCCCGCGCCGCCTCCCCGAGCTCGCCGGCGCCAGATCCGGCCGCCCCGGCCCGGATCCGGCCGGATCCACCTCCGCCGCCGCCTCCCCGTCGTACTCCGGCGAGCCGCGCCGGCGTACCTCGATTTCCGCGCCTAGGGTTGACCTCTCCTTCCCCCTCTTTTTCTCTAAGTCTTTGCCATTCATCATCATCAGCTCCTGTTCAACATGCCATAACTTTGCATCCGTAGCTCCGTTTCGCGCGTATAATATGTCATTTTGTTCGTCTCGAAGAGTACATCATTTTGTTCCATTGCATCATTTTCATTTGAAGTCATCTTGATGCCCGAAATGCTGTTAGAAGAGGGCTAGTTGATGTTAGCTGCTGGATCTTATCTGAACATGCACTTTTGTCATTTTTGCCATGATTGATGTGTGCCTCCTATGAAGTTGAGTCCTACATGAGTTTTGTAATATGCCATGTTACCTATCCAGGGAATTTTGCTATGTATTTTGTGATGCTTGTGTTGTCTAGAATAAGCATGCTAAGTAGGGATGTTGTTATTGCTGATTTCAGAGACTTAGTGATTTCACTAAGTCCCTGATTGCTGTTATTTTTATGCCATGTGTTCATGTTGTTTCTGAGAGATCCATGCATAATTTGAGTATGGTCAGTAAGGGAGTGTTGAACTTGAGTATTTGCTCTATCCATCCATGCCTTTGTTTGAAATTATGGAGTGCCATAGCTTGAGTAAATCGAGCTCTACTTTTGCTTCAAAATATTGCTGGCAGATTGTTTACGTGTTATTCGATTTTGCCAAGCTTGGTGTAGTTGATCCTTGCATGACATGATGTTATTCTTGCCATTTATAGTTACTATGCCATGTCTTCTTGATGTATGATGCTTAGTTTATCATGCAATGCTCTGTAGTGAGTGCATCGAGCTCACGAACATGCCTAGTCGTTAACAGTTTTCTGCCATGTCCAGTTTTCTGCTAAGTCTGAAACCTGTAACGAAACTTGCTTATTTGACATGGGTGTAATCTTATTTTCTTATCCTTTTTAGCTTTTGGTCAGTAAGAGTCTTTTGTCAAGTGCTTTGAGTTGATTCATGCCATGCCTTACTTTGCTATGTTCTGAACCTGTAGCAGGTTGTTTCATTGCTCTGAACATGTCAGCCTGATGTTAGTTTCTGCTATGTTGATATTTTCACTAAGTCTGTGAACCTGTTATCTTTTGCACTTTTGCCCTGATTGTTTGGACCTGTTATGATGTGATTTAGCCGTATCTCAGTGTTCATCTTTTGTCGAGCATCTTGAGTAGATCACTGTCATATGCTTTGTTGCCATGTTTGGGTGCAGTAGCTTAATTATTTGTTGCTTGCTAAGTAGCATCATGCTGTTTATAGCAGTTTCGTGTCATTCTTGTATTGCTTGCCATTTGCAAACCGTGCATCCGATTCCGGTGATCTTTATATCGATTTCAACCGAAATCACCTCATCTATCCAGTGGCATGCTTGGTTTTCCAAGATTATGCCCTGTTCATCCTTGTCCTTCCGGAGCATGCATACGCATTGCATATCACCTCTCGCATATCATGCCATGTTTTGCATCATGTTGCTTGCGCATTGCATCGTGGTTGATATTGGTTCCTTTGCTTGTTCTCTTGTCTTGGATAGAGCCAGGAGACGAGTACGTGACCGAGGATTCCATTGAGAACGCTTACGAGGACCAAGCTTTCGACAACTCTGAGAACCTTGCAGGCAAGATGACCATACCCTCGAAATCACTTCTATCTTTGCTTGCTAGATTGCTCGCTCTTTTGCTAAGCCTATGCTGCGATACCTACCACTTGCTATATCATGCCTCCTATATTGCCATGTCATCCCCTAACCATCCATGTCCTAGCAAACCGTTGTTTGGCTATGTTACCGCTTTTGCTCAGCCCCTCTTATAGCGTTGCTAGTTGCAGGCGAAGATGAAGTTTGTTCCTTGTTGGAACATTGACTTGTTGTTCCTTGTTGGAACATGTTTACTTGTTGGGATATCACAATACCTCTTATTTAATTAATGCATCTATATACTTGGTAAAGGGTGGAAGGCTCGGCCTTATGCCTGGTGTTTTGTTCCACTCTTGCCACCCTAGTTTCCGTCATACCGGTGTTATGTTCCCGGAGTTTGCGTTCCTTACACGGTTGGGTGATTTATGGGACCCCCTTGACAGTTCGCTTTGAATGAGACTTTTCCAGCAAGGCCCAACATTGGTTTTACCATTTGCCACCTAGCCTTTTTTTCCTTGGGTTCTGCAGACTCAAGGGTCATCTTTATTTTAAACCCCCGGGCCAGTTCTCCTTTGATTGCTGGTCCAAACTAGAGCCCTTTGCAGCGCCACCTTGGGGCAACTCGAGGGTTGGTTTTAGTTGTACGGACTGCTCATCCGGATGTGCCCTGAGACCGAGATATGTGCAGCTCCTATCAGGATTTGTCGGCACAATCGGGCGGCTTTGCTGGACTTGTTTTGTTGCTGCCGAAATGTCTTGTAGTCCGGGATTCCGAGATTGATCGGGTCTTCCCAGTAGAAGGAATATCCTTCGTTGACCATGAGAGCTTATCATGGGCTAAGTTGGGACACCCCTGCAGGGTATTATCTTTCGTAAGCCGTGCCCGCGGTTATGAGGCAGATGGGAATTTGTTGATGTCCGGTTGTAGAAAACCCGAAGTTGACCTTAACTAAAACACATCAACCGCGTGTGTAACCGTGATGGTCTCTTCTCGGCGGGGTCCGGGAAGTGAACACGGTTGTTGGAGTTATGCCTGACGTAGGTTGTTTCAGGATCACTTCTTGATCACTTTTAGTTTCTCGACCGTGCTTTGCCTTCTCTTCTCGCTCTCTTTTGCGCTGTAGCCACCATATGCTAGTCGCTTGCTGCAGCTCCACCTCATAAACCCCTTTCCCACCCTTAAGCTTAAATAGTCTTGATCTCGCGGGTGTGAGATTGCTGAGTCCCCGTGACTCACAGATATTATCACCTCAGTTGCAGGTACCAACGATGTCAGTGCAGATGACGCGACCGAGCTCACTTGGGAGTTCGATGAGGAACGTGGCCGTTACTATGCTTCTTTTCCAGATGATCAATAGTGGAGCCCAGTTGGGTGATCCGGGGATCTGTTTAGCATTTGGGGTAGTCTTCTGTCATTTTGGTACCGTAGTCGGACCTTGAGTGTAATCTGTTTGATGGATGTTATTTATGTACTTGTGTGAAGTGGCGATTGTAAGCCAACTATGTATCTTTCCCCTTTATTTATTACATGGATTGTGTGAAGATTACCTCACTTGCAACATTGCTTTCAATGCGGTTATGCCTCTAAGTCGTGCCTCGACACGTGGGAGATATAGCCGCATCGAGGGCGTTACAAGTTGGTAATCAGAGCCTTCCCCGACCTTAGGAGCCCCCACTGTTTGATCGTCTTTAGTGGCCGAGTTGTGTCTAGAAAAATGTTTTGAGTCTTTTAGGAATTATATATCGGAGAGTTTAGGAATTCTTTTTACTTCCCAGTCCCTTCGACCTTCTGGTGAGGCATCCTGACGTAGAGTTTTGACTTTTCTCTTCTCAAATTTCACTAAAAAAAATTTTAGGATCACGCGGGTATATTACAATCGTTCCGATGGTTTTATGATGACAACATTGTCTTGGTTGCCTCCTGACATTTAGGGGCTGTGGCAGTGTCCCGGGGAGTTGAGCTCCAAGGTGTTGTCGTCATAATTTTATCGTTGCGGTTTTGGAATACCTGAGTCTAGTACGACCGACATCGAAAATCTCTTTTGTACAGTTGTTGGTGAGATAACCCTGATAGCCCAGTACTGTGGCGAGTGCAGGAGTATTGCCATGACTTGTATAACGGATGTGTTTTCGAAGGTTGAGGTAGATGATTTCCGAAGGTTTCTTGGTTATGTGTTGAAGGATGGATACAGCTGGTTGTAGGATTTGCTAGTTTGGGTGAGATATTATGCTTCCCCTGTATCCCCAACACCTGATTGCATAACCAGAAAGTTTCGGGAGTTTATAAGTGGGAATTCTTGTAGCTTTAGTATTTCTTCCGCAGGTATTTGGTTTGTGATTGGGTAATCCTTACCAAGTATTTGTTCACTTCCGTACCTTGTTGATTTTATTCCTTACCATGTTCTAAGTGGCTTCTCAGCTTTGGAAGTGTGATGATTTACATTGGAATTCATTCGTTCATTCTCGTTCGAATGTTGTTTGTGAAGGCTATATGTTGCAATTTCGTTCCTTTGATTCAGCTTCAATATATCTCTGTCAAGATGCTAATGGATGTCACCCTCTTCAGGATGGCTCCACCAACGCGTCAGAATCCGGAACGCAATAACGGGAATCAGGCTAACCCTCCGCCACCACCTCCGCCTCCGGAAGCATGGCAAGCCTTGATGACTGCCACAAATGCCAATGCTCAGATTCTGATTCAGCTCTTGCAAGATCGCAACCAAGGGCAAGCTAATCAAGAGAATCAAGGCCAAGGCAACAATCAGCCGCACTTCGCTTCACTGAACCAGTTCCTTGCTAATCAGCCAAAGACCTTCAGCTACTGTGTCGAGGCCACAGACGCCGATGATTGGCTCGTGGACATCAGCAAGCATTTTGAGTGCAGCAATGTGAGACCTGAGGACTTTGTCAAGTTTGCCTCTTTTCAACTCAAAGATCAAGCTGCTGAGTGGTTCCAGCAATACAAAGATTCCAGAGGAGGTCGTGTGATCACTTGGGATGATTTCCGCCGTGACTTCAAAGCACACCACATTCCAGAAAGTGTTGTTGAGCTTAAGCGTGAGGAATTCCGCAATCTCAAGCAAGGCACCATGTCTGTCTACCAATACAACACTCAGTTCCAGAAGCTCTCTCGTTTTGCAAGGCAAGACATCCCTGATGAGAAGAGTATGATCTACCAATTCAGACGTGGTCTCAGAGAAGATCTGCAGCTTGCTCTCGTGCTTTTCGAGCCAGATTATGTAGTAACATTAATACTTCTTGAATAACTAGTTTGACCAGATCTAACCAATTTTTTTAAAAAAAACTGAAATTTGACCATATCTTTTTTTCCTTTTGGAATCTGAGGATTCTAAAAAATTGCAAACAGGCCGTAGGCGGTCTCCATCGGATGCGGATTTTCGTGCTGAAGTTTTAGATATATTATACGTTTTTTTCTGACATCGTATGCAAAAGTTATAGCCGTTTTATATTTTCCCTACACTTTTTGCAAAACATGTCCAAATTTCAGTTTTCAAATTTTCCTAACTAGTAGATGTAGTGATATAACTACCTCTCAAAGGATTTTATTTTTTGAAGTTTTTATCATTTTCTTTTGATTTTTTCAAAACTGAAATGGCGATACACGGGGGGGGGGTAGAGTTTGAAAATTGCCCTATAGTGCCGGTTTGTGTCTTCAACCGGGACTATAGGTTAAGACTCTTTAGTGCCGGTTGTTGGGGAACGTAGTAATTTCAAAAAAATTCCTACGCGCACGCAAGATCATGGTGATGCATAGCAACGAGAGGGGAGAGTGTTGTCTACGTACCCTCGTAGACCGAAGCGGAAGCGTTGACGCAACGTAGAGGAAGTAGTCATACGTCTTCCCGATCCAACCGATCCAAGCACCATTACTCCGGCACCTCCGAGTTCTTGGCACATGTTCAGCTCGATGACGATCCCCGGGCTCCGATCCAGCAAAGCGCCGGGGAGGATTTCCGTCAGCACGACGGCATGGTGACGATCTTGATGTTCTACCGTCGCAGGGCTTCGCCTATGCACCGCTACAATATGACCGAGGTGGAATATGGTGGAGGGGCGCACCGCACACGGCTAAGGAACGATCACGAAGATCAACTTGTGTGTCTAGAGGTGCCCCCTGCCCCCGTATATAAAGGAGCAAGGGGGAGGCCGGCCGGCCCTTGGGGCGTGCCAGGGAGGAGGAATCCTCCTCCTATTAGGAGCAGGACTCCCTCTTTCCTACTCCTACTAGGAGGGGGAAAGGAAGGGGGAGAGGGAGAAGGAAAGGGGGGCGCCGCCCCCCCTCTCCTAGTCCAATTCGGACCAGAGGGGGAGGGGGCGCGCGGCCCACCCTGGCCGCCCCTCTCTCTCTCCACTAAGGCCCATAAGGCCCATTACTACTCCGGGGGGGGGGGGGTCCGGTAACCCTCCGGCACTCCGGTTTTCTCCGAAATCACCCGGAACATTTCCAGTGTCCAAATATAGCCGTCCAATATATCGATCTTTATGTCTCGACCATTTCGAGACTCCGCGTCATGTCCGTGATCACATCCGGGACCCCGAACAAACTTCGGTACATCAAAATACATAAACTCATAATGAAACTGTCATCGTAACGTTAAGCGTGCGGACCCTACGGTTCGAGAACAATGTAGACATGACCGAGACACATCTCCGGTCAATAACCAATAGCGGAACCTGGATGCTCATATTGGCTCCTACATATTCTATGAAGATCTTTATCGGTCAGACCGCATAACAACATACGTCGTTCCCTTTGTCATCGGTATGTTACTTGCCCGAGATTCGATCGTCGATATCTCAATACCTAGTTCAATCTCGTTACCGGCAAGTCTCTTTACTCGTTCCGTAATACATCATCTCACAACTAACTTATTAGTTACAATGCTTGCAAGGCTTATGTGATGTGCATTACCGAGAGGGCCCAGAGATACCTCTCCGACAAGCGGAGTGACAAATCCTAATCTCGAAATACGCCAACCCAACATGTACGTTTGGAGACACCCGTAGAGCACCTTTATAATCACCCAGGTACGTTGTGACGTTTGGTAGCACACAAAGTGTTCCTCCGGCAAACGGGAGTTGCATAATCTCATAGTCATAGGAACATGTATAAGTCATGAAGAAAGCAATAGCAACATACTAAACGATCGGGTGCTAAGCTAATGGAATGGGTCATGTCAATCAGATCATTCACCTCATGATGTGATCCCGTTAATCAAATAACAACTCTTTGTCCATGGTTAGGAAACATAACCATCTTTGATTAACGAGCTAGTCAAGTAGAGGCATACTAGTGACACTCTGTTTGTCTATGTATTCACACATGTATTATGTTTCCGGTTAATACAATTCTAGCATGAATAATAAACATTTATCATGATATAAGGAAATAAATAATAACTTTATTATTGCCTCTAGGGCATATTTCCTTCATCGGTTGGTGACACAAACTGGTACTATAGGTTAGACCTTTAGTACCGGTTTGTGTCACAAACCATCACTAAAGGGGCTCGTGGGGCCCTGCCCTGACGCCAGCCTGCCACCACCCCTTTAGTACCGGTTCGTGGCACGAACCGGTACTTAAGGTTCATTACGAACCGGCACTAATGCATAGCCATTCGAACTAGCACTAATGGTCACATTAGTGCCGGCTCAAATACAAACCGGGGCTAAAGGGGTGAACATTTGACCCTTTTTCTACTAGTGCACTTGCCCCCCGCTCCGGACATGGCTTTGCGGAGAAGGTGAGAACTTGGGCACTGGAACTCGAGTGTGTGAGAATGAGTGGGTAAGGGAAGAAGAAGGCGTGGGTGAAAAAGAGGAGTCCTTGTCCCTTTATAAGGGCGGTAGAAACTGTGCGCCTCCCCACTTGCCTGGTAAACACGCTTATTCCCCAAGCGCCGTGATTGATGGCGCGGTTGGGTTACCCACAACCGTATTGATGAGAATCCCGTGATAAAGGGGCACGATCTCTGCTTCGACAAGACGTGCCAAGAAAACTGCCTCGCAATATGTGCAGTAGCTGGTTGAGAAAAACGGTTCAAATAATGATCGGGCCGTGGCGTGATGTCATGCTATAAAAGTTGTCAGCAGATTAGATTTGTGGGATATTATACTCTCTACAGTGGTATGTGGAATTTGTTTTGCAGAGCCGGACACGATCCTCGTGTTCAAAATCTTCTATGAAGTATTCGGAGGAGGAACCCGCCTTGCAATGCCGAAGACAATCTGCGCACCGGACTCATCTTCATTGAAGCCTGGTTTAGGGGCTATTGAGGGAGTCCTGGATTAGGGGGTCCTCGGACAGCCGAACTATTGGACTATGAATATACAAGATTGAAGACTTCGCCCCGTGTCCGGATGGGACTCTCCTTGACGTGGAAGGCAAGCTTGGCAATTCGGATATGTAGATCTCCTCCCTTGTAACCGACTCTATGTAACCCTAGCCCCCTCCGGTGTCTATATAAACCGGAGGGTTTAGTCCGTAGGACAACAACAATCATAATCATAGGCTAGCTTCTAGGGTTTAGCCTCTACGATCTCGTGGTAGATCAACTCTTGTAATACTCATATCATCAAAATCAATCAAGCAGATAGTAGGGTATTACCTCCATCGAGAGGGCCCGAACCTGGGTAAACATTATGTCCCCCGCCTCCTGTTATCATCCGCCTTAGACGCACAGTTCGAGGCCCCCTACCCGAGATCCGCCGGTTTTGACACCGACACTCGCCCCGCTGCCGATTCCACCCAGCCGAAGCAAGGGAAGCCGAGGGCGTCGAGGGCAAGACCGCCGGGCTTGTCGAACACCGAGTGGAGGGCGGATGGTCAGCGCTGGGAGGCGGTCACAGCCGACCTGCGGAACAGGCTCATCACCAAGAGGGCCAGGTGTTGGGGAACGTAGTAATTTCAAAAAAAAATCCTACGCACACGCAAGATCATGGTGATGCATAGCAACGAGAGGGGAGAGTGTTGTCTACGTACCCTCGTAGACCGTAGCGGAAGCGTTGACACAATGTAGAGGAAGTAGTCGTACGTCTTCCCGATCCGACCGATCCAAGCACCGTTACTCCGGCACCTCCGAGTTCTTGGCACACGTTCAACTCGATGACATGCCCCTAGCTCCGATCCAGCAAAGCTTCGGGGACGAGTTCCGTCAGCACGACGGCGTGGTGACGATCTTGATATTCTACCGGCGCAGGGCTTCGCCTAAGCACTGCAACGATATATTCGAGGTGGAATATGGTGGAGGGGGGCACCGCACACGGCTAAGAAACGATCACGAAGATCAACTTGTGTGTCTATGGGGTGCCCCCTGCCCCCGTATATAAAGGAGTGGAGGAGGGGAGGGCCGGCCCTCTCTATGGCGCGCCCTAGGGAGTCCTACTCCCACCGGGAGTAGGATTCCCCCTTTCCTAGTCCAACTAGGAGTCCTTCCATGTAGTAGGAGTAGGAGACAAGGAAGGGGAAAAGAGAAGGGAAGGAAGGAGGGGGCGCAGCCCCTCCCCCTAGTCCAATTCTGACTAGGCCTTGGGGGGCGCGCGGCCTGCCCTAGGCAGCCCCTCCCCTTTCTCGTATGGCCCAATAAGGCCCAATACTTCTCCCCGTATTCCCGTAACTCCCCGGTACTCCGAAAAATACCCGAACCACTCAGAACCTTTCCGATGTCCGAATATAGTCGTCCAATATATCGATCTTTACGTCTCGACCATTTCGAGACTCCTCGTCATGTTCCCGATCTCATCCGGGACTCCGAACTCCTTCGGTACATCAAAACTCATAAACTCATAATATAACTGTCATCGAAACCTTAAGCGTGCGGACCCTACAGTTCGAGAACAATGTAGACATGACCGAGACACGTCTCCGGTCAATAACCAATAGCAGGACCTGGATGCCCATATTGGTTCCTACATATTCTACGAAGATCTTTATCGGTCAGACCGCATAACAACATACGTTGTTCCCTTTGTCATCGGTATGTTACTTGCCCGAGATTCGATCGTCGGTATCCAATACCTAGATCAATCTCGTTACCGACAAGTCTCTTTACTCGTTCCGTAATACATCATCTCGCAACTAACTCATTAGTTGCAATGCTTGCAAGGCTTAAGTGATGTGCATCACCGAGAGGGCCCAGAGATACCTCTCCGACAATCGGAGTGACAAATCCTAATCTCGAAATACGCCAACCCAACATCTACCTTTGGAGACACCTGTAGAGCTCCTTTATAATCACCCAGTTACGTTGTGACGTTTGGTAGCACACAAAGTGTTCCTCCGGTAAACGGGAGTTGCATAATCTCATAGTCATAGGAACATGTATAAGTCATGAAGAAAGCAATAGCAACATACTAAACGATCGAGTGCTAAGCTAACGGAATGGGTCATGTCAATCACATCATTCTCCTAATGATGTGATCCCGTTAATCAAATGACAACTCATGTCTATGGCTAGGAAACATAACCATCTTTGATCAACGAGCTAGTCAAGTAGAGGCATACTAGTGACACTCTGTTTGTCTATGTATTCACACATGTATCATGTTTCCAGTTGATACAATTCTAGCATGAATAATAAACATTTATCATGAAATAAGGAAATAAATAATAACTTTATTATTGCCTCCAGGGCATATTTCCTTCAGTCTCCCACTTGCACTAGAGTCAATAATCTAGATCACATCACCATGTGATTAACATCGATAGTTCACATCATCATGTGATTAACACCCATAGTTCACATTGCCATGTGACCAACACCCAAAGGGTTTACTAGATTCAGTAATCTAGTTCACATCACTATGTGATTAACACCCAAAGAGTACTAAGGTGTGATCATGTTTTGCTTGTGAGAGAATCTTAGTCAACGGGTCTTTCACATTCAGATCCGTTATGTATTTTGCAATTTTCTATGTCTACAATGATCTGCTCGGAGCTACTCTAGCTAAATGCTCCCACTTTCAATATGTATCTAGATCGAGATTTAGAGTCATCCAGATCAGTGTCAAAACTTGCATCGACGTAACCCTTTACGGCGAACCTTTTTGTCACCTCCATAATCGAGAAAGATATCCTTATTCCACTAAGGATAATTTTGACCGCTATCCAGTGATCTACTCCTAGATCACTATTGTACTCCCATGCCAAAATCAGTGTAGGGTATACAATAGATCTGGTACATAGCCTGGCATACTTTATAGAGCCTATGGCTGAGGCATAGGGAATGACTTTCATTCTCTTTCTATCTTCTGCCGTGGTCGGGCTTTGAGTCTTACTCAATTTCACACCTTGTAACACAGGCAAGAACTCTTTCTTTGACTGTTCCATTTTGAACTACTTCAAAATCTTGTCAAGGTATGTACTCATTGAAAAACTTATCAAGCGTCTTGATCTATCTCTATAGATCTTGATACTCAATATGTAAGTAGCTTCACCGAGGTCTTTCTTTGAAAGACTCCTTTCAAACACTCCTTTATGCTTTGCAGAATAATTCTACATTATTTCTGATCTACAATATGTCATTCACATATACTTATCAGAAATGTTGTAGTGCTCCCACTCACTTTCTTGTAAATACAGGCTTCACCGCAAGTCTGTATAAAACTATATGCTTTGATCAACTTATCAAAGCGTATATTCCAACTCCGAGATGCTTGCACCAGTCCATAGATGGATCGCTGGAGCTTGCATATTTTGTTAACACCTTTAGGATTGACAAAACCTTCTAGTTGCATCGTATACAACTCTTCTTTAATAAATCCATTAAGGAATGCAGTTTTGTTTTATCCATTTGTCGGATTTCATAAAATGCGGCAATTGCTAACATGATTCGGACAGACTTAAGCATAGATACAAGTGAGAAGCTGTCATCATAGTCAACACCTTGAACTTGTTGAAAACCTTTTGCGACAATTCTAGCTTTGTAGATAGTAACACTACTATCAGCGTCTGTCTTCCTCTTGAAGATCCATTTAATCTCAATAGCTTGCCGATCATCGGGCAAGTCAATCAAAGTCCATACTTTGTTCTCATACATGGATCCTATCTCAGATTTCATGGCCTCAAACCATTTCACGGAATCTGGGCTCATCATCGCTTCCTCATAGTTTGCAAGTTCGTCATGGTCTAGTAACATGACTTCCAGAACAGGATTACCGTACCACTTTGGTGCGGATCTCACTCTGGTTTACCTACGAGATTCAGTAGTAACTTGATCTGAAGTTACATGATCATCATCATTAGCTTCCTCACTAATTGATGTAGTAGTCACAGGAACAGATTTCTGTGATGAACTATTTTCCAATAAGGGAGAAGGTACAATTACCTTATCAAGTTTCTACTTTCCTCCCACTCACTTCTTTCGAGAGAAATTCCTTCTCTGGAAAGGATCCATTCTCAGCAACGAATATCTTGCCTTCGGATCTGTGGTAGAAGGTGTACCCAACATTTTCTTTTGGGTATCCTATGAAGACGCACTTCTCCGATTTGGGTTTGAGCTTATCAGGATTAACCTTTTCCATATAAGCATCACAACCCCAAACTTTAAGAAACGACAACTTTGGTTTCTTGCCAAACCACAGTTCAGATTGTGTCGTCTCAACGGACTTAGATGGTGCCCTTTTTAACGTGAATGCAACTGTCTTTAATGCATAATCCCAAAACGATATTGGTAAATCGGTAAGAAACATCATAGATTGTACTATATCCAATAAAGTACGGTTATGACGTTCAGACACACCATTATGCTGTGGTGTTCCAGGTGGCATGAGTTTGTGAAACTATTCCACATTGTTTTAATTGAAGACCAAACTCGTAACTCAAATATTCTCCTCCACGATCATATCGTAGAAACTTTTATTTTCTTGTTACGATGATTCTCCACTTCACTCTGAAACTCTTTTAACATTTTCAAATGTTTCAGACTTGTGTTTCATCAAGTAGATATACCCATATCTGCTCAAACCATCTGTGAAGGTCAGAAAATAATGATACCCGCTGCAAGCCTTAATATTCATCGGACCACATACATCAGTATGTATGATTTCCAACAAATCTGTTGCTTGCTTCATTGTTCCGGAGAACGGAGTTTTAGTCATCTTTCCCAAGAGGCATGGTTCGCAAGCATCAAATGATTCATAATCAAGTGATTCCAAAATCCCATCAGCATGGATTTTTTCATGCGCTTTACACCAATATGACTTAAACAGCAGTGCCACAAATAAGTTGCACTATCATTATTAACTTTGCATCTTTTGGCTTCAATATTATGAATATGTGTATTATTACGATCGAGATCCAACAAACCATTTTCATTGGTGTGTATGACCATAGAAGGTTCTATTCATGTAAACAGAACAACAATTGTTCTCTAACTTAAATGAATAACCGTATTGCAATAAACATGATCAAATCATATTTATGCTCAACGCGAACACCAAATAACACTTATTTAGGTTCAACACTAATCCCGAAAGTATAGGGAGAGTGCGATGATGATCATATCAATCTTGGAACTACTTTCAACTCTCATCGTCACTTCACCCTTAACTAGTCTCTGTTCATTCTGCAACTCCTGTTTCGAGTTACTACTCTTAGCAACTGAACCAGTATCAAATACTGAGGGGTTGCTATAAACACTAGTAAAGTACACATCAATAACATGTATATTAAATATACTTTTGTTCACTTTGCCATCCCTCTTATCCACCAAATACTTGGGGCAGTTCCGCTTCCAGTGACCAGTCCCTTTGCAGTAGAAGCACTTAGTCTCAGGCTTAGGACCAGACTTGAGCTTCTTCACTTGAGCAGCAACTTGCTTGCCGTTCTTCTTGAAGTTCCCCTTCTTCCCTTTGCCCTTTTCTTGAAACTAGTGGTCTTGTCTACCATCAACACTTGATGTTTTCCTTGATTTCTACCTTCGTCGATTTTAGCATCACGAAGAGCTTGGGAATCATTTCCGTTATCCCTTGCATATTATAGTTCATCACGAAGTTCTACTAACTTGGTGATGGTGACTAGAGAATTCTGTCAATCACTATTTTATCTAGAAGATTAACTCCCACTTGATTCAAGCGATTGTAGTACCCAGACAATCTGAGCACATGCTCACTAGTTGAGCGATTCTCCTCCATCTGTTAGCTATAGAACTTGTTGGAGACTTCATATCTCTCAACTCGGGTATTTGCTTCAAATATTAACTTCAACTCCTGGAACATCTCATATGGTCCATTACGTTCAAAACGTCTTTGAAGTCCCGATTCTAAGCCGTTAAGCATGGTGCACTAAACTATCAAGTAGTCATCATATTGAGCTAGCCAAACGTTCATAACGTCTGCATCTGCTCCTGCAATAGGTCTGTCACCTAGCGGTGCATCAAGGACATAATTCTTCTGTGCAGCAATGAGGATAAACCTCAGATCACGGATCCAATCCACATCATTGCTACTAACATCTTTCAACACAATTTTCTCTAGGAACATATCAAAATAAACACATGAAAGCAACAACGCGAGCTATTGATCTACAACATAGATATGCTAATACTACCAGGACTAAGTTCATGATAAATTAAAGTTCAATTAATCATATTACTTAAGAACTCCCACTTAGATAGACATCCCTCTAATCCTCTAAGTGATCACGTGATCCAAATCAACTAAACCATGTCCGATCATCACGTGAGATGGAGTAGTTTCAATGGTGAACATCACTATGTTGATCATATCTACTATATGATTCACGCTCGACCTTTCGGTCTCCGTGTTCCGAGGCCATATCTGCATATGCTTGGCTCGTCAAGTATAACCTGAGTATTCCGCGTGTGCAACTGTTTTGCACCCGTTGTATTTGAACGTAGAGCCTATCACACCCGATCATCACGTGGTGTCTCAGCACGAAGAACTTTCGCAACGGTGCATACTCAGGGAGAACACAGCTTGATAATTTAGTGAGAGATCATCTTAAAATGCTACCGTCAATCAAAGCAAGATAAGATGCATAAAAGATAAACATCACATGCAATCAATATAAGTGATATGATATGGCCATCATCATCTTGTGCTTGTGATCTTCATCTTCGAAGCACCTTCATGATCACCATCGTCACCGGCGCGACACCTTGATCTCCATCGTAGCATCGTTGTCGTCTCGTCAATCTTATGCTTCTACGACTATCGCTACCGCTTAGTGATAAAGTAAAGCATTACAGGGCGATTGCATTGCATACAATAAAGCGACAACCATATGGCTCCTGCCAGTTGCCGATAACTCGGTTACAAAACATGATCATCTCATACAATAAAATTTAGCATCATGTCTTGACCATATCACATCACAACATGCCCTGCAAAAACAAGTTAGACGTCCTCTACTTTGTTGTTGCAAGTTTTACGTGGCTGCTACGGGCTTAAGCAAGAACCAATCTCACCTACGCATCAAAACCACAACGATAGTTTGTCAAATAGACTCCATTTTAACCTTCTCAAGGACCGGGCGTAGCCATACTCGGTTCAACTAAAGTTGGAGAAACTGACACCCGCCAGCCACCTGTGTGCAAATCACGGCGGTAGAACCAGTCTCGCGTAAGCGTACGCGTAATGTCGGTCCGGGCCGCTTCATCCAACAATACCGCCGAACCAAAGTATGACATGCTGGTAGGCAGTATGACTTATATCGTCCACAACTCACTTGTGTTCTACTCGTGCATATAACATCAAACCATAAAACCTAGGCTCTGATACCACTGTTGGGGAACGTAGTAATTTTAAAAAAAAATCCTACGCACACGCAAAATCATGGTGATGCATAGCAACGAGAGGGGAGAGTGTTGTCTACGTACCCTCGTAGACCGAAGCGGAAGCGTTGACACAACGTAGAGGAAGTAGTCATACGTCTTCCCGATCCGACCAATCCAAGCACCGTTACTCCGGCACCTCCGAGTTCTTGGCACACGTTCAGCTCGATGACGTGCCCCTAGCTCCAATTCAGCAAAGCTTCGGGGACGAGTTCCGTCAGCACGACGGCGTGGTGACGATCTTGATGTTCTACCGGCGCAGGGCTTCGCCTAAGCACTGCAACGATATATTCGAGGTGGAATATGGTGGAGGGGGGCACCGCACATGGCTAAGAAACGATCACGAAGATCAACTTGTGTGTCTATGGGGTGCCCCCTGCCCCCGTATATAAAGGAGTGGAGGAGGGGAGGGCCGGCCCTCTCTATGGCGCGCCCTAGGGAGTCCTACTCCCACCGGGAGTAGGATTCCCCCTTTCCTAGTCCAACTAGGAGTCCTTCCATGTAGTAGGAGTAGGAGACAAGGAAGGGGAAAAGAGAAGGGAAGGAAGGAGGGGGCGCAGCCCCTCCCCCTAGTTCAATTCGGACTAGGACTTGGGGGGCGCGCGGCCTGCCCTAGGCAGCCCCTCTCCCTTTCCCGTATGGCCCAATAAGGCCCAATACTTCTCCCCGGATTCCCGTAACTCCCCGGTACTCCGAAAAATACCCGAACCACTCAGAACCTTTCCGATGTCCGAATATAGTCGTCCAATATATCGATCTTTACGTCTCGGACATTTCGAGACTCCTCGTCATGTTCCTGATCTCATCCGGGACTCCGAACTCCTTCGGTACATCAAAACTCATAAACTCATAATATAACTGTCATCGAAACCTTAAGCGTGCGGACCCTACGGTTCAAGAACAATGTAGACATGACCGAGACACGTCTCCGGTCAATAACCAGTAGCGGGACCTGGATGCCCATATTGGTCCCTACATATTCTACGAAGATCTTTATCGGTCAGACCGCATAACAACATACGTTGTTCCCTTTGTCATCGGTATGTTACTTGGCCGAGATTCGATCGTCGGTATCCAATACCTAGATCAATCTCGTTACCGACAAGTCTCTTTACTCGTTCCGTAATACATCATCTCGCAACTAACTCATTAGTTGCAATGCTTGCAAGGCTTAAGTGATGTGCATCACCGAGAGGGCCCAGAGATACCTCTCCGACAATCGGAGTGACAAATCCTAATCTCGAAATACGCCAACCCAACATCTACCTTTGGAGACACCTGTAGAGCTCCTTTATAATCACCCAGTTACGTTGTGACGTTTGGTAGCACACAAAGTGTTCCTCCGGCAAACGGGGGTTGCATAATCTCATAGTCATAGGAACATGTATAAGTCATGAAGAAAGCAATAGCAACATACTAAACGATCGAGTGCTAAGCTAACGGAATGGATCATGTCAATCACATCATTCTCCTAATGATGTGATCCCGTTAATCAAATGACAACTCATGTCTATGGCTAGGAAACATAACCATCTTTGATCAACGAGCTAGTCAAGTAGAGGCATACTAGTGACACTCTGTTTGTCTATGTATTCACACATGTATCATGTTTCCAGTTGATACAATTCTAGCATGAATAATAAACATTTATCATGAAATAAGGAAATAAATAATAACTTTATTATTGCCTCTAGGGCATATTTCCTTCACCAGGGACGCGGCGGCGGCAGAGCAGGGAGAGGTGCCTCACGCGGGGATGATGAATTCGCCCGGTCACTGCCCACAAGCCACGTGGGGGACTCAGCAGAGCATCGCGTCGCCGACCAACTTCTTGCCGCCGCTGCCCTGGGGGTACGCACCCTCGCCTGGCTACTCCGACGGCAACGCGCATGGCGGTTTCAACCCCAACATCACCTTTCTGCGTGGCACACCGCAGCGTTCCTCCCCCTCCGGCTTCAACCCCGACCCGTGCACTCCCTCCCCCGCGTTCAACGCCGGTCTCAACACCCAGTACAGCTACTCGCCTCCGAAGTACTAAGCCTCGCCTGCGCCGCCTCTGCGTCGGGGCCCCCTACCCTTCGCACTCGGCTCGGCGCCAAAGTTCAGCCACCGACGCCGACATGGACGAGATCATCACGAGCGGCTCGTTCGCCGCCGCGTCCTGCCCCGGGTTTCGCGCACAAGACGAAACGATGGACACCACCATTGACATGGACGACGAGCTCGATGACGCCGAGGCGGAGGCGAAGGAGGAAGAACAGGCGGAGGCGGAGCTGGAACCAGCGCTGAAAGGGGGAAAGAAGAAGCGGGCGCCCAACGCCAGGCCGTGCGAACCTCGTGTCAAGTGGACATCCAAGGAAGACGAGTGCCTCGCCGAAGCGTGGAAGACCGTCAGCATTGACCCGATCACCGGCTCGAATCAGAACGCCGACACGTACTGGAGAAGAATCAAGACGACGTTCGATGAGCGCAAGCTGGTCGACCCCGACTTCACCAACATTCACATGGACCGTGGAGACAAGGCCATGGCGAATCACTGGGCGGCGATCCAGACGGCCTGCAATAAGTGGCATGGGATCGTCGAGGAGGTCGTGGCTCGCCCGGAAAGCGGCGCCAACATCGAGGGTCAGGTATGGCCATAGTTCGCCGGCCCAGTTCGTCGTCGTGTACTTCGCCGGCACGTTTTGTCCTCGGCTGTGCAAATGGTTAGGATGTTCAACATGTTTAGCCAGGACAACGACGACCAAGAGTTCAAGTTTCTTCACGTGTTCTCCAGGATCGAGTCGTGCGAGAAGTGGAGGGAGGTCGGGCTCACTCTCACCAAGGCCAAGGAGACCTACAAGCCGGACGCGTCTGCCCCGGCGACGGCAGAAGGGCGCCCTGATGGCAATAAGAGAGCCAAAGCGGCGAGGGACGCGGCGCCCACTGCCGAACGTCTGCAATCTTTGATCCAGCAGTGCATCGCCGACGCCAAGAACAGCGCCGCCAAGAGGGAGGAGAAATCTGACGCGAGATGGTCGGGGTTGATGACGAAGCAGGACGTCAAGCTCGACCTTCTCAGGACCAACGTCGCCGCGAAGAAGAGGAACGCCAATCTGGCGTTCTTGATGGCGGCAGACATGTCGACGATGCACGAGCAGGTGAAGGCATGGTACCTGGCGGTGCGCGGCCTCATCTTGAACCAGATGCCCGGGCCGGCGGCGACCACCGCCCCTACGCCCACGACGACAATGCCCAGCCCGAGCAATGAAGCGGTGCCTACGCCGACGACCAGCCCGAGCACAGAAGCCACGCCGGCGCCGAGCCCGACTACGCCCACACCGACCCCGGCCAGTCCCGCGGCATAGGAGCCTGCCGTTTCATGCGTTCCATGTCTATGATTCCTTCCTTTTGATCGCCGAACTTTTGGGTGTGTTTGATCGCCGAACTGTGGCATGATGATCGTTGACTTGTGGTATGATGATCGCCGAACTTGTGGCATTTTTTGGCAGCGGGAAAGACAAGTTTGATTTTTTTGGCATTTGGGGGCCGAAACCTTGGGTGCGCGGATGGAAACTCGATAGCCTCCAGAATGAAAAAACCGCTAGCACAAACACCAAAAGGCATTCGCCGGGTGCGCTGGGAGGCCAAACAGTTGGAGATGCTCTAAGCATGGCTGCACTGAGAAGAAAGGTGAAAAAGCAAAAGAGTGGATGAACAGTCCTACTTGGAAGAAATGACGCATTTGGTGAGCTAATATGAGCGGGTCAGTGTCTACCAACTTTCCTTAAAACTGGCTAAGCGAGGGCATTTATCTCGCGATCAGTGTTAATTTAAAACAACATTCTGGTTGAACAAAGTTTGAAACAAAATTGTGTGAAAGATAGTCGTGATTAGTAAAAAAAATATTACAACTGCTGTTTATTAATGTAAGACGTTTTTTAGACAACAAATGGCATGTGTGGTCAGCTATCTAAGTGAATTTTGAATTTGCTAACCACATGTCCCATGTGGTGCTATCTAAGTTAAGTTATGAAGAAGAAAAAGAAGGGGGAGGTTTTTTAGACTTATGGTCGTCTAATTAGATTATGCCTATCTTATCTGTCTAATTAGATTCTTGTTATTTCACAGTTTGGCATGGTGAATATTTTACTAATATTTTTGGGGCACTGATCTGCGCCGGTGCGCCGGCTGAACAGTTCGGCCGGTCAAATGCCCAGCGTTCGATTGCTTCGCCTGGGCCCGTTAGATCACGCCCTTCCATCGTATCCTTTCTTTAAAAAAACAGAGGAAAAGCAGAGAGCAGTAGCGCCTCCTCCACTTGCGAGCATCACCCCACCACCCACCCCGCTTGGACCACCGGTGACGCCGCTCATCTCCTCGCCGTTGATGCTGCTCACCCTGCCTCGCCGTCACTGGTTGCAGCTCCTCGTCGAAGTCAACATCGCTCGGTTGAAGCAAAAAAAAGCAGATTCCAGCAAAAATTAGTGGCAGTTCCAACAAAAGAAACTAGTAGCAAAAACTGGAGAAGTCGATTGTAACAACAAATTGGCCAGTTCTAGCAAATAAAAACGCTGGTTCCAACAAAACCATCTCAGCAGCAAAAACACTAGTAGTCAATTGTAGCAGAAAAAATAGCCAGTTCCAGCAAATAAAATGCTGGTTCCAGCAAAATCATCTCAGCAGCAAAAACACTAGTAGTCAATTGTAGCAGAAAAAATAGCCAGTTCCAGCAAATAAAAACGCTGGTTCCAGCAAAAACATCTCAGCAGCAAAAACACTGGTAGTTGATTGTAGCAAAAAAATTAGCTAGTTCCAGCAAATAAAAACACTGGATCCAGCAAAAAAACACGTCGGCGGTGAGGCGCGTCCGGTTCCAGCACAGCCAGTCGTTGGTTGTAGCACCACGACATCACGGTTGTAGCAGTAACGTCTACCTCACAACATACTCCATCGGCCGCCGGCGACCTTCGCGCAGCTCGACCATCGGTTGCAGCTCCACATCACCGTGGCGTGGGAGCATGGCTGGATGCTGGTTCCAGTACTGGAGGTCGCCGAATCCAACATCTCCATGTGCCGATTCCAGCACGGCCAGACGCCCCAGCGTCGCCGTGCATCGCTTCCAGCACGGCTGGTCGCTGCATGTAGCACGGGCCCAACTCCGCCGGGAGCAGCATGAAGGAAGCTTTGATGCGGGGATGGGAGATAGAAGCAGATGGATGCTACTAGCGAGCATACGGGACAGAGCGCTGCTGTGGATGGTGACGACTTTGCTCGGGTGGATAGAGGACATGGCGTAGGAGAGAGATGGTGGGGGATTGGGAATTTTCTGGGATGGACGAAGAAGAGAAAGATCTGGTGAAGGGATAAGGTCAAGCCACCGAAAAAGAAACAAGTAGCGACACCTACCTTGGCCCCACGTTTTCAGGCAGCCACGCACGCGAGCGACCGGCCGAGCGTTCCGCCGGCAGGCCGATACCAAACGTTCCCCATATTTTTGTCGCTAAGACTTTCACTTGTAAATTGGTTATAATCACAACAAAATCCAACCTAACTTCTCCCGGAAAAAAAATCCAACCTAACTTCTCACGGAATCTTGCGGTCCTTGGTTAGAAAAAGAAAATCTCAAACTTCCCCTGTGCTAGCTTTCCTCCTGAAACTTTAACCTGTGATGGATGTCCTTGCTAATGAGTAGCGGAAAGCAAGTTGATTCGTTTGAAGGCGGGCATAGCTGGGCAGACTTAACTTGCTCGATCCATCAGCTAGATTCATCACGAGACATCCTTGAATCGGCCCCTCTTTTATCGTGTCCTCATCGATCTCCATCGCCGCGAAAGCGACGACTAAATCTCCCGAATAATCCACCGTCTTGTCCATGCATCCATGTCGCCATGAACAACCCATGACTCCCTGGGCAGAGGTTGAGCACAAATCAAGATCACGAAACAGTAATCAGGAGCCATGCGTACATCTCCTCCTCAGCTAGAGTACGTACGTCCCACGAGGACGAGGCGAAGCATGCATGCGTGCAATGGCACATCGGCGGAAGCAAGTTGATTCGTTTTGGCGGGTCGTGTCTCCATAAATCGTCGCCTCACGCGCCCGCGGCGGTCAGCCATATGCACCGGCTCTCCTTGCTTGCTTGGATCGTCAGCTCTTGGTCGCTCCACTAATCAATGGCTTCCTGCTTCCGGGCGCGTCGGCAACCGGCAGCGCCAGTGCCGCCGCCGCTGATTCCGTACGAGTCGTCGTACTCGGAGATGGAGGGAGCGATGGAGAATAAGAGGTGGAACAGCCTCGACTCGTGGTCGATGCTGCTTGACGCGGGAGGCGGGGCGGACCAGCAGCAGGCGAGCTCGTCGGCGGGGGAGGAGTGGATGGCGGACATGTCGCAGCTCTTCCTCGGGAACAAGTTCGCTTCGGGGTCCAACAGCCGCATCTACCGCGGCATCTACCGACAGCGCGCGGTGGCCGTCAAGATGGTGCGCCTCCCGGAGCGCGACGAGGACCGGCGGCGCGCGCTGGAGGACCAGTTCAACTCGGAGGTGACCTTCCTCTCGCGGCTCCGCCACCCCAACGTCGTGCAGTTCGTCGCCGCCTGCAAGCGCCCGCCCGTGTACTGCATCATCACCGAGTACATGTCGCAGGGCACGCTCCGCATGTACCTCCACAACAAGGACCCCTACTCGCTCTCGCCGGAGACCGTGCTCCGCCTCGCGCTCGACGTCGCCCGCGGCATGGAGTACCTCCACGCGCAGGGCGTCATCCACCGCGACCTCAAGTCGCACAACCTGCTGCTCAACGACGAGATGCGTGTCAAGGTCGCCGACTTCGGCACCTCATGCCTAGAGGCGCACAGCTCACGCGCCGGTGCCGGAGCGGGAGCCGGAGGCGGCGGCGGCGGCGAAGGGAAGGGCACCAACATGGGCACGTACAGGTGGATGGCGCCCGAGATGGTCCGTGACAAGCCGTGCACCCGCAAGGTGGATGTGTACAGCTTCGGCATCGTGCTGTGGGAGCTCACCACCTGTCTGGTGCCGTTCCAGGGCATGACCCCCGTCCAGGCCGCCTACGCCGCCTGCGAGAAGAACGCTCGGCCGCCGTTGTCGCCGATGTGCCCGCCGGCGCTCAACAACCTCATCAAGATGTGCTGGGCCGCCAACCCGGCCAGGCGGCCTGGGTTCAGCTACGTCGTGTCCGTGCTGGAGAAGTACGAGCACTGCCTCCGGGAAGGGCTCCCGCTGGTTACGCCGCCGTCGCCAGTGTCCTCGTTTCTCAGCATCTTCAAGCTCGGCTCCTGCATAAGCACCACCAACCTCCCCTCCATGCCCGTCCACGTCTAATCATATCCATTCAAATTTATTGGTTCTTGCGGAACTGACACGAAAATTTATTTCAGTTGCCTGTGAATTACGGCTATCTCTTGCATAATTATCTCTTTTAAAATAGATTCGCCCGGCTTTATATATAAAGTAAAAGCTGAACAAAGTATACGGTCAAAAGAACGAGATGATGAAGTTACCCTCAAACATAGCCGATTTAAGATAATCGGATCGTGTAGAACGCACGCGCTACGCTACTGATAGAGAACATAGAAAAATCGGGAACAACGCCATGCTATGCGCTAATACACCTAAGGTGCACGACAACACCCACAGAAGGAAGAACGACGCTAAACGCCGCCGCTGCCGAGTCACACCAGATAAAAGGTTTTCATCAGAAACCCATACTCCAAAAAGAGCAGCACGACAACGTCTTAAAGAAGGAGTGGCGCCGCTGTCGGCAACAAAGCGCGGAGCTTTTGATTGGCAGCTCCCTCGTGCCACCACGAGGTCTCCAGGGCAAGCACGACGAGATTAGAACTCCATATCTGAATCAAGGCGTCGCCACTGCTAGAGACCGAGAGCGCGCCCGAGCCACCCGCGCTCCACCACTTGCCACCCATGCGACCAAGGGGAAAGACACCATCGCCGCCATGACGCCCGCCAGAGAGCCAACCATGCAGACCGCCTTTCGGAGCCGCCGCCCCGGCATTCAAGGCCCGAAACACCGCCAACCGCACACTTCATAGCGCACAAACCACGGTAGGAGGAGCAGAGGTAATCATCCACTCCCATGGTAGGAAGCAGCGAGGCTTGTATCCCCAGCCAGTCCCGATGGACCAGGAGGGACACGGTCCAACGACTACCGATGGCTGCCGCAGAGAAACCCCCGACCATAGCCCGGTGACCTTGGCCGAGGCGCAGCTCCCACAACGCCACGACTGTGGCTATCAGCGTCGATCTGCCCGACGGTGCAATGATGTCACGACCACCACCACCTCTGCCCGTGTCCGTGAGCACCACCAACCTCACTGTCCGTCGACACCACCCAGACCAATTGTCGGTGCTAAAACTAGCGGATCTCGGGTAGGGGGTCCCGAGATGGTGGTCTCGGCTAGATGGTAACAGGAAGAAAAGAAGACACGATGGTTACCCAGGTTCGGACCCACTCGAAGAGGTTAAACCCTACATTCTGCTTGTATTGTATTGATTATCGATGGGATACAAAGTACATGATGATCTACCTCGGGATCGTATGAATGAGTTCTAATGAATATGGATAGTCTATTTACTAGTCTAGCCTCGGTTTATCTAATATACCAGAGGCCTAGGATTACAAGAGTTCTCGTCTTGTTTTTTAGCACATGAGAGTTCTCGCCTTGTGTGCCAAGTCTTGTGGAATCTCCCTTATATGCGTTATGGGCCTCTCCAACTGATCCGATAATGAACCGCCACGGGGTCCTCGGCCTGGCCCTCCTGGTCGGGAGACGACATGGTGAATACCCCCTAATCCAGGACACCAGCAGTAGCCCCTGAACCGGTCTTCAAGTTGAGAACACTCCTTGGTTCTTCCGAATTGTTTTTCATCTTCGGTCGTCGGTCTTTAAAGTTGGTTCAACAAATCTTCTTATCTCTAATCTCGAGGATCGACGAGGTGTATCCAAAGATTTCACATGTTGGGCATCTAAGGAGCCTCTTTAAGTTCTCGGCCTTTATAGATGCCTTGTTATTTTCATGCCACACCTCGGGCTTAAAGTTTTTTCCCATGCGATGGTGTCCTCTTGCAGTCGAGCTCCAACACCGAACTACATCCAAGGTGTCTTCTTGCAGCTGAGCTTCAATGCCAGACATCATCCAAGGTGTCATAGATCACCTCGGTTTTGAAAAAGTTGAAGGAATTTAGTCGAGCTTCACATCGGAAAATTCTCTTGTGTAGTCAACCGCTCGCAGCCGAGCTCCTTTTGCTCGAGGAGTCCTGCATGGTAATTCTGCTCGGGAAAAAACATACAAATAGGTTAAAATGTTATAAGCTCGGAAAACCAAAAAATTTATGTAAAACTTTACGTCTAAGTTAAATCAAGTTTTTTGGTGTCAATCCAAAATTGGTCTTAAAACTAATTCGTGCTTCCATCGTGCTTTAACATAACACATCCGATCTCTAGACTTCAAGTGGGTCAACCTTCGGCTTCAACCTCCTTTTTCCCGAAGGCAGAGTTCTTCTCAGACCAGTTTAGCAAACTAAACTTGAGCGGCTTTAGAGAGAAACCAGGGTACCTGGCTATTTGACCATACACTAAGTCGAAAAAGGAGTGGTAGAAAAAGACTTTGCATCGACTTAGAAGAAAATACTTAAAAACAACACATGTAATTTTATGAGCCCCAATTAACCTGGTTAAAGGAAGTTGTTATTAACAAACACCATTTTTAACAAACAAATTTTTTTACAAAAATATAACGCTTGGTTGAATCGAACAAATATTGAAAAACTGAGAAAAAATTAGCATGAAAGCGACTTAGCTAGTTAATGTGCTCGGTGTTGATGACGCAATCCGGGCTTGCGGCGGGACGAAGACGTCCATAGAACATTCATAGATTTGACATGGTGCGTAGTCCTTGGTCTGGCCAAGGTCCCAGCCCCCAAGCCCATCCTGATGAAGAGCTCGGCTTGATGAAGTGGCAGAGCGAAGAGCTCGGATCGACGATGTGGCGATGCGGCACGGTTGATGTGGCGAGGAGAAGCCCTAGTCTAGCCGAGGTGACAGAGGAGGTCGGCTAAGTTATGTCGAACTCCCTAAAGTAGGTTGATGAAGCGATGGTGAAGCCCCTGGTCCAGCCGAGGTGATGGATGATATGTCTCCAACATATCTATGAATTTGGCTTGTTCCATGCTATTATATTATCATTCTTGGATGTTTTACAATCATTTTATAGCAACTTTATATCATTTTTGGGACTAACCTATTGACATAGTGCCCAGTGCCAGTTGCTGTTTTTGCTTGTTTTTTTACTTCGTAGAATATCAGTACCAAATGGAGTCCAAACGCAGCGAAATTTTTTGGAGAATTTTTATGGACCAGAAGGAACAAGTGGGCCAAAGAAGTACCAGAGGGGTTCCCCGAGGGGGTCACAACCCACCTGGGCGCGCCCTGGTGGGTTGTGCCCACCTCGGTGGCCTCCCGCACCGCCTCTTCGCTCTATAAATACCCCAATATTCCAGAAACCCTAGGGGAGACGACGAAAAATAATTCCAGCCGCCGCAAGTTCCAGAACCACCATATCCAATCTAGACACCATCACGGAGGGGTTCATCATCCTCATTGGTGCCTCTCCGATGATGCATGAGTAGTTCATCATAGACCTACGGGTCCGTACGCAGTAGCTAGATGTCTTCCTCTCTCTCTCTCTCTCTCTCTCTCTCTCTCTCTCTCTTGATTCTCAATACAATGGTCTCTTGGAGATCTATTTGATGTAACTCTTTTTTGCGGTGTGTTTGGTGGGATCCGATGAACTTTGAGTTTATGATCAGATCTATATCCATGAATATTATTTGAGACTTCTTTGATATCTTATATGCATGATTACTTATAGCCTCGTATTTATTCTTCGAATCTTTGGTGTAGTTAGGCCAACTAGATCGATTTTTCTTGCCATGGGAAGAGGTGCTTTGTAATGGGTTTGATCGTGTGGTGTTCTTTCCAAGTGACAGAAGGGGCAGCAAGACAAGCATGTATCGTTGCTGTTAAGGATAACAAGATGGGGGCCATTCCTACATGCATAGATCTCGTCTACATCATGTCATCGTTCTTATTGCATTACTGCATTTCTCCATGAAATTAATACACTAGATGCATGCTGGATAGTGGTCGATGTGTGGAGTAATAGTAGTAGATGCAGGCAGCAATCGGTCTACTAATCTTGGACGTAATGCCTATATAATGATCATTGCCTGGATATCTTCATAGTTATTTGAGACTCTATCAATTGCCCAACATTAATTTGTTTACCCTCAGTATGCTATTTTTCTCGAGAGAAGCCACCAGTGAAATCTACAAGCCCCGGGTCTACTCTACATCATATTTGCTTTGAAATCTATTTTTATTCGCTTTTATTTTCAGAACCCAAAAATACCTTGCTGCAATTTTTATTACTTGTTTTATTTCACGTTTTATCGAGATCTATTCATCAAATCTATCACAAATTTATCCCATCAACTTGACAATTTCCTACGCCGTTCCCCTTAAGAGGGACTGACAACCCCTCTCAAGCGTCGGCTTGCAAGTATTTGTGTTCTGTGTGTAGGTACCGTTTACATAGTGTTGCTTGGTTCTCCTACTGGATTGATGACCTTGGTTTCATAACTGAGGGAAATACCTACCATAGTTGTGCTGCATCATCGGTGCGACTTGAAGCTACGTCGGTATTTCCCCAAAGAGAAAGGGATGATGCAGCACAACGGCAGTAGGTATTTCCCTCAGTGATGAAACCAAGGTTATCGAACCAGTAGGAGAACCAAGCAACACTACGTAAACAACACCTGCACACAAATGACAAATACTCGCAACCCGACGTGTAAAAGGGGTTGTCAATCCCTTTCGGGTAGCGGCGCTAGAAATTGGCAAACGGACATGAGAGAATTGTAAATATTGATAGATCGAACGCCAAATAAAATAAAGTGCAGCAAGGTATATTGTATTTTTGGGTTTAATATATCTGAAAATAAAAGCAAAGTAAAATAGATTGCAATGGAAAATAATATGAGAAAGAGACCTGGGGGGCGTAGGTTCCACTAGTGGCTTCTCTCGAGAAAAATAGGAAACGGTGGGTAAACAAATTATTGTTGGGCAATTGACAGAACTTCAAATAATCATGACGATATCCAGGCAAAGATCATTATATAGGCACCACGTTCAAGATTAGTAGACCAACTCCTGCCTACATCTACTACTATTACTCCACACATCGACCGCTATCCAACATGCATCTAGTGTATTAAGTTCATGGAGAAACGGAGTAATGCAATAAGAACGATGACATGATGTAGACAAGATCTATTTATGTAGAAATAGACCCCATCGTTTTATCCTTAGTAGCAACGATACATACGTGTCGGTTCCCCTTCTGTCACTGGGATCAAGCACCGTAAAATCGAACCCACTACAAAGCACCTCTTCCCATTGCAAGATAAATAGATCAAATTGGCAAAACAAAACCCAAATATCGGAGAAGAAATACGAGGCTATAAGCAATCATGCATATAAGAGATCAAAGAAAATCAAATAACTTTCATGGATAAAAAGATAGATCTGATCATAAACTCAAAGTTCATCCAATCCCAACAAACACACCACAAAAAGAGTTACATCATATGGATCTCCAAGAGACAGTTGTATTGAGAATCAAACAAGAGAGAGGAAGCCATCTAGCTACTAACTACGGACCCGAAGGTCTACAAAGAACTACTCACACATCATCAGAGAGGCAACAATGGAAGTGGTGAACCGCTCCGTGATGGTGTCTAGATTGGATCTGGTGGTTCTGGACTCTGCGGCTGCTGGAATTGGTATTTATAAAGTAAAGAGGTGGTCCGGGGGCACCCGAGGTGGGCACAACCCACCAGGGCATGCCTGGGCCTCCAAGCGCGCACTGGTGGGTTGTGCTCCCCTCAGAGCATCCCCCAGGTGCTTCTTCGGCCCACTGGATGTATCTGCTCCAAAAAAAATCAACAAAAAGTTTTGCTGCATTTGGACTCCGTTTGGTATTGATTTCCTACAAGGTAAAAAACATGCAGAAAACAACAACTCGCATTTGGCAGTATGTCAATAGTTTAATACCAAAAAATGATATAAAATTATAAAACATCCAAGAATGATAATATAACAGGATGAAACAATCAAAAATTATAGATACGTTGGAGACATATCAGCATCCCCAAGCTTAATTCCTGCTCGTCCTCGAGTAGGTAAATGATAAAAACAGAATTTTTGATGTGGAATGCTGCCTAACATGTCATCTCATATTCTTTTCTTTGTAGCATGGACATTTGGACTTTTATATTGTACAAAGCAATAGTCTAGTTTTGACATGAGACTTAAATACTCAGGCATACCAACAAGCAACCATGTCCTTCAGAATATCAACGCTTAAATAAGTTATCCCTAGCCCATCATGCTCAATCATTGATCCTTATGAAACACACTCGCATATTAACTACACCCAATGCTCAAGTACGATCATAGTGCCCCCTAGTTGGTGCTTTATAAGAGAAGATGCAGACTCAAATAAAATAAAAATTGCATAAAGTAAAAGAAAGGCCCTTCGCCGAGGGAAGTAGGGATTTGTAGAGGTGTCAGAGCTCAAAGCGAAAATTGAGAGATAAAAAAATTTTGAGAGGCATACTTTTCCCACCAACGAAAACGACTTAGATTTCCCAACACTTTCCATGCTAGATATATCATAGGTGGTTCCCAAACAGAAATTAAAGTTTATTCCTTTTTCCACCATACTTTCACTTTCCATGGCTAACCATATCCACGGGTGCCTTCCATACCAACACTTTTCAAGGAATTTATTATTTGACAACATAAAGTAAATTCATTTTTCATTTCGGGATTGGGCATCCCTAATACCTTTGCCTTACTCTTGTGCAATGACAAGTGAATAAACACTCATCATGAGAATAACACATCTGGCATGAAAAATATTAGCCACCCCTCGCTGCCTCACGAGCGGTACGAGCACACAAGAGAGAAATTTATTTTGAAAATTAGAGATGGCACATACAAATTTGCTTAGAACGGCAAAAGAATACCGCATATAGGTAGGTATAGTGGACTCATGTGGCAAAACTGGTTTGGAGGGTTTTGGATGCACAAGTGGTGATCATGCTTAGTGCAAAATGAAGGCTAGCAAAAGATTGAGAAGCGACCAACCAAGAAACGAATAATCTCATAAGCGAGCATTAAGCGTAATTAACACCGAATAATGCACCACAAGTAGGATATAATTTCATTGCATAACTATTGACTTTCTTGCTTGCATAGGGAATCACAAACCTTAACACCAATATTCTTACTAAAGCATAATTACTCATCAACATGACTCACATATCACATCATCATATCTCAAAACTATTACTAAGAATCAAGTTTGTTTTGTCCAATGATATTCATGAAATTTTTTATTTATCCTTCTTGGATATCTATCA
Source organism: Aegilops umbellulata (assembly GCA_032464435.1). NCBI lineage: Eukaryota > Viridiplantae > Streptophyta > Magnoliopsida > Poales > Poaceae > Aegilops > Aegilops umbellulata. The sequence goes on from CP136057.1 coordinate 352,954,299, forward strand.
CTTTGGAACTAATTTTCATCTGTTGCTTTTGATAAGCTCAAACAAATATAAGTGAAGATCATGAACATAATATTTCTTTCTCTCAAATTAATTTAAGTGAAGCAAGAGAGAATTTCTTTAAAAAAATTTACTAACTCTCAAATAAATCTATGTGAAGCAAGAGAGTATTTCTTCAAAAATACTAAAGCACACCATGCTCAAAAATATGTAAGTGAAGCACTAGAGCAAGTCCATAGCTCATAAAAATTTAAGTGAAGCATAGAGAGCAATTCAAACAAGTCATGGCATAATTTTGGCTCTCTCAAATAGGTTTGTACAGCAAGGAATCAAGACTAAAAACACAAAACAAAACAAGAAAAGACTCAAATCATACAATACGCTCCAAGCAAAACACATAGTATGTGACGAATAAAAATATAGCTTCAGTAAAATACCGATGGTTGTTAGAAGAAAGAGGGGATGCCACTCGGGGCATCCCAAAGCTTAGTTGCTTGCTTCTCTTTGGACAATAACTTGGGGTGCCATGGGCATCCCCAAGCTTAGGCTCTTCTTACTCCTTATTCCTTCATCCATCGTAAGATAACCAAAACTTGAAAACTTCAATCACACAAAACTCAACAAAACCTTCGTGAGATCCGTTAGTATAAGAAAGCAAATCACTACTCTAAGTACTGTAGCAAACCAATTCATATTTTATTGTTGCATTATATCTACGGTATTCCAACTTTTCTATGGCAAAAACTCATCAAAGAAAACCATAGAATCATCAAAACAAGCACACAACACAAAGAAAACAGAATCTGTCAAAAATTGAACAGTCTATAGTAATCTAGAAATTTCGAATACTTCTGAAACTCCAAAAATCTCGATAAATTAGGAAAATCTGAGAAATTTATATATTAATCTTCTGCAAAAAGAATTGGTATTTTATCACGCTCTGGTTAAAAATGAGAATGGTTTTTGTGAGCGCAAAAGTTTCTGTTTTTCAGCAAGATCAAACAACTATCACCGAAGAAGATCCTAAAGGTTTTACTTGGCAAAACACTAATTAAAACATGAAAACACAATCATAACAGTAGCATAATTGTGCTAACACTCAAGAACAGAAAGCAAAAAGTAAAAATAAATTTTATTCATTGGGTTTCCTCCCAACAAGCGCTATCGTTTTACGCCCTTAGCTAGGCATAAAGCAAGGATCTAAGTTTTGTCATCTTTGTTATTAATTTCCTTATGGGTATTCTTGTCATGAAGTTTTGTAAAGACAACATTAGACATATTATCCATAGAAACCTTAGCATTCCTAAGTTGGTTTTCATCATACCCCCTTTGATTTCTAGCAACAATCCAAGAGTGATGTTGATTAACATTATTGAAAACTTGTTGGATTATATCTAAAACGGGGACTTCCTTTTTAAGATTCTCATCAAATATTTTATTACCCCCAAGCAAATGCATTAGTGCATAATCACTATTGTAAAGAATTTCATCTATCACGGGTTTTTCACGATTCATACCATAAAAATCAAAGATTTCCCTAGCTTCTCTTATTATGTAATCAAATTCCAAATTCATTCATAAGGACAAGGGTGGCCAACTTTTTAGCCCTAGGATTCTTTATAACGGGAGCATCATCAAGACTTAGATTCCCAACACAATTGAAAAATTCTTGGATACATTATTTTCCCATAACATTCCCTTGCCCCAAGATAAAAGTTTTAGCATCCAGATTGCCCGTGCGTCCAATCATAGGAGTTAGGCCATCATCTGTTGGTGCCATACTGAAATCGCTCATGATTGCAAGCAAAGGATAGATCTGACGAGAAAACGGCAAACGAAAAAGAGGGCGAATAAAATAGCAAATTTTTGTGAAGTGGGGGAGAGGAAAACGAGAGGCAAAGGCAAATAATGTAAATTGTAAGGAGATGAGATTTGTGATTAGGAACCTAGTAGATGTTGATGATCCTCCCCGACAACGGTGCAAGAAATTCCTGTTGATGTGGCTTGAAACTACGTCGGTATTTCCCCAAAGAGGAAGGGATGATGCAGCACAGCGGCAGTAGGTATTTCCCTCAGTGATGAAACCAATGTTATCGAACGAGTAGGAGAACCAAGCAACACTGCGTAAACAACACCTGCACACAAATGAGAAATACTCGCAACCCGACGTGTAAAAGGGGTTGTCAATCCCTTTCGGGTAGCGGCGCCAGAAATTGGCAAATGGATGTGAGAGAGTTGTAAATATTGATAGATCGAACGCCAAATAAAATAAAGTGCAGCGAGGTATTTTTGTATTTTTGGGTTTAATAGATTTGAAAAATAAAAGCAAAGGAAAATAGATTGCAAAGGCGAATAATATGAGAAAGAGACCCGGGGGCCGTAGGTTTCACTAGTGGCTTCTCTCGAGAAAAATAGCAAATGGTGGTAAACAAATTACTGTTGGGCAATTGATAAAAGTTCAAATAATCATGACGATATCCAGGCAATGATCATTATATAGGCATCACGTCCAAGATTAGTAGACCGACTCCTGCCTTTATCTACTACTATTACTCCACACAACGACCGCTATCCAGCATGCATCTAATGTAATAAGTTCATGGAGAAACGGAGTAATGCAATAAGAACGATGACATGATGTAGACAAGATCTATTTATGTAGAAATAGACCCCCATCGTTTTATCCTTAGTAGCAATGATACATACGTGTTGGTTCCCCATCTGTCACTGGGATCAAGCACCGTAAGATCGAACCCACTACAAAGCACATCTTCCCATTGCAAGATAAATAGATCAAGTTGGCCAAACAAAACCCAAAGATCAGAGTAGAAATACGAGGCTTTAAGCAATCATGCATATAAGAGATCAAACAGACTCAAATAACTTTCATGGATAAAAAGATAGATCTGATCATAAACTCAAAGTTCATCCGATCCCAACGAACACACCACAAAAAGAGTTACATCATATGGATCTCCAAGAGACCATTGTATTGAGAATCAAACGAGAGAGAGAGAGAGGAAGCCATCTAGCTACTAACTACAGACTCAAAGCTCTACAAAGAACTACTCACGCATCATCGGAGAGGCACCAATGGAAGTGGTGAACCCCTCTGTGATGGTGTCTAGATCAGATTTGGTGGTTCTAGCCTCTGCGACAACTGGAATTGATTTTCGTCGACTCCCCTAGGGTTTCTGGAATATTGGGGTATTTATAGAGTAAAGAGGCAGTCCGGGGGGCACCCGAGGTGGGCACAACCCACCAAGGCTGGTGGGTTGTGCTCCCCTCAAAGCAGCCCCCAGGTGCTTCTTCGGCCCACTGGATGTCTTCTGGTCCAAAAATAATCCACAAAAAGTTTCGCTGTGTTTGGACTCCGTTTGGTATTGATTTGTTGCGATGTAAAAAACATGTAGAAAACGACAACTAGAACTTGGCACTATGTCAATAGTTTAGTACCAAAAAATGATATAAAATGACTATAAAATGATTATAAAACATCCAAATAATATAACGGCATGGAACGATAAAAAATTATAGATATGTTGGAGACGTATCAATCATTCCTTCTGTCGGAGATGGGGTTCCGGCAAAACCCTTAAGGTTCAAACTCTGGGGTGCGCGTGAAGTTCTTTCCCTCCTACCGATCCACACCCTAGCTCGCTAAGATCTCACGGACGAACTCGACGAACTCGCAACACAGAAAGACATGAGATTTATACTGGTTCGGGCCACCGTTGTGGTGTAATACCCTACTCCAGTGTGTGGTGGTGGATTGCCTCTTGGGCTGATGATGAACAGTACAAGGGGAAGAACAACCTCCTGAGGTTGAGGTGTTCTTGTGCTTTGTGGACTTGTGGATGAGAACTCGATCGGTTCGACCTTCCCTCTACTGTGGTGGCTAGTTCTACTTATATAGGCCCTGGTCCTCTTCCCAAATAATGAGCGGGAAGGGAGCCAACAACGGCGGGTAAATTTGAAAGGGGACAGCCAGTACAGGCTATCGTGACAAAAGTGGTCTTCGCCTACTAAAGGCTCTAGTGATGATGCCGTCTTGGGCTCCACGGTGATCTCCGCCTTGCCGTCCTGCTGGTCTTGGTCACGTTGCACTAATATGGAAACCTTTGCCTGATGCCTCGGTACTCTGCGCCTGCTCCTACCTCCTTAGTTCTAAAGAGGAAACAAGGACGCTGCGCGCGCTGGCGCCCGCCTGGTGTCGATCGTCATGGCTCACGTCACGAGAGCCTCGTGAGGTTTGCCCCGCCTTGATATCTTCGCTCCTCGTGAGCCTGCCTAGCTAGACCGCTCCTGAGGAGGTCTTGCGTCGTCCGCCCCGCGAGGCTTGGCCCCTCGCGAGGGTCTTGACGGCCTTGTCGATGAAGATGGGCCGTACGGCCCGCTAGCTTAGCCACGCCATGGGCCGCAGGTAGGCAAGTCTGGGGACCCCCGTTCCCAGAACATGGACAGTAGCCCCGGGCCCAAAGCGCGCTCGGGCTTGGCTTCGAGGCGAAGCCAACGGTCAAGTACAGAGCGCTGCGGGCCCCAAAAGCCTACGGCCTCGGTTGACGCATGGCGGTTGATTGGACGGGGGCGTCTCCACTTCCCCATGCTACCTCGGCAACAACACGATTTGACAAGTCCCTGCGACATGCAAGGAAAACCATCATTACCTGTGATCGTGGGAGGCGCCGGTTGGCCTTCCTCCGCTATAAATGGAGAGGAGGCGAAGCCCCCATCGCCCGTATCTTCCTTGCTCGCTTGCTTCTTCCTCCTTGCTTATCTGCTTGCAACAATGGCGCCCATCCGAAGGTTCTCCGCGGACGAGAAAGGAAAGGCCACCTGCGACGATCCGGGGCCGCTCCCGCCGAAGAAGAGGATGGTCTATTGTCGTGATGAAGTGGCGATGCAGGTGGTGACGAGGCCTTGGTGCGAGCGGCCTCCTCCAGGGTATACGCTACCCTTGTACGCCTGAGCCGAGGGCTCAGGAGGGCGGGGCGATGAGCAGCGCCGCCCGCTCCGCGCCCGTGGTCGCCGCGCTACGGCAACGCGCGTGGTAGCTCCGGGAGTCCATGTTGCAGACTCCTCGCACGAGCTTGTGCTATGGGCACCGATGCCCCCAAGCTCCTGGATCCACTTCCCGCGGTTCTTCTCCGGTGTGATGCCACCGAGGGGGCCCCTCAAGCTTTGGTTGCAGCACGCCGACTGCGACGCTCTGGCGACCGGAGCAGAGATCGAAGCAGTCCCCGCAGGCAAGATCTTCATGACCCATGGATGGGGCGAGGTTGCGCGGGTTTGCCGTGCGAGGGGAGCCCTCGTGATCCACTTCGAGTACGACGGCGCCACCACACTCTTCTTCAAGGTCTTCAACACGGAGGGCCGCTGCCTAGAGTGTTGCCCTGGAGGGGAGCGCGAGGTTGACGCACGCTCCGCTCGTGGCTACTCCAGCAGCAGCAGCCCCCTGGAGTCCAAAAGCTCTCCCGAGCCTTAAGAGACTCCGGAGACGAGCGACGACAGCTACATGCCCCCGAGCTCTCGCCGGGCCCGGAGCAGGGCTGCGGCGTCCAGCCGATGTCGTCGTTGATCTGGATGAGGTTGGCGCCGGCCTCCCGTGGCCCACTGTTGATGATGGCGTCCGCCACGGGGGGGTGTAGATATGATTCCTCTTAGTTCTCGTTTCTGTGTCCTGCGGAGAATCATGAAGTACCCCGTGGAGGTGTGTAAGGATCTATGATGCCCTTTTGTGTATATCTTCCTTATTATGAAAATTTGCGAGCGCATGTCCTGCCAAGGCTGGGTCTCCCCTTTCCAACCTCGCGACAGTTTGTTGCTCTATGCTGACAGGTCCCAGTCCCCAGGCATGCTACACCCGTCGCTGGTATTCCAGGTCGCGTGCCGTGGTCAAGGCCAGGAGGTGTGCGGCCCGAGGTCCGGTAAGAGCCCCTGAGGCGCGATGCTCCTGAGGTCCCCTATAGCGCTCAAGCGGCTATGGCAAGGAAAGAAAGGGAGGCGACGAGGCCGCGGCAGAGCCGCGATGACCGTGATCCTAAGGTTTCAACGATTAGCCGATCCGAGCGCGAGACTTATCTCAGTGGTGCGGGGTTGATACGTCTCCAACGTATCTATAATTTTTAGGGATGACAATGGGTAGGGTATGGGTGGGTACAACCCCCTTCTACCCAAACCCATACCCATAGTGTCAAGACCCCGATTCCAAGTCACATCTACCCAGCCGGTAACACCTCATATCACTTTGCGGCCTCACGCACGGTAATCCCACGGGTGTCGCCTTACCATGGACCGAGACCGTTTGCGCCTTTTGGCTCACGTATATGATAGTGTCGCTAGCATCCATATGACAGAGAACCCGGGCCGACATGGCTAGTCGTGAACCCAAAGCGGCACTAACCCATGGGGACAGGCATACATGAATCACATCGAGCATGTCGGTCATCAACGTGTGAATCCGGGCTGTAGCACTGGGCTAATAGGACTCCGGTTACCCGGGCTGTAGCAGGCTAGGCAGGACTCCGGATGTCACCACGTGACATTTCCCCGAAGGGACAGACATAGGAACGAAATGAATCACATGTCGCAAGTCAAGTGTCCAGAGCAGTAGTGCTGGGCTAGCAGGACTCCGGTGAACCGGGCTGTAGCGGACTACTATCGCTCAGGAAGCACTAGACTACATTTCCCCATATGAGAGGCTGCCAAGGATAAACAACTAGATTGTCGGATCCCACTCATACCAAGCATTTCAATCATACACACAATATGCCCGATATGAATACATACAACATGGCATCAAAACAAAACTCTACAACTAAAGTACTTTATTTAAAAGGCTCCGAGGAGCCATACATAACATATTCATACAGATAGGGGTCACGTGACCCGACACTCAAGTCATACAAATATACAAGCACATGCGGAAGCAAACTTGTCTGAGTACAGACACTAGAAAGAAAGAAGGCTTGACGAAGCCTGTCTATCTACATCGACCCTTCACAAGTCTTGGATCACCACCTGGGTGGCTAGTCACTCATCAACGTCGAGGTCTACATAGAGCCCATCGGAGGGGGCGGTGTTGTCGTCTGAAAACATTAATTAAAGCAACATGAGTACGAAGGTACTCAGCAAGTCTTACAACAGAATCCTACTATACATGCACATTCTCAAGAAGGTAGTGGAGTTATTGCAGCAAGCCAGCTTTGACTCATGGCTAAGCTATCCTACGATAGACACAACTTGTAAAGCATTTGTCGCACACGAGTCCACTAATCACCAACACAATACTCCACCGTGGATCCTCTCCCGTCAGCCTACGAGAGGGCCATCCGCGGTACTCACACTTATCTTGAGGCTTTTAGTAGTATCCATTTACTTGTCTATGAACTGCATAGGTGACCAAGTAGTCCTTTACCGCGGACGCGACTATTCGAATAGTTTTATACCTTGCAGGGGTGTACTTCGTCGCACACGCTCTCACCACTTATCGCCGCTACACGACGTGTACTCGGCAACCTTCAAGCGGAAGCGCAGCGAGGGTGTCGGCCACGACCTGACTAAACACACGAGTCCCTAGTCCAGGTTTATCGCCTATTCGGGTTCCATCCGCAGGGAGTCCGGCCGAGGTTTCCACTAACGGCCTCGAATGATGTGTGCAGGGTTCCCGAGACACCAAACGGGCGAATCGGTACACCGGGCCACGTGCCTACCGCAACACAGCCCACCCCTAAGGTCAGCGCTGCGTGCGGCCCCCAGCATGCTACAAACACCAGAAACTACTTTGCAACTCCCGGACAGAGGACAAGAGTGGTTAATAAGTCGAGAGGGTCAATTAAGGATCCCAATGTGTGGTAGTAGCTGAATCTTAAATCACACACACATATCTCAGTTCTTAAGGACGGCCTCAATGAAACAACCCACCATGTACTCCTACATGGCCTCTCATCGATTCCTTTACCAAATCATATTCAACACTTTCACTCTCATTACCGACACAACCTTTCACTCTAGTTCATCATCCCAATGAGCCAGACCTAACACAACTCTAAGCATAGCATGGTAGGAAACATAGATATGGCTCAATCAACTCCTACACATGGTAGTGGGTTTCATCTGGTTACTGTGGCAATGACAGGTCTTGCAAAGGAAGTGGGTTCAACTACCACAACACACAACAGTCTGAATCGCGTTGTCTTAATGCAGTAAACAAGAGCAGAAGCGAGAACATGGGTTTGTATCGGAATGATCAATGGATTGCTTGCCTGATGTAGTGGTAGTAGGGTACTGCCCTTCAGACGGATATTCGAGGTTATCCTCGGAGGCAGAACCTACCACGAAAAACACACCGAACATAATCAACACATGACGATATGCAACAATATGATGCATGGTATGACATGGCAATATGAATGTGTCTTGGCCTAATGCTAGCTAAAACAGAAAGGAATGAACTCATTTGAATCAAAGATTCAAATGCTAGTTCATTTAACATAGCCATTTTAGTGCATTAACTTATTTTGCTTAAACAGCAAGGTTAACTTGTTCTGTCATGCATGAAACCTTTACCAATGGATAGATTGAATTTTTCTGATCAAAATTGATATATAAATCTTTGTATTTGGAGTTACAGATTAATTTCTATGAATTTTTGAAGTTTGCAACAATTTCTGGAATTCTCTATATAAAAATAAATCCAAAAATTAGTTATTGCATCAGCAGTGCGTCAGGGTGACGTCAGTGGTCAACGGGGACGTCCAGGTCAAACTGACCAGTGGGTCCCGCTTGTCAACAATTAATTTAAACTAACTAAATTTAGTTAAAACTAATCTGGTTAGTTAGCAGAGGGGGCCCCCACTTGTCATAGACTCAGGTGAGTCAACTTGGGCCCACCCAGTCAAGGTCAACGGGTCAAACCCGCCAGCGTTTAGCCGCCGGCGAGGCCAGACGCGGTGGTGGAAGTGCAAATTCGTGCTCCGGCGACCAAATGGACGGCGGAGACCATCTACGGGTAGCTGGGAGCAAGCAGCGACGTTTGGTGGTAGTTGTTGAGCTCGGAGTGGCCGGAAGCGTCGTCGGCGACGAGCTAGGTGGTTGCCGGAGTCGGGTGAAGGTGAACCCGAGGCTACGGGGCACGGCGAGGCGCGTGGTGAGGTGCGTTGGGCTCCTGGGGATGCAGTGAGTGTGTTGGACACGGTAGTGTGACCGGAGGTTGGCCGGAGACACGTCGGGGACGAGCTCGGCGGTGGCGCGTGCGGTGATGCTTCGTGCAGTTGCTACGGTGCACGAGAAGGCAAATAGAGAGGATGGGGAGGTAGCTGAGCTCACGGCGGTCACGCAGAAATAGACGGCGCGGTCGGGGACGAGCTGATGCGGTGGCGACGTCGAAGGGGATCTTCGGCGGTGGTCGAAGAAGACGGGGTCGGTGGAGGTGTTGCAGAGCGTGCGAGCGCTCGGGGCTCGGCCTGCTCGATGTAGTCGATGATGGCGGAGCGAACGGACACGGTGGCGCGGCACGGAGATGACGGAGGGCGCGACTACGTCGGCGGTGCGGCGACAGGTGCGTCAGCCATGGTGCGGGAGAGCGAGGGAGAGAGGCAGGGGGCGAGTGAGGTGTCCACGGGGTTGGGGCAGCGACATGGAGCCTGCCCAGGGTCCAGGCGCGTGAAGCGGCAAGCTGCTGGCGCCGTGGCAAGCTCGCGCTCGCCGGCGTCAGCTCTCTGCCTGCCTGGCGGGGACGAAGCAGCTGGCTGGCATGGGCCAGCACAGCGCTGGGCCGCCAGGTGGGCCGGCTGATGGGCTGCGGCCAGGTAAGTTCTCTCCCTTTCTTTAAATTTCTGTTTTCTATTTTCCTGTAGGTCTGTGGCTTTATTAAAAATAGCTAGGCACTTCTAAAAATCCTGAAAATAATCAGAGGCTCTGTTTAGAATATTTCCAACAGCCCACACTTATTTTCAGAATTATTTGAGCATTCAAAATAGTTACTAGCATTTAAATGCCCAAATGCAATTTACATATGATTTAATTCAATGACCTTCTGTTGACCTAGAAAATTGTGCACCAATTTTGCCAGAGGTTCTAACCCAAGACAAAGAGGGTGAACTTTTTAGAAGGGCATTTCAGGTTCATTGAAAATATTTTTAGTAAACCCTAGTTGATTTCAGAGGGGTTCTGGGGGTTCTGTCTTCCCCAATTCAAGTTCTGATGAAAGATAGACATGATGCAACACTCTAATACATGGACTAGCTAGGATGTGACAACTCACCCCCACTCTAAAGAATCTCGTCCCGAGATTTAGGATCTGTCAGGAAGAAGGTAGGGTACTCAAGTCAAAGACGATCCTCCCTTTCCCAAGTAGCTTCTTGCTCGGAATGGTGTGACCATTGAACCTTGAGGAACTTGATATTCTGGCGTCGAGTGGTACGCTCGGCTTGATCAAGGTTACGAACGGGATATTCTCGATATGTGAGGTTATCCTGGAGATCAAGCATTCCGTGGTCCACTCCACGGATAGGATCCGAGAAGCAATGCCTGAGTTGAGAAACGTGGAAGTCATCATGAACTCTGGAGAGATGCGGAGGTAGTTCCAACTGGTAGGCAACTTCCCCTCGTTTGGCAAGAATGCGAAAGGGTCCCATGTAACGAGGAGACAACTTGCCCTTGATACCGAATCGATGGGTTCCCTTTAAAGGTGTAACCCGAAGGTAAGCCTTCTCGCGAACTTCATAAGTCATAGGCTTATGTTTTGTGTCATATTGGCTCTTTTGGCGAGATTGGGCCGTTTTCAATTTCTCACGAATAACGCGAACCTGCTCTTCTGCTTCCTGGATCATATCCGGGCCAAAGAGTTGTCTTTCCCCAGTTTCTGACCAGTTAAGAGGCGTTCGACATTTTCGTCCATAGAGAACTTCGAAAGGAGCTTTGCCCAAGCTAGCTTGATAACTATTGTTATAAGCGAACTCGGCGAATGGAAGGCACTTCTCCCAATTCATACCAAAAGCGATGACAGAAGCTCGAAGCATATCCTACAGAATTCGATTGACTCGTTCTACTTGACCACTTGATTGAGGATGGAAGGCGGTGCTAAAGGAGAGACGAGTTCCCATAGCATTTTGGAAACTTTCCCAAAATTGAGAGGTGAAGAGACTTCCACGGTCTGAGTTAATCTCCAATGGAACACCATGAAGAGACACTATTCGGGAGATGTACAAGTCAGCTAGCTGGCTAGCGGTTATACTCTCACGAACAGGTAGAAAGTGGGCTACTTTGGAAAGACGATCGACAACGACGAAGATAGCATTATTCCCTCTCTTAGTCCTGGGAAACCCGGTAATGAAATCCATACCGATTTTATCCCATTTCCATTCAGGAAGTGCCAAAGGTTGAAGGGTGCCAGCAGGCCGTTGATGCTCTGCTTTAACACGACGACAGACGTCGCAGTTAGCAATGTATTGAGCGATTTCTCTCTTTATCCTAGTCCACCAAAACCTCTGGCGTGGGTCTTGATACATTTTAGTACTACCGGGATGAATGGCGAGAGGGGATTCATGAGCTTCCTTAAGGATCAGTTGCCGTAGCTGTTGTTTCTTGGGAACCACCAAGCGGTTCTCAAAGAAGACAACACCTCGCTCATCCATGGAGAAACACTTAGTAGCTCCGCTAGCAATGTTCTCCTTGATCCGAGATATTCCTCTATCATACCGCTGAGCAGTTATGATTTGATCCGTAAGGTTGGGTTTCGCCACCAGGGTGGAAAGGAATCCTCGAGGAACAATGTGAAGGTTAAGCTTACGAAATTCCTCGTGGAGAAGTGGTTGACTTTGTTGTAACATCAGGTTGTTACAATAGGATTTACGACTTAGTGCATCAGCCATGACATTGGCTTTGCCCGGGGTGTAAGTTATTCCTAAGTCGTAATCCGTGATCAACTCGACCCAACGTCTTTGACTAAGATTCAAATCTGGTTGGGTGAAGATGTATTTCAGACTTTGGTGATCGGTGTAGATTTCGCAACGATTACCAAGAAGGTAATGTCGCCATGTTTTGAGTGCATGGACCACTACTGCAAGCTCTAGATCATGTGTGGGATAGTTATCCTCATGTGGACGCAACTGTCGAGAAGCGTAGGCAATCACATGACGATCTTGCATGAGTATGCATCCTAGTCCTTGTCGCGAGGCGTCGCAATAGATAACAAAGTCCTTAGAAAAATCTGGTGGTACAAGTACGGGAGCAGATGTCAGGCATCTTTTCAGTTCCTGAAAACTGAACTCGCAGTGTGGGGTCCACTCGAACTTTTCATCTTTCTTGAGGAGTTCAGTTAGATGTTTAGCAACCTTGGAGAAATTCTCGACGAAGCGGTGACAGTAGCTCGCTAGGCCAAGGAAACTCCGAACTTGCTTGACCGTTTCAGGTGGAGTCCAGTCAAGGACGACTTGAACTCGCTCGGGATTGATGGCACTGCCCTTACCAGAGATTACATGGCCCAGATAGGTCACTTCTGGCAACCAGAATTCGCACTTAGAGAATTTGGCATAAAGGCGATGCTCTAGAAGTTTCATCAATACTAGCCTTAGATGTTCGGCATGTTCTTCCTCATTCTTGGAGTAGATGAGTATATCATCGAGGTATACCACGACGAATTTATCCAAATACTCCATGAAGATCGAGTTCATTAGCCGAGAGAAGGTGGCTAGAGCATTGGTTAACCTGAAAGACATGACGGTGTACTCGTATTGGCCATAACGAGTAACAAAGGACGTTTTAGGAATGTCCCCGTTCTTGATTTTGATTTGATGGTAGCCCAACCTCAAATCCATTTTGGAAAAGACTGAGGATCCAGCAAGCTGGTCATACAGATCGTTGATCCTGGGGAGCGAATACTTGTTCTTGATGGTGACCAAGTTGACAGATCGGTAATCTACAACCATCCGATCCATTCCATCCTTCTTCTTGATGGAGAGGACGGGGCAAGCCCATGGATAAGAACTAGGACGGATGAAACCCTTTTGCAAGGACACATCGAGTTGTTTCTTAAGCTCGGCTAGTTCTAGGGTGCCATCTTATAAGGTCTTCTAGAGATTGGGATGGTTCCTAGAACAAGGTCTATCACGAACTCGACATCTCTGTCAGGTGGAACAGCAGACAGTTCCTCTGGAAAGACATCCGGGAAGTCACGGACTACCGGAATATCTCCAAGGTCTGGAAGGGGGTTGGCATTTAAGGAGTAAAGCTGACGCTCACACACTCGGGTCAAAACATTGACTGTCTTGCCCGATTAATGGGTGAGTTGAACAGTTCTAGTAGAGCAATCAATCTTAGCGTAATGGGCTGACATCCAGTCCATACCCAAGATGATGTTTATGTCCGAGGACTTGAGAGCTATTAGTGATGCAAGGAAGACCAATCTATCAACAAGGATTTCATTTCCATGGCTGATTCTAGAGGTTTGCCATCTAGAACCAGGAGTTTGAATTTCCATGGAGGTGGGCATGTCACAAAATGTGGTGTTGTGCAATCGAGCATAGCTCTCAGAAATAAATGAATGAGATGCTCCAGTATCAAAGAGAACAATTGCCGGATGGCAATTAACAAGGAGCGTACCGAGAACAACGTTGGGATCCTCATGAGTCTCCTCAGCTGAGACGTAGTTGACATGGCCACGAGTAGTGGTGGATGGCTTGGCGTAGAGCACCTTTCCAGCTGGCTTGCCATGGCCAACAGAGTTTCCGAACTGGTTGGGATTGTTCTGGGGACACTCGCGGATGGAGTGACCCATCTCCCCACACTTGAAACAAGTTATCACATTGGGGCGTGGAGCAGCATTAGCAGCGGGGCCACCATAGGTCTTGGGCGGTGCATACTGCTGGTTGGGGCGAGGCGCCTCAAAGGATGGCCTCGGAGTGAACCTGGGTGGTAGAGCAGTGTTTGGAATCCAGACCCGGCGCTTCTGAGATCCAGAGCCGGATGAAGATCCAAAGCCACGGGAGTGCTTGCGTGAAGCTTCAAAGTCAGCGTGTCCTGTCTCAGCACTGATGGCCTTGTTGACTAACTTCTGGAAGGAGGTGCACTCGTGCAGAAGAAGGTCACGGCGAAGCTCGGGGCTAAGTCCCTTGTGGAACCTTGCCTGCTTCTTAGCGTCGGTGGATACCTCTTCAGGAGCATATCGTGCTAGATTTCCAAACTCACGACTGTATGCATCCACAGTCAGTCTACCCTAGGTGAAATTGCAGAACTCTTCCCTCTTATGATCCATGAGACCTTCCGGAATGTGATGCTCACGGAAAGCAGCACTGAATTCAGCCCAGGTAGTGATTTGGCCGACCGGGCGCATAGCCTCAAAGTTTTCCCACCAAAGGCTAGCAGGGCCTTCGAGGTGATAGGCAGCAAAGGTAACCTTATCAGCTTCGGCTACGTTGGCAGAACGTAGCTTGTGGGTGATGCTGCGAAGCCAGTCATCTGCATCGAGAGGCTCGACGGAATGATTAAACTTCGGTGGGTACAACTTGACGAAGTCATTGATTGACACCAGATCGTTCCTCGGCTGGCATGCAGTATTCTGCTCAATCCGCTCCAGCAAGCGGTTGGTCTCACGCTTGTTTCGTTCGGCCTCCAGCATAACTTCGGCCAGAGAAGGCGGTTGAGGCAGATTTTCATTCCTAGCTGCGTTGGCTTCACCCTGCTCCGGGGCAGCCGGGTTGTTACGGGTGTTGACCATCCTAGGAAAACAAGACAACGGTTTAGACAAGGATGGCAAAATCTGGGCATGGAAGTGCGGAATGTAATGGATAGCACGGAATGCAGAGATGTTCATCCGTATGACATGGTAATATAGAACTGCCATATATATACCAACGGTCATACACACCATACATAGTTTAGTACAAACCCAGGCTAAAGTAAAACTACGATGAAAGACGTTACATCTCATTGGAGGCATTCCAAGCTCCTATACATTATTTTTCTACACCTCCGGGATTGATACACACTAAGTCATATTCCTCAAGTCACGCAGGACAGTGGAAATACAACTATTACAACACTAGTGATACTACCACCAACTCAGACAGCTCTGTAGTAGTCCTCATAGAAGTCACCTCCATAGCCTGGAAGTTCAACGTGACCATCCGGGAACAGACGGTCCTGAGGAGCCTGAGGACCAAAGGGGCTAGGATGAGGTCTTGGACCAACGAACGGTGGCATGCGGGGACCACGGGGTGGGGTGATGCCTCCCACATCACGCCAATCCACCATGTCTGGCAAAGCATATTTCACAGGATACAGATCCCTCGTATCCATGCATCCAGCTTGCACAGCCGGTGCAAACCGAGTCAAAGTGGCCCAATGATCAGCACGGGTGTTGAAAAGCTCCAGTCTCAAGGCCCGATTCTCTCGGTCCTTATCCTCGAGCATCTCGGCAGTGGTGCGAGTTAGTGAGTCCTCATGTGTGGAGTCAGCATAGATAGCCTGGAGATACCCTTGCGCTCCCGGGAGTGAAGCTGGCATATAACGGAAGTCGGTGTTCCGAAGCAGGCGAGTCCTGACTCGCATGATGGTCATCATGGAATAGGCAGCATCCTGCACAACCATCTCAATAGTGACCCCGAGTCCATAGGAACAGTGGAGGGGCTCGGTAGATCCAGGATAAGAAGGAAATATCATGACAGCGCAGAAATATTGGCTTTGATTAAAGTCTCGGAATTGCTCTTCAACGGTGTATTCGGGATACCAACGGTAACCCGTCTCGATCATTACCCGGACTAACATAGCAGTATGACCGGGCACATCGAGGCACCGGGTCAGGCGAACCACTTGGTTCTGAGCACGAGTGGCCATCTGAAAGCACAACCATAATGCAAAGACATTAGAATTTCCAGGGAAAATTGGACAGCATAACAGCTGTAAATGCTCAGAAACGGAGTTGAGACATTCACAACAGTTTGCAAAAATCACTCAACAACATCATATCAAGGTTCTGGTTCAACTGGTAACATACTAAAATTAGTAGAAACTGTACTGAGGCTGGTAACCAACAATCCTATAAGTTACTACGGATTAGTAACACGTGAACCTGATAGAGAGAAGAGAGCCTAGTCCTTATCCCACGTAGAATGAGAAGAGAATGAGACAGATCAGAGGGCATAAGGTAAAGGAGTAAAAGAGCCTTATGTTCCCTCCCACAATAAATTCCCCTACATATAACTAAAGCATTTCTAGACTCGACATCGACCAGCTTGGCTTAGCGAACCTACAGGCAGTCCGGCTCTGATGCCAACGCTGTCAGGACCCCGATTCCAAGTCACATCGACCCAGTCGGTAACACCTCATATCACTTTGCGGCCTCACGCACGGTAATCCCACGGGTGTCGCCTTACCATGGCCCGGGACCGTATGCGCATTTTGGCTCACGTATATGATAGTGTCGCTAGCATCCATATGACAGAGAACCCAGGCCGAAATGGCTAATCGTGAACCCAAAGCGGCACTAACCCATGGGGACAGACATGCATGAATCACATCGAGCATGTCGGTCATCAACGTGTGAATCCGGGCTGTAGCACTGGGCTAACAGGACTCCGGTTACCCGGGCTGTAGCAGGCTAGGCAGGACTCCGGATGTCACCGCGGGACATTTCCCTGAAGGGACAGACACAGGAATGAAATGAATCACATGTCGCAAGTCAAGTGTCCAGAGCAGTAGTGCTGGGCTAGCAGGACTCCGGTGAACCGGGCTGTAGCGGACTACTATCGCTCAGGAAGCACTAGACTACATTTCCCCATATGAGAGGCTGCCAAGGATAAACAACTAGATTGTCGGATCCCACTCATACCAAGCATTTCAATCATACACACAATATGCCCGATATGAATACATACAACATGGCATCAAAACAAAACTCTACAACTCAAGTACTTTATTTAAAAGGCTCCGAGGAGCCATACATAACATATTCATACAGATAGGGGTCACATGACCCGACACTCAAGTCATACAAACATACAAGCACATGCGGAAGCAAACTAGTCTGAGTATAGACACTAGAAAGAAAGAAGGCTTGACGAAGCCTGTCTATCTACATCGACCCTTCACAAGTCTTGGATCACCACCTGGGTGGCTAGTCACTCGTCAACGTCGAGGTCTACATAGAGCCCATCGGAGGGGGCGGTGTTGTCGTCTGAAAACATTAATTAAAGCAACATGAGTACGGAGGTACTCAGCAAGTCTTACAACAGAATCCTACTATACATGCACATTCTCAAGAAGGTAGTGGAGTTATTGCAGCAAGCCAGCTTTGACTCATGGCTAAGCTATCCTACGATAGACACAACTTGTAAAGCATTTGTCGCACACGAGTCCACTAATCACCAACACAATACTCCACCGTGGATCCTCTCCCGTCAGCCTACGAGAGGTCCATCCGCGGTACTCACACTTATCTTGAGGCTTTTATTAGTATCCATTTACTTGTCTATGAACTGCATAGGTGACCAAGTAGTCCTTTACCGCGGACGCGACTATTCGAATAGTTTTATACCCTGCAGGGGTGTAGTTCGTCGCACACGCTCTCACCACTTATCGCCGCTACACGACGTGTACTCGGCAACCTTCAAGCGGAAGCCCAGCGAGGGTGTCATCCACGACCTGACTAAACACACGAGTCCCTAGTCCAGGTTTATCGCCTATTCGGGTTCCATCCGCAGGGAGTCTGGCTGAGGTTTTCACTAACGGCCTCGAACGATGTGTGCAGGGTTCTCGAGACATCAAATGGGCGAGTCGGTACACCGTGCCACGTGCCTACCGCAACACAGCCCACCCCTAAGGTCAGCGCGGTGTGCGGCCCCCAGCATGCTACAAACACCAGAAACTACTTTGCAACTCCCGGACAAAGGACAAGAGTGGTTAATAAGTCGAGAGGGTCAATTAAGGATCCCAATGTGTGGTATTAGCTGAATGTTAAATCACACACAGAGATCTCAGTTCTTAAGGACGGCCTCAATGAAACAACCCACCATGTACTCCTACATGGCCTCTCATCGATTCTTTTACCAAATCATATTCAACACTTTCACTCTCATTACCGACACAACCTTTCACTCTAGTTCATCATCCCAATGAGCCAGACCTGACACAACTCTAAGCATAGCAAGCATAGCATGGTAGGAAACACAGATATGGCTCAATTAACTCCTACACATGCTAGTGGGTTTCATCTAGTTACTGTGGCAATGGCAGGTCATGCAAAGGAAGTGGGTTCAACTACCGCAACACACAGCAGTTTGAATCGCGTTGTCTTAATGCAGTAAACAAGAGCAGAAGCGAGAACATTGGTTTGTATTGGAATGATCAATGGGTTTCTTGCCTGATGTAGTTGTAGTAGGGTACTGCCCTTCAGACGGATATTCGGGGTTATCCTCGGAGGTAGAGCCTACCACGAAAAACACACCGAACATAATCAACACATGACGATATGCAACAATATGATGCATGGTATGACATGGAAATATGAATGTGTCTTGGCCTAATGCAAGCTAAAACAGAAAGGAATGTACTCATTTGAATCACAGATTCAAATGCTAGTTCATTTAACATAGCCATTTTAGTGCATTAACTTATTTTGCTTAAACAGTAACTTGTTCTGTCATGCATGAAACCATTACCAATGGATAGACTTAATTTTTCTGATCAAAATTGATATATAAATCTTTGCATTTGGAGTTACAGATTAATTTTTATGAATTTTTGAAGTTTGCAACAATTTCTGGAATTCTCTAAAAAATAAATCCATAAATTAGTTATTGCGTCAGCAGTGCGTCAGGGTGACGTCAGTGGTCAACGGGGACGTCCAGGTCAAACTGACCAGTGGGTCCCGCGTGTCAGCAATTCATTTAAACTAACTAAAATTAGTTAAAACTAATCTGGTTAGTTAGCAGAGGGGGCCCCCACTTGTCATAGACTCAGGTGAGTCAACTTGGGCCCACCCAGTCAAGGTCAACAGGTCAAACCCGCCGGCGTTTAGCCGCCGGCAAGGCCACACGCGGCGGTGGAAGTGCAAATTCGCGCTCCGGCGACCAAATGGATGGCGGAGACCATCTACGGGTAGCTGGGAGCAAGCCGTGACGTTTGGTGGTGGTGGTTGAGCTCGGGGTGGCCGGAAGCGTCGCCGGCGACGAGCTAGACGGTCGCCGGAGTCGGGTGAAGGTGAACCCGAGGCTACGGGGCACGGCGAGGCGCGTGGTGAGGTGCGTTGGGCTCCTGGGGATGCAGTGAGTGTGTTGGACACGGTGGTGTGACCGGTGGTTGGCTGGAGACACGTCGGCGACGAGCTCGGCGGTGGCGCGTGCGGTGATGCTTTGTGCAGTTTCTACGGTGCACGAGAAGGCAAACGGAGAGGATGGGGAGGTAGCTGAGCTCACGACGGTCACACAAAAACAGACGGCGCGGTCGGGGACGAGCTGATGCGGTGGCGACGTCGAAGGGGATCTTCGGCGGTGGCCGACGAAGACGGGGTCGGTGGAGGTGTTGTAGAGCGTGCGAGCGCTCGGGGCTCGGCCTGCTCGATGTAGTCGATGATGGCGGAGCGAACGGACACGGTGGCGCGGCACGGGGACGACGGAGGGCGCGACTACGTCGGCGATGCGGGGCAGGTGCGTCGGCCATGGTGCGGGAGAGCGAGGGAGAGAGGCAGGGGGCAAGTGAGGTGTCCACGGGGTCAGGGCGGCGACGTGGAGCCTGCCCAGGGTCCAAGCGCGCGAAGCTGCAAGCTGCTGGCGCCGTGGCGAGCTCGCGCTCGCCGGCGTCAGCTCTCTGCCTGCCTGGCGGGGACGAAGCAGCTAGCTGGCATGGGCCAGCATAGCGCTGGGCTGCCAGGTGGGCCGGCTGATGGGCTGCGGCCAGGTAAGTTCTCTCCCTTTCCTTAAATTTCTGTTTTCTATTTTCTTGTAGGTTTGTGGCTTTATTAAAAATAGCTAGGCACTTCTAAAAATCCTGAAAATAATCAGAGGCTCTGTTTAGAATATTTCCAACAACCCACACTTATTTTCAGAATTATTTGAGCATTCAAAATAGTTACTAGCATTTAAATGCCCAAATGCAATTTACATATGATTTAATTCAATGACCTTCTGTTGACCTAGAAAATTGTGCACCAATTTTGCCAGAGGTTCTAACCCAAGACAAAGAGGGTGAACTTTTTAGAAGGGCATTTCAGGTTCATTGAAAATATTTTTAGTAAACCCTAGTTGATTTCAGAGGGGTTCTGGGGGTTCTGTCTTCCCCAATTCAAGTTCTGATGAAAGATAGACATGATGCAACACTCTAATGCATGGACTAGCTAGGATGTGACACATAGAAACTTTTTATACCCACCCATTTCAATACCCATGGGTATAAATTGATACCCATGCCCATACCCATCGGGTATCCTATACCCAATGGGTATCCAGTGGGTACAATATATAGCATGTATGTATTATTATTTTTAGAGAAATGAGCCTAAAATTTAGGTGGTGAGAGGCGAGAAATGTTGAACTGGAAAGGGCTCATTTAGTGGGTGGCCTAGAAGGTGGAAAGTGGGTACAAGTAGCAGTTGATGGAAGCCCGACACATTGGGAGGTAGCGGTAAGAACTCAGGATCGCTAGTTGGACAAGAGTATCATGACGATGAGTCGATATTTCCTCATTTCAAGGAGTCACATAGGATGTAGGAGGTGTGGCGAATTGCTGATTGTGGTCCTATGAGCTATGGCTGGTTTAGGGAATAAGGGATTCATTGTTTGGCCATAAGGGTTGGATGTCGACCACACATGTCATATGGGTTATTTCCATTTATTAACTTTTTACGGGTATCCATTGGGTTACCCGTGGGCACAACTTCATACCCATACCCTACCCATATATTTTGCGGGTATGGATACCCATTACCCATGGGTATAAAATCTTGCTAACTCTTGCCCATGCCCACTGTTTTCGGGTAGGGTACCCACGGGTACCCACACCCGTGGGCAACACTGCCATCCCTAATAATTTTTCATTGCTCCATGCTATATTATCTACTGTTTTGGACTATATTGATCTTTATTTTCCACTTTTATATTATTTTTGGGACTAACCTATTAACCGGAGGCCCAGCCCAGAATTACTGTTTTTTGCCTATTTCGGTGTTTCGAAGAAACGGAATATCAAACGGAGTCCAAACAGAAAAATCCTTTTTGGAACGTGATTTTCTCACCGGATAAGTCCCAGGAGACTTGGACCCTACGCTAAGGCATCGGAGAGGCGGTCACGAGGGTGGGGGGCGTGCCCCCCTAGGGCGCGCCCCGCTGCCTCGTGGGCCCCTCGAAGCTCCACCGACGTACTTCTTCCTCCTATATATATCCACGTACCCCCAAACGATCAGAACAGGAGCCAAAAACCTAATTCCACCGCCGCAACTTTCTGTATCCACGAGATCCCATCTTGGGGCCTGTTCCGGAGCTCCGCCGGAGAGGGCCGTCATCACGAAGGGCTTCTACATCATCATAGCCTCTCCGATGAAGTGTGAGTAGTTTACCTCAGACCTTCGGGTCCATAGTTATTAGCTAGATGGCTTCTTCTCTCTTTTTGGATCTCAATACAATGTTCTCCCCCTCTCTTGTGGAGATCTATTCGATGTAATCTTCTTCTTTTTGCGGTGTGTTTGTTGAGACCGATGAATTGTGGGTTTATGATCAAGTCTATCTATGAATAATATTTGAATCTTTTCTGAATTCTTTTATGTATGATTGGTTATCTTTGCAAGTTTCTTCGAATTATCCGTTTGGTTTGGCCAACTAGATTGGTAGTTCTTGCCATGGTAGAAGTGCTTAGCTTTGGGTTCGATCTTGCAGTGTCCTTTCCCAGTGACAGAAGGGGTAGCAAGGCACGTATTGTATCGTTGCCATCGAGGATAACAAGATGGGATTTATTTCATATTGCATGAATTTATCTCTCTACATCATGTCATCTTGCTTAAAGCGTTACTCTGTTTTTAACTTAATACTCTAGATGCATGCTGGATAGCGGTCGATGAGTGGAGTAATAGTAGTAGATGCAGAATCGTTTCGATCTACTTGCCACGGACGTGATGCCTATATACATGATCATGCCTAGATATTCTCATAACTATGCTCAATTCTGTCAATTGCTCAACAGTAATTTGTTCACCCACCGTAGAATACTTATGCTCTTGAGAGAAGCCACTAGTGAACCCTATGGCCCCGGGTCTATTCTCATCATATCAATCTCCATCACTTTAATCTTTCTTTGCTTTTTTACTTTGCCTTTTACTTTTCACTTTGCATCTTTATACCAAAAATACCAAAAATATTATCTATCAGATCTCACTTTCGTAAGTGACCGTGAAGGGATTGACAACCCCTAATCGCGTTGATTGCGTTGAGATCTTGTGTTGTGTAGGTACGAGGGACTTGTGCGTGGCCTCCTACTGGATTGATACCTTGGTTCTCAAAAACTGAGGGAAATACTTACGCTACTCTGGTGCATCATCCTTTCTTGTTCGGGGAAATCCAACGCAAGCTCAAGAGGTAGCAAGAAGAATTTCTGGCGCCGTTGCCGGGGAGGCTTATGTGAAGTCAAGTCAAGATTTGACTCCCCACAACGAGCCATTTCTGGCGTCGTTGCCGGGGAGTCTACGCAAAAAGTCAACATACCAAGTACCCATCACAATCCCTATCTCCGCATTACATTAGTTGCCATTTGCCTCTCGTTTTCCTCTCCCCCACTTCACCCTTGCCGTTTTATTCGCCCTCTCTTTCCCAATCTCCTCCTTCTCCTTCTCCTTCTCCTTCTCCTTCTCCTTTTCCGCTTGCCTTCCCGTTGCCATGGCCGAATCAAAAAGAACAAAGGGTCCTTTCCAGGGTCTTAGTACCTTGGATGATCCCTCTATCCTCTCTAAGCTCAGAAATAATGATGCTATTGAAAGACCCACCGGGGTCACCAATGAGAGTTTAAATAATCTTGATGAAGATGACTCTGGAATTTTTCGCTATTTAATTGATGAGTCTTTAAAAGATGCTTGGGATAGGTTATTGAGGATTAGGGCTAGCTACATACCACAATATCAAATGGAGGTTTACTTAAAAGGTTTCTATGTCGGATTACCTACCTCTTTTAAACAAGTGCTAGATTCTATTTTTGAAGAGGGTTTTCTTGAAGGGGATGCTATAGATACCTATTGAAGGATGAAAACTATATTTGGGCACCCCATGAATGATAAGGTTGAATCTACCACCCTCTTATGCTTTTATCAAAACGAAATTATCAA
This sequence comes from Aegilops umbellulata, assembly GCA_032464435.1. Lineage (NCBI taxonomy): Eukaryota > Viridiplantae > Streptophyta > Magnoliopsida > Poales > Poaceae > Aegilops > Aegilops umbellulata. Next base: position 352,977,595 of record CP136057.1, read on the forward strand.
AGAGATGAAATCTAGTCTAGATGCAAATTTCCGTAACGTGCTTAATCTTACCTCATCCATTAATGGTCATGCTCTTTCCCAAAATAGGAGAATAAATGCCATAGAAAGAAAATTTTCTCATCTTTTTCCTACTGCCAAAGATGGCAATACCTAGATCTATCCTCGAATTTATGCCTAGCTAGGGGCGTTAAACGATAGCGCTTGTTGGGAGGCAACCCAATTTTACTTTTAGCTTTTGTGTTTTTCTTCTGTTAGGGAATAAATAACCCATCTACCTTCTGTTTGGATGTGGTTTTGTGTTTTAATTAGTGTTTGTGCCAAGTTAGACCTATTGGATCTTCTTGGATGATAGTTATTTGATCTTGCTGTAATTTCTAGAAACTTTGCGTTCAGTGCCCGAGTTATTAAAAATCATCAGAACGTGATAAAATACTGATTCGAATTTTCTGCTGATCAATAAACAAATTGTCTAGGTCGTCTAATTTTGGTAGAATTTTTTGGGTTCCAGAAGTTTGTGTTAGTTACAGATTACTACAGACTGTTCTGTTTTTGACAGATTCTGTTTTTCGTGTGTTGTTTGCTTATTTTGATGAATCTATGGCTAGTGAAAGAGTTTATAAACCATAGATAAGTTGCAATACAGTAGGTTTAACACCTATAAAAATAAATAATGAGTTCATTACAGTACCTTGAAGTGGTCTTTTGTTTTCTTTCGCTAACGGAGCTCACGAGATTTTCTGCTGAGTTTTGTGTTGTGAAGTTTTCAAGTTTTCGGTGAATTCTTTGGATGGATTATGGAACAAGGAGTGGAAAGAGCCTAAGCTTGGGGATGCCCATGGCACCCCCAAGATAATCCAAGGACACCAAAAAGTCAAAGCTTGGGGATGCCCCGGAAGGCATCCCCTCTTTCGTCCACTTCCATCGGTAATTTACTTGGAGCTATATTTTTATTCACCAACATGATATGTGTTTTGCTTGGAGCGTCTTGTATTATTTGTGTCTTTGTTTGTTAGTGTGCCACAATCATCCTTGCTGTACACACCTTTTGAGAGAGCCATACATGAATTGGAATTTGATAGAATACTCTATGTGCTTCACTTATATCTTTTGAGCTATGTAGTTTTGCTCTATGTGCTTCACTTATATCTTTTGAGCGTTATGATTTTGCTCTATGTGCTTCACTTAGACCTTTTAGAGCACGGTGGTGGTTTCTTTTAAAGAAACTATTGATCGCTCATGCTTCACTTAAATTATTTTGAGAGTCTTAATAGCATGGTAATTTGCTTAATAATAATATGCTTGGTGTTCAAGATTTGTGAAATTTTCTTTTGAGTGCGTTGAATACTAAGAGAAGATTGAAGCATGATAATTGTTTTGAGATATGGAGGTGATAATATTAGATCCATGCTAGTTTATTAGTTGTGAATTTAAAGAATACTTGTGTTAAAGTTTGTGATTCCCGTAGCATGCACGTATGGTGAACCGTTATGTGATGAAGTCGGAGCATGATTTATTTATTGATTGTCTTCCTTATGAGTGGCGGTAGGGTACGAGCGATGGTCTTTTCCTACCAATCTATCCCCCTAGGAGCATGCGCGTAATACTTTGCTTTGATAACTTCTAGATTTTTGCAATAAGTATATGAGTTCTTTATGACTAATGTTGAGCCCATGGATTATACACACTTTTTCCCATCCTTCCACCATTGCTAGCCCCTCTAATACCGCACACCTTTCACCGGTATCATACACCCACCATATACCTTCCTCAAAACAGCCACCATACCTACCTATCATGGCATTTCCATAGCCATTCCGAGATATATTGCCATGCAACTTTCCACCGTTCCGTTTATTATGACACGCTCCATCATTGTCATATTTCTAGCATGATCATGTAGTTGACATCGTATTTGTGGCAAAGCCACCATTCATAATTCTTTCATACATGTCACTCTTGATTCATTGCATATCCCGGTACACCGCCGGAGGCATTCATATAGAGTCATATTTGTTCTAAGTATCGAGTTGTAATTGATGAGTTGTAAGAAAAATAAAAGTGTGATGATCATCATTTTTTAGAGCATTGTCCCAAGTGAGGAAAGAATGATGGAGACTATGATTCCCCCATAAGTCGGGATGAGACTCCGGACGAAAAATAAAAAAATAAAAAGAAAAAAAAGAGGCCATAAAAAAAGAGAAAAGGCCCAAATAAAAAAAATAAAAAAATGAGAGAAAAAGAGAGAAGGGACAATGCTACTATCCTTTTACCACACTTGTGCTTCAAAGTAGCACCATGATCTTCATGATAGAGAGTCTCTCGTTATGTCACTTTCATATACTAGTGGGAATTTTTCATTATAGAACTTGGCTTGTATATTCCAATTATGGGCTTCCTCAAAATTGCCCTAGGTCTTCATGAGCAAGCGAGTTGGATGCACACCCACTTAGTTTCTTTTGATAAGCTTTCATATACTTATAGCTCTAGTGCATCCGTTGCATGGCAATCCCTACTCACTCACATTGATATCTATTGATGGGCATCTCCATAGCCCGTTGATACGCCTAGTTGATGTGAGACTATCTTCCCCTCTTTTTGTCTTCTCCACAACCACCATTCTATTCCACCTATAAGTGCTATATCCATGGCTCACGCTCATGTATTGCATGAAGATCGAAAAAGTTTTAAAAAAGTTAGAGTATGAAACAATTGCTTGGCTTGTCATCGGGGTTGTGCATGATTTAAATACTTTGTGTGGTGAAGATAGAGCATAGCCAGACTATATGATTTTGTAGGGATAACTTTCTTTGGCCATGTTATTTTGAGAAGACATAATTGCTTTATTAGTATGCTTGAAGTATTATTATTCTTTATGTCAATATGAACTTTTGTCTTGAATCTTCCGAATCTGAATATTCATACCACAATTAAGAAATTTTGCATTGAAATTATGCCAAGTAGCACTCCGCATCAAAAAATCTCTTTTTATCATTTACCTACTCGAGGATGAGCAGGAATTAAGCTTGGGGATGCCTGATACGTCTCCAACGTATCTATAATTTTTGATTGCTCCATGCTATATTATCTACTGTTTTGGACTATATTGGGCTTTATTTTCCACTTTTATATTATTTTTGGGACTAACCTATTAACCGGAGGCCCAGCCCAGAATTGTTGTTTTTTTTCCTATTTCAGTGTTTCGAAGAAACGGAATATCAAACGGAGCCCAAACAGAAAAATCCTTTTTGGAACGTGATTTTCTCACCGGATAAGACCCAGGAGACTTGGACCCTACGCCAAGGCATCGGAGAGGCGGTCACGAGGGTGGGGGGTGCCCCCCTAGGGCGCACCCCCTGCCTCGTGGGCCCCTCGAAGCTCCACCGACGTACTTCTTCCTCCTATATATATCCACGTACCCCCAAACGATCAGAATAGGAGCCAAAAACCTAATTCCACCGCCGCAACTTTCTGTATCCACAAGATCCCATCTTGGGGCCTGTTTCGGAGCTCCCCCGGAGAGGGCCGTCATCATGGAGGGCTTCTACATCATCATAGCCTCTCCGTTGAAGTGTGAGTAGTTTACCTCAGACCTTCGGGTCCATAGTTATTAGCTAGATGGCTTCTTCTCTCTTTTTGGATCTCAATACAATGTTCTCCCCCTCTCTTGTGGAGATCTATTCGATGTAACCTTCTTCTTTTTGCGGTGTGTTTGTTGATACCAATGAATTGTGGGTTTATGATCAAGTCTATCTATGAATAATATTTGAATCTTTTCTGAATTCTTTTATGTATGATTGGTTATCTTTGCAAGTCTCTTAGAATTATCTGTTTGGTTTGGCCAACTAGATTGGTAGTTCTTGCCATAGTAGAAGTGCTTAGCTTTGGGTTCAATCTTGCGGTGTCCTTTCCCAGTGACAGAAGGGGCAGCAAGGCACGTATTGTATCGTTGCCATCGAGGATAACAAGATGGGATTTATTTCATATTGCATGAATTTATCTCTCTACATCATGTAATCTTGCTTAAAGCGTTACTCTGTTTTTAACATAATACTCTAGATGCATGCTGGATAGCGGTCGATGAGTGGACTAATAGTAGTAGATGCAGAATCGTTTCGATCTACTTCTCACGGACGTGATGCCTATATACATGATCATGCCTAGATATTCTCATAACTATGCTCAATTCTGTCAATTGCTCAACAGTAATTTGTTCACCCATCGTAGAATACTTATGCTCTCGAGAGAAGCCACTAGTGAACCCTATGGCCCCCGGGTCTATTCTCATCATATCAATCTCCATCACTTTAATCTTGCTTTGCTTTTTTACTTTGCCTTTTACTTTTCACTTTGCATCTTTATACCAAAAAATACCAAAAATATTATCTATGAGATCTCACTTTCGTAAGTGACCGTGAAGGGATTGACAACCCCTAATCGTGTTGGTTGCGTTGAGCTCTTTGTGTTGTGTAGGTACGAGGGACTTGCGCGTGGCCTCCTACTGGATTGATACCTTGGTTCTCAAAAACTGAGGGAAATACTTACGCTACTCTGCTGCATCATCCTTTCCTCTTCGGGAAAATCCAACGCAAGCTCAAGAGGTAGCAGGGGTCGATTCGCCGTGATGCGCCAGGCCTGTGCGCCATCATCCACAGCATAGCTAGGTTAGGCCCATACGGGTCCTTCCCCTTCCAATGCTTTCCTTCGTGCTCTACGTCCTCAGGTCCCGGCCCTCGAGCGAGCTCAGCCGCCGCTGGTATGCCAGGTCACGATGCCGTGGTCAAGGCCAGGGGGTGAGGGCTGGAGAGCCAGTAAGAGCTCCTGAATCGTGATGCTCAGGATCCCCCCTTTAACATGCAAGCGGATTGCTTGTAAGAGGAGAGGGCCCGCGGTTCCGCCTGCTATTATCCTCGGGAGGTTCCTACAGGTCATCACGAGAAGAAACACGCTTTTGCCGTTATGGTTGCCATCCTTGCTCTGAGACGAGATGAAGGCACTGAGGGCCTGGTGAGGTGACATGCGCGGGGCGTGCCACGAGCCAGAGCTCGACCACTCAGGTTTGTCAATGTGGCAGGGATGGACCCATGCACCAGCGCCATGCCTGTGTGAGGAGGCCCCGTGGGAGGCGACGATCGACCAGGTGGTAGCCGAGCAGGCGGTAATCATTGGCAGGTTAAGCATGGAGGACAAATCAGCTTAGGTAAGTGCAGAAAGGTACACGCCACTGGGTCAGGCCCGAGCGGCTTGGGGTTGATGCAGCCCGAGGGGCGCCCCCAGCAAGGTAAGCTAAAGGCATAAGAAAAGGATACATGCCGCAGGGACGGACCCACGCGGCCTGGGAATAATGTAGCCCGAGGGCTGCTCCCATCTAAATTAACTTGGAAAATGTCACCTGGTTCCGTCGACGAAGAAGAGTTGGTGCAGCTAAAGGAAGCGGCGAAGGAATGGATCCTCACGAGCCACCGGGGCCCTGAGCCCCGGGAGGCTCTGGGGGTTCAGGTGGTTCCCTAAGGACCATCTCCATCTCTGCCAGGACAGTGTGGTGCCTGGCCTCCTGAGCTGCCATGATGCTCCGCAGGTTGCGTTGGTAGGCCGACGACAAGCTTGGCAGGCAAAAGGGCATGCGAACGTAGCTGTGCGGTAGACCCTCGCAGCGTCTCACGCGCGAAGGCTAGAAGAGCTCCTGAGATGCGGCCCTGTTGAGCCCTGGGACGTCGATGCAGACACGTAGCCCGGCATCCTCGCCTGGATGGGGAGCTGCGCCTTGTGAGCGGCGGTCGCCGCGCATGGCCCTTGCGTCTTGCAGTTCCTGAGTGGTCTCGGTGATGAACTCCTGAGCGGTGGGCGCTACTCGCCCTGTGTTCTCCTGAGGGAAACGTGCCGCGAAGCACGCCTCCAAGTGGTGCCCAAGCGCCTCCCTTGTGATGTGGGCAAGATCCGAGGCCTTCCAGAAGAAAGCCCCCGAGCCCCGCCCAAGGAGGGTGTCGGGCGCGCCTTCCTATGCGACAGACGGAGGCGCGCCTGGAGCGGGCGCCGATCCTGACGAGGTTCCAGCCGCGATGCCGCTCTCCTGAGGCCCGGCACGGCGCAGCTGCTTCTTCTTGAGGATGGCCTCCGGAGGGCCCTCACTTTTGCTGTCAGGGTCGTCGATCGCTGTGGCTTGAAAGGCGCGCTCGAGGGAGCACACCGCATCTCTTTCCTCACATGGGACCGTGATGATTCCGCCGCTTCCCGGCATCTTGAGGACGTTGTAGCCGTGGTGGGTGACGGCCATGAATTTGTCCAGGGCTGGATACCCGAGGATGGCGTTGTACGGCAGACGGATGTGCGCGACATTGAAGTCGATGAGCTCGGTGCGGTAGTCCTTGCGTTCCCCGAAGGTGACGGGGAGGCGGACCTGCCCTATCGGTGTGGTGGAACCGTCGGTCGCTCGTGAGAAAGGCTTGGTAGGCTGAAGCTGGTCATAAGGTACTTGAAGGTTGTCGAATGTGTCGATGACAGGACGTTAAGCCCTGCGCCGCCATCGATGAGGGTCTTAGTAACTTGCACGTTGCTGATGACTGGTGAACAAAGCATCGGGAGGGCGCCAGCGGTGGCTGCACACTTGAGCTGATCTGCCGAGTTGAAGGTGATGGCGCACTGGGACCACCTGAGCGGACGCGTGGCCTCGAGCTTGGGGAGCACTGCGTTCACCTCACGAGAAAACTGTTTGAAGATGCGCTCTGAGGCTGGGGCCTGAGCTCCGCCCAAAATGCAGGCGACTGCACGCGGCTCCTGGAAGGCCCCAGCCCCCTCGTCTTGGTGGTGGTCGTCGTTCCTCCTTGGCGGTGGCGGCAGCAGGGGAAGACCGGCGTTGCCCTGAGGACGGTCCTCACGAGGCTGGTCTCTCCAGGCACCCTCACGAGGATGATCCTGCCAGCGGTCCTCGCGAGGACGGTCGCGCCACTCCTGACGCGGGCCACAGTCGTCCCAGTGTCCTCCACCACGTCCACCTCCCCGGCCGTAGCCACGGTCGCTGCGCTCGGGGCGTCGACCAAAGCGTCCTTCACAAATGGCCCTGAGTACTTGACAGTCGCTGGTGTTATGGGTGTTCAGGATGTGGAAGGCGCAGAACGACCGGCTGTTCTTGAATGACACGGGCTGATCTCTGCCCCGCTTGGTGTCCGGCTCTGCTGCGAGCACGGCCGCTTCCTTGCGCTTCACATCCTTGGCCTTGGCCTTCTTCTCCTCTGCGCCCGCAACTGGCAGCTCGAGGAGGGAAAGGCGCCCCTCCTCAGCTCTTGCGCACTTGGTCGCCAGGTTGAACAGCTCCTCGTGGATAGCGAGCTCTTCCTTCATCTTAACGTTACGGACGCCATCGTAGAACGCGGAGATGATGGCCTCGTCCGTGACCTTGGGGATCTTGAGGCGAGTGTTGTTGAAGCGCTGGATGTACTTCTGGAGGGTCTCTCCTGATTGTCGCTTGATGCGACACAGGTCGCCCGCAGCTGGCGGGCGGTCACGGGTGCCCTGGAAGTTGGCGACGAAGCGGTCGCGCATCTCATCTCAGGAGGAGATCGAGCCATGCTGCAGGCTCAGGAGCCAGGAGCGGGCACCATCTTTGTGAGCCATGGGAAACCAGTTCGCCGTGACTTTCTCGTCGCCATTGGCCGCTTCGATGCTCAGCTCGTAGAGCTGCAGGAACTCCGCGGGGTCGGCGGTGCCATTGTAGCGAGGGGGCAGATCCGTCTTGAACTTGCCCAGCCAGGCGACGCTACGCAGCTCGGGGATGAAGGCGCGGCAGCCGTCCGTGGTCGCCAGGGCCTGCCTGAGAGGCGGGGCTTGGTCTTGATGAGGTCCACGCGCCGCCACCGCAGGTGGCGCGCGGTCTTGATGAGGCGGCGCGGGGAGCGCAGGTGCAGCTTCCCGTGGCCGAGGGATTTCTTGGCAGCTCCTCTCTTCATGCGCGGGCACTGGGCGTGGTGGATCACGCCGTGGGGCCGCGCGCCTTGGCACCAAGGCGTGGTCTTGAGGCAGAGGTGGTGGAGGCGCGCCGCGAGCCACGTCGCCCGTGGCTGGCGGGGGGTGAGGCAGAGAAAGGGACGACGCCGGGGAGCCTCCTGCGGTGCGGACGAGCTCGGCGATGCGGTCGAGCCACTCCTCGTAGAGGTCGTTGACCGGGCGGTAGCGTAGGAGCTCGTTTGCCGCGAGGAGCGCGGCCCGCGCATCCATGGGAGCGCGGTGTGCATGAGATGAAGAACCGGCCGGGGCCAGCGATGGAGTGGCGGTGCGGCCATCCTGTCGCACCGATGGGTGCAGCGAGGACGCTTGCTTCTCATTCCCCGCCGGGCTGGTGGCGACGTTGGCGGCGGGAGATGGAGAACGACGAGGTGGCCCGCCGACGGGAGCCTTCTGAGCAACGCGGGCTATGAGGGCAGCCCGGCGCTCATCTCAAGCGCGGCGAGCGTCCGCCATGGAGACGGCAGAGCGACGGAGCGACGAATCGACGAAAGGGAAGCTACGGCGCACCCCTACCTGGCGCGCCAAATGTCGGAGATGGGGTTCCAGCAAAACCCTTAAGGTTCGAACTCTGGGGTGCGCGCGAAGTTCTTACCCTCCTACCGATCCACACCCTAGCTCGCTAAGATCTCACGGACGAACTCGATGTACTTGCAACACAGAAAGACACGAGATTTATACTGGTTTGGGCCACCGTTGTGGTGTAATACCCTACTCCAGTGTGTGGTGGTGGATTGCCTCTTGGGCTGATGATGAACAGTACAAGGGGAAGAACAACCTCCTGAGGTTGAGGTGTTCTTGTGCTTTGTGGCCTTGTGGATGAGAACTCGATCGGTTCAACCTCCCCTCTACTTTGGTGGCTAGTTCTAGTTATATAGGCCATGGTCCTCTTCCCAAATAATGAGCGGGAAGGGAGCCAACAACGGCGGGCAAATTCGAAAGGGGATAGCCAGTACAGGCTATCCTGACAAAAGTGGTCTTCGCTTGCTAAAGGCTCTGGTGATGACGCCGTCTTGGGCTCCACGGTTATCTCCGCCTTGCCATCCTACTGGTCTTGGTCTCGTTGCACTGATATGGAAACCTTTGCCTGATGCCTCGGTACTCCGCACCTGCGCCTGCCTCCTTAGCACTAAAGAGGAAACAAGGACGCTACGCGCGCTGGCACCCGCCTGGCGCCCGCCTGGTGTCGATCATCATGGCTCACGTCACGACGGCCTCGTGAGGTTTTCCCCGCCTTGATATCTCCGCTCCACGTGATCCTGCCTGGCTAGACTGCTCCGGAGGAGGTCTTGCGTCGTCCGCCCCGCGAGGCTTGGCCCCTCGCGAGGGTCTTGATGGCCTTGTCGATGAAGATGGGCCGTACGGCCCTCTAGCTTAGCCACGCAATGGGCCACAGGCAGACAAGTCTGGGGACCCCCGTTCCCAGAATGCCGACACCTTCCTCTTTGGGGAAATACCGACGTAGTTCAAGCGATATCAATGGAGCAGGTCGGCGGGGAGACACCGAAGCCCCCATGTCAGTCGATGTATCGAAGCAGGTCAGCGTGGCGGACGTCGGTTTGAAGAAGAGATGACGCGACGATGATGACATAGGTCAATATTTGTGACACCGTCGATGCTGGTTTGATGAAGTGACCGTGCGGCGATGCCGGTGTGCCCGCCCTATGTAATCTGTGGGGCGACGATGTCGATGATTTAGCCCCCTCAGGAAGACTGCTGCTATAAATAGCCACCCCCTTCCAACGTGCACCGTTGGCTGGTCTATTTGATTCTAAGAAGTTCGTGTGAGCAGCCCCTCTCCCGAGTGATTTGAGATTAAAATCCACCAAGAGAAAACCCTAGAGCCAAAAAATAGATAGTTGCTGAGCATCACTGGAATCTAAGTCAATTACGCTCCGCCTATTACTCTTGAGAGGTGCGATCTCTGTAGACGGTTAAGTGTCAAGTTCTCAAGTGACCAAGAGTAATTGTGGTTCACGAAGAACAATTCTATGAAAGTTTGGAGATCGCTGATACGTCTCCGTCGTATCTACTTTTCCTAACGCTTTTGCTCTTGTTTTGGACTCTAATTTGCATGATTTGAATGAAACTAACCTGGACAGGCGCTGTTTTCAGCAGAACTACCATGGTGTCGTTTTTGTGCAGAAATAAAAGTTCTCAGAATGCAACAAAACTTTTTGGAGAATTATTTTATAATAAAAGAAAAATATTGGAGCCAAGAACCACCAGAGGGGGGCCCTGGCTGGGCACAAGACACCACGGCGCCCCCCCTCTGGCATGCCCTCGTGGGTTGTGCCCACCTGGTGGCACCATAGACCCTAATTCTAACGCTATAAAATCCTATTTTCAATGAAAAAATTAGGGAGAAAGTTTCATCGCGTTTCATAATACAGAGCCGCCGCCACCTCCTGTTCTTCATCGGGAGGCCAGATCTGGAGCCCATTCGGGGCTCCAAAGAGGGGGATCTTCGATCTTCGGCAACACCAACCCTCCTTCATCACCAATTCTTTGATGCTCCCCATAGGGAGTGAGTAATTCCTTCGTAGGCTCACTGGTCGGTGAGGAGTTGCATGAGATTCATCATGTAATCGAGTTAGTTTTGTTAGGGCTTGATCCCTAGTATCCACTATGTTCTGAGATTGATGTTGTTATAACTTTGCCATGCTTAATGCTTGTCACTTTGGGCCTAGGTGCCATGATTTTGGATCTGAATCGTTTATGTTTTCACCATTATATCTATGTTCTAGATCCAATCTTGCAAGTCGTATTCACCTATTACGTGTTATGATCGGTACCCAGTGTGACAGTAATTGGGATACTTTCCGGTGATGACCGTAGTTTGAGGAGTTCATGTATTCACTACGTGTTAATGCTTTGTTCCGGTTCTCTATCAAAAGGAGGTCTTAATATCCATTTGTTTCCTTATGGACCCCGCTGCCATGGGAGGGTAGGACAAAAGATGTCATACAAGTTCTTTCCATAAGCACGTATGACTATTTACGGAATACATGCCTACATTATATTTATGAACACGAGCTAGTTTGGTATGGCCCTAGGTTATGACTCTTATATGATGAATATCATCCAACAAATCCACCGATCCAATGCCTACGAATTTTCCGCATATTGTTCTTGCTAAGTTACTACTGCTGTTGTTACTGTTACACTTGCTACAAAATCATTGCTATCACTGTTACTGTTACTACTGCTTTTACTACTGGTATCAAAACTATCATACTACTGTGCTACTGATCACTTTGCTGCAGATATATAATTTCCAGGTGTGGTTGAATTGATAAGTCAACTGCTAATACTTATGAAAGCACAAGCGCCCCCTGGGTGATTTTGGTAATTAATGTCAACATATCCCTTGTTGGACTAATAATTCTATCTAGTATATTTTAGATGAGTTCAACAATGGAGTGGCATGGACAAGAGGATGTGGAACCCCTTCAAGCAGCTAAGGACAAGGAGTGGCAGCAGCTCAAGACTCTACCTTTTCATTTTAGTGATCCAAGATCACTTTGAGTCCATAGGAAAAGCCAATATTATTAAAAGGGGATGAGGTGTTTGATACGTCCATTTTGCATCATGCTTTTATATCGATATTTATTACATTATGGGCTGTTAGTACACGTTATGTCACAATACTTATGCCCATTCTCTCTTTTTTTACAAGGTTAACATAAGGAGGGAGAATGCCGACAGCTGGAATTCTGGGCTGGAAAAGGAGCAAATATTAGAGACCTATTCTGCACAACTCCAAAAGTCCTGAAACTCCACGAAAGTCATTTTTTGGAAATAATAAAAAATATTGAGCAGAAGAAGTTCACCATAGGGGGGCCCACTTGGCCACGAGGGTGGGGGGAGCCCTACCCCCTGGGCGCGCCCCCCTGCCTCGTGGGCCCTGCTACCTCTTGAGCACTGCGTTGGATTTCCCCGAAGAGGAGAGGATGATGCAGCAAAGTAGCGTAAGTATTTCTCTCATTTTTTGAGAACCAAGGTATCAATCCAGTAGGAGGCTACGCGCGAGTCCCTCGTACCTACACAAAAACAATAGCTCAACGCAACCAACGCGATTAGGGGTTGTCAATCCCTTCACGGTCACTTACGAGAGTGAGATCTGATAGAGATGATAGATAATATTTTTTGGTATTTTTGGTATAGAGATGCAAAGTGAAAAGTAAAAGGCAAAGTAACAAAGCAAAGCAATAATAAAGTGATGGAGATTGATATGATGAGAATAGACCCGGGGGACATAGGTTTCACGAGTGGCTTCTCTCAATAGCATAAGTATTCTACGGTGGGTGAACAAATTACTGTTGAGCAATTGACAGAATTGAGAATTGTTACGAGAATATCTAGGTATGATCATGTATATAGGCATCACGTCCGAGACAAGTACACCGACTCCTGCCTGCATCTACTACTATTACTCCACTCATCGACCGCTATCCAGCATGCATCTAGAGTATTAAGTTAAAAACAGAGTAATGCCTTAAGCAAGATGACATGATGTAGAGGGATAGTTTCATGCAATATGATAAAAACCCCATCTTGTTATTGTCGGATCACGGGTTCCGGCAGACCCTTAAGGTTCGAACTCTGGGGTGCGCGCGGAGATTATGCCCTCTACCTCTCCGTCTCGCAAGGATCTAAACTACTGAAAGAACAGCACAAGAGACATAGGGTTTATACTAGTTCGGGCCACCATTGTGGTGTAATACCCTACTCTAGTTTGTGGTGGGTGGATTGCCTCTTGGGCTGATGAGGATGAACAATACAAGGAAGAACAGCCTCGCGAGGGTCTGTTCTTGGCTAGGGGATGAACTCCTGGGGGAGTTCATTTGCCCTTCTCTCTCTCTCACTACTTGCTCAAGTTCTAAGTTCTACTTGCCTGATTGCTAGATCCTTCCTCGATACTAGATGCCTCTACCCTAGGGGTGGCCAGTCCTATTTATAGGCAAAGGCCCTGGGCCTCTTCCCAAATATTTGAGTGGGAAGGGCGCCAACAATTGGCCAATTCGAAGGGGAACATCTGGTACACTCATCCTGACTAAAGTTGGTCTTCGCCTACCAAAGGCACTGTGGTGACGCCGTCCTGGGCTCCATGGCGACCTCCTTCCCATCATTGGACTGGTCTTGGTCTTGTTGCACCGAAATGGGTGCCTTTGCTTGATCCTCTCGCCTGCGCTTGCCCCCTTTGCACCAAAGAGGAAAGGGGGACGCTGCGCGGGCTGGCGCCCGCCTGGCACCCTCGATCGTCATGGCTTGCGTCATGGTCACCTCGTGAGGTATCCCGCCTTGATCTCTCCGCCTCCTCGCGAGCCAGCCTGAGGAGGCCGTGCCTGAGGAAGCGCCGTGTCGTCCGCCTCGCGAGGCTTGGCCCCTCGCGAGGGTCTTGAGTCTTGTGTTGATGAAGATGGGCCGCGCTGGGCCCCCATTTGAGCCACGCCGCAGGCCGCAGGCAGGCAAGTCTGGGGACCCCCATTCCCAGAACGCCGACAGTAGCCCTCGGACCGAAGGCGCGCATGGACTTGGCCGTGCCGAGAGGCGAAAGGGCAAGGGCGAAGCGCTGCGGGCCCTAACAGCCTACGGCCTTGGGCGCCGCGTGGCGGTTGATTGGGCGTTGGTGCTTTTGCAACTGCGCAGGTTATTAAAGGCGTGGCATCCGCTCCGGCTTTGCTCTTCTCCTTCTTCGGCCGTTGCTCAGATCCCCTTTCTTGCGCCTCTCCTGTCTTCCTCCAAGCTTCTAGATCTGCTCTATCTGCTTGACCTAGGTAGCCATGGCGCCTCGCCAGGCCCCAGTTGAAGCTTGGTTCTCGCCTGCTTTGGACTTGCCCAACGTTTCAGAGGCGAGCCTCGCCCAACTGCACCGGATGGCGGCGGCACAGGGCATCAACGGGGCGCAGGTGTTCAAGGTCGGCTCCGCCACCCCTGATGGCCGAGGGAGCACCTTCTATCCTTTCTTCGTAAGCTCCATTACTGCGGGCTTGGTGCCTCCTTTCTCTGAGTTCTTCTTCTCCGTCCTCCGCCATTACAACTTGCAAGCTCTGCATCCACACCCCAACTCCATACTTCTTCTGGCGTCCTGGTTTCTGGTCGAGGCTCATGTGGGGGTGCAGCCTTCAGTGGCCTTGCTGCGCCACTACTTCTACCTCCGGACTTCCCGTGGTTCCCCTTCTGCGTGCGCGGGCTTCGTCGCGTGCGGCAGTGCCACGGCCATTTCGAATCTGGGGAAGAGGATCGAGGGCTTCCGGAGCAAGTGGGTTTTGGTAGACGCCGGGCGCATCCATCCTCGGTTGATCCTTCCCACGGAGCCGCCCGTGAGCTCTAGCGACTGGTGCCGAGCGGAGCTCACGGATCCCCGCGCGAAGTCGATGTTGGCGAAGATGGACGCCGACCTAAAGCCGGCCAGCATGGCGGCGGCAAAGCTGACCGGGGCGTCGCTGCTGAGGGAGTTCCTAGAGCACCAATTGGCTCCCCTTCGGCAGTACTCTCCCCCGATGTGGAGGCCTCATCCGAGCCCCGCAGCTGTGGGCGAGGAGGATGTGACTGCGGTTCTCCAATCCCTGGTCGGGGGCATGGTGGCAAGGTTGGAGGGCGCACCCTCGCCCCTGTTCCTTCGCGACGATTGGGAGCAATTTGTGAAGTCCATGCCCGCCTTCAACGGGGACGGGCCCGTGCCCATGGTGGCCCCCGAGGGGCCTATGGACGTGTCTTTCGGCGACTCTAGTGGAGAGGAGGGCGAAGAGGAGCGGGAGGGAGGTCTCGACTCCGAGGTGACTGACGGAGAGTCTAGGGCTCCCCCTCCCCAGCGCAAGCCCCGCTCTCTCCGCCTTTCGCTGAGCGATGATGATGATGACAATGACGACGTGCTGGCCAGCGGGAGCTCGCCCCCGGTCCCGAAGAAGGGCAGGACCGGGTCGATTCCCCGCGGGTCCGCCCTGACTCCGGGGCGAGCCGCTGACGCACCTTCTGCTTCAGAGGTCGACCCTTCCAGCCGGCTCTCAGGCTTCAAGTTTGGCAGGAGGCAGCTGGAGCTTTCTGGCGACGACCCGTAAGTGCTTGATCCTTGATCTTTGGTTCTCGTTCCACCAACGAGGCTTGATGGTTGCTTCTCTTGAGTAGGATGGCACCCACAGCGAAGAAGCTGAAGGGAGCTCCTGAGGCCCCATCTACGGCGGCGCCTCCGCCTGCAGGGGAGGGTGACCGTGACGCGCGAGCCTCTCCTGCCCGCTCGGCCTTGCGGGGTTGGCTAATCTGGCCGGGGCGACAGCCCCCATGGCTCAAGTGACCCCCGGGGTGCCCTTGTCTGGCGCTGCAGCTACGGCTGGGGAGGCGCAGCGGACTCCGCCTCGGGACACTGCGGCCTCGCCGCCGCTACCTTCTCCTCCCGTTCCACCGGCCGCTGCTTTCGCGACCCCTCCTGTCGCCTTGGAGCGCACTGATGTTTCTCCGCCTTCTTCTTCCATCCTGGAGCGTGCCGTTGCTGAACTGGACCGGCTGCGGCAGGATCTTCTAGGCGCCGACCCTCGTCTGGTGGCCGGGCGTCTGGAGCTGGCTTCGGGGTGGATTCGCTCTGATGCCTCGATTCGGGCGACGCTGGTTCAGGCCTCAACGGCCTATGACGGAGAGAGGGAGGCCACCCTCGAGGCGAAGGCTGCTCGAGATGCGGCCCTGGGAGAGGTGGTTGGAGTCCGCGGCCGCTGCAAGGAGCTGGAGGACGAGCTGCAAGGCCTGCGAGGCCATCTTGCGGAAGAGGTCCGCCTTCGCCAGGAGTAGGAGAAGGGGGCGAAGGCTCGGGAGGCGGCGCTCGAGGACCGGGAGGCCAAGCTCAAGAAGCGTCGTGACCACTTAGGCGCGCTGAAGAAGGAGCTGGCGGTGACGAAGGCCGAGCTGGACATCAAGGCCCGGGTCCTCGCCGAAGATCACGTGGCCTTCGCGGACATGGAGAAAGATGCCCGCGCTTCGCTGAAGACGCTTTACGAGAGCGGCTTGGATAGCCCGCTAGCCGGTGGCGGGGACGGCCCCGCCAAGCTGCTTCCCTTCCTGGTTAAGGCCCTTGGGGATGTTGCCCTTGGCCTTGCCCCCATGGATGAGGCCGAGGCACGTGTCCTGTCTTCTGCCGCGCTGACGTGGGTCTTCGCCCACGTCTACCTTCGCGATCCCACCGCTGACCTCGACAGCCTGCTGGAGCCGGTGAGCGGCGAGGGCGCCGCCACCGCTGTCGAAGCCGTGAAGGGGCGCGCGGAGGCGCTGCTGGGGAAGTTCCGGGCCTTCAGCACCAAGCCGAAGCGAGGCGCTGCCGGCCCTGCTGCTCCACAAGGCGAAGCCACTCCACGCAACCCCACCGCCGACAAGTGACTTCGCTATCGTTCTTGTTCTTCTTTTGATTCCTGCACATGTACGACGCCTCGGGGAGGCATTTAAATTTGCGTTTGGTACTAAGGCGACAGTATGGGTTGTAATATTTGCTTTTAAGTTCCTTGAATTTTATATTCCTCTTCCCTACTTGCTTGTGTTCTACGCCAGCGGAGCCCAGCCCCACGCGTGCCTCACCCAGCATTAGCCTCGACCGGAAACCAGGACGGGACCAAAGGAGTGAGGGGCTACGTGACAAGTTAGGCTCCTGAGTCGCGATGCTCAGGAGTCCCCCTTGGCGCACGAACAACAAGTAGGGAAGCATGATGCAGGTATATCTTCTGTTCTACGTCTGCAGAGCCCGACTCCACGCGTACCTCACCCAGCATAGCCTTTCGGAACTAAGGAGTGAGGGGCTACGGAGCCAATTAGGCTCCTGAGTCGAGATGCTCAGGAGTCCCCCTTGACGCGCAAACAGCAGGCGATGAGGTGAGATGTAGGCGGGGCTACCGTTCTACGTCTGCAGAGCCCGACTCTGCGCGTACCTCACCCAGCATAGCCTTTCGGAACTAAGGAGTGAGGGGCTACGGAGCCAGTTAGACCCCTGAGTCACGATGCTCAGGGGTCCCCCTTGACGCTCAAACGGCCTTCATACCTTGGCTCCGCTCGGGGAGAGACGCGCGACAAACCAGGCCCGAGGGGCCTGGCTGGGTGGCGTACGGCTGGGCGTGACCCAGTCGTAGCCCCCGTGCCCAGCCCCCTCGCGTGGCGCTCTTGAGGGGAGGCGTTGCAATGAGGCCAGCCACTGAGCTCTGGGCTCCCTGAGGTTAACGCGGTCCGGAGGCCACCCTCAGTTGTTTATCACCAGCGCGGAGCATAGCGCTTCCATATGTGTACGGGCATAGCCGCTCCTCGGCAGTGTCGTCAGCCAGCGCGGAGCATGGTGCTTCCACTGGTACGTGGGAGGGGGCTCCCCTCCGGGAGGAGCCCCCGGGGTGTGTACAGCCCCACCCTGACACGTGGCAGGCACGGTAGGGCTAGGTGAGGTGTATCTGGGCACCCGTGAGCCAGCGCGGGACTCACGAGGCCCTACCTCTAGGCGGATTGCGCCTGGCACTGGGCCGTATCTTGAGATGCTTTCCTGCAAAGTTTGATTAGATGCCGGCACTCTACTTCCTCGGGTCCCGGCCCCTCGAGCTTGTCTCAGCCATCGCTGGTATGCCAGGTCGCGATGCCGTGAACAAGACCAGAGGGTGAGGGCTGGAGAGCCAGTAAGAGCCCTGAGTCGCGATGCTCAGGCGCCCCCCTTTAACATGCAAGTGGTCGACATAGAGAAGAAGAGGTGCCGTGGTCGGCATCGAGTAATCAAGCATGATAGGCGAATGCATAATTGGAAATAAACGCGGGGGAGATACACGCCGCTGGGCCTAGCCCGAGTGGCTTGGGGATGATGCAGCCCGAGGGGCGCCCCCAGCAAAGCAAGCTAACGACTGAAGAAATAAAAAGGGATACATGCCACAGGGACGGACCCACGAGGCCTGGGAGTGATGCAACCCTGGGAGGGAGCTCCCAGCTGGGAATGAAACTTGAGAGATGTCACCTGAATATGTCGCAGGCGATGTGGCGTTGGTGCAGCAGACTCGGTGGGCTGCGGAAGCCGATCCTCACGAGCCCCCAGGCCCTGGGGCCTCGGGAGGCTCCGGAGGCACTGGTGGCTCCTCGTGAGCTGTCTCCATCTCCGCCAGAGCCGCAGAACGCCTGTCTTCCTGAGCATCCAAGATGCCCCTCATGAGGCGCTGGTACGCCGCAGCCATGCTCGGCAGGCCGTAAGGCATGCGAACATAGCTGTGGGACGGTCCTCCGCGGCACCCCACTTGGGAGGGCCAGAGGCGCTCCGTCGTGGCGATCTGATTGAGCCCTGGTATGTTGACGCAGACGTGCAACCCACCATCCTCGCCTGGATGGGGAGCCACAGCTGGTGGACGACGACATCCTCTCATGATCCTTGACTCCTGTAGTTCTTGAATGGCCTTGTTAACGAACTTCTGCTGGTCTGACCTTCCTTGCCTGGCTCCCTCTCGAGGGAAACGTGCTTTGAAGCACGCCTCCGCATGGTGCCCAAGCGCCTCCCTCGTGACCCTGGCTAGGTCGGTGGCCCTCCAGGTGAGAGCCCCCGAGCCATGCCTGAGGAGGGCGCCGGGCGCACTTTCCTATGCGATGGAAGGAGGGTCCCCCTGGGCAGACACGGGCCCTGAAGGGCATGCCTCCTGAGGGGCTAAGCCTCACGACGTCTTCTTCTTCTTGGGGGTTGTCTCAGGAAGCCTCCTGCTTCCGCGATCTGGGTCTTCTAGCGACGCGGCCTGAAAGGCTCGCTCCAGGGAACACACTGCGTCCTTCTCTTCACAGGGCACCGTGATGACGCCGCCGCTTCCTGGCATCTTGAGGACGTTGTAGCCGTGGTGAGTCACAGCCATGAACTTGGCCAGCGCTGGGTACCCGAGGATGGCGTTGTACGGCAGGCGGATGTGGGCGACGTCGAAGTCGATGAGCTCGGTGCGGTAGTTGCTGTGGGCCCCGAAAGTGATAGGGAGGCGGACCTGCCCGATCGAGACTGTGGAGCCGTCGGTGACTCCGGAGAAAGGCTTGGTTGGCTAAAGCTGGTCATAGGGCACTTGGAGGTTGTTGAATGTTTCCACGAACAAGACGTTGAGCCCTACTCCACCGTCGATGAGGGTCCTGGTGACCAGAACATTGCTGATGACTGGGGAACAAAGCATCGGGAGGACTCCGGCTGTGGCCGCGCACTTGAGCTGGTCTGCTGAGCTGAACGTGATGGCACACGCCGACCACTTGAGGGGGCGCATTGCTTCGAGCTTGGGGAGAACTGCATTCACTTCGCGGGCAAATTGCTTGAAGATACGCTGAGAGGCTGGGGCTTGAGCTCCGCCCAGGATGCAGGCGATTGCGCGCGGCTCTTGGAAGCCCCCAGCCCCCTCGTCTTGGTGACGGTCTTCATTCCTTCTTGGCTGAGGCGGCAGTGGCGGCATGCCTGGGTTGCCATGAGGGCGATCCTCACGAGGCTGATCCCTCCAGTCCCCCTCGCGAGGCGGGTCACGCCAGTGGTCCTCGCGAGGTTGTTCGCGCCACCCTTGGCGCGGGCCACGATCATCCCAGCGTCCTGGGTTCCTTCCTCCTCCTCGGCCGTAGCCCCGGTCAAGACGGTCAGGGCGACGGCCGACTCTTCCTTCTCGCATGACGCGGAGTTCTTGGCATTCGTTGGTGTTGTGGGTGTGGAGGTTGTGGTACACGCAGTACCGGCTGCCCCTGGAGGACTCGGGCAGATCCTTGCCCCGCTTGGTGTCTGGCTCCGCCGCGAGCACGGCAGCCCCCTTGCGCTTCACATCCTTGGCCATGGGCTTCTTCTCTTCTGGGTCTGCAGCAGGCAGCTCGAGGAGGGAGAGGCGCCCCTCCTCAGCCCTGGCGCACTTGGTCGCCAAGTTGAACAGCTCCAGGGAGGTGCAGAGGTCTTCATGCATCGCCAGCTCCTCCTTCATCTTGACGTCGTGCACGCCATCGGAGAAGGCCGAAATGATGGCTTCCTCGAACACCTTGGGGATCTTGAGGCGCGCACTGTTGAAGCGCTGGATGTACTTTTGCAGGGTCTCCCCAGGTTGCTGCTTGATGCGGCGCATGTCGCTCACGGCGGGAGGCCGGTCGCGGGTACCTTGGAAGTTGGCGATGAAGCGAGTACGCATCTAGTCCCAGGAGGAGATCGTGCATGGGGCCAGGTTCAGGAGCCAAGTGCGAGCACCTTCCTTCAGCGCCATGGGGAACCAGTTCGCCATGACCTTTTCGTCCCCGCTGGCAGCTTCGATTCCCAGCTCGTAGAGCTGGAGGAACTCTGCGGGATCAGTTGTGCCATCGTAGCAAGGGGGCAGGTCCGGCTTGAACTTGCCGGGCCATGCGACGCTGCACAGCTCGGTGGTGTAGGCGCGGCAACCTGCGGTGGCCACGGGAGGCTTTAGCTGAGGGAGAGCTTGGCCTTGCGGGTCCCCTTGCGCTGCTGCTGGGAGTAGCGCGGGGTCTTGACGTGCCGGAGATGGAGCGGGGTCTCGGCGAGCCGGAGCAGGGAGCGCCCGGGCAGCCTCTTGCGGTCGTGGGACTTCTCGGCAGCTCCGTTCCTGCTGGGCTGGCGCCTGACGGAGCGGGTTCCGCCCAGGGGCCGCGCGCCTTGGAGCCATGGCGTCTTCTTGGAGAGGAGGTGGTTGGAACGCCCCCGGAGCTTCATTGCCCAAGCAAGGCGGAGTGCGGCGCAGCGGTGCGGACGGCGCAGGAGAGCCCCCTGCGGCGCGGACAAGCTCGGCGACGCGGTCGAGCCACTCCTCGTAGATGTCGTCGACGGGGCGGTAGCGCAGGAGCTCGTTCGCCGCGATGAGCGCAGCTCGAGCCTCCAAGGGTGCGCGGAGCGCGTGGGACGAAGAGCCGGCCGTGGTGAGCGATGGAGTAGCAGTGCGGCCATCTCGCCGCACGGACGGGTGCTGAGACGATGCTTGCTGCTTGCTCCCCGCTGGGCTGGTGGCGGCGTTGACGGCGGCGACGGAGAATGACGAGTACGCCCACCGACGGGGGCCGTCTAGGCGACGCTGGAAGGGATGGCGGCCCGGCGCTCGACGCGGGCCCGACGAGCGTCAGACATGGATGCGACGGTCGGAGGAGAGCGGAACGGTGGAAGACAGATTTCGGCGCACCCCTCCCTGGCGCGCCAAATGTCGGATCACGGGTTCCGGCAGACCCTTAAGGTTCGAACTCTGGGGTGCGCGCGGAGATTATGCCCTCTACCTCTCCGTCTCGCAAGGATCTAAACTACTGAAAGAACAGCACAAGAGACACAGGGTTTATACTAGTTCGGGCCACCATTGTGGTGTAATACCCTACTCTAGTTTGTGGTGGGTGGATTGCCTCTTGGGCTGATGAGGATGAACAATACAAGGAAGAACAGCCTCGCGAGGGTCTGTTCTTGGCTAGGGGATGAACTACTGGGGGAGTTCAATCGCCCTTCTCTCTCTCTCACTACTTGCTCAAGTTCTAAGTTCTACTTGCCTGATTGCTAGATCCTTCCTCGATACTAGATGCCTCTACCCTGGGGGTGGCTAATCCTATTTATAGGCAAAGGCCCTGGGCCTCTTCCCAAATATTTGAGTGGGAAGGGCGCCAACAATTGGCCAATTCGAAGGGGAACATCTGGTACACTCATCCTGACTAAAGTTGGTCTTCGCCTGCCAAAGGCCCTGTGGTGACGCCGTCCTGGGCTCCATGGTGACCTCCTTCCCACCGTTGGACTGGTCTTGGTCTTGTTGCACCGAAATGCGTGCCTTTGCTTGATCCTCTCGCCTGCGCTTGCCCCCTTTGCACCGAAGAGGAAAGGGGGACGCTGCGCGGGCTGGCGCCCGCCTGGCACCCTCGATCGTCATGGCTTGCGTCATGGGCACCTCGTGAGGTACCCCGCCTTGATCTCTCCGCCTCCTCGCGAGCCAGCCTGAGGAGGCCGTGCCTGAGGAAGCGCCGTGTCGTCCGCCTCGCGAGGCTTGGCCCCTCGCGAGGGTCTTGAGTCTTGTGTTGATGAAGATGGGCCGCGCTGGGCCCCATTTGAGCCACGCCACAGGCCGCAGGCAGGCAAGTGTGGGGACCCCCGTTCCCAGAACGCCGACAGTTATCCTCGATGGCAACAATGCAATACGTGCCTTGCTGCCTCTTCTGTCACTGGGAAAGGACATCGCAAGATTGAACCCAAAGCTAAGCACTTCTCCCATTGCAAGAAAAACCAATCTAGTAGGCCAAACCAAACTGATAATTCAAAGAGACTTGCAAAGATAACCAATCATACATAAAAGAATTCAAAGAAGATTCAAATATTATTCATAGATAGACTTGATCATAAACCCACAATTCATCGGTCTCAACGAACACATCGCAAAAAGAAGATTACATCGAATAGATCTCCACGAGAGAGGGGGAGAACATTGTATTGAGATCCAAAAAGAGAGAAGAAGCCATCTAGCTACTAACTATGGACCCGAAGGTCTGAGGTAAACTACTCACACTTCATCAGAGAGGCTAGGATGATGTAGAAGCCCTCCGTGATGATGGCCCTCTCCAGCCGAGCTCCGGAATAGGCCCCAAGATGGGATCTCGTGGATACAGAAAGTTGTGGCGGTGGAATTAGGTTTTGGCTCCGGTTCTGATCGTTTGGGGGTACGTAGGTATATATAGGAGGAAGGAGTACGTCGGTGGAACTTCGAGGGGCCCACGAGGCAGGGGGCGCGCACTAGGGGGGCGCCCTCCACCCTCATGACCGCCTCGTGGCTTTCTTGACGGAGGGTCCAAGTCTCCTGGGTCTTATCTGATGAGAAAATCACGTTCCCGAAGGTTTCATTCCGTTTGGACTCCGTTTGATATTCTGTTTCTCCGAAACAGTGAAATAGGCAAAAAAACAGCAATTCTGGGCTGGGCCTTCGGCTAATAGGTTAGTCCCAAAAATAATATAAAAGTGGAAAATAAAGCCCAATATAGTCCAAAACAGTAGATAATATAGCATGGAGCAATCAAAAATTATAGATACGTTGCAGATGTATCAGGCCCCATGTTGGCTCTCCGATGGCCATCTTCTTCTATATGAGGTCTTTCGTCGAGGGAAAAATCAGAAGCAACCTTTCGGGACGAAACTCCGCCGCCACGAGGCGGAACCTTGGCGGAACCAATATAGGGCTCCAGCAGAGCTGTTCTGCCGGGGACACTTCCCTCCGGGAGGGGGAAATCATTGCCATCGTCATCACCAACGCTCCTGTCATCGGGAGAGGGCAATCTCCATCAACATCTTCACCAGCACCATCTCCTCTCAAAACCCTAGTTCATCTCTTGTATCCAATTCTTGTCTCCAAGTCCGGGATTGGTACTAGTAGGTTGCTAGTAGTGTTGATTACTCCTTGTAGTTGATGCTAGTTGGTTTATTTGGTGGAAGATCATATGTTTAGATCCTTTATGCATATTAATACCCCTCTGATTATGAACATGAATATGCTTTGTGAGTAGTTACGTTTGTTCCTGAGGACATGGGAGAAGTCTTGCTATTAGTAGTCATGTGAATTTGGTATTCGTTCGATATTTTGATGAGATGTATGTTGTCTAGCCTCTAGTGGTGTTATGTGAACGTCGACTACATAACACTTCACCATTATTTGGGCCTAGAGGAAGGCATTGGTAAGTAATAAGTAGATGATGGGTACCTAGAGTGACAGAAGCTTAAACCCTAGTTTATGCGTTGCTTCGTAAGGGGCTGATTTGGATCCATATGTTTCATGCTATGGTTAGGTTTACCTTAATACTTTTGTTGTAGTTGCGGATGCTTGCAATAGAGGTTAATCATAAGTGGGATGCTTGTTCAAGTAAGAACTGAAGGAAATATGCCCTAGAGGCCATAATAAAGTTATTATTTATTTCCTTATATCATGATAAATGTTTATTATTCATGCTAGGATTGTATTAACCGGGAACATAATACATGTGTGAATACATAGACAAACAGAGTGTCACTAGTATGCCTCTACTAGACTAGCTCGTTAATCAAAGATGGTTATGTTTCCTAACCGTAGACATGAGTTGTTATTTGATTAACGGGATCACATCATTAGGAGAATGATGTGATTGACATGACCCATTGCATTAGCTTAGCACACGATCGTTTAGTATGTTGCTATTGCTTTCTTCATGACTTATACATGTTCCTAAGACTATGAGATTATGCAACTCCCGTTTACCGGAGGAACACTTTGTGTGCTACCAAACGTCACAACGTAACTGGGTGATTATAAAGGTGCTCTACAGGTGTCTCCGAAGGTACTTGTTGGGTTGGCGTATTTCGAGATTAGGATTTGTCACTCTGATTGTCGGAGAGGTATCTCTGGGCCCTCTCGGTAATGCACATCACCTAAGCCTTGCAATCATTGCAACTAATGAGTTAGTTGCGGGATGATGTATTACGGAACGAGTAAAGAGACTTGCCTGTAATGAGATTGAACTAGGTATTGAGATACCGACGATCGAATCTCGGGCTAGTAACATACCGATGACAAAGGGAACAACGTATGTTGTTATGCGGTCTGACCGATAAAGATCTTCGTAGAATATGTGGGAGCCAATATGAGCATCCAGGTTCTGCTATTGGTTATTGACCGGAGACGTGTCTCGGTCATGTCTACATAGTTCTCGAACCCGTAGGGTCCGCACGCTTAACGTTACGATGACAGTTATATTATGAGTTTATATGTTTTGATGTACCGAAGGTTGTTCGGAGTCCTGGATGTGATCACGGACATGACGAGGAGTCTTGAAATGGTCGAGACATGAAGATTGATATATTGGAAGACTATGTTTGGATATCGAAAGTGTTCCGGGTGAAATCGGGATTTTATCGGAGTACCGGGAGGTTACCGGAACCCCCCGGGGACCTAATGGGCCTTAGTGGGCCTAGGTGGAAGAGAGGAGAGGCGGCTAGGGCTGGGCCGTGCGCCCCTCCCCCCCAGTCTGAATAGGACACGGAGAGGGGGGCGGCGCCCCCTTTCCTTCTTCTCCTCCACTCCTTTCCCCTCCCAAGTCCTAATCCAACTAGGAAAAGGGGGGAAGTCCTACTCCCGGTGGGAGTAGGACTCCTCCCGGCGCGCACTCTCCCTTGGCCGGCCGCACCCCCCTTGCTCCTTTATATACGGGGGTAGGGGGGCACCCTAGAGACACAACAATTGATCATTGATCTCTTAGCCGTGTGCGGTGCCCCCCTCCACCATAGTCCACCTCGATAATACTGTAGCAGTGCTTAGGCGAAACCCTGCGTCGGTAGAACATCAACATCATCACCATGCCGTCGTGCTGGCGAAACTCTCCCTCAATACTCGGCTGGATCGGAGTTCGAGGGACGTCATCGGGCTGAACGTGTGCTGAACTCGGAGGTGCCGTACGTTCGGTACTTGATCGGTCGGATCGTGAAGACATACGACTACATCAACCGCATTGTGCTAACGCTTCCGCTTTCGGTCTATGAGGGTATGTGGACAACACTCTCCCCTCTTGTTGCTATGCATCACGATGATCTTGCGTGTGCGTAGGAATTTTTTTGAAATTACTACGTTCCCCAACAGTGGCATCCGAGCCAGGTTTTATGCGTTTATGTTATATGCACGAGTAGAACACAAGTGAGTTGTGGGCGATATAAGTCATACTGCTTACCAGCATGTCATACTTTGGTTCGGCGGTATTGTTGGATGAAGCGGCCCAGACCGACATTACGCGTACGCTTACGCGAGACTAGTTCTACCGACGTGCTTTGCACATAGGTGGCTGGCGGGTGATAGTTTCTCCAACTTTAGTTGAACCGAGTGTGGCTACGCTCGGTCCTTGTGAAGGTTAAAACAACACCAACTTGACAAACTTTCGTTGTGGTTTTGATGCGTAGGTAAGAACGGTTCTTGCTAAGCCCGTAGCAGCCACGTAAAACTTGCAACAACAAAGTAGAGGACGTCTAACTTGTTTTTGCAGGGCATGTTGTGATGTGATATGGTCAAGACATGATGCTAAATTTTATTGTATGAGATGATCATGTTTTGTAACCGAGTTATCGGCAACTGGCAGGAGCCATATGGTTGTCACTTTATTTTATGCAATGCAATCACCCTGTAATGCTTTACTTTATCACTAAATGGTAGCGATAGTCATAGAAGCATAAGATTGGCGAGACGACAACGATGCTATGATGGAGATCAAGGTGTCGCGCCGGTGAAGATGGTGATCATGACGGTGCTTCGGAGATGGAGATCACAAGCACAAGATGATGATGGCCATATCATATCACTTATATTGATTGAAGGAAATATGCCCTAGAGGCAATAATAAAGTTATTATTTATTTCCTTATATCATGATAAATGTTTATTATTCATGCTAGAATTGTATTAACCGGTAACATGATACATGTGTGAATACATAGACAAACAGAGTGTCACTAGTATGCCTCTACTTGACTAGCTCGTTGATCAAAGATGGTTATGTTTCCTAGCTATAGACATGAGTTGTCATTTGATTAACGGGATCACATCATTAGGAGAATGATGTGACTGACATGACCCATTCCGTTAGCTTAGCACCCGATCGTTTAGTATGTTGCTATTGCTTTCTTCATGACTTATACATGTTCCTATGACTATGAGATTATGCAACTCCCGTTTACCGGAGGAACACTTTGTGTGCTACCAAACATCACAACGTAACTGGGTGATTATAAAGGTGCTCTACAGGTGTCTCCGAAGGTGCATGTTGGGTTGGCGTATTTCGAGATTAGGATTTGTCACTCTGATTGTCGGAGAGGTATCTCTGGGCCCTCTCGGTAATGCACATCACCTAAGCCTTGCAAGCATTGCAAGTAATGAATTAGTTGCGGGATGATGTATTACAGAACGAGTAAAGAGACTTGCCGGTAACGAGATTGAACTAGGTATTGAGATACCGACGATCGAATCTCGGGCAAGTAACATACCGATGACAAAGGGAACAACATATGTTGTTATGCGGTCTGACCGATAAAGATCTTCGTAGAATATGTGGGAGCCAATATGAGCATCCAGGTTTCGCTATTGGTTATTGACTGGAGATATGTCTCGGTCATGTCTACATAGTTTTGTACCCGTAGGGTCCGCACGCTTAATGTTACGATGATAGTTTTGTTATGAGTTTATGTGTTTTGATGTACCGAAGGTTGTTCGGAGTCCCGGATGTGAACATGACGAGGAGTCTCGAAATGGTCGAGACATAAAGATTGATATATTGGACGACTATATTCGGACACCGGAAGTGTTCCGGAGAAGTTTCGGATAAAACCGGTGTGCCGGAGGGTTATCAGAAACCCCGGGGGAACTAATGGGCCTCGATGGGCCTTAGTGGAGAGAGAGAGAGGGGCGACCAGGGCAGGCCGCCCCCCTCCCCCTAGAGTCCGAATTGGACAAGGAAGGGGGGCGGCGCCCCCCCTTTCCTTCTCCCCCTCCCTCTCCTTCCTTCCCCCTCTCTCCCTTTTGGTGGAAACCTACTAGGACTTGGAGTCCTAGTAGGATTCCCCTCTTCGGGGCACACCATAGAGGGCCGGTTGGCCTCCCCTTGCTCCTTTATATATGGGGGCAGGGGGGCACCCCAAAGACACAACAATTGATCGTTTGATCTTTTAATCGTGTGCGGTGCCCCCCTCCATCGTAGTCCACCTCGATAATACTATAGCGGTGCTTAGGCGAAGCCCTGCGTCGGTAGAACAACAACATCGTCACCACATCGTCTTGCTGACGAAACTCTCCCTCAACACTCGGCTGGATCGGAGTTCGAGGGACGTCATCGGGCTGAACGTGTGCTAAACTCGGAGGTGTCGTACGTTTGGTACTTGATCGGTCGGATCGTGAAGACATACGACTACATCAACCGCGTTGTGCTAACGCTTCCGCTTTCGGTCTACGAGGGTACGTGGACAACACTCTCCCCTCTCGTTGCTAAGCATCACCATGATCTTGCGTGTGCGTAGGAATTTTTTTGAAATTACTACGTTCCCCAACATTGATTGCATCTGATGTTTATCTTTTATGCATCTTATCTTGCTTTGATTGACGGTAGCATTATAAGCTGATCTCTCACTAAATTTCAAGATAAAAGTGTTCTCCCTAACTATGCACCGTTGCCAAAGTTCGTCGTGCCCAGACACCACGTGATGATCGGGTGTGATAAGCTCTACGTCCATCTACAACGGGTGCAAGCCAGTTTTGCACAGGCATAATACTCGGGTTAAACTTGATGAGCCTAGCATATGCAGATACGACCTCGGAACACTGAGACCGAAAGGTCGAGCGTGAATCATATAGTAGATATGATCAACTGTCACAGCCCTAGAATTTGCTTGCCATTAGTTGCCCTAAAGCATCCATGCATCATGTTAATGTTTCAATTAAATTTGAAATGGGGAATGTTTCAAACCCTAGCACCAAAGCAAATTCAATAGATGCTAATTAAAAATGGAATTTCAATTAACCCAAAATGCTATTCAAAAATGTTCATGGTCTTTGGAAAATGTTGCAAACAACAACCAGAGGTGATGCACATTTTTCTGAACATTTTGGATTTTTGAATGAACCCATATGTATTTGAATTGGAGCAGCATAAAATAATATAAATATTTTAAAGGCTCCAAAAATGTTGGAAATTGGTGAGGGCCTCTGGTATATTATAACTAGTGGTCACAAGCAATCCCAACATTTTTGTAATTGTGCTAGCATTTATTGTTAAGTCAAAAACAAATGTCAAAATAGAAAACAAAAACAATTAAAAGAGAGAGAAGGGAACCTACCTGTAACTTACCTGGCTGACCCAGCTGGCCAGCCCACCTGGCGGCCCAGCCCACCACCGCTTCCCCCTCTGTCGCCTTCCTCCCCGCGCCAGTCGGACGAGCGCGTGGCCGACGCACGCCGGCGCACGCCCGGCCACCTCCTGCTTGCCGCTCCCCCTCGTCGCCCTGGGCCTCCCTCGCAGCGCCACGCCGCCCCTGGACCCCTCTCACTCCTCCCTCGGCTTCCTCCCCCTCCTCTGCCTCTCTCCCTCTCGCGCCCGAGTGCAGCCGACGCCGACGTTCGCTGCTGCCGCAGCCACCGACAACCCCTCGCCCTACCGATGAGTCCAGAAGCTCCGCCGCGTCGTCCTCGACCTCCTCGCTGAGCTACACGACGCCGGACGCCCTGAAGCCCCACCAACGCCGCCGTTTCTGACCTCAGTTGCCGAAGATCCCCGTCGTTGTTTCGCCGGACCCCGTGCCTCCCCTGCCTCGCCAGAAGCACCAGAAGAACCGCGGTGAGCCGCTGTACCTTTCTCCCCATGAACCGTCACCTATTTCGCTCTCTAACCGCATCAGCCACCGGAGCCGAACGCTCCCCGCCGCCGACCATGTCACCGTCGCGGTTACAACACCCGCACGTCGCACCAGAGCACGTAGGCGTGCTCAGCTCTTCCTCGGGAAGCCGCAGAACCCACCGGTTCATCTCGGAACACACCGTAGCGCCTAACCACCGATGCCCGTACTCCGGCCGCCGCCGTGAGCTCGCTTCCGACGAGCTCGGCCCACCCCAGCTGCTCCCGCTTGCCCCGTTGGATGCGCGCGATCGCCAGCTCCCCGTAGAGCCTCTCCGCCGCTCATTTGGTCGCCTGAGCTGCGATTCCGAGCACCTCCGCCGTCTCTGGCGTCGCCGGCGATGAGCCGTGGACCAAGTCCGGCGGGTTTGACCCCGCTGACTGTTGACCGGGTGGACCCAGTTGACTCCTTGGGTCACTGACGTGTGGGCCCCAGGCCACTAACTAATTAGGGTTAGTATTAGTTTAGCACTAACTAAACTTAGTTAGTTAACTAACTACTGACCAGTGGGTCCCACTGGTTAGTTTGACCTGGACCGGCTGTTGACTTGCTGAGGTCAGCATGACCTCATGCTGACGCAGTAATTGTTTTCTGGATTTAAAATAATTCAGGAAATTTCAGAAAATACTCTAAACTTCTAAAATTCATATCAATTCAACCGTAGCTCAGATTAAAATAAGTTATATATGAAAAATGATCAGAAAAATCCAATCTATCCATTTGTACCATTCTCATGCATGACTAAGCAACTTAACCTTGCTGTTTAGATGAAAACATGATAATACACTTTATAAATTCATAGTTTGATTTTGAATTTGAACCTTTGGTTCAAATCAACTCAAACCCTTCTCTTGATAGCTGCATTAGCTCAAATCACATCATTTTGCCATGTCATGATCATGCATCATACTGTCGCATTGCATTGATTGTGTTTCCTTCTCTGTTGCCGGTAATTGTCCCCTCTCGATAGACGATGTGCCGACGATGAGATCGATGACACTGATGAAGAACTATATTATCTTTAGAAGTGCTAGGCAAGCAAAACCCCCTTGTTCATTTCGATACAATCCCACTCTCTCGCTCCTGCTCTCTTTTACTGCATTAGGACAACAACGATTCAACTGTTACTTGCTGCGGTAGCTGAACCCCTTATCCTTTGCATGACCTGTCTTTGCCACAGTAAATAGATGAAACCCACTAGCATGAGTAGGAGTTGTTTTGAGCCCTGATGTGCCTGCTCATTCATGTTTGTTGTCATGCCTGCTACTGCTTAGGGTTAAGTCGGGTCTGATTCATCGGGTATGAATCGGAATGGTGTTGAACATGTCCTACTATGTGTGAGCTAAGTGTGTGAACACGATTTGGTAAAGGTATTGGTGAGAGGCCATGTAGGAGTACATGGTGGGTTGTCTCATTGAAGCCGTCCTCAGGAACTGAGTTCTGTGTTTGTGATCCATGATACAGTTACTACCACACATTGGGCCCTGAAATATGACCCCGCTCGACTTACCGACCCCTCTCGTTCTCTGTCCAGGAGTTGCAAGTAGTTTCTGGTGTTTGTAGTATGCTGGGGGCCGCACGCAGCGCTGACCATAGGGGTGGGCTGTGTTGTGGTAGGCACGTGGCACGGTGTACCGGGCGCCCGTTTGGTGTCCCGGGAACCCTGCACACATCGTTTGGGGCTGTGAGCGAAACTCCGGCCGGATCTCCTCATGGATGGAACCCGAATAGGCGATAAACCTGGACTAGAGACTTGTGTGGTTGGTTAGGTCGTGGTCTACACCCACGTCGGCTTTCGCTTGAAGTCTGCGGAGCACATGTCGTGTGCAGACGCTAAGTGGTGGAAACATGTGTGAAGAAGTACACCCCTGCAGGGTTAACATCATCTATTCAAATAGCCATGTCCGCGGTAATGGACTTCTGGGTTGCCTATATCAGTTCATAGACAAGTGCAAGTGGATACTCTAAAATGCGCAAGATAAGCGTGAGTGCTATGGATGGCCTTCTCGTAGGGAGACGAAAGTGGATCCATAGTGGTGTATTGATATGGTGAATATGTGGACTCGTGTGCGCCACCTCAAAAGAGTTACTTGCAGTCGTAGTTCAGGTTAGCCACTGAGTCAAAGCTGGCTTGCTGCAGTC
This sequence comes from Aegilops umbellulata, assembly GCA_032464435.1. Lineage (NCBI taxonomy): Eukaryota > Viridiplantae > Streptophyta > Magnoliopsida > Poales > Poaceae > Aegilops > Aegilops umbellulata. The sequence continues at coordinate 353,009,071 of CP136057.1, forward strand.
AAACTCCACCACCCCCTTTATTGATACTGATGCATATGTAGTTAGTTCTAATGTAAGTCTTGCTGAGTACAATTGTACTCACGTTTGCCTATTTTATGTTTTTGCAGAGAGACGTCGGTCTCACTAGTAGTACCGCTTGGACTTCGACGTTTAGCTTGATACCTCAGCTACGATCTTGTGCCCTCGATAGGATCTGGTAGATAGTCAGGCTTCTCAGCCTTTTTCATTTGTAGATGGCTGTACTCAGACATGTTAAGCTTCCGCATGCGTTTGACTTGTATGCTCTGAATGTTGGGTCATGAGACCCATGTTTGTAATATCTCGCTCCCCGGAGCCTAATGAATAAATACTTGAGTCGTAGAGTCTTGTTGTGATGCCATGTTGTATCTACACATATCGAGCATATTGTGTGTATGATTGAAATGCTTGCTATGTGTGGGATCCGACTATCTAGTTGTCTATCCTTGGCAGCCTATCATATGGGGAAATGTAGTCTAGTGCTTCTGAGCGATAGTAGACCGCTACAGCCCGGTTCACCGGAGTCCTGCTAGCCCAGCACTACTGCTCGGAACACTTGACTGGCCGGCATGTGATTCACTTCGTTCCTGTGTCTGTCCCTTCGGGGAAATGTCACGCGGTGACATCCGGAGTCCTGCCTAGCCTGCTACAGCCCGGGTTACCGGAGTCCTGTTAGCCCAGTGCTATAGCCCGGATTCACACGTTGATGACCGACATGCTCGATGTGATTCATGTATGCCTGTCCTCATAGGTTAGCGACGCCTTGGGTTCACGACTAGCCATGTCGGCCCGGGTTCTCTGCCATATGGATGCTAGCGACACTATCATATACGTGAGCCAAAAGACGCAAACGGTCCCGGGCCAGGTAAGGTGGCACCCGTGGGAGTACCGTGTGTGAGGCCGCAAAGTGATATGATGTGTTACATGCTGGATCGATGTGGCTTAGGATCGGGGTCCTGACAGCGTTGGTATCAGAGCCTGACTGCCTGTAGGATTACCAAGCCAAACTGGTCGAAGTTGAGTCTAGAAATGCTTTAGTTATGTGTAAGGGAATTGATTGGGAAGGGAACGTAAGGCTCTTTTACTCCTTATACCTCATGGCCTTCTGATCTGAGTCACCCTCTTCCTTTCTACGGGGATTAAGAACTAGGCCTTCTCATCTATCTCTCAGGATGACGTGTTACTAAACCGTAGTTGCCTAGGATTGTTGAGTTCAAGTCTCAATTCAGTTCCTACTACTTCCATATGTTCATAGCTGGCCTCAGAACCTTGATATTGTGATGTTGAGTGGCTATGCCACCATTTTTGCAGGTTGTCTCAAATCATTTTGAGCATTTACAGCCGCTATGCTGTCCGAGTCATCCCAGGTCTCTAAATAGTCTGATGCATTTGTAAATCCCTTCTTCCCATTCTCGTTGTTCCTTTGGGCCAGATTAAGCACACTAATCGGTCTGTTGAGGTACTCTATTGCCTCGACATATATGTTGGAGCTATTATTATGACCCTAGGTGTCTTAGGGAGTCACCTTGTAATCTAGCAATACTTTGTATCCCCAGTGTGATGATTCTGGCCACCATTCTCGAAAGCATCCCGTGATGCCACTTAGGAGTAGGTATTCTATTCCTGGGTTCTTGAACCCGAGATTCACCCTACTTACTTCGTGTTGATAGTGTTGCTCGTACCTTTAGAATATTAGTAACCTTTGTGATAGCCCTCGAGGTCCGTGGTATATCATTCTTCCTAATACCACGAACCATCCTTGGCAGAAATTCTTTTTGAATCAAAAGATCACAACCAGGGTGCTCTTGAGGAGTACTCCATTCATATTGTGACCCTGCCAGTTCTTTCATTCTGCATGGGTTATCCGGAAGAAATTTGTTGAACTCGTTTGACATACTAACCCATGAATCCACAACTCAGAAAGTTATATGTTCCTTGAGTTGACCCTCCGCAGCTGTATTCCGACCCTAGTCTATCAATTGATAGTCAGGAGTAATTGAGCATCTGTGTTATCGATGTTTATTATTCTTGTGGTCCGTCAAGCCATTCTATTCCGGAATGACCAGGAGAAACAAACTCCAGTACCTTATCCATTTCTAGGATTGGGTCAAAACAGTTGTATTCCGCAGATCAAAATACCAATCCAGCTTTTGATTCTGTTTTACCCTGAAGTATTGCCCTCTTTATGTCAGGGATATCATAGGAATTGCACAACACCCTATGAACTCTTGATACAGTGATACTTCTCGCCATCATCGTTCATTCCTCGGTCTCCGTGTTATTGTAACTGGATTGCCGACAAGTGAATTTTGCTGTGTGAAATCAATACTCTGAGCAACGCGTTGCTTTGTAGTAAATGGACAATACTCTCATTCTTAGCGTGTTGGTTATTAAATCATCATCCTAGGACTGATCGTGCTACCAAGTCCATTTTTGTTGGTGCACCTTTCGATCGATGAGTTAGGATAGTGTCAATCCTTTCTTATTTGATCATATCGTCTTGCCCTGAAAAGCAAGATTGATCTCGAGCTTAGTATCATATCGGTGGTTCGTGATATTCTGGATATCTTCTCGGAAGTATCACCAGGTTGTCACCTGACCGCTATGTTGAGTTCGTGATCAAGTGGGTTTTTCCTGTAAACCACCCCTTCTCCAAGAATCTGTGTTGGATGTCCCCGAGCTAGCTGGTTGAGCTAGACAACAACTTGGAGAGTTGGAAGATAAAAGCTTGTCTGAATTAGTTCATTCCAAGGGGATATCCTTGCGTGTGTGTGTGTGTTGAAGAAAGGTGATATCTTCATCGATTGGTCCTCGTGATCAGTTGTTGGATCTATTGTCTTGTCAAAACTTTGACTTGAGTATGGGCTATCGTCAAGTCAAATCAGAACCAACGATGTTCGTAATGTTGTCTTACTCGTGGTTGATTCCTCGAGCATACACCATTACATCTTTTGGTCTGACCAATGCTATCACCGTGTTCACATGATGGTGGAAGTTCAGTGATATGGAACTTCCGATGAGTTGTTGTTGAGCCCATCAGCAGCATTTTGTCTCCCCCATAAGTCATGTTGAACATCAACCTAGTGTTGGAAACTTTGTAAGCAATGCCTTCATGTTCCGCTCATGAGGTATATGTTTGGATGAGAGAAGTGACTACCTCTGATTCACGTGCATATGGAGAAAGTTGCCGCCGTGAATCCGAGAAGTTTGTTTTGTTTCCTATGGAATCATCCCAAGTCAGTCATGCACTTGTGCGAAGTATTCTGTGGTCTGGAGACTTGCAACCTTCATTCTATATGAATCCCTACCACACCAAGCCACTGATTGATTTGTTCAAGGATAAGAAGTTCAAGTGTTAATCCTGAAGGGCCCAGACGGTTATGCACAAGACTTCGTTATCTCAATTACGGTTCCCCACCTGAACTTGGTAGTGTTTTCTTATAAGACTACTACGTGGTCATGCCTGTCTGGGACAGCATGCTCACATGTGTTTAGCAGGACCAGCTCATGTTTTGGAGCTTGCTATCGTAGTTCATTTCCCGAGAATCTCGCAACAACATCTCGTTGATTTGTGTTGCAAACTTTATTTTCCAGATAGGCTGTCTAAAATATTCCGTTACCAACCAGATCTGAATCTCAGGCAGATGTGATGGTTGGAATTTTTCCAAGATCTATTATGTAGGTCTCGACAAGGTTGATGTCTGGCCGACACACCTAGCCGGAAGATCTATCATTGTAGTATCTTGATTAAACTATTTGACCATCTTCTCCATGAGGATCTCGCGCGACTTATTATAGAAGTTGCTCCCTAAGGATTCTTGTGCTCTTGGTTTCCTCGATTAAACTATAACCATTCAAACGGTGGAATCACCCTCGTTGAGTTATTCCAGTTACCAGAATCATTTCCAGCATTTGCATTTTGTCCCCAGCTCGCCCCGCCATAGTACCAAAATTCCATGGACTGCACTTCTCAGTAATTATTGTTTAGAATCATTTTCAAAAGTGGTTATGTCTTGGTCCCATCCATTTCCGGTGATAAGCAAAAATCATCCATTGCGTTGTCTTCAACAAGGTAGTCCACATCATCCACTCTGGTGTGAGTATGCCATTCTTTCGGATTCGTTCAAATGATCGTTTGTGATTGCCTTAAGCTGGTATAGAGAGTTGCAATGATTCTTGAATCAAAAGTAATTCTTTTTGCCACTTAAGGGAAAAGTTCTACGAGTCACCTCCCTCAAGGTGCCCCGTTATGGAATCATGGCAATTTTTTTCCTCGCCACCTTGACACCATCCACCATCTCTCTAAGCGTGGAATTGTTGCCCACCAAATTGAACCTCGTTGTTTGTTCCTCCGTCCCTCTCAATGTGTTTTGTGTCTCAACTCGAGATGTTCCAACATCTCATTCCACGAGTTGATCTTGAATGCTCGATCTTCGAGGAGATCGTTTCCTATAGCGTTTCCTTCTGTTGCCATTGTGTTGGATGAAGTTCTCAAAGCAAGATGTCAAGATCAAGATGATGATCGAATCAACGTTCTTACGAAGTGCAACCTGGATCATGAAGATTGTGCGAGCTTTGTGTCCCCTCTGTCTTCTTACCTCACGCCTTGAATCTTGGGACGAGATTCTTGTTTAGTAGGGGTGAGTTGTCACAGCCCTAGAATTTGCTTGCCATTAGTTGCCCTAAAGCATCCATGCATCATGTTAATGTTTCAATTAAATTTGAAATGGGGAATGTTTCAAACCCTAGCACCAAAGCAAATTCAATAGATGCTAATTAAAAATGGAATTTCAATTAACCCAAAATGCTATTAAAAAATGTTCATGGTCTTTGGAAAATGTTGCAAACAACAACCAGAGGTGATGCACATTTTTCTGAACATTTTGGATTTTTGAATGAACCCATATGTATTTGAATTGGAGCTGTTTAAAATAATATAAATATTTTAAAGGCTCCAAAAATGTTGGAAATTGGTGAGGGCCTCTGGTATATTATAACTAGTGGTCACAAGCAATCCCAACATTTTTGTAATTGTGCTAGCATTTATTGTTAAGTCAAAAACAAATGTCAAAATAGAAAACAAAAACAATTAAAAGAGAGAGAAGGGAACCTACCTGTAACTTACCTGGCTGACCCAGCTGGCCAGCCCACCTGGCGGCCCAGCCCACCACCGCTTCCCCCTCTGTCGCCTTCCTCCCCGCGCCAGTCGGACGAGCGCGTGGCCGACGCACGCCGGCGCACGCCCGGCCACCTCCTGCTTGCCGCTCCCCCTCGTCGCCCTGGGCCTCCCTCGCAGCGCCACGCCGCCCCTGGACCCCTCTCACTCCTCCCTTGGCTTCCTCCCCCTCCTCTGCCTCTCTCCCTCTCGCGCCCGAGCGCAACCGACGCCGCCGTTCGCTGCTGCCGCAGCCACCGACCACCCCTCGCCCTACCGATGAGTCCAGAAGCTCCGCCGCGTCGTCCTCGACCTCCTCGCTGAGCTACGCGACGCCGGACGCCCTGAAGCCCCACCAACGCCGCCGTTTCCGACCTCGGTTGCCGGAGATCCCCGTCGTCGTTTCGCCGGACCCCGTGCCTCCCCTGCCTCGCCAGAAGCACCAGAAGAACCGCGGTGAGCCGCTGTACCTTTCTCCCCATGAACCGTCACCTATTTCGCTCTCTAACCGCATCAGCCACCGGAGCCGAACGCTCCCCGCCGCCGTCCATGTCGCCGCCGCGGTTACAACACCCGCACGTCGCACCAGAGCACGTAGGCGTGCTCAGCTCTTCCTCGGGAAGCCGCAGAACCCACCGGTTCGTCTCGGAACACACCGTAGCGCCTAACCACCGATGCCCGAACTCCGGCCGCCGCCGCGAGCTCGCTTCCGACGAGCTCGGCCCACCCCAGCTGCTCCCGCTTGCCCCGTTGGATGCGCGCGATCGCCAGCTCCCCGTAGAGCCTCTCCGCCGCTCATTTGGTCGCCTGAGCTGCGATTCCGAGCACCTCCGCCGTCTCTGGCGTCGCCGGCGATGAGCCGTGGACCAAGTCCGGCGGGTTTGACCCCGCTGACTGTTGACCGGGTGGACCCAGTTGACTCCCTGGGTCACTGACGTGTGGGCCCCAGGCCACTAACTAATTAGGGTTAGTATTAGTTTAGCACTAACTAAACTTAGTTAGTTAACTAACTACTGACGAGTGGGTCCCACTGGTCAGTTTGACCTGGACCGGCTGTTGACTTGCTGAGGTCAGCATGACCTCATGCTGACGCAGTAATTGTTTTCTGGATTTAAAATAATTCAGGAAATTTCAGAAAATACTCTAAACTTCTAAAATTCATATCAATTCAACCGTAGCTCAGATTAAAATAAGTTATATATGAAAAATGATCAGAAAAATCCAATCTATCCATTTGTACCATTCTCATGCATGACTAAGCAACTTAAACTTGTTGTTTAGATGAAAACATGATAATACACTTTATAAATTCATAGTTTGATTTTGAATTTGAACCTTTGGTTCAAATCAACTCAAACCCTTCTCTTGATAGCTGCATTAGCTCAAATCACATCATTTTGCCATGTCATGATCATGCATCATACTGTCGCATTGCATTGATTGTGTTTCCTTCTCTGTTGCCGGTAATTGTCCCCTCTCGATAGACGATGTGCCGACGATGAGATCGATGACACTGATGAAGAACTATATTATCTTTAGAAGTGCCAGGCAAGCAAAACCCCCTTGTTCATTTCGATACAATCCCACTCTCTCGCTCCTGCTCTCTTTTACTACATTAGGACAACAACGATTCAACTGTTACTTGCTGCGGTAGCTGAACCCCTTATCCTTTGCATGACCTGTCTTTGCCACAGTAAATAGATGAAACCCACTAGCATGAGTAGGAGTTGTTTTGAGCCCTGATGTGCCTGCTCATTCATGTTTGTTGTCATGCCTGCTACTGCTTAGAGTTAAGTCGGGTCTGATTCATCGGGTATGAATCGGAATGGTGTTGAACATGTCCTACTATGTGTGAGCTAAGTGTGTGAACACGATTTGGTAAAGGTATTGGTGAGAGGCCATGTAGGAGTACATGGTGGGTTTTCTCATTGAAGTCGTCCTCAGGAACTGAGTTCTGTGTTTGTGATCCATGATACAGTTACTACCACACATTGGGCCCTGAAATATGACCCCGCTCGACTTACCGACCCCTCTCGTTCTCTGTCCAGGAGTTGCAAGTAGTTTCTGGTGTTTGTAGTATGCTGGGGGCCACACGCAGCGCTGACCATAGGGGTGGGCTGTGTTGCGGTAGGCACGTGGCACGGTGTACCGGGCGCCCGTTTGGTGTCCCGGGAACCCTGCACACATCGTTTGGGGCTGTGAGCGAAACTCCGGCCGGATCTCCTCATGGATGGAACCTGAATAGGCGATAAACCTGGACTAGAGACTTGTGTGGTTGGTTAGGTCGTGGTCTACACCCACGTCGGCTTTCGCTTGAAGTCTGCGGAGCACATGTCGTGTGCAGACGCTAAGTGGTGGAAACATGTGTGAAGAAGTACACCCCTGCAGGGTTAACATCATCTATTCGAATAGCCGTGTCCGCGGTAATGGACTTCTGGGTTGCCTATATCAGTTCATAGACAAGTGAAAGTGGATACTCTAAAATGCGCAAGATAAGCGTGAGTGCTATGGATGGCCTTCTCGTAGGGAGACGGAAGTGGATCCATAGTGGTGTATTGATATGGTGAATATGTGGACTCGTGTGCGCCACCTCAAAAGAGTTACTTGCAGTCGTAGTTCAGGTTAGCCACTGAGTCAAAGCTGGCTTGCTGCAGTCAAACTCCACCACCCCCTTTATTGATACTGATGCATATGTAGTTAGTTCTGATGTAAGTCTTGCTGAGTACAATTGTACTCACGTTTGCCTATTTTATGTTTTTGCAGAGAGACGTCGGTCTCACTAGTAGTACCGCTTGGACTTCGACGTTTAGCTTGGACTCAAGATGTCTGGGTATAATAATAACTTGATTCAACTGGGAGTTAATCTTCTGGATGATAGCATCATTGACAGAATTCTCCAATCACTTCCACCTAGCTACAAGAGCTTCGTGATGAACTATAATATGCAAGGGATGGATAAGACAATTCCCGAGCTCTTCGCAATGCTAAAGGCTGCGGAGGTAGAAATCAAGAAGGAGCATCAAGTGTTGATGGTCAATAAGACCACCAGTTTCAAGAAGAAGGGCAAAGGGAAGAAGAAGGGGAACTTCAAGAAGAACAGCAAGCAAGTTGCTGCTCAGGAGAACAAACCCAAGTCTGTACCTAAGCCTGAAACTGAGTGCTTCTACTGCAAGCAGACTGGTCACTGGAAGCGGAACTGCCCCAAGTATTTGGTGGATAAGAAGGATGGCAAAGTGAACAAAGGTATATGTGATATACATGTTATTGATGTGTACCTTACTAGAGCTCGCAGTAGCACCTGGGTATTTGATACTGGTTCTGTTGCTAATATTTGCAACTCGAAACAGGGACTACGGATTAAGCGAACACTGGCAAAGGACGAGGTGACGATGCGCGTGGGAAATGGTTCCAAAGTCGATGTGATCGCGGTCGGCACGCTACCTCTACATCTACCTTCGGGATTAGTATTAGACCTAAATAATTGTTATTTGGTGCCAGCATTGAGCATGAACATTATATCTGGATCTTGTTTGATGCGAGACGGTTATTCATTTAAATCAGAGAATAATGGTTGTTCTATTTATATGAGTAATATCTTTTATGGTCATGCACCCTTGAAGAGTGGTCTATTTTTGATGAATCTCGATAGTAGTGATACACATATTCATAATGTTGAAGCCAAAAGATGCAGAGTTGATAATGATAGTGCAACTTATTTGTGGCACTGCCGTTTAGGTCATATCGGTGTAAAGCACATGAAGAAACTCCATACTGATGGACTTTTGGAACCACTTGATTATGAATCACTTGGTACTTGCGAACCGTGCCTCATGGGCAAGATGACTAAAACGCCGTTCTCCGGTACTATGGAGAGAGCAACAAATTTGTTGGAAATCATACATACAGATGTATGTGGTCCGATGAATGTTGAGGCTCGTGGCGGATATCGTTATTTTCTCACCTTCACAGATGATTTAAGCAGATATGGGTATATCTACTTAATGAAGCATAAGTCTGAAACATTTGAAAAGTTCAAAGAATTTCCGAGTGAAGTTGAAAATCATCGTAACAAGAAAATAAAGTTTCTACGATCTGATCGTGGAGGAGAATATTTGAGTTACGAGTTTGGTCTACATTTGAAACAATGCAGAATAGTTTCACAACTCACGCCACCCAGAACACCACAGCGTAATGGTGTGTCCGAACGTCATAGTCGTACTTTACTAGATATGGTGCAATCTATGATGTCTTTTACTGATTTACCGCTATCGTTTTGGGGTTATGCTTTAGAGACGGCCGCATTCACGTTAAATAGGGCACCATCAAAATCCGTTGAGATGACACCTTATGAACTATGGTTTGGCAAGAAACCAAAGTTGTCGTTTCAGAAAGTTTGGGGTTGCGATGCTTATGTGAAATAGCTTCAACCTTATAAGCTCGAACCCAAATCGGAGAAATGTGTCTTCATAGGATACCCAAAGGAGACTGTTGGGTACACCTTCTATCACAGATCCGAAGGCAAGACATTGGTTGCTAAGAGTGGATCCTTTCTAGAGAAGGAGTTTCTCTCGAAAGAAGTGAGTGGGAGGAAAGTAGAACTTGATGAGGTAACTATACCTGCTCCTCTATTGGAAAGTAGTTCATCACAGAAACCGGTTTCTGTGACGCCTACACCAATTAGTGAGGAAGTTAATGATGATGATCATGGAACTTCAGATCAAGTTACTACTGAACCTCGTAGATCAACCAGAGTAAGATCCACACCAGAGTGGTACGGTAATCCTGTTCTGGAAGTCATGCTACTAGATCATGATGAACCTACGAACTATGAAGAAGCGATGGTGAGCCTAGATTCCGCAAAATAGCTTGAGGCCATGAAATCTGAGATGGGATCCATGTATGAGAACAAAGTGTGGACTTTGGTTGACTTGCCCGATGATCGGCAAGAAATTGAGAATAAATGGATCTTCAAGAAGAAGACTAACGCTGACGGTAATGTTACTGTCTACAAAGCTCGACTTGTTGCAAAAAGGTTTTCGACAGGTTCAAGGGATTGACTACGATGAGACCTTCTCACCTGTAGCGATGTCTAAGTCTGTCCGAATCATGTTAGCAATTGCCACATTTTATGATTATGAAATTTGGCAAATGGATGTCAAAACTGCATTCCTGAATGGATTTCTGGAGGAAGAGTTGTATATGATGCAACCGGAAGGTTTTGTCGATCCAAAAGGAGCTAACAAAGTGTGCAAGCTCCAGGGATCCATTTATGGACTGGTGCAAGCCTCTCGGAGTTGGAATAAACGCTTTGATAGTGTGATCAAAGCATTTGGTTTTGTACAGACTTTTGGAGAAGCATGTATTTACAAGAAATTGAGTGGGAGCTCTGTAGCGTTTCTGATATTATATGTGGATGACATATTACTGATTGGAAATGATATAGAATTTCTGGATAGCATAAAGGGATACTTGAATAAGATTTTTCAATGAAAGACCTCGGTGAAGTTGCTTACATATTGGGCATTAAGATCTATAGAGATAGATCAAAACGCTTAATTGGACTTTCACAAAGCACATACCTTGACAAAATTTTGAAGAAGTTCTGTAAGTGCATCTAGTGCCACCCCTAGTTGGTTTTGGAGTATTGACGACAAATTTGGTTGAGGGACTAATGTGTTTGTGAGAATTGCAGGATAACACAGGTAGTGTCCCTCATTGATTCGGTTTACCTATCGGAGATGACCCCTAAAAATGTATGAAGACATTGACGACAATGGTGGTATGTGAAGATATTCATATTGAAGACTATGACATGAGAAGACATTCAGTGAAGACTATGGAGCGCGAAGACTTAGTTGTTTCGTTGTTTCCTTTTCTTCTTTGTTGAGTCATAGGAACCACCGTACTGTTAAGTGGGGTCCAAGTGAACATAGTCAGAGTGACTGAAGTGATGCTCAACCCAAATCCTATGTCTTCGAGCGAAGACAATGAGAGCAAATCTTATCCAGAGCTGGATAAGTCAGCTTTTCTTGTAGCCCAAGTAAAGTTGTCGTGTGTGTTTGAAATCTGACCGTTGGAACATGTGTCAGTTCCTGAGTGACCCAGGGTCATTTCGGACAAATCAGGTCGGGTTGCCTAGTGGCTATAAATAGCCCACCCCCTACACCATCAATTGGTGGCTGCTCAGATTTAGTGCACGGCTTTTGTCGTTTGAGAGCAACCCACCTCGAAGCCTTTGAGAGAGAGAAATCCTTGCGAGGACAAAGCCCAAACACCTAGAGCCAAAGAGTGTTAGGCATCACTGAAGTCTTTCTATCCGTGTGACCTGAAGACTTATTACACTTGAGGACTGTGAATCATCCAGCCAGTTAGGCGTCGCGTTCTGAGCATCCAAGAGTCATTGTGGATCGCCGGTGAACGAAGACTGTGAAGGTTTGGGAAGTCTACCTTGAAGACTTACCAGAGTGATTGGGCGAGGACTGTGTGTCCTTAGCTCAAGGGGAATAAGGTGAAGACGCGGTCTTCTGAGTTGAATCTCAGCCTTCCTAACCAGACGTACAGTTGTCACAGCAACTGGAACTGGTCCAACAAATCCTATGTCTTCAACAAGTGAATGGTTCTATCCTCTTCCTCTCTTTACTTAGAGTTTGTCTTCGTGAAGTCATTGCCTGTTTGTCATACCTGTTTGACTTCATTGCTTGACTACTATCGTTGTTTGGATTCATACCATCTTCCATCCTGATCCTTACTACCTAGCTGCTATTAGTCTTCATACTCTCATGTTATTGCATACTTGACTATGGCTTGCTTAGCGTAGTTTATCTTCCGCTGCATATCAATAGGTCCATTTCTACTGTTTGTCTTTGAAACTTCCAAGTTTTGAAGACTTTCATAAAAATCGCCTATTCACCCCCCTCTAGTCGGTAACTAGCACTTTCAATTGGTATCAGAGCAAGGTGCTCCCTTGTTCTGTGTGATTCGGTTTAACCACCTGGAGTTTTAGCTATGTCGACTGCAGGGATAATCAAAGTCTCCGCTGCTTGCCCCGTCTTCGATGGAACTGAATATCCCTACTGGAAGAATAAGATGTGCATGCATCTTGAAGCCATTGATGTCGACCTCTGGTATGTCGTCAAGAACGGCGTACCCAAGACTGGTGAAGGTGTCACCCCTGCTGATGTCAAGAAGTTCATTCAACTGGACTCTACTGCCAAGAACATCATCTGTGGTCATCTGACCAAAGGACAGTATGGCCGTGTGAGTGCTCTGGAAACGTCAAAGCTAGCCTTGGACTGGCTATCCAAGGTCAACGAAGGCGTCTCAACCAAGAGAGATCAAAGGTTCATTGTTCTTCGCAACCTCTTCAACCGCTTCAAGAGAAACGACAATGAGAATGTCCAGCTCACGTTTGATCGCCTCACTGACATCACAAATGAGCTTCGTGCTCTCAGCGCCACTGAGATTACCAAGCATGAAATCGTCAAGACACTACTGAGATCACTTGACAGCTCCTTTGACACCCTTGCCCTCATGATACAAGAACGTCCTGACTTCAAGACACTCGATCCGTCTGATATACTTGCGAGGCTCAACACACATGAGTTCCAGCTTTCTGAGAAAAGAGATATCTATGGTCCCAACTATGGCCGAACTCGCGCTTTGAAGGCAAAAGTTGTTTCCTCATCTGAAGAAGAATCTGACTGCAGTTCTGATGATCCTGAAGACATTGGAAAGGAACCTGCTATGCTTGTGAAGAAGTTCCAGAAATTCACTAAGAAGAAGGGCTTCAGAAAGTCTTCACGATCCATCTCAAGAAATGATGAAGCTTCCACTCATGACTACAAGAAAAGAACATGTCACAAGTGCAAGAAACCTGGACACTATATCTCTGAGTGTCCACTGTGGGACAACGAGAAGAAGAAGAAGAAGAGCAAGGAATATGATTCTGATGACAACAAGAAGAAGAAATCTTCAAAGTCTTCTTCCAAGTCCTCATCAAAGTCTTCATCTCATAAGAAGAGCTCATCTGGCAAGGCTCGTGCTTTTGTTGGCAAGGAGATGTATTCAAAGGAGGAGTCTGCTTCTGAGGAGGCAGAGGTGGAGTCTGAGGAGGATTCCGACACTGGCGTTGCAAGTCTGGCTCTAGCCACTGCCTATGTTGCCAAGTCCATCTTCAACACTGAAGACAATGACTTCCACACCAACGCTGAAGCTGATGACAAGGACGACCCTACTCCCATCTACTGCTTCATGGCACGTGGTGCCAAGGTAAAATCATGTGATGCTTACTTTCAAACATCTAGTGAAGATGACTCTGATTGTGAATCCAAACCCAGCTACAAAACACTTGCTAAAATTGCAACTGAACAACAAAAGGCTATGGAACATACTCAAAAACTGCTAGACAAAAGCGATGACCTGTTGGACGCGGAAATGACCCGTTCACAGTCCTTAGTTGAAGACATAAAACTCTTCATACTAAGTACCAAGAACTTGAAAGTCGTCATGAAACGCTTTCAACTACTCATGAAAAGCTCTCCTATGATTATCTTCAAAGGAAGCAAGAGCTTGAGAAATTGAAAGCGGCTCATGAAGATCTTCAAAAAGAGAATGAGTCACTTCGCGCTCAACAGATCAGTTCCGCTCAGGATGGATTTGAACCACCATGTCTAAAATGCCTTGAGCGTGACAACGCTACCTCTGTTGCTGAATGTTCTACTGCTACTGCTGTTGCATTGTCTTCAACTACTGATGTGGTAACTAACCCCTCTGCGGAGGATACCACTACTATTGCTGATGAAAATGCTGGGTTGAAGACATTGCTTGAAACTGGGATGTATAAAAGTCTGAAAGGGCATCAGACACTTTGCGATGTCCTCTAAAAGCAGATTCTGAACCGAAACCCTAGGAAAGAGGGTGTTGGGTTCGAAAGGAAAATGAATGTTGATGGCTCCTACTGGAAGCCTGAGCAGTATCCCAAAACCACATGGGTTGCTGCAAAGGGACCTTCAGTGGATCCATCCACCTTATCTGGCTTTACCTGTGCTAACCCTATTTTCATTGATGAATCCTTTGATGCAAACTATAAAGTGTTCAAGAATCAGAATGGTGAAGTGTTTGCCAGATATATTGGTACTAACTGCAGGAATGGGCCACCTATGAAGAAGATCTGGGTTCCCAAAAGTTGTCTCGAGAATCTTCCAGTGAATGTCATCATGACACCACCTGGGAAGAAGACAAACCCCAGACCTAAGGCTTCATATGGTCCAAAGGCTTCATACAGACAGAGGACTCACCTGAGTCACCCTAACGCCAATGTTTTGCAAGGAAACCGTACTCAAACTTATGAATATGAGCGTGTGTCCTCAAACCGCTATGTTCATAGAACTAAGAACTTTTCTGCTTATTCATACGAGTATCATTCATCTCCTGCAAGGCTATTTGCTAAGGCTCCAAAGCAAAAGTTCTCATATGCTGCACTTAGACTCATTGCTTCTAAGCCACCCCTGAAGATGTGGGTGGTTAAGAAGAGTTAACTTTATCTTATAGGGAAAGGTCTCCAGTCGAAAATCAAAGGCGTCTGATGCTATTGCTGGGGACCTAAAACATCTTGTAGGGCGCAAGATCAAATGCCCAAATGGTCTCGCTATGTATTTTGTTCCTGAATCGTTTGCAATTCATCCTATCAGACCTAATCTTGATCTAAGCTTCAATAATCCTCTTGCCCGTCAAATGTTTATGCTTCACAACGCTCTTGGTGAAGCCTATCCCCCTAACTGTACTGTAGGGTATGACACCTCGTGCTTCAGAATGGATTATGGACAGCGGATGCACTAATCACATGACTGGTGATCGAAGTCTTCTCATGGACTCAACTTTACGTCCATCTGTAAGAGTCACATCACATTTGCTGACACTGGTAAAAGCAAGGTATTGGGTCTAGGTAGAGTTGCAATCTCAAGGGATCAGCACATGGATAAAGTGATGCTTGTTGAATCCCTTGGTTTCAACTTAATGTCTGTCTCGATGCTTTGCGACCTGAACATGATTGTGATATTTGGAAAGTATCGTTGCCTTGTACTTACGGAATCTAACAAATCTCTAGTCTTTGAAGGGTACAGGAAAGATGATCTGTACATGGTAGATTTCTCAGCAGGACCACAACTTGCCGTATGTCTTCTTACAAAAGCTTCAGAATGTTGGCTATGGCATCGGAGGCTGGGGCATGCTGGCATGAGGAACTTACATACTCTCGCCAAGAAGAAGCATGCCATAGGCATTGAGGACGTCAAGTTCAAGAAGGATCATCTGTGCGGTGCCTACGAAGCTGGAAAGATGACAAGGGCCAAGCATCCCTTGAAGACAATCATGACTACTTCTCAACCCTTCGAGCTTCTACACATGGACTTATTTGGCCCTACTCACTATTCGACCCTCACAACAACTGCATGTCTCTATGGCTTCGTCATTGTTGATGATTACTCAAGATATACATGGGTGCACATAATTCTCTACAAGACCGAAGTGCAAGATGTCTTCAGACGCTTCGCCAATCGAGCCATGAACAATTATGGCGTCAAGATCAAGCATATCAGAAGTGACAACGGCACTGAGTTCAAGAACACAGGACTTGATCTTTATCTGGATACAATGGGAATCATTCATGAGTTCTCTGCTCCATACACACCTCAGCAAAATGGCATCGTAGAGCGCAAGAACAGAACCCTCATTGAGATGGCTCGAACGATGCTCGACGAATACAAGACACCAAGAAAGTTCTGGCCTGAAGCTATTGATACAGCATGTCACGTCATCAACCGTGTTTACATCCATAAGCTTCTGAACAAAACATCCTATGAGCTCCTCACTGGCAAGAAGCCAAATGTCAGCTACTTCAGAGTATTTGGAGCTAGGTGCTGGATCAAGGATCCCCATCACAAGTCAAAATTTGCACCTAAAGCTCACGAAGGCTTCATGCTCGGTTACAGAAAGGACTCGCACTCTTACAGAGTTTTCAACCTCTATCTCTACAAAATCGTCGAAACTGTGGACGTGCGGTTTGATGAAACCAATGGTTCACAAAGAGAGCTCCTGCTAAGTACACTAGAAGAAGCTCCACCCAGCAAATCTATCAAGCTAATGGGAACTGGTGAAATCATGCCTTCGGAAGCACAGCCTGAAGAGGAACTTATCATTTCTGCACCCAACCTACGTGAAGACAATGCTCAGCCTGAAGACAATCCTCTCAATGATGACAATGATCAGCAAGAGCAAAGTCTTCGTCCAGTTCATCCTCGTGTTGCAAATGAAGTACAGATTGAGTAGATAATTGATAGTATCAATGCACCTGGTCCACTTACTCGCTCAAGACAACACAGTTAGCAAATTTCTGTGGGCACTTTTGTTTTGTGTCAATATCAGAACCCAAGAAAGTTGCTGAAGCCTTCATGGAACCTGAATGGATTCAAGCTATGCAAGAAGAGCTTCAATAGTTCAAGCTGAACAATGTTTGGGAACTTGTCAAGCATCCTGACCCTCGCAAGCATAACATTATTGGCACAAAATGGATATATCGAAACAAGAAAGATGAGCATGGTCAAGTCGTCAGAAACAAAGCACGTCTTGTGGCTCAAGGATATACTCAAGTTGAAGGAATTGACTTCGATGAAACATTTGCTCCTATGGCTAGGATTGAAGCTATTCGCATTCTGCTAGCTTATGCTAACCACCACAACATCTTGCTATATCAAATGGATGTGAAGAGCGCATTTCTCAATGGGAAGATTGAAGAAGAAGTATACGTCGCTCAACCACCGGGCTTTGAAGATCTAAAACATCCTGATATGGTGTACAAGCTAAACAAAGCACTGTATGGCCTCAAACAAGCTCCTCGCGCTTGGTATGATACGATCAAAGACTTCCTGAAGAGCAAAGGCTTCAAACCTGGATCCCTCGATCCCACACTCTTCAGGAAGACATATGATGGTGAACTGTTTTTGTGCCAAATATATGTGGATGACATTATCTTCGGCTGCACCAACCAGAAGTATAGTGATGAGTTTGGATATATGATGCAAGAGCAATATCAGATGTCCATGATGGGTGAGCTGAAGTTCTTCCTTAGTCTTCAAATTCGTCAGCAAAGGAATGACATCTTCATATATCAAGAGAAATACTTCAAAGATTGTCTGAAGAAGTTTGGAATGCAAGATTGCAAAGGTTACACGACGCCAATGCCAGCCAAACACCATCTGGGTCCCGACGACAATGGTAAAGAGTTCGATCAAAAGGTATACCGCTCCGTTATTGGTTCTTTACTTTACCTATGTGCATCTAGGCCAGATATTATGCTTCGTGTTTGCATTTGTGCTCGATTCCAAGCGGCACCAAAGGAATCGCATCACTTAGCTGTGAAGCGAATTCTTCGATATTTGGCTTACACCCCAACACTAGGATTATGGTATCCAAAGGGCTCAGAATTTGATCTGGTTGGATTCTTGGATGCTGATTATGCTGGTGACAAGGTGGATCGCAAGTCTACATCAGGCACATGTCACTTTCTGGGACGATCACTTTTCTGTTGGTCTTGAAAGAAGCAGAACTGTGTATCAGTCTCAACTGCTGAATCTGAATACATTGCTGCTGGATCTTGCTGTGCTCAGCTTCTATGGATGAAGCAAACTCTCAAGGACTATGGCATCAATCTGAAACAAGTACCTCTCTTGTGCGACAACGAAAGCGCCATCAAGATTGCCAACAACCCAGTCCAGCACTCGAAGACAAAGCACATTGAAATTCGTCATCACTTCCTCAGAGATCATGTCATGAAGAAAGATATTGATATCATTCACGTCAACACTCAAGAGCAATTGGTAGATATCTTCACAAAGCCCTTGGATGAGAAAAGGTTTTGCAAGTTACGGTGTGAGCTAAATATCTTGGAATCCTCAAATGTCCTGTGATCAGGCACACATCCTAACACTTATGCATGTTGATGACTTAAATGTGCAACACACGAAGTAAAGTATATCTTCAATCAATGAAGACTTACATTCTAAGTGTGAATACATTAACGTGGAATTTGACTTCGGAGCGCCACGATAATTGTGCACCGTGTCTGGGTCAAATACTTCCTATACGGTGGGTAACGCCACCACAAAACGTTTCTGTTTGAACTGTTTCACTCTTGGCATTATATTTGATATGTCTTCGCATTTGGTTTGTCTTCAATTTCAATTTATCTTCATGA
Source organism: Aegilops umbellulata (assembly GCA_032464435.1). Lineage (NCBI taxonomy): Eukaryota > Viridiplantae > Streptophyta > Magnoliopsida > Poales > Poaceae > Aegilops > Aegilops umbellulata. The sequence goes on from CP136057.1 coordinate 353,027,493, forward strand.
TTATCTTCACTATGTTGATTTGATTGCTTTCTGATATATATACTAGTGTTCTGTCCTCTACAGCATTCACTTATAGCTATGTCTTCCTTGTTGAATCTTTTGAACTAAGTGAATGTGATCGGACCCTAATCTCTCTATGCTTCCTATCTCTAACTCTATCTGTCCAAATCATATGCATTCTATTGAAACTGTCGAATGTCTTCTCTGCTTCCTTGTCAGCAGAAGATACACAGACAAACATTAAGTCTGTTTTAAATGATTCATTCTTACTGCTTGAAATCCGGAGAAGCCGGAGCGGCCATCCGACAAACCTGGCGGGCGTGGGAACGTGGGACAACTCTGAGTATGTTGCATGCTTTCCACGTGCCCCTCAAATGTGAATCGCTAGGGGCACCTGCGTAATTGCGCTGTGCCGCATACTTCCTTATAAATACATGTCCCCTACGGTAAAGAAAACCTTCTTCCACCTCTCCACCTCGTTAAAACCCTAGCGCCACCGCTAGCTCTCGATGACGCCGGCGACGAAGCGCTTAGCTGCCGCGACTTCTCCGACGCCGTCCTCACGCCGGCCGCGGACATCGTCCTCTCCGCCGCCGCCGTAGGTGTCCTCCGTCGCCAAGTTAGGGCATGGTGGATTGAACTGCTCGGTCTCCTACTCTTCCCATCTAGCAGTTCTTCGTGTGGTAAATACAACTCTATTTTTACCGTCTTTTTGATCCTCAAAGTTTCATCCTGTTTACCAAAATAGGTTTCTGCCTATACAATGTTAGATCTATGATGTCTGCATCTCATACTACCTAGTATATTCACTTAAGCTTCATATCTAGTTACATTCCTCACTTGTACTTATTCGCGGATTCGTACAAATCTGGAACCAACTCTCAACATATAAGTGAATGTCTTTGCATCATGAGGTCAATGTCTTCAAACTGATTTATCTTCAAAATCTTCTGAGAATGCATATGACCTCTTCCCCTTCCCTCGCATCTCTAATGCTGTCACAGGTACATGTCCGTGGGAGAATCCCTTGGTTCTCATAGTCTGCATTCGTTTGCAGAATTCTTACAGCATCTTATTAACTCTCCTGAAGCCAGTTCATGTCTGTCCAGCAAGCGAAAGCCTCTGAAGCCTTTGAACGTGTTGAAGCCATTCAGTTTGAAGTTCATGGCTACGGAAAAATCAGTAAGGAAGAGTGGCAGACAACATCGTGGGGGAACATCAATCGATTTGCCTGATGACCTCTCAGAGCTTTACAAGACAGATCCTGAAGAGGATTACAATCAGTGCAAGACACGAATCTAATGGATTCGACGATATTGGGCTGAACAGTGGTACAAGTACAGATTCGTGACCCAGGAATACGCTGAGAAGAATGCTATCAAGCGACCATGGGGAGATATTCTGTACAGAAATCTTCCACCTAGGTCCAGAGCTGAAGCCATTGAGCAAGGCTTCTATCCTTGTATGGTCCGTGGGCCACAACCAGCTGATGCCGACCCATCATCTCTACTGTGGTGTCGCGAAGACAATCTGTTCAAACGCAACTATCAGTTTGCAAAAGCCTCAGCAAAGAAGAACAAAGATTCCTTGGGGTTAGACTTCAACCCTGGTCCCTCTGCTCCCCGTGCTGACGGCACACGTGATGCAGAACCCAATGTCATCGGTCATTTCTACAACCTGGATGGCCTCATCGCTCATATCACAGTCCAAGGTGCCAAAGTGGATCACTCTGATGATGATGCTGACACTGATGAAGCCCCAGCTCCTACTCCAAAGCCACAGAAGCCAAAGAAGGCTAAGGCTTCAAGGTCAGGTGCTCCTCCAAAAGCTTCACGTGCAAAGCCACTGGCCACTGCACCTCCTGAAGACAGTGTGCAGTCTGAAGATCTATCACGTATCTCCAAGAAGACGGAGAAGAAGAAGAAAATCATCAAGAATACTGATCAGACATTGACCCCTGCTGCCATTCTGCGAGAAGAGCACATTGATCTGTCCAGCGATGAAGATCTTGGAGATGATGCCCTTGAGCAACTGATCAAGAGCAAGGAAGAAGCAGAGATCTTCAATGATTTGCCTCTCTTTGATGTGGCAATCATCCATAACTTCATTGATGAGTGGTTTGACACCCCAAATCTCAGCTTTGAAGATCTGCAATTTCCCATTGGCCTCAGCGTCTCCTTCAATGGCGCCATTGCTTCTGAACTAGCTCTCGCTTAGCGTATCGCTGAGCTGAAGCACAAGATCGACTATGAGAAAGCTCAGTTCAAGAAGCATGTGGCAAAGCTCAGCGTGCAAGATGTCAAAAACTTCAAGATCATGCTGCACGAGCTCAAAGAAGACTTTCTCAAAAAGCGCGAAGAAGCTAAAGGTTCTCGTGAGTGCATGAAGAGCCTGGATGACAAGTGTGTGCAAGGCTACAATGAGGCTGGGAAGCACAAGGCTCTTGGTCGTCCTGGCATCGACCCAAGAATGGCTGCAAAGAAGAAGAAGCCATCGACTGACCAATCTGCACCTTCAACGCAGGAAGAGCCACGCATAGTCTTCCCAAGCAGCATGACTGGCTCGAAGCCGAAGGTCAAGTCAACCGCTTCAGAACTGAAGAAGACAAGGGCTGCCGAGGCTGAAGCCAGAAAGAGGAAAAATCCTGAAGCTTCTGATGTTGCTCCCATAAAAAAGAAGCGCAAGACCAAGAAGGATCGGGCTGCTCCCTCAGAGCCCTTAGTTGTTGAACCTATCTCAATGGTCCCTCCTGCATCTGAACACCAAGAACAATGAATGATAGTTCATGAGCCTGCTTCCATAGAGGATCATGAAGCTGAAGACATTCCAGCAGTTGACCCCACCGCTGCTGAAGACATTGGTCACCATGACAATGTTGAAGATGATGAAGTTCTTCCTTAGATCGAACATAACTTGGTATCATCGCCTGTTCTCATGAACAGCAAACTCATCAGCATTGGTCGTCCTCTGACGCCAATTGCTCAGGATGCATCATGGGCTGATCACCCACAACAGCAAGACACCCCAAGTACTCCCCAACAACAGGCTACCCCATTTGTGCAAGCAGAAGATGATGACTTTGAGGCCCAGCCAACTCCATCTCCAAAGGCGTCGCCAGCGTTACGCAGGCTTCGCAAAGGACCAAGGCCTCAAGTCCCTCTTTCGAGCGTTCCAGAAGGAGAAGTGCCTCACCAATCTGTTGCACATTAAGTATTTCCAGATGCCACTCCCACTGTGAATGTCTCCGAGTCTGAAGCTAAAGCTGCTGAAGACATTCCGGTTGCATCAACCGATGACAAACAAGAAGAGGAACGTGTCCCAACTCCCCCCGTTACTGACGAAGTTGTTCCTGAAGTGAACGCGCCAGTGCCCGACCCTCCAGCTCATCAAGTGGAGGTTGAGAATCTTGAGGCTGCCACCACCAACACAAATGAAGCCAATGACATAATCATGGCTGAAGCAAATGTGGAGCCTTCAGACCTGTCGGCGATCATGGAAGAGTTTGACACTGCTTAGTGCTGAAGCTGATCTTCAAGACGATGGCTTCACTGAACGATTCAAGTTTGAATCCACTCCTCCACGGAATGTTGTCCTATGTCGAACTCCGTCCCTTGAAGATTCTGACTATTCTTCCTCCGCTGCAACTGTGAATGCCAAAGTGATCGATGATGAAGACGATGCTACTTCACCGCCCCCTACATCTGCACGCATCGACACTGCACCAAGCTCGTCTGCACCGCCAAATAACAACGACAACCCTGCTGCTTCACCTACTCCTCATGGGAACGAGTAGATGCTCTATGTCTTCAAACCTTTTTGGTCCTTACTGACAAAAGGGGGAGAAGCATATGAGTTTGATAGTCTTCAAGCGGGTTCATATGGGCGGTTGCTTTATATTTTGCCTAGTGTTTACAACTCTCGCTTTTGATACATTTGGTTCTTTGAGTTGTAACACTTAAACTCAATGGTCGTCTGCTACTTATTAGCTATTCTGTTATGCGATGATAAATTCCGCATGTGCGATGATAACTTCCGCACTTAGGTCATTTTGCAGACGTCCATTTTTCATTATGCATGTCATTATCTTCGTTATATCTTATCATGCATGATGAATTGTCATCATAAGTTGAAGAGGATCTCCACAAGTACAACCTGCCATATGCATTTGCATTCCAGAAGCAAATTACTTATATGCACATCTTCAGGGGGATCCTCTGTAACTTATGAAGACAATTCCCTATCCTTTACAATTTCACATACTTTATCCCCGTTGAAAACTTCAACCAGTTTATCATCAATCACCAAAAGGGGGGAGATTGTAAGTGCATCTAGTGCCACCCCTAGTTGGTTTTCGAGTATTGATGACAAATTTGGTTGAGGGACTAATGTGTTTGTGAGAATTGCAGGATAACACAGGTAGTGTCCCTCATTGATTCGGTTTACCTACCGGAGATGGCCCCTAAAAATGTATGAAGACATTGACGACAATGGTGGTATGTGAATATATTCATATTGAAGACTATGACATGAGAAGACATTCAGTGAAGACTATGGAGTGCGAAGACTTAGTTGTTTTGTTGTTTCCTTTTCTTCTTTGTTGAGTCATAGGAACCACCGTACTGTTAAGTGGGGTCCAAGTGAACATAGTCAGAGTGACTGAAGTGATGCTCAACCCAAATCCTATGTCTTCGAGCGAAGACAATGAGAGCAAATCTTATCCAGAGCTGGATAAGTCAGCTTTGCTTGTAGCCCAAGTAAAGTTGCCGTGTGTGTTTGAAATCTGACCGTTGGAACATGTGTCAGTTCCTGAGTGACCCAGGGTCATTTCGGACAAATCAGGTCTGGTTGCCTAGTGGCTATAAATAGCCCACCCCCTACACCATAAATTGGTGGCTGCTCAGATTTAGTGCACGGCTTTTGTCGTTTGAGAGCAACCCACCTCGAAGCCTTTGACAGAGAGAAATCCTTGTGAGGACAAAGCCCAAACACCCAGAGCCAAAGAGTGTTAGGCATCACTGAAGTCTTTCTGTCTATGTGACCTGAAGACTTATTACACTTGAGGATTGTGAATCCTCCAGCCGGTTAGGCGTCGCGTTCTGAGCATCCAAGAGTCATTGTGGATCGCCGGTGAACGAAGTCTGTGAAGGTTTGGAAGTCTACCTTGAAGACTTACCAGAGTGATTGGGAGAGGACTATGTGTCCTTAGCTTAAGGGGAATAAGGTGAAGACGCGGTCTTCTGAGTTGAATCTCAGCCTCCCTAACCAGACGTACAGTTGTCACAGCAACTGGAACTGGTCCAACAAATCCTATGTCTTCAACAAGTGACTGGTTCTATCCTCTTCCTCTCTTTACTTAGAGTTTGTCTTCGTGAAGTCATTGCCTGTTTGTCATACCTGTTTGACTTCATTGCTTGACTACTATCGTTGTTTGGCTTCATACCATCTTCCATCCTGATCCTTACTACCTAGGTACTATTAGTCTTCGTACTCTCATGTTATTGCATACTTGACTATGGCTTGCTTAGCGTAGTTTATCTTCCGCTGCATATCAATAGGTTCATTTCTACTGTTTGTCTTTGAAACTTCCATGTTTTGAAGACTTTCATAAAAATCGCCTATTCACCCCCCTCTAGTCGATAACTAGCACTTTCAATTGGTATTAGAGCAAGGTGCTCCCTTGTTCTGTGTGATTCGGTTTAACCACCTGGAGTTTTAGTTATGTCAACTGCAGGGATAATCAAAGTCTCCGCTGCTTGCCCCGTCTTCGATGGAACTGAATATCCCTACTGGAAGAATAAGATGTGCATGCATCTTGAAGCCATTGATGTCGACCTCTGGTATCTCGTCAAGAACGGCGTACCCAAGACTGGTGAAGGTGTCACCCCTGCTGATGTCAAGAAGTTCATTCAACAGGACTCTACTGCCAAGAACATCATATGTGGTCATCTGACCAAAGGACAGTATGGCCGTGTGAGTGCTCTGGAAACGTCAAAGCTAATCTGGGACTGGCTATCTATCGGATCACGGGTTCCGGCAGACCCTTAAGGTTCGAACTCTAGGGTGCGCGTGGAGATCGTACCCACTACCTCTCCGTCTTGCAAAGATCTAACTACAGCAAGAACAACACAAGGGACACAGAGTTTATACTAGTTCGGGCCACCGTTGTGGTGTAATACCCTACTCTAGTTTGTGGTGGGTGGATTGCCTCTTGGGCTGACGATGAAGAACAGTACAAGGAAGAACAGCCTCGCGAGGGTCTGTTCTTGGCTAGTGGATGAACTGCTAGGGGGAGTTCGATCGCCCTTCTATCTCTCTCTCTACTTGCTCTACTGATTTCTTGATACTCGATCAGATGTTCGATCTAGCTGCCTCTACCCTGGGGGTGGCTAGTCCTATTTATAGGCAAAGGCCCTGGGCCTCTTCCCAAATATTGAGCGGGAAGGGTGCCAACAATTGGCCAATTCGAAGGGGAACATCTAGTACACTTATCCTGACTAAAGTTGGTCTTCGCCTGCCAAAGGCCTTGTGGTGACGCCATTCTGGGCTCCATGGTGACCTCCTTCCCACCGTTGGACTGGTCTTGGTCTCGTTGCACCGAAACGGATGCCTTTGCTTGATCCCTTCGCCTGCGCTTGCCCCCTTTGCACCAAAGAAGAAAGGTGGGACGCTGCGCGGGCTGGCGCCCGCCTGGCACCCTTGGTCGTCATGGCTTGTGTCATGGGCACCTCGTGAGGTACCCCACCTTGATCTCTCCGCCTCCTCGCGAGCCAACCTGAGGAGGCCGTGCTTGAGGAAGCGTCGTGTCGTCCGCCTCGCGAGGTCTGGCCCCTCGCGAAGGTCTTGAGCTTTGTGTTGATGAAGATGGGCCATGCTGGGCCCCCATTTGAGCCACGCCACAGGCCGCAGGCAGGCAAGTCTGGGGACCCCCGTTCCCAGAACGCCGACAGTAGCCCCCGGGCCCAAGGCGCGCATGGACTTGGCCGTGCCGAGAGGCGAAAGGGCAAGGGCGAAGCGCCGTGGGCCCTAACAGCCTGCGGCCTTGGGCGCCGCATGGCGGTTTGATTGGACGTGGGCGGCACTGTTCACCCACGCTCCCTTATTCTGCGCCGCGCTAGGTTGCCCCATAGTTGTACACAGCCGCTCCTTTTTCCTATTGCTTGACCGTCTCCTGCTCTTCCTCCCTCTGAACTCTGACCCTTGCCTCCAATCCCATCTCGCATCTCCTCTCTTCCGCCCGCCGCCATGGCTCCAAAGAGAGGGAAGGGGAAGAAGCTTGTGGCTCCATCTCGCCCGCCGCCGCCGGTGGCGCCTACTGTTGGCCGCTCAATCATACTCAACCTGGAATGCCTGAGTAAGCTCAGCCCGGCTCTGGCCGCCGCCTTCAATGAGTGTGGGAGGACGACGGCTTGGCCGACGTATCACTTCCCCACCGACAGGATAATCACCGAGGTCCATTACTTCGCCGACGCCTTGTGGGTGGGTTTGGTGCCTCCCTTCTCTGATTTCTTCAACGCCATCCTCAATCACTATCAGATCCACATGCTGCATCTGGGTCCTGAGTCCATTGCCCTCCTTTCAGTCTTCGCTTTTGTTTGTGAGGCGATGGTAGGCATCCCTCCTTCTGTTGCCTTGCTGCGCCATTTCTTCTCCTTGCATCTTGCCGACCCCACGCAATGCTCGGCATGCGTGAGCTTTGTAGCTTCGCCTGAGACTGCGGCCTCTGGTATCGACTTCAACCTCCCTCTGCCTTCAGCCGGGTTCCGCGAGCGGTGGTTGTACGTTGATGTCGGGGTGCCCAGCCCCCGGCTCGTGAAGCTGACATCGCCTGTTGTGCCCAACTCTGGCTGGGGCCAGGAGACGCTCGTGAGCCCCCGGCTCGCCTTCGTCTGGCACCACTTTATGTCCTTGAAAAAGCTCGGTGTAACGATTCCCAAGGTGGTGAAGGAGTTCCTATTGCGCCGCATTGCCCCTCTCCAGCGCCATTCTCGTCGAATGTGGGCCTTCAGCGGCCGTGGCGACCGCATGAGGCTTCAGGAAGAAGACTTGACGCCCGAGGCGCTGAGGAAGGTGCTCTTGGTTCTGACGAGCGATCCCAACCCTGGCGGCATCCGGCAGGGTGGAGCTCTATTGTACCTCTGCCAGAACAAGGATGACTTCGTGAGGCAGATGCCCTCCTTCGATGAGTGGGGGTTGCGCCCCGTTGGCTTCCAAGGACCCCGCGAGAACCCTGTGGCGGTGATTACCCTTCCGGTCAGCCCAGGCGAATCCTCCTCGAGTGGTGGTGCAGGGAGGCAGGAGACAGCGGGGGCCGAGAGGGCCGCTGATGATGCGACCGCATCTGGCGATGCTCTTGATGGGGCAGCTCATGAGGCCCGTGCTGCCGAGGCTGCGGGTGGGGCACTGCTGCTTCCGACGCTTGAGGCCGAGGCTCCTGAGCCCCCGGCCGTGGCATCTGGTTAGGCAACTGACTATGCGCATCAGGCGCGTGTCCTTGACGTCAGTGGCCCCGGTGCTCCGTCCTCTTTGCAGCTTGATTCCTGTGCATCTCTCCTGGGCCGCTTCCGTGTGGACTTTGAGGCCCTCTGGAGAAAAAGGGAGGCCCTGGGCGATGACTTCTGTTGCCGCTTGCTGAAGCGCCGGAAGTACTTTGCTATCGATGAGTAAGTCTTCTTCTTTTGTTTTTCCTATCCTGCTTGCCGCATCCGCTGATCCTTGCTCTGCAGGCCTCTCCCTACTAAGCTTGAAGAAACCGCCGAATCGCCGCCTTCCTTGGCTTCGTCTCCTCCGTCGCTCCTGAGTGCCCCGAGCAGCACTGCCCTTGTGGTTTGGGCAGGCGACGGCGAGGACCGTCGCATATCGCGCGGCGGCTCTCCTGTTCCCGCGATCTCCTTCCGCGGGCCTTCCCTCAGCGTACGCAGCCTGCTATGGGCTTCCCGTCTGGTCGCGGGCTGCGACTGGTAGGGGCTCCCCTCGGGCCCCCCTCCTGAAGGCAGGCCGGACCCAGGCCGGGCTTCTGATGCAGCGCGGCCAGCCGTCGTGCGGGCGCCAGCCCCCAGCCCCCTGCCCGGGGCTGGAACGATGGTCCAAGGTCCTCGACGCCTGCTTGGGGCGGATGATGGCGTGGCAGATGTGCTTGAGCGTGCTCGGGGGCGTCGTGCCCGTCGCCATGAATTCCTCTAAAGGGCGAGTGGCGCCGTTGATCTGCTTGGGCAGGAGCTCGCTGAGGAAGACGCGCGCCTGGAGGCTGAGGGCCTGCGCCTGGCCGCAGAGTGGCGCAAGCTGGAGGCTACCGCTGCCCTTGCGCGCCGTCAACGCGACCTCGATGACGAAGAAGCGAAAGCGTCGCTGGAGGCTTCTCTGGCGGCTCGATCTCAGGCCGTTGAGGAGGCCCGAGGAGCAGACCGACGGCAAGAAGCAGCAGAAGAGCGGGCCCGGGAGCTCTTGGCCCGGTGCCACTCGTTGGAGGAGCAAGCGGAGCTGCGCGAGACAGCCCTCGCATCGATGAAGGTGGCTTCTGGTGACCCGGCTGAGCTTCGGAAGCGCGAGGAAGCGTTGGTGCTGGAAGCCGCCGAACGCACCCGCGAGTGTGAGCAGCTGGAGACGAGGGAACGCCTAGTGACGCAGGCGGAGGATGATGTCGCCGCGCGGGAAGCACGTGTCTTGGAGGAGGTTTGTCGTCGGGTGGCAACAGCGCGCCAAGGCCTCGAGCGTGAGTTCGAGAGGAAGCTGGGGATGATCCAGGTCGAAGCCGAGGGTAGGACCGCCGCCCTGAGGGCCCAACGGGACGAGGCGACGCGACGAGCCGACGCCTCCCGGGCCGCTCTTGAGGCAGCGCAGAAGGAGCTGGCCGCCTCTCAGGCCGAGGTGCTCCGCCTTCGTCAACGTGTGGAAGAGGCTGTGGCCGTCGAGCGTAAGAATGCCGACGAGATACGCCAGCGGCAAGTCCTGGAGCATGTGCATGGCCCCATGCTCACCAAGCTTAGGGAGAGGGCTAACATTGCCCTGGGAAACATCTGCGAGGCTGCCGTCGGCGAGCCGCACACGATTAACTACGCTGGCAACCTGCAGTTCTTCACCACCGTGGTGACACAGCTGGAGGCACGGCCGGTCAGAGCCGATAGGTTGGTGGAGGAGAGGAGCCGCGCCCTGCTCGGGCGCGCCTTTTCCCGCGTCTTCAGCCATCTTCGGAACATGGATCCCCACTTCGACTTCGACGCCGCCATCGCCCCAGTCCCCCAGGCCGTTCGAGGCGACCTGGCTGAATGGGTGGAAAACAACGTAGATGCTCTCGTTCGGGCCTTCACTTCGGATGACGACGACGTGATCGTGGCTGCCGACGAAGGTGGCGTGGTGGATGACCCCAACGCCGTTGATGGTGGCGCAGACGATGAAGGCGAGTTCAGCGACGCCAGCGATAGCTCGGGAGGCGCCCCCGAGGATGCATTGGGGGATTTGTCAGATTGACCATGTACTATCCTCATCTTTTTACCCTACATAGATAGAACTCAGGTGTTCGGCCTGACGGTTGTGAGAGCATTTTTAGGAGGGGAAGCCCCTCATGTAAGAACTTGTATCTAACATTTCTGCAGTAATTAAATCATACGCGTGTCCAACGGTAGGCTGGTTTACCCTTGTTCCTTGCTGGTTCAAAGCCGCCTGCCGGAGGGCGCCACGTCTCGGGTGCTTTCTAGTTGAAACCTCGGGAGGTGTGGTCGTTGCTGATAGAAAACTCCATGGGCGTGGGCCTTCTACGCAGGCTCCGAGCCTTCTCCTGAATGAGACGCCTTCACAGGCATTTGCCTCCTTCACAGGCTCCGGGCCTTTTCTCGAGCGAGACGGCTTCACAGGCATTTGCCTTCTTCACAGGCTCCGGGCCTTTTCTCGAGCGAGATGGCTTCACAGGCATTGGCCTTCTTCACAGGCTCAGGGCCTTTTCCCAAGCGGGACGTCTTCACAGGCATTTGCCTTCTTCACAGGCTCAGGGCCTTTTCCCAAGCGGGACGTCTTCACAGGCATTTGCCTTCTTCACAGGCTCAGGGCCTTTTCCCAAGCAGGACGTCTTCACAGGCATTTGCCTTCTTCACAGGCTCAGGGCCTTTTCCCAAGCGGGACGTCTTCACAGGCATTTGCCTTCTTCACAGGCTCAGGGCCCTTTCATGAGGAAACAATCTTCGCAAGCACCAAAGGTCACCTCGCGAGGGAGCGGCATCGGCAGTCTTGGCCGTGCTCGAGCTGGGCCTGGCCCGGCTCGCGAGGGGCTCGTGAGGGGAGGCAGCTATGGTGAGGTGGTGACCAGAACGCGAGAAACGGTTTAAACGATACCAAGCACCCCTCCCCGAACACACGCAAAGCTCAAATCCGAATTCAACTTAAATCCAGCGGGGGAAAAGGTTACAGTCAAAGGAAAGGCAATGAAAGCACACAAAAAAGGCCACGTCCGACACCTAATCTAGTCTTCGACGTCTTCTCACCAGCGCAGAGCTAAGTGTTGTCCACTGGGCGTGGGAGGGAGCCCCAGGGCCTGAAGGCCGGCACCCCTGAGACTCCGGGGCGTGTACAACCCCACTCATTATTACGTGAGAGTGTCACGGGGCGGCGAGCTTCACAGGCACTGGGCCTTCTTCACAGGAAACGGCCTTGCTTCATATCGCCAGACGAGGGCCCCGCCTTGCGCCACACTCTAGTGCCACCGACGATGACCGGAAACCAGGACGCCGCTAGTGGGGTAGAGCGGTCGCCAGCGGTTCCCCCGACGACCACGGGTCCTCCGCCAGGGGCAGGCCCTCAGGCGCCTCCCTAACGGAGGGCCTACCTTCTAAGAACGCCTTGCTCTGAACGCCGCGGTGGTGATGTAGGGTCCCTACCCCTCTCCTGCAGCCCCCTGCGTCCTCCTCCCGAGGGGTAGGAGGCCACTGGAGCGGGGCAGCTGCTCGCTGCGGTGACCTGCACCTCCTATGACCCATGATTAGCGTACACCTGCTCTTGAGGAATTAACGGTACCCGATAGTCGCTGCCCCCAGCGTGGCCGACGGGGCCGTCCTGGGGCTCCTGGAAGGGCTCGGCCTCCGGCGTCTCATCTCCCCAGCTGGGGCAGAAGAGTGAGCCCTGCTCGCCCTCGTGAGCGTGCCCTTGGTCCATCATGTGGGGCACGTATTCTTCTGGCGTCGTCACCCCGAATGCTGTGCTGTAGTGCTCCATGCGCCATGCGGCGTTGCTTGTCGTGCCCACCGCAGGGTGGTAGCGCGGCTGCCCGCTGGCGCCGTGGGCCGCATCGAGCCCCTCTCCTTCGCGTGCCGGGGGCGGGGGTAGCGCCACCGCCAGCCTGGCGCTGGCGGATTCGCCGGTGCTGGGGTAGTCTTGAGGCTCGCGGGGGTGTGCAGGGCCTCCTCGTGCGCCGCCCTGAGCTTGAGGCGGGAGCTGGACGCAGAAGGGGTGAGCCCCCGAAGCGGCAAAGCCCAGGAGTTCGGCGACCCGCTCTAGCAGCACATCGCGGCCGCCCTCCAGTAGCCTGCACTGCAGCAGCTCCCGTGCTACTGTGAGCGCGGCCCTCGAGTTCGCCTGCTCCCGGCGGGTGTAGGGTATCGTGGTTGCGGCGTGATTGGAGGCCCTCGCTGCTGACCGCGCCTGCCGTGGTGTGAGGGTCGCAGAGGCTTGCCCGCGTCGCCCGCGGCCCGCAGCGCCCTGCGGACCGCGAGCTGCCTGCGGCGCGGAGTCGCCCGGAGCGGAAGGCTCCGCGCAGATGGGCCATGCCGCCCATGGGCCTTGATTGCCCGCCTGGTCGCCGGACATGGTGACGACGGCGCAATGGGAGACGGAGCGATAGGGAGGCAGATTCCGGCGCACCCCTACCTGGCGCGCCAAATGTCGGATCACGGGTTCCGGCAGACCCTTAAGGTTTGAACTCTAGGGTGCGCGCGGAGATCGTACCCACTACCTCTCCGTCTCGCAAAGATCTAACTACAGCAAGAACAACACAAGGGACACAGGGTTTATACTAGTTCGGGCCACCGTTGTGGTGTAATACCCTACTCTAGTTTGTGGTGGGTGGATTGCCTCTTGGGCTGACGATGAAGAACAGTACAAGGAAGAACAGCCTCGCGAGGGTCTGTTCTTGGCTAGGGGATGAACTGCTAGGGGGAGTTCGATCGCCCTTCTCTCTCTCTCTCTCTCTCTACTTGCTCTACTAATTTCTTGATACTCGATCAGATGTTCGATCTAGCTGCCTCTACCATGGGGGTGTCTAGTCCTATTTATAGGCAAAGGCCCTGGGCCTCTTCCCAAATATTGAGCGGGAAGGGCGCCAACAATTGGCCAATTCGAAGGGGAACATCTAGTACACTTATCCTGACTAAAGTTGGTCTTCGCCTGCCAAAGGCCCTGTGGTGACGCCGTTCTGGGCTCCACGGTGACCTCCTTCCCACCGTTGGACTGGTCTTGGTCTCGTTGCACCGAAACGGATGCCTTTGCTTGATCCCTTCGCCTCCGCTTGCCCCCTTTGCACCAAAGAGGAAAGGTGGGACGCTGCGCGGGCTGGCGCCCGCCTGGCACCCTTGGTCGTCATGGCTTGCGTCATGGGCACCTCGTGAGGTACCCCACCTTGATCTCTCTGCCTCCTCGCGGGCCAACCTGAGGAGGTCGTGCTTGAGGAAGCGTCATGTCGTCCGCCTCGCGAGGTCTGGCCCCTCGCGAAGGTCTTGAGCTTTGTGTTGATGAAGATGGGCCACGCTGGGCCCCCATTTGAGCCACGCCGCAGGCCGTAGGCAGGCAAGTCTGGGGACCCCCATTCCCAGAACGCCGACACTATCCAAGGTCAACGAAGGCGTCTCAACCCAGAGAGATCAAAGGATCAGTGTTCTTTGCAACCTCTTCAACCGCTTCAAGAGAAACGACAATGAGAATGTCCAGCTCACGTTTGATCGCCTCACTGACATCACAAATGAGCTTCGTGCTCTCGGCGCCACTGAGATTACCAAGCATGAAATCGTCAAGACACTACTGAGATCACTTGACAGCTCCTTTGACACCCTTGCCCTCATGATACAAGAACGTCCTGACTTCAAGACACTCGATCCGTCTGATATACTTGCGAGGCTCAACACACATGAGTTCCAGCTTTCTGAGAAAAGAGATATCTATGGTCCCAACTATGGCCGAACTCGCGCTTTGAAGGCAAAAGTTGTTTCCTCATCTGAAGAAGAATCTGACTGCAGTTCTGATGATCCTGAAGACATTGGAAAGGAACTTTCTATGCTTGTGAAGAAGTTCCAGAAGTTCACTAAGAAGAAGGGCTTCAGAAAGTCTTCACGATCCAGCTCAAGAAATGATGAAGCTTCCACTCATGACTACATGAAGAGAACATGTCACAAGTGCAAGAAACCTGGACACTATATCTCTGAGTGTCCACTGTGGGACAATGAGAAGAAGAAGAAGAAGAGCAAGGAATATGATTCTGATGACAAGAAGAATAAGAAATCTTCAAAGTCTTCTTCCAAGTCCTCATCAAAGTCTTCATCTCATAAGAAGAGCTCATCTGGCAAGGCTCGTGCTTTTGTTGGCAAGGAGATGGATTCAGAGGAGGAGTCTGCTTCTGAGGAGGCAGAGGTGGAGTCTGAGGAGGCAGAGGTGGAGTCTGAGGAGGATTCCGACCCTGGCGTTGCAAGTCTGGCTCTAGCCACTGCCTATGTTGCCAAATCCATCTTCAACACTGAAGACAATGACTTCCACACCAACGCTGAAGCTGATGACAAGGACGACCCTACTCCCATCTACTGCTTCATGGCACGTGGTGCCAAGGTAAAATCACATGATGATTACTTTCAAACATCTAGTGAAGATGACTCTGATTGTGAATCCAAACCCAGCTACAAAAAACTTGCTAAAATTGCAACTGAACAACAGAAGGCTATGGAACATACTCAAAAACTGCTAGACAAAAGCGATGACCTGTTGGACGCGGAAATGACCCATTCACAGTCCTTAGTTGAAGACATAAAAAATCTTCATACTAAGTACCAAGAACTTGAAAGTCGTCATGAAATGCTTTCAACTACTCATGAAAAGCTCTCCTATGATTATCTTCAAAGGAAGCAAGAGCTTGAGAAATTGAAAGCGGCTCATGAAGATCTTCAAAAAGAGAATGAGTCACTTCGCACTCAACAGATCAGTTCCGCTCAGGATGGATTTGAACCACCATGTCTAAAATGCCTTGAGCGTGACAACGCTACCTCTGTTGCTGAATGTTCTACTGCTACTGCTGTTGCATTGTCTTCAACTACTGATGTGGTAACTAACCCCTCTGCAGAGGATACCACTACTATTGCTGATGAAAATGCTAGGTTGAAGACATTGCTTGAAACAAGGATGTATAAAAGTCTGAAAGGGCATCAGACACTTTGCGATGTCCTCAAAAAGCAGATTCTGAACCGAAACCCTAGGAAAGAGGGTGTTGGGTTCGAAAGGAACATGAATGTTGATGGCTCCTACTGGAAGCCTGAGCAGTATCCCAAAACCACATGGGTTGCTGCAAAGGGACCTTCAGTGGATCCATCCACCTTATCTGGCTTTACCTGTGCTAACCCTATTTTCATTGATGAATCCTTTGATGCAAACTATAAAGTGTTCAAGAATCAGAATGGTGAAGTGTTTGCCAGATATATTGGTACTAACTGCAGGAATGGGCCACCTATGAAGAAGATCTGGGTTCCCAAAAGCTGTCTCGAGAATCTTCCAGTGAATGTCATCATGACACCACCTGGGAAGAAGACAAACCCCAGACCTAAGGCTTCATATGGTCCAAAGGCTTCATACAGACAGAGGACTCACCTGAGTCACCCTAACGCCAATGTTTTGCAGGGAAACCATACTCAAACTTATGAATATGAGCGTGTGTCCTCAAACCGCTATGTTCATAGAACTAAGAACTTTTCTGCTTATTCATACGAGTATCATTCATCTCCTGCAAGGCTATTTGCTAAGGCTCCAAAGCCAAAGTTCTCAGATGCTGCACTTAGACTCATTGCTTCTAAGCCACCCCTAAAGATGTGGGTGGTTAAGAAGAATTAACTTTCTCTTACAGGGAAAGGTCTCCAGCCGAAAATCAAAGGCGTCTGATGCTATTGCTGGGGACCTAAAACATCTTGTAGGGCGCAAGATCAAATGCCCAAATGGTCTCACTATGTATTTTGTTCCTGAATCGTTTGCAATTCATCCTATCAGTCCTAATCTTGATCTGAGCTTCAATAATCCTCTTGCCCGTCAAATGTTTATGCTTCACAATGCTCTTGGTGAAGCCTATCCCCCTAACTGTACTGTAGGGTATGACACCTCGTGCTTCAGAATGGATTATGGACAGCGGATGCACTAATCACATGAATGGTGATCGAAGTCTTCTCATGGACTCAACTTTACGTCCATCTGATAAGAGTCACATCACATTTGCTTACACTGGTAAAAGCAAGGTATTGGGTCTAGGTAGAGTTGCAATCTCAAGGGATCAGCACATGGATAAAGTGATGCTTGTTGAATCCCTTGGTTTCAACTTAATGTCTGTCTCGATGCTTTGCGACCTGAACATGATTGTGATATTTGGAAAGTATCGTTGCCTTGTACTTACGGAATCTGACAAATCTCTAGTCTTTCAAGGGTACAGGAAAGATGATCTGTACATGGTAGATTTCTCAGCAGGACCACAACTTGCCGTATGTCTTCTTACAAAAGCTTCAGAATGTTGGCTATGGCATCGGAGGCTGGGGCATGCTAGCATGAGGAACTTACATACTCTCGCCAAGAAGAAGCATGTCATAGGCATTGAGGACGTCAAGTTCAAGAAGGATCATCTGTGCGGTGCCTGCGAAGCTGGAAAGATGACAAGGGCCAAGCATCCCTCGAAGACAAACATGACTACTTCTCAACCCTTCAAGCTGCTACACATGGACTTATTTGGCCCTACTCACTATTCCACCCTCACAACAACTGCCTGTCTCTATGGCTTCGTCATTGTTGATGATTACTCAAGATATACATGGGTGCACATAATTCTCTACAAGACCGAAGTGCAAGATGTCTTCAGACGCTTCGACAATGAGCCATGAACAATTATGGCGTCAAGATCAAGCATATCAGAAGTGACAACGGCACTGAGTTCAAGAACACCGGACTTGATCTTTATCTGGATACAATGGGAATCACTCATGAGTTCTCTGCTCCATACACACCTCAGCAAAATGGCATCGTAGAGCGCAAGAACAGAACCCTCATTGAGATGGCTCGAACGATGCTCGGCGAATACAAGACACCAAGAAAGTTCTGGCCTGAAGCTATTCATACAGCATGTCACGTCATCAACCGTGTTTACATCCATAAGCTTCTGAACAAAACATCCTATGAGCTCCTCACTGGCAAGAAGCCAAATGTCAGCTACTTCAGAGTATTTGGAGCTAGGTGCTGGATCAAGGATCCCCATCACAAGTCAAAATTTGCACCAAAAGCTCACGAAGGCTTCATGCTCGGTTACGGAAAGGACTCACACTCTTACAGAGTTTTCAACCTCTATCTCTACAAAATCGTCGAAACTGTGGACGTGCAGTTTGATGAAACCAATGGTTCACAAAGAGAGCTCCTGCCAAGTACACTAGAAGAAGCTCCACCCAGCGAATCTATCAAGCTAATGGGAACTGGTGAAATCATGCCTTCAGAAGCACAGCCTGAAGAGGAACTTATCATTTCTGCACCCAACCAACCTGAAGACAATGCTCAGCCTGAAGACAATCCTCCCAATTATGACAATGATCAGCAAGAGCAAAGTCTTCGTCCAGTTCATCCTTGTGTTGCAAATGAAGTACAGATTGAGAAGATAATTGATAGTATCAATGCACCTGGTCCACTTACTCGCTCAAGAGCAACACAGTTAGCAAATTTCTGTGGGCACTTTTCTTTTGTGTCAATATCAGAACCCAAGAAAGTTGCTGAAGCCTTCATGGAACCTGAATGGATTCAAGCTATGCAAGAAGAGCTTCAACAGTTCAAGCGGAAAAATGTTTGGGAACTTGTCAAGCGTCCTGACCCTCGCAAGCATAACATTATTGGCACAAAATGGATATATCAAAACAAGCAAGATGAGCGTGGTCAAGTCGTCAGAAACAAAGCACGTCTTGTGGCTCAAGGATATACTCAAGTTGAAGGAATTGACTTCGATGAAACATTTGCTCCTGTGGCTAGGCTTGAAGCTATTCGCGTACTGCTAGCTTATGCTAACCACCACAACATCTTGCTATATCTAATGGATGTGAAGAGCGCATTTCTCAACGGCAAGATTGAAGAAGAAGTATACATCGCTCAACCACCAGGCTTTGAAGATCCAAAACATCCTGATATGGTGTACAAGCTAAACAAAGCACTGTATGGCCTCAAACAAGCTCCTCGCGCTTGGTATGATACGATCAAAGACTTCCTGAAGAGCAAAGGCTTCAAACCTGGATCCCTCGCTCCCACACACTTCACGAAGACATATGATGGTGAACTGTTTGTGTGCCAAATATATGTGGATGACATTATCTTCGGCTGCACCAACCAGAAGTATAGTGATGAGTTTGGATATATGATGCAAGAGCAATATCAGATGTCCATGATGGGTGAGCTGAAGTTCTTCCTTGGTCTTCAAATTCGTCAGCAAAGGAATGGCATCTTCATATCTCAAGAGAAATACCTCAAAGATTGTCTGAAGAAGTTTGGAATGCAAGATTGCAAAGGTTACACGACGCCAATGCCAGCCAAACACCATCTGGGTCCCGACGACAATGGTAAAGAGTTCGATCAAAAGTTATACCTCTCCATGATTGGTTCTTTACTTTACCTATGTGCATCTAGGCCAGATATTATGCTTAGTGTTTGCATTTGTGCTCGATTCCAAGCGGCACCAAAGGAGTCACATCACTTAGCTGTGAAGCGAATTCTTCGATATTTGGCTTACACCCCAACACTAGGATTATGGTATCCAAAGGGCTCAGAATTTGATCTGGTTGGATTCTTGGATGCTGATTATGCTGGTGACAAGGTGCATCGCAAGTCTACATCAGGCACATGTCACTTTCTGGGACGATCACTTTTCTGTTGGTCTTGAAAGAAGCAGAACTGTGTATCACTCTCAACTGCTGAATCTGAATACATTGCTGCTGGATCTTGCTGTGCTCAGCTTCTATGGATGAAGCAAACTCTCAAGGACTATGGCATCAATCTGAAACAAGTACCTCTCTTCTGCGACAATGAAAGCGCCATCAAGATTGCCAACAACCCAGTCCAGCACTCGAAGACAAAGCACATTGAAATTCGTCATCACTTGCACAGAGATCATGTCATGAAGAAAGATATTGATATCATTCACGTCAACACTGAAAGAGCAATTGGCAGATATCTTCACAAATCCCTTGGACGAGAAAAGATTTTGCAAGTTACGATGTGAGCTAAATATCTTGGAATCCTCAAATGTCCTGTGATCAGGCACACATCCTAACACTTATGCATGTTGATGACTTAAATGTGCAACACACGAAGTAAAGTATATCTTCAATCAATGAAGACTTACATTCTAAGTGTGAATACATTAACGTGGAATTTGACTTCGGAGCGCCACGATAATTGTGCGCCGTGTCTGGGTCTAATACTTCCTATACGGTGGGTAACGCCACCACCAACTATTTCTGTTTGAAGTGTTTCACTCATGGCGTTACATTTGATATGTCTTCGCATTTGGTTTGTTTTCAATCTCAATTTATCTTCATGATTATCTTCACTATGTTGATTTGATTGCTTTCTGATATATATACTAGTGTTTTGTCCTCTACAGCATTCACTTATAGCTATGTCTTCCTTGTTGAATCTTTTGAACTAAGTGAATGTGATTGGACCCTAATCTCTCTATGCTTCCTATCTCTAACTCTATCTGTCCAAATCATATGCATTCTATTGAAACTGTCGAATGTCTTCTCTGCGTCCTTGTTAGCAGAAGATACACAGACAAACATTAAGTCTGTTTTAAATGATTCATTCTTACTGCTTGAAATCCGGAGAAGCCGGAGCGGCCATCCGACAAACCTGGCGGGCGTGGGAACGTGGGACAACTCTGAGTATGTTGCATGCTTGCCACGTGCTCCACAGATGTGAATCGCCAGGGGCACCTGCGTAAATGCGTTGTGCCGCATACTTCCTTATAAATACATGTCCCCTGCGGTAAAGAAAACCTTCTTCCACCTCTCCACCTCGTTAAAACCCTAGCGCCACCGCTAGCTCTCGACGACGCCGGCAACGAAGCGCTTAGCTGCCGCGACTTCTCCGACGCCGTCCTCACGCCGGCCGCGGACATCGTCCTCTCCGCCGTCGCCGTAGGTGTCCTCCGTCGCCAAGTTAGGGCACGGTGGATTGAACTGCTCGGTCTCCTACTCTTCCCATCTAGCAGTTCTTCGTGTGGTAAATACAACTCTATTTTTACCGTCTTTTTGATCCTCAAAGTTTCATCCTGTTTACCAAAATAGGTTTCTGCCTATACAATGTTAGATCTATCCTGTCTGCATCTCATACTTCCTAGTATATTCACTTAAGCTTCATATCTAGTTAGATTCCTCACTTGTACTTATTCGCGGATTCGTACAAATCTAGAACCAACTCTCAACATATAAGTGAATGTCTTCGCATCATGAGGTCAATGTCTTCAAACTGAATTATCTTCAAAATCTTCTGAGAATGCATATGACCTCTTCCCCTTCCCTCGCATCTCTAATGCTGTCACAGGTACATGTCCGTGGGAGAATCCCTTGGTTCTCATAGTCTGCATTCGTTTGCAGAATTCTTAGAGCATCATATTAACTCTCCTGAAGCCAGTTTCTGTCGGTCCAGCAAGCGAAAGCCTCTGAAGCCTTTGAACGTGTTGAAGCCATTCAGTTTGAAGTTCATGGCTGCGGAAAAATCAGTAAGGAAGGGTGGCAGACAGCGTCGTGGGGGAACATCAAGAGATTTGCCTGATGACCTCTCAGAGCTTTACAAGACAGATCCTGAAGAGGATTACAATCAGCGCAAGACACGAATCCAATGGATTCGACGATATTGGGCTGAACAGTGGTACAAGTACAGATTCGTGACCCAGGAATACGCTAAGAAGAATGCTATCAAGCGACCATTGGGAGATATTCTGTACAGAAATCTTCCACCTAGGTCCAGAGCTGAAGCCATTGAGCAAGGCTTCTATCCTTGTATGGTCCGTGGGCCACAACCAGCTGATGCCGACCCATCATCTCTACTGTGGTGCCGCAAAGACAATCTGTTCAAACGCAACTATCAGTTTGCAAAAGCCTCAGCAAAGAAGAACAAAGATTCCTTGGGGTTAGACTTCAACCCTGGTCCCTCTGCTCCCCGTGCTGACGGCACACGTGATGCAGAACCCAATGTCATCGGTTCTTTCTACAACCTGGATGGCCTCATCGCTCACATCACAGTCCAAGGAGCCAAAGTGGATCACTCTGATGATGATGCTGACACTGATGAAGCCCCAGCTCCTACTCCAAAGCCACAGAAGCCAAAGAAGGCTAAGGCTTCAAGGTCAGCTGCTCCTCTAAAAGCTTCACGTGCGAAGCCACTGTCCACTGCACCTCCTGAAGACAGTGTGCAGTCTGAAGATCTATCACGTATCTCCAAGAAGACGGAGAAGAAGAAGAAAATCGTCAAGAATACTAATCAGACATTGACCCCTGCTGCCATTCTGTGAGAAGAGCACATTGATCTGTCCAGCAATGAAGATCTTGCAGATGATGCCCTTGAGCAACTGATCAAGAGCAAGGAAGAAGCAGAGATCTTCAATGATTTGCCTCTCTTTGATGTGGCATCATCCATAACTTCATTAATGAATGGTTTGACACCCCAAATCTCAGCTTTGAAGATCTGCAACTTCCTATTGGCCTCAGCGTCTCCTTCAATGGTGCCATTGCTTCTGAACTAGCTCTCGCTTAGCGCATCGTTGAGCTGAAGCACAAGATCGACTATGAGAAAGCTCAGTTCAAGAAGCATGTGGCAAAGCTCAGCGTGCAAGATGTCAAAAACTTCAAGATCATGCTGCACGAGCTCAAAGAAGCCTTTCTCAAAAAGCGCGAAGAAGCTAAAGGTTCTCGTGAGCGCATGAAGAGCCTGGCTGACAAGTGTGTGCAAGGCTACAATGAGGCTGAGAAGCGCAAGGCTCTTGGTCGTCCTGGCATCGACCCAAGAATGGCTGCCAAAGAAGAAGAAGCCATCGACTGACCAATCTGCACCTTCAAGGCAGGAAGAGCCACGCATAGTCTTCCACCGCTCCGTTCTCCTCCGACCGTCGCATCCATGTCCGACGCTCGTCGGGCCCGCGCTGAGCGCCGGGCCGCCATAGCTTGCCGCGTCGTCCAGACGGCCCCCGTCGGTGGGCGTCCTCGTCGTTCCCCGTCGCCCGCCGTCAACGCCGCCACCGGCCCGGCGGGGAACGAGCAGCAGGCATCCTCTCAGCACCCGTCCGTGCGGCAAGACGGCCGCACCGCTACTCCGTCGCTCACCCCGGCCGGCTCTTCATCCCACATTCTCCGCGCGCCCTTGGAGGCTCGAGCTGCGCTCATCGCGGCGAACGAGCTCCTGCGCTACCGCCCCGTCGACAACGTCTACGAGAAGTGGCTCGACCGCGTCGGCGAGCTCGTCTGCACCGCAGGGGGCTCTCTCGCGTCGTCCGCACCGCTGCGCCGCACTCCGCCTCACGTGGGCAATGAAACTCCGGGGGCGTTCCAGCCGCCTCCTCTCCAAGAAGACGCCATGGCCCCAAGGCGCGCAGCCCCTGGGCGGAACCCGCTCCGTCAAGCGCCAGCCAAGTAGGAGCGGAGCTGCCAAGAAGTCCCGCGACCGCAAGAGGCCGCCCGGGCGCTCCCAGCTCCGGTTCGTCGAGACCCCGCTCCGGCTCCGGCGCGTCAAGACCCCGCGCTGCTCCCAGCTGCAGCGCAAGGGGACCCACAAGGCCAAGCTCTCCCTCAACCAAAACCTCCCGCGGTCACCGCAGGTTGCCGCGCCTACACCGCCGAGCTGCGCGGCGTCGCATGGCCCGACAAGTTCAAGCCGGACCTGCCTCCTCGCTACAATGGCACGACTGACCCCACCGAGTTCCTCCAGCTCTACGAGCTGGGAATCGAAGCTGCCAGCGGGGACGAGAAGGTCGTGGCCAACTGGTTCCCCATGGCGCTGAAGGAAGGTGCTCGCACTTGGCTCCTGAACCTGGCCCCAGGCACGATCTCCTCTTGGGACCGGATGCGTACTCGCTTCATCGCCAACTTCCAAGGTACCCGCGACCGGCCTCCCGCCGTGAGCAACATGCGCCGCATCAAGCAGCAACCTGGGGAGACCCTGCAAAAGTACATCCAGCGCTTCAACAGTGCGTGCCTCAAGATCCCCAGGGTGTCCGAGGAAGCCATCATTTCAGCCTTCTCCGATGGTGTGCGCGACGTCAAGATGAAGGAGGAGTTGGCGATGCATGAAGACCTCTGCACCTCCCTAGAGCTGTTCAACTTGGCGACCAAGTGCGCCAGGGCTGAGGAGGGACGCCTCTCCCTCCTCGAGCTGCCTGCCACAGACCCAGAAGAGAAGAAGCCCAAGGCCAAGGACGTGAAGCGCAAGGGGGCTGTCGTGCTCGCGACGGAGCCGGACACCAAGCGGGGCAAGGATCTACCCGAATCTTCCAGGGGCAGCCGATACTGTGTGTACCATGACCTCCACACCCACAACACCAACGAATGCCAAGAGCTCCGCGCCGTGCGAGAAGGAAGAGTCGGCCGACGCCCTGACCGTGCTGACCGGGGCTACGGCCGAGGAGGAGGAAGGAACCCAGGACGCTGGGAAGATCGCGGCCCACGCCAAGGCTGGCGCGACCAACCTCGCAAGGACCGCTGGCGTGACCAGCCTCGCGAGGGGGACTGGAGGGATCAGCCTCGTGAGGATCGCCCTCATGGCAACCCAGGCCTGCCGCCGCTGCCGCCTCAGCCAAGAAGGAATGAAGACCGTCACCAAGACGAAGGGGCTGGGGGCTTCCAAGAGCCGCGCGCAATCGCCTGCATCCTGGGCGGAGCCCAAGCCCCAGCCTCTCAGCGTATCTTCAAGCAGTTTGCCCGCGAAGTGAATGCAGTTCTCCCCAAGCTCGAAGCAACGCGCCCCCTCAGGTGGTCGGCTTGCGCCATCATGTTCAGCTCAGCAGACCAGCTCAAGTGCGCAGCCACAGCCGGGGTGCTCCCGATGCTCTGTTCCCCAGTCATCAGCAATGTTCTAGTCACCAGGACCCTCATCGACGGAGGGGAAGGACTCAATGTCTTGTCCGTGTGAACATTCAACAACCTCCAGGTGCCTTATGACCAGCTTCAGCCAACCAAGCCTTTCTCCGGAGTCACCGATAGTTCCACAGTCCCGATCGGGCAGGTTCGCCTCCCAGTCACCTTCGGGGCCCGCAGCAACTACCGCACCGAGCTCATCGACTTCGACGTCGCTCACATCCGCATGCCGTACAACGCCATCCTCGGGTACCCAGCGCTGGCCAAGTTCATGGCCGTGACTCACCACGGCTACAACGTCCTCAAGATGCCAGGGAGTGGAGGCGTCATCACGGTGCCCTGTGAAGAGAAGGATGCAGTGTGTTCCCTGGAGCGAGCCTTTCAGGCCGCGTCACTAGAAGACCTAGATCGCGGAAGCAGGAGGCTTCCTGAGACCACCCCCAAGAAGAAGAAGACGTTGTCAGGCTCAGCCCCATAGGAGGCAGGCCCTTCAGGGCTCGTGTCTGCCCAGGGGGACCCTCCCTCCATCGCATAGGAAAGCGCGCTCGGCGCCCTCCTCAGGCAAGGCTCGGGGGCTCTCACCTGGAGGGCCACCGACCTTGCCAGGGTCACGAGGGAGGCGCTTGGGCACCATGTGGAGGCGTGCTTCGAGGCACGTTTCCCTCGAAAGGGAGCCAAGCAAGGAAGGTCAGACCAGCAGGAGTTCGTTAGCAAGGCCATTCAAGAACTACAGGAGTCAAGGATCATGAGAGGTTGCCGCCGCCCACCAGTTGTGGCTCCCCATCCAGGCGAGGATGGTGGGCTGCGCGTCTGCATCGACGTACCAGGGCTCAATCAGATCGCCACGACGGAGCGCCTCTGGCCCTCCCAAGTGGGGTACTGCGAAGGACCACCCCACAGCTATGTTCGCATGCCTTACGGTCTGCCGAGCGTGGCTGCGGTGTACCAGCGCCTCATGAGGAGCATCTTGGAGACGCAAGAGGACGGGCGTTCTGCGGCTCTGGCGGAGATGGGGACAGCTCACGAGGAGCCACCAATGCCTCCGGAGCCTCCCGAGGCCCCAGGGCCTGGGGGCTCGTGAGGATCGGCTTCCGCAGCCCACCGAGTCTGCTACACCAACACCACTTCGTCGGCGACATCTTCAGGTGACATCTTTCAAGTTTCATTCCCAGCTGGGAGCGCCCTCCCAGGGTTGCATCACTCCCAGGCCGCGTGGGTCCGTCCGTGTGGCATGTATCCCTTTTCATTTCTTTAGTCGTTAGCTTGGTTTGCTGGGGGCGCCCCTCGGGCCGCATCATCCCCAGGCCACTCGGGCTAGGCCCAGCGCCGTGTATCCCCTCCGCGTTTATTTTCAATTATGCATTCGCCTATCATGCTTGATTACTCGATGCCTTCCACGGCACCTCTCCTTCTCCATGTCGACCACTTGCACGTTAAAGGGGGGCGCCTGAGCATCGCGACTCAGGGCTCTTACTGGCTCTCCAGCCCTCACCGTCTGGTCTTGTCCACGGCATCGCGACCTGGCATACCAGCGACGGCTAAGACAAGCTCGAGGGCCGGGACCCGAGGATGTAGAGTGTCGGCATCTAACCAAATTTTGCAGGGACACATTTCAAGATACGGCCCAGTGCCAGGCGCAACCCGCCTAGAGGTAGGGCCTCGTGAGTCCTGCGCTGGCTCACGGGTGCCCAGATACACCTCACCCAGCTCTACCGTGCCAGCCACGTGTCAGGGCGGGGCTGTACACGCCCCGGGGGCTCCTCCCGGAGGGGAGCCCCCTCCCACGTACCAGTGGAAGCACCATGTTCCGCGCTGGCTGACAACACTGCCGAGGAGTGGCTATGCCCGTGCGCATACGGAAGCGCTATGCTCCGCGCTGGTGATAAACAACTGAGGGTGGCCTCCGGGCCGCGTTAACCTCAAGGAGCCCAGAGCTCAGTGGCCGGCGTCATCGCAACGCCTCCCCCCGGGAGCGCCACGCGAGGGGACTGGGCACGGGGGCTACGGCTGGGTCACACCCAGCCGTACGCCCCAGCCAGGCCCCTCGGGCTTGGTTCGTCGCGCGTCTCTCCCCGAGCGGAGCCAAGGTACGAAGGCCGTTTGTGCGTCAAGGGGGACTCCTGAGCATCGCGACTCGGGAGCCTAACTGGCTCCGTAGCCCCTCACTCCTTAGTTCCGAAAGGCTATGCTGGGTGAGGTACGCGCGGAGTCAGGCTCTGCAAACGTAGAACGGTAGCCCCGCCTACATTTCATCTCGTCACCTGTTGTTTGCGCGTCAAGGGGGACTCCTGAGCATCGCGACTCAGGAGCCTAACTGGCTCCGTAGCCCCTCACTCCTTAGTTACGAAAGGCTATGCTGGGTGAGGTACGCGCGGGGTCGGGCTCTGCAGACGTAGAACGGAAGACACACCTACATCGCGCTTCCCTATTTGTTGTTCGCGTGCCAAGGGGGACTCTTGAGCATCGCGACTCAGGAGCCTAACTTGTCACGTAGCCCCTCACTCCTTTGGTCCTGTCCTGATTTCTGGTTGGGGCTGATGCCGGGTGAGGCACGTGCGGGGCCGGGCTCTGCCGGCGTAGAACACAAGCAAGTAGGGAAGGAGAACATAAAATTCAAGGAACTTAAAAGCAAATATTACAACCCATACTGTCGCCTTAGTACCAAACGCAAATTTAAATGCCTCCCCGAGTGTAGGATCTAGAAGTGTATGTGTCTAGAGGGGGGTGATTAGACACTCGGTGCTAAAGTTGCAATCTTTAAGCCTTTTTGGTTTGAGTGAAGTTTTAGGCACAATTTCAGCACACACAATACATATCAAGCAAGCATGCAAAGAGAATATAGGCAGCGGAAAGTAAAGCATGCAACTTGCAAGAATGTAAAGGGAAGGGTTTGGAGAATTCAAACGCTATAGGAGACACGGATGTTTTTCCCGTGGTTCGGATAGGTGGTGCTATCCTACATCCACGTTAGTGGAGACTTCAACCCACGAAGGGTAACGGTTGCGCGAGTCCACGGAGGGCTCCACCCACGAAGGGTCCACGAAGAAGCAACCTTGTCTATCCCACCATGGCCATCGCCCACGAAGGACTTGCCTCACTAGCGGTAGATCTTCACAAAGTAGGTGATCTCCTTGCCCTTACAAACTCCTTGGTTCAACTCCACAATCTTGTTGGAGGCTCCCAAGTGACACCTAGCCAATCTAGGAGACACCACTCTCCAAGAAGTAACAAATGGTGTGTTGATGATGAACTCCTTGCTCTTGTGCTTCAAATGATAGTATCCCCAACACTCAACTCTCTCTCACAGGATTTGGATTTGGTGGAAAGAAGATTTGAGTGGAAAGCAACTTGGGGAAGGCTAGAGATCAAGATTCATATGGTAGGAATGGAATATCTTGGCCTCAACACAAGGGTAGGTGGTTCTCTCTCAGAACATATGAGTTGGAAGTGTAGATGTGTTATGATGGCTCTCTCCACGAATGAAGAGGAGGTGGAGGGGTATTTATAGCCTCCACTTAAAATCCAACCGTTACACACAATCTACCAATCTCGGTGGGACCGAATCAACAAACTCGGTCGGACCGAAAAGGTAAACCTAGTGACCGTTAGAGATTTTCAGTGGGACTGACATGCATCTCGGTAGGACGGATATGGTTAGTGTTTGGGCATAACGTAATCTCGGTGAGACCGATTACACAAACTCGGTGAGACCGATTTGGTAATTAGCTAACCAGAGAGTTGGTCAGGCAAACTCGGTGGGACCGATTTGCTCTTTCGATGAGACCGAAAAGTTACAAAAGGGAAACAGAGAGTTTGCATTGCAATCTCGGTAGTACCGATTGCCTAAATTCGGTGAGACCGAATTTGACAATGGACATACACAGTGAGATTTCAATCCCATCTCGGTGAGATCGAGATCCCTATCGGTGAAACCGATTTGCTAGGGTTTTGGCAGTGGCTTATGACATATGAAACTCAGTGGCGCCGGATCGAAAGAATCGGTATGACCGAATTTGGCTTTGGGTTTAGGTCATTTGTGGAAGTGGGAAAGTAGCTGAGGGTTTGGAGCATATCATTAAGCACATGAAGCAAAATGCTCATTAAGCAACACCTCATCCCTTCTTGATAGTATTGGCTTTTCCTATGGACTCAATGTGATCTTGGAACACTAAAATATAAAATGAAGAGTCTTGAGCTTGAAGCTTTAGCCAATCCTTTGTCCTTAGCATCTTGAAGGAGTTCCCACAACCTTTAGTCCATGCCACTCCATTGTTGAACTTATCTGAAATATACTAGATAAAAGAGTTAGTCCAACAAGAGATATGTTGACATTAATTACCAAAACCACCTGAGGAGCACTTGTGCTTTCAATCACCCCCTTTTTGGTAATTGATGGCAACATACATCGAAGCTTTAGATAAGGATACAAAGAGTAGCAAATAAAGCTTTGGAAGGACATGTAATAAACAAAAGCTCCCCCTACATGTATGCAATCATGTGAGTATAAGATATATAGAACCATGTGAGAGCATAACCATGACAGAGTAGGCAATGTGTTACATGTATCTTGGCCATATGCATCAGAGCAAAAGATTATTAAGAGAAGTACCTTCATGCTTATGAGTCCTTCTTGCAAACAGTTTGTACAAAAGTAAGAATTCCTCATACTCATGATTCTGATGCACATACTTACCTTGTAGTCTTGAGTTGACTTAGGATGGAATGAACCTGCACAAACAAGGTTAGATAACACAGATACATCCACTAGCCAGAGCAAACCAAAGAAACTACAAGAGTACCAAGACTGGGATGACATGTAGAGAGTGAGTACAAAGTGCCACATAGAATTAGACATGTCCCCAAAAGAAAAGATATGCAATGAATTTGAATGATTTCTTTCCCTTAGGTCTCTTGCTCCCCCTGAATCTGACATGGGATATTGGGAGAAGATAGGGAACAGAAAATCAGAGCTGAAAGATATCAAATGAATAGAGCTTAGTGCAAACAAGCACATATGAACATGTCTTCCCCCAAAAAGACATGTGGCATCTCTCCTCTTAATCATCGAGCATCTGGGATCCTTGAGTATTCTCTCCCCCTGGAGATCTCTTTCTCCCCCTTAATACTTTCTCCCTTGTAGGTGATAAGCTTTGATGTGATCTCTCTCTCCCCCTTTGACATCAATTTCCAAGAAGGCTCTTCTAGAATCTGTCGAAAAGGTTTGGTCCTTGAGATTCAGCATAAAGCAATGGATAAAACTATGATGCTTGTAGAGGATAAGATTCATCGAGTGGAGCTGGATCAGAAGAAATATGGAATAAGTGGCAAGCTGTTTTCCTATTGTGAAATCGGTGGCACCGAGGGTTACATTTCGGTGGTACCGAAAGTATTCGGTTGATCCGGTAAGTTCAGTTCGGTGGAACCGAGTTTACTTCAGAGAAATTACTTGTCACCTCAGCTCACTAGTCAAATAAGATCTCACAAAGATTTGCAATGAATTAACTGAAAGATTTGCAAGGAATTTGATGCAGAACATGCAGAACAAAGACAAACAGAAAAGAATGAAAGTTCTAGATGAAGTTTTTTTTGAAAAAGAGGGAAATAAACATGCAAGGGACAAATGCAATAACACAGAAAAGAACACAAGAGAACTTCATCTAGAATTGGGCGGTGACATAGTCACCTATGTTAGAGTATGTTGACTTAGGAGTCAAGTGAGAACACTTGATCATAGGTCATACTCATCGTTTAAGCTCAAAATGGGGTTACCATTTTTCGTTTAAGCATCTTGATGTATTCTCATCTTGTTGAGTTGCTTTGACTCATGTCTTGGAGTAAAGCTTCTCTAAGATGGAATGACATACCTTGGGTGGTGGTGTGAATCTTTCTCATGTAGTTGAACTTGTGTGGGTGCTCGAGGTTGATGTAGCTCATCGAGAGTTGGGAGCACCACTTGGAGTTTGAGTTCATCTACCTACATGGGTTAGTTCTTGCAAGGAAAAGCACTTTTATATCCTACATGACAATCATGAAGCTCAATCATAGAATTAGTCAAAGGATATGTTTGAGTGGTTTCATGCTTCCTTGTCAACCACCGTTGTGTAGAGACTTGGTGATGTAGAGATTGCTCAAGATGTGAGAGAGTTGCAATCTCATAGAAATAGATTCATCCAAGTACCTACATGGATTAGATAACATGCAAGATGCAAATATATCCAAGACATAGGATGGTCATCATAAGAGATATATCAAGGATTTGACATAAGCTCATGTCTTTCATGTATCCAACGGAGTTTCTACTCCAAGTTTGAAGCATCAATGATGTTCAATTCTCCTCTCAACCTGCAAAACACTTTCTCATCAAGTGGTTTAGTGAATATATCTGCTAATTGCTTATCGGTGCGAACATGCTTTAGATCAATGTCACCCTTTGCAACATGGTCTCGAATGAAATGATGATGAACTTCAATATGCTTAGTTCGTGAATGTTGCACAGGATTATGACCAATTTTAATAGCACTTTCATTGTCACAAAGCAATGGAACATGTTTCACATAGACCCCATAATCTTTAAGAGTTTGGGTCATCCAAAGTAATTGAGCACAACATGAACCAGCAGCAATGTATTCCGCTTCGGCGGTGGATAAGGATACCGAGTTTTGTTTCTTGGAGGACCAAGACACAAGAGATCTACCAAGAAATTGACATGTACCCGAAGTGGACTTTCTATCAACATTGTCTCCAGCATAATCCGAGTCGGAATACCCAACAAGATCGAAACAGGACCTCTTAGGATACCAAATGCCAAAATTTGGTGTATGGATGAAGTATCTCACTATCCTTTTCACAGCCTTAAGATGACATTCTTTAGGAGCAGCTTGATATCGTGCACACATGCACACACTTAGCATAATGTCGGGTCGAGAGGCACATAGGTATAACAATGAACCAATCATAGAACGATATACCTTTTGATCAACCGGTTCACCATCTTTGGTCAAATCATTATGTCCACTAGTAGGCATGGGTGTAGACATACCTTTGCATTCTTGCATATTGAACTTCTTGAATAGGTCTTTGGTGTACTTCGTTTGACAGATAAATGTACCTTCCTTAGTTTGCTTGATTTGCAAGCCGAGAAAGAATTTGAGTTCACTCATCATAGACATCTCAAACTTCTGTGACATAAGTTTTCCAAACTTTTCACTAAAAAGAGGGTTAGTAGAACCAAATATGATATCATCAACATAAATTTGGCATACAAATAGTTCTCCATTAACTCTTTTAGTGAAGAGTGTAGAATCAATTTTTCCAATTTCAAAACCACTTGCAAGAAGGAACTTAGTCAAGCATTTATACCACGCTCTAGGAGCTTGTTTAAGACCATAAAGTGCTTTGTGAAGTTTGTAAACATGATTAGGTTTCTTGGGATTGACAAAGCCGGGAGGTTGTTTGACATAAACTTCCTCCTCTATTTCACCATTTAGAAAAGCACTTTTAATGTCCATTTGGTACAAGGTGATATTGTGGTGATTAGCAAAGGCAAGTAAGATGCGAATGGACTCAAGTCTAGCAACGGGAGCATAGGTCTCACCATAGTACATACCTTCGACTTGTGTGTATCCTTGGGCGACGAGACGTGCTTTGTTGCGAACCACTTGTCCATCTTCATCTTGCTTGTTGCAAAACACCCATTTGGTACCGATGATGTTGTGATTGTTGTCGGGCTTCTCAACCAATGTCCAAACTTGGTTTCTCTCAAAGTTGTGTAGCTCTTCATGCATAGCATTTATCCAATCCGGATCCTCCAACGCTTCTTCAACCTTCATAGGTTCAATGCTAGAGATGAAAGAATAATTTTCACAAAAGTTAGCTAGACGAGTTTTTGAGCGAGTAATTCTCCCGGTTTGGATATCATTGTAGATTTGCTCGACGGGATGATCTTTGGCGATTCTTGCTCAAACTCGTGAGAGCTCTTGCTTGGGTCTTCGTTGAACTTCTTCTTCATATTGTTCTTCTTCTTGTTCTTCTTCATTGTTGGCGTTGTCATTCTCTTGTCGTGGTGGAGAAGGCGGTTGTTGATGTTCGTGTTGACGCATTTCCTCGTTTTCTTCATCTTGGTGTGTCCCACTTGTGGATGCTTCCATGTCGATTCTTGGTTCACCTTGTCGTGAGGTAGAAGCTTCCACTTGGACGGATGAGGTACTCTCCTTCACCTCCGTTGGACGAATTTTGCCAATCGACAAGTCTTGAATTGCTTCCGAAGGGTCTTTGCCTCCTACATCAATTGGCAATTGCTCCACTTGCGAGCCATTAGATTCATCAAACTTCACATCTACTGTTTCTTCAACTTTTTGGGTGAAATTGTTGTAGACACGATAAGTGTGAGAGTTTGAGCCATAACCAAGTAGGAAACCTTCATGAGACTTAGGAGCAAACTTTGAACGACGATGCTTATCTAGAATGTAGCACTTTGAGCCAAATACTCGAAAGTATCCAACTTGGGGTTTGTTACCGGTGAGGAGCTCGTATGTCGTCTTGCCGAGTAGCTTGTGAAGATACAAGCGATTTGTTGCATGACAAGCCGTCTCAACCGCTTCTACCCAGAAGTGCTTTGGCGTCTTGTACTCGTCAAGCATCGTTCTTGCCATTTTGATGAGCGTCCAATTCTTCCTCTCAACAACTCCATTGTGTTGAGGTGTGTACGTAGCCAAGAACTCATGTAAAATCCCTTCTTCATCAAGAAATGTATCCACATTTGCGTTCTTGAACTCCGTTCCGTTGTCGCTCCGAACCTTCTTGATCTTCACATCAAACTGATTTTGGGACTTTGTAGCGAAGTTTTTGAAGATCTTTTGGACCTGCGATTTATCATCAAGAAAGAACACCCACGTAAATCTTGAAAAATCATCAACTATGACTAGACCAAAAGAATTTCCACCGAGACTCTTGTAGGCATTGGGACCAAAGAGATCCATGTGAAGTAGCTCGAGTGGCCTCCTTGTGGTCATGATGTTCTTCCCGGGATGCCTTCCTCCAACATGTTTACCTGCTTGACAAGCACTGCAAAGTCTATCCTTATCAAATATGACATCGTTAATTCCAAGGATATGATTTCCTTTAATAAGCTTGTCAAGGTTTCTCATGCCAACATGACCTAGTCGTCTATGCCACAACAAACCTTTTGAGGATTTAGCAATAAAGCAAGTTTTAGGTTGTGCCTTTTTAGAGAAATCGACGATATAAAGGTCACCTCTACGTATACCGGTAAAGACCATTTTATGATTATCTCGACGAAACACTTGGCAATCTACCTCAGTAAATAAGACATTCATTCCGAAATCAGCAAGTCTAGATACTGAAAGTAAGTTGTAGCCAAGGGATTCAACAAGCATGCCATTTTGAATGGAGCTATCGTGTGAGATGGCCACCTTACCAAGGCCAACCACCTTACCCTTTGAATTATCACCAAAGGTGACATATTTTCGAGGGCCGTCATTTTCAGCAAGCTCACGGAACATCTCTTCATCTCCGGTCATATGGTCGGTACATCCACTATCGAGAACCCATTCCTTTCCTCCTGATACATATCCTCGAAGATTTGCCATAAGACCAAAGTGTCTCATTGCATCATCAAGATCGAAGTCACTATCATCATTCTCATCGTAGTATCCATGTTCAACACGATCTTGTAACTCATCATTTCCTAGAGAAAGTGATACATTAGACAAATGATCATCAAAGTGGTCACTTTTATGAATTCTTATAGCTTCCGATATGATATCACTAATGATTCCAACCTTTCCTTTAGCATGCATGAGATTTGTAAGCTCAAGTAAACAATTACCAAAACTAGGATCACTAGAGTTCATCTTACTCATGGCAATAGATTTATGGAGAATTTCATCCAAGTTTTTCAAGGAATAATCAGGAAATCGTTCCTCAAGAAATTTCCATATAGTATAGGCGCATTTAAGAGTGGGTAAACTAGCAATCAAGTATTTGGGCAATCCTCTAATGATGAGCTCAACGGTTCTAAGATTGAGAATCATGTCAACATCTTCATCTAGAGTGGGATGCATAGGATCAACATGAGGAGCACAAGGACTAGCAATATACTTGTTCAAATGATATTGAGTGAAAATCACAAGCATCTCATTTTTCCATTCATGAAAATACTCTCCATCAAGAATAGGCACTCTATGTCTAAGACTCCCTAAAGTAGACACATCCATCTTCCTCCAAAGGTGATTAAACCAAGGCAATGGAGACCAAAGCTCTGATACCACTTGTAGGATCTAGAAGTGTATGTGTCTAGAGGGGGGTGATTAGACACTCGGTGCTAAAGTTGCAATTTTTAAGCCTTTTTGGTTTGAGTGAAGTTTTAGGCACAATTTAAGCACACACAATACATATCAAGAAAGCATACAAAGAGAATATAGGCAGCGGAAAGTAAAGCATGCAACTTGCAAGAATGTAAAGGGAAGGGTTTGGAGAATTCAAACGCTATTGGAGACACGGATGTTTTTCCCGTGGTTCGGATAGGTGGTGCTATCCTACATCCACGTTAGTGGAGACTTCAACCCACGAAGGGTAACGGTTGCGCGAGTCCACGGAGGGCTCCACCCATGAAGGGTCCACGAAGAAGCAACCTTGTCTATCCCACCATGGCCATCGCCCACGAAGGACTTGCCTCACTAGCGGTAGATCTTCATGAAGTAGGCGATCTCCTTGCCCTTACAAACTCCTTGGTTCAACTCCACAATCTTGTTGGAGGCTCCCAAGTGACACCTAGCCAATCTAGGAGACACCACTCTCCAAGAAGTAACAAATGGTGTGTTGATGATGAACTCCTTGCTCTTGTGCTTCAAATGATAGTCTCCCCAACACTCAACTCTCTCTCACAGGATTTGGATTTGGTGGAAAGAAGATTTGAGTGGAAAGCAACTTGGGGAAGGCTAGAGATCAAGATTCATATGGTAGGAATGGAATATCTTGGCCTCAACACAAGGGTAGGTGGTTCTCTCTCAGAACATATGAGTTGGAAGTGTAGATGTGTTATGATGGCTCTCTCCACGAATGAAGAGGAGGTGGAGGGGTATTTATAGCCTCCACTTAAAATCCAACCGTTACACACAATCTACCAATCTCGGTGGGACCGAATCAACAAACTCGGTCGGACCGAAAAGGTAAACCTAGTGACCGTTAGAGATTTTTAGTGGGACTGACATGCATCTCGGTAGGACGGATATGGTTAGGGTTTGGGCATAACGTAATCTCGGTGAGACCGATTACACAAACTCGGTGAGACCGATTTGGTAATTAGCTAACCAGAGAGTTGGTCAGGCAAACTCGGTGGGACCGATTTGCTCTTTCGGTGAGACCGAAAAGTTACAAAAGGGAAACAGAGAGTTTGCATTGCAATCTTGGTAGTACCGATTGCCTAAATTCGGTGAGACCGAATTTGACAATGGACATACACAGTGAGATTTCAATCCCATCTCGGTGAGACCGAGATCCCTATCGGTGAAACCGATTTGCTAGGGTTTTGGCAGTGGCTTATGACATATGAAACTCGATGGCGCCGGATCGAAAGAATCGGTATGACCGAATTTGGCTTTGGGTTCAGGTCATTTGTGGAAGTGGGAAAGTAGCTGAGGGTTTGGAGCATATCATTAAGCACATGAAGCAAAAGGCTCATTAAGCAACACCTCATCCCTTCTTGATAGTATTGGCTTTTCCTATGGACTCAATGTGATCTTGGATCACTAAAATATAAAATGAAGAGTCTTGAGCTTGAAGCTTTAGCCAATCCTTTGTCCTTAGCATCTTGAAGGAGTTCCCACAACCTTTAGTCCATGCCACTCCATTGTTGAACTTATCTGAAATATACTAGATAAAAGAGTTAGTCCAACAAGAGATATGTTGACATTAATTACCAAAACCACCTGAGGAGCACTTGTGCTTTCAATCACCCCCTTTTTGGTAATTGATGGCAACATACATCGAAGCTTTAGATAAGGATACAAAGAGTAGCAAATAAAGCTTTGGAAGGACATGTAACAAACAAAAGCTCCCCCTACATGTATGCAATCATGTGAGTATAAGATATATAGAACCATGTGAGAGCATAACCATGACAGAGTAGGCAATGTGTTACATGTATCTTGGCCATATGCATCAGAGCAAAAGATTATTAAGAGAAGTACCTTCATGCTTATGAGTCCTTCTTGCAAACAGTTTGTACAAAAGTAAGAATTCCTCATACTCATGATTCTGATGCACATACTTACCTTGTAGTCTTGAGTTGACTTAGGATGGAATGAACCTGCACAAACAAGGTTAGATAACACAGATACATCCACTAGCCAGAGCAAACCAAAGAAACTACAAGAGTACCAAGACTGGGATGACATGTAGAGAGTGAGTACAAAGTACCACATAGAATTAGACATGTCCCCAAAAGAAAAGATATGCAATGAATTTGAATGATTTCTTTCCCTTAGGTGTCTTGCTCCCCCTGAATCTGACATGGGATATTGGGAGAAGATAGGGAACAGAAAATCAGAGCTGAAAGATATCAAATGAATAGAGCTTAGTGCAAACAAGCACATATGAACATGTCTTCCCCCAAAAAGACATGTGGCATCTCTCCTCTTAATCACCAAAACCACCTGAGGAGCACTTGTGCTTTCATCGAGGCGTCGTGCATGTGCAGGAATCAGAAGAAGAGCAGGAACGATAGCGAGGTCACTCGTCGGCGGTGGGGTTGCGTCGAGTGGCTTCGCCTGGCGGAGCAGCAGGGCCGGCAGCGCCTCGCTTCGACTTGGTGCTGAAGTCCCGGAACTTCCCCAGTAGCGCCTCCACACGCCCCTTCACGGCTTCGACAGCGGTGGTGGCGCCCTCGCCGCTCACCGGCTCCAGCAGGCTGTCGAGGTCGGTGCTGGGATCGCGAAGGTAGACGTGGGCGAAGACCCGCGTCAACGCGGCAGAAGACAGGACACGCGCCTCGGCCTCAGCCGTGGGGGCGAGAGCAAGGGCGACATATCCAAGAGCCTTCACCAAGAAGGGAAGAAGCTTGGCAGGGCCATCCCCGTCGCCGGCTAGCGGGCTATTCAAGCCGCACTCGTAGAGCGTCTTCAGCAAAGCGCGGGCATCTTTCTCCATGTCCGCGAAGGCCACGCGGTCCTCGGCGAGGACTCGAGCCTTGGCGTCCATCTCAGCCTTCGTCTCCGCCAGCTCATTCTTCAGCACGCTCAAATGGACACGGCGCTTCTTGAGCTTGGCCTCCCGGTCCTCGAGCGCCGCCTCCCGAGCCTTCGCCCCCTTCTCCTGCTCCTGGCGAAGGCGGACCTCTTCCGCAAGCTGGCCTCGCAGGCCTTGCAGCTCGTCCTCCAGCT
Organism: Aegilops umbellulata; assembly: GCA_032464435.1. NCBI lineage: Eukaryota > Viridiplantae > Streptophyta > Magnoliopsida > Poales > Poaceae > Aegilops > Aegilops umbellulata. Next base: position 353,065,198 of record CP136057.1, read on the forward strand.
CCTTGCAGCGGCCGCGGACTCCAACCACCTCTCCCAGGGCCGCATCTCGAGCAGCTTTCGCCTCGAGGGTGGCCTCCCTCTCTTCGTCACAGGCCGTTGAGGCTTGAACCAGCGCTGCCCGGATCGAGGCATCAGAGCGAATCCACCCTAAAGCCAGCTCCAGGCGCCCGGCCACCAGGCGAGGGTCGGCGCCTAGAAGATCCTGCCGCAGCCGGTCCAGTTCAGCAACAGCCCGCTCCAGGACGGAAGAAGAAGGCGGAGAAACATCAGTACGCTCCAAGGCTGCAGGAGGGGTCGCGGAAGCAGCGGCCGGTGGAACGGGAGGAGAAGGTAGCGGCGGCGAGGCCGCAGTATCCCGAGGCGGAGTCTGCTGCGCCTCCCCAGCCGTAGCAGCAGCACCAGACAAAGGCACCTCAGGGGTCGATCGAGCCATGGGGGCTGCGGCCCCAGCCAGATCAGCCAAGCCCTGCAAAGACGAGTGGGCGGGAGAGGCCCGCGCGTCATGGTCGCCATAGTCGGGGCCTCAGGAGCTCCCTTCAGCTTCTTCGCCGTGGGCGCCAGCTTGCTCAAGAGAAGTAATCATCAAGCCTCGTTGGCGGAACAAGAAACCAAGGATCAAGGATCAAGCACTTACAGGTCGTCGCCAGAAAGCTCCAGCGGCCTCCTGCCAAACTTGAAGCCTGAGAGCCGGCTGGAAGGATCGAGCTCGGAAGCAAAAGGCGCGTCAGCGGTTCGCCCGGGAGTTTGGGCGGACCCGCGGGGAATCAACCCGGTCCTGCCCTTCTTCGGGACCAGGGGCGAGCTCCCGCTGCCCAGCACATCGTCATCATCATCATCATCGCTCAGCGAAAGGCGGAGAGCGCGGGGCTTGCGCTGGAGCGGGGGAGCCCTAGACTCTCCGTCAGTCGCCTCGGAGTCGAGACCTCCCTCCCGCTCCTCCTCGCCCGCTCCTCCGCTGGAGTCGCCGGAAGAGACGTCCACAAGTTCCTCGGGGGCCACCACGAGCACGGTCCCGTCCCCGTTGAAGACAGGCATGGATTTCACCACTTGCTCCCAATCGTCGCGAAGGAACAGGGGCGAGGGTGCACCCTCCAACCTTGCCACCTCGCCCCCAACCAAGGATTGGAGGACCGCGGTCACGTCCTCCTCACCCACAACTGTGGGGCTCGGATGAGGCCTCCACATCGGGGGAGAGTACTGCCGAAGCGGAGCAAGCTGGTGCTCCAGGAACTCCCTCAGCAGCGACGCCCCGGTCAGCTTCGCCGTCGCCATGCTGGCCGGCTTCAGGTCGGCGTCCATCTTCGCCAGCATCGACTTCGCGCGGGGATCAGTAAGTTCTGCTCGGGACCAGTCGCCCGAGCTCACGGGTGTCTCCGTTGGAAGGGCCAACCGAGGGTGGACGCGCCCGGCGTCTACCAAAACCCACTTGCTCCAGAAGCCCTCGATCCTCTTCCCAGGATTCGAAATGGCCATGGCGCTGCCGCACGCGACGAAGCCCGCGCACGCAGAAGGGGAACCTTTGGAGGTCCGGAGGTAGAAGTAATGGCGCAGCAGGGCCACTGAAGGCTGCACCCCCACATGCGCCTCGCAGTAGTAGGCGAAGATCGCCAGAAGAAGGATGGAGTTGGGGTGGAGATGCAGAGCTTGCAAGTTGTAGTGACGGAGGACGGTGAGGAAGAACTCAGAGAAAGGAGGCACCAGGCCCGCTGTAATGGAGCTTACGAAGAAAGGATAGAAGGTGCTCCCTTGGCCTTCAGGGGTATCGGAGCCGACCTTGAACACCTGCGCCCCGTCAATGCCCTGCGCCGCCGCCATCCGGTGCAGTTGGGCGAGGCTCGCCTCCGACACGTTGGGCGAGTCCAAAGCAGGCAAAAACCAAGCTTCGGTCGGGGTCCGGCGAGGCACCATGGCTACCTGGGTCAAGCAGGTGGAGCAGATCTGGAAGCTTGGAGGAAGGGAGGAGAAGCGCAAGAAAGGGGATCTGAGCAGCGGATGAAGAAGGAGAGAGCGGAGCCCGAGCGGATGCCACGCCTTTAGTAACCAGCGCAGTCGCAAAAGCACCCACGTTCAATCAACCGCCACGCGGCGCCCAAGGCCGCAGGTTGTTAGGGCCCGCGGCGCTTCGCCCTTGCCCTTTCGCCTCTCGGCACGGCCAAGTCCATGCGCGCCTTGGGCCCGGGGGCTATTGTCGGTGTTCTGGGAACGGGGGTCCCCAGACTTGCCTGCCTGCGGCCTGCGGCATGGCTCAAATGGGGGCACAGCGTGGCCCATCTTCATCAACACAAGGCTGAAGACCCTCGCGAGGGGCGAAGCCTCGCGAGGCGGACGGCACGACGCTTCCTCAAGCACGGCCTCCTCAGGCTGGCTCGCGAGGAGGCAGAGAGATCAAGGCGGGGTACCTCACGAGGTGCCCGTGACGCAAGCCATGACGACCAAGGGTGCCAGGCGGGCGCCAGCCCGCGCAGCATCTCCCTTTCCTCTTTGGTGCAAAGGGGGCAAGCGCAGGCGAGAGGATCAAGCAAAGGCACCCACTTCGGTGCAACAAGACCAAGACCAGTCCAACGGTGGGAAGGAGGTCACCATGGAGCCCAGGACGGCGTCACCACAGGGCCTTTGGCAGGCGAAGACCAACTTTAGTCAGGATAAGTGTACTAGATGTTCCCCTTTGAATTGGCCAATTGTTGGCGCCCTTCCAGCTCAAATATTTGGGAAGAGGCTCACGGCCTTTGCCTATAAATAGGACTAGCCACCCCCAGGGTAGAGGCAGCTAGAGGTTGGCATCCAAAAGAGACATCAGATCAAGCCTTGAGCAAGTAGAGAGAGAGAGAGAGAGAGAGAGAGAGAAGGGCGATCGGACTCCTTCAACAGTTCATCCCCTAGCCAAGAACAGACCCTCGCGAGGCTGTTCTCCCTTGTATTGTTCTTCATCATCAGCCCAAGAGGCAATCCACCCACCACAAACTAGAGTAGGGTATTACACCACAATGGTTTCCCGAACTAGTATAAACCCTGTGTCTCTTGTGTTGTTCTTGCAGTAGTTAGATCTTTGCGAGACGGAGAGGTAGAGGGCACGATCTCCACGCGCACCCCAGAGTTTGAACCTTAAGGGTCTGCCGAACCCGTGATCCGACAACATCTTCAGGGGGAGCCTCTGTAACTTATGAAGACAATTCCCTATCCTTTACAATTTCACATACTTTATCCCCGTTCAAAACTTCAACCAGTTTGTCATCAATCACCAAAAAGGGGGAGATTGTAAGTGCATCTAGTGCCACCCCTAGTTGGTTTTGGAGTATTGACGACAAATTTGGTTGAGGGACTAATGTGTTTGTGAGAATTGCAGGATAACACAGGTAGTGTCCCTCATTGATTCGGTTTACCTACCGGAGATGACCCCTAAATATGTATGAAGACATTGACGACAATGGTGGTATGTGAAGATATTCATATTGAAGACTATGACATGAGAAGACATTCAATGAAGACTATGGAGCGCGAAGACTTAGTTGTTTCGTTGTTTCCTTTTCTTCTTTGTTGAGTCATAGGAACCACCGTACTGTTAAGTGGGGTCCAAGTGAACATAGTCAGAGTGACTGAAGTGATGCTCAACCCAAATCCTATGTCTTCGAGCGAAGACAATGAGAGCAAATCTGGATAAGTCAGCTTTGCTTGTAGCCCAAGTAAAGTTGTCGTGTGTGTTTGAAATCTGACCGTTGGAACATGTGTCAGTTCCTGAGTGACCGAGGGTCATTTCGGACAAATCAGGTCGGGTTGCCTAGTGGCTATAAATAGCCCACCCCCTACACCATAAATTGGTGGCTGCTCAGAGTTAGTGCACGGCTTTTGTCGTTTGAGAGCAACCCACCTCGAAGCCTTTGACAGAGAGAAATCCTTGCGAGGACAAAGCCCAAACACCCAGAGCCAAAGAGTGTTAGGCATCACTGAAGTCTTTCTGTCTATGTGACCTGAAGACTTATTACACTTGAGGATTGTGAATCCTCCAGCCGGTTAGGCGTCGCGTTCTGAGCATCCAAGAGTCATTGTGGATCGCCGATGAACGAAGTCTGTGAAGGTTTGGAAGTCTACCTTGAAGACTTACCAGAGTGATTGGGAGAGGACTGTGTGTCCTTAGCTTAAGGGGAATAAGGTGAAGACGCGGTCTTCTGAGTTGAATCTCAGCCTCCCTAACCAGACGTACAGCCGGTTAGGCGTCACAGCAACTGGAACTGGTCCAACAAATTCTATGTCTTCAACAAGTGACTGGTTCTATCCTCTTCCTCTCTTTACTTAGAGTTTGTCTTCGTGAAGTCATTGCCTGTTTGTCATACCTGTTTGACTTCATTGCTTGACTACTATCGTTGTTTGGCTTCATACCATCTTCCATCCTGATCCTTACTACCTAGTTGCTATTATTCTTCGTACTCTCATGTTATTGCATACTTGACTATGGCTTGCTTAGCGTAGTTTATCTTCTGCTTCATATCAATAGGTTCATTTCTACTGTTTGTCTTCGAAACTTCCATGTTTTGAAGACTTTCATAAAAATTGCCTATTCACCCCCCCCCCTCTAGTCGATAACTAGCACTTTCAAGTTCAAAATGGATCAAGCAAAGAAAGGGTTCTTGCCTGTGTTACAAGGTGTGAAATTGAGTAAGACTCAATGCCCGACCACTTCAGAAGATAGAGAGAAAATGAAAGATGTTCCCTATGCTTCAGCCATTGGCTCTATCATGTATGCAATGCTGTGTACCAGACCTGATGTGTGCCTTGCTATAAGTCTGGCAGGGAGGTACCAAAGTAATCCAGGAGCGGATCACTAGACAGCGGTCAAGAACATCCTGAAGTACCTGAAAAGGACTAAGGATATGTTTCTCATTTATGGAGGTGACAAAGAGCACATCGTAAATGGTTACTTTGATGCAAGCTTTGACACTAATCCGGACGATTCTAAATCGCAAACCGGATACGTGTTTGCATTGAACGGTGGAGCTGTCAGTTGGTGCAGTTCTAAACAAAGCGTCGTGGCGGGATCTACGTGTGAAGCGGGGTACATAGTTGCTTCGGAAGCAGCAAATGAAGGAGTCTGGATGAAGGAGTTCATATCCGATCTAGGTGTCATACCTAGTGCATCGGGTCCAATGAAAATCTTTTGTGACAATACTGGAGCAATAGCCTTGGCGAAGGAATCCAGATTTCACAAGAGAATCAAGCACATCAAGAGACGCTTCAATTCCATCCGGGATCTAGTCCAGGTGGGAGACATAGAAATTTGCAAGATACATACGGATCTGAATGTTGCAGACCCGTTGAATAAGCCTCTTCCACAAGCAAAACATGATCAGCACCAAGGCTCCATGGGTGTTAGAATCATTACTGTGTAAACTAGATTATTGACTCTAGTGCAAGTGGGAGACTGAAGGAAATATGCCCTAGAGGCAATAATAAAGTTATTATTTATTTCCTTATATCATGATAAATGTTTATTATTCATGCTAGAATTGTATTAACTGGAAACATAATACATGTGTGAATACATAGACAAACAGAGTGTCACTAGTATGCCTCTACTAGACTAGCTCGTTGATCAAAGATGGTTATGTTTCCTAACCATAGATATGAGTTGTCATTTGATTAACGGGATCACATCATTAGGAGAATGATGTGATTGACATGACCCATTCCGTTAGCTTAGCACGCGATCGTTTAGTATGTTGCTATTGCTTTCTTCATGACTTATACATGTTCCTATGACTATGAGATTATGCAACTTCCGTTTACCAGAGGAACACTTTGTGTGCTACCAAACGTCACAACGTAACTGGGTGATTATAAAGGTGCTCTACAGGTGTCTCCGAAGGTACTTGTTGGGTTGGCGTATTTCGAGATTAGGATTTGTCACTCCGATTGTCGGAGAGGTATCTCTGGGCCCTCTCAGTGATGCACATCACCTAAGCCTTGCAAGCATTGCAACTAATGAGTTAGTTGTGGGATGATGTATTACGGAACGAGTAAAGAGACTTGCCGGTAATGAGATTGAACTAGGTATTGAGATACCGACGATCGAATCTCGGGCAAGTAACATACCGATGACAAAGGGAACAACGTATGTTGTTATGTGGTCTGACCGATAAAGATCTTCGTAGAATATGTGGGAGCCAATATGAGCATCCAGGTTCCGCTATTGGTTATTGACCGGAGACGTGTCTCGGTCATGTATACATAGTTCTCGAACCCGTAGGGTCCGCACGCTTAACCTTACGATGACAGTTATATTATGAGTTTGTATGTTTTGATGTACCGAAGGTTGTTCGGAGTCCTGGATGTGATCACAGACATGATGAGGAGTCTCGAAATGGTCGATACATGAAGATTCATATATTGGAAGCATATGTTTGGATATCGGAAGTGTTCCGGGTGAAATCGGGATTTTACCGGAGTACCTGGAGGATACCGGAACCCCCCGGGGACCTAATGGGCCTTAGTGGGCCTAGGTGGAAGAGAGGAGAGGCGGCTAGGGCTGGGCCGCGCGCCCCTCCCCCCAGTCCGAATAGGACAAGGAGAGGGGGGCGGCGCCCCCCTTTCCTTCTTCTCCTCCACTCCTTTCCCCTCCCAAGTCCTAATCCAACTAGGAAAAGGGGGAAGTCCTACTCCCGGTGGGAGTAGGACTCCTCCCGGCGCGCCCTCTCCCTTGGCCGGCCGCACCCCCCCTTGCTCCTTTATATACGGGGCCAAGGGGCACCCTAGAGACACAACAATTGATCATTGATCTCTTAGCCGTGTGCCGTGCCCCCCTCCACCATAGTCCACCTCGATAACACTGTAGCGGTGCTTAGGTGAAGCCCTGCGTTGGTAGAACATCAACATCGTCACCACGCCGTCGTGCTGACAAAACTCTCCCTCAACACTCGGCTGGATCGGAGTTCGAGGGACGTCATCGTGCTGAACGTGTGTTGAACTCGAAGGTGCCGTACGTTCGGTACTTGATCGGTCGGATCGTGAAGACGTACGACTACATCAACCGCGTTGTGCTAACGCTTCCGCTTTCGGTCTACGAGGGTACGTGGACAACACTCTCCCCTCTCGTTGCTATGCATCACCGTGATCTTGCGTGTGCGTAGGAATTTTTTTGAAATTACTACGTTCCCCAACAAGAACAGCACCCAAGCACCGGTCCACCCACATATCAAATTATCAAAGTACCGAACGCGAATCATATGAATGTGATGAAAACTAGCTTGACGATATTCCCATGTGTCCTCGGGAGTGCTTTTCCTTATATAAGAGTTTGTCCAGGCTTGTCCTTTGCTACAAAAAGGATTGGGCCACCTTGCTGCACTTTATTTACCTTTGTTACTTGTTGCTCGTTACCATTTATCCTATCACAAAACTATCTGTTACCACTTATTTCAGTACTTGCAGAGAATACCTTGCTGACCGCTTATCATTTCCTTCTGCTCCTTATTGGGTTCAACACTCTTACTTATCGAAAGGACTACGATAGATCCCCTATACTTGTGGGTCATCAAGACTCTTTTCTGACGCCGTTGCCGGGGAGTGAAGCGCCTTTGGTAGGTGGAATTTGGTAAGGAAAAATTTATATAGTGTGCTGAAATTTACTGCCACTTGTTACTATGGAAAGTAATCCTCTGAGGGGCTTGTTCGGGGTATCTTCACCCCGACCAGTAGAGCAAAGAATTGCTCCTCAACCTACTGAACCTACTGAAAATGAAATTATTCCCTTTGAAGTTCCTTCGGGTATGTTAGAAAAACTTCTAGATAATCCTTTTACAAGAGATGGAACAAAGCATCCTGATGAGCACCTAATATATATGGATGAAGTTTGTGGATTATTTAAGCTTGCAGGTATACCCGATGATGTTGTTAAGAAGAAGGTCTTCCCTTTATCTTTGAAGGGAGATGCATAGACATGGTATAGGCTATGTGATGATACAGGATCATGGAACTATAAACGAATGAAGTTGGAATTTCATCAAAAGTATTATCCTACGCATCTTGTTCATCGTGATCGCAATTATATATATAATTTTTGGCCTCGCGAAGGAGAAAGCATCGCTCAAGCTTGGGGGAGGCTTAAATCAATGTTATATTCATGCCCCAATCATGAGCTATCAAGAGAAACAATTCTTCAAAAAATTTATGCTCGGCTTTCTCATAATAATCAATCCATGCTCGATACTTCTTGTGCTGGCTCTTTTATGATGAAGACTATTGAATTCAAATGGAATTTTTTGGATAGAATTAAACGCAACTCTGAAGATTGGGATCTCGACGAAGGTAAGGAGTCAGGTATGACACCTAAGTTTGATTGTGTTAAGTCTTTTATGGATACCGATGTTTTCCGTAAATTTAGCACTAAATATGACTTGACTTTGAGATAGTAGCTTATTTCTGTGAATCTTTTGCTACTTATGTTGATCTCCCCAAGGAGAAGTGGTTTAAATATCATCCTCCCATAGAAGTAAAAGTAGCTGCACCTACTAAAGTTGAAGAAAAGACTTTCACTTATAATGATCCTATTGTTCCTACTTCTTATGTTGAGAAACCACCTTTCCCTGTTAGAATAAAGGATCATGCTAAAGCTTCAACTGTGGTTCATAAAAGCAATATTAGAACTTATACACCTCCTGAGCAAGTCAAAGTTGATCCTAATATTGCTATTGTTAAAGATCTCTTGGCTGATAATATTGATGGGCATGTTATTTATTTCTGCGGTGAAACTGCTAGAATTGCCAAACCTTGTGCTAAAGATAAACATAGACCTGTGGTAGGCGTGCCTGTTATTTTTGTTAAAATAGGATATCATTGTTATCATGGCTTATGTGACATGGGTGCTAGTGTTAGTGCGATACATTATGACTTATACAAACAAATTATGCATGATATTGCACCTGCTGAGATAGAAGATATTGATGTCACAATTAAACTTGCCAATAGAGATACTATTTCACCAATGGGAATTGTTAGAGATGTTGAAGTCTTGTGTGGGAAAACTAAATATCCTGCTGATTTTCTTGTTCTTGGCTCCCCACAAGATAGCTTTTGTCCCATTATATTTGGTAAACCCTTCTTGAACACCGTTAATGCTAAGATAGACTGCGAAAAGAATGTTGTTACTATTGGTCTGGGTGATATGTCTCATGAGTTTAATTTCTCTAAATTTAGTAGACAACACTGTGAAGAAGAATTGCCTAGTAAGGATGAAATTATTGGTCTTGCTTCTATTGCCGTACCTCCTAGCGATCATTTAGAACAATATTTGCTCGACCATGAAAATGATATGTTTATGAATGAAAGAAGAGAAATAGATGAAGTATTCTTTGAGCAGGAACCTATTCTGAAACACAATTTGCGTGTTGAAATCCTAGGGGATCCTCCTCCCCCCGAGGGTGATCCCATGTTTGAGCTTAAACCGTTGCGTGATAATATTAAATATGCTTATCTTGATGAAAAGAAGATATATCCTGTTATTATTAGTGCTAACCTTTCAGAGCATGAAGAAGAGAGATTATTGAAAACTCTAAAGAAGCACCATGCTGCTATTGGATATACTCTTGATGATCTTAAGGGCATTAGTCACACTCTATGTCAACATAAAATAAATTTGGAAGGAGATGCCAAACCAGTGCGTGATCATCAACGAAGGCTTAATCCTAAGATGAAAGAAGTGGTAAGAAAAGAAATACTAAAGCTTCTGGAGGCATGTATAATTTATCCCGTTGCTGATAGTCAGTGGGTAAGTCCTGTCCATTGTGTCCCTAAGAAGGGAGGTATTACTGTTGTCCCTAATGATAAAGATGAATTGATTCCACAAAGAATTATTACAGGTTATAGGATGGTAATTGATTTCCGTAAATTAAATAAGGCTACTAAAAAGGATCATTACCCCTTACCTTTTATCGATCAAATGCTAGAAAGATTATGCAAACATACACACTATTGCTTTCTAGATGGTTATTCTGGTTTCTCTCAAATACCCGTGTCAGCTAATGATCAATCAAACACTACTTTTACATGCCCTTTTGGTACTTTTGCTTATAGACGTATGCCTTTTGGTTTATGTAATGCACCTGCTACCTTTCAAAGATGCATGATGGCTATATCCTCTGACTTTTGTGAAAAGATTTATGAGGTTTTCATGGATGGCTTTTCCATCTATGGATCCTCTTTTGATGATTGCTTGAGCAACCTTGATCAAGTTTTGCAGAGATGTGAAGAAACTAACCTTGTCTTGAATTGGGAAAAGTGCCACTTTATGGTTAATGAAGGTATTGTCTTGGGGCGTAAAGTTTCTGAAAGAGGTATTGAAGTTGATAAAGCCAAGGTTGATGCTATTGAAAAGATGCCATGTCCCAAGGACATCAAAGGTATAAGAAGTTTCCTTGGTCACACCGGTTTTTATAGGAGGTTAATTAAGGACTTCCCAAAAATTTCTCGGCCTCTGACTAATTTATTACAAAAAGATATACCATTTGTCTTTGATGATGATTGTGTAGAAGCATCTGAAATACTTAAGAAAGCATTGATCTCTGCACCTATTGTTTAGCCTCTTGATTGGAATTTACCCTTTGAAATTATGTGTGATGCTAGTGATTATGTTGTACGTGATGTTCTAGGGCAAAGAGTTGTAGGGGATTAAATGTTATCCATTATGCTAGTAAGACTCTAGACAATGCTCAAAGAAATTATGCTACTACTGAAAAAGAATTCTTAGCAGTTGTATTTGCTTGTGATAAGTTCAGACCTTATATTGTTGATTCTAAAGTAACTATTCACACTGATCATGGTGCTATTAAATATCTGATGGAAAAGAAGGATGCTAAACCTAGACTTATTAGATGGGTTCTCTTTCTACAAGAATTTGATTTGCATATTGTTGATAGAAAGGGGGCCGAGAACCCCGTTACAAACAACTTGTCTAGGTTAGAAAATGTTCTTGATGACCCACTACCTATTGATGATAGCTTTCCTGATGAGCAATTAAATGTTATAAATACTTCTCGTAGTACTCCATGGTATGTTGATTATGCTAATTATATTGTTGCTAAATTTATACCACCTAGTTTCACATACCAGCAAAATAAAAAGTTTTTCTATGATTTGAGACATTACTTTTGGGATGACCCACATCTTTATAAAGAAGGAGTAGATGGTGTTATTAGACATTGTGTACCTGAGCATGAACAGGAACAGATCCTACGCAAGTGTCACTCCGAAGCTTATGGAGGACACCACGCTGGAGACATAACTGCACATAAGCTATTGCAATCCGGTTTTTATTGGCCTACTCTCTTCAAGGATGCCCGTAAGTTTGTCTTGTCATGTGATGAATGCCAAAGAATTGGTAATATTAGTAGACGTCAAGAAATGCCTATGAATTATTCACTTGTTATTGAACCATTTGATGTTTGGGGCTTTGATTATATGGGACCTTTTCCTACCTCTAATGGATATACACATATTTTAGTTGCTGTTGATTACGTTACTGAGTGGGTAGAAGCTATTCCAACTAGTAGTGTTGATCATAACACTTCTATTAAAATGCTTAAAGAAGTTATTTTCCCGAGGTTTGGAGTCCCTAGATATTTAATGACTGATGGTGTTTCACATTTTATTCATGGTGCTTTCCGTAAAATGTTTGCTAAGTATGATGTTAATCATAGAATTGCATCTCCTTATCACACACAGTCTAGTGGTCAAGTAGAATTGAGTAATAGAGAACTCAAATTAATTTTGCAAAAGACTGTCAATAGGTCTAGAAAGAATTGGTCCAAGAAACTTGATGATGCATTATGGGCCTATAGAACTGCATATAAAAATCCTATGGGTATGTCTCCGTATAAAATGGTTTATGGAAAAGCATGTCACTTACTTCTCGAACTAGAACATAAGCATATTGGGCTATTGAAGATCTCAATTATGATTTCAAACTTGCTGGTGAGAAGAGGTTATTTGATATTAGCCCACTTGATGAATGGAGAACCCAAGCTTATGAAAATGCCAAGTTGTTTAAAGAAAAAGTTAAAGGATGGCATGACAAAAGGATACAAAAGCGTGAGTTTAATGTAGGTGATTATGTATTGCTATACAACTCTTGTTTAACTTTTTTTGAAGGAAAACTTCTCTCTAAATGGGAAGGCCCTTACATTATCGAGGAGGTCTATCGTTCCGGTGCCATAAAAATCGACAACTTCGAAGGCACAAATCCGAAGGTGGTGAACGGTCAAAGAATTAAACATTATATCTCAGGTAATCCCATAAATGTTGAAACCAATGTTATTGAAATCGTAACCCTGGAGGAATACATAAGGGACACTTTCCAAAACGTTTCAGACTCCAAAAAGGAATAGGTATGTGGTACGGTAAGTAAACCGACTCCAAAACAGTTTTTAAGGCAATATTTCTCCGTTTTGGAATATTTAGAAAAATAGAAAAATAAGTAGCAGTCCGGGAAGGACACGAGGGCCCCACGAGGGTGGAGGGCGCGCCCTACCCCCCTGGGCGCACCCCCTACCTCGTGGGCACGTCGTGTGCCTTCCGGACTCCGTTTTCTTGCACGATACGTATTTTGGTCGGTAAAAATTCATTATATATTCTTCTGAAGGTTTTGACTCCTGTATCACGCAATTATCCTCTATTCTTGTTTCGAGCTGTTTTTTTGATAGATCTAGATTATCATGACGTCCCCAAGTGCCTCCAAGGACAAGTTCTTCGAGAAGGTCATCAACCCTTACCTCGCGGAGGTGCTGCGACACCCTCAAACCGTTGATATGCATGATGGGTTGCTGCACATCCGCGATGAAGAGGGGCCGAAGGGGACCGGAAGCGTGGAGACGAGGATCGAAGCAATGGAGCAACAAGTTTTCAAGTGCCAGGAGATGGTGGAACGTGGACTCAACTACAACCACATGATGATCGCGAAGTTCACAAAAAAACACAAGCTAGATGCCGACAACATCGGGGAGGCCATCTTCAAGCTTCACGAGAAGATCGAGCACCTTCAAGCACAAATCTATGACCTGCAAAACCAAAACTGTGAGTATGAATATAGATTCAAAAGGATGAGTTTGGCTGCAGATTTGAGGATCCCGGAGACTTGATCATCCTTCTATGATGGTGAGCCTATGCCTTGGAAGATGGACGATAAGCCCGCATTATCAACAACACCTCCACCTTCTTCACCAGCAAAGGAGACATAATCACATGGGTATGGGCACTCCCCTTGGAAACTGGCAAGCTTGGGGGAGGTGCCCCAGTATCGTATCACAATCACACTCCTATCTTTACCGTTTTTCTTAGTTCGATCCTATTAGTAGTATTTTGATCTAGTAAAATAAAGTTTATGGCATGATCTAGTTTTGAGTTTTGCTTTATGATCTCTCTATGTAATCGAGTCCGTGAGTTATATATAATAAAGACTAGTGTTGAGTCAAGGGCTTGATTATTTTGCCATGATCTTGAGTGAGTAAAATAAAAGAAAAAAGAATAAAAGGAAACAAAGAGTTCATATTGATCTTATTGAGAGTAATGACTTCACATAGAAGGAGTATGATGATTAAAAGTTGTTGGGAGTTGGCAAACGTAGCTTTGGTCATCGTTGCAATTAATAGGAAGTAATAAGGAAAGAGAGGTCTCACATATAAATATAATATCATTGACATCTTTTATGATTGGGAGCACTCATTAAAATATGACATGCTAAAGAGTTGATGTTGGAAAAGGAAGACAACATAATGGGTTATGTTTTCTTATATCTGAGATAAAGTATGTTGACATGGATCATCCAATGTGACGCCCCCGATTCAATCGTACACTAATCATACACGCAAACGTGTACGATCAAGATCAGCGACTCACGGGAAGATATCACAACACAACTCTAAAATAAAATAAGTCATACAAGCATCATAATACAAGCCAGGGGCCTCGAGGGCTCGAATACAAGTGCTCGATCATAGACGAGTCAGCGGAAGCAACAATATCTGAGTACAGACATAAGTAAACAAGTTGCCTTAAGAAGGCTAGCACAAACTGGGATACAGATCGAAAGGGGCGCAAGCCTCCTGCCTGGGATCCTCCTAAACTACTCCTGTTCGTCGTCAGCGGGCTGCACGAAGTAGTAGGCACCTCCGGTGTAGTAGGAGTCGTCATCGACGGTGTTGTCTAGCTCCGGGGCTCCAACATCTGGTTGCAACAACCAGAAAGAAAGGAAAGGGGGAAAAGGGGGGAGAAAGCAACCGTGAGTACTCATCCAAAGTACTCGCAAGCAAGGAACAACACTACATATGCATGGGTATATGTGTAAAGGGCCATATCAGTGGACTGAACTGCAGAATGCCAGAGTAAGAGGGGGATAACTAATCCTGTCGAAGACTACGCTTCTGGCAGCCTTCGTCTTGCAGCATGTAGAAGAGAGTAGACTAAAGTCCTCCAAGTAGCATCGCATAGCATAATCCTACCCGGCAATCCCCTCCTTGTTGCCCTGTTAGAGAGCGATCACCGGGTTATATCTGGCACTTAGAAGGGTGTGTTTTATTAAGTATCCAGTTCTAGTTGTCATAAGGTCAAGGTACAACTCCAAGTCGTCCTGTTACCGAAGATCACGGCTATTCAAATAGATAAACTTCCCTGCAGGGGTGCACCGCATTACCCGACATGCTCGATCCCTCTGGCCGGGCACACTTTCCTGGGTCATGTCCGGCCCCACCTAGGCTCAACAAAGAGGTCAGCACGTCGGTCTAAATCCTATGCACGCAGGGGTTTGGGCCCATCGCCCATTGCACACCTGCACGTTGCGTACGCGGCCGGAAGCAGACCTAGCCTAGCAGGCGTTCCAGTCCAATCCGGCGCGCGCCGCTTAGTCGCTGACGTCAAAAAGAGCTTCGGCTGATACAACGACGCTGGTTGCCCATATCTTGTCCCACGTGGCGGTTAGTGCGTATAAGGTCAATGACCCAACTCAAATCAAATACCAAGATCTCGTTAAGCGTGTCATTAAAGTACCCGCGAACGCCGACCAGGGCCAGGCCAACATCTCTCCTAGGTGGTCTCAACCTGCCCTGTCGCTCCGCCACAGAGATCCACACAGAGGGCCGTTGGGACAAAGGTCCTTTCAGTCCCCAATCCGTGAATCACTCGTGGGTGCTCCTCGAGCCGACCCGACTTTAGTCACCACATGTATCATGTATAAAGTATATAGTATATACCCGTGATCACCTCCCAAGTGATCATGGCCCGATAGTATAGCACAGCGGACGGACAAGAATGTAGGGCCATAGATGGCATAATAGCATCCTATACTAAGCATGTAGGATTGCAGGTAAAGGTAACAACAGTAGTAGAACGGACAAGCTATGCAGCAGAATAGGAATAACGGAAAGTAGTAACATGCTACACTACTCTAATGCAAGCAGTATAGATAAGAATAGGCGATATCTGGTGATCAAGGGGGGGCTTGCCTGGTTGCTCTGGCAAGAGAAGGGTCGTCGGTGAGGTAGTCGTACTCAGTGGCATCAGCAACGTTCTCGGGGTCTACCGGAGAAGAAGAGGGGGAAGAAACAGTAAATACGGAGCAAACAAATCATCACAAAACATAACGAGGTAATACGCAGTGTTAGGTATGCCCTAACGCGGTATTAGGTGATACCAACGAAGGGGGAAAACATCCGGGAAAGTATTCCCGGTGTTTCGCGTTTTCGGACAAATGGATCAGAGGGGGAAGGTTGCAGGTTTGCTAGGCTAGGGATGCGTGGCAGATGAATGGGCTGCATATCCGGATTCGTCTCGTCGTTTTGAGCAACTTTCATGTACAACGTTTTTCCATCCGAGCTACGGTTTATTTTATATTAATTTTTAAAATTTTAAAACATTTCCTAATTTATTAATTATGAATTAATTTCAAAAATAGTATTATTGCATCAGCATGACGTCAGCAGTCAACGTTGACCGTTGACCTGGTCAACCTGACAGGTGGGTCCCACCTGTCAAGGACTGTTTAGTTAACTATAATTTAATTAGGTTATTTAGTGATTAGGTAAATCTAATTATGTTTAATTAATTTAATTAATTAATTAATATTAATATTATTAACTTTTTAATATATTTTTTAAAACGTTCTGGGGTTGGGCCCCATGTGTCATTGGCACTGGGCCAAAGCGGGTTAATGGCGCGGGTTAACGGGGCAGAGCCCGTTTGGGCGCCTGCCCAGGCCAGCCGTGGGGCGGGGCTTGGCGAGCGGCGCCGGCGAGCCAAGGCCAAGGAGGCGCATGGGTGAGCGGGGAGAAGGCCAGGGGCGGTGCAGCGGTGGGAGCGCCGCAGCTGGAGGTGCGGTCGGTTGGGCGAGAACGCGCAGCGGGATGCAGGGGGCGGTGCAGTGGGTGAAGGGACGCGCGAGCAGCGCAGCGGCGAGCAGACGCGTCCATGGGCGGTGGTGCACGCAGGAAGGAGAGGCCAGGGGGCATGTGCGCGGCGACGCAGGGCGAGCAGAGGCGGGGTCTGAACCGGGCGGCGGCGACGAGTAGCCGGTGCAGGGCCGTGGTTGACGACGTTGGCCGGCACGGAGCAGAGGTGGGGGAAGAGGGGAGGCAGCGTGAGGACGGGGTCGGGGCGCGCCTGGGGCAGGGAAGCAGAGAGCAGCGGGGGCCGTCGAGGCCGCAGGCAAGCGCGGCCGCGGGACGGCGTGCACAACGACGTTCGACACAGGGGAAGGGGAGTGCGAGGAGAGGGAGGTGCTCACAGCGGGGCCGTAGGGGACTGGCAGCGGGCTCGGAAAGGAGCCAGGGAGGTCCGCCGTGGTGGCACCGGTGACGGGGACAGGGAGCACCAGCGATGGAGAGGTTGGCGGTGATGGCATCCGACGATGGGTCGCGGGGAACGAGCGGCGTGGTCGATCCCGCGAGGGAGAGGCGCGGGAGGCCCGGCGACGGTATCGGGCACCGGGGCGCCTTCGAGGTGTGGCGGGGTGGGGTGCGGCATCCAGCGCAGGGAGAGTGGCGGCTCGAGGATGAGGGCGAGGGGAGTGCGGGGTGGTTAGGGTTTCGGGAGGAAGTGGGGTGGATAAGGGAGCGGGTGTAGGCTGGCCGGTTGGGCCGGTGGCCTGCTGGGCCGGAGCCCAGTGGGGGGGTTCTCCTTTAATTTTTTTGTTAGATTTTTTGTTTTTATCTTTTCTTTTATTTATTTTCTTTTATAGTTTTATTTCTATTTTATTTTATTTTTAGTTTATAAAAATTACCACTAGTACCTAAATTTGTATTTATAAACAAACTACTGTCAGATTAATTCTTAACCCATAATAAAATAGTTTTAATATTTTTATAAATTCAATAGGCATTTGTTTAATTGTTTTCACTGCTGTTTTAATTATTTTAGAGCCCTTAAACATTTTATCAAGATTTGGTTCCTCCACCACAATTATCTATGCAATATTTGGTTCACTCCGAACATTTTTGTTTCAATGTTTGAAAACTTTTATTGTATGCCACATTTGGAATTTGAATTTTGAATCGGTTTTTGAACTAACGAGGGATTAGCAACAGTAACGGAGGTGATGTGGCATCATTAGCAGAGTTTTACTGTAGCCTAATTATCGGAGCGTCACATCCAACATGTTGAGCTTGCCTTTCCCCCTCATGCTAGCCAAATTCTCAGCACCATGTAGAGATACTACTTGTGCTTCCAAAAACCCTTAAACCAGTTTTGCCATGAGAGTCCACCATACCTACCTATGGATTGAGTAAGATCCTTCAAGTAAGTTGTCATCGGTGCGAAGCAATAAAAATTGCTCTCTAAATATGTATGATTGATTGGTGTGGAGGAAATAAGCTTTATACGATCTTGTGATGTGGAAGAAATAAAAGCGACGGACTGCATAATAAAAGTTCATATCACAAGGGGCAATATAAAGTGACGTTCTTTCGCATTAAGATTTTGTGCATCCAACCATAAAAGCGCATGGCAACCTCTGCTTCCCTCTGCGAAGGGCTTATCTTTTATTACTATCTTCTACTTTATGCAAGAGTCATGGTGATCTTCACCCTTCCTTTTTACATTTTATCCTTTGGCAAGCATAGTATGTTGGAAAGATCCTGATAGATATATCTAATTGGATATAGGGGAGCATGAGTTATTATTGTTGACATTACCCTTGAGGTAAAAGGTTGGGAGGCGAAACTATAAGCCCCTATCTTTTTCTGTGTCCGATTAACTCTGTAACCACAAGTATTGCGTGAGTGTTAGCAATTATGAAAGATTAAATGATAGTTGAGTATGTGGACTTGCTATTAAGCTCTGACATAGACTCTTTCTGATGTTATGATAAATTGCAATTGCTTCAATGACCGAGATTATAGTTTGTTGGTTCTCAATAAAGTTTATGATTCGTACTTTGCATTGTGAATAGATTATTACATGAGCATAAGAAATCATATGACAATATCTATATATGTTGCTGTTATGAGAATAATCATGATGCCTTCATATCCGTATTTTATTTTTATCGACACCTCTACCTCTAAACATGGGGACATATTTATCGTTATCGGCTTTCGCTTGAGGACAAGCGAGGTCTAAGCTTGGGGGAGTTGATACATCCATTTTGCATCATGCTTTTATATCGATATTTATTGCATTATGGGCTGTTAGTACACGTTATGTCGCAATACTTATGCCCATTCTCTCTTATTTTACAAGGTTAACATAAGGAGGGAGAATGCCGACAGCTGGAATTCTAGGCTGGAAAAGGAGCTAATATTAGAGACCTATTCTGCACAACTCCAAAAGTCCTGAAACTCCACGAAGTCATTTTTGGAAATAATAAAAAATATTGAGCGGAAGAAGTTCACCAGAGGGGGGCCCACCTGGCCACGAGGGTGGGGGCGCTCTACCCCCCTGGGCGCGCCCCCCTGCCTCGTGGGCCCCCTGTTGGCTCTCCGATGGCCATCTTCTGCTATATGAGGTCTTTCGTCGAGGAAAAAATCAGAAGCAACCTTTCGGGACGAAACTCCGCCGCCACGAGGCGGAACCTTGGCGGAACGAATCTAGGGCTCCGGTAGAGCTATTCTGCCGGGGACACTTCCCTCCGGGAGGGGGAAATCGTCGCCATCGTCATCACCAACGCTCCTCTCATCGATAGAGGGCAATCTCCATCAACATCTTCACCAGCACCATCTCCTCTCAAAACCCTAGTTCATCTCTTGTATCCAATTCTTGTCTCCAAGTCCGGGATTGGTACTAGTAGGTTGCTAGTAGTGTTTATTACTCCTTGTAGTTGATGCTAGTTGGTTTATTTGGTGGAAGATCATATGTTCAGATCCTTTATGCATATTAATACCCCTCTGATTATGAACATGAATATGCTTTGTGAGTAGTTACGTTTGTTCCTGAGGACATGGGGGAAGTCTTGCTATCAGTAGTCATGTGAATTTGGTATTCGTTCGATATTTTGATGAGATGTATGTTGTCTAGCCTCTAGTGGTGTTATGTGAACGTCAACTACATAACACTTCACCATTATTTGGGCCTAGAGGAAGGCAACGGGAAGTAATAAGTAGATGATGGGTTGCTAGAGTGACAGAAGCTTAAACCCTAGTTTATGCATTGCTTCGTAAGGGGCTGATTTGGATCCATATGTTTCATGCTATGGTTAGGTTTATCTTAATACTTTTGTTGTAGTTGCGGATGCTTGCAATAGAGGTTAATCATAAGTGGGATGCTTGTGCAAGTAAGAACAGCACCCAAGCACCGGTCCACCCACATATCAAATTATCAAAGTACCGAACGCGAATCATATGAACGTGATGAAAACTAGCTTGACGATATTCCCATGCGTCCTCGGGAGTGCCTTTTTTTATATAAGAGTTTGTCCAGGCTTGTCCTTTGCTACAAAAAGGATTGGGCCACCTTGCTGCACTTTATTTACCTTTGTTACTTGTTGCTCGTTACCATTTATCCTATCACAAAACTATCTATTACCACTTATTTCAGTACTTCCAGAGAATACCTTGCTGAAAACCGCTTATCATTTCCTTCTGCTCCTCGTTGGGTTCGACACTCTAACTTATCGAAAGGACTACGATAGATCCCCTATACTTGTGGGTCATCGGTGTTGCTTAATGGCTTGCTTGCTCAAAGTGCTTAGTGATATGCTCCAAAGCCCTCAACCACTTTCCCGTATCCACATATGTCCCAAACCAAAAGTAAAATTCGGCCCCACCGATTTGATCTATTCGACGCCACTGAGTTCACTTGACGTAGCCACTGCCAGAAACCCTAATCAGTCCAGTCTCACCGATGGGATCTCGGTCTCACCGAGATGGGCTTGCAAACTCTCTGTTGCCTGTTGTGATTATCTCAGTCCCACTGAGATAAGCAATCGGTCCCACCGAGTTTGCTTTACCAATTCTCTGTTTTGCTTATTACCAAAATCGATCCCACCGAGTTTGTGTAATCAGTCAAACCGAGTTGAGGTTTTACCCTAACCCTAGCACATCAGTCCCACCGAGTTGATCATGTCGGTCCCACCAAAAATCCTAACGTTCACATTTTAAACCATATCAGTTTGATCGAGTTTCACAATTCGGTCCCCCCCCCCGAGTTTGGTAAATTGTGTGTAAAGGCTAGATTTTGTGTGGAGGCTATATATACCCTCCACCCTTCCTCATTCATGAGGACACCCATCACAATGTGCCTACACTTCCAACATTCATTTTCTGAGAGAGAACCACCTACTCATGTGTTGAGACCAAGATATTCCAATCCAACCAGAAGAATCTTGATATCTAGCCTTCCCCAAGTTGCTTTCCACTCAAATCATCTTTCCACCAAATCCAAATCTGTGTGAGAGAGTTGAGTGTTGGGAAGACTATCATTTGAAGCACAAGATAAAGGAGTTAATCATCAACATGCCATCTATTACCTTTTGGAGAGTGGTGTCTCCTAGATTGGTTAGGTGTCACTTGGGAGCCTCCGTCAAGATTGTGGAGTTGAACTAAGGAGTTTGGAAGGGTAAGGAGATCGCCTACTTCATGAAGATCTACCCGAGTGAGGCAAGTCCTTCGTGGGCGATGGCCATGGTGGGATATAGAAGGTTGCTTCTTGTGGACCCTTCATTGATTCGCGCAATCGTTACCCTTCGTGGGTTGAAGTGTCCACCAACGTGGATGTACGATAGCACCACCTATCGAAACCACGCCAAAAATCTCCGTGTCTCCGATTGCATGCATACTTGAATCCCATCCCTTTACTTTCTTGCAACTTGCATGCTTTACTTTCTGCTGCTCATATACTCTTTCCATGCTTGCTTGAAATGTATTGTGAATGTTTAAACTTGTGCTAAAACTCCACCTTAACTTGAGGAAATTAAAAACTACTACTTTTCTTTGTTGAGGGTCTAATCACCCCCCTCTAGACACCTCTTCTCGATCCTTTCAATTGGTATCAGAGCATTGGTCTCCATTGCTTTGGTTTAATCACCATTGGAGGAAGATGGATGAGTCTATGTTGGGGAGTCTTAGACGTAGAGTGCCTATACTTGGTGGAGACTTCATTCATGAGTGGAAAAATGAGATGCTTGAGATTTTCAATTAATATCACTTGAACAAGTACATTACTAGCCCTTGTGCACCTATTGTTGATCCTTTGCATCCTACCCTTGATGACTTTATTGACATGATTCGAAACCTTAGAACTATCAGTCTTATTACTAAAGGTTTTCCTAGAAGTTTGTTGGGTTGCTTGCCTACTCTTGATTGTGCCTACACTATATGGAGATTTCTTGAGGAACATTTTCCAAACTATTCCTTGCAAAACTTAGATGAGATTCTTCACAAGTCTATTGCGTTGAGTAAGATGAATTCCAATGATCCTAAGTTTGGTGATTGCTTGTTTGAGCTTACTGACCTTATGCGTGCCAAGGGAGATGTTGGAATCATTAGCAATATCATCTCCGAAGCCATTATAATTCATAAAGATGAACACTGTGATGATCACTTATCTAATGAATCACTCTCTCTAGGAATTGATCAATCACAAGACAATGTTGAACACGGATACTATGATGAGGATGATGATAGTGACTTTGATCTCGATGACTATATGAGACACTTTGGTCTTATGGCTAATCTTCGTGGCTACATGGCTAGAGGAAAGGAATGGGTTCTTGATAGTGGATGTACCGATCACATGACCGGAGACAAGGATATGTTTCATGAGCTTGCTGAAAACGAAGGCCCTCGAAAGTATGTCACCTTTGGTGATAACTCAAAGGGTAAGGTTATTGGCATTGGTAAGGTGGCCATCTCACATGATAGCTCCATACAAAATGTTATGCTCGTTGAATATCTTGGCTATAATTTACTTTCCGTATCTAGACTTGCTGATTTTGGATTCAATGTCCTATTTACTGAAGTAGATTGCCAAGTGTTTCAAAGATATAATCATAAAATGGTCTTTACCGGTATACGTAAATGTGATCTATACATTGTTGATTTCACTAAAAAGGCTCAACCTAGAACTTGCTTAATTGCTAAATCCTCTAAAGGTTGGTTGTGGCATAGAAGGTTAGGTCATGTGGGCATGCAAAATCTTGATAAGCTTATTAAAGATGATCATGTCCTTGGAGTAAAAGATGTTATATTTGACAAGGATAGATTGTGCAGTGCTTGGCAAGCAGGAAACCAGGTTGGTGGAAGCCACACCGTGAAGAACATTATGACTACGAGAAGACCGCTCAAGCTACTTCATATGGATCTCTTTGGTCCCAGTGCCTATAAGAGTCTCGGTGGAAACTCATTTGGTCTAGTCATAGTTTATGATTTTTCAAGATTTACGTGGGTGTTCTTTCTTGATGATAAATTGCAGGTCCAAAAGATCTTCAAGAACTTCGCTAGGAAGGCCCAAAATCAATTTGGAGTGAAGATCAAGAAGGTTCGCAACAACAACAGAATGGAGTTCAATAACGCAAATGTGGAGCCTTTCTTGACAAAGAAGGGATTTCACACGAGTTCTCGGCTACGTACACGCCCCAACAAAATGGAGTTGTTGAGAGGAAGAACCGAACCCTTATTGAGATGGCAAGAAGGATGCTTGATGAGTACAAGACACCAAAACAATTTTGGGCTGAAGCGGTTGAGACAGCTTGTCATGCAACAAATCGCTTATATCTTCACAAGCTACTCGGCAAGACGACATACGAGCTTCTCATCGGTAAGAAACCCCAAGTTGGATACTTTTGAGTATTCGGCTCAAAGTGTTATATTCTTGATAAACGTCGTCTTTCTAAATTTGCTCCTAAATCTCATGAGGGTTAGCCACTCGGTTATGGTTCAAACTCTCACATCTACCGTGTCTACAACAATTTCACCCAAAAGGTTGAAGAGACGGTAGATGTGAAGTTTGATGAATCAAACGGATCGCAAGTAGAGCAATTGTCAATTGATGTAGGAGATAAAGACCCTTCGGAAGCAATCCAAGACTTGTCTATTGGCAAGATTCGTCCAACGGAGGTGAAGGAGAGTACCTCGTCCATCCAAGTGGAAGCTTCTACCTCATGACAAGGTGAACCAAGATTCAACATGGAGGCATCCACAAGTGGGACATGCCAAGATGATGAAAACGAGGAAGTACACCAAGATGAACCTCATCAACCTCCTTATCCACCTCGACGAGAGAACGACAACGTCAACAACGAAGAAGGTCAAGAGGAAGAACAAGATGATGAAGAAGATGTTCCACCCCGACCCAAGCAAAATCTCTCAAGAGTTAGAGCAAGAGTCTCAAGATACCATCCCGTCGAACAAATCTTTGATGATACCCAAACCGGGAGAACCACTCGCTCTAAAACTCGTTTGGCTAATTTTTGTGAACATTATTCATTCATCTCTAGCATTGAACCTATGAAGGTTGAAGAAGCATTGGAAGATCTGGATTTGATAAATGCCATGCATGAAGAGCTACACAACTTTGAGAGGAACCAAGTGTGGACATTGGTCGAGAAGCCCGACAACAACCACAACATCATCGGTACCAAATTGGTGTTTCGCAATAAGCAAAATGAAGATGGACAATTTGTTCGCAACAAAGCACCTCTCATCGCCCAAGGCTACACTCAAGTCGAAGGTATGGACTATGGTGAGACATATGCCCCCGTTGCTAGACTTGAGTCCATCCGCATCTTACTTGCCTATGCAAATCACCATGATATTACCTTGTACCAAATGGATATCAAAAGTGCTTTTCAATGATGAAATTGAGGAGGAAGTTTATGTTAAACAACCTCATGGCTTTGTTAATCGTAAGAAACCCGACCATGTTTACAAACTTCACAAAGCTCTTTATGGTCTTAAACAAGCTCCTAGAGCATGGTATAAATGCTTGACCAAGTTCCTTATTGAAAAAGGCTTTGAGATTGGAAAGATAGGTTCTACTCTATTTACTAAAAGGGTTAATGGTGAATTATTTGTGTGCAAAATTTATGTTGATGATATCATATTTGGTTCAACTAACCCTCATTTTAGTGAAAAGTTTGGAAAGCTAATGTCGGAGAAGTTTGAGATGTCTATGATGAGTGAAATCAAGTTCTTTCTTGGGTTGCAAATCAAGCAAACTAAAGAGGGTACCTTTGTTTCTCAAACAAAGTATACCAAGGACTTATTCAAGAAGTTCAACATGCAAGAAATCAACAGTATGAAAACACCCATGCCTACTAGTGGACATCTTGACTTGACTAAGGATGGCAAACCGGTTGACCAACAGGTTTACCGCTCTATGATTGGTTCATTGTTATATCTATGTGCCTTCCGTCCCGATATTATGCTAAGTGTGTGCATGTGTGCACGATATCAAGCGGCCCCTAAAGAATGTCATCTTAAGGCTGTGAATAGGATAGTGAGATACTTAATTCATACACCAAACTTTGGCATTTGGTATCCTAAGAGGTCTTATTTTTTATCTTGTTGGCTACTTCGATTCGGAATATGTCGGTGACAAGGTTGATAGAAAGTCCACTTTAGGTACTTGTCAATTTCTTGGTAGATCTCTTGTGTCTTGGTCCTCCAAGAAACAAAACTCGGTATCCTTATCCACTGTCGAAGCGGAATACATTGTCGCTGGTTCATGTTATGCTCAATTACTTTGGATGACCCAAACTCTTAAAGACTATGGGGTCTATGTCAAACATGTTCCACTACTTTGTGACACTGAAAGTGCTATTAAGATTGCTCACAATCCCGTGCAACATTCTCGGACTAAGCATATTGAAGTTCGTCATCATTTCATTCGAGATCATGTTGCTAAAGGGGACATTGATCTTAAGCATGTTCGTACCGATAAGCAATTGGCGGATATATTCACCAAACCGCTTGATGAGAAAGTGTTTTGCCGTTTGAGAGGTGAATTGAACATCATTCATGCTTCAAACTTGGAGTAGAAACTTCATTTGGATACATGCAAGGCATAAGCCTTTGACTAATCCTTGATATTTCTCTTATGATGATGATCATATGTCTTGGATATACTTGCACCCTTGTGTCGGATTTCGGGTTCCGGCAGACCCTTAAGGTTCGAACACTGGTGTACGCGCGGAGATCTCTCCCCTACTGATCTACGTCCGATCTCCTCACGTGATCTAAGTTGGAAACGATGAACAACACAAAGGACACGATATTTATACTAGTTCGGGCCACCGTTGTGGTGTAATACCCTACTCCAGTGTGTGGTGTGGTGGATTGCCTCAGGGGGCTGAAGATGAACAGTACAGGGGAAGAACAGCCTCGCGAGGGGTGTTCTTGAGCTAGTGCGGTGTGTTCTATTTGGTCTCTCTATCCGATTCGATGGATCTCTCCCTCTACCAGTTGCCTCTACTCTGTGGTGGCTAGCTCTATTTATAGAGGCACTGGGCCTCTTCCCAAATAATGAGCAAGAAGGGCGCCAACAATTGGCCATTTTGAAGGGGAACATCTAGTATAAGTTATCCTGACCAAAGGTGGTCTTCGGCTGCCAAAAGCACTGGTGATGACGCCGTATTGGGCTCCACGGTGACCTCCGTCCTACCGCTCTGCTGGTCTTGGTCTCGTTACACCGGAATGGTAACCTTTGCCTGATGCCTTGGCCTGTGCTTGCCCCCTTTGCACCGAAGGGGAAACAAGGACACTGTGCAGGCCAGCGCCCGCCTGGCGCCCGCCTGGTCTCGATCGTCATGGCTTGTGTCACGGGCTCCTCGCGAGGTGCCCCTGCCTTGATCTCTCCGCCTCCTCGCGAGCATGCCTAATGAGGCTGCCTCTAAGGAAGCTTCCTGTCGTCCGCCCCGTGAGGCTTGGCCCCTCGCGAGGGTCTTGAGCTTGAGCTGACGAAGATGGGCCGCGCCGGGCCCCCACTTGAGCCACGCTGCAGGTCGCAGGCAGGCAAGTCTGGGGACCCCCGTTCCCAGAACGCCAACAGTAGCCCCCGGGCCCAAGGCGCGCCCGGGCTTGGCCTAGCAGGGAAGCAAAGGGGCAAGCGCGAAGCGCCGCGGGCCCTAATAGCCTGCGGCCTTGGGCGCAGCGTGGCGGTTGATTGGTAGTGGGCGTCTGCGCCCCCCACGATGCCTCGGCAACCGCACGACTTGACAAGTCCCTGCATGCAGAGTAATGGGTCATGATTACCTGCGATTGTGGTGCTCGGCGGTTGGTCTTCTCCGGCTATAAGTACGGGACTGTGTGAGCCCCTTCAGTCCATCTCTTCTTGCTACTCCTTTCCTTCTTCTTCCTCGTCCTTGCTTCTCCTTGCGCCAATGGCACCAATCCGCCGGTTTTCTGCAGAAGAGAAGGGAAAGGCCCCCGAGAGGGTCCTGACCCTCTTCCGCTGAAGAAACGGCCAGTCCTCTGCCGCCGAGATGAGGGTGCTTGGCTGGAGGCGTCGAGGCCCTGGTACGAGCAGCCGCCGCTTGGGTTTTCGCTGCCCTTGTACGCCCGCGTCGTGGGCCCTAGGGAGGAGGGCGCTGAGCGACACCGATAGTGCCGCTGTCGACGCCGGCAAATCACGGCGGTGCGCATCGTTCCTCCTGGAGTCCATGCTGAGGGCTCCTCTCGCGAGCTTGTGCTTCACGCCTCCATGCCTCCAAGCTCTTGGATCCGCCTTCCTCCCTCCTTCGCCTTCGAGATGCCGCCGAGCGGGTGTTTGGAGCTCTGGCTGCAGCACGTTGGCTGCAGCACCCTTGCGACCGGAGCGGAGGTCGCGGTCGTCGCTCCGGGCAAGGTCTTCATGACCCGGGGCTGGGGTGAGATCGCCCGGGTATGCCGGACGGAGGGTGCCCTCGTAATTCATCTCAAATATGACGGCGCCTCCCTGATGTTCTTCAAGGTCTTCGATGCTGAAGGACGCCGGCTGGAGTGCTGCCCCGAGGGAAGTGGCAGGGGCAACAAACTGGCGAGGACCTGGCCCGCCCGTCGGTCCTCCAGCAGCTCCTCAGGCAGCAGCAGAGGAGCTGAGGAATCCAGCGGCTCCCCCGAGCTTCTCGCGACTCCGGAGATGAGCGACGACAGCTACGAGCCTCCGAGCTCGCACCGTGCTCGGAGCAAGGCGACTGCATCGAGCCGCTGTCGCCACTGATCTTGATGGGGTTGGCGCCGGCGCCGGTGCCGGGCAGCCCACTGTTGATGATGGCGTCGCTTGCGGAGGTGCGGGCAATTAGCGTTCCTCAGGATTAGTACCTTTGTTCCCTGCGAGGAATCGAAGCAACACCCCGTGTGGGTATGTAAGGCGCCTGCCATGTCTTTTGTGAAAACCATATCCTTAATATGAATCGATGCGAGGTGCTTGTTCTGTCCCGGCTAGGCTCCCCCTTTCTATCCTCACGAGGACTTGTCGCTCTACGCTGACAGGTCCCAGTCCCCAGGTAGGCTTCAGCCGTCGCTGGTATGCCAGGTCGCGATGTCGTGGTCAAGGCCAGGAGGTGAGCGGCCCGAGGTCCGGTAAGAGCCCCCGAGTCGCGATGCTCGGGAGGTCCCCTTTAGCGCTCAAGCAGCCCTCACTGGGCGTGAAAGGAAAGCAGCGTCGCCGTGACAGAGCTGCACTAGGCGAGGATTTGGCGCTGCGTTGGTCTAGCTCCTATAAGGGCGTGACTTATCTTTTGAGTTTGGTGTAGTTCCTTGATGAGGCGCCCGGCTCAAGAGGTGGTGGCCGAGGTACTGCTGGGTTAGCTCCTCACGAGCTTCTTCCCACTCCCCCGCACTTTCCTTAATGCTCTACGTCCTCAGGTCCCGGCCCTCGAGCGAGCTCAGCCGCCACTGGTATGACAGGTCGCGATGCCGTGGGTCAAGGCCAGGGGATGAGGGCTGGAGAGCCAGTAAGAGCCCATGAGTCACGATGCTCAGGCGCCCCCCTTTTAACGTGCAAGCGGTCTGTGCCGGAGAGAGGGAGAGAGAGCCCGCGACGTCCCCAACGTCGCTCCTAGAGTGGGTCCTGCACACCAATCATAAGGAGAGACAAGGCCTGTCGTTACGGTTGCCAGCCAACCTTTGGTCACTCCGAGGAAGTGATTGGGGCACTGAGGGCCTGGTGAGGTGGCGCCTTGCGGGGCTGCCGCAGCCAAAGCTCGACCACTCAGATTTATCGGCATTGCAGGGACAGACCCGTGCGCAAATGTCATGCCAGAGCGAGCGGCTCCATAGATAGGCGTCAATCAAGCAGGCGATTAGGTCGGGTATGTTAAACACACAGGAGGAAATTCATTTCAGGTAGATGTAGGAACAGCAAACGCCGCTGGGTCAGGCCCGAGCAGCTTGGGGATGATGTAGCCCGAGGGGCGCCCCCAACAAGGTAAGTAAAGAGCATAAGCAAAACGGATACATGCCGCGGGGACGGGCCCACACGGCTTGGGAATGATGCGGCCCTGTGGGCGCTCCCAGCTAGGAATGGAACTTGGAAAGATGTCACCTGGTGCTGTTGAAGATGAAGTGATGCTGAAGAAGCGGACGATGTGCGGTGGAGACGTCGGTCCTCACGAGCCCCCAAGCCTAGGAGCCTCGGGAGGCTCCGGGGGCACGGAGAGGTCTTCGAGGGCCAACTCCACCTCTGTCAGGACCACACGATGCCTGACCTCCTGAGCCTCCAGAACGCTCCTCAGCAGGCCCTGATGAGCGGCGACCGCGTTCGGCAGGCCGAAAGGCATGCGAACGTAGCTGTGAGGTGGTCCCTCGCAGCGCCCTACGCACGAAGGCCAGAGGCGCTCCAGAGACGCGGCTCGGTTGAGCCCTGGTACGTCGATGCAGACGCACATCCCGCCATCCTCGCCTGGATGTGGGGCTACGGCGGGCAAGCGGCAGTTGCCGCGCATGACTCTTGACTCCTATAGCTCCTGGGTGTTTCTTGCGATGAACTCCTGAGGGTTTGGTCTTCCTTGCCTTGTACCTTCCTGAGGGAAACGTGCATGGAAGCACCCTTCCAAGTGGTGCCCGAGCGCCTCCCTCGCGACCTTGGCAAAGTAGGTGGCTCCCCAAAGAAGAGCTCCCGAGCCCTGCCTGAGGAGGGCGCCGGGCGCGCCTCCCTATGCGAGAGAGGGTGGCGCTCCCTGATCGGGCGCAAATCCTGATGCAACACCTCCGGAGGTGCCTGCCTCCTTGTGGCTTGGGCCAGGAGAAGCCTTCTTCTTCTTGAGGGTCGCCTCGGGAAGTCTTCCGCTCCTGTGATCTAGGTCTTCGATTGCTGTGGCTTGGAACGCACGCTCAAGTGAACACACTGCGTCCCTTTCTTCACAGGGCACGGTGATGACTCCATCGCTTCCTGGCATCTTGAGGACATTATAACCATGGTGAGTTACTGCCATGAACTTGGCTAGGGCTGGGTACCCGAGGATGGCGTTGTACGGCAGGCAAATGTGGGCGATGTCGAAGTCGATGAGGTCGGTGCGGTAGTTGTTGCGCTGCCCGAAGGTGACTGGAAGGCGAACCTGCCCTATCGGAATAGTGGAACCATCAGTGACTCCTGAGAAAGGCTTGGTCGGCTGAAGCTGATCATATGGCACTTGGAGATTGTCGAACGTCTCGACGGACAGGACGTTGAGTCCTGCTCCGCCATCGATGAGGGTCCTGGTGACTTGCACATTGCTGATGACTGGGGAGCAAAGCATCGGGAGGACTCCGACCGTTGCCGCGCACTTGAGCTGATCAGCTGAGCTGAACGTGATAGCACACGCAAACCACCTGAGAGGGCGCGTGGCCTCGATCTTGGGGAGGACTGCATTCACCTCGCGAGCAAACTGCTTGAAGATGCGTTGTGAGGCTGGGGCCTGGGCGCCACTCAAGATGCAAGCGATTGTGTGTGGCTCCTGGAAGCCCCCAGCCCCATCGTCTTGATGTTGGTCTTCGTTCCTCCTTGGTGGTGGCGGCAGAGGAGGAAGACCTGCGTTGCCATGTGGGCGATCCTCACGAGGCTGATCTCTCTAGCCTCCCTCGCGAGGCCGGTCCTGCCAGCGATCCTCGCGAGGTCGGTCACGCCACCCTTGGCGAGGGCCGCGGTCTTCCCATCGTCCGCCACCTCTTCCTCCTCCTCGGCCATAGCCCCTGTCGTTGCGCTCGGGGCGTTGGCCGACTCGCCCATCTCGCACGGCTCTGAGCTCTTGACATTCATTGGTGTTGTCGGTGTGGAGGTCGTGGTACACACAGTATCGGCTGCCCTTGGATGACTCAGGCTGATCCCTGCCTCGCTTGGTGTCTGGTTCCGCTACAAGCACGGCAGCCCCCTTGCGCTTCACGTCCTTGGCCTTGAGCTTTTTCTCTTCTGGGTCGGCAGCCGGGAGCTCGAGGAGGGAGAGGCGCCCTGCCTCAGCCCTGGCGCACTTGGTCGCCAAGTTGAACAGCTCCAGGGATGTGCACAGGTCTTCATGGATTACTAGCTCCTCCTTCATCTTGATGTCACACACGCAATCGGAGAAAGCTGAGATGATGGCTTCCTCAGTCACCCTGGGGATCTTGAGGCGAGCGTTGTTGAAGCGCTGGATGTACTTCTGCAGGATTTCCCCTGGCTGTTGCTTGATGCGGTGCAGGTCGGTCATGGCCGGGGGCCGGCCGCGAGTGCCCTGGAAGTTGGCGATGAAGCAAGTGCGCATCTCACCCCAGGAGGAGATCGTGCTGGGAGCCAGGTTCAGGAGCAAGGTGTGGGCGCCGTCCTTGAGCGCCATGGGAAACCAGTTCACCATGACCTTTTCGTCTCCGTTGGCGGCTTCGATGCCCAGCTCGTAGAGCTGTAGGAATTCTGCGGGGTCCGCCATGCCATCCTAGCGAGGGGGCAGGTCAGGCTTGAACTTGCCCGGCCATGTGACGCCACGTAGCTCAGGGGTGAAGGCGAGGTAGCCTGTTGTGGCCACCGGCGCCCTTTGCTGGTGCGGGGCCTGCTGTTGGGGATTACCACGCGTCGCCGCTTGGAGCAGCGCGGGGTCTTGTCGTGGAGGCGGAGGGACGCGATCTTGGCGTGCCGGCGCTGGGAGCGCGCGAGCACCTTCTCGGGGACGTGGGATCTCTTGGCAGCTCCCTTCTTGCTGCGCAGGCGCCAGACATGGAGGGTCTCGCCCTGGGGCTGCGCGCCTTGGAGCCAGGGTGCCTTCTTGGGGAGGATGTGGCGGAGGCGCCTCCTGATCCTCGCCCCCTTCACGGAACGGAGGGCGAGGCAGCGAGAGGGACGGCAAGGGGGAGCCCCCTGCGGCGCTGACGAGCTCGGTGATGTGGGCGAGCCAGTCCTCGTAGAGGTCGTCGATGGGGCGGTAGTGCAGGAGCTCTCCTGCCAGGAGCAGCGCGGCGTGCGCATCCATGGGGGCACGACGAGCGTGGGACGACAAATCAGCTGGAGTCAGCAACGGGGTGGCGGTGCATCCATCCCGCCGCACCGAAGGATGCTGGGACGAGGCCTATTGCTCGTTCCCCGCCAGGCCGGTGGCGGCGTTGGCGGCTGGCGACGGGGAACGAGGGGGGCTGCCGACGGGCGCCGTCTGGGAGATGCGGGTGGCGCGAGCAGCCCGGCGCTTGGCGCGAGCCCGACGAGCGTCAGCCATGGACTCGACGGAAGATCACACGCGAACAACAGAAGAAAGATTCCGGTGCACCCCTACCTGGCGCACCAAATGTCGGATTTCAGGTTCCGGCAGACCCTTAAGGTTTTGACACTGGGGTGCGCGCGGAGATCTCTCCCCTACTGATCTACGTCCGATCTCCTTGCGTGATCTAAGTTGGAAACGATGAACAACACAAACGACACGAGATTTATACTGGTTCGGGCCACCGTTGTGGTGTAATACCCTACTCCAGTGTGTGGTGTGGTGGATTGCCTCAGGGGGCTGAAGATGAACAGTACTGGGGAAGAACAACCTCGCGAGGGGTGTTCTTGAGCTAGTGCGGTGTGTTCTACTTGGTCTCTCTATCCGATTCGATGGATCTCTCCCTCTACCAGTTGCCTCTACTCTTTGGTGGCTAGCTCTATTTATAGAGGCCCTGGGCCTCTTCCCAAATAATGAGCGGGAAGGGCGCCACCAATTGGCCATTTTGAAGGGGAACATCTAGTACAAGTTATCCTGACCAAAGGTGGCCTTCGGCTGCCAAAAGCACTGGTGATGACGCCGTCTTGGGCTCCACGGTGACCTCCGTCCTGCCGCTCTGCTGGTCTTGGTCTCGTTGCACCGGAATGGTAACCTTTGCCTGATGCCTTGGGCTGTCCTTTCCCCCTTTGCACCGAAGGGGAAACAAGGACACTGTGCAGGCCGGCGCCCGCCTGGTCTCGATCGTCATGGCTTGCGTCACGGGCTCCTCGCGAGGTGCCCCTGCCTTGATCTCTCTGCCTCCTCGCGAGCCTGCCTGATGAGGCTGCCTTCGAGGAAGCTTCCTGTCGTCCGCCCCGTGAGGCTTGGCCCCTCGCGAGGGTCTTGAGCTTGAGCTGACGAAGATGGGCCGCGCCGGGCCCCCACTTGAGCCACGCCGCAGGCCGCAGGCAGGCAAGTCTGGGGGACCCCCGTTCCAAGAACGCCGACACCTTGCATGCTATCTAACCCTTGCAGGTACTTGGATAAATCTAAATCTATGAGATTGCAACTCACTCACATCTTGAGCAATCTCTACATCGCCAAGTCTCTACAATATATCCTTTGACAAAATCTTTATCAAATTTCATTTGGTATCAAATTTCATGATTGTCATTTTGGATACACAAGTGCTCTTCCTTGCAAGACTAACCCATGTAGGTAGATGAACTCAAACTACAAGTGGTGCTCCCAGCTCCTTGATGAGCTACATCAACCTTGAGCATCCCACACAAGTTCAACTACGTGATCAAGATCAACACCACCACCCAAGGTATGATATTCCATATTAGAGAAGCTTTAGCCCAAGTCATGGGTCAAAGCAGCTCAACAACATGCGAATACATCAAAATGCTTAACGAAAATGGTAACCCCATTTTGAGCTTAAACGATGAGTATGACCTATGATCAAGTGTTCACTTGACTCCTAAGTCAATATACTCTAACATAGGTGACTTTGTCGCCAACCAATTCTAGGTGAAGTTCTCTAGTGTTTCTCTGTGTTCTTGCATTCGTCTCTTGCATATTTGTTTCATTTTATCAAAAAAAACTCCATCTAGACTTCTTTTCTTTTATTTGCTATTTTCTGCATTCCCTGCATCCAATTGATTGCAAATCTTTTAATTAACTCCTTGAAAATCTTTGTGAGATCTTATTTGCCTAAGTGAGCTGAGATGACAATTGTTTTCTCTCTGTGTTGAATTCAGCCTCACCGAATTGTTCTTTTTAGCTAAACCAGAAACAACTCGGTGCCACCGAAGCAAACAACTCGGTGTTACCGATTTCCATGCAGAGAAAACACTTTGCCACTTGCATCCTGCATCTTTTGTTCTAGGTCCACTCAATGATTCTTGTCCTCTACCTGCATCACATTCTATATGCTGCTTTGTTATGTGACTCAAGGATCAAACCTATTCGACTCACACTCCAGAAGATCCCTTCTTGGAAATTGATGTCAAAGGGGGAGAGAGAGATCACATCAAAGCTTAATCACATCAAAGGGAGAGAGTCCTCAGATGCTTGGTATTCAAAGAGGAGAGAAGTCACATGTCTTTAAGAGGGGAAAGACATGTTAGTTTGTGTTATGACTGTTTTGTTCTGATTTTCTTGTCCCTACCTTCTCCCAATATCCCATATAAGATTCAGGGTGAGCAAGGCATCTAAGGGAAGGAAATCTTCGAATTCTTTGCACATCTTTACTTTTTGGGGACATGTCTATATCCAAATAGAGTATCTTGTACTCACTCTCTACATGTCATCCCTATCTTGGTACTCTTGTGGTTTCTCAAAATTGCTTTGTCTATAGATGTCCATGTGTTATCTAACCTTGTTTACTCAGGATCATCTATTCCAAAGCCATCTCAAGACCACAAGGTAAGTATATGCATCACACTCATGTGTATGATGATCTCTTGCTGATGTACATATTGTTTGCAAGAAGGACTCATGAACATGAAGGTATATTTCGTGTATCTACACCATTTTCTCTGATGCATGTAGCCAAGATGCATGTAACTCATTGCTTGCTCTATCATGCTTATGCATTCACATGCTCTTGTACTTCATATTCACATGATTGCATACATGTAGGGGGAGCCTATGCATGTTACATGTCCTTCCAAAGCTTTACTTGTTATTATTCATATCTCTATCTAAAGCTTTGATGTATGTTGTCATCAATTACCAAAAAGGGGGAGATTGAAAGCACAAGTGCTCCCCGGGTGATTTTGGTAATTAATGTCAACATATCTCTTGTTGGACTAATACTTCTATCTAGTATATTTTAGATGAGTTCAACGGTGGAGTGGCATGGAAAAGAGGATGTGGAACCCCTTCAAGAAGGTAATGACAAGGATTGGCAAAAGCTTAAGACTCTACATTTTTATTTTAGTGATCCAAGATCACATTGAGCCCATAGGAAAAGTCAATACTATTAAAAGGGGATGAGGTGTTGCTTAATGGCTTGCTTGCTCAAAGTGCTTAGTGATATGCAACAAAGCCCTCAACCACTTTCTCATATCCACATATGTCCCAAACCAAAAGTCAAACTCGGCCCCACCAATTTGATCTATCCGGCGCTGATAACCCACAAGTATAGGGGATCGCAACAGTTTTCGAGGGTAGAGTATTCAACCGAAATTTATTGATTCGACACAAGGGGAGCCAAAGAATATTCTCAAGTATTAGCAGCTGAGTTGTCAATTCAACCACACCTGGATAACTTAGTATCTGCAGCAAAGTATTTAGTAGCAAAGTAATATGATAGTAGTGGTAACGGTAACAAAAGTAATGGTAGCAAAAGTAATATTTTTGGTGTTTTGTAGTGATTGTAACAGTAGCAATGGAAAAGTAAATAAGCGAAGAACAATATGTGAAAAGCTCGTAGGCATTGGATCGGTGATGGAGAATTATGCCAGATGCGGTTCATCATGTAACAATCATAACATAGGGTGACACAGAACTAGCTCCAATTCATCAATGTAATGTAGGCATGTATTCCGAATATAGTCATATGTGCTTATGGAAAAGAACTTGCATGACATCTTTTGTCCTACCCTCCCGTGGCAGCGGGGTCCTAGCGGAAACTAAGGGATATTAAGGCCTCCTTTTAATAGAGTACCGGACCAAAGCATTAACACATAGTGAATACATGAACTCCTCAAACTATGGTCATCACCGGGACTGGTCCCAATTATTGTCACTTCGGGGTTGCCGGATCATAACACATAGTAGGTGACTATAGAATTGTAAGATAGGATCAAGAACTCACATATATTCATGAAAACATAATAGGTTCAGATCTGAAATCATGGCACTCGGGCCCTAGTGACAAGCAATAAGCATAGCAAAGTCATAGCAACATCAATCTCAGAACATAGTGGATACTAGGGATCAAACCCTAACAAAACTAACTCGATTACATGATAGATCTCATCCAACCCATCACCGTCCAGCAAGCCTACGATGGAATTACTCACGCACGGCGGTGAGCATCATGAAATTGGTGATGGAGGATGGTAGATGATGACGACGGTGACGAATCCCCCTCTCCGGAGCCCCGAACGGACTCCAGATCAGCCCTCCCAAGAGGTTTTAGGGCTTGGCAGCGGCTTCGTATCGTAAAACGCGATGAATCCTTCTCTCTTATTTTTTCTCCCCGAAAGCAAATATATAGAGTTGGAGTTGAGGTCGGAGGAGCTCCAGGGGGCCCACGAGGTAGGGGGGCGCCCCCACCCTCGTGGATAGGGTGTGGGCCCCCTGGTCTTCATCTTTTGCAAGGATTTTTTATTATTTCCAAATAGACGTTTCATGAAGTTTCACGTCATTCCGAGAACTTTTGTTTCTGCACATAAATAACACCATGGAAAGTCTGCTAGAAAACAGCGCCAGTCCGGGTTAGTTCCATTCAAATCATGCAAATTAGAGTCCAAAACAAGGGAAAAAGTGTTTGGAAAAGTAGATACGACGGAGACGTATCAACTCCCACAAGCTTAAACCTTTGCTTGTCCTCAAGCAATTCAGTTGATAGACTGAAAGTGATAAAGAAAAACTTTTACAAACTCTGTTTGCTCTTGTTGTTGTAAATATGTAAAGCCAGCATTCAAGTTTTCAGCAAAGATTATAACTAACCACATTTGCAATAACTCTCAGGTCTCATGTTTACTCATATCAATAGCATAATCAACTAGCGAGCCATAATAATAAATCTCAGATGACAACACTTTCTCAAAACAATCATGATATGATATAATAAGATGGTATCTCGCTAGCCCTTTCTGAGACCACAAAACATAAATGTAGAGCACCTTTAAAGATCAAGGACTGACTAGACATTGTAATTCATGGTAAAAGAGATCCAATCATAGTCATACCCAATATAAATTAATAGTAATGAATGCAAATGACAACTGCGCTCTCCAGCTAGTGCTTTTTAATAAGAGGGTGATGACTCAACATAAAAGTAAATAGATAGGACCTTCGCAGAGGGAAGCAGGGATTTGTAGAGGTGCCAGAGCTCGGTTTTGAAATAGAGATAAATAATATTTTGAGCGGCATACTTTCATTGTCAATAGAACAACCAAGAGATGGCGGGTCACAGGGATTTGTAGAGGTGCCAGAGCTCGGTTTTGAAATAGAGATAAATAATATTTTGAGCGGCATACTTTCATTGTCAACATAACAACCAAGAGATGGCGATATCTTCCATGCTACACACATTATAGGCGGTTCCCAAATAGAATGGTAAAGTTTATAATCCCCTCCACCAACAAGCATCAATCCATGACTTGCTCGAAACCATGAGTGCCTCCAACTAGCAACAGCCCCGAGGGAGTTTTGTTTGCAATTAATTTGATTTAGTTTGCATAAAGCATGGGACTGGGCATCCCGGTGACCAGCCATTTTCTCGTGAGTGAGGAGCGTAGTCCACTCCTCTTGAGAATAACCCGCCTAACATGGAAGATAAGGGCAGCCCTAGTTGATACATGAGCTATTCGAGCATACAAAACAGAATGTTTATTTGAAGGTTTAGAGTTTCGCACATACAAATTTACTTGGAACGGCAGGTAGATACCGCATATAGGAAGGTATAGTGGACTCATGTGGAATAACTTTGGGGTTTAAGGGATTGGATGCACAAGCAGTATTCCCGCTTAGTACAAGTGAAGGCTAGCAAAAGACTGGGAAGCGACCAACTAGAGAGCGACAACAGTCATGAACATGCATTAAAATTAATAGACATTGAGTACAAGCATGAGTAGGATATAATCCACCATGAATATAAATATCGTGAAGGCTATATTGATTTGTTTCAACTACATGTGTGAACATGTGCCAAGTCGAGTCACTTAAATCATTCAAAGGAGGATACCACCCCACTATACCACATCACAACCATTTTAATAGTGTGTTGGCACGCAAGGTAAACCATTATAACTCATAGCTAATCAAGCATGGCATAAGTAACTATGATCTCTAGTTGTCATTGCAAACATGTTTATTCATAATAGGCTGAATCAGGAACGATGAACTCATCATATTTACAAAACAAGAGAGGTCGAGTTCATACCAGCTTTTCTCATCTCAGTCAGTCCATCATATATCGTCATAATTGCCTTTCACTTGCACGACCAAACGAAGTGAATAATAATAAGAGTGCACGTGCATTGGACAAAGCTGGAATCTGCGAGCATTCAATAAACAGGAGAAGACAAGGCAATATGGGCTCTTGGTTAAATTAACAATAATGCATATAAGAGCCACTTCAACAATTTAGTCATGGTCTTCTCCTATCGACCCCCAAAGAAAAGAAAAGAAAAGAAATAAAAACTATTTACACGGGAAAGCTCCCAACAAGCAAAAGAAGAATGGGAGATATTTTTGGATTTTTCTTTTTAATTATTACTACAGCAAGAAAGTAAACTAGCTAGAAGCTATTACTAATTTTTTTTGTTTTTCTTAAGAATTATCAAACACACAAGAACAAAGTAGGAAAAAGAAAATAAACTAGCATGGATATTACAGTGAAAGAGTATGAGCACCGACATCTAGCAATGAGTGTGTGAACATGAATGTAATGTCGGTGGGAAATACGTACTCCCCAAGCTTAGGCATTTGGCCTAAGTTGGTTTATTGCCACAGATGGCCTGGCGGATATCCATAGTTGTAGCTGGGGTCGTAGTGAGATGAAGAAGACTCTGACTGCCACTTGTTGGCAGTCATCTCCGGATCCCAAAAGTAATCAGACTGTCATGGAGGCTCAAATTGTAGCTCCGGCTCCGTGGCTAGTGTAGGGTTCCTGTAGGCGTCAATGGCCACCCACGGAACGAGATACAGACATGTAGATAAATTAAACAAGGAAGGCGCAGGCAAGGTAATAGTCTCAGGGTGATGTTTATCAAAGAACAATTTGTATTTAAGCTCCCCTTCCTTATTATTAACAATAAAGTCATGCGCTAACATACTCTTATAATCTAAATAAGCATTGGGCAACAATTTTTCTTCTTTCTCATAGAGCCTAATAGGTATATTATAATATGCAGCAAGGCATGAAGCATAAATACCTCCAAAAATGGGACCCTTTGTACGGTTCAGACTTAATCGTTTAGCAATAATTCCGCCCATACTAACAGTGTTATCGCGGAATAAACCATGGAACAAGATGATAATATCAGGAACACTAAGGTTTCCACAGTTTCCGCGACCAATCAAGCAACGACTAGCAAATATGGCAAAGTAGCGTAAAACAGGAAAATGTATGCTAGTGATTCTTGCATCGGAAACCTTCCTGGTTTCCCCCACGGTAATGGTGTCAATAAACTCATCCATATCTTTACGATGTGGTTCATCTAAGTTACCCTCGAAGGGTATTTTGCAAACCTTACAAAATTCAGCTAGTGGCATCTTCTTAACAACATCATATAAATGAAACTCTACTAAAGGAGGTGATTCTTTAGGAAAATACTAGAAGTTTTGCACAAAGTATTGGTGAGTAAGAGATACTGATGACGTTGGTCGCCGAGGAAGTCGGTGAGGCCAACATTCTCAGCCAATGAATAGAAATCATCATAAATCCCGGCTTCTCTCAAGAAATCATCGGAAGGCCATTCACACGGCCGAACCTCCGTGGTGCGAGGCAAATTATATTTGGGCCTCTGTGCTTCTTCATTTTGCTTTTCCTTCGAGCTTCGGCTCGATGAGCCCCTCAAAAATCTCTTCATCATTTTCTGAAAATTCTGAAATTTTTAGTAACTTCAAACAAAAGTAAACCAAACTCAACAAAATTGATAGCAACTACTCCTACAAGTGACTAGAGCCTATATCAAGCATTAGAACTACTTGGAACCATATAAATTTAACATGCAAGCTCAAGAACATGGTCACCTAGCCAGCACAAATTTGCATTGAATAAAGCACTAGAACAAAAACTAATTGGACCAATGGTGGAGTCACCTACCAAGGAACAATCTCCCCAAGTAGTTTTGTGAGAGGTGCTTTGAGCAAGGAGATCGAAAATCGCAGCAAAGTGAGCTAGAACTCGTGCTTGAGCTGGATATTGGTGTTTGTGGGAGGAAGAAGAAGTGTGTGGGTGCAGGAATAAGTGGAGGAGGGCCACCATGGGCCCACGAGGCAGGGGGCGCGCCCAGTGGGTAGGGCGCGCCCTGCACCCTCGTGGCAAGGTGTTTGCCCCACCTGCTGTGTTCTCAGTGCCAGATATTCTCAAATATTCCAGAAAAAATCATATTCCATTTTCAGGGCATTTGGAGAACTTTTATTTTCGGGGTATTTTTATATTGCACGAATAAATCAGAAAACAGACAGAAAAATACTATTTTACTTTATTTCAACTAAATAACAAAAAGTAGAAAGGGGTACAGAAGGTTGTGCCTTCTAGTTTCATCCATCTCATGTTCATCAAAAGGAATCCACTAACAAGGTTGATCAAGTCTTGTTAACAAACTCATTCTGAATAACATGGAACCGAAGAAATTTCGAATAACACTATGTTACCTCAACGGGCATATGCACATCCCCAATAATAAGAATATCATATTTCTTCTTGACAGTAGGAAGAGGAAATTCAAAACCTCCAAAAATAATTGATGGAATTTTTCCAATAGAGTTGATACTATGAACTTGAGGTTGTTTCCTCGGAAAGCGTACCGTATGCTCATTACCATTAACATGAAAAGTGACATTGCCTTTGTTGCAATCAATAACAACACCTGCAGTATTCAAAAAGGGTCTTCCAAGAATAATAGACATACTATCATCCTCAGGAATATCAAGAATAACAAAGTCCGTTAAAATAGTAACATTTGCAACTACAACAGGCACATCCTCACAAATGCCGACAGGTATAGCAGTTGATTTATCAGCCATTTGCAAAGATATTTCAGTAGGTGTCAGCTTATTCAAATCAAGTCTACGATATAAGGAAAGAGGCATAACATTAACACCGGATCCAAGATCACATAAAGCAGTTTTAACATAGTTTCTTTTAATAGAGCATGGTATAGTAGGCACTACTGGATCTCCAAGTTTCTTTGGTATTCCACCATTAAAAGTATAATTAGCAAGCATGGTGGAAATTTTAGCTTCCGGTATCTTTCTTTTATTTGTAACAATATCTTTCATATACTTAGCATAAGGATTCATTTTGAGCATATCAGTTAATCGCATACGCAAAAAGATAGGTCTAATCATGTCAGCAAAGCGCTCAAAACCCTCATCATCCTTTTTCTTGGATGGTTTGGGAGGAAATGGCATGGGTTTCTGAACCCATGGTTCTCTTTCTTTGCCATGTTTCCTAGCAACAAAGTCTCTTATCATAACGTTAATTCTTTGATTGTGGGTTATCAAGATCAACAGTAGGTTCAACTTCTACATCATTATCATTACTAGGTTGAGCATCATCATGAACATCATCATTAACATTTTCATTAGGTTCATGTTCATTACTAGATTGTGTTTCAGCATCAGAAATAGAAATATCATTTGGATTCTCAGGTGGTTCAGTAATAGGTTCAGTAGAAGCATGCAAAGTCCTACCATTTTTCTTTTTCTTCTTTGTAGAAGGACTAGGTGCATCAATATTATTTCTCTGAGAATCTTGCTCAATTCTCTTAGGGTGACCTTCAGGATACAAAGGTCCCTGAGTCATTCTACCAGTTCTAGTAGTCACTCTGACAGCATAATCATTTTTCTTACTATTCATTTCATTGAGCAAATCATTCTGAGCCTTAAGTACTTGTTCTACTTGAGTGGTAACCATAGAAGCATGTTTACTAATGAGTTTAAGTTCACCTTTTACATTAGCCATATAATCACCCAATTGCTCAATCATATAAGCATTTTGTTTTAATTGTCTACCGAAATAAGCATTGAAATCTTCTTGCTTAACCATAAAGTTATCAAACTCATCCAAGCATTGGCTAGCAATTTTAGTAGGAGGGATTTCAGCTTTATCATATCTATAGAGAGAATTTACCTTTACTACTACACCACAACATCTAATTAGGGGCAGTTAACTGCCGGGAGAAATACGCGACCAAGGGCAAAGAAGCTGCCAGGAATTCAATAACTGCCGGTAGAAGTACTTAACGGCATAGAAACTGCCGGGAG
The DNA here is from genome assembly GCA_032464435.1 of Aegilops umbellulata. Taxonomy (NCBI): domain Eukaryota; kingdom Viridiplantae; phylum Streptophyta; class Magnoliopsida; order Poales; family Poaceae; genus Aegilops; species Aegilops umbellulata. The sequence continues at coordinate 353,107,370 of CP136057.1, forward strand.
AAGTTAACCAAGGAGGGCACACAAACTGCCGGCATCGATGTCCACTTGGCACGTCATCCTATCTGCCGGTCCAACTAAACTGCGGCTTGTTGTCTTCCGGAAACTGTATGCGACGCGTAACCAAAGTAATTGGGCCGTTTCTAGAAAACAAAGTTTGGGCCAAGCGTGCTCGCGCGGGAGAAAGGGCGCGCGAGATCGAAATATTCACAAGGGGTTCTTTTTTTGTCTCAAAAAAACAAGGGGTTCTTTTGGTCGTGGGCTCCTCGCCCTGAGGCCCTGACCAATTCTTCCCCAAATCTTGCAAAACCTAATCCTCAAACACGACCACGCCGCCGCCGCCACCAACCACTCGACCGCAGCGCCGGCTTCCTCCCCGAACACAGTCGCCGCCAACTGCCGTCCTCTACCAACGAAACCCTTCGCTGCTTCCTCCCCATCCCCCGCTGCACCTAGCGCTTGCTTCCTCCGAGGAACGCCGCCGACCGCCCTCCATCCCCACAACAGCCAAGGTTTCCTCCGGTGAGCAGGCCTCCTCCTCAAGATTTCTCCCCCGAGCAGGGCCTCCTCCTCCTTCACGAGCATCCTTCCCCGAGCACTAAGCTGGGCCGCCTCCTGTCTCCCTCGCCCGAGCACCGGACCTTCCTGTACGACCCCTCTCCCGAGAAGCTCCAGCTCCTCTACATCCTCTCCCAGGGGCAGCGCCGCCTCCTTGCCTACCGAGAGCACTTGGCCGGTGAGATTTCAATCTTTGCAAACTTCTGTTCCTTTTTGTTCTGAGTAGTAACTAGAACGACTTCAGATAATGTTCGAGTTTATATGGCACTACAGTTGTGAAGATAACGACTAGCTTTGCCATCCGATAGCCCAAGTTTTGCTTATGGTGAAGAGATCTTCCATTGAAGCAAATGGCTGCTCCAACTGCACACTAAATCAGTGAAACCCAGTAGGAGTACTACATGCAAGCTTTGGGGAAAAAAGCTTTACTCGTGCTGCAAATATAGCTAGAGAACTTCTTTCTGTATATTTTTGCTGCAAATGTAGACTGAAAGTGGAGTACTACTTCTAGAGTTTAAAGTTTTAACTAGTGAATGTGGTTCAGATTTTAGAAAAGGCTTTATTGCAGTGCCACGAACAAGTAATATAGCCCTAGTAGTACAGTACCTTGTCATGCAGGTCCACAAGCAATGGAGCAGCAGCAAGGTTCGCCTTTCTTTCTCTGTATAGTGTTTATTGGGACCATGGTAGCCCAGTGGCAAAAGTATGATTTTTTTTCCGTCGTTCTTTCCAGATCCGCTGCCACCTAAAATAACAACTTAACTAGGAGATGAGTATGTTAGGATGTTAGGACGAATGAGGAAAAAAGGGGAAATTTTCTGAATGTTGTTCAGGAAAGTTTCCCCTGTTGGCTACATGTTGAAATGGCATCAGATCAGAGCAATCTGTTGATTGTTCATAATGAGAGTTAGTTTTTGGAATCAATCTCAAGCTCCACATGGTCACCAAAGTTCATCCATGTGTCTACCTCTAATCATGTCTTGTTTGCCATACGACGCGATTGACATACATTTTCGATTATTGATACTTCGTTCTACTGCCGCTGATGTTGTACATTTCACTTTATATCTAACGAATTACCTGCTCTGACTATGATACTATTTGACTCACACATGTAGGGCAGCATCATGGATGCTCTAGAGAATTCAGGGGCCAGCTAAGTGAAGGGATGATCTACAACATTGTGCCATTCAATCTCATTGAGCATGAAAAGACATTCAGATTGGTAGTATTTGATGAGTAAGTACAGACCTTTTAGGCTGCTTGTTTATGTTCAGCTATACTCTTGTATGGAGTATGCACAAGAATTAACAGGATCGTCCACTTTAAGAATACATTTCCTTTCCTATTGGTCTAAGTCTAATTACTTCCTGATTAGATAGTTACATGTATGTGCACTCTTCTATTTTTTATATACTGACAAGTATATGTACTGCAATGACGTGACAGCATGATGACTCAATGTTTGTAGGAATGGTTGCTGTGAAAACTTAAGGCTTTTGGCTTTATCATATTGCTATTCCGGGTAAGTTCATGGACCTGTGTCCCAATTGTCCTTGATTAAGTGCAAAGCAATCTATCCAGCATAAAATTTACAGAAAAACTTGCTTGAAATCTGAGCACATGTATCCTCTGTTTTGCAAAAAAGGAAACCTGAAGTTCTTATGCTGAAATACATAGAAGTTTGATTAGTTTTTTCTGAAGTCGTGACTAATTTTTTAATTCTGATTAGATTAGATGATACTTAGATTTTTTGTTTCTAATTTCCAATTCTTTCTGTCCAGTTTGTGCTGCAATTTACTCATGCATGAACTTGGCCTTGTGGCAAGCATTACAGAACATTATCCTATTTTCCTGTACTACTAAGCTACATGTATCCTAGAATTCCGCTACTAAGCTATACCAACACTGACTGGGAAATTACTATTGATTTGAGTCATTACGGGAATCTTGTTACAAACCACTAGTTACATGTTAAAATAGTACAGACAAAAGGGCACAAATGCTCATAGCCTTCAGCTTGCCAAGGCATTTATCTCTTGTTAGCAACAAAAAATATTCAGCAAATATAATATGCTTCGTTAACCTCTCCTCTCCTGATTATGCAAAGCAGACTGCCGCCCCTATTGGAAATAGCATTGCATCATGACTTCTTGAAGCTGCTGCCTTTCTTCCTCTAGCCATTTTTTTGTCCTCTTCAAGTTTCTTTCTGTAGGTAGATGTTACAAACATGTCTTTGCCAGCAAACAGGTGGGACTTCCTTGCTCCTCTCTTTATGAAGGTTTGTCTTGTACACTATGTCCTGTTCTTTTTTATGTTGATCTGCTTTCTCCTTAAGTGCTTCAATGTACTTTGACTGCAAAAACAAAAGCATGGAACCAGGAAACTAAAAAGTTAGACTACCACTTAAAAGATCACAAAATATGTCCATTTTAGCTGCATTATGTGATTCAGGTTAGTAGTGGAGATTTGTTGCTTTTGCATAACACGCTGCGCCCTCTACGTAATAACATCTTATGAGCACTAGACGCCTAACCCTAGCTACTTGCATGGCAACGGCGAGGCACTAGTCTTGTACATTAGTTTTTGTCCATGGACTGAAACGGTCTGAGCATCTCCCTGGCATTACTTTGTGTACTTAGAAGTTAGCTCTTGTATGTTCAGTGAAAATTAATTGTATGAGTTCCTGTTTTGCCGTATCTGCCCATGGAAGATTTTTCTATGTGTAGTGCTAATAATTCCTGCTTGATCTAACTTGTAATGTTGCTTGCTGTGACGATGAAGTGCTGCACATTTAGAAGAGTTTTATCTATGCCGACGAGTTAAACTGCAGCACGCGAAGATCTTTAATGTGTCAATTTAAAATCCAAAATGAGAGATTTGGAGTTTCCTATCCATTGCAGGTTTCCCAAAGATACACAAGTTGATGGAGGTGTGGAATATCTACAGGCTGCTGAAGATTTGGAAGACCTACAATTAAGTTGGAGTGATTATGTAATATTGTTTATTGAACTTGAGACATTGACAATTTTTACTCTGGTCATTTTGGTGGTTGTTTTGGCACATAAGCCATTGTATGCTCATTTTTGGTTGTGTGCCACATCAGAATCACGTGTACTTTTCCTTTAGGTGCACAGCGTCCTTATATATGTTCTTTTCATGCATGTATCCACAAACGTATGTATTTGGTCTGTCATGTTTATTGAATGGAGTTTTAAGGTTTTGGATGAGGCCTATATATATGTAACTTTGGCTGAAGTGTATCTATAAGTTGTGTGGTCTGTCCCGACAGATTGCCCCGAACACAATGGAAGAAAATTAAATTAGATATATGGTGCCTCGAACACTATGTTAGTGAAACATAGTGTTATGGCATAATAACTGCCGGGTAAACATGATTGTGACGGTAGTGGAATTGCCAGGAATCAGTCTGCCGCCGGCAGAAAGATGGGTTAGGGCAGGGAAACTGCCGGGAATAGTTTATCTGCCGAGAGAACTAATTCCCGGCAGCCGTTCTCGTGGCAGTTTTATCTGCCGGGAGAACCAGCCTCCCAGCAGTTTATCTGCCCTTTAAAGTGCCTTTTCCTGGCAGTTTTTATGTCCTTGCATCAGTGTTGTCGTGTAGTCGCTACTTGTGTCGGGTTATCAAGACCATGAGTTTCTTCAATAGGTAATGAATTAAGATAATGTATTTCTTCAGCAGGCGGTAGATTAAGACCATGTATTTCTTCAATAGGAGGTAAATTCTTAACATCTTCAGCTTTAATACCTTTTTCTTTCATAGATTTCTTTGCCTCTTGCATATCTTCAGGACTGAGAAATAGACACCTCTCTTCTTCGGAGTTGGTTTAGGAATAGGCTCAGGAATTGGCTCATGAAGTGTCCAATTATTTTCATTTGTTAACATATTGTTCAATAGAATTTCAGCTTCATCCGGTGTTCTTTCCCTGAAAACAGAACTAGCACAACTATCCAGGTAATCTCTGGAAGCATCGGTTAGTCCATTATAAAAGATATCAAGTATTTCATTTTTCTTGAGAGGATGATCAGGCAAAGCATTAAGTAACTTGAGAAGCCTCCCCCAAGCTTGTGGGAGACTCTCTTCTTCAATTTGCACAAAGTTGTATATTTCCCTTAAAGCAGCTTGTTTCTTATGAGCGGGGAAATATTTAGCAGATAAGTAATAAATCATATCCTGGGGACTACGCACACAACCAGGATCAAGAGAATTAAACCATATCTTAGCATCACCTTTTAATGAGAACGGAAATATTTTAAGGATATAGAAGTAGCGAGATCTCTCATCATTAGTGAACAAGGTGGCTATATCATTTAATTTAGTAAGATGTGCCACAACAGTTTCAGATTCATAGCCATGAAAAGGATCAGATTCGACCAAAGTAATTATATCAGGATCAACAGAGAATTCATAGTCCTTATCGGTAACACAGATAGGTGAAGTAGCAAAAACAGGGTCAGGTTTCATTCTATCATTAAGAGATTGTTGCTTCCATTTAGCTAATAATCTCTTGAGCTCATATCTATCTATGCAAGCTAAAATAGCTAAAGAAGATTCTTTATCAAAAACATAACCCTCAGGAATAACAGGCAAGTCTTCATCATCACTTTCATCAATATAATCAGTTTCAATAATTTCTTTCTCTCTAGCCCTAGCAATTTGTTCATCAAGAAATTCACCAAGTGGCACAGTAGTATCAAGCATAGAAGTAGTTTCATCATAAGTGTCATGCATAGCAGAAGTGGCATCATCAATAACATGCGACATATCAGAACGAATAGCAGAAGCAGGTTTAGGTGTCGCAAGCTTACTCAAAACAGAAGGTGAATCAAGTGTAGAGCTAGATGGCAGTTCCTTACCTCCCCTCGTAGTTGAGGGATAAATTGTTGTCTTAGCGTCTTTCAAGTTCTTCATAGTGACCAGCAGATATAAATCTCAAGTGACACAAAGAATAGAGCTATGCTGCCCGGCAACGACGCCAAAAAATAGTCTTGATAACCCACAAGTATAGGGGATAGCAATAGTTTTCGAGGGTAGAGTATTCAATCCAAATTTATTGATTCGACACAAGGGGAGCCAAAGAATATTCTCAAGTATTAGCAGCTGAGTTATCAATTCAACCACACCTGGATAACTTAATATCTGCAGCAAAGTATTTAGTAGCAAAGTAATATGATAGTAGTGGTAACGGTAACAAAAGTAATGGTAGCAAAAGTAATATTTTTGGTGTTTTGTAGTGATTGTAACAGTAGCAACGGAAAATTAAATAAGCGAAGAACAATATGTGAAAAGCTCGTAGGCATTGGATCGGTGATGGAGAATTATGCCGGATGCGGTTCATCATGTAACAATCACAACATAGGGTGACACAGAACTAGCTCCAATTCATCAATGTAATGTAGGCATGTATTCCGAATATAGTCATACGTGCTTATGAAAAAGAACTTGCATGACATCGTTTGTCCTACCCTCCCGTGGCAGCGGGGTCCTAGCGGAAACTAAGGGATATTAAGGCCTCCTTTTAATAGAGTACCGAATGTCGTGGTTCTAAGTCTGACAATAGTGTAGGGGGGTAGTAATGGAGAGGCAAGATCCTAGCTATGGAGTAGTTGTGGACACACGAGGTTTACGGGTTCATGCCCTTCTCGGAGGAAGTAACAGCCCTACGTCTCGGAGCCCGGAGGCGGTCGACTGGATTATGTGTGTATGAATTACAGGGGTGCGAACCCTTTACACTAAGGTGGGGGTGGCTTATATAGAGTTCGCCAAACCCCTCCGGCCCTCAGTTATGCAGGGTTTAAGGTACATTAAAGTCGGGCGTTACTGGTAACGCCACAAATAAAGTGCTATGATGACCATAAAAGCTACTTAATGACCGATCGTTAGTGTGCGGAGTGACTTTAGATCTCCTGGCCGTCGAGTGGTTGGTCTTGGTCGAGTGGTTGTCTTTATGGTCGAGTGTCTTCGAGTCCGTCGAGTGGAACACCTTCTAGTCGATTGAAAGGTGATTTCTTCTAGAGATGTCCTTGGGGAGGGTAGCTTGGACAGGTCCATGACCCTACCCTAGGTACATAGCTTCATCATTAGCCCCCGAATGGATCGAGGTTTGAGTGGGGAAGGAGTTGAGAACTCTTCCTACCCATTCTCCGTGTCATGAGTATGTCTTGTTTCGGATCAATGAACCTGGATGACATCACCAACTTCTTCTTCGGTCGCCTTGATCCATTCTTAGTTTTCTTTAGTCGAGTGAGTTTCTTTACTTGGAGATCTCCGAGTGACAGTGTGGAGGAGATCCTCCGTCTGACAAGTTGTTCTGCTGCCTGTGGATTTCGCGGGATTCGAATTTCGGGAAGCGCGCGGGGCGGAGGAGGCCGCAGTAATCGGATGGGATAGGGCGGAGTCGCCTTGATCTCCGCGCCACCTTTTTCGCTACGTATCGCGCGCGCGACTGTTGCGGGATTTGATAGGATCGCGTGGGCCTACAGGTCAGCCGCTCGGAAGAGACTCCATATAGACTGTTGGCCCAGGGCTTTTGAACAGTGCGCCTTCACTTTTCCCCTTTCCTCTCGTATTCTTCCGCCACCTCTGTTCTCGTTTCAGCGTCGCCGGTCTGCTCGAGCTTCGCTTGTGGCAATGGTGAAGGAGAAGACGACGGCCCTGGAGCGCGTGAAGAAAGCGACGACACAGGTGAAGGCGAAGAAGTCCGGTCGGGGCGGATCTTCTTCGAGGTCCGCTCTGCCGCCGGGCTGGATCCAGGGCGATTGGATGCCTTCGGTGATTCGACAAGACGACATTAATGATCCGATCGAGGGAGGATTCATTCCTCACAAATCTGCGCGTCTCCCGGGGAATGAGGCCGAGCCGCAGCCTCGCGAGGGTGAGTGTGTCCTTATTGCCACTCACGTCGACCGCGGCTTCTCCTTGCCCCCTCATCCTTTTTTCCGGAGTTTCTTGAACTTTTTCGGGGCGCAACTCCATCACTTCACTTCGAATTCCATCGTGTATCTTGCTGCGTTTGTGTCTTTATGTGAGAATTTCTTGGGCTGCCGTCCTCATTGGGGCCTCTTCAAGCACATTTTCACCTGCCGCTCTCAGACGGTGAAAAAGGCCAATCCGAGTGATGAGAGGACACAGGTGATCCAGATGTGCAGGGGTCTTGGGGTCCAGATGAGAAGCAAGAGTTCCTTTCCAGCTATGATTCTTCCTAATTCAGTCCGTGGGTGGCAGTCGACCTGGTTCTATTGTAGAGACCAGCCGACTCCAGGACAGGCGACAGGTCTCCCTCCTTTCTCCCTGAACCGAGCGGAAAAACTTTCTTCTCTAAAAGTGACACCGGAAGAGAAGGCACAAGTTAAAGTGCTCGTTGGTCGAGTGGTTCAGCTTGTCCATGACGGGGTGACTGGTATGGATTTACTAGAAGTCTTCCTCCGGAGACGCATCCAACCACTCCAAGCTCGTGACCATCCGATGTGGATGTATTCGGGTCTTGACGACACCACTCGGATCCACCCGGAGGAGGTCGAAGAGGCTACATTGGAGGGGTGGCTGTCCAGTATCACAGGGAACAAAGACAACCCCCGAGGAGCCAGGAGGATTCCACCACTCGACCAATCTTACGAAGTAGACCAGGTCCAATTCTGCATCTCCGTCCGTGACCTTGCTTTCTTCATTCTGTTTGCTTAAAATCAGTCGACTGACTTTTGTCTCGTTTGTTGTCTTCTAGACCATTACTGAGATGTACTCGATGCCCAACGGGGCGCAAGAACAGACCGAGGAGGGGGAGGCGAGCGGAGGCGAAAGCGAGAGGAGTAGCAATCTGACGGTGAGGAGGAGGAGGAGGACGACGACTCCAGTGGAGAAGAGGAGGAAGAAGTCGATCCTCCCCGCACGGAGAGGCGATCCAAGCTCACCCACAACCCCGCGCGCACGCGGCAAAGCGACTACGCCTGCTGGGCAGTCGTCAAAACGTCCTCTCCAGCGCCGACTGAAAAAGCGCCGAAACATCCATGAGCGGCGTCGTCAAAGCCGCCGAAGGCTTTGCCCAAGATGGAAATGACCATTCCCACCATCTCCGGGTAACAGCAGAACTTGTGTTTTTTCGTTTAGCATGGATAGACTCTTGGTCGACTCATTGACTAAACCGACTGGTTTCTGAAACTTGTAGCGCTGCTACCTCCGAGACCTCCGCCAAGAATGAAGACCAGGAAATGGAAGACGCTGTCACCTCCAACCTTGGTACAGTCTCTGTGGTTTCATTCTTGGTCGACTGACAACCTTTTCTGGTCGATTGGATTTTCGTTTTTAACTTTGGATTTTTCCTGTAGCTCCTGCTCATGTCATTGACCTCCCTGATGATGATGATGAAGTGCCGCTGAGGGCGAGGAGAAATAGGAAGGCGTCGGCTGGCAAGACACCTCAAACTGCCTCAGTACCCGAGGCCCCAGTTCAGGAGGGTGGCAATACCACTCGGACTTCTGTGTCTTTCGCTGTGCCACTAACGAGTGTTCGGCCTTCATCGTCGACTGCTGATCCGCCCTTCCTTTTTGCTACACACCACGTCCCAGAGGACCAAGTGGGTGCTGCTAGGGAGGCTATACGCCAGGCGGGGATCATGATGGAGCAGGTGAAGGTGGTCCGGGAAGCCAGCCAAGTGGCCTATGATGCTAGTTCAGCTCTTCAAAGCAATGTCCAGGTTAGTTGATCACCGCTTGTTCTGTTAGGATATGCTATCTGAAGGCTCTCTTTCAGAAGATCTTTACATCTGTACACCCACTGGGTGTGTCGATTGAATGTTTTGGACTAGTGGGGGCACGCTGAGTGCACCCACTGGGTGTAGTCCCCGAGACTATGGTGGACTGCTGGTAGTCGACTATAGTCTTTATATTGTGTCTCTTCACTCGAACTTCTTCACTCGGACTTCCTCACTCAGTCCGGTCAGACCATGTCGAATGGAATCTTGGAACCAGTGGGGGCATGCTGAGTGCACCCACTGGGTGTAGTCCCCGAGACCATGGTCGACTGCTGGCAGTCGACTAAGGTCTGAAGAGCATGTTTTTTTGGCAGATCATGATGAGATCATAACCTCTTAGTCTCTTTTGGTCGCAACCAGTGGGCGCATGCTGAGTGCACCCACTGGGTGTAGTCCCCGAGACTACTGTCGAATGTTTTTGATTCGGCTGTAGTCTTAGAAACGTTACGATTTTTCTCTTAGTCGCTCGGAAGCAACCCATCTTTGATCTCTGTCGACTGATTTTTCGCAGAAATCCTGCGAGCTTGTGGCTCTCTATACTGAATTGGAAAACAAACAGATCCAGCTCAACCTTGACTTGAAGCTTGCCCAGGAGAACTTGCAGAAGGCGAGAGACGAAGCAAAAGGTATGGCTGGTGAGAACTTGACGACTGTCTTTACTTTCTGCCCATTCTTGATGCTGATCTCATTGTCATTTCACAGATAAAATGGAGGAGGCTCTGAAGAAGAAGGACCATGACCTTGCCGAGGCACAGAAGGCAGCTTCGGACAAAACGAAGCTTGCGGAAGAAAAACTGGCTTCAGTCGGTAACCTTGAAGAGGAGAACTCCAAACTAAAAGCTGCTCTCGACACGGCCAACAAAGAGGTCAGCCGTCTGAAGAATGATAAGATAGCTCTGAATGACAAGGCAAGTGAACTGGCAGGGAAGAGGAACGATCCGGAGGCTTATCTGGGAGGGCTCGCCAAGAAGTTATTCGTCATGCTTGAAGGTAATCTCTCCTACCCGACTGACTTGTTGTCATCAAATCAACGTAAAGCCACTGATTTATCTTTGAACTTTGTTTACAAAATTCTGCCAGAACTTCGAGGAGGAGACCAGTCGAGTGGAGACAAGCTTTGGACCCCATTAACTCTCCGGTGAAGGACGAAGCTGCTATGAACGTGCTCCGACTGGAGTCTCGTGTTGCTGGTGTGGTGGACTACCTTGCTCGATTGAAGGTTGCAGCGTCGCGGATCGACACAACGCTATGGCCGGGTGCGACACTTCAAAATGACCTCGAGTCTCTAATGGCTCGACTGAATGAGTTCCAGGTCGAGTACAGGAATGGAAGAAATCTTCTGCCAGGTGCGGCGCTGACGTCGCTCTGTCCCTGGTCCGTGTTCACTGCAAGGAGGCGCGAGAGGATAAGCTGGCGGCTATCCAAGTTGTCGACACCAGGAAGCACAATTTTCAGTCTTTCATGGAGACCTTCATTGCTGCTGCCACTCGGATTGCTGACGGGATTGACTTGGACCAGTTTGTCGCGCCCTCCAGTCCTCCACCTGAGGAGTAAAACTTCTATGCTTCACTTTAAATTTGCCTCGGAATGCCGAGTGGATTTTGTAACCGTTAAACTCTTTCGGGCTGAATGCTCGAGTACTTTGATCTGCAGTCTGGGGACCTTTAGGATTTATCTGAACTTGGTTTATCGTTGAATATCTTCATGAATTCTCTGTCGAGTGGAACTTGTTCCTCACTCGAGACAACTTTTGCATTTGTGGCGTAGCTCCGAAGGAGAAGGTAGCAGTCGACCTGCACCTCGTCGTCCTTGCAGATCGGGATGGAGCGCACGTTGTACTTGTGACGCAGCTCTGAGGGAGAAGGCATGTATCGACATGCACCTTGTCGTCCTTGTGGATCGGGATGTGTTTCATACTTAGGCGAGTACTGGACTGCAGCTAAGCCTCCCGAGTGGGAGGGTCGTTCCCCACTCGGTAGGATTTTTCAAACTTAGGCGAGTACTGGACTGCAGCTAAGCCCCCGAGTGGGAGGGTCGCTCTCCACTCGGTAGGATTTTTTAAACACTTAGGCGAGTACTGGACTGCAGCTAAGCCTCCCGAGTGGGAGGGTCGCTCTCCACTCGGTAGGATTTTTTAAACTTAGGCGAGTACTGGACTGCAGCTAAGCCCCCGAGTGGGAGGCTGGCTCACCGCTCGGTAGGATTTTCAAACACTTAGGCGAGTACTGGACTGCAGCTAAGCCCCCGAGTGGGAGGGTCGCTCTCCACTCGGTAGGATTTTTTAAACTTAGTCGAGTACTATACTGCAGCTAAGCCCCCGAGTGGGATGCTGGCTCACCACTCGGTAAGATTTTCAAACACTTAGGCGAGTACTGGACTGCAGCTATGCCCCCGAGTGGGAGGGTCGCTCTCTACTCGGTAGGATTTTTAAACTTAGGTGAGTACTGGACTGCAGCTAAGCCCCCGAGTGGGAGGGTCGCTCTCCACTCGGTAGGATTTTTTAAACATAGGCGAGTACTGGACTACAGCTAAGCCCCCGAGTGGGAGGCTGGCTCACTACTCGGTAGGATTTTCAAACACTTAGGCGAGTACTGACTGCAGCTAAGCCCCCGAGTGGGAGGGTCGCTCTCCACTCGGTAGGATTTTTAAACTTAGGCGAGTATTGGACTGCAGCTAAGCCCCCAAGTGGGAGGCTGGCTCGCCACTCGGTAGGATTTTCAAACACTTAGGCGAGTACTGGACTGCAGCTAAGCCCCCGAGTGGGAGGGTCGCGCTCCACTCGGTAGGATTTTTTAAACTTAGGCGAGTACTGGACTGCAGCTAAGCCCCCGAGTGGGATGCTGGCTCACCACTCGGTAGGATTTTCAAACACTTAGGCGAAACGGGTTCGCAGCTAAGCCTCCGAGTGGGAGGCTGGCTCACCACTCGGTAGGATTTTCAAACACTTAGGCGAAACGGGTTCGCAGCTAAGCCTCAGAGTGAGAGACTTGCTCGTCACTCGGTAGGAATTTTTTTACAAACTTAGGCGAAACGGATTCGCAGCTAAGCCACCCACTGGGGGATTTCTCACGCAAACAAAAGCAACAACAATCACTTGGAAAATTATAACACTCTTGTCTTTGATAAATAAACTACAGAAGTATTTCTTATTACATCTCATCCGAGTGAGAATTCAAGTATAAAAGGGGTGGAGTAGCTCCGCATTCCAAGCTCGTGGCTCATCAATCTGGCGATCGATATTGTAAAGATGGTATGCTCCATTGTGGAGAACTCTGGTGACGATGAAGGGGCCTTCCCAAGTAGGAGCGAGCTTGTGTGGTTTCTGTTGATCCACTCGGAGGACCAAGTCTCCTTCTTGGAAGGCTCGACTCTTCACATTTTTGGCATGGAATCGACGCAAGTCTTGTTGATAGATAGTCGATCGGATCATGGCCGTCTCTCTTTCCTCTTACAAAAGGTCGACTGCGTCCTGCCGGGCTTGTTCTGCTTCATCTTCAGAGTAGAGCTCGACTCGGGGTGCATTGTGAAGCAAGTCACTCAGCAGCACTGCTTCAGCTCCGTAGACCAGAAAGAATGGAGTTCATCCAGTTGATCGATTAGGAGTGGTCCTCAATCCCCAAAGAACTGATGGAAGCTCATCGACCCATGCGCCTGCTGCGTGCTTGAGATCGCGCATCAGTCGGGGTTTCAGTCCTTTGAGAATTAGGCCGTTTCCTCTTTCTGCTTGTCCATTCGACTGGGGGTGAGCGACTGATGCGTAGTCGACTCGCGTGCCTTGAGAGGCGCAAAAAGCTCTGAACTTGTTAGAATTGAAGTTTGACCCATTATCGGTGATGATGATGTGCGGAACTCCATATCTGAATATCAACTCTCTGATGAAACTGATAGCAGTGCAAGCATCAAGATTCTTGATAGGTTTAGCTTCAATCCATTTGGTGAACTTGTCGACTGCCACTAGCACATGAGTGAAGCCGCTCCTGCCCATTCTCAGTGACCAACCATATCCAATCCCCAAACAGCGAAGGGCCAGACGAGTGGAATGGTCTTCAGGGCTGACGTGGGTTTGTGTGACATATTGGAGTAAAACTGACATCCTTCGCATTTGTCGACTATCTCCTTCGCCATTTCGTTTGCTCTTGGCCAGTAAAATCCCGCTCAGTATGCTTTAGCCACAATGGTCCGAGAGGACGCATGGTGACCACAGGTCCCCGAGTGGATATCGTCAAGAAGAAATTGACCTTCCTCTGGCGTTATGCATTTCTGACTGACTCCAGTCGCGCTTTCTCTGTATAACTGTCCTTTTATCACAGTAAAGGCTTTGGATCGACGAACGATTTCTCAAGCCTCTTCTTCATTCTCTGGGAGTTCTTTCCTTGGGATGTACGCAATGTACGACACTGTCCAATCGGGAGTGATGACAAGAACTTCCATGATCAAGTCGACCACTGCTGGAACCTCAACTTCAGTCGGATCCGTGGCACTTTTTGGCTGCGGGGCCTCTTCAGTGTAAGGATCTTCTTGAACTGATGGTGAGTGGATGTGTTCCAAAAACACGTTGCTGGGAATGGCTTCTCTCTTGGAACCTATTTTTGCCAAATCATCAGCCGCTTGATTTTTCAGTCGGGGTATGTGATGAAGCTCTAACCCCTCGAATTTCTTCTCTAGCTTTCTCACTTCATTGCAGTAACCAGTCATGGTCGGACTTCTGACGTCCCACTCCGACCATGAGGCGACGGACGCCGAGTGAAATGGCCATGCGCAACCCATACAAGAGTGCTTCATATTCTGCTTCGTTGTTGGAGGAATCAAAGTGAATTTGGAGAACATATCTGAGCTTATCTCCTCGGGGGGAAACCAACACTACCCCAGCACCGGAGCCATTTAACATCTTAGAACCATAAAAGAACATGGTCCAGTGCTCCGAGTGAACCTGAGTCGGCTGTTGCTGTTCAATCCACTCGGCGATGAAATCTGCTATTGCTTGGGACTTGATGGCTTTCTTTGCCTCAAACTTGATATCTAAGGGAAGGAGTTCAATCGCCCATTTTGCCACTCGACCAGTTGCATCTCTGTTGTGCAGGATCTCTGACAATGGAGCGTCGCTGACAACTGTAATGGAATGGTCAGAGAAGTAATGTGCAACTTTCTTCGTGGTCATGTAAATCCCATATACAAGCTTCTGATAATGGGGATATCTTTGCTTTGATGGAGTCAAAACTTCAGAAACATAATATACTGGGTGCTGAACTTTAAAGGCCTTTCCTTCTTCTTCTCGCTCGACCATAAGTACTGTACTGACAACTTGTCCTGTGGCTGCAATGTAAAGCAGTAAAGGCTCTTTGCTGATTGGAGCAGCAAGCACCGGCTGGGTGGAGAGCAGGGCTTTTAGCTCTTCAAACATTGCATCATCTTCAGGAGTCCACTCGAACTTGTCCGACTTCTTCATCAGTCGGTAAAGAGGCAATGCCTTTTCACCGAGGCGAGAAATGAATCGACTTAAAGCGGCCAAGCAACCAGTAAGCTTCTGGACATCATGCACACGCACATGACGTTTCATTCGGAGTATAGTACCAACTTTCTCTGGGTTGGCATCGATCCCTTGTTCGGAAACGAGAAAACCGAGTAACTTTCCGCCAGGGACTCCGAATGTGCACTTTGATGGATTAATCTTGATATCATACCTCCTGAGGTTGGCAAAGGTTTCAGCAAGGTCAGTCAGTAGGTCAGAACCCTTCCATGACTTGACCACAATATCATCCATGTATGCTTCCACATTCCGACTGATTTGAGTGAGCAAACACTTCTGAATCATCCTCATGAACGTGGCTCCGACATTCTTGAGGTCGAATGGCATGGTAACATAACAGAAGCACCCGAATGGAGTGATGAAAGCTGTTTTGATCTCATCGGGCCCATACAGACGGATCTGATGGTAATCGGAATAGGCGTCCAAAAAAGACAGACGCTCACATCCCGCGGTCGAGTCGACTATCTGGTCGATGCGGGGGAGAGGAAAATGATCTTTCGGGTAGGCCCGATTGATATGTTTAAAGTCAATGCACATGCGAAGTGACTTGTCCTTCTTGGGAACCATGACAACATTGGCGAGCCACTCGGAGTGGTAAATCTCTCGGATAAACTCCGCTGCTAGGAGCCAAGCCACCTCCTCGCCAATGGCCTTTCTCTTCTGGACGGTGGACCGCCTAAGATGTTCTTTGACAGGTTTAATCTTTGGGTCAACTCGTAGACGGTGCTCAGCCAGTCCCTTGGGAACACCCGGCATGTCAGAAGGCTTCCATGCGAAGATGTCCCAGTTCTCACAGAGGAACTGGATGAGCGCTTCTTCCTATTTTGAGTCGAGTGTTGTTGAGATATGGGTAGGAGCAGCATTGGGATCGGTCGGGTGAATATGAATCGGCTTTGTCTCACCAGTCGACTGAAACGCTGATTCCGTAGCGGGCTTCTTGGCTCGCAACAAATCACTCGGGTCTGCAGTTTACTGGTATTCCTGCAACTCGACCACTGCCATCTAAGCGTCGGCGATTTTTGAGCCTTCCTGAAAGCACTCTTCCGCCTTCTTCCGATTGCCAGTGACGGTGATCACACCTTTGGGACCAGGCATCTTCAATTTGAGGTACACATAACATGGTCGAGCCATGAAACGTGCATAAGCTGGCCTGCCCAAAATAGTGTGATAAGCACTCTGGAAATCCACAACTTCAAACGTCAATTTTTCTTTGTGGTAATTCTTGGAATCACCGAAAACCACATCAAGAGCAATTTGGCCGAGTGACTCAGCGTTCTTCCCAGGAATGACTCCGTGGAAGCTCATGCTGCTGGTACTGAGTCTGGACATCGGAATGCCTATCCCTTTCAACGTCTCTGCATATAGTATATTCAAGCCACTGCCACCATCCATAAAGACTTTGGTCAGTCGAGTGCCTTCGACAACTGGGTCGACCACCAAAGCTTGCCTCCCAGGGGTGGCTATGTGCGTTGGGTGATCGGACTAGTCGAATGTGATGGCAGTCTGAGACCACTTCAAATAACTGGGTGTCGTCGGAGCAACCATATTCACTTCTCGGTTTATAACTTTCACTCAAATTTTGCTTTCAACATCAGCAAAAATCATCAGGGTGGAATTAACCTGGGGGTATCCATCATCACTATCCTCCTTGTCTTCAGCTTTGTCCGACTCTTTTTCCTTATCTTTGGGCTGTTTGCCCTGGAACTGCTGGATCAAGAGCCGACACTGTCGAGTGGTATGTTTCGGGTAAATGAGTTTACCCTCTTCATCTTTCTTTGTGTGGTGTGACATGGCAAATCCAGCACATCATTTCCATCCTGGTCTTTAACGTTCTTAGGGTTCCAAGTCCCTTTGGGTTTCCCCTTAAATTTTCCTTGAGTCACTGCCAAGGCTTCTCTAGGAGTAGCCGGCTCGGCTTTTCGCTTCTGTTTCCGATTGGAATTTCCTCCTCCGGTTTCTTGGGCGAATGACTTGAGCTTACCACTCCGGAGTCGATCCTCATCTTCACCATTAGCGTACTTGGTAGCAATTTCCATCATTCGACTCAGAGACATGTCTCCGGTTCGAGCGAATTTCAGATTCAGTTCTCTGTACTTGACGCCTTCCTTGAAGGCACAGACTGCTTGGTGATCAGATACATTTTCCATTGTGTGATGCAACGTGATCCATCTCTGGATGTAATCCCTCAAAGTTTCATTCGACTTCTGCACACAAGACCGCAGTTCTGTCAGCCCTGCCGGATGCTTGCATGTTCCTTCGAATGTTGTGACAAACACTCGGGCAAGATCTTCCCAAGTGTAAATGCTGCTGGGTGCTAACTGATAGCCACGCTCTGGCTGAACCCTCCAACGTGAGAGGCAGGTGCTTCATGGCCACTTCATCATTGCCGACGCCAATCTGAACAGCCACTCAGTAGTCTTCAAGCCAAGTATCAGGCTTGGACTCACCAGCGAACTTACTGACTCTAGTCGACAACCTAAAGTTGGGAGGAATCACTGAGGCCCTGATGGCTCTGCTAAAGCACTCTGGCCCTGAAACATGAACTCTGCTGCTGGTAGGTGCATCTCTGCCATGACCTTCTCGGTGAGCTCTGTTCCTGTCGACCAAACCTTGAACGAGAATGGATCTCGCATCAAAGCCTGGTTCCCTGGAGTCAACTGGAATCCTTCGCCCAATACTGTGAGGGCGTCTGTCATCCTGCTGTCGAGGCACATACGATCCGCTCCTCAGGAGAGGGGTGGGCACTCGACGTCGATCATCGCGATCGAGTCGGTGATCATACTGCTCACGGTTCCTGTACTGATCACGCCGGTCTCCATGTCCCTCACGCCTCGGGGGCGATCTTGGGCTGTGAGCCGACTGGACTGTATCTGTAGCAACGGATCTGCTGTGGATTCTGTTCCGTGACTGTGAAACAGCTGAGTTTTGGTCTCCTGCTGCCCGGAGTAATGCTCTGATCTGCAACAAACCTCTGCCAGCCTCAGACTGGGAAGGCTGAATCGATTCTGCTATACGGGTTGCAGCTGCTAAATTCTGAATCGGGGTTCGACATACTTGCGGGGGCGGAAAGAGCTGACGTCGACTGGATTCTGGAACCCGTTGTCGCGCACGCTCGTCGAGTACTCGCTGGAGGTTCTCCAGTCGAGTGCGCTCGGCCAAGTTGGCCAAGCGCGTGTCTTCTAAGGCCCGGGCCTCGGGGGTTTCTCCAACGATAGGAGTGTGCAGAGCATCCATGTTCCGGCGGCGAAGTTCTTCTCTCTGCAGCGAAGTGAGGGGCTCGGGGAGATACTCCTCATGGGCATGCGACGGATCGCCTCCGCCTGCGCCTCCGTCTGTGCGGCGAAAGCCAGGAGGACTGCGTGGTCCATCGACCATTAGAACCTCCGCCGCAGGATCACTGCTATCGCACTCGGATGCAGTCTCTACGGAGCCAGTCGACAGATCGAACAGGCCGTAGAGAGATTCGTCGGGCTCGATCGCCGCGACTTGGGGGGTGGCCGACTGGCGAGCCACCGCGTGCCTCACCCACCATTGCAGCCTCGACCGTCCGGAGCGCTTGCGCTGGCAGGAAACAGGGAGGGAGGACGACACGGGGGCCGACCGATACTGGGTCGACGGTTGCCGTAGGAGGACGCCGCGGACGCACGCGCGAAAGTGCGTTGCCCCGCGGACAGAGAGCGCGTCGACGTCGAGCGGAGCCTCCTGAAGCCAAGCGGAGTCGTCGGCGATGAACTTGAGCGTGCCGAGACGGATCTCGCGGCCCTCAACCAAAACTCCGCCTGAAACCATGATGATGGGAATCGGAAAAAATTGCAACTTCTCCACTTAGTTGCCAAGACACCTGCCCCACGGTGGGCGCCAACTGTCGTGGTTCTAAGTCTGACAATAGTGTAGGGGGGTAGTAATGGAGAGTCAAGATCCTAGCTATGGAGTAGTTGTGGACACACGAGGTTTACGAGTTCATGCCCTTCTCGGAGGAAGTAACAGCCCTACGTCTCGGAGCCCGGAGGCGGTCGACTGGATTATGTGTGTATGAATTACAGGGGTGCGAACCCTTTACACTGAGGAGGGGGGGTGGCTTATATAGAGTTCGCCAGACCCCTCCGACCCTCAGTTATGCAGGGTTTAAGGTACATTAAAGTCGGGCGTTACTGGTAACGCCACAAATAAAGTGCTATGATGACCATAAAAGCTACTTAATGACCGATCGTTAGTGTGCGGAGTGACTTTAGATCTCCTGGCCGACGAGTGGTTCGTCTTGGTCGAGTGGTTGGCTTCATGGTCGAGTGTCTTCGAGTCCGTCGAGTGGAACACCTTCAAGTCAATTAAAAGGTGATTTCTTCTAGAGATGTCCTTGGGGAGGGTAGCTTGGACAGGTCCATGACCCTACCCTAGGTACATAGCTTCATCACCGGACCAAAGCATTAACACATAGTGAATACATGAACTCCTCAAACTATGGTCATCATCGGGAGTGATCCCGATTATTGTCACTTCGGGGTTGCCAGATCATAACACATAGTAGGTGACTATAGACTTGCAAGATAGGATCAAGAACTCACATATATTCATGAAAACATAGTAGGTTCAGATCGGAAATCATGGCACTCGGGCCCTAGTGATAAGCATTGAGCATAGCAAAGTCATAGCAACATCAATCTCAGAACATAGTGGATACTAGGGACCAAACCCTAACAAAACTAACTCGATTACATGATAGATCTCATCCAACCCATCACCGTCCAGCAAGCCTACGATGGAATTACTCACGCACGGTGGTGAGCATCATGAAATTGGTGATGGAGGATGGTTGATGATGACGACGTTGATGAATCCCCCTCTCCGAAACCCCGGACGGACTCCAGATCAGCCCTCCCGAGAGGTTTTAGGGCTTGGTGTTGGATTCGTATCGTAAAACGTGATGAATCCTTCTCTCTTATTTTTTCTCCCCGAAAGCAAATATATAGAGTTGGAGTTGAGGTCGGAGGAGCTCCAAGGGGCCCATGAGGTAGGGGGGCGCGCCCTAGGGGGGCAGGCGCGCCCCCACCCTCGTGGCTAGGGTGTGGCCCCCTGGTCTTCATCTTTTGCAAGGATTTTTTATTATTTCCAAATAGACGTTCCGTGAAGTTTCAGGTCATTCCGAGAACTTTTGTTTCTGCACATAAATAACACCATGGAAAGTCTGCTAAAAACAACGTCAGTCCGGGTTAGTTCCATTCAAATCATGCAAATTAGAGTCCAAAACAAGGGCAAAAGTGTTTCAAAAATTAGATACGACGGAGATGTGTCAGGCGCCACCGAGTTCACTTGGCATAGCCACCGCCAGAAACCGTAATCAGTTCTGTATCACCGATGGGATTTCGGTCTCACCGAGATGGGATTGCAAACTCTCTGTTGCCTGTTGCTATTATCTCGGTCCTACCGAGATAAGCAATCGGTCCCACCGAGTTTGCTTAACCAATTCTCTGTTTTGCTTATTACCAAAATCGGTCCCACCGAGTTTGTGTAATCGGTCAAACTGAGTTAAGGTTTTACCCTAACCCTAGCACATCGGTCCCACCGAGTTGATCATGTCGTTCCCACCGAAAATCCTAGCGTTCACATTTTGAACAATATCGGTCCGACCAAGTTTCAGGATTCGGTCCCACCGAGTTTGGTAAATTGTGTGTAACTGCTAGATTTTGTGTGGCGGCTATATATACCTGATAATCCCCAAGTGCAAGGAATCATTGTAGCAATTTCCAAAGGTGGAAGTGATAAGTATGGAGTGTCGAACCCACAAGGAGCTAAAGGTAAGATCAACATTCTCTCAAGCCCTATCTGCCACTGATACGACTCTACGTACACCGAACGTTTGCTTCCAACTAGAAACGAGAAATAAAACTACGTTGTGGGTATGAAGAGGATAACTTTGTATGATATCGGAGAGCTAAAAAGTAGGTGCTGTTATCATAAGGTTAGAATATAGTACTAAATATTATAAATATCGAGTGTGGAATAATGGTGGATCGGTGTGCGGAATTGTCCTAGGCAATTGTTAACAAGACCGGTAATCACTATTGCAGTTTCATATGAGGGAGAGGCATAAGCTAACATACTTTCTCTACTTGGATCATATGCACTTATGATTGGAACTCTAGCAAGCATCCACAACTACTAAAGATCATTAAGGTAAAACCCAACCATAGCATTAAAGCATCAAGTCCTCTTTGTTCCCATATGCAACAATCCCTCTTACTCGGGTTTGTGTTTCAGTCACTCACCAACCCACTATAAGCGAATCATGAACATATTGCAACACCCTACAGCGGGAATCCCTCACGCTTGCGCGATACGGAGGGCACCATAGGACAACACCAAAATAAAACATACAACTCATACCAATCTAGATCATCAATCAACCCAAAGACAAAAGATATCTACTCAAAACATCATAGGATGGCAACACATCATTGGATCATAATATGTGGCATAATGCACCATGTTAAAGTAGGTATTACAGCGGGGTGCGGGAGAGTGGACCGCATAAAAGAGATGAGGATGGTGATGATGATGGTGATGTTGATGAAGATGATCACCATGGCGATGATTCCCCTCCCGATGGCACTCTGGCACCACCGGAAGAGAGGAGGAGAGGTTCTCCCCCTTGTGCTTCCTCCTCCATGGACTCCACCCTCTGGTCCTTGGCCTTCATGGTGATGATGGCCCCTCCGAGATACTCCTCCATGGCCACCGGTGATGATGGCCCCCTCCGACAGGGTGCCGGAGAGGGCCTAGATTGATTTCTCGTGGCTACAGAGGCTTGCGGCGGCGGAACTTCCGATCTAAGTTAATTTTCCGAGGTTTCTGTATTTATAGGAATTTTTGGCGTCGGTCTCACGTCAAGGAGGTGCCCGAGGTGTCCACGAGGCAGGCCCACGCGCCTGGGGGGGGGGGGGCGCCCCCACCCTCGTGGGCACCCCGGGACTCTCCTGGCCCAACTCTATTACTACGGGGTCTTCTTTTGGTCCATAAATAATCATCAAAAATTGGCTCGTCAATTGGACTCCGTTTGGTATTCCTTTTCTGCAAAACTCTAAAACAAGGAGAAAACAGAAACTGGCACTGGGCTCTAGGTTAATAGGTTAGTGCCAAAAATCATATAAATGTGTGTAATAAAGCCCATTAAACATCCAAGATAGATAATATAACAACATGAATACTTCATAAATTATAGATACGTTGGAGATGTATCAATACCCCTCCACCCTTCCTCATTCGTGAGGAGAGCCATCAGAATGTGCCTACACTTCCAGCATTCATTTCTGAGAGAGAACCACCTACTCATGTGTTGAGACCAAGATATTCCAATCCAACCACAAGAATCTTGATCTCTAGCCTTCCCCAAGTTGCCTTCCACTCAAATCATCTTTCCACCAAATCCAAATCTGTGTGAGAGAGTTGAGTGTTGGGGAGACTATCATTTGAATCACAAGAGCAAGGAGTTCATCATCAACACACCATCTATTACCTTTTGGAGAGTGGTGTCTCCAAGATTGGTTAGGTGTCACTTGGGAGCCTCCGTCAAGATTGTGGAGTTGAACCAAGGAGTTTGTAAGGGCAAGGAGATCGCCTACTTCGTGAAGATCTACCCGAGTGAGGCAAGTCCTTCGTGGGTGATGGCCATGGTGGGATAGACAAGGTTGCTTCTTCGTGGACCCTTCGTGGGTGGAGCCCTCCATGGACTCGCGCAACCGTTACCCTTCGTGGGTTGAAGTCTCCACCAACGTGGATGTACGATAGCACCACCTATCGGAACCATGCCAAAAATCTTCATGACTCCAATTACGTTTGCATACTCCAATCCCATCCCTTTACTTTCTTGCAACTTGCATGCTTTAATTTCCGCTGCTCATATACTCTTGCCATGCTTGCTTGAAATGTACTGTGAATGTTTAAACTTGTGCTAAAACTCCACCTTAGCTTGAAGAATTTAAAAACTACTACTTTTCTTTGTTGAGGGTCTAATCACCCCCCTCTATACACCTTTTATCGATCCTTTCAACTTACAAATATTCTTTGGCTCCCCTTGTGTCGAATCTATAAATTTGGGTTGAATACTCTACCCTCAAAAACGGTTGTGATCCCCTATACTTATGGGTTATCAAGACCTTTTTCTGGCGCTGTTGTCGGGGAGCATATCTATATTTGTTGAGTCACTTGGGATTATTATCTATTTATCACTATGAAGAATCTGAAGGATACCAAGACTAAGATTTTTTTTCCTCTAAGACGAGGGGAGGTAAGGAATTGCCATCTAGCTCTGCACTTGATTCACCTTCTATTTTGAGTAAACTTGCAACACCACCACATGCTATTAATCTTGATATGTCACAAGTTATTGATGATGCTAATTCTGCTATGAATGATACTCCTGATGATGCTAGTACCTTGCTTGATGATAATGTGCCACTAGGTGAATTTCTTGATGAACAACTTGCTAGAGCCAAAGGTATTGAGAATGTTGAAACTGATGAAATTATTGAAACTGATGAAGTACTTGAAACTGAAAATTTTGAAACACTAATTAGACTTACCTCTCCTAGATATGAAATGCCTAAGATACCTGGAGGTTATGTTATGGATGAGGAGATAGCTAGAGACTTTCTTCCTTGCAATGATAAAGATGATCTTAAGAAATTATTATGCAAACTAATGAAAAATCTTTGAATGCTAGAATGAAATGTGATCCTAAGTTTGCTACTTCACCTATCTTTGTTACTGATAAGGATTATGAATTCTCTGTCGACCAAGAGTTAATTAGTTTGGTTGAGTCTGACCCTTTCCATGGTTATGAAACTGAAACTCTCGTGGCACACCTTACTAAATTGAATGATATAGCCACCCTATTTGCTCATGATCAGAAAATTCGCTACTATTATATCCTCAAACTATTTCCGTTCTCATTAAATGGTGATGCTAAGATATGGTACAATACTCTTGCTCCTGGTTGTGTGTGTAGTCCCCTGGATATGATTTACTACTTCTTTGGAAAAAAAATCTTGCTCATAAGAAACAAGCTGCCTTACAGGAAATAATTAACTTTGTGCAAATTGAAGAAGAGAGTCTCCCATAAGCTTGGGGGAGGCTTCTCCAATTGATTAATGCTTTGCCTGATCATCCACTTAAGAAAAATGAAATACTTGATATACAATATAATGGACTAACCGATGCTTCTAGGGACTTCCTAGATACTTGTGCTGGTTGTGTTTTCAGGGAACGAACTATTGAACAAGCTGAGGAATTATTGAATAACATATTGAAGAATTATGATGATTGGACTCTTCCCAAACCACTTCCTAAACCCACTCCGAAGAAGAGGGGTATCATATTTCTCAGTCCTGAAGATATGCAAGAGACAAATAAATGTATGAAAGAAAAAGGTATTAAAGTAGAGGATGTTAAGAATTTACCACCTATTGAAGAAATACATGGACTTGATACACCACCCACATAGGTGGCAGAGGTAAACTCTTTAACAAAATTTGATGAAAGTGACAGCGCTTACAATATGCATCCTAGTTAATGCCTTTATGAGTTTGATAACTACTTTGGAAAACAAGATCACTTCAATGCAAATGTTATGAAACAGTTGAAATACAATTCTGATATGATTGCTCACTTGAGAAACTTGTTATTTAGAATCACTAATGATGTTAGAGGTGTAGGAAAACATGCCTCTATGGTCCAAACCCAGCTAGAACAAGTTGCTAAATCTAAAAGAGAATTGCTCGATGAAATGAATAATAATATGAATGACCATGCTATTAGAGTAGTAACTAGAGGAGGTAGAATGACTCGGGAACCACTTTATCCTGAGGGGCAACCTAAAAGAATTGAACAAGACTCTCAAAGGATTAATACTATTTGCTACCTTGCTGTTTTTATTTATTGAGATCATAAAAATATATTTCTACCATCAATATTACACTTTTATGACCATCTCCTCAGCGAACTAGTGCACCTATACAATTTTCCATTGTATTGGGTGTGTTGGGGACACAAGAGACTTCTTGTATTTGGTTGCAAGATTGTTCAAGAGAGACCATCTTCATCCTACACCTCCCACAGATTGATAAACCTTAGGTCATCCACTTAAGGGAAAATTGCTACTGTCCTACAAAACTCTTTGCTTGGAGGCCCAATACGAGTCTATAAGAATAAACTTGTGTAGTAGACATCAAGCTCTTTTCTGGCGCTGTTGCTGGGGAGGTTAGTAAGGGGCACTCACATCCCGTCAACGAAACTCTTTTCTGGCGCCGTTGCCAGGGAGGTGAGTGCATGAAGGTATATCTTTAGATCTTGCAATTGAATCTTTTAGTTTCTTGTTTTATCACTAGTTTGGTCTATAAAAAGAAAACTACAAAAATGGAATTGAGGTGGTCTCATATTATTCATATTTATAATGTGCTGGATTGGAAAATTGTGCTCAATTGATAGAAGAAGAATTCAATAGAATTTTTGGTATAAATGATGAGCATGATTGCAATGTTGTTAGTATGAATTCTTTGAATATCCATGATGCTAATGATATGCAAAGCCATAAGCTTGGGGATGCTATGTTTTATGAAGATGGTATTTTTAGTCCCCCAAGATTTGATGTGCAAATTTGTTATAATGATTGTATGCCTCCTATTCATGATGATCGTATTGATGAAAGTGGATTTGGAGAGGCCATGACTTTATTTAATGATAAATCCACTACTTTGGAAGAGGTTTCAATTGACTATGATAAAAAAGTTGTTATCTATGATGATTATGGTGATGACATGTATGCTTTAAGGAATAATGATAACCATGAAACTTGTCATCATTCTTTTAATTTTCAATCACATGATAGTTATTTTGTTGAGTTTGCTCCCACTACTATTGATGAGAATAAATTTGCTTATGTGTAGAGTAACAAAATTTCTATGATTATGCATCATGAAAAGAGTGCCTTATGTGATGGTTATATTGTTGAATTTATTCATGATGCTATATGAGGGAGGAACTTATGATTGTAGGAATTGCAATAATATTAAGTTTCCTCTCTATGTGTTGAAAGTTTTGAAGTTATGCTTGTTTTGCCTTCCTATGCTAGTTGATTCTTGTTCCCATAAGTTGTTTGATCACAAAATCCCTATGCATAGGAAGTGGGTTAGACTTAAGTGCTAGTCATATTCTTCATGATGCTCTCTTTGTGTTTCAATTCTTATCTTTTATGCGAGCATCATTGAAATCATCATGCCTAGCTTAAAAGGCATTAAAGAAAAGCGCTTGTTGGGAGACAACCCAAGACTTTTACCTACTATTTTTGTGTGTTCACATGATTAAGCTACTGTAGTAATCATGTTTTATTGCTTTTCTTTCAGTAAAGTGCCAAGTAAAGCCTTTGGGATGGCTTACGGTGATAGTTGATTTGATCTTGCTGAAAAACAGAAACTTTAGCGCTCAGAAAAACAATTCTCATTTTTAACAGAAGCGTGATAAAATGCTGATTCTTTTTGCAGAAGATTAATAGACAAATTACCCAGATTTTCCTAATATTTCAGAATTTTTGGAGTAGCATAAGTATCGTTGGAGTACAGATTACTACAGGTTGTTCTGTTTTTGACAGATTCTGTTTTCAATGCATAGTTTGCTTGTTTTCTAATTTCTATGGCTTATGTTGCTCAATATAAATTGTGGAAATGATATGCTACAGTAGGGATTGCATGGAAACAATTATGAATCTTGTATTTGGCAGTACCAAAAGTTAGTGATTTGCTCTTTAACATACTAGCCTATCTCACAAAGTTCTGTTATGTTTTGTGTGATTGAAGTTTTCAAGTTTTGGGTGAGATATCGATATGAGGAGAATAAGGAGTGAAAAGACCCTAAGCTTGGAGATGGCCAAGACACCCCAAGTTAATATCCAAGGAATATCCAAGCAACTAAGCTTGGGGTGCCCCGGAAGGCATCCCCTCTTTCGTCTTCAACATTATCAGTAACCTCACTTGAAGCTATGTTTTCATTCGTCACATGATATGTGTTTTTCTTGGAGCGTAAATTTATTTTTTTAGGATTTGCTTGCTGTTATTTATAATAATGTTTTGCATCTTTTATTTCAATAAAAGTGGCATTGATAGCCTTTACTATGCTTATTTTACAAGTCTACATGTTGTTGTTTGAAAACAGAAAGTTTCCCGCTGTTGCAAAAATTCCCTAGAAAAGTCAGAATGTGATAAAATGTTGAAACTTTTTGCAAAATAAGCTCTGATAAATTTTCTACAGTGTGGTAAAATTTTAATAATTTTTGGATTTTAATAAGTATTGATACTCTTGCATTCTTTACAGACTGTACTGTTTTGGCAGATTGTTGTTATGGTTGTTTGCATATGTTTGCTTCTTTAATGATTTGCAGAAAGGAGTATTAAACATGCAGAGGCATTTAGTATGTAATGTTTAATAATAATTTTAGTGATTTGCTATAGTATAAAATGATAAGGTTTTTGCATTGGTTTGTACTAACTTATCTCACGAGTTCTTGTTGAGTTTTGTGTGGATGAAGTTTCTAAGATTTAGGGAAACCGTAATATAAAAGGAATTAAGGAGACACAAAAGCTCAAGCTTGGGGATGCCCAAGGCATCCCAAGATAATATTTCAAGAAGTCTCAAGCATCTAAGCTTGGGGATGCCCCGGTAGGCATCCCACCTTTCTTCACCAACAATTATCGGTTAGTATCGGTTGATCCTAAGTTTTTGCTTCTTCACATGATGTGTGCTATTCTTGGAATTTCATTTTGTTTTCGTTTTTATTGATGTTTTAATAAAATGCTTAGATATGAAAGTTTTTGAATAAGAGAGAGTCCTCAAATAGCTACCCATTTACTTAACTACTCGTTCAATCTTCACTTATATCTTTTTGGAGTAGCTTGTCATTTGCTCTACTACTTCACTTATATCTTTTTGAGCATGGCGTGTTTTAGTATTTTTGAAGAAATTCTCTCTTGCTTCACTTAAATTAATTTGAGAGAAAGAAATATTATGCTCATGATCTTCACTTATATTTGCTTGAGCTTTTCAAAAGCAATACATGAAAATTAGTTCCAAAGTGATAGATATTCAAGAAGGATATAATAAAAACTTTCATGAAGATCATTGGACAAAATAAGCTTGATTCCTCATAATAGTTTTGAGATATGATAATGTGATATGTGAGTCATGTTGCACTACAAAAAAAAAGACGTGACATTTTGGGCCGAACGAAATTTTTTTCTGTCATACATATGACACTTCTATGACGATAATTGTGACAAAACCCGGTATCATCATAGATGTGGTGGGCTCCTACTTCTATGACAAAAAATCATGACAGAAAATGGGCTTTTCATCCTGGGCGGGCCGGAGACGTAGCTGCATGACATTCTTTGGGCCGTCCATGACGGAAAAAACCGTGGTAGAAGCGAGGGGAGGAAAATTTCGGGGAGTTCCCGGTTACGGTGGGAGGTCGGGGGCCGAGCGACGCGTTTCTCTCGTACACGTACGTGCGTGTGTGCGAGGCGTTGGCTCTAACTGAACCCGAGCGAGGCGTTGGGATCTAACTAAACCCGAGCGATTGCACTGCAGGCTACGCGTTACTGAACCCGAGCGATCGATCGATGGCTGTTAACAGAACCCGATCGAGCGATTCCTTGGCTACTGCTGCTAACTGAAGCCGATCGATGCTGCCTCTGGATGAACAGTGAGCATTGCGGGGGGGGGGGGGGGGGTTGGATGAACAGTGAGCGGTGGGGGTGGATGAACATGACCCCGTGGTGTTGCCTCTGGATGAACAGGACCCAGATCGATCGAGCCGGTTGGGGCTGGATGAACAGGACCCCATGGAGGGCTGGATGAACAGGACCACCCCGTGGAGGGCTGGATGAACAATAGACGGTGGAGGGAAGGATGAACAGTAGACCGTGGAGGGGTGGTTGAACAGGAGCCCGTGGAGAGGGGTGGTTGAACAGTAGCCAGTGGAGTAGCGCACGGTGGAGGCTGGATGAACAAGAGCCCGTGGATGAACAGTCGCAGGTGGAGGCTGGAGGACGTCGACGGTGGATGAACAGTAGCTTGTGGAGGCTAGAGGGGGTCGACGGTGGAGATGAACAGTATCCCGTGGAGTCCCGTTTTGCGGTACGCCACACCCCTCCCGATGAACAGGACCCCCGTTTTGACCGTAGCGCTCCAACACAAGTCTGTTTCCTCCGTTTTGCGGTACGCCACACCCCTCCTGATCAACAGGACCCCCGTTTCGACCGTAGGAGGTCTGTTTCCTTCGTTTTGCGGTACGCCACACCCCTCCCGATCAACAGGACCCCCGTTTCGACCGTAGGAGGTCCATTTCCTCCGTTTTATGGTACGCCACACCCCTCCCAATCAACAGGAACCCCGTTTCGACCGTAGGAGGTCCGTTTCCTCCGTTGTGCAGCACACCAGGCCTCGTTTCCATCGCCTCTTCCGTCCAAGCCCTCCCAATGAACACGACCACACATTCCGTTCCGACCCAGCCGCGTTGCCTCCCAATGAACACAAAGCATTCCGTTGCCTCCCCATGAACACGACGACGACGCTGTTTCTCCGTTCCGACCCAGCCATGTACACGAGCCCTCGCCGTACGTATGCGCGAGTAGGCGTTCGAGACCCCGCCCGTATGTACACATACGTGGCCATATTTGCTTTCTTGCACCCTGGCCGATGTACGTACGTGTACATGCTACATGCGCGCCTCTACTACGACACGTGCACGCCTCTACATCGACCAGTATGTATGTACACGTTCGCGACCAAAATGACAACGCTAAGTATGCTTCGACCAGGTGGGTCCCGACTGTCAGGCACTTCCTTGCCTGCAAAGATGTAGCTGGTGGGTCCCAGCAGTCAGGGGGCGAATCGTTTTTTTGCCCGGACGCACTTCCTTGCGTGCGAAGATGTAGCTAGTGGGTCCCAGCAGTCGGGGGGCTGGTGGGTCCCAGCAGTCAGGGGGCGAATCGTTTTGTTTTTTTGCCCGGACGCACTTCCTTGCGTGCGAAGATGTAGCGGTGGGTCCCAGCAGTCAGGGGGCGAATCGTTTTTTTTGCCCGGACGCACTTCCTTGCGTGCGAAGGTGTAGCTCGTGGGTCCCAGCAGTCGGGGGGAAACCTTTTTTTCGCGAAATACGGTGGCCCATCCGGTGGGTCCCTGCTGTCAGGTGGAGGAAACATTATTTTCTGCGTAATAAGGAGGCACTTCCTTGCTGCGGCTGTGGACCCAGCTGTCAGCCTCTCCACGTACAGTCCACGTCCGATGGAAGTCGTTCCTTGACCACGTTGACCACGCCGCGCCGAGAGCACCAGGGCAGTGGACGACGGCGAGGCCTAGGAAGGGGACGACACGGAGGCAGGGAAGACTCGGCAGTTGTTTCCCACGCGGAGGGGAGTACGTCTGTACGATGGTTTACTGGCTCGTCTGCCGTCGCCGGAGAATAACAGCCGGTGTGGGTGAGTAGAGGGATGTCTAGGCCAGCGATGGGAGTACGGTCGGGCGGTGAGGCCTGCGCGGTAGCACAGCCGGCCGCGAGGAGGAGGGAGCAGGCAGTCCCGCCGGCGCTTGTTTGAGCGGCTGGAGCAGGAAGAGCAGAGATTGAAGAAGCACGACGGCCGTTGGATGGACATCCAAGAGTCAGTGCTTGTGCGTCAACCTTTTTTTAGGAAAGCCTCAAATCTGTGGAAAACAGCATACAACCCATATGCCATTATTTCTAATAATTTACAGCCCATTTGCTAATTCTTAAGGTTTTTTTTGGAGCCCATATTCTTTTTGTTAGCATTGCAGCCCATATTGTGGCAACGGTTAAAAAATTATACGAAATTTTGCATATTTCGGTGCGGTCTGAACTGTTTTTAATCCCGAAATTTCGACTCACATTAAAACTGATTTTAAAAATAAATGTATATCAATATAAAATCCAACAAATTCTCCACGCATAAAAATTAATGTAATTTAAAATCTTGAAATAAAAAAAAATATTTGAAACTAATTGCCGGTTTAATGTGTTTTAAAAATGTACAACCCATTTCTCATTACTGATGGGCCATTTTCTCGGCCAGCCGAATGAAAGCTCTCCTCGTCTTGAAAGATTTGCAGCCCAACAGGCCTGACAAAGCGACGTACTTGGCAAATCACAAAAAAACTAGGCTGTGGCCGTGGACCCAGCTGTCAGCCTCTCCACGTACAATACTCTTCCGATGGAAGTCGTTCCTTGACCACGTTGACCATGCCTCGCGGAGAGCACCACGGCGGTGGACGACGGCGAGGCCTAGGAAGGGGACGACGCGGCAGTGGAAGCCCGCGCAGAGAGGACTACGAGGGTTCACTGGTTTGGCTGCGTTGTGAGGCTGCCGTCGCCGCAGGGCCTGGCCAGCGGTGGGAATAGTAGGGGTTGTCGGATTTCGGGTTCCGGGAGACCCTTGAGGTTCGAACACTGGGGTGCGCGCGGAGATCTCTCCCCTACCAATCTACGTCCGATCCTCTCGTGCGAACTAAGATGAAAACGATGAACAACACAAGGGACACTGGGTTTATACTGGTTCAGGCCACCATTGTGGTGTAATACCCTACTCCAGTTTGTGGTGTGGTGGATTGCCTCTGGGGCTGATGATGAGCAGTACAAGGGAAGAACAGCCTTGCGAGAGGTGTTCTTGAGCTGGTGCGATGTGTTCTACTTAGTCTCTACTGGGTTTCTCCTTGCTCTTCTCTAGATGCCTCTACTCTGGGGTGGCTAGCTCTATTTATAGAGGCCCTGGGCCTCTCCCCAAAATAATGAGCGGGATGGGCACCAACAATTGGCCATTTTGAAGGGGAACATCTAGTACAAGTTATCCTGACCAAAGGTGGTCTTCGGCTGCCAAAAACACTGGTGATGACGCCGTCTTGGGCTCCACGGTGACCTCCGTCCGGCCGTCCTGGTGGTCTTGGTCTTGTTGCACCGGAATGGTAACCTTTGCCTGATACCTTGGCCTGTGCTTGCCCCATTTGCACCGAAGGGGAAACAAGGACACAGCGTAGGCTGGCGCCCGCCTGGTCTTGATCGTCATGGCTTGCGTCACGGGATCCTCGCGAGGTACCCTTGCATTGATCTCTCCGCCTCCTCGCAAGCCTGCCTGATGAGGCCGCTCCTGAGGAAGCTTCCTGTCGTCCACCCCGCGAGGCTTGGCCCCT
Source organism: Aegilops umbellulata (assembly GCA_032464435.1). Taxonomy (NCBI): domain Eukaryota; kingdom Viridiplantae; phylum Streptophyta; class Magnoliopsida; order Poales; family Poaceae; genus Aegilops; species Aegilops umbellulata. The sequence continues at coordinate 353,139,461 of CP136057.1, forward strand.
CGCGAGGGTCTTGAGCTTGAGCTGATGAAGATGGGCCGCGCTGGGCCCCCACTTGAGCCACGCCGTAGGCCGTAGGCAGGCAAGTCTGGGGACCCCTGTTCCCAGAATGCCGACAGTAGTCCCCGGGCCCAAGGCGCGCGCGGGATTGGCTTAGCAGAGAAGCGAAGGGGCAAGCATGAAGCGCCGCAGGCCCTAACAGCCTGCGGCCTTGGGCGCCGTGTGGCGGTTGATTGGACGTGGGCGTCTGCGCTTCCGATGATGCCTCGGCGACCACACAACTTGACAAGTTCCTGCATGCAGAGACATGGGTCATGATTACTTGCGATCGTGGTGCTCGGCGGTTGGCCTTCTCCGGCTATAAGTACGGGGCTGTGTGAGCTCTGCCAGTGCATCCCTTTCTGTTGCTCCTCCTCTTCTTCTTCTTGGCCACTCGCCGTCCCCATGGCTCCGAAGAGATTCTCGGCCACAGAGAAGGGAAAGGCCCGTCAGACAGGGCCCGACCCCCCCGGCCAGGCACGGCCGGGGTCGTCCTCGCAAGCATCCTGCGATCCCCGTAGCGGCTTCCCGCGGCCACGGAGGCGGTTCCCTGCGCGGTGGTGAGCGCTCAGCTGCCGAGGGGAGGCATGTCATGACCGCGCGGCCCCCAGGCCACGCTTTCACTCGGCGGAGGTGCTGCCGGAGTTCGTCGTGTGGTCGGCGGACCCGACCAGCACCTGGCTCCAGCTCCCCCGCTTCTTCATAGGTGAGCTGCCGGCCAGCGCCCGGTGCGGCTTCTGGCTCCTGGCGGATGGTTGCTGCAGCAGGGCCTTCTGGGCTTCGCTGGAGGTCTCCCCTTCCGGAAATGGGGCTCTGACTCGCGGTTGACAAATGTTTGCCCGCGCGTGCGGCCTGAGTCAGCGGTGCACCTTGCACTTCAAGTTCGATGGCGACGCTACCCTCTACGTGAGGGTGTTTGGGGAAGATGGTCGCCGCGCTCGGTGCTGCCCCTAAGATGGTGACCGCGGACGCCTGCCCAGCCCCGACACCGACCAGGATGAAGACAGCGCCAGGCTAGCTGGCGGCGGTGCTCGGGGCCCGCCAAGTTTCGGCGACTCTCCCTCAGGCAGCAGCTCCTCCAGCGGTGGTCACGACCAGCCCCCGCGCCGTCGCGCCCGCCTGGGTGAAGGCAGCGGGTCCACCCGCCGCCGCGCCCCGGTGAAGCGAGAGGAGGCGTCCGCCTGAGCCTCTGGAGCAGCTCGAGCTTTTGCTGTAGGTTGGTGTTGGACAGGTCGTGTCCATTTTGTTTCCTTCCTTTCCTGCGTAAGAAGAAGGTAGTACAGGGCCCCGTGGGGGTGTGTTAGAACTATTGCTGTCAAGTGTCGCGTTGCTTTTACCATTTCTGCGCTATGTTTCCGTGCTGTGTGTCCATGTGCGGGGGTCATTTGAGCTTGGTGGAGCTTGACGCGGCCCTCGCCTCCTGAGGCTGAGGCGTCGCCATGCGCTTCATGCCCTGCAAGGATTAGTTAGAGGGGTAACCTTTGGTCCCGACAGTGGGGGCGATCAGCCTAGGTCCTGCGTTCACGTCGCGATGCCCTTGAGGCATGGACTAGGAGGGGTGCCCCCGCGGAGGACTCAGATAGGAAAGCTCCAGACGATCAGGGCAGAAGACGCTCGCGAGGGCACCCGCAAACATCCCTCGCGAGACTTGCGCGAGAGAAAACGAGGCGAGCGGATGAAAAAGACAGAGAGTCACAAGCCAGGAACGCCAAAAACTCTAATAAGTCTTCAAACGGGAATAAATACGCCAACTGCAGAAAGCAAATGAAAAAGCCGCGTACGGCACCTATTCTAGTCTTCGACGTCTTCTCACCAGCGCGGAGATAAGTGCTACCACTGGGCGTGGGCGGGAGCCCCCGAGGCCCAAGGGCGGCACTCCGGAGCCGCCGGAGCGTGTACAACCCCACTCATTATTACGTGAGAGTGTCATGGGCGGCGAGCTTCACAGGCGTTTGCCTTCTTCATAGGCACCGGGCCTTTCCCAAAATGCGATAGCTTCACAGGCACCGGGCCTTTCCCAAAACGCGATAGCTTCACAGGCACCGGGCCTTTCCCAAAACGTGATAGCTTCACAGGCACCGGGCCTTTCCTAGGCGCTAGGCCTCGCTCAGGGGTAGAACCTCCGGAGATGTTGAATGTTCCATGCGTTCTGGATGGGTACTCCCTCCGGAGTCTCCAAGCGCGCGGAGCCGGGCCTGGAAACATGAACAACCTTGGACGGGCCCTCCCACATGGGAGAGAGCTTGTGCAGCCCCTCCCTGGAGAGAACCCGTCTGAGCACGAGATCCCCTACCTCAAGGGTCTTGGGGCGGATGTTGCGGCAGTGGTATCGTCGTAGCGCCTGTTGATACCTTGCCGCTCGCAGTGCGGCTTCCCAACGACGTTCCTCCGCCAGCACGAGATCTATCCCCCGCATGGCGTCTTGCTGAGCCTCGTCGAATGCCAGGACCCGTGCGGAGCGACGCCTGACCTCATGAGGGAGAACAGCCTCTGCTCCGTAGACGAGGAAGAACGGGGTCTTGCCAGTCGGCTTGGTCGCTGTTGTGCAGATTGACCATAGCACGGACTGGAGCTCGTCGTGCCAGCCCCTGCCACAGGCCTCCAGTTTCTTCTTGAAGGTCCTGGCCTTGAGGCCCCTCAGGACCTCCGTGTTGGCTCGTTCAGCCTGTCCATTGCTCCGGGGGTGTGCTACCGAAGCATAGCATATCTGCGTTCCAAGGTTAGCACAATACGTTTTGAAGAGATTACTGGTGAATTGTGAACCGTTGTCGGTGATGATGCGGTTAGGCACCCCAAACCGGCTCACGAGGCCCTTGATGAACTTGACTGCCGAGCCTGCCGGGATCGTGCGGACAGCTTCCACCTCGGCCCACTTGGTGAACTTGTCCATAGCGACGTAGAGGTAGCGATAGCCCCCTGGCACCCGAGGCAACGGGCCCAGGATGTCCAACCCCCAAACTGCGAACGGCCATGAGAGGGGTGTGGTCTACAGACCCCTCGCAGGCTGATGGATCTGTTTAGCGTGAAACTGGCAGGCCTCGCAAGCCTTCACCAGCTCAACAGCGTCGTTGAGTGCCGTGGGCCAGTAGAACCCGCTGCAGAACGCCTTGCTGACGAGGGTTCGCAACGACGAGTGGTGCCCGCAGTCTCCGCCATGTATGTCCGCCAGCAGTTCCTTTCCTTGCTCCATGGAAATGCAATGCAGGGACACGTCATTTGGTCGCTTCCTGTAGAGCTCGCCATCCTGGATGCAATAAGCCGTGGTCTGCCATGCCACACGCTCCGCCTCCTCCTCGTTTTCCGGCAGAATCCCTTGCATCAAGTAATCCTTGAGCTCTGGGATCCAACATCCCTCCTGAGGCTCCAACGCCAGGAGCAAGCGTGCCCCTGAGGCCGGGCCATAGACCGTAGCTCCTGAGGCAGGCGGCTGAGGAGGCCCCTCCCTTGGTTGCGCCGTGCCTGATAATGATGGCACCGCCGAGGGCTTGAAGAGCCACTCCTCGAAGACGCCAGGTTCCTGCGGCAGCCGCCTAGACGCCCTCTTGGCAATGTCGTCAGCCTCCTGATTGGTGCCACGAGGCACATGCTGCAGCTCCAGCCCCCAGATCTGCTTCTCCATCCTGCGGACTTCGGCGAGGTAAGCTTCCATGTGCTCGTCCTTTGGCTCATATATCTTATTGGAGAAGTTGACGAGGAGCTGTGAATCGCCCTTGATGGTGAGGCGCTTAACCCCTAAGGCGATCGCGGCTTTCAAGCCTGCTATCAGGCCTTCATACTCTGCTATGTTGTTGGAGACCTTCTCTCCATGCTGGAAACAGAGTTGCACGGCATAATAGAGTTTGTCCTGAGTGGGGGATACGAGCACCGCGCCAGCTCCCGCGCCGCGTCGAGAGAACGCCCCATCGAAGTACATGACCCAGCCGTTCGGTGCTTCACTTGCCGGGGAAAGCGACATGTCTACGCCTGCCTCGAGACCTGGTGCTTCTGTCCATTCTGCTACGAAATCTGCAAGCACGGCTCCCTTGATGACTCTGGTCATACTGAATTCCAGCTGAAATGCTTGTAGTTCGATGTTCCATTCAGCGACCCTTCCAGCTGAGTTGGGGCTCCCGAGTACCCTTTCCAAGGGGTACGCTGAAACGACCTTAATGGGATGGCCTTGGAAGTAGTGCCGCAGCTTGCGTGAGGCTACCAATAGCGCGAGGAGGAGCTTTTGAGGCATGGGGTACCGCGCCCTTGCGTCCCGTAACACCGTGCTCACGAAGTACACGGGATGCTCGACGAGGTTGAGGGCGCTGGCGTAGCTCACGTCCTCCAGGGGCTGAGGTGTCTCCTGAGGCAACGGAGCCCCCAACTCTTGGTCATTCGGAGGGCCCTCTCCTACTCCAGGTGCGCCCTCCTGCTGTGGCTGCCCCTCTCCGGCTATGGTCGTGGTCCTCGCGAGGCCCTCCTGGCCTCGCTCTGCTTCAGCCTGGTCAGTCGATGTGGCCTTGGCCCGGCGCTCCTCCCTGACTGCTACCAGAGCTGCGCTAGTGGAGTAGGGCGTGGTCGCAAGGTAGAGCACCAGGGGCTCCTAAGGGCGAGGGGCTACCATCACCGGTGGGCTAGTAAGGTACCTCTTGAGTTCTTGGAACACCTTGTCGGCCTCTTCAGTCCATTCGAAGGGGCATGTCTTCTTCATAAGCTTGAAGAAGGGCAGTGCTCGCTCCCCTAGCTTGGAGATGAAGCGTCCTAGCATGGTTACACGCCCGGTGAGCTTCTGCATCTCTCTGAGGGTCTTTGGCGGGCTAATGTCCTCGACCGCCTTGAATTTTTCTGGGTTTCCCTCAATGGCTCTGTGGGACACTAGGAAGCCCAGGAGCTTGCCCGAGGGGACTCCAAACACACACTTCTCCGGGTTGAGCCGTAGATCCACTTCGTTGAGGCTCGCGAAGGTTTCCTCCAGGTCCTGTATGAGGGTTTTTGCCTCCCGAGACTTCACCACGATGTCATCGACGTAAGCCTCAGCGTTCCTCCCGAGCTGCCGGCCTAAAGCGATGTGCATCAGCCTCTGAAAGGTTGCGCCTGCATTGCGCAACCCAAATGGCATGCACGTGTAGCAGTACACCCCACACGGGGTTAGGAAAGCAGTCTTCTCCACGTCTTCCACCGCCATCTTGATCTAGTGATAGCCCGAGAAGGCATCCAGGAAGCACAATAGGTCTCACTCTGCGGTGGAGTCGACTATCTCGTCAAGGCGGGGGAGCGGAAATGGGTCCTGCGGGCAGGCTTTGTTGAGGTTGGTGAAGTCGACACACATGCGCTCCTTCCCCCCTTTCTTTGGCACGACAACAGGATTAGCCAGCCAATCGGGGTAGCGGACCTCGCGGATAACCCCTGCCGCTTCCAGTTTCCGGGTCTCTTGAACGATGAAAGCTTGTTTCTCAGTAGACTTCCTCCTTGCCTTCTGCTTCACGGGGCACACATTGGGGCACACGTTGAGGTGATGCTCGATCACATCTCTAGGGACTCCTGCTAACTGATTAGGTTCCCACGCGAACACCTTCTTGTTCGCGCGCAGGAATCCGATCAGGGCCTTCTCCTGTTCGGGCTCAAGGTTGGCCCCTATGGTGAAGGTGGCGCCGATGGACCCGTCCTCGTCGACCGGTACTTTCTTGGTTTCTGCCTTGTCCTTGGTGAACATCTGCTTCTTTTTGGCCGGCGCAACCCCCTTGGGCTCAAGGGCGTCGGTGCTGGTGGGCTGTGCCACCGTGGCCGCCTTGAAGGTGAGTTGGAGCACCTGCAGCGCATCCCTCGTGTCTCCTGGCACAGTGAGGACGCCGCTGCTCCCGGGCATCTTCATGAGGTTGTACGCCGGGTGAGTTGCCGCCATGAACCGGGCCAAGGCCGGGTAGCTAAGGATGGCGTTGTAGGGGAGGCCGATGGGGGCGATGTCGAAGTCAATCAGCTCTGTGCGGAAGTTGTCGTAGGTGCCGAAGGTCACTAGGAGGCGGATCTGCCCCAAGGAAGCGGTGGAACCGGCTCCGATGCCTGTGAAGGGCCTGGTGGGCTGGAGCCGCTCCGGTGGCACATGAAGGAGGCTGAAGGCCTCCACCGAGAGCACGTTGAGGCCGGCACCACCGTTCATGAGGGTCCTGGTGACGGCCACTTGGCAGATGGTGGGGGTGCATATCATCGGGAGCACGCCCGAACCGGAGGGGTTGAAGGGGTGATCACCCGAGTCGAAAGTCAGATCGGCCTCGGGATCCGCCCAGCCCGGGGGGGCTTCTTGATGCTTGGAGGCGGTGCTGATCTGGCGGGCGAACGGCTTGACGTGGCGGCTCGAGGGTGGTGCTTGGGAGCCACCCAGGAGGGCTGCGACGACGGGCGGTGCTGGCGCGGTGAAACGGGCAAGGAAGAGGTCGCGTAGCTCCTCCCAAGAGGTCACAGAAGCTATCGGTAGGTGGAGGAGCCACATGCGCGGGACACCGGTGAGGGCCATGGGCAACCAGTTGGCCATCACCCGATCGTCGCCCCCGGCCTTGAGGACGTCGTCCTCATATGCCAGCAGGAAAACCAGCGGGTCCACCGGGCTTGAACTTGCAAGGCCACTGCACCTGTCGCAAGGTGGGGGCCAAGGCCTGGAGCCCCCTGGCCCCAGAGCCGGCGCCTGCTGCCGGAGCGGGCGGCGCGTTGTCCGCCATGAGGACGGAACGCGATGCTGGTGAAGAGCGGGTCGTCGGAAGGAAGAACACCGGCGCACCCCTACCTGGCGCGCCAAATGTCGGATTTCGGGTTCCGGCAGACCCTTGAGGTTCGAACACTGGGGTGCGCGCGGAGATCTCTCCCCTACCGATCTACGTCCGATCCTCTCGTGCGAACTAAGATGAAAACGATGAACAACACAAGGGACACGGGGTTTATACTGGTTCAGGCCACCATTGTGGTGTAATACCCTACTCCAGTGTGTGGTGTGGTGGATTGCCTCTGGGGCTGATGATGAGCAGTACAAGGGAAGAACAGCCTCGCGAGAGGTGTTCTTGAGTTGGTGCGATGTGTTCTACTTAGTCTCTACTGGGTTTCTCCTTGCTCTTCTCTAGATGCCTCTACTCTGGGGTGTCTAGCTCTATTTATAGAGGCCCTGGGCCTCTCCCCAAAATAATGAGCGGGAAGGGCGCCAACAATTGGCCATTTTGAAGGGAAACATCTAGTACGAGTTATCCTGACCAAAGGGGGTCTTCGGCTGCCAAAAGCACTGGTGATGACACCGTCTTGGGCTCCACGGTGATCTCCGTCCGGCCGTCCTGCTGGTCTTGGTCTCGTTGCATCGGAATGGTAACCTTTGCCTGATACCTTGGCCTGTGCTTGCCCCCTTTGCACCGAAGGGGAAACAAGGACACAGCGCAGGCTGGCGCCTGCCTGGCACCCACCTGGTCTTGATCGTCATGGCTTGTGTCACGGGATCCTCGCGAGGTACCCTTGCATTGATCTCTCCACCTCCTCGTGAGCCTGCCTGATGAGGCCGCTCCTGAGGAAGCTTCCTGTCGTCCGCCCCACGAGGGTCTTGAGCTTGAGCTGATGAAGATGGGCCGCGCTGGGCCCCCACTTGAGCCACGCCGCAGGCAGGCATGTCTGGGGACCCCCGTTCCCAGAACGCCGACAGGGGCGGTGAGGCCTCTGCGGCAGCACAGCCGGCCACGGGAGGCAGGAGCATGCGGCACGAACAACGCTGCTTTGGGCGGCTGGAGCAAGAAGACCAGAGGTTGAAGAAGCACTACGGCCGTTGGATGGACATCGTACGGTCACTTGAGCTAGAATCGTTCATATTGACTAAGTTGACAAAGCCCTTCATCCCCGTCAACTTAGTAGGCCCACAAGTTAGCCTCCCAGCAAGGTGGGTCCCAACTAGCCGGGGGAGTATTCATTTTTTTGTGCGTACTAAGGAGGCACTTCCAGTGGGTCCGAGCTGACAGCGGGGGGAATGTTTTTTTTGCGAAATACGGTGGCCCATCCGGTGGGTCCCAGCAGTCAGGGGGAAACGATTTTTTCCGCAAAATACTGGTGGCCCGTCCGGTGGGTCCCTGCTGTCAGGTGGAGGAATACTTATTTTCCGCGTAATAAGGAGGCACTTCCTTGCGGCTGCCGTGGACCCAGCTGTCAGCCTCTGCACGTACAGTACTCTTCCGATGGAAGTCGGTCGTTGACCACGTTGACCACGCCACGCCGAGAGCACCAGGGCGGTGGACGATGGCGAGGACTAGGAAGGGGACAACTCGGAGCCGGGGAAGACGCAGCAGTGGATGCCCACGCGAAGAGGAGTATGACGGTTCACTGGTTCAGCTCCGGTGTGAGGCTACTGTCGCCGCAGATTAACAGGGGGTGTGGGTGAGTAGAGGGATGGCCTGGCCAGCGGTGGGAGTAGTACGGGGCGGTGAGGCCTCCGCGGCATCACAGCCGGCCACGGGAGGCAGGAGCACGCGGCACGACCGGCGCTGGTTTGGGCAGCTGGAGCAAGAAGACCAGAGGTTGAAGAAGCACTACGGCCGTTGGATGAACATCGTACGGTAACAGGAGCTAGAATCGTTCATATTGACTAAGTTGACAAAGCCCTACGTCCCCGTCAACTTGGTAAGCCCACAAGTTAGCCTCCCACTATGCTGGGTTCCAGCTGGCAGTGGGAATATTCATTTTTTTGTGCGTAATAAGGAGGCACTTCCTTGCGTGCGAAGATAGCTGGTGGGTCCGACATGTCAGCGGGGGGCACTTTATTTTGAGAAATACAGAGGCCCTTCCGGTGGGTCCCAGATGTCAGGTGGAGGAATCATTATTTTGTGCGTAATAAGGAGGCATTTCCTTGTGTGCGGCCATGGACCCAGTTGTCAGCCTCTCCACGCACAGTCTACTTCCGATGGTGTCGTTCGTTGACCACATTGACCACGCCACGCCGAGCGCATCCAAGGTGGTGGACGACGACGAGGCCCCGGACAGCAACGAGCCGGAGATGGGAAGACGCGGGAGTAGAGTCCCAGACGGAGAGGTGTACGAGGGTTAACTGGTTCTAGTGCGGTGTGGTTCAGCAGTCGGTGGAGAAGAACATGAGGTGTGGAGGGGTGGAGGGATGGCCTGGCCAACGGTGGAGTAGCGCTTCATAGCGAAGCGTGCTAAGCAGAGCTGCTAGCAGCAGGAGGCGGGAGGTGGCCCCGGCGGCGCTGGAGGAAGAAGACGAGAGATTGAAGATGGATGCCTGTCGTTGGATGTAAATCCAACGGCTAACATGTCAGAATCATTTGTTGACTAAATTGACAACGACTTGCATTGGCTTCGACCTATTGGCCCACATTTCAGGCTCCAAAAATGTGGCACATATTCAACCCATTTTTTCAGAATTTACAGTCTTTTTTTTGTGCGGTAGAATTTACAGTCAATTTGATCTTTTTTTTGAATTACAGCCATTAGCTGGGCTGGGTGAACAAATAATGTAGCGTCCATGCGGCCCGTTTATTTTATTTCCTAAAAAATTACAGGCCATTTGCACTTTCTCAAAATACATGATTTTGCTGGGCTGATTCTAATTATAATGTTGGGTTGGGCCAACAATGTTATCAAAAAATAAAAAGGGGCTGAGCATTTTGTTATAAATATATTTAAATAATAAGTGATATTATTACATTCGTCCTTAAATCTTACCAAGCTTTTGTACACAATCACTAGGATTTTCGTGCCAAAAAATATCCAGGATTTTATTTGTTAAGAAATTATTTTTATAAGTTAATAAGATGTGGGATATTGTTTTCTTACATATGTAAGTATCTGTTAAATATATGATGACAATAAAAATAATATATAATAACATATGAAATAATTTTTTTTAGAAAAACAGGGAGCATCTCCCCGGTTCCATTGCTGAGAACGAAACCACAACATATTCTGATACAGCAGCTCAAAGAGCAGTTCGAAAGCAAAGGTAAAAAAGCTACAAACTAGGGGGGATGGATGAACAAGTTCTCTGAATAACACAAATCACCCGAGCGGTGCGAAAGGCAGAGCGGATAGAGCACTCAAATGACACAAGGAGGGTCCAGCGAAGCCTTCATGGTCTTCAGCCGAGCTGCCGTGTCAGCCTGCGGCGACCAGTAAGAAAGCGGAGACACCGGGCTTGAAGGCGTAGCATGGTGGATGTCCCTCTTTTTCGGCGCCGGGTGCCCATCATCTTCATCAGAGATCTTGAGACGAGCCCACGGGTCCAGCCCCAGAGCAGTTCGAGCCTTGTTCAGCCACAAGTGATCGCCAACGGTTTCTGGAGGGATCTTGTTAGGGTTTCCATGAAGCTCATCAACTTGTCCTTGTCCGATCCGGAGGAGGGAATCGCCCAGTTCCTCACCATGTTCCTGATCAACCTCAAGACCCGCGGAATGGAAATCCAGGAGGTGTTACTGAAAATCATAGCATTTCTATATTTCCAGAGGCACCAAAGGACAGCTGAGCTAACAGTGTTTAAAACTGAGCACTTTTTGGTAGCAATCCAGAATCTGGCGACAGATTCAAAGGATGAGCCAATCTGACTAGAGAAATATTCCTCAATGTTTAGCAACAAGAGATGTTTAGCAACTATACATTCAAAAAATAGGTGAGAACAAGACTCTTGTTCCAAGTAGTAAATACAATCAAGGGGTTTGATGATGTGTCTCTTCCTAAGGTTATCCCTAGTCATCAATTTGTTTTTGGAGAGAAGCCAGAGAAATACATGAATTTTAGGGGGAACTCTCAATTTCCAGACAGCAGGGATAAACACGGGTTGAACCCCTCTAAAGTTGATAACATGATAGAGGGAGCTGGAGAAATACTTCCCCTTATTGTCCAGCTGCCAAATCAGGGCATCCGGCTCGGTAGTAAAGGTAATGCTTTTGTTGAAGAGAGTTTTAGGCATTGACTGTCCCAAACTTCATTGACACTTTTGTTAAGCTCACTGCGGACAGAGTAAATAGGCTAAAATTGGACTGCTAGGGGGGATGTGCCAAACCAACTATCTTCCCAGAACCTGGTTCTGCTCCCATCCCCTATGTTCCATCTGTAGCCAAATTTCACAGCATGCATAATAGATTTTAATCCTTTCTAGAATCTAGAGGTCTTAGGGTTGGAGGAAGGGACAAAAATATTAGGTTTATTTCCTAGGTATTTATGGGCAATAAGAAGCTTCCAGGGTTTCAGGTCTTCCTCATAGAATCTTTTAATCCAAGACCCTAGAAGACAGATGTTAATTTCTTGGAGGTTAGGTATGCCTAGGCCTCCAAAATCTTTTTTCATAGAGACTAGGGCCCAATCAGCAAGGTGTAGCTTCCTATTTCCCTCAAAATCATTCCACAAGCAATGAGACATCTGAGAATTGATGAGGTTCACTGCCCATTTAGGGAACTTGAAGAAGGAGAGGAGATACACTGGAATGCTAGCCAAACAAGCTTGTATGAGGATCAATCTACCTCTGTAAGAGAGAAGTTTGCCCCTCCACCCAGCAATCCTTTTAATGATTTTATCCAGAAGGGGTTGGATATCCTCTCTCCTCAGTTTATCATAGTGGAGAGGGATACCTAGGTACTTAATGGGGAAGTTACCTTTATTACAGACTAGAATAGAGAGGAAGTCAGCTAACTCCTGATCATCCATGTTGATAGGGATGAGTTCACTTTTAGAGTAGTTAATTCTCATGCCCAAGACTTGTTCAAACCAGGTTAGAACAGTTTTCAGATTGCTAGCATGTGTGGAGTCATTGTCTAAGAAAAGGATGGTATCATCTGCATATTGAAGGCAGATGATGCCACCAGGGCAGACCTCAGGACAGAGCCCTGCAATCAGACTATGATCAGCAGCTTTGCTCAGCATTTTAGTAAGAACGTCCACTACTAAATTAAACAAAAGCGGGGAGATGGGGTCACCTTGCCTAAGGCCTTTACCAGCAAGGAAAAAATCACTTTCACAGTTATTTAACTTGACCCCAACAGACCCCCCATGAGTAAGTTGTTGGATCCAACTCTCCTCTATGAAAGGCTTGGAAAAGATCTAAGAGATCATTTTTCACCAAGTCCCAAAAATGCTGGTAAAACAAGAAGGGAATCACATCAGGACCAGGAGCCCCGTCAGGATAAGAGCTAAAAATGGCTTCCTTCACCTCTGCCTCTGAAAAGGGGCTTCTAGCAGCTCATTTTCAGCAGGAGAGACTTTTTCAGAAGCAGAGAAAAAAATGTTTTGTAGAGAGAACCCAGAAGGGTTTTCTTTCTTAAACAGGTCTTTGTAGAAGTCACTAACCACTTTCAACATCTCATCTACCTCAGTAACAGGGCCATTAGGGCCATCAAGGGAGTGAATGAGGGTTTTCCTCCTCCTCTGGTTAGCTACTGCATGGAAGTAAGCAGTATTTCTATCACCCTCCTTAATGTTCCTATCTATAGACCTTTGTTTGGCTTTGATTTCTTTTTGAAGCCAAATTTTCTTGAGCTCTCCATGGACAAAGTTTAATCTATTAGTCTCAGCCTCAGAGAGGTTAGTGGTTTCTGCCTTAATATCTAGAGAATCAAACTCAAGGAGGAGAAGCCTTTTGTATCTTCTAAGATTAGCTTCCTCATTGGAGTTCCACCCTTTGGTAGTTCTTCTAAATCTCCTGATTTTGATCTGCCAATTTTCTAGGGGGTAGCTACTCCCAGTAGGCTCATTCCAGATTTTCCTGACTAGCTCAGTAAAATCTTCTCTAAGCAACCGCCACTTTTCAAATTTAAAACTATTGCTCTTTGGAGTTTGGTTAAGACCAGAGTACCAGAGCAAAGGAGTGTGGTCGCTACCACATCTGGGCAGAGCTCTACAACTAGAAAGGGGAAAGAAACTATCTAATTCTGTGTCACAGAAAATTCTGTCAATGGTGGACATAATCCTGGAGCAGCACTTCCAACATATCTAGCAGAACTGTGGGTTTTCCTTCTGACAGGGCAATTCTCAAATTTACGGGTAACCATTTTGCAGATAAAACTACTCTTGGGCTTGACACATTTATCCAAATGATGCACTGGTTCCCCACAGTTGTAGCAGATCACCTTAGAGTATGCCATAAGGCCCGAAGCAGGGGCAGGAGCAGTTTTCTGGATGTCCTATCTCTTCTTTTGCTGATTCTTGCCTTGAGATTTCCCACGGATCTGAGAGTCAGAACCACTAGCAGATTGATCTTGGGAAATTACAAGAGCCTGCCCAGATTGTGCCCCCATTTGGGGCGGAGGTGGGACGTACCACTGCCCAACCGGTGCCCCCCCCATTGTGATAGGGGAAATTCATCGGAGTTCCTAGTTCCTGCTCATCCTCCAGCCAGATGTTGTCTCTCAGGAAGCAGAAATAACCACCAGATAGCTCAATTGAAGCAGACTGCAAGCCTAATTTCAATCTTCTGCAGGTTTGGGGAGAGGTAAGGTAGGGGATCCACCTGCTCCGGCTCCGGTGGCGTGCTGGTGGGCAGGAGTCCAGTCAAGCATTCCCATCTCGCAGCACAACGTGGATCTCCTGAATTCACTTCTCCTTTCGCCCATCGAACGAACGCAATCGGCGGCTCACTGGGGTGGGGCATCCTGTGCTTCTCCAAGAAATCTCCTTCGAAGTAGATCCACAGGGCTAGATTCAGCAGCTCCCAATCCACATGATCCTTGCACATCCGAGCATACCTGCGTGAGTGAGAGAACGGATTCGGTCCCAACTCGGCTTCCTCCCTCGCAGCTTCCTCCTCTGCTTCCCTCCATTCGCGCGTGCACTGGATCCAAGAGAGAGCGTCGTCGCGGATCCGCATCGCCCGCTCCCTCCATCTCCTCCCTCGAGTCTCCCGCAGCACCGCTGGCGCGACGGAGTCGAGCGGCTGGAGCATCCGCGGGAAGGCTTTGTAGACATGTGGGAGATGCATCTTGTACATCTGCCTGTCTTCCAGCCATTCCCCCATGGATATGGCCGGTGACTCCATGGGGCGCGCGAGCGGACTTGCTGAGGGGGGCAGGCGCGCCTGGAGTCAGGAGGCGGGGGGTGGCGGCGAGATCTATTTGCCAATTACTCCCTCCTTTTCGGTTTATAGGGCTCAATTCAAAAATCTCACCAACCAAGGTAGATGATGAATGGTGGAATACTTTTTGTAGTTTGCAAAAGCACCTAATTAATGCACTTGTTTTCCTCAAAAAATTATGTTTATCAATGCATAAATTGCAATGCATGCATGCATAAAGTACATGCATTGGTCAATTTTCTCTTAATACTTGCATGCAATGATTTAATGCACCTTGGAATCTGAACATGTGATGGAAAACAACCAAATTGAGCCTTATAAAATGGAAAAACTAAAATTTTGAGATAAGCCCTATAAATCGAAAAGGAGGGAGTATGTGAACTAAAGAGTCAACATATAAAATAATTTAAATATATATAATATAGTTAGACGGGAAACATAAGTTGGATCTGGCGTTCCTATTCTTATATAGAAAAATAGAACAGACGTCTGTGTTTTCTTAAAAAAAATACATAAATTGGGCTGCCAAAAATAAAACCTCGGATGGGAGGTCCATAGACCGGTCGATACATGATGGCCCTAAGAAAATACGAACAGGCCTATGGACCTCCAAAACCAAGTCCAACACTTGCCAAAACTTCGTCCCTCGTTTTCTGTGTGTTTCGCACACTCGACATTGTGTGGGCATTTTGACTGTGCATCATATGAAGATGTGCTATGCAATAATGTTGATTAGCATGATGTTAACTGGCCGGTAGTTCCATTTTCGACTATGAATAAAACTTCCAACATGATGTTAACCCTGTTTGAAAAGGCCGTGTTAATATAAATGCTCTGCCTCTGAAAGTTACAGTTTCTTATGTGAAACTAAACTTGCAGTTTCTTATTTGAAACTGAAACTTGCAGTTTCTTCTCTGAGGATCACATTGTCTGCACTTTTATACTCCTATGAAACTACATTTTTTTAAGTGCTAAAAATAGATCTCTAGAATTCATAAAATACTTTATATGCTCAATACTGCAAATCTGAAATTCAAAAGACATTCATATCTAAAAGTACTCTCAAATTACACAACACAAAACATAATTCACAACCTGCAAATACTGACAACCCTAAGATCCTCCTGACAATTCACAACCTGCCCGACTATTGGGCTGGGGGCAGCCCCCTACTATTCCTCGGCGGCAGACAGCCGCCCCGTGAGACGATGTGAACAGCGAGGGAGACGATGGCGGGGAAGCATCGTCGGGCCAACTGCTTTTCTCCTCTTGCAGTTGGGTTCGGTCGACGAAGACTCCATCGGCTCGCTCTGGCAGGACACCCTCACAAATGGCACCCTGTAGATGCTCGATCCTTCAATCTCTGGTGGATGCTTCATTTGGGATCGACACTCCCACCACCGCTCCCTGACGATCGGATTCGGTGAATCTGTTTGCTCCATGGCCCAGAGGAGCAGCTCTATGTACTCCAGCGCGACTCCCTCCGGGAGTATCGCCGCCTTTTCGCTCTGTTGCAGATATTTGGCCATGGATGTCGCCGTCGCCGCTAGTTGGTCCTTGTTGTCAAACCAAGAATGTATCTCCAACATCCTAGCTAGCTTCACAGGGTCGCCGTCTGCGATCCTCACGTATCGGTTGTACTCCTCCATCGATCTACTTCTCCACAGCACCTTCACTCGCCGACGGTGGTTTTTGAATGGAAGAGGAGAGGAGCAACGCTAGTTTTGGATGAGAACGGGAGAGGAGCGACGCTGGTTTTGGACTGGAACAGGAGAGGAGGGGCGGTGGTTTTGAAATGGAAGAGGAGAGGAGCGGCGCTGCATTTAGATTGGAACAGGAGAGGAGCGGCGGTGGTTTAAGAGGAGAAGAGTGGAAGAGCAGCGCTGGTCTTGGAAGTATTTTTTGTTGTTTCGCGTATTTTGGGTCAAAGTTTGACCATGTACTGTATTTGACAAGCAAAATGTGAAGGCATGTCACCAAAAATTGTACCGTTTGGTTCGTATCTGAATGTACTTTCAAGTTATACTCCCTCCAATTTTTTATACAAGGCCACAAACTCATATTACAGGTACCAAGGTGAAAATCAATGCTATGTTTAAGTCAATGTTGCAAGCTAGCTTGTCACCTTGATTGTCGTGTTAATTAATGTGGTTTCTCTCTCCCAAGCACAACAAGCCAACCCTCTTACTCCTCATTGGTTGATCAATGTTGGGAATGCAAGCTAACCTTCTCACTCCCGCATGCACACAAGGGATATTAATGCCTCGGGTGCTAGTACGAGGCAAACGCCATCAATTTTGCCTCGATTAATGTTAGTGGCCTTGTATAGTTGCAAATTGTAATTTTGATAGTGGCCTTGTATACAACGTATAACATATATTTTATGTGCGAAAATCATGGTCAATTATGACCCAGAATAAAAGGGAGACTAGTTAACGTGGGGTCGCTTTCTTAATTGAAGGGCAAATTGATTTTTATTTTGATCCAGTCAGAGCGCGGCAGGCCTCTCGTCCAATCCTAAATCGCTGCCGCATGCTCCTCTCCCTCTTCTCCATTGCAAAACCATCTCCTCTGGACAGGTGGGGCCACGTGATTTGACTTGCCATTATCATTTTAACTGCGGCGCAACGACCGGCGTGAGTCTCCCAGATTCCTGACCACCTCCATACAGGTGCCTCTCCCAATGCTCCACCATGTAGTAGAGGCTGGCTCTTGCATGAGAGCCCACTTCTCCACGTTTTCCTTGCCTCTCTTTCCTCCACATATGCAAAAATGCCATGTAAAGTGCACTATTGTACTTACTTTTACTTGCTCCTACAGGTGCTTAAGCTTGCCACATAGGCATAAAGTCTGATGTGGCAAGTTATTCAAGAAGAGAGAGACTAGTTTGGTGACCCAAGGAAGAAACGGTGCTAAGCGCGTGTACCTAGGTGAAAAGACAATTTTGAGTCTATAGCTAATTAAATGAAGCAAACTTAGCAACACCATTTCATTGGAAGAGGTCACTCCTTGGCAAATGCAATAAATACACGCACTTACTAGCACCGTTTCTTCCTTGAGTACGAAGAAAGAGATAGAGAGGAGTAACAAAAAATACACTTATAGCCAACCTTGTTGTAGTATGAGTGACTAAGTGATGACTATGTATGACATGCCAACATCAGATAGCCTAACGCACCGTGTTAAATCTCCAAGGGCGCGACCGCGCAAGTGACGCGACGGTCGTGGTAGGCGCGACCATGATACGGGATGCTGGCAGCCCTTGGATCTCAGATCAAACGGTCGCATGCTAAGTTGCTGAAAATTTGCAGAATAACCCTCCAGGATTGGATATTCACCCATAGGTCTAGAATCACGCGATGCAACCGTTCGATCTCAGATCCAAGGGCTCTCGGAAGCCCGTATCATGGGAGAATGGAAAGCCACTACCCTGCCATTCGCACGCTGGTAGTTCGCTCCTACTCGTCCCCGCACATCCTTCAATACTACGGCGGTTCGCTCCTAGTCATCCCGTCCATTCACATTACGGCAGTTCCACTAATCCTAACCCTCCTCCCAAATCCATGGTGTCCCAAATCTCCATGATCGGCGGTGAGTACAAGGTTAGAACCATCACCGGCGATGAGTTCGACGTCATCTACACCCGTTCTTCCGCGACGATGAAAGGATGCCTTTCTCGCTTCAGACGCATGTTCGAAAACTCAGATGATGAGTGGGTCGCTCGGCTAGATGTTGAGTACACCACAATCCTGGGACGAGAGAAGGATCTAAAGGACGAAGAGAGGAAGAAGCCCGCGGTGATCCAGGTTAGCGTGCATGACTTATGCTTGGTCTACCACATATGCCATGCCGATGTTGAGTGCCAGGATTTTAAGGACTTCCTCGGGAGCAACCTAGTCAAATTCGTTACTGTAGACTTTGGTAACGACAAAGAAATCCTGGGTCGGATAGGGCTCGTTGTAGGCAACCCCTTCAACCTCCAGAAGAATCGGGTGGTGCCCTCTCGTCAGCCTTCAATGCTGACCCTGGCAGGAGCCATGGTTCATCCTTCGTACGGTAAACTGGTGAAACCTCCATACACGTTTCATCGTCATGCATGGTAGCGGAATGTACTAGATATAGACCACATCCAGTACGCTGCAATGGATGGCTACCTTTGCTTCAATATTTACAAGGGTTGGATGAAGAGCAACAGCCAAGTGTGCGGTTCAAGCAAAGAAGTATCGGCCAAGAGGAAGAGGGACAAGGACGAAGTCGAGGACGTGGACGAGGACTCCGAGTAAGGTGGCAGTGTCGTTGCTCATGGTGGTTCTAATGCAGTGTCTACTGGAACAGTTGCAAAGTTTAATTTCAGGTGTGCTTAATTTAATTTGAGGGGTGTGTTGTGTTGAGCCCCCAGCAGAACTATGTTATGTTTCTTCTCGTTACTTTAACTCTTCAGTATGTACATACTAGTATTTCTTACATTTCATCTTTTAGTTGGTATAGTACTACCACTCATTTCTTCACATTATATATGTACAATATATATGGCCAACATCATATAGCCAGCAGTTTAGTTGTCAAAGAATTTCAGGATGCTTAGAGGGTGCTTGGATCCAAGGGACTTATTTTAGTCTGACTAAAAATAGTCTCTTTAAGAGGCTAAAGTTCCAAGCACCCCTGACTAAAGAGGGGCTAAAACTAGTCTTGAGACTAAATTTTTTTAGTCAGGGGTACCCCTACTAAAATGAGGATTAGTCCTCTCTCTACTCATTTAACTCCTCTCCTTTAACACATGCGAGTTCTGGATTGGAGGGTTTGGAGGATAATAAATGCTCATTAACTTGATTTTAGCCTTTTTAGTATTTGGATCCAAGCATGGGTGAGGCTAGCATGTTTTAGTCCCACTACTTTTAGTCATGGGACTAAAACGTATCCAAGCACCCTCTTAGTTTTATTTGAGGGGTGGGTTGTGCTGGACACCATTATTGTGACTAGCCTTTTTAATAGTACTATATGCATAATTTGGCGACAAGCGCTCTCTACATGTACCACCTTTTTTTAGTTTCAAGTTTTGCTCCATGGCGCAATCCATCGATACTACTGCTGTACAAAAGTATATATTTTTTAAAAGGCTAGAGGGCGGGGCAGTCTAGCTTGGTCGGTTTCACGAGAGGCGAGGGCCTTTGTGATTTGACGGCTCATTACTGCTGGAAGGCGGGGCCTTGTGATTTGACTGCTCGTATAAATGCGCCGACGACCTGATCGAGGAGGAGAAAAGAACCGTGTGGTATACTCAAGTTTTTCACTGGAGTAGTACTGTGACAGAGGAGCACGAAACACGGCAGCCCAGTGCCATATGGCGATAAAAAATGATCTAATTTGCTAGTCATCTCATTGTTAGCATTGTTCTATTCATTCCCTAAAAAAACATTGTTCTATTCATGCCTCGCAGAGAACGTGGCACGTGGGCGAAACACCCGAAGCAAAAGATGAAACAGAGGAGCAAAAGAAGAAGGAAGATTATCACCCCAAATGATCTAATTCGCCGCGGAGTCGTAACTGCTTCTTCATCGCCTCCACGACCTCCATCTCCTTGCGCGTCTCCTCCGCCATCTTCATCATTGTGTCCAAGACGCGGCATTTCTCGACGCGAGCCTTCATCATCTGTTCCACGGCCATATTACGTACCTTGACAGCAGCCGAGTGCTCGATGCGGAGCTTCGCCAACTCTTCCTTCTGTTCCATGGCGAGGGCCTGCAACATCTTCATCGAGGAACTACTATTCTCATGCAGCTTCTTCCAGCCGACGTTCTTCTCCTTCAACAGGTCGATCTCGTGGCAGAGCTTCGCATTGTCCTCCCGAAGTCGCAGGATTTCGCCGGTCGCCTTCTTCTCCGAGGCAATGCTCTTCTTCAGCAGCATCACCAAGCCGGCGGTCAACTCCCCCTGCTGATTGAGCTCAGCGAGCATGTCACCGAGGCTCTCCTTCAGCAACTCCATCAAGCCTTGGATGAACTCCTTCTGCTTATTGAGCTGATCGGGCATGCCGTCGAGGGATAACGACTCCAGCTCCGCCGGCTCGGCATGTTCGCCTCCGCGGCTAGGGCGCTCTTGGGAGCCATCGCCTGCCCGTGAGAGGTATTTCGAGGTCTCTGCGTGGCGGCGAGCCCTCTCTTTTTTTCCGCAGCCTTGGTTGCTGCTCCCTTGTTACGAGTAGTTCTCGACTTAGAGCTTCGCTCACCGGCCATGGCAACGACGGACGAAGAAGAAGCACTTATGAGGAGGAAAGGTAGAGTGATTTTCGGTTAGGTAGTTCCCCTTTTTATAACCTAAGTACTAGCACTAGTACTAATACCTGCATAGTGGGAACACGTTCAGGTTTGGTACGTGCTACTAGTAGCTGTGAGCAGGCTTTCGAATGTGATGGGAACAAGGTAAAGATTAATTGATGGTTTTGGTTTCGAGGCCTGAAACGGCTCCCGATGAGTTTAGGGGAACATAAATTTCAAGTACTACACTGCTCAAATGCGTAAATATTGAGTATGTTACTGTCAAAAATTGGCACAAAATATGAAGGAGACTAATGGAAGTACTACTAGCAACCCATGATTTAACTACTCGCATGCGCGCAGTGGAGTAATAATGTCTTTCTTCCGCCCTCACGTCCACTCAATTTGCATGCACTGTATTAATCGACCATCAATGAAGTGAACGACTTTACACGCGTCAAATTATCACATGGGGTGGATCTTGGTACAAAATTGCATCCGCTCGTGTACCCGCGTGTGTGTGCGAGGAATGAGTGCGTGCATGGCGTGCGTGCACATCTTCACTTCGTGCATGTACCGCCGGTATGGCTCAGGGAGGACGAGTACATTCTTCTGGAACCAGCAGCACATCACTTTGATCAATCCACGCAAGGAGGTCGCGACAACGCCTACACATGTGCCACATGGCTTCATGAACTGTAAGAGAGACACTGTGTAGCGTGCCATTGGTATTCTAGTTTACGTGTTTTGCACAAACTCGAAATACTAGTAAGGTACACGTGCATTGCATGCATCAGATTTTGCAACCAAATTATGAATAAATACCACACTATAGCATGTAAGCTCTGAGTCATATATGCCTGATGTAGCCCTTCGTTTAATTCTTATAGTTCATCTCATTCAAAATCAATTAGTTTTTATAAAAAAGCTAAGAACGCGGGAATAGGAAAAACATGGGATTATAGTGGAATGTCGTCTTGAATCCTACAGGATTGTACGAGTGTTTGATTGTGCATAGAAAAAATGCAGAATTCTTTCAAAGAGGTTTGAGTGGATGGGATGTTTCCTATGAAATCTAGTGCAAATGAATCATATGGAAAAATTTCTATGTTTTACAATCCTACGAATCAAACAACCAAGATAGGAAAAATTCCTAATGATTAGAATCCTCCAAAATTCCTTTGATAATCCTTTGAATCAAAGAAGCCCTTAATATATTTTATGATTCATGGAATTGTGCGTTGTAAAGCATAAAGTAAAAACAAATAATGGCAATTCAACTAGAAAAAAAGTTTGGGCAGTTATGATACGGAAGAATCTAGAACAAAAGAGAACCACTGCTGTTTTGAGGTTTGTGCATTATGCTTAAGTTCAACCATGGAGTCTGCTAGATTGTACATGTGGCAAAATCCGGTGGGGGGGCTAGAAGATGGTGCGAGGAGCCGAGTGGAGGGAGACTATGAAGGAATGCACAAGTGGAGATCGATATTTAGAGAGAGGGGGCGAACGCGTGCGCTGATGCGCGCAGTGGCGGAGCCACGAAAAATAAATGAGCTAGGGGGCCAAGCATTGCTAATCCTTTACGAGGAGGGTCAATTCATGAACTTAAACCATTTTTAGCAGCAATTGTCTAATGATCACATTCATATTAGCCTTGATATATAGTGATGTTAGGGGGGAGGGGGGCAGGGCCCTTACTGCCCCTGTCTTCGCCATTGTGCACGCGTCTGAGAGATGAAGAGGAAGGCATGGATGATGAGAGGGGGACGTTGGATACATAATTAATGTGGGTGTATTAGCTATATATGTTATTCCTATATAGAGAGATATAGATTGATCGATGTGGACGTGGGAAAGAGGGTGAGACCTCACTGGATATATCAATTGATCGATTTGTGTGGAAAACTATGAAAGACCTAGCTATATACACACATACATAGAGGAACTTCGATCGTTGCGCATGGATGGGTGAGAGATAAAGAATGCCCGATATGATGGAGAGGGGGATGTGTGTTGGTGTGTGCCTTCATGGGAGACCGACCTGAAGAAAAAGATTGCATGCGTGCGATGGATAATGCCGACTGGTATTGTGTGTGCATGCATGCACGAGAGAAAGTTAGTGGTACAATTATAAAGAGAAGACTACTGTGTGGGTGTAAAAGAATAGCTGAATAGGTGAGGTCACAATCAATGTAAAGTTGAATTCAAATATTTGAATAAGAGATCCTGATCTTTGAAACCCATGCATGAATGAATATAACGGAGATCTGTGCGGTGTGGTTTGGAAACGAGCATGTTGTAATGTATACACATTGAACAAGGTCAGACTGATTTGAATTTGAGATACCGATGGCAGACATCATGTGGCCACGTTGCATCCGTGCATGGACACACTATTCCAATTGGAGATGATGGGCGGCTTTTGCATCACATATCTATATCTAATCCGATGGTCCAAAGATGGCAAATTTGAGCACTACTGGCCGTTGGATATCATCTAGATTCCACCAGATTTCGCCACATGTATAATCTAGAAGATTCCATGGTTGAACTTAAGCATAATGCACAAACATCAAAACACAAGCACTTCTTATTTGTTCTAGAATCTTCCGTATCAGAATTGCCCAAATGTTTTTCTACTTGATTTGCCATTATTTGTTTTTACTTTATGTCTTACGACGCACAATTCCATGAATCTTAAAATAGATTAGCTTTCTTACAAAAACTAGATGATTTTGAATGAAATGAACTATAAGAATTAAACGAACATCTACATCATTCATATATGACTCAAAGCTTGCATGCTATAATGTGGTATTTATTCATAATTTGGTTGCCAAATCTCATGCGTGCAATGCACGTGTACCTTACTCTAGTCTAAATGGTGTTTGTGTGTGTGTTGTGCGTGTTGAGGTGCAAATTGTCTTTTTTTGGGTACACGTTAAGCTTGTTCTTCCAAAATTTCAAGCCGCGCCTTGTTATGCCGAAAATTCAAGCTAGCGTCTCTGTCTATCGTGCTGCGAAACTCCCGCCTCTTCAACCCGCGCCTTGTTAGCCCGAAATATTTAATATATATCTTTGTCTAGTTGTGCTCCGACAACTCCCTCCATCTCAACCCGCGCCATGCTATTTCGAAACTACAACACGCGCGAAAACTCCCACCTCCTATGAAATCCAGACACGCGAAATGCCCGTGGTACCCCTGAACCGAAATAACCACCTCAAATCGGTGGGGGTACTTTCGTAACTTACCCCACATTTCGGACAAGCGCGTCTCTAGGCCATGGTTCCCCACTGCCATCCCATCCGCCCACCCATTCGTACACCGAGGCCGCGAAAACCCGCGACGAAACCCCACACCCTGCTCCGTTCGCCACCCAGCCAGAGCCTCTTCCCCGACGACGTCGTCCACAGCAACATCTCGACGTCCCTCATCCTCCGTACCGGATGAGGATCCGTCGTCAATCTCATCGTCCCGCCGGTTCAGCCACCCCGTCCTCCACCTCTAAGGAGCTGCCCCGACGTTCCCCTCGTCTTTCGCGCCACCTCCATTCCCACATCGCCATCTTCACCTGCACCACCGGAAGAGCATCATCATCACCATTTCCTCGGATGAAGCTGCGCCCTAATCTGCACCACCAAAGAGGTAGTACACTAATCGCCGCATTTTCTTTATTCGATATCACGGTGCTGCCGGCGCTCGGTCCCGAGCCGACACGGCGCGACTCCATCCACGGCGGCGTCGCCGGCCACTTCCTCCACGGCGTCGCTCCCTCGGCGGCGACGTCCACATCAGTAGGACCTGCTGCTGCTTTAGCTCTCGCTCGCGCTGCTGCTCTGCTATTGCTCTCGGTCCCCTGCCTGGTCTGCTCTTCTATTGCTCTTGCTCACGCTGCTGCTCTCGCTCTTGCGCTTGCTTGCGATGCTGCTCCGATTTAGCTACACTTCAGTCGACTGAATTGACTTTTGGGTCAGTCGATTTTCAGGTGGTGGGGTGGCTCGCCGGGGTGAAGGAAGAACCAAACGCAGCGGGGAGGGGGCTCGCCGGAGAGATACCCCACTATCTATCTTAGGGTTCAGGATGGGGGCGGTGGTCGCCGGCGGTGGCGGGGCGTTGGCGGGGTTGTGGCGTGGGGATCGCCGGAGAAAAAGCTCGGCACAGGGGGGCCTAGAGGGATGGCCGGGGCGGCGGCGGACCGGCGGTGGGGAGTGCTTTCGGGGCGGGCGGGGCGGCGCACCACCGGCCGCGGGCGGCGGGGGGCTGCTGTTTGGCCGACTCAGGGGGGGTGGAGGTTGAAGATGAACCGCAGTCCCTTGATTTCGTATCCAACGGCTGCAAAATCGGCTGACCAGAGATGAAAAAGTCAGTCGACCGACGTGTAGCCTCACCTTGCTAGTGCGTTCAATTTCGACAGCAAAATTCAGTTTCGACAGCAAAATTCAGTTTCGACAGTTAAGTTCAGTTTCGACAGTTAAGTTCAGTTTTGACAGTTAAGTTCAGTTTCGACAGTTAAGTTCAGAGATGAGCGACTGATGTATTTTACATCTAGCACTTTGTGGTTATGTATTTTACGTCATGTATTGGAGATGCTATTAGAATTCCACTCACACTACTAGAAAAAGGGCTACTAATGGCGCACCTAATTTGGCCATTAATGGCGCATTAGTGGTGCGCCATTAGTAATACTTACTAATGGCGCACCACTGGTGCGCCATTAGTATCTGGTATACTAATGGCGCACCACAGGTGCGCCATTAGTATAGGAAATGGTGCGCCATTAGTATGCCTCCCAGGGCCATGTATAGCCAGGTGCTTTGGTATACTAATGGCGCACCACAGGGCGATGCGCCATTAGTAACCTCGGCATACTAATGGCGCACTGCATAAGGATGCGCCATTAGTATCCTCTGGAATACTAATGGCGCACTGTTATGTGATGCGCCATTAGTATGAATATTAGTTGTTTTTTTTTTTAATTTTCTGTTTTTTTGCACAGGTTAGAAAATGTATAATTGGACAAAATATAGACAGCACACATCAACAACAGATTCATCGAATACAATAGAAGATTAGTCTCTGAATACATTTCATCATATTAGTCTCCAAATACAATTCATCACATTAGTCTCCGAATTGAAAAGACCGAACAAAGATAGAACATTATATTACAAGTCTCGAGACCGCGAGTAGCGAGTTTGTCTTCACATTACAAGTCGATATCGATCATCTAAACTACCATCACATAGAAGAGAGCTGCGGTCATCATGATGAGCATCATCACGATGAAACTCGTCTTCATCCGGTTCCTCCAACGCTCCCTCCCCTCTCGTGCTAGATAGCGGGCGTATCTAGATTCGGCCTCGGCCCTAGTGGTGTACCCTTTGTAACTGTTTCCGCTGAATCGGTGAACCTGTCTCCGACACTCCTCCCAGTCGTCGTAGACTCCGGGAACCTTACCCTTGTACACGACATACGACGGCATCACTATGCACTAGCGAAACGAAACGTTAGTACCAATTCACAGACAATACATAAGCAATATATAAGTATGCAACAGAACAATCGGAAGAGAAAAGCAAGACATTAATAGCATCAATTACATCTAAGTTGAACGACTCTCGAAACCAAAGAGACATACTACAAGTTCATTAAAGTTTAATTACAACATGAGCCAATCGATGTTTCAGAACGACACATCATCACTGCTTTCGACTCGACTCAAGGGACCGGAGCGTGGATGAAGCCGCCGTCTTTCGTGGGAGTCATGAAATTACGGGCGTTGTCAGCCTGCATTTGTAGCATTCCGTCTATCTCACTGTTGGACGGTTGATTTCCGAGGTAGAACTGCCCCGAGGTACGAAGGACATCTTGATGGATGATTTCCGCAAACTCCGACTGGATGCGAAAGAATTCTTGTCTGATGTCCGCGTCCTGGATTTCCGACACGCTCGCGGCCCAATCTTTGAGTTTACTCGGTAGCAGAAGTTGATGATGGTCCCGTACGATCGCCCGCATGTGATGGATGGCGTAGTAGGCACCCTTATGACCGCCAGGCGGCTGCTTGACGCAGCAGAACGTCGTATTGTGGGAGAACACGTGCTTGCCGTACTTACGAATAGGCCTGTTGAAGGTGCCCCCAGATTGGGCGTAGCCGGGGAGAACATCATCAAGAACCTTCTTGACATTTGTGTAGTCTACGTTCGACTGACGGTCCGGGTCGAAATACGTGGCCATGGAATATTTGGGTCTTAGGAGGATGAGCGTGCAATGTGTGTCACTGCAGAAAACACGGAATGTTAAAAGAAAAACGATCGAAATCTAAGAATTCGTATGTTACGGGGCGGTTGAGGGGAGGACTTACTCGGGAAAGTAAGGCACGAGGAAGTTATCCTTATCTGGGTTTGCCAGAATGATGCCTTCGAGGTAAGAACTCGCGACTTGCCGGTCCCCAGCGCTGCCCAAGATCTTGGCACGCATATAGAAGGGGTCGACTATCACGATGTCCGGGGTCTTGTCGCGAATGATCCGCATCTCCATACTCAGCGAAAATAGCCGAACGAAGGTGTAGTGCAGCAGATGAAGGTTCAACATAGCGTGGATGTCATCAAACCGCAGGACGATCGTACCCCCGATGTAGTTATCCACAAAGCCCTTGCCCTCTGGCACCTTGGCCACGAAAACCGGGTATGCCACATCCTTCTCTCTGATACGCCGCTTCTCCAAAGAAAGAACACTGTCATGCAGACTCCGCATAGCACCGGCTGCAACATCGAGCATATTTCTCGGTAGCATCGGCCTACCCGCCACATGCACCCTCCTCATTAAATCCTCAGGTGAAGGTGGCCCGTCCTGAGCACGGATCGTACTCGGTGCCGGCTGGCCCGCACCCTTGTTAGTCTTTCTTTTGCGTGCCTTCTTCTTCTCCTGTAATGGGACCGAGTTCTGCTCACAGACCGCCTTCTTGAGTGTGTTGGGGCTGAGAATATTTCGCACCTCGCCTATCTGAGGCTCGGTGAAGTCGGCTGTCACAACCCCAGTTTAGCCTTTGCTTGTCCTTGCATGATCACCATATCATCATGTTTAAATTCCAAAGAAATTTGAAATGGGGATTGTTTAAACCCTAGCATTAAGGAATCCAACTAGGTTCAACTAAAATATTTTCAGTAATGTCCATCATTTATGGAAAATGCTGGAAACAGTAACCAGAGGTGATGCACATTTTTGCATGACATATTGGGCTCTGGATTAATTCATATTGTATTTGCATTTGGGCATTTAAAAGATATAAAATATTTTAAATGCTCAAATAATCATAAACTAAAATGTTTACTGTGGGATATATTCTAAACAGTAGTCATGATTAGTTTTATGATTTTTGGAAATGCCCTGGCATTTTTAATAAAGCCCTGAAGTTTACAGAATAATAGAAAACATTATTTAATAGAAACCAGAGAGAGAACCTACCTGGCGCTCACCTGGCAGCCCACTTGGCCCAAGTGGCCGGCCCAGCCCACCTGGCCTCCCCTTGTCTTCTTCCCCTTGCCAGCGCACGAAGCAGCTCGGTGGCGAGCGCCGACGACGCGCCTGGCCACCTCCTGCTTGCCGCCTCGCCTTGGCCCTCCTTGGCAACGCCACGCACACCCCCCGACCCCCTCGCCCTCTCCCCTCTCTCCCTGGACCTCTTTCTCCTCCTCTGGTTCTCTCTCCCTCTCGCACTGTCGCCACCGGCCACCGTTGCCGTAGCCACCCCCTCCCCCTCGCCTCACCGACGTGTTCCCGAGCACCGTCACGACGTCATCGTCCTCCCCACCGAGCCACGCGAGCGGAAGTGCCCTGCAGCGCCGCCCCGATGCCTCCTTCTTCCTCGGGTCGCCGGAGATCCGCCTCGCCGCCCCGCTCGCTCCGACAACTCCCCGACCTCGCCGTTGCCCCTACTGGATCCGTTGTGAGCTCCTCTTCCTCTCCCCCTAGCTCCCGTGCTCGTTTGGCCGCATAGCCGCCGTTTCCACCGCGGCCGAGCTCCACCGCCGCCGGCCATCGTCGCAGCCGTCGTTTCTGGCCTCCTCTCGCCCAGCGGCCTGCTCCGTTGGAAGCGGCGCACGCCCAGGAGCACGCAGCACACACCAGCACCTCCCCTACTGCACCACAACGACGAATCCGCCGTTGCCCGAACTCTGGCCACCGCGGATGCGCTCACCGTCGTCGATTCCGGCGAACACGCGGGCTCCCGTGCGGCTAGCTAGATGCGGGCGTGCGCGGGTTTCCCTCTGGTAGTCTTCGCACGTCCAGCCGCCGCCCGTAGCGCGTTCCCGAGCATCGCCGCCGCGTTCGCGTGCTAGCCGGCGTTCAACTCCGGCGTGCTGACGTGGACGCGTCATTAGCGGCTAATTAACCCACTAACTAACACCCTGGCTCGCTGACATGTGGGCCCCGCTTCCTAGTTAACTCTGGTTTAGTTTTTGTTTATATTAAACTAAACACATGGGCCCCACAGGTCAGCTTGACCTGGCCACGTCACCTGTTGACCCGACCCCACCTGTCAGTGACAATAAACAACACTGGGTCACCGACCAGTGGACCCCACTGGTCAGGTTTGACCTGGAGGCGCCCAGTTGACCTGCTGACATCAGGGTGATGTCATGCTGACGCAATATGTATTATCTGGATTTATTTTAATTCAAGAAATTTCAGAAAATAGCCTAAACTTCTAAAATTCATATAAATTCAACCGTAGCTCAGATTGAAATAATTTATATATGAAAAATTATCAGAAAAATCCAATCTATCCATTTATGCTATTTTCATGCATGTTAGAACAACTTATAGCTACTGCTTAGGACAAATCGAATGAAGGCCATTTAAATAACCATATGTGGAGTTTGAATTTGAACCTTGGGTTCAAACCAACTACACTTAAGTGTGTTGCTAGTTGCATTAGCCAAATCACAAGCATATTGCCATGTCATGATCATGCATCATATTGTTGCATTGCATTGATTGTGTTCTTTCTATGTTTGCCGGTAACCGTCCCCTCTCAGTCAACGATGTTCCGGCGATGAGATCGATGACACCGATGAAGAACTATATTATCTTCAGAAGTGCCAGGCAAGCAAAACCCCTTGTTCATTCTGATACAATCCCACTCTCTTGCTCCTGCTCTCTTTTACTGCATTAGGACAACAACGAGTCATCTGTTACTTGCCGCGGTAGCTGAACCCCTTTATCCTTTGCATGACCTGTCATTCCACAGTAAATAGATGAAACCCACTAGCATGAGTAGGAGTTGTTTGAGCCCTGATGTGCCTGCTCATTCATGCTTGTTGTCTTGCCTGCTACTGCTTAGAGTTGAGTCGAGTCTGATTCATCGGGAATGAATTGGAATGGTGATGAACATGTCCTACTGTGTGTGAGCCAGGTGTGTGAACACGATTTGGTAAAGGTAGCGGTGAGAGGCCATGTAGGAGTACATGGTGGGTTGTCTCATTGCAGCCGTCCTCAGGAACCGAGTTCTGTGTTTGTGATCCATGAACAGTTACTACCACACATTGGGTTTCGGTAACTCGACCCCTCTCGACTTATTAATCAACTTGATCTCTGTCCAGGAGTTGCAACTAGTTTCTGGTGTTTGTAGGTAGTGTTAGTAGTCTACCAAGTGGCACCCGATACAGGTGGGCTTGGGACAGACTAGGCACCGTGGCCGGGTAGACCAAGCGCCGCCCGTTTGGTGGGCTTGGAACCCTGTACACATCGTTTGGGGCCGTGAGCGACACCCCGGCCGGATCTCCTTGCGGATGGAACCCGAATAGGCGATAAACCTGGACGAGAGACTTGTGTGGTTAGTCAGGTCGTGGCCGACTCCCTCGCCCGGCTTCTGCTTGAAGGTTGCCGAGGTACATGACGTGTACAGGGCGGTAAGTGGCGAGAGCGTGTGTGAAGAAGTACACCCCTGCAGGGTTATCATTATCTATTCGAATAGCCGGATTCCTCGGATATGGAAACTTGGACCCCTTGCATAGTTCATAGACAAGTGAAAGTGGATACTCTAAAATGCGCAAGATAAGCGTGAGTGCTATGGATGGCGTTCTCGTAGGGAGACGGGAGCGGATCCATAGTGGTGTATTGATATGGTGAATATGTGGACTCGTGTGCGCCACCTCAAAAGAGTTACTTGTAGTTGTAGTGTAGGATAGCCACCGAGTCAAAGCTGGCTTGCGGCAGTTAAACCCCACTACCCCCTTTGTTGATACTGATGCATATGTAGCTAGTTCTGATGTAAGTCTTGCTGAGTACAATTGTACTCACGTTTGCCTATTTTATGTTTTGCAGAGAGACTTCAGTCTCGCTAGTAGTTCCGCGTGGACTTCGACGTTTAGCTCGTTACCTCAGCTACGATCTTGTGCCCTCGGCAGGATCTGGTAGATAGTCAGGCTTCTCAGTCTTTTTCATTTGTAGATGTCTGTACTCAGACATGTTAAGCTTCCGCTTGTGCTTTGACTTGTATGCTCTGAGTGTTTGGTCATGAGACCCATGATTGTAATATCTCGCTCCTCGGAGCCTAATGAATAAATACTTGAGTCGTAGAGTCTTGTTGTGATGCCATGTTGTATTTACTCATATCGGGCATATTGTGTGTATGATTGAAATGCTTGGTATGAGTGGGATCCGACTATCTAGTTGTTTATCCTTGGCAGCCTATCATATGGGGAAATGTAGTCTAGTGCTTCCTGAGCGATAGTAGTCCGCTACAGCCCGGTTCACCGGATTCCTGCTATCCCAGCACTACTGCTTGGAACACTTGACTGGCCGGCATGTGTTTCACTTCGTTCCTATGTCTGTCCCTTCGGGGAAATGTCACGCGGTGTTATCCGGAGTCCTGCCTAGCCTGCTACAGCCCGGGTTACCGGAGTCCTGTTAGCCCAGTGCTACAGCCCGGATTTATACGTTGTTGACCGACATGCTCGATGTGATTCATGTATGCCTGTCCTCATGGGTTAGTGCCGCCTTGGGTTCACGACTAGCCATGTCGGCCCGGGTTCTCTGTCATATGGATGCTAGCGACACTATCATATACGTGAGCCAAAAGGCGCAAACGGTCCCGGGCCAGGTAAGGTGGCACCCGTGGGAGTACCGTGCGTGAGGCCGCAAGGTGATATGATGTGTTACACGCTGGATCGATGTGGCTTAGGATCGGGGTCCTGACATCGGCAGCTGGAGGCGTCTCCTGAGAGCTGAACGGCAGACGACGCCAGTTGCAACTTGGCTTCTCCGCGGTACCAACTAGATCGCGCACGTCTTTTGTTGGGTTGGGTTCTTGAGAAGGAGGCCCCATGAAGTCGCCATCGTACCCATGATCGGCAAAGTACCGATCGACGTTGGCAAATGTATCGTCGTCGTCGTTGTTCTAATCCTGTGCCATATGCATGTTTGGATCCAGTGGCATATGGATGTCCGGCACCGTTGCGGCGGTCTTGCCATGGGGCCGACTTGGCGCCGGCACGACTGGCGGTGTTGTCTTTAGGGTGGTGTCCCCCGCCCCCAAACGAATCTGGCTCTTCGGCCAAAGCAGGGGCCAGCTCAGGCAGGCGCTGAGGGTCATCACGTCATCATCGTCGGCCCCGACGGGTCGAATCGGAGGTAACAACTCGTCGCAGCCTGGCAGCACCCGAACCAGTTGAACCCTAAACACGTTGGGTGGCATCTGGGTACCGTGGAACAAGGGGTTGCCCGGTTGAACGATTTTGCCCTTGGCGACATCGACCAACTCATTGTTCACGAAGTGCAGGAGAGTGCACGTAACATCGGCGGCGCCCTGCGAAAACATGTAGGGCATCAGGGATGCCCAGTCAAAGGCAAGGAGATGAAGTCCTCGGCCGAGAGAGGCTTAATTAGTTACCGTGATGATGGCGTCGAGCTCGGCTGATGTCGAGGCACCGCCAACGGCGGGCGTGCAGTTGACGGAGGGGCCGCTTGCTGCAGAGGTGCCGGCCGGTGTACACCCGGGTGCATTAAGCTCCCGTGCCGGCGTCGGAGACACCAATGGCCCCGCCATCGCGTTCTGCGAGTTGCTGGCCGTGAAGCTAGGAATCGGAGGCGGCCCCTGTTGGCCGCCCGCAATCCACGCACTCAACCCCTGGATCAAGGTAGGCACAATGGCGGTAATCGTCGCTCCGAGTTGTTGTTGCACTTGCTCTTGGACAATCTCCGGAATCCGCGCCACCTGTGCTTTGAGTTCTTGAACCTCGTGCGCCTGGCTTTCCGAGCTGGTCTTTTTCTCCTTTCGCCCACCAGTGTTATAGTATGACCCCCATTTTGTCGACAAGCCTTTGCCGGCCACACGACCAACTGACATCGGCTTACTGAGCTTATCTTTGTTCTTCATTACATTCAACGCCCTATTTAGAGTGGTGTCCCAAGGGTTGCTCTTAGTCGACCCCGCGCTACTGCTTTCTGTCGCCTGCGGAAGGAATGTGAACCATTTAGAAATTTGGCTTCATTAATTAGAATGCAACCATATGGAGCTAATTACGCGGGGGTGTATTCCTTACCAGAACAAGCTCAAGCGCCCTGGTCTTCGGATCCGTGGTAAGCTCCTTTGTTTTCGGGTCCTTCTTGTACCGGGCCCTGACATAGTTCCTGGTCTGCTTGTCACCGTATTTATCGAAGAGGGGCGGTAGGCCTTGCTCGGCACGGTCCGCCTCCTCCTTGTCCCATATAGGCTCCGCCACTCTATAACCGCCGGGACCGAGTGTGTGTTCCCCTAAGTTCAGCTCCCGCATTTCTTTCCCCTACTGACTTGATTGGGAGTGTGCGGTGCTCGAGCAATTGATCTTGAAGTCGTTGTAGTCATCTTCGGTGATTGAAGGATTTTTCTCCTTGATCTTCTCATAACTCTCACCTTTCTCGATCATTCTCTTCACATTGCTTTTCCAAGTAGACAGGGCCTTGCTCATCTTTGTGAGGGCAGCATTGTTCACTTTATTCCCTTTGAGGCTTGTGTTTTCAAATTCAGCGGGGAACTTGTATCGTTCGTGCAGCTTCGTGAAGAGGAGGTTGCGCAAATTCCCTCGGTCAGGATGCCTCAGGTTCTCGGTGTTGATCGAGACGGTGCTCTGGAGAATGCACCCGAGCTGAAGCGAGTACCCCTTGACTATTCGTGCGGGCGCCGTTGGATTCCCGTCGGAGTCCACTTCAGTAACTTCCTCCTTGAGGGTGCGGAGCACGGTCGGGCGTCGGTCCTTCCGTTGCCTCTTCTGGCTGCCATCTGTGCGTGCGCCGCCATCATCAGTGGTGGCATCCTCGGCGGCACCATCAATGGTGGCATCAGTGGGGTCATCCTCGGCGGCACCATCAGTGGTCTCAGGATCGGTGGGGAAGGCGGTGTCCTCATACAAGTGAGGTTGTTCCTCCATCTCCTGGGACAGCTCCCAGAATGCCTTGCCGCCCGAACCCCCGGCCTCATCGTTGTGGGCCATGTTTCTCTCTAAATAGAAACAAAGTTTGGTCAAAAAGTTGGTTATTATCAAGGAACAAGATCATGGTCTCATCATTTAGGGTTTGTCGACACCGAGGCATCCTAAAATCTAAGCTTTTATCATTGAGGGTTTTTCGACGCCGAGGCACCCTAAAAGCCTAAGCATTAGTCACAAGTACGCCGGGGCACTTGATCCTACTTAGTTAACTACTAAGATACCCCGGCCCATGCATTAGTCACAAGTACCCCATATGTCCTATTTTTAGCAAAGTCATGCTAAGATTCACGGAAAATTTCAGCATGACCTTTGCTGAAAATAGGACATATGGAGTACCCGAATTTGCCGGAACGGAAGTTAATCGACATTCCGGCAAACTCAAGGGCCTCTTGGGGTACCTGCAAACCCAGCAAACTAGCAAAATCATCACAAATTGTTTTCTGTAAAAGATGATCATCATCTTTACAAGTCTTTCTCAATGTGATCACAAGTAATTCAGAGGCATCACAAGTAATTCAGAGCAAAGAAATAGCTTAATACATGCCTCAGCTTATCAACAGTCATTACTTGTCAAATACAGAAGAAGGAACAATTTATTTGTGACATAGTTACAAATGATGACAGAATAAAGCAAACACCATACACTAGCCTCAAGATGAGAAGGCGGGTAAACAGAGTTATCCATATGCAAAAATGAAAAAGGGTAAACAGAGTATTATCTTTCCAGCTTCAAGATGTGAGAAAATACTAAGTAGCATCAGCACAAGATATAAGGAAATGACATTCCTCCAAAAGCAAAGAAGGAAGAGTATGTACATTACAAGGAACTGTTGTCTGCATTGACGACAGAAGGTATGCTCATACATTTATATTATATTGTGAGTACAGCAAATATGCCGTAAAGCATATAAGCATACACCAAAGGTTACTAACCGACTTCCAAAGCTAATTACAAACCATTTCTACTCTAGCAATCACCAATGGTGGATGCTTTCATCTATGCTTGCTCAAAATTCGTTTCAGATTTGTACCCATAATAGAAAGCAGTAGCATTTTCAGAGATATGACAAACTGAATTTTAAACAAGGATATGGCACTATACTTAAGTCCATTTATGGATAGCCTGTTAGGGAACATATTTTCTCTCAATACTTTCACAATTAAAACAAGAATACCAACTTATTTTTTGTTTTTCCTTTCTCAATTGGTAATATGTGTTTCGTGTGTATTATTATATTTGAAAGATGGACAGGTAGAGTGACACTCAAGAACTGGGCAATTAGCATACGAGGCATAAGCTTCAAGTCAGAGACTACAACAACGGCCAAGGTGAACTCCAATCAAGCATATCAGGAGAGAAGATAAATTGGTTGAAATTGAACTGCAGCGAAGTTGCAACACAAGACCAAATTAGTACCAGCACACAGGTAGTGTGCTGACAAGAAAGGGACAACCTCAAATCTGATCCTAATCTATCCCTTGAGAAATATTATCACCTCAGATGTTATTTATTCTAAGCATGCAGCCAATCCTAACCCTAGCATGGCTTCGGGTCCCACCGGACCCATGTTGACAACAAAGTTTTGTGAACAGGTACATGACAGAGTTAAGTTTTATGCAAGGATGTGGCATATTGAAACTGAAAGTCTAATTAAAAGTCGTCAAGAGCAAAAAAAGGTGGCAACATATGAGAACAATAATGGAGCTAAACTACACAGCACATGACCACAACATAGCATGTATACTGACAAAAATAGCAATTCATAAGCAATAGGGGCAAAGGAAACTGAAAATTACAGTTACCAAGCTGCTGAAATTACATACTAAAAAAATTGTGCTCATCAAAATTTATTACCAAGGGTAGAATTACACTGCAAGAACCTACTAATCTAGACACAAGTAGGATGATCAACTGATGGCAACTTGACTTTTTTGTTTTATGTTCAATGCACCTTCAGTTCAAAAGGTAAGCGGTGAAATATACTACCTTACTACAAACACAGCAGGAGTCTCGTAGAAAAGGGAGAATAATAGGATTGTCGAAATAAAGCAATCCTCCTTCCAGCACATATAAAACTAGTATAATGCCGTTCATTCTAATAATTGGAAATAACAGTAATATACCAGACTTTTTTTCCTAAATCTATAAAAACAAAAACAATGTTCTTATATGCAGCTAACAAGGTGAAGATCTTCATTAGAACCTAGGGCAAGCACAAAGTAGCATATACATTGATGTTTAGTCACTATAACAGATAAAACAGTAAGCAAACAACCATCTTGCCGTACAGGTTTGAACACCAGAAAAAGGAAGGGAGAGGCTTTATGTCCTTCTATGCAGTACATCAAATAGTTATGCCGATTGCCGATTATATAAATAGAAGTAATATATGGGCTTATCAATCAGCACAGAAGATGCGTCCTTTCAACAATCAACTAGCACTAGTGTGTGCAATAGTTATCAGAGAGAAGAAATTAAGCCTCTACTCTTTCGCAAAAAAAAGAAAGAAATTAAGCCTCCAATCAAGAACTATGGACTGCAAATAAGACATAGGTAAAGTATAGTGGCACTGACACTGCAAGAACCTTGAAATTACACTGTAATAACCATGAAATTGTGATGTTAAATGTCCTGGGAAATATAGTGGCACTGACAATGAAATGCCCTAAATTAACTACATTTAAATTACACTATAATTTCACTGGAACTTACACTTAAATTACACTGAAAAATGCACAAAATTTTACCTAAACTAACAGTATAATTCTTTAAACTTGCACTGCACTAACCTTGAACTTGAAATTTACCTAAACTAACAGTATAATTCTTTAAATTTTACACTGCACTAAACTTGCACTTGCGCTGCACTAACAGCATGTAGCAGTAAAGTAAGAAGCTCACGGGGGAGGGAGAGAGGGGGAGAGGAGGAGTGGGAGCTCACGGGGGCGGTGGTGTGGACGGGGCGACGAGGTGGGGCGACGAGGTCCGGGTGGTGGTGGTGCGACGAGGTCCGGGAGGCAACGAGGTCCGGGTGGTGGTGGTGCTCCGGCGACGGTGGTGTGGACGGGGCGGCGTCCGGGCCACCGGCGACGAGGGCGGCGGGGCGACGGGGAGAGCGGCGCCAAGGAGACGAGGACGACGGGGCGGCGGGGCGGCAGCGTCGGGAGAGGAGAGGGCGGCGTCGCGGCGTCGGGGCGTCGCGGCGGAGACGAGGACGACGGGGCGGCGTCGAGGCGGCGGGGCGGCGTCGAGGCGGTGGGGCAGCGGCGTCGGGAGAGGAGAGGGGAAGGGGATCGAGGGCGAGGGCGAGGGAGAGAGAGGGGATAGGTGTGGGCCCAGGAGGCAGTATGGATGGGGGCCTAACAATACTAATGGCGCACCACACCTCGGTGCGCCATAAGTACATCCATACTAATGGCGCACCTCACCCTGGTGCGCCATTAGTATTTTTTATTTCAGCTCGAGCCAACAGGTTTATCTCCCACCTAACCTGATCCACATCAAGTCTTCTCTACTAGCTCGACTGGTCAGCAGCTAGTTCTCACACCAGGAGGTCCTGGGTTCGATTCCCAGGCTCCACAATTTTTTTATGCATTTAAAATGTTGTTTGATACTTATTTGTGTTTAAATATGTTCAAACTTGTTTAAATCATAACAGTAATATTTTTTTATAAGACAGTAATAATTTTTTAAAAAATATCATCAAACAGTAATGCCGGTGGAGCGGGGGAGGGTGCAGGGGGTCGGCGGCGGCGGTTGAGTAGGGGAGGGGTGCGGGGGGTCGGCGGCGGCAGTTGAGTAGGGGAATCGAGGGTGCGGGGGGTCGGCGGCGGCGGCCGGTGGACCGGGGGTGCTCTGTGGTGAGTGGGACCGGATCTGGCGAGGTGGGATAGCGATCGAGATGGAGGGGAATCGAGATCGAGTGTCCATGAAATTTAAAAATATTCATGATAGTTCAAAAAGTGCCCATGAAATACAATCGAGAAATGAAGGGTACGATTTAATTAAATACAATCTTCTTGCCCTTCTTTTTCGCAAATGGAGTTCTTCTGTGGAACGGACGTCCTTTAGGTAGGGTGGTCCTGCTTCTTCTTGTGGTGTATGCTGCTACTTCATCATCGTCGTCATGTTCGATCCTCGGGTCGCTGTACTTGTCGAAGTCTTGCTCATTGGCTACTCCATCCATTCCGATGATCTTCCTTTTGCCTCTCCTCACGACAACACGACTGGTCTTTGACGGGTCGGTAATGAAGAAGCATTGGTCCACTTGGGAAGCCAGTACCCATGGCTCATTTTTCGCGGTGACGTTTGCGCCCGCGGTCTTGGATTTGGCTTCGGGTATAACCATGGTGGTGAAATACCGGTCTTCTTTTAGGACGCTCTTGGCCCATCTGACACGGAACATCGGGACCTTCTCTCCAGCGTAGCTCAGCTCCCAGATCTCCTCGATCCTTCCGTAGTATCTGTCCTTGTCGTTACCGGTGTAGGATTCCATCGTTACCCCGGAGTTCTGATAACCATCGCTCTTCATGTCCTTGGCCTCGGTGTAGAATGTGTAGCCGTTGATATCGTACGCCTCATAGGTCATCAGGTTGTGCTCGGCGCCCTGTGACAAGGCGAATATGAGTTGTTCTTCCACGGAAGAATCCTCATGTAAAGGGTACGACAGAAGCTTCTGCTTGAACCAACGCGTGAAACATGAGTTGTGCTCTTTGAGTATATCTCCGTCCGTCCTCTATTGGCCTCGGTCATTGTACGTCTTCTTAATAAAGGTTTTGTGCTCTACCACCCAAGGATCGACCACGTCTATGTGTTGTAGCGCGACTAGGTTGCTCTTTCAAAGTCGGCGAGTCGACCCTCGAAGTCGACATGCATTTCGCGGCGACCCTCACGGTGACCCCATCCAGCGAGCCTGCCGAGGTGCCTGTTGACGGGCAGACCAATGGGGTTCTCGATGCCTAGATAATTCGTGCAGTACGAGATGCACTCTTCGGTCAGAAAGCCCCTGGCTATGCTTCCCTCTGGACGTGACATGTTGCGAACGTATCCTCTGATGACACCATTCATCCTTTCAAACGGCATCATGCTGTGCAGGAACGTCGGCCCGAGTTGGATGATATCCTCCACTATATGGACCAGCAGATGCACCA
The DNA here is from genome assembly GCA_032464435.1 of Aegilops umbellulata. Classification (NCBI taxonomy): domain Eukaryota; kingdom Viridiplantae; phylum Streptophyta; class Magnoliopsida; order Poales; family Poaceae; genus Aegilops; species Aegilops umbellulata. The sequence goes on from CP136057.1 coordinate 353,178,371, forward strand.
TAACGTCGAAGAATGCGGGCGGGAAGTACATCTCAAGCTCGCATAGTATCACCACGATCTCTTCCTGTAGCCTTCTGAGTTGCCTCACGCCAATCGACTTCCGAGAGATGACGTCGAAGAAGTTGCATAGGCCAAATAGCGTTTCACGGACGTGCGCGTCCATGATCCCACGGATTGCAACTGGAAGTATCTGCGTCATCAGCACGTGACAGTCATGAGACTTCATCCCGCTGAACTTCTGCTTCGCTGGGTCTAGGTATCTGCTTATCTTCCCCGCGTAACCGTAAGGAAGTTTTACTCCTAGGAGGCAGGTGAAAAACTGCTCGATCTCCTCCTGACTTAGAGTGAAGCACGCGGGAGGGTAGTCATTTCCGGTCTTCTTGGCCTTTTTGCCTTTGAGACGACTTTCTGTGTCCTGCTTCGCCTCATCATCATCATCATCATCATAATCATATATAGCGTGAAGCTCCTGCCTGATGCCCATTGATTTCAAGTCTGCCCTTGCTTTCGGCCCATCTTTGGTCCTCTCTGGCATGTTGAGCAGGGTACCAAGCAGACTCTCGCACACGTTCTTCGTGATATGCATGACATCAAGGCTGTGAGGCACACGGTGGATCTTCCAGTACGGCAAGTCCCAGAAAACAGACCTTGTTTTCCATACCTTCAGCAGCGGCTCTGGCGCCTTTCGCTTTTTTCCCGGCTCTGGCGCCTTTTGCTTCTTTCCCGGCAGTGGGCAGTCTTTCCAATTTTTCAACAACTTGTCTATTTCCTCGCCGCTCCTCGTACACGGGCGTTTTCGGGGTTCGGTTTCACCATCGAACAGATCCTTGCGTTTCCTCCATGGGTCATCGTCGCGAAGCCACCTTCGATGTCCCATGAACCCGGTTTTCGAAGACCCGGGATCTCTATCTAGCTAGCGATACGTTGTGTCATCCATGCACCGTACGCATCCAGAAAATCCGTGGACTACCTGCCCCGCGAGATATCTGTAACCGAGATAGTCGTGCACCGTCGTGAGCAGTGCGGCTCTCATAGGGAAATATTCTTTCTCTGCGGCGTCCCACGTATTGGCTGGCGTTTTCTACAGCGTGTCTAGCTCCTCCTTCAGCAGCCCCAGATACAGATTGATGTCGTTCCCTGGTTGTTTCGGCCCTTCAATTAGCATACTCATGTGAATGTACTTCCTCTTCATGCACAACCAGGGGGGAAGGTTGTACATCCACACAAACACAGGCCAGGTGCTATGTGTGCTTCTCTGGCTGCCAAACGGATTGACTCCATCGGTGCTCGCGCCCAGCACGATGTTCCTTGGATCCTTCCCAAATTCTGGGTATTCAAAATTCAACGCTTGCCACTGGCTCGCATCCTTAGGGTGACTCAGCATCTTGTCTTTTTATCTATCTCCGGATCATTTGCGTCATCTTCTCGCTTCTTCTCCTCCCTATCCGCGTGCCAACGCAGGAGCTTTGCTACCTTAGGATCCGCGAAATACCGCTGCAGACGAGGAGTGATCGGAAAGTACCACACCACTTTTCGAGGAGCTTTCTTCCTCTTCTTGTATCGAGTGACGCCGCACACCGGACATATGGTAGACTCCGCGTGCTCGTCCCGATAAATGATGCAATTGTTCATGCAGACATGGTATTTCACGTGCGGTAAATCCAAAGGACACACGATTTTCTTCGCCTCCTCCAAACTGGTCGGGCACTTGTTCCCCTTTGGAAGACGTTCGTGCCAGAATGACATGTTCTCGTCGAAGCATGCGTCGGTCATTTTGTGTTTTACCTTCATCTCCAGAGCCATGAGCGTTACTTTCAGGCGGGTATCCTCGGGCCTGCATCCTTCATACAATGGAGTAACCGCGTCTAACTCAAGTTGATCCACCTTGGCTTTCTCTCGGGCGGCGGCTCTTGCGTTATCCGTCTGCTTGAGAAGCAGCTCTTGAATATAAGGGTCCTGCACCCAGCCCATCGATGGTCCACCGTCGTATGCTCCGCCGGCATCATCATCTTCATGATCATGCCCGTCGTCTGCTCCGGCGCCATCTTCCTCATCATCATGTCCTGCATCTTCTACATGATGACTGTGTACAGCATCACCGTCGTGATCATCTCCTGGGGATTCTTCGCCTTCTCGCCCGCCCGAGCCGCGGTGGTTGCCTTGCTGCCCTTCCTCATTTCTTGCCCGGCCCCCATGGACGACTTCGTAGTCATCTTCATCACCTTGCCACCGATAGCCATCCATGAAACCACGCAAAAGCAGGTGGTCCCGCACCTGCCCGGAATCCGGGTCCGCAATAAGGCTCTCCAGCTTGCATCTTCGACACGGACATCTTATCTCCATCTCATTCTTTTGAAGCATCTCGGCCTTCGCGGACCTCAAAAACCTATTCACGATGCCTTCGGTCATCGTGCGGACCATGGTTGCCTGCGGGGTAGAGCAAAACGATATTTTAGAACCAAGAAAAAATTTGGCATGACTTTCCCTAAAAATAGGACCAAAAAGAATGCTTAATGCCAAAATTATCACCGAAACGGAAATGAATCAACATTCCGGCAAAATATTGGCAACTATCGCATTTCAAATACCGGTACACCTCCAAACACAAACACATATGCAACACCACAAACATATGCAACACCACGAACATACATAGATCTAGCTAGGCCATAAAAAGTGCATGTGCAAATTGTTGTAGGGAGAACAACATAAATATAGCTTCCCCCCTTACTTACCTATCAAAACAAGGTAATTTAACCACTTAATTTCAATGAATCTATGGTGGAAATGAGGTGAAAAAGAGGAGGCACCCGAGACAAAGAGAAGGTGGAGAGAATGGAGTGGGGAGAAAGTGAGTGTGGGTAGGAGAGGCTGCCCAAAATATCTTGTTGCTGACCACTTACTAATGGCGCACCAGCAGTAAATGCGCCATTAGTAATCCAGGTTACTAATGGCGCACCTCTATCTGATGCGCCATTAGTAGTTTTGCGAAAAAAAAGAAAAAAATCATACTAATGGCGCACTCTCCAACGGTGCGCCATTAGTAGTTTGAACTAGTAATGGCGCACGGTGGGACAGTGCGCCATTAGTAGTTTTCCAACAAAAGGAATAAAAAATATAATTAAAAAAACAGCATTAGTGGCGCACTCTGGTACTAGTGCGCCATTACTAGTTACAACTAGTAATGGCGCACCGTGCCAGGATGCGCCATTAGTGTGTTTGGACAGACGCGCTAGTTCAAAAAAAATTAGGATACTAATGGCGCACCCTAGGCAAGGTGCGCCATTAGTACTTTCAACACTAATGGCGTACCAGATTGTGGTGCGCCATTAGTATATACTAATGGCGCACCACCTATCTGGTGCGCCATTAGTGTCAATCCCACCTATAGCCCTTTTTCTAGTAGTGTCAGGTTAACATTGTTCGTTGTCTCTCTTGTCCTGCTTCAGCCTCGGCGTCGTACAACTCACCGGAGCTGCTCCAACGACGAAACCCTCCATCACAGTGGAGCAGTACCTCGAGCTCCATCTCCAGACGCCTAAGATCTTCTTCCCCTCCTCTGACAGCCAAGTCAGCCGGAGCATCCTCACCGGCCAACCCAATCACGCTGAGATCGACATGGCTTCGCCAAAGAGGTTCCACACTTGTTGCATCTCTTTTTTACTCTACATGTTATATATATTGTCCACTGAGCACTCGTAGTAACGGGAAATACGATTATTTTATCCTACTATATGACAAGCAGTGAGGTACCAGGCAACTTAGCTATCCGTGATGGACTCTCTTGAACGCCATCATTATTTATCTCTATGCGTTTCAGCTGTGCATTTGTTGATGGGCCTGGGAGTTGAGCTAGTATGGCAGCGGCCTGGGTCCAAAGTAATAGAAGTAGCACAAAAACATTTTTTTAGTGTAGGATTTTCCTTGCTCAAGCCTGCCTACTAGAATCGCTAGTGCTTGAAAGGAAAAGTGAGTGAAAAACATCGGAATTGGAAAGTTTCCTATGGTACTACTTTTCATGAATTTGGTGCAAAGGAATGGAGCAAAGGAAAACTGTAGGATTTGTTCCTTTAGTGTCTCCCTGAAAGAAAAACCGTAGGAATTCTAATTTCCACTTCTCCTCCTTTTTATATTCCTATTCATCAAGCACAAGACTAAGAGATAGTAGCATAATAGCATTATAACCGTACATTTTCTTGTGTGGTTTGTCCTGCTCCTGAGGCGCTGTGTTCCACCCCAGCTCAGCTGCTCAACGACGGAAGGGTTCACCACAGCAGGGATCCGCTCTCCAGACTGTCTTTCGCCGCCTCAGATCTTCTTCCCCGCCGCCGGCAGCCACGACAACTGCATTACCATCATCAACTGAGCAGATGACCTTGAGGACTACACGGGTCCGCAAGAGAGGTAGCACTCTTCCGTGTCTGCTTACGTTGTGTGTCGCTTAATATGATGACATGCTACATTATCGTCGTGTTCACCTATTAGACTCCGAGTCAGTTCCAAACTAATGCTGAAACTTGAGTTTTTAAATGGTTGTGGGGTACATATTGGGGCAGCAATCAGTACTATCTGCCTACTATCTGGTTAATCTCCGGTGTCTACTATGAGTTTCATGTTGGGTGCAAACAAACATTAAAGGAGCCATTATCTGTATTTTTTAACTAAAGCTATTATCTGCCTGCTATCATTGGTTTTGGGTCTATCCACAGTTTGTTACCATCACTCTGGATTTGTGCATGCACTCCTTACATAATCTCACTATGTTTTATTCCTATGCATGCCAGTTATTGTACACAATGGAACTGATCATGTAGAGCAAAAGAGACGAGCCTTGCGTGGCAATAAAATTTCATGCAAACGTCGTTCCATGGTGGGCGCAAAGGCAGCCCCCCTCCACCCATTTCGGATCGTAATCAAGAGGAAGATAACTGTTATGAGGGGGATTCAGAAGGAGAAGACCACTCCTATTTACCCCATGAGGTCTTCGCTCTAACTTGGCATGCTGATGTTGGAAATATCATGCATATGGTGCCTTGCATTGCTTACTGTATACATTAAAGATGTCATCTGCTTAGTTTAGACATGCTTTGTGTCAATGGCATCTGTTTAGTTTCTTTATCGTATATGTGAATCATGCAATGCCATCTTGTCTAGCCAGGCATCATATATGTGAATTTTGCAATGCCATCCTGGTTAGCCAGTCATCTTATATGTGAATTATATCATGCCATCATTTTTTATTATGTGTTAAATTTGTCAACAATTTTAGTACATTCAATTACTCTTCCTGTGCATCAGCCATTTGGCACGGTCATGGAAAAATCTGGAGTGGAAACAAGGTCTTCAGAGCAGACAATGCTACCTGACGAAGCGCATGTCTTGCTGGTTACCGATGGCTCCTCAGAGGAGGATTCAGAGACAGATGACCAGTCATATTTCCCCCCTGAGGTGCATGCCCTAACTTGGCAGGGTTATGTTGCTCATATCGTGCGTATGGTATCTTGCATTGGTATGTCATTTGCTTAGTTTAGACATGCTTTGTGTGAATGCCACCTGTTTAGTGTCTAATTACCATATATGTGAATTATGCAATGCCATCTTGTTGCAAGATATTATATATGTGAATTATGCAATGTTATCTTGTTGCAAGGCATTATGTATGTGAATTATGCAATGCCATGCTGTTTAGGAAAGCGTCATATATGTGAATTATATCATGCCGTCCTTTTTTTTGTATTTCTCATTGCTTTTGCCGACATTGTTTGTATATTCAACTGCTCTTCCTGTGCATCAGCCATTTGAATTGGTGATGGAGAAATCTGGAGTGAAAACAAGGTCTTCAGAGCAGACAATGCTACCTGCTGAAGCAGATATCTTGCTGGTTACAGATAGCTCTTCAGAGGAGGATTCAGAGGCAGATGACTAGTCCTATTATCCCCCTGAGGTGTATGCTCAAACTTGGCAGGGTTATATTACTCATATAATGCATATGTTGTATTGCAATGCTTAGTTTTTACATCATATACACAATATTGAATGCCATCTCCTTAGTTGACACATCATATATGCGATTGCCCTCTGCTCACTTCCTTAGTATATAAATCATATATTTGAATTATGTCATGCTGTGATGTTTACATAGACAACATGTATCTGAATTATGGCATGCCAACCCATTTTCTAAAGACATAATATAGTTATATCATCTCATCCTGTTTACATAGTCATCATATTTAAATTATGTCATTCTATCTGTGAATTATATCATGCCATCATGTTTCCATCGACGGCATATTTGTGATTTATGGCATGCCAACAACTTTAATAGACACATCATATAGTTATATCATGTCATCCTATTTACATAGTCATCATATTTTGAAGTATGTCATTCTATGCTGTTTAGTTAGCCATCATACATGTGAAATTGTGTCATGCTATCCTGTTTAATTAGCCATCATATATGTGAAATTATGTCCTGCTATTCTGTTTGCTTAGACAACATAAATGTGAATTATTTCATGCCCTGTTTTCTTCCCTACTATCCATTGCACCTGTCTATCTTACAATGTCTGTACATTCAATTACTTTTCTTCTTTATCAGCCATTTCAATTGGAGTGAGTGATGGCAGTATCTGTGGGAGTAAAAACACGGTCTTCAAAAAAGATCGTGCTACCTGTCGATGCAGATAGAACCACGGTTGTACTTGCCCAAGAACCAGCCCCACCACACATAACCCACACTCATGCAGATTGTACCCCTACCCAGTTGGACAGAGAACCAGCTACACCCCTTCTAACCCCAACCCCAGCAGATAGACACCCAGTTCCCGTTGACACAGCACCGTCTCCACCACAGAGCACCCAAACACGAGCAGTTAGTACGTCAACTGCAGTGCCCAAATCACGAGGACCACCACTCCGAACCCGAAGTCAACGCTTAAAGCAAAAGAAGAATTGTTCTCAGGTCAGGTTCCGTAGCTATGGTTCATACTACTTTGCTCTTGCATCACTATATTTACTGATACCAACTAATTTCAAATTTGAAGGATGCAATTGAAACTCCAATGGCGCAACAGGTATGTTTTAAACATGTTTCTTCAACGTGTTTGGCTGTTTGCTGTTGTAACTTTCTCTATGTTGATTTCAGTTTCAATTGAATAAACAGTTATGTTCTCATGCCATGCACATTACAAGTGTTGTTATTGCTGTGTAGTTTCCCACACTTATATTCTGTCTATGCTGCTTTGTCTTAAATAGATATGATTCGAACTGTATCTATCTTGATTTGGCAACATAAACTAGAATGATATAGACCATACAGGGACCATACTACATAGATATATGTTTGTTTCATGCTGTTATCCTGTCCACCTTACTACTGAACTGGTAAACCAGAGATGTGTTTGTTTGTTTCTCTTTTAGAACGCGGATAAAATATTGGAGAAGAGTACCCTGTTATGCAATGGTAAAGGAAGTAATGCAGATAAGGTTCAAGATAGTGAGACATCCCTGTTGGTATCCAAGAAAGCTGATAAAAGCTATATTGAAGACACTGAGACAACCCCAAAGTCCTGTCTTGATGTAGTATTCGAGTTACTGGCTACCACTGCTGGCACCAGCTCTTCGAACTCGTTGCCTGAATCAGTTCGGCTTCTTGAGTCTCCACTTCAAGTTGAAAGACATTGATCAGATGTTATGCGACAGGAAGCCAAAGGACTGAGGAAGTTCCTGCAGAATTAAGATGCATACTTTCTGGTGCAACAGCAAGCGCCGGAGGACTTAAGCGCCAAACAAGAGAAAGTTAATAAGCTTGTTAAGCATCTTGCCAGCATTATGGGTACCCAGGATATTGTTTCTTGAGCTCTTCTGAAGTGGATTCAGTTCTGGACTTGTTTTGCTGCGGCGTTTATATGCTGCTGTGTTCCCTATATTTGCATTGGTGGTGAACTTTGATGCCCAGTGGATGTAATATGTGTAATAGCCGTGATAGCCTAGTGTAAGTTGCTTGCTTATTTATTTCCTTGTTGTCTTGTTTATTTGTTTGCTTGTAGTCAATGCAGTTCTTTTTCTGCGGTTTGCTAGTGGCTGCAATAACCTATTTTTTAAAACTAGGCCACAATAACCATGGGCTAATATTTACTGTAGTGACACTGGGCCTCCTACGGGCTGTAGAAACTATGGGCCTTCTACGGGCCGTATAAACAGTGGGCCTTCTACGGGCCTTAGCAGCAGTGGGCCTTCTACGGGCCATAGAAACAATGGGCCTTCTACGGCCGTATCATCAATGGGCCTTCTACGGGCCGTATCATCAATGGGCCTTATACGGGCCGTATGATCGATTGGCCAAACTTGGGCCGAACAGACCGCATTCTGGCCGTAAACGGGCTAGAGTTGGAATCGTCCGTTCATAGGCCGACCATAACATGCCATCGTTAATAGGCCGTATTTGATGACGCTATGAAAACGGCCCAACGTATTAACGGACCACAAATGGGCCGACTGTAACCACGGGCTGAATTTGGCCCACAAGCAGAAAATGAAAGTAACGGGCCGTAAGTAAACGAATGCTGGAAATGAGCCCAAGAATAAATGGGCTCTGAAGAAGGCCGGAAGATAAAATGGGCTGGAAACGACCGAACGGAATAACGGGCCGTTAATGGGTATAAAGTGATACACTGTTCATCACGGGCCAGTTTCACCATGGGCCGTTAATGGGTGTTGTCGGATCACGGGTTCCGGCAGACCCTTAAGGTTCGAACTCTGGGGTGCGCGCGGAGATCGTGCCCTCTACCTCTCCGTCTCGCAAGGATCTAAACTACAGAATGAACAGCACAAGAGACACAGCGTTTATACTAGTTCGGGCCACCATTGTGGTGTAATACCCTACTCTAGTTTGTGGTAGGTGGATTGCCTCTTGGGCTGATGAGGATGAACAGTACAAGGAAGAACGGCCTCGCGAGGGTCTGTTCTTGGCTAGGGGATGAACTATTGGGGAAGTTCGATCGCCCTTCTCTCTCTCTCTCTCTTGGTACTGGAAGCTTATCCGATGCCTACCTGTCTCTACCCTGGGGGTGGCTAGTCCTATTTATAGGCAAAGGCCCTGGGCCTCTTCCCAAATATTTGAGCGGGAAGGGCGCCAACAATTGGCCAATTCGAAGGGGAACATCTGGTACACTTATCTTGACTAAAGTTGGTCTTCGCCTGCCAAAGGCCCTGTGGTGACGCCGTCCTGGGCTCCATGGTGACCTCCTTCCCACCGTTGGACTGGTCTTGGTCTCGTTGCACCGAAATGGGTGCCTTTGCTTGATCCTCTCGCCTGCGCTTGCCCCCTTTGCACCAAAGAGGAAAGGGAGACGCTGCGCGGGCTGGCGCCCGCCAGGCACCCTCGATTGTCATGGCTTGCGTCATGGGAACCTCGTGAGGTACCCTGCCTTGATCTCTCCGCCTCCTCGTGAGCCAGCCTGAGGAGGCCGTGCTTGAGGGAGCGCTGTGTCATCCGCCTCGCGAGGCTTGGCCCCTCGCGAGGGTCTTGAGCCTTGTGTTGATGAAGATGGGCCACGCTGGGCCCCCATTTGAGCCACGCCGCAGGCCGCAGGTAGGCAAGTCTGGGGACCCTCGTTCCCAGAACGCCGACAGTAGCCCCCGGGCCCAAGGCGCGCATGGGCTTGGCCGTGCCGAGAGGCGAAAGGGCAAGGGTGAAGCGCCGCGGGCCCTAACAGCCTGCGGCCTTGGGCGCTGCGTGGCGGTTGATTGGACGTGGGCGTCTCCACTTTCCCACGATGCCTCGGTGACCGCACGGATTGGACAAGTCCCTGCATGCAGATCGTGTCATGATTACCTGTGATCGTGGAGGCCGATGGTTGGCCTTCGCCGGCTATATATTCGGCACCGCGCGTGTCCTTCCAGTCCATCTCTCCTTGCTTCCTCCTCTGCCTTAGTTCTTGCTCCGTCTTGGTGTGATGGCTCCATCGAGGAAGTACTCGGCTGCGGAGAAGGGGAAGGCCCTTCAGGTCGGTCCTGCCTCTCCCCCGCCCAAGCATGGCCGTGGGCGCCCTTGGAAGCATCCGGTGGCCACCCCGGTAGCGTCTGATGGCCATGGGGACGGCTCCCAACGTGGTGGTGGCCGAGCCGCTGTGGCCGGGGCACGCGTCTGGGGCACGCGCTCCCCCAGGCCGCGCTTCCGCGCTGCGCAGGTGCTGCCGGAGTTCGTCGTTTGGTCAGAGGAGCCTATTAGTGCACGGCTCCAACTCCCTTGCTTCCTCCTTGGCGAACTCCCGGCCGGAGCTCCAGGGGGCCTCTGGCTCCAGGCGGAAGGCTGCTGCAGCATGTCCTCATGGGCCGCGCTGGAGGTCTCCGGCAGTGGGGGCTTGGCCTTAACCCGTGGCTGGCAGGCATTCGCCCGCGCCCGCGCCTGGGGCGTCGGTGTACCCTGCATTTCAGGTTTGACGGCGACGCTACCCTCTATGTGAGGGTGTTTGGAGAAGATGGTCGCCGCGCGGGGTGTTGCCCCGAGGAGGACGACCGCGGCTGGGGGCCCCGCCCCGACGATGATGGGGGAGACAGCGCCCGCGCGGATGGCTGCGGCCGCGACTCCCCAAGTTTCGTCGACTCTTCCTCAAGCGACTCCTCCAGTGGTGGCCGCAGTCAGCCCCCACGCCGTCGGGCCTGCTTGGGAGGTGGTGGTTCGTCCGCCCGCCATCGCGCCCTGGTGAAGCGCGAGAGGGAGTCCGCCTGAGGTCCAGAGGCGGTCCGGGTCGCCTCCGCAGGCTGTCGTGAGGAGGGCCACGCTGGGCTCGTCCTTTCCTTTTCCTTTTGTTCCCTGTGTAAGACAAATAAGCTGCATGGAGCCCCGCTGGGGCGTGTTAGGAATTATTACCGTCTCGGCCAATACCTTGGCCTTATTTTTGCACTTCTTAACTATACGCCTGTGCGTAGATAGTTTTTGACCCCTGCCGGGGGTGACCGACCCAGGCCCTGTGTGCGCGTCGCGGTGCCCGAGGGGCACGGACTAGAGGGGTGTTCCTGTGACGTGCCCGGGCCATGCAAACTTCCCGCGGCTAGAGCAGAAACGCTCGCGAGGACGTGTGAACCATCCCTCGCGAGGTCGTTTATGAGAGAAACCAAAGCGAGGAGCAAAAATCGGCGAACCACAAATCGACGACAGCGATAACATCAATAAGACTTCAAATGCGAGTAAACACGTCAAGTGCAGAAAGCAAATGAAAAAACCGTGTCCGGCACCTAGTCTAGTCTTCGACGTCTTCTCACCAGCGCGGAGCTAAGTGCTGCCACTGGGCGTGGGAGGGAGCCCCAGGGCCTGAGGCCGGCGCTCCTGAGACTCCAGGGCGTGTACATCCCCACTCATTATTACGTGAGAGTGTCACGGGGCGGCGAGCTTCACAGGCATTGGCCTTCTTCATAGGCTCCGGGCCTTTCTCCTTAGAAGAAATAAGCTTCACAGGCACTCGCCTTCTTCACAGGCTCTGGGCCTTTTCCAGAAAGAGATGAGCTTCACAGGCGTTTGCCTTCTTCATAGGCTCTGGGCCTTTTCCAAAAAGAGATGAGCATCACAGGCGTTCGCCTTCTTCACAGGCTCTGGGCCTTTCTCCTTAGAGGAAATAAGCTTCACAGGCACTCGCCTTCTTCACAGGCTCTGGGCCTTTTCTAGAAAGAGACGAGCTTCATAGGCGTTTGCCTTCTTCACAGGCTTTGGGCCTTTTCCAAAAAGAGATGAGCTTCACAGGCGTTCGCCTTCTTCACAGGCTCTGGGCCTTTTCTAGAAAGAGGTGATCTTCACAGGCGTTTGCCTTCTTCACAGGCTCAGGGCCTTTTCAGGGGTAGAACCTCTGGAGGTGTTGGACGTTCCACGCGTTCTGGACCGGCTCCCCCTCTTGAGTCTCCAAGCGCACGGACCCTAGCCTGGAAACATGAACAACTTTGAACGGGCCCTCCCACATGGGAGAGAGCTTGTGCAGCCCCTCCCTGGAGAGGACCCGCCTGAGTACGAAGTCACCTACCTCGAGGGTCCTGGGGCGGATGTTGCGGCAGTGATATCGTCGTAGCGCCTGTTGGTACCTTGCCGCTCACAGCGCGGCTTCCCGGCGGTGTTCCTCCCCCAGTACGAGGTCCATCCCCCGCATGGTGTCCTGCTGCGCCTCGTCGAACGCCAGGACCCGTGCGGAGCGACGCCTGACCTCGTGAGGAAGGACTGCTTCGGCTCCATAGACCAAGAAGAACGGGGTCTCCCCGGTAGGTTTGGTCGCGGTTGTGCGGACGGACCACAACACGGATTGGAGCTCGCCGTACCAACCCCTGCCGCAGGCCTCCAGCTTCTTCTTGAATGTCCTGGTCTTGAGGCCTCTCAGGACCTCCGCGTTGGCTCGTTCGGCCTGCCCATTGCTTCGCGGGTGTGCCACCGAAGCGTAGCATATCTGGGTCCCAAGGTTAGCGCAATATGTTTTGAAGAGATTACTGGTGAACTGCGAACCGTTGTCTATGATGATGCGGTTTGGCACTCCGAACCGGCTCACGATACCCCTGATGAACTTGACCGCGGAGCCCGCGGGGATGGTACGGACAGCCTCCACCTCTGCCCACTTGGTGAACTTGTCAATGGCGACGTAGAGGTACCGGTAGCCCCCTGGCGCCCGAGGGAACGGGCCCAGGATATCCAACCCCCAAACTGCGAAGGGCCACGAGAGGGGTATAGTCTGCAGGCCCCCCGCTGGTTGATGGATCTGCTTGGAATGGAACTGGCAGGCCTCACAAGCCTTCACCAATTCGATTGCGTCGCTGAGCGCGGTGGGCCAATAGAACCCACTACGGGATGCCTTGCCGACGAGGGTCCATGATGATGAGTGGTGTCCGCAGTCTCCACCGTGTATGTCCTCCAGTAGTTCCTTTCTTTGCTCTCTGGAGATGCAGCGCAGGGATACATCGTTTGGTCGCTTCCGGTAGAGTTCCCCATCTCTGATGCAGTATGCCGTGGCCTGCCGCGCCACACGTTCTGCTTCCTCTTCCTTCTCCGGTAGGGTCCCTTGTGTTAGATAATTCTGGAGCTCTGTGATCCAGCACTCCTCCTGAGGTTCCATCGTTAGGAGTAGGCGTGCTCCTGAGGTCGGCCCACAGACCGGGGCTCCTGAGGCTGGCGGCTAGGGGAGCTCCTCTCGAGGCTGAGCCGTGTTTGATAACGTCGGCTGCGCTGGAGGTTTGAAGAGCCGCTCTTCGAAGACGCCGGGTTCCTGCGGCAACCGCCTGGACGCTCGTCCGGCTATGTCGTCAGCTTCCTGATTGGTGCCACGGGGCACATGCTTCAGCTCCAGCCCCCAGAACTGCTTTTCCATCCTGCGGACCTCCGCTAGGTAGGCCTCCATATGCTCGTCCTTCGGCTCGTACACCTTATTGGAGAAGTTGACTAGGAGCTGCGAGTCGCCCTTGACGGTGAGGCGCTTCACTCCTAGATCCACTGCGGCCTTCAACCCGGCTATCAACCCCTCATATTCTGCTATGTTGTTGGAGACCTTCTCACCTTGCTGGAAACAGAGCTGTACTGCATAGTAGAGCTTATCCTGAGCGGGTGATATCAGCACTGCACCAGCCCCCACGCCGCGCCTGGAGAATGCCCCGTCGAAGTACATGACCCAGCCTTCCGGCGCTTCGCTCCCTGGGGAGAGGGAATGATCCTCGTTGTCCTTGAGGCCTGGCGCCTCTGTCCATTCCGCCACGAAATCCGCCAATGCTGCCCCCTTGATGACCCTAGTCATGCTGAACTCGAGCTGAAACGCCTGCAACTCTATGTTCCATTCGGCGACCCTTTCGGCTGAGTTAGGGCTACTGAGCACCCTCTCCAGGGGGTACGATGAGACGACTTTGATGGGATGAGCTTGGAAGTAGTGATGCAGCTTGCGCGAGGCCACTAGCAGCGCGAGGAGGAGCTTCTGAGGCATTGGGTATCGTGCCCTCGCGTCCCGTAGCACCGTGCTAACGAAGTAGACCGGGTGCTCAACAAGGCTGAGAGCGTCTAGGGCCGCGGTGCCCTCGGGAGGTGAGGGCACCTCACAGGACAACGTGACCTCGGGAGGTGGACCATCCGGGCATGCGGCCTCTCCTATCTCTGGTGCGTTCTTTGGCGACTGATCCTCCTCATCTGTGGTTTCAGCTTCCTCGAGCTTTCCTTGTTCCCTTTTTGCCTTGCCTCGGGCTGCCCCTGCGTTCTTGACCTGGCGCTCCTCCCTAACCGCCACCAAGGCTGCGCTTGCGGAGTAGGGAGTGGCAGCGAGGTAAAGCAGCAGGGGCTCTTGTGGACGCGGAGCTACCATGACTGGGGGACTGGTTAGGTACCTCTTGAGATCCTGAAATGCCTTATCTGCCTCTTCAGTCCATTCAAAGGGCCCCTTTTTCTTCATCAGCTGAAAGAAAGGCAGCGCTCGCTCCCCCAATTTGGAGATGAAGCGCCCTAGTGCGGTCACACGCCCAGTAAGCTTCTGCATTTCTCTAAGGGTCCTTGGCGGACTCATGTCCTCGACCGCCTTGACCTTCTTGGGGTTGGCCTCGATGCCACGACGAGATACGAGGAATCCCAAAAGCTTGCCCGAGGGGACGCCAAACACACATTTCTCCGGGTTGAGCCGTAGGTTTACTGCGTCGAGGCTCGCGAAGGTCTCCTCCAGATCTTGTATCAGGGTCTTGGCCTCTCGAGATTTCACCACAATGTCATCAACGTATGCTTCGACGTTCTTCCCAAGCTGCAGGCCCAAGGTGATGTGCATCAGCCGCTGAAAGGTCGCCCCTGCGTTACGCAGTCCAAATGGCATGCATGTATAGCAGTATACCCCGCACGGGGTCAAGAAGGCGGTCTTCTCAACGTCTTCTACCGCCATCTTGATCTGGTGATATCCGGAGAAGGCGTCCAAGAAGCACAGCAGGTCGCACTCGGCGATGGAATCGACGATCTGGTCGATGCGGGGGAGCGGAAACGGATCTTGCGGGCATGCTTTGTTGAGGTTGGTGAAGTCGACACACATGCGTTCCTTCCCCCCTTTCTTGGGCACAATGACAGGGTTGGCCAACCAATCCGGGTACCGGACCTCGCGAATGACCCCAGCGGCTTCTAACTTGCGGGTCTCTTGGACGATGAAGGCCTGCTTCTGTGCGGACTGCCGCCTGGCCTTCTACTTCACGGGGCGCACATTTGGGCACACATTGAGGTGATGCTCGATGACGTTCCTGGGGATCCCTGCCAACTGATCGGGCTCCCAAGCAAACACTTTCTTATTTGCGTGCAGGAACTTGACCAAGGCCTCCTCCTGCTCAGGCTCAAGGTTGGCGCCTATGGTGAAAGTGGCACTAGAGGACCCGTCCTCGTCGACGGGTATCTGCTTGGTTTCTGCCTTGTCCTGGGTGAACAAAGGCTTCTTCTTGGTGGGCGCAGCCCCCTTGGGCTCAGGGGTCCCCGCATTGGTGGGCTGCGCCGATGCCGCCGTCTTGAAGGTGAGCTTGAGTGCTCGCAGGGCGTCCCCGGTGTCTCCGTGCACGGTGAGGGTACCGCTGCTCCCGGGCATCTTCATGAGGTTGTACGCCGGGTGCGTGGCGGCCATGAACTGAGCCAGTGCCGGGTAGCCGAGGATGGCATTGTAAGGGAGGCCGATGGGGGCGATGTTGAAGTCGACCATCTCCGTGCGGAAGTTGTCGTAGGTGCCGAAGGTTACTGGGAGCCGGATCTGTCCCAAGGAGTCGGACGATCTGCCCCCGACGCCCGAGAAAGATCGGCTGGGTTGCAGCCGCTGCCGGGGTATGCAGAGGAGGTTGAAGGTCTCGACCGAAAGCACGCTGAGGCCCGCGCCGCCGTCGACGAGGGTTCTGGTGATGGCCACCTGGCAGATGGTGGGGGTGCACAACAGGGGGAGCGCGCCCGAGCCGGCCGAGTTAGCGGGGTGGTCCTCCGAGCTGAAGGTCAGACCGACCTCGCGCGCCGCCCAGTCCCGGGAAGCCCCCTGCCGTGCGGAAACGGTGCTGATCTGGCGGGAAAACGGCTTGACGTGGCGGCTCGTGGGCGGCGCCTGCGAGCCGCCCAGGAGGGCCGCAACGACCGGAAGCGTCGATGTCGCGGTGCGGTCACCCTGTCGCATAGGCGGATGCTGGGGTGGTGCTTGCTACTCGCCCCCCGCCGGGCCGGTGGTGGTGTTGACGGCGGGCGACGGAGGACATCGAGGATGCCCACCGGCAAGTGCCGCTGGCGCGACGCGAGCTCGATGGGTGCCGTACATGGATGCGGCAACCGGAGGAGGACGGAGCGGTGGAAGGCAGGTTACGGCGCACCCCTACCTGGCGCGCTAAATGTCGGATCACGGGTTCCGGCAGACCCTTAAGGTTCGAACTCTGGGGTGCGCGCGGAGATCGTGTCCTCTACCTCTCCGTCTCGCAAGGACCTAAACTACAGAACGAACAACACAAGAGACACATCGTTTATACTAGTTCGGGCCACCATTGTGGTGTAATACCCTACTCTAGTTTGTGGTGGGTGGATTGCCTCTTGGGCTGATGAGGATGAACAGTACAAGGAAGAACGGCCTCGCGAGGGTCTGTTCTTGGCTAGGGGATGAACTGTTGGGGGAGTTCGATCACCCTTCTCTCTCTCTCTCTTGGTACTGGAAGCTTATCCGATGCCCACCTGTCTCTACCCTGGGGGTGGCTAGTCCTATTTATAGGCAAAGTCCCTGGGCCTCTTCCCAAATATTTGAGCGGGAAGGGCGCCAACAATTGGCCAATTCGAAGGGGAACATCTGGTACACTTATCCTGACTAAAGTTGGTCTTCGCCTGCCAAAGGCCCTGTGGTGAGGCCGTCCTGGGCTCCATGGTGACCTTCTTCCCACCGTTGGACTGGTCTTGGTCTCGTTGCACCGAAATGGGTGCCTTTGCTTGATCCTCTCGCCTGCGCTTGCCCCCTTTGCACCAAAGAGGAAAGAGAGACGTTGCGCGGGCTGGCGCCCGCCTGGCACCCTCGATCGTCATGGCTTGCATCATGGGCACCTCGTGAGGTACCCTGCCTTGATCTCTCCGCCTCCTCACGAGCCAGCGTGAGGAGGTCGTGCTTGAGGGAGCGCCGTGTCGTCCGCCTCGCGAGGCTTGGCCCCTCGCGAGGGTCTTGAGCCTTGTGTTGATGAAGATGGGCCACGCTGGGCCCCCATTTGAGCCACGCCACAGGCCGCAGGCAGGCAAGTCTGGGGACCCCCGTTCCCAGAACGCCGACAGGTGTAAAGTGATACACTGTTCATTACAGGCCTATTTCACCACGGGCCGTTAATAGGCCAAGAGTTACATAGGGCCTCATATGGGCTGAAAGAAGTCATGGGCCATACATGGGCCAGAAGTGAAAACGGGCTGGAATCATATTGGATGGCCCAGATGACACTGCTGGGCCTAATTCGGATAGGGCATAATGGGCCTTGGGTTAGCGGGCTGTAAATGGGCTATATTCAAACAGGCCGTTAACAGGCTTTCCATGGGCCGGCCCGCCAGCTTTGGCCCAAGTCAAACGGGCCGGCCTTTACACATGAATGGGCCTCTGTTGGGCCGTGCCACGTGTCGACGTATCATAGGCGCCTATCTGACCCACTGACGAGCTGACACGTGTTTCGTCCGGCCAGTAAGAATTTTACACGTGGAAATTTCCCATTGGTCGGGGCTGTTAACGGGTTATCGGATCCAAAACCTGACCCGATAGCTTAACGGTGTTCCGTTACGGTGGATGCCACGTGTCGGTCACCCTTGACGAAAGCACTTCTGTGACGCGCGATTTATCGTCATGGAAGTGGACACTTCCGTGATGATAATTTTGGTAATGTCATGGAACACTTCTACGATAGCACAATTATAACTATCTTGATTCTGTCATAAATTTGTCATGGATGTACATGCATGACAAAAAAAGCGAACTACTATGACAAACACGTATCATCACGGAAGTGTATTTTTTTGTAGTGTTGATGAGTAAATATGTTTTAGTAAGAATATTGGTGTTAAGGTTTGTGATTCCCTATGCAAGCACGAAAGTCAATAGTTGTGCAATGAAATTACATCCTACTTGTGGTGCATTATTCGGTGTTAATTATGCTCAATGCTCGCTTATGAGATTATTCGTTTCTTGGTTGGTCGCTTCTCAATCTTTTGCTAGCCTTCATTTTGCACTAAGTATGATCACTACTTGTGCATGCAAAATCCTTTAAACCAGTTTTGCCATATCAGTGCACTATACCTACCTATATGCGGTATTCTTTTGTCGTTCTAAGTAAATTTGTATGTGCCATCTCCAATTTCAAAATAAATTTCTCGTTTTTGTGCTCGTACCGCTCGCGAGGCTGTGGGGGTGGCCAATATTTTCCATGCTAGATGTGTTATTCTCACGGTGAGTGTTTATTCACTTGTCATTGCACGAGAGTAAGGCAAAGGTATTAGGTATGCCTAGTCCCAAAACGAAAAACGAATTTACTTTATGTTGTCAAATAATAAATTCCTAGGAAAGTGTTGGTATGGAGGGCACTAGTGGATACGGATAGCCATGGAAAGTGAAAGTATGGTTGAAAAAGGAATAAACTTTATTTTCTGTTTGGGAACCGCCTATGATATATTTAGCATGGAAAGTGTTGGGAGCTCAAAGTCGTTTTCGTTGGTGAGAAAAGTATGCCTCTCAAAATGTTTTATCTCTCAAGTTTTGCTTTGAGCTCTGGCACCTCTACAAACCCCTACTTCCTCCGCGAAGGGCCTTTCTTTTACTTTATGGAATTTTTATTTTTAATTTGAGTCTCCATCTTCTCTTATAAAGCACAAACTAGGAGGCATTATGATCGTACTTGAGCATTGGGTGTAGCTGATATGCGAGTGTGTTTCATGAATGGATCAATGATTGAGCATGATGGGCTAGGGATAATGTCGCAGGAAACCACGGCCACCTATGGGACCAGGAGGTCCCTTGGCAGGGGCAACGCATTGCACAAAGAGCGAAGGGGCGTGGGGCAGCACGACAGAGATCACACAGGCAATTTACCCAGGTCCGGGCTGCCGTGAGGCATAAAACTCTACTCCTATTTTGGTGGATTGATAATGGAAAAGGTGGTGGTGGAGCATAGTACACTTGCTCGGCAGGGGTTGCCTTGGGCAGCAGCGACTACGCCCGTATGGGGGTGTGAGTTATCCAACCTTCTAACCCTCTCTAGGGATGCCATCGGCCTCCTTTTATAGATCAAGGGGTAACCATAGTGGCAAAACAGTCATTATACACTGATATGGTAGCAAACAATGCTATCATACCTAACTCTGCAAGCTGACAGGACGCATTAAATGCACCGCTTAGTGTCACATCACTGGTTGCCCGACAAGGCTTGTCGGGGCTATCATGCTAGATCTGCGCATGTTCTCTTGACACACCACAGGACGGGTGTCATCTGTGGGTTTCTCCTGTAGGAAATGGCTACCATGTGGTGAATGGCTGCCACTTAATCACCTTGCGGCTTGACATCACACTGATTGACGACGTGGGTCATGGTGGAGTGGTTGGTGAGGTGGTTTTGCCTCCGCGAGCCTCGGCAGGCCCTGCCGGGGTGTCTTGGTTGTCTGCTTCTAGTGGTGGCTTCGCCTCTTACCGGGCTCGCCTGCCCGGCAAGGGAGGCCCTTCTTTTGATAATATCCTGCTTCTCTGGCTCGATCTTGGTCCCTCTGATCTGTATGTTGATCCTTCAAATCTCTTGTTCCTTGTATATCTTGGCTCGTCCTTGGCTTGTCTGTGCACGAGTCAGGGGAAAACGTATGCCCCTGTTTGTTTTCCCCGACATAATCCCCCGGGCCTGAGCCACACATGTCGCGGGGCGCGATGGGTTAGGCCCCAAAAGTGCACGGACACGTGGCGGGAGATGGCTGCGCACGCCGGTTTGCTATGGTCACTAGTCAATCCAATGTCCACTTTGCACAATTACTGCGCGTCGTGGGGTCGTGGGACTGTTGTAGTTAAGGTATAACGGTAACTTTCTGAAGCATCGCGCCTCTGGCCTGCTTTCCCCCCTTAAGAGCAGGGAAAAACAGAGCGGCACGATTCACCTGTCTCTTGCCCCGCTCCCTCATCTTCTTTCTCCGCAAGCCAAGCGACAGTTCCTCATCTCGCTCCTCCTCCGTCGCGGCCCTCCCCATCGAATCCCTCCCCTCTCTGCGTTGCCGTAGGAATGGGGAAGAAACCCGCAGAGAAGAGAAAGCCGACAGCCGCGGCGAGGGAGGCTGCCGCCGAGGGGAGCAAGAGGTCGACGGAGCTAAACAAGAATCGGAGCGAAGATGTCGTCTTCGTCCCTGTCTACTTTGAGCGGCACCGTTCTTCAGGCAAAGTACGAGTATCTGTGGGGGCGGCCCGTTGAGAAAGGGCATGGGGCACCCATAGTTTATGAGGCGGGGGAGGTGGATCGTTCGGATTCTTATCGGTTCTTTGCTGCTTACTTCATCTGCGGCCTCTGCCCCCCTTCTCCGAGTTCTTCGAGGCGTTATGAACCTCTATGGGTTCCATCTCCTCGACTTCATGACCAATGCAATGGCGTCCATGGCCATCTTTGCGCATTTGTGTGAGAATTTTGTCGGAGTGAAGCCCAATGTGGATCTGTTTCGGCATTACTTCGTCTCGAGGGTTGAGAGCAAAGTCAACTGCTCCGGAATCATCAGCTGGATACCGCGCTCGGCAAGGAAGACCTGGGATTACCTCCCTAGGTACCAGCGCAAGAGGTGGGATCAATGGAGAGGAGATTGGTGCCGGATCCAGGACAAGGAAGCCCCTGAGTTCTGCGAAGCACGACAGGAGTGTGTCGAGCGCGACAAGGATTGGAGCTTAAGAGGGCTCACTGAGGATAGGTTGCGCCTGACAATCAACAGGATCACCCATCTGGCTGCTGTCGGGTTAACCATTGAGCATGTGGGGGCAGATTTTCTTCTCCGCCGCATCTCACCGCCGCAGGAAAGGGATGGACATGCGTAGATGTATGGCGACGCGGCAGACAGGATGAGGTTACTCCCGGGGTTGGCCAACAACTTGTTAGTTTATGTCCATGGCTGGTTATGTGACCAAATGTTTGGTCGCTTCGAGTTGTTCAAGCTCCCGACAAGCGTCATCCCAATGAACATCAACTCCGCCCAGGACCAGATATTCAAGTGGATGCCATACTGCAATGCTGAGGGAGTACCGAGCACTTGGCAGCTCCCCACTCTCGATGAACAGCTCCAGTGGTCGAGCACCCTGGTGGAGAAGGCCACCAGGACTGAAGATGGGATGTATAAGTACACCTCCGCTGCGGAGGTGGCGTATATTCTGAAGAGCGTTGAGGAGGACAAAGCTGCCCGCCTCGCAGAGATGGAGAAGGCCGCCAAGGCTGGGAAGGGCAAAGGGAAAGCTGGGAACGGAAGTTCTTCCTAGGGCGGCAGCGAGGCGCAAGCCGCGGAAGGATCTGCCAGGGAAGAGCTTGTCGGGGTTAACTTTGTCGGGCTGGACGCCCTAGCCACGGCAGCAATGGAGCTTCAGTAGGGAGAGGAGGAGGAGAGGGAGGAGGAGGCGACAGCGGCCCCCGAAGATGAGTGGCTTGCGGCTGGAACGCAAGCCCCCGCACCGGACCCAGATCAGCGCACCCACAGGCATGCCGTAGCCCGAGGGGTGGCGACCTCCAACCCAGCGCTAGCCACCAAGAGGGTGAACAAGACCTCCACCAAGTCTACCAAGGCCGAGGTGGCGTGTCACCAATCTCCTCGTCTGGCTCAGTCCAAGGCCTCCTCTGTCACGACCGGTTTTCCGGGCATTAGTTTCCAGAAAATGGCCGTTGTGCTCACCAGCCCCAGGACTACTGTTAGCTGATGAGGCACCAAATTGTTACAGAAATTCCAAGCAAAAGTAAAAAATATGTAGTACAAGACCATTCGGGTCTGTGAGTACAAAAATTGGTTTCTAGTGGTTGATGGCGGAAGCGGTTTGTGGTTCACCGCGGTCTATGGGACTCCATTTCCCACAGGAACAGCTGACCAGGTTAACTCCTATCTTCGCGAGGCTGCTAACACCGTTGCCTAGCTTCCAGGGCTGTCGTCGCAACGCTCCTCTCCAAGCAGATATCTGGCCAAGACAATAGCCAGGGACAAGCCAGAGAGTACTTTGAATGTACTCGCAAACATTATGAACACTGGAATAATATATTTGTTAAACATGCACTAAAATATGCTATGATCACATCGTCAGTCATAAATAAAACACCTCTTATGCATGCAAGCAAGTTATTTATATGCCACATGAATAAGTAATGAAGGAGCGGGAATAAAATGCCGCAGTCGGGCGTCTGTGCGACACCACAAAAAGGGCTTATAAAGTAAAATAACGAGCAATGTCACATTCGGGCGTCTCCGCGACACCTCATAAATGGCTTATAAAAATAAATAAATAACAGGCAATGCCACACTCGGGCGTCTCAGCGACACCTCATTAGGGCTTATAAGTAAATGGAATAACATGCATGCCATAGTCGGGCGTCTGAGCGACACCACAGAAAGGGCTTATAAGTGAACAGAATAACAAGCATGCCATAGTCGGGCGTCTGAGCGACGCCACATAAAGGGCTTATAAGTAAATGAAGTAATAAACAGGCCACAGTCGGGCGTCTAAGCGACGCCACCTAAAGGGCTGATAAAATAATCACAGTGAATATCCAGGAGGTAGAATCGTCCCAGGGATACTCAATGGGTTAGTCCAAAATACTAATAACCATAATCTTCACAAGTCACAAGTCACAATCCAATTTCTGGTTTAACAATCTCTCCTCCGAAGACCGACACTAAGACCGACACTTGGCCCACCCCAGACTGTAGTCCTTAACCATGGACACGGCTATTCGAATAGGTTTAATCTCTGCAGAGGGTGTACTCTTTACCCACGAGCAACGGATTCCGTTAGTCCATCATGACTAATTTCCGTCTGCGGTCTTTTGGTTGAAAACACACCAATCCGCACACACCAGCCTAACTTACTGGTGTCTGGAAATCAGCCACGACACCTATTAAGCAAAACTCTAAGTGGGGAGGCTACAACCTTGACGTAGCATGGGATCACAAAATTTATACCGCGCGCAAACTAGGGGAGCTACCCCTTCGGCTACAACCAAAACACCCATGCCCCCGGGTCAGGTGGCATGCCTACCGGATGCCTCCGGTATCTTCCACCATGGCCTCTCTATACGGTGTGTGCTAGGAAAGGGGTTGACAACTTACTGAACCGTACCCTACCTATGGCAGGGACAAGTGGTAGTACGAAACAAGCATGGGGGTTACCGGAACAAGACTCGATCTATGGTCGACTCAGGAGGTTTTGGGTATTCCCTGCATGATTAGCATAACGAATATATTTCATCAAATGGATAGACTCACCACTCATCGTACCCTTCATGCCATGCCGGACACACTCGTATCGATGAGGAACCAGGGACAAGCTCGGGTCTACCCAAGACAGTGACTTTCCCGTTTTCCTTCCGGTAGGCATGAACAGCATACGAGGATGATCATTATCACAAACATGCCCTTTTCCAACAGCAAGGAAATTCCAAATAAGCATTCATGCAAATGATCATATCACCACATAAAATAACGAGTTCCACAAATTGAGGTGGTGTCATAAACGTGTCAAACAATGCATGCAAAATATTATGCCAGGGCTCAGAATGCTTGCCTTCTTGGTGTGGAAAGGCAGGGTGCACTCCAAATCTTTTGAAGGCTTTCTTCTCTTCCAAAAATCCTATTTTCAAAAATATTCAAATAACACATATTTCAAAAACAGTACAAAAAAGTTGTTTGGAAAATTTTCAAATAAATCTTAAAATAAACTAGACAGAATTTGAGAGATGTAGGAAAAAGAATCAACTCATTTGGAGTTATACTTAAAAAGATATAACCAATCAAAGTTCTGGTCAAAATTTGTTTTAAAAATAAAACAAAAAGAAAACGTTTCAGCCACGAATACGCTTTCTAAGTAGGGGTTACGTACTTGGGGTTTTACGCTTCACTTAATCCCACGTGGACAGGTGCGGGGTCACTGACAGTGGGTCCAGGGGGCCCACAGGTCAGGTTTGACCAGTCGCCGCGCCCCCTTCTCCCTCCTTTGTCCGAGCAGGGCGAGGTTCCGGCGATGCTCGCCGGCGAACGGCGGCACCGTTCGAGAAACCGAAGCCACTCACGGGCTCAGGGGGTCGAGGCGGTCCCGCCGGTGGTTGCTACGGTCTCGGGGGGGTGGACGGAGTCGCCGGCGGCGAGCTCCGCCGCGGGCGGTGGCCGTCGGGCAGAGTGGAATTTTGCCTCCGGTGGTTCCTGATCGGAATTGGGCAGGGGGATGGACTCACGAGACGAAGAGGGGGCTTCTGGTGAAGAGAGTAGAGAGGGGGAGGTCCTGGTGGCATCGGAATGAATGAGGCAGTAGCGGCGGCAGGCGTTGCCGGAGAGGAGGAAGACGACCCCTCTGGTCTTCCTACTGCTACGGGTGGGTCGGTGAGGGAGTGAGAGAGGCCGCGCGAGGCCTGGACGAGCTTGGGGGTACTATATATAGCGCATCCATGGCAGTTCTGCGGTCGAGGATAAGGTCGCCGGCGAACCGCCTCTCTGTAGTGGTCAGGGTGACGTGGCGGCGACGAGAGCTAGGCGACATACTTGTGGATGAGCTCACGAAGCTCCAGGGGGCAGGTGGCGTGCCGGGGTGGCTCAGGCGGCGCTGCCCGTGGCAGATGCGCACTGCGACGCCGGCGTGCCGCCAAGAGTGCTCTGGCGGTGCCGCTGTAGGGCGCCAGGGCGGGCTGGCACGTTGTGGCGAGAAGGGGAGCGCGTGGCGTGGTTCTGCAGCGTTGCGGCGGCTCGTGTGCGCGACTGCAATTGGCGCGCTCTGGGCGCGCCCAATGCACGCCCACCATCTGCTCGGTGAAATGCCATGGCACTCCAGAGCGCTCGGGTGGGGTTGGCAAGCAACAGGACTAGGCTATTGATAGAGGGGAGATCAAGGGACAAGGTGGTTAGGTCACGAGACCAAGTTCACAAAGCAAACAAAAACTCATGCCAGTTCTGTCCATGCATTCCAGGTGTTTGACTAAATGCCACAGGCACCTAGGCTATTCTTGGAGGGGCCAAAATCTCCAGATGGTGGTCTCATTAGGTGAAAAAGAGGGTGGTGAGGTTAGTTTGTGAAAAGCACAAACTTGTTAGTGCAAGTTTTGCAAAACCTCAATTTTGGACAGGAGATGAATGGCATTATTCCATGAACCAAAAGTGATCCAATGGGTGCATGATCTTGGATTTAGGGGTTTAGTAGGGAGGACTACAAGTAGGAAAAGGAATCAAGAGCCAAAGAGCAAGCAAAAATATGGTTGCTGTACAAACCATCAAGTTGGACCAGAATGAAAATGAGGTTGATACACTCATATTTTTCAAATAACATCACTGGGTTTTTGCATAAAGTTGAATCATAAGCTACTACCAACATCCCATAATTTTGGTGGGGGCTAGAAAGAAATATTTAAATAGGTTGTAGTGCAAAAATTACCTACTGGACCAGAGAAGAAAATTGGGTGTAGTGCTCAAAATATTTTATGAATAAAAGATATTTTTGTATAGAAGTGATTTAAAAACATCACATGACATCTCCAAATTTTGGTTGGAATTTTAAGTGAATTTATCAAATGGTTGTAGTTCAAATATGGCCATATAATCATGGGAAACCATTTTTCAAGAAAATTAAGACTAAGCAAATTAATTATGTAATTAGTTCTACTAATAAAAGAAAAGTTTTTCTTGAGAGTAAAAACAAGTCCAATAACATATTTGAAAAGTTTTCACTATGGGGGAAAAACTCCATAATAACAAGGGAGAGAAATGGTTCAAAAAAAAATCAAAAGGGAGCCCAGAAAGTAAATGTTTTAATCCCTGGCAAAATTTTAATTAACAAAACAAGGTTAAAATTTTGGGGTGTCACATCCTCCGCCAAACGATCGACGGGCATGGAGACGGAGTCCATCCCCCGCTCCGGCTCGAGCTCCTCGCAGAGCTCGTCTTCCTCGGAGCCCCTGGCGCCACGGCAAGTGCTGAAGCTACCGGGGAGTTCTGCCCTTCCATCCTTGAAGAGAGGGCGGGAGTCCCCACCGCCCACGGAGTTCAACTTGAACTCCATGCTCATCGCGTAAGAGTAAGGAAGATCTTCTCTTTCATGGGTAGCTTTGTGCATATCCGGTCATTTCTGCCGACTAACCTCTTGTTCTCGCAATTGCCGGCAGGGAAGTGGAGGAGGATACGGAGACCCTCATCCACCATTCCCGGAAGAGGCTCCGGCACCTAGGGTCGTTGGAGGGCGTGGAGAGCTCGGCCTTGGTGGGGAAAGATGCAGAAGACCCCATGCCGAGCCCCCAGTCCAGCCCCAGCCTGGGAGCGGGGACGTGGCCCCGCTTGCCGGAGGTGATGGAGACAGCCTCCCCGTCCCCCCAAGCAGAGGAGGAGGTGAGACGACACAGGATGAGCCCCCCCTAAGGGGCATCCTTCCTCCGTCGCTTGAGTTGAAGAGTCTTCCGTGGAATCTTCCGCTACTAAGCCTGTGCAGAAGGTTGCCGAGTCTACCCGGCAGCGACGAAGCTCACGACCCGGCAACAGCTGCTGCCGGGGAGATAGAGACCCTTGCCTAGTAGACCTCTCTTGGTATCTTGCTTAATTCTTCTTTTCTCCCATGTTCTGATTGCTTCCACTGGTTTCTTCATTCACTCGAGACTTCCAATTTCTTTGTTATTCATTGATCCCCTCATACGCAGCCCCTCAAACCAAGGAACCAGATCTGCTGTTGGTGGTGGCTGACATAGGGAGGGCTGCCGCAGATGAAGCCGCAGAGCTCGCAGCTGCCGAGGGGCAGGATCTCACTGCCGGGGATGTACATGGCTCCTTGGCGGTGATGGAGCATTCTTCGGAGGATGCCCCGGTAGGGGAAGTGGCTATCAAGATGAAAAATCCCACTTCAGACCATGGGCCCACTCCCCACCACCTGGACAGTTGCTGAGACTCTGCCACCCTCCTTGAGCGCACTGGTGATGGTGTTGTCGCCACCCGGAGCTGGAGCCCCCGGCCTGTCCCTGAACACAGATGCAGAGCTCGATGCAGAGCTCCAACGCCTCCTGGCTCCGCTTTACCAGGGAGCCGGAGAGGCATATGACTCAGCCGCCGTCGCCATGGACTTGTCCTTCATGGAATCCATGGCGGTGGGCATGAAGGAGATGTAGGCCTGGCACAACCAGAAGTGGCAGGCGCTCAAGGAGCGGCGTGAGTCTGCCAACAAGGTGGACCAGAAGCTGAAGTACAAGTGTCTGGAGTTGCACGAGTGGAACGACAAGCAGTTCAAGGTGCTCATGAGGCAGTAAGAGACCCTCCTGATGACGAGGGAGGATGTCATGGCTCGGGAGACACGCTTGGCGGACCGCAAGGCATCTCTGGACGCTAGAGAGCGAGAGATCTCCCTCCGGGAGGAGAAACTCAAAGCTACCCTCGGTGCCAAGGATGAAAGCTTGGAGGCTCTGGTGCAGCAACACACCAAGGAATTAGAGGATAGGCATGGAGCTGCTCTGGACACCCTTGCTACTGACCATGCTGCCCAGCTGAATAAGCTTATTGAAGATCTGGATGCCGCGTCTGCCGCCAAGACCAATCTCGACCAGCAGGTGGCTAAGCTGAATGAGGAGCTCGCTGAGAGTGCCAAAGAGGTGGAGGCACTCAAAGAAGAAGGGCGGCAGGTAGAGCTTCACTTGGCTGATGTGCATTCGCAGCTTTCCTCCAAGACCCAGAGCCTTGAGACCGCCAATGGCAGCATTACAGACATGAAGGCGAGGATCGGCTCGCTGGAGAAGTCAGCGGAGTCCCTTGAATCCCGACAGCAGTTGCTGTCCACATATTTGGAAACCGCCAAGCGTCTCCGGCAAGATGCAGAGGACAGGTTGAAGAATCAGGTCAATATGAGCAACCTCTGGATCAAGAGCCTGATTGATATTGTAGAACGCCTTGGCGCCCAAGCCGTACGTGGTGATGGGCATGGACGCCCCGGTCCTCTCAGCTAGCAAGCAGGAGGGCTCGAGCGTCAAGGGGGGGATCTTCTTCAATGAGCTGATCGACAAGTTGAAGGTGTATGAAGAGGGGAGGGCCGAGCGCTTTGCGACCAAGTCCCGGAAGCTTGCCCGCAATGCCTCTTCATGGTCCTGAGCAACATCGCCTGTCGCCATCTAGAGCTTGACCTCGATGATGGATTCAAGAAGCCGCCAGCGGGTGCCGACATCGCAGCTGCCGAGAAGAAAGCCGGTCCCCGCATCGAAGGGTTCTTCGCTTTTAAGTTGTTCCTCCTGGCCATCGGACGAAGTATCGGGCCACTTTCATTTCCACTGGGCCCTGTAATGGAACATGATATATATTTTGCGTTTAGTCATGCTATCTCTAGTTTTTGTGTGAAACTGATATTTCTAGCTAGATCTTTAAATGCGCGTTTATCCCTTTGAACCCTGCATGCTTGCGTTCGTATGATCAATTCCCATGTATGCTATGGATGCCTGTCGATATCATATTGCCGCGATTGTCATAAGGGTCTGGCCCTTAACAGTCATCTTGGCGTGGATGCGTCTCGGCAGGTTTTTCCTAGGTAGCTCTCGATGCAGCCTCTCGACGTGCGAGCATGGCTCTAGACAGGATGATGGTGCGATCAAAGAAACTAACCAAGGTTCCATCGCACGAGGGTTCTCACGATACGAACACTCACCGGGGTTCAGGGATAAACGACTACAAGAATCTAAAACGTATCAATAAGAAATGACATCGTGAACTTAGCTTTCATTTTAAGCTTCTTTCTCTTCTGCCGGGCCGCGCGCGCCTGGTCCGCCCGCGGTACTTGGAGGAGCAGAAGTCAATCAGGTGGTTTCTTCGTTCCCAGGAAGGATCGACATGCATTTCTTGTGGCTGGCGGACATCGGGGCGTAGTGTCGGGTTTCTCTGGTCCTCTTCCCTTTTGCTCCCTTCCCCTCGATTCAGTGCAACGGCTGCCGTTGCATGGGTCGTGCCAACGCAGGAAGCCTTGCCGAAGTATGCTTGCCGGGGTATCAATCAATAGACTCATACCAGTGCTATCCTCATGATTACTCAACACGGCGGAAATACTGGACCGAGCGTCACGCGGTAATCGTCGACGTTGACGATGCTGAGGCTAGAGCAGTTCGACTGCTGACGAGAGGGAGGGGCGAGAAGGAGGGAGCTTGCGCCCGCACGTCTTGTGCCCCTTCTTCGAACGGCGCCCGAATGGCGGGCACACCGTACGGGCCGTCGAGACGGACTCATCGCCATCAGCAGCGGTTTTCGCGGTAGTCGTGGCTATGGCGAGGTGCGGAGATCAACAACAACAGTGCGGGGACGGCCCCGCTTTGCTTTGGTATCTTTGTGGGCACCACGATCGGTGGCGTCACCAAAGATGATGATGGTCATGTAGTCGACGTGTTGCGCACACCTTCAGATTCATGCAAGCGTGCCCCCTACCTGGCTCGCCAAAGATGTCACGGGAAACCACGACCACCTATGGGACCAGGAGGTCCCTTGCTGGTTCGGCAGGGGGTGATGCGTTGCACAAAGAGCGGAGGGGCGTGGGGTGGCACGACAGAGATCACACAAGCAATTAAGCCAGGTTCGGGCCGCCGTGAGGCATAAAACCCTAGTCCTTCTTTGGTGGATTGATGGTGGAAAAGGTGGTGATGGAGCGTAGTACACTTGCCCGGCAGGGCTTGCCTTGGGGTAGCAGCTACTACGCGCGTATGGGGGTGTGAGTTGTCCAACCTTCTAACCCTCTCTAGGCATGCCATGGGCCTCCTTTTATAGATCAAGGGGTAATTAACCATAGTGTCAAAACAGTCATTATACACTAATATGATAGCAAACAATGCTATCATACCTAACTCTTTAGGCTGACAGGGCGCATTAAATGCATCACTTAGTGTGACATCACTGGTTGCCCGGCAAGGCTTGTCGGGGCTATCTTGCTAGCTCCCCGCATGTTCTCTTGACACGTCACAGGACGGGTGTCATCTGTGGGTTTCTCCTGTAGGAAATGGCTGCCATGTGGCGAATGGCTGCCACTTAATCACCTTGCGGCTTGACACCGCACTGATCGACGACGTGGGTCGTGATGGAGTGGTTGGTGAGGTGGTTCTACCTCCGCGAGCCCCGGCAGGCCCTGTCGGGGTGTCTTGGCTGTCTGCTTCTAGTCGTGGCCTCGCCCCTTAGAGGGCTCGCCTGCCCGGCAAGGGAGGCCCTTGTCTTGACAATATCCTGCTTCTCTGGCTCAATCTTGGTCCCTCTGATCGGTATGCTGATCCCTCGAATCTCTTGGTTCTTGTATATCTTGGCTTGGCCTTGGCTTGTCCATGCACGAGTCAGGGGAAAACGCATTCCCCTATTTGTTTTCCCCGACAGGTAACTTATTTTAGCGTTGATATTTTGAAAGACACTATTGCTTGTTGATATGCTTGAGTATTTAAGTCCTTCATGCAAAACTAGACTATTGCTTTGAACCATATAAAAGTCCAAATGTCCATGCTACAAAGAAGATAATATGAGATGACATGATAGGCAGCATCCCAAATCAAAAATTCTGTTTTTATCATTTACCTACATGAGGACGAGTAGGAATTAAGCTTGGGGATGCTGATACGTCTCCAACGTATCCATAATTTTTAATTGTTCCATGTTGTTATATTATCATTCTTGGATGTTTCATAATCATTTTATAGTCATCTTATATCATTTTTGGGACTAACCTATTGAGCTAGTGCCCAGTGCCAGTTGCTGTTTTTTGACATCACAGGAAATCAATTTCAAACGGAGTCCAAACACCGCCAAACTTTTTGTGGATTTTTTATGGACCAGAAGACCACCAGTGGGCCAGAGAAGCAACTGGGGGGTGCCCCCAGGGGGGCACAACCCACCAGGGCACGCCCCTATAAATTCCCAAATATTCCAAAAACCCTCAGGGTTAACCTAGATCAGATGTTCTGCCGCCGCAAGGCTCTGTAGCCACCGGAAACCAATCTAGACCCTGTTCCGGCAACATTCCGGAGGGGGAAATCATCACCGGTGGACATATTCATCATCTCAGCGGCCACCACGATGATGAGGGAGTAGTCCACCCTCGGGGCTGAGGGTTTGTACCAGTAGCTATGTGTTTAATCCCTCTCTCTTGTGTTGTTGAGATGTCACGATCTTGATGTATCGCAGGCTTTGTTAATATAGTCGGATCATATGGTGTTTTCCCCTCTCTATCTTGTTGTGATGAATTGAGTTTTTCCCTTTGAGATTTCGTAGTTATCAGATTGAATACTTTTATGGATTTGAGAGCACTTGATATATGTCTTGGATATGAATACTCGTGGTGACAATGGGGTATCATATTGATTCACTTGATATGTGTTTTGGCACTCAATTTGCGGATTCTCGTGGTGACATTGAGGTAATTTGTGCATAGGGGGTTGATGTCTACTACTCAACCTTCTTCTTGTAGACGTTGTTGGGCCTCCAAGTGCAGAGGTTTGTAGGACAGTAGCAAATTTCCCTCAAGTAGATGACCTAAGGTTTATCAATCCGTGGGAGGCGTAGGATGAAGATGGTCTCTCTCAAGCAACCCTGCAACCAAATAACAAAGGGTCTCTTGTGTCCCCAACACACCCAATGGTAAATTGTATAGGTGCACTAGTTCGGCGAAGAGATGGTGATACAAGTGCAATATGGATGGTAGACATAGGTTTTTGTAAACTGAAAATATAAAAACAGCAAGGTAACAAGTGGTAGAAGTGAGCATAAACGGTATTGCAATGATAGGAAACAAGGCCTAGCGTTCATACTTTCACTAGTGCAAGTTCGCTCAACAATAATAACATAATTGGATCATATAACTATCCCTCAACATGCAACAAAGAGTCACTCCAAAGTCACTAATAGCAGAGAACAAACGAAGAGATTATGGTAGGGTACAAAACCACCTCAAAGTTATTCTTTCCAATCAATCCGTTGGGCTATTCCTATAAGTGTCACAAACAACCCTAGAGTTCGTACTAGAATAACACCTTACGACACAAATCAACCAAAACCCTAATGTCACCTAGATACTCCAATGTCACCTCAAGTATCCGTGGGCAATCTCAGATTCATCTATTCAACCAACACATAGAACCTCAAAGAGTGCTCCAAAGTTTCTACCGGAGAATCACGACGAAAACGTGTGTCAACCCCTATGCATAGGTTCATGGGCGGAACCCGCAAGTTGATCACCAAAACATACATCAAGTGAATCACGTGATATCCCATTGTCACCACAGATACGCACAGCAAGACATACATCAAGTGTTCTCGAATCTTTAAAGACTCAATCCGATAAGATAACTTCAAAGGGGAAACTCAATCCATTACAAGAGAGTAGTGGGGGAGAAGAAACATAAGATCCAACTATAATAGCAAAGCTCGCGATACATCAAGATCGTGCCAAATCAAGAACACGAGAGAGAGAGAGAGAGATCAAACACATAGCTACTGGTACATACCCTCAGCCCCGAGGGTGAACTACTCCCTCCTTGTCATGGAGAGCACCGGGATGATGAAGATGGACACCAGTGAGGGATCCCCCCTCCAGCAGGATGCCGGAATAGGGCCCCAATTGCTTTTTGGTGGCTACAGAGGCTTGCGGTGGCGGAACTCCCGATCTATTCTCTGTTCTGGAAGTTTTAGGGTACATAGGTATATATGGGTGCAGGAATACGTCGGTGGAGCTTCGGGGGCCCCACGAGGCAGGGGGCACGCCCTAGGGGGGTGGGCGCGCCCCCCACCCTCGTGGCCACCTCCCTCCTTTCCTGACGTGGGGTCCAAGTCCATCTGGTAGCTTTCCTTCCAAAAATAACTTCTCCAGTTGATTTCGTTCCGTTTCGACCTCGTTTGATATTCCTTTTCTTCGAAACACTGAAATAGGCAAAAAAACCAGCAAATCTGGGCTGGGCCTCCGGTTAATAGGTTAGTCCCAAAAGTAATATAAAAGTGGAAACTAAAGCCCAATATTGCCCAAAACAGTAGATAATATAGCATGGAGCAATCAAAAATTATAGATACGTTGGAGACGTATCAAGCATCCCCAAGATTAATTCCTGCTCGTCCTCGAGTAGGTAAATGATAAAAAAGATAATTTTTTATGTGGAATGCTAGTTGGCATAATTTCATTGTAATTCTTCTTACTTGTGGCATGAATATTCAGATCCGAAAGATTCAAGACAAAAGTTCATATTGACATAAAAATAATAATACTTCAAGGATACTAACTAAGAAATTATGTCTTCTCAAAATAACATGGCCAAAGAAAGTTCATCCCTGCAAAATCATATAGTTTAGTCATGCTCCATTTTCGTCACACAAGAATGCTCTCATCATGCACAACCCCGATGGCAAGCCAAGCAATTGTTTCATACTCTAGTAATCTCAAACTTATAAACCTTCACGCAATACATGAGCGCGAGCCATGGATATAACACTATGGGTGGAATAGAATATGATGATGGGGGTTATGTGGAGAAGACAAAAAAGGAGAAAGTCTCACATCAACGAGGCTAATCAATGGGCTACGGAGATGCCCATCGATTGATGTTAATGCAAGGAGTAGGGATTGCCATGCAACGGATGCACTAGAGCTATAAATGTATGAAGTCTCAACAAAAGAAACTAAGTGGGTGTGCATCCAACTTGCTTGCTCACGAAGACCTAGGGCACTTGAGGAGGCCCATCGTTGGAATATACAAGCCAAGTTCTATAATGAAAAATTCCCACTAGTATATGAAAGTGACAAAACAAGAGACTCTCTATCATGAAGATTATGGTGCTACTTTGAGGCACAAGTGTGAAAAGAAGGATAGTAGCATTGCCCCTTTTTATTTTTATTTTTTTATTTTTTGGGCCTTATTTTCCTTTTTGGACTTTCTCTCTTTTTTATTGGGACAATGCTCTATTGAATGATGATCATCACACTTCTATTTATTTATAACTCAATGATTACAACTCGATACTAGAACAAAGTATGACTCTATATGAATGCCTCTGGCGGTGTACCGGGATATGCAATAAATCAAGAGTGACATGTATGAAAGAATTATGAACGGTGGCTTTGCCACAAATACTATGTCAACTACATGATCATGCTAAGCAATATGACAATGATGAATGTGTCATGAAGAACGGTATGGTGGAAAGTTGCATGGCAATATATCTTGGAATGGCTATGGAAATGCCATAATAGGTAGGTATGGTGGATGTTTTGAGGAAGATATAAGTAGGTTTATGTGTGAAAGAGCGTATCATATCACGGGGTTTGGATGCACCGGCGAAGTTTGCACCAACTCTCAATGTGAGAAAGGGCAATGCATGGAACCGAAGAGGCTAGCAATGATGGAAGGGTGAGAGTGCGTATAATCCATGGACTCAACATTAGTCATAAAGAACTCACATACTTATTGCAGAAATCTACAAGCCATAAAAAACCAAAGCATTACGCGCATGCTCCTAGGGGATAGATTGGTAGGAAAAGACCATCGCTCGTCCCCGACCGCCACTCATAAGGAGGGCAATCAAATAACACCTCATGTTTCAAATTTGCTACATAACGTTTACCATGCGTGCATGCTACGGGACTTGCAAACTTCAACACAAGTATTTATCAAATTCACAACTACTCAACTAGCACGACTTTAATATCACTACCTCCATGTCTCAAAACAATCATCAAGCATCAAACTTCTCTTAGTTATTCAACGCACTCATAAGAATTCCTACAAATCTTGTATGCTTAGCATATTATGATTATTTAAGCAAATTACCATGCTATTCCAAAGACTCTCAAAATAATATAAGTGAAGCATGAGAGTTCATCTATTTCTTCAAAATAAATTTACCATCATGCTCTAAAAGATATAAGTGAAGCACTAGAGCAAATGACAAACTACTCCTAAAGATATAAGTGAAGATCAATGAGTAGTCGAATAATTATGTAACTATGTGAAGACTCTCTAACATTTAAGAATTTCAGATCTTGATACTTTATTCAAACAGCAAGCAAAGCTAAAGAAAATAAAATGAAGCTCCAAGCAAAACACATATCATGTGGTGAATAAATATATAGCTCCAAGTAAAGTTACCGATGAACGAAGACAAAAGAGGGGATGCCTTCCGGGGCATCCCCAAGCTTAGCCGCTTGGTTATCCTTGAATATTACCTTGGGGTGCCTTGGGCATCCCCAAGCTTAGGCTCTTGCCACTCCTTATTCCATAGTCCATCGAATCTTTACCCAAAACTTGAAAACTTCACAACACAAAACTTAACAGAAAACTTGTAAGCTCTGTTAGCGAAAGAAAACAAAACACCACTTCAAGGTACTGTAATGAAATCATTCTTTATTTATATTGGTGTTAAACATACTCTATTCCAACTTCTCTATGGTTTATAAACTATTTTACTAGCCATAGATTCATCAAAATAGGCAAACAACACAATGAAAATAGAATCTGTCAAAAACATAACAGTCTGTAGTAATATGTAACTAACGGAAACTTCTTGAACTCCAAAAATTCTAAAATAAATTGGTGGAACTGAGTAATTTGTATAGTAATCATCTGCAAAAAGAATCAACTAAATATCACTCTCCAGTAAAAAGATGAAGCTAATCTCGTGAGCGCTAAAGTTTCTGTTTTTTACAGCATGATCATAAAGACTTCACCCAAGTCTTCCCAAAGGTTCTACTTGGCACAAACACTAATTAAAACATAAACCACATCTAAACAGAAGCTAGATGGATTATTTATTCCTAAACAGAACCAAAAATCAAGAAACTAAAATAAAGTTCGGTTGCCTCCCAACAAGCGCTATCGTTTAACGCCCCTAGCTAGGCATGATGATTTCAATGATGCTCACATAAAAGATAAGAATTGAAACACAAAGAGAGCATCATGAATAATATGACTAGCACATTTAAGTCTAACCCACTTCCTATGCATAGGGATTTTGTGAGCAAACAACTTATGGGGACAAGAATCAACTTGCATAGGAAGGTAAAACAAGCATAACTTCAAAACTTTAAGCACATAGAGAGGAAACTTGATATTATTGCAATTCCTACAAGCATATGTTCCTCCCTCATAATAACTTTCAGTAGAATCATGAATGAATTCAACAATATAACCAGCAACTAAAGCATTCTTTTCAGGATCTACTTGCATAGAAATTTTATAACTCTCCACATAAGCAAAATTCTTCTCATTCAGAATAGTGGGAGTATCATAAGAGACTTGAATACTATAAATTGTTTCCACATTAAAAGAGTAATGTTAAGAAAAAGGGTAATCATAATCATGACAAGTTTTGTAAATATAATCATCACTCCTTTTTATAGCATAAGTTTTATTACAATAATCATCATAAGTAGCAACTTTGTTCTCATCATAATCGATTGAAACCTCTTCCAAGATAGTGGAATCATTACTAAGTAAAGTCATGACCTCTCCAAATCCACTTTCATAAATATTATAAGATTCAATATCCTGCAAAATAGTGGGATCACTACTTCCTAAATTTGACACTCTTCCAAACCCACATTCATCAATATAATCATCATAAGTAGAAGGCATGCTATCATCGTAACTACTTTGTATATCAAAACTTGGGAGGCTCAAAATATCATTATAATTAAGCATAGCATCCCCAAGCTCAGGACAAACATTAATTGCAGCAAATATATTCTCAAATATGTCATCCTCATCAAACATAGCTTCCCCAAGCTTGGGCCTTTTCATATCATAAGCATAATCACTCTCATCATTAATAGTATGGATAGCACCAATAGTATAGCAATTATTATATTCTTCCAAGAAAGTGCCAAAAATATTTTCAAGATCATAAGAAGTATCATTATCTTCCCAATCATAATCATCAAGTGTATCATCTTCATTTTCATGAGGCACAGCAATAATAGGAGCAACTTTATTTGGGAGAGATACCTTTTTACCTCTGTTCCTTTTTCTTTTCTTCTTCTTCACCACATCATGTGTGGGTTCAATCCTCTTTTTGGAGCTCCTTATTAATGAGATTGGTTGAATAGAAGGCTCCTCCTCGTTACCTGATTCATCATAACAAATAATAGGAGGATATTGGGAAGTCTCTTCCCTTTCATTAGCATTCTCTTCATCTTCTATTTGTTTTCTTTTCCTTATGTAATTGGCAATATAAGGATTTTCAATACAATTCACCGCACAATACATATAAATTTTCTCTAGATCAAAATGAAGAACTTTATCAAGGGCAAATTTTGGAATATCCTTAGTTGTACGTTTAATTTCTTCATAACCCAAGAGCAAACTAAGTTCATTATGATGTGCAAGGGAAATCAAGTCATCACAATTTTTGGACACGATATGATCATGAAAGAATTTTCATTGGGTACTAAAATGATCACGTTCATTGCAAAGTTCACAAGTATGGCTAAGAAAAAATCAATTTTCAGCACATTCATCTAGCTCTTCTTGCAAAAATTTGATTTCTAAGTAACTATGCCTCTTGCAATATCTATCTTCCCTATTTGGTGTGTACTTACAAACTCAATGCACTCCACAAAAATTGACATGTTTATAGGAGGAATTTTCATCATAACTAGTGCAATCATCATTAGTACCATGGATATTCAAGGAGTTCATACTAACAACATTGCAATCATGATCAACAATCAAAGATTTAGTGCCAAACAATTTAATGCATTCTTCTTCTAACACTTTGGCACAATTTTCCTTTCCATCATACTCACGAAAGATATTAAAAAGATGAAGCGTATGAGACAAACTCAATTCCATTTTTTTGTAGTTTTCTTTTATAAAATAAACTAGTGCTAAAACAAGAAACAAAAAGATTCGAATGCAAGATCTAAAGATATACCTTCAAGCAATAACCTCCCCAGCAACGGCGCCAGAAAAGAGCTTGATGTCTACTACTCAACCTTCTTCTTGTAGACGTTGTTGGGCCTCCAAGTGCAGAGGTTTGTAGGACAGTAGCAAATTTCCCTCAAGTGGATGACCTAAGGTTTATCAATCCGTGGGAGGCATAGGATGAAGATAGTCTCTCTCAAGCAACCCTGCAACCAAATAACAAAGAGTCTCTTGTGTCCCCAACACACCCAATACAATGGTAAATTGTATAGGTGCACTAGTTCGGTGAAGAGATGGTGATACAAGTGCAATATGGATGGTAGATATAGGATTTTGTAAACTGAAAATATAAAAACAGCAAGGTAAAAAGTGGTAAAAGTGAGCATAAACGGTATTGCAATGATAGGAAACAAGGCCTAGGGTTCAAACTTTCACTAGTGTAAGTTCTCTCAACAATAATAACATAAATGGATCATATAACTATCCCTCAACATGCAACAAAGAGTCACTCCAAAGTCCCTAATAGCGGAGAACAAACGAAGTGATTATGGTAGGGTACGAAACCACCTCAAAGTTATTCTTTCCAATCAATCCGTTGGGCTATTCCTATAAGTGTCACAAACAACCCTAGAGTTCGTACTAGAATAACACCTTAAGACACAAATCAACCAAAACCCTAATGTCACCTAGATACTCCAATGTCACCTGAAGTATCCGTGGGTATGATTATACGATATGCATCACATAATCTCAGATTCATCTATTCAACCAACACATAGAACCTCAAAGAGTGCCCCAAAGTTTCTACCGGAGAATCATGACGAAAACGTGTGCCAACCCCTATGCATAGGTTCATGGGCGGAACCCGCAAGTTGATCACCAAAAAACACATCAAGTGAATCACGTGATATTCCATTGTCACCACCGATACTCATGGCAAGACGTACATCAAGTGTTCTCAAATCTTTAAAGACTCAATCCGATAAGATAACTTCAAAGGGGAAACTCAATCCATTACAAGAGAGTAGAGGGGGAGAAGAAACATAAGATCCAACTATAATAACAAAGCTCGCGATACATCAAGATCGTGCCAAATCAAGAACACGAGAGAGAGAGATCAAACACATAGCTACTGGTACATACCCTCAGCCGCGAGGGTGAACTACTCCCTCCTCATCATGGAGAGCGCCGGGATGATGAAGATGGCCACCGGTGAGGGATCCCCCTCTAGCAGGATGCCGGAACAGGGCCTCGATTGGTTTTTGGTGGCTACAGAGGCTTGCGGCGGCGGAACTCCCGATCTATTCTCTGTTCTGGAAGTTTTAGGGTACGTAGGTATATATGGGTGCAGGAAGTACGTCGGTGGAGCTTCGGGGGCCCCATGAGGCAGGGGCACGCCCCCCACCCTCGTGGCCACCTCCCTCATTTCCTGACGTGGGGTCCAAGTCCATCCGGTAGCTTTCCTTACAAAAATAACTTCTCCAGTTGATTTTGTTCTGTTTCGACTTTGTTTGATATTCCTTTTCTTCGAAACACTGAAATAGGCAAAAAACAGCAAATCTGGGCTGGGCCTCCGGTTAATAGGTTAGTCCCAAAAGTAATATAAAAGTGGAAAATAAAGCACAATATTGCCCAAAACAGTAGATAATATAGCATGGAGCAATCAAAAATTATAGATACTTTGGAGACGTATCATGGGTTGATGCACATTCTCGTATTTTGTTTCTCCGGTAGAAATCTTGGGGCACTCTTTGAAGTTCTTTGTGTTGGATTGAGTATTATGAATCTAAAATTATTTGATGTTATTTTAGTACGAACTCTTGGATAGATCGATCAGAAAGAATAGCTTCAAGGTGGTTTCGTACCCTACAAACAATTTCTTCTTATGTTCTTCGCTAGATAGAAACTTTGGAGTGCTTCTTCATCGCACTTTGAGGGGTGGTTATATGATCCAATTATATTAGCACCGTTGAGAGATTGAACTAGCGAAAGGACCTAGGCCTCATATTCAAGCATTGCAATACCATTTTTGTGCTCGTTTACTATTTGCTACCTTGCTATTTTTATTTATTCAGATTATAAAAATATATTTCTACCATCAATATTACACTTTTATCACCATCTCTTCGCCAAACTAGTGCACCTATACAATTTGCCATTGTATTGGGTGTGTTGGGGACACAAGAGATTTCTTGTATTTGGTTGCAGGTTGTTCGAGAGAGACCATCTTCATCCTACACCTCCCACAGATTGATAAACCCTAGGTCATCCACTTGAGGGAAAAATGCTACTGTCCTACAAAACTCTGCGCTTGGAGGCCCAACACGAGTCTACAAGAATAAAGTTGTGTAGTAGACATCAATGCACCTAGTCCCACTAAAAGGAAAAAAGAAAATTAAAAACGTTAAACTTTACACACCTCTAGTGAACCTGAAATTGAAAAACCTCCTGAATATAATAATGATGTCTCTATTTCTGATGCTGAAACTCAATCTGGTAATGAACATTCAACTAGTGATAATGAGAAAGATAGTGATGATGTTCATGAAGACACTCAACCAGACAATGGTAAAGAACTAGATAATGATGTAGAGATAAAACATGTTGTTGATGTAGAGATAAACCCACAACCTAAAAATAAAAGATATGGTAAAAGAGACTTTGTGGCTAGAAAACATGGTAAAGAAAGAGAACCATGGGTTCAGAAACTCATGCCCTTTCCACCTAAACCAACTAAGAAAAAATATGATGAAGAATTTGAACGCTTTGCTGAAATACTTAGGCCAGTTTTTTGCACACTCGCTTGACTGATATTTTCAAGATGGCCCCTTATGTGAAATACATGAAATAAGTCATCACTAATAAGAGAAAGATACCACAAGCTGAAATCCCATAGTGCTTGCTAATTATTCTTTTAAGGATGGAGTACCTAAAAAACTTGGAGATACAGGAATACCAACTATACCTTGCTCCATCAAAAGAAATTATGTTAAAACTGCTTTGTGTGATTTAGGAGCTAGTGTTAGTGTTATGCCTTTTCCTTATATAAAAGATTTTATTTGAACAAACTCACACCTACGGAAATATCTTTGCAAATGGCTGATAAATCAACTGTCATACCTATCGGTATCTGTGAGGATGTGCCCGTTGTTGTTGTAGCAAACGTTACTATCTTAACATAATTTGTTATACTTGAGATGCCCGAGGAAGAGAACATGTCGATTATCCTTGGTACACCCTTTTTGAATACTGGAGGGGCTATTATTGATTGCAATAAAAGCAAGGTCACTTTTCATATCAATGGTAATGAACATACGGTGCACTTTCCGAAGAAACAATTCCAAGTGAATTGTATTAATGTTATTTAAAAATCTCTAACACTCACTATTGGAAGTTTTCAACAACCTCTACCTACTGCCAAAGAAATATGATATACTTATTGTTTGGGACATGCATATCCCCTTTGAGGTAACTTAGTGTCGGTGTACTAAAGTAGGGGTACCTTAGTACCCTGAACTTGTGCATGGGCAGTAGTAGCCTCCCGCGGCAAGGCCTGCCAGGGGAGCGACAAGAGTCTCCACGGCCCTTTCCAGGCCGGACGAAGGCCAAGTGATCGAGCCTAGAAGACCAAGCCCCGGCAAGAGGAGCTTGCCGGGTCAAGAAGGCAAGGTCCGGCAAGAGGAGCTTGCCGGACCAAGGCGACAAGGCCCCGGCAAGAGGAGCTTGCCGGGACGACTAAGCCGAAGCACCAAGGCCCCGACGGGAGGAGCTCGCCGGGACGGCCAAGCCAAGGCACCCCAAGAGAAGCCCGCCGTGGCGCTCCGCGCGCCCCGGCAAGGCCTGGCGAGCGGCACGCTCCCAGGTGCGGCAAGGCAACTGCCGCGGCAAGCCACTTGCCGCGGCAAACCACCACATCA
The DNA here is from genome assembly GCA_032464435.1 of Aegilops umbellulata. Classification (NCBI taxonomy): domain Eukaryota; kingdom Viridiplantae; phylum Streptophyta; class Magnoliopsida; order Poales; family Poaceae; genus Aegilops; species Aegilops umbellulata. Next base: position 353,220,316 of record CP136057.1, read on the forward strand.
GGCCTGCGCTCCAGCTCACCCGCCCACGCGTCGCTCTGGGGCTCCCCCGGAGGCACGTGGCGGGACGCCGCGCAACCTGAGACGCGCGGTGGCATGCGATGTTGGCAGAGTCGCCCCCGTGGCGAGCGGAGGCGCTCCTAACGGTCCGCCTCGGCACTATTCAGGCGATCCAGACGGGCATTTAATGCCCTTGTCCCCCGCCGTCAGAGTTAGGTGCGATAGCACTGTGCGGCCACTATTCACACAATCCCTTGCCATTTTTACCCTCACCTGCGTCGCTCCCTGTGGGAAACCCCTTGGCATATAAAAGGAGGCCCATGCGCATGTAGGGAGGGGATCGGACCCAAGAGGCCCTCGCCTATGCCCAACTCCAACTTACTGTAGCTTCTTGCGCTCCAGAGCAAGAACCCGAATCAACCAGACATGCAGCAGTAGGGTTTTACGCATCCATGCGGCCCGAAGCCGGGTAAAATCGTTGTGTGTGTGTGTCGCCTCGATCTGCTCTTTGTGCATCCTCCGCCCCCGCCGAACCGACAAGGGGCTCCGTCCCCATAGGTGCTCGTGGAGGCCAGATATCCCACGACATCTTTGGCGCGCCAGGTAGGGGGTGCGTCGAGGTTGTGCGAACCAGATTCGGCGACCACAGGCAAGCTCAGGTATGGCCAGGGATTCGGCGACCCGCTGGCCAGGGACTTTTTGAATATTTCTGAATTTCTGGTGCAAATAACATGAGAGGGGGTGCACCTGGTGACCACAAGACACCAGGGCAGCCTAGCAACCCCAGGCGCACCCTGGTGGGTTGTGGTCCCCACGTGGGTCCCCTCACTTATCTCTTTAGCCCATGTCATCTCCTACCTCCAGAAAAAAATCACCATTGCTCTCTCTCTCTCTCTCTCTCTCTCTCTCTCTCTATCTCTCTCTCTCTCTCTCGTGTTCTTGCTCTCAAACCCGCGGATTTCGATATCTTTGCTCGAAGCTCCATTTCCAAAACTGTGTTGGGGGATTGCTACTTGGTATATGAATCCTCCATTGTTCCACTTAGTTTTTGCTTTAGTGGTTTGTATTTTGAATAATTAACTACTCTTGGAGCTGCTGTAGATGAGCTTGCATGTTAAATTATTAGAGTTCTAAGTAGTTTGAATGCTTAATATAGTGTGACATCTGGATAATTAAGCTACAGTAACCCTCTACTAATGATGCCACGTCCACCAGCCGGATCGTCCCTTTCCTCTCTTCACCGCGCACCTCGTGGACGTAGGGCGCACGTCCACGGCGCTGATTGCCACGGGGCAGCCATCCGGAGCCTCTCCTGTGCCTATAAGGCTCCCCCTCGCTCCCCTGGATGCCCTAGCGCCCTCACTTCCCCCCTCTCGCCTCAGATCCGCCGCTCGACGCACACCCGACGCCATCGTCGCCATGGACTAGTCCCTCGCCGTGACCACCGTCGTCCTCGCCAGCTGAGATTGCGCCAAGAGCTCCGCCTGCTTATTCTTCTTCGACTTCGACCACCAGCGCAAGCCGGGCGATGCTACATCGCTAGATCTCCATCCTCTGCTTCCTTAGACCCACCAGCGTTCGTCTTTGATTCTGGCGCCGTCGAGCCCTCCCCGAGCCCGCTAAGCACCTCTGTAAAACTCACGGTGAGCCCCTTGTCAAAACCCCTCGGTTCCCCCTTTGAATCTGTGCCCGTAGCCTAGCTTCCGCCGTTGCTGTTGCTCGTCGCCACCGTCCATGTCGCCACCGCGCGCACAGCTACCGCAACTCAAGCCTGAGCACATCATCGTGCTCAGCATCGCCGTAGGAACCCGTAGCGATCATTTGTTGGTCTTGTCGTGCCCTCCATCACCATTCCACCATCGTGGCCAGTGCTCTGTTCCTCGTCCGCAGGCGCACAACCACTCCTGGCCCTTCTCTTGTTGCTCCTCCTACCACGGCCCATCACGCGCGACCATGCACGCGCTCGTCCACCCACATACACCCGCGCCATGCCTACCGCCGCTGGCCCGCTGCCGCCCCCTGCCTTGCTTGGCCGCGCTCATCGCAAGCTCCTAGCCACGCCCGCCGGCGCGTGCTGCATCGCCACGCGCGACCGGGCCGTGCCCCTTGTCGGTGTCAAAACCGGCGGATCTCGGGTAGGGGGTCCCGAACTGTGCGTCTAAGGTCGATGGTAACATGAGACAGGGGACAGAATGTTTACCCTGGTTCGGGCTCTCTCTATGGAGGTAAGACCCTACTTCCTGCTTGATTGATCTTGATGAATATGAGTATTACAAGAGTTTATCTACCACGAGATCGAGATGGCTAGACCCTAAAAGCCTAGCCTGTGTGACTATGGTAATGAGTCTCTCCTCTCCGGACTAAGTCCTCCGGTTTATATAGACACCAGGGAGATCTAGGGTTACACAAGGTTGGTTACAAAGAAAAGGAATCTATATATTCGGTCGCCAAGCTTTCCTTCCACGCCAAGGAGAGTCCCATCCGGACACGGGTGCAATCTTCTGTCTCCGTATCTTCACAGCCCATCAGTCTGGCCCATGGCTAACAGGCCGGACGCCTGAGGACCCCTTAGTCCAGGACTCCCTCACCCCGTGCACAGCTACTGTTACTACCTGCTCGCTTCTGCTCTGCTGCTGCTGAAATCGCTGCTTCTTTGCTGCTCAAACTGCTGCTGCCGCGCTGCTTGGTCCCACCGTTGCTGCTAGCTCCATCGCTGACTGTTGTTGCTGCTGCTTCTGCCTACGTCCATCGCCGGTCACCGCTCCACGTGCCACCCGCCGGCCGCGCCCGCCTGCATCTGTCGGGCGCCCCTTGACCGTGCGGGCCGCAAGCCCCGCCACCGCACTTAGCCACGCTGCCGCTACTGACCCCTCAGCGCGTGCGCTCGCGCAGGCCCGCGTGCCTCCACTCGCCGACCGTGCCGCGCGTCCACCCCCTTCTCCGCCCGATCGCTGCTCACCAGAGCTCCCCGCCGCTCGCCGCCCGCGGCCTTCTCCTCGCCCGCACGCCCAACGCCCGCTAACCCGCCCCGATTGGCCTATGGGCCAATGACAGCCCGGGCCCACGCCCCTGTTATGTTAAAAAAGAATAAACAAACAATAATAAATTAATTAATTAATTTAATAATTAATGTTGCTTAATTAACCAGTTGACTACCTAATTAGCCTAACTAATCTTGTTAGTTATCTAGACACACAATGATAGGGGGCCACACCCCTATTGACCAGTCAAACTTTGACTGGTCAACTGGGTCCCCCTAGCCCAGTTGTCAGCCTCTGTGTACACAGGGCTGGGTACCCTTAGCATTTTGTCTTTTAATTTCAAAATAAAATAATTTTAGAAAAGGAATAAAACTTTAATAATTAATATAAAATAATCCGTAACTCGGATGAAAATACTGTGTACATGAAAGTTGCTCAGAACGACGAGATGAATCCGAATATGCAGTCCGTTTGTCCGCCGCACGTCCCTAGCATAGCGAACATGCAACAATCCACCTCCGTTTCATCTGCCCGAAACGTCAAGCACCGGGAATACTTTCCCGGATGTTTTCCCCCTTCACCAGTAGCACCTAGTAATGCGTTAGGTCACCCCTAGCACTGCGTATTGCCATGTTATGCTTTGTGATGCTTTGGTTGCTCTGTTATTTATTGTGTTCCCCCTCCGTTACTTCTTTCCGGTAGACCTCGAGACCGCCGACGATACCCCGTGATCAACTACATCGACGATGACTCCTCCTAGCCAGAGCAACTAGGCAAGCCCCCCCCTTGATCAACTCTATATCGCCTATTCCTTCTCTCTACTGCTTGCATTAGAGTAGTGTAGCATGTTACTGCTTTCAGTTAATCCTATTCTGCTGCATAGCCTGTCATTGTTGCTACAGTTGTTACCCTTACCTGCAATCCTAAATGCTTAGTATAGGATGCTAGTATTCCATCAGTGGCCTACATTCTTGTTCGTCTGCCATGCTATACTACCGGGCCGTGATCACTCGGGAGGTGATCACGGGTATATACTTACATACATATTATATGATACATGTGGTGACTAAAGTCGGGTCGGCTCGTAGAGTACCCGCAAGTGATTCCGATGTGGGGGCTGAAAGGACAGGTGGTTCCATCACGGTAGTGGTGGCCTAGGTTCCCGACGGCCCCCGACTGTTACTTTGTGGCGGAGCGACAGTCAGGTTGAGATCACCTAGGTGAGAGGCGGGCCTAGCCCTAGTCGGCGTCTGCGGTTACTTCAAAATAACATGCTTAACGAGATCTTGGTATTTGATATGAGTCTGGCCATTTGCCTATATGCACTAATCAACTACGCGGGAACAGTTATGGGCACTCGACTTCATGGTATTAGCTGAAGCCTTCTTGACGTCAGCGACTAAGCGGTGCGCGCCGGGTTGGACTGGAACGCTTGCTCTTGTATAAGGGAGGCTATGTCTGCTCACCGGCCGCGTACGCAACGTGCAACTATGAGACGGGTGATGGGCCCAGACCCCTGCGCGCTTAGGATTTAGACCGGCGTGCTGACCTCTCTGTTGAGTCTAGGTGGGGCTGCGACGTGTTGATCTTCCGAGGCCAGGCATGACCCACGAAAGTGTGCCCGGCCAGAGGGATCAAGCGTGTTGGGCAATGTGGTGCACCCCTGCAGGGAAGTTGATCTATTCGAATAGTTGTGTCCCTCGGTAAAAGGATGACCCGGAGTTGTACCTTGACCTTATGACAACTAGAACCGGATACTTAATAAAACACACCCTTTCAAGTGCCATATACACCCGGTGATCTCTCTCTCACTGGGCGACGAGGAGAGGATTGCCGGGTAGGATTATGCTATACGATGATACTTGGTGAACTTACCATCTACTCTCTTCTATATGCTTCAAGATGGAGGCTGCCAGAAGCGTAGTCTTTGATAGGCCTAGCTATCCCCCTCTTATTCTGGCAATCTGCAGTTCAGTCCACAGATACTACCCATTTGATCGATAACAATGCATATGTAGTGTAGATCCTTGCTTGCGAGTACTTTGGATGAGTACTCAGGTTGCTTTGCTCCCCCTTTTCCCCTTTCTATACCTGGTTGTCGCAAACAGATGCTGGAGTCCAGGAGCCAGAGGATCTTGAGGATGATTCTACGTGGAGTTCGACTTTGAGGAGTAGTTAGGAGGTCCCAGGAAGGAGGCCTTGCCTTTTCGATCGTTGCTACTTTTGTGGTAGCCTTCTTAAGGAAAACTTGTTTAACTTATGTCTATACTCACATATTATTGCTTTCGCTGACTCTTGTGTCTTCGAACATTTGTATTCGAGCCTTCGAGACCCCTCGCTTGTAATATAAAGCTTGTATTATTTTAATTGTGTCTAGAGTTGTGTTGTGATATCTTCTTGTGAGTCCTTGATCCTGATAGTACATATTTGCGTGTATGATTAGTGTATGATTAAATCGAGGGTGTCACAAGTTGGTATCAGAGCCGACTGCCTGTAGGATTCCCCCTTCCAAACTCCTTGGACAAAGTTGAGTCTAGTCAGTGAAAATTGTTTTACAACATGGTTGTGTGGCTTACGGGCCCACGTCGCCATTGGGTGGTATTAGGATCTTTTTATTCCTCGACCTATACTCTGGGACTCTGATCTCTCTCCTATTCGGCTTTAATGAATTTACTAAAATCTAACTTTAGGTTCTCAAAAATACTTTCTCCTGGAGAGCCCCTTCAGTCCAGATGATCGTCGGCTACACCAAAAGATTTCGAAGATACTCTCTGATATTCTCTCGAGACCTTGTGCCCGTTGCTTTTGCAATTCCCTACCATAGAAATATCCCTATGGATAAATACTTACACCTGTCCTTCATACTTTTATTCCCAGTCGATCTTGTTATTACAAGATACCCCAAGAATCCCTTGTGCCATTGCCTTACAGTTCCTTGCCGCATGAATACCCCTATGAAGAATTCTTCACAATTATTGAGGAATCGTTCATCCCTAGTTGTTCTTATGATTCACAAGATACATAGAAATACTATCCAGTCTTCTGGTAATCCTCTGCCAACTATTGCTCTGCAGATACTTGTCTGCTCACATTATGGTTACGTCCCATATGTCTAGCAATATTCATTAGTCTCCTTTGTCATTATAATTTTGAGTCCTTTGAGTCAATATGTTGCGAATGCTCGCAATCCTCAATCAGATCCTAGAATTCATCCTTCCAGCTCAGACGTCATTTTAAACATGGGCTGGATATCGACCAATCAGATTGCCATCGATGGTACCCCTAAGCCTACGAACTTATCCATCCTTAATCAGAGTGTTTGCTTCTGATTCCTTGATTGGAAATCATAATTCTTTTGCATTTGAGCTTTGAATCATTCAGTTTTTTCTATAGTCTGATCTCCTTGCATCCTTTCTTCCTCTGGTTGAGTACCGATGTTCACATTAGATCCCTTGAGGACCACCGGGTCCTTTGTTGGATTTTATCCGACAGTGTCCTTCATATACAAAAACGTCGAGCAATTATTTCCCTGATACATAATGTCGTTGGTGATTGCTATTCTTTGATTTGGCCAACCATGCTTTGCTTTTGAGCTGGTAACATTTACTCTTGAACCTTTGTGGTGTATGTTCCTAAGATGGCCTGATGGGTTGAACCTATGCCTTCCTTAATATGAGCGAACCTGAAAGTTTCATGGGACATACTCCTCTGGTAATTTACCAGGTAGGTTTTCACACTCAAATCATTTTTTATATAGAGCAGTGAATGAATTGTCATGCATTGGAGAAGTGGGAGTCGACCTTGAGCATTGTGTTCATGCCCATGGACACGATGTAGATCTTATCATGGAAGCTTCTCTTAAATTATTATTCCCTTGATATAAGTTTATCTTATATCTGGGATCTGGTCTTTTGCAAACGTGGTTCCGGCCATGTTGATATTCTTTGATTCCTTTTCTCAGACAAGTGAAAAACTTGTCTTCTGTAGATCAATACACCTATCCAACCTTTATTCTGTCCCACCTTCGAGTTTTACCTTTGTTATCTCGAGAATATCATGGAACTGCATAACTTCTTATGGGTTCTTCATCAACTGTTACTTCTCACCGATTTCAGATTTTCCCCGGGGTCAGAGTTATTAGTCACTCGAGAACACCTGTATGTGAATCAATTCTGCACTGCAATTCAATAACTCTTAAGTAATTCTCATTGCTTACGAGTTTAATAGTCCTTCAAGTCATTCCTAGCATGATTGCCTATATCATTATTGTGCTAAATTTTAATTGTGCTACCTGGTCCTTTTTCCCGGAGCACAATTTTCGACGATGAGCTAACCTTACGTCAATCTTCTTGGTCTTATCGTTTCACCTAGAACTGCAAGCTTGGTTTCGAGTTTTTGACGTACCCATTGTTCCAATAACCTTTCACTTCATCATTCCTTTGACTTGATGTCATTGGCGATCGATTACATCTTCAGGTAATCTCTCGACAAATGTGTCGTGATCATCATCAACATTTTGAGCTCTTCTAGGATATCAATAAAATTCATGATGAGAATTACCATCCTTACCCCTCGATGGTTTGTGTTGTCATTGACTACTTCCTTGCCTTCTTTCCAACACAAACTTGTTTGTGTTGTGGCTGTACCTTGAGTGCCTAGCAATCCAACTTATCTTATGTCCTACCTTGGAGTATTACCATCTTATATATCAAGAATGTTGTGATAATTTCACCACCTCTTAAGAATTCTTGATACAAGTGATACATCTCGCCGTCTACATTCAGTTCTTGGTCCGGGTGTTGTTTTTAACCGAAATACCAACAAATGGACTGTTATGTGTAAAATTCAAAACTTCTAGCAACCCTATTGCTTGTAAGTTAATGAACGATAGTTTCATTCCGTGTGTATTGGTTATTGAATCACCATTCTAACATTGATCGTGGTACTTAGTCCATCCTTCCGGGCGCACCTTTCGACCAATGTTTAATTGTGTATGCTTTCCTCGAGCATACATCATTATATCGGTTGATCTGACAAATGTTATCGCCTTGTTCACATAATTTTGGAAATCCATCTTGTCGGAATTCTCGATAAATTGTCGCTGAGTCCATCAGCCACCGCCTCATCCTCTCCTTGGATTAATGATGAACTCTTGTTTCAGAACTCGCTTCCATAGTTCATTTCCTGAGAATCTTACAACGTCATCTCGTCAATTGTGTTGCGCCTTTTGTTCTCAGACATCCCGAGTTTGAGGTATCCTGACACCAATCAGATCTGAATCTCGGTCAGATATGATGGTTGGAACATATTTCCAAGAGTTATAGCAGTGGTATTTATAAGACCAGGTAAGGTGATGTCATGCCTAGCACACCTGGGCGGAGGACCTATTGTTATAGTATCCTTTTTAGCGAGTTTCGCCATTCTTCCATGAAGAAATTGTAAGACTCATTCTATAAGTTGTTCCTGATGGATGTCTGTGAATCCGAAGTCTGATCTTTACCCAATGACCATGTCAATGCTATCTCGAAGCATGTCCGTGATACTCCGATTTTCAATAAGAACATTTGTAGCACAATGCTAAATTTTCTTTATCACTTATCCTAACACCTTGTATGGGTAATATCATGAAATTCCTCCTTCCTTACCGTAAAGGTTTTCTACTTTCTATCCTGTCATGGATATCTTGCTCCGCTTGTCCTTGGGAAGGATATACCCCTGAAATATGTGTGTATACTCATTTTCCTTTCCATTGTTCTGTTTAAACCTAATAATCACTTTTCATTTCCATTGGTTTGTTTAACCCTTCTTGTGATCTATACTATATAAGAATTAATATTTCCCTGCTTATGTAAACACCTTGTTGTACCACTCTGTCAGTAAGACCCTGTTACTTTTGTTGATGACATTCCGGTAACCACCGATGGACGAGAACTTTGCCTATTGGTCTGCCTCGTTCCATGAGCAGGAAAATGGTTCTCTTCGTCCCTCGCTCTTGGTACCGACGTTGTTGCCGACATATCTGATGGGCTACCCTCTGACATGCCTTGATATCATGACCGTGCAAGATGTCCCGCTCCTTCTACCTTTATCCCGCATGGTGGGCCCATAACCCACAGTTCCACAGGATCGAAACCTGACTCTCCTATACACCCCCGGTTTCCAAAGTTATTCCTCGCGTGTGGCCTCGTATATAATTCACGAGCCACCTCCCGAGCGATCATCAATTCTGGTATCAGACGCAATACGTATTCCCATTGCTTTGAACCCCTTTCACACTGTGTTTTAGGCAATGAATGATTGCTTATCCGCTCAAAACTTCTCATGGTACTTTTCTTACTTCGCTCTCGATGTTTCTTAAGTTTCAATTTGAGAGTTACTTTCCGCCACCTTCCCCGATGTTATCGAGCAGATAGTCAACCTTTTAGATGTTTGTTCTCCCGGAATACCCACCCTTTATTCTTTCGTAAGTACGATGAAATTTCCGAAGAAAGGACGTCGACTTCATCATGTTGACCTGAAGCAGAGAAATGAAGACATCAACGTAATTGATCGACCTCTTCGAGAAGAGCAACCAAGACCGAGAAGATCCGTTAGAATTTCGTAACCAGATCTGTCACCCTTACTCAAGCCCTTAAATCTCGGGACGAGATTTCTTGTAGTGGAGGAGAATTGTGACGTCCGAATAATTAAGCTACAGTAACCCTCTACTAATGATGCCACGTCACCATGATTACTGTCGTTAATCTCGCGTTGATTCGAACCCAATTCAAATTCAAATTTAAAATAAAGTCAAATTATTATTTCTTCAAACAGTAAAACAAAAATGTTTGGTGGGTTGCAAATATTCACTAACAATTTTTCATGAAATAATTAACATTTTTCAAAATATAAAATTTCCCCTGGACATTAAATGGTGGACCAACAACCACTTAACCAACCATTTCAATTTATAAATATGTTTAGACGATTCCAATTGTCATGAGACTTTTTGTACATCTCCAAAATATTGCAATGGAATTACGTGCAACCCTGGAAAAATCCATCTAGAACACAAACTAAATGTAAAATAGCACCCAAAATAAAAAAATAAAAGAAAAGAGAAATAGGAAAAATAGACTGTGCACTTAGGGCCCATATGCCACAGTGCAGCCCAGCCCACCAGCCGGGTCGTCCCTTTCCTCTGTTCACCATGCACCTCGTGGACGCAGGGCGCACGTCCACGGCGCCGATTGCCACGGGGTAGCCATCAGGAGCCTCTCCCGTGCCTACAAGGATCCCCCTCGCTCCCCTGGATTCCCTAGCGCCCTCACTTCCCCCATGAGGGAGTCCTGGATTAGGGGGTATCCGGACAGCCGGACTATAATCCTTGGCTGGACTGTTGGACTATGAAGATATAAGATTGAAGACTTCGTCCAGTGTCCGGATGGGAATCTCCTTGGCGTGGAAGGCAAGCTTGACAATACAGATATGTAGATCTCCTTCCTTGTAACCGACTCTGTGTAACCCTAGCCCCCTCTGGTGTCTATATAAACTGGAGGGTTTAGTACGTAGGACCAACAACAATCATACCATAGGCTAGCTTCTATGGTTTAGCCTCTCTAATCTCGTGGTAGATCAACTCTTGTAATACCCATATCATCAATATTAATCAAGCAGGAGTAGGGTTTTACCTCCATCGAGAGGGCCCGAACCTGGGTAAAAACATCGTGTCCCTTGTCTCCTGTTACCATCCGCCTAGATGCACAGTTCGGGACCCCCTACCCGAGATCCGCCGGTTTTGACACCGACATTGGTGCTTTCATTGAGGGTTCCTCTGTGACGTCATCATTAGGCTTGATGGCTCCTTCGATCATTGTCAGCAATGCAGCCCAGGGTGAAACTTTTCTCCCCGGATAGATTTTTGTATCCGACGGCTTTGTACTGCGGGCCAATTCGCTTGGCCATCTGGAGCAGATTGAAAGTTACACCCCTGGCCATCAGGTCAGGTTTGGAAGCTTAAACTACACGGCCGACATCCGCGGAGACTTGATATTCGACGGGTTCGAGCCCCTACCGAGTGCGCCGCATGGTCTCGATGAGCATGATTGAGCTCTGCCGTCGGACAGCGTTCAGGAGATCGCACCTGCCACCGCACAGACCCTCAATTCGGAGCTAGCTGCACCACCCATGGACGGGTGGTTAGACCCCTCCATCGAGGCCGCAGCCTCAACGACGATCGAGCCGAATACCAGCCTTACCCTTCGCGAGGCCCGTGACTCCAAATTGCCAGACTCTCCTCCAGACTCCGAACCACCCGCGCCCCTACCAATCGAGTCCGATTGGGCGCCGATCATGGAGTTCACCGCCGCGGATATCTTTCAACACTCGCCCTTTCGCGACATACTAAACTCACTAAGGTCTCTCTCCTTGTCAGGAGAGTCCTTGCCGAACTACGTCCGGCAGGATTGGGATGCGGATGACGAAGAAATTCGCCACCCACCCACCACCCACTTAGTAGCCACTGTCGATGATTTGATCGACATGCTCGACTTCAACTCCGAAGACATCGACGGTATGGACGACGATGCAGGAGACGAACAGGAACCACTGCCCACAGGGCACTGGACAGCCACCTCATCCCATGATGTATACATGGTGGACGCACCCAAAGAAAACGACGACGAGGAATGGAAGGACGCAGCGAAGGATCGTTCCCTCGAAAAGCAGTCAAAGCGGCGGCGTAAGCGCCGCTCCAAACCCCGCCTCGACAGAAACAGCGGGCATACAGGCCCAACAATAGAGCAGGGTGAGCCAGCGGACGACGAAAACGACATTGAACAATCGTCCGACGATGGCAACACGGAGAATCGAACCGAACAACCCGTCTCCGGCGAAGATAACAGTCCGGAAGATATCACGCCGGATAAGCTCCTGGAGCAGAAGAGCCTCCATAAAAAGCTCATCGCCACTGCGCGGAGCCTGAAAAAACAGAAGCGGAAGCTCAAGACTGCAGAAGATGCACTACGAATCAGATGGAGTAAAGTACTCAACACCGCAGACAAGTATGGCGGCAGCCGCCACACAAAGAGCTACTCGAAGCGAAAGCTACTACCTAAATTTGATGAGGAAGCCTTAGAGCCCCCGCAATCAAAAAACAAAACATCCATCCGGTCGGATAGGCGACCTCATGGCCAACATAGAGCGGTAAACGACGCCGCACACAAGTCAGTACGCGATCCACGCGAGAACTCACACCAAAAGGATGACCCAACTAGATCCATCTACGGGCCAAGAAAGCGCGCTCAAACACGCAATACAATACAACAAAATTCCGAACACCACGGCACACCCAAATATAGGGGTGCCACACACCCCCTATGTTTCACCGATGAGGTGCTGGACCATGAATTTCCAGAGGGATTCAAGCTCGTAACCATAGAGGCATACGACGGAACGACAGACCCTGGGGTCTGGATTGAGGATTATATCCTCCATATCCACATGGCTAGAGGAGATGATCTCCACGCCATCAAGTACTTACCCCTCAAGCTCAAAGGGCCAGCCCGGCATTGGCTTAAAGGCCTTCCCGAAAACACCATTGGAAGTTGGGAAGAGCTCGAGGACACTTTTCGAGCAAATTTTCAAGGGACTTATGTTCGACCACCAGATGCAGACGATTTAAGTCATATAACTCAACAGCCCGGAGAGTCAGCCCGAAAGCTTTGGAACAGGTTTCTTACTAAAAAGAATCAAATAGTAGATTGTCCGGACGCCGAAGCCTGAGCAGCTTTCAAACACAGCGTTCGAGACGAATGGCTCGCCAGACACCTCGGCCAAGAAAAGCCGAGAACAATGGCTGCATTAACAAGCCTCATGACCCGCTTGTGCGCGGGCGAGGAAAGCTGGTTAGCCCGATGTAGCATCAGCGACCCAAGTACATCCGAAATTAGGGACGGAAACGGGAAGCCACGACGCAGCACAAACAAGCGCCGGAGTAAAGAAGACAGCCCGAAGATCACGGCGGTAAACGCCAGATTCAAAAGCTCTCGGCGGGGTCAGCAAAAGCTGCCTCTCAAAGGCAACAGGGACGAACTGTCCAGCCTAAACAAGATTCTGGACAAGATATGCCAAATCCACAACAACCCTGATAAACCTACAAATCATACCCATAGACAATGTTGGGCCTTCAAGCAATCCGGCAAACTCAACGCCGAACACAAGGGGCTGGGCACACCAAGCGAAGATGATGACGACCCCGCAAACAAAGCACTGGGGAACAGAAGAAATTCCCACCAGAAGTCAAAACAGTAAACGTGTTACACATGACAAAGGGGAGAAACAAAGTGGCGCCCATAGAGATACGTGCGCTAGGGCCTATCACAACGGAGTTCCGCCACTGGTCATCCAAACCAATCACCTTCGACCATCGGGATTACTCTGCAAGTATCCGGCACGCAGGATGGGCTGCCTTGGTGTTAGACCTGATAATTGACGGATACCACTTTACACGAGTCCTGATGGACGGCGGCAGTAGTTTAAACCTGATATATCAGGACACAGTCCGCAAAATGGGGATGGACCCAACAAAAATTAGCCATAGCAATACTTCCTTTAAAGGAGTAACGCCAGGCCCAGAAGCCCATTGCACGGGCTTCCTCCTACTAGAAGTTATGTTCGGCTCCCCCGATAACTTCCGTAGCGAAAAGCTAACCTTCCACATCGCTCCGTTTAAAAGTGGTTATCAAGCACTACTGGGACGCGAAGCTTTCGCTCGCTTTAACGCAATACCGCATTATGCGTCTCTCAAGCTTAAGATGCCCGGCCCACGAGGCATCATTTCATTAAAGGGAAATATTGAGCGCTCCTTGCACTCGGAAGACTGTGCGGCTGCCTTGGCAGCCACACACTAAACGGCCTCACCAACCAGAGAATCTAACAGGTCGTCGAGACCACGGACACGGCTAGACGAGTCCGGCATCACCATATAATTGATAAAAGTTTGATGTCTATATACCCCTATAAATACAAGGGGCTCCACGCGTGTAAACAAGCGACAACAAGGCTCAATTTTACCCATCTTGAACTATACTTGGTTTATTTAGTATAACATACATTTCGCACGACTACTTATTCAACTAAGTTCCTCTCTTTTACAGATGACCATTGTGCTACACCCGTCCAGGATACGGCACAACGGAGACACAGGCGCAGACGTGCAGCAGGGACCCGTTCCAAGGATTCTTTTTAGATTAAGACCCTACATAAACCTTTTTTACTGTCTCTCGTTGATACACATCCCCCGGATTCTCAGCACAACTGAGAAGGTGGCTGGCATCTTGGCATGTGGCCACATCAGAATATTGCACGTACCTGGACACCAGGGGCTTATTACAAAGGGCACTGTTCAGCCCGTTTAAAATCACAAAGACCGAATACCTTAGCGAGTGTTCGGCGTCGCGAGTTTGGCCTTATATGCATCAGCTCCGAATCATGTCTTTGGTCAAATGTTGGGTTTGCCCGGCTCCTGTGTTTTGCTGCCTTACGTTCCGCTCTATCGGCTAAGGTGGCACCAGGAGAACTACTGCGATTGTGCCCCGGTTCGGCCAGGCGAGCACCTTAGTAGAGAAAGCCAAAAACTGATGGTCATGATATAGCGTGAGACTGATCAACCACTCGATGACCTAGCAGAATCTTCGGGATTCCTCCGCCTTAACGAAGGGCCTTTTCCCGGCCAGGCATATACGCGCCCCGAATTCGGATGAGCGCGGAGCCACCAGGGACTATATAGTAGCCCCACTGTCAAACTCCTATGGCTAAGTGAAAGTGATAAAGCATTATAGTCCGATTGCCTAGTTCGCTGCGCTATCACCTCCTTAATGGACCAAGACGTTGGATCAAGTGTGAATATGCGTCTTCTCCGAACACCCCCGCATTATATGCGTGGGGGTTGAAGCCGCCGACTGCCATCTTTTAGGTTATATACATATATACATAAATGGCCGCACAAGAGGTATTATAATTCTTGCAGGCACAAGTATAAAATAGCCTTTACATTTTAGCAAAACATTGTTTTCAATGGGAATACATGTCATTAGAACATAATATTCTTCGAGCACTATGCCTCTATTGAACGAGCGCCCTCAAGAACATCTTGAAAGTAGTCCTCGGCAGGTACTCGGCTTTCGTCCGAATCTTGGGCTGCAACGACGGTGGCCTCCATCTCCGCCCAGTATGTCTTCACACGGGCAAGGGCCATCCGCACACCCTCTACGCACGCCGACCTCTTCATCGCATTGATATGCGGTATTGCACCAAACTAAAATAACTGTTCGGCTTTGGCCTTTCCGGCCATAGATGATCCACGACATACTTCATGGCGAGTCCGGACAATCTATTCAGCTCGGCCCATTCGGCCAGCCGATCAGTCAATGGAAGCGGACGCTCTGGATCGTTAAATTGTGACCAGAACAGCTTTTCCACTTCGCGATCCTTTTGATCTCGGAAGTGTTCGGCCGCATCAGCAGCACTCGCCGCTAAATCCAGATATGTGTCCGCAGAACTCCACAGCCGGTCCAAAGGAGCATATTTAGGATCTCCGAACTTCATCCGCAGCATAAAGGACTTCCCAGCCGTGATATCTCCGGCTTAACGCAGCTCCTCCTTCATCGCTCCCATCGCAGAGCGGGTATCCTTGGCCGCCAACGTGGCCTTCTCTAGGTTTGTCCTCTTCGCTTGATCTTCCTTTTCATGAAGCTTGCAATGGTCAACGGCGTTCTTCAATTCCACGACCATCTTGGCCATTTCCTCCTTGCTTTGGCAGTGAGCAGCCTGTTCGGCTTTCAGCTCCTCGATTGCCTTTAGGGCAGCCGCATCGCTTTTTCTGGCTTGTTCCTTGGCTCGGGCAAGTTCTGCCCGCAGGTTCTCCACGGCCGCAGCTCCATCTGCATTAAACACACATGTTATAGATACTGGCATCATGCTCCTCTTACCATGTGTCTCCGGGGAAATCACATACCTTGTGCCTCGTCAAGCCGCTTGTTGACAAGCACGATGTCGGCATCCGCCACATCAAGTTGCCGCTTTAACTCGGCAAATTCAACAGTCTGGCTAGCCACCGGACACTTCGCCACCTGCATATGAAGGCGGCAAAATTATACCTGGGACTATGATCCTCTGCGTGCTGTCGTCTACGACAACACCCAGAGTCTTAGGGGCTACTATCTATACAGGGCGCATCTTAAAAATATGCGGTACTGTCAAAAAGGTGCATCACTTCACGCACCTCAAAACCCGTCAGTAGACTCATGACAGCTTCATGCAACCTGCTTTTCACGGACGAAATCCTTTCAATTACCGTACCCATTAACGTGCGGTGCTCCTCTGAGATAACTGCTCGCTCTAGCAGATCCCTCAGTACGTCTGACCGCACACCAGGCGGTGCCGGACTCTTTTGATTGCTCTCTTCAAAAGCCGGATACTGAGGGCTTCGGGTGGCCATATGACTACCTTCTGGCCTTGCCGGATCAGGAGAAACCCTCCGTGACGACACTTCGGGGTCGCCCGCCCCATGAGGCGGTATGGCAGGGGGGAGGCGTTCCGCTCTCCATCATCTCCGCAAGAAGACCCCCCGAAGACGAGCTCTGCTGGGAAGGGCTAAGATTCGAACTGCAAAGATAAAGGCTTCGGTTATTTTCCTCAGAGGTAAAGCAAGGTTCTTCCTCATTATTAAGTACCCTTTTACTTACAGCTCGGTAGAGGGCTGATCCCCTTGAGGGCATGGTGCGGCCGGGGTATCCCCCGGTGTAGGACCCTCTGGCGAAGATTTCTTCCCTCATTTTGAGACCGTTGTCTCCGGGTCCTTAGGGCTATGCTCTTCTTTCCCAGGGGAGAGGAAGTTCCGATTCCTCCCTTCCGGCTAACCTCCTCCTCGGAGGCGGTGGCTTCCTTGTTTCCCCCTTTATCTTCTCCCGAAGGCGCTGGATAAGGCGCGATCTCGAGCATCCTGGTTAACACAGGGTCTGGCGAGGTCTCAGGGAGGGGGGCCGGACACCTGACCAACTTTGCCTTCGCAGTCCACTCTTGGTTAAAGAGCGGCTTTTTTAAGGGCGATGTTGCGATAAATAAGCGGATGGAGTGTTCGGATGCGGGGCTACTTACTTGGGTATCCGGACGATTGCAGCTCAGACCTGCATCCTCAGTGGAATCCGGACACATTGCTTGTGGTCCGAAGAACAATTTGTACATCTCCATGGGCGTCATGCCAAGGAAATGTTGAAGAGCTCGCAGTCCCTCTGGGTTAAACTCCCACAGGCGGAGGGGACGACGTTTAAAGGGCAGGACTCGGCGAATTAACATGACTTGTGTCACCACGACCAGACTAACATCTCTCTCCAGGAGATCTCGGATGTGGCTCTGCAATACGGGCACATCCTTTACTGGCCCCCAGTCTAGCCCCTTGTGGACCCATGAAGTTAGTCGTGGCGGGGGACCCGAGCGAAAGATAGGTGGAGCCACCCACTTGGTGCCCCTGGGAGCTGTGATATAAAACCACTCTTGTTGCCATAGGCTGGGCTCCTCCTGGAAAGAGCCCTCGGGCCATGGGGCGTCAGCATTTTTTCTTATTACAGCGCCTCCGCACTCTGCGTGCTGCCCCTCGATCATCTTCGGCTCCACTTTGAAGGTCTTCAGCCACAGTCCAAAGTGAGTGGTAATGTGGAGGAAAGCTTCGCACACGACGATAAACGATCAGATGTGGAGGATAGACTCCGGAGCTAAGTCGTGGAAGTCCAGCCCATAATAGAACATGAGCCCCCTCACGAAGGGATCCGTCGTGAAGCCTAGCCCTCGGAGGAAGTGAGATACGAACACGACGCTCTCACCGGGCTTAGGAGTGGGAATAACCTGCCCTTGAGCAGGAAGCCTATGCGGGATTTCGCCAATCAAGTACCTAGCCGCCCTTAGCTTTGTTATGTCTTCCTCCGTGACGGAGGAAGGCATCCATCGACCTTGAAGGTTGGATCCGGACATAATCGAAGGTCCGAAGCGCCTGAATCTGAAGCTTCGGGTGTTGGAACTCGAGGCGGGAGGCGGATTCGATTGAGATCGAAATAAAAGAGTAAGGCCTTGGTCTCTTTCTAAAGAGGTTGAATACCGAGAGCCCTCCTTGTGACCGTTTGGGACTTACCTTCGATCGACGGGACATACCAACGGGCACGATTGGGTTACCCGCGTCCGCGTTGATGAGAATCCCGTAAATAAAGGGGACACGATCTCTGCTTCGACAAGACGTGCCAAGGAAACCGCCTCGCGAAACGCGCTGAGGTGGGGTGTAAAAAATGATTCGAATAAATGCTTGGCTGTGGTGTGATGTCACGCTACTGAATACGTCAGCAGATTAGATTTGTGAAAATATTATTCTCTCTACGGCGGTATGTGGAACTTGTTTTGCAGAGCCGGGCACGATCCTCGTGTTCAAAATCTTCTATGAAGTATTCGGAGGAGGAACCCGCCTTGCAATGCCGAAGACAATCTGCGCGCCGGACTCATCGTCATTGAAGCCTGGTTCAGGGGCTACTAAGGGAGTCCTGGATTAGGGGGTATCCGGACAGCCGGACTATAATCCTTGGCCGGACTGTTGGACTATGAAGATATAAGATTGAACACTTCGTCTCGTGTCCGGATGGGACTCTCCTTGGCGTGGAAGGCAAGCTTGTCAATACGGATATGTAGATCTCCTTCCTTGTAACCGACTCTGTGTAACCCTAGCCCCCTCCGGTGTCTATATAAACCGGAGGGTTTAGTCCGTAGGACCAACAACAATCATACCATAGGCTAGCTTCTAGGGTTTAGCCTCTCTGATCTCGTGGTAGATCAACTCTTTTAATACCCATGTCATCAATATTAATCAAGCAGGAGTAGGGTTTTACCTCCATCGAGAGGGCCCGAACCTGGGTAAAAACATTGTGTCCCTTGTCTCCTGTTACCATCCGCCTAGACGCACAGTTCGGGACCCCCTACCCAAGATCCGCCGGTTTTGACACCGACACCCCCTCTCGCCCCAGATCCGCCGCTCGACGCACACCCGACGCCATCGCCATAATGGATTAGTCCATCGCCATGGCCACCGTCATCCTCGCTGGCTGAGATTGCGCCAAGACCTCCGCCTGCTTCTTCTTCGACTTCGACCACCAGTGCAAGCCGGGCGACGCTACATCGTCGGATCTCCGTCCTCTTCTTCCTTGGACCCGCTAGTGTTCATCTTTGATTCTGGTGCCGTCGAGCCCTCCCTGAGCCCGCTAAGCACCTCTGTAGACTCACCGTGAGCCCCTTGTCAAAACCCCTCGGTTCCCCCTTCGAATCCGTGCCCGCAGCCTAGCTTCCGCCGTTGCTATAGCTCATCGCCGTTGTCCATGTCGCCACCACGCGCACAGCTACCGCAACTCACGCCTGAGCACATCATCGGGCTCAGCATCGCCGTGGGAACCCGTAGCGATCATCTGTTGGTCCTGTCGTGCCCTCCATCGCCATTCCACCACCATGGCCAGTGCTCTGTTCCGCGTCCGCACGTGCACAACCACTCCTGGCCCTGCTCGCGTTGCTCCTCCTACCGCGGTGATGACCCATGATGTCTACTATGCAACCTTGTTCTTGTAGACGTTGTTGGGCCTCCAACTGCAGAGGTTTGTAGGACAGTAGCAAATTTCCCTCAAGTGGATGACCTAAGGTTTATCAATCCGTGGGAGGCATAGGTTGAAGATGGTCTCTCTCAAACAACCATGCAACCAAATAACAAAGAGTCTCTTGTGTCCCCAACACACGTAATACAATGGTAAATTGTATAGGTGCACTAGTTCTGAGTAAAGTAGACATGATGCAAACCCTCTAATGCATGCACTGACTAGGGTTGTGGCAACTCACCCCCACTAAACAAGAATCTCGTCCTGAGATTCGAGACGTGAGGTAGGAAGACAGAGGGGACACAATGCTAACACGATCTTCATGATCCAACTTGCACTTCATAGGAACGTCGATTCCTTGCATTATCTTAGTCTTGACAACTCTGCTTTCGAAATCTTCATGAAACACAAGGTGAGAGACAACTCTACTAGGATGCATCATCTTAATGATCACAAGATCAACTCACGGAATGAGACGTAGAAACATCTCTTGAGCCGAGAGGCAAAGCACACCTTGGAGAGGACGGAAGAAACAGTTTGACGAGGGTTTCAAAGTAGCGAGGAAAAATTGCCATGGTTCCGTAACGGGGCACCTCAGGGAAAGTGACTCGTAGAATTATTACCTTAAGTGGAAAAAAGAATTACTTTTGATACATGGATCATTGAAACTCTCTATACCAGCCTAAGGCAAATCACAATCGATCATTTGACGGAGTTCGAAAGAGTGCCATACTCAGACTAGAATGGATGATGTGGACTACCATGTTGAAGACAATGTAGTGGATGATTTTTGCTTATCATCGGAAATGGATGGGACCCATGGTAATAAGTCCACTTTTGAAGATGATCTTGGATAGCAACTGCTGAGAAGGCAACCCATGGAAAATTGGCACAATGGCGATGCAAGCTAGGAACAAAATGCAAATGTTGGAATGTTCCAACCATCATATCTGCCTGAGATTCAGATCTGGTTAGTAACAGGATACTTCAGACTCAACATGCCTAAAAAGAAGAATTGCAACACAAATCGACGAGATAACATTGCGAGATTCTCGGGAAATGAACTACGATAGCAAGCTTCAAAACATGAGCTAGTTCTACTACACACATGTGAACACGCTATCCCAGACAAGCATGACCACATGGTAGTCTTACAACAAAACACTACCAAGTCCTGGTAGGGAACCATCATCGAGGATATCGAAGCCCTGTGCACTAAAATTAGACTTCTTTACCTAGAACAAGTCAATCAGTGGCTTCGTGTGCTAGGAACACATATAGAATGGAGGCGGCCAACCTATCAAACCATATAGTACTTCGCACATGCGTGACTGCTACCTCTTGAGCACTACGTGGGTTTCCCTTGAAGAGGAAAGCGTGATCCAGCAAAGTAGCGTAAATATTTCCCTCAGTTTTTGAGAACCAAGGTATCAATCCAGTAGGAGGCCACGCTCAAGTCCCTTGTACCTACACAAACAAATAAGAACCTTGCAACCAATGCGATAAAGGGGTTGTTAATCCATCACGACCACTTGCAAAAGTGAGATCTGATAGAGATGATAAGATAATATTTTTGGTATTTTTATGATAAAGATTAAAAGTAAACAAAGCAAAGTAAACAAAGATAGAAATAGCTTGTTGACGGGAGATTAATATGATGGAAAATAGAACCGGGGAGCATAGGTTTCACTAGTGGCTTCTCTCTAGATAGCATAATTATTATGGTGGGTGAACAAATTATTGTCGAGCAATTGATAGAATTGAGCATAGTTATGAGAATATCTAGGTATGATCATGTATATAGGCATCACGTCCATGACAAGTAGACCGACTCCTGCCTACATCTACTGCTATTACTCCACACATCGACCACTATCTAACATGCATCTAGAGTATTAAGTTCATAAGAATAGAGTAACGCTTTAAGCAAGATGACATGATGTAGAGGGATAAACTCATGCAATATGATATAAACCCCATATTTTTATCCTCAATGGCAACAATACAATACGTGTCGTTTCCCCTACTGTCACTGGGATCGAGCACCGCAAGATTGAACCCAAAGCTAAGCACTTCTCCCATTGCAAGAAAGATCAATCTAGTAGACCAAACCAAACTAATAATTCAAAGAGACATGCAAATATAACCAATACATAAAAGAATTTAGAGAAGATTCAAATATTGTTCATAGATAATCTTGGTCATAAACCCACAATTCATCGAATCTCGACAAACACACCGCAAAAGAAGATTACATCGAATAGATCTCCAAGAGAATCGAGGAGAACTTTGTATTGAGATCCAAAGAGAGAGAAGAATCCATATGGATAATAACTATGGACCCGAAGGTCTGAGGTAAACTACTCACACATCATCAGAGAGGCTATGGTGTTGATGTAGAAGCCCTCCGTGATCAATGCCCCATCTGACGGAGCGCCGGAAAAGGCCCCAAGATGGGATCACATGGGTATAGAAGGTTGCGGTGGTGGAATTAGGTTTTCATGGTGCTCTTGATGGTTTGGGGGTATGTAGGTATATATAGGAGGAAGAAGTAGGTCGGTGGAGCCACGAGGGGCCCGCGAGGGTGGAGGGCGTGCCCAGGGGGTAGGCGTGCCCCCTGCCTCGTGGCCTCCTTGTTGGTTGCTTGACGTCCACTCCAAGTCCTCTGGATCACGTTTGTTCCAAAAATCATGCTCCCGAAGGTTTCATTCCTTTGGACTCCGTTTGATATTCTTTTTCTGTGAAACACTGAAATAGGCAAAAAAACAGCAATTTGGGCTGGGCCTCCGGTTAATAGGTTAGTCCCAAAAATAATATAGAAGTGTATAAATAAGCCCATTAAACATCCAAAACAGAATATATAACAACATGGAACAATCAAACATTATAGATAAAGACGTATCAAGCATCCCCAAGCTTAATTCCTGATCGTCCTCGAGTAGGTAAATGATAAAAATAGAATTTTTGATGTGGAATGCTTCTTAGCATAATTTTCAATGTAATTCTTTTTATTGTGGCATGAATATTAGATCCGAAAGATTCAAGATAAAAGTTTAATGTTGACATAAAAGAAATAATACTTCAAACATGCTAACCGAGCAATTATGTCTTATCAAAATAACATAGCCAATGAAAGCTTATCCCTACAAAATCAAGTTAGGCTATGTTTCAATTTTGTCACACAAAACATTCTCATCATACATAACCCCAATGACAAGCCGAGCAATTGGTTCATACTTTTTAACGCGCTTCAGCCTTTTCAACCCTTACGCAATACATGAGCGCAAGCCATGGATATAGCACTATGGGTGGAATAAAGTATAATGATGGGGGTTATGAGAGAAGACAAAAAGGTAGAAAGCCTCACATCACTACAAAAAAATACACTTCCGTGATGATACATGTTTGTCACAGTAGGTCATGTTTTCTGTCATGCATGTACATCCATGACAAATTTATGATAGAATCAAGATAGTCATACATGTGCTGTCGTAGAAGTGTTCCATGACATTACCAAAATTATCATCACGGAAGTGTCCACTTCCATGACGATAAATCGCGCGTCACAGAAGTGCTTTCGTCAAGGGCGACCAACATGTGGCATCCACCGTAATGGAACGTCGTTAAGCTATCGGGTACGGTTTTGGATCCGATAACCCGTTAACAGCCCCGACCAATGGGGATTTTCTACATGTAAAATCATCATTGGCTGGAGGAAACACGTGTCGACTCATCGTTGGGATAGATGTCATCCACTCATTGGACCCAAAGCGCCTATGATATGTCGACACGTGGCACGGCCCAACAGAGGCCCATTCCTGTGAAAAGGCTGGCCTGTTTGACTTGGTCAAAAGGTGGCGGGCCTGTAACGCCCTCGATGCGGCTATATCTCCCACGTCTCTAAGCACGACTTAGAGGCATAACCGCATTGAAAGAAATGTCGCAAGTGAGGTAATCTTCACACAACCCATGTAATACATAAGGGAAAGAGATACACAGTTGGCTTACAGTCGCCACTTCACACAATACATAAATAAACATCCATCATTCAGATTACACTCAAGGTCCGACTACGGAACCAAAATGAAAGAAGACTACCCCAAATGCTACACAGATCCCCGAATCACCCCAACTGGGCTCCACTACTGATCATCAGGAAAAGACACATATTAACGACCACGTTCCTCGTCGAACTCCCACGTGAGCTCGGTTGCGTCATCTGCACTGGCATCGTTGGCGCCTGCAACTGTTTTGGTAGAATCTGTGAGCCACGTGGACTCAGCAATCTCACACCCGCGAGATCAAGACTATTTAAGCTTATAGGAAGGATGGGGTAATGAGGTGGAGCTGCAGCAAGCGACTAGCATATATGGTGGCTAATAACACAAAAGAGAGCGAGAAGAGAAGCAAAGCACGGTCGTGAAGCTAGAAGTGATCAAGAAGTGATCCTGAAACTACTTACGTCAAGCATAACTCCAACACCGTGTTCACTTCCCGGACTCCGCCGAGAAGAGACCATCACGGTTACACACGCGGTTGATGTGTTTTAATTAAGGTCAACTTCGAGTTTTCTACAACCGGACATTAACAAATTCCCATCTGCCACATAACCGCGGGCACGGCTTTCGAAAGATAAAACCCTGCAGGGGTGTCCCAACTTAGCCCATTATAAGCTCTCACGGTCAACGAAGGATATTCCTTCTACCGGGAAGACCCGATCAATCTCGGAATCCCAGACTACAAGACATTTCGACAGTAATAAAACAAATCCAGCAAAGCCGCCCGATTGTGCCGACAAATCCTGATAGGAGCTGCACATATCTCGGTCTCAGGGCACATCCGGATGAACACTCCGTACAACTAAAACCAGACCTCAAGTTGCCCCGAGGTGGCGCTGCAAAGGGCTCTAGTTTGGACCAGCAATCGAAGGAGAACTGGCACGGGAGGGTTAAAATAAAGATGACCCTTGAGTCTGCACAACCCAAGGGAAAAAGGCTTAGGTGGCAAATGGTAAAACCAATGTTGGGCCTTGCTGGAGGAGTCTTATTCAAAGCGAACTGTCAAGGGGGTCCCATAAATGACCCAACCGTGTAAGGAACGCAAAATCCGGGAACATAATACCGATATGACGGAAACTAGGACGGCAAGAGTGGAACAAAACGCCAGGCATAAGGCCGAGCCTTCCACCCTTTACCAAGTATATAGATGCATTAATTAAATAAGAGATATTGTGATATCCCAATAAGTAAACATGTTCCAACAAGGAACAACATCTCCATGTTCCAACAAGGAACAAACTTCATCTTCACCTGCAACTAACAACGCTATAAGAGGGGCTGAGCAAAGCGGTAACATAGCCAATCAACGGTTTGCTAGGACATGGATGGTTAGAGGCTAACATGGCAATATGGGTGGCATGATATAGCAAGTGGTAGGTATCGCAGCATAGGCATAGCAAAAGAGCAAGCATCTAGCAAGCAAAGATAGAAGTGATTTCGAGGGTATGGTCATCTTGCCTGCAAGGTTCTCAGAGTTGTCGAAAGCTTGATCCTCGTAAGCGTTTTCAACAGGTTCCTCATTCACGTACTCGTCTCCCGGCTCTACCCGAAGCAAGAACACAAGCAAAGGGGACAACCATCAATCGCGATGCAATGCGCAAGCAATATGATGCAAAACATGGCATGATATGCGAGATGTGGTATGCAATGCATATGCATGCTCCGGAAGGAAAAGATGAACCAGGCATAATCTTGGAAAACCAAGTATGCCACTGGAAAGGTGAGGTGATTTCGGTTGAAATCGATATAAAGATCACCGGAATCGGATGCACGGTTTGCAAATGACAAGCAAAACAAAAATGACAAGGTTCTGCCATTAACAGCATGATGCTACTTAGCAAGTAACAAGAAATTAAGCTACTGCACCCAAACGTACCAATAAAGCATACGACAGTGAACTACTCAAGATTCTTGACAAAAGATGAACACTGATCTACGGCTAAATCACACAATAGCAGGTTCAAACAAGCATGGCAAA
The DNA here is from genome assembly GCA_032464435.1 of Aegilops umbellulata. Lineage (NCBI taxonomy): Eukaryota > Viridiplantae > Streptophyta > Magnoliopsida > Poales > Poaceae > Aegilops > Aegilops umbellulata. Next base: position 353,245,985 of record CP136057.1, read on the forward strand.
AGCGCAAAAGATAACAGGTTCACAGACTTAGTGAAAATAATAACATGTCAGAAATCAACATCAGGATGACATGTTTAGAGCAAGCAACTAACATGCTAAAAGAACAGGACATAGCAAAATATGGCATGGTATGAATCTAATCAAGGCACTTAACAAAAATCCCTTACTGACCATAAGCCAAAAGGGATCGGAAAATATAATAACTCCCATGTCAATTAAGCAAGTTTCGTTACAGTTTTCAGACTTAGCAGAAAACTGGACATGTCAAAAACAGATAACAAGTAGGCATGTTCGTGAGCTCGATGCACTCACTACAGAGCATTGCATGATAAACTAAGCATACATACATCAATAAGACATGGCATAGGAGATATACATTGCAAGAACAACATCATATCATGCAAGGATCAACTACAACAAGCTTGGCAAAATTGAATAACATGTAAACAATCTGCCAGAAACATTTTATAGCAAAAGTAGAGCTCGATTGACTCAAGCTATGGCACTCCATAATTACAAACAAAAGCATGTATGGATAGAGCACATCCATATGCTCAAAACACCCTTACTGATCATGCTCAAAAGAGGCATAGATCTCTCCGAAACAACATGAACACATGGCATAAAAATAACAGCAGGGCATGACTTAGTGAAAATACTAAGTCCCTGAAATCAGCAACATTAAGTACCCTAGTTTGCATGCTTGTGCTAGTCACCAAAGAGATCACAAAAATACATGGCATACACCCATGTAAAGATGGCATGGCATATTACAAAACACATGTAGGACTCAACTTCATAGGGTGCACACATCAATCATGGCAAAAATGACAAAAGTGCATGTTCTGATAATAAACTGGAACTAACATCACATAGCCCTATTCCAACAGCATTTCGGGCATCAATATGTGCTCAAATGAAAATGATGCAATCAGATGAAATAATGTACCCATCGAGGCGAACAATTTGATATGCTATACGCCCAAAACGGAGCCACAGGTGCAAAGTTATGATGCGAATTAACATGCAACAATAATATCTGCAGAAAATGACTTAGACGGAAAACAACCTAGGGTTCGTCTGGCACGCGAACCGAGGCGGTCGGAGCTCCGGCGTGGATCTGGCCGGCGAGGTCGCTGGAGCAGCGGGGGAGGCCGGATCCGGTCGGGCCGGACCGGATCTGGCCGGAGACGGGGCCGGCGGCGAGCGGGCGGCGCGGAGGCGGTGGCGCGACGCGGGACGGCGACGGGCGCGGGCGGCGCGCGGCGGAGGTGGCCGGCGGACGGAGGCGGCGGCGACCGGCGAGGGAGCGGGGCGGCGGCGACGCGCGGGCGAGGGAGCGAGGCGGCGGCGCGGGGACGGGCGGCGGCCGGAGCGGCTGGGCCGGGGAGGGCCCCGCACGGGCCTAGCTGGCCCACGGGGTCGGCAGCGATGTGGGGCGCAGGGGCGCCACGTGGCGGCTCTTGGTTCGCCGGTCGGCGGCGGGGGAGGACAAGACTAGGGTTTGCCCGAAATTTTTTGGAGGGGGGGTGTATTTATAGGTAGGAGGGGCTAGGAGGCTCCAAATTGAGCACGGTTTTCGCCCACACGATCGTGATCGAACGGCGATGGACATGGGAGTGCCTTAGATGGGGTATTGGGCTGTTTTGGAGGGGTTTTGGGCTGCAACCCAAAAGAGGCTTTCGCGGTCCCTCGGTTAGCCGTTGGAGTATCAAACGAAGTCCAAATGATACGAAACTTGACAGGCGGTCTACCGGTAGTAAACCAAGGCCACATGTCAAGCCTCGGTCCATTTCGAGAAAGTTTAATACCCGCTCACGGAGAAATGTAAAAGGTGACGACGGAGGACGTAGGAGCGCCGGATTGCAAAACGGACAACGGGGAAATGCTCGGATTCATGAGACGAACACGTATGCAAATGCGATGCACCTGATGACATGATATGAAATGCATGACATGAACAAAATGCAAAATGAAGGAAAACCCAACCACCGAGGGAATATCATAACACATAGCCGGAAATGGCAAGAGTTGGAGTTACAAATATGACAAGTTACATCCGGGGTGTTACAGGGCCGGCCCACGGCAAGCCTGTTAACGGCTTGTTCGCATATAGCCCATTTACAGCCCGCTAACCTAGGGCCCGTTTACGGCCTAACCGAATTAGGCCCAGTAGCGTCATATGGGCCGTCCAATATAATTCCAGCCCGTTTTAACTTCCGGCGCATATGAGTCCATGACGTATTTTGGCCCATATGAGTCCCTTTGTAACTCTTGGCCCATTAATGGCCCGTGGTGAAATCGGCCCGTAATGAACAGTGTATCACTTTGTACTCATTAGCGGCCCATTATTCCATTGGGTCGTTTCCAGCCCGTTTTGCCTTTCGGCCTACTAAGGGCCCATTTATTCTTGGGCTCATTTCTAGCATTCGGTTACTTACGGCCCGTTACTAGCCTTTTTCTGCTTGTGGGCCAAATTCATCCTGTGGATACAGTCGGCCCGTTTGTGGCCCGTTAATCTGTTGGGCCATTTTCATAGCATCATCAAATACAACCTATTAACGGCCCATTATGGCCAGCCCATAAAACGTACGATTTCCACTCTAGCCCGTTTAGGGCCCCTTATACGGCCCGTACAAGGCCCATAGATGAGACGGCCCGTAGAAGGCCCATGGATCCTACAAGACGTAGAAGGCCCATTGACCTTACGGCCCATAGAAGGCCCATTGATCCGACGGCCCATAGAAGGCCCATGGATCCGCTGGCCCATAGAAGGCCCATGGATCCGACAGCCGATAGAAGGCCCACGGATCCGACAGCCCATAGAAAGCCCACGAATCCGACGGCCATAGAAGGCCATGGATCGTCCGTCCCGTAGATGGCCCATGGAACGTACGGCCTGTGGAGGGCCATGGTCACTACAACGTTTGGGCGAGTTGGCCCCGTTTGAACGATATAGCATATTCAAAGAATTATCCTACTCTATACTATCACCTCTAAAAAACATACACTATACAATAAAGAGACTAAGGCATAGAAACGTAGAATAATATTGCATTATACAATAAAGAAATTACAGCCGATTATACCCACTGGGCATTATGGTTCGGCACCAGTGATAATAAAGCATACACAAACAACAAATTACATACACTGGGCAAATACAGCTCATACATCATGGACGCACATCAACATAACTTACCATTTGAACTATAATCTCTTCAGAAAATAGGATTGACCGGATTTAGATAGCACAAATTTCAATCTGCAAAATCTCCAATTCCTTCGTTGTTACCTCAGTGTCTTGTTTCTTTTTTTTGACTCCTGCATCTAATACCTGCATGTCCAGACTCAACTTGTTGATTGTACGTTCAGAATCATGTACACATTGTCTTTCCACCTCTAGTTGATGCTCGAGAACATCAGCATATTCCAATTCCAATCCATAATCATTCGATAACGGCCATGCCGCACTGCTCGCGGATCTTTGTGTTGATGTCACTTCATCCTGAAATGTTTCTGTAAGTACACATGACTAGGGCAAAAATATAGTTACAACAGTGAAGCGAGCAAGACAGACCATTTTGTACATGGAAAAACAGAACTAACAATAATGTTACACGTCATGAAGCATAAGCAGGTGATATTTTGAAAATTATAAAAAAGGTAGTCTGTGCAGCCTGCATACAGAAATCTCTTTTAGCTCGCCAGAGGAGCATGTTGTTGGGGCCCAATCCAAAACACAGACAAGTTACAAATTTAGACAACACGTTGCGTAGAAGTAAGCAAGCAGTTGGACATTCTGTAGCTCAATTAAAGTCTTAGGGAGCATAATGAACAACAGAGGATTTCATACAAACATACTACAGCAAGCAAAACTATGCAATCATTTGCCTAGTATAAACTAGATTGTGAGCCTCATTCAATAATAGTTGGTTAATAGACTTCAAAGCTTCAGGCACACTTCGGCAGAGTAATTAAATGGTAAGGCCTTTAATTATGTAAACTAATAGTTATACAAGTACCCAACAAACTAGTTACTCGTCTCCTTGGAAGATAAATATGCATACTTTCCAATCTGTGAACAAAAAAGGATGAGATTATAACAAAACAACACCACATAATGAAATATGCCGCATCTCTTGCACTTGCACATAATGAAATGAGCATTTACTATGTCTGCACTATGTAAAAACTAGGCATACCTTCGAACTGGATCTCCAGGTACTCTTGGAGAGCCTACTTTAGTGTACAGCCAAACCTTTATGTCACATATGAGTTTTTTTAGAACCATGTCACATATGAGTTAGAAAAGGCCCTACTACAGCAGCCCTTAGTGTTTAAATCGTTGACAAGCTCTGTTAGAGTGTTAGGTCAAGAACGGCAAGTAAACAAAGCAAACATCCTAGTATGGCTGGCTGATGCAAACAAGCAATTGAACAGATGTGTGAGCAAATCTTACATATCAAGAAAAAGAAGCAAAGAATGAGGCTTAAAGACCATCACTTGACTGACCAGACTTAAGGGGCATTTAAACATCATGTGCAACGTATGAACTAACATAAACATTGCATATTCCAGATTCTACAATGGAATGCACATGTATTAGGTTATGTCATGTATGATGATGCCTAAATGTACACTATAGCAGGCAGGAGTGATTCATCATTGCACGCACAATTGAATTGCAAGTTAAGGGCCAGTTCTATTCCGCCTTTTCAGGGCTTATTGTCAAAATAAGCCATAAAAGATGTAAAGAAGTCATTTTTGAGTTATGGGCTTGGGCTTAACTAATTTCGCTTTCGAGGGGTTGTTTCGGGTAGAACCTCACTAAAAATTGAAGGGAAGGGGAATAGTGAAATGACTCTGTTGTCTGCCTATATTACACTCAAAATGCAACTACTGACGCCCGCGTCACACCTCACCCTCAAGTAAAAAAAAACATGCAAGCGTTCATTGCCCTGCCCGCTTGCATCTCCTCTCCCCTTTCACTCTACCTCGATCCCCTGCCTGCAGCACTAGGGTTCCTCCAGCAAGCCGTCGCTGTCCCATCTGGCCTGGTCCTCAATGATGCTCTGTCCAGCTAGGCTACATGGCCGACGGGTAGGGGAAAATCTCCTTGGCTACTCCTCCCTCTGGTGCCGCCCCTCATTCTCATGGTCTCCAGCAGCTGCTCCACTATGGTTCGTCCAACGCACTACTCTGGCAGGTGCTGCACAACTACGGCTGATGCCACACTGCGGCAGAAGGCACCTTATTCGCCCTCCCCACCTCCCAGGTCGTGGCCTTGAGGTGTTGTTGAAGGATGAGCTCATCCAACAAGGTGAGGATCTCCTCTGATTTTTTGCCAAATTTTCATTCTTATCCACTATGCGATGAATTGCTATGAGCTGCTTCTACTGCTGCTATATGATGCATTGCTATGAGCTGCTCCTGCTGCTGCTATATGATGAATTGCTATGAGCTGCTGCTGCTATATGATCCACCCGCGCATTTGCGCGGCTAGATGTCTATTATTTACTATTTATGTATCTTAGACAACCAGTTGCTGTCATTTGATTATTTATTTTTCTACGTGGTGAAATCAACATAGTATACCATTAAAAGTTGATTCGTTGGGTGCCACTATTTTTTTTCAAAATTAATGGACTTTACATTATTTGATGGTAATTACGAACTTGAAATTTAAATATGATATTATTAAAAAAGATACTCATTTATATGAAATGATTTAAATGTTGTCCCGAGACATGCATTAACGGCTACCTCGGTGCAGATACATATTTTAAATATACGCACAATGTTTTTTCTCTTCTTTGCTCTTCTCTGAGCCTCTTATGTCACTGAAGTAGGTGCACAGTGACCATAACTCTAACTTAGCCCGACTTAATTAGATTTAGTACTTTATGTGCCAAGCCTATTGCCTGGTCTCTCCGTACGTGCACCTTTTGCATGTGTACGTGACAAAACATGGCATACGTAAAATTATTTAAATCTCATCCATTAATATTTTGATCAAACGATGCAAATAATATTAGCATATGTGGACAAATATAATGGCTTGTTTTACTCTTGTTTTAATAACATAATACTCCCTCCGTTCTCAAATAATTGCCTTTCTAGCCATCTCAAATGAACTACAACATACGGATGTACGTAGACATGTTTTAGAGTATAGGTTCACTCATTTTGCTCCGTATGTAGTCACTTGTTGAAACCTCTAAAAAGACAATTATTTAGGAACGGAGGGAGTAATACATAAGCCAAAGAAAAAGGCATCAATATCTTGGTTTAGTGGTTTAATACTACAATCTCGTACAGTATTGTATACACACCCGAGCCATCAGTAGAGTTCCTCCTGTACGTGCTACAATGCTAATGTATTTGTAGCTCAAATGAATGTCATCTTGGTTGAAACAGAATAAATTGTGTTTGTAATGCATGATGCCGCCAGCCACCAGGGATAAACCTTCTTTTTCGAAAAACAGTTGTTCAACTCCACCAAATATTTTCTTTGATATGCACTGACACATTTTTGTTATAATGAATACAAAAATAAAAAAATTATATCTTCGCATGTATGATTAGGACATTGCTAACGGCCAGACGTCCGGGCCATAGCGAGAGATCCGGACGATCCACATGCAGCCCGTTCTAACTCGTGATAATTAGTACTGCTTTTTCTCCGTCATGTACGTGCATTGCAGAAAGCTAATTACATGCATGCATGTGAGACGAATTTGATGACGTCACTATAGATTCCCTCATGATTCAAAAATTCAAAATGTTTCGTAGCCAAAACCGTCGCTTTGATCGAAAAGTTGTTTTCACATAAAAGAATCGTCGCGGCGAGATCTTCGAAACTAGATCCCATGTTGATATGTTCCGACGAATTTTTTTTTTGGCTAAAAATTTACCACGCATAGGGTATGCTAGTTATCACGTATATGGTACATCAGTTACCGCGATCTTTACATAGGCAAATTTTGGGCATAATAATGACTTATTCCAACTTTCTCCCCACATGCAAATGCACTAAAAGTGCAGAAAAGCGAATGTCAACGTGGATTCTTTTTGTTTTGAATTTCAAAATGTTTTGTCGCTCGAGTCGCCTGTTCGATCCAAAATCTGTTTTCACAAAAAAAATCCACCGTGGTGATACCTTCGAAACTAGATACCATGTTGGCATGTTCCGAATAATATTTTTTGTGGGTAAAATGTTATCATGTTAGGGGTAAATAAGGTATCAATTCTGGTGGGCATATATTACCATGTTATTTACACAGATCCTACCGAGTATGTTTTTAACAACTTTTATTTACCAGTCAAAAGTTATCAAGGTGTTTGTACCTAAGTTATTAGGTTCGGAAGCCTATATTACCATGCTATTTATACAGATGTTATCGAAGTGTGTTTCCAAACAACTATTTTACATGGGTCAAAGTTATCGTGGTGTTTGTACCTAAGTTATCAGGTTCGGGAGCGTATATTATCATGTTATTTACACGAGAAGTTAATACAGCTGGTATGTTTTCAATAAAAAAAATCATGGGTTCAAATTTATCATGTTGTTTGTATCTAAGTTATCAGGATCAGAAGTCTATATTATCATACTGTTTACACAAAGAGTTATCGGTGGTACGTTTTTAACATCTTTTTTCCCGGGTCAAAGTTATCGTTGTATTTGTACCTAAATTATCAGGTTTCGGGAGCGTATATTACCATGTTATTTACACAGATATTACCGGAGTATGGTTTCAACAACTTTTTTTCACGGATCAAAGTTATCGTGGTGTTTATACCTTAGTTATCTATCTGAGTGTATATTATCATTCTATTTACAAAGAAATTATCGGTACTATGTTTTTAACAAAAAAATTCCACGAGTCAAAGTTATCAGGTGTTTGTACCTAAGTTATCAGGTCCGGGATCCTATATTACCACGTTATTTACACAGATGTTATCAGAGTATATTTTCAACAATTTTTTTCAAGGGTCAACGTTATCGGAAGTTAGCCTTTTCATTATATAAAAATTATCAGGTGTAACTTCAATAAACTCTTTTTGCATGGTCAATGTAACCACAGTGTTGCATTCAAGTTATCAGGTCCGTGTAGCGTAAAATACCATGTTATTTACACATAAATTACTGAGATGTCTTTTTAGAAAAAAAATAGGGTTCAATAACATTTTTCCCGCGTCAAAGTTATCACTGTGTTTGTATCCTAGTTACCGGGTCTGTGGTGTGCGAATTACCGCGTTATTTGCATAGAAGTTACGGGAGTGTGTTTCAACAAAAAGAATTCCCCGGTCAAAAGTTTCTAGGCCCGGATTAAGTTATTAGGTCCGTGTTTCAGAAATTAGCATGTTATTTACAAAAAAATAACAGAGTATAATTCAATAAGATTTTCCCTCGGTCGAAACTATCACGCTGTTTATACGTAAATTATCAGATAGGCGGTACATAAATTATCGGAGTTCAATCCCAATTTCAAACACTTTGTTTCTTAAAAAAGAAGATTAATAATCAATTTGAACATGACGTATAAATAGGGCGGTATGCCTCTTCCTTATAATCAGCAACATGATGATAATGATGCACTAGTGCAAAAATCAGAAGATTAAGGTCTTTTTTTCCATTGTTGTAATAAAAAAGGGTCAAATACTTAGTTTCTTATAAGAATACAACAGCTGACCTTGGCTGTGTTGGTTGTTCATCTTTAATGTATGCTTGGCAACCACAGTTCGAATCCTCTACCAAGTTTTTTAATTCCGTTTCAACACAACAGTCATTCTTTTTCTACACAACAGTCACAGTGCATGGCCCAATCTTGCGGGCCGAGAATCACGTGCGGGAACAAAGAAAATGGGCCGAGAATCGTGTGCGGACGTACTTGATGAGAAATAATTGATCGTAACGGCACGTGATAGCGACCGTAAAATTCGGATCGAACGATGATGGGGTCGTTCGGATCTGTAGCAAACAGACAGTCGACTGGAAAATAGCTTTTCCCATAAGATTAACCTTGATATACAAATGCAATCCGAGTAGAGGTAGGTACGCTAATGTCCTGTAACGAAATAAAATGACAAAACGATTTGTATAAGGATCCTCGATGTTTCGGTGCATGCATGTGCTGTCAAATCTGAACTTTATTTATGTAGGCTCATCATCATTACACTAAAGCTATAAGCACATTAATCGAGGATCCATCAATCTGCATTCATTAATTCTAGCCACTAAATTAAGGTACGGCTTGAGAACTGATGTGTCTCAGACCTAGTTCATGGCCGCTGGTCCATGGTTCCATGCATCCGCTCTTGGAAGCAGCGGCCCTGAGGGAAATGTAGGAGCAAGGGCAAGAAGCAGGGTAAAGGACAAATGAGCGGTCTCTGCCTCCATGCCGGTGCGTCTGCTCCTCGATAAATCCAATGTCTCCATTGACATCCTAAATCATTGGGCAACTGGACAATTTACATTACGTTCTAAAATCATTGACAATATGCTTGTAGGCATTTCCTTCGCGAACTGATAACTATTAAATTCTCTTCATGATCCTACTTATTATACAATTGGCCAATCCGAATTTCTGGACTGGAGACATATATCATAGTTCTTTGGGTTACTCATGTACCTTTTACCATGCTGATATGTACATATAGACATTATTAGCTCAGATCAACATCGTTTTGTTAGACACAAAATGGATCCTACTAAATTATATGGCAGTTCAAAAAAAATTTAAATGGTACAGCTATTTAAGAAAAGTATATGTCATATAAGTTGGTCAATCATAAAGTTGTTCAATTGGAAACTTACCACAGCTACACTTTTTGCATAATTGTTGAGTTCCACCTTTTGCGAAAAAAATCTTTTGAGTTTCCTTGGACGTGGTACAATAATGCTCATGTATTCTATTTGCACATGGTATCATCAGGATGAACCTTCTTTTTGGTAAATAATTGTACAACTCCACCAAATATTTTATTTGATACACAGAGATGCATTTTTGTTATAATGAATACGCACACGATGTTTTAATTTTTTTATTAAATAGGGTTAACATTGATATATAAATCCAATTGAAGTGCAACAAAAAAATGTGACGCAAACTATTAGTGTAAGGACCCTAAATGTTCGGTGTTTGCTTCTGTTGTCCAACTCTAAACTTTAAATACATAGGCGTGTCATTAATCTAAATCTCTAAGCACATCAATGAAAAATTCAACAATCTGCATCCATTAATTCTAGCACCAACTAAATTGAGGTATTCAGAACATGCACAAACCTGAGAACTAATGAGCCAAAGATGAGTCAGAGTTCGATGGAGATGACATGTCACAATATAGTCGTCTCGTCATCAATGGTGGCCTGTAGGCAAATGTGTCTCAGACCTAAGTGTTGTTGTTGGTCCATAGTTCCATGCAACCTCGCCTGAAGGCAGCGCCCTGGGAGATACGCCTCAGCAAGGCGAAGCAGCAAAGGATCAAGAAGCCGTCTCTCCCTCTCTGTTGCTACATCCTCCTCCTGGATATCTCTCTGTAGTTATGGCCGCTGTGTCCTTCCTTCGGCAGATTTGAACATGCCCTCTCTCCCCCTAGGCTACTCCAGCGCTTCAGCCAGCACCTCACCAACAATGGCGAGGGTAGAATCAGAAGTGGCATGCTGCAGCGCCATGGATTAGAAACCCTAGCAGTCAATTTTCTTCATAACTTGCCTGGAAGGGAACGCCGAGCCTGCTTGAGATATGCATCAGGAAGGCAAAGAAGCGCACGAAGGATGAAGAAGTCGTCTCTGCTCTGCCTCCCTGTCGGCTCCATCCAGCTCCTCGATATCTATGGCTGCCGCGTCCTGCCTCACAGAGTTTAGGACCTGCCCTCCTCTCCTTCTCCAAGGCTGCTTGAGCGCTTCAAAAGGCAAGGGCACGATCGGAAGTGGCACGCTGCAGCACCAAGGAATTGGAAACCCTGGCAGTCGAGCTTCTGTATGACGTGTGTGGGAAGGAACGCCAAGCCTACTTCAGCACGTCAGAGAAGAGGCCAACTTTGATCCTTTTTCCAATTGCTTTGGTTGGCTTTCAGAAAAATTGAATGGACAAAATTGGGCTTTCTATTGTTACATAGTCAGAGTACAATTGTGACTGCCTCTCTGTACGATCGTTTGATACTGGAGCATGAAACTGGTAAAAATATGCCAAGTTCCTTCAAACAAAAAAAAGGGTCGAAGGTCCCTTACGTAGCCTGAATGGCTATGAGTTTTTTTCGTCCTCTTAACAGAATTCAAATCGAAATTGATTAACTGTCCGGGTAGACATTTAACAAACGTGAGGTGGCTTCCAAACTTTAAGTTGCCCTTCTCCTATACGTGTTTCCTTTTTTTCCCACTGTTTCCATCGTAGGTACTTGTACGTGACAGGTTTAACTTGTGCAAAATAGTGTATGTCTAGAATATTTGTATGTAACGTAATATCGTTAAATCTCAGCCGTAAATATTACTAATCAACGATGTATATTATTTTATCTTATGTGGAAGAATGTGGTGTCTTATTTGGCTTCTAACTTAATTATATAATAGATTGCTATGAGCTGCTGCTGCTATATGATGAATTGTTATGAGTTGTTGCTGCTGCTATATGATGAGTTGCTATAAGCTGCTCCTGCTGCTGTTGTATGATGAATTGCTATGAGCTACTCCTGCTGATGCTATATGATGAATTTCTATGAGCTGCTCCTGCTGCTGCTATATGATGAATTGCTATGAGCTGCTCCTGGTGTTGCTATATGATGAATTGCTACGAGCTGCTCCTGCTGCTGCTATATGATGAATTGCTATGAGCTGCTGCTGCTATATGATGAATTGCACACTGCTGCTGCTGCTGTATGATGAGTTGCTATGAGCTGCTGCAGCTGATGCTATATGATGCTTTCAGGTGGTGCTGCTATATGATAATAACCAGCCACTTGGACCATCGAATTTCAATAAATAATTGTTCTTCATTTAAATGTGGGTCATGCGTTTTTCGTTTAAATTAGGCAATGGGATCTTTATGGAAAACATTGACCAAAGTAGATTGTGCCAAGTAGATGGTATCTTTGTATTTGCATTTTGAGCAAATAGTGATGGTCTGTTTTCCTATCATATTAATTACTGCACTGGGTTCAATTTGTGATGTTTGCAAGTCAAATTAATTTTCATATGGGCAGCAAAATGAAAAAATATAATGCAATCTAGACTTTTCACTTATCATACCAAAGATAAGCTGAAAATGCAATGAAAAGAACTGGTTGGCTTATTACATGGAGCTTATATTCACAGGTGCTTATTTTCTTAGGATAACTCGTAATAACTGTCCCTAAGAAACTTGGCCAATAGAACTGACATACAAATAACATGTCACGATGATTGCAATGGAGGAGTGACATGCCATAGCACACTGTATAGGCTCACCGCTGGCTCTCCTTTTTTTGCGATGTTCCATGAAACATACATCTTGTACTTTTTCATTGTGTAACCCTATCTGCAAGTTGACACGGCTAATTTCAGACATCTCTACATGATAATACATTGCATATCCCTTGCACATATTTAAACCACCAATTAATGATTGTGTGCGTAGCATAAACTAGCCATGACTCTGTGTGCTGGACTAGCAGGCACTCTAAAGGAGCCTAATGTAGTGTACTAGAATTCCTACATACCACTTACGATTTTGTGTAATGTATTGCCTCTGTTCCTAAATATAGGTCTATGTAGAGATTCCAGTATGGACCACATACAGATGTATATAGATGCATTTTCGAGTGTAGATTCACTCATTTTGCTCCGTATGTAGCCTATAGTGGAATCTCTAGAAAGACTTATATTTAGGAACGGAGGTACGAGGTAGTATCATGTATGACATCTACATATCTATTTTAGCATCCAGTATTAGAAATCATTGTCTGCACAAAGGGATTACTGGTCGAAAATCCTAGCAAAGCACGCTGGCAGGCACAGAACAATACAAGAGAGAGACACACGCTTACAAGATCATAGCAATGCCTCGGTCCAGGATCTTGGTTGGCCAAGTTGTTAGATCCAGAAGAAACATCATCCTTGTAGTTTGTGCTAGCTACATAACAGGTAACAGCGACCTGATAGTATATTTGAAGTACATCAGGCAGGTGATGCGGACAGGTTTAAAGGTGACAAGTACCTAGGCCGTGGCGGGTGCTTGGCATCTTGCCAGACGGTGAGAATCAGGTTAGAAACGTCAAGGGTGATGACGCTGCGCTAGCTGTCGGGGTCCGGTAAGGAGATCTAGAATTGTCGAGTAGGGTGTTTGTGGAGCGGCTCCCGTAGGGTGGACTACGGTGTGGGCGAAGCGGATCTGTGGCCGTGGACGAGGGCGTAGGTGAAGCTGCTCCGGTGGTTGGGTTAAGGATGGTGTCGACGATGCGGATCTGCGACCGTGGACGGGGCGTCAGAAGCTGCTCCGGTAGGTTGGATGAGGGTGCGAGGAAGCGGATCTGAGGCCGTGGACTTGTGAGTTGGCAAAGCAGCCCCGGTAGGGTTGAAAATGGAATAGGCGAAGCTACTTCGGTGGGGTTGACGATGTTGTCGGCGAAGCGGCTCTGGTAGGGTTGAGGAAGGTGTCGGCGAAGAGGATCAGAGACCGTCGACGGGGGCGTCGGTGGGGCGGCTTCGGGGGGTGTGGATGAAGCGTCTCCGGTGGGGAGTACGAGTGAGCCGCTGTAGATGCGCTACGGTTGATGAGAGTACAGGCGAAGCAGATCCGGCGCCCTGGACAAGGCTGGCACTGAATGGGCTGTGCTACGGTGATGGATGAGCAGTCTGCTTGTTTCTAGGGGAGGTGGGAGGGGTAGATGCGGTCGCAGAAGCAGATCCAGCGAGGTGGACGCCGCTGGCAGTGAATGGGCTCTGGTACGCCGGTGGATGAGCAGTCTAGGGTTTCGCAAGGGGAGGGGAGAAAGGCCGATGAAGTACGGACGGCGTGATGTGAGATGCTCTGGTGCTGTGGAGTTAGTCGTTTTGCGGGAGGGGGAGAGGAAATGGGAGTGCTGTGTAGTGGGGGGAACAAGAAGTTACCAAAGCAGCCCCGACCTATTATGTAGATGAGGGCGGTATTGTAACTGTTGGTCTCTGTGCACCAAGGACAAAAGGGGAATTTCGCATGCTAAAGACTAAGGTGGCGGAAATTTTAGAAGGAGGCGGGAGATTTTGCCGCCCGCGGGATCGTTCGTATCTAGTTTCAACTAATTTTGGACCATGCTAGCGGGAAGGTCATGCGAGACTGTGTACATGGGGCACGTGTCAGCAGTTAATAACTGGTGTGTCCACCCCAGAAAAAATACAATAACTCGGGATGATGCGCCAATAACTTGGACGTTCACATGGGCGCGGCCAATCATACGGGTGTAGTGGCGTGTTCACAAAAAAAGGGATCAAACGCTCAGCCTATGTATTTCTCGTGTAAATAGATAATTTAGTGCAACTGGTTATTTACTTTAAACATAATGCATTGACGTGTTAGTGTAGAGGCGCACAAAAAGAAATGGATATTGTAGTCCGCTACTTAAAAGTGTTACCTCATATGATTACATAGCCTCCATTTCATAAATTGCGTACCCGTTGAATTCATATATGAATATTACATATATTACTTCATAATAGAACCTTAAATCATCCAAGGCTAATGATTTTGAATGCAAGAGTAACAATGGTGCATGTACATGATAGCTACATTGGTAGTTTGAAGAAACATCACTGTAACTTTGGCATGCACAATTGAAAAGGTTTAGTTAAATAGAAAAAAATGTGATATGTGAGTGTCCAATCTTTATAGCGTTGAATCGATATTGTAACTTTGGCCACGATACGAAGTAGATATTGATTTATGTTCAAGCGATGCACGTCCATGATCGCTAGATAGTGATACGTGAATGAATTGTGCAATCTCTCTCACATGCATACATATCTCATTTCCCTGTGGGCATTGGAATCACACACGCGCACTTCGTGTATTTATCTCCCTCCGTCAAGGTTAGAATTCATCTTTCCACCCCGTCCTACACGTCACTCACACAGAAACACACACGCTCTTTCTGTCGAACATGCCCACCCCTTTAATTCCGCCCACCCACAACCACTAATGTCTCAAAGTATAATAATGTCTCTCACACATATGCCTAAGGTTAACTCGAGTTCCGGAAACATATGAATAAATACAATGGGATTCCAACAGAGCACCTTTTGTTTTGAGATTTCGCTCTCTCTCTCTCGCTCTCTCTCTCTCTCCCTCTCTCTCTCACACACGCGCGCACGCACACACACATTGTTTCTCGCTTAATTTTTCCCCGCACTTGCATGCACACAATTTTGTTTATCTTCGTGATGCTTTAAGTATGCCTCGCACAAATGCTATCTACCTATCCCTTAATATAGCTAGATATGTGTCACACAAAGTCCTTCTCCCTCCTAGCAAGATGCCCATGCATTGCACCGAACATCAAGATGCATTTGTATCAGTAGTTTATCTTGTGCGAGAAAAGGATGAATGAGGGAATGCCTTATTTGCAAATGCGGAGAGGGGTGTGGGTATCTTTTTGCAAAATTGCCACAGCTTCCTTCCTATCCGTCGGGTATAAATCGGATGGCCTATATTGCAGGATGGCAGGAACACCATCATCACCAACTCTATTTTTTATAAGAGTAGGGATATGTAAGTGTCACTGCCCCCCCCCCCCCGACACACACACCCACACCCACACAACCACACACACACACTTCCCAACACCGAAGGAGTAGGGTGACACCTCGATCTTGATACTAATCTA
This sequence comes from Aegilops umbellulata, assembly GCA_032464435.1. NCBI lineage: Eukaryota > Viridiplantae > Streptophyta > Magnoliopsida > Poales > Poaceae > Aegilops > Aegilops umbellulata. Next base: position 353,261,822 of record CP136057.1, read on the forward strand.
TCGACTGGCTTCTCTCTCAAACACACACACACACAGACACTACCCGACACCGAAGGAGTAGGGCGGCACCTCGATCTTGCTAGTAATCTATCTACTCCTCTTTCAAACACACACACACACATACACACACACTCGCTAGTTGTGCCTCTGTGCCTACCGCGCACACTCTCGATACGTCTTTCTCTCCTCCCCCTCCCCCCACCCCAACAATGACGGCAGAAGGGTGATAACTCAATCTGATCGTAATTTGTTAGTTGGTTTCTCTCTCGAACATTGTGTCTCTGTGCCTCGCTCAGTAGCCCCCTCGATATGTAGACTTCTCGCGCGCGCACAGCTATAGTGACGATGACGCTGAACCCAGTGTGCCTCGTTTTTACCGGCCTCATGTGATAGTTTTCACCCTGTTTTCTGTTAATTAACAAGGCAACCTTTTCTTTGTTACTACTAGTGAATCCGAAATCATTCGGGGTAGACATAAAATATATCACTTCAACCCAATTATCGCAGTAACTATTTTAAAAGAAACTAGCTAGATGCCCATGCGTTGCACGGAACATCAAGATGCATTTGTATGAGTAGTTTATCTTGTGAGAGAAAAGGATGAACGAGGGAAGGCCGTATTTACGAACGTGGAGAGGGGTGTGGGTATATTTTTGCAAAATTGACATAGTTTTCTTCTTATCCATTAGATATAAATCCGACGGCCTATATTGCAGGATGGCACGCACACCATCATCATCAACTTTGTTTTCTACTCCCTCCGTTCCTAAATATTTGTCTTTTTAGAGATTTCAACAAGTGACTACATACAGAGCAAAATGAGTGAATCTACACTCTAAAATATGTCTACATACAAATCCATATGTGGTAGTCCATTTGAAATCTGAAAAAGACAAATATTTAGGAACGGATGGAGTATAAGAGTAGACATGGAGATATATCTCCATCATGGTCTACAACAAAAATGTGTTGGACTGGTTAGCGCCGGATGCTCGCAGCGCGATGACATGAGTTCAAATTCTGTCTTTAACTTTAGATTTTTATATTATATATTACTTATTTAATATATACTTCTTTCTCTACTGTACTGATAGTGGAACCCACAGAGTACTTAGAATACAAGATTAAGGATGGACTTGTTTCTTTTTAACTTTCTGTACGAAGTTGTAGCCACCCTGCAAGTCACGTGTACACTGTACATGCAATTAACTTTTCATAGAGGGACAATCATACACGCAATTAACTCAAATGGATTGGATGTCACTCTATTATTTCCAGCATAAGAGCATCTCCAACGGCAGCCGGCAAATTTCCTCCCGCTTCCTTCCGCGAAGGACGACATCAAACGCCAGCGGCATACATTTTCACAACTCTAACCAACCAGATAAATTCATGAAAACACGGACTGATTTCATATAAGCATGAAGGATTTCGTATAAAAAGCCGGATCTTCATATAAACATGATGGATTTCATTACATTTACATGAACTAAGCGGTGCCAATCCGGCTCTCTTGGTATAATTAATACTCCGTCCGTCCGGAAATACTTTTCCTAGAAATGGATGTATCTAGACTTATTTTAGTTATAGATACATACAATTTATCCATTCTTAGAACAAAAATTTCCCGCCAGCTTGAGAGGGAGTACATAATCTAAATGGCCGCCCGTGGATCCCTTTGTCTTCCTCATGTCCGGCAGACACTTTGCGGGGTCGACGAAGGTCCTCGGAAGAGACGAAGAAGCAAAGAAACCACCTGAATGCGTAGTCGTCGCCTCGGCGGTGGCCTTCATGGGACCCAAGTGGCGGCGGCCTCCCATGTTCTACTTCTCCTCGATAATGGCGGCGGACACGGAGAAGCTGGCCACCGACTCGTCGATGTCCACGCACCCGGCTTCTGTCTCTGCCTGCATGGCACTGCCGCAGGCACAGGAGGCGCGCCCACAGACACAGGAGGCACGATACGATGCGGCAGTGACGACGCCCGTACCGGTGTGCTCGCCGCCGTGCCAGCATGGAGCAACTCGCCACTCCTCATCGAGCTGAACTGGAGCGGCGAGTTGCTGAACTGGGGCGGTGTCGGTGTCAAAACCGGCGGATCTCTGGTAGGGGGTCCCGAACTGTGCGTCAAGGCCGGATGGTAACAGGAGACAAGGGACACGATGTTTTTACCCAGGTTCGGGCCCTCTCGATGGAGGTAATACCCTACTCCTGCTTGATTAATATTGATGATATGGGTAGTACAAGAGTAGATCTACCACGAGATCAAGGAGGCTAAACCCTAGAAGCTAGCCTATGGTATGATTGTGTATGGAGATGGTTGTCCTACGGACTAGAACCCTCCGGTTTATATAGACACCGGATAGGGTTAGGGTTACACATAGTCGATTACAATGGTAGGGGATCTTGAGCATCCGCATCGCCTAGCTTGCCTTCCACGCCAAGGAAAGTCCCATCCGGACACGGGACGAAGTCTTCAATCTTGTATCTTCACAGTCCAGGAGTCCGGCGAAGGTATAGTCCGGCTACCTGAACACCCCCTAATCCAGGACTCCCTCAGTAGCCCCCGAACCAGGCTTCAATGGCGATGAGTCCGGCGCGCAAATTGTCTTCGGCATTGCAAGGCGGGTTCTTCTCCAAATTCTGTGTACCTGTACGAATAATGTCCGATTTTTGTAATGTAACGCTCCTCGGCTCCCGCGCCCAATAATGGTTGTCTTCCATGTGTTGAACGAATGCGAAAAGCCTGGGGCGTTTTTACATCCACACCCCTAGCCATATAAACGAGCCGCCTATTTAACGGGATGAGGATTTAGATCCAAACCGCATCTTCTCCTCTCCGCGAGTTATCATCAGAGCTCTCCTAGCTAAAGTCCATTCCAACATGGCCAGCCGTCGCAGCTCCTCCCCTCGCCCCTCCGGTCCTAAGCCCGGGGACTGGGAGAGTTGCACCATTCCGCATAGCGAGTTAGTGTCGCTTCAGGCCAAGGGATTTCTCACCCAGGCGTACATGGTCCCGGTCCGAGCCGGTCTCACCACCTATAATGGCGGAAAGCAAGCGGAGAGCGCCCCAATCCTTCCAAAGGAGAGCGGGTATGCCTCGTCCCCTATCTGATAAGGGGACTGGGATTTCCGATTCATCCATTTCTCCGTGGGCTCCTGGAGTTTTACGGCCTCCAGCTGCACAATCTCACACCCGCCTCCGTATTACATATTGCGGGTTTCGTCGCCCTTTGCGAGCTATTTTTAGGCGTCGAAGCTTATTTTGTGTTGTGGAAGAAGATATTCTGCCTGGTGCCCCGCTCTCAAGAGGGGTCTATATATCAAGTGGGCGGAGCCGAAGTATGGCGCATCGCTGGGACCGGATACTTATCCGGAACCCCGAAGAAGGCGTCCGAGGACTGGCCCTCGGAATGGTTTTACATAGACGACGTCCCGCTACCGGACCCTATCCGGGCCGGTCTCCCTGAGTTCAACAGTGCTCCATTGGAAAAACGCTTGAGCTGGCGTCCACGGAGCTCTCAGAGAGAAAGCGACAGAGACGTCCTTTACCTGATGGGCCGGATAAAACTGTTGGCTCATTCCGGACTAACCATGATTGGAGTCATGGCTGCATGCATCATGCGAGGGGTGCAGCCGCTTCAATACAGAGGCCACCCCATGTGGGATTTCAATGGGGAGGATGACGCCACGCGCTACGGTCGTAAGGGGCCGGCCTCGGCTGCCGCCCTAATAAAGATTTTGTCCTCTTTGTACAAGGGAGAAAAGGAGGAGTTCCTCCACGTTAACCCGCGGGCCGGATTCACTATGTATGAACCTCCAAGTTGGGTAAGCGAACAATTGCGCCTGCCCATTTATTTTATACTTCCATGGTCAGATACATAGTCTGACGACTTCAATGCAGGAACTGCGACAGGAAGTGAAAGATATAAGCAGCCGCCCTCCACAACCCGAGGACCCAGAACGGCCCTCGATCCGGACTCCGAAGAGGATCAGGACATATCGGTGGAGCTTATCGACGGGGTGTTTCATCAGCTAAGCAAGGACGACACCTTGGTCGCTATTGTGGCCGATTACCCCGGGTTAATCCCGGCCTCCCAGGTGACAGAAGCCGAAGTTTTTATTCCCTTGAGGGGGATTCCATTTTCACGTATTCCGGCTTTTCTAACAACAACCGTGTTTCACAGGGGAGATTTCCGAAGCGGGAGGCCGAACCTGCGGCGGCTAGCCAGCGTGAGGCCGCGGGGTCCCGTGGAGAAAAAGAAATGTAGTCCATACCGAGATGCCTGTGCAAAGGAATCACGCACGCTCCGTTGCCACGGTGTTATTCCGTCAGGGCATTATTAACGTTCGTGCTTTCTTCAGGACGAAGAGACCTCGCCGGACTATATTCGGAGAGGCTGCTAATCGCGCCTCCACCAGCCAGGTTCCCGTGACTGGCCAGGGAGCGGAGGCGAGCACAAGGCGTGCACCGGACGCTCCTCCGACAGAGGATGTGGACAGGCTTTCAGCCACAAATTCTGAAGTGGAGAGTGCTATGAACCACAGGCGTCACCGTACAGTTTTACGCGACGCTTGTTTCTCCCAAGAGGCTTTAGATGCCTTTAATTTGGGAGATGCGTACCTCCGTGCCGCTCAAGATGGTTTAGCCAGAGCTATGGAGTAGTATGTAAAAGACATACAGGTAAGAAAATTTTGGTTAAATATATATATATCCAGTAGCCCCCGAGACTTAAAACAGTTAGAGTAACTGATTGAAGGATCATTTAATACACAGGTTCTTACAGAGAAGAATACCGTACTGTCTCAGGAGCTGGAAAGGTGCAAGGCCCAATTAGAGGACGCACTAGCCGCAGCAGGGGAGTCTAAAGAAACCCCTTCAGGTAAAATATACATCGAAAGATTAGTATTGCGCGGCTTTGAGTGCCAATCTGACAAATCATATTGCACATGGCACCGGACTTGATCCGGAAAAGCAATAACTCTTACGTCGGTTAAAGGCTGGTGAGAGTGTGTTGACCAAGGTGAGGCAAGAGAAGAATGATCTTCAGGATGCCAACACCAGGCTGGACGTCGAACTTAAAGACGTTCGGGGCCAGCTGTCGGACTCCACGAAGGAGAATCAACGACTTCGACGCGGCATATTTAGTAAGTGCTTGAACGAACCTTGAAAAAAAAGAGTTCGGCGAGGAAGTCGACTAAGAGAATAATGTCTGTAGGTATGCTCACAGGTCGTCCTGTGGAGGAGATGCCTAGTTCTACGGGTGACCTTCTTCCCGAACTCCTGCAACTGCACGAACGAAGTCGGCAGGCTATGCGAGGCATTGCCCAAGCCTTATGGCCCGCCCATTCCATGCCCGAGGGTCTTGGAGAGCTTGCGGAAAAGCTGAAGGGAGCTCGGCGGCGCTTCCGGTTGTGGAAGATATCAACCTGCCAACAAGGCGCTAGGGAGGCCTGGGCCATGGTGAAGACCCGCTTTACGAAGTCTGACCCAAACCATATGGCCGAGGTCGGATCAGTGGGGCCTGACGGGAAGGAGATCCCTGTAAGCTTAGTATATGGCCAAGTAGAATTGGCCACAAAGTATTCCCAGCAGGACTGCAAATTAGACAACATGTTAGATGGTATAGAGGAGGAATACAATCAGTCAGGATGACTATGTAATTTATAATTGACATGTGTAATGCCTTCTAGCCGGATTGTAGATCGTTTGTCGTTGCCGACCCTTCCGCTTCGACCTCGGGACCTGACGGTCTAGAGTGTGTCCGAATACCATAGCGGTTATATAAGAACCGGGGTATGCATGGAGACCAGGCGTAGGGGTCATTAGTGCTTTATCAGACAAGTGCCCAACTAGTTATATTATATTACATGGTTAGTAAGAAACATCTTCCAGAGAGAATAGTTCCGTTAGGGGTTCCTTTCGCTGGGGAGGCACGCCCTAAAGTGCATGTCCGGACTGCGTAGAATGACGCAGTAAAAGCATCTGGGGGCGCGTAAAATTAGTAAAAAGATCATATTTTAGTTCACCGACCGAATATTCCCTTAAGAACGCTAGCTTTCGGCTTCACCCAGTCTAAGGTACACATCCGGCTGACCCGGCAGTAACAATCGCAGAGTTGCTCCCTTTACCTCCTAGCCGAACAATCGGGAACGTAGGGGTAAGCACAGGAGCCAGGCAACCCAGCTTGGCCAAAACTTAAGTCATATCGATGCATATAATGGTGAAGAAAAAGGTACATGCGGAAGTTTGACACATGTGTTGGGCGTGAAGCCCATATAAATAAGCTTCTGTTAAAGAAGCCCCCAGGTTAATGAGCGCGAGCGGCGCGTCACTTGATAAGCCTTTAAGGGCTATTAAAGAAAAGAGGGGAAGGGGAGAAATGTAAGACAGAAAATGTAAAAAATGGACAGAGGAGGGAGACAAACACAGAGTCCGGCGCTAGGCATAGAATCTTCATAGACGGGCTGCGTTCCATGGGTTCGGCTCGAGTCGGTTATCCGACGCATCTCGCAGGCGGTACGCCCCACCGGTCAGGACTTGGTCAATTATGAAGGGACCTTCCCACTTGGGCTTGAGTTTGTCCTTCTTCTTGTCCGGCAAGCGTAGAACTAGTTTGCCGACATTGTAATTTTTGGCCTGTACTTCTCTGCTTTGATATCTTCGAGCTTGTTGTTGATAAAATGCGAAACGGGCTTTTGCCACGTCGCGCTCCTCCTCCAAAGCGTCCAAACTGTCCTGCCGATCGAGCTCGGCTTCTCTTTCTTCGTACATGCGCACTCGAGGTGAGTCATGAATTATGTCGCAGGGCAAAACTGCCTCTGCGCCGTACACCATAAAAATGGTGTGTATCCGGTGGTGCGATTCGGCGTGGTCCGCAACCCCCAGAGTACGGAGTCGAGCTCCTCTACCCAGTGCATATTAGATTCCTTAAGGGACCTGTAACGCCCCGAGACCGACGCTCCAGAAGACTTCCATCCATTTTGTTGTCGCCGTGTGATTTATTTATTTGTTACATTCATCATTGCATCATCCGCATCGCATCCGCATGTTTTCTTAAAATTTGCATCCGTTCATAGTTCCCGCTTCTCTTTGTTGTCTTCGTTGTCCCTTTCGAGACCAACCGTTCTTTTGTTGTCCGACCGTTTGAGCCTCTTTGCACAATTCACAAAACCCCCTCGCGCGCGTCCGAAACGTGCCCCTGAACCCGACCCGCTCAGTCGTCACTGTTGCGTTCAGATCATCCCCAAACATCTATAAAACATCTCCGTTTTCTTATTCGGGCTGCCTAACCTATTTATTTCCGACCGCCCGATTGTGAACGGACGGACCGGATTAGCCCCTAACCTAATCCCTGCTCTATATATATAGGCCCAGCCCTAGATCCTAGGTGCCTTGTCCCATCGATCCTCCTAGCCGCCGCCGGTCCTTTTCCACATCGGGATCCCTCCCGATCATTCTCCACCCAACCAGATCGCAGCTGCACCACCTCTCCTCGATTTCAGCCATCGGCCAATCACCACCGATCCTCCACTCCACCTCTCCAGCAGCCCCACGCGCCCATGGATCCCTTTGACCTCGCCTGAGCTCGCCGGGGAGCAGAGCAGCACGGCGCCAGATTTCCCACGCCCCTCTCGTTCCAGGAGCCCGAGCTCCCCTGCCTGAGGCCGCCGTCTTCGACCGGCCTCGTCAGAGACCAGCGCCCCGCCGCCTTCTCCTTTTAGTTCGATCCGGAGGAGAGGAGCTCCTCCATGCCCTGCCCCGCACCATGGACCTGCACCACTGCCGGTCCCCAACCGCGTGCCCGACGCTGTCCTGCGCCATCGTCGTTGACCACCAGATGAGCCTCGCGCCATCTCTCCTCTTCTCCCTCCTTCCATTCTTCTCCCTCTCCCTCACATCACTCTCTCTCTGTCTGCTCATACAGGGAGCTCCGACGCCTCGAAGCTGCAGCGTCGCCGTCGAGTCGCCATGGCCTCGAACTCTTGCCGCTCCGTCCCCTGCCTCTCCGCCTCACCGGAGTCCATCACATCACCGTCCTCGACCCTCCTTCTCCTGCCCGAGCTCATGGATGCCCATCTCCTTGCAGCGCCCATCGCCGCTTGGAGCCTCGCCTCGCACCGCCCGGGTCCCACATCCCCGCTGGACCGCCCTAGCTTGTGGAGCCCCAGGCCAGTGAACCAAGCCTCTCCCTTCCTTTTCTTTCCCCTCCCGCACACTCTTCCTCCTCCATAACTTCTCTGTCTTCCTTGCCGCCATGGACAGGAGCACTCTGCAGCGGTGCAGCCGACCCCGCTCCGTCCGGAGGCCTGCTCGGATCCAGTCGTCCCCGCCGCCAAGTGTCGCAGTCGACCTCCATCTCTCTGCATCGCGCCAAGTCCCGCGCCCCTGCTTCCCTGCGTCCCCTGCTTCAGGTCGAGCAGCGCCTCGGCATGCGCCTCCTCTGCCTCTGTTCGAGAGGAGGATGCTGCAGACGCGCCCGGTCGCTCGCGTTGACCGCGACCTGCCCATCTCCTTCGCCTCCTGGGCCACCAGCAACCTCCCCAACCGGCCTGCTTGAGCCTCCCTCCACCACCGGCCCGACCCGGCCCTCTGGTGACAAGCCCAGTCTGCCCGAAATTCGGCCCGTGTCTTGTTTTTTTTCCCGCTTGTGAATTTGCCTATTATCCTGAGACTGCAGTTTTACAGAAAAACCCCTAGTGTTCATGCATCAATAATTCACAAACCATGCATTAGAATTAAATAAACTATATATGTAAAATGCTTAGTTTTTCATCTAGTTTCATAATCAGCCACTTTCATCCATGTTTAAAATGTCTAAAGTGCTGTGTGTTTAAATTTGCTCAAATGCCATGTTAAAATGATTTATTTCATAACTAAATAACCGTAGCTCGGATTTTAATAAACTTTATATGTAAATGGGGTAGAAAAATGCATAGAATAAATTGGTGCACTTTATTTTGCTGTTTAACAACATTAAAATTGTGTTTAGGGCAGAACAGTAGCAAATTCGAAATATGCATATGAGGATTTTCCGAAATTGTTGTTGTTATTTTCGGCCTCATTTAAACTTGCCTAGATGTGTAGTTTTTTTATGCTTCACCTCTTGCCACGTTTAACAACATTTAATATTGTTGGGTACATAAACAAGAGAGAGCTAAAATAATTGATGTGGTGTTTCGTCAATATGCAACTCATTGCATATTGAGCTCCACTTAATTTGTAGTATTGTTTGTGCATATTGCCATGTCATGCTTCATTAAACCGTACACGCATCGTACTTGGTTGTGCATCATGCCATGTGAATGTGGTGGTTGTTTACTATGTTGTTTGTTTCTTTCCGGTTTGCTTCTCTCGTTAGCTTCGGTTTTGTTTCAGAGTTGTGTGGATTCGTTCGACTACATCCATTTGTCTTCTTCATGGACTCATTCTTCTTCCTTGCGGGATCTCAGGCAAGATGACCATACCCTCGAAATCACTTCTATCTTTGCTTGCTAGATGCTCGCTCTTTTGCTATGCCTATGCTACGAGGCCTACCACTTGCTTATCAAGCCTCCCAAATTGCCATGAACCTCTGACCTTTGTTACCCTTCATAGCAAACCGTTGTCTGGCTATGTTACCGCTTTGCTCAGCCCCTCTTATAGCGTTGCTAGTTGCAGGTTAAGTTGAAGATTGCTCCATGTTGGATTATGTTTATGTTGGGATATCACAATATCTCTTATATTATTATTAATGCATCTATATACTTGGTAAAGGGTGGAAGGCTCGGCCTTATGCCTGGTGTTTTGTTCCACTATTGCCGCCCTAGTTTCCGTCATACCGGTGTTATGTTCCCGGATTTTTCGTCCCTAACGCGGTTGGGTGATTTATGGGACCCCCTTGACAGTTCGCTTTGAATAAGACTCTTCCAGCAAGGCCCAACATTGGTTTTATCATTTGCCTCACCACCACCTACTTTTCCCTTGGGAGTCGCTCTCTCGAGGGTCATCTTTATTTAGCCCCCCCCGGGCCAGTGCTTCTCTAAGTGCTGGTTCGAACCGAGCAGACTGCGGGGCCACCTTGGGGAAACTTGAGGATTGGTTTTACTCGTAGGATGTCTCATCCGGATGTGCCCTGAGACCGAGATATGTGCAGCTCCTATCAGGATTTGTCGGCACAATCGGGCGGCTTTGCTGGACTTATTTTATTACTGTCGAAATGTCTTGTAGCCGGGATTCCGAGACTGATCGGGTCTTCCCGGGGAGAAGGAATATCCTTCGTTGATCGCGAGAGCTTATAATGGGCTAAGTTGGGACACCCCTGCAGGGTTTGAACTTTCGAAAGCCATGCCCGCGGTTATGTGGCAGATGGGAATTTGTTAATGTCCGGTTGTAGAAAACCCGAAGTTGATCTTAATTAAAATACATCAACCGCGTGTGTAACCGTGATGGTCTCTTCTCGGCGGAGTCCGGGAAGTGAACACGGTGTTGGAGTTATGCTTGACGTAAGTAGTTTCAGGATCACTTCTTGATCATAGTTGTTCGACCGTGCTTTTGCCTTCTCTTCTCGCTCTCATTCGCGTATGCTAGACACCATATATGCTAGTCGCTTGCTGCAGCTCCACCTCACTACCCTGCCCTACCTTTAAGCTTAAATAGTTTTGATCTCGCGGGTGTGATATTGTTGAGTCCCCGTGACTCACAGATTACTTCCAACAACCAGTTTCAGGTGCCGACGATGGTACCGTGCAGGTGACGCAACCGAGCTCAAGGAGGAGCTCGATGAAGATCGTGTTCGTTGTGATGTTTCATTTTAGTTGATCAGTAGTGGAGCCCTGTACGAATAATGTCCGATTTTTGTAATGTAACGCTCCTCGGCTCCCGCGCCCAATAATGGTTGTCTTCCATGTGTTGAACGAATGCGAAAAGCCTGGGGCGTTTTTACATCCACACCCCTAGCCATATAAACGAGCCGCCTATTTAACGGGATGAGGATTTAGATCCAAACCGCATCTTCTCCTCTCCGCGAGTTATCATCAGAGCTCTCCTAGCTAAAGTCCATTCCAACATGGCCAGCCGTCGCAGCTCCTCCCCTCGCCCCTCCGGTCCTAAGCCCGGGGACTGGGAGAGTTGCACCATTCCGCATAGCGAGTTAGTGTCGCTTCAGGCCAAGGGATTTCTCCCCCAGCCGTACATGGTCCCAGTCCGAGCCGGTCTCGCCACCTATAATGGCGGAAAGCAAGCGGAGAGCGCCCCCAACCCTTCCAAAGGAGAGCGGGTATGCCTCGTCCCCTATCTGATAAGGTGACTGGGATTTCCAATTCATCCATTTCTCCGCGGGCTCCTAGAGTTTTACGGCCTCCAGCTGCACAATCTCACACCTGCCTCCGTATTACATATTGCGGGTTTCGTTGCCCTTTGTGAGCTATTTTTAGGCGTCGAAGCTCACTTCGCGCTGTGGAAGAAGATATTCTGCCTGGTGCCCCGTTCTCAAGAGGGGTCTATATACCAAGTGGGCGAAGCCGAAGTATGGCGCATCGCCGGGACCGGATACCTATCCGGAACCCCGAAGAAGGCGTCCGAGGACTGGCCTTCGGAATGGTTTTACATAGACAACGTCTCGCTGCCGGACCCTATCCGGTCCGGTCTCCCTGAGTTCCATTGAAGAAACGCTTGAGCTGGCGTCCGCGGAGCTCTCAAAGAGAAAGCGACAGAGATGTCCTTTATCTGATGGGCCGGATAAGACTGTTGGCTCATTCCGGACTAAACATGATTGGAGTCATGGCCGCATGCATTATGCGAGGGGTGCAGCCACTTCAATACAGAGGCCACCCCATGTGGGATTTCAATGGGAAGGATGACGCCACGCGTTACGGTCGTAAGGGGCCGGCCTCGGCTGCCGCCCTAATAAAGATTTTGTCGTCTTTGTACAAGGGAGAAAAGGAGGAGTTCCTCCGCATTAACCCGCGGGCCGGATTCACTATGTATGAACCTCCAAGTTGGGTAAGCGAACAATTGCGCTTGCCCATTTATTTTATACTTCCATGGTCAGATACGTAGTCTGACGACTTCAGTGCAGGAACTGCGACAGGAAGTGAAAGATATAAGCAGCCGCCCTCCACAACCCGAGGACCCAGAACGGTCCCTTGATCCGGACTCCGAAGAGGATCCGGACATATCGGTGGAGCTTGTCGACGGGATGTTCCATCAGCTAAGCAAGGACAACACCTTGGTCGCTATTGTGGCTGATTACCCCGGGTTAATCCCGGCCTCCCAGGTGACAGAAACCGAAGTTTTTATTCCCTTGAGGGGGATTCCATTGTCACGTATTCCGACGTTTCTCACAACAACCATGTTTCACAGGGGAGATTTCCGAGGCGGGAGGCCGAACCTGCGGCGGCTAGCCGGCGAGGGGCCGCAGGGCCCCGTGGGGAAAAAAAGAAATGTAGTCCAGACCGAGATGCCATCGCAAAGGTATCACGCACCCTCCGTTTCCACAGTGTTATTCTGTCAGGGCATATTAATGTTCGTGCTTTCTTCAGGACGAAGAGACCTCGCCGGACTATATCCGGAGAGGCTGCCAATCGCGCCTCCACCAGCCAGGTTCCAGTGACTGGCCAGGAAGCGGAGGCGAGCACAAGGCGTGCACCGGACGCTCCTCCGACAAAGGATGCGGACAGGCTGTTTGCCACAAATTCTAAAGTGGAGAGTGCCATGAACCACAGGCGTCGCCAGACAGCTTTACGCGACGCTTGTTTCTCCCAAGAGGCTTTAGATGCCTTTAATTCGGGAGATGCGTACCTCCGTGCCGCTCAAGATGGTCTAGCCAGAGCTACAGAGCAGTATGTAAAGGACACACGGGTAAGAAAATTCTGGTTTAAATATATATATATATATATATATATATATATATATATATATATATATATATATATATATATATATATATACCAGTAGCCCCTGAGACTTGAAGCAGCTAAAGTAACTGATTGAAGGATCATTTAATACATAGGTTCTTACAGAGAAGAATTCCGTACTGTCCCAGGAGCTGGAAAGGTGCAAGGCCCAACTGGAGGCCGCACTAGCCGCGGCAGGGGAGTCTAAAGAGACCCCCTCAGGTAAAATATACATCGAAAGATTAGTATTGTGCGGCTTTGAGTGCCAATCTGACAAATCGTATTGCAGATGGCACCGGACTTGATCCGGAAAAGCAACAACTCTTACGCCGGTTAAAGGCTGGTGAGAGTGTGTTGACCAAGGTGAGGCAAGAGAAGAATGATCTTTAGGATGCCAACACCAGGCTGGACGTCGAACTTAAAGACGTTCGAGGCCAGCTGTCGGACTCCACGAAGGAGAATCAGCTACTTCGACGCGGCATATTTAGTAAGTGCTTGAACGAACCTTGAGAAAAAAGAGTTCGGCGAGTAAGTCGACTAATAGAGTAATGTCTATAGGTATGCTCACAGGTCGTCCTGCAGAGGAGATGCCCAGTTCTACGGGTGACCTGCTTCCCGAACTCCTGCAACTGCACGAACGAAGTCGGCAGGCGATGCGAGGCATTGCCCAAGCCTTATGGCCTGCCCACTCCATGCCCGAGGGCCTTGGAGAGCTTGCGGAAAAGCTGAAGGGAGCTCGGCGGTGCTTCCGGTTGTGGAAGATATCAGCCTGCCGACAAGGCGCTAGGGAGGCCTAGGCCATGGTGAAGACCCGTTTTACGAAGTCTGACCCAAACCACATGGCCGAGGTCGGATCAGTGGGGCCTGACGGGAAGGAGATCCCAGTAAGCTTAGTATACGGCCAAGTAGAATTGGCCGCAAAGTATTCCGAGCAGGAATGTAAATTAGACAACCTGTTAGATGGTATAGAGGAGGAATACAATCAGTCAGAATGACTATGTAATTTATAATTGACATGTGTAATGCCTTCTAGCTGGATTGTAGATCGTTTGTCGTTGCCGACCTTTCCGCTTCAACCTCGGGACCTGACGGTCCGGAGTGTGTCCGAATACCACAGCGGTTATATAAGAACCGAGGTATGCATGGAGACCAGGCATAGGGGTCATTAGTGCTTTATCAGACAAGTGCCCAACTACTTATGTTATATTACATGGTTAGTAAGAAACATCTTCCAGAGAGAATAGTTCCGTTAGGGGTTCCTTTCGCTGGGGAGGCATGCCCTAAAGTGCATGTCTGGACTGCGCAAAAAGACGCAGGAAAAGCAACTGGGGGCGCATAAAATTAATAAAAAGATCATCTTTTATTTCACCGACCGAATATTCCCTTAAGAACACTAGCTTTCGGCTTCACCCAGTCTGAGGTACACATCCGGCTGACCCGGCAGTAACAATCGTAGAGGTGCTCCCTTTACCTCCTAGCCGAACATTCGGGAACGTAGGGGTAAGCACAGGAGCCAGGCAACCCAGCTTGGCCAAAACTTAAGTCATATCGATGCATATAATGGTGAACAAAAAGGTACATGCGGAAGTTTGACACATGTGTTAGGTGTGAAGCCCATATAAATAAGCTTCTGTTAAAGAAGCCCCCAGGTTAATGAGCGCGAGTGGCGCGTCACTTGATAAGCCTTTAAGGGCTATTAAAGAAAAGAAGGGAAGGGGAGAAATGTAAGACAGAAAATGTAAAAAATGGACAGAGGAGGGAGATGAACACAGAGTCCGGCGCTAGGCATAGAATCTTCGTAGACGGGCTGCGTTCCATGGGTTCGGCTCGAGTCGGTTATCCGATGCATCTCGCAGGTGGTACGCCCCACCGGTCAGGACTTGGTCAATTATGAAGGGACCTTCCCACTTGGGCTTGAGTTTGTCCTTCTTCTTGTCCGGCAAGCGTAGAACTAGTTTGCCGACATTGTAATTTTTGGCCCGTACTTCTCTGCTTTGATATCTTTGAGCTTGCTGTTGATAAAATGCGGAACAGGCTTTTGGCACGTCGCGCTCCTCCTCCAAAGCGTCCAAACTGTCCTGCCGATTGAGCTCGGCTTCTCTTTCTTCGTACATGCGCACTCGAGGTGAGTCATGAATTATGTCACAGGGCAGAACTGCCTCTGCGCCGTACACCATAAAAATGGTGTGTATCCAGTGGTGCGATTCGGCGTGGTCCGCAGCCCCCAGAGTACGGAGTCGAGCTCCTCCACCCAGTACGTATTAGATTCCTTAAGGGACCGCACTAATCTGGGTTTGATGCCGCCATAATAAGACCATTTGCGCGCTCGACCTGACCGTTAGTTTGTGGGTGATAGACGGAAGCATAATCGAGCTTGATGCCCATGTTTTTACACCAGAGTTTTACCTCGTCGGCCGTGAAGTTCGTGCCGTTATCAGTGATGATGCTGTGGGGGACGCCGTAACGATGTACGACCCCGGATATGAAGTCTATCACCGGTCCGGATTCGGCCGTCTTAACAGGCTTGGCTTCTATCCATTTGGTGAACTTGTCCACCATGACCAGTAGGTATTTTTTCTTATGGGTCCCACCTTTAAGGGGTTCGACCATGTCAAGCCCCCAGACCGCAAAAGGCCAGGTAATGGGGATAGTTTGTAGTGCGGTGGGTGGCATATGGCTTTGGTTGGCAAAAAGTTGGCAACCAACGCATCGTTGGATTAAGTCCTGAGCGTCTGCCCGGGCCATTGGCCAATAAAAGCCTGTACGGAAAGCCTTGCTAACAAGGGACCGGGCAGCGGCGTGATGACCACCAAGTCTGGCGTGAATTTCGGCCAGAAGGTTCCGCCCTTCCTCTTTGGAGATGCACCTTTGAAGGACTCTGGTAGTGTTTTTCTTGTAAAGCTCTCCCTCATGGACTTTATAGGCTTTAGATCGCCGCACTATGCAGCGTGCCTCATTTTGGTCCTCTGGGAGTTCCTGCCTAGTAAGGTAGGCTAGAAGTGGTTCTGTCCATGGGGCGATGACCGCCATTATTACGTGGGCTGAAGGTGTAATTTCGGTGGCAGAGCCTCCAATTATGTCAGATTGTTCGGCGTAGGGTGGTGCGGTTGGGTCCGGACTGTTATCTGCGGGTTCCCCCTCCCATGCTACAGATGGCTTGAATAATCTCTCCAAAAAGATGTTGGGGGGGACTGCATCTCGTTTTGCTCTGATGCGTGCCAGGACGTCCGCTGCTTGATTGTTTTCTCGGGCTATATGGTGAAACTCCAGCCCCTCGAACCGAGCTGACATTTTTATTACGGCATTGCGATAAGCTGCCATTTTTGGGTCCTTGGCATCGAAGTCGCCATTTATTTGGGATATCGCGAGGTTTGAGTCCCCGCGCACCTCTAGGCGTTGAATGCCCATGGATACTGCCATCCGGAGACCATGTAGAAGGGCCTCATATTCGGCTGCATTGTTGGAGTCCGTGTACATAATTTGGAGTACATATTGGACTGTGTCTCCTGTGGAGGACGTCAAAACGACGCCAGCCCCCAGTCCGGCAAACATTTTGGAGCCGTCGAAATGCATGATCCAGTTTGAGTATGTGTCGTACTCTTTAGGGAGTTCGGCCTCCGTCCATTCTACGACGAAGTCGGCCAAAACTTGCGATTTGATAGCTCGCCGTGGCTTATAGGTTATATCGAACGAGAGGAGATCAATGGCCCATTTTGCAATCCGGCCCGTTGCATCGCGGTTATTGATAATGTCGTTGAGTGGTACTTCCGAGGCTACTGTTATCGAACACTCTTGAAAGTAGTGTCGTAGCTTCCGGGATGCCATAAATACCGCGTATGCAATCTTTTGATAATGCGGGTATCGTGATTTGCATGGAGTGAGCACAATGGACACGTAGTAGACCGGCCTTTGAAGGGGAATTTGTGTCCGTCCGTTTCCCGCTCGACGACGAGCACTGCGCTGACAACCTGATGTGTTGCCTCAATGTACAATAGCATTGGTTCGCCAGTGTTCGGCGCGGCCAGGACTGGGTTTATTGCCAATATGTCCTTTATTTCGTCGAGTCCGGCCGTGGCGGCATCCATCCACTCGAAGTGTTCGATGCGCCGAAGGAGGCGATAAAGGGGCAGTGCCTTTTCTCCCAAGCGAGAGGTGAAGCGGCTTAGAGCCGCCACGCATCCGGTTAATTTTGGTATCTGTTTGAGGTCTTTTGGGATATCCAGTTGTGACAAAGCTCAAATTTTGGCCGGATTTGCTTCAATTCCTCTACCGGATACAATAAAGCCCAAGAGCTTTCCGGCTGGAACGCCGAAAACGCATTTTTCTGGATTGAGCTTGATGTCGTATTTTCGGAGGTTATCGAATGTAAGCCTCAAGTCGTCTACTAGAGATTCGACATGTCTTGATTTGACGACCACATCATCCACGTACGCCTCCACTGTTTTGTCGATCTGGTTTGCCAGACATGTTTGGATCATGCGCTGATATGTTACGCCGGCGTTTTTCAGCCCGAAGGGCATTGTGTTGAAGCAGAATGGGCCGTATGGTGTGATGAATGCCGTTGCGGCTTGGTCTGATTCTGCCATCTTGATTTGATGGTAACCGGAGTATGTGTCGAGGAAACACAACGAATCGTGTCCTGCTGAGGCATCGATAATTTGATCGATACGGGGGAGGGGGAAGGGATCCTTAGGGCAAGCCTTATTTGGTACCATCACCAGGCGCCAGGATTTGTCCTTCTTTGGTACCATCACCAGGTTTTCTAGCAGTCCGGATGTTTTATGTCTCTGATGAATCCGGCGTCCAATAACTTGGCTAGCTCCTCTCTCATAGCCTATCTCTTCGGTTCGGAAAAACGCCAAAGGGCTTGTTTGACAGGTTTGAATCCTTTTAGGATGTTTAAGCTGTGTTCGGCCAGCCTATGTGGGATTCCTGGCATGTCTGAAGGGTGCCAAGCAAAAATGTCCCAGTTCTCTCATAGGAACTCTCGTAGTGCGGCGTCTACATCAGGGTTCAGTCGTGCCCCGATGGAAGTTGTTTTATTGGGGTCCGTTGGATGGACCTGGAATTTGACTATTTCGTCCGCTGGTTTCAAGGATGTGGATTTGGATCTCTTATCGAGTATCACATCATCCCTGTTAACCGTGGAGCGCATCGCAGTCAGTTCCTCGGCCGCTAAGGCTTCGGATAGTGCCTCAAGGGCCAACGCGGTTGTCTTGTTTTCGGCGCGGAGTGCTATGTCCGGATCACTAGCGAGAGTGATAATTCCGTTTGGCCTAGGCATCTTGAGCTTCATGTACCCGTAATGGGGTATGGCTTGGAAGACTGTGAATGCCTCCCGTCCTAATATAGCGTGGTATCCGCTATTGAATAGAGCCACCTGGAACGTGACTTCTTCAGACCTGTAATTATCCGGCGTGCCGAACACCACATCTAGTGTGATCTTTCCTGTGCAGCGCGCTTCCCGACTGGGGATTATTCCTCTAAAGGTTGTGCTGCTTCGCTCGATGCGGTTCCAGTCTATTTCCATCTTTTGGAGGGTTTCCTCGTAGATGAGGTTCAATACGCTGCCTCCATCCATGAGTACCTTTGTGAGGCGAAAGCCGTCCACTATGGGATTGAGGACCAATGCGGCTGGTGCTCGGGCTGTTCGGAATTTAGGTTCGTCACTCGCGTTGAAGGTGATAGCAGTATCGCTCCATGGGTTTATTGTTGCTACCTGATAGACTTCGGTGAGGCTGCGGAGTGTTCTTTTTCGCATATTATTTGATGCGAAAGTCTCGAAGACTGTGAGAACGGTACTGGTACACTCTGGCTGGCTTTTTGCGGCCTCCGAATTTAGGAGGTCCTCGCCAATTTTGGCCACCTGCCGGAGTATCCAACATGCTCTAAGGCTGTGAGTTGGTGTGGCGTCCTCTGTACTGTGAATTTTACAGGGTCCATCCAGCCACCTTTCCAGTATGGTTCCATGCCCTGAAGAGGGTTTTGGCTTTTTGATATTTAACCCGGGTGTCTTATTATGATGCACCCTCTTAGTTCGGACGGGATTGCTATTCAAGGCCGGATTATCCCAAAATTTTATTTTGGTTTTACGGGCGCTTTCCATCGCACATTACTTTTGTACTATTGACGCCAAGTCAGCGAAGCATGAAATATCACGGCGACTTACGGCGTTAAGTATTCCCTCGTCCGCACAATTACTGCAAAAGATTGAAATTGTGTCTTCCTCGCGGCAGTCCTTTATCCTGTTCACAACCAGGAGGAATCTGGCCCAGTAGTGATGTACTGTTTCCTCGGGCTTTTGCCTGATTTGGGAAAGATCGCTTATGTTCGGGCGGGCGGGTGGCGTTGAATCTGAGACCTCACCCAGTTTGAGATTCGGAGGCCGAAGAGCTCCCGAACTCTAAAGTTCGGGGTCTTGGATGTTGTCCAATGAATCTAGCCCGTTGCCTGATTCTAAGCTCAGGTCTTGAGTGGTATCCTCCCCTCCGCGGGTATCCGGTTTGGAGGGATCAGGAATTCGGACGTAACTAGTCCTTAAAATAGATGAAGGGTCGCCGCACTGCGCTTCTACCACGGCAATGTGGTGGGTGACCTGGGGAGAGTTGATTTCTCTTAGATCGGGTTTAAGCCCAACCTGGTCGTAATCCGTAGCGACCCCCAGGGCGGCGAGGCGATCCAAGAGCTCATTTATGGAAGAGAGCTCCATCGGATCGAGCTGCTCGACAAGTTCCGAGCTGACTTGAAGGCTGCTTTTGATGACCCGAGAGGTCACCGTCGGCGCAACGGCCGAACAGGCGGTCATGAGAAAACCACCTAGCCGGAGGGTTTGGCCGACAGCCAGGGCTCCCTTAGTAATGTCGCCGTCTTTAAACACGGGAAGAGGCATCCTTCCTGATTGCGACGGCACAGGGGAACTCTCAATGAAAGCACCAATGTCGGTGTCAAAACCGGCGGATCTCGGGTAGGGGGTCCCGAACTGTGCGTCAAGGCCGGATGGTAACAGGAGACAAGGGACACAATGTTTTTACTCAGGTTCGGGCCCTCTCGATGGAGGTAATACCCTACTCCTACTTGATTAATATTGATGATATGGGTAGTACAAGAGTAGATCTACCACGAGATCAAGGAGGCTAAACCCTAGAATCTAGCCTATGGTATGATTGTGTATGGAGATGGTTGTCATACGGACTAGAACCCTCCGGTTTATATAGACACCAGATAGGGTTAGGGTTACACAGAGTCGATTACAATGGTAGGAGATCTTGAGCATGCGCATCGCCTAGCTTGCCTTCCACGCCAAGGAAAGTCCCATCCGGACATGGGACGAAGTCTTCAATCTTGTATCTTCATAGTCCAGGAGTCCGGCGAAGGTATAGTCCGGCTACCCGAACACCCCCTAATCCAGGACTCCCTCAGGTGGCAACTGGCTCCGTCGGGCCAAGCGAGGTTGGTGAAGCACCGAGCGGCCTTGCCCGTATCCGGAGGGCTCGGCGGGCCACCCAGCCGGGTAATATGCCGGAGAACGGCTCCTCGGAAGCCATCGAAAGACTGGAGAAAATGGTGAAGGAGGAGATGGGGGAGTGGTGGAGGGGTGCGATTCTTGCCCGCTGTATGTCTGGCCTCGTGTAAATAGAGGGCGGACGGTAGGGGCTTGGCCGGCGCCTGGCCTCGTTTAAACTGAGGGTGGACGGGATGAGCTCGGCTGTGATGCATTTAATTCCGGCCTGCTCATGAACGGACGTGTGGCCAGAGTAGGTTTCTCGGTTTGCATGCGGGTTTAACGGAGGGGTTTGATGGAGGCGAGGAGGCGTGTTCAGCCGGGTGTGCAGCGGGCGGCGTAGTACTATTCGATTTGACAGCAGGCGGCGCAGTTCCCAATACATCTTTAATGCAGACGAGCGAGGGAGTAGCGGTTCCCGAAATGTTGAACAGCCAATGCATCCTCCTTCAATTAATTCGTGAGGGGAGTAATGGGAGGAGTACCGGGAAAAGAGGTTGCATGATGTGAATGCAACGCAGTTTGCCCTCATATAAAGGCACCCCTCCATTCCAATGCATCTACCACATCGTACGCACCTAAGCATTTGCCTAAGCACCTACACTAAGCGCAAAAGAGCTCACTCCAGACCCATGGCGGCGATGCGCGCGAGCAGCCAGCAGCTATGCTAGATGGTCCACGACGTCGGCCTGCGGCATGGCGCCGAGGATCGTCTCCAGACGGTGTTGGAGACCGGCTGGTGGATGGCCGCCGTCGACGCCAACTACGACTCTCAGTTGGACCAGATGATCATTGCCACCACCAACAAGTTCACCATCCTCAAGAAAGCTCGCGGACGACATCGCCGTACTCCTCCAGCCCGTGTGCCCGGGCTCCTCATTGCCTGCCACCCTAATCGGCCTCCATGGTCGGAACCTCTTTCAAGCACTGGTGGCCCTGCGACTGCCTGCTGACGCCACGGAGAATGTCCACCTGGAGGTCGCGCTCGCCGCGAGGCGCCTCGCCCTGCAAGAATTCGTCGACCTACACATCCACGTGTACGAGCAAATCATGTACATAGGTATCTACAAGGCCAGTGAGGACGCTACGACGTTGGCCTTCCTCAACCGGCTGGAAGCCTTCGATGCCTTTGCTGAGAAGCACCTCGGCCTCTCCACAAAAGCCGCCGCTCCTTAGCCGCTGGTCGGTGGCCCGGCACACTAAGTTGAGGAGGAGGAGGTCGTACGTTGATGGATGCATCTTTCTTCTTGCCTTCTGTAACCACCACTACGATCGCATCATCATCATGGTCTTAATTCTTATTGTCTTGTTGCATTCTCGTTCCAGTCAATACCAACATGTGTGATCCCTTTGCTTAATTATATGCATCACTGTAACTAGTACTCCATCTGTCAATTTATAAGTTGTGCTTACCTTTTCTATCAACTTCGTGCAACGTGCGGGCATCTTGCTAGAAACACTAGAACATGTCGGACCGCGTGTGACCAAACCGACGATGCGCCAACCTAGCTACTACGTACCCTGCTTATCTGGCGGAAATAGCCCCGCCCTAGCGTTTCCAATCATTATCTCTATCTATCGATCGTGCCAAAGAGCAGAACCAAAATGTTACAATTTATAAATGTTTCTCTACTCCTACTCCTATAAAAGACTCAGTTGGTGATGGTGGAGTGTCTGCCATCCGTCGTTTCTGACCATTAAATCTGCATCTAATGGATGTGAGGTAAGTTGTGGCATTTTTGCAACAATAGCCCACTTCACTGCTCCAATTTGCAGAAAACCCCTTATCTTGATAGCAACCACATCCCTCCCTCACCTCATCAAAACAGCCTGAGAAATATATACTCCTATAAAAGACTCAGTTGGTGATGGTGGTATGTCCGCCATCCGTCGTTTCTGACCATTAGATCTGCATCTAACGGCTGTGAGGTAAGTTGTGGCATTTTTGCAACAATAGCCCACTTCTCTGCTCCGATTTGCAGTAAACCCCTTATTAACTTGAAAGCAACCACATCGCTCCCTCGCCTCATCAAAACAACCTGAGAAATATATTTTTAGTGAAAAGTACTCCTCCGTTCCTAAATATTTGTCTTTCTAGAGATTTCAATAAGTGACTACATACGGAGCAAAATGAGTGAATCTACACTTCAAAATATGTCTATATAATCCGTATGTGATAGTCAATTTGAAATATCTAAAATTTCAAATATTTAGGAACAAAGGGACTAATATATTAGGAGTACATCAAAACAAGAGTGATTTCTTTCAAGTTTGTGAACAAGTACTACTATTCTACTACTTTGGATCCGTCGCAACGCACGGGCACATTGCTAGTAAAAGGAAAAGGCATGTCGCGTTCGCGTCGCACTCCCCCCACACACGCCCGGGAATCGGGAGTACTCCACGGCCCGTCTGGCACGACACATAGCTTAGGGAAGACCTGTTGCCTAGCATTTTCACTTTCATGTGGGACCGCCATTGAGCAAACCGACTATTGGCAAACCGCACCCCGCCCGCCGCCGGGTTGGAAAACAGAAATGAGGGGAAGATCTAGCTATAGCACGGAAGCCAAGAAATTTGGTGTCAGATGGGGCTCGTTGATAGAGTAGGAGCATTCCGTACTACTCTACTCCTACTAGTACCAAGTTTGCTGTTGGGGAACGTAGTAATTTCAAAAAAGTTTCCTACGCACACGCAAGATCATGGTGATGCATAGCAACGAGAGGGGAGAGTGTTGTCTACGTACCCTCGTAGACCGAAAGCGGAAGCGTTATATCAACGCGGTTGATGTAGTCGTACGTCTTCACGATCCGACCGATCCAAGCACCGTTACTCCGGCACCTCCGAGTTCTTGGCACACGTTCAGCTCGATGACGATCCCCGGGCTCCGATCCAGCAAAGCGTCGGGGAAGAGTTCCGTCAGCACGACGGCGTGTTGACGATCTTGATGTACTACTGACGCAGGGCTTCGCTTAAGCACTGTGACAATATGACCGGGGTGGAATTTGGTGGCAGGGGGCACCGCACACGGCTAAGGAAAGATCTCAATGATCAATTGTGTGTCCAAGGTGTGCCCCTTGCCTCAGTATATAAAGGATGGAGGAGGAGGAGGCCGGCCAAGCCAATTGGTGCGGCCAAGATGTGGAGTCCTACTAGGACTCCAAGTCCTAGTAGGAGTCCACCAAGAGGGGAGGAAGGGAGAAGGAAGTGGAGGAGAAGGAAAGGTGGCCGGCCCCCTTTTCCCTAGTCCAATTCGGACCAGAGGGAAGGGGGGCGCAGCAGCCCCTTGGCCCTTTCTTCTCTTCCCACTAAAGCCCATTAAGGCCCATTGCTTCTTCCTCGTATTCCCGTAACTCCCTGGTACCTCCGAAAATACCCGAACCACTCAGAACCCTTCCGATGTCCGAATATAGTCGTCCAATATATCGATCTTTACGTCTCGACCATTTCGAGACTTCTCGTTATGTACCTGATCTCATCCGGGACTCCGAACTCCTTCGGTACATCAAAACTCATAAACTCATTATAACTGTCATCGTAACCTTAAGCGTGCGGACCCTACGGTTCGAGAACAATGTAGACATGACCGAGACACATCTCCGGTCAATAACCAATAGCGGGACCTGGATGCCCATATTGGCTCCTACATATTCTACGAAGATCTTTATCGGTCAGACCGCATAACAACATACGTTGTTCCCTTTGTCATCGGTATGTTACTTACCCAAGATTCGATCGTCGGTATCCAATACCTAGTTCAATCTCGTTACCGGCAAGTCTCTTTACTCGTTCCGTAATACATCATCTCGCAACTAACTCATTAGTTGCAATGCTTGCAAGGCTTAAGTGATGTGCATTACCGAGAGGGCCCAGAGATACCTCTCCGACAATCGGAGTGACAAATCCTAATCTCGAAATACGCCAACCCAACATCTACCTTTGGTGACACCTGTAGTACTCCTTTATAATCACCCAGTTACGTTGTGACGTTTGGTAGCACCCAAAGTGTTCCTCCGGCAAACGGGAGTTGCATAATCTCATAGTCAAAGGAACATGTATAAGTCATGAAGAAAGCAATAGCAACATACTAAACGATCGGGTGCTAAGCTAATGGAATGGGTCATGTCAATCAGATCATTCAACTAATGATGTGACCTCGTTAATCAAATAACAACTCTTTGTCTATGGTTAGGAAACATAACCATCTTTGATTAACGAGCTAGTCAAGTAGAGGCATACTAGTGACACTTTGTTTGTCTATGTATTCACACATGTATTATGTTTCCGGTTAATACAATTCTAGCATGAATAATAAACATTTATCATGATATGTAAGGAAATAAATAATAACTTTATTATTGCCTCTAGGGCATATTTCCTTCAGTCTCCCACTTGCACTAGAGTCAATAATCTAGTTCACATCGCCATGTGATTTACCAGCAATAGTTCACATCACCATGTGATTAACACCCATAGTTCACATCGATATGTGACCAACACCCAAAGGGTTTACTAGAGTCAGTAATCTAGTTCACATCGCTTATGTGATTAACACCCAAAGAGTACTAAAGTGTGATCATGTTTTGCTTGTGAGATAATTTTAGTCAACGGGTCTGTCACATACAGATCCGTAAGTATTTTGCAATTTTCTATGTCTACGATGCTCTATACGGAGCTACTCTAGCTAATTGCTCCCACTTTGAATATGTATCTAGATCGAGACTTAGAGTCATCCAGATCGGTGTCAAAACTTGCATCGACGTAACCCTTTACGACGAACCTTTTGTCACTTCCATAATCGAGAAACATATCCTTATTCCACTAAGGTTAATTTTGACCGCTGTCCAGTGATCTACTCCTAGATCACCATTGTTCTCCCTTGCTTAACTCAGTGTAGGGTATACAATAGATCTGGTAAACAGCATGGCATACTTTATAGAACCTATGGCCGAGGCATAGGGAATGACTTTCGTTCTCTTTCTATCTTCTGCCGTGGTCGAGTTTTGAGTCTTTACTCAACTTCATACCTTGTAACACAGGAAAGAAGTCTTTCTATGACTGTTCCATTTTGAACTACTTCAAAATCTTGTCAAGGTATGTACTCATTGAAAACTTATCAAGCGTCTTGATCTATCTCTATAGATCTTGATGCTCAATATGTAAGCAGCTTTACCGAGGTCTTTCTTTGGAAAACTCCTTTCAAACACTCCTTTATGCTTTGCAGAATAATTCTACATTATTTCCGATCAACAATATGTCATTCACATATACTTATCAGAAATGTTGTAGTGCTCCCACTCACTTTCTTGTAAATACAGGCTTCACCGCAAGTCTGTATAAAACTATATGCTTTGATCAACTTATCAAAGTGTATATTCCAACTCCGAGATGCTTGCACCAGTCCATAGATGGATCGCTGGAGCTTGCATATTTTGTTAGCACCTTTAGGATTGACAAAACCTTCTGGTTGCATCATATACAACTCTTCTTTAATAAATCTATTAAGGAATGCAGTTTTGTTTATCCATTTGCCAGATTTCATAAAATGCGGCAATTGCTAATATGATTCGGACAGACTTAAGCATAGATACGAGTGAGAAACTCTCATCGTAGTCAACACTTTGAACTTGTCGAAAACCTTTTGCGACAATTCTAGCTTTGTAGATAGTAACACTACTATCAGCGTCCGTCTTCCTCTTGAAGATCCATTTATTTTCTATGGCTTGGCGATCATCGGGCAAATCCATCAAAGTCCATACTTTGTTCTCATACATGGATCATATCTCAGATTTCATGGCCTCAAACCACTTCGCGGAATCTGGGCTCATCATCGCTTCCTCATAGTTCGCAAGTTCGTCATGGTCTAGTAACATGACTTCCAGAACAGGATTACCGTACCACTCTGGTGCGGATCTTACTCCGGTTTACCTACGAGATTCGGTAGTTACTTGATCTGACGTTACATGATCATCATCATTAACTTCCTCACTAATTGGTGTAGTAGTCACAGGAACAGATTTCTGTGATGAACTATTTTACAATAAGGGAGCAGGTACAATTACCTCATCAAGTTCTACTTTCCTCCCACTCACTTCTTTCGAGAGAAACTCCTTCTCTAGAAAGGATCCATTCTTAGCAACGAATGTCTTGCCTTTGGATCTGTGATAGAAGGTGTACCCAACAGTCTCCTTTGGGTATCCTATGAAGACACATTTCTCCGATTTGGGTTTGAGCTTATCAGGATGAAAATTTTTCACATAAGCATCGCAACCCCAAACTTTAAAAAACGACATCTTTGGTTTCTTGCCAAACCATAGTTCATATTGTGTCGTCTCAACGGACTTAGATGGTGCCCTTTTTTTAACGTGAATGCAGCTGTCTCTAATGCATGATCCCAAAACGATATTGGTAAATCGGTAAGAAACATCATAGATTGCACTATATCCAATAAAGTACGGTTATGACGTTTGGACACACCATTATGCTATGGTGTTCCAGGTGGCGTGAGTAGTGAAACTATTTCACATTGTTTTAACTGAAGACCAAACTCGTAACTCAAATATTTTACCTCTGCGATCATATTGTAGAAACTTTTTCTTGTTACGATGATTCTCCACTTCACTCTGAAATTCTTTGAACTTTTCAAACGTTTTAGACTTATGTTTCATCAAGTAGATATACTCATATCTTCTCAAATCATCTGTGAAGATCAGAAAATAACGATACTTGCCGCGAGCCTTAACACTCATCGGACTGCATACATCAGTATGTATTATTTCCAATAAGTTAGTTGCTCGCTCCATTTCTCCGGAGAACGGCGTTTTAGTCATCTTGCCCATGAGGTATGGTTCGCAAGCATCAAGTGATTCATAATCAAGTGATTCCAAAAGCCCATCAGCATGGAGTTTCTTCATGCGCTTTACACCAATATGACCTAAACGGCAGTGCCACAAATAAGTTGCACTATCATTATTAACTTTGCATCTTTTGGCTTCAATATTATGAATATGTGTATCACTGAGATCCAACAAACCATTTTCGTTGGTGTGTATGACCATAGAAGGTTTTATTCATGTAAACAGAACAACAATTGTTCTCTAACTTATATGAATAACCGTATTGCAATAAACATGATCAAATCATTTTTATGCTCAACGCAAACACCAAATAACACTTATTTAGGTTCAACACTAATCTCGAAAGTATAGGGAAGTGTGCGATGATGATCATATCAATCTTGGAACTACTTCCAACTTTCATCATCACTTCACCCTTAACTAGTTCTTTGTTCATTCTACAACTCCCGTTTTGAGTTACTACTCTTAGCAACTGAACTAGTATCAAATACTGAGGGGTTGCTATAAACACTAGTAAAGTACACATCAATAACATGTATATCAAATATACTTATGTTCACTTTGCCATCCTTCTTATGTGCCAATCACTTGGGGTAATTCCGCTTCTAGTGACCAGTCCCTTTGCAATAGAAGCACTTAGTCTCAGGCTTAGGACTAGACTTGGGCTTCTTTACTTGAGCAGCAACTTGCTTGCTGTTCTTCTTGAAGTTCCCCTTCTTCCCTTTGCCCTTTTCTTGAAACTAGTGGTCTTGTTAACCATCAACACTTGATGTTTTTCTTGATTTCTACCTTCGTCGATTTTAGCATCACGAAGAGCTTGGGAATTGTTTCCGGTTTCCCTTGCATATTATAGTTCATCACGAAGTTCTACTAACTTGGTGATGGTGACTAGAGAATTCTGTCAATCACTATTTTATCTGGAAGATTAACTCCCACTTGATTCAAGCGATTGTAGTACTCAGACTATCTGAGCACATGCTCACTAGTTGAGCGATTCTCCTCCATCTTTTAGCTATAGAACTTGTTGGAGACTTCATATCTCTCAACTCGGGTATTTGCTTGAAATATTAACTTCAACTCCTGGAACATCTCGTATGGTCCATGACATTCAAAACGTCTTTGAAGTCCCGATTCTAAGCAGTTAAGCATGGTGCACTAAACTATCAAGTAGTCATCATATTGAGCTAGCCAAACATTCATAACGTCTGCATCTGCTCCTGCAATAGGTCTGTCACCTAGCGGTGCATCAAGGACATAATTCTTCTGTGCAGCAATGAGGAAAAACCTCAGATTACGGATCCAATCCGCATCATTGCTACTAACATTTTTCAACACAATTTTCTCTAGGAACATATCAAAATAAACACAGGGAAGCAACAATGCGAGCTATTGATCTACAACATAGATATGCTAGTACTACCAGGACTAAGTTCATGATAAATTAAAGTTCAATTAATCATATTACTTAAGAACTCCCACTTAGATAGACATCCCTCTAATCTTCTAAGTGATCACGTGATCCAAATCAACTAAACCATAACCGATCATCACGTGAAATGGAGTAGCTTTCAATGGTGAACATCATTATGTTGATCATATCTACTATATGATTCACGCTCGACCTTTCGGTCTCCGTGTTCCGAGGTCATATCTTATATGCATAGCTCGTCAAGTATAACCTGAGTATTCCGCGTGTGCAACTGTTTTGCACCCGTTGTATTTGAACGTAGAGCCTATCACACCCGATCATCAGGTGGTGTCTCAGCACGAAGAACTTTCGCAACGGTGCATACTCAGGGAGAACACTTCTTGATAATTAGTGAGAGATCATCTTATAATGCTACCGTCAATCAAAGCAAGATAAGATGCATAAAAGATGAACATCACATGCAATCAATATAAGTGATATGATATGGCCATCATCATCTCATGCTTGTGATCTCCATCTTCGAAGCACCGTCATGATCACCATCGTCACCGGCGCAACACCTTGATCTCCATCGTAGCATCGTTGTCGTCTCTCCAATCTTATGCTTCCACGACTATCACTACCGCTTAGTAATAAAGTAAAGCATTACATCGCGATTGCATTGCATACAATAAAGCGACAACCATATGGCTCCTGCCAGTTGCCGATAACTCGGTTACAAAACATGATCATCTCATACAATAAAATTTAGCATCATGTCTTGACCATATCACATCACAACATGCCCTACAAAAACAAGTTAGACGTCCTCTACTTTGTTGTTGCAAGTTTTACGTGGCTGCTACGGGCTTAAGCAAGAACTCATCTTACCTACGCATCAAAACCACAACGATAGTTTGTCAAATAGACTCCGTTTTAACCTTCTCAAGGACCGGGCGTAGCCACACTCGGTTCAACTAAAGTTGGAGAGACAGTCTTTCGCAAGCCATCTATGTGCAAAGCACGTCGAGGGAACCGGTCTCGCATAAGAGTACGCGTAAGGTTGGTCCGGATCGTCTCGTCCAACAATACCGCCAAACCAAAGTATGACATGCTGGTAGGCAGTATGACTTATATCGCCCACAACTCACTTGTGTTCTACTCGTGCAAATAACATCAAACCATAAAACCTAGGCTCTGATACCACTGTTGGGGAACGTAGTAATTTCAAAAAAAAATCCTACGCACACGCAAGATCATGGTGATGCATAGCAACGAGAGGGGAGAGTGTTGTCTACGTACCCTCGTAGACCGAAAGCGGAAGCGTTATATCAACGCGGTTGATGTAGTCGTACGTCTTCACGGTCCGACCGATCCAAGCACCGTTACTCCGGCACCTCCGAGTTCTTGGCACACGCTCAGCTCAATGAAGATCCCCGGGCTCCGATCCAGCAAAGCGTCGGGGAAGAGTTCCGTCAGCACGACGGCGTGTTGATGATCTTGATGTACTACTGACGCAGGGCTTCGTTTAAGCACTGCGACAATATGACCGAGGTGGAATTTGGTGGCAGGGGGCACCGCACACGGCTAAGGAAAGATCTCAATGATCAATTGTGTGTCCAAGGTGTGCCCCTTGCCTCAGTATATAAAGGATGGAGGAGGAGGAGGCCGGCCAAGCCAATTGGTGTGGCCAAGATGTGGAGTCCTACTAGGACTCCAAGTCCTAGTAGGAGTCCACCAAGAGGGGAGGAAGGGAAAAGGAAGTGGAGGAGAAGGAAAGGTGGCCGGCCCCCTTTTCCCTAGTCCAATTCGGACCAGAGGGAAGGGGGGTGCAGCAGCCCCTTGGCCCTTTCTTCTCTTCCCACTAAAGCCCATTAAGGCCCATTGCTTCTTCCTCGTATTCCCGTAACTCCCCGGTACCTCCGAAAATACCCAAACCACTCAGAACCCTTCCGATGTCCGAATATAGTCGTCCAATATATCGATCTTTACGTCTTGACCATTTCGAGACTCCTCGTCATGTCCCTGATCTCATCCGGGACACCTAACTCCTTTGGTACATCAAAACTCATAAACTCATTATAACTGTCATCGTAACCTTAAGCGTGCGGACCCTATGGTTCGAGAACAATGTAGACATGACTGAGACACGTCTCCGGTCAATAACCAATAGCGGGACCTGGATGCCCATATTGGCTCCTACATATTCTACGAAGATCTTTATCGGTCAGACCGCATAACAACATACGTTGTTCCCTTTGTCATCGGTATGTTACTTACCCGAGATTCGATCGTCGGTATCCAATACCTAGTTCAAACTCGTTACCGGCAAGTCTCTTTACTCGTTCCATAATACATCATCTCGCAACTAACTCATTAGTTGCAATGCTTGCAAGGCTTAAGTGATGTGCATTACCGAGAGGGCCCAGAGATACCTCTCCGACAATCGGAGTGACAAATCCTAATCTCGAAATACGCCAACCCAACATCTACCTTTGGTGACACCTGTAGTACTCCTTTATAATCACCCAGTTACGTTGTGACGTTTGGTAGCACCCAAAGTGTTCCTCCGGCAAACGGGAGTTGCATAATCTCATAGTCAAAGGAACATGTATAAGTCATGAAGAAAGCAATAGCAACATACTAAACGATCGGGTGCTAAGCTAATGGAATGGGTCATGTCAATCAGATCATTCAACTAATGATGTGACCTCGTTAATCAAATAACAACTCTTTGTCTATGGTTAGGAAACATAACCATCTTTGATTAACGAGCTAGTCAAGTAGAGGCATACTAGTGACACTTTGTTTGTCTATGTATTCACACATGTATTATGTTTCCGGTTAATACAATTCTAGCATGAATAATAAACATTTATCATGATATGTAAGGAAATAAATAATAACTTTATTATTGCCTCTAGGGCATATTTCCTTCAGTTTGCACTATACAACTAGTACTACCACTATACAGCTAGCAGGTACGTGCACGGCACAACATCGTAGGAACAAAAAATGGGAAGATCTTGTTTTGGGTGATTTATCTTTTTTCTGTCAACGTAGTATGAATAATATGATGTGGGGGGCACCCATGAAGCTTATGTGGCTTGGTTGCATGGTTATGAAAGGTTAGAGAAAAATAAATAGATAATGTGTTTAGAGTGCACTCCACTAAACAGATATACTTTGGATCCATTGCAACGGGCCGGCACATCTATATCTATACCCCCTATATAGTGTGTGAATAACTTTGAAACTTGGTCGTTGGATGAAGCCAATCCGATGGTACAAAGATGGCAAATCCGAGCACTACTGGCCATTGGATATCATCTACATTCCACCAGATTTTGCCACATGTAGAATATAGAAGACTCCATGGTTGAACTTCATTCATGACTAACTTTGCCACAACTAAGCTTAGGCAAAGTGTGTCTGAAACAAAAAATGTGGCTAACAAAATGGCCACCACAAGTGTGGCAAGATTTGGCAAGAAGGTGAGTCTATAACATCTGGACCATGTAGCTAGAAAAGTGTGGCAAGCCACAAGTGTAGCAATGAACCAAACACATGCCTGGTGTGTTTGGTAGGGTGTATGAAGGGTACATGATCCCAAGAGTTCCCTTCTCGACTCATTTTTGGGTGTTTGGTAGAGTGTATGGAGGGTGCATGAGTCCACACTAGATTAGCACAAATACACTAGAAGCATGCATGAAGAGAGCATACATGAAGAGGGGTGTTGAGTTGAGCATGCTTGAATAGGGAACAACTATGCTGAGACGAGAACGCAACCAAACACACTTGTGGCACGCCTAAGCTTAGGCGTGGAAACCTTAGGCTGCAAACCAAAGGATAACTTTAAAAGTTGGTCATTGGATCAAGCCAATCCGACGGTACAAAGATGGAAAATCCGAGCACTACTGGCCGTTGGATATCATCTACATTCCACCAGATTCTGCCACATGTAGAATCTAGAAGACTCCATGGTTGAACTTCATTCATGACTAACTTTGCCACAACTAAGCTTAGGCAAAGTGTGTCTGCCACAAAAAATGTGGCTAACAAAATGGCCACCACAAGTGTGGCAAGATTTGGCAAGAAGTTGAGTCTATGACATGTGGACCATGTAGCTATAAAAGTGTGGCAAGCCACAAGTGTAGCAATGAACCAAACACATGACAGCACGCCTAAGCTTAGGCGTGCTAACCTTAGGCTGCAAACCAAACCATAACTTTGAAAGTTGGTCGTTGGATGAAGCCAATCCTACGGTACAAAGATGGCAAATCCGAGCACTACTAGCTGTTGGATATAATCTACATTCCACCAGATTTTGCCACAGGTAGAATGTAGAAGACTCCACATGTAGAAGCATAATGCACAAACCACCAGAATCTCATGCGTGCAATGCACGTGTACCTTACTAGTAATTGGTAGTAGTAAGAAACAAATTCCGGGTTTGGCACGAGCTTGTACTGCGGGAGCACCACAAGGCCTGCCGCAGGAGTTACATTTCCCTCTTGGGGCCCACGGGACCGAACTTCAGTGGCTTAGTGCCCAACCTATGAGTCAATGACATGCGGACCTTAAATGCGGCTGGCCCACATGTCATTGTCATGGTGGTTGTGTGGTTCGCGACTCACTCGTTCGAGATGAACCGGCGGTGGTGGCGTGGCCGTGGCGAGGGTGCCACAGTTGGGCGTCGGGGCGTTACGAGGCGTAGATGGCCACACCGGCGGGTACTACCTGTAGTACAGAAGTACTCCAGCTGAGGATTGATGCCCGAGACGTAATGTGTCACAGCCGCTGGATGAAAATTCGATGGTGCGGGATGTGTGGTGTCATGGGTTCGTGCAGCGTCGTGGGAATCGCGTGTGGCTGTGATAGAAACTTGATGCTTGCCGCATTTAAGGTGGACCACATGTCATGCACACAAAGGCAGAGGGGCGGTGCGGCCGAGAGGGATGAGGCGCATGTCGGGGGACGTGGTGTCGTGGGTTGGAGCGACGTCGTGGGAATCGCGAGTGGCAGTGGATGAAACATGATGGTCGTCGTAGTTGAACTTCCATGGACAAGCTATCATGTCTATGGACACATGCATTGCATACCGATCACTGGAAGGAGTAGTAGAGAAAGCTAGGAGGATAAATAGTTCCTTATAGTCAAGCGGACCCATGCTACTACTTGTTCCAAAGACATGCACACCATCGAAATAATCCATCTATATCAATATACATAGAGAGGGAATTTTTTTACAAGAGAGGAAATAGTTCATCCATCCATAATGCCCTACTGCTGGTGCAGCATCTTCTTCTTCTTATTCTTCTTCTTCTTGTTGTTCTCATTTTCTGTGGGAGACGACTTCGCAACAACCTCTCTGGACCTTGCAGCTATCTAGAAACTCACACGGGCATAGAGGGCAGCATATTTTATCCGCTCATACATCAAGGGATAATTCTCCCATCCAGACGACCTTAATGCCAGCGTCTCGTCACCCTTCTAAAGATTTGTTCCTAGCACAAAATTTGCTACGTCGAATAGGGATGGTGTCGGTTTATCACAATCTTCTACAGGAATTTTTATTCTAGTTTGTAGGCCAGCGATGCTTTTCAAATCAAGGTTGTATGGCTCCAACTTCTGTTTGTCCCCTGCGATGGCTGCCTCACAGAAGTATATTTCCTCCCGAGACAAGAAATCATGAAGCTCACCTGGTATGGAGGGCGCGTGTATGATGTGGTACACCAAAACATCATCTTCGAGGCACGGCTGATGGACAGCGGCGCGTTGGATCTTCCCAGTGGCACGCTCCGTGTACTCTGCGTCGAGACCATTGACATTCATCTCCACCTTTTGGAGGGAGTTGGATAAATTGTTGATCCACTTCCGAACAACCCTTGGGTGGTCAGTGACTGTGGCAACTATGCTCAACGAGCCTTTGACGAGGACATGTTGGACGCTAAAAACCTACATCTTGATCTCGTTCGCCATTTGGAACCGCCGGACCGGAGGGCTATGGTTTGGAGAATTAGGATTAGATGGCTAGTCTAACTGAAGAAGATGATTATTTATAGGGGCTTCAGAATTACTCCAGGAGGATGTGAAGAGGTTAAAACAATGTGAATGCAGTGTGGTTTGGATGCAAATGAAGATCAAGGAGTGGTGAAAAAGCCGATGGAAATCGGTTCCCAAGGAGAAGTAAATGGGAGAAGTTATGCGTATGCATGAGGAGAGGTGCGGTGGTTTGACTGCTGCATGCAATGGATTGGACCGGCTCTTCGGTTGCCTTTTCTCTCTCCCACGCGCACAGAGTGGCCCAGTTGCATGCTGCAGTTTATTGGCTGGAGTCTTGCTGTAGCTGCTATTAATGTTGTGAATGCGGGGCATGGAGGGAAATGGCCGCATGCAAAAGGGTATATACAAAGACTAATTAGGGAAATACTGAAAAAAGTTATGCGCAGGCAAAAGAGGACCGGAGGGAGTACTACTCATGTTCCTACTACGGTTAAGGAATATGCGGTTATCCTCAAAAAAGAGAAGTCCTTCTTCACGCTTCCGCATGCACGAGAATTTGGTTCTGCTCGCAATGTGGATGACAGATGGAGGATGAAGTGAACCCAGAGGCATGCTAGCATGGGAGTGTACTCATGTTCCTACTACTCCTACTACTACTACTACTACTACTACTACTACTACTACTACTACTACTACTACTACTACTACTACTACTAGTAGTAGTAGTAGTAGTATTAGTAGTAGTAGTAGTAGTAGTAGTAGTAGTAGTAGTAGTAGTAGTAGTAGTAGTAGTAGTAGTAGTAGTAGTAGTAGTAGTAGTAGTAGTAGTAGTAGTAGTAGTAGTAGTAGTAGTAGTAGTAGTAGTAGTAGTAGTAGTAGTAGTAGTAGTAGTAGTAGTAGTAGTAGTAGTAGTAGTAGTAGTAGTAGTAGTAGTAGTAGTGGTAGTAATAGTAGTAGTAGTAGTGGTAGTAGTAGTAGTAGTAGTAGTAGTAGTAGTAGTAGTAGTAGTAGTAGTAGTAGTAGTAGTAGTAGTAGTAGTAGTAGTAGTAGTAGTAGTAGTAGTAGTAGTAGTAGTAGTAGTAGTAGTAGTAGTAGTAGTAGTAGTAGTAGTAGTAGTAGTAGTAGTAGTAGTAGTAGTAGTAGTAGTAGTACAACTGTGGTACACTTGATGGTCAAAATACTATTATTCATCCGGTTCTCACAGTGAAGTGACAAGACCCTGCGCCCGAGGTGACACCAGTCCAGGCGGCGTGTCCAGGTTACCAAAGTTAGCCTCACCTTGTGCACTGTACAGTCACTGTCACTGCCGCTGTATAGCATGCCTCGCCTCGTCTCCCTCTCCCCTAGAACCACTCCATCTCCATCTCCGTCTCGCCGGAGATCCTGAGGTCACTCTTCATTATCTCACTGTGCCCCCGCATACCCTCGCCTTGCTCGCCTCCCCCAGTACCACTATTCCCTCGCTAGCCGCTCCAGCACCAACAGCCTTCTCCCCCGTAAATCAAGCCCCACAAAACCCCACCTTCCAAACTCCACCATGGCCGAACGCGAACCGCGCAGGATCCATATGAGACGCGATTGGAGCAATCTCCTCAGTGACGTCCTCGACCTCTGTTGTTCGTGTATGGATATATTGAGCGCCCTGCGGCTGGCTGCATGCTCAAGGGGCATGCACACGGCCATCATCAAAGCGAGGCCAAAGCTTTTCAAGACACCCTGCTTGCTGCTATCTGGTATTGCGAGATTGGCTCACCATGATATGGAGGCGTACATGATGCCCCTCGACTTCAATCTGATCTCCATTAGCCGAAACTTCTTTGCAGGTATGTAGTGGGTCGCCATACATCATTTCCCTCGACTTCGATCCGATCACCATCGCCCTAAACTTCTTGGCAGGTATGTACTGGGTCGGCATGAACTGCCACTAGATGGCTACCTTCAGAGAGGACGGTAAAAAGTTGGTGCTCGTGAACTTCCAGACCTCCCATGAGATTATCCTTCCTACGTTGGATTATATAGAGTTTTACCATCACGGTACTAGTCATCTAGATTACCAGTCAGTTGGACGGACCTTGTTTTGCAGAAGATTGTAATCTGCCAAGTGCCCACATGACATGCAAATTATGCAGACTTCAAGCTAATTGCCTTGTTCGACCGCGGAGTCGCCTATCTTTACGCCGGTGCCTTCTTTAGCTGGAGACAACTCAGTTCGCAGTGGATCATCGTCAAAGCTGATACACACTTCTGTGATGCTATTGAACACAATGGCATCATCAACGCGATCGACAAAGCAGATGGCACCATGTATTGCTGGGACGGCGCGTGTAAGTTGTTTCCATCTCATGTTAATGATGATGCCATGACACTGTTTGAACTTTTTGTGATGATTGGCATATCCCTGTTTGAGCAGAATTTGAGTAGAACTATGGCAATGTATTAGAGACGCCGTAAATCAGCTATATTTGGAATGAGTTAATTCATGCGATTGTGATCATGTCATTACAACCAATTTGTATCCCTGAATAATCAAACGGTTAGGAATATATTGATATTCTCCTTATTTTACAGTAATCTATATATCCCCTAAATAATCAAACGGTTAGGAATATATGGATATTCTCCTTATTTTACAGTAATCTATATACTACTACTAAATATGAGTGTGTATCAATGGCCATGTTAGTTTCCTCATTTTCATGATGTAGAAACATGCACCACACTGTTGGTTTCATCTAACCATACATTAGGGAAGTAAATGTGCACATGGAGAACTCTATATTTGGAAGTAGTGAAACCATGTAATGCTTACCATGTGTACATACCTATATTCGCCCTTTAGCAATCAATGGCTAGAATAATATCCTCACAAAAAATTTGCCCACAGAACACGAGTATATTACAATGCATGGTCTGTTAGTTGCCTTGAAGAAATTTTTTGTGAGGACAGAACATGATTCCATAACATGCATGACATGGTAGTTTCCTGTGAAGAATCGATTGCGAGATAACATGAGTATAATCATGCATGGCACTTCTATATTTTCGAACCCAGTATACATTTCCCTGTATTTTCCTCCCAGTTCCAACATGGACATATCAATGATGTTTCTTGCATTGTCCTACTCATACACAGAACAATGTTGATCTTACATTAATAATGCCTGCCTTTTTGATATGATGCAGTATCCCTACAGTTACTGCCCTTGTAATCACACCACATTTGCCAAAAACAAGGAAGCACAACTGGTTCCTCGCTCGATCAGACGATGGTGAAAGACTGATGATCATTCGG
This sequence comes from Aegilops umbellulata, assembly GCA_032464435.1. NCBI lineage: Eukaryota > Viridiplantae > Streptophyta > Magnoliopsida > Poales > Poaceae > Aegilops > Aegilops umbellulata. The sequence continues at coordinate 353,299,762 of CP136057.1, forward strand.
ACACATGAGCCAGAAAATTTATATTGCAAAAACCCCACTATATACAAGCACCATGAAATACGTGAGTATTCGGACAGTGGCTGTTATGTCTATGAGCAGGATACCAGCTTGTTGGGGCCTTCAGGATTTTTTAGTTGGAGGCGGGTAAACAGCCTTGGTTCACACTCTCTGTTTCTCAGACTCAATTATCCGATTAACCAGGAGAACATCGTTGGCAAGGACCTTGATGGCAGAGAGGCTCTGTTTGCTATGGAAATCTGTGTCTACACGGCGAGCCCTAGGAGTTCGGGAGCAAACTCTCCTGATTGTCAACGATACAGCCTACAGCCAAAAGAAGGTGAGAATGACAAAGGCATCCGAATTAACTTTGATTCTTGGATGTCTCAATTACGACAAGCAGTGATGTGGTTCAAGCCTTCAGGTTGATAGGTAATTGGGATGTTGCGTTGAAAGGGTGGAGTATCGGCGTCTTCGGATCATTGGTCGCTGAAGCGGGGCTGCAAATTATGATGGTGTTGGATCATCTCTTCGAATGAATTTGTTGTCTTTGTTGCTTGTTCTGGATGGGTAGTTCTTTCTTTTGTTATGCATATTCCTTGTCATTTGGTCATCCTCGTCTATGTCACTCTTACTATGTAATAGTTGGCTCTGTTTAGAATGTCATTCTCGTTTGGATCACGAGAGTCTGAGCGCTACAGATGGGTGCGTTTTGGTGGTGTAGCAAGACTTCTTATGAACTATCATGCCTTGCTGTTTATGTCAGTAGTAGTCACTAGTCAGTGTTCGAATGTTGTATATATCGTTGTTTCGAACTGTTTATTGTCTTGAACTACTGGTGGGCTAAATGAGGGCATCACCATTCTCTAGTGTTCAGAGTGTATCTCCTTTTTTCAAGTCATATAATTTGAGCTTAGTGTCTTTTCGATGATGTACACTTGTTTGGGCCAGTGAGGTGTCATTGAATATGGGCCGAGTAGTAACGCAATGCCAAACAGGTCAATTATGACTCTCAGGCCGGGCTCTCAAAAGATCCTCAAAAAAAGGTCGGGCTCTCCAAAAAAGAAATAATAAGGACCCTTAGGCCGACATGTGGGCGCCACCAGTGTTTTCGTGCGCTTGCGCGCGGAGAGCATATTGGCGCGCGTTCGAAATTCAAGCTACCTTTTCATCCCCAATCTCCCGCCCCTCCCCCACCTCTGGAATCTCGATTCCTACTCCATTTCCCCCAAATCCCCCTCCTGTACACCCTGTACTCAAGCTCACTATCATGTCGCCGGTCAACGCGGATCTCCGAGCCGGAGATCCTGAGGTTCGTCCTGCCTTCGGTCGCTGCGTGCTGTCGCTCAACAGTGGCATGGTGGCGCTTGACGACCAGTTTTCCGGCAAAGTGTTGATGGTAACCATCAACGGCAACCGGCCTCCCGTCTCGCCGGATGACCTTGTCAAAGCTCTTGGCATTGCGCACGGCATCCAAAAAAGTGACTTGCTCATCGAAGTCTGTCTGCCACCGGCTGATTTCTTCGTCAGGTTCCGGACAACTTTCGACTGCAGTCGTGTGTTCGAATCTTCCCGGCGTTTGTTCTGTGATGGCGCGCTGGTGAGCTTTGATCGGTGGCACCCAGGATGGGGCTCGGTGCCCTCTGAGCTTGAGTTTTTAACAAAGCTTACCTTCCACGGCATGCCTCGACGTGCTTGGAACAGCGAAGTCCATGAATGAGCTTATCAACGACCTTGGTGGTGAGCTCGTAAGTATGTCTGTTCCTCCAGACAGCTGGGCTCTGACGGTTATGGCATGGCTGAAGAAGCCGTCCACCATACCGAAGGTGATTGGTGTTGAGATACCGGTGCAGGAACCAAGGTTGTACTATTCGTCGCCACCAAGACCGGCGCGGACCACGTTAGGGATGTACCTGTATCGAGTGTTCGTGCATGTCGAAGAAGTGGTCAATCCATCAATCAAAGTCCTGCCGCCGCCGCTAGTGCCAGGGTCCGTCGATGACGTCAATTACAGGAGTCAACGTCAGACTTTCCCCGTGTTGCTCGGAATGATGGATGGCACAGGGCCTACTCCATTGCGCGGCGGAGGCCACTGCTTCTTTGGGAGAAGAAGCAGGGCTGGCTGCCTGGATGTGCTCTAATTTGAGGTAACAACTGAATCTTGTCAGATACTAGTTAAATCCGAGCTATGGGTGTGAAGCACTGATGTGCCAGTACATTTGATTGTGACCTGTTCTAATTTTGTACCTGAACTTTTTTTAGAAAGGGATGTACGTCAACTTAATGTGCTAGCAGAACTTATTGTGTTGTCTATCTGTTTTCTTTGCACAACATTCAAGATATTTCCCTGTCATTGATAAAGACGATGAACCGCTATGTACGAGTTCATTGGTTTCAACATAGCCCTACCCGTAGCGATCCATTGCTTCCATCCTGATTGTGCCACTTGCGTGAAATTTTTGTATGCAAGTTCAGTGTGTTATGGTGTTCTATATGATTGTGTCAACTATATAAGTTTTTACTGAGCATCAGCAATGCATATGGTTGAAAGATTTATTTACGAGCATCGACCGATGGGTCTCTCTCTCTCACACACACACACACACGCATAAGTGGGACCCGTTGAATTATTTCTTTGCTCGTGACAGCCTTTAATTAGGTACCACTGTAATCTAACTTTTTTCTTAAGTTATTAATTGAGCTCAGTTACTTCAAAAAGTTGTACAGAAGCTTTGTTTGGGCCTTTCCAGCGTCGCTGAATGTGGGCTGAGTAGCCATGTTAGGTTGTACTGTACTAAACAGGCCTTTTTTTCGACATCAGCAATGCAACTGGGCCAAAAGTTGTACAGAATATCCGGGTCAACTTGTTATTCTCCGCCCCGCTGGGCTGCAAACTTTCCTAGGAGGTATACATTAGGCTTAACAAGAAAATGGACTTTAAGAAATAATAAATGGGATGTAATAATAATAACTGGGCAGTAACTATAAAAAATGCACCAAACGCGTAATTAGTTTAAAAAATATATTATTTCTGGAATTTGAAAATTTTAATTTCATTACTTGTTGCGCGCGCAATATTTCATTGGATTTTAACGTAATACAACTTTATTTTGAAATTATATTTAAACTGACTAGAAATTTCGGATAATAATATCGGATCCCATAGAAATGTGGGAATTTTTTTTGAATTCTGTTTTGAGCGGTTGGTTGAAATTATTAATTGTTGTACTTTTAACAAACTGTAAATGGGCTGTAGTAAATTCCATTAGAATAAAAAAATGGGCTGTACATTCTTACAAATCGCAAATGGGCTATATGTTCTCTGCCACACACTTGTGGGCCTTCGAAGTTGACGCGTCCCCTAAAAAACTAAGTTGACGCGTATGCAAACCTTTGTCAACAACACACGGTTCTGGAAGCTGTGGCCATTGGATGTCCATCCAACGGATGTCGTGCTTCTTCTTCAATCTCGGATATTCTTGCTTCAGCCGCCCAAAAAATGATTCCTCCCCCTGACATCTGGGGTGCACCGTTTCGGAGGCTGGCCTGTGGGCCTACTAAGTTGACGCGTACCAAGGGCTTTATCAACTTAGTCAATATAAACGATTCTAGCTGCAGTGACCGTACGATGTCCATTCAACGGCCATAGTGCTTCTTCAACCTCTGGTCTTCTTGCTCCAGCCGCCCAAAGCAGCGCCAGTCGTGCCGCGTGATCCTGCCTCCCATGGCCGGTTGTGATGCCGCGGAGGCCTCACCGCCCCCTACTACTCCCACCGCTGGCCAGGCCATCCCTCTACTCACCCACACCCCCTGTTATTCCGCGGTGATGGCATCCTCACACCACAGCCGAACCAGTGAACCCTCGTACTCCTCTCCGCGCGGGCTTCCACTGCCACGTCTTCCCCGGCTCCGCGTCGTCCCCTTCCTAGGCCTCACCGTTGTCCACCGCCCTGGTGCACTCGGTGTGGCGTGGTCAACGTGGTCAAGGAACGGCTTCCATCGGATGTGGACTGTACGTGGAGAGGCTGACAGCTGGGTCCACATCGGCAGCAAGGAAGTGCCTCCTTATTACACGGAAAATAATGATTCCTCCACCTAATAGCAGGGGCCCACTGGACGGCCCACCATATTTCACGAAAAAACGTTCCCCCTGACTACTGGGACCCACCGGACGGGCCACCGTATTGCGCGAAAAAACATTCCCCCCGTTGTCAGCTCGGACCCACCGGAAGTGCCTTCTTGTTACGCACAAAAAATGAATACTCCCCCTACTGGTTGGGACCCACCTTGGTGGGAGGTTGACTTATGGGCCTACTAAGTTGACGGGGGTGGAGTGCTTTGTCAACTTAGTCAATATGAACGATTCTAGCTCCAGTGACTGTATGATGTCCATCCAACGGCCGTAGTGCTTCTTCAACCTCTGGTCTTGTTGCTCCAGCCGCCCAAAGCAGCGTCGGTCGTGCCGCATGCTCCTGCCTCCCGTGGCCGGCTATGCTGCCGCGGAGGCCTCATCGCCCCCTACTATTCCCACCGCTGGCCAGACCATCCCTCTACTCACCCACACCCCCTGTTATTCTGCGGCGCCGACAGCCTCACACCGCAGCGAACTAGTGAACCCTCGTACTCCTCTACGCGTGGGCATCCACTGCCGCGTCTTCCCCGGCTCCGCGTCGTCCCCTTCATAGGCCTCACCGTCGTCCACCACCCTGGTGCTCTCGGCGCAGTGTGGTCAATGTGGTCAAGGAACGGCTTCCATCGGACGTGGACTGTACGTGGAGAGGCTGACAGCTGGGTCCATGGTCACAGCAAGGAAGTGCCTCCTTATTACGCTCAAAATAATTATTCCTCCACCTGACAGTGGGGACTCACCGAACGGGCCACCGTATTTCGTGAAAAAAAAACGTTTCCCCCTGACTATTGGGACCCACCAGCTACATCTTCGCATGCAAGGAAGTGCCTGACAGTCGGGACCCACCTGGTCGAAGCGTACATAGCATTGTCATTCTGGTCGCGAACGTGTACGTACATACTGGTCGACGTAGAGGCGCGCACGTGTCGTAGTAGAGGCGCGCACGTAGCATGTACACGTACGTACAGCGGTCAGTGTGCAAGAAAGAAAATACGACCACGTACATACATACAGGCAGGGTCTCGAACGCCTACTCGCACATACGTACGGCCAGGGCTCGTGTACATGGCTGGGTCGTAACGGGGAAACTGCGTCGTCGTCGTGTTCATGGGGAGCCAACCGGTTGGGTTGGAACGGAATGTGTCATCGTGTTCATCGGGAGGGCGTGGACGGAACAGCCGGTGGAAATATGGCCTGGCGTACCGCAGAGCGGAGGAAACGGCCTTGTGTTCGACCGGCCACGGTCGAAACGGGATCATGTTCATCATGAGGGGTCTGGCGTACTGCAAGACGGAGGAAACATACCTCCTACGGTCAAAACGGGGGTCCTGTTGATCGGGAGTGGTGTGGCGTGATACGTCTCCAACGTATCTATAATTTTTGATTGCTCCATGCTATATTATCTACTGTTTTGGACCATATTGGGCTTTATTTTCCACTTTTATATTACTTTTGGGACTAACCTATTAACCGGAGGCCCAGCCCAAAATTGTTGTTTTTTGCCTATTTCAGAGTTTCGAAGAAACGGAATATCAAACGGAGTCCAAACGGAACGAAACCTTCGGGAACGTGATTTTCTCACCGAATATGACCCAGGAGACTTGGACCCTACGCCAAGGAAGCTTCAAGGTGGGCACGAGGTAGGGGGCGCGCCCTCCCCCCCCAGGCGCGCCCCCACCCTCGTGGGGCCCACGAAGCTCCACCGACATACTTCTTCCTCCTATATATACCTACGTACCCCCAAACGATCAGATACGGAGCCAAAAACCTAATTCCACCGCCACAACCTTCTGTATCCACGAGATCCCATCTTGGGGCCTGTTCCGGAGCTCCGCCGGAGAGGGCATCCACCACGGAGGGCTTCTACATCATCACCATAGCCCCTCCGATGAAGTGTGAGTAGTTTACCTCAGACCTTCGGGTCCATAGTTAGTAGCTATATGGCTTCTTCTATCTTTTTGGATCTCAATACAATGTTCTCCCCCTCTCTCGTGGAGATCTATTCGATGTAATCTTCTTTTTGCGTGTGTTTGTTGAGACCGATGAATTGTGGGTTTATGATCAAGGTTATCTATGAACAATATTTGAATCTTCTCTGAATTCTTTTATGTATGAGTGGTTATATTTGCAAGTCTCTTTGGATAATCAGTTTGGTTTGGCCTACTAGATTGGTTTTTCTTGCAATGGGAGAGATGCTTAGCTTTGGGTTCAATCTTGCGGTGTCCTTTCCCAGTGACAGTAGGGGCAGCAAGGCACGCATTTCTCGCATTACATTATTTTCCATTTGCCTCTCGTTTTCCTCTCCCCCACTTCACCCTTGCCGTTTTATTCGTCCTCTCTTTTCCGTTTGCCTTTTTCTCGCTTGCTTGTCGTTATGTCTGAATTTGGGGTAATTATTGTCGATATGGACAATAATAATATCATGGAAAATTATGATGCTCCTGCTGAAGAACCCCCTACCTTGCATACAAAAAAATTCGAGTTGGTAGTGGTAATATTATTGGAAAAGGAGTTATTCAAGATTCCTTTACTTGTGCCGGTGCTTTGCCTTCTATGGGCGGTTCTATTCTTCATAGAACTAGTAGTCTTGCGGATGCTATTGCCATGCTTATAGTTGAACTTGAAAGGCAACTTATGCACATGCATCCTTGCATACAAAGAATTTTCTTAGAATTCTCTAATATTGAGCATTCTTCTATTAACCGTGCCGCCACTATCTTTTTGGCTCATGAGTTTAGATTTATAATAAAAGAGGCCAAAGAAATCTTTGTGCATTATAGGGTAGGTGCTAGTCATCCTCCGATTGAAGCTATCCTTTTTAATCATGAAGACATGATGCGTTTACAATCTTAAGATCATATTGCTTATAATGAAAATCTTAGGAAAAAGGTTCCTGCCGATGTTCTAGTTGATAAAATTTCTGAGCTTAATGATGATTTTGCTATTCAGAATAATGGACTAGGTTTTGCTCTTGAACGAAGGCTTGTAGCTTTTTGCCAAAAGAATTCTCTTAATGATGAATTGGTTGTGCGATACAAAGGGCCTAGGGAGGATCCCATACCTCCCGAGATTGATCTTGGGGACTTTTGTCCCATTAAATTTAGCCCATTTGATTATTTTTGCTTGCCTCAAAGAAAACTTGCTGCTGAACATAGAGAATATGAGAGAAGTTTTCATGATTTGCCATACCACTATTATGGCAATACCTAGAACTATCCTTGCTTTTATGCCTAGCTAGGGGCGTTAAACGATAGCGCTTGTTGGGAGGCAACCCAATTTTATTTTTAGTTTTTTTTTTGCTTTTGCTTCTGTTTAGGAATAAATCTTTGATATAGCCTCTGGTTAGATGTGTTTTTATGTTTTAATTAGTGTTTGTGCCAAGTTAAACCTATAGGATCTTCTTGGATGATAGTTATTTGATCTTGCTATAATTTCCAGAAACTTTCTGTTCACGAAAACAATTGTTAAAAATCACCAGAACGTCATAAAATAGTGATTCGAATTGCTGCTGATCAATAAACAAATTTCCTAGGTCGTCCTATTTTGGCTGAATTTTTGGAGTTCCAGAGGTTTGCGTTAGTTACAGATTACTACAGACTGCTCTGTTTTTTTACAAATTCTGATTTTCGTGTGTTGTTTGCTTATTTTGATGAATCTATGGCTAGTAAAATAGTTTATAAACCATAGAGAAGTTGGAATACAGTAGGTTTAACACCAATATAAGTAAAGAATGAGTTCATTACGGTACCTTGAAGTGGTCTTTTGTTTTCTTTCGCTAACGGAGCTCACGAGATTTCTGTTGAGTTTTGTGTTGTGAAGTTTTCAAGTTTTGGGTGAATTTTTTTGATGGATTATGGAACAAGGAGTGGCAAGATCCTAAGCTTGGGGATTCCCATGGCACCCCCAAGATAATCTAAGGACACCAAAAATTCAAAGCTTGGGAATGCCCCGGAAGGCATCCCCTCTTTCGTCTACTTCCATCGGTAACTTTACTTGGAGCTATATTTTTATTCACCACATGATATGTGTTTTGCTTGGAGCGTCTTGTATGATTTGAGTCTTTGCTTTTTAGTTTACCACAATCATCCTTGCTGTACACACCTTTTGAGAGAGCCATACATGAATTGGAATTTGATAGAATACTCTATGTGCTTCACTTATATCTTTTGAGCTATATAGTTTTGCTCTAGTGCTTCACTTATATCTTTCAGAGCACGGTGGTGGATTTGTTTTATAGAAACTATTGATCTCTCATGATTCACTTAGATTAGTTTGAGAGTATTCAATAGCATGGTAATTTGCTTAATAATCTTAATATGCTAGGTATACAAAAATAGTAAAAACCTTCTTTTGAGTGCGTTGAATACTGAGAAAAGTTTGATGCTTGATAATTGTTTTGAGATATGGAGATGATAATATCAAAGTCGTGCTAGTTGAGTAGTTGTGAATTTGAGAAATGCTTGTGTTGAAGTTTGGAAGTCCCGTAGCATGCACGTATGGTAAACGTTATGTAACAAATTTGAAACATGAGGTGTTCTTTGATTGTCCTCCTTATGAGTGGCGGTCGGGGACGAGCGATGGTCTTTTCCTACCAATATATCCCCCTAGGAGCATGCGCGTAGTGCTTTGATTTTTGATGGCTTGTAGATTTTTGCAATAAGTATGTGAGTTCTTTATGACTAATGTTGAGTCCACGGATTATACGCACTCTCACCCTTCCATCATTGCTAGCCTCTTCAGTACCGTGCATTGCCCTTTCTCACATTGAGAGTTGTTGCAAACTTCGCCGGTGCATCCAAACCCCGTGATATGATACGCTCTTTCACACATAAGCCTCCTTATATCTTCCTCAAAACAGCCACCATACCTACCTATTATGGCATTTCCATAGCCATTCCGAGATATATTGTCATGCAACTTTCCACCATTCCGTTTATCATGACACATTCATCATTGTCATATTGCTTAGCATGATCATGTAGTTGACATAGTATTTGTGGCAAAGCCACCGTTCATAATTCTTTCATACATGTCACTCTTGATTCATTGCATATCCCGGTACACCGCTGGAGGCATTCATATAGAGTCATACTTTGTTCTAGTATCGAGTTGTAATCATTGAGTTGTAAATAAATAGAAGTGTGATGATCATCATTTTCTAGAGCATTGTCCCATGTGAGGTTATAAAAAAATAGAGGCCAAAGAAGCCCAAATAAAAAAAAGAGGCCAAAGAAGCCCACCAAAAAAATGAAAAATGAGAGAAAAAGAGAGAAGGGACAATGCTACTATCCTTTGCCACACTTGTGCTTCAAAGTAGCACCATAATCTTCATGATAGAGAGTCTCTTGTTTTGTCACTTTCATATACTAGTGGGAATTTTTCATTATAGAACTTGGCTTGTATATTCCAACAATAGGCCTCCTCAAGTGCCCTAGGTCTTCGTGAGCAAGCAAGTTGGATGCACACCCACTTAGTTTCTTTTGTTGAGCTTTCAAACATTTATAGCTCTAGTGCATCCGTTGCATGGCAATCCCTACTCCTTGCATTCACATCAATCGATGGGCATCTCCATAGCCCATTGATTAGCCTCGTTGATGTGAGACCTTATCCTTTTGGTCTTCTCCACATAACCCCCATCATCATATTCTATTCCACCCATAGTGCTATGTCCATGGCTCGCGCTCATATATTGCGTGAAGGTTTATAAGTCTGAGATTAGTAAAGTATGACACAATTGCTTGGCTTGTCATCGGGGTTATGCATGATGAGAGCATTCTTGTGTGATGAAAATGGAGCATGACTAAACTATATGATTTTGTAGGGATGAAATTTCTTTGGCCATGTTATTTTGAGAAGACATAACTGCTTAGTTAGTATGCTTGAAGTATTATTATTTTTATGTCAATATGAACTTTTGTCTTGAATCTTTTGGATCTGAATATTCATACCACAATTAAAAAGAATTACATTGAAATTATGCCAAGTAGCACTCCGCATCAAAAATTCTTTTTTATCATTTACCTACTCAAGGACGAGCAGGAATTAAGCTTGGGGATACCTGATACGTCTCCAACGTATCTATACTTTTTGATTGCTCCATGCTATATTATCTACTGTTTTGGACCATATTGGGCTTTATTTTCCACTTTTATATTACTTTTGGGACTGAGGGAGTCCTGGATTAGGGGGTGTTCGGGTAGCCGGACTATACCTTCAGCCGGACTCCTGGACTACGAAGATACAAGATTGAAGACTTCGTCCCGTGTCCGGATGGGACTTTCCTTGGCGTGGAAGGCAAGCTAGGCGATACGGATACTCAAGATCTCCTACCATTGTAACCGACTCTGTGTAACCCTAACCCTATCCGGTGTCTATATAAACCGGAGGGTTCTAGTCCGTAGGACAACCATCTTCATACACAATCATACCATAGGCTAGCTTCTAGGGTTTAGCCTCCTTGATCTCGTGGTAGATCTACTCTTGTACTACCCATATCATCAATATTAATCAAGCAGGAGTAGGGTATTACCTCCATCGAGAGGGCCCGAACCTGGGTAAAAACATCGTGTCCCTTGTCTCCTGTTACCATCCGGCCTTGACGCACAGTTCGGGACCCCCTACCCGAGATCCGCCGGTTTTGACACCGACATTGGTGCTTTCATTGAGAGTTCCTCTGTGCCGTCGCAATCAGGAAGGATGCCTCTTCCCGTCTTTAAAGACGGCGCCGTTACTAAGGGAGCCTTGGCTGTCGGCCAAACCCTCCGGCTAGGCGGTTTTCTCATGACCGCCCTTCGGCCGTTGCGCCGACGGTGACCTCTCGGGTCATCAAAAGCAACCTTCACGTCAGCTCGGAACTTGTCGAGCAGTTGGATCCGATGGAGCTCTCTTCTATAAACGAGCTCTTGGATCGCCTCGCCGCCCTGGGGGTCGCGACGGATTACGACCAGGTTGGGCTTAAACTCGATCTAAGAGAAATTAACTCTCCCCAGGTCACCCACCACGTTGCCGTGGTAGAGGCGCAGTGCGGCGACCCTTCATCTATTTTAAGGACTAGTTACGTCTGAATTCCTGATCCCTCCAAAACGGATACCCACGGAGGGGAGGATACCATTCAAGACCTGAGCTTAGAATCAGGCAACGGGCTAGATTCATTGGACAACATCCAAGACCCCGAACTTCAGAGTTCGGGAGCTCTTCAGCCTCCGAGTCTCAAATTGGGTGAGGTCTCAGATTCAACGCCACCCGCCCGCCCGAACATAAGCGATCTTTCCCAAATCAGGCAAAAGCCCGAGGAAACAGTACATCACTACTGGGCCAGATTCCTCCTGGTTATGAATAGGATAAAGGACTGTCGCGAGGGAGACGCAATTTCAATCTTTTGCAGTAACTGTTCGGACGAGAGAATACTTAACGCCATAATTCGCCGTGATATTACACGCTTCGTTGACTTGGCGTCAATAGTACAGAAGTACTGTGCGATGGAAAGCGCCCGGAAAACCGAAACAAAATTTTGGGATAATCCGGCCTTGAATAGCAATCCCGTCCGAACTAAGAGGGTGCATCATAATAAGACACCCGGGTTGAATATTAAAAAGCCCAAACCCTCTTCAGGGCATGGAACCGTACTGGAGAGGTGGCTGGATGGACCCTGCAGAATTCACAGTACAGAGGACGCCACACCAACTCACAGCCTTAGAGCATGTTGGATACTCCGGTAGGTGGCCAAAATTGGCGAGGGCCTCCTAAACTCGGAAGCCGCAAAAAGCCAGCCCGAGGATACCAGTACCGTTCTGACAGTCTTCGAGACTTTCGCATCAAATAATATGCCAAAAAGAGCACTCCGCAGCCTCACCGAAGTCTATCAAGTAGCAACAATAAACCCATGGAGCGATACAGCTATCACGTTCAACGCGAGTGACGAGCCCAAATTCCGAACAGCCCGAGCACCAGCCGCATTGGTCCTCAGTCCCATAGTGGACGGCTTTCGCCTCACAAAGGTACTCACGGATGGAGGCAGCGGATGGAACCTCATCTACGAGGAAACCCTCCAAAAGATGGAAATAGACTGGAACCGCATCGAGCGAAGCAGCACAACCTTTAGAGGAATAATCCCCAGTTGGGAAGCGCACTGCACAGGAAAGATCACACTAGATGTGGTATTCGGCATGCCGGATAATTATAGATCCGAAGAGGTCACGTTCCAGGTGGCCCCGTTCAATAGCGGATACCACGCTATACTAGGGCGGGAGGCATTCACAATCTTCCAAACCATACCCCACTACGGATACATGAAGCTCAAGATGCCTGGGCCAAACGGAATTATCACTCTCGTCAGTGATCCGGACATAGCACTCCGCGCCGAAAACAAGACAGCTGCATTGGCCCTTGAGGCACTATCCGAAGCCTTAGCGGCCGAGGAACTGACTGCGCTGCGCTCCATGGTTAACAGGGATGATGTGATACTCGATAAGAGATCCAAATCCACAACCTTCAAACCAGCAGACGAAATAGTCAAATTCCAGGTCCATCCAACGGATCCCAATAAAACAGCTTCCATCGGGGCACGACTAAACCCTGATGTAGACGCCGCACTGCGAGAGTTCCTACGAGAGAACTGGGACATTTTTGCTTGGCACCCTTCAGACATGCCAGGAATCCCGCGCAGGCTGGCCGAACTCAGCTTAAATATCCTAAAAGGATTCAAACCTGTCAAACAAGCCCTTCGGCGTTTTTCCGAACCGAAGAGACAGGCTATGGGAGAGGAGCTATCCAAGTTATTGGAGGCCCGATTCATCAGAGATATAAAACATCCGGACTGGCTAGCAAACCTGGTGATGGTACCAAAGAAGGACAAATCCTGGCGCCTGTGTGTCGATTTTAAAGACCTCAATAAGGCTTGCCCTAAGGATCCCTTCCCCCTCCCCCGTATCGATCAAATTATCGATGCCACAGCAGGACACGATTCGTTGTGTTTCCTCGACGCATACTCCGGTTACCATCAAATCAAGATGGCAGAATCAGACCAAGCCGCAACGGCATTCATCACACCATACAGCCCATTCTGCTTCAACACAATGCCCTTTGGGCTGAAAAACGCCGGCGCAACATATCAGCGCATGATCCAAACATGTCTGGCAAACCAGATCGGCAAAACAGTGGAGGCGTACGTGGATGACGTGGTCGTCAAATCAAGACATGTCGAATCTCTAGTAGACGACTTGAGGCTTACATTTGATAACCTCCGAAAATACGACATCAAGCTCAATCCGGAAAAATGCGTTTTCGGCGTTCCGGCCGGAAAGCTCTTGGGCTTCATTGTATCCGGTAGAGGAATTGAAGCAAATCCGGCCAAAATTTGATCTTTGTCACAACTGGATATCCCAAAAGACCTCAAACAAATACAAAAGTTAACCGGATGCATGGCGGCCTTAAGCCGCTTCATCTCTCGCTTGGGAGAAAAGGCACTGCCCCTTTATCGCCTCCTTCGGCGCACCGAACACTTCGAGTGGACGGATGCCGCCACGGCCGGACTCGACGAAATAAAGGCCATATTGGCAGCAAACCCAGTCCTGGCCGCGCCGAACACCGGCGAACCAATGCTATTGTACATTGCGGCAACACATCAAGTTGTCAGCGCAGTACTCGTCGTCGAGCGGGAAACGGACGGACACAAATTCCCCCTTTAAAGGCCGGTCTACTACGTGTCCACTGTCCTCACTCCATGCAAATCACGGTACCCGTATTATCAAAAGATTGCATACGCGGTATTCATGGCATCCCGGAAGCTACGACACTACTTTCAAGAGTGTTCGATAACAGTAGCCTCGGAAGTACCACTCAACGACATTATCAACAACCGCGATGCAACGGGCCGGATTGCAAAATGGGCCATTGAGCTCCTCCCGTTCGATATAACCAATAAACCACGGGGAGCTATCAAATCACAAGTGTTGGCCGACTTCGTCGCAGAATGGACGGAGGCCGAACTCCCTAAAGAGTACGGCACATACTCAAACTGGATCATGCATTTCGACGGCTCCAAAATGTTGGCCGGACTGGGGGCTGGCGTCGTTTGGACGTCCCCCACAGGAGACACAGTCCAATATGTACTCCAAATTATGTACACGGACTCCAACAATGCAGCCGAATATGAGGCCCTTCTACATGGTCTCCGGATGGCAGTATCCATGGGCATTCAACGCCTAGAGGTACGCGGGGACTCAAACCTTGCGATATCCCAAATAAATGGCGAATTCGACGCCAAGGACCCAAAAATGGCAGGTTACCGCAATGCCGTCCTAAAAATATAAGATCGGTTCGAGGGGCTGGAGTTTCACCATATAGCCCGAGAAAACAATCAAGCAGCGGACGTCCTGGCACGCATCGGAGCAAAACAAGATGCAGTCCCCCCCCCCCCCCGCAACATCTTTTTGGAAAGATTATTCAAGCCATCTCTAGCATGGGAGGAGGAACCCGCAGATAACAGTTCGGACACAACCGCACCACCCGACGCCGAACAATCTGACATAATTGGAGGCTCTGCCACCGAAATTACACCTTCAGCCCACGTAATAATGGCGGTCATTGCCCCGTGGACAGAACCATTCCTAGCCTACCTTACTAGGCAGGAACTCCCAGAGGACCAAAATGAGGCACGCTGCATAGTGCGGCGATCTAAAGCCTATAAAGTCCATGAGGGAGAGCTTTACAAGGAAAGCACTACCGGAGTCCTTCAAAGGTGCATCTCCAAAGAGGAAGGGCGGAACCTGCTGGCCGAAATTCACGCCGGGCTTGGTGGTCATCACGCTGCTGCCCGGTCACTTGTTAGCAAGGCTTTCCGTACAGGCTTTTATTGGCCGACGGCCCAGGTAGACGCTCAGGACTTAGTCCAAAGATGCGTCGGTTGCCAACTTTTTGCCAACCAAGCCATATGCCACCCACCGCACTGCAAACTATCCCCATTACCTGGCCTTTTGCGGTCTGGGGGCTTGACATGGTAGGACCCCTTAAAGGTGGGACCCATAAGAAAAAATACCTACTGGTCATGGTGGACAAGTTCACCAAATGGATAGAAGACAAGCCTGTCAAGACGGCCGAATCCGGACCGGTGATAGACTTCATATCCGGGGTCGTACATCGATACGGCGTCCCCCACAGCATCATCACTGATAATGGCACTACTGATACATAGTTGGCTTACAATCGCCACTTCACACAATTACATGAATAAAGCATTACATCAACCAGATACAATCAAGGTCCGACTACGGAACCAAAATAAAAGAAGACTACCCCAAATGCTACACAGATCACCGATCAACCCCAACTGGGCTCCACTACTGATCAACTAAATCGAAACATCACAACGAACACGATCTTCATCGAGCTCCTCCTTGAGCTCGGTTGCGTCACCTGCACGGTACCATCGTCAGCACCTGAAACTGGTTGTTGGAAGTAATCTGTGAGTCACGGGGACTCAGCAATCTCACACCCGCGAGATAAAGACTATTTAAGCTTAAAGGTAGGGCAGGGTAGTGAGGTGGAGCTGCAGCAAGCGACTAGCATATATGGTGTCTAGCATACGCGAATGAGAGCGAGAAGAGAAGGCAAAAGCATGTTTGAACAACTATGATCAAGAAGTGATCCTGAAACTACTTACGTCAAGCATAACTCCAACACCGTGTTCACTTCCCGGACTCCGCCGAGAGGAGACCATCACGGTTACACACGCGGTTGATGTATTTTAATTAAGATCAACTTCGGGTTTTCTACAACCGGACATTAACAAATTCCTATCTGCCACATAACCGCGGGCACGGCTTTCGAAAGTTCAAACCCTGCAGGGATGTCCCGACTTAGCCCATTATAAGCTCTCGCGATCAACGAAGGATATTCCTTCTCCCCGGGAAGACCCGGTCAGTCTTGGAATCCCGGCTACAAGACATTTCGAAAGTAATAAAACAAGTCCAGCAAAGCCGCACGATTGTGCCGACAAATCCTGATAGGAGCTGCACATATCTCGGTCTCAGGGCACATCCGGATGAGACATCCTACGAGTAAAACCAATCCTCAAATTTCCCCAAGGTGGCCCCACAGTCTGCTCGGTTCGAACCAGCACTTAGAGAAGCACTGGCCCGGGGGGGCTAAATAAAGATGACCCTCGAGAGAGCGACTCCCAAGGGAAAAGTAGGTGGTGGTGAGACAGAGAAGCTATGGAGGAGGAAGAGTGTGCGGGAGTGGAAAGAAAAGGAAGGGAGAGGCTTGGTTCACTGGCCTGGGGCTCCACAAGCTAGGGCGGTCCGAAGGGGATGTGGGAACCGGGCGGTGCGAGGCGAGGCTCCAAGCGGCGAAGGGCGCTGCAAGGAGATGGGCATCCATGAGCTCGGGCAGGAGAAGGAGGGTCGAGGAGGTCCTGCAGTGGCGCTGCCGGCGATGTGCTGGAGTCCGGTGAGGCGGAGAGGCAGGGGACGGAGCGGCAAGAGTTCGAGGCCATGGCGACTTGACGGCGGCGCTGCAGCTTCGAGGCGTCGGAGCTCCCTGTACGAGCAGACAGAGAGAGAGAGATGTGAGGGAGAGGGAGAAGAATGGAAGGAGGGAGAAGAGGAGAGATGGCGCGAGGCTCATCTGGTGGTCAACGACGATGGCGCAGGACAGCGTCGGGCACGCGGTTGGGGACCGGCAGTGGTGCAGGTCCATGGCGCGGGGCAGGGCATGGAGGATCTCCTCTCCTCTGGATAAAACTGAAAGGAGAAGGCGGTGGGGCGCTGGTCTCTGATGAGGCCGGTCCAAGACGGCGGCCTCAGGCAGGGGAGCTCGGGCTCCTGGAACGAGAGGGGCGTGGGAAATCTGGCGCCGTGCTGCTCTGCTCCCCGGCGAGCTCAGGCGAGGTCAAAGGGATCCATGGGCGCGTGGGGCTGCTGGAGAGGTGGAGTGGAGGATCGGTGGTGATTGGCCGATGGCTAAAATCGAGGAGAGGCGGTGCAGCTGCGATCTGGTTCGGTGGAGAAGGATCGGGAGGGATCCTGATGTGGAAAAGGACCGGCGGCGGCTAGGAGGATCGATGGGACAAGGCACCTAGGATCTAGGGCTGGGCCTATATATATATAGAGCAGGGATTAGGTTAGGGGCTAATCCGGCCCGTCCGATCGCAATCAGGCGGTCGGAAATAAATAGGTTAGGCAGCCCGAATAAGAAAACGGAGATGTTTTATAGATGTTTGGGGATGATCTGAACGCAACAGTGACGACTGAGCGGGTCGGGTTCGGGGGCACGTTTCGGACGCGCGCGAGGGAATTTTGTGCATTGTGCAGAGAGGCTCAAACGGTCGGACAACAAAAGAACGGTTGGTCTCGAAAGGGACAACGAAGACAATAGAGAGAAGCGGGAACTATGAACGGATGCAAATTTTAAGAAAACATGCGGATGCGATGCGGATGATGCAATGATGAATGTAACAAATAAATAAATCACACGGTGACAACAAAATGCATGGAAGTCTTCTGGAGCGTCGGTCTCGGGGTGTTACAACACTCCACCACTACAAGAGGATCTCGTCCCGAGATCTAGGATGGCACCGGAGAAAAGCAGAAGAGGAAGAGGTAAAACAAAGTTGCTTTTTGACAAACGAGTGAAACCATGAACCTTGAGAGGTTGAGCAAATTGAAAGAAAGAATACAATAGAGATGAACGGGATTGCAGACATTCCGTTAGCAAAGAGGAACAAGGAGCATTCGAGAACCTTGTCAGTTGAAAGACAAGAAACAAGGGCTTAACGAACCAAAGAATATGAAACCACACCGGTTGGAACGAGAAAGAACAATTTCGGCAGCACTCCGGTTGACAAGAGGAACAAACTTGATAAGATGAAAAGAACTTGAAGAGAATGACACAACACTACGGTTAAATAGATTAGCAAGGAAAAGAACATGATCTTGGCAAAACGAGATGATGAGTCGAAGAGAGTAACATCACAGTACCTCCGGAAGAAAAAAAAATAGAAGATAGATCATTGGAATAAAGGAATGGAGAAGAAATGACAACTTCTACCACAATTTAATTTGGAAAGCATCCTTGAAATAAGGTTAGAGCGGAATTGTTGGAAAACCAACAACGAAAAGAATAAGCTTGATGTGGGCTTATAGAAGACACCCCAAAATTATGAGGTTAAATTCTGCCAGTAAGGGAAACAACATATTGGATTGTGTCGGTGTACTAAAGTAGGGGTACCTTAGTACCCCGAACTTGTGCACGGGCAGTCGTAGCACCCCGCGGCAAGGCCTGCCGGGCGATCGCCAAGACCCTCAATGGTCCCCTCTTGGGCCATTGAGGAACAAAGTATTTGAGCCAAGGCCCCGGCAAGAGGAGCTTGCCGGGAAGGCCACCCGAAGAGAGCAAGGCCCTGGCAAGAGGAGTTCGCGGGACTGCCGCTCGAAGCACAAGACCCCGGCAAGAGGAGCTTGCCGGGAAGGCCATCCACGGCACGACAAGGACCCTGCCACGGCGCGCCCCGCGCCCCGGCAAGGCCCGGTGAGCAACAAGCTCCCGGGCGCGACAAGACATCCACCGCGGCAAGGCGCTTGCCGCGGCAAGTTACCACCTTGTGCCTGCGCTCCAGCTCACCCACCAACGTGTCGCTCTGGGGGGCATCCCAGGCGCACGTGGCGGGAGGCTGAGCAGCGAGGGGCATGCGGTGGCGAAGCGAAGCTGACAGAGTAGCCATCGTGGCAAACGGTGGCGCTCCTGACGGTCCACTCCCCTGCTCCGTCTGGGCGACGCGGACGGGCATTTAATGCCCTTGTCCCCCGCCGTCAGAGTTAGGTATGATAGCACTGTACAGCCACTGTGCAGGCAGCTGTACCCACTACAGCATTCTACCATTTTTGCCCTCACCTACGCTGCCACTTGTGGGTAACCCCTTGAGCATATAAAAGGAGGCCCCATGCGCACGTAGAGGGAGGAGACCAATCTTTGCGCTCGACCTCGCCCGCGGCCCACGTGTACTGTAGCACCGCACGCTCCCGAGCAAGAACACAATACAATCCACCAAGCAGCAGTAGGGTTTTACGCATCTTTGCGGCCCGAAGTTGGGTAAAATCCCCCTGTGTGTACCGCCTCGATCTGCTCTTTGTGCAACCTCCGCCCCCCGCCGAACCAGTAAGGGGCTCGGTCCCCATAGGTGTTCGAGGAAGCCGATTCCCCCCGACATCTTTGGCGCGCCAGGTAGGGGGCGTCGAAGTTGTGCGAACCTAATCCGGCGTCTGCACCAGCTAGATCTCCTTCATCCTCAGCGACATGCCACCGAAGAAGAAGGCTCCGGAGGTGGCCGGTCCGTCCGCGTCGAACCCGCCGCCCTTGGAGCAAACGGGTGGCAGGGACGGCACCGGCGACGGGACGGGCGTCGTCGAGCCAGCCCATGGCGCCGCGGCGCCCGAACATGCACCGAGCTCATAACACAACGACGTCCACACCCGCGCCGACGCCCCTCGGCACAGGCAAGCCCTAGTCATACCAGGCAACCTTTCGCTCTATTCCATGGAGCGGAGGCAGTTAGCCCCACAAATCTCGCGTACGGCCCACCTCGGGTGCTCGCTCACGCTGAGCTCGAGCGAGAGCAGCTGCGTCGAGATGACGCGCTGCTCCTCGAGGAGGACCGTCTTCAGGCCGCTGTGCGAGCTGCTCGCTACCAGCAAGCTTTGCGCCGCTTTTATAGCCGCAAAGTTAGTGCCAGAAGTCCCGGGAATGTGGGAAGGCCCTTACCGGGTGAAACGAGTCAATAGGCCTGGCGCTGTCCGCCTTGAGACCGAAGATACCACTCCGGTGAGCGACTCCTGGAACGTCCGGCAACCACCCTTCTGTACGAAGTCTTGCCGTTGTTGCATGTGATCCTTTGTACAGAGCCAGGCGCAGACCCTGTGCGCAGATTGGTTTCGTGTGCTCCGCGCACTTTGTCGATCTCATGCTCTTTATTCTTTGCATGCATTATCTGACACTCTGTGCAGCACTGACCCCCGGTAAGCACCGGCGAGCCCCATGCCTCGCCCTGCCGGAAAGCGACCTTGCCGGGCAGCGAGCCACGGAAAAGCTAAGTTGCTAAAGCTTGAGCAATCGAGTTTTTGAATTTTTGAGGTTATCTTCCTCGGACGACCGTACTCTATATGGAAAACCTGTGCGCGGAGGGACCGGCTCATGGCTAGTTGCGCCCTTACTTCGTTTCGAGTCCGCTCAACGACTTAAGTGTGCTACAACCAGAGTGGCATCCTTACTTTGTTTCGAGCTCGCTCGGCAGCTTAGGTGTGCTGCGACTGCAGTCGCAACACTTACTTTGCTTTGAGCCTGCTCAACAATCTAAGTGAGCTGCAGCTAGCCGCGACAAGGTTTCTTGCCGGTAGTGGCGCCGCTGGCGGGCTGCTGATGTCCCGCACTCAGAGCCCGCGGTAAGGCGGAGGCCTACGCCGACAAGTCCCCAGAAGCGTAGGGCACAAACATACAAAGCACAAAGTCAAGTAGAGGAAATAACAGTGCAGTCACTACCTAAGATAGAGTTATATTACAAAAGCAAGCTTGTCGCAGCCCTAATGAATCGCCTTCATGACTTGGTCAGCAGCGACAAGAAAAGGAAAGGGGAGGCGGCCTAGTCCACTCGGTCGCCCTCGATCCTCTTGATCTCGGCCACCTTCTCCACTATAGGCGCGACGAGGGCCTTGATCTCCTCAAGGTCAGCCTCCGCCGGCAGGGATTTGAGGACATTGGTGAGCCTGATGCCGGGGTTGCGGAAGGCGACTTTCACCAACACCTTCTCGAGGGCACTGGCGACGGCTTCGCGCGTCTCGCCGGCCAACTGCTCGGGGATCGCATTCCGGAGATGCTTGAGGGCCGCTACCACGCCCCTGAAGAACGAAGTGAGCTTGGCGTTGGGTGGGATGTTCTCGCCGGTGGGATACTCGTGGCCCTCCATCCCCAGCAGCGTCTGCTCCTTGTCGATGGAGGTGGCGATGTCCACGAGGCCCTCGGTCCACTGCTCCACCGTCGCCCTGAACTCGTTCTGGGTGACCGCGGCGCTCTCCAACAGCGCCTCATTGTTCGCGACCTCCTTCCGCAAGGCCACCTCTTGCTCCTTGGCGCTGTCCAGTGCCTTGGACAAGGTGTTCAGCTTCAGCTCGAGGTCGGCGTTGGAGTCCTTGGTGGCGTCGAGCTCTTTGATCTTCTCGGCGAAGCGGCCCTGTAGCTCACCAAGGGTGTGGGCACCCTTCTCGCGCTCCTGCTTGAGCGCGGCGAGCTCCTCGCCGCTCACCCTGAGGTCGGCGTCGAGCTGCACCACCCTCGCCTCCAGTGCCTCCTTGGCGGTCTCGGCGGCCACGGCAGCATCTCACGCCTCTTTGAGGGCTCCACCGAGCGCTTGCTCGCGTGCAGCGACCTCCTCCTCGTGGCTGGCGAGGCTGGCTTTCTGCTGCGCCAGCTCGCCCTCCCGCGCGGCTAGCCCCGCGGCGGCAAGCCTTTGCTGCTCCTCGGCTTCCGCCTTCTCGAGGATGAAGGCCGTCCGTGCCTCGTCAGGCTGCCTTCACTCCTCCGCCAAGGAACGGAGGGCCTCCTGGTTGAGCTCCCGGAGCTCCCCGGCGTGCTTCTCCATGTCAGCTCCCGCCTTCACGACAAGCGCTTCCTGGTGTTCCACCTGGATTTGTCGGGCGCGGTAGAGCGACACCAGCTTCCGGAGTAGCCGCTCCTCTTCAGGCTCACCGCCGCTGCTGCTTGGCGTGTCAACCAACGTCAGCCCGACGGAGGCGAGCACCTCTCCGTCCAAGGCCTCCCCCTCGACCGGCGCCCTGGAAGTCGACTCCTAGGGGAGCTTGATGAAGACATCGTCGCCGGCCTTCAAGTAGGCGCCTGGCTGGGGCTCCTCGGGGCCCGACGCCGCGGCGGAGGCAGGATCGGCGGTCGGTGCAGCGCCTGGCGCTCCTGCGGCCTCAGGGCCGTCAGTATGATCGCCGGCCCCCTCACCCGCGGCTGCCTTGGCGGCCTCTTCGCCGACCGGATCTTCGGCACCCTCCGCCCCCCCCCCCCCCGTGGCGGCCACGTCATCGGTATGGCCGCGCGCGCCCTCCTCGACGACGACCTCGGTCTCCATCGAGTCCGTGGCGGGCGGGTCTGAAGGCCGTAGGAGGGGGAGAAGTCAAGCAGCTATCCAAAGAAAAAGAACCCCAGGGGAGTTTCGAGGCAAGAAGGCTACCTGGGCCAGGGTCTGCCGTCGTGGTCTCCGTCACCAAGGAGGCGTCGGCATCGCCCCTCGCCGGAGACGGCTCCCTTGCCGGGGGCTGCTCCCTCGCCGGAGACCGCTCCCGCGCCGGGGACGGCTCCCTCGCCGGGGAACTCCCCCTTGGCGGTGTAGTTGTAGCGTGTGGCTCCTCGGGGTGGTCTCCGGACGCTCCTGGTGGGGTTGCTCTGCTCCTACACGAATCGTCAGCCAAATGTCAGAAGAAGCGAAGGGTACCCGGGTGCGCCCAACGGCGGAAAGCAACCCATATGCTTACGCTGGGGGCTGCGCTGGGGGCTGCTCTGAGGATTAGTTGGCGGGTCCGGCAAGGTCATCTCAGGCGCACCCCTGCCACCACGGAGGGCTTGTCGTCGAGGATGACCACTGGGACCTTGGCTCTCTTTGCCGTCCTCTGGGCCAGAGTCCTGCAAAGGACCAAATTCGGAGGAACGCAAATGAGATGCGAGGCACAACTACAAGAATTGAAGAGACACAAGGACAGCGGGGATCTTACTCCTCTCCCTCTTCCTCGTCGGAGCTAAGCGCGGAGAAGTCGAAGACCGGCTTGCTCCTGGCGCGGGGAGGCGGGGGAGTAGGCTCCCGTGGCCGCTTGGCGGGAGCAGTGGACGACTCCGCTCTGGCCGCCGCCGCGGCACGAGAAGTGGCAGGAGCAGAAGCCGCGGCCCGCGAAGACCCCGCTCCTGCTGCCTCAGAGGAGCGCGTCGTGCGGCACTGCGGTTGTGGGCTAGTCTGCCGCACCACCTCCCCAGCCTTGCGGAGACGCCTCCGTGGCTGGGCATGGGGCTCTGCTTGCGACGAGCCGCCCGCGGGACGGGAGGAAGAAGCGCCGACCTCCGGCAAGAAGCTCGTGTCCTGGGCAGGCTCGCGCTCGGCATCGTGCCCGGCAAGCTCTTCCTCGCCGGCAAACTCCACTCGATCGGCAAGGCTTTCCGCCTCCGTTGCGTCCGCCTCCGCCAACGTGAAGCCGAACTCGCCCGCGGCCGCGGCTGCCGCGGCCTCCTCCATCCGGGAGGCGATGTACGCCAACTCTGCGTCGGTGGTGTCGCGGGTGAGGCCCCTCTGCTCGTCGGCGTCGACTGGCCTCTCCACCAGGTCGTCCAAGAACGCCCGCACGACATCGTCGGCGGGCTCCTGCCACGTGGATTCGATCCCGTGCGAGTCGCACAGCGGCATCATTGCGAGGATGCGGCTGAGCGACGAATTGTTGCACAACGGGACGACGCCTCGTGGCAGCCTGAACCACTCGGGGTGGTCGGGGTCGTGCTTGAACAGCGCCTTGAGCGTCCCGTCAAGCTCCAAGACGGTGAAGTTAAAGTTGAGGCCAGGGCGCAGCCTCATGATGTCTGCCGCATTCTGGAACTCCCAGGCAGGCCTCTTCTTCTCCTGCAAGGGAGCGATGCGGCGGCGGAGGAAATCTGTGCCAACGGCCCCAACTGTGAGCCCGGCACGCCTGAGCCGCAGGATCCGGGTGACATCAATACGCAGCTTGTCGTCGTCCGGGGCCACGTCGCTCCAATCCCTGCCGCGCACCACAGGGGCTTGGCGCACGGCGGTGAATGGCTGCGGGTTCTCCTCGACAATCAGGCACCAGTCTGCCCTCCATTCCTCCCATTTGCTGCGGAGCTCTCCCTCCAGATAAGCATCCTTCTTGCCGGGCTTCGAGATCCAGGCGATCCCGCCAGAGAGGGGCTCTCCTCTCTCTACTCGAGGCGTGAAGAAGTGGCGGAAGAGAGCTACGTTTGGAAAGACTCCGACAAAATTTTCACAGAGATGTGCGAAAATTGCCATGGTCGAGACAGCATTGGGGGTGAAATCAAGACAGCCTTCCCCTTTCCCTTGTCGCCCTTCGGGGCCATGGCGGAAGGAGGGAGGGAGGTCGACGGCGTCGGTGGCACCGGTCGTGGCGGAAGGAGAGGGGGCGGAGCGCTGCTTCTCTTGGGAAGTGGCGGAGGATTTCGAGGAATCGCAACTGGCGGGTGGGCGGACTGCCCCTGTCTCCCCTGCTTATGAGGAGAGGAGGGGTGGGTGTTTCGCCTTTCCAAGCCAACAAATCGCCCGCGACGTGACGCATGCCTGCAGGGCTCGGCCCCGCGCACGCCACCCACGTCACGCACGCCTCTCCCCCACGATGCCGCATTCGACGCGTGCCGTTCGGGGAGGACGTGGTGGGCGCAGAAAAAGATGTACCGTGACCCAGGCCGCGCGTGCCTGTGCACTGTTTTGGGCCTGGCCCAACAGCGCTCGGCACCGTGTATGGCCCAGGCCCGGGGGCTCCTATCGGTGTACTAAAGTAGGGGTACCTTAGTACCCCGAACTTGTGCACGGGCAGTCGTAGCACCCCGCGGCAAGGCCTGCCAGGCGATCGCCAAGACCCTCAATGGTCCCCTCTTGGGCCATTGAGGAACAAAGTATTTGAGCCAAGGCCCCGGCAAGAGGAGCTTGCCGGGAAGGCCACCCGAAGAGAGCAAGGCCCTGGCAAGAGGAGTTCGCGGGACTGCCGCTCGAAGCACAAGACCCCGGCAAGAGGAGCTTGCCGGGAAGGCCATCCACGGCACGACAAGGACCCTGCCACGGCGCGCCCCGCGCCCCGGCAAGGCCCGGTGAGCAACAAGCTCCCGGGCGCGACAAGACATCCACCGCGGCAAGGCGCTTGCCGCGGCAAGTTACCACCTTGTGCCTGCGCTCCAGCTCACCCACCAACGTGTCGCTCTGGGGGGCATCCCAGGCGCACGTGGCGGGAGGCTGAGCAGCGAGGGGCATGCGGTGGCGAAGCGAAGCTGACAGAGTAGCCATCGTGGCAAACGGTGGCGCTCCTGACGGTCCACTCCCCTGCTCCGTCTGGGCGACGCGGACGGGCATTTAATGCCCTTGTCCCCCGCCGTCAGAGTTAGGTATGATAGCACTGTACAGCCACTGTGCAGGCAGCTGTACCCACTACAGCATTCTACCATTTTTGCCCTCACCTACGCTGCCACATGTGGGTAACCCCTTGAGCATATAAAAGGAGGCCCCATGCGCACGTAGAGGGAGGAGACCAATCTTTGCGCTCGACCTCGCCTGCGGCCCGCGTGTACTGTAGCACCGCGCGCTCCCGAGCAAGAACACAATACAATCCACCAAGAAGCAGTAGGGTTTTACGCATCTTTGCGGCCCGAAGCTGGGTAAAATCCCCCTGTGTGTACCGCCTCGATCTGCTCTTTGTGCAACCTCCGCCCCCCGCCGAACCAGTAAGGGGCTCGGTCCCCATAGGTGTTCGAGGAAGCCGATTCCCCCCGACAGATTGATATCAACAAGGAGATGAAAACTTCTTCACCAAGAGGATAAGAGAAAACTTGGATCAATGATAAGCACCATAATAGCAACATTCCTTAGGGAAGGCTTTAGGCGAAACATGACACAAGATAAATCCAACGAAGAGATTGGTGGATTTAAAATATCTCATTATTGACAACATGTGAATCATGAAACGCGAATTCGAATTGTCAAGAATGACATAACACCACCTCAAATGATAAGGTAGAACGAATTGCACTTCGGAATGTAAGATGAAGAATGCTTGAACTCCTCAAAACAAGGCATGTGTTGAACATCATGTTTATTTTGAAGTATGGCTTGACGGATCATAACTTCGAGAGAAATCTTGATGAACAATTGAAGAATGAAAAGAATTCTTGATGAAGCACCATGTAGAGCCTCCATGAAGAACTCCGGTAATAAAATGATGATAGAAAGAAAGAGAAGTTCAAAACACAAGGTGAAGCCTTGCAATGATTTAGATGGATCTTCGCGACAAGATAATGCAGAAAACTTGGAACTCCGAAAATGAAAAAGATGAAGCATCTCGAACTAAGAAATGTGACATGATGAACAACTCTGGAAACAAGAAACTAGGTCACTTGGATGAAACCATAATAAGAATTACGTTATGCATATCCTTCACCAATTTAAATTGATGACAAGCAACGGATTTGGCATACTACTTATTCTCATAGAAAGGATTAAGAGAGATATAGCATAAACTTGAGAAGGTATTGATGGAACCGCCGGTAGAATTTGGAAACAACGAATGAATTGATATGATAACCAAGAAAGAGAACTCTTGAACAAACCACTGTAAAAAATTGAAAATGAAAGTAGTAAAGGCACAATACACCGGGAAGAATTAGAAAACGAATGAAGATACTTGACAAAATTTGGATACACATGAACGAATAGATCACTAGCTAATTAGAGAATACTTGAATGATGCACCAGTAGGATTTGGAGAACGAGAGCTGAAAGCTGAGATGAATAATTCTGAGATGATGGGCTCGGAAGAATCAAACTGAAAAGACTCCTGAATTGCTCCTGATGGGTGAAAAGAATTCTCACAATCTAAAACAATTATGAGAGGATGGCATGAAGCTAGAACCATGAATCTTGAAGAGAATGGAGCAAGATTTAAGAGAAACTCTTCTTTGGTCTTCACATGTTGAGAATGACGATGAGAAACACCATGAATTTGTTGAGGCACTCTGGAATGAAAATTGGAAAGGTTGAACCAACGATGAAAAGAATTTGAAAGATCGAGGAGAAAGACAGATGACTGATGAAAATTCATTCTTACGTCAAACTTGGAAGAATTTTAGAAGCTCCGGGAAAATTAGAAGAGTCAGGTAAGATCCTGGGAAAAGACCTGTGGGTTAGGGCCCACTCAAAAGATACACCGTTGAACGATTGCTTGAAAAGAGAGATTGCACCGGTTGAATTAAATGGCTTGAATGAGATAGCATCCTCAAAAGAACTTGAGTGAATTGAGAATGGAAACTTGAATCTTCTGAGATATCTTCATCACTCCGGAACAAATGAATAGCGAGAGGTGAACAATTAAGAGGTGCACCGGCATGAGAAAACATTTGAGACGAGGAAAGAGATATGATCGACAAAGGTTGAATTGAATCCACCGGAGAAGAAAAATAATGAAGAATGATAAACTTGAAGCTTCGTTAGAATCTTCATGGGAAATCACCGGATAAGAACATTGAAAGAAAAGAATGAAGAGACTTCCCACAAATAAAAGGATACATGATTAAGAAATCTGAGTCCTTGAAGAAAAAGGGTGGGAGGGCAGGAAAACAAAGGCAACTTGGGAACGGGTGAAACGGACACCGTTAAGAAAACTTAGAGTTGATCTTGCAGATGTTGGAATGATCGGATTTACTTTGAGAGAAGCACACCGGTTGGAAAGGATTGAAAAGACAACCTTGATGAACAAGAAGGATTAGTATTTCCATAGATATATGAGAACACCGTTTAGAAAAGGTATGGATTCAACATTTGACTTCGAAGCAACTCGAATACCACAAATAAAACAAAACAAATGATTTGGCTTGCAGAATAAGCCGGAAACAAACATATGATAGACCCCATATCGTATCATGTGTCTGTAGGAAAGATAATCTAGGAGCTACTTGAATTCCCACTTATGAACTCCCGAAACTTTCTGGTTATGCAATCAGGTGTTGGGGATACAGGGGACACAAAATATATCACCCAAACTAACAATACCTAGATCCAGTTGTATCCATCCTTCAACACATAACCAAGAAACCTTCGGAAATCGTTTACCTCAACCTTCGAAAAGCATCCGTTATACAAGTTATGGCAATACTCCCGCACTCGCCTCAGTACTGGGCTATCAGGGTTATCTCACCAACAACTATACAAAAGAGATTTTCGATGTCGGCGTACTAAACTCAGGTATTCCAGAACTGCAACGATAAAATTATGACGACAACACCTCAGAGCTCAACTCCCCGGGACACCTCCACTAAACCCCTGCTGATAGGAGGCACCAAGACAATGTTGTCACCACAAAACCATCGGAACGATTCTAAGATACCTGCGTGATCCTAAAACAAAATTTAGTGAAATTTGAGAAGAGAAGAGTCAAAACTCTATGTCAGGATGCCTTACCAGAGCGATGAGGAGACTGGGAAGTAAAAAGAATTCCTAAACTCTCCGATACATAATTCCTAAATGACTCAAAACATTTTTCTAGAAACAACTCGGCCGCTAAAAACGATCAATCAGTGGGGGCTCCTAAGGTCGGGGAAGGCTCTGATTACCAACTTGAAACGCCCTTGATGCGGCTATATCTCCCACATGTCGAAGCACGACTTAGAGGCATAACCGCATTGAAAGCAATGTCGCAAGTGAGGTAATCTTCACACAACCCATGTAATACATAAGGGAAAGAGATACATAGTTGGCTTACAATCGCCACTTCACACAATTACATGAATAAAGCATTACATCAACCAGATACAATCAAGGTCCGACTACGGAGCCAAAATAAAATAAGACTACCCCAAATGCTACACAGATCACCGATCGACCCCAACTGGGCTCCACTACTGATCAACTAAAATGAAACATCACAACGAACACGATCTTCATCGAGCTCCTCCTTGAGCTCGGTTGCGTCACCTGCACGGTACCATCGTCGGCACCTGAAACTGGTTGTTGGAAGTAATCTGTGAGTCACGGGGACTCAACAATCTCACACCCGCGAGATCAAAACTATTTAAGCTTAAAGGTAGGGCAGGGTAGTGAGGTGGAGCTGCAGCAAGCGACTAGCATATATGGTGTCTAGCATACGCGAATGAGAGCGAGAAGAGAAGGCAAAAGCACGGTCGAACAACTATGATCAAGAAGTGATCCTGAAACTACTTACGTCAAGCATAACTCCAACACCGTGTTCACTTCCCGGACTCCGCCGAGAAGAGACCATCACGGTTACACACGCGGTTGATGTATTTTAATTAAGATCAACTTCGGGTTTTCTACAACCGGACATTAACAAATTCCCATCTGCCACATAACCGCGGGCACGGCTTTCGAAAGTTCAAACCCTGCAGGGGTGTCCCAACTTAGCCCATTATAAGCTCTCGCGATCAACGAAGGATATTCCTTCTCCCCGGGAAGACCCGATCAGTCTCGGAATCCCGGCTACAAGACATTTCGAAAGTAATAAAACAAGTCCATCAAAGCCGCCCGATTGTGCCGACAAATCCTGATAGGAGCTGCACATATCTCGGTCTCAGGGCACATCCGGATGAGACATCCTACGAGTAAAACCAATCCTCAAGTTTCCCCAAGGTGGCCCCGCAGTCTGCTCGGTTCGAACCAGCACTTAGAGAAGCACTGGCCCGGGGGGGCTAAATAAAGATGACCCTCGAGAGAGCGACTCCCAAGGGAAAAGTAGGTGGTGGTGAGGCAAATGATAAAACCAATGTTGGGCCTTGCTGGAAGAGTCTTATTCAAAGCGAACTGTCAAGGGGGTCCCATAAATCACCCAACCGCGTTAGGGACGAAAAATCCGGGAACATAACACCGGTATGACGGAAACTAGGGCGACAATAGTGGAACAAAACACCAGGCATAAGGCCGAGCCTTCCACCCTTTACCAAGTATATAGATGCATTAATAATAATATAAGAGATATTGTGATATCCCAACATAAACATAATCCAACATGGAGCAATCTTCAACTTAACCTGCAACTAGCAACGCTATAAGAGGGGCTGAGCAAAGCGGTAACATAGCCAGACAACGGTTTGCTATGAAGGGTAACAAAGGTCAGAGGTTCATGGCAATTTGGGAGGCTTGATAAGCAAGTGGTAGGCCTCGTAGCATAGGCATAGCAAAAGAGCGAGCATCTAGCAAGCAAAGATAGAAGTGATTTCGAGGGTATGGTCATCTTGCCTGAGATCCCGCAAGGAAGAAGAATGAGTCCATGAAGAAGACAAATGGATGTAGTCGAACGAATCCACACAACTCTGAAACAAAACCGAAGCTAACGAGAGAAGCAAACCGGAAAGAAACAAACAACATAGTAAACAACCACCACATTCACATGGCATGATGCACAACCAAGTACGATGCGTGTACGGTTTAATGAAGCATGACATGGCAATATGCACAAACAATACTACAAATTAAGTGGAGCTCAATATGCAATGAGTTGCATATTGACGAAACACCACATCAATTATTTTAGCTCTCTCTTGTTTATGTACCCAACAATATTAAATGTTGTTAAACGTGGCAAGAGGTGAAGCATAAAAAAACTACACATCTAGGCAAGTTTAAATGAGGCCGAAAATAACAACAACAATTTCGGAAAATCCTCATATGCATATTTCGAATTTGCTACTGTTCTGCCCTAAACACAATTTTAATGTTGTTAAACAGCAAAATAAAGTGCACCAATTTATTCTATGCATTTTTCTACCCCATTTACATATAAAGTTTATTAAAATCCGAGCTACGGTTATTTAGTTATGAAATAAATCATTTTAACATGGCATTTGAGAAAATTTAAACACACAGCACTTTAGACATTTTAAACATGGATGAAAGTGGCTGATTATGAAACTAGATGAAAAACTAAGCATTTTACATATATAGTTTATTTAATTCTAATGCATGGTTTGTGAATTATTGATGCATGAACACTAGGGGTTTTTCTGTAAAACTGCAGTCTCAGGATAATAGGCAAATTCACAAGCGGGAAAAAAAACAAGACACGGGCCGAATTTCGGGCAGACTGGGCTTCTCACCAGAGGGCCGGGTCGGGCCGGTGGTGGAGGGAGGCTCAAGCAGGCCGGTTGGGGAGGTTGCTGGTGGCCCAGGAGGCGAAGGAGATGGGCAGGTCGCGGTCAACGCGAGCGACCGGGCGCGTCTGCAGCATCCTCCTCTCGAACAGAGGCAGAGGAGGCGCATGCCGAGGCGCTGCTCGACCTGAAGCAGGGGACGCAGGGAAGCAGGGGCGCGGGACTTGGCGCGATGCAGAGAGATGGAGGTCGACTGCGACACTTGGCGGCGGGGACGACTGGATCCGAGCAGGCCTCCGGACGGAGCGGGGTCGGCTGCACCGCTGCAGAGTGCTCCTGTCCATGGCGGCAAGGAAGACAGAGAAGTTATGGAGGAGGAAGAGTGTGCGGGAGGGGAAAGAAAAGGAAGGGAGAGGCTTGGTTCACTGGCCTGGGGCTCCACAAGCTAGGGCGGTCCAGCGGGGATGTGGGACCCGGGCGGTGCGAGGCGAGGCTCCAAGCGGCGATGGGCGCTGCAAGGAGATGGGCATCCATGAGCTCGGGCAGGAGAAGGAGGGTCGAGGACGGTGATGTGATGGACTCCGGTGAGGCGGAGAGGCAGGGGACGGAGCGGCAAGAGTTCGAGGCCATGGCGACTCGACGGCGACGCTGCAGCTTCGAGGCGTCGGAGCTCCCTGTATGAGCAGACAGAGAGAGAGTGATGTGAGGGAGAGGGAGAAGAATGGAAGGAGGGAGAAGAGGAGAGATGGCGCGAGGCTCATCTGGTGGTCAACGACGATGGCGCAGGACAGCGTCGGGCACGCGGTTGGGGACCGGCAGTGGTGCAGGTCCATGGTGCGGGGCAGGGCATGGAGGAGCTCCTCTCCTCCGGATCGAACTAAAAGGAGAAGGCGGCGGGGCGCTGGTCTCTGACGAGGCCGGTCGAAGACGGCGGCCTCAGGCAGGGGAGCTCGGGCTCCTGGAACGAGAGGGGCGTGGGAAATCTGGCGCCGTGCTGCTCTGCTCCCCGGCGAGCTCAGGCGAGGTCAAAGGGATCCATGGGCGCGTGGGGCTGCTGGAGAGGTGGAGTGGAGGATCGGTGGTGATTGGCCGATGGCTGAAATCGAGGAGAGGTGGTGCAGCTGCGATCTGGTTGGGTGGAGAATGATCGGGAGGGATCCCGATGTGGAAAAGGACCGGCGGCGGCTAGGAGGATCGATGGGACAAGGCACCTAGGATCTAGGGCTGGGCCTATATATATAGAGCAGGGATTAGGTTAGGGGCTAATCCGGTCCGTCCGTTCACAATCGGGCGGTCGGAAATAAATAGGTTAGGCAGCCCGAATAAGAAAACGGAGATGTTTTATAGATGTTTGGGGATGATCTGAACGCAACAGTGACGACTGAGCGGGTCGGGTTCAGGGGCACGTTTCGGACGCGCGCGAGGGGGTTTTGTGAATTGTGCAAAGAGGCTCAAACGGTCGGACAACAAAAGAACGGTTGGTCTCGAAAGGGACAACGAAGACAACAAAGAGAAGCGGGAACTATGAACGGATGCAAATTTTAAGAAAACATGCGGATGCGATGCGGATGATGCAATGATGAATGTAACAAATAAATAAATCACACGGCGACAACAAAATGGATGGAAGTCTTCTGGAGCGTCGGTCTCGGGGCGTTACAGGTCCCTTAAGGAATCTAATATGCACTGGGTAGAGGAGCTCGACTCCGTACTCTGGGGGTTGCGGACCACGCCGAATCGCACCACCGGATACACACCATTTTTATGGTGTACGGCGCAGAGGCAGTTTTGCCCTGCGACATAATTCATGACTCACCTCGAGTGCGCATGTACGAAGAAAGAGAAGCCGAGCTCGATCGGCAGGACAGTTTGGACGCTTTGGAGGAGGAGCGCGACGTGGCAAAAGCCCGTTTCGCATTTTATCAACAGCAAGCTCGAAGATATCAAAGCAGAGAAGTACAGGCCAAAAATTACAATGTCGGCAAACTAGTTCTACGCTTGCCGGACAAGAAGAAGGACAAACTCAAGCCCAAGTGGGAAGGTCCCTTCATAATTGACCAAGTCCTGACCGGTGGGGCGTACCGCCTGCGAGATGCGTCGGATAACCGACTCGAGCCGAACCCATGGAACGCAGCCCGTCTATGAAGATTCTATGCCTAGCGCCGGACTCTGTGTTTGTCTCCCTCCTCTGTCCATTTTTTACATTTTCTGTCTTACATTTCTCCCCTTCCCCTCTTTTCTTTAATAGCCCTTAAAGGCTTATCAAGTGACGCGCCGCTCGCGCTCATTAACCTGGGGGCTTCTTTAACAGAAGCTTATTTATATGGGCTTCACGCCCAACACATGTGTCAAACTTCCGCATGTACCTTTTTCTTCACCATTATATGCATCGATATGACTTAAGTTTTGGCCAAGCTGGGTTGCCTGGCTCCTGTGCTTACCCCTACGTTCCCGATTGTTCGGCTAGGAGGTAAAGGGAGCAACTCTGCGATTGTTACTGCCGGGTCAGCCGGATGTGTACCTTAGACTGGGTGAAGCCGAAAGCTAGCGTTCTTAAGGGAATATTCGGTCGGTGAACTAAAATATGATCTTTTTACTAATTTTACGCGCCCCCAGATGCTTTTACTGTGTCATTCTACACAGTCCGGACATGCACTTTAGGGCGTGCCTCCCCAGCGAAAGGAACCCCTAACGGAACTATTCTCTCTGGAAGATGTTTCTTACTAACCATGTAATATAATATAACTAGTTGGGCACTTGTCTGATAAAGCACTAATGACCCCTACGCCTGGTCTCCATGCATACCCCGGTTCTTATATAACCGCTATGGTATTCGGACACACTCTAGACCGTCAGGTCCCGAGGTCGAAGCGGAAGGGTCGGCAACGACAAACGATCTACAATCCGGCTAGAAGGCATTACACATGTCAATTATAAATTACATAGTCATCCTGACTGATTGTATTCCTCCTCTATACCATCTAACATGCTGTCTAATTTGCAGTCCTGCTGGGAATACTTTGTGGCCAATTCTACTTGGCCATATACTAAGCTTACAGGGATCTCCTTCCCGTCAGGCCCCACTGATCCGACCTCGGCCATATGGTTTGGGTCAGACTTCGTAAAGCGGGTCTTCACCATGGCCCAGGCCTCCCTAGCGCCTTGTTGGCAGGTTGATATCTTCCACAACCGGAAGCGCCGCCGAGCTCCCTTCAGCTTTTCCGCAAGCTCTCCAAGACCCTCGGGCATGGAATGGGCGGGCCATAAGGCTTGGGCAATGCCTCGCATAGCCTGCCGACTTCGTTCGTGCAGTTGCAGGAGTTCGGGAAGAAGGTCACCCATAGAACTAGGCATCTCCTCCACAGGACGACCTGTGAGCATACCTACAGACATTATTCTCTTAGTCGACTTCCTCGCCGAACTCTTTTTTTTCAAGGTTCGTTCAAGCACTTACTAAATATGCCGCGTCGAAGTCGTTGATTCTCCTTCGTGGAGTCCGACAGCTGGCCCCGAACGTCTTTAAGTTCGACGTCCAGCCTGGTGTTGGCATCCTGAAGATCATTCTTCTCTTGCCTCACCTTGGTCAACACACTCTCACCAGCCTTTAACCGACGTAAGAGTTATTGCTTTTACGGATCAAGTCCGGTGCCATGTGCAATATGATTTGTCAGATTGGCACTCAAAGCCGCGCAATACTAATCTTTCGATGTATATTTTACCTGAAGGGGTTTCTTTAGACTCCCCTGCTGCGGCTAGTGCGGCCTCTAATTGGGCCTTGCACCTTTCCAGCTCCTGAGACAGTACGGTATTCTTCTCTGTAAGAACCTGTGTATTAAATGATCCTTCAATCAGTTACTCTAACTGTTTTAAGTCTCGGGGGCTACTGGATATATATATATTTAACCAAAATTTTCTTACCTGTATGTCTTTTACATACTACTCCATAGCTCTGGCTAAACCATCTTGAGCGGCACGGAGGTACGCATCTCCCAAATTAAAGGCATCTAAAGCCTCTTGGGAGAAACAAGCGTCGCGTAAAACTGTACGGTGACGCCTGTGGTTCATAGCACTCTCCACTTCAGAATTTGTGGCTGAAAGCCTATCCACATCCTCTGTCGGAGGAGCGTCCGGTGCACGCCTTGTGCTCGCCTCCGCTCCCTGGCCAGTCACGGGAACCTGGCTGGTGGAGGCGCGATTAGCAGCCTCTCTGAATATAGTCCGGCGAGGTCTCTTCGTCCTGAAGAAAGCACGAACGTTAATAATGCCCTGACGGAATAACACCGTGGCAACGGAGCGTGCGTGATTCCTTTGCACAGGCATCTCGGTATGGACTACATTTCTTTTTCTCCACGGGACCCCGCGGCCTCACGCTGGCTAGCCGCCGCAGGTTCGGCCTCCCGCTTCGGAAATCTCCCCTGTGAAACACGGTTGTTGTTAGAAACGCCGGAATACGTGAAAATGGAATCCCCCTCAAGGGAATAAAAACTTCGGCTTCTGTCACCTGGGAGGCCGGGATTAACCCGGGGTAATCGGCCACAATAGCGACCAAGGTGTCGTCCTTGCTTAGCTGATGAAACACCCCGTCGATAAGCTCCACCGATATGTCCTGATCCTCTTCGGAGTCCGGATCGAGGGGCCGTTCTGGGTCCTCGGGTTGTGGAGGGCGGCTGCTTATATCTTTCACTTCCTGTCGCAGTTCCTGCATTGAAGTCGTCAGACTATGTATCTGACCATGGAAGTATAAAATAAATGGGCAGGCGCAATTGTTCGCTTACCCAACTTGGAGGTTCATACATAGTGAATCCGGCCCGCGGGTTAACGTGGAGGAACTCCTCCTTTTCTCCCTTGTACAAAGAGGACAAAATCTTTATTAGGGCGGCAGCCGAGGCCGGCCCCTTACGACCGTAGCGCGTGGCGTCATCCTCCCCATTGAAATCCCACATGGGGTGGCCTCTGTATTGAAGCGGCTGCACCCCTCGCATGATGCATGCAGCCATGACTCCAATCATGGTTAGTCCGAAATGAGCCAACAGTTTTATCCGGCCCATCAGGTAAAGGACGTCTCTGTCGCTTTCTCTCTGAGAGCTCCGTGGACGCCAGCTCAAGCGTTTTTCCAATGGAGCACTGTTGAACTCAGGGAGACCGGCCCGGATAGGGTCCGGCAGCGGGACGTCGTCTATGTAAAACCATTCCGAGGGCCAGTCCTCGGACGCCTTCTTCGGGGTTCCGGATAAGTATCCGGTCCCAGCGATGCGCCATACTTCGGCTCCGCCCACTTGATATATAGACCCCTCTTGAGAGCGGGGCACCAGGCAGAATATCTTCTTCCACAACACAAAATAAGCTTCGACGCCTAAAAATAGCTCGCAAAGGGCGACGAAACCCGCAATATGTAATACGGAGGCGGGTGTGAGATTGTGCAGCTGGAGGCCGTAAAACTCCAGGAGCCCACGGAGAAATGGATGAATCGGAAATCCCAGTCCCCTTATCAGATAGGGGACGAGGCATACCCGCTCTCCTTTGGAAGGGTTGGGGGCGCTCTCCGCTTGCTTTCCGCCATTATAGGTGGCGAGACCGGCTCGGACTGGGACCATGTATGGCTGGGGGAGAAATCCCTTGGCCTGAAGCGACACTAACTCGCTATGCGGAATGGTGCAACTCTCCCAGTCCCCGGGCTTAGGACCGGAGGGGCGAGGGGAGGAGCTGCGACAGCTGGCCGTGTTGGAATGGACTTTAGCTGGGAGAGCTCTAATGATAACTCGCGGAGAGGAGAAGATGCGGTTTGGATCTAAATCCTCATCCCGTTAAATAGGCGGCTCGTTTATAGGGCTAGGGGTGTGGATGTAAAAACGCCCCAGGCTTTTCGCATTCGTTCAACACGTGGAAGACAGCCATTATTGGGCATGGAAGCCGAGGAGCGCTACATTACAAAATCGGACATTATTCGTACTGGTACACAGGATTTGGGAGGGAACCCGCCTTGCAATGCCGAAGACAATTTGCGCACCGGACTCGTCGGCATTGAAGCATGGTTCGGGGGCTACTGAGGGAGTCCTGGATTAGGGGGTGTTCGGGTAGCCGGACTATACCTTCAGCCAGACTCCTGGACTATGAAGATACAAGATTGAAGACTTCGTCTCGTGTCCGGATGGGACTTTCCTTGGCGTGGAAAGCAAGCTAGGCGATACGGATACTCAAGATCTCCTACCATTGTAACGGACTCTGTGTAACTCTAACCCTATCCGGTGTCTATATAAACCGGAGGGCTCTAGTCCGTAGGACAACCATCTTCATACACAATCATACCATAGGCTAGCTTCTAGGGTTTAGCCTCCTTGATCTCGTGGTAGATCTACTCTTGTACTACCCATATCATCAATATTAATCAAGCAGGAGTAGGGTATTACCTCCGTCGAGAGGGCCCGAACCTGGGTAAAAACATCGTGTCCCTTGTCTCTTGTTACCATCCGGCCTTGACGTACAGTTCGGGACCCCCTACCCGAGATCCGCCGGTTTTGACACCGACAGGGACTAACCTACTAGCCGGAGGCCCAGCCCAGAATTGCTGTTTTTTGACTATTTCAGAGTTTCGAAGAAACGGAATATCAAACGGAGTCCAAACGGAATGAAACCTTCGGGAACGTGATTTTCTCACCGAATATGACCCAGGAGACTTGGACCCTACGCCAAGGAAGCTTCAAGGTGGGCACGAGGTAGGGGGCGCGCCCTCCCCCCAGGCGCGCCCCCACCCTCGTGGGGCCCACGAAGCTCCACCGACGTACTTCTTCCTCCTATATATACCTACGTACCCCCAAACGATCAGATACGGAGCCAAAAACCTAATTCCACCGCCGCAACCTTTTGTATCCACGAGATCCCATCTTGGGGCCTGTTCCGGAGCTCCGCCGGAGAGGGCATCCACCACGGAGGGCTTCTACATCATCACCATAGCCCCTCCGATGAAGTGTGAGTAGTTTACCTCAGACCTTCGGGTCCATAGTTAGTAGCTATATGGCTTCTTCTATCTTTTTGGATCTCAATACAATGTTCTCCCCCTCTCTCGTGGAGATCTATTCGATGTAATCTTCTTTTTGTGGTGTGTTTGTTGAGACCGATGAATTGTGGGTTTATGATCAAGCTATGAACAATATTTGAATCTTCTCTGAATTCTTTTATGTATGAATGGTTATATTTGCAAGTCTCTTCGGATAATCAGTTTGGTTTGGCCTACTAGATTGGTTTTTCTTGCAATGGGAGAGGTGCTTAGCTTTGGGTTCAATCTTGCGGTGTCCTTTCCCAGTGACAGTAGGGGCAGCAAGGCACGTATTTTATTGTTGCCATCGAGGATAACAAAATGGGGTTTTTATCATATTGCATGAATCTATCCCTCTACATCATGTCATCTTGCTTAAGGCGTTACTCTGTTTTCTTGAACTTAATACTCTAGATGCATGCTGGATAGCGGTCGATGAGTGGAGTAATAGTAGTAGATGCAGGCAGGAGTCGGTCTACTTGTCTCGGACGTGATGCCTATATACATGATCATACCTAGATATTCTCATAACTATGCTCAATTATGTCAATTGCTCAACAGTAATTCCTTCACCCACCGTAGAATACGTATGCTCTTGAGAGAAGCCACTAGTGAAATCTATGGCCCCCAGGTCTATCTTCATCATATTAATCTTCCATCACTTTAATATTGCTTTGATTTTTATTTTACTTTGCATCTTTATAACAAAAATACCAAAAATATTATCTACCATCTCTATCAGATCTCACTCTCGTAAGTGACCGTGAAGGGATTGACAACCCCTATT
This sequence comes from Aegilops umbellulata, assembly GCA_032464435.1. Classification (NCBI taxonomy): domain Eukaryota; kingdom Viridiplantae; phylum Streptophyta; class Magnoliopsida; order Poales; family Poaceae; genus Aegilops; species Aegilops umbellulata. The sequence goes on from CP136057.1 coordinate 353,338,573, forward strand.
CGTGTTGGTTGCAAGGAGTTATTTGCTTTGTGTAGGTACGAGGGACTCGCACGCAGCCTCCTACGGGATTGATACCTTGGTTCTCAAAAACTGAGGGAAATACTTACGCTACTTTGCTGCATCATCCTTTCCTCTTCGGGGAAATCCAACGCAGTGCTCAAGAGGTAGCATGGCGTACCGCAAAACGGAGGAAACAGACTTGTGTTGGAGCGCTACGGTCGAAACAGGGGTCCTGTTCATTGAGAGGGGTGTGGCGTACCGCAAAACGGTACTCCGCGGGACACTATTCATCTCCACCGTCGACCCCCTCCAGCCTCCACGGGCTACTGTTCATCCACCGTCGACCTCCTCCAGCCTCCATCTGCGACTGTTCATCCACGGGCTCCTGTTCATCCAGCCTCCACCGGCTACTGTTCAACCAGCCCTCTCCACGGGCTCCTGTTTAACCACCCCTCCACGGGCTACTGTTCATCCAGCCCTCCACCGTCTACTGTTCATCCTGCCGTCCACGGGGTGGTCCTGTTCATCCAGCCCTCCACGGGGTCCTGTTCATCCAGCCCCAACCGGCTCGATCGATCGGGGTCCTGTTCATCCAGAGGCAACACCATGGGGTCCTATTCATCCACCCCCACCGGGAACTGTTCATCCAACCCCCCCCCCCCAGCAACGCTCACTGTTCATCTAGAGGCAGCATCGATCGGATTCAGTTAGCAGCAGTAGCGAAGGAATCGCTCGATCGGGTTCAATTAACAGCCATCGATCGATCGCTCGGGTTCAGTAACGCGTAGCCTGCAGTGTAATCGCTCGGGTTCAGTTAGAGCCCAACACCTCGCTCGGGTTTAGTTAGAGCCCAACGCCTCGCACCCACACGCATGCGTGTATGAGAGAAACGCGCATCGCTCGGCCCCGACCACTCACCATAACCGGGAACACCCCGATATTTTCCTCTCCCTCGCTTCTACCACGGTTTTTTCTGTCATGGACGGCCCAAAGAATGTCATGCAGCTGCGTCTCCGGCCCGCCGAGGACGAAAAGCCCATTTTCTGTCATGATTTTTTGTCATAGAAGTAGGACCCCACCACATCTATGATGATACCGGGTTTTGTCACAATTATCGTCATAGAAGTGTCATAAGTATGACAGAAAAAAATTCGTTCGGCCCAAAATGTCACAGATGTTTCTTTTTTTGTAGTGCATTGACGCGGCTAATCAATAGGCTATGGAGATGCCCATCAATTGATGTCAATGAGAGGAGTAGGGATTGCCATGTAATGGATGCACTAGAGCTATAAATATATGAAAGCTCAAGAAAAGAAACTAAGTGGGTGCGCATCCAACTTGCTTGCTCACGAAGACCTAGGGCATTTTGAGGAAGCCCATCATTGGAATATACATGCCAAGTTCTATGATGAAAGATTTCCACTAGTATATGGAAGTGACAACATAGGAGACTCTCTATCATGAAGATCATGGTGCTACTTTGAAGCACAAGTGTGGAAAAAGGATAGTAACATTGTCCCTTCTCTCTTTTTCTCTCATTTTTTCTTCTCTTTTTCCTTTTTTTCTTGGGCCTTCTCTTTTTTTCTTTGGCCTCTTTTTTTAGTCCAGAATCTCATCCCGACTTGTGGGGGAATCATAGTCTCCATCATCCTTTCCTCACATGGGACAATGCTCTAATAATGATGATCATCACACTTTTATTACTTACAACTCAAGAATTACAACTCAATACTTAGAACGGAATATGACTCTATGTGAATGCCTCCGGCAGTGTACCGGGATATGCAATGAATCAAGAGTGACATGTATGAAACAATTATGAATAGTGTCTTTGCCACAAATACGATGTCAACTACATGATCATGCAAAGCAATATGACAATGATGGAGCGTGTCATAATAAACGGAACGGTGGAAAGTTGCGTGGCAATATATCTTGGAATGGCTATCGAAATGCCATGATAGGTAGGTATGGTGGATGTTTTGAGGAAGATATAAGGAGGTTTATGTGTGATAGAGTGTATCATATCACGGGGTTTGGATGCAACGGCAAAGTTTGCACCAACTCTCAAGGTGAGAAAGGGCAATGCACGGTACCGTAGAGGCTAGAAAATTGTGGAAGGTTGAGAGTGCGTATAATCCATGGACTCACATTAGTCATAAAGAACTCTTATACTTATTGAAAAAGTTTATTAGCCATCAAAGAAAAGTACTACTATGCATGCCCCTAGAGGGATAGATTGGTAGGAAAAGACCATCGCTCGTCACCGACCGCCGCTCATAAGGAAAGCAATAAAAGAACACCTTATGTGTCAAATTTGTCACACAACTTTTACCATACGTGCATGCTACGGGACTTGCCAACTTTAACACAAGTATTTATCAATTTCACAATTACTCAACTAGCACACTCTAATATTACCACCTTTATATCTCAAAACACTTATCAAGTATCAAACTTCTCATGATATTCAATGAATTCAATATGGAAGTTTTTATTATGCTCATCTTGGATGCCTATCACATTCATATTAATTTCACAATTAAAGCAAATTACCATGATGTTTGAGACTCCCAAAATAATATAAGTGAAGCATGAGAGATCAATAATTTTTATAAAATAAAACCACCACCGTGCTCTAAAAGATATACGTGAAGCACTAGAGCAAAAACTATATCGCTCAAAAGATATAAGTGAAGCACATAGAGTATTCTAACAAATTCCGAATCATGTGTGTCTCTCTCAAAAGGTGTGTACAGCGAGGATGATTGTGATGAACTAAAAAGCAAAGACTCAAATCATACAATACGCTCCAAGCAAAACACATATCATGTGGTGAATAAAAATAAAGCTCCAAGTAAAGTTACCGATAGACGAAGACGAAAGAGGGGATGCCTTCCGGGGCATCCCCAAGCTTAAGCTTTTGTTTGTCCTTGAATTTTACCTTGGGGTGCCTTGGGCATCCCCAAGATTAGGCTCTTTCCAATCCTTGTTCCATAATCCATCAAATCTTTACCCAAAACTTGAAAACTTCACAACACAAAACTTAACAGAAAATCTCGTGAGCTCCGTTAGCGAAAGAAAACAAAAGACCACTTCAAGGTACCGTAATGAACTCATTCTTTATTTATATTGGTGTTAAACCTACTGTATTCCAACTTCTCTATGGTTTATAAACTATTTTACTAGCCATAGATTCATCAAAATAAGCAAACAACACACGAAAATCAGAATTTGTAAAAAAACAGAACAGTCTGTAGTAATCTGTAACTAACGCAAACTTCTGGAACTCCAAAAATTCATCCAAAATAGGACGACCTAGGCAATTTGTTTATTGATCAGCAGCAATACGAATCACTATTTTATGACGTTCTGGTGATTTTTAACAATTGTTTTCGTGAACAGAAAGTTTCTGGAAATTACAGCAAGATCAAATAACTATCATCCAAGAAGATCCTATAGGTTTAACTTGGCACAAACACTAATTAAAACACAAAACCACATCTAAACAAAAGCTAGATGGATTGTTTATTACTAAACAGAACCCAAAAGCAAAAAAAACTAAAATAAAATTTGGTTGCCTCCCAACAAGCGTTATCGTTTAACGCCCCTAGCTAGGCATAAAAGCGAGGGTAGATCTAGGTATTGCCATCTTTAGTAGGAAATTCTTCAATAAGACACCTATAACCCCTAGGAATTTCTTCCTTTTTATTAATTATCAACCTTCTAGGCAAGAAATCGAGAAAATCATTTGTAGCAAAAGGTTCCTTAAGGATAGCGAGAAAGTTGGGGTGAACACTTATGGATTTGAGGTCCGTATTTCCCTTACTAGAAGTTTCACCCTTATTTTTAGGAACATACATCAATTTGGAAATCTTAGCATTAGAAGGAGTGTTTTTCACGGAAGAAAAGGCAGACCCTAGGTTGGTAATAATATCCTCATTTTTATCAATTCTAGTGGAATCTTGATTTATCTTTTCATTAACCATAGGTTCCTTTTCTTTAAAAAAATTAAAAGCAACTCCAACCTTAGATCCGTATTGGGTAATTTGGTTATGGATCTTTCTATCCAAATTTTCAATTAACTCTGCGGTGGCAACTTTATTTTCAATAATTTCAAGCTGTTGCATCACATGTTCCAAAGTTAAAATAGTTCCATTAACCAAAAGAGGTGGTGGGCCAAACAAATCTATCATAGCATTATAAGAATCAAAAGTATGGCTACCCAAGAAATTTCCTCCGGTAATGGTATCAAGAATATATCTACTCCAAGGAGTGATGCCTACATAAAAATTGTGAAGAAGAACGGAAGTAGATTGCTTCCTAGTAGATCTATCTTGTGCATTGCAAATTCTGTACCAAGCATCTTTTAGATTTTCTCCCTCCCT